>CM028138.1:473682500-476182500 GCA_016271365.2 Neoceratodus forsteri | reverse complement strand
CATTCAAATCTTGTAAAACCCTGTATCCCTCGATCGCTCCCCATTGCAGTCTCAAAAATCCAACTTCCTCTACTCGCGTGGGTGAGCTTCCAAATCCACAAATAAAAAGAAACTATGATATATAATGTGTTACATCTTTTTACAAGATATAAAGATGTGCGTGTGGGGAAGATCATGGCTGGTGCACTTCACCAGCCACAGTCAGATGCACCAGAAAAACAAAGCCTCATTTTCTATCATCCCATCAAATCAACTCTCCTGTGCACATTGCAGGGTAGTGTCAAGAGGGTAGGCTCTCCAGCGCCCAGATCGACATGGTACAGGGCCCCCTCTGCACTAAAATGCTTCTTACAGATTGTCATAACAGCTCTACCTAATTAAAAGTCATAGCCCCAGTCATGCCCCAGGAGCTATAGTTCACCCATAAAGAGGCTCCATCTGCTCGAGTAGAGAAGGATCTCCTGCCAGTTCCCTCCCGCCGTGTTTTGCTACTCAGTATATCTCAACCAAGTGATTTCCCCATGCCTTAGCTTAACTAGCATAGGCCCCCCACAGACACAGTAGGAACCAAAAGCCGGCCTGGTGTGACCGCCTCATTAAAAATGCGAGTTGTTCAGCCCAGCCCCCCCTGGCAAGCCATGCACATATAGCCGTATCATTCTTCCCTTCAGAAGTGAAAGTCAGTGTGCCACATCCCGCTCCAGTGAGGCGCCACAAGGCCTGTCCTCCCCACCCAGCAGTCGGGCAAATCACCCTCAGGTTGATGAGAGCCTGGTCGAGGGTAAAAACATACCAGTTATCAGAACTGACAGCTTAATAATAAAGAAAAGCAAAGTTTACAGCAGGCCAAGTAAAATTCTATGCCCTAGATGATTAGGCCCGAGGAAGGAGCCCATTTCATAAAGGGTCCAGACGCCTTTAACAGGCAAAATCTCGAACTTCCATGGGAGGGTGGGTTAGCTCTGGGATCTGCTCAAGCACGCCCTGATGGGCCTCGACCCGGAGTTATGTGCCATGGCGGTCCTTCCCAGGAAACAGTAATGACAGGGCAAAGCTGAGTTAGCATACAGTCACCAGAGTCAATCTCCATACGTTCATTGCCTCTGCACCTCTACAGCCTTCTCGCATATTCCATGGCAGCCCTGAGTCAGTAAATGCTCTCTGCCTGCTTTCTGGGTGGTGCACATTGAGTTTCACTGGATAGGCCATCATAAAGGGCAGTTCAGCTCATGGGTCTTTTTAACATTGATGAATGCTTGTCTTCTAGCTTGCAGAGGACGGAGAAATCCAGAAAGTTACTGACCCTGGAGCCTTGGATTAAAATAGGGTCAGATTTTGGACGATGTTAATAATAATAATAAATAATGATTTTATTTATATAGCGCCTTTCAGAATATCAAAGCGCTGAACAAATTAATAACATGAATTCAAATATCCATACAAACATAAAAACATATAAAGACACATCATAAAATACATCATAAAAACATAATAAATTACAGTAAAATCCAGTCAAATTCAACTAACTTAATTCTCCAAAAGGCCATTTTCCATAAAAAGTTTTTAATTCTTTCTTAAATATCTCACGGAGGTGCACTCCCGTAACTGGCCTAGTAGAGAATTCCAAAAGTGGGAGCAGCATGAGAAAATGCTCTGCTGCCTGAAGATTTAAAGTCACTCTTGGAATCTCCGTAACCCATGTCGGCCCGGGCGGAGCGATCCAGCCAGGCCAATAAGGAACCAGGAAGTCTTTCCAGATGGGGCGAACCCTGATCGCAAAGGGCTTTAAAAGTCAATAAAATGACTTTAAAGGTGATCCGCCACTATAGGAAGCCAGTGCAGTTCGGCAGCACCGGGGTAATATGACAGGACCTACTTGTCCCAGTCAAAACCCGGCTGCAGCGTTCCTGCACCAGCTGTAAGCAGTGGATTTCAACCCAGAAAGCCCAAAGTGAAGGCGTTGCAGTAGTCTAGGCGCGAGGACACAAAGGCATGGAATAACGTTGGCAAGGAGTCAGATGGAACAAGGTGCCTATCCCTGGCAATATTCCTAAGATGGTAAAGGAAGTACTGACGACAGCCGACACCTGAGATTGTGGAGTCAGCTTATCGTCAAAAAATCACCCCAGGTTAGCGCACCTGTTCAGAGGTCAGTAATGACATGCCGCCAAGAAAATTCCAGAAGGCACGCCAGTAACACGACCTCTCAATCTGACCACCCGGGTCCACCACCAAAACCTCAGTCTTCTCCGAGTTCAACTTTAACTAACTAGAATCCATCCAGTCTTGGATTTCTCCCAGACAGTTGTTAAACACCGAGAAAGCTCCATCCTGGTCGGGTGCAAAGACAGGTATAGCTGGGTATCATCTGCATAGCAGTGAAACCTCAGTCCATACCGTCTTATGATATTTCGAGGGCAGCATATACACTGCAAATAACATGGGTGACAGCACAGAAACCTGAGGCACTCCACACAACAAAGAGACTGGGCCGGAGGAAAATCCCTGACACAACTCATTGTGATCTCCCAGTAAGGAATGAAGTGAATCATTGCAAAATGGTTCCCGACATTCCACAGATTTCCTCAAGCGTGCTAACAACACCACATGATCCACAGTGTCAAGCTCAGAGAGATCAAGGAGAACCAAGATGGAGCGTCTCTTTGATCCCTCACCTCAGAAGATAATTAAGCACCGAACCAGTGCAGTCTCGGTGCTATGTCTTTCTGGAAACTAGACTGGAAGGATTCGTAGATACTATAGATGGTTAAATGGTCATCCAATTGAGCAGCTACAGTCTTTTCAATAACCTTCCCAATAAAGGGAAGGTTAGAGATAGGTCTGTAGCTTAAAAAACAGTCTGGGTCTAAGGAAGCTTTCTTCAAGAGAGGTGTCACCACCGCCTCTTTCAGGGAGCTGGGAAACTCACCTGACTCAAGGAGCACCAGACTTTTGCATCAAAACTGGACCAATGATATCAACACAGCCCAAAATTAGGGTAGTCGTCCAGGATCCAAGCTACAGCTTGTAGGGCGACACTATGAATAAGCTTCATAATATCCATGAACTCAGGTCGATAAAAGGAACTCCAAGAGAATCGAGGCACTGTGTTCTCAGCGTCCCCTAGCGTCACCCTTAGAGGTTGTCCGAACACAGGTCCGCTCGATGTCAGCCACCTTAGTTGCAAAGTATCGCTCGAGCAAGCTCATCACACCTCTATTTGTGAAAAGGCTTTCCGAACTTGCAGACAGGTTGGGTTGCACAGTCTATCTACAGTTGAAACAGCTGAGTCAGTCGATTCTGAGCAACTGCAATCTCCCTGGACAGGAACTCTGCCTTCTTATGGGTGATTGCAGATTGATAGCTAGCATAATGTTCTATCAATCTAAGGCGGTCGGCTTCAAGGCGGACCTACACCAACAACGCTCTAACCTTCACCCTTGTCTCTGCATCTCCTCAGAGTCCCATCAAACCAAGGGCCCTGGGGTGAAGGGAAAGGCGCGATTCACAAACAGGAGCAATAGAATCCAGGGCAACCGTGATGGCCTCATTATAAGCCAACACCAGTGCCTCTGGGTTATTGCTCACCAACACGCGGATGACAGGTCAAGGACCGCTAGGCCTTGTGAAGTAACATTCCGTAATGGGCGGTACCTGACCATCTCCACAGGGGATGGCCTTCTAAGGGGTGCAAAAATTGAACCTCGCAGTGTAGTGGTCAGACCAAGCGACTGGTTCCACCCCATGTCGGATGCATCAATCCCTAGAAGGAAGACTAAGTCAGAGAATGGCCAGATTTATGCGTAGCAGTGAAAACTACCGTGTAAAGGCCCAAAGAAGACATTAATTGGAGGAAGTTATTACTAAATTGTGAGAGTTTGTCGTCGACCCAGGATGCTGAAGTCACCCAGCACCATCAATCTGGGCGACTCAAATGACATGTCAACGAGGAAGTCTGCAACTTCCTGTAAGAAGCGCTTTCATCTCCAGGTGGACAGTAAATGAGAATGAGTTTAGATTGCCTGGCGGTCCTGAAAACGCAAGAATTTAACTAGGAGATGTCTAAGTCTCTGATCTGGAGATGGTGGGTGGCCAGGAAATCGTTGAGCCCTCTGGATTTCCACAGTAATGTCTGGAGTTACTTGCAGGTGTGTTTTTAGCCATGTTTTGATAAAAGATAGACAATCTCTCCCTCTAATCCTCTGGAAGGCCCACTATCCTTATGTTACAGTGGCTTCTCTATTTTCATGGTCATCCATTACTTGTTTTAGTATTTCAATGTCTTTTAGTGCTTGTTGTAGGTCTGTAGACATTCTGGTCATGGCATCCTCCTGGTTGCTGATTCAGGTTTCGGCCTCCGTGCGTGTTTCATGGGCTTCCATGGTCTTGGAAGTAGTGTTGACTAATTGCTGCAGATGCTGAATCTGTGCAGTCATATTGTCAAATCCGGACTGCATCCATGTGCCCAAATCATATTTTAGGTCCTGAATTAATCTCTCTTATGTTCTGGTAACCTGAGTCCATGTTTGTATTCTCAGCTCCGTTTCGGGATCCTTCTGTAACTCTTGGCCACGGGCTGGAGAGCTACTAGGAGAGCCCGCAGGCCGTGAGGAGGTTGCTGAGTGGGAGGTTTGAGAAAATCTCAGTTTGGCTTGCTTCACCGTGAGAGTTAGATAAAGTACATTGAAGCTTCAAGGTTTGTCGATTTGAGCACTTTTAGTAAGTTATATCTCAGGATGCAGCTGATTTTAGGTGGATTTGGATGGAGCTCTCCTAAACACCTCCATTCCGCTTCTCCCTGTCAGGCCACGCCCCATATCTCCCTTCTTTATCTTTAGACACCCTCATCTACCTCGAATGGGCAATCTTTGTGAAGAAGGATCATACCCTCTTCTGTGGGGATGGGCTACATTGGAAGAATGATATACCGTCACCACCCAAGATCTTTTAATTTTCATGTTCATTAGGTGTTAAACGGGTCTCTTGTGGGAAGGCAGTCAATGTTTTCAGTAGTTTTGCTCATTTATTACCCTGTGCATTTGATGGGGCTATACAGCTCCTTAAGTTATAAGTTGTTACCATACCATCCATTGCTTCAAACCCTTACTCACCCCTTTCTCGACTCTGATCACTCAGTTCTCTTCCAAGGTTTCGGTCCAGCAACAAGCAGTAAAGCAGCATTCAACAAAATATAACTGTTCAACATGAGCGGAACACTTCAAACAGTTATCATTTCACCCTGCCTTCCTACTAAGAGGAAGACAGAAGACAGGGTGGCTTATTAGTTTGCAGCCATGTGCTGTTTGTACACTTTCTGAGCCACTCTTTCACACCCTTCTCCTGGTTGCTCTGTTATGACACCTCTTCTCCACCCTGAACAGCTTTAACTATAGAAATTCACAGCCTTTTCTGTTCTTTCTTGGATGACTAGAAGAGCGAAGCCTGTTCTGGAACACCCACTAGCAGCTCTCCATCGGTATCTGCATGTCCCATCTGCATACAAAATACACCCTGGAGATCATTCTCCCTCATACCTTTAACAAAGGTCATTGGTAGCCTTAGCCACAGTCTGTCGGAACAAGAGCACTTCCTTACATGCATAATAGATAACCCTCAGTAGATTGTGCGGTCACACTCTGATATATGCAAGCCTTGGTGTGCATTGTGACGCACGAGGCCACAGGCCAAGTGTGTTCTAACCACCAAGGTGTGCATATATCAGACCATGACTGCATATCCTACAGTGGGTTATCTATGGTTATCTATCTTATAAAATGGTTTGGAGGGGTGAAAGTGCAGGCATGTGGTTGTGCTCTGACATACCACTGTCACGTGGTGTGTTTCATCCAACCAGTAGAGAGTATTTTCCCTACCCGTTTTATAAATACAGATATACATATACATATATATGTATGTATATTTTTTCTGTCTTTTGGCAAGTAGTCTACTGCTTCTTTAGAGTCCACCTTATTAAGGAGTAAGGAGTGTCCAATAAAATTGCAATAAATTTCCCACACAAAAGACCATTGGTCTTGCCTGGGACCCCACCTTCCAGTGGGCCTCTGGGCAGTGAGGGTGGACTCCTGCTGAGATATCTCATCTCCTGCTCTACCAGTTGAGCATGGAGCTACATAAAGGTCCTGCAGATGAGAGCGTACCTTTTCCTCCAGGGCATAACTCTGGAGAAGAGCACCACACAATTGACTACCTCCCTGCTGTACCTCATTTTCATAATGATCCTATGATAACCCCTAGACTGCTGTTAGACCTCTCCAAATTTACTATCAAAATCCAGACACCCTCTGGGTCATCTAATCCCTAATCTCTCAGCTGTGTCACAGGGACAACCTCTGGCATAAAGCCCTCGACTCGGGCAAACCCTCTGATAGGCAAGCCTACTGGGCTGCTCGTAACAGCTGCACCTGGGCCATCCATAAAGCTAAAGCGGACTACTACAGCCTCGCCTTGGCCCAAATATTCTAGGACAACATCAAGGAACTCAAAGGAAAGCCTGTATCCCCCAGCTCAACATCGATGGCTCCACTTCCACTGACTCCAATGCATAGCTGATAACCTCAACACCGCTTCTTGGACCTCAGCTGCACTCCTCCCTAATTGTTTTGACCCAGTCCCAGCCACCATACCTCCCCTTCATCCCCCTTCTATTTCCATGCCTCTCACCCCAAGACACCAAACCCTACCTTCTCAAGGCCCTGAATGGGGCCAGTCACAATAGTATGTCACACGGACCTCAAACTGCTTCACCTGGTCCTGGATGTCATAACATTCCCCTCATTAACCTCCTCTGCCTCGCCAGTTCCTTCTGTCTGGAAAACTGCAGTTATTACCCTTATTGTCAAGGGTGGTGACCGCACCTCCTTTGGGAACTACAGACCAATATCCATTCTTCCCTTCCCCAAAAGCCTTAGAGAGGACAGTTTCGGATCAGCTCTCTGACTATCTCACCACCCACAACCTCCTCTGCAAGGAGCAACATGGTTTCCATCATGACCATAGCACCACTACTGCTCTAATTGAATTTTCCAGTCACATTCACTCTGCCCTTGACAAGGGTCTACTAGCTGGAGCATTTTTTCTTGACTAGTCGAAAGCTTTCAATACTGTCAACCACCCCTACTGCTATCCGCCCTCATTCAACTAGGCCTCTCCAGAGTGTCCAAAACTGGCTTCAACTATCTCTCATCCTGCTCTCAGTGCATCAAAATTAGTGGCACCACCTCTGGATGCTGCCCAGTCCTCTCAGAGTACCCCAGGGCTCTACACTGGGCCCATTACTCTTTAACCTCTATCTCAACACTCTCCCCAACAACTGTTCTGATAGAGTCCTTCTTTACGTTGATGACACGGTCATCTTCTCTGCCCACCCAGAACCCACCTCCCTCCAAAATGCCCACCAAAACTCCTTTAGCCAGGTTGAAACCTGGCTAATCAACTGCAGGCTAGTATCGAATCACAAGAAGACGAAGAGCATGCTTCGACATACCCAAAGCAAATACAAAGACTCTCTCCTTCTAGTCATGTCCAACAAACTCCACCCCTCAAACAGGTTAATTCCTTTAAGTACCTTGGCCTCACATTTTACGCAGCCCTCTCATTCCATGGGCATATCCACACCTCTGCTCAGTTGTAAACTCTCATATTGGTCTCCTCTATCACCTCAAGAACTGCCTCCTCCGAAGCCCTGAGAATGGCCATTACATCCTCTGTCCTATCCCTTATCGACTATGGGCTCTTGGTCTGAGTGCTGCAGACAACACTGCCCTCAACCGTATCAAAATGTCCCTTAGCAAAGCCTGCCATTTGGTCACATGTGCCAACAGGCTTACCCACACGTGCTGACTCTACCCTTGGCAAATATGCTCAATTTTGAGGACAGGCTACTATACCAGACCTGCCTCTTTACCAAGAAAATCCTGGCTGGTCTGGCCCCAAGAACTATCCATTCTTATCCACCCAGCACCATATCTCTATCCACACGCAGCTCCTCCAGATCCTCTCTCCATGTACCCAGAGTCAGGACATCTTGGTCCAGAGGTCCTTCCTCTACAGAGCCCCAGCCTGGTTCAACTCCCTCTTCACTTCCATCTCTTCTGAAAGTGGGCTAGGGCCTTTTAGAAGGCGCTGCACAACTACCTGTTTGCTGGCAGCAGTTGTAAATGCCTGTAGTGACTGTTTTATCCCCGCATCCTTGCCATCTGCCTCCCAACATGGCTCCCAACGTCTACCCCTCCCCGACAAAGGACCACTGGTCCTGCTCTTATTCCTGTATCCTTGTCCCCCCTACCAAGACCTGCAGTATCTCAACTATACTTGTCTGAGTCTGAATTAATTGTTTAGTTCTATTATGCTATGTTCAAATGCTGGAAATTATCACCTCAACTTTAGCTACTACCTTGTACAGGAAATTCTAATTGTTTGGCTGTACTTTTTATACACTCTGAGGTGGAGCCTTTGTAAATGAGTCTCAGACTCAAGGTTTGTAATTCTGATACCATTAATAAATAAATAAAAATAATAACTTGATTTCCTCTGCCTAGTACCCTTAGACTAGAACCAAAAACTTACCTTATATATGGAGGATGTTATATATTATTTATTTATTTATTTGTTCTAGGATTACAAATACCTTGAGCCGAGAGCTCTTTTACAAAGGTTCCACGTCATTGGTACAGTTGAGACAAACATAAGCAAAGATAACAGTTTATAAAATAAAAAAACAAAACAAAAAAAACACATGGTCTTGTAAAGGAAAAAGAACAATAAGGTGAAACTTTGGGAGGGAAGGGAAAGGAGGAGGGTGAAATCTGGGAGACTAAGTGGATGGGAGAAAAGGAGAGGTAGGGGAGGGAACAGAGAGAGAGAGTGGAAGGCGGATAAGAATAGAGTAGTGCAGTTGGGTGGCATTTGTCATGGGCCAGCAGGGGAGGTGAAGATGGGGGGTGCTGACAAAGTGCAGGAGTATTTGTGGATCCAAAGGGCATCTTCAGCTATGGAACCAAAAGACTTGTTTAGCCACAACAGTCACAGAGGTTGGAGACAGTGAGTGTTAGGCGGAGCCGAGTCTTAAAAGTGCTGAGCGATAGTGAGGCTGAGATGTCGCTGGGAGACCATTGTACCAACTAAGCGGTCCGGTAAGCAAAGGATCTTTGGCCTTGTGTTGTGCGGCAATCTGGGATTTGCAGAAGCTGAGGTTCTGATCCTGGTATGCGGGTGTGGATTCTCGGTTGTATGAGGGCACAGACTGGGGTGGGGTGGGGTGGGCAAGCCCAGCAAGATTTTCTTAGTAGTAATACAAGTTTGGTGTTTTATTTGATTGGCAAGATTCAACCATCCACATGGAGTTGTGTTATATATGGAGTACAGTACTTCTTACACCTCTCTTGCTTACTCTCTTACCCTTGCTTAGTCCCTTAACATGTACATAAATATACAAAAATAAATAAAAATTGCTGTTTCACTTGTAATAAATCTTATATATTCCAAGTCTCAGTATTCTAGAACTCAGGAGGAGAAAGTGCTAAATCTTTGGTGAAGATAGCAACAAAAAGGCCTCAGCCCTCGAGTGTGGAGGGAGGCCATACTGGAGAGAAAGAGCTGAGCCTCAGAATCTCAGCAGGAAGAGAAATGTGCCAATCAGTCATTTCACCTGATAAAAAACTAGACTATTTCACCAAAAGACTGTCAGCTGTTGGAGAAAAAAGTGGATGTAATTCAAACAGAGGTGGCAAAATCATCAGTTGCAGTAGAGCAATACCGACAATCTTCTGTACAGCTAATCAAGGAGAATTTATTGCTCAGAGCCCAGTCAGAGCTAAATCAACACCAACTTAGGGCCATGAATATTAGAGTGGTTGGACTGACAAAGGGAACTGAAAAGAACTCATTGTCAATCAATCAATCAATGAAAATCTTTATTTAACCAGGCGATCACCTTGAGCAATGCTCATTTTCGAGGTGGACCTGGGGTTTCAGTACAACCAAATGCAGTAACAGGAAGCTATCTACAATGATGCTCAATGAGAAACATAAGGCGTTATACAACAGTGGTATATATGCATAGAGTACGCGATAAGGTATATACAAAAATAAAATATGTAGTCATAGAAGAGGATGCAATAGTTGGGTGCAGGCACAATTATTATACAGAATTATTATACAGTAAATACTATACACCAGTGATAAAGGTAGATACTACAAATCTAGTCTGGGGAAAAACTAGTGAGAAAGGAAACAAGAGGGTAGTAATATTAGGTAGATCAGAACTACAATGAAGTCCAGGAGGGGAATAATGGATAGGTAAGTGCATATATAGTAATGAATAATGGGTCCCTGATGCTAGGATTATTAGGGTCAGACCAGTGGGATTCTAAGCGTAGGAGCAATTTTAGAGATCTACTTGATTGTACTTGATCATGCTGGATTGCTGCCATAGATGAGACCCACCTGGAGTACTGTGCCCAGTTCTGGAGGCCGCACCTCAGGAAAGACATTAACAGGGTGGATACAGTGTAGAGAAGGCAACTAAAATGGTGCAGCTATTGACCAAAATCTCTATGAGGAGAAACTGAGGGATTGCAACACTTACCCCTGGAAGAAAGGAGAGTGAGAGGGGACATGATAGAAACCTACAAGTACCTCACATAGGTTACCAGGGTGCAAGAGGGGAGTCCCTTTCAATGAGAAAGAGCAACAGGATGAGATGGCATTAGATGAAGCTGCTGGGGGAGTTTAAAGGTGGGTGAAAGTACTACTTCACTGAAAGGGTAGTAGATGCCTGAAACAGACTGCCAGTAGAAGTGGTGGAGGTGAAAACAGTAGGGGTTTCAAACATGCATGGGGTAGCACAGGAGAATATTAGGCCGAGGAGGGGAAGAGGATTGAGCATCCCAGGGACTAGTAACTTCTCCTGGAGAGGGGTGGTCAGCTGTTTTGATCTCTGACTACCACTGGGTAGAGGCACAGTGGTAGAGCAGGTGCAAGCGACTCGGAGGGCCCCGGTTCTGTGCTTATACATGCACACACCAACATGCCACCACAGTGGGGGAAAAGGGAGGAAAATGAAAAGCCAGGTGGGCTAAATGAAGCTTGCCTGCTCCCTCTCGACCCATGCTGCTGCCCAGCTCCTGGGCACTTCTGGACACATGTACCAGAGCAGAGGACAGCCCTCCCCTCTGGCTCTGCCACGGGGGAATCTGTGGGGAATTCACCTGGAATACTATGGGAGGCGGATGCTGGTTGGGAGACACAGGGATAGTGCTGACAGCCTGCTCACCTGACTTGACAGGTAAAAGTTGTATGTGGAAAAAGATTAAAAAACTATTTGAAAGTAAAAACTTTTTAAAACAAACATTTCACCTCGACTTCTGAAGGTATCTGGACTACATCAATAACAAACTTCATCACAGTTCGGCCCAAAAAGCAGCCACCTGGGCAATGAAAGCTGGACTGCAAGCACAAGGAAAGGCCACGGAGACCATGAGTAGCGCAGAGGCTAGCAATCTATCCTCTCACGTCCAGAGCCCACATGGCAGACTTTGCTCCAATTAATAAAAACAATGGATGCCAAAAAGAAGGTACCTTAAAAACTAGAAGTGCATAATATTCAGCTCCAGGACTTGTCAGCCAGAGTAACCGACACATAAACAAATACACCTCTACTCCAGCATTTGTAGTCACTCTGGTCCAGGAAAATACCCAGATCTGAGGAAGAGTGGAGGCCCTGGAATATGAGGTGCATTCAGTGAAATCTAAGATTGGTCAGAGTTCTGAGGGCGTGGAAGGCCAGACTTGCTCTGTGTTATACAGAACTGGTTGCTGGGGAAATTGCAGCAACCAGAGGACTTTGAGTGATCAAACTTTCATAAGACTTACTGAGTTAACCCGAATAGCCTCACAGTCCACTAAACAGAGCTGCATCAACTGCTCAAAACCCCAGGAGCTGAAGTTTGGGACTGTGTGTGTTGCGCGGCCAGAGATGTGTATCCCTAGAAACTGATGACTCTGACATTAAAATCTACCCTGATCTCTACTATCAGACCAGAGACCGGAAGAAAAGTTTGATCCTGTCCACCAGTGTCTCTGGGCTCTGGGGGGCTGTACTCATTCTTGCTGCCTGCCCACCTCAGAATAGCCTACGACGGCAAAACGTGGCAGCATCAGGACCCCAAAGATGCAGGTAGGTGGCTTTGAAAAGTTTGAGAAAGAGTTTGCTGCCAGGAAGGTGGGCACCAGAAAGACGAGAGGAGGAACCAGATGGCGACTAATTAATAAAATATAATTTAAAAAGACAGTGTCGTCAAAGGCAGAGTGATCAAGGTAACTGTGATTATCCTGAGGCAGAAAAAAACAAACACAGGAACAAGAGAATGTAACTAGAGGTGCTACTGAGGCTAGAAGAACTGAGACCTTCTCCTCTCAAGGAGTAACACAAAGCATACAGTGTGATCATATAACAAATCAGTGTTGAGAGTACAGAGTCAGAATCTCTCAGGGGTCAAGTCAAGGAGCAACATGGAAGGCAGGAATGACTCATTAACCTGTGTGCCCACTTTATTTTAGGTAGTGAGTGAACAACTAAGATAATATCTGTAAATGATTCATTTTGTTTTTTCAATTATCCTCAGTCTTTGGGAGCTCAGGTTCCAGTTATTTTCTCACTAACAAGACTTGGTGTCCACCATTCCAGCAGTGGCTTCCTTGAAGTTTTATTTATTTATTGAGATCTAAGAATACACTTTTGAGCTGGAAGCTCATTTGCAAAGATTCCACGTCAGTAGAAAATAAATTACAGACAATTCAAACAGAAACATATGACAGTACTTGAATTTCAAAAAATGGGACCATATAAAAATAGAGTACAGTGAAAATCTTAAACTGTTAATAATACAGGTGAGTAAGGCAGCCGCACTACGCACAATACCCCTCATCCATTTATTACAGGCAGTCCACCACGATACACCCCTTTACTTTTTTTGAAATCACCTATAAGCAGGTGGAAGAACAGCTGCTTAGGCTTGACACTAAAGGAGAGCAAGAGCGGATGATATAGACCCTACTTTTTAAAGCTGGGCTATCACTACCTTACAGCTCCAATTACTCACTCATTTAACCTATCTTTAACTCAGGGCAATGTACCTCACGTCTGGAAGATGGCTCATCTATTACCTCTCTAAATCAGGGACCCTAGCGACCTAAATCATCGAGGCCCATCTCAGTTTTACCAGTATTATCAAAACTGCTGGAAAGCTTGCCAGTATTCAAGTACGAGCCTTCCTGGACAAACACCAGTTAATAACCCCTTGCAGTCTGGATTTAGACTGTCTTATAGTACAACTTCTGCCTTGTCCAAAGTAACAACTGATAGGTTAGAGGAGATAGACAAAAACTAGTTACAGCTGCTGTTTTTATTTATCTATTGAAAAGTTTCACCTGAAAGGAACACTGAACAATATAAAATTGCTCGTCTCAAGGAGCGTCATGGGGAAGGAAACATGGGAGTACAGTAATCAAAAGCACATGTCCATGCAGTATTATAGAAAGCATATATACAATAATCAACAACACATTTCAAAGGTAATATAAAACAGAGAAGCAACAGAGTAAAAAACAATACATCAGTTAGTAGCATTAGATACTCACTGAGATTTGATGAAGAGCAAATTAACAGCACTGCAGACTTACGACATACAGTGTGGACAAGGAAGTGCAATAAAGTACATTGGTTTCTCCTCACGTCAAGTGCTAGGCTGGAGAAGGGGATGTGAAAGCCAGAGAGGAATTTAGGAGGTGAGGAGCCAGAGGGAAATTAAGAGCAGCTGCGGGATGGAGAGAGGAAGATGAGGAGGGAGGCCGAAATGGACCACGGGAGGAGGAGCCTGATTTGCTGAGGCATTGAGTTCCAGAGCTTAAGGAACCTATTGGAGAATGTGATTAGCCAATAGAGGCGGTGTGCCCGTATAGCTAGGGTGCAGGAGTCACTGGATCTAGGAAAGGGGCAGTGGGGTGGGAGGACAGTGTGGAGGCAAGGTAAGGGGAAGTGTATCAAACCAGAATTTAGAGGCAAATTTTATGCAGCGGACTAGATGGCAGTTTTCCAGGGAAGGAAAAGCTAGAAGCGATACAGATCACAGTGGTGGGGTAAAGGAAGGGACATACAGAGTGAAATGACAGAAAGCATTGAAAAGGGTGTCCAGTCTGGTTAAGGATGACTTGTGCGGCACTGTAGACTATGTCACAGTAGTCAAGAATGGTAGTATTATTTTCTGGACAATCTCCGCCTGGCCTGTAGAGGTAGGCAGCATCAGTTCCTGTAAAGGGCACCTAATTTGAGGTGCAACTTTTTCAGGATGGAGTCTGTGTCCATTGAAGTTTAGGTGCTGGTCTAGCCAGACCCCAAGATACCCTAAAGGGGAGGTGTCCTCCAGAATACAGCCATCAAGGGTGTGGAAGGAGGGCAGTTTAGTTAGCCTAGAGAGTCTCTGCCTAATGTTGAAGGTTATGGAGACTGTTTTCTTGGCGTTGAGAGAAAACTGATGGGAGCTTAGCCATTGCTGAACTTTCTCAAAATTATGCTGAAGTGTGGAAGCCACATCAGTTGGTGACTGGCCAGAGTAGAAAAGGACAGTTTCATTAGCATCGTATGATGGAGGAGGAACTGCACACTGGCGGGAGGTAATTAAGTAATATGGAGAATAGTAGGGGCCAAGGATGGAGCATTGGTGCACGCCAGCATTAATCTGGAGTTGGGGTGGTGAAATAAGCAATTTTGACTGACTGTGTCCAGCCTGTTAGGTAGGAGCTTAACCAGTTTGTGGCTAAATCAGAAAGGCCAGCAGATCGCATCTAGGAGCAAGGGTGGGAGCGTGTCAAAACCTTTGCAAGGTCGACAAAGATTGCTGATGTGATTAGACCACTGTCCATACCTGAGAGTATGGAATCAGTGAACCTAGTAAAGAAATGGTAGTGGAATGATCTTTCCTAAAACCAGATTCATAGGGAGTGAAAAAGGTAGAGTCAGAGAGGTAAGAGGAGAGTTAGGAAAGGACCAGGTGCTCCAGAAGCTTAAGCGAGAATAGAGGAGAAATATGGCCCATAGTTCCCAGGCATACAAGGGTCACCTCTCTTGGGTAGTGGAGAACTACAGCGAGGCTTCCATGTATCAGGGACAGAGGCCAATGAGAAGAAAAGGTTTAGTAAGGCAGAAAATGGTGAACAAATGGCATGAGCGGAGAGGAAGAGAAGTCTGGGGTCAAGGCCATCAGGTGAGGAACCCTTAGAAGGGTTGAGAGCGAGGAGAGCATTTAGAGTATCATGAGGTGAGACTGAAGAGAAAGAGAAGAGGTCGCTAGGGAGGGTGCTTGGGTGAGTTATTGCAGACAGATGTGACTGGTTGGGTAGGGAGGAAGAGAAGCTAGTAGAGCAGCAGCACATGAGGTAAAGTAAGAGTTGAATTCAGTGGCAACTGAGAGGTGGGCAGACGTAAGGGCATTATTGACATAGATGAGTGGAGTATGGGATTTAGAGGAGAGAGGGAAGAGGAAGTTAATAACTTTCCAAAATTTTGACGGAGTACATATATTAGCATCAAAGGTGGGTCTAATGCATTTGGACTTAGCGAGCCTTGTAGCCTTGGAGCAAACATTCTGAGAACTCGATATCTATCATGGTCAGCATTTGATTTAGAGACTTTGTGAGCCTTCCAAGTCTGGTCTCGAGCTCTCATACATGCCACCAATTCTGGTGTGATCCATGGGAGGTGGTTTCACATACTTGAGTGCACTTAAAGGGTACGTGCTTGTTCCAGATGTCAAGAAAGTGGCCTTGACAATAGTCCAGGGCTTCATTAACTGTGGTAGCAGACTAGGTCATATAGGAGGTGGGTAAGGTCTAGGGATTTATATGAGCAGACAAGCAATATTTTATGTGGGGCTTTGGGCAGTGGAGTTGGCGGACCAAGTAGATTATATGAAGGTTGCTGAGTGCATCCACGAAGAGGCCTGATTCGATTCCTCCATTTTCTTGGATTTGAGCAAGGCTTTCGACACTGTGGGCCATCTACTACTTCTTGATAGCCTTAAACAGCTTGGGATTGGTACTACTACAACACATTGGTTTATCAGTTACTTGGAGGATAGATAACAGCAAATGAAAATAAATGGCACCCTCTCGTCCCTACTCTCACTTCAACGGGGGTCCCAAGGCTTCATTTAGGCCCTCTTTTATTTCTGATTTATGTTAATAACAACCAAGAACATTTTGGACTCTAAGATTCACTTATTTGCCGATGACACGGTACAAGTATACCTCTAAACCTTCATTCACACAAGCCAGTTTAGCACTTCAATTGATTTTAATCAGCTTCAGCATAACCTAATCTTGGAAAAATTACTATTAAATGCAAAAAAAAAAAAAAACAAAGGTTATGTTTTTCCATCTGCCAAATTCAGCTGCAGCAAGCCTAGACTACAGTAATGCTTCCCCCATCACCCACTCTCTTAGGAGATAAGTCTGAGGTTGTGAATAACTTCAAATACTTAGGCTTCTTACTGGACTCCCTCTTGTCATTTGTCCCCCACATTGAATCACTGTCCAAAATACTGAAGCATAGACTGGAGATCCCAAGATCATGACAGGGTCTGGGGAGGGGGGGTCCATGGAGGACGTCGGAGAGAGTGAGGGAGGAGGCAGATTAGGAGTATAAATGCAAGGTTAAAAAAAAGTATAGGGAGGGACAGGGAGGAAGGAGAAAATGTAGGGATGGAAGTAAGTGCATCAGGGAGTAAAGATGGGGATAAGATAGGACTCACAGGGGTAGGAGGGAGGAGAAGAAGGTGAGAAGAAGGTGAGAGGAGGGTAAGGAAAAGAAAACTGGGTAACAGTCACAGCTGCTCCAATTGAGAGGTGTCGGTGAGTTTTTTTTTAAATGACCCTCAGCTTGGGCTGACTGGTTATGTCTGGGGGAGTTCATTAAGCCAAAAAGGGCTTGGTACATGAATGTCCTTTGTGCCTGAGAGGTGCGAAAGAAGGGGACAATAAGAGATTATCTGGTACTGCTTTTTGTGCAGTGGGGGTTAGGGGCCAATAACGACAAGGTTCTGGTATGTCTGGGGTAGTCCTAGACAGGTTTTTCCCAGTAGACATACTTGGTATTGTACTCTGCCCTGAAGGTTTAGCCAGTTAGTTTGTGCATATAGGTCACAGGTGTGGGTTTGGCAGTTAGTACCTAGGAGCAGTCAGCAGGATTTATTTAAGGCAACAGAAACCCTTTTGAGGGTGGACTCTGTGACTGCACCATAAACCACTAAACCATAAACAATGATGGACAGAATTGAGCTTTTATGGCAAGAGACAGGGCATCTTGGGACTGGCAGTATCAGTTCCTGTATAGTAGGCCAATTCTAGGGTTGACTACCCTTACAGTTTGTTCTGTATGCTGAGTAAATGAAAGAGAGCTGTCCAGGGAGGCACCAAGATATCTGAAGGTTTGAACTTGTTCTATTAGGGTAAGAAGGTTATTGTGGATTGTCAGTTGAAAATCTTTATACTTGTGGTGGTTCACAAATAACATTGATTTAGTTTTTGTAGTTCATTAGGAGCTTGTATTTGGTGAACCAGGCTTCCATGCAGTGAAATCACTTTGTAGATGGGATTCAAGTTGATGTGGGTCAGAGTTTTAGAAAAGATGACAGTGTTATCTACGTAGAGAAGGATGTGTTCTTTGCATACAAAGGAAGTTTGTTAATAAAAGGGCTGGACAAGAGTGAGCCAAGATTTGACCTCTGGGAAACACCCGTGAGTACCTCCTGACTATTGGAGTGAGTACCATCAATTTTTACTCATCGTGATCTATTGCTGAGATAGCTCTGGAACCATCCTACCACTTCAACGGAAAAGCCAATAGAGAGGAGTTTGATGAGGGTGTTTTATGGTTGACAGTGTCAAATGCCTTGGTGAGGTGATGTAAATTGCCCTGGCAACTTGATGACTGTCTAAAGCTTCATGCAGGAATCCTGAGTGCCCCAGCATGGCAGTGGAGGTACTATGCCCTTACGAAAACCGTGTTGCTGTGGGCATTGGATTCCACTACTTATCTAAATAGTCGACCAGCTGGTCAGCAACTATCCTTTCTAATGCCTTGGTGAGGGGCAGTATAGATATTGATCGGCTAATTCACGGTATGGCTCTGTCACCACTTTTGTGGACCAGAGTGGCCATTCGACTTTTCAAAGCAGGGGAACTGTCCAAACTGAAGATATAGGTTCAAAAGTTTTACTAGTGGAAGGAGCACTTCTTCAAGGGTAAGGCCAATAACTAAGGTCCAGTGAGTTGCTGCTGTGTCTGGTTTGCCAAGCACATGTGGAAGGTACTTTCTAGCTTCAGAGGTGGTGACTGCTTTAAGGTAGAAGGGGGTGGACGTGAGGAGACTCACTTGTGCAGTCTTAGGCCTAGCCCATTTTCAACAGATGATTCGGGATCGATCGTCAGTATGCCGTTAAGGTCTGTAAAAGCATCATTAAAGATATTGGCCATGGTGTCAGGGTATTGTGTGATCTCACCATTCACCAGCAGCATGGAAGGTGAGGCTTTGCTATTTTTGCCAGTAAGGTCCTTCATATTTTCCCAAAATCTTTTGCCATCACCCCAGGAATGAGTGAGGCAATCTTTTAAACATTGAGATTTCACGAGTCTGATCTTGCGGGTCCAGATAATTCTGGCAGATCTATACTTCTGCATGTCTGTCTTTGTGCCAGTGGCCTTGGCTCTGTGCCAGAGATGGTCTCTGGTGATCATGAGTTGCAGAAGAGCAGGAGTGACCCATGAGTTATGTATTCCCTTAATTGTACACTTTTAATCGTAGCATAGATGTACAGGCAACATTAAACTTGGCAATAAAATAATGCCTGGTCTGTGTCTACTCGGAGTATAATCGGACCAATCTATGCTAATTAGGTAAACTTTGAGGGAGTTCAGCTGCCCACGTTTGAGGATGCGACTTCGATGGATAATTCAGCCTTCATGGTATCAGGTCCGTTAACCTTGAAATTAATAGAGTGCCATTGTTTAAGAAAGGCTTGAAAATATTTCTAGTAAGGAAATAACAATTTTATACAGCTTTTATCCTTTGCCACTGTCCTCTGGTCCTTGGTTCAGAGAGTGTATAACCATGGTAACTGCTCCAGCTATGTCCTCCCTAGCCCCCACCTGACACAGTTGATGAAGGGATCTACAGCATGGGGTACCAGGGACTGTTGCTGTTCATCATAGAGAGGGTGGTGTTGTTTTACCGCTCTTTTGTGTCTGCCCACTTCCTGATGTTGGGTAATGCCTCTGTTAGCCTTGCACATCACAGCACATTTGTGAGCAGGCTGACCTGCCTATGGTGAGAGACAGCTGTGACAGTGAGACCTGGTCTCCCTCCCTGTGCTAGCTGACACTAGTAGTACTCCCCAGTCCTGGTTGCCAGGTTCCTTGCTCCCCAAGTACACCCATGAACTCGGGTCCCTAGCATGTAAGAACAACGTGCTTCCACTGGGCCATCAGTTGGCCTTAGTAAGGCATTTGATTAAGCAGTTGAGATCTGCATTCATTGATTTCAGGGCTAAGTTTCAATGTCATATAGTTTTACGTGCATTCTTCAAAGGGACACTATCAAGCACTCATTAGAGCAATTTTTCCCTTTTAATCTGTGCTTATGCTCAATTCCCAGACAGTCCTGTGGATCCCTTCTGGTATTCGACCCCACCCATACCTAAGTCATCTCACCATCCCCCAGGCTTATCTCCTCCCAAACTTCCACCATGGCTTGCCTCTACAATGGGGCAATCAGATACAAACACCTCCAAACATTCTTCCTAAGTTTTGCTGGGGAGCTGCCTGAGTTGACGGGTGTTGAACCAGGGTAGTGCGTTGTCCGTCATGCTGCATTGGGTAGTATTTTTCCACCTTCATTACTCTCATTCCCCAAGTGTGCACATCTAGACATTAGACATGCATGGGCACTGTGCACAGTGTCAATGTCAGTGGCTCTGCCATCCCTCATCTTATATTCCAGTTTCACCCCCATCATCTAGGAGGTGAGGCAGCAGCAGTATTAGACTCCTTTCCTCCTTAGGAAACAGGAGCATACTCCATGATGCTTGACTCTCCCCCCTGGCCAGCCCTCCAATGATCTGAGCTAGTTTACGAACTAGGATCACCACTGTCGTGAATAGTAGTGCTATTGCTGCTCCAATGGGCCAGTGTTACCCACAGGCCAATTTTTGCCCTTTCACACTAAATTTGGAAGTTGGTGTGTTAAACACAAAATTTGTGATTCGGTGCTGCCACACCAATGCTGTGTACCACCTCATTTGTTTTAACTTTTGTCAAACTGTGGACCTTGCACATTAGTTTAAAATAATCACAATTGAGCCAGCCAAGTGGTGCTGAGGGTTGAGGTGCTGGATGCCTTACCTTGCTCTACACCAGCAACCCAGGTTCGGAATGACCTCAGGTCATCAGAGAACCGGCATGGGGCAGTATTGAGCAGTCCAAAGGCAGCTCTCCTCCCGGGTGGATATTGCTCCCTGTGAGTTCCACTCCCACCAGGTGGAGGTCCAGTGGACAGTGTAGGTGGGAGAGGCCGGCAGTGTAGTAGGTGGGTGCCTCCAGAAGTGAAATGCACATGCCTCCACATGCGCGCACACATGCCTGGGGCATGGGGATGGGAGAAAAGGAAAAAATACCATAAAAATCTATATGGAAAAAATATAACCACAATTGATCTATGGAGAAAATTACATTGTCCCTTTAAATCAATCAGGAGAGAGAGCCAGACTGCTGCCATAGCAGAAGAGCTACTGCTCATGATGCTGGTGACCTTGGTTCAGGAACGAGCCTGCATTGCTGGAGGGCCAGCCAAGGGAGAGAGTCTGAGGGGGTGCTAGAGGCCGCATTCTTGACTGGAAGTTTTCTCTGTCACTCTGTGTCATGCTCTACTTAACCCTAAAAACTAAAACATAAAGTGACTTTTCTAAAACTGAACTGAAAGCATCTGGTGGCCCATTGAACAACAGCGAAGGATACCAAAAGAGTATGGGGCATCCTAAAGGAACAGCTGGAGGCTCTGGCTAAAAACCACAGCTCAACCCACACAGACTCGACATGGTGAGCAGAAGCAATCAGCAGGCCCAAAGATGCAGGAGATCCCTGCCATGGGACACCACTCTGAATGCGGTCAGGGAAATGGACTGCAAGCTTCTAGAAGGTTTGGAGAGACTGGGTGCTGGGACACAAAATAGAGCTAACGACCAAAGTTGCCACAGAAGCCAAAGATCGGTCCCAAAGGACCCAGGCTGCATTGCCAGATCAATTACGGAGATCAATCATCTCTGTGCCCGCATGGAAACCATGGAAAATGCTTTGCAAGCAATGAATTTACACCTGGTGGGGATTCTGGAAGGCTTGGAGGGCGAGAACATTCTATCTTACCTAAAACTATGTCTATCCAACAGTCTCCCTCCGAGCTGCAGCTGGACCTGGACTCTCTCAGGTTGGTCTTCCGCATCAACTTTATACAGGCCCAAGGTAATTCTGCAACACCTGCACTGTCATGCTGGTAATAACCAGCAGACATACAGGATGCAATTTTACAGTGGGCAAGAGCAAATTACCAGTTTCTATGGAAGGGCACGAAATAAAGTTATTCCTGACTGGTCTTTTACACCCAATCTAGAAGGAAGTTCTTTGATCCAAAGAGGAAGCAACTTTGAGGCTTGGGGTGGCTCATGCTCTCCTGGCTCCAGCATGCCTCCGCATCACCTACAGGGAAAACTTTTAAATACAATGACCCAGAGGAGGCAAGAAAGAGGATGGACGCCAATGTGGAGGAATTCTGGCGCAAGCACCTGAATGTAGAGGGAACCACAGTTTTGAAGGAGAAACCTGAGGTATGGCAGCTAAAATATCAGACCGTATGTGAATTGTAAATGAGGGTGTTCATTGTTGATGCTGGGATACCACCTATATAACTAATTGTACTTTATCCTCAAAAAGTACTCCCTAGGTTAGAGAGTCATTACCTTCTTGAGTGGCTTCCCATTCAAAGATGACACTCTCAGTTAATTTCCTTGTGGTTTTCTTTATTGTGTTCTGTGTTCTACTATGACTAACTCGCCATGCGTTTAAAATGGCATCGACAGCAAGGTGCATACCATCGCTAAGGTAATGAGTTTAATGCCGTGGCGTGGAAGGAAGATCGGGCTGGGTGTTAATAATTGCATAGCAGTAAAATATAGTATAACAGTTGATCACCACAGAAAGTAATAAGGTAGAGCACCTCAAATGGGAACAGGTAGTGCCATGGATGAAAAAGTGTATAGTTTACAGGAGTCACTTTGCAGAAATGTATGTTCATTTGGTCACTAAAGTTGATACAGGTTGGGTGTGGGCCGAGGCACCTTCGGGAGAAGAAATGTACCTAATTACCCAGATGTTAATTAAGTGGGAATAGTGGCAATTTAGGTCTGAGATAGCAATACCTTAAATGTTTATTTATCTGTGTTTTTATCCCACAGGTTTAATGCGGCTGGCTATTCTAAATGATATAAACTTAAAAAAAAGTAAAATGTAATTAAAGGTAGTACCTCACATGATGTATCATTATTTGGTGGACATCGTATACTGATGCTGATATATTTCTACTGCTGAATTTGCAGGAGCCACTATAACCTTTCTCCACTGAATGTAATGTGTTGGCATGTTCATATTAAAATGAATAAAATAACGTTTAAAAGGGTGGGGAGTGCAGCTCTGAAGATGCTCGCCCTCTAGGGATGGTGTTTGCCTGTGCTGCTGCACAGGCGCCTCCTGTGGAAGCACTGAGGTGAACTCTCAAGCAGCCAGCTGAATGGCTGGGGAGTTGGACGACTTGCACATGTGCATGGCCACTGTGTGCCAGCATGTGCATGTTAACACCTCCAATTCAAGGGAGGGACCCAGACAAGAAATGTGGAAAAATCCCAACATGATGCAGGATGATGCCGGCATCCCACAGGTCTCACACCTACCAAACAGGCTCTACTCCTGGTGGATTCAGTAATCGCAGGAACCTGGTCCATTCCAGTTGCCTCACCAGGGAGTACACCATGGGGCACTGGAGCAGGTTAGTCCTGGGGATGGTAGGGTGACAGGGCTAGGGGAGGATGTGGATTGGCTCAGCATGTCATTACATGTGCACACATAAAGCTCTTATAGCTGCTGTCCATGTGGGGGGCACGGGTGATGAAAAACAGCAGGCGAACATGACTGCAGAATATTTGTGCCTATACTCTCAGGCTCCCAAATATATTGTGTTTGGAGGAGCAAGCTGTGTAAACTGTTACAACCAGGTGAGGGGTTGTTAGGGCTGTAAGGTCACTGTGACAGAACTGAGGAAAGGCAGTAGGTAGGCAGGCAGAAAAGAGTAAACAAAATCTATGTTTAACTTGATTGAAATAATTATCATGAGTACCGATACTCATACCATCAGATGGAAATGCTAGCCTAGAAGGACGTGCTTTTGTGACAGTGTTGGCACATTCGGGGTAGCAGCATTCTGCTGGATCACTCAAGCATTTTGATTCTTGAAGGGCTGTACACCTGTAGTTCAATGGCTGAAGCAACAGCCATGCCCCTGCCTTGACCTATTTAAACCCTTCCTTCGCTTCATTCAGAAGCTTTTTTTACTTAGGCAGGCTCTGTCAATCCTCTAGCAGGCCCGGACTTTCCTTGGGTCCTGCTCCCCCTATTGTGTTGTCTCCTACCTTTTTGTATTTGGAACCCCTGGCTGTGCTTGAATCTCTGCCTAGTTTGTATACTTCTGCTTCTGGGTTAGTATTTTGTTTCTTGCTGCAGTCTGTATTGCTTCTCTCTCAGTAGTTTGTTTCTCCCTTCTGCTTGTGTTTGCTTTGTTTGCTTGGGGCTTTTAATTCTAGGCTAGCACCCTTGTTTGCTTTGTTATGTTCAAAGCAATCTCTCTTTATCTGTACTTATTACTGTGTCCTCTCTGTTCCAATTGCTGTTTCCGTGCAGTCCCTGTTCTCATCACCTTAATTGTTTACACCTGCCTCTCACAGTACTGGCTCCCTGTTATACTGTGTCTGTTCTACAGCTCTGCTTTTACTCACTCAGTGATTGCTCCCTGCACTCCCTGCGTTTGTGTTGTCCAGGCTCATACAGTATGTTGCTATTTCTGCATAGCCTCCTGCTTCTCCCAGGCCACTGGCTTTGCCCGCCTTCTCAGCACTAACCTGCTACATAATCTACAGCCTCAGAATTTTACCAAACCATACTTTACCAAGGGCCTTGCAGTTAATTTCTACCATACTTTTAACAAACCCTCAGCAGCATGTATCTGACTTCTACCATACTGAAACTTCAACATTTCAATTGGCTCTGTTATTTTTGGGAGTTTTACCTTGCCAACATTATAATTGCCGATTGGTCTCATGGTGCTCAGCTCATGACTTCCTGTCATTTCCACGGTGGGGGACTGTGATGTCACGATGGGGCACACGGCTCCAGAATAGCAGGAATATGCTTTTATCTAAATTAAAGGAATCCTGCTCCTTTGCCTCATGGCTTCTCAATTATCTGTGCATAAATATATTAACCTCATAGCCAATGTAGCACACAATATTCATCACATGGATTTCAAGATTTTCATACCATTCCATTACCATGTTGCAAATGTTCCTTGCTCGAATAATTTAACTCCACCTTAAAGGCATTTAAGGCATCCATGCCACCCATATTAATTCTCTATCTATGCTGCAACCATAGCAATCACTGCTAAACCTCATCGATTCAATTTACTAAACCTCACTGAATCAATTTCTGGCATCCACTGCCTCTCACTGTAATGGCTTCACAGCCTCTCACTACTCAGTCAACCTACCTTCTGTGACACCATTAATCTGGCTTCCGTGAGTGGAATTGGTTGGCTAGCTTTTGCTGGCTCTGCTCGTATCACTCAATCACATTAAGCATTCCTATCCATCAATCTCATCAGCCAGTCATATCAGTCAGTCATCTCAGACAATCATACCAGATACCAATACCTAACCGTTGGCTGCAGACTTTGCCCAGCCACCTCACTTGTACAGCTTCATAGTTATCTGTTGCTCTCCTTCATAAATTGGAGGCTTGCCAACCATGACCTTTACTTTCCATGACTCGGGGTTCACCTGCAGCCGATGGTCTCACGCTGCACTGAAGTCTGCATGTTGAGCATATGAACCTCGGTTCAGGGTCCTTCTCATCTGGCCCATAGTGAGATTGTCCTCACTTTGGGTGGAGCTTTAGCCATTTCCACCATCGATGGCACCTCTCAATGTAGAATTTAAGACTTCAGCTATGAGGGATGGGGCACTCATGCCCAAGAGCACTCCTTTAGCTGGCTGAATTGGATTTGGCGGCACCCTCTATGCTGTTCTCCCCATGACTGCTTCTGGTTCACCGGTCTGTTTTAGTCCATAGGCCGGCTGAGTGCCTCAGCAGTCATTGCTCTCCTCTTCCTGCTTTGGGGTCCCATTCAAATTTCAGAGCTTTCATTGTTGCAGAGGTCTCACAACCTTTCATGGCGTTCCATGAAAGGGATCATAAACTTTCCTCCAAATCTGAATATTTTCCTCCCTCGGATTGGGTTTCTAAATTGCAGCAGAGCTGTCACTAAACAAAACACCCTAGCCTGGAGGGAAGGCAGCTAGTTCGGATCCCTAGAGGTTTCTCTTCTTAAAAGGGTTTTTCTCTCCTCAGCGCCAAAGGTCATAATATGTAGTCAGTTGTTCATAGTACATTCCCTAGTTTCCTTAGGTAGGTTTCCACTGTTGGATGGAGATGGATGGTGGCTCTCCTTGCCATTCCATCTCTCCTTGGGAAGTCATGCCCTCTCATTATAATTCATTCAACCTATGTTCAAACCGTTATTCATTTCAGTTATCTCTGACACTACCCTCCTCTCTGATGACCATGTGTCTATTCAATCGTAATATCAACTCATTATATCCACAATGCCTTCTACTCAACTTGTTACCTCTGCAATGCTTTCTAATCTATACTCTTTTGGGCTTTCCCTATGCTAATTTTAGCCAAAGGGAACCTTCATAGCACCTCTAGGGTTGGAACCCTCCTCCAAGGTTCCTGCCTTCGGCATCCCTACAATGTGGTATTCCTGAGGCACAGAGAGATGAAAGGCCACAACAAAATTTATTCAGCAAGTTGCACAAGCACATTGAATTGAGGGCTCAGTAAACCTGTAGTTCAATGGTTGAAGCAACAGCCATGCCCCCTTCCCTTGACCTATTTAAACCCTTCCTTCCTTCCTGCTTCATTCAGAAGTTTTTTCTTTGCCCTACCATCCTCCCTCCTCCTCCAGCAGCTAACCTCTCTCCTCAGGGGCTTTCCTAAGCTATCTTTAGCCTAAGGGAATCCTTCCTGAGGCACCTCTAGGGTGAGAACTCTCCTCCAGTGTTCCTGCCTTCGCATCCCTACAGGGTAGTATTCGAGGCACAGAGAGGAACGGCATAACAAAGCTTATTCATCAAGATGCATAAGCACAACACCATGCTAAGCTATAAAACAGAGTCTGCTCCTCTAATTACAGAAACACCGAGTACATTATTCTTGCCTGCCAGAGAGTCATCTGAAACATCCAGGATTTAAAACTCCAGACGTCAGTGTGATGTTTAACTGTGCTTGCAAGAACAGCTGTCTAGAATAACTCATAACAGCAATACATGTCCAGTAAGCATTTCAGTTAAGTATTCTAGTTATTTTAATTATCTTTTATGCTCTTGCCATGCCTCAGACCCCCATCACTTGAGTCAGCCTCAGCCTCTCCCAGTGTCTCAATCACTTACCTGGGTGGTTTCCAATCCCGTGGGCTAACCCCCAGTGCAGAATTCAACCAAGCCAGATCCATCTTGCCTCCTGAGCGTGAAGGCAGGAATTTCCAAGCTTCTGCTCAGCAGGAAGTGGTTGAGATCCAAGCACGCCTGGGCTCATCCCACTCAAGGCTTTGTTTTTCCCTTTTGCTGTAGCCCACCCTGGGACATCCATGTGTTGGAGACCTGAACAAATGCCTTCCCCACACTGTGCTGCCACTGCACTACCACCTGAGGTCACCCAGGTGGCAGTATGGTAGTGGCAGTGTCTACCCTTCCTCCCTAGAGGAAGAGAGCATCCCTGCTAACTCCCAGCGGCCTAAGCTCATTCTCAAACTCATGTCACTGGTGCCATGAGCAGTAGCCCTACTGCTGCATCAACAGACCGGCATAAGTATTCTGTTTATTTATACAGGTAGCCCCTGGACAGGCCTGGCAGTGATGCGGCAACACACTGCACCACCACTTAGAAAAATGGGGTTTGCATTTGAGCCTAGAATCCACACACAGGCCAGCTGGGGACAGTAATGTCATTGAGTGAAGGCATCAGCTCCTGGGAGAGGAGTGCATGGGCTGCCACTTGCCTTCCTGTTCAGCTGGAGGAAGGGTGCATACCTCAAGGCTTCAAACTTTGGGGTGGGAGAAAAGAGGATCCAAAAGGACAAAACAGGGTAGAGGAGAAAAAGGAAAAATTGATAAATTGACAAAGACCAGATAAAAACAGATCCAGTGCCAGCTTGCCTCAGTGCCAATCAGTATCGCTGTGCACAAAATTAAAATTTAAGCCTCAAATTGAATTTTCAAACTATAAAAGCAGCCATTTTTCTTGCTTAGTTACTGAGCGAGCAATGCCCCCCTCCCAAAACAACTGCAGTCTCGATTCACTGCCTTAAATCAGGTCCCTATTGCCACACAAAGTCACAAACCACCTTTTCTTTTCTAGTCTTTTGGTCCCACATTTAGGGGTTACCACCACCACTCTGGTCACATTCTTTTAACTTACTGCCAGTTTCCAAAGTGCCAGCATTCCCCAATTACACCTCAACCTGCCTCACATTACCTTTCACTAAAGTGGGGAGGTGAGGATATGTGTTGTTTCCATGATAGCTCACTGCTGACTCCTTCTCTCATCTGGGCTGCACTACCGCAATCACCATCAGTCCTCCCCGAACTACGCTGTCACATCAACACAATCAATGTGTCTCCCGATTGCAGTCCTCCCAGCAGCCATAATGGTAACTGTGAGTTCTGCAGCAAAAACAATAAAACAAACAACTGTTACAGGACAGCTGTCCCACGGGAAGAGGTGGTGGATGATGGGCAACAAAGGAACAAACCACATACTGAACATAAAAAAAAAAAAAAAAAAAAAATTGTCAATGCAGTGTTTGCTTGCAGTATAACAGGGCTTTAAAAACCCTGATGTTGTTGGGACAACTCTGAAAAAGCGTACTATCTAGACACAGTGTAGCTTATATGTCACCCTTTTATTTGTTTATTACTAAGGAAACCTGCATGGAAAATGATCTCTGCCCTATTTGCTCTGTCTGCTTGTCTACATCTGCAATCACAGTTCTGTTTATGACATCCCAGTCTGTCAAAGTTAATAAAGTCTAAGAGACAGTAATCTTGTTTTATGTCACTTCCCTCAGTAATAAGGAACAAGCATTTGTCAATGCGAATGTTGTCTCGCTGGCATTGATACTGCAGGAATTAGAGATGCACAGTAGGAATGGCAGTGAAGTATTGAACTGCGCCAACTCCACCCACCTGCCAGAGACTGACAGGCGTTGGGGTGTGCCTTTGGGTCATCAGCTATAACGCTTATGCCATTTAACCTCACTCTACCCTGTAGACACTCGACAAGTGTCGCGGTGTGTGCTTTGGAACTTATACTTACCCCATTCCATAAAGGAGTAGTCCACCCAGAATGTGCAAAAACATATGTAGAGTGTTTTGATATGGATGTTAAGTCCTACTGTGTCCTTCCCTCTGTCTGCTATTAGGGTGCTTCCTAAATTAGCCTGCTAGCTGTATGGTAGTTTCGACCCTGGGATCTCCATCACAAATGTTTTTTTGGCTTTCTTTCTCCTACGATGCACCCTGTCTCATGTGACTGTGATGTAGCCATGCCCTTAGATTTAGCATGTGTACTGCTTTAAAATCAGTTTAAAATCAGTTTAGCAACAGCAGAACTTTGCAACTGTTCTTATCCAGGGCACAAATGGCAACAGTTAGTTTAGCAGATCCCTGAGCAAGCTAACTGGGGTTTCTGTAAGACAACAGCTACTAAATACAGTGGATTCCACTTGTATACACCCTCGGGACCATTCGTGTTTGTGCATACAAGCGGAATGTGCATACAAATGAAATGCCCAAAATCACAGGAAACGTTAGTCTGGTAATCAGTAAATTTTAAAATACGAGATCGAGTCTGCTTACTAGCATTAGTGGTGATCACTCCAAATGAGCTGATGTCGGAGGTGTTATTCCTGATACCCTTCATTGTCATTCACCTCTGTTTGGGTACAGAGGACCGAGCTACAGATGTCCTCATCAGTGACAGCTCCCAATTTTAGCTTCTCAGCATCAGTCTGGGCATAGGTAAGGAACTGTTCTGTGTCCGTGAATGAAGGGGTATTACAGGAGCCATGTCTTCTATGCCTGCATTGGAGGAGGAAGACCGATTCCTGCTTTCTGCAAGCAGTGCCTGAGAGTCTAAGGAGTAACATCAGACCAAGCTGCATGTAACAAATGAATTGCGTCCAACAGGGCTTCCTCTGCTCCATTCTTTGTTCTGTGTGACACCTTCTCCATTGTGAGAATAGGGGTTAACAGGTGAGAGAAGCACAGGCATTATAAGCTGTTGTGAAGCAATTAACATCTAGTCAGGGTAGTCAGGCTTGCTGGGGCCACTACTGAGCTTGCTAAATTGCATGAGTTGAAAACCAGTTTAATACACAGTACTCAGCAGCTCAGTAAACTCTTTGGCCCAGATATTCCAAAGGGGACGCCATGCGCAAGTCCGAACTGCGCCATTCCGACGATATTCAGCAGGAAGGCAGTGCGCCACTGAAAACAGGCTGAGCAACAGCGCAATGCAAATGAATGCATGCTGAACTGGAGGAGGAACCATGCATAAACTGCACAGCCCGATATTCAGCGGGCTGTGCAGAGTTGTGCAAGCGCAACCCCCAACCTGCGCCTACACCACTTTGGTAAAAAAAGGCTTAAGTGAGGGCCACCACAGGTGACCTGCTGCATTGCAGGGTGCAACACAGCAGCTGCCACTTGTGGCTGGCCCCAACCACTCCCTGTGCCCCCACTGCAGCCCGATCGTGGGCAAAACAGTGTAAAATCCCACCACCAACCCCTACCAGCCCGATCGCGGGCATAGTTTAACCCCACCAGCCCGATCACAGGCAGCAATGTGTCTCCCCTCCAACACATCCCTGGTGGTCCAGTGGACCGTAAATCCTGATCGCGGGATGGAGTAAAAACCCCTCCAACACATCCCTGGTGGTCCAGTGGACCGTAAATCCCGATCGCGGGATGGAGTGGAAAACACCCCGAACACATCCCTGATGCCTAGTGTCCCCACCCACCCACCACGGCCTCACCATCCCGCTCCCCAGTGGCAGCATCCCACCCGCCTGCTGCCCCGCCGCCTGACTGCCCGGTAGGGCTGCACGCCATTGGTGCAGAGCAAGACAGTCCAGTTTTGTGAATGAATGTGCACTGGCACTGGCAGCGAACCATCAGGGCACTCGGAATACTCTTCTTGTTCTGGTATATCACCAGTCTGTTCCAGTTCATCATTTTCCTCCTCTAAGCTCACACAGTTCCACCATGCACAGTGATTCCATGTCATCCAACTTGATACTTTGCACTTCACTTTCTGGGAGCATTGGCTCAGGGACAAAGCTGGGGCTTAGACAGTCCAGAAGGCGCAGCTTCATCTCCATAATTGACTAGGGGATTGCCTTGAAACAATTTACTCAGTTAGTAAGAAGGGTAGTATTCAAAGTCACGCTCACTTTCCTCTGACATGGACTGACAGTCATGTTCAACTGGAACTTGTTGTGGGAACACTTTAACTCAGCATCTGTAGGTGCAGACTTTCTTTGCTTTTGTAGCAGCAGCTTGGGTCACTGGTCCAGTGGGAGCACTTTCTGGGGGCTCAGACTCAATCAAGATTTGGCCAATGGGCAGCAGATGATTCGATGCATTTTTTAACATCTTTTGAATTCTTTTCAGGCCTTACTTTGTACACAGGCAGATCATCCAGTTTGCCCACTACAATGTGAGGGAGATGGTGCCACCTATCAGCAATCTTGTGTTTGCCATGCAGTCCCAGATTTCTTAGCAACACCGATCTCCCTCCTGGAGTTCCTGTGCATTCATCTTTTTATCATACCTTTCTTTGTTTGCCAGATTTCTTTGGCAGCCATGGTTGAGCCAGTTGAGTGCGCATGATTCAGCTGGGCCTTTAACTTTTGCACATACTGTAAATAGTTATCAGCTCGAATCCCATCAGGAGAAATTCCAAAACAAACATTTACGGTAGTTGGGCCTTTCTTTAGCGTAAAGCGGTAGGGGAGAACCAGTGGCATCGCTTTTGGTGCAACTGTAGGCATGTACCAAGGTGCTAATTTGTTGGCTCCATCTAGGCTTGTCTTTGGGTGTGGGGTGCCCAGCATATCCAACAGAGTCGCGGTTGAAGCGTTCAGGCTGTGGGTCCCCTGGGGTAGTAAGGGTGGTACTGGACTTTCGCACTCTCCACAGAGAAAGCATCTCTTTGATCAGGCGACTTTCAAAGTCTCTCCCTTGATCAGAATGGATTCTTTGTGGAGCCCATAGTGAACAAAATGTTTTCTACATATACTTTTGCCACAGTGGATGCCTTCTGGTCCTCGGTGGGGAAAGCTTGGGCATATCTCATAAAATGGTCAGTGACCAACAGCACATTACTAATATTTCTTTGATCTGACTCTAAACTCAGGAAATCAATACAGACCAGCTCCATGGGGCACTGGTGGTGATGTTAACAAGGGGCAGCCCTGGGGCAGAACTTTCCTCTGTAAACAGTGACTACAAGTTTGAATGTGTTGCTCAACATCAGCCCCCTCTTAGCCAATAGAATCTGGATCTCACCAAGTCAAGTGTTCTGTCTATACCAAGGTGCCCCATGTGGTTGTGTAAGGACCTCAGTACTGAGTCTCGAAGGCAGTGGGCAGCACTAGTTGTTGTTTGTCTATTTGTCCCCCTCTGTCTACTGTTTCTCTGTATAACAGTCTATTGATCAGTTTTAACTTAGGACCTTTCTCGTATAACAATACAGTTGTCAAATCAGTGGGCGTAATTTGGACACATCTTTCCCTCATGAGGGCTTCTAAAGCTGATTTGATCATGGGATCTTGGGATTGAGCCAGCTGAATACTGTCATTGTCCAGCTGAGGCAGTACACCAATGTCTATTGCAGAAAAGTGGCAATAAGCAGCAGGTATGCAATTCTCAGAGGGTCCCAAACAATCCACCATACAGTCCACTGCGTCCGTGGACATTTGTTCCTCCCTGTCAAACTTCTGGCAGAGTGCTCGAATATCAGTTTCTGACAGTCTGACCCAGTCATTCTGGGGAACAGGCCTCGGGAGACAGCATCAGCATCTATGTGGTTCAGGCCTGCTCTGTATTCAACAACATAGTCGTATGTAGATAATGCAGAGAGCCACCTATGGCCAGTGGCATCCAACTAGCTGAAGTCTGCACATAGGTCAAAGGATTATTGTCAGTTTTACTAGTATCTTAGCCCCATACAAGTACTGTGGAACTGGTCAACAATGGCCCACTTCAAAGCTAGGAACTCTAACTTATGTACAGGATAGTTCTTTTCAGATGGGGTCAGGCTTCTACTGGTAAGGGCCACTGGTCTCAGGCCATTCTCATGCTCTTGGTAAAATACAGCCCCAAGCCTTGCAGGCTAGCATCAGTGTGCCTTGAGCCTTGCTCAATGATGATTGCCTGAATAAATAAAGATTTGATTGATTGATTGAGTGTGCAAGACATAGGGCTTCGCTGGATTTGCATAGGCAAGGACAGGAGGCGTGGGTAAGTTGATATATAATCTCATGAAAAGCAGCTTACACTCAGGTGTCCATCTGGCTACAAATACTTCATTAGAGACGGAAATACACTCTCTCAGGCTCAGAAGAAACCAACCTCTTATATTTTTGTTAGTAGGAGGGTAACCTTGAGTAAGATTAGTAAAGGATGAATCACTCTTGAATAGTCCTTGATGAACGGTGATAGTAACCACAGAATCCCAGGAATCTTTGCAGTTCTTTTAGATTGTGGGGCTGTGGCCAGGTGGTCAAGGCCTCAACTTTACTCAGGTCTGTTTCTATTCCTCGGTGGATACTATGTGTCCCACATACTTTACAGAGGTTTGGAAGAACTGACATTTATTGATGGATAGTTTAAGGCCAAAGTCTTCCAGTCGATCCAACACCTTGAACAATCTGCTCTCATGTTCCTCCAGTGAGCTGCCAAACACAATAATATCATCTAGGTATACCAGGCACTCTAACAAGTTCAAGTTCCCACCGCATGCTCCATCAGTCGTTGAAAAGTGGCTGGAGCAACTGAAATCCTTGAGGCATCCTCATGAATTCATAGAAACCAAGCGGACAGATAAAGGCCGTCTTTTCATGATCTTCTGGGGCCATGGGATCTGGTAGTACCCACTGTGAAGACCCAACACTGAGAACCACTTATTACCGTTCAGGCAGTCTAAGGCATCCTGAATGCGGGGCGCATTGTACTGAACAGGAATAGTTACGCCAGTTCAGGTGCGATAATCCACACACATCCTTACTGTCCATTTTTTTCCTCACTACCACGATAGGTGAAGCATATGGGCTTCTGGATTCTTGTATAGCACCAAGCAGCAAGCATCTCTTGGAGATGCCGTCTCACATCATCTATGTCAGCAGGTGCCAGGCATCGAGACCTCTCATGAAATGGTCTTTCATCATGCAGTCGGATTTGGTGCTCAGCTCCTTCACGCATCCTATGTCCCATTCCTTTAAAGAAAACACCTGGTCTCTCTAGGCAAGCTTCTCACTGATACTCACTTTCCATTCAGCTGGCAACGAGGTCACGAAATCAAACAAGTTGGGCGTTACTCTGTCATTCTTCCCTGAACTCCTGCTACTGGGTAGCATTGCAGTGTCTTCACAATGTTACATTAGCCAAGGTGCAACCTCTATTTACTCGAATCTCTCTGTCAAACACATTATGAACTTGAACCATTTGCCTTCTGGCATAAGCATGGGCTCTAGCAGGAGGCAAAATACTAGGCCTGTCAGCAGTCCGTCCAGCAATTTTCCATCGCCTGGTGCATCCAACATTAATATTTTATTCTTGACATCCTTTCTGATATGGACCTCTCCCTGTAAGGTACACTGGGCATTTAGCAGGATCAGAGACTCAGGATCCTTTTTCCAGACAACTCCAACGGTTCCTCTGGTTCCACTTTGTCAGCATCTTTCTGGGCATCGAGGCCTTCCTGATCAAGGCCGGAATTCTTAGAGCTCTACCAGTCTGGGACCCCTGTTTTCATAACACAACTGTGCCAGCCATCCAAACATATGTGTATTAGTCCCATTTAGTAGAGGAACTCCATCATACAGTCCAGTAGGGGACACACTAAGGCCAGGGTCTCTACTTGCTCAGCCACTCCAGCCACAGGAGGTGGGAAAAGACAGCCAAATTCAGATATATCCAGAGTAGGGGTAGGCCTTCTCACTGAACCCCCAGACATGCAGCCCTCCAACAGTTTGTAAGGGTACATCAGACAAATGCTTCAGATACCAGTCTTGGAACATAATTGTCACTTAGGAGCCACTGTCTAATACAGCTCTTGTAGACACTTCATTCACCTTTACAGTGGTCTCCATGGAGGGACCACTATTCTGGACCAGTCTGGAGGCGGTGAGTGGGGGCCTGGGCAACTGACCTTGCCACAAGAGGCGTGAGTTAACATTTTGGGGCCTTCACTGGATCATTTCGTGCACCTCTTAACCACTGATTTGTTCTCCGAAACTCTCCTTGTAGCCTATATGCAACTTTGTGTCTTTTGGGGACTGGCATTCTCTCTTCATGTCCCATCCTTCCCACAATTATAGCAAAACATACTTTCTGGAGTTTGAGCTGGCCAAGGTGTCACACTGGGAGCCAGGGCGGGGTACTACTAACTGGAAACATTGGTGCCATCTCTGTCTGCGGCATGATAAGCATTTGGAGACATCTCATCAATTTCCCCACTTCCATGGTCAAGACATCGAGTTTTGAGCTGTTGTCAGCAGGAGATGCATGGGTGGCAGATGCAGTTGGATGAGGGTCGGGGCCTGTACTTGCAGGAGCGGCCTTCAAAAAGAGACTGTTTTTATTTCCCTGAACTCTCTCAGCAGTTCACCCCATGATGGCACACCTTCATTGGTCCCCACTTCACAAGGACCTTCCAATGCTGTGATCACTTGGGCTGCGCTCACCCAAGAATTAAAATCCCGTCCTCATCTTCAACCTCCCAAAGTTCTTTTATTAAGTCACAATAGTCCGGTGGGTTACCCCTTCTTTCTGGGAGCCTTAATTGAAGGAGCTGCAATTTAGAATGCTTTGCATGTTGTAGTAAGTGCTCCAACCATACACGGTTTAAGTCACTGGGCCACCCACCTTTTCCGTAAGCCTTCTGCAGAGCTCTTTCCAGATGAGTAACATGCAAAAACTTTCCCCTGGGCACTGTTTTGTAGCTTGAAATTTCCATATCAAGCTCTCCCTGACTCAATGCTCCCAAAATTGCCTTCAAGTGCAGATAGATACTTCTGGGCAGATGCATCAGGATTTGTGGACCTCAAAAATGTAATGGCCTCTAGGGCAGAACCCTCAGACTTTCCATGATTCTTTTCATTTCTCAGCCTCCGCACTGCCATTCAGGTATCAGGAGGCAACACAATCTATCCAGGTGTCCCAGTCATCCTCTCCTGGGGTGGGGAGGGTGCCAGAGAAGATCCTCAACCTTGGGTAAGAGTTGTGACTAATGGCAGGTGCAGAAATAGGAGTCTGCATTGGTTCAGCCACAGAAGAGGGGCAATAAAGGGTGCTGGAGCAGGAGGGGTGTTGGGGAGGACACCCCAGGTGGCAGAAATAATTTCTTTAAGTCCTCCACAGTTTTCCTTCCTCCAGCAACAACTTAGCAAATATCTCCTCAAAAGTTTCAGATAGTGGGAGGGCTCATTTCCCCAGGTCTTTACTGTCCTTAGTTATCACTCTCCAGGCAGTGAGGGCTCCCTCTGGGGTAATAGTCTGTGGCACTTTGGAGCTATCTATGGGTCCTTATACTCTACTAGGGCCATGAAAGTGTGGGTGAGCAGATCAGCATGTCGACCCACCACCACAGGGTTTGTAAACCATCCACCTTGGAAAGTACTCCCTGTACAGTGTCCGTATTGATACCCAGGGATGTCCAGGATAAGCATAGCATTTTGGGGGTCAGTCTCCTCCCCAGTACACCACTCCACCAACGGTGCACAGTCACTTCTGTCGGGTACCCTTTTAACAGTGGTTCGTAAATGTGGCCACTAGAGGATACAAAATCCAGCAGTGAGCCTCCAAGATGTAACCCCTAGGTGGCGCTGTCCCAAGGGCTACTACCCTGCCTGTTTGACTATGGACAAGTTGAGGGCCTAGGTCCTATGGCGGGTGCCTCCACCCAGAGGTCAGGGTTTGTAGTGGTTAGACTAGCTTGGTCACAGCCCTCTGGGACACTGAGACCCCTTTATTCCCTCTAGTGGCTCACACTGGACCCCAGAGTTACAGCTACAGCCCCAATACCCCACGTATACACTGTTCACTCATATAGATACCACTTACCCTCGAGACTGATTCTGCAGCATGTCTGTGAGGACTCCCTGAAAATAAGGTTAAACAACATACACAGCAAAACATAATACTATTCCCATAAGTGCCAACACCACAGACAGTATATAATATAACAACAACAAATCTGATTTATTTAGGGGCAGTAACATGGGAGGAAATCAGGTTAAATGGTGGCATTAAATCACAGTACTGTGCACACATACAGGGTCTGAAAAGTCACTCTGGGTACCCAGGTTGAGGCGGCTAGCCAGGTCCGTTGCCTGGGGGTTGGCCAGCAGGTGCAGATGGATGGGGCCCTAGAAGAAAATATATGCACAACACCTAATTGTAATCCAGAGCCAGATGGCTCAGTCCATGAAGCAGGGAAACAACAAGAATTAGATGACACACTTGTGATTGAAAAACAGACTGCAGGGGAATATCCTGATTTGTACTCACAATACCCAAGCTAAGGACCGGATGGTAGATGTTCTTCTGGATTGTCAGAACAACAGGGCATGGAGACAAGGTCTTTGTGACTGGACCCCACTGCAGTTGATAGCAAATGTATTTAGTCCAAGCTAAGCTGGGGTTTGCTTCCAGCTTCAGCACACAGCACACAGCATGGGGATTGGAAACAGCGATTCCCCACAAGCACTACGCACATTCATATGTAAAAGGAAAGTACTATACCAGGCTGGCTGCTCCTCCATTTCGATCACAGTTACTGCAAAATACCTGGGAGCACACAGCAGCTTCAGTTCCTGACAGACGCGTAGGATTCAGCAATTTCTCCAGTCTTCTACAGGATGAGCCTGGTTTCCACTCTTCAGACTTCCTTCTTTCTCAGAAACTCGGATTCAGTCTGACTATGCTACCATGGCTGCAGGCTGAACCTCAGGCCCTCACACGCTTCCTGCATGAAACTATACACCGCATGAAGCACATAGCTCTTTCTCTCTTCACTGTCGCAAACTGATCTGAGCTTTCCAGTAAAAGAGCAGGGCATTTCCTTTGAGTTCCTCCCAGTTCGATTGGCTGATTCGGCTGTCACTCACCATAGAGACTCCTCTGTTGGTGGAAAAAGGCGTAAGGTCAAAACTACATTTCTCAAGTCACTGCCCATACAATCCACTTGTGGCTGGCTCAAAATTAAGAGTACAAGTTCTGATTCATCCACAGGCTCCATTTTAGGGTTCCTTAACCTAACTGGCCCAGCACAGCAGTTCAGGACAAAATGAAAGAGCTACACTGAAACAGTTCGTGCTAAAATAAAGACAGGTTAGACAAACTACATTTTCTCAGTCACTCTAAATGATTTCTGGCAGTTATATCTTTCAACAAGGCTCCCTCTGCACATGTAGTGATGGCAGAAAGCGAGTGAATTGGCAGCAACTTGGCGGGATTCGAGCATTAAATACACAGTCCCCCATACAAACTAATTAAGTCTGCAAGCAGACAGCTCTTAAAGAGACAGTACATGGAGCTCAAATAGCACTCACTTGGAACCACATTTAGACAGTCTCAGACACGAGCATGGTCCAGACTTGGAGCATTCAGGCAAGCTCCTAGAAGACTTTTAGAACCCCAATTTGCAGGGGTTACAAAGGTATTAACAACAAAAATTGTGGTTGTCCCTTTGTAAATGTACATCTGCAGTGATCACTTCCATTCATTTAACTTTCAGAATGTGAAGTCTCTCTGGCAGGCGAGGACTTGCAGATGACATCCAGCCCTTAGTAAATAGTTTTATTAGAGGTCGCTACAAGAATATTATAAAATAATTTTTGCCTCTTGAACATAATGTGGACTGGTGACCACCCCAAAACAAGATGCTCAAAATGCAAGTGTCCAGGTAATTTAAACATGACCCAAATCTTTATCTCTATTTGCCAAAACCCATGAAGGACAGGACAGCTCCAGAATACAGGGAAAGGTCTATCTCTCACCATAACATCTCCAGCATATGGCCCTCATCCTGCATTGTAATGTTTGGTCCTTGTTTGTGTAAGGAAATAGCATGCCACCATTGTATCTTCCAACTAAGTTCTCTCAAATGGTAGATTAAGAAGGAAGGTGATCTCCCTCCCTTATATGTTGCCAGTCCTGTTGTCTCAGAAAATCTGAGCTTCCCACTCCCATTTATACTGAAAAACATGTATTTTTTATTTAAAATTGCTAACTGGGGTAGTGGCTTTGAGCCAAGGCTCATATTTGGGTGTGACCTGGAGAAAAGGGGAAAGAAACATGCCCGCAGATTGGTCCTCACGCTGGTGCAGTTTGTACAAATGCAAATGTGACCTCTGGCTACTACTTTTGCGCTACCTTCAAAAATAATTAAAAATACATGAGGCTCAACAACAGATTGGTCCTATTGACCCCTTGTTAATAAATGTCCAGGCTTGGCACCTGCAGGCACAGTGGTAGCACTACTGCTTGAGGCTCTGATGACCCAAGGTTTAGGAATGAGCCTCAGTTGTCAGAGCAGCCGGAGAGGTAAGCTGAGTGTCCCAGAGGACACTCTCCACCTGGGGAGGAAAGTAGACAACAGACTCCGCCATGCTACTGCTACTTGGTGACCACCAGTTGTAGAGTAAGGGAAGACACGGATGTAGGGAGACACCAACATGCTTGGATGTGCCATGCATGTCAGTTGCATTCTCAGTACCCTAGAGGCTGGGCTCAGTAAACCAGCAAAATGACCAGACACTGTGGGAGGACACGTGCCCCTCACTGCAGGCCCCCCACTGTCAACAGTGGCACTTTCTTCTCTGAAAGCTCCTGCCCAGTCTCTGTTGGGGTAGCGGTCCCTCCAATAGCTCCACTTGGGGGGAGGTGTGATGGAGTCTAAGAGGTGAAGTAAGTCCCACAGAGGGTGGGTGAAGAGGCTGGGTGCTTGTGGGTTGGACCGATGGGGACGGTCTTGGCACAGAAGGGGGAAAACATGTTAAATTAAAATAAATGTCTGGACTTTCATTTTTATTGTTCATACTGGAAAGGCATGTGAGTGAAATTGCCCATTTTCACATGCATCCAGTGACAAAATTGGTACAATAATATATATTGCTAAACATTACATAGTTTGGAATGAGATTGCATACAAAATTGGTACAATAACACATTAGTGAACATTACATCGTCAGAAATAACAGTCATACAAAGGGGACAGAACATAACAGGGAAGATACTGTTAAAGATAACATAACTACATAATAATTTTTGAAGAGAAAGGCAAACATATGCTAAGTTAGAAATGCAGGAAATTGAAAAGAAGAGACTGGAGCTGACAGCATGGGTCAGGGCAGCTGCATTGGAGTTTGTCTAAAAATAAGTTTCAATAGATTTTGAGTGATGTAAGTGCATTGCACAGGACCAAGGTGAGGAAGGTTGTTAAAAGTTTGGCACCTTTGTAGGAGAGGGTTTTGCTCCTGGGTGGTATGACAGTGAGGAATCACGAAGGCATGGGTACTGGGTGCCTGGTGGTCCTGGTTTGTACAGGCGTATTGAAGAGGGAGGAGTTGCTGCTAGGCATGGAGCCCAACTGGATTTTTGCTCCTCCCTCACTTCCAGACCAGCCACTCCTTCAGGTCACCTAGGGCCCCCCAGCACCCTACCCTGCCACCAGCCACCCCATATATGTCAGCCCCCAGGTAACCCGACATAATCCTTCATTGGATGGGTCCCCCCTCCAAGGGGAAGGTGCTGGAGGGGCTGGCCAGCGCAACTTGTTTGACCGGGTGCTGCTGGGGTGGACTGGGCTAGTCTGGGGCTTCATGGTTACGAGGACCAGCAGCCATCTTCTGGTTGGTCAGGCAGCCATTTCCTGGTTTCTTCCTTGGGAGTGCAATGTCCGGGGACGTCAAGGCAGGGCCGACAACTACCATGCTCCTATGTAGTGGGACCCGATCTACCACCATACCTCTGACCTCCACCAGAGGTCAGTAGACGATGAGCACAGATCCTCCCTCCCCAGGAGATGGCGAGCCATCATGGGATGCTCAAGCCATCTCCTCCGGCCAGTTCTCCAACATCTGGATCCATTCCAGAACCTGGGTTGTCAGCGTCGTAAGTGGAAATCAACTGCTGTGCTGACAGGCCGACTCAAGTGGATTTTAAAAGAAAAATGAGAATTCTGCTGTCAAATCTATCCTCCAGGGAGCCAGTTTGTATCCTTGTACGATCACAGTGGTGCATCCTAAAGGGAGGCCTGTGATGAATCGGATGATGCTGTAATACGTGGTCTTTAATCTTACTGGATTTTTCTGCTAGATGGAGATCGAGAGTATATGAGGGAGCTGTAGTCTAAAATAGGGAGCAGAAAACTGTTGGCAAGCAAAGCCCTAATTTCTGGGATGAGAAATGTTTTAGTTGATGTAGGATGCCAAGTCTTTGGTGAATTTTTTTAATTAATTGATGAGTGTGTAGCTCATAGTTCAGGTGACCTTCAAGTGAATCCCCAAGTATTTGAAGGTGGTGAGTCTCTTGAGTGGGTTGCCATAGTTGTCTATAAGAGAAAAATCTAAATTTAGGGACTTCCTAGAGCCTGAGAATACCATGACCTTAGTTTTCTTGGAGTTGAGGACCAGGCCCGCAAGAGAGAACAAAGTGTAGTTTACAATTTATATTGCAGTTTGTTCTGAAGGAGAGGGGTTCTTATCCTTGCAAAGGAGGGCCATGTCATCTGTATAGAGGATGAGCTCTGTGGATGAACAGATATATCGGGAGGGGCTGACTACAAGAGAGAATAGGAGAGGTCTGAGGATGGAACCCCAGGGAACTCCATATTTGATGTGATGAATTTCAGAGCACTGGCCTAATATTGTAGTCCTGTCGTCCGATTTACTGAGATGATTTTCAAACCATTTATCACTTTAGCAGAAAAATTTAGGCCAGATAAGGTGTGGAGGAGAATTTTCAGATCAACAAGGAGAAAAGCCTTTGTTAGGTCTACAAACACTGAGCTGGTGTAGAAACCTTGAAAGAATCTTGAAAAATGCCTTTTTGTGAAAGTGTGAACTTCTTCTTAACTTTTAAAAATATTTGCTCACTCACTTCTGTAAGATTGGGAGAACCAAGCTGCCCCAATGCCCCAGTGGTAGTGCATGATGCTACTGTGCTGATGAACTGGCTTTACAAGCCAGCTCACAAGAATCTTGCTGGGGCCAGGCCATGGCGGAGGCAGCTGCTGTTCGGCAGTGCATCTCAGCCAGGGAGAGTTGGTGGCAACCCCTGCAGCTAGGCCAGGAAGTTTGCTCCTGCCACAGGGTGAGCTGCATTGGTGAAGTCAGCAGAGGCACTGCCCCACTGGGGAAGGAAGGAAGGAGAGGAAGTAAACCCCCTGCTGTCCAAATAATGGTACACTTCCTGGACAGGGTATATCCCTGCTTACAAGATATATCCCTGAGGCAAACAGCAAGGTAGTTAGGGTTAAAGGGACAAAAGTAGGGAAATATGGCATTAGGGTTTCCAACCCTAACACTACCCCACCCTACAGTCAACAGCAGGCGTGGGGTGTGCCTTGGTGTTGTCAACCCTAACAATCACCCCATTCTTATATACTGTACCCATCACAGTTTACTTGTTCATGGAATGAGGTGAATGTTAGGTTGATAACCAAGGCACGCCCACCCTGTTGCTGCCTGCAGGTAGGGTTTGGGGTGTTAGGGTTGGGAAACCCAGTCAGTGTCAGTGGCTCAGTAGGTAGCACACTTGCCTCTGAGGCTGGGAGATCAGATGGCTGTGGGTTCAGTTCCACATCTGGCACTGGTTAATATCCAGTACTGACACTGCAGTGCAGCATGAGAGGGTGCTGCACTTCTGAGGTGCCGTCTTTCAGATGAGAGCGTTAAACCAGTCCCATCTGCCTGGATTGGTGGTAGTTCAGATGGATGTTAAAGATCCCATGGCACTTATTGAAAGAGTAGGGAATTTCCCGTGTCCTGGCCAAATTTCCTCATTCACTAAAAATACCACCAACAGCTCAATCTGGTTCAAAGTCATTAGGCATTCATCTGTATCCCTCCCGGTGTCGTGCCTGAAAATAGGCAGGATTTGTCTAGTGCACTTACCCGGTCAACAAAAGCTAAATAAATAATATTTCCCTAGTATTGTCACTTTAACCCTAACTAGTGCATAAACAAAGTTTTTTTGCAGTGCTTTTCCTTACTTTTTGAGTTAGTACTTTTCTGTAATTGGTTTTATAAATGCATGAGTATTTTTCTATAATTAGTTTTTTTTAATTATGAGTTACTATAAAAACAACTTTTGAACATATTCAGCAGAAGCTGTGGGAAGCATGAGTATTTTTCAATAATTAGTTTTATAAACACATGAGTTACAATAAAAAACAACAGCTCTTGACCATATTCAGCAGGGATTGTGGGATTCAAACCCAGGTCTCCAGGTTCATAGCCCAAACCTTTAGCCACTACACAACACTGCCTCCTTGGATATCACTGTATCAAAGTTCTCTTATTCAAAGTCAAGAAAGTTCTGAACTCAAACAGCCAATAATACTTTCCTGTTTCTCTATATTGCCAAAAGTCTTTTTTAACAGCATTTTTCAATTACATGAACACAAAATCTATACTCTGTCTGTTTTAACATAAGTTAAAATTGATATTGAAAACAAAATAACCTTCTGTTAAAACAATTCATATCTTCAATCTGTCAGCATCCAAAAAGTAAATCAAAAGAAACTGTTGTAAACAGTGATTTTGAACTAACCAAGCTTCCCAAAGAGGGATGACTTGTAGATTTCACCTGATTTTCTAATTTCCTCAATTTCAAAAGGGTATGCAAATAAGGTCAATATTATTCATGAGTCATGAGGTGACGCTAGTCGTCCAAACCACACCCTTTTACAGCTATTTTGAAGTGCTTATTGAGCACACTCAGAACCTGAATGTTTATAATTTAATAACTTTGGAATTGATCAATATTTTTCACCAAACCAGCAAAGGAAATCATTCTGAGGCAAGCCCTTTGTACCCTAAACATTTCTGACCAAAATTCCAAACTGTCTAGGCTACATGATAGCAAAAAAAAAAAAAAACAAGCAAAAAACAGCAATGTTTTATGTTTTCACCATCCGCATCTCGGAATCCACACATCCAGTCGGAACACAACTTAGCATGTCAAGGGATCTACCCTAGACCGTGCATGCAAAGTTTGTGCAAATCTGTTGAATGGTTATGAAGATATTAAAGTGCAAAACTGGGGTTTAACATTAAAGTGTCTACTCAACCTAACTACAGTAGCACTACTGCACCACTATAATACCATAACTAGTGCATTAACATTTTTTGCAATGAAATTCCTTACTTTCTGAGACAGTAGTTTTTCTGTAATTAGTTTTATAACCACATGAGTGTTTTCTATAATTAATTTGCATCTTGTATGTATTGTATTTTTATTCTCTGGTAATCAGATAAGGTCTACTATGCACAGGTGCCTGTTTTCAGGGGTGATCTGGGAGCACAGGGTTGTTAAGTGACTTGCTCAGAGTCAAACAGTATACAAGCGGAGGTTGGGAAATCAAACCCAGGTCTTTCTGCTGGAGGTACCAAGCACACTCAAAGCTTGTTACTCTAATCTCTAGGCTATACTGTCAGCACATAACCCTTTTTGTAGCTACTGTACATATTGTAAATTGTATATTTTGTAAAATGTATCATACCCTTGTCTGTGCAATACCCAGGTTATACCTGAAAAAGGCACTTTTTACCATGCGCTTACCGGTTATTAAAGTTAAAATAAGTAAACAAATGAGTTATTATAAAAAAAATAAAAAAAGTGGTCTATGGAATTCAAACCCAGGTCTCTAGGTTCAAAGCTCAGAGCCATAGCCACTACACAGCAGTGTCTCTTTGAGTAGGACTGTGTCAAAGTTCTCTTATCCAAAGTCAAGCCAATTCCAAACTCAAACAGTCAATAATACTCTCCTGTTTCTCTGCATTGCCAAAAGTCTTTTTAAAACATTGCATATTTCTAAGCCATTGAACTGTCTGAAATATTTTCAATTCACATGAACACAACTATCTATACTCTATTTTAACATAAGTTAAAAATGACTGCTTTCCTTCTATAGCCCTTGGCCTGGATATTCAAAGGGTTGCGCCATGCGCAACAGGGTTCTTGTGATCGCGCAACTCAAAAATCGCCATTCTGCGATATTGAGAAGGGGCCAGTTGCGCCACCGGAACACAGCTGAGCCACAGCGCAATGGAAATGAAGGCATGTCTCCAGCCGAAGAGAGGTCCATACATAAAGTCACGCGTACGATATTTGAACACTTCGCGCCAATGCGCAAGAGTGGCTCAGCGGAGGATGCGCTGCACGGATGTGAGCCAAAATAAAGCGGCTCAAGGGAGGCGCGCAAGAACTCAAGCAGGCCGCAAACCAGGGAGAGAGACAGAGAGAGAGAGAGAAGACAGGAGCAGGAAGGACAGAGGGACAGTGGGTCCTGGAGGACAGAGAGGCCAGTGGGGGTGCCTGGTGCAGTGGAAGCAGCAGTGGGGTAACACAGGAACAGCAGCTGGGGAGGCAGAAGCCAGGGAGATGGACAGTGTCAGCTTCCACATGGAAGCTGTAATGAGGGTGAGACAGCATGCTGCAGGGGGCGTGGCCGTGGAGGGCCCCGTCGGCAGTCGCCCAACAGGCGGTATCGTGCCGCATCAGCTACGAGCTGTACAGCGATGTCAAGATCGTGTCTGCACCGCCTGAACAGGGCATAATACTGAGACAGCTCAGTGAGCTGTGCAGTGATGTGATGCAAGCACCCACGGAGCTCATGCTCTGTCCGTGGAGACCAAGGTGACAGCCTGCATGTGCCTGCTCGCCACGGGCACCTTCCAGAGCCGACAGGGGACACCACAGGCATTACGCGGTCGGCCCGTCACGCATCCTCACCCAATTCCTCAGCGCACTGCTGCCTCATGCTCGGAGTACATCCATTTCCCCAGCACATGGCAGGGCGTACAGCAAACATGCAGGAGTTCCACAGGGTAGCACAAATGCCTGGCGTGCTAGGTGCCATAGACTGCACCCATGTGGCCATTCGACGCCACCTACCCGACGTAAGCATCGGAACCGAAGGGCTTCTGAGTGTCAACTGCCAGGTGGTGTGGATGCCACTGACGCATCATCAATGTCTGTGCCACACACCTGGCGGAGCACATGATGCCTTCATATGGCACCAGTCTGCACTGTGCCATCGATTCGAAGTGGGAACATCCCCACGGGTCATCTAGTGGGTGAGTACACATGTATGGAATGCAAACTCTGTGCAAGGTGGGAATGACACAGGTGCCATGGTAGTGGCACACAAGGATATGGGCAACATGGACCTGACCTAACACTGATCTCCACTATCTCCACACAGGTGACTGTGGATACCCATCCGTCCCTGGCTGCTCACACCATACCGGCACCCACGTCCCCAGCGCACCGCGGTTTCAATGAGGCACATGCCGCAACCACGAACATCATAGAGCGGGTGTTCGGGATACTCAAGGCACGCTTCCGATGCCTGGACACCCCGGCGAAGCCCTACAGTACAACCCCAAAAGGCCTGTGGGATATTCCTGGCCTGTTGCATCCTGCACAACATGGCCAAGACCATGGGATAGCCGTACAGGTCCAAGAGGGACAGCGATGGGGCAGTGGCCACCGGTGATATGGGTGATGAGCGCCCCTAGAGACGGAGGGACCCCCGACTGACACGGCAGGCCCAGCTGCCGGGACACCATTGCAGAAGAGCATAACGCCCAACACAGGTAAGTCAAGGGGACATGTGCAGGCAACACTGTCTATGCGCAAACCACAGGCACAGGGGAACACACTGCATGAAGGTCAGGGGAGTTGAAGGGTCTAGGCATACCAACACATCATCAGAGAGGGTGAGCACTCAAATGAACACACACACACACACCAGGCAGCATACAGGGGCAGCAGCACGGCACTGTGGAAATTACACGCTATCACACAGCACCACCAGCCACCCTCACCACCTGGACTGTCCACGTGTGTGTCAGGACCTGGGCAACCTGCACCTTGGTGTACAGTGCAATGCAGGCATCATCATCCACACGCACCTGTGGACGGCAGTTGGGAGAGTGTGCAGGTGGTCCGTGTGTCAGTTTGGTGAGCACAGCACCAGCAGTGCACTGCCCACCATGACACACATTGCACACAGGCAGCACCAGACAGGGCCTGCACTGGGAGACAGCTCAGTCAGGAGCACTGTCCCACGGCCACCACGGATGCGTGGGCGGCCCGCCCGTGGCCTAGCAGCACTGGCAGGCTGCGCGAGGCCCCATCGGGTGGCGCTAGTGCACCACCAGGGGTCCCAGTCTGCGACGCGACCTTGCCCGCACAGGGGTCTGCATCCCGCCAAACAAACTTGCACCAGGGTGCTCGGGATGCCCACAGCAGAACCCGGCGTCGACAGGCCTGGTGGCCTACGACACCGGGAGCGGGGAGTGGAGTGCGCACTGTGTGGGGTGCGTGGTACAGGGTCACCAGACAGTGTGGTCAATACGGTCGCCACAGAGACCACTGCCTGGGTCAGCCTGTCGATGGCAGCGGTCACATCCGTCCGCATATGGACCATCTCGGCCGGTCGAGCACACTCCCTGCTGTGCCGCTCCACGGACACAGTCAGTGCCTCCACGGACCTTGCAGCCGCCCCTGCAGCTGTGCCGACTCCTGCAGCAGGCGGTGTGCGGCGTCAAAGGGTACTGTGCCCCAATGGCATCGTGACCCCCAGGGTGTGGATGGTCCTGGTGCACAGCACCCCTTGAGGTGGCCGCTGTTCGCCAGGACCAGGTATGGGCTGATCAAAGGGCGGTGGACAAGTGCCACTGCCTGGCGCTGTCCCCAGGCCTGGTGTGCAACTGCTGCTGCGCCCCTCCAACTGCTGAGGCCCCAGGTCCACCTGTTCCACCCTGTGCTTGTCAACAGTGCCAGACACCTGCTCAGCCACCGGTGCTGACAGGCCCAGCCTGTGACTGTGCCAGCATGCTGGTACACAGGTGTGGAGCTGGGCGGCCCAGGGGCACGTGCTGGCCTGCCATGTGTCCCTCGTGGGACACACACCTCTCACTGGCCATTGCAGGCCTGCCATCATCAATAGTGCGGTGCGTGCCACTGCCATAGGCATAGCATGCTGGCACACCTGCATGCCAGACTGCTGTGACACAGGCTGTGCACCCCTGCACCCGTGATCACTGCCGGCGGGTTGTCGGCCCAGCCGGCCTGCTGCTGCAGTGCGTGCAGGCTGCTGGCGGAGGTGGAAGGTCCCTCCTCCTGGTCCAGCAGGTCTGCCGCACTGTCAGCACCCACCTACCGTCTCCTGCAGGCAGAACAGGATCTGAAACAGAAAGAGAGTACATGTGAGTGCATGTGAACAACAGCGCCCCCACAACATCCACCATGACATACCGTGCAGTGATGGGCTTCCACCTGTCTGGAATCCTCCGCCAGGAACACCATAATGGCACTTTCGGCTGCATGGCTGCGACCAGTGTCTCCTCGGTCGGTCAGCTGCAACACCACTGGTGGTCCCCACCAGTGGCAGCCCGATCACCACCCTGAAGGCTGCCACCTTCTCCTTCAGCCTCCTGCGGTCAGTCCCCATCTTCTTGTGGCACTCCTGCATGGGCGCTGGTGGCTTCCGTGCAGGTTGCAGAGCTACCCCTCCCATGCAGCTGCGGCTGCTGAGGGGTGCCGTCCGCCCACTCAAAGCGGCTCATCCTCCAGGTAGGCCTGGAAGGGGCCTCAGTCTCTGCTGTGGTGAAGTTCGGCCTCCTCCCTCGCCCGCCGTCACACCCCTCGGCCTGGTTCTCGTCAGTCATGCTGATCTGTATGGGTGGAAGTGGACACCTGTCACTGTGCAGTCCACAGCATTTCCCCATAGAGCATAGCTGCAGGCAGGGGAGGCAGAAGCCCCCTTTCCTCTCGCATGGCAGATACTGATGGAAAGGGTGCCTCTGCCCTTTCTAAGTGCCCTCATCATGCTCAGCCCCTCAACCTGTGACATCCTCCAGCACCCCTGCCCATGAGCATTGTCCTGAGCATCCAGCATGTAACTCACCTCTCAGCTGCAACAACCAAATCTGGCCACCACAACCCAGTGTCGCATTTTATAAGCGCAACACATACAAATGAGGTGTGGCAACTTTAATGACATGCTAATCGCGCCACTGCGCCTTTGCATAGCTGATCGACTGATTTGCATATGTCGGCTGAATATCGCGTGTTGTGCTTAGCGCACCAGGAAAGGTCGGCTGAGCCGATGGCGCATGTTTGTGGCTGTGTGCTACACTGCATTGCGCATGCCCAGACAGGTTACGCGGGCGTCGATCGCGCTGCAGACCTGCTGGCGCGATAGGTGATTCTGGCCATAGCCACCATTGTGCCAGTGGCGCTACAGCACTGGGCACTATATGGCGCTGTGGCACTTCTGCGCGATAGTCCACTGTGGCACTGGTGCTCTGCTTAGCAGTCGTGCAGGATGCCTATACATCCTATGGCGCTGTGCGTAGCCTGCGTCATTGCCGTGACCTTGTGTATGCCCTCTGACCCCTGGCGCTGTGGGCATGCCGTATCTGCGTCCTATTGCGCTGTCTGGTTACAGCACCATGTAGAGTGATGGCGTGTGCGAGCAGCGCGATTGGAGCCTGTGCTGGTCTATTGCGAACAACTCCGTGGGGTCTAGCACGGCGGGCAGCCATATTGCCTGCTGTAAAGTTGGGGCCATGGCTCGGAGGAGGGTGGTGTCCTGGAGTGCAGTTAAGTGGCCAACCTGGTGGCTCCTGTGGAACCCCACTATGAGGCCTATTGGTGAGGCCCCCTCACGGACCTAGGACCCATGTGTGGCAGCAAGTGGCCACTGACCTGGTGGGGGTCACTGGCCGGGGCGGTCTGCAGAGCAGTGCGGCACGGTTCAGTGATCTCCGCGGAGGAAGCGAACTATGCTTGCGGCTGCGTTCCTGTGCCAAGCGGGGCCTGGTGCCTAGGCCGCGTGGTGTACCATCTATTCACCTATATCCTCTGTAGGGGTGTGTGTGTGCCTGGGTGGCTGTGCATCGGTGTGTCAGTGTGTGCAGCTGTGCGATGGATGGTTATGGCTGTGTGGGCAGGCAGTCTTACTGGGGCAGGGAGCACTCTGCTTTTGCGTCACACTGATGTTTGTCTCACCATATGTCTCCACAGGCCGGATGGTGAGGGCGACAGGCTGATGTGGGCCATGCCAGGGCCCCAGTGCCTGAGCCGTCAGGCCAGCAGCAGCAGCATCAGCAGCAACAGCAGCAGCGGCAGACACAGCTGCTGGAGGTGTAGTATCATTCGTCATGGATGCTATTGCATGCTGGGGGGCAGGACCACCAACCATGATGGACACAACCAAATGGGAGGTCGTAGTTCCACTAGGCGAAACACTAGTGACTCCCCACACTGGAGTACAGTGTACAGTTCCGGAAAACATACCTGCGTATGGACAGGGACTGGGTGGAGGCGTTCACAGGAGGCGACATGGATGGTGCATGGATTGCATCACAAGTCCTATGCAGACAGGTTGACAGAACTGAACATGTACTCCCTGGAGGGAGGAGGCTGTGGGGATATGATGGGGACATACAAGTATTGTACAGGGGAACAGAGTGCAGGAAACAATATTTGTCAGCATAAGGATGTTCCAGGACTAGAGGCATGGGATGCAGTTGGAGGGGCTCGTTTAAGAGGAACATACGAAGGTGTTTCTTCACATAATGGGTGGTGGACAGGTGGAACACCCTGCAAGAGGATGTGGTGGGGGCTGACTTGGTCACAGGATATCTGTATGTGTGGGTTCGCCATGAGGGACTTCTGGAGGTCAGGGTGAGGCGAGCGGACTTATAGGACAAGAGAGTGATCGTACAAGGCCAAATGGCCAGACTGGGTGTCCCATAAGCCCTTATCTGCCGACACTGTCTATGTATCCATGTATGAGGCGTGACACAGGTGACCTGCATCACAGTGCAGCATCACGACACGTCTGTGTATGCATCACAGGTGGTCAGGCATGCACTGGGCACATAGCTGTGTAACTGGCATCGCACCACGTTGCAACATCACATGACAGCCTAGTTTGTACTGTGATTGGCGTGGGCAGTGTGTGTGGGCGGTGGTGCGCATAGCTGGTGCCGCCTGTTTGTGATAGCCATGTGCATGTTCACTGTGGGTGGGTGCATGCCATCAAAGGTGTGGGACATTGGGCTATGTGGCTTGCAGGTTGGGTGGTGTTCAGGGTTGTGGTCAGTCACAGCCATTGACTGTGTTCCCATTTTCCTAGAGCCTCGAGGTTCTCCGGAGCATTGGGAGGGATGTCGGAGCATGAGACAGCTGCTGCAGGACGACCAAGCCATCCTGCAGTCCATCCACAGGCATGGCCTTCAGAGGAGGCGGCATGGGACGGGCCAACAGCAGCCAGGAGGCAGGCGGCCGGCAGGACCATAAAGTGTTGTTACCCTTCCACTTCTCCCATCCCTACCACCTGCCTTCTCTCTCCAAGTTTGTAATCCCTACCCTTGAACAACCCGACCTTGTACCCATCCCCCTTGTAAATAGTTCTGGTTGATTGTTTTGTACTTTACTCTTTGAGAATACATTTATATTTTGATATGAATGCTGTGTTGATCTCTGATTTGCAGCTGGCTATGGTTGTTCAGTTGCAGTGGTGTACAAGCCATCTGGGGTGGTATGGTCCTGGGTACATATGTGTGTGTGTGTGTGTGTGTGCATGGGAGGTATCACCAGCATGGCATTGACTTTCTGTTGGTCTTGCTGTCTGCTGCCACCCACTGCTGGGTGCACAAGGTGGGTCTGGCTTGTATGCTTCTCTGCAGCAGGGGTTGGCGTGTGCCAGGGGATGCATGGTGTTTCCTGCAGTGCCAGTCACTGCACATGGGTGGTGTCTTGGGGTCACGGTGCAGGGTGTGCTGTGCGTATGGGGGCTGATGTGCACTGTGGTTGTCAACCCCTGTGTGTGGCACTCTCCGCCTGCCAGTGGTTGTGCTGGGGTGTCATGGCTCTGCTATGCTTTGTTGGCTTGTCCCCATGGGCGCGTGGATCATCCGTCCCACCCCAGTGATGCTGTGCTAGGGGTGTGCAGGTGTGGTGTGGGTTCTGCAGTGTGTTCCTGTGCCCATGTGTGGCATGGCTGGCGGTGGGCCCCAGCCTGCCTCCCTGGATGTGCAGTTCCATTGCTCTGGGGGCTGTGCTTGCGCTATGGCAGCTCTGGAATGCTCAGCTGAGCTTCCTGGTTGCTCCATAGCGCAGCATTTTGCTCAACCTCTCCTACCTGGTTGCGCCATGGCGCAGTATGTGATATTGAGACGTTGGTTGCTTGCGCAATTTGCTGTGCTCCATGTTTGAATATGCGCACCTGTTCTTTGTATTCTTAGTAGGGTTATGCTTGCTCCTGCTGTTGCGCTACTTTTGAGTGCAGTTTGAATATCTGGGCCCTTATGTTTAACATGCTGATTTGTAGTCCATGTTTCAAACAATTCACATCTTCAATTTGTCAGTATCAAAAAGTAAATCAAAAATAAATTGTTGTTAACAGTGATTTTGAACAGACCAAGTTTTCCAAGAGGGATAGCTAGTAGTTTTCACCTGATTTGGTATGCAAATAAGCTCATTATTATTCATAAGCTATGAGGAGATGCTAGTCTTCCAAGCCACACCCTTTTCAACTATTTTGAAGTGCTTACTGAGCATGTTCAGAACTCAAATTTTAAAATTGAACAACTTTGGAACAGATTAATATTTTTCACCAAACCAGCAAAGAAAATCCTTCAGAGGCAAGCCCTCTGTACCCTGAAAATTTCACACCAAAATTTCAAACTGTCTGGGTGCTATGCACTGTGCACATGCACAGACTTTAGAAAAAGGCCAACTCCTACACCCTGCTCACCACCACGAATCGACTACAATCTATACTCAAACTGGCCAGCATCGTCACTATTAGTTGTTACAAGTCTCTGATGATTGACAAACTTAAAGCAATATGCAACTGCGCTAGTATACCACCCCAACTATTGCTTCACTACTAAGTCTGTCATCTCCCCTCACCCTTCCCCACCCCCATCCTCTCCCCATCCTGGTCCCATCAACACACCCCCTTCCTTGCTCCTTGCCTTCTACCCTTAACTAACCTACCCTACCTACCCTTGCTGATAACCTATATTCTTTGCACTTAACTATATTTTTATCCAATGCACTTGCCTACTTACTCACCTCGGGGCACAAATCGTTTATCGTCACTAACTGTTATTGCTGCTATTTCTGCATGCATATGTTCTGTTGTATCTTCTTGTATATCAATCAACCAATGAAAATCTTTATTTAACCAGGCGAACACTATTGAGCAAAGCTCCTTTTCAAGGTGGACCTGGGAGGGCAAAATACAGATAACAGGGTAATGCACAAGAATAGCAATGCACAAGCTTGATCAACACAAGCATGGACAATAAATTGCAAGAAGATACAGGAAAAGTAACACAGTATTTTGCAGTGATACAGGATAAGTAACACTATATTTTGCAGATAATGAACTGAGCTAGTAACAATGATTCAGTAAGGTAACTGTGACAAGATACAGGATAAGTAACACAATATTTTGCAGACATACAGGATAAGTAACACAAAATTTTGCAGATAGTAAACTGATCTAGCAACAGTGATTCAGAAGGGTCAGCAAATGTGAAAAGATGGGGTGACAAAGCCATGGTGACTCGACAGGGACCCTGGAATACCGAGACAAGTAGACTGTGCCCTGAAACACCGTGACAAGTTGACTGGGCCTTTAGGTACATGTGAGGGAATGGAATAGGTGCAGAGGAGTGGGAAGAGATGGAGTGTGCATAGGTCAGAGGCTTAAGGGGAGTGAGTGTGAACCAGGGGTGCAGAGGTGAAGAACCAGATGAGGGGAACTAGATGTGGGGAGAAGAGGAGTGGGTATACCAAGGAACAGGGTGGGAGTAGAAAGATAAGGGGAGAGTAGATGGAGGAGAGGAGAGGACCAGGCAGAGGCTGAGTTCAGGGCTGACAGAAAGGGGTGAAGAGGTGAGAAAGTGGAGGAGGAGGTGACCATGTAGAAACTATGACCGGAATCGAGGGATGAGCCAATGCAAGAGTGATCCAGGGACACTCTAAGAGGTGGAGGCAATTGATCAAAGTAGCAAGTGCAGGATTCTGTATTATGCTGTATGTAGAGTGTTTTAAAGGCTGTGGTACTGACTATATACTTTAATTTCAGTTTGTTTTGCAGGTTACTCCACAGTATGGGAAGGCGTGACTAATGGAAGCACAGCTGAATCAGGATCTAGCCTTTGTTACCTTTAAGGTAATATAGGAGGCACTTCTCAGAGCATATCTGCTTAAAGTGCAAAGTGGTAAGCAGGCAGAGATGTAGTTAGGCAATCTGTCAGCAGTTGCTTTATATGTCAGATAGCAGCATTTCTGTGACATCTTAGGGTAAGAGAAGTACAACCTACAGCAGAATACAACAAACAGTGGTGGGTGGAATGTGGAAGATCTGATGTAAACCTTACGGCTCTATGATACAGCGTATTGAGCTTAGAGAGTGCACTGACTGGGCCTTGGCTATAGAAATCCGCATAATCTAGCAGGGGTAGGAAGGTAGCTTGGACTAATCTCATCTTCATATCAGAGGAGAGAAGGTTTTTATCCTAAAGAAGGCCAAGCCTTTGTGAAGCTTCTTTGTCAGTTCTTCTATATGTACTACTGAAGGAGAGTCTCTTGTCAAGCCATACACCCAAGCATTTGAATTGATTTACATACTCCAATTGTTCACCCAGGGCTGTAGATATTGAGGGACAGTCCCCACCATGGCTGGATCCGGAAGGTTGGGAAAGGGTGAGAAGAAAATAGCTTTAGTTTTCTTGGTGTTCAAGAGTAATTTTTGGTTTAGGAGCTGGTGCAGAAGTAAGTTAAAATTGTTCTGGAGAGCTATACGACTACGTCTGGAGAGGGACCACTAGCATAAATTTATTTAGTTGTTTAACCAGGGTAACACACTAAGCTGAAAGCTTTCTTACAGGTGCAACCTGGAAACACAGGAAGTTAAGTGACTTGCTCAGGGTCACACAGTATGTAAGTGGAAGCTGTGGGATTCAAACCCAGGTCTGGTCTGCTGGATATCACCAGATTTGCAGCTCAGAGCCTTAAACCACTGTGCTATGCTGCCTTAAAGCACAATGTCATCCATGAAGAGATGTATTTGGGCTTTCTTTATGGGCGTCTATCCTGTTGATGTAGACAGCGAATAGCAATGGTCCCAGGATGGGACCTTGCGTACACCCTCAGGAGAAGGTTTGGGGTGAAACTTCACCTTCAGCCTTTACTTGCTGATAACGGCCTGTGAGGTAGTTCTCGAACCAGATGGTGGATAAGGAATCCAGCCCAATATGCGGAGGGTCAAGAGGAGCAGGTCATGATCAACAGTATCGAAGGCCTTGCTTGGGTCCAGGAACACTACACAGACAAAGTTCTTGCTATCCAACTCACACTGCCAGTCATTTGTGACCTTAGCCAGGTCCGAGATTGTGCTATGTTTTGCCCTAAAGCCTGACTGTAGTGGATTGAGCAGGTTTGCTGATTCCAGGTAGTTTCTGAGCTGGGTGTTCACAATTTTTCTGGTAACTTAGACAAAGTTGGTAGGATGGAAATTGGCCTATAATTATTCAGGTCACTGGGATCTCCCGATTTAAACAGGGGATATCATGTGCTGTTTTCAGGTGGTGGGAAGGTCACCCTGTGAGAGGATAAATTGAACAAATGTGTGATAGGCACTTTGAGGGCATGATAGCCTAACCTTAGGAGGTAAGGCTCGATGGGGTCAGCTCCAGCACTTTTCCTAACATCCAACTGGAGTAGGAGGCTCTCGACTTCCTTCAGGGTTGTGGGTTGGAATGCAAAGGATGCATTTGGGAAGGGGATACCTTGGTCATTGAATCCCAGCTGCGATCAGGCGTATTGGCTGGGGAAGTGTCGGCGAGCCTGCAGTGGCAAAGTGATTGCTGAAGGCATCAAAAATTGACGGTTTGTTGGTGAGTAAATTGTCACCAGATGAAATTTTAGATGGCAATGAGGCACTGAAAGGACGACCTTCAATGTCTTTAATTAATTTCCAGAATTTTGAAGGGCATTTAGCTGATAGATCGAATTGAGTCTGGTAAAACCTAGCCTTAGCTTCTCTAATCATTTTGGTACAGAGGTTCCTTGCCCTCTTGAAGAGGTTGCAGTCATTGAAGTTTGGTTCTGAGCTTTTTCACAACATATCTCTGTTAGCATAGCTTCCTTCAGCTCAGTGGTGAACCACCGGCAGGGCTTATTCCTAACACGGGTTTCTAGCAGTGCGTGCCTGTCAATAGCACCTAATACAATGCCTTGGAAGATGTCATAGGCGGTGGACACTGAACTTGCTAGTAAAAGTCAGACCAGTACATAGAGTGACATAGCTCTGTGACATAAGTGCTGGGATCAAGATACTGGAGGAACCTTTTGAAGGAGAATTTTGATGCTCCTGGGGAGTATTTTGGACCTCACACAGAGCGATGTAGCAGTGATCACTGATTTCTGAGAAAAGACATCAGCATGGGTGAATAATTGAGGTTTGCTGACAAGGATAACATCCAGCAAGGTACTGTTAGAGGGTTTGATTTATTAGGGCGTGTAGGTTCTCTGATGAGTTGTGTCAGCCGAGGAGTCATGAGCATTTTCAGGGAGAGGATGCACTGGACAAGCAGTTTAGATTAAGATCCCTAGTAGTATAACCTCGGATGACCTATGCCCTAAGGTGAGACTTTAATGATCTAGAAGTTGCAGCCCGACGGATGGGGGCCTATAACAGGCTGATACACAAAGTGATAAACCTGGTGAGATCTCGACCTGCAGTGTAAGACTTTCAAACTCAAGAGAGACTGAGGTTGAGTCGATGATGGAGACACAAATTTGTCTCTGACATAAATAACCACCCCACCACTTCTAAATAGCCTATCTGCTCGAAATAGAGTATGAGGGAGATTAATTTCATTGTTGTTGGTCGCGGGCAGAGCCAGGACTCAGTAACAACCAGAATGTCAGGGTGGTGTGGCATATCCAAGCCTGGATAAAGGTTATTTTTTAACAAACTGCATGCGTTCACATGCATAAAGCTTAACCCTTTAATGCTAGGCAAGTCTGTCAGAGATCCAATAGATGCAGGTGGTCCGGGTTCAACTCAACATTACCTGAGCACAGTAACAAGAAGCAGAAGCTTCCTGCAAGATCCTAGGAGCAGTTTTAAAAGTTTGATGTCCTGCTTCTACAGGGAACAAGGGCCTGGCACGGTGGGACCCTAAGGCTAAAACCTGTCTGGTATACAGTTGCATATAATAGTACCTTGCCAGCAAAGTATAGAATATGGTGGTCAGGGTGAGGAGATGACTAAGTGAAGAATGGGGAGTGCTCGGAGAGAGTAATTCTATGATGTGATAAGTGTGAAGCCAAACTCAGGGGATGGAACTAAGGAGCCTATGAGGTAATGGGTGAATCCCAAGATGTCTACAGTATCAAAGTTGTAGGCATGTTCCTCTCTCTTGGTGGGAAAGGGCTAAGTTGTGGAATTTGATAGTAATGAGGGAAATAGTATCAAAAGAAGGCAGAATAGAACCCACATCCTCCGTGCTAATATGCCAGAATCCATGATGCAGGGGTATGAGGGACATGAATCTTCAAAGAGCAAGACAAATTGAGAGCCTGGGAGTAGGTATGGATAAAGTTTATTATTTTTTTTCAGGGATCTAGACTAGTTTTAACAGAAATCTATACAAGGTGCTAAGATATCCAGTGTATACTAAGAAAGAAACCAGAATGAGGCAGACAAGATATGAGGAGATATAGTTAAGGGGTGACAATGAAATGGGGCCTATAGGAAACTGAAGTACTGGGACGGTCCTTTTTAATGTCTTTATAAGTGACATTGCAGAGGAACTGGAAGCAAAAGTATGTCTTTGTAGGCGACACAAAGATCTGCAACAGGGTTGATACACAAGATGGAGTGGAAAGGATGAGAAGGGACTTGGCAAGGTTGGAGGATTGGTCAAATGTATGGCAGAGATTCAATGAGAGTCAAGGTAATGCACACGGAAACAAAAACCCAGGGAAGCGTACACAATGGGGGTGAGATATTGACAATAGTAAAAATGGAAAGGGACCTGAGGGTAATTATATCAGATGACCTAAAGGTGGGCAAGCAATGTGAGAAGGCAGTAAGGAAGGCTGGGGATACTGGGATGTGTAGGAAGAGGTATCAATAGTAGAAAACAGGAAGTTGTTATCCCTCTGTACAGACAGTTGGTGAGACCCCACCTGGAGTACTGTGTGCAGTTCTGGAGACCCCATCTCCGCAAAAGACAGACTGAATGAAGGCTGTCAGAGAGGAGCAACAAAAATGGTGCAGGGTCTGCACCAGAAGACTTATCTGAAAGAAAGACTAAAGGAGCTTAATATGTATGCACCTTGGAAAGAAGGGAGAGAGAGGGACATGATAGAAACTTCAAGTACCTCAAGGGAATCAACAAAGTCCAAGAGGGTAGCATCTTTCAGAAAAGAGATGTGCAAGAACAAGGAGCACAATTTGAAGATAGAGGGGATGGCTCAGAGGTAATGTGAGGAAGTATTTTTCACAGAGAGGGTTGTGGATGCATGGAACTGCCTCCCTGAGGAAGTCGTGGAGTCAAGAGAGTGGGGAATTCAAGAGTGCATGGGACAGACATAAGGCAGTCCTAGTGGGGGTAGAAGGAAGTAAGCTGTTGGTTAACTAGGATCTGCAGCTTATCTGTTAGGTAGGAAAATGGGCAGCTAGGTGGGCCAAGCGGGCTTATCTGTCGTCAAATTCTGTTTCTATGTGGGAGATAAGCCAATGAGAGGAAGCATAGCTAGGTGGGTGGGGATAAAGGAGTATTTAAGGTGGCCTTGGGAGGGTGGGATGAAAAACCACTGAGGAGACCAGAATAAAGCAAATTTGACTTCAGGTCCGGGCAAGCAATGGACCAATCGGGATGCACTGCCTGGCTGAGCAGCCAATGAGAGTTGTCCCAAAGCAGCGCCAAAGTTTTGAACAGAAGAAGGACAGTCTGCCCTTTCCTGGAGAACCGGGTCTGAGGTGCTGAACTCCGTACCTTAGTGTGGGACAGCAGGGGCTGGTTCGCTAGCTTCTGCGCATTGTGGGGTGCCTGCCGCCGGTCCTGGCCGCAGCAGCGGTAGCAGTCCAAGGGGCTTCCTGAGGATCTGTGGAAGGTGAGAAGCAATCACGTTTTAGAAGGGCTCAGGATAGGGGAGGTTTTGGGAATAACAAAGCACACAAGAGTTGTGACACTTAATTGTGTCTTAAATTGGGGGTCAGACTAGGGCAGGCGCCAACTGAGTCTGAAAGGGTCTGGGAGGAAGAGAGAAAAACAAAAGAAAATCAAGGCAAGAGGTGGGGAGGGCAGTGTCGGAGCGATAAAGCTTCTGTGACCCCAGGAGCAGCTCTTGAATAGTGAATCACAAGAGGAGTTACACAAATACAGGTGTAAACATACTGCAGCCACACACTTGTAAAGAACAATATTAATAGTAATAATAATAACAAAAGTAAACTGGAACTATGGCTGAGGAAAGAAGCAGGGACCACCACCTCACCCCAGCCAATAATCCAAAGTGCAGTCCGAAGAGCTGACTGGCGCTGGGGATCCGATGCAAGTTCAGGCGGTATGCAGCAGGCTCTGGATTGGAGCTAGAGGCTGACAGCAGCAGTCAGTGCAGGCAAATACAGCAGCAAAGCATTTCAAAATTAACAATAACCTGCAAAACCACTTAGAGACCAGAGTAAAGCAAATTTGGCTTCAGGTTCCAGGCAAGGCAACGGACCAATCGGGATGCACTGCCTGGCTGAGCAACCAATGAGAGTTGTCCCCAAAGCAGCACCGAAGTTTTGAACAGAAGAAGGCCGGTCTGCCCTTTCCCTGGAGAAGCTGGATCTGAGGCGCTGAACTCCATAACCTTGGTGTAGGACAGCAGGGGCTGGTTCGCTAGCTTCTGCGCGCCTGCCGGCGGTCCTGACTGAGCGGCGGTAGCAGCCAGTGGGCTTCCTGAGGATCAATTTTATATTTTCACTGATTATTGCTGATAATTCTGTAGTTGTATGTCGGTTGTATCCTTTTGTATATAGTGTAGCAATTTTGTATCTTCACTGGTTCGTATTTATTGTTTTGTGCTTTGTACCTCCCAATGTTGTTACTCCTTCAATAGGAGATACTATAAGTCCTTTGTACTGTTTCTAATATGCTGTTATGTGTACAGGACCTCCTTGTGAATGAGCCTGCTCAATGGAGTTTTCCTACAATAAATTGAATAGAACTGCACTTACTGCGATGGCAAAAACCCCAGCAAAAACAATAATTTTTATGGGTTTTGCCATCTGCATCTCATAATCCTCATCCAACGGAATGCAACTTGGTATGTCATGAGATCTACCCCACGAGACTGCATTTGCAAAATTGTGTGCAAATCTATTGAGCGATTGCAAAGATATTAAAGCACAAAAGTGGGGTTTAACATTAAAGTACCTACTCAACCCTAACTATAGTGGTGGTAAATAAACAAAAATTGGGAGAACCGAAACACGTCCTTCTGAGCGAATCTCCTTTTGCCTGGGGCTAACTGGGCTGGTAAAGGAGCTTGGCATGAAGGAAACATGTAAGTGTGGACAGTTGCCCTGATATCCCTTGTTCTCTCCCTAGAGTTGCCCCAATCTGTAGTAAGTGCTTCATCCAAGGGTACCCTCACCTCTCATTTGTTCCATAATGTCCAATCAGTAACTGGGTCACTCCATCTAGTACCAGCCATTCTCCATCCTCTATTCAGTAAGATAACAGTAGTAATTATGCTGCCTGTTAATTCCTGCAAAGATCAGGCAGTGCGGAGCCAGGTTTGGGAACCGGTGGGGCCATTCAGTCAATCATGGGCTCCACAATGGGCATTAGACAGTGAATAAAGAAGGTGGAGGGCACCACTATTCACACTGGGGCAGCCAGGAGGGCAACTGCCTCCCTCCCCTTGGCTCCACCACTGAGATCAGGCAAACCCAGTCCACCCTCCAGTTTTGGTGAAGACACATTTTATACATGGTTTCTGATTCCCCATAAGAAGGGCTGTAGTACAGTATGGACTGCACACCCATTGGCCCAACAGTGGACAATAGGCATACAGCCCTACTGTATGCTGTCAGTGGAGTGGTGACGGCGACTTGGGGGTGGGGAGGTGCCGCCTGCCACTGTGAGGGAGGAGTGCAGGTGGCGGTGGACTATGTGGTGGGTAGGGATCGAGGCGAGCAGGTGTGGCGTCCACCAAGGGGCAGCGGGCATCGGTCCCGATGGCTGCAGCCTGGCAAGGCACCAGGTGCAAGCCACCAGGGATCGGTGCACCACGTGCAAATGGAGGCATAATGACATGCAAATGGTCCCAATTGTGCCCTTGCATGCATTATGGCCTGATTTGCATACCCCAGTTGAATATCGCTCTTGCTGCGCCTAGCGCAACTGCACTAAATGACGCAGCCCCTACTCCCCTGCTGTCACATGCGCTGGTGCAGTGCAATTGCGCCCTCAGTGCCATATTCAGCAGTGCTGAACCATGGTGCAGCATCATTGAATATCGCCTGGACATTGCCCTGGCTCAACCCAGTTGCGCTGTGCCCAGGCTTGTGTCCTGCCTGGCATAGTCTGAATATATCACCCTAGATATACAGGGTGCTATTCCCTTTCACATACAAGGGGTAGACCCAGGATAAAGTTTTGAAAATGCAGTGGGGTCTGAATGTCAAACAAATGCTTCAGTTTTGGTGGGGGCGCTGTGGAGCCGAGCATGGAGGACGCAGAACACTAGAGCTCTACAAACTAATTTAAAAGTAATCTTTTCGGTAGATTTCCCCACAAAACCAGACAAAAGCTATATCAATAGGTCGCTGAACCTTGAGAGAACAAAATGGGCAATCCACGGAAGGAAAAGCACTTGGGAGATGCAGCAAAATCAAGCTTTCCCTTGGCTCCGACATCCTCACGAGCAGCACTAGGGCGGGAACAAGACCATGAGGTGGAATCAGGTGGTGAGACCCTATAATCCTATGCAAAAAATAAACTATTTAATTTCCTCGGTGGCCAGACTTTCCAAAAGTTTGACTCCCTTACCTTGAGAGTCACTGTAGTGGAAACTACACTCGAAATAGTCTCCGTGGCATCGACCGCTGCTAATAAAATGGCTGAGGCAGCTTTGGGAGCTGTTGCCACAGTCATGAAAAGAATGGTCATCTCCTCTCCAGACTGGAAATGCTTGAAAAGCAGTCAAGGGCTACTAACGTCAGAGTCTTGGGGCTCACAGAGCGTGCCGAGGAGAGCACCTGATCTTATTTCTGCAAGACTGGCTACTTCAACAACTAGGAGAAGATGTTACCCGATTACCCAGCAAATTCAAAAGGCATCTGAGTGGCCTTTAGGGGTGAACAAGACAACCCAGAGGCCCCATGTACTGTGGTAATAGTCTTGGATGGAACTGATCAAAAGATAAAATGCTAGCCCTGGCAAAAGAAGAAAGCTTTTCTTTTCAATGGCAACCAGATTCGTATGTTTCCTGACTTATCCTATCGACTAGACAACAGAGGAAGCGTTTTGATGGAGTAAGGGTGATGCTAAGGAAGGAGGAATATTGCATAGCCTAGTCTACCCAGCATGACTGCGAATAGCACACTGGAGTAAAATTTTCTCTTTTTGGAGCCGTCGGAGGCCTTGAAATGGTGCCACAGGAATGTTCCCTCCTGTAGAAGGAGAGAAGGCGAGGCTTTTCATCCGAAGAAGATCCTGAAGATATTTGGACACTGTCGATGTGAAATATAAAAGGGGAACTGTTAATGTTTGTTTAAAACAGCATAGTTTATGTACACCATTTATTTTATTTTAGACCTCTGAGATGGCCTTCAGCTGGTCTGGACTCTAAAGTTAAACAGTGGTGGCTCACTTTGTTATGTTTTCTCACCCATAAATAATTTCTATCCTTATAAATCTAATACCCTTCTACCAGTAATAACTAAAGATCATTGTTCAGTTGTTTTAATAAGTAAAAGCACCTAAAATGTTTGACAGAAATATGGGGAGTTTTTTGTAAGGGAATATAGAGCTCTGAGGATTCTTTTCTGTTTCAAGTACACTAAGTGTATACATACTATGGTATTGCATGATGGCTAACTCCTAAATCAGGGAAGGACTCTGATCAATAAGATTTGAACTTTCATTTAAAATTCATGCTGCTCATGGACTTTGTTATAGCAATTGGAATGCTTTGCATTAAGTTTATAACCAAACAGATATCCCTCATAGGACATATCTTATCTCATTTAACTAATTCTTTGTGTATATTAAGAGGAGTGTACAGTACATCTGTAATGTTGAAAGAAGGAACTTACTGTATGTTTATATACATAAATGAATAAACATGAAGCATAAAAACAAAAAACAAATGCTTCAGTTTAACGTAATCCCTTCCCAGAAGTACTGTAAAGAAGGGCAGGCAGGGCCAGATGATGGGGAAAAGTGGGAAGTTGTCCAGGGCCCCGAGCTCAGGAGGGGCCCACATGAGGAGCTGGCATTACCCCTGGCATTAGCTGGTTTGGAAAACAGGGCCCATTTAAATTGACTTGTCCTGGGCCCCAAAGTTCACTACTGCAGTCCTGGCAGGCACAAAGACATGAGTATGTGAGGCCTCTTCGCACTCCCTCCGGCAAATAGCCATGGTTCTCCATGCCAGCCTGGCTTCTACTTTTGGGGTTATAAAAATATCTTGATTTTATTTCCAATGAATATTCCTGCCAGTGGGAGAGGACATCCTGAAACATTCCCACATTCCCATACTCTTTCCCATTGCTTATCTGTTAGTTTAAATCCTGCTTGTTTCCCATTTACTGTATTAGTGAGATAGGCTGAGGCCTTATTCCTTGTTTGAGTTAAATACCTGTATATGGTTGACAGTGCACCTTTCTGTTCTAAATTTGATAAAAAAAAAATCAGTATTGTAGCTGAGTCCTGCTGCCCTGCTCCTTCCTCCTGTCTATATTCCCAAATATATAACTTTGTTGGTAACCCACCTACATGGTACAATGGCCCTCAGTTGTGGGTCCATCATCCTACTTGCCAAAATGACCTCAGTTTTGAAACATTAACTTTAAAACCAGACACAGCCCTAATCCCATAGCACCTGTTGCAACATAGGAAATGCTGTACATGTGTTACGTAAATATAATATGGTATTGGTGGCACACAGAGCAATGCAATTCTCAACTCCTCTCCAATTTCAGGTGAGTATGAATCTGCTCAGCTGATGGCTTCATATTTGAATGGAGAATAATGGGCAGCCTTGTTTTGTGCCTCACTGTATATGAAAGGGCTAAGAAATTGTACTTAGCCATCACCTGAAGCGGTCAGTTGTCTTTACATATACTCTGAATCAGGTGAGAAATGTGTCCTCTAAATCACATTTCTGCAGGGTTTGCCTCAAAACAGAACAGCACAGGTGGTCAAATGTCCTTTCCACATCAATCATAATTGCATTTTTTGTTCCTTAGACTTCCTGCCCCATGGAGAATATTTAAATATCTTCCTATCGTAAGTGATAACATTCATTTAGTTGGAGTATACAAAGCAATAACCAGCTTCTGTGGGTGATTAAATGCTGAGGGTGAAGGCCGAGGTGTTTAATCCCACAGAAGCTGTTGTCTCAGTATACTTCAACTAAATGAATGTCATACTATATACTACTACTAGGAGTTACAAAGATTTTTATCTAACTCCTAATGAAAATGAGAGCCATGTTACATGGTGAAATTGGGCTTTGAAAGTAAAGCCGTGACTCTGGGCATGTGCATTAGTGCCATCAGTGTCGCATGCCCACAGTCACGACTTTGCCTCAAGCCAATTCATCTGTAACAGTGGTAGTTAATGAAACTTTTTTTTTTTGGTGAGAAGTTTTTGATCAGACCTCTCTAAAAATTGTCAGACTAAACTTTTGATCCGAAACAAACCACATGCAGAGAACTTATTCTCTAGCTTAAAAATGAAGTAAGAACTCTAAAACATATTTTCTTCAAAGAAACACACAAAATGTTAGTAGATGCAGCAGTGCACATACAGTACAACAGAAAAGGACAAGTGCTTCTGCAGACAGAGTAGTTGGCAAGTTGCTGTGAGATGACAGCAACAATCGCTAGATGATCACAGTGACACCCAATTTGGGGATGTTTCTGTCCAACTCCCCCACCCAAAAAAATTTCACCCTTAGATTTCAGTAATTCTTATGTGAGTAATAGAAATCATGTAATTGCTGTTTCTTTGCTGTGACAGTCCTAATGCTCAGTTGTGCTCAAATGCATCAACTTGTAAGTACTTCTGTCCCCTTTCACTTGCACAGCATCTTCAGGAAGAGCTGCAAGTAAGAAAGTCGGGGAGGCTGAGTGTGAGCAGATGGGCAGTTTGTGAACAGCAGGGATTGGAATATGGATAACCTACTGTATGCATGTCTAAAATATGGATAACCTACTGTGGAGCGTATCTAAAATTTGGATAACCTATTGCAGACCTGTATATGGTAGTTTGTGGGAAAATAAATGACAGTCTTCCTGTGTTCTGATTGGTTTACAATGGATACCTATGGTATAATATCTCTTAAGCATCTGGTGAGGATACACCTCAGTTAATCCTATGTTTCAATTTCCCAATGACCTGGTTAACCCTTGTAGTTGAATGCTTTGTAAAACGTTCATGTTGACATAAAATAAGGCTATTAGCCTATGGGACTCACATCAGGGTGGGTTCTTGCCTGATTTCGATATGACTGAGACATGGGGCTTATTGGCAAGTGTCTGCAAACTCACCTAATCCTTTCCCACTATTATATACCCGAACCAGTAAGGGCACTAACTGAGGCAGAAAAGCTTTATAGAAATCTGTCTTACACCTGTCTGGGTCAGGAACTTTGCCCTTTCCCAAATCTTTAGTTGCTAGTTCAATTTCTACCTTCTCACATGGCCTGTCTTTGGAAATATTTTTTTCCTCTGTAAAGTGGGCAGTGAGACAGAAAAACAAAACCAACCAAACAAACAAGTGCTATCTGGGTATCCCTTGCACTCTCATCCCTTCCAACCCATAAAGTGCCTGAAAGTATTCTTAAAACTTTAAGGTACAGTAGCCTAGGGATACCACATTAATGTTGAGTCATAATGGAGGACTCCTCCTTTCACTAGATCAATCCATTTACACTTTTCACCATCAATATGCCATAGTCTGCCTGCTTTATTCTCATGTTCATTGCAAAACTGAATTGAGCTGGGGAGGTGAAGCACCCTGACTTAAGTGGTCACACTAAATGCAGCTCTGGGAGAAACTCTCTTAATAGTGCATAAAACCCTAGTGTTTGGCTATATTAGTCAGCCCTTTCATAGTGGTTGGGTGTAGTGTTGCATCAGCTTGTGGCTGTGTCGAAACCAGAATGCTTTTCAGCAAGATTAAGCTGAAGAAAACTCCAAGAACAAGGCGCCGAAAATACAAGCTTCAGGCAGGCAATGATGATGTTGGAACAGGAGAGGGAGGTGAGGCTGACTCTACAATTGCAGATGTTCTAAAAACTTTGTGAGATGTGACAGTTAAATGGATTGCAAAGCTGAATATTTTAATAAATGGGTGAATGAGGTGGAGGGAAAAAAACTGTGTGGAGGTGGCAGTGAAAACTACGGCAAATATTGCAAATACATCTTCTACGGTGGTCTCCAGTTTGGTTCAAGAAAAACAAGCTACTTAGACTCAGTTTGGAGCATCATGAAATGGGACACACAGTCACAACATAGGGCTTTTGTGGCTTCTGGAGGATCGGGAAGCTTCAGATCCAACTGTTTTTGTCACCTGCTTACTGCAGGAATTGCTGGGCATACAGTCTGAACCCAAAATTCCCAAAATTTATCTTATGATACCACAGGAGAGACTGGAGAATACCCATACGATGATGGTCACCACCAGGCAATCAGGGATACCATTCTGAATGCTGCAAACAGAAGTGACCATTGCTGCTTCCTAATAGTACTTGACCATTCATCTTTACCAATATCAACTTCACTACTAGGCAGCAAAGATTAAGCCTTCATGCTGTTATAGCGGGACTATGGGAGCTGGAGTCTCCACTTACTATAATTCCCAGCCAAGCTTTGCATGTCTTCGGTGAAAAACATACATCTTTAATGACCCAAAAGATGCTGGTCATAGACTGGAATAGATTTTGGAGGACTTTGCAGCTAAAGTGGCATCAGAACAAGCAGAAGCCTTGGACAGGGAATAATGTAGTTGAATACCTGCTCATTTCCCTTTTCTGGACTTCTGAAAAAAAATTACTCCGCAGTAATGTTTTTCAAAGGGATCTCTCACTATGCAATTACTCCCTAGAAGAGCTTCCCTGGAGCATTGGGATTGTTAAGCATAGTAAGGGATCCCTGTGAAAAACAACATTCCACCACATGTATCGACTCCCCATTGACAACGTGGGCGATACAGAAACAACATACTACTGTAATTTTTTCTTCAGACCCCAGGAATCTCTTACTTACACTTGACAACTGCAGATTCCATAGCAGTACCTTGGAAGGTTGAGTAGAGAACCTATTTTGGGGAAAATACTGCAAGAAACCAATACCAAAGCTGGCATCTCTTCTGAACTATATGTCCAGACAGTAATGCTTTGTGAAAGTGTGTACTGTTTTCCAGGTAGCTGCTTTACAGATTTCCTACAGAATAACACCTCTTGATGCTCCACAGAGGCAGAGGTGCACCTTGTGAAGTGAGCCTAAGGCCTTCAGGTGGCAGCTTGCCAGCTTTGCCATAATATAACTGCATGCAGGAAACTATACAATGAGGTACTTGAAAGTTTCTATCTTGTCCCCCCCTTAAGAGTATACATATTAAGCTCTTTTAGACTCTCTTTTGTATGGCTTCTGGTGCAGACCCTGCACCATTTGCGGAGATGGGTCTCCAGAACCGCATGCAGTACTCAGATGAGGGTCTCACCAACTGTCTGTACAGAGATAACAACTTCCTGCTTTCTACTGGTGATGCCTCTCCTAGACATCCCAGAATCCCCCAGCCCTCCTTACTGCCTTCTCACATTGCTTGCCTACCTTAAGGTCATCTGATATGAGTACTTCAGGTCCCTTTTCATTTTGTTGTTGTTAGTACCTCCCCCATTGTGTACTCTTCCCCAGGGTTTTGTTTCCCAGGTGCATTACTTTGCACTTCTTTGCAGTGAAACTAAGCTGCCATACTCTTGACCATTGCTCCAACCTTGCCAAGTCCCTTCTTATCCTTTCCACCCCTCCTTGTGTATCAACCCTGTTGCAGATCTTGGTGTTGTCTGCAAGAGGCATACCTTTCCTCCAGCCCCTTTGCAATGTCACCTACAAAGATATTAAAAGTACCGGTTCCAGTACTGAACCTTGCCACTCCTCTGGCAAATGTCACTGCCACCAGGAAAATTGCTTTCCAGGTAACACTTTTGTTTTGTCTACTCTTTTATCCCCCAGCCTTCCTGTCTGACCACTCCTTTGGGCAGTCAAGGCCCCTCTGCTGCTGACCCTCACCCCTCATTGCCATCTCACCACCCCCATTACTGCTGTGGTACTGAGTCGAGCCTGACATATCCCTTCATCGGAGGGCCTCCATGGCTGGAACTGGGAGGAAACTTGCCCAGCGGGCATTCCTTTCACAGTGGGCAGCGGTGGTACAGCACAGCCACCTCTGGGGTTTGTAGCACGGAAGGGACCAGCTGCAGTCATCCGGTTGGCCAGGCAGCTTTATTTTTCAGGTTTTTCTTCCCGCCTCTGCAGTACGATAGCACACTTGTGGCATCCTGACTGGATGCACCTGCGATGTGTGGTCACCCACACTACAAATGTGCACCTCCGTGACAGGCTGCCAGGAGCCACCCAAGAGTGTTGCAAGCTCAGTTCCACCCCCACCAGGAGGAGAGTGTCCCATGGATGCTCACAACCCTCTCTGCTTGACCCAGGTATGATACCTAAAAGCAGCAGTTATCATAGGCCCAAAGGCCTCCATCAACTAGGCAATCCACAGATTCAGGTCTCATTGGGGCTAGGATACCTTACTGGAGGGTAAGGTGATTAAGGCCTTTAAAGAATATTTTTTTATAACTTCTGTTTATGCTCTTGGTGGTGGCTGCAGGGTATACCCCATCTGTCTTTCTTTTCATATATATTTTGTAGTGTTTTTCCCATTTTCTCCCTGTAACCTGTCCCTGTACCTCAGACGCGTGCATATGTGGAGAGCACGTTGCATCTCCAGGTGCCCTCCCATTACGTGTCACACCCTCCACCTACACTGACCACCAGTCCTCCACCTGGTGGCAGTGGGATACAAGGGGCGGCAACCACTCCAGGAGAGGAGACCTGCCTTCTGGCTAATCAATCCAGTCCCCATCCCCTGATCTGAACCCAGTTCACTGGCACGGTGCGAGAGGGTGTCCTGTGCCTCAGCCCTCTGCACCACCGGGCTGGCCCTCCCCATCTGTCTTGCTAGGACCCCCCACCAGAGGGATCCCAGATGTTACAGTGCTCATTCTCTGAGGTTTTTCTGTTGTGGTTCCCCTGAAGCCTCCGTGAGAGAAAAGAAGGTTGTACAATGACCTCAGTGCATGATCAGGTGAAAGCATTCCTGCCCCAACGCTCGGATGTTCACTACCTCTCCCGCTAGGCCCTATGTGTTGGTACTGGACTTCTACATGCTGGTTCCGAGTTATCTAACCCCCCAGTGAACACTAGGGGTCAGCAGACACCGGGAACCAGGTCCCTCCCTCCCTCCCGGAGAAGGTGAACAGTTCTCCAGATGCTCAGCCTTCTTCCCTGGCTGGTCCTCCAACAGCCCTGGGTCCCCACCTGAACCCCAGTTATCGGCGCGCAAGCAGTAGCTCTCACGCTGTGCCACCAGGTCAGCTAGGCCTTCAGAGAATTTTTGAAAATGGACTGGAGGTCACTTACTTGTCCTTGCCTGCTGAAGCATATGCTGACAGTGCTGCCCAATGACCCATCAGAGCTGAGGGCCTGAGGTCTAGAGACTGGTGGTGGACTAGAGGTCCAGGACTGAAGCCAGACTCATCCACAATGAGCTTGCTGATTAGAAGAACACCAAACTGAAAATCGTTTCCACTTCAAGATATAAGTTTTCCTTGTTGCTGGTTTCCTGGACACCTCAAGCACTTTCATAACCATTTCAGAAAGATTTGAGTCAGAGAACTCTAGCTCTTCACGTGCTGTGCTCTGAGATGCAGAGTTCTCAGATCTGGAAATGTTATTCTACCCTGAGACAATGTCAGCAGATTGTATTTCAGGGGCAGATTGATAGGATGTCTGCTGGAGAGGGAAAGGAGCAAGGAGTACCAAATCTGCCCAAGCCTATGAAAATCATTGTTGCTGACTCCCTTTTCATTTTTAGAAGTACATTCAGCAAAAGTGGGAAGGGTGGGATAGCATACAGAAACTTCCCTGATCAGTTGAGGACTACAGCATCCTCTGGGACTGTACCCATCAATGGGGTTCGCAGCAAAACAGTGGAGATGGTTGTTTTCCCAAGATGCAAACAGGTTTGTCTCTGATGTACTCTAAGGATAGGCTGCAGTAGGCGCTCTGAACTGGTAGTAGCAATTCCCTATCCTGAACCTGAGGTACTTTCCGTGACTGGGCCTTACTGGTATGTAACAGTAGGCGTCTTTCAAATCCAGTGACCCCAGCCAGTCTGGTTTCTGCACAGATGGCATCACTGAACCCAGCGATACGTATTGAATTTTTCTTTCTTTAAGTGATTGTTCAGAAATCTTAGATCTAAAATGGGTCGCCACTTCCCATTTTTCTTGTGGGTCAAGAAGTATCTTGAGTAACGCCCTTTCCCCATTACAGGGAGGTATTTTTCCACACTGCATCTACCTGCAGCAATTTTCACCTCCAACCCAAGAGAATTCTTCCTCTTGGGGTGTGAGGTTAGGACCCTTGAGGTTCTGCAGTCTTTGGAATTTTCTGAGCTGCAGGGACAAAGTCGAATCACTATATCCAAAACCTACTTGTCTGTGGTTACTCTTGTCCATTCCTGAAAATAGTGAGACAGACCCCCCCACACACACACACACACACACACACACACACACACAGGCAATGGATGGGTGACCTCTGCAGACTTGTCAGGAGTTTTGCTTAGTCTGAGCTTCAGGGGTTGGTTGAGCAGCTGTGCACCTGGTGCCCCTTCAACTCCTACTTCTAAAGTAACCAGGTTGTAGTCATTGAAGATGTAAGCACATGTAAGTATCCCCTACCTCTACCTCCCTTCCATAAGGTTTATTGGAAGTGGGGACCTTTTCCTTCTCAGTGGTGCTCTTGTAGGTGTTATTGTATTAGTCCACCTTTTTCATGTAAACCTCAGTCTTGTCACCAAACGGTGAATCTCCCTCACAAGGATCCATTGCCTTGGTTTGAGTGTCCTGGGATAAGGTAGTTCTAAGCCAGGCAAACCTTCTTAAGTGCACTGCATGTGCCATGACCCTGGATGCAGCATCATTGGTGTCCACTGCAATGTGAAACTGGTACTTTGTGGCATCTATGGCTGCTTTCACCATGTCACCCAGGTCCTGTGCCAAGTCACCAGCAGCCTTCTCACTCATTACCAAAATGGAGTTTCAAGGACTGTCTGGTACAGAGCAGTCTAGGCCAAGTATGCCGCCTGCCTTAAAAGTAGAGAAACTGAAGTATAAACCTTTTTGCCCATACTATCCAGTTTCCTGGAATCTTTCTCAGGAGGCTGGGAGGAAAGGAACACCTTGACCTTGTTGCAAGCGGCAGTCTGGATCACACCCTCATGATCAAGGTGGGAAAAGAAGCATTCAGTACCCTGTTTGTCCACCTGACACCTTTTCTCAATGTTCCTATGTATGCCAGCAGCTGAGGTAGGTGCTGACATGATTTTATAGGTGGCCTTCTTGAGGGATTTGTGATTGGGCAGTAGTACCTCTTTGTTGAGTCAGACCCATCATATCCAGGAATTCCATCTCATCTTCATGCTCCTCAGTCTCTTATGAGGTGATGCAGAGGATATGAACTATATGTCCACAAAAGTATAGTGAGAAATATAGTTGTCTGAGGGTTGAGAAGGGGAGCAAAACTCTTGTTCAGGGGAACCATCAGGCTATATGGTTTCCCCCCTCCCTCCTCCACAGGCACCAGAAAAGGAACTGGAGTGGGGAGGAATAATAATTAAATTCCCTATAGCCTGGAATGCCTGAAGGAATTGCCATGCCTTAATCATGTCCTCTATTGAAGGCGTTTTATTTGTGTACACTGGCGGCTCCTTTCCTTCTTAAGGAGGAGGGACAGCGGCATGTTTCTTTTTGTTTTCCTGGGCAGAAATGGTCACGGTGTCTGTTCTAAGGCTCTTTATTTTTGCTGCATTCAGGGTTCCCCATTCAGACATCCTGATTTCTGAACCATCTGTCACAGCTTTTTCTTTCACATTTTAACGGCACACAGCAAAAAGACACATCATATTAACACAGAGTACAACATCATTCAAATAACAACCAAACAATCTACTTCAAAACACAGGGAAAAAAGGCTTGACATTTCATCATACTATAAAATTCCAAATTAACTAATAGCCAGCAGTATTATAACCAGTGTACAGATACTGAGATTTGCCACCTGTATTGTCCACAGCAGCTGAGGTGGGATCCAGTTCCAGACATTTTATTTAACTGGATTGGGAAATGTTCAGCAAGCGCTCTTTATTATCAGATAAGCATCAGCTAAAAACAAAGGTAGTAAGCCCATTTTCCTCCCCCATACCCACAGCAGACTATATGGAATAAATTCTGATCTGTGAGGCATGATATATAATACCCAGCGTCTCTATATCAATTCAAATTGTTCTTTTATTTATTGATCATGGCAATGAATCTTTCCATCTTATACACCCTGTCATAAGATCGTGCCATTGTCTGATGGTCAGGAGGCTCTGATGTGAGCCACTTCTAGTTATGGCTTTTTCGCCATCAGGATACAGATAGTAAGTAATTTCCTACTGGATGGGTCCTGGCACCCCTGGGTAATAAGTGAATAAAAGAAGTCAGGTGAGAGCTATATGGAAGGTGTAAAATTTCCGACAGTGTTCCTTGCAAGGCCTGAAAAACAGATGGAGCACTGCACAAGTCCAGAAGATGTGCCTGTGGGTAGCTGGAAGTGCCCGTAGCCCTCCAACATGCCACCCCCATCCTGTAAATACTTTGCCTGAATGGCTGGGGTTTTAAAATAACAGAGTGTGCCCTTCAAGGAGAACTCCTTCCAAACATATGATGCAGTACCTGAATGTAAAAATTTTAAATGCCTCTCCCAGACAGGGACCTCCAAGTAAATATTCAAATCTGATTCCCATGCTGCCTGTACCATCTGCAAGGGGTTTCACTTCAGAGAGGTACGCCACAGTATATAAATAAGAAATCAAGTGGGTTAAAGGTGCTCTGCCTTCCAATGCAAGTCTTAGTATATCTACAATCTGGGGTGGGGCGTCGGCTGGAATTCTGGGAGTGAAGTTTTAATAAAATATCTGGCCTGAAAATATCTGAACTGATCCTGGGGCAAATGCCATATTATTGACTTAATTCCTCAAATGGCAGTAAGCTGCCATTCTTTAGGAAGTGGCCAGCCAGGTACAGACCCAATCATTCCCACCTGTGAAAGCCATGATCTAATCAGGCAGGTAGAAATGAGTCGAGGTAAGTGAGGGAATACAAAAGGAATCTAAAATTAGTTAAATGCTTAGACTGCAATAATGTTCTTGAACATTTCAAAGTATTAGCTGTGTACAGGTTGTCTGTGTTATCTCTTAGTGAGATCTTGGGAAAGTTAACAGTATTTTATTCAGTTAACGAGATCCTCCTTCCTCACCTCCAGCTCCCTCCACTTAGTGTTGCACTGGGGATGCAGGCAGAAGAACACCACCCCAAACTAAGCTACATAACAGTAGCTCGAAGATCTGGAAGAGTTAGGCCACCTATCTTTTTGGTAACTGTAGTATTGAGCACCTTATTCTAGGTCTCTGAAAATCCCAGATATACCCTGATACTTTTTATTTATTTCTCTGAAAATCCATCCGGTAAAGGTGTAGGAAGGGTCTGGGTCAAATATAAAAATCGAGGCAGGGGTTCATAGAACCGCTTCTACCCTCTGGATTAATGGAAGTGGTATGGTTTCTCATCTCTCCAGGTCCAAAGTTAGTTGGTACAGCAAGGAGTGTAGTTAAAGGCATCAAGAAGGGTGTGATTTTTGCAAGGTGAATCCTAAATACTTCAGTGTTGGAAGATCCCAACGAAATGGAAAATGTCACTTTGTGGGTTCTGAAGGGCATAGTGAATCTGCAGGACCTCCGTCTTAGTTAAATTGATTGTATACCTGCTAGATCACCAAACTTAGATAAAACAGCCACAGGGGTGGGAGTGAGCACTCAGTCAGGTGTGATAGGTAAACCGACAAATCATCAACATAAAGTGCCACTTATGCTGGCTTCCCACCAATACACCTCTGTATAGACACCTCGTCGTCATCGCTGTGCCAGGGTTCCAAATAAATTGCGAATAACAGGATTGACTAAGGGCAACAGCTTTTTCTTTTTATCTGTTCCTTTGACAGGGACTGCTGCTTATTTTGAGGTTGAACCTTCATCAGAGCCTTTAGGTGACATGGAGGCAAACTAAAGCCACAGTGTCTTCTGATTTTAACTCTTTTCTGTTGTGTTTAAGGCAAAACTTGATATAAAGTTTGCAACTGACAAAATCATGATCTAGACCTAGGCACCTCAAACATAGCAAGTGGCAGTCTGCCTTAGCCAGGAGTTGAAAACAATTTGTACAATTTCTAAAGCCTGTGGGTCCCGTCTTCTTCTTAGACCTGTCAGTCATGCCAAACACTCACAAGCCTGGGAAGACATTCCATCAACCAAAACAACAATTTTTTAAAATAAATAAAGGTTAGAATACAAAAATGCAGTCAGGTTCCTTTATAAACAGAACCGAAAAAGAAACAGAACACTAAATAATGTCAAAATAAATTTTGATGCAGTTGTCATCTTGGTTCCCTAAACAATAAACTGAGAATAAAATAGTGAAAATATCAGAAAGCAGTACAATTGAAACCACAAAATAAGTTTAAAAAATGAAATTCAAAGCAGTTTGCAGTGGTGGGAATTGCACATAAGAAAAAATTACTCACCATAGTAATGTTGTTTCTTCTAATGAGTCTTGCTATATTATGACATATGCAGTGAGTCCCAACCTTGAACTGCTCCAGAGGTGAAAGAGTTAACTTTCCATGCCAGGCATGGGCAGCTGAGCTTGAGCTGGTTGAAACTCTGTCTGTTGTTCTTCAAACTCAAACCATCAGATCTTTCTGAGCTAAACTCACTGAGGTCCTATGTGGAAGCTGTAAACCTACACTAGCCAACTGGCTACTAAACATAAGAACACATTCTTTGGTCCCAAAACAAAGACTCAAGTCAGGAGACCCAAAAAAATGAAAACACAACACCAAGTCACCCCAAAAAGGAGGGTGAAAACAACAAGGTGGGCATCTATTGAGTGCCAACACTGCACTGCCCACCCACATCCCAAAAACAGAGATTCTGAGAGGGGCAGGTAGGGAGGGAGGTCATATATAGCAAGACTTCATTAGAAGAAACAACATTACTAAGGTGAGTAATTTTTTTCAAACAACATGAAGTCTTGCTATATTATGACATATGCAGACTACATAGCAGTACCTCCATGGAGGAGGGACAGAACCTACTTAGGAAATAAGCTCTGAAGTAACAGCTGTAATAAAACCGAGCATCACTCCTAGCCTGGATGTCCAGGGAGTAATGCTTGGTAAAAGTGTGAACTGTTTTCCGGTAGCTGCTTGACATATTTCTAGAATAGGGATCTCCTGGCAGCAGCCAGGAAACAGCTGTACCTCTGGTAGAGTGAGCCTCAGGCCTGAGGGAGGAACCTTACCAGTTTTTCATAGCAAAATGGATACAAAGAGACAATCCACCTGGCAATGGATCTTTAGTGGCAGGTTTCTTTACCAACCTCACCATAAGTGAGGAACAGTTGGAGGAGTCAAACCTGTGACCCTTGGTACGCCTATGTAGTAACTAAGGGCTCTTTTGACATCAAAACTGTGCAGTCTCCTCTCGCCAGAGGAGGAATGGTCAGTGAAGTACACAGGAAGAGACATAGATTGATTAAGGTGGAAATCTGAAACCACCTTAGGCAAGAACTTCCTGTTAGTCCTGAGGACCACCTTATCTCTATGAAAGGAGATAAAATCAGGCTCCACTGACAAGGCTTGTAATTCACTTAAGGCCTGGCAGAAGTGATGGCTACCAGAAAACACGGTTTTCCAAGTCAAGTAATTAAGCTCTGCTGAAGACAAAGGCACAAAGGGGGTTGCATAAGCTGAGCTATGCAAACATTAAGATCCCAGGCAGGGGAGGGTCCCTGAATGGAGGGTTGGTGAAGCAACCCCTTGAAAAACTTGGAGAATACAGGATGAGCTGAAAGAGAGAGGCTTACCTGCTGATAAGAAAGCAGACACCACTGCCAGATGCACCTTTAGGGTAGCTGGTCTCAGCTAAGGTATTTAAGTGGACCATATAATCCAGGACTGTGGAAAGTCAGCAGATTCTGGGAAATATGCTTTCCAGAGCACCATATGGAAAACCTCTTCCATTTGGAATTATAAGTAGCCCTGGTGGAAGGCTTCCAGAAGCCTTCAGGATATCCATTACACCTTGGGAAAGGTGTAGGTCAGCAACTCTAACTCTTCAAGAGCCAGGCCTTGAGATTGAGAGATTTGAGGTTCGGGTACCAAACTCTCCCTGAGCACAGGTTAACAGGTTGTGATTCCTGGGAAGACACAGGGAAGGCAGACTGCTAAGGACAGTAGGAGTGGGTACCAAGGCTGTCTGGCCCAGTCTGGAGCAATCAGGATCATCTTGCAGGTTGAGATCTGATTTTGACTAGCACTTTGAACAGGAGAGGGGAAGGGGGCAAAGCATGAAACTTCCTTCCCAACTGAGAAGGAAGGCATCCAGAGGGACTGAGCCCAACACTGGGGGCCTGCAGCAAAAAGGGAAGCTGGTGATTGTCTGGGGCTGCAAAAAGATCTATCTGCGGGGTGCCCCATCTGGCAAATACCACCTCCAAGACCAGAGGGTCCAGTGACCATTCGTGATGGCCCTGGGAAATCCTGCTGAGAGCATCTGCCAGGACATTGTCCTTGCCTGGGAGGTGAACTGCCATAAGGGAGGTGTTCAGGGAGTAAGCCAGAGCCCACAACTTCATTGCTTGAGTGCACAAGGCCGTGAGGCGAGTGCCCTTGCGTGTTGATGTACCACATTGTGGTGGTGTTGTCTGTTCTGACCTGAATACCTTTGTTCTGAACAGATTTGGAAAAGCTTGAAGTGCTAGAAAACTGCTCTGAGTTCCAACAGACTGATGTGGAACAGAGATTCCTGAGGGGACCACAATCCCTGGGTAGTGAGGTCGCCCATGTGAGCTCCCCACCCCAAGAGGGATGCATCTGTAGTAAGGATTAAGAAGTGAGACTGAGGGCAAAAGGAACCCCTGTCTCAGATTGCTCTGGTCCTGCCACCACTGTAGGCCTGGATCAGGGTTCGAGTCACTGGGATCAATTTGGTTAGAGAGTCTTTCCTTTGAGACCAAAAGGCTCTCAAATGGAACTGGATGTCCCTCATCTGAAATCTTGCTCCCTGCACTACTGCTGTAGAAGCAGCCATGTGCCCCAGGAGCTGTAGAAAGTGTCTTGCTGGTCGAGACCTGCAGGGTGAATGAGGAGGCTAGAGAGACCAGGGTCCTTGCCTGTCCAAAGGAAGGAAGGCTCTGGCCTTCTCTGTGTTCAGCTCTGCACCTAAGAAGGTGAGGAGCTGGACAGGCTCTAGAACTGACTTTGAAAGATTCAGAAGGAAGCCTAAGAAGTGAGCAGTTGCTGAGTTATCTGTAGATGTAACTTGACTTGGTCTGGAGACTGGCCTACTATGAGCCAGTCATCCAGGTAAGGAAGATGGCAATTTTTGCTTTCTTAGGTGGGCAACTGCTACTGCCAGGCATTTGTGAATACCCTTGGAGCAGAGGTGAGGCCAAGGGCATTGCTCTGAATTGGTAATAGCCTGAGGGCAGCTCGAACCTAAGGTACTTCGATGGGAGCTTCTGATGAGAATATGGAAATAGGCATTCTTGAGGTCCAGGGACTAGTCAGTCCCCTGGCCTTAGAGAGGGTGGAATAATTCCTAGAGTCACCATTTTGAATTTTGATTTTAAAAGGTGCTTGTTTAAGTATCTGAGATCCAGGATGAGCGCCATTCTCCTGTCTTTTTGGGGTAAGGAAGTACCTGGAGTACAAGCCTTTGCCCTGGTGTAGGGGTGGAACCCTTTCCACAGCTCTGAGAGCTAGGAGGAAGAGACCTCTGCCTCTAAGGCAAGAGCCTCTGGTGGATTGCAGGTGGAAAGGATCTGGTTCTCATCTTTGGAAATTTTTGAAGCTGAGAACCAGTCCCTGGCTTACTACTTCCAGGACCCACTTGTCTGATGTCAGAGACTTCCAGTCCTGGACAAAGTAAGCCAGCCTGCCCCTACAGGTAGCTGAGAATCTGCCCTGGCAACCCCATCAGGGTGCCTGTTTGGCAGGGGCTTTGGGCTGAGGGGTGGAAGCAGGCCTGCTTGTACCCCATCTGTCTCTCCCTCTAAAGAACCCTCTCTGGGCATAGGCAGAAGAGGAGCCTGGCTTGGTAAAAGGCCTGCCCCTGCCCTGGGAAGCTGCCTTTGAGGAGTGGCCTGCCTTTCTTTGGTCTGTGCACCCCTATAGGTGGTCCTATACTCATCCATTTTACATAGATACATAGACAGTGTCGGCAGATAAGGGCCTATGGCCCACCCAGTCTGCCCATTTGAGCTTGTAAGTTCAGTTTGTTTTCCTAGAAGTCTGTTGCACCTTACCCTGACCTCCAGAATTCCTTTATGTCTATCCCATGCATTCTTAAATCCGTGATTGTTTCAGCCCCACCACTTCCTCTGGCAGGGTGTTCCACTTGTCCACCACCCGTTCTGTGAAGAAATTCTTTCTCATGTTTCCTCTGAATCATCCTCCTCCAACTTCATCCCATGCCCTCTAGTCCTGGAACATCTTTTACGCTTAAAATAGTGTTTTCCTGCACCCTGTTCCTCCCTGTAAGATACTTGTATGTCTCTATCATATCCCCTCTCTCCTCCTCTCCTCCAGGAGTACATGTTCAGTTCCTTCAACCTGTCTTCATAGGACTTGTGATGCAATCCATGCACCATCTTTGTTGCCCTCCTCTGAACCTTCTCTACCCTGTCTATGTCCTTACGTAGGTATGGTCTCCAGAACTGTACACTGTACTCCAGGTGGGGCCTCACTAGTGTCTTGTATAGCGGAATTATGACCTCCCTTTTCCTGCTGGTAATGCCCTGCCTATACATCCCAGCATCCCATTTGCTTTACCTGCTGCCTTGTCACACTGTTTCCCTACCTTGAGGTCATCAGAGATGATAACCCCAAGATCCCTTTCCTGCTTGGTGCATGCTATATCCTCACCCCCAACTGATATATTATGCCAGGGTTTTTGTGCCCCATATGCATTATCTTGCACTTCTTTGCATTGAATTTCAACTGCCAAACCCCTGACCATTCTTCAAGTTTCTTCATGTAATTCTCTGTCTGCTCCCAAACAGAGAATTACCCACAACAGGAAAATCCATGGCCTTAAGTCTGGGTATCCTGTGACAGGCTAGTACATCTGAGCAAAGCCATTCTGAAGTGCCACAGATATGCCATGACTCTTGATGACACATCATTAGAGTCCACTGCAGCATGGAATTGCACCTTGGATGCCTCAATACCATCAGCAGCCACCTGCTCCAGCTCCTTGGCAAGCTGGCCAGGGACCTGCTTTGCTAGAGCCATAACAGTATCCCATCTGGATTTCTGGTATCTGGCAACATAAGCATATAATTTGCCTGTCTGAGTCCCAAGGATGCTGCCATGTACTGTTTCTTTGCCATGGCATCAATCCTCCTGAGTCCTTATCCGGGGATGTGAAGCCAAGGAATATAATTCTGTGGTGATTTGCATATGCAGCCCATGATGCTTTGCATTGTGGGGCATGTGTGATTTTGTATTTTCAAGGGAATATTAGCCTTGTCACAGGCTGCAGCCTGCACTACCCCAACATGGCTGCATTGTTGTGTGAGGAACTCTATATCAGAGCCTGACAATGTGTACCTCTTGTCCATTCCTTATCAACAGGAGGTATAGTGTGAGGAGCTTTTAAAATTTTAAAAGTCTGTTTCCCAAAAGATTTATGCAAGGAATAGACAGTCTCCTAGACTCTGGGATATCCATCATTTCCACATAGTCAGGCTCTCTTGATCATCCACAGCTTCCTCCATAGGGAGCTGGAGGGTTTCAGCCACTTTTTATAAAACATAAAATGAGAAGGGGACTCAGAAAGCCTAGGAGGAGACACTCCTGAAGGTCTGTCTGGGGAGATGTCCAGGTCAATGGGCACATCCAGACTTTCAAATCCACATTCACTCTCCTCATACTCCTCTTCCCCTCCTCCGGTTCATAATACTCCTCTAAATCATACTCTTGAACCGGTGGAACGGCCGAACAGGCGCTTACTCGATGGTGCGGTTCGGTCGGAACCGGAAAGCGATTGGACAATTTTATCGCTTTGGCTATTTCTTCAGCGGTTGGAGAGGAAAGTTTGGCTCCACACAGCTGATTTTCTAGTTCTTTTGCTGGACCCAGCTCCTCAGAGTCGGATCTCCTTTTGCCCGAGGAAGTCTCGCCCTGGTCAGAGGGCACTCCCTCCGGTTGGAACCGAACGGGCTGGCCATCGGTTCAGCGGACTTTTGGCCTCCCTTTCCTGAGCCTACCAACTCTCTTTTCCAGGGTAGCTGCAGGAAAACTTTTACAAATCTGGCAGTCTGCACTGAGGTGGTCAAACCCCAGACAATAAACACAGGTGGTGTGGGATCAGCCTTGGCAAAGACTTCCCCACACACACTGCGGTATTGAAACCTAGTGGGCCAGTTTTCTTTTGGGTTTCTCAGACATAGTGCCAGTCCTAACCAAACTTACCCATTTATGGCAATCCATGAGCAAGACCCTCTTATCGGTTCCCAACCGTGTCACGGGTCGTGGAAAACCGTAATAAAATCCGGTTTTAGAAACCGATAAGAACCGTAACCACACACTAAAAAGATAGATTAAGATATTTTTAAATAACTTGATCGGGTTCAAACCCAACCGATAAACCGCTTACAAGTTCCACACAGAACAGAAATAAATGTAAAACCTATCTAGTACTCACAAATACCACAGACAGAGTCTGAACCGACCGGTTGGTTTAAATCGGTAGAAACCGAGGAAAAACAATACTTTAACCGACAAAATGAACCAAGCAGAAGGAGAAATCTCCGGAGCGACTGTTCAGTGAGGCGGAGTAAAAATCTGACGGTTTGAGTTTGAAGAACAACAGACAGAGTTTCAACCAAGCTCGAGCTCAGCATTCCATGCCTGGCATGGAAAGTTAACTCTTTCACCTCCGGAGCAGTTCGAAGGTTGGGACTCACTGCATATGTCATAATATAGCAAGACTTCATGTTGTTTGAAAATGGCCTTCTCAGTTCCTGGGAAATCAATATGGAGTAAGAAAATCACAAAACACACAGAAACACCTTAACTAATGCAGAGTTATTGATAAACTAACAAAACAAGTTAAACTCTATAAAAATAATAAAGCTATGAGTCAGGATCAGCTCAGAAGTAAAGACTGCAGGGCAACTGCTTTCTTCAGTCTGAGAAATAAATCTGCCAATCGAATGTGATGGTCAGCATTTACATGAGAGCAGAGTTTCAAATTAAATTCTAAGATTCTCTCATTAGCAAAAATTCTAAGCTCCAGAACAGCTTATTCCAGGTGCATGAATGTAGTCATTAAGCATAAGTGAGGGATTCCTGGTCTGAAATGCTTTTCTAAGCTTTTCTTTCAATGCCCACTGTTAAAATTGTGCACAGTTTCCTGTACCATGCAGAATAAGCGGTGAGTTGGGAGCTGGGTGTTGTTCCTCTAAATTTTATTAGAGTGGGGTCATAGAAAGGCCGTCAGCATAGCAGTTGGGCTTCCACCACAATGCCAGTGATCCGAGTTCAGGAACAGGCTTGAGTTGGGGGCCAGCTGAAGGAGAGAAAATGAGTTTCCCAGAAGATGCTGTCCCTTGCTGGGGAGGGAGGACAGATTGAATCACTGCTCGGGTGCTTCTTGAGAGTGCACAGGAGGTGCAGTTCACGTGGCCAGCAGGAGATTGAAATTGTCAGGCTCGTGCATGCTGTTGCTTGCTTAAATGCACACATTCATGCTGCTGACTCCAGTGAGAGGACGGGAAGAAGCTGAAAATGCTGGCAGAGCTGTGGGATTCCACCAGCACCTCAAAGACCCCATACCCACTGACCAGGCTCTCCTCCCACTGCAGACTCGATCTCTGCCAGGGTTTGGCTAGTCTCAGCCTCATGATGAGGGGCACACGGGGGCTACTGGGGAAGAGGTAAGTGATGGGGATGGTGGCGTGGCGGGACTGGAATTGCCAGCTGAAGGAGGCACCTGCTGCAAGTTGGGGATAAAGAGTAAATTTAAAAAAAATTTAGAGCAGGGTCAAATGGTACTGATGTGTGGGATGCAAATACAATAATGTGATTTATTTACTATTTTAAGCATTTTGATTGGGAAAGTTTCTGCAGGTCAGCTAGGCCTCTGTTGTTGAATTGTGGGGCAAGATGACTGCCGCCACACAATTGTGGACAGTGAGGCTATATTCTCCTTAGTACTTGCCTTATTACATGAAGAATGGATAGAGGATCTGGTGGCCTAGTTCCCCTACACTGACCTTTGCTATTCTTTTTTCCTCTCCTTGGCAGGCTGTGCACCCATCAGGACCTCCTCCCCAGCTCTGTCACCCATCATCTTGTAGGCTTACCTCTCTCCTCCCATGTCGGCCCCCAAAGCTCAAACAATCCATAGCAGGGGCAAAAGGCGCGACTGCCACATCAATGATTTGGTTCTCTGAGAGGGCTGCCACATCACCTGCTGGTGTGAGAGGTTGGTCTATAATTCTGCCCCAGTCTTGCCTGTTTCCTCCTCTATATTTTTCCCATTCCTGAGACATCGACCTGAGGAAGTGACACAAGCACACATACACTGGTGTGTGGTGTGTGTCATCTGTTGGCATATCTCCCATCAAGCAGCTCTGTGTGCACTGCGCTTGTGATCACTCAGGTGACCATAATGCATTGGAGCAGGCTGCCAACCTCCCAGAGGATGAGGAAGGTGAGCATCCTCTGGGATTTGATCCACCTCCCAGCAAGCCCCTGACATTCAGGCCCACTTCTGAACCCAGGTCGCCAGTATTACGCGTTAGCGCTCACTGCTGCACTGACAGGCTGACCCCTATACTGATCTTCTTCAACTCAGGCCTGTTTGAGGTTGTCTAATATCTTTCACTGCCATTTAGTAAGATGCACTGTTAAAATGCCTGCTTGAAAACACCATCTTTTATTAGGCATTGCTCAAGATGGTAGCTAGTAATGAGTTAAAAACAAACATTGTGCCTTTCACTTGGGGATGATTGTTTTAACTTCCTTATTTGCTTTATGTCCATAGTCATGGTACATGTAGCCAGTAAGTTCAAATGAAGTCTACATTACAACTGCTAAGGTTTGCCCTCACGTGGTTGTAACAGAGGGCAACCAATATGAATCATACTGCACTGTGTCTGACTTGCTTTCTGTGCCTTGGAACCAAGGGCTTCATGTACTCAATGTATGTTGTTTACCTGAAATAAAAATAAAATTAAAAAACTGATTGAGCTATCACAATTTAACCTTTTGTCCAACAGCTCCTGCAATTCCTGTTATGCCTCTTGTAATTGCTTTTCCACTGACATATTCTAGTGTTTACGCTCCGACTGCGATTCTACTGATGTAGCATCTAATTGTTATAACTGCATTGCCCGCCTCTTTTTAGTGGACACAGGAAATGATTTTGCCCATCAAAGTAGCCTTAGGGCATCCAATACCAATTTTGTTTTGTATCCAACTCAACATGCACTTTAACATAATTGTCTTGTCTCTTCCTGGATCATTTGCTTGAAACTGGCATTGTTTAAAAGTGAGCTGTTTAAGCACTGTGTTTTTCCACTCTACCCAAACTAGGCTCCAGCTTAACACATGCATGATCTGAATAGTGTCGACACTGCTTGAATTTCATACTTCTGCACCTGTGAAATTGCACCTTATTATTTAGAAAAGGGCAATTCTAGAGTAAGACCTATGGGTATTAGAATAAAAAGTATAATCTTTGGCCAATTTATATTGTTCCTGTCAGATGTCCACCATATCTGTCTCAGCCATGTAACTCCTCAGTTTCTGTGCCATTTGTTTATTGGTGTTGAGGTTACCTGAAGATCAGTGTATTGCAGCTGAATTACACAGCTAAAATCACAGCTGGGGGTGGGTGCTGTGGAGCCGAGCAAGATGGCGCATAAGAAACTGCTCTCTAAACAAGCAGTGATAAACTATTTTTTCTTTTTTATTAAATGGTTTTGTTACACTTATGTCAAGAGTACATTTCATACATTTTGTTATATTGTTACATGTCTTAAGTTCTATGTGTATTATTGACAGTTTTTGTAATTCACCCTGAGGTTTAAATGTTTGATGTAAAGTCTTATGCATTCTTTTGGTCAGAGACCATATGGAAGAGTAAAGCTCCAACTCTTTTCTATTTTAGCTCACCTTGTTTACCCCTTAAGTTTTGTTTACTCCTTCATTTCTAATATAACCAAATGAGTAATTTCCTCTTCTTGGTTAACTCTTCCTTCTTTAATTAAATTTTCTTCCCTTCAGATCTTTGGTAGTTGTTTGATCATCCCCCATTACCTTCCCCATCAACTCCACCAAGCGTAAGGACAGAGTGTGGATCCTCCTCAGTATGATAGAGAACCCACTTCTGTCATCTCATCTTATGTTGGAGCTTTACCCTGAATTTTAGCAGTAAGATTTTCTATTTCATATAATTCAGACAAGCAGTGATAAACTACTAATTTTAAAACATTATCGGGCTCAGAGCGGTATTTCTGGTCAACAGAAAGGTACAGGAACGAACAAACATCAAGATGGGTAATCACGTAAGGACAGACAACAACATGGAGAAAAAAACAAATTGCTTGCTGGCTCTCCAACCACAAGGTTGACCCTTGGAGACTCAGCATCTGCCACCACAGAGGAGAGAGATGAAACGCTCCAGAGCCGGGTCAAAACTTACTCACCTAATTCACTCAGTTGCTAGTTTGTCAGATACATTTGACTCACTAACAAATAGAGTGAGCAAAGCTGAGTTCAATATGGTGGCAGTACAAACAGAGACAGCTGAATGCAAAAACAGTCCAAAGCAGCTATCGGACTACTGTAAACCTAGTGAAAGAGACTGTACACCTGAAAGCCAGACTGGAATCTTTAGAAAATCAGGCTAGAGCTCTCAATGTTCGAGTGCTGGGAGTACCCGAGTGCAGTGAAGGAGATCACATCATGCTCTTTTTGAAATACTGGCTAGACTTACAATTTGGTGGCTCCATTGTGAATAGGCCATTGCATATCCAGAAGGCCTATCGGTGGCAGTGCGGGACGACCAGTAAATCCAGAGGCCCCAGGACAATTGTGATGGTTCTCGATGGAATGGGCTCAAGGGACTACCTCCTCAGCCTGGCCAGGCAGAAGAAAACTTTACTTTGTGATGGGCAACTGGTGAATCTTTACCCAGATCTAAGCTATGTGACTAGGATGAAAAAGCTTTCAATGGAGTTTGGGCACTATTACGGTGAGCTAGAATTCCACATGGACTGATTTTTCCAGCCCGCCTCTGTGTAGCCCACCAGGGAAGATATTTATATTTTCAGATCCTGCAGAGGCATTAAAATGGGACCAGAAGAATACCTAAGCTTGTCCTCTCACAGCTGAAGCTATAGACTCTGAGGAAGAGAGGCAGGAACCCCATGAAGACTTGGTGGTCTAGGTCACAGGTATGCTCTCTATACCTCAATCGGAACACTGTTTGTTCTCATTATTAAAGTGCACCATAATTATTGAGGCAGTCTAACAATTAATAGTTAGATATGCACTATCACTTATTTAGTGAATGTTTGGAGCTTATATGTTTAAAATCATTGTTATATTAGATAGATGGTAAAAATACTTTAGATGCAGACCCAGATATTCAAAAGGGTTGCACATGGCGTAACAGTGTTGCACCATCGCAGCCACTGATCCACCCTGGCACGATATTCAAACAGGAAAAGTGCGTGGCACAAATCCCAATGCGCGAGTGCATCAGTAATATTATTCTGAGGGTGTGCCCATGCATACTCTGCAGCCCGATGTTCAGCCGGGGATGTGCGGAGCCATGCATGTGTAACCCCTACCCGCGCCAGTACAATGTTGATCCAAATAAGGAATCAACGGATGGCCACCCACAGGTGAGCTGCCATATTGCAGGGTGCAACACGGCAGCTGCCACCTGTAGGTGGCCACCAGCTCGACTGCACCTCCGTGGTGGCGGCCCCTCCATGCCCATTGTGGGCATCAGTACAAATGGAGAACCCAAATATCCCTGGTGGTCCAGTAGACCTCACTGCCTGATCACGGGCTGAAGTAGAATAAGAAGAAACCCATCATCCCCACTGGCCCCCGCTCCCCCCCTGGTCAGCGGCGGTGGCAGTACTCCTGCCTGCCGTCGCCACGACACCACTGTCGGTAGGCCTCACGCCCATTGGTCCACAGCGTGACCCATGGCCATGCAGCCCATACCATACTACACATTCAGATATGTAAAGGGCTCTTTTTAATTCACAGAAGCCCACGATCGAGGCGGGCAGTGGTCCCTGGACCACCAGGGATGAAATGATTAATCTTCTATTTACTTGGCATTGGTGGGTGGTCCTCTGGACCACCAGGATACAATGATTATTCTTTTTGTACTGCAGCCTGTGATTGGGCTGTGGGGCACATTGCCTGCGCTGTGGGGGCTTCGGTCCATGGCGGCTGCTGCCTGCCAGAGCGCCAGGCGCAGAGTCGTCAGGGATCAACACACCTGCATGCAAATGGGGCCATAATGACACAAATGGCCCCATATGTGCACCTTGCATATATTATGGCCCCATTTGCATGTCAACTTTTGAAGATCATGGGTGCTGCACTTGCGCAATGAAACTGCGCTAATGCATCCACATGCTCCACTCTGGCCACTGGCACAGTGTCACTGTGCCATGTGCACTGCAGGAGGCTAGGGTGCGATATTCAACGATGCTGAACCATGGCGGAGCTCCGTTGAATATTGCCCAGTCACCTCCTTGCATATCAAGTTGCGCTAAGCTTCAGGCTTGCCTCTTAACTGCTCAGCTGCAAATCCCTTAGTTATTAGCCTTACTAGGCTTATTCTTGAAGTTATTGCATGTCCACCTATGTTGGAACCAGAGACTCTGAAAATTCTGATGTCTTTAAACCTAAGTTTTATTAATACATGCAGCTCATGGACTCAATTCTGCAGCAACAAATTCTAGAATATTTTCTTTTTTCCATATATATTTTTGTCTTTTTCTCTTTTGCTCCCTTCCCTCTGGGGCCATGGTGTACACATGTGTGTATGTGCGTGAAGGTGCATGTACACGCCAGGATCCGTGGCCCCTCCGTCCCCTCTCTGGACTTATGTTGCCACTCCCACGCTACCCACAGGACTGCCACTCAGTGGGAGGCGGGACTCTGAAGGAGCAGGTTTCTACCCATAGATGGGACAGCCAAGGCTCGATCCCATTCTGACCCTTGCCCCAGGCCGGCACCCTGTGCCCAAGGTCATTCCTAAACCCGGGTTGCCAGCGTGGCACAGGGTAAGGTGCTAGCGCCTCAGTCTCTGTGCCACCGGCCAAACATTTTCATAACAGGACTGTTTCTTTGAAGTACCTAAGACGTGTCTTACAGATGCAGTACGTTTAGTAGAGTTTATAATTAAACTGCTTGTATTAAGAGGAATGGCACCCTCAGTGGAAAATGTATATCCTTATGTGCTGTATCAGGAAGACATTGTGACCTGGGTTCAGAAGTGAGCCTGTGTTGCTGGAGGCTGGGAGTAGGAGGATTGAGCAACCCATTAATCATGAGCTAAACTTAACACAAATTTAACACAGCATTTATCATCAAATATAAAACAGTGTAACATACAAACAGGTGCAGGCAAACTATTTCTGAATCAGAAAGCAAAATTATAAGTTGGTCTGCGGCGCAGTGAGTGAGTGCTACTGCTTGTGATGCCAGTGACCGAGTTCCATAGCGAGCCTGGGCTGCTGGAGGGCCGGCCGGGAGGAGAAGGACTGAGCTCCCAATGGGCCTTCTCCCTCTCTGGGAGGGGGTGGGCTGCGGTCCGCACTGCCATACCGCCACTTGGGTGACCACAGGTAGTGGTGCAACAGAGGATGCAGAATGATAGGGAGGCAGATGTTGACCAATGATTGGGCGAAGGCACATCTCTGTGTGCCTCCATCTCATTGGTCCTCCCAAGTGCCAACATCTGCAGCGGGCAGGGACCAGAACATGGAAAAAACCATGTCTGGGCCAGGCGATGGGCTCCCTCACCAGCAACTGAGAGGAGCAGGGGTGCAGCTCCAGGTGCCTGCTCCCCTGAGGTTTGGAGGGAAAAAGGGCCCTCCACCCCACAGGGGTCATCTGAGCTGATGAGAATACTGAAGCGGGCACTAACTGAGCGAGTTCCTCCAGTCCTCATGATGCAGCCTGTGTGGTGCATTGGGGACCCCAAGGGATGAAGGGAGCATAAATAGAAAGTTAAAAAAAGCAAAATTATAAATAATTATCTGGGTATGCAGTCAAGAGAGACAGGATTTTGAACTTCTCTTAAAACCTCAACTGAGGTGGCGTCTCCAAAACTTGGGGTAAATAGTTTGGTAGCATATCAGCAGCGCCACTGTTTGCTACACCAGTGACATGGGTTTGGGAACAGACTTGGGTCATTCTGAGGCTGGCTGGAAGAGGAAGGACTGAGCCTCCCAGGGACACATCTCCTCCCTTGGAGAGGGGCACTGTGTCCCACTGCCTTCCTGCCACCTAGTGGAAGCTGGGTGGTAAGCGCAAGTGGGACAGCAGATGCTTGGACAGAGCATGCCCTCGGTTGTCTCTGCATAAATGCCTGTGCATCATTGCATGCTAGTGGTCCTTAGGGGAGAAAAAGAGAAAGCGTCCCCAGCCAGCAGGATTATGTCGGTACCTATGCCACAGTGCTGACACACCAGCAAGAGGTTCCTGAACAAGGGTGAGAAGGCAAGTGATGGGGATGGAGGGTGCCAGCAGGTGGTGGCTGGCTTAGATGACTAGGAGACAAACAACTGAATAAAAAATTGGACAGTTCCACAGGAAAGGGTAGCAATTATAAATGCCCAGTCGAAAGACTGTGTCAAGTGACAGCCTGGAACAATCAAAAGCCCTGCCTTAGCAGAGCAGGAAGGGTGACCAAGTGTATATTAGACAAGGAGTTCTCTCAGTAGCCCCAGCGAAGTCTTTGCTTTATGAGCTTTCACAGTTTCTTTGAAACATAGTTACATATTTCCATAACTCAAAAGTAGCTTTGCCACTTGTGAGTGATGGTCCCACCATCATTCTTGAAAACAAAGGACATATTTTCAGTCGGGTCATTGCAGATCCTCTGTATATGAAATACACATGATCAAGGTTAAACATAGAAGTATAGTTTCCTTCTAATTTTTTTGAACTTTCTATTTATTGATTTCAACCTAGACAGTACAAAATTAACACTGGGTACATAATATAGCAGACATCTTGTAGATAAAGTTACAGTAGGAGAACAGCATTATGTCCCTTTGTTTACCACATAAGGGAAATCCAGAAATATTTTACATTATATCTAAAATATATTAATTATTGACTATATGCAGCATAGCCATGGACTAATAACATAAAATTAGATTCAAAAAAATTATAAGGTGCTAAAGCGCCATAAATGTCATACCAGTGACATTCGAGTCCATACAATTACTAAATTGTATAAGGTACTATATTGAAGTTACATAACACGACACTCCCAACAAACTGCAGCAGAGCTCTGTCAACTTTTTAGAAAGGAGGAAAAAACAAAATTTCAACAGATTAAACTTTTAATGACTCCGGAAAGCCTGTAAGTATCAGAAATAGTTATGGCTCAGTGTTGAGTCATAAATAATCACAACCCTTCAACTACATAGCACTCTCACCCTGGGAGTCAGATCGATATTTTGAACTAACAGATGGTTGAGGAGCAAAGCAGGGGTGTAGTACACACGATGGCACCACGAGGCAGCAGCCATCTTCCTCCCACACTCACACTTAAATCGGTGTCACCCGATACCCTACCTCCCTTTTGTTCGTGCCCCAACCCTTATCTAACAGCATGTAATTATCAAAAATAATGAAGAATATGCTTGTCAGTTCAGCTTATAAAATGAACTGAAATTCAATAAGGTATATTATTAACTAGGCGTCGACACTTCTGGAGCTCTTGCAGGATCACTCATCTTCAAGCTGCTCCAAGGTCTGAGCTTTAGCGGCAAAGTCCTTCCTCAATGTCTTTAATTTTTCCCGGCTTCAAAGGGTCTGAAAAAATAAAAGTTTTACTGGCATATTGTATCTGGAGCTTAGCTGGATATTGCATGTTATGTGTGACCCCAGTGCCCTGAGTTCACTCATAAACAGCATCAAATGCCTTCCTTCTTCTGCAAGTCTCAAAGCTGAGGTCAGGAAACAGTCAATTTGTGTGCTGTCTTCCATAATCAAACGGCCCTTAATTTTTGCTGCTTGCAGAATCTGATCCCTCATATGCTGGCCACTAGTAATCACCATCAGCGAGTGTGGTTGCTCAGGATCGTTCGGCGCCTTCTTAGAGTAATGCGGTATGAATGATGTATTTGCCCTTGTAAGTTCATGTTTAATAAAGACCCCAGCATATTTGTTAAGAAATAGCACTGTATCTGATCCTTCCAGTTTCTCCGATAGGCCCAGAACTCGAACATTTATCTTGTGGCGCCGTTCTCCAGGTGCTCCAGATGAAGAGCGCAAAAGCTTATTTTTTTTATCACCCATGTGATCAGCAGTGGGGATTTATTTACTGTAGCGTTAGGTTGCTTGACATCTAATGTTGAGTGTCCATATGATTCTCCAGAGCTGTAAGCGTGCCATTAATGTTATCCACTTTGTGATCAAATTCCCTAATGGCCTGCAAGAGTGCTGTGTTAGATGGTTTAGTCGAGCTAGTAGTCCCAACCTGCCTGTCAGGTGGTTGCTGATCGCGACTTACCAGACTTTCCCTTGCCTCTCTCTTGTCTCATCTGCTAATGAGGGTTCCCCATGACTGAGGCAATCCAAAATTGGACCTAAGCATCTTATCAGATAAGGCAACTGAAATATGTAGTTAAACTATTAAAATGTACAGAAATAACTCTTTATATCTAGTTTTCTATAATGTTTGCTGAAGAGCTTGTGTCAACGCTTCTGTTCCTGCTGGCTGCTAACACCCTTACAGTTTTCTTCTAAACTCTAACTATATATATATATCTTTTTACTGTACCACAACAAGCATATTTTATATTCTCTTCTTCCAGAATATTCCTTTCAATACTTAACCAGTCTGCTGTATAACCACCGCTTGTTTTCTCTTAACCACTGTGCAACTTGTAGTGCTCGACATGACAGGAAATAAATCTGAAAATCAGCCATTTAGACCTCCCTTTTCCTTCACTCTTACTTTTAAATAAGTTTGTCTCTTTTTTTTTTTTTTATAGTTCAAGAGGAGATTGGTTATTACATTTTGAATCATGAGAACCAGCTTTTTGCTATTTTCATCAAAGACATTGTAAATACCTATAATACTCTTGGGAGAGGTTCATTTTGCTACTTCTAGTCCGTTTCATAAATTCACTGGCAACTTTCTCCATCTTTCTATGTCATCTTCAATTTAGCTTTTAAGCCTTTTCAGTTATCTCCTACTGTTTTCAAGTCTTTTTAATTATAATATCCAAGTATTCTACTTCTTCCTGCTCCATTTAGATCCAAATCTGTTATGTATCCTTTAAGGCATCCCCATTCAATTATAAGATACTTGTTTTGTCTTTATTCATTTTAAAACCTGTCATTAACTGAACATGTCCATGTGTGACAGTATGTTTGGTATGGATTGTTGGTGGGTTTGTAATTGTAAGTAGTGTGTCATCTACAAATAATGGCCCCTCGCATGATCAGGGTGAGGGAGGCCGTGAAATGTGCATACCCAGCCTGCAACCCTGTGGACAGGTGTGCTGGTACTAGCATTCACAAATGCCAGCTACCTGTCCGTGGTCCCACCCCTGGTATGCAGGTCCACACAGGGCAGGCAGAGGCGGAGACATGGACCCAGCCAGGCATCCAGTCTGATGCCCGGCATGGGTCTGACAGTGGATACCATGCAAGGTGGGGCATGCATTGTGTCGCCCCATGAATGTCAGAGGGCGGTGGCTGCAGTGGGTGGCAGGGTGCAGTGCTGCCAGCCCTCACTGTTGGCACCGATGTGGTGCCGTGAGATGGGGGCATGCCTGCTGACAGGGGTGGAGGACACATCCTCCAGTAGTGGGGAGGGTGTTGGCATGCAGTGCTACTGGGGCGGGTGGGTGGCAGCCTTGACCCAGTGCCCTGTGAGGGGTAAGAGTATCATGGGCATTGGGGGCACCATACTCACTGCTGCACTGCAGGGGTGGGTGGGTGGCATCAGGCGGCCCTGGTGGTTTGATACGCTACTCCCCAGTCCAGTGGGTGTGTGCAAGCCACAAAGGTGGTTTATAGCTGGGTCTCAAATGGAGATGGAGAGAGGATCACAGATGTAGAAGTGGGTAGCCATCTGGGAACTAGCGACCATCGAACAGTATGGTTCACAATAAACACAGCAATAGAGTCAAGCCATACAAAGACAAAAGTACTGGACTTTAGGAGGGCTGACTTTGCCAAAATGGTGAGTGCCTAAGGAATGCACTAGCAAATGGGTGGGAAGGAGGGTGGAAGAACAATGGGAATAATAAAACTGCCATCACAGAGGTAACGAGCCTTTGTGTGAAGCAAATAAACAAAACAAGACGATGTAAGAAACCACTATGGTTCTCAAAGGAAGTGGCAGTGAAGGTTCAAGAGATAAAGGAAAGAATTCAGGAAGTACAAGGAATCGCAGCAGGAGCAGGACAGAGAACTGTATCAGTTAAAGTAAAGGAGGCTGGGAAGGCAGTCAGAACAGCAAAGGCCCAAACTGAGGAAAAGATAGCCAACTCAGTTAAGAAGGGAATAAAACCTTTTATAGGTACATCAGGGCAAAGGAAGACCAAGGGAGGGATAGTGAGGCTTAATAAAGGGGAGGGAGGGTGGGCAGAGGGAGAATGTGAAAAGCAGAGATACTAAACAAATATTTTTGCTCAGTATTTACAAAGGAAGAGGGAGGTATATAAAACAAACAGTAGTAACACTCTGGATACAGAAGTTGATACCAGCCCATTTACAGAAGAAAGGGTTCTGAAAGAACTCTTAAAACTGAAGGTGGACAAAGCAATGGGGCCTGATGGATTCATCCCAGAATTCTAAAAGAACTAAGGGTAGAACTAGTGACACCACTGACTACCTCTTTAACAAATCATGGGAGGATGGGGTGGTACTCGAGGACTGGAGGAGGGCAGATGTGATTCCCCTTCACAAAAGTGGGAGCAAGGCAGAAGCAGGAAACTATAGACCTGTTAGTTTAACCTCAGTGATAGGAAAATGATGGAATCACTTCTAAAGGAAAGAATTGTCAAGTATCTAGAGGCCAGAGGGCACAAGACCCTAGGCAGCATGGATTCTAGCGGGAAGGTCATGCCAGACGAATCTGATAGATTTCTTTGACTGGGTGACCAAAGTAGTAGATCAGGGAGGGGCTGTGGACATGGCCTACTAGACTTTAGCAAGGCATTTGACACAGTCCCACACAAAGATTAATATATAAGTTAGCCAGCCTGGGAGTGGGTCCCAAGATGACAGCCTGGGTAAGGAATTGGCTGGAGAATAGGACACAGAGGTAATAGTAAGTTGAGTCCACTCAGAAGAAAGGAGGGTTACTAGCGGGGTGCCGCAGGGGTTCAATATTAGGACCAGTCCTCTTCAATGTCTTTATAAGCGACATTGCAGAGGGACTGGAAGGAAAAAGTATGTCTCTTTGCAGATGACACTAAGATCTGCAACAGAGTTGATACACAGGGTGGGGTGGAAAGGATGAGAAGGGACTTGGCAAGGTTAGAGGAATGGTCAAATGTATGGCAGCTTAGATTCAATGCTAAGAAGTGCAAGGTAATGCACCTGGGAAACAAAAACCCAGGGAAGAGTACACAATGGGGGTGAGATACTAACAACAACAAAAATGGAAAGGGACCTGGGGGTAGTCATATCAGATGACCTAAAGGTGGGCAAGCAATGTGAGAAGGCAGCAAGGAGGGCTGGGGATACTGGGATGCATAGGGAGAGGCATCACCAGTAGAAAACAGGAAGTTATTATCCCTCTGTACAGACAGCTGGTGAGACCCCATCTGGAGTACTGTGTGCAGTTCTGGAGACCCAATCTCCATAAAGACATAAGACAGGATGGAAGCTGTCCAGAGATGGGCAACTAAAATGGTGCAGGGTCTGCACGGAGGACATATGAAGAGAGACTTAAGGAGCTTAATATGTATAGCCTCGAGGAAAGGAGGGAGAGGGGGACATGATAGAAACTTTCAAGTACCTCAAGGAATCAACAAAGTCCAAGAGGTAGCATCTTTCAAAAAGAGGTGTGCAAGAACAAGAGGGCACAATTTGAAGATAGAGGCGGCTCAGAGGTAATTTAAGGAAGTATTTTTTCACAGAGAGGTTGTGGATGCATGGAATGGCCTTCGGAGGAGGTTGTGGAGTCAAAATCAGTGGTGGAATTCAAGCATGCATGGGATAGTCATAAGGCAATTCTGGGGTGGGGGTAGAAAGAAGTAGGCTGCTGGTTAACTAGGATCTGCAGCTTATCCAGTAGGTAGAAATGGGCAGACTGGGTGGGCCAAGCGGTCCTTATCTGCCATCAAATTCTATGTTTCTATGTTTCTTTCTGGTGTGAGCCCCCTATGCACCCTGTGGCCAGCACTATGCGCCTCAGTGCATGGTGCATAGTGTCAACCCACCCCTCGCCTGCCCCGGCATGTTGCTCATCGCGCAGCTGGGGGATTGGGCGCATATGTACTGTGCACCCCTTAGCATCCCACGTGGGTGGCGCAGTTGGTGTGGGGTGGCTACACCCCAGATACGAACTCATGCCACTCTGCACCATTCTTGCATAGGGCCAAGAGCTTAAAAGTTTCCCTTTCCATATTTATTCATTCTATTTGTGGATCTCGGGTTAAGTTATGTACTAAGGGATCTACTGAAAGTATAAATAGCAGGGACTGTGGGCAACCTTGTTTTGTGCCTCCCTTTATTTCAAACCATTCTGATGCTAAACCATTTTGTAACTGATGCAGAAGTTTTTTTATATTCTGATGCTAAACCATTTTTAGTAACTGATGCAGAAGTTTTTTATATAATATCCTGATCCATGTTAAGTACTCCTCAGGGAAGTTATATTTCTCCAAGATGTTAAATAGGCATTCCCAGTTTACTCTCTCAAATGTTTTTTCAGCATCAATCAACATTAATTTATTTATTTTATTCTTTGGTAACTAAGTAAAGACACTAGGCATAAGTGCCTGTTTTCAGGGGCGACCAGGGCGGGAGCACTGGGGAGGTTAAGTGACTTGCTCAGAGTCACACAGTATGTAAGTGGAGGTTGTGGGAATCAAACCCAGGTCAGCTGGATTAACCAAGCTCATTCACAGTGTGTTACTCTAACCTCTAGGTTACACTGCCAGCCCAATAATTAATTAATTAATGCTATGGGCTGAGCAGATTTCTCTCGCGATTTCAAGTAGGTGGAACATTTTCTTTACATTATCTGATGCCAGTCTCCCTTTACAAAATCTACTTGTTGTAGGCTTAAGATTTTCCCATTATTCCCTCTATCCTATTTGCAAACATTTTAGCTAGTATGTTTGAATCAGTATTGATTAGTGTTATGGGTCTATAATTTGTACAGTCTGTTGGTTCTTTATTGACTTTATGTAGAGTGTTATTAGCCCTTCATGCTTCCTTAAAACTTGTAATAAAACTGGGGCTATTTCCTCACCAATATGACATAGTAATTTGCTAAATACCCATCTGTGCCTGGGCTTCGCTTTTTCTAGGGGCTAAATGGCTGTTATCACTTCTTGTAATGTTATTTTCAGATATATATGGGAGAAGAGAAACAGCAAGGATCAGATTGTTCAATTGTGAGATTGTCAGATTGTTAGGATCAAGAATGGCAGAAGTTGGGTGGAAAAGGAGTAGAGCAGGTAGAAGTACTCAATGAGCACTTCTATTCAGTATTTACCAGGAGAGGAACTATAACTAAGGAAGGGTTGGGGGAGTAGGGGGAAGCGGTCACGGATGGGGTAATCACAGAGAAAGAGTATTAGAGAGCTTTGAGTCCCTGAGGGTAGATAAGGCACCAGGGTAATGGAGTTCATCTTAGAGTTCTGAGAGAGCTGGCAGAGGTCCGGTGGGGCGACTGGCAGACCTATTCAACACCTCCTGGATACAGGGTGTTTGCCCAATGATTGGAGGGTGGCTTATGTGGTGCCCCTCCATAAGATTGGGTCAGAGATGATCAGGGAACTATGGGCCGGTGAGCCTTGCACAATTGTAGGAAAGCTAGGAGACTATCCCCAAGGAAAGGCTGGTACAGTTTCTGGAGGATAATGGTCTCCAGGATGGCAAACAGCTTGGGTTTGCAGATCCTGCCAGATGAACCTAGTGGACTTTTTGATTGGGTGATGAGGGCACTAGACAAGGGTCATGCGGTGGATGTCCTTCACCTGGATTTCTAAGGCCTATCACTGGAGCCTCATGGTGGCTGCCCAGCAAATTGAGTATCGTGGAGTGGGCAAGAAACTGGTTAGATGGGTCAAGAGCTGGTTACAGGACAGGCAGCAGATGGTAGTAGTGGGGGTGAATTATCAGAGTCCAGAGCGGGAACAAGTGGAGCCCCACAGGGCTCAGTGTTGGAACCAGTGCTGTTTATCATGTCCATAGCCAATACTTCAGATGGTATAAAAAGTACGATCAGCCTCTTTGCAGACAACACTAAGATCTGTGCCACAGTAGATGTGGGGGAGGAGGAGGAGTAGGAGGCAAAGTACCCAGGAGGACTTTGGGACTGGAGGGATGGTCAAACACATGGCAACTTAGGTTCAATGCCAAGAAATGCAAAGTCATGCACTTGGGAGCCAAGAACCCTAAAAATAGTTACTGGTTGGGAGGAGTGCAGTTATCCACGTCAACAGAGGAGAAGGATCTGGGTGTACTGGTAACAGGAAATGAACCACTCAGCCCAGTGCAGGAAGGCAGCGGCAAAAGCCAACAGAATAATGGGGTGCATCATAAGGGAATCATTTCTAGGAGCGGGACAGCATCCTGCCCTGTACAGGTCCCTGGTGAGACCACAGTTGGAGTAATGCATGTAGTATTGGTGCCCTTACTTGAACAAGGACATTTAGCTACTGGAGGGGGTATAGCTCAGGACAGCGAAACGATCCTGGGATTGGGAGATAAACCTTATGAGGGAGAGGGAGAGCGTAACACGTATTTCCTGGAGGATGGAAGGAGAGGGGGATATGACTGAGACCTTCAAATACCTGAAGAGCATAAACAGAGTGAACACCAAGAGTATTTTCAAATTAAAAGGTGGGAGGGAAACCAGGGGCCACAGTCTGAAATTGAAAGGAGGCAGATTCAGGAGAAATGAGGATGCACTATTCCACCGAAAGGGTGGTCACAGGGTGGAATGTTCTGCCAGGAGGTGGTATCACTGCGGACAGTGAGCAACTTCAAGAGGGGTGGGACAGGATCAAGGGAGGGCTCAAACCAGGAGTGGATGGGGTGGGTGTGGAGTGAAGCGGGAGGAAAAACAGTGTGGGGGGCAAATGGAGGGTGACTGCAGTCTATATGGCTGAAGTGCTGCACACTGAGCAGACCAGATACACACGTAACACCTGTATCTGCTGCCATTTCATATGTTCATGTGTTCGTATTTCCCTCTTGAGACGAATCTTATCTAAATCCGATATCTGTGGTAGCTCTAACCCTCTAAAAAGTTACTCATTACTTTCTTACAGTTTGTAGCTTTTTCACTTTTATATAAATTCTTATACATTGTCTTAAATATAGCATTTATCTTTTAATTATCTAGTGTCAGAGTTTGAGTTGCCAGGTTTTTATAACTTTACTATACCATATTCTTACTTTCTTGCTTCAGCCTAATTGTAGGAGTTTCTGGCTTTTGGGTCAATAGAGACATATCTGAATTTTGCCTTTGTATACTAAGCTCTGCCTCTCTCCTTAGTAGTTCATCATAGTTTGTTTTATGTTCTGGCCATTTTTTCTTCAGATGGATTCCTTTTAATGTCTGTTCTTTCTTACTAATTTCATTCCTTTTTCTGTTATTTAGTTTTGTCGTTTTGATCTTTAATGAAATTCCTATCAATTCTCTATTTCACAAAACATTTAAGTACTTCCATGTCCTGCCCTATGAGGTGTCTTTTAAAACATTTAGATCCATGAAATACTTAATATTCTCTTTTACTTGCTTTATTATGTGTTCATCTTTCAGCAGGAAGTTATTTTCCTTCTTATGTTTCCAATCTGACTGTTCCCACATTCTATCTTCAGTGAGATTGGGGCATGACCAGAAATAACTATTGGATGTACAGTAGCATCTTTTATGTTTTGAACATTTTGCATCTGTACATATCTGATCTATCCCAGATCCACTTCTGTGGGGTGTGATCAAAGGTATATTCTTTCCCCAGGATTAATGACTCTCCATGCATCTTACAATCTATTGATTTCTACTATTTTTTTCTCTCCCTGTTCCTGCTTCTTGTCCTTCCTCTCCCTTCCCTTCCTGATTCTCCTTCCCTTCTCCTTCCTGTGCTCCTCATCTCCTTGCACTTCCATTACAAACACTGCTCACAGACCCCTGCCTGCCCCTTCTCCACCACCCCACTGTCCTATTACCACCCGTCTCCTCTCCATCATCCACTACACTCCCTCCCAACCCTCTGTCCTCCCTCTTATCTCCAAGTTCTCCGCTTGACAATGTCGAATCCTGACAGCATCCTTCCCTTCTCCCCCTTTGCACTCCTATGACAATGTCAGATTCTGACAGCATCCCTCTCCGCCCCTTCCCCTGTGTACCTCCTTAAGCACTGAAACCTAGTGCACTTCTTACTGAAACTTGTTTTTTATACTGTTTATTAAAATTAATCATGTTTACAACTTTCAAGCACAGCGTTGTACAACTATGCATATCCAGAAAGCGTATAAAAAATATATTGTCTCAAGCAATCTTTTGTCTGTCTACATTTGATTTGGTCAGTTTTCTTTTACTTATTTACAATAGACCTGTTGTTTTATATGTGTTATTTTTAGCTAGGTAAGAAAAGATCACATTATAGTATTAACCATAAATAAGATTACAATATATTATTAAAACAAACAAAAATAGTAAAAACCAAACTGTCTGGTCTCATAATTCCTTATCTAATGTAGGTAACTTTAAAGTATTACTTTTCTCTGTCTGACTATATGTTTTTAGGTTGTCTCTTTCACTCTCTTTCCTCCCACTTGTCCCACGCCTATCCCCCAGTCTAATACTCATGTAGTATATTAAGGGTTTCTGGTTTTAGATGTTTATTTTTTCAGAAACACGGGCCCAGATATTCAAAGAGCTGAGCCATGCGCAATAGGGTTGCGCCTGCACAAGTCTGAAATCGCCATTCTGTGATATTCAGCAGGAGGCAGTTGCACCCCAAAATCATGCTGAGCAACAGCGCAGTACTACTGAAGGCATGCGCAACTGAAGGGAGAACCATGCATAAACTGCACAGCCCGATATTCAGCCGGGCCGTGCGGTGCTCTGAGTGCAACCTAGCGCCTGCACAACTTTAGGCAAAAAAAAAAAAAAAGGATCAAGTCGAGGGCCACCCACAGGTGAGCTGCCACATTGCAGGCGCAACACAGCAGCTGCCACCTGTGGGTGGCCTCCCTGTTCAGGTGCCCGCAGCCTGATTGCAGGCATAATAGTAACCCCGTGGCCCGATCCGGGCAGCGATAGTCCCCCACCGCGGCAGCCCAATTGCGGGCATAATATGTTTCCCCACCCCGACTAGCCCGATCCGGGCATGCAGTAACACCCCTCCCCCGACTAGCGATCGGCGGGCATACAGAACCACCCCAACTAGCCCGATCATGGGCATACAGCAACTCCCCGACTAGCCCGATCCGGGCGGCATCCTCAACCCCTACATCCAGAATCCCTGGTGATCTAGTGGCCCCCCTCCATACGACCTCCCCGCTCTCCCCAGTCAGCGGCGGGCAGCACCACCTACCTGCCACCCCACCGCCTGACAGCTCAGTGTGGCTGCACACCATTGGTTCAGGCATGAGCCAATGGGCATGCAACCATACCGGCTAAGGCAGTCCGGATATGTGAATGAACTCATCCATTCACATATCTGGACTAACATCTTTAATGACCCAAAAGATGCTGGTCATAGACTGGAATAGATTTTGGAGGACTTTGCAGCTAAAGTGGCATCAGAACAAGCAGAAGCCTTGGACAGGGAATAATGTAGTTGAATACCTGCTCATTTTCCCTTTTCTGGACTTACAGAAAAAAATTACTCCCCGCAGTAATGTTTTTTTCAAAGGGATCTCTCACTATGCAATTACTCCCCTAGAAAGAGCTTCCCTGGAGCATTGGGATTGTTAAGCATAGTAAGGGATCCCTTTGGAAGAAACAACATTCCCACCCACATGTATCGACTCCCCATTGACAACGTGGAGCGATACAGAAACAACATTACTACTGTAATTTTTTCTTCAGACCCCAGGAATCTCTTACTTACACTTGACAACTGCAGATTCCATAGCAGTACCTTGGAAGGTTGAGTAGAGAACCTATTTTGGGGGAAAGTACTGCAAGAAACCAATACCAAAGCTGGCATCTCTTCTGAACTATATGTCCAGACAGTAATGCTTTGTGAAAGTGTGTACTGTTTTCCAGGTAGCTGCTTTACAGATTTCCTACAGAATAACACCTCTTGATGCTGCCACAGAGGCAGAGGTGCACCTTGTGAAGTGAGCCTAAGGCCTTCAGGTGGCAGCTTGCCAGCTTTGCCATAATATAACTGCATGCAGGAAACTATACAATGAGGTACTTGAAAGTTTCTATCTTGTCCCCCCCCCTTAAGAGTATACATATTAAGCTCTTTTAGACTCTCTTTGTATGGCTTCTGGTGCAGACCCTGCACCATTTGCGGAGATGGAGTCTCCAGAACCGCATGCAGTACTCCAGATGGGGTCTCACCAACTGTCTGTACAGAGAGATAACAACTTCCTGCTTTCTACTGGTGATGCCTCTCCCTAGACATCCCAGAATCCCCCCAGCCCTCCTTACTGCCTTCTCACATTGCTTGCCTACCTTAAGGTCATCTGATATGAGTACTTCCAGGTCCCTTTTCATTTTTGTTGTTGTTAGTACCTCCCCCCATTGTGTACTCTTCCCCAGGGTTTTTGTTTCCCAGGTGCATTACTTTGCACTTCTTTGCATTGAAACTAAGCTGCCATACTCTTGACCATTGCTCCAACCTTGCCAAGTCCCTTCTTATCCTTTCCACCCCTCCTTGTGTATCAACCCTGTTGCAGATCTTGGTGTTGTCTGCAAAGAGGCATACCTTTCCTTCCAGCCCCTTTGCAATGTCACCTACAAAGATATTAAAGAGTACCGGTTCCAGTACTGAACCTTGCCACTCCTCTGGCAAATGTCACTGCCACCAGGAAAATTGCTTTCCAGGTAACACTTTTGTTTTGTCTACTCTTTTTATCCCCCCAGCCTTCCTGTCTGACCACTCCTTTGGGCAGTCAAGGCCCCTCTGCTGCTGACCCTCACCCCTCATTGCCATCTCACCACCCCCATTACTGCTGTGGTACTGGTCGACCTGACATATCCCTTCATCGGGAGGGGCCCCTCCCATGGCTGGAACTGGGAGGGGAAACTTGCCCAGCGGGCATTCCTTTTCACAGTGGGCACGGCGGTGGTACAGCACAGCCACCTCTGGGGTTTGTGGCACGGAAGGGACCAGCTGCAGTCATCCGGTTGGCCAGGCAGCTTTATTTTTCAGGTTTTTCTTCCCCGCCCTCTGCAGTACGATAGCACACTTGTGGCATCCTGACTGGATGCACCTGCGATGTGTGGTCACCCACACTACAAATGTGCACCTCCGTGACAGGCTGCCAGGAGCCACCCAAGAGTGTTGCAAGCTCAGTTCCACCCCCCACCAGGAGGAGAGTGTCCCATGGATGCTCACAACCCTCTCTGCTTGACCCAGGTATGATACTTAAAAGCAGCAGTTATCATAGGCCCAAAAGGAGCCTCCATCAACTAGGCAATCCACAGATTCAGGTCTCATTGGGGGCTAGGATACCTTACTGGAGGGTAAAGGTGATTAAGGCCTTTAAAGAATATTTTTTTTTTATAACTTCTGTTTATGCTCTTCGGTGGTGGCTGCAGGGGTATACCCCATCTGTCTTTCTTTTCATATATATTTTGTAGTGTTTTTCCCATTTTCTCCCTGTAACCTGTCCCTGTACCTCAGACACGCGTGCATATGTGGAGGCACGTTGCATCTCCAGGTGCCCTCCCATTACGTGTCACACCCTCCACCTACACTGACCACCAGTCCTCCACCTGGTGGCAGTGGGATTACAGGGGGCGGCAACCACTCCAGGAGAGGAGACCTGCCTTCTGGCTAATCAATCCAGTCCCCATCCCCCTGATCTGAACCCAGTTCACTGGCACGGTGCGAGGTAAGGTGTCCTGTGCCTCAGCCCTCTGCACCACCGGGCTGGCCCTCCCCCATCTGTCTTGCTAGGACCCCCCCACCAGAGGGATCCCAGATGTTACAGTGCTCATTCTCTGAGGTTTTTTTCTGTTGTGGTTCCCCCTGAAGCCTCCGTGAGAGAAAAGAGAAGGTTGTACAATGACCTCAGTGCATGATCAGGTGAAAGCATTCCTGCCCCCAACGTGCGGATGTTCACTACCTCTCCCGCTAGGCCCTATGTGTTGGTACTGGACTTCTACATGCTGGTTCCGAAGTTATCTAACCCCCCCCAGTGAACACTAGGGGTCAGCAGACACCGGGAACCAGGTCCCTCCCTCCCTCCCGGAGAAGGTGAACAGTTCTCCAGATGCTCAGCCTTCTTCCCCTGGCTGGTCCTCCAACAGCCCTGGGTCCCCACCTGAACCCCAGTTATCGACGCCGCAAGCAGTAGCTCTACCGCTGTGCCACCAGGTCAGCTAGGCCTTCAGAGAATTTTTTGAAAATGGACTGTGAGGTCACTTACTTGTCCTTGCCTGCTGAAGCATATGCTGACAGTGCTGCCCAATGACCCATCAGAGCTGAGGGCCTGAGGTCTAGAGACTGGTGGTGGACTAGAGAGTCCAGGACTGAAGCCAGACTCATCCACAATGGGCTTAGCTGATTAGAAGAACACCAAACTGAAAATCGTTTCCACTTCAAGATATAAGTTTTCCTTGTTGCTGGTTTCCTGGACACCTCAAGCACTTTCATAACCATTTCAGAAAGATTTAGTCCAGAGAACTCTAGCTCTTCACGTGCTGTGCTCTGAGATGCAGAGTTCTCAGATCTGGAAATGTTATTCTACCCTGAGACAATGTCAGCAGATTGTATTTCAGGGGCAGATTGATAGGATGTCTGCTGGAGAGGAAAGGAGCAAGAGTACCAAATCTGCCCAAGCCTATGAAATCATTGTTGCTGACTCCTTTTCATTTTTAGAAGTACATTCAGCAAAGTGGGAAGGGTGGATAGCATACAGAAACTTCCCTGATCAGTTGAGGACTACAGCATCCTCTGGGACTGTACCCATCAATGGGGGTTCGCAGCAAAACAGTGGGAGATGGTTGTTTTCCCAAGATGCAAACAGGTTTGTCTCTGATGTACTCCTAAGGATAGGCTGCAGTGAAGCGCTCTGAACTGGTAGTAGCAATTCCCTATCCTGAACCTGAGGTACTTTCCGTGACTGGGCCTTACTGGTATGTAACAGTAGGCGTCTTTCAAATCAGTGACCCCAGCCAGTCTGGTTTCTGCACAGATGGCATCACTGAACCCAGCTATACCGTATTGAATTTTTCTTTCTTTAAGTGATTGTTCAGAAATCTTAGATCTAAAATGGGTCGCCACTTCCCATTTTTCTTGTGGGTCAAGAAGTATCTTGAGTAACGTCCCTTTCCCCATTACTAGGGAGGTACTTTTTCCACACTGCATCTACCTGCAGCAATTTTCACCTCCAACTCCAAGAGAATTCTTCCTCTTGGGGTGTGAGGTTGGGACCCTTTGAGGTTCTGCAGTCTTTGGAATTTTCTGAGCTGCAGGGACAAAGTCCGAATCACTATATCCAAAACCTACTTGTCTGTGGTTACTCTTGTCCATTCCTGAAAATAGTGAGACAGACCCCCCACACACACACACACACACACACACACACACACACACAGGCAATGGATGGGTGACCTCTGCAGACTTGTCAGGAGTTTTGCTTAGTCTGAGCTTCAGGGGTTGGTTGAGCAGCTGTGCACCTGGTGCCCCTTCAACTCCTACTTCTAAAGTAACCAGGTTGTAGTCATTGAAGATGTAAGCACATGTAAGTATCCCCTCCTCTACCTCCTTCCATAGGGTTTATTGGAAGTGGGGACCTTTTCCTTCTCAGTGGTGCTCTTGTAGGTGTTATTGTATTAGTCCACCTTTTCATATAAACCTCAGTCTTGTCACCAAGACGGTGAATCTCCCTCACAAGGATCCATTGCCTTGGTTTGAGTGTCCTGGGATAAGGTAGTTCTAAGCCAGGCAAACCTTCTTAAGTGCACTGCATGTGCCATGACCCTGGATGCAGCATCATTGGTGTCACTGCAATGTGAAACTGGTACTTTGTGGCATCTATGGCTGCTTTCACCATGTCACCCAGGTCCTGTGCTTAGTCACCAGCAGCCTTCTCACTCATTACCAAAATGGAGTTTCAAAGGACTGTCTGGTACAGAGCCGTCTAGGCCAAGTATGCCGCCTGCCTTAAAAGTAGAGAAACTGAAGTATAAACCTTTTTTTGCCCATACTATCCAGTTTCCTGGAATCTTTCTCAGGAGGCTGGGAGGAAAGGAACACCTTGACCTTGTTGCAAGCGGCAGTCTGGATCACACCCTCATGATCAAGGTGGGAAAAGAAGCATTCAGTACCCTGTTTGTCCACCTGACACCTTTTCTCAATGTTCCTATGTATGCCAGCAGCTGAGGTAGGTGCTGACATGATTTTATAGGTGGCCTTCTTGAGGGATTTGTGATTGGGCAGTAGTAACCTCTTTGTTGGAGTCAGACCCATCATATCCAGGAATTCCATCTCATCTTCATGCTCCTCAGTCTCTTATGAGGTGATGCAGAGGATATGAACTATATGTCCCACAAAAGTATAGTGAGAAATATAGTTGTCTGAGGGTTGAGAAGGGGAGCAAAACTCTTGTTCAGGGGAACCATCAGGCTATATGGTTTCTCCCCCCCTCCCTCCTCCACAGGCACCAGAAAAGGAACTGGAGTGGGGCAGGAATATTAATTAAATTCCCTATAGCCTGGAATGCCTGAAGGAATTGCCATGCCTTAATCATGTCCTCTATTGAAGGCGTTTTATTTGTGTACACTGGCGGCTCCTTTCCTTCTTAAGGAGGAGGGACAGCGGCATGTTTTTCTTTTTGGTTTTCCTGGGCAGAAATGGTCACCGGTGTCTGTTCTAAGGCTCTTTTATTTTTGCTGCATTCAGGGTTCCCCATTCAGACATCCTGATTTCTGAACCATCTGTCACAGCTTTTTCTTTCACATTTTAACGGCACACAGCAAAAAGACACATCATATTAACACAGAGTACAACATCATTCAAATAACAACCAAACAATCTACTTCAAAACACAGGGGAAAAAAAGGCTTGACATTTCATCATACTATAAAATTCCAAATTAACTAATAGCCAGCAGTATTATAACCAGTGTACAGATACTGAGATTTGCCACCTGTATTGTCCACAGCAGCTGAGGGGGATCCAGTTCCAGACATTTTATTTAACTGGATTGGGAAATGTTCAGCAAGCGCTCTTTATTATCAGATAAGCATCAGCTAAAAACAAAGGTAGTAAGCCCATTTTCCTCCCCCATACCCACAGCAGACTATATGGAATAAATTCTGATCTGTGAGGCATGATATATAATACCCAGCGCCTCTATATCAATTCAAATTGTTCTTTTATTTATTGATCATGGCAATGAATCTTTCCATCTTATACACCCTGTCATAAGATCGTGCCATTGTCTGATGGTCAGAGGCTCTGATGTGAGCCACTTCTTAGTTATGGCTTTTTCGCCATCAGGATACAGATAGTAAGTAATTTCCTACTGGATGGGTCCTGGCACCCCCTGGGTAATAAGTGAATAAAAAGAAGTCAGGTGAGAGCTATATGGAAGGTGTAAAAATTTCCGACAGTGTTCCTTGCAAGGCCTGAAAAAACAGATGGAGCACTGCACAAGTCCAGAAGATGTGCCTGTGGGTAGCTGGAGAGTGCCCGTAGCCCCTCCAACATGCCACCCCCCCATCCTGTAAATACTTTGCCTGAATGGCTGGGGTTTTAAAATAACAGAGGTGCCCTTCAAGGAGAACTCCTTCCAAACATATGATGCAGTACCTGAATGTAAAAATTTTAAATGCCTCTCCCAGACAGGGACCTCCAAGTAAATATTCAAATCTGATTCCCATGCTGCCTGTACCATCTGCAAGGGGTTTCACTTCAGAGAGGTCGCCACAGTATATAAATAAGAAATCAAGTGGGTTAAAGGTGCTCTGCCTTCCAATGCAAGTCTTAGTATATCTACAATCTGGGGAGTGGGGGCGTCGGCTGGAATTCTGGGGAGTGAAGTTTTAATAAAATATCTGGCCTGAAAATATCTGAACTGATCCTGGGGCAAATGCCATATTATTGACTTAATTCCTCAAAGGCAGTAAGCTGCCATTCTTTAGGAAGTGGCCAGCCTACAGACCCAATCATTCCCACCTTGAAAGCCATGATCTAATCAGGCAGGTAGAAATGAGTCGAGGTAAGTGAGGGAATACAAAAGGAATCTAAAATTAGTTAAATGCTTAGACTGCAATAATGTTCTTGAACATTTCAAAGTATTAGCTGTGTACAGGTTGTCTGTGTTATCTCTTAGTGAGATCTTGGGGAAAGTTAACAGTATTTTATTCAGTTAACGAGATCCTCCTTCCTCACCTCCAGCTCCCTCCACTTAGTGTTGCACTGGGGATGCAGGCAGAAGAACACCACCCCAAACTAAGCTACATAACAGTAGCTCCGAAGATCTGGAAGAGTTAGGCCACCTATCTTTTTTGGTAACTGTAGTATTGAGCACCTTATTCTAGGTCTCTGAAAATCCCAGATATACCCTGATACTTTTTTATTTATTTCTCTGAAAAATCCATCCGGTAAAGGTGTAGGAAGGGTCTGGGTCAAATATAAAAATCGAGGCAGGGGGTTCATACGAACCGCTTCTACCCTCTGGATTAATGGAAGTGGTATGGTTTCTCATCTCTCCAGGTCCAAAGTTAGTTGGTACAGCAAGGGAGTGTAGTTAAAGGCATCAAGAAGGGTGTGATTTTTGCAAGGTGAATCCCTAAATACTTCAGTGTTGGAAGATCCCAACGAAATGGAAAATGTCACTTTGTGGGTTCTGAAGGGGCATAGTGAATCTGCAGGACCTCCGTCTTAGTTAAATTGATTGTATACCCTGCTAGATCACCAAACTTAGATAAAAACAGCCACAGGGGTGGGAGTGAGCACTCAGTCAGGTGTGATAGGTAAACCGACAAATCATCAACATAAAGTGCCACTTATGCTGGCTGCCCCCCACCAATACACCCTGTATAGACACCTCCTGTCGTATCGCTTGTGCCAGGGGTTCCAAATAAATTGCGAATAACAGGATTGACTAAGGGCAACAGCTTTTTCTTTTTTATCTGTTCCCTTTGACAGGGACTGCTGCTTATTTTGAGGGTTGAACCTTCATCAGAGCCTTTAGGTGACATGGAGGCAAACTAAGAAGCCACAGTGTCTTCTGATTTTTAACTCTTTTCTGTTGTGTTTTAAGGCAAAACTTGATATAAAGTTTGCAACTGACAAAATCATGATCTAGACCTAGGCACCTCAAACATAGCAAGTGGCAGTCTGCCTTAGCCAGGAGTTGAAAACAATTTGTACAATTTCTAAAGCCTGTGGGTCCCGTCTTCTTCTTAGACCTGTCAGTCATGCCAAACACTCACAAGCCTGGGAAGACATTCCATCAACCAAAAACAACAATTTTTTTAAAATAAATAAAGGTTAGAATACAAAAATGCAGTCAGGTTCCTTTATAAACAGAACCGAAAAAGAAACAGAACACTAAATAATGTCAAAATAAAATTTTGATGCCAGTTGTCATCTTGGTTCCCTAAACAATAAACTGAGAATAAAATAGTGAAAATATCAGAAAGCAGTACAATTGAAACCACAAAATAAGTTTAAAAAAAATGAAATTCAAAGCAGTTTGCAGTGGTGGGAATTGCACCGCAAGAAAAAATTACTCACCATAGTAATGTTGTTTCTTCTAATGGAGTCTTGCTATATTATGACATATGCAGTGAGTCCCAACCTTCGAACTGCTCCAGAGGTGAAAGAGTTAACTTTCCATGCCAGGCATGGAACGCTGAGCTTGAGCTCGGTTGAAACTCTGTCTGTTGTTCTTCAAACTCAAACCATCAGATCTTTACGAGCTAAACTCACTGAGGTCCTATGTGGAAGCTGTAAACCTACACTAGCCAACTGGCTACTAAACATAAGAACACATTCTTTGGTCCCAAAACAAAGACTCAAGTCAGGAGACCCAAAAAAATGAAAACACAACACCAAGTCACCCCAAAAAAGGAGGGGTGAAAACAACAAGGTGGGCATCTATTGAGTGCCAACACTGCACTGCCCACCCACATCCCAAAAACAGAGATTCTGAGAGGGGCAAGCAGGGAGGGAGGTCATAATATAGCAAGACTTCATTAGAAGAAACAACATTACTAAGGTGAGTAATTTTTTTTTCAAACAACATGAAGTCTTGCTATATTATGACATATGCAGACTACATAGCAGTACCTCCATGGAGGAGGGACAGAACCTACTTAGGAAATAAGCTCTGAAGTACAGCTGTGCCAAACCGAGCATCACTCCTAGCCTGGATGTCCAGGGAGTAATGCTTGGTAAAAGTGTGAACTGTTTTCCGGGTAGCTGCTTGACATATTTCTAGAATAGGGATCTCCCTGGCAGCAGCCAGGGAAGCAGCTGTACCTCTGGTAGAGTGAGCCTCAGGCCTGAGGGAGGAACCCAGTTTTTCATAGCAAATTGGATACAAGAGACAATCCACCTGGCAATGGATCTTTAGTGGCAGGTTTCCTTTACCAACCTCACCATAAGTGAGGAACAGTTGGAGGAGTCAAACCTGTGACCCTTGGCACGCCTATGTAGTAACTAAGGGCTCTTTGGACATCAAACTGTGCAGTCTCCTCTCGCCAGAGGAGGAATGGTCAGTGAAGTACACAGGAAGAGACATAGATTGATTAAGGTGGAAATCTGAAACCACCTTAGGCAAGAACTTCCTGTTAGTCCTGAGGACCACCTTATCTCTATGAAAGGAGATAAAATCAGGCTCCACTGACAAGGCTTGTAATTCACTTATGCGTCTGGCAGAAGTGATGGCTACCAGAAACACGGTTTTCCAAGTCAAGTAATTAAGCTCTGCTGAAGACAAAGGCACAAAGGGGGGTTGCATAAGCTGAGCTATGCAAACATTAAGATCCCAGGCAGGGGGAGGGTCCCTGAATGGAGGGTTGGTGTGAAGCAACCCCTTGAAAAACTTGGAGAATACAGGATGAGCTGAAAGAGAAGAGGGCTTACCTGCTGATAAGAAAGCAGACACCACTGCCAGATGCACCTTTAGGGTAGCTGGTCTCAGCCCCAAGGTATTTAAGTGGACCATATAATCCAGGACTGTGGGAAAGTCAGCAGATTCTGGGGAAATATGCTTTCCAGAGCACCATATGGAAAACCTCTTCCATTTGGAATTATAAGTAGTTTGGTGGAAGGCTTCCTAGAAGCCTTCAGGATATCCATTACACCTTGGGAAAGGTGTAGGTCAGCAAACTCTAACTCTTCAAGAGCCAGGCCTTGAGATTGAGAGATTTGAGGTTCGGGTACCAAACTCTCCCCTGAGCACAGGTTAACAGGTTGTGATTCCTGGGAAGACACAGGGGAAGGCAGACTGCTAAGGACAGTAGGAGTGGGTACCAAGGCTGTCTGGCCCAGTCTGGAGCAATCAGGATCATCTTGCAGGGTTGAGATCTGATTTTGACTAGCACTTTGAACAGGAGAGGGAAGGGGGGCAAAGCATAGAGAAACTTCCCTTCCCAACTGAGAAGGAAGGCATCCAGAGGGACTGAGCCCAACACTGGGGGCCTGCAGCAAAAAAGGGGAAGCTGGTGATTGTCTGGGGCTGCAAAAAGATCTATCTGCGGGTGCCCCATCTGGCAAATACCACCTCCAAGACCAGAGGGTCCAGTGACCATTCGTGATGGCCCTGGGAAATCCTGCTGAGAGCATCTGCCAGGACATTGTCCTTGCCTGGGAGGTGAACTGCCATAAGGGAGGTGTTCAGGGAGTAAGCCAGAGCCCACAACTTCATTGCTTCGGTGCACAAGGCCGTAGGCAGTGCCTCTGCGTGTTGATGTACCACATTGTGGTGGTGTCTGTTCTGACCTGAATACCTTTGTTCTGAACAGATTTGGAAAAAGCTTGAAGTGCTAGAAAAACTGCTCTGAGTTCCAACAGACTGATGTGGAACAGAGATTCCTGAGGGGACCACAATCCCTGGGTAGTGAGGTCGCCCATGTGAGCTCCCCACCCCAAGAGGGATGCATCTGTAGTAAGGATTAAGAAGTGAGACTGAGGGGCAAAAGGAACCCCTGTCTCAGATTGCTCTGGTCCTGCCACCACTGTAGGGCCTGGATCAGGGTTCGAGTCACTGGGATCAATTTGGTTAGAGGGTCTTTCCTTTGAGACCAAAAGGCTCTCAAATGGAACTGGATGTCCCTCATCTGAAATCTTGCTCCCTGCACTACTGCTGTAGAAGCAGCCATGTGCCCCAGGAGCTGTAGAAAGTGTCTTGCTGGTCGAGAGACCTGCAGGGTGAATGAGGAGGCTAGAGAGACCAGGGTCCTTGCCCTGTCCAAAGGAAGGAAGGCTCTGGCCTTCTCTGTGTTCAGCTCTGCACCTAAGAAGGTGAGGAGCTGGACAGGCTCTAGAACTGACTTTGAAAGATTCAGAAGGAAGCCTAGAGAAGTGAGCAGTTGCTGAGTTATCTGTAGATGTAACTTGACTTGGTCTGGAGACTGGCCTACTATGAGCCAGTCATCCAGGTAAGGGAAGATGGCAATTTTTTGCTTTCTTAGGTGGGCAACTGCTACTGCCAGGCATTTGTGAATACCCTTGGAGCAGAGGTGAGGCCAAAGGGCATTGCTCTGAATTGGTAATAGCCTGAGGGCAGCTCGAACCTAAGGTACTTTCGATGGGAGCTTCTGATGAGAATATGGAAATAGGCATTCTTGAGGTCCAGGGACGCTAGTCAGTCCCCTGGCCTTAGAGAGGGTGGAATAATTCCTAGAGTCACCATTTTGAATTTTGATTTTAAAAGGTGCTTGTTTAAGTATCTGAGATCCAGGATAGGCCGCCATTCTCCTGTCTTTTTTGGGGTAAGGAAGTACCTGGAGTACAAGCCTTTGCCCTGGTGTAGGGGTGGAACCCTTTCCACAGCTCTGAGAGCTAGGAGGGAAGAGACCTCTGCCTCTAAGGCAAGAGCCTCTGGTGGATTTGCAGGTGGAAAGGATCTGGTTCTCATCTTTGGAAATTTTTTGAAGCTGAGAACCAGTCCCTGGCTTACTACTTCCAGGACCCACTTGTCTGATGTCAGAGACTTCCAGTCCTGGACAAAGTAAGCCAGCCTGCCCCCTACAGGTAGCTGAGAATCTGCCCTGGCAACCCCATCAGGGTGCCTGTTTGGCAGGGGCTTTGGGCTGAGGGGTGGAAGCAGGCCTGCTTGTACCCCATCTGTCTCTCCCTCTAAAGAACCCTCTCTGGGCATAGGCAGAAGAGGAGGCCTGGGCTTGGTAAAAAGGCCTGCCCCTGCCCCTGGGAAGCTGCCTTTGAGGAGTGGCCTGCCTTTCTTTGGTCTGTGCACCCCTATAGGTGGTCCTATACTCATCCATTTTACATAGATACATAGACAGTGTCGGCAGATAAGGGCCTATGGCCCACCCAGTCTGCCCATTTGAGCTTGTAAGTTCAGTTTGTTTTCCTAGAAGTCTGTTGCACCTTACCCCTGACCTCCAGAATTCCTTTATGTCTATCCCATGCATTCTTAAATCCCGTGATTGTTTCAGCCCCCACCACTTCCTCTGGCAGGGTGTTCCACTTGTCCACCACCCGTTCTGTGAAGAAATTCTTTCTCATGTTTCCTCTGAATCATCCTCCTCCAACTTCATCCCATGCCCTCTAGTCCTGGAACATCTTTTTCGCTTAAAAATAGTGTTTTCCTGCACCCTGTTCCTCCCTGTAAGATACTTGTATGTCTCTATCATATCCCCTCTCTCCCTCCTCTCCTCCAGGGAGTACATGTTCAGTTCCTTCAACCTGTCTTCATAGGACTTGTGATGCAATCCATGCACCATCTTTGTTGCCCTCCTCTGAACCTTCTCTACCCTGTCTATGTCCTTACGTAGGTATGGTCTCCAGAACTGTACACTGTACTCCAGGTGGGGCCTCACTAGTGTCTTGTATAGCGGAATTATGACCTCCCTTTTCCTGCTGGTAATGCCCCTGCCTATACATCCCAGCATCCTATTTGCTTTACCTGCTGCCTTGTCACACTGTTTCCCTACCTTGAGGTCATCAGAGATGATAACCCCAAGATCCCTTTCCTGCTTGGTGCATGCTATATCCTCACCCCCCAACTGATATATTATGCCAGGGTTTTTGTGCCCTATATGCATTATCTTGCACTTCTTTGCATTGAATTTCAACTGCCAAACCCTGACCATTCTTCAAGTTTTTCATGTAATTCTCTGTCTGCTCCCAAACAGAGAATTACCCACAACAGGAAAATCCATGGCCTTAAGTCTGGGTATCCTTGACAGGCTAGTACATCTGAGCAAAGCCATTCTGAAGTGCCACAGATGTAGCCATGACTCTTGATGACACATCATTAGAGTCCACTGCAGCATGGAATTGCACCTTGGATGCCTCAATACCATCAGCAGCCACCTGCTCCAGCTCCTTGGCAAGCTGGCCAGGGACCTGCTTTGCTAGAGCCATAACAGTATCCCATCTGGATTTCTGGTATCTGGCAACATAAGCCATATAATTTGCCTGTCTGAGTCCCAAGGATGCTGCCATGTACTGTTTCTTTGCCATGGCATCAATCCTCCTGGAGTCCTTATCCGGGGGATGTGAAGCCAAGGGAATATAATTCTGTGGTGATTTGCATATGCAGCCCATGATGCTTTGCATTGTGGGGGCATGTGTGATTTTGTATTTTCAAGGGAATATTAGCCTTGTCACAGGCTGCAGCCTGCACTACCCCAACATGGCTGCATTGTTGTGTGAGGAACTCTATATCAGAGCCTGACAATGTGTACCTCTTGTCCATTCCCTTATCAACAGGAGGTATAGTGTGAGGAGCTTTTAAAATTTTAAAAGTCTGTTTCCCAAAAGATTTATGCAAGGAATAGACAGTCTCCTAGACTCTGGGATATCCATCATTTCCACATAGTCAGGCTCCTCTTGATCATCCACAGCTTCCTCCATAGGGAGCTGGAGGTTTCAGCCACTTTTTATAAAACATAAAATGAGAAGGGGACTCAGAAAGCCTAGAGGAGACACTCCTGAAGGTCTGTCTGGGAGATGTCCAGGTCAATGGGCACATCCAGACTTTCAAATCCACATTCACTCTCCTCATACTCCTCTTCCCCTCCTCCGGTTCATAATACCTCTAAATCATACTTTGAACCCGGTGGAACCGCCGAACCGGCGCCATTCGATGGTGCCGTTCGGTCGGAACCGGGAAAGCGATTGGACAATTTTATCGCTATGGCTATTTCTTCAGCGGTTGGAGAGGAAAGTTTTGGCTCCACACCAGCTGATTTTCTAGTTCTTTTTGCTGGACCCAGCTCCTCAGAGTCGGATCTCCTTTTGCCCGAGGAAGTCTCGCCCTGGTCAGAGGGCACTCCTCCGGTTGGAACCGAACCGGCTGGCCATCCGGTTCAGCGGACTTTTTGGCCTCCCTTTCCCTGAGCCTACCAACTCTCTTTTCCAGGGTAGCTGCAGGAAAACTTTTACAAATCTGGCAGTCTGCACTGAGGTGGTCAAACCCCAGACAATAAACACAGGTGGTGTGGGGATCAGCCTTGGCAAAGACTTCCCCACACACACTGCAGTGTTGAAACCCAGTGGGCCCGGTTTTTCTTTTGGGTTTCTCAGACATAGTGCCAGTCCTAACCAAACTTACCCATTTATGGCAATCCATGCAGCAAGACCTCTTATCGGTTCCCAACCGTGTCACGGGTCGTGGAAAAACCGTAATAAAATCCGTTTTTAGAACCGATAAGAACCGTAACCACACACTAAAAAGATAGATTAAGATATTTTTAAATAACTTGATCGGGTTCAAACCCAACCGATAAACCGCTTACAAGTTCCACACAGAACAGAAATAAATGTAAAACCTATCTAGTACTCACAAATACCACAGACAGAGTCTGAACCGACTCGGTTATGTTTAAATTGGTGAAACCGAGAAAACAATACTTTAACCGACAAAATGAACTAAGCAGAAGGAGAAATCTCCTGAGCGACTGTTCAGTGAGGCGGAGTAAAGAATCTGACGGTTTGAGTTTGAAGAACAACAGACAGAGTTTCAACCAAGTTTTAGCTCAGCATTCCATGCCTGGCATGGAAAGTTAACTCTTTCACCTCCGGAGCAGTTCAAGGTTGGGACTCACTGCATATGTCATAATATAGCAAGACTTCATGTTGTTTGAAAATGGCCTTCTCAGTTCCTGGAAATCAATATGGAGTAAGAAAATCACAAACACACAGAAACACCTTAACTAATGCAGAGTTATTGATAAACTAACAAAACAAGTTAAACTCTATAAAAATAATAAAGCTATGAGTCAGGATCAGCTCAGAAGTAAAGACTGCAGGGCAACTGCTTTCTTCAGTCTGAGAAATAAATCTGCCAATCGAATGTGATGGTCAGCATTTACCGCAGAGCAGAGTTTCAAATTAAATTCTAAGATTCTCTCATTAGCAAAAAATTCTAAGCTCCAGAACAGCTTATTCCAGGTGCATGAATGTAGTCATTAAGCATAAGTGAGGGATTCCTGGTCTGAAATGCTTTTCTAAGCTTTTCTTCAATGCCCACTGTTAAAATTGTGCACAGTTTCCTGTACCATGCAGAATAAGCGTGAGTTGGGAGCTGGGTGTTGTTCCTCTAAATTTTATTAGAGTGGGGTCATAGAAAGGCCCGTCAGCAAGCAGTTGGGCTTCCACTCACAATGCCAGTGATCCGAGTTCAGGAACAGGCTTGAGTTGGGGGCCAGCTGAAGGAGAGAAAATGAGTTTCCAGAAGATGCTGTCCCTTGCTGGGGAGGAGGACAGATTGAATCACTGCTCGGTGCTTCTTGAGAGTGCACAGGAGGTGCAGTTCACGTGGCCAGCAGGGAGATTGAAATTGTCAGGCTCGTGCATGCTGTTGCTTGCTTAAATGCACACATTCATGCTGCTGACTCCAGTGAGAGGACGGGGAAGAAGCTGAAAATGCTGGCAGAGCTGTGGGATTCCACCAGCACCTCAAAGACCCCCATACCCACTGACCAGGCTCTCCTCCCACTGCAGACTCGATCTCTGCCAGGGTTTGGCTAGTCTCAGCAGCCTCATGATGAGGGGCACACCGGGGGCTACTGGGGGAAGAGGTAAGTGATGGGGATGGTGGCGTGACGGGACTGGAATTGCCAGCTGAAGGAGGCACCTGCTGCAAGTTGGGGATAAAGAGTAAATTTAAAAAAAAATTTAGAGCAGGGTCAAATGGTACTGATGTGTGGGATGCAAATACAATAATGTGATTTATTTACTATTTTAAGCATTTTGATTGGGAAAGTTTCTGCAGGTCAGCTAGGCCTCTGTTGTTGAATTGTGGGGCAAGATGACTGCCGCCACACAATTGTGGACAGTGAGGCTATATTCTCCTTAGTACTTGCCTTATTACATGAAGAATGGATAGAGGATCTGGTGGCCTAGTTCCCCCTACACTGACCTTTGCTATTCTTTTTTTTTCCTCTCCTTGGCAGGCTGTGCACCATCAGGACCTCCTCCCCAGCTCTGTCACCCATCATCTTGTAGGCTTACCTCTCTCCTCCCATGTCGGCCCCCCAAAGCTCAAACAATCCATAGCAGGGGCAAAAGGGCGCGACTGCCACATCAATGATTTGGTTCTCTGAGAGGGCTGCCACATCACCTGCGGGTGTGAGAGGTTGGTCTATAATTCTGCCCCAGTCTTGCCTGTTTCCTCCTCTATATTTTTCCCATTCCTGAGACATCGACCTGAGGAAGTGACACAAGCACACATACACTGGTGTGTGGTGTGTGTCATCTGTTGCATATCTCCCATCAAGCAGCTCTGTGTGCACTGCCGCCATGATCACTCAGGTGACCATAATGCATTGGAGCAGGCTGCCAACCTCCCCAGAGGATGAGGAGAAGGTGAGCATCCTCTGGGATTTTGATCCACCTCCCAGCAAGCCCCTGACACCAGGCCCACTTGAACCCAGGTCGCCAGTATTACGAAGCGCTAGCGCCATTGCTGCACTGACAGGCTGACCCCTATACTGATCTTCTTCAACTCAGGCCTGTTTGAGGTTGTCTAATATCTTTCACTGCCATTTAGTAAGATGCACTGTTAAAATGCCTGCTTGAAAACACCATCTTTTATTAGGCATTGCTCAAGATGGTAGCTAGTAATGAGTTAAAAACAAACATTGTGCCTTTCACTTGGGGATGATTGTTTTAACTTCCTTATTTGCTTTATGTCCATAGTCATGGTACATGTAGCCAGTAAGTTCAAAATGAAGTCTACATTACAACTGCTAAGGTTTGCCCTCACGTGGTTGTAACAGAGGGCAACTAATATGAATCATACTGCACTGTGTCTGACTTGCTTTCTGTGCCTTGGAACCAAGGGCTTCATGTACTCAATGTATGTTGTTTACCTGAAATAAAAAAAAATACAAATTAAAAAACTGATTGAGCTATCACAATTTAACCTTTTTGTCCAACAGCTCCTGCAATTCCTGTTATGCCTCTTGTAATTGCTTTTCCACTGACATATTCTAGTGTTTACGCTCCGATCGATTCTACTGATGTAGCATCTAATTGTTATAACTGCATTGCCCGCCTCTTTTTAGTGGACACAAGGAAATGATTTTGCCATCAAAGTAGCCTTAGGGGCATCCAATACCAATTTTGTTTTGTATCCAACTCAACATGCACTTTAACATAATTGTCTTGTCTCTTCCTGGATCATTTGCTTGAAACTGGCATTGTTTAAAAGTGAGCTGTTTAAGCACTGTGTTTTTCACTCTACCCAAACTAGGCTCCAGCTTAACACATGCATGATCTGAATATGTCGCACTGTTGAATTTCATACTTCTGCCTGTGAAATTGCACCTTATTATTTAGAAAAGGCAATTCTAGAGTAAGGCCTATGGGTATTAGAATAAAAAAGTATAATCTTTGGCCAATTTATATTGTTCCTGTCAGATGTCCACCATATCTGTCTCAGCCATGTAACTCCTCAGTTTCTGTGCCATTTGTTTATTGGTGTTGAGGTTACCTGAAGATCAGTGTATTGCAGCTGAATTACACAGCTAAAATCACAGCTGGGGGTGGGGTGCTGTGGAGCCCGAGCAAGATGGCGGCATAAGAAACTGCTCTCTAAACAAGCAGTGATAAACTATTTTTTTTCCTTTTTATTAAATGGTTTTTGTTACACTTATGTCAAGAGTACATTTCATACATTTTGTTATATTGTTACATGTCTTAAGTTCTATGTGTATTATTGACAGTTTTTTGTAATTCACCCTGAGGTTTAAATGTTTGATGTAAAGTCTTATGCATTCTTTTGGTCAGAGACCATATGGAAGGTAAAGCTCCAACTCTTTTCTATTTTAGCTCACACCTTGTTTACCCCTTAAGTTTTGTTTACTCCTTCATTTCTAATATAACCAAATGAGTAATTTCCTCTTCTTGGTTAACTCTTCCTTCTTTAATTAAATTTTCTTCCCTTCAGATCTTTGGTAGTTGTTTGATCATCCCCCCATTACCTTCCCCATCAACTCCACCAAACGTAAGGACAGGAGTGTGGATCCTCCTCAGTATGATAGAGAACCCACTTCTGTCATCTCATCTTGTATGTTGGAGCTTTACCCTGAATTTTAGCAGTAAGATTTTCTATTTCATATAATTCAGACAAGCAGTGATAAACTACTAATTTTAAAACATTATCGGGGCTCAGAACGGTATTTCTGGTCAACAGAAAGGTACAGGAACGAACAAACATCAAGATGGGTAATCCACGTAAGGACAGACAACAACATGGAGGAAAAAAACAAATTGCTTGCTGGCTCTCCAACCACAAGGTTGACCCTTGGAGACTCAGCATCTGCCACCACAGAGGAGAGAGATGAAACGCTCCAGAGCCCGGGTCAAAAACTTACTCACCTAATTCACTCAGTTGCTAGTTTGTCAGATACATTTGACTCACTAACAAATAGAGTGAGCAAAGCTGAGTTCAATATGGTGGCAGTACAAACAGAGACAGCTGAATGCAAAAAACAGTCCAAAGCAGCTATCGGAGCTACTGTAAACCTAGTGAAAGAGACTGTACACCTGAAAGCCAGACTGGAATCTTTAGAAAATCAGGCTAGAGCTCTCAATGTTCGAGTGCTGGGAGTACCCGAGTGCAGTGAAGGAGACTGCCATGCTCTTTGTACTGGCGACTGTACTTTGTGGTCTGTTGTGGCTAGGGCTGCATCTCCAGGGGCCTATCGGTGGTGTGGGACGTCTCATAAATCCAGAGGCCCCCGGACAATTGGGATGTTCATGGAATGGGCTCAAGACTACCTTCAGCTTATAGAAGAAAACTTATTTTGTGGGCAACTGGTGAATCTTTACCCAGATCTAAGCTATGTGACTAGGATGAAAAAGAAACGCTTCAATGGAGTTTGGGCACTATTACGGTAGGCTAGAATTCCACATGGACTGATTTTTCCAGCCCGCCTCTGTGTAGCCCACCAGGGGAAGATATTTATATTTTCAGATCCTGCAGAGGCATTAAAATGGGACCAGAAGAATACCCTAAGCTTGTCCTCTCACAGCTGAAGCTATAGACTCTGAGGAAGAGGAGGCAGGAACCCCATGAAGACTTGGTGGTCTAGGTCACAGGTATGCTCTCTATACCTCAATCGGAACACTGTTTGTTCTCATTATTAAAAGTGCACCATAATTATTGAGGCAGTCTAACAATTAATAGTTAGATATGCACTATCACTTATTTAGTGAATGTTTGGAGCTTATATGTTTAAAATCATTGTTATATTAGATAGATGGTAAAATACTTTAGATGCAGACCCAGATATTCAAAAGGGTTGCACATGGCGTAACAGTGTTGCACCATGCGCAACCCACTGATGCACCCTGGCACGATATTCAAACAGGAAAAGTGCGTGGCACAAATCCCAATGCGCCGGAGTGCATCAGTAATGTGTGCGGGGTGCCCATGCATACTCTGCACAGCCCGATATTCAGCCCGGGATGTGCGGAGCCATGCATGTGTAACCCCTACCTGCGCCAGTACAATGTTGATCCAAATAAAAAAGGAACAACGGATGGCCACCCACAGGTGAGCTGCCATATTGCAGGGTGCAACACGGCAGCTGCCACCTGTAGGTGGCCACCCGAGCTCCGACTGCACCTCCGTGGTGGCGGCCCCTCCATGCCCATTGTGGGCATCAGTACAAATGGAGAACCCAAATATCCCTGGTGGTCCAGTAGACCTCACTGCCTGATCACGGGCTGAAGTAGAATAAGAAGAAACCCATCATCCCCACTGACCCCCACCGCCCCGCTCCCCTGGTCAGCGGTGGGTGCCACCTGCCTGCCGCCGCCCGCCGACTGACACTGTCGGTAGGCCTGTACGCCCATTGGTCCACAGCGTGACCCATGGCCATGCAGCCCATACCATACTACACATTCAGATATGTAAAGGGCTCTTTTTTAATTCACAGAAGCCCACGATCGGGCGGGCAGTGGTCCACTGGACCACCAGGGATGAAATGATTAATCTTCTATTTACTTAGCCCGTGAGTGGGTGGTCCTCTGGACCACCAGGGATACAATGATTATTCTTTTTTGTACTGCAGCCTGTGATTGGGCTGTGGGGCACATTGCTGCGCTGTGGGGGGCTTCGGTCCATGACGGCTGCTGCCTGCCAGAACGCCAGGCGCAAAGTCGTCAGGGATCAACACACCTGCATGCAAATGGGAGGCCATACATGCAAATGGCCCCATGTGCACCTTGCATATATTATGGCCCCATTTGCATGTCAACTTTTGAAGATCATGGGTGCTGCACCTTGCGCAATGAAACTTGCGCTAATGCATCCACATGCTCCACTCTGGCCACTGGCACAGTGTCACTGTGCCATGTGCACTGCAGGAGGCTAGGGTGCGATATTCAACGATGCTGAACCATGGCGGAGCTCCGTTGAATATTGCCCAGTCAACGCCCCTGCGCAGCCAAGTTGCGCTGCGCCCAGGCTTGCCTCTTAACTGCTCAGCTGCAAATCCCCTTAGTTATTAGCCTTACTAGGCTTATTCTTGAAGTTATTGCATGTCCACCTATGTTGGAACCAGAGACTCTGAAAATTCTGATGTCTTTAAACCTAAGTTTTATTAATACATGCAGCTCATGGACTCAATTACGCAGCAACAAATTCTAGAATATTTTCTTTTTTTTCCATATATATTTTTTGTCTTTTTCTCTTTTGCTCCCCTTCCCCTCTGGGGCCATGGTGTACACATGTGTGTATGTGCGTGAAGGTGCATGTACACGCCAGGATCCGGTGGCCCCCTCCGTCCCTCTCTGGACTTATGTTGCCACTCCCACGCTACCCACAGGACTGCCACTCAGTGGGAGCGGGACTACGAAGGAGCAGGTTTCTACCCCATAGATGGGACAGCCAAGGCTCGATCCCATTCTGACCCTTGCCCCCCCGAGCCGGCACCCCTGTGCCCAAGGTCATTCCCAAACCCGGGTTGCCAGCGTGGCACAGGGTAAGGTGCTAGCGCCTCAGTCTCTGTGCCACCGGGCCAAACATTTTCTATAACAGGACTGTTTCTTTGGAAGTACCTAAGGACGTGTCTTACAGATGCAGTACGTTTAGTAGAGTTTATAATTAAACTGCTTGTATTAAGAGGAATGGCACCCTCAGTGGAAAATGTATATCCTTATGTGCTGTATCAGGAAGACATTGTGACCTGGGTTCAGAAGTGAGCCTGTGTTGCTGGAGGCTGGGAGTAGGAGGATTGAGCAACCCATTAATCATGAGCTAAACTTAACACAAATTTAACACAGCATTTATCATCAAATATAAAACAGTGTAACATACAAACAGGTGCAGGCAAACTATTTCTGAATCAGAAAGCAAAATTATAAGTTGGTCTGCCGGCGCAGTGGTAGTGCTACTGCTTGTGATGCCAGTGACCCGAGTTCCATAGCGAGCCTGGGCTGCTGGAGGGCCGGCCGGGAGGAGAAGGACTGAGCTCCCAATGGGCTTCTCTCCCTCTCTGGGAGGGGTGGGCTGCGGTCCGCACTGCCATACCGCCACTTGGGTGACCACAGGTAGTGGTGCAACAGAGGATGCAGAATGATAGGGAGAGGCAGATGTTGACCAATGATTGGAGCGAAGGCACATCTCTGTGTGCCTCCATCTCATTGGTCCTCCCCAAGTGCCAACATCTGCAGCGGGCAGGGACCAGAACATAGGAAAAAAACCATGTCTGGGCCAGGCGATGGGCTCCCTCACCAGCAACTGAGAGGAGCCGGGGGTGCAGCTCCAGGTGCCTGCTCCCCTGAGGTTTGGAGGGGGAAAAAAGGGAGCCCCTCCACCCCACCCAGGGGGTCATCTGAGCTGATGAGAATACTGAAGCGGGGCACTAACTGAGCGAGTTCCTCCAGTCCTCATGATGCAGCCTGTGTGGTGCATTGGGGGACCCCAAGGGATGAAGGGAGCATAAATAGAAAGTTAAAAAAAAAAAAGAAAGCAAAATTATAAATAATTATCTGGGTATGCAGTCAAGAGAGACAGGATTTTGAACTTCTCTTAAAAACCTCAACTGAGGTGGCGTCTCTCAAAACTTGGGGTAAATAGTTTGGTAGCATATCAGCAGCGCCACTGTTTGCTACACCAGTGACATGGGTTTGGGAACAGACTTGGGTCATTCTGAGGCTGGCTGGAAGAGGAAGGACTGAGCCTCCCAGGGACACATCTCCTCCCTTGGAGAGGGGGAGCACTGTGTCCCACTGCCTTCCTGCCACCTAGTGGAAGCTAGGTGGTAGCGCAAGTGGGACAGCAGATGCTTGGACAGAGCATGCCCTCGGTTGTCTCTGCATAAATGCCTGTGCATCATTGCATGCTAGTGGTCCTTAGGGGGAGAAAAAGAGAGAAACGTCCCCAGCCAGCAGGATTATGTCGGTACCTATGCCACAGTGCTGACACACCAGCAAGAGGTTCCTGAACAAGGGTGAGAAGGCAAGTGATGGGGATGGAGGGTGCCAGCAGGTGGTGGCTGGCTTAGATGACTAGGAGACAAACAACTGAATAAAAAAAAATTGGACAGTTCCACAGGAAAGGGGTAGCAATTATAAATGCCCAGTCGAAAGACTGTGTCAAGTGACAGCCTGGAACAATCAAAAGCCCTGCCTTAGCAGAGCAGGAAGGGTGACCAAGTGTATATTAGACAAGGAGTTCTCTCAGTAGCCCCAGCCGGGATCTTTGCTTTATGAGCTTTCACAGTTTCTTTGAAACATAGTTACATATTTCCATAACTCAAAGTAGCTTTGCCACTTGTGAGTGATGGTCCCACCATCATTCTTGAAAACAAAGGACATATTTTCAGTCGGTCATTGCAGATCCTCTGTATATGAAATACACATGATCAAGGTTAAACATAGAAGTATAGTTTCCTTCTAATTTTTTGAACTTTCTATTTATTGATTTCAACCTAGACAGTACAAAATTAACACTGGGTACATAATATAGCAGACATCTTGTAGATAAAGTTACAGTAGGAGAACAGCATTATGTCCCTTTGTTACCACATAGGGGAAATCCAGAAATATTTTACATTATATCTAAATATATTAATTATTGACTATATGCAGCATAGCCATGGACTAATAACATAAAATTAGATTCAAAAAATTATAAGGTGCTAAGCGCCATAAATGTCATACCAGTGACATTCGAGTCCATGCAATTACTAAATTGTATAAGGTACTATATTGAAGTTACATAACACGACACTCCCAACAAACTGCAGCAGAGCTCTGTCAACTTTTTTAGAAAGGAGGAAAAAAACAAAATTTCAACAGATTAAACTTTTAATGACTCCGGAAAGCCTGTAAGTATCAGAAATAGTTATGGCTCAGTGTTGAGTCATAAATAATCACCAGCCCTTTAACTACATAGCACTCTCACCCTGGGAGTCAGATCGATATTTTGAACTAACAGATGGTTGGGAGCAAAGCAGGGGTGTAAGTACACACGATGGCACCACGAGGCAGCAGCCATCTTCCTCCCACACTCACACTTAAATCGGTGTCACCCGATACCCTACCTCCCTTTTGTTCGTGCCCCAACCCTTATCTAACAGCATGTAATTATCAAAAATAATGAAGAATATGCTTGTCAGTTCAGCTTATAAAATGAACTGAAATTCAGTAAGGTATATTATTAACTAGACGTCGACACTTCTGGAGCTCTTGCAGGATCACTCATCTTCAAGCTGCTCCAAGGTCTGAGCTTTGGCGGCAAAGTCCTTCCTCAATGTCTTTAATTTTTCCCGCTTCCAAAGGGTCTGAAAAATAAAAGTTTTACTGGCATATTGTATCTGAGCTTCATGGATATTGCATGTTATGTGTGACCCCAGTGCCCTGAGTTCATCGCAAACAGCATCAAATGCCTTCCTTCTTCTGCAAGTCTCAAAGCTGAGGTCAGGGAAACAGTCAATTTGTGTGCCTGTCTTCCATAATCAAACGGCCCTTAATTTTTGCTGCTTGCAGAATCTGATCCCCATATGCTGGCCACTAGTAATCACCATCAGCGAGTGTGGTTGCTCTTGATCGCTCGGCCTTCTTAGAGTAATGTGTATGAATGATGTATTTGCCCTTGTAAGTTCATGTTTAATAAAGACCCCAGCATATTTGTTAAGAAATAGCACTGTATCTGATCCTTCCAGTTTCTCCGATAGGCCCAGAACTCGAACATTTATCTTGTGGCGCGTTCTCCAGGTGCTCCAGATGAAAGCGCAAAAGCTTTTTTTTTTATCACCCATGTGATCAGCAGTGGGGATTTATTTACTGTATGCGTAGGTTGCTTGACATCTAATGTTGAGTGTCCATATGATTCTCCAGAGCTGTAAACGTGCCATTAATGTTATCCACTTTGTGATCAAATTCCCTAATGGCCTGCAAGAGTGCTGTGTTAGATGGTTTAGTCGAGCTAGTAGTCCCAACCTGCCTGTCAGGTGGTTGCTGATCCGGCCGCTTACCAGACTTTCCTTGCTCTCTCTTGTCTCATCTGCTAATGAGGGTTCCCCATGACTGAGGCAATCCAAAATTGGACCTAAGCATCTTATCAGATAAGGCAACTGAAATATGTAGTTAAACTATTAAAATGTACAGAAATAACTCTTTATATCTAGTTTTCTATAATGTTTGCTGAAGAGCTTGTGTCAACGCTTCTGTTCCTGCTGGCTGCTAGCCACACCCCTTACAGTTTTCTTCTAAACTCTAACTATATATATATATCTTTTTTACTGTACCACAACAAGCATATTTTTATATTCTCTTCTTCCAGAATATTCCTTTCAATACTTAACCAGTCTGCTGTATAACCACCGCTTGTTTCTCTTAACCACTGTGCAACTTGTAGTGCTCGACATGACAGGAAATAAATCTGAAAATCAGCCATTTTAGACCTCCTTTTCCTTCACTCTTACTTTTAAATAAGTTTCTTTTTTTTTTATAGTTCAAGAGGAGATTGGTTATTACATTTTGAATCATGAGAACCAGCTTTTTGCTATTTTCATCAAAGACATTGTAAATACCTATAATACTCTTGGGAGAAGGTTCATTTTTGCTACTTCTAGTCCGTTTCATAAATTCACTGGCAACTTTCTCCATCTTTCTATGTCATCTTCAATTTAGCTTTTAAGCCTTTTCAGTTATCTCCTACTGTTTTCAAGTCTTTTTTTAATTATAATATCCAAGTATTCTACTTCTTCCTGCTCCCATTTTAGATCCAAATCTGTTATGTATCCTTTAAGGCATCCCCCATTCAATTATAAGATACTTGTTTTGTCTTTATTCATTTTAAAACCTGTCATTAACCCGAACATGTCCATGTGTGACAGTATGTTTGGTATGGATTGTGGTGGGTTTGTAATTGTAAGTAGTGTGTCATCTACAAATAATGGCCCCTACGCATGATCAGGGTGTAGGGACGCGTGAAATGTGCATACCCAGCCTGCAACCCTGTGGACAGGTGTGCTGGTACTAGCATTCACAAATGCCAGCTACCTGTCCGTGGTCCCACCCCCTGGTATGCAGGTCCACACAGGGCAGGCAGAGGCGGAGACATGGACCAGCCAGGCATCAGTCTGATGCCCGGCATGGGTCTGACAGTGGATACCATGCAAGGTGGGGCATGCATTGTGTCGCCCCATGAATGTCAGAGGGCGGTGGCTGCAGTGGGTGGCAGGGGTGCAGTGCTGCCAGCCCTCACTGTTGGCACCGATGTGGTCCGTGAGATGGGGGCATGCCTGCTGACAGGGGTGGAGGGACACATCCTCCAGTAGTGGGGAGGTGTTGGCATGCAGTGCTACTGGGGCGGGTGGGTGGCAGCCTTGACCCAGTGCCCTGTGAGGGGTAAGAGTATCATGGGCATTGGGGAGCACCATACTCACTGCTGTGCCGCAGGTGGTGGTGGCATCAGGCGGCCCTGGTGGTTTGGTACGCTACTCCCCAGTCCAGTGGGTGTGTGCAAGCCACAAAGGTGGTTTATAGCTGGGTCTCAAATGGAGATGGAGAGAGGATCACAGATGTAGAAGTGGGTAGCCATCTGGGAACTAGCGACCATCGAACAGTATGGTTCACAATAAACACAGCAATAGAGTCAAGCCATACAAAGACAAAAGTACTGGACTTTAGGAGGCTGACTTGCTAAAATGGTGAGTGCCTAAGGAATGCACTAGCAAATGGGTGGGAAGGAGGGTGGAAGAACAATGGGAATAATAAAAACTGCCATCACAGAGGTAACGAGCCTTTGTGTGAAGCAAATAAACAAAACAAGGCGATGTAAGAAACCACTATGGTTCTCAAAGGAAGTGGCAGTGAAGGTTCAAGAGATAAAGGAAAGAATTCAGGAAGCAAAGGAATTCAGCAGGAGCAGGACAGAGAACTGTATCAGTTAAAGTAAAAGGAGGCTGGGAAGGCAGTCAGAACAGCAAAGGCCCAAACTGAGGAAAAGATAGCCAACTCAGTTAAGAAGGGAATAAAACCTTTTATAGGTACATCAGGGAGCAAAGGAAGACCAAGGAGGGATAGTGAGGCTTAATAAAGGGGAGGGAGGGTGGGCAGAGGGAGAATGTGAAAAGCAGAGATACTAAACAAATATTTTTGCTCAGTATTTACAAAGGAAGAGGGAGGTATATAAAACAAACAGTAGTAACACTCTGGATACAGAAGTTGATACCAGCCCATTTACAGAAGAAAGGGTTCTGAAAGAACTCTTAAAACTGAAGGTGGACAAAGCAATGGGGCCTGATGGGATTCATCCCAGAATTCTAAAAGAACTAAGGGTAGAACTAGTGACACCACTGACTACCCTCTTTAACAAATCATGGGAGGATGGGGTGGTACTCGAGGACTGGAGGAGGGCAGATGTGATTCCCCTTCACAAAAGTGGGAGCAAGGCAGAAGCAGGAAACTATAGACCTGTTAGTTTAACCTCAGTGATAGGGAAAATGATGGAATCACTTCTAAAGGAAAGAATTGTCGAGTATCTAGAGGCCAGAGGGGCACAAGACCCTAGGCAGCATGGATTCTGGCCGGGAAGGTCATGCCAGGCAGAATCTGATAGATTTCTTTGACTGGGTGACCAAGTAGTAGATCAGGGAGGGCTGTGGACATGGCCTACCTAGACTTTAGCAAGGCATTTGACACAGTCCACACAAAGATTAATATATAAGTTAGCCAGCCTGGGAGTGGGTCCCAAGATGACAGCCTGGGTAAGGAATTGGCTGGAGAATAGGACACAGAGAGTAATAGTAAATTGAGTCCACTCAGAAGAAAGGAGGGTTACTAGCGGGTACCGCAGGGTTCAATATTGGGACCAGTCCTCTTCAATGTCTTTATAAGTGACATTGCAGAGGGACTGGAAGGAAAAGTATGTCTCTTTGCAGATGACACTAAGATCTGCAACAGAGTTGATGCACAGGGTGGGGTGGAAAGGATGAGAAGGGACTTGGCAAGGTTAGAGGAATGGTCAAATGTATGGCAGCTTAGATTCAATGCTAAGAAGTGCAAGGTAATGCACCTGGGAAACAAAACCCAGGGGAAGAGTACACAATGGGGGGTGAGATACTAACAACAACAAAAATGGAAAGGGACCTGGGGGTAGTCATATCAGATGACCTAAAGGTGGGCAAGCAATGTGAGAAGGCAGCAAGGAGGGCTGGGGGGATACTGGGATGCATAGGGAGAGGCATCACCAGTAGAAAACAGGAAGTTATTATCCCTCTGTACAGACAGCTGGTGAGACCCCATCTGGAGTACTGTGTGCAGTTCTGGAGACCCAATCTCCAAAAGACATAAGACAGGATGGAAGCTGTCCAGAGATGGGCAACTAAAATGGTGCAGGGTCTGCACGGAGGACATATGAAGAGAGACTTAAGGAGCTTAATATGTATAGCCTCGAGGAAAGGAGGAGGGGGACATGATAGAAACTTTCAAGTACCTCAAGGAATCAACAAAGTCCAAGAGGTAGCATCTTTCAAAAAGAGGTGTGCAAGAACAAGAGGGCACAATTTGAAGATAGAGGCGGCTCAGAGGTAATTTAAGGAAGTATTTTTTCACAGAGAGGTTGTGGATGCATGGAATGGCCTTCCGGAGGAGGTTGTGGAGTCAAAATCAGTGGTGGAATTCAAGCATGCATGGGATAGTCATAAGGCAATTCTGGGGTGGGGTAGAAAGAAGTAGGCTGCTGGTTAACTAGGATCTGCAGCTTATCCAGTAGGTAGGAAATGGGCAGACTGGGTGGGCAAGCGGTCCTATCTGCCATCAAATTCTATGTTTCTATGTTTCTTTCTGGTGTGCCAGCCCCCTATGCACCCTGTGGCCAGCACTATGCGCCTCAGTGCATGGTGCATAGTGAAACCCACCCCTCGCCTGCCCCGGCATGTTGCTCATCGCGCAGCTGGGGGATTGGGCGCATGTGCACCCCCTTGGCCACCATCCGCGTGGGTGGGCGCAGTTGGTGTGGGGTGGCTACTGCAATCTGAACTCATAGCCACTCTGCACCATTCTTGCATAGGGCCCAAGAGCTTAAAAGTTTCCCCTTTCCATATTTATTCATTCTATTTGTGGATCTCGGGGTTAAGTTATGTACTAAGGGATCTACTGAAAGTATAAATAGCAGGGACTGTGGGCAACCTTGTTTTGTGCCTCCCTTTATTTCAAACCATTCTGATGCTAAACCATTTTAGTAACTGATGCAGAAGTTTTTTATATTCTGATGCTAAACCATTTTTCATAACTGATGCAGAAGTTTTTATATAATATCCTGATCCATGTTAAGTACTCCTCAGGAAGTTATATTTCTCCAAGATGTTAAATAGGCATTCCCAGTTTACTCTCTCAAATGTTTTTTCAGCATCAATCAACATTAATTTATTTATTTTATTCTTTGGTAACTAAGTAAAGACACTAGGCATAAGTGCCTGTTTTCAGGGGCGACCAGGGCGGGAGCACTGGGAGGTTAAGTGACTTGCTCAGAGTCACACAGTATGTAAGTGGAGGTTGTGGGAATCAAACCCAGGTCAGCTGGATTAACCAAGCTCATTCACAGTGTGTTACTCTAACCTCTAGGCTACACTGCCAGCCCAATAATTAATTAATTAATGCTATGGGCTGAGCAGATTTCTCTGCGATTTCAAGTAGGTGGAACATTTTCTTTACATTATCTGATGCCAGTCTCCCTTTTACAAAATCTACTTGTTGTAGGCTTAAGATTTTCCCCATTATTCCCTCTATCCTATTTGCAAACATTTTAGCTAGTATGTTTGAATCAGTATTGATTAGTGTTATGGGTCTATAATTTGTACAGTCTGTTGGTTCTTTATTGACTTTATGTAGAGTGTTATTAGCCCTTCATGCTTCCTTAAAAACTTGTAATAAAACTGGGGCTATTTCCTCCACCAATATGACATAGTAATTTGCTAAATACCCATCTGTGCCTGGGGCTTCGCTTTTTTCAGGGGCTAAATGGCTGTTATCACTTCTTGTAATGTTATTTTCAGATATATATGGGAGAAGAGAAACAGCAAGGATCAGATTGTTCGAATTGTGAGATTGTCAGATTGTTAGGATCAAGAATGGCAGAAGTTGGGTGGAAAAGGGAGTAGAGCAGGTAGAAGTACTCAATGAGCACTTCTATTCAGTATTTACCAGGGAGAGGGAACTATAACTAAGGGGAAGGGTTGGGGGGAGTAGGGGGGGAAGCGGTCACGGATGGGGTAATCACAGAGGAAAGAGTATTAGAGAGCTTTGAGTCCCTGAGGGTAGATAAGGCACCAGGGTAATGGAGTTCATCTTAGAGTTCTGAGAGAGCTGGCAGAGGTCCCGGTGGGGCGACTGGCAGACCTATTCAACACCTCCCTGGATACAGGGTGTTTGCCCAATGATTGGAGGGTGGCTTATGTGGTGCCCCTCCATAAGATTGGGTCCCAGAGATGATCCAGGGAACTATAGACCGGTGAGCCTTGCCGCAATTGTAGGAAAGCTAAGGGAGACTATCCCCAAGGAAAGGCTGGTACAGTTTCTGGAGGATAATGGTCTCCAGGATGGCAAACAGCTTGGGTTTGCAGATCCTGCCAGATGAACCTAGTGGACTTTTTTTGATTGGGTGATGAGGGCACTAGACAAGGGTCATGCGGTGGATGTCCTTCACCTGGATTTCGCAAGGCCTATCACTCGGAGCCTCATGGTAGGCTGCCCAGCAAATTGAGTATCGTGGGAGTGGGCAAGAAACTGGTTAGATGGGTCAAGAGCTGGTTACAGGACAGGCAGCAGATGGTAGTAGTGGGGGGGGGGGGTGAATTATCAGAGTCCAGAGCGGGAACAAGTGGAGCCCCACAGGGCTCAGTGTTGGGACCAGTGCTGTTTATCATGTCCATAGCCAATACTTCAGATGGTATAAAAAGTACGATCAGCCTCTTTGCAGACAACACTAAGATCTGTGCCACAGTAGATGTGGGGGAGAGGAGGAGTAGGAGGCAAAGTACTCCAGGAGGACTTTAGGACTGGAGGGATGGTCAAACACATGGCAACTTAGGTTCAATGCCAAGAAATGCAAAGTCATGCACTTGGGAGCCAAGAACCCTAAAAATAGTTACTGGTTGGGAGGAGTGCAGTTATCCACGTCAACAGAGGAGAAGGATCTGGGTGTACTGGTAACAGGAAATGAACCACTCAGCCCAGTGCAGGAAGGCAGCGGCAAAGCCAACAGAATAATGGGGTGCATCATAAGGGAATCATTTCTAGGAGCGGGACAGCATCCTGCCCTGTACAGGTCCCTGGTGAGACCACAGTTGGAGTAATGCATGTAGTATTGGTGCCCTTACTTGAACAAGGACATTTAGCTACTGGAGGGGTATAGCTCAGGACAGCGAAACTCCTGGGATTGGGAGATAAACCTTATGAGGGAGAGGGAGAGCGTAATACGTATTTCCTGGAGGATGGAAGGAGAGGGGGATATGACTGAGACCTTCAAATACCTGAAGACATAAACAGAGTGAACACCAAGAGTATTTTCAAATTAAAAGGTGGGAGGAAACCAGGGGCCACAGTCTGAAATTGAAAGGAGGCAGATTCAGGAGAGAAATGAGGATGCACTATTCCACCGAAAGGGTGGTCACAGGGTGGAATGTTCTGCCAGAGGAGGTGGTATCACTGCGGACAGTGAGCAACTTCAAGAGGGGGTGGGACAGGATCAAGGGGAGGGCTCAAACCAGGAGTGGATGGGGGTGGGTGTGAGTGAAACGGGAGGAAAAACAGTGTGTGGGGGCAAATGGAGGGGGGTGACTGCAGTCTATATGGCTGAAGTGCTGCACACTTGAGCAGACCAGATACACCGTAACACCTGTATCTGCTGCCATTTCATATGTTCATGTGTTCGTATTTCCCTCTTCGGACGAATCTTATCTAAATCCGATATCTGTGGTAGCTCTAACCCCTCTAAAAAGTTACTCATTACTTTCTTACAGTTTGTAGCTTTTTCACTTTTATATAAATTCTTATACATTGTCTTAAATATAGCATTTATCTTTTAATTATCTAGTGTCAGAGTTTGAGTTGCCAGGTTTTTTATAACTTTACTATACCATATTCTTACTTTCTTGCTTCAGCCTAATTGTAGGAGTTTCTGGGCTTTTGGGTCAATAGAGACATATCTGAATTTTGCCTTTTGTATACTAAGCTCTGCCTCTCTCCCTTAGTAGTTCATCATAGTTTGTTTTATGTTCTGGCCATTTTTTCTTCAGATGGATTCCCTTTTAATGTCTGTTCTTTCTTACTAATTTCATTCCTTTTTTCTGTTATTTAGTTTTGTCGTTTTTGATCTTTAATGAAATTCCTATCAATTCTCTATTTCACAAAACATTTAAGTACTTCCCATGTCCTGCCCTATGAGGTGTCTTTTAAAACATTTAGATCCATGAAATACTTAATATTCTCTTTTACTTGCTTTATTATGTGTTCATCTTTCAGCAGGAAGTTATTTTCCTTCTTATGTTTCCAATCTGACTGTTCCCACATTCTATCTTCAGTGAGATTGGGGCATGACCAGAAATAACTATTGGATGTACAGTAGCATCTTTTATGTTTTGAACATTTTGCATCTGTACATATATCTGATCTATCCCAGATCCACTTCTGTGGGGTGTGATCAAAGGTATATTCTTTTCCCCAGGATTAATGACTCTCCATGCATCTTACAATCTATTGATTTCTACTATTTTTTTTCTCTCCCTGTTCCTGCTTCTTGTCCTTCCTCTCCCTTCCCCTTCCTGATTCTCCTTCCCTTCTCCTTCCTGTGCTCCCTCATCTCCTTGCACTTCCATTACAAACACTGCTCACAGACCCCTGCCTGCCCCTTCTCCACCACCCCCACTGTCCTATTACCACCCGTCTCCCCTCCCATCATCCACTACACTCCTCCCAACCCTCTGTCCTCCCTCTTATCTCCAAGTTCTCCGCTTGACAATGTCGAATCCTGACAGCATCCTTCCTTCTCTCTCCCCTTTGCACTCCTATGACAATGTCAGATTCTGACAGCATCCCTCTCCGCCCTTCCCCCTGTGTACCTCCTTAAGCACTGAAACCTAGTGCACTTCTTACTGAAACTTGTTTTTTTATACTGTTTATTAAAATTAATCATGTTTTACAACACCCAAGCAAAAGCGTTGTACAACATTATGCATATCCAAAAACGTATGAAAAATATATTGTCTCAAGCAATCTTTTGTCTGTCTACATTTGATTTGGTCAGTTTTTCTTTTACTTATTTTACAATAGACCTGTTGTTTTATATGTGTTATTTTTAGCTAGGTAAGAAAAGATCACATTATAGTATTAACCATAAATAAGATTACAATATATTATTAAAAACAAACAAAAAATAGTAAAACCAAACTGTCTGGTCTCATAATTCCTTATCTAATGTAGGTAACTTTAAGAGTATTACTTTTCTCTGTCTGACTATATGTTTTTAGGTTGTCTCTGTTCACTCTCTTTCCTCCCACTTGTCCCACGCCTATCCCCCCAGTCTAATACTCATGTAGTATATTAAGGGTTTCTGGTTTTAGATGTTTATTTTTTCAGAAACACGGGCCCAGATATTCAAAAGAGCTGAGCCATGCGCAATAGGGTTGCGCCTGCACAAGTCTGAAATGCGCCATTCTGTGATATTCAGCAGGAGGCAGTTGCACCCCCAAAATCATGCTGAGCAACAGCGCAATGCTACTGAAGGCATGCGCAACTGAAGGGGGAGGAACCATGCATAAACTGCACAGCCCGATATTCAGCCGGGCCGTGCAGAGTTATGCAGGTGCAACCCCCTACCTGCGCCTGCACAACTTTAGGCAAAAAAAAAAAAAAAAAAGGATCAAGTCGAGGGCCACCCACAGGTGAGCTGCCACATTGCAGGGCGCAACACAGCAGCTGCCACCTGTGGGTGGCCTCCCTGTTCGTGCCCGCAGCCTGATTGCAGGCATAATAGTAACCCCGTGGCCCGATCCGGGCAGCGATAGTCCCCCACCGCGGCAGCCCAATTGCGGGCATAATATGTTTCCCCACCCCGACTAGCCCGATCCGGGCATGCAGTAACACCCCTCCCCCGACTAGCCGATCGCGGGCAATTACCCACCCCAACTAGCCCGATCATGGGCATACAGCAACTCCCCGACTAGCCCGATCACGGGCGGCATCCTCAACCCCTACATCCAGAATCCCTGGTGATCTAGTGGCCCCCTCCATACAATTTTCTCGCTCTCCCCCAGTCAGCGGCGGGCAGCACCACACACCTGCCACCCCCCCTGACAGCTCAGTTGGCTGCACACCCATTGGTTCAGGCATGAGCCAATGGGCATGAAGCCATACCGTACAAGGCAGTCCGGATATGTGAATGAACTCATCCATTCACATATCTGGACTGCTTCTGACATAGATGCATGCCCATTGGCTCATGCTCTGAACCAATGGGCATGCAGCCCTACCAAGCTATCAGTCAGTAGGTGGTGGGGCGGCAGGAGAGTAGGGTGCTGCTGCCCGCTGGCTGAGGGGCGGAGCGGGTGGTGGGGCTCCGTGGGCGGAGGTGGGGGGCCAATAGATCACCAGGATTCTGGATGTGGGGTTGAGGATGCCGCCCGCGATCGGGTCAGTCAGGTGGGAGTTGCTGCACGCCCGCGATCGGGCTAGTCGGGGTGGGGAGTTACAAAGCGCCCGGCGATCGGGCTAGTCGGGGGTGGGGAGTTGCTGCATGCCCGCGATCGGGCTAGTCGGGGGTGGGGAGTTGCTGCATGCCCGCCGATCCGCTAGTCGGGGGTGGGGAGTTGCTGTAGCCCAACGATTGGGCTAGCCGAGGGGGTGCAGGAGTTGCTATGCCCGCGACCGGGCTAGTCAGGGGTGGGGAGTTGCTGTATGCCCGAGATCGGCTAGTCGGGGTGGGGGATTTATTACGCTATGCCCGCGATCGGGCTACTGGGGAGTTTACATTATGCCCAATTGGGCTGCTGGGGGAGGGACGGAATACTGTTCTGCCTGCGATCGGGCTGCAGGGGGCATCGGTCCCCGACGGCTGCTGTCTGGCAGGGCGCCAGGTGCAAGTCGTTGGGGATCGGCGCACCTGCATGCTAATGGCATGCAAATGGGGCCGTAATTAGATGCAAATGGCAAATGGCCCCCTGTGCACCTTGCATAAATTATGGCCCCCTTCGTATGTCACCTTTTGAATATCGTAGGTTTGCACATGGCGCAATGGAACTTGCGCCACCGCATCTGAATGCTTCACTCTGACCACTTGCAGTGGCACAAGTTCCACTGCACCATGCACAGTGGCTGTGGCCAGGGGGCGATATTCAAAGAAGTTGCTCAATAGCGCAACTCGGTTGAATATCGCCCTGGCCACACCCCAGCACAACTTTTTTGAGCAGTGCAAGGGCTTGCGCCACAGAATGGCGGTTTGAATATCTGGCCCATTGTGTTTATTTATAAGCATTTCTCGCACCTTTTTAAATCGATAATATTCTGTGTTTTCCAGTGTAAATAAAGAAAAAGCATCATAGATCCACCACTTAAATTTCCATAGTTGTTGTTTGGTGAGACCTCTCTGAATCCCCCTCCTCCACCCCTCAAGAACCACCTTTGTGCCAGAAAAATTTGTTTCCAACACCCCTATCCTGCTCTCCATAAAGATAACAGCACAGAGTGACGGATTGGAATGTTCTGCCTTATCTATCCATTTCCACAATGAATCATACTGCGGATTATCCCCCAAGAGTGCCACTCTCATTTGTGCTGCTATCCAATAACCATGCAAATTCAGAAGGGCTAGGCCTTCCTGTTGCTTGGGGAGTTGCAAAAGGGTCCTCCGGACTCTGGGATGGCCCTTACCCCATAGAAACTTATAAAACATTCACTGCCATTGCTCTATGTCCTTCCTAGTCACCTGACAAGGTACACATTGAAATTAGTAGAGCAGTCTGGATAAGGCATTTATTTTCAATGCCTTTGGCGTGCATGGACAGAGGCAGCAGTGACCATCTCCTAAAATCCACTTTTAAGTGATCTATCAAGGGTGGGTAATTTAGAATATAGAGTTGTGTGTTCTCTGTACCTAATTTTATGCCCAAGTACTTCATATCCCAGTCATGGCGAAACGCTCTTGTAATTGGGGTGAGGCCTCATAACCATAACTTAGAACTTCCGTTTTGGTTCTATTCAGGGTATACCCAGAGGTGTCAGAAAAATTCTCAATTAGTTCAAAAACTGCCACCAGGGAGACATCCAGGTCAGAGAGGAAGAGGAGTATATCATCTGTGTACAGGACCAATTTATGATCTACTCCGGCCACACATATGCCCTGCACTTCCCATGTTTGATGTATGGTCTGAACTAGGGGCTCCATGTAGAGGGTGAAGAGGAGTGGAGAGAGAGAGAGAGAGAGAGAGAGAGAGGGCATTCCTGTCTGGTCCCCCTGACCAGCACAAGAATGGAAGATATATGCCCATTAGCCCATATGTAGGCATTTGCCCCATTATGTAATCGAAACAGTCCATCCAAGAACTCAACGGGCAGCCCAAACCAGGAAAGGGCCTTTTGGAGGAAGAACTAAGAGACCTTATCAAAGGCCTTCTCTGCACAAAGACTTAACAACAGGGAGGGCGTCCCCATTTTATGTATATAATCAGTTATATGGGCTGTTCGTCTGAGATTGTCCCGAGCCTGACGTCCCGGGACAAACCCAGTTTGGTCTAACTGTATCAACCTCGGGAGTAACTGCTGAAGTTGGTGTGCTCAAATGGTCATCAGTATTTTGTAGTCATTATTTAACAGGGATATTGGATGACAGGAAATACATTTAGTGGGGTCCTTCCCCAGTTTGGACAACACAGATATGACCGCTGTCAACCACGAGGGTGCAGTATGAACATCCTCCCCCAGCATCCCTGCATAGACCTTTAATAAAAGTGGCAGGACCATTTCCCTAAAAGTTTTGTAAAACTTCGATGGTAGCCCATCCGTTCCCAGGCATTTCCCAGTTTTTAGATCTCCCACTACCCCCTTAAGCTCCTCACCAGTGACAGGAGCCAGCAAACCCTCTCCTTGCTCACAGAAGAGCTCCAGGAGAGTAAGCCTGTTCAGGAACTCTGCCACTTTCCCTCCGTCTGGATCCGGGTCTGGGCAATATAACGAGGAATAAAAATCTCTAAAGGCCTCTGCTATGTTTGCTATTTGGTGTTCCAATTGAGCAGTCCGAGGATGTTGGATAGAAGTTATAGTGGCCCTGGTCTTCTGAACTCACAGCCAATTAGCTAGCAGTCTCAATGAACAAGGTCCTCCCTCATAATACTTCTGTATTAAGAAAAGGAGTTTTTGTTCCACTTGGTAGTCTAACAAGTCCCTTAACTCTTTCTTAAGTTTCCGTAACTTCTTTGTTCTTTCTCTGTTTTCTCCTTTTGTAATACTTCCAATGTCTGAATTTGGGATGTTAAGCTGGCCCGTTTAGCTTCCCTGGCCCTATTTTTCCCTACTGAAATTTCTATGAACTTACCCTTTATGCCTTAGCTATGTCCCACAATATCATGTCTGACACCCCTGCAGCAGAAGTATCCCCCAGGGACTGCTTATATACATCCTGGGTGGTTTCCTGGGTGGTTTCCTTAACTTCAGGATCCCTCAGAAGGGACACGTTTAAATGGCAGAGTGTGTTCCTCTTACATTCTCCTATGTCAATTTTCATAAATAGTGGAGAGTGGTCTGAAAGTATAAAATCCCCCATCCATACCTCTTGGACCTTAGCCACCTCCTCCTTTGGAAGAAGGCAGTAGTCCAATCTCAAGAACATCTGGTGGGAAACCGAGTGATATGTGTAGTCCTTCCATCTCCCATTCAGATGATGTCAGATATCCACCATGCCCAGCTCCCCCAGGAGCCTAACAACTTCCTGGGCTACCTTATGCTCCCTCCTTAGGATCCCCGATGTAATATCCAGCTGCGGGTTCAATGTCAAATTAAGGTCCCCTTCACAAATAACAGTGCCCTCCTTCCAGTCATGTAAGGTGACCAAAAAGAACCTACAGTCCACAAAGGCTGACCCAGGTGGAAAATAAACTGAGACCAATATGACCATATTCATCATGAGCCGCCCTTTTAGTAAAACAAAATGTTCCTCCTTGTCTGCCAAGATGTCTGTTCATTCAAACTGCACCCTGGAGGGTACCATAATGGCCACCCCCACGTCCTTTCCTGTAAGAAGCTGTTGCCACCTCACGAAAGCCAAACTTAGCTAGCTTATCATGTTCTGGTTTGAGAGGTGTATTTCTTGAAGGAAAGCAAATTCTACCTTGGACCTTTTGAGAAAACGAATAACTTTGCTCCGTTTTACCGTAGTTGTGAGGCCATGGACATTGTGGGAGCAAATGCATGTACTTAGCTTAGCCATCATTACGTTCAGATATGAAAAAGCAATGTGAAAAAAACTCTTCCCTTCTCCCCCCTCATCTCCCTCTTCCCGCACTTAAGTAAACTGCTTGAAAAAGTTGTCCATCACCAACTTACGGGACACCTTGAAAAATACCACCTCCTGTGTCCTCACCAGCACAGTTTCTGCAAACACCACAGTACCTCCTCTGCCTTGTCCCTTCTCACCAACCACATCCTTAGTAACATGGACATAGGCAAAGCCACAGGGGTGGTGTTTGTGGACGTATCAAAAGCTTTTGATCTCGTGGACCACTACCCGCTCCTCTCCACCTTACCAAACTTCAGCTGCTCCCCTGACACTGTCTCATGGTTCTGTAGCTACCTGTCCAACAGATCCCAGTCTGTTTTGATAGGCAAGGATCCCTCTACTGCCCTCCCTATTCACACTGGGGTACCCCAGGGCTCAACACTTGGACCCCTCCTATTTTCTATGTTCATCAACGGTCTTCCCAATGAGAGCATAACCTGCAGTGCTCTCCTCTATGCAGATGTCCTAGTCATCTACCACAGCACTAAATCTCTGGACTCCATATCTTCCACTCTCTCTCTCAACTTTGGGGCTGCACAGAACTGGTTCTTCTCCAGGAGACTTTTTGTAAATGAAAAGAAGACCAAAGCCATGCTCTTTGGCTCCAAACCATTCCTTGCTAAGTCCACCAAAGCTAAAACCTGTCTCCTCATTGTCACCCCAGCTGGCCCTCACCTTGAAACTGTCCCCTCCTTCAAATACCTAGGTGTTATGCCGGCCCGTCGGCGCAGCGACAAGTTCCTTGCTGACGCCGGCGACCCGGGTTCGAGGCAGACCCGGAGTGGTCGGAGGCACGGCGAAAAGAAAGATCGGCGTCCATAGGCTGCTCTCCTTCTCCGGGGGTGGTGATGACAGCACCGGGCGTTAGAGACCCCTAGCGGAGGCTGGGGTACTCACGCTGCAGCGGCGCTGCGTCAGGGGTGGAGGCGGGGCGGGCAGCTGGCGTCATTGCACGTCCCTGCCTCCAAGGGGAGAAAAACCAAGGAGGAAAATCAGTAGGAGGGGTGGTCCTCCGTCTAGATGAAGCCTCCCCGGAGCTCGATTCACTCCTGCCGCCGCACTCCCAACCAGATACTGGTTCCACGGCACCAGGGAACTGGGGTCGTGGCCCCGCCCTCCGGGGGGAAAGCCGGGGGTGACGGCAATGGGCAGATGGTGGAAGCTCCGGGGCCGTGACCAGGCAGATGGAAGACGGAGGACCCCAAAAAAAAAAAAAAAAAAAATACCTAGGTGTTACGCTTGACCCCTCCCTCACCTTCAGTGAGCATGTCTGCACTACAGTGAAGAAAATTCACCAAAAGCTTACCGCCTCATTCATTTCCTAACTTCTGAGGCACGCCTAGCCATTGCTTTGGAAATCTACTGCCTCTCTTTGATTATTGCTCCCCAGTATACTCCACTGTATCTGCCTCACTATGCTCTCAACTAAATACCACGTACAATTCTATCTGTCAATTTGCCCTTCAAGCCCCTGTCTCTACCCACCACTGCTCACTATACAAATCTCTAGGCTGGCTCTCACTTCAGGGCCACTTCGACTTTGCCTTGGGCAGTCTACTTGACAATTTGCTGAGGAACTCTGGTGTCTCCCTACTCACCACTGCTTAAGGAAAATACTCGCAGCCTTAGGGCTTCCTCTGTTCCTCCTCTAGTAGTTCCCTGTACATCTACTGTGATGGCTAGCAAACCCTTCTCTGTCTTAGCCCCTTCCCTGAGGAATAGGCTCCCATTTTCCATCAGGTCCTCTCCCTCCCATGAGTCCTTCAAATCTAATCTGAGAAGCTGGCTCCTGGTGGAAACCATTTGCAGCTGCTTTCTTGACAACTCTAAGGCCCTTGACCCACCATAGTACTTATTCGGCATTGTTTTGTCTGTGATTCAGCCACCATTCTTTATTTCTTGGCACTTAAGCCTAGGTCAGAGAACCTTGTTGCATTGTTCCTACTGCTAGTAGAAACTCTTCTTGCACTAGTTTTTCTTTCTTACCGTTGGTCTGCTTATACTGTGCTCCATCTACTGTATTACTGTTTTATTTATTTATTTGTACAATCGGATTTGAAACCTTTGAGCCAGAGGCTCGTTTACAAAGGTACCTCGTCACAGAGAGGACAACAGTGTTACAATATTATAGTAGGTTGACATACAGATTTACACAGATTTTACACAGACATTGTTACATACATTTTGCACATTTAATAAAACAGTAGTCACATAAAGACAAATATCTGGCAGGGGGGAATGAAGGAAACCAGGTGGGAGGAGGAGGGAAGGGGGGCGGAGGAGGCAGTGCGGAGGGCTTTGTCGAAGTGCACTCAGTGATATGCGAGCAACCCGTTAGTGACAGGAACAGCAGTGGGTGTTGAACAGGTGGCTAAGATGTACTGGCTTTGCGGTTTTTGCCATATTTACTCCTGTATTTAGTATATCCTTGTATATATATTCTTATTGTAACCCATGTGAATTACTACCATAATCCATCTTGTACATATTATTTGAATAATTTAATTTGGTGTAGCCTGTACTTGACCTCTCACAGAATGTTTGTATATTATTCTGCTGCCTGTTTGTACCTACACTGTTTGTATCACTGTACTGTACTGATATTTTGTTTTCCTGCCACAGTTGTGGCCTGGGTCGTGACTGAAAATGATCCTTTGGATCAGCTTGCTTACCCGGTTACCAAATACATAAATAAATAAAAAAAATAACCTGTACCAAGCGTTTGTTGGCAGAGAAAAGATTTCAGATTATCAATTGAGACCTTACATTTCAGTAACATAGAAAAACACATGAACCTATACATAGCCAACTGGGCTATATAGAAACAATTTTGAACTGTAAGTGGCTTCCAAGGTGGGAAATCCATAAGCATGGATTTCTGTTCCCTTCCCTCTGTAAGAGTAGAATTTCAACCAGAAGGGAAGGAGGAGGTAGCAAGTGTGTCCCTTTCTCTTGGGACCCCCCCCCCCAAAGGCAGATTCAACTGAATCAAGCCTAAAAGAAATACCCCATTGTCAAAGGGATGTCTCAAGGTGTATATGTGGAGTGGACTGGAGCACCCCAACAACCAGGAACAGAAGGGAGCAGGTACTGCTGGATGCCTTCCAGGACAGCTTCCTGCTGCAAATGGTCAGTGAATCAACCAGGTTAGGGAATACCCTTGACCTTGTGCTGGCAAATGGGGACTTTGTGAGAGAACTTACAGTGGAGGAACCGCTGTCAGGGAGTGACCCCCACTCAGTATGGCTCACATTGGATATGGGCAAGGAAGGAGTGGAATCTGGCACAATAGTGCTGGACTTCAGGAGGGCCGACTTTGGGAGGATGGGGGAAGTGGTAAAGGGTACCTGGCCAGAATTCAATCTAGTATGGACACTAACCAGAGGTGGGAGCTCATAAAGCTGGGGATAGTGGAGGCAACCAAAACCTGCTGCAAAGTCCAGAGCAAGAAGGCTAGGGCTAAGAAACCGATCTGGTTGAGCAAGGAGGTCATGGAAAGGTAAGGAGGAAAGAGCTGCCTTTAGGAAGTACAAGAAAACAGGGAGGGGAGGACAGGAGGAGTACTTGACAGAATCAAAGGAGGTGACAAGGGCAGTAAAGAGCCAAAGCATCTACTGGAACTCAGGCTGGCACAAGGCATTAAGAAGGGAGAAGGACTTCTTTAAGTACATCAGGAGAAAAGGAATATAAGGACCACATAGTAAAGATTAGGAAGGAGGGTTGGGTGGAAGGCAGGGTGCGATAAAGTGAGCACTAAATGAGTACTTCTGCTCAGTATTTACTAAAGAGAAGAGGAGGGTGACACCCAAGGTGGGAGAAATGGCAGAAGCAGGGTGGGAAGTGGTGACAGATGGGAAATCATGGAGAGCAGAGTTCGAGAGGGTTTGAAGGCACTGAGGGTAGACAAGGCACCAGGCCCAGATGGCATCCACCCAGGTACTGAAGGAGCTGGCAGAGGTCCTTGCAGGACCTTTGGCAGACCTATTTAATGCCTCACTACATTGAGGTGTGTACCTCAGGACTGGAGGATGGCTCATGTGGTGCCCCTCCACAACAGTGGCTCCCAAGGATGAACCAGGAAACTACAGACCAGTGAGCCTCACATCCATCGTGGGTAGCTAATGGAGACTATCCTGAAGGAGAGGCTGGTGGCCCTCCCTAGAGGCCAAGAGGACTACAGGGCAGCAGACAGCATGGCTTCATCGTGGCAGATCCTGCCAAACCAACCTGGTCGAGTTCTATGACTGGGTAACTAGGCAACTGGACAGGGGCCATGCAGTGGATGTCCTGTATCTGGACTTCAGTAAGGCATTCGACTCAGTGCCCATGGAAGGCTGGGAAGGAAGTTAGTAGGCACAGGGTGGGTGCAAAACTGGTGAGATGGGTAGGAAACTGGCTGCAGAGAAGGCAACAGAGGGTGGTGGTGGGTGGGAGCTCTCACACCGAAGGGCAGTGACGCGGTGTTCCACAGGGCTCGGTGTTGGGACCAGTGTTGTTTGGGATATTCATTGCAGACATATCATGGGACATCAAGAGCAAGATCAGTCTGTTTGCTGATGATACCAAGGTAGGCGCAGTGGTGGATGACCTAGGGGGATGGCAGGGGTTGCAGGATGATCTGGCAAAGCTTGAAACCTAATCAGACACCTGGCAACTGGGCTTTAATGCCAAAAAGTGCAAGGTGCTGCATTTTGGGATGAAGAACCCAAGGAGGAGTTACCAGCTAGGGGAGTGCAGCTAGCCCAGACAGAGGAGGAGAAGGATCTGGGTGTGCTCATTACAGGGTCAATGAACAACTCGGCACAATGTAGGGAAGGCAGCTGCAAAGGCCAACAAAATGCTGGGTTGTATTGCAAGGGTATATCCTCGGGGAGGAGGAGTGATTCTGCTACTGTATAGGTCATTAGTTAGACCACACCTGGAGTACTGCGTGCAGTACCAGGTCGTATCTGAAGAGGACATTAAGTTACTGGAGGGTGCAGCGAGCGACAAAAGATAATCAAGGGCTGGGGACTTATCATATGAGAAGAGGTTGAAGGAGTTGAACATGTACTCACTGGAGGAGAGAGACACGGGTGACATGATTGAAACCTTTAAATACATGAAAGGAATAAACAAGGCGGGTACAGAGGGGCTGTTCCAAAGTAAGGGAGGGAGGGACACCAGGGGCCATGATATGAGTCTGGAGCGAGGAAGGTTCAGGAGGGAGATGAGGAGACAGTTTTTACAGAGAGGGTGGTGGCTGGGTGGAATCGGTACCTGCTGAAGTGGTATGCAGTAGAACAGTGGACTGCTTCAAACGAGGATGGGACAGGACAAGAGGGAGGGTTAATGAAGGGGAAGGGTGGAAGGGAGGGGAGCTGCAGAATAAGGGGTGCTAGCTGCACATACGAGCAGACTTGATAGACCTCTAGGCCTTTATCTGCTGGCAAATTTTGTATGTTCGTATTTTAACCTTCTGTTTCCAGACTACACTAACTGCATTCACCTTAATTATTGCTAGAGCATTTAACAACAATAAAAACAAGTTACTCACCTGTAACTGTAGTTCTGGCAGTGGTATATGGTGTATGTGACATAGACAGCCAGCTCTGAGTGCTCTGAGTAATGTATTAATTTTGTTTATTACATATAAAATATGTGATGGGAAGGTCAGTTTGAGGAAACTACAATCTTGCTGAACTGACACATAACCCCCCAGGGATAAGTTCAAAGGACAGGATGTATTTTAAACTGCAGATATCTGGGGTGCAATTACCTTGTCAATTTACTTTGATCCCAGGAAATGAAATTAGCCATTCATGGCATCCCCAGGAGAATCCTTTGATTATGCTCTAGGTGTCATACGGAAAGAGCATGCATGGGTTATGAATAACCTTCCAGGAACCAGCTCATTTCATCAAAGAGGTTGATGGCTGGGCCAAACAGGACCAGACGAATTTGGAAGGCCAAATATACATTCCTGGGGAACCCTTGAATTACATCAGAGAGACCTCTGAGGTGTAGATTCCAAGGCCCAGATGGGATTAAAGAGGCAGATACACCTTTGCTTTGAATACAATGACTTAGATCAAAGAAACTTTTGAGATGTATGTGTAGGCGAGCACAAACCGGTTTGGTCTGGTTAACCTGAGGGAGGAAAGGCAGTGAGGTCACCCATTATGTTTTTTTAAATATTTTATTTGGACATTCTGTATTGCAAAACATAGATTTTGATACACCAAGGCGGAGTTAGTGACCTCATGAGAAGGCCGTCTCAGAACTGTGTTTAGTTGCTGAAAGAACCTTGACAGAGATGGCACAAGACAATATTTCTGACCGAGAGAAGAAGGACAACATCAGCACTGTAGGAGAGAAGTATTATGTGGATAAGAGAGCTTAGTTTGTACCTTTAAAAGCAGGTTTTGTTTTTAAGATTGTATGTGTTTGGGATATTTGTTCTGTATTTATTGTTCTGTTTTGAAATTTTAAAGTAAAGATATATTTTACCACGGAAACTGCTTGGAGTGCCTTGACATTTCTTTTTATTTAAGTTGCGCTTTTAAAGGTTATAAGTGACACTGTATTTTAAGCTTATTGATATACCAAACTGGGAAATGGACAGAGTTCTCTAAAGTCTTGCATAGAGTTCTAAGGGTTCATTTGAAAGACCTGGTTGGGTGCCCGTAGGCAAAGATATCTGGCCCCCCGAAGACAGAATTATCTGAGCCTGATAATTGGGTATGCTAACAACAGGTTATCAGTTTGAATCCCTCCAGAGCCTGAGACTCAGGTGACTTGAACCCAAAAAACAGACAAGAGGGTTACCTTGTTCTGTTCACTGTACACAAATCATATGCTCAGAGGTTGGCACTTTGGAAGTAGAGGGCTGACCGGCTGAGCAAGTTTGTGACAGATTGGTTGGCAGCAGTGGCATAAAAAGTTTGGTGGTACAAGCTTCATTGTACAGGGTGTCAGCTTGAAACCGCTTAGCTCACTTGGAAAAAAGAAAGGCAGTGTTTTATTTCAAAAAGAAACAGAACTATATCCTTTGGCTTACAGTTAAGTTCACACCCATTTATTTTTTTCTGAAGTGCCAGTCAGAATAGTATTAGTAGTGAGGAAAGAAGAAAATGGCTTCCGAATACAGCAGGCATACTGTAGATTTCTTAAAGCAGTTGTGTGGGGACAGGGGAGTCCCATTTGGGATGAAAGCCAGTAAGTAGAATCTCACAGAGGCCCTGATGGTAGCAGATACCCAGAGCAGCGAGTCACAGACCGTGACTGAAAGGGACCAGACCTCGAGTGTGGCAGAACTAGCGGCCAGTGAGGGGTCCCGAGCTGATGAGGCGGACAGCAGGGCCACTGTCAGTGAAGGGCCACAGCAGCAGGGGATGGTCACCAGTATCCTGAATCCAGAGATACTCAAACTGCAAATTGAGTTGCGCAGGATGGAACTGGAGGCAGAGCGACAACAGAGAGAGGCGGATTGTGAGGCAGAGTGACAACAGAGAGAGGCAGATCGTGAGGCAGAGCAACAACAGAGGGAGGCGGACCATGAGGAACATAAGTGCCAGCGAGAGGCAGAGGAGAAGAGAGAGCAAGAATGCAGAGAGGCAGAGGAGAGGAGAGAGAGGAGCGCCAGTGGCAACACAAACTGGAGAAGCTACAACTCCAACCAGTGGCACCAGTGCAGGTAAGTGGCTTGGGTTTAACTGGGAACTGCAGGACTGGACTACAAATTGAACTCCAAATTAATAGCTGAGTTTAAGGAAGAGGAAGATATGGACGCTTTTTTAAATTATTTTGAAAAAGTTTGTGTTCAGGCTAAAATTCCTACACAGTCCTGGAGCTTCCAGCTATCCCCGCTATAACCGGAAAAGCTCAGGATGCATTGGGTCAAATGGACAATGAGGACAGTGATGATTACAGCAAGTTAAAAGTGGCCCTGTTAAAAAAATTTGAATTAACTGCTGAATCATACAGAGCTAAATTCCGTAAGCTCAGGAGAAGCCCTGATATGAGCTATGAGGAGCTAGTCATGAAACAACGTCAGTTTTTAAAACGTTGGTGGGAAGGAAGTGAGCAAACAATGTTGATAAAATTGAAAATGTGATTTTTTTAGAACAGTTTTATTGGGCATGCCCAGCAGAGTTAAAAACCTGGCTAGTGGACTGAGATCCAAAAACAGTGCAAGAGGCTGCCGAACTCTTGGACCGCTATGCCAAGAGCAGACCTGCTCTGAGAGCGAATGGGATGAGTGTGGCAGTGCAGAAAGGGAAAAGCGCGCCTTCAGGGCAGCTAAAACCCTCACTGCCTCCACCAAAACCAGTTAGCCCCAGGTTTCAAAGAAAAGATTTCTCTGAAGTAAGAAATGTTTGTTGGTTATGTAAAGAAACTGGGCACATTGCCAGACTGTGTACAAGAAGGACAAGCAATAATACGCAAAGTAGTACCAGAAAGGAAGTGGGTTGTTTGTGTGTCCCTGGAAGCATGCCAGTGAACATGAGGGAACACATGCACCCAGTCATGGTAAATGGCATACAGACACAGGGGTTAAGGGACACAGGGGCATTCCCTGACACTGGTAAAAGGGGATCTGATACAGCCTGGTCAGCTTATACCAAATAAATATGTGACTGTACAGGACTTTGCGGGTGAAGAGAAAACATTGCCACTGGCCAGTGTTCTCCTGGACTGGGGTGAAACAGGGGGAACTGTGCAACAGGTGGCTGTAGCTAACACATTAGCAATGGATGTGATCCTGGGTAACAATCTCCAGCAGGGGGTGGTATGTGCAGTTACCCGTAGCCAAGCAGCCAGGGAAAATTGTAGTTCTCTGAGCCCCCCAGAAGCCATTGGGGAAGATATTGAGAGGCTGGTTCCCCAGCCTGTGTCTCCAGAGGGGGAGACTGATAAAAAGAGGGTAGATATTTCCCCAGTAGCAAGTAACCACATAGCTACAGAGGGTTACTCCGAAGAGGAAGGGGTGGCATCTTATCAGAGGGTTCGGATTGACAGTGATCCTGAGGGCCCTGACGCTAGTGCTAGGGACCCTAGTTTAGCGACAGAAGGGGACCTGTCCCATGCCTTGGGAAGGTGTGAGAGGTTCACAGCTGCTCAGAGAAGTGACCCTAGTGTAGAGAAGCTGAGGACTTGGGCAGACTCAGATGGTGCACAGGGAGGTGACGGCAGACATAAGGTTTATTGGGAAAATGGACTTATGTATACACAGGCAGTACAGACAGAGGGAGGGAGGGATGCTAGGCAGGCAGCTTGTCTTTCTCCAGGGATATCATGAGCAGTTGCTCAAGGTTGCCCATGATATTCCCTTGTCTGGTCATCTGGGAATTGCACGCACAACGCAGTGGTTGGCACAGAATTTCTACTGGCCTAACTTCATCCAGCAGGTGAAGGAGTATTGCAGGTCTTGTCACCGGTGCCAAGAAATAGGGAAGGCGGGCAAGAAAACCCAAGCCACCCTGATCCCCTTGCCCATAGTGGAAGAGCCATTCCAGAGGGTGGGAATGGATATTGTGGGGCCTTTAAATACTCCCAGCTCCTCAGAGAAGAGATTCATCCTGACTGTGGTGGATTATGCCACCCGGTACCCAGAGGCAGTCGCCCTATCCTCTCTGAGGACAGACAAAGTGGCAGATGCCTTGCTTGGGATTTTCTCCCATGATGGGTTTCCACAGGAGGTAATCACCGATCGAGGGGGTTCCTTCATGTCGGACCTAATGAAATGTTTACGGAAGAAGTGTGGGTTGGTGCAGAGATGCACGACACTGTATCTCCCACAAGCCAACGGGCTTGTGGAACGCTTCAATGGTACCCTAAAGTCAATGCTCTGGGTGTTTGCTGAACAGCATGGGAGGGACTGGGAGAAATACCTTCCCCACCTGTTGTTCGCATACAAGGAAGTGCCCCAAGAGTCGACAGGATTTTCCCCCTTCGAACTCTTGTACAGACGCCGTGTAAGTGGGTCCCTAGACTTGATCTGGGAGGACTGGGAAGGCAAGCACACCACCCAGGGAACTCCCATTGTGGATTACATCCTAAGTTTTAAGGAAAGGCTGAAGAAGCTTATGGGGACAGCCCAGAGCAACCTGGCAGCTGCCCAGCAGAAACAAAAAGTATGGTACGACCGCAGAGCCAGAGCTCGCTCATACATGGTGGGTCAGGAAGTCATGGTCCTTATTCCGATCCGGAAAGACAAGCTGCAAGCTGAGTGGGCAGGACCGTACAAAGTGGTTAGGAAGGTAAATGACGTAAATTACATTGTGGAGTTACCTGACCGTAGACAGACAGAAAGGATGTACCATGTCAACGTGATGAAGCCATATGCAAATAGGGCTGACATGGTGTTCACAGTGTGTAGTTATGGGGAGGAGACGGACGAAGAAGACCCCCTTCTGGACTTGCTGGAGGAAAGTAAGTGGGAGTCCTCTGTGGAGGCAGTAAAATTGTCTCCCCAGCTGACCCTGGGCCAGATCCAGAAAGTGAGGGAAGTTTTAGCAGACTTTGACCCCTTGTTTAGCACCAAACCTGGACTAACCCCCTTAACAACACACGATGTGGAGTTTGGGACACAGACGCCCATATGGCAGACAGCAAATCGGGTGTCAGAGGCTGTCCAAAAGGACATTAGGAGGGAAGTGGAGGAGATGCTGGATTTAGGGGTAATCCAGAGATCACACAGTCCCTGGGCCTCACCCGTAGTCCTTATACCCAAGCCAGATGGCTTGACTCATTTTTGTGTAGATTATCATGGATTGAATGCAGTCACGAAGTCAGAAGCCCACCCGATGCCCCGGACGGACAAACTCCTGGACAAGTGGGGGGAGGTGACCTACCTTACGACCATTGACCTGACAAAGGGGTATTGGCAGGTAGAGTTGACGGACAGAGCTAGGGAGAGGTCGGCCTTCATCACTCCAATAGGCTTATTTGAGTTCAAAGTAATGCCTTTCGGAATGAAGAATGCCTCGGCCACTTTCCAAAGGTTGGTGAACCAGGTGTTAAATGGTGCTGAGGAGTACACCGTGACATACCTGGATGACATTGCCATCTTCAGTACCAGCTGGGAGGAACACCTGTCACACCTTAGGGAAGTGCTGGGCAGAATACAGAGGGCCGGGCTCATTGTCAAAGCCGAGAAGTGCCAGGTGGCCATGGGAGACGTGGCATACCTCAGGCATATGGTAGGCCGGTGACAGCTCCGTCCTAACTAAATCAAGACAGAGGTAATACAGGCATGGCCCAGAGCAGAAACTCAGAAGCAGGTCAGGAGTTTTCTCGGGACAGCAGGGTACTATTGAAAATTTGCACCAAATTACAGTGCCCTGGCTGCTCCCCTATCTGACCTGACAAAGAAACAGATGCCCAAGAAAATTACCTGGGGTCCAGTCTGTGAGGAAGCCTTTACCAAACTGAAGGAGGCACTGTGCAGTGCTCCTGTTTTGACAAGTCCAGACGATAGCAAAACTTTTATAGTTCAGACAGACGCCTCAGACGTGGGTATTGGGGCAGTACTAAGCCAGCCATCCAGCGAAGGGAGGGACCACCCCATAGCCTACCTGAGCCGAAAGCTGCTCCCCAGGGAACAAGCATACTCCACGGTGGAAAAGGAGTGTCTTGCCCTAGTGTGGGCCCTAAAGAAATTGGAGCCATACTAGTATTGGCAGCCTTTTGTGGTGCAGACTGACCACAACCCCCTGGTTTGGTTGACGCAGATGGGGAAAAACAATGGCAGACTGCTCAGATGGAGTCTTGCTTTACGAGGCTATGATCTGAAAATCGTACATAGGGCCAGAGCCAAGAATCAGAACTCAGATGGACTGTCTAGGGTCTATGAGGAGTGAACTGATTTGGGAAGCTCATCCCATGTAGGGGAAGGATCCCCCAAATTCAGCCTAGGTGGGAAGAAGTGTGACGTAGACAGCCAGCTCTGAGTGCTCTGACTGCTGTATTAATTTTTTTTTATTACATATAAAATATGTGATGGGAAGGTCAGTTTGAGGAAACTACAATCTTGCTGAACCGACACATAACCCCGGATAAGTTCAAAAGACAGGAGGCATTTTAAACTGCAGATATCTGGGGTGCAATTACCTTGTCAATTTGCTTTGATCCCAGGAAATGAAATTAACCATTCATGGCATCCCCAAGGGAATCCTTTGATTTTGCTCTAGGTGTCATATGGAAAGAGCATGCATGGGTTATGAATAACCTTCCAGGAACCAGCTCATTTCATCAAAGAGGTTGATGGCTGGGCCAAACAGGACCCAGATGAATTTGGAAGGCCAAATATACATTCCTGGGGAACCCTTGAATTACATCAGAGAGACCTTTGAGGTGTAGATTCCAAGGCCCAGATGGAATTAAAGAGGTGAATACACTTTTGCTTTGAATACCGTGACTAAGATCAAAGAAACTTTTGAGATGTATGTGTAGCCGAGCACAAACCGGTTTGGTCTGGTTAACCTGAGGGAGGAAAGGCCGTGAGGTCACCTATTATGTTTTTTTAAATATTTTATTTGGACATCCTGTATTGTAAAATATAGATTTTGATACACCAAGACGGAGTTAGTGAGCTCATGAGAAGGCCGGCTCAGAACTGTGTTTAATTGCTGAAAGAACCTTGACAGAGACGACACAAGACAATATTTCTGACCGAGAGAAGAAGGACAACATCAGCACTGTAGGAGAGAAGTATTATGTGGATAAGAGAGCTTAGTTTGTACCTTTAAAAACCTGTTTTGTTTTTAAGATTGTATGTGTTTGGGATATTTGTTCTGTATTTATTGTTCTGATTTGATATTTTAAAGCAAAGATATATTTTACCATGGAAACTGCTTGGAGTGCCTTGACATTTCTTTTTATTTAAGTGGCGCTTTTAAAGGTTATAAGTGACACTGTATTTTAAGTTTATTGATATACCAAACTGAGAAATGGACAGAGTTCTCTAAAGCCTTGCATAGAGTTCTAAGGGTTCATTTGAAAGACCTGGTTGGGTGCTCATCGGCAAAGATATCTGGCCCCTCGAAGACAGAATTATCTGAGTCTGATAATTGGGTACGCTAACAAGAGGTTATCAGTTTTGATTCCCTCCAGAGCTTGAGACTAAGGTGACTTGAACCCACAAAACAGACAAGAGGGTTACCTTGTTCTGTTCACTGTACACAAATCACACACTCAGAGGTAACAGACATGGCACTTTGGGAGTAGTGGGCTGACTGGCTGAGCGAGTTTGTGACAGTGTACATCCACACTGCTGGTAGAATTCCTTTCCCCTTTAAGACTTACCATAAGGTCTTCAAGCTGGCTCCTCCCACCCACCCGGGTAGTACCATCCTCTGCACTGCCCCATGATGTCAGATCTTACCCACTGGAAGCAAGACTGGTATGCCACTTGCCAGGGGAGGTCGAGTGGGTTGTGTGGATATACACTGTATACCACTCCTAGAACTACAGTTACAGGTGAGCAACTAGTTTTTCTAGAGGTGTATATATACAGTGTACTAGCCACACTTCTGGCAGACTCCTATCAGTTCTCTGGGAGAAGGAGGCAAGGTGCACATCCTTTAGGGAACAGAGACTGGAGAACCAAGGGCCCAAAACCAGCATCCCGGCATGACTCAAGATCAATGAGGTAATGGGAGATGAAGGTGCGTGCTGACTTCCAGGCAGCAGCCCTGCAGATCTCCTGGATAGGGATGTCTCTGGAAGCAGCCAATGAGGCAGCAGTATGTCTGGTGGAATGAGCCCTAAGCCCTATGGGAGGCTCCCTATCAGACACCCTATAGCAGAGGTCGATACAGGAGACTATCCACCTGCCAGTCATCCACTTTGCTGCCAGTCTGCCAGGTGCAGCTTCAGTGTAGGTGACAAACAGCTGGCGAACCTCTCCCCAATTTCCAGCCATGCACTCCTTGTAGCAAGTGGCCTCCGAGGTGTGATTGGTGAAGTACAATGGGAGATTAATCACCTGGTTAGGGTGAAACTCCAAGACCACCTTCAGAAGGAACTTCTGGTTGGGGCAAAGGACAACCTTTTCCCTGTGGAAGACCAGGTAAGAAGGCCCCGCCAAGAGTGCCTGTAGCTCACTGATCCTTCTGGCGGATGTGACAGCCACCAAGAAGGTGGTCTACCACAACAGGTGAGACATCTCACACCTGTGCATACGTTCCAATGGCTTGCCCATGAGCATTGCCAACACCAGCAAAAAATCCCAAGGTGGTGTTGGTTCACACCAAAAGGGGAAGTGTCATCAAGGCCCTTAAAGAAGCACCTGACCACCTTTTCCTGCACCACCACCATCGGCATATCAGCCCATGCCCGGTATGCAGAGATGGCTGCCAGGTGCACCGAGGGTCATCGACTGAAGGTCCAACTCAGAGAGGGACAACAAGTAATCAAGAATGCTAGCCATGGGACAGGACAGGGGGTCAAGCTCCTTGCCCTGGCACCAAATGGAGAGCCTCTTCCATTTGAAGGCATAGCACTGATGAATCGATTCCTTCTGAGAGGCCTCAACTATGTGGAGGACCATGCTGGAGAGACCCAGAGCCTGGAACTCTAGCCACTCAGGAACCAGACTGTCAGGTGTAGGGAAGGCTGGTTTGGGTGGAGGACATTCCCCTGAGAGCTGGTCCAGGTGAAGTGGCAGATGCCATGGAGGCCTGCTGCTGAGGCTGAGGAGATTGGGGTAACAGAACTGGCATGGCCAGTCTGGAACCACCAGGATCATCTGTGCCTTGTCCCTTCAAGCTTTGATCAGGACTTTGTGGATCAGAGGAAAGGCATAAAGGAGGCCTAGGGCCTTGTGAAGGCATTCCCCTGCAGCGTACCCTGCTGGGGGGGGGGGCAAGCACAAAACAGCCTTAGCTTGGCGTTCTCCCAGGAGGAAAACAGATCCACCCAATGGGTGCCCTACTGGGACAGCAGACGGTCCACTACCTCCTGATGAAGGGACCACTCGTGAGACGCCTCACCCCCACCTGGCTATCAAGTATCAAGCCAACTGGACACTCCAGCCACATGAATGGCCAGCAGGTTAGCCTTGAGGCTGAGCACAAGGGTCCAGAGGAAGAGAGCTTCCCTACACAGAGGCAGAGAATGTGTCCCGCCCTGCTTGTTGAGGTAGTACGTGGTCGTCATGTTGTCCATCTGGACCTGGATGGCCTGACACTGGAGATGTGGAGCGAAGGCTGTCAGGGTCAGATGAACAGCTTGAAGCTCCAGCAGGTTGAAGTGACATTGGGACTCCTCAGGGGACCAGAGGCTGTGGACCCCGTGTTCCCCTAAGTGGGCACCTAGCCCATCACGGAGGCGTTGGTCATGAGAGTGAGCGTCAGCCCTGGGTGGACAAATGGGACTCCTTCCTGCAGATGTTCTGGGATCAACCACCACTGGATGGCATCCTACATCTGCTGGGTCACTACGACTGCTTGGTTGAGGTGGCCATGATACTGAGATCACTGATCGCCCAGTCTACGCTGCGGTGGCACATTCTCCAGGAGGCCCAATGGACAACGCTAATGAAAGCTGCCATGTAGCCCAGGAGGCACAGGAAGTCATTGGCAAGGTGCAACTGCCCAACCTGAAGTGATCGGGCAAAGGATGAACGATCCTCCTCCCTGACCGCTGGGAGGCAGGCTCGGCATGAGCCATGCTCCACCCCGATGAAGTGAATCACCTGCGAAGGAGATGAGTTCCGACTTGGCCTCACTGATCAGAAGGCCAAGGCTTAAGCAGGTCTGGAGGGCCAGGTTCCTGGACCCCTCCACCTTGGAGGGGCCAGCAATCAGCCAATCATCCATGTACGGCTACACCCGGACCCCTTGCTACCTCAGAAAGGCACCACCACTGCTATGCATATAGTATAGACCCTGAGGACTGAGGAGAGGCTGAAGAGCATGGCTTGAAACTTGTAGACGGTCCCTTCTGCACAGAACTGGAGGAACCACCAGTGGGACAGGTGGATGGGGACATGAAAGAAGGCATCCCAGAGGTCCCGGGAGCAGAACCACATGTCCTGCTCCAGGGCTGGGATGATCTGGGTCAGAGTGACCATCCTGAAGGCGCGTGACCACAGAAACTTGTTCAGGTTGTGCATATCTAAGATGGTGCGCCAGCCTCTCCATCCATTTTTTAAACCAGAAAGTACTACATCTGGAGACAAACCCTGGATTGGCTGGTGGGTCCAGGATGTGAACCACCACCTCCTTCTGCAGGAGCTGGGTGATGTCCTCCTCAAGGATGGAAAACACTGTCTGCGTATACCACATCCACCGGAGGGGTCCAGGCTCGGCTGAGCGGGAGAGCCTTGAACTCTGGAAGCAAGCTGTGGCCGACCACTTCTAGCATCCACCTGTCCATGGTAACACTGGACTAGATGGAAAGAAAGTGTCAGAGCTGGCCCCCCTATGGGAGGACCCAGGGGAGACAGGACGGGATGGGCAGGGAGGGGGCAGCCCCCCTACCTGTCACTGGGCAGGCTTGGAGGTGGAGACAGGGCCACAGGAAAATGCAGCTGTGCCTCACCCACCAGGCTTCTGGACCATAAAAGTGACAGACTTAGGTATGGGATGCCAGGCCTGCTGGTGCCCAGCCAGAGGCTGGGATGGCTTGGCTGTAGGGGCAGAGTAGAGCTGAAAGGACATCTTCAGGGAGTTAGAGCCCCTGACATCATTTTGGGCAAAGATGACAGAGTCAAGGGTGGCATTTGATTTCTCAATCCTGATGAGATGACCATCCACCCCTAGCCCAAACAAGTCAGTACCCAGGAAGGTGACATCTGCCAACTTGTGCTAGGTATCTGCTGTGAAGGTCAGGATCCTCAGCCAAGCCCTGCTGTGCATAGCCACGGACCTGGCACAGGAGTCGCCAATGTCCATGGCCATCTGGAGCTGCTGCTTAGCCAAAGGACAGCTATGGTCCTGGACTTGCTTGACCATCATCTGAAGGTCAGCTGGGAGTCAAGGAAGTACCTGGTCAAGGGTGCCCAGCAAGTCATGGGCAGAGTGGGTCATTATTAAGGATGAACTAGCCTCCCTAAGACCGAAAAAGGAAGCAGCATATACTTTCTTGGCTGCATGATCCAATTTCTTGGATTCCTTGTTGGGAGGCTTGTCTATATCTCTGACATTGCCTGTCTACCAGAACACCGAATTGGCAACCAAGTCTTCAGCCAAGGGGTGTTCGGTAAACCCTGAGAGAGAACCAATAGGAACTGCATACTTGCGGGACATATGGACTGATGGCATTATGCAGGAGGCTAGGCATTGCCAGAGCTCCAAAGCAGGCCCAAGAATGGCTTCAGCCACTGGGAAGGCGACTCCAGGGGAGTTGTCCTGGTCGAGGATTTCAGTGAGGGGATACTTAGTCCATTTCTGAACGGGCTCCAGTGAGATCCCTGTAGCCTCCGAAATAAGGAGGAGCATGGCCCCAAGGTGGTAGGGCAATGGTCCATTGACAAATCCTCCCCGACTCCAAGTCAATAAGGTGGGAATGCATGGAGGAAGCCTCCAATTCCAAGGACTCATTGAAGATTGGCAGACCCCCCCCCCCCCAAGTCCCCTGCTAACCCTCACGAGGCTTGTAGGCCTGCATGACTCTAACCGACAGCCATTGAGGAAGCCCAGGGAAATACTTAGAGGAGGCCCATCCTTTGGCTGAATCAGTGGGGTTCCACCCAAAATCGGTGGAGAGGCTGGGAGTGGCCGATTCGGAACAGGGCCAAAGTGGTGGCAGCCAAGGGCGCCCCGGAGTAGGTGCTGGCTTCAGCTTAGGCCCAGCACCCAAAAGGAACTGCTGCCACATGAGCTCTTTGCAGCGCCATCACAACTTGCAGCAGAGCCAGTCCTCCCCAGAAGAGGAGGAATAACAGTGGCACCCATTTCCCAAGTATTGAGAACAAGACCACCGATCCTGGCACAAGCTACTAGACCTCGAGCTGTGGGACCTCAACCTCAACTGCCAATGGACTGGAGGGTGAGGAGAGGTGGAAAGTGGCGAGGGGATGCTTAGGATTCCCTGAGAACTTGAAGTCCCAAGGGTTAGAGACCAGCTCAGGAAGCTAATCCGACCTGCCCTGAGACTGGAGAGGCAGGACCGGAGTCCTGGAGAGGGAAGTATCCCCTTCGTCCTGTGACAACGGATTGACTGAGTCAAGGAAAATCTTGACAGCCTGGTCAGCCTGCATCTCAGCCGACATGCCTGACAGGGACACCATGGGGCCTGTGGCCTGGACTGAAGTGTCAGGCAAAGCCAACTTGTTGATGAAGGTCGACAAAGCAGAAGCGCGGGAATCCGAGACCTGAGCGCGCTCGCGGTTTCACGACCTGTGACAGGACTTTTTAACTTTAGACCTGAAGTCCTTCTTAGAAGATTTGGACCAATGGGGATGGCCCTCCCTAAGGGTAGGAAGGGACTGGCATAAGTCTCAAAATGCCCCAGTAAAAGAGGCACCAAAGCTCAGCAGAACCAGTACGGACATCGAAGAAGCACCCGCCGTAGCCTGAGCTGCAGCTTCCTTAAAAGCTGCTAACTGTTCAGAGGACCCAGCAGCAGCACAGATCTCCTGATGGGCGTCCTTGGGAATGAACTGGAGGATCCCGCTTGTCCAGATGACCCAGCAAAAGTCTTGCATACCAGTCCTCCAAAGTGGCGGTGTGTAAAGTGCGGCATAGGCTGCAAGCCTGGGAGTCATGTTCCTGGCCCAGGTACCACATGCCTGTGGCATGAGGGCCCATACGTGACATCTTCTGCCCACAAAGACATTGCTTAAAACTGGGCGCTGACTTGGAATCAGTCAAATTCATATTACAATGGTGAAAACTGGGGTGGTGTCGAGGAGGATACCACCCGGGCGGGTGGCAGAAGCCAGCTTGAAGACCTTCGGGCAAGTATTAAAAGGGAAAGGAATTCTGCCAGAAGTGTGGATAGTACACTGTATCCACATCCCTAGAAAAGTACATATTTTTTAATTAATCCCGTACCAGTAACAGTAAAAGTTTTTAAATCTGTTTCTAGACAAATCAATAAAACGACCCCTTTCAGGGAATCCGAGCATAATTATAAGAGGGAAATACTCAGAGTCTGATAAATGGAATGGAAAATAAATATGCTTAACAAATATATTTATGAGTGACCAAGAATTTATAAATAATTGTGATATGGCTAATGGCAATATAGAGATTCACAGAAAAATTAAAATAGCAATGGCTAATATTTATGGAAGGCAAAACAGGGTGCATAACCAAACAGGATTTGTGGAGACATTATTAAAGAACTGAAAAATAGTATTAAGTGTATAATCAATCTATAAGCTTATTCTAGGGAGGATTAGAGTTTAGCTCAGGAAGCAATTCAATGGTGGAGTAAAACTCTTAAGGATACAAACAACTGGAATTAGCAATATGGGAGATGACGTACAAGACATTTGTATTAGTCAACTAAAAATACAATATGAAATAGGAAATGGCGTGGCCCCAGCACCTCTGCAATTAGGGCCCTAGTATATCCGGGTTCCCACTTCCCCAGCACACTAGCACCACCTGACAAAGCCTGCAAAAGCACGGAGATACATCCCCCACCCCGACCCTACCTGGGGGATATCCAAGGCTCAGTGGAGGTGAGTGGCCATGGCTGGGGGACTGAGACGTGCCTAGGAGGTCCTGAGATAAGAAGGGGATGGAATGAAGGGGACATAAACAGACAGAACTAACTTAGTACTATATCAGACAGTCCAGTAACTAGGACGCCAAAGATAGATGAAGGTCAAGAAGAAAAGGAATAAAGCTGCCAGCCTCTGGCTAGCAAACAACTTCTTGTTCAAAGGTACAGTTCATAGCCAGTGTTCTTAAAGTGCAACCATGGTTAAATTCTGCAGCAACTGCAAAGCTTTATGTGAAATCATCTGTTGACTATCATGGGACCTGCTTGATGGGTCAGGACATTTACAGCTCCTGCAAATCCTCTCTGTATCATCTTACGTGTACACACTCACTGGCTCATAGATCCATTTCAAATATTACATAAAGAGCTTAACCTTTCCAAATCCACATGTTGCAAACATAGCAGCATAACACATTAACAGTAATTTGAGACTGGAAGGGACTCCAGGGCTATCATGTCCACTCCCCCAATCATAAACAGGGATAAAACAAGTATGCTGAGCAAAAAAGTTATATTTTATAGGGATTCCCTACCCACTCTACTACAAAGCATAGATACATAGATACTGTCAGCAGATAAGGGCCTATGGCCCACCCAGTCTGCCCATTTGAGCTTGTACGTTTCCTTTACGTTTTTCTAGAAGTCTGTTGCCCCTTACCCGACCTCCAGAATTCCCTTATGTCTATCCCATGCATTCTTAAATCCCATGATTGTTTCCACCCCCCCACTTCCTCTGGCAGGGTATTCCACATGTCCACCACCCTTTCTGTGAAGAAGTTATTCCTCACATTTCCTCTGAATCGTCCTCCCTCCAACTTCATCCCATGCCCTCTAGTCCTGGAATATCTTTTTCACTGGAAAACAGTGTATTTCTGCACCCTGTTCCTCCCTGTAAGATACTTGTATGTCTCTATCATATCCCCTCTCCCTCCTCTCCTCCAGGGAGTACATATTCAAGTCCTTTAGATTGTCCTCATAGGACTTGTGATGCAATCCCTGTACCATCTTTGTTGCCCTCCTCTGAACCTTCTTTACCCTATATTCTTACGTAGATAAGGTCTCCAGAACTGTACACTGTGCTCCAGGTGGGGCCTCACTAGTGTCTTGTATAGTGGAATTATGACCTCCCTTTTCCTGCTTGTGATGCCCCTGCCTATGCATCCCAGCATCCTATTTGCATTACTTGCTGCCTTGTCACACTGTTTCCCTACCTTGAGGTCATCAGAGATGATAACCCCAAGGTCTCTTTCCTGCTTGCTGCATGCTATATCCTCACCCCCAACTGATATATTTGTAACCCTTTCGTCTAACGTCTGCACTGGTATGTATTTCTTGGCTATACACTGGCTCTATATTTTGTGCTGTCCTGCCTGAATGATGGCTTTTAGTTAGGGCAGGTAAAACATTCATAAGCGTTTGACCTACATGTTGACTCCTTGGCTGACCTCCACCCCTCACGTCTAGGAGTTGATGGCATAATGTCTCAGAGAAGGAGGGAGGGAATCCAATCCGATTGGTCAAACTGTTTCTAGTTGGCTCAGATTCAAGGTGGTTACTAACCTTTAGTCATGGCGGGGGGGGGGGTTAATTTCTTGGTGGCTGGAGACCACCGACACAGTCTAAGTATCCTTCCATGCCCTTAGAGAGACTGGGCCCACTTGGTGATTGCAGTCCTGGAAAACAGTGTGTTGGGAGATACCACAGTGCATGCAATACAAATTTAGAACACTGGAGATCCACACAACTTCTGATGCAACAAGCAATCATTTTATTTTAAAAGATTCAAGCCACTTTTTTTCCCTGGAGGCAACTTATATATAGTTTAGTGCACTTTGCTGACATTTTCCTCCATTTCTACAGCTCTCGGTCATGGCACAACACTTTAAGAGACTGGGGGATTTGAACCTCTAGCCTGCAATTCACTTCCTGGCCAGTGGGCTCTTTTCTGACTGGATACTTTGACCCAAATGGGGTCCTGGACTTATCCCTTTCCGACTGTCCTAGAATAAACACACTGACACTCTGTTTTCACTTCTTTCCCCTTGTCTGGATAGAGGTTGAGAAAAATTACCTCACACGTTACTTCTTATGAGAACCTTCGCTACTTTCCCCACCGGTGGGGGTGGGTTACGTTGTCTTACTGTCTCGGTGGCTCTTTGACGGGGAATAAGCTGGACCAAGTTATTAAATTAACCTCAAGCATGTCCTTACTTCTAGGCTTCCCTGCTCCCAGACCAAGACTGGAGGAACTCAGTGAGGGCGCCTACCTTCCAAACAGCACATAGCAGGAGATACCAGTAAATAGAGCAGCCTTTACGTGGTGGACACAGGAAACACAAAAGATAGGAACTGCCACCTCATACCTTTCCAGTCAATCCAGCTGCCACCTGAATGTCTGGGCCCCCATGGCAACCACCATCTTCTCCAGTTCGGCTGAGGAGATGCCCTGTCTCCTCTCAATGTCTTTTTGCTGCTGCTTCTCTTTCATTCCTGCCCCACCATTGGGTAGGTGCTCCTGCTGCCATACTTCGAGTAGAGGGTCTGACAGCCCCCTCTACCACAGGCCTTGCTGGCCATCACATGCTGGGCCACCTGCCACCACATAACCGCCATCCAGCTCCTCTGCTCTCCTCTCTCAAATCCCAACTGACTTCTCCCACTTGCACCCGATAGGTGTGAATTCCTAATGCGTATGTGCACACCCTTGATGCCTTAAAGGACATCTTCAGTAATCTCTTTGCAGTGGCGGGGGTTACATGTTGTTCCAGGGTTTTTGTGCCTCATATGCATTATCTTGCACTTCTTTGTGTTGAATTTCAGCTGCCAAACCCTTGACCATTCTTCAAACTTCTGCAGGTCCCTCCTTATTCTGTTTACACCCTCTGGCATGTCCACTCTGTTACAGAGTTTTGTGTCATCAGCAAACTGTGAAATTCTGCCTTCTAGGTCCTGCGCAACATCACTGATGAAGATGTTGAATAGGACTGGTCCCAGCACTGATCCCTTTGATACCCCACTGGTCACGCTTCCCTCTGTGGAGTGGTAGCCATTTACCACCACCCTCGGTGTCCTGCCACCCAGCCAATTACCCACCCACCACACTACTGTCCTGCCAACTCCCAAATTCCCCAGTTTGTTTTAATAGCCTTCTATGTGGCACAGTGTCAAAGGCCTTGCTGAAGTCCAGATAGGCCATGTCCACTGCCCTCCTCTGATCCACCTCACTTGTCACCCAGTTGAAAAATTCAATGAGGTTGGTCTGGCATGACCTCCCCCCCAAGTGAAATCATGTTGCCTTGGGTCCTGTAGTCCGCTGGCAACCAGATGTTCCACCAATCTTGGCCGCTCTTGGCTGCAACCTAGGAAGCAGCAGAGGGGAGCCAATCTGGCTCCAGCTATAGCAGCCAATCCAGCTACTATACGTTCAGCCAAGGGAGTGACCTGGCAGGAGGTCAGGCTATGAAAGCCGAAGCTGGCCACTTGTAGCAAGAGCTAAGGGGTTTCCCAGTCGAGTGAACCAATGATCGGAGGTCCAGCAGCATGTGGCGGGTCACCAGTTGGGTGCACCCAGAGTGGAAGGAGGTGCGGCGAAGGATCGGACAAGCAGGGAAAATTTTCTCTCCCCTCCTCCCCAACACCAATTTTAAAAGTTGCTGGTTCACTCCTACTGAGGATCATGGCCAATCAGGGAACCTGGAGGCGGGGTCATTGAAGGAGCAAAGAGTCTCAAGCAGTGGGAACATGGAAATGAGAAGTCCAAACCTGGGAGCAGACTGAGTCGACTGGGACCAGGAGAGCCGGTGGGAAGGTCAAGGAGATGACAATCAGCAACTGGTCAGGGACACACCAGCTATAAGGTACTGTTGACTTTGGGACTTTGGTCAGGGTCACATCAGTAAAAGGGTGCTATTAAAGCTGGGGCTTAATCTATCGATCTGCAGCTGATCAGGGACATACCAGATAAAAGGTACTGTTGACTTTGGGGCTTTGGTCAAATACACACCAGCAAAGGTACGGTTAACGTGGGGGGCTTAATCTGTGGGCTAGGAGGGGAGGGTTTAAAAGCCCCCAACAAGACGGATGGGATATACTAGCACCATGGAGGAGGCTGTGTGAATCAAGGGGTTGCCTGAAGAGGCTTGAGTGTCTAATACCGTGACCCACTCGGCTGAGGGGCCTGTGGAGGGGGGCTGTGTACTTAATCTTGCATTATCTGTTTGGGTTGTTCACCCAGCTGTGTACTTTATTTCTGCAATAAAACAGTTATGGTTTCACCCTGGGGGCCTAGGTGATGTAAAAGGGACCCATACACTGTCAGAATACAGGGTTTGCCAGTTGTAGGATCTGTACTGTCTCACCTAGTGCCTAGAAACCAGAGATTGCTTCAATTTGAGTTGGGGAATGAAACTGCTTATGGGTTGTAACAAGTTGGATGTCTGGTGGAGTAGGTATCTGTAAGCACTGGTTGGGGTTGGGGGGCTTAAGGTATAGATTGTGGGCATTGGGAAGATACTGTTAAAACGGGGGAGGGCTGGTGCATATAGTACTAGTAATACTGTGATACCCTTGTCGAAGGGTCAAGTGGTGCTAACATGGGGAGAATTGTGGGATGCAATGGGTGTGGGGCAGCGGTATGGATGAATGTACTGTGGCGGCTGGGAGGATGTCCACTATGTCACAGGACAAACAGGCTGGAAGAAGAGGTGAGGAGGATTAGGAGGGAACTTGGGGAGGGGGGAGAGGATAGAGTCTGAGACAGGGATCGGGAACATGGAAGCAACACACGGATGCCGCACGAGGAGGTGGCAATGGGTCAAGGGAAGGGGGCAGGTGTGGGGGGCATCAATATGGACAGATAGTTCAGCAATGAGGGATGGACTAAAGTCGGGTCTAACAGGAGGGGAAGGACACAGGACAGGAGAATAGAGAGTTCGCAAGCCAAAAAGAAAGGGGGGGAAAGGTTTGATGTGCTGTTGACACTGGAGGGGGAAGGAGGAAGGGGAAGATATACAGGGGGACAGATGAGGGTGCGGGGGGGCAAAGGGCTAAAGATGAGGGGAAGAGACAGGAGGGAGAGGAAGGGAGCATGGCAGCAGCAGGGTAGGGGTGTGGGGAGGATGGGGGGAAGGAAGCAAGCAGGACAGGAAGGGGGGATGGATGGAGGGCCACTGGAAGCAACAGCAGAGATCCTAGAGGAAGAGAATCCAAGAGTGGGTGCACAGGGGAGTTTAAGTGGAGCAAGGGAGGAAGGGGGCGTGTTGGTGATGGGGGACTCCATACTTAAGTGGCTCAGATGGGCAGTAGGGGGGAACGGCATAGTCGCATATGGGTGGAAGTAATCCCGGGTCTAAGAGCAGACAGTGTGGGACAAAAAACTCTAAGATGTGTGAAGAGGGGCAGGGGGAGACCGTACATAGTGGTTCATGCGGGGACAAATGACCTGGCAGGTGAGACTGTGGAAGTGGTGAAGGAAAGGTCTGGAGGATTGGGTGTGCAAGGCTGTGCAAAGAGGTAGGGAAGACAGTTGCCTTCTTGGAGGTGCTCCCGGTACCCTGTGTGAACACAATGAGGAAGGAGAGGATTAAGGAATTCAACGTTTGGCTGGAGGAGTGGTGTAGATCAAAAGGGTAAGGGTGGGTGGGGGTTGGGACAGATCTGGGACAATAATGAACTATATGCAGGGGATAGGTTGCACCTAAGTGGGGAGGAAAGAGGTATTAAAGCAGAAGCTGCAGGGGTATATAGCAACAAAGGTGGATTTCAACTAGCTAGGGAGGTGACGGGGGGGAGGGGTCAGATGGTAGGCAAGGTACCCAGGGACTGTGTGAGCCTACCCCCAAAACTAGTAGGAAGGAACTAGGGGATATAGTACTGAAGGGCCAAGGTTGGGAAGGGGAACTGGAAAAGGAGGGGAGGGTAATGGGGTGGAGGGTGGTCTCTCTGAATGTGATAAGCCTAGGCAACAAGGCGGCAGAGTTACAGGTGCTCTTGGCTGTAGGGAGGGTGGACATCGCGGCCATCACAGAAACATGGGCCGCAGAGCACTGGGACTGGCATCTGACAATCCCAGGGTTCAGACTGCACAGAAAAGATCATGGGGATGGGAGGGGAGGGAGTGGCTGTCTATGTGAGGGAGGGGATCAAATGTACAAGGGATGAAGTGAAAGAGAGGGGAACAGAGGCAATGTGGTTACAGCTCCTGGACTCCAGGGGAAGGAAGTTGTGGTTTGGGGTGGTGTATAGGTTGTCATCCCAGACAGTGGAAAGGGACAGGGAACTGGTGGACCAAATCAGTAGGGTATTTAGGAAGGGGAATGTGGTCATAGTGGGGGATTTCAACCTGCCGGGGGTGGACTGGACCATGCCGCTACCTCCAGCACTAGGGAGAGGGTCCTCCTGGACACGTTCCAGCGGGGGCTCCTGACACAGCTGGTTGCTGAACCCACAAGACTAGGGAACACGCTGGATGTGGTACTATCTAACAGTAAAGCAGTGAGGGACATAAGAATGGAGGATCCATTGGCTGACAGCAAACATCAAACGGTGTGGTTTAACATCACAATGATCAGGGAGCTGGAGGGATCAGCAACAAAGGTGGTGTATTTCAGGAAGGTGGACTTCGGGAGAATTACGGAATTGCTGAAGAGGAGACTCTAGGGCATAAAGCAGTGGATGGGAACAGTGCAGAAATGGGGCATAATAAAGCAAGGAATCACAGAGGCAAAAGAAACATGCACCAGGCTACAGAGTAAAAAAGGTAGGGTAAAGAGACCATGCTGGTTGAACAGGGAGGTGATAGAAGGGGTGAGGGCAAAAAGAGCGGCATACCTGAAGTTCAGAAGGATGGAGAAGGAGGAAGACAGGGAGAAGGAGGAGTACACCAAATGGTCTAAGGGAGGTTACCAAGAGGGTAAGGGGTGCGAAAGCCACAAGGGAGCTCAGGTTAGCGCAGGGAATAAAAGAGGGTGAGAAAGACTTTTTTAGATATGTCTGGAAGAAAAGGAAGTGCAGGGACAGTATAGTGAGGATAAACAAGCATTTGTCAATGCCGAATGTTGCTTGCTTCTATGTGCTGTTTAGGTATCTGGAAGTCATTGGAGTGCAAATATTGAAAATTTGCGAACTTACGAGCGTGCGTAGGAACTGCGCAACGCACGCTCATAAAACATTTTTAGGGAATTTTTCATCAAATTTTCAACATAGCCATTTTAAGACCCCACTCATGAACAGTGTCACTGTGGTTTTGTTAATGTGTCCCAACATTGAGTTTACACACCACTGCGCCCATTGTGCGCTACATGAAGTGGAAACATGTTTTGGGCAGTGATGTGAAAAATGACAGCTGTACTGCTCATAAGGAGGTGTGGTAAAATGGCAATGTTGAAAATCTGGAGTGAAAATATTGAAAATTTGTGAACTTACGAGCGTGCGTAGGAACTGCGCAACGCACGCTCGTAAAAGTCATTTTTAGGAATTGTTTCACCAAATTTTCAACACAGCCATTTTAAGACCTCTGCTCATGAACAGTGTCACTGTGGTTTTCTTAATTTGTCCCGTACATTGATTTCGCACACCGACTGCGCCATTGTGCGCTACATGGGTGGAAACACATTTTGGGTGAGATGTGAAAATGACAGCTGTACTACTCATAAGAAGGTGTGGCAAAATGGCAGCGTTGAAAATCCGGAGGAAAATATTGAAATTTCGCATGAACTTACGAAAGCCTCGCGAGGAATACCATGAACGTACATAAAACAGTCATTTTTGGAATTTTTGACCAAATTTCAACATGGTTTTGGGTCCTTCTCATGAATGATGTCATATCATGGTATGCAAGGCCAAAGGGTGATTTCGCAGTCACTGCGCGAAATCACCCATTAGAACACAGCCATGACAGTGACATCATTCATGAAAGAGGCCCAAAACCCATGTGATTTGCGTAAATCCAAGAAATACAAGAGATATGCAACAAGTTGAAACCCCTATCTAGGCCATTATACAGCTTACCGGCATTTCTCAGTTCGCGTCGGCTTTGAAGAGTGCAGACGTGTTCCCGTCCACCAAGATCGCGCCACGAAGTACGGAGGTAAGTATGGGGTGAGGGGGCATGGGAGAGCTGGGTGCGCAGTGGGTGGGTGCGGGTTGTGGGGGCGGTCGGGAGGCGCTCCGCGGGACCCGTTTTCGTTTTCAGGTAAAAAAAAAAGCGTCGTGGGACCCGTTTGCCACGCTGGGTGGGCTCCCAGCGTGGCACAAAACGTGGGCGTTCAGCCGACGGGGATTGGGCACCCCGTCAGCCAAGAGACTCATTGCCACGCTGGGGTGGGCTCCCAGCGTGGCACCTAACTGGGGGAGAGGCACGGCTCAGCCGTGAGGTTGGGCACCCCATCGGCCACGCAGTAGGTGCTGGGGCGTGCACGCCATGTGTGGGGGGAGCTACGCTCAGTGGGCTTCTTATCTCTGCTCACTGAGCGTAGCTCCCCTTTTCATTAGAGGCCACTGCATTTTGGAGCTGCGGTCATAGACAGCTCCAAAATGCATTGGCTTACAGGGGCCGCGCCTGCCAGCTCACTGACTGAATTGGAGGAGGAGGTGACACACCTCCGAAATCTCCGATGATGGCACTATGTTTCTTGCACATGCGTGCAAGCAACATAAAAAGGGGGAGGAGTGGGTGGAAAAGGGGAAGGAACAAACAGAGGCACTGAATGAGTACTTCTGCTCAGTGTTCACAAGGGAGGAGGGGGGTCCATTACCACCCTGGTCTGGGAAGAGGGGTGGGAGGTGTGAGGTAATGGATGGCAGGATAGAGGGTAGCAGAGTTTTGGAGTGGCTGAGGGTGCTGAAGGTGAACAAAGCACTGGGGCCAGATGGTATCCACCCCAGGGTGCTGCGGGAGATGGCAGAGGTTCTAGCAGAACCACTGGTGGACCTGTTCAGCACCTCCCTGAAAACCGGGGAGGTGCCTCAGGACTGGAGGCTGGCCCATGTGGTACTGATACATAAAAGCGGTCCAAAGGATGAGCCAGGGAACTATAGGCCAGTCAGTCTGACTTCCATAGTGGGAAAACTCATGGAGATGATATTAAAGGAAAGGCTGGTGACATTTCTGGAGGGTAATGACCTGCAGGATGGGAGGCAGCACGGGTTCATCTCAGGAAGATCCTGCACAACCAATCTTATACACTATCGTGACTGGGTGATGAGGGAGCTGGATGGGGGCCATGTTGTGGATGTGCTGTACTTGGATTTCAGCAAGGCCTTCGATTTAGTGCCCCATAGGCGACTATGGGTGAAGTTGTCCGGGGTTGGAGAGGGGACAAAGATGGCATGTTGGATCTCAAACTGGCTATGGGGTAGGCTACAAAGAGTGGTGGTGGGGGAGAAGTCTTGGAGTCTAGATCTGTGACGAGTGGGGTTCCGCAGGGCTTGGTGCTGGGTCTGGCGCTGTTTGGGCTATTCATCTTGGATATTGTGCAGGGGGTGGAGAACAGGATTAGCCTGTTCGCCGATGACACCAAAATGGATGCAGTGGTAGACAATGAAGTGGGATGGATGCAACTACAGAGGGACTTGACCAAGCTGGAGGAATGGTCAGGGAAGTGGCAGCTAGGGTTCAATGCAAAAGGAGAGAGTACTGGCTAAGGGGGACAAAGCTGGAGATCACCAAGGAGGAAAAGGACCTGGCGGTATTGGTAACAGCGAACATGAACAATACTGCCCAATGCAGGAGAGCAGCGGTGAAGGCAAACAAGATGCTGGGGTGCACAGAATGAGGATTCACATTCAGGCACAGGGAGGTGATCTTGCCCCCCCAAAGGTTGCTGGTCATGCTGCACTTGGAGTACTTTGTGCAGTTCTGGAGGCCGTATCTGCGGCAGGATGTCAATCTGCTGGAGAAAGTGCAGCGGAGGGTGATGAGGATGATTCAGGGGATGGAGGGAAGGGGCTATGAGATGAGGCTAAAGGAAATGAATATGTACACACTAGAAGAGAGGCAGGATGGGAGGACAGAATTGAGACCTTCAAGTACCTGAAGGATATCAACAAAGGGGGGGCAGAGGGGGTGTTTAAACTAAGGAGCGGGAGGGGAAAAGTACAGTTACGTAAGAACTTACCATAACAGTAGATCTTCGAGAGAGGCTCTTGCAGTAGGTAATTACATATAGGACTGACGTTGGCAGGCGGCAGGACCCCACGGAAAAATTTCCAGCTAGCAGTCTCTGGTGAGGGACCGCCCCCACATCAGGTGACCAGCATCAGGAGACATTAGTATAAAGAGGCAGTCCCTCACGCCCGCCTTCCAGGTCTTTCCCGACACAGGCCACAAGAGACCGGATGAGAGAGAAGCAGAGATTTCCCTCACTGGAAAAGGAGCTGAAAAAGCTTAGGGGGATGGAAGGCGGGAGGGTATTACCTACTGCAAGAGCCTCTCTAAGAGCTACTGTTACAGTAAGTTCCTACATAACTGTACTATCTTACTTCGAGAGGGCTCTTGCAGTAGGTAATTACATATAGGACTGAGTCCCAAGCTGTCTGGAACAAGAAGAAGCACACGGGAGAAGGAAAGCTACTCAAAGCAGATCCTCTAGCTGTGAAGGCCTTAAGAAAGAAGGCCTTGCAGAACTGCGAGCCCGAAGCCTGCTCTACGGCGAGAGGCAATATCCAAACTGTAATGTTTTGTAAATGTATGAACAGAAGTTCAAGTGGTGGCAGCACAAATATCTGCCGCTGATGTATTCTTAAAACATGCCGCAGAGGTAGCAACCCCTCTAGTGGAGTGACCTCTTATTTGACCCAGAAGGGTCTTGTTGTACTTGTCATAACAGAAGGTGATGCAATGAGCCAACCATTTAGACAGGTATTGCTTGGAAACAGCATTGCCTTCTCTTTTGGGGGCAAAAGAGACAAAAAGTTGATCAGTCTTTCTGAGATCCTTTGTTCTGTTAGTGTAGTATCTCAGAATGTGGTGAACGTCCATAGTGTGAAGTAGATACTCCCCCTGATTGGAGTACTGCATAAAGAAGGCGGGTAATTCTATGGACTGGTTCAAAGCAGATTCCGCTACCGCCTTGGGAAGAAACTTAGGACTGGTGTGCAGAGCCACGTGTTCCTTGTGAAAAATCAAGTATGGGATTTTACACATCAGGGCCTGGAGCTTGGAAATCCTCCGAGCAGAGATAATGGCCACTAGGAAGAGCGTATTCCATGAAAGGAACTTCATGTCTGCCAAGGCCGCTGGTTCAAAAGGAGGCAAAGCAAGTTTCTCAAGGACGAAGTTCAAATCCCAAGGAGGGGCGGGAACTCGGATAGGGGGTCTCAAGTGAAGAACCCCTCTGAGGAAAGTCTTAAGAGACTTCCAGTTGAGCAAACGTCCTATCTGCGAAGGGAATATGGTAGGCCGAAATGGCCGCCATGTGTACCTTCAGACACGAGTGACTAAGACCCAGGTCGAAGAGGTGGTGCATGTACTCCAGTAGTCACCCAACTGAGCAAGAGAAAGGCTCGAAGCCTTTTGAAGTGGCCCAGATTGAGAACCGTTTCCACTTCATGGCATAGGTAGACCTAGTGGAGGGCTTCCTAGCCTCCACCAAGATCTCAGCCACCTGGGGAGAAACCCCAAAGCGGGCTTGAGCTATGTCTGCAGGAGCCATGCATGCAGTTGAAGGGACTTGAGACCTGGATGAACCAGAGTCCCTTGATCCTGGGTCAACAGAATCCGTGACAGCGGAAGAGGAAGAGGAGGCTCCTCTGAGTATTGTTGCAGTAGAGAGAACCATACTTGCCTGGGCCAGAAAGGAGCGATCAGAATCATTCATGCTCCTTCTGAACCTAGTTTCTGCAAGACATGTGGGATCAGAGGAATCGGGGGGGAAGACATAGACAAATCTGACCCTCCAATCTAGAGACAGAGAGTCTCTCCAGGAAATGCCTCACTCTTGAACGAGCGAGCAGAAGTTGGGAGGCTTTGCGTTTAGAGGTGAAGCAAACAGGTCCACCTGAGGTGTTCCCCAATGTAGGAAGATATCGTCTAGGACCCCCGATCCAGTTCCCACTCGTGAGCTTGAGCAGACGAGCGACTTAGTTTGTCTGCTAAGGAGTTCTTGACCCCTGGAACATGAATTGCCATGAGGTGAAGGTCGTGCTGTGCTGCCCAATTCCAGACTCTCATCGCTTCCTTGCAGAGAGGGTAGGACCGAGTCCCGCCCTGTTTGTTGATGTACCATACCACACACATATTGTCCATCTGGACGGCTAGGTGGCCTGGAAGAAGATGCAGGTGGAGGACCTGGAGAGCGTAGAGCACTGCCCGAAGCTCGAGCACATTGATGTGCAGTAATTGCTCGAGCTTGGACCAAGAGCCCTGGGTCCCATGTGGACTGAGATGGGCTCCCCAACCTTCGCCCGAGGCGTCTGTGGTCAGAGTCTGGGAGGGAGGAGGAAGGAAGAATGGAACTCCCTGAAGAAGGTTCTCTCGAACCATCCACCATTGTAAGTCTCGAATCATGGGTGAGGAGACTAGGACCAAGTGGTCCAAGTTGTATACCAACTGATAACACTGAGAGAGAAACGTCCACTGAGAGACCCTCATGTGGAGCCCAGCGCGAGGGACTGTCGGGATAGCAGCCGCCATAAGCCCGAGGAGGCAAAGAACTGACCTTGCAGTGACCCGTCTGTGGCCGGACAACAGGCTTATCTGAGTCTGGAGTGTGGCCGCCCTGTCCGGAGGCAGAAAAGCCCTGCCTAGGGTCACGTCCAGTATCGCCCCAATAAACTGAAGCCTCTGGGATGGGATCAAGTGAGACTTGGAATGGTTGATGGTAATACCCAGACAGGCAAAGAACTGCTGGGTGAGGGAGAGGCATTTCAGGAGTTCCTCCCTGGAAAAGGCCACTAGGAGCCAATCGTCCAGGTATGAGAAAACCTGCAGGCCATCACCACTGCAAGGCATCTGGTAAAAACTCAAGGGGCCAAGGACAGGCCAAATGGAAGTGCCTTGAACTGGTAGTGATCCCCCTGGAAAGCAAAACGAAGATATTTGCGGTGAGACGGGCGAAAAGCTATGTGCAGGTAAGCGTCCTGCATATGAAGAGTGCACAGCCACTGGCCTGAGAGGAGGAGGGCCAGAAGGCTCTACAGTGAGAGCATCCTGAACCTCTTGTACTCCACGAAAAGGTTTAGGAAACCGAGATCTAGAATGGGTCTTACATCTCCTGTCTTCTTCAGGACCAGGAAGAAGTGGGAATAGTAACCTGTTCCATGCAAGGGAAGGGAGACAGGTTCTGTCACCTCTTTCAGCAAAAGTGCTGAAATTTCTTCCTGGACCAGAAGATGATGTTCCCAAAAGGACGACGATCTTGGGGAAGGGTGATGAGGTGGTTTCTGCAGAAATTCTATTGAGTGTCCTTCTACGATTAGCTGGAGCACCCATGAATCCGATGTTATCCTCTCCAAGCCTGGAAGGTGGAGAGAAAACCTCCCTCCTGCCGGTTCCTCCGGGAAGCCCAGAGGTAGTGGGAGAGGGAAGGAGTCAGGTGGTGTGGGGCAGTGCCGAAGCTGAAGCTCCCGCTGCTTTTTTGGCTGGGGGGGCTTGGCAGCTGGGGGGGCCCGACGTTTAGTGGTCCTCTTTCCCTGTGGTCTCACTTTGGGCCGACTCCGTCTGTGAAAGGGATGGTGCTGCGAGTGATGATGATGGTACATAGAATCAACAGGCTTTAGTGCTGTCCCCTTCTCCTGCAGGTTGGCGATGATGTCCTTGACATCACCCCCGAACAGCACTGAATCCCGGAAGAGTGCTTCCTGGATAGCGGACTTCACTTCCAGGACCAACCTTGACACTTGGAGACAAGCGTGATGCCATAAACCTAGAGCAAAAGTTGAGCTCCTCCCAGCAGTGTCCACTGCATCGTAGGTCGCACGAAGAATGTGCTGACTGGCCGAACGAGCAGAGTGGATGAGGTCAGCCACTTCCTGCTTGACCCCGAGAGTCAGGAAGGGAGTCCAATTTCAATTCCACCTCACTAAGAAGCGCCTTCAGGTAATCCCCCATGTGGCCAAAGTAGTTCAGGGCCCTAATACCCAGGGTGGAAGAAGCAAAAATCTTCTTGCCATACTGGTCCAGAAGGCAGGATTCCCTGTCAGGTGGAGACAAGCTAAGATGTTTGGGTTGAGTTGACCGGCCATGGGTGGCGCTAATCACAACCGAGTAAGCGCGAAGGTGGCAGTCTATAAAGTCAACACCCTCTGGAGCCTGGTATAGCCTGTTCAACTTCCTGGGAAGTGGGGCTAAGGCCGACGGCTGTTTCTATACGGTGGTAATAAGGTCGGCATGAGGCTCGATCCAGGGTGGCACCAGAGTGGGAGCTGTCACAGGCAGATCCAGATGCTCAGCGAGTTTTTTACGCTGGGGGTCTGGCTCCAAGGATTGCCACTTATGTACTTTCTGGATCTTCCGTAGCAACTCCGTAAAGGAAGGATCCTCTGGAGGGGACTTCAGAGGAGTCTTTGGCCGGGGCTTGGACGGAGAGCGTGGATCGTCATCTTGCTTGGAACAACCGTCGGAAGGGTCTGAGGTGTCCGAGGAAGAAGACGATGAGGAAGAGGAAGACTTCCTCTCCCGACGAGAGGGAGGAACGGATCCCTTGGGAATCCCTCGGGAAAGCTTGTCCTGCCCCTCTCTGGACCCAGAGGGTTGAGCCCTGGCGTCCAGAGGTGAGGAGGGAGTGTGTCGTCGTGGACGTTACGGGAACCGGTACTGGCACCATCATTGGAAGACGACTCTCCATCTCTCTGGTGAGCTAAGCCTTGGCCTCAGCCCACCAGGAAGCCAGAGTCTCCTGCAAGTTCACCGGCAGCTGAGGGGGCGGTGCAGAAGGAGGAGGAGGGGGATACGGGTATGGACTATTCCCAAAGGGCGCGTATCCATAACCCGATGGTGGGAAGCCCGGTGTTGGGTATTGAGGAGCCGAGTACTGCGGCGTCGGATATGTCGGTGCTGGGTACTGAGGAGTCAGATACAGTGGTCCCAGGTATGGCGGCATCGGATACGATGGGGTCAGGTACGCGGGAGCCGCAGAAGCTGCTTGAGCAGATGGTCCGGCCGGAGGCCCCGCAGGCCGCTCTGGAGCAGAAGACCCGGGGGCAGAGGCTCGCATCGGGCGACATCGGGGGTGGGATGTCGTCCGGTGTCAGCAATACTGGCATCGGAGCCGGCAGCCGAAGAGCTGGCTTTGGAGCCGGCATCCGGGGAACTGACGTCAGATTAGTCGGACCAGAAGGTGGACGGTTTGACGGAGGTGGACCAGAAGCCTCAGCATCACCCGGGGATGGGGGGGAGAAATCCATGGGGTCGGACTGAGGAGATTCAGGGTCCCCAGAGGGCAGTGAAGGCTGCGGGGAGCCAGGAACTGCGGACATGGGGGATCCGGCGTCGGCTCATTCGCTGTCTCTGACAATCAGACCCGAACCGGCCGTGCGGCTTAACAGCGGGATCCAGGCGGGCGCCCGGGCGGCCTCAACAATGGACCCTTCACGGAGGCAGGCCGTGATGGGGCGGCCTGGTCGGGTGGAATGGGGGTTGCGCGCCGCCCGAAGGTCGAATGACACCGACATTCTCCATGCGGGCGTCGGAGGAGCCGATGTCCGGCTTATCAGAACGCTGTCGCACCAATGTAGGCTGCAAAACCCAGCTCTACTGGGGCGGAGGCCTTCCACGAGCCGAAGGGCCCGAGCGTGAGCCTGACGGGGCTGATGCCACAGAAGCCTCTAAGGCGTGTGTCAGGAGCAGTTCCCGAGGGGACGCTATTCGTTTCACGGCGACTCCGAGGAAGACGCTGTGGAGAGGAGCCCTTGTCCCGGTGCTCTTCCTTATCCTTCTTGCGATGGCCTTCGGAAGTCGGCGCCTACGAAGCTTTTCAGTTCTTTCTCCATGGAGCTCATTTTCTTTTTTTAAAATGTGGGCTTCCAGGGACTGCTGCTGCCTTCTCCAGGTGGCCGCGTTAAAGCTGAGGCAGTGCTGGCACTTCTCCACCGGATGGTCGGGGCCTAGGCAAAAAAGGCACAGGGCACAGGGAATGGCCATCCTTGTGCGGGAGTTGGGTGCCGCACGAGTCGCACTTGTTTTTGTGCTCGGAGGGTGTAGGAGACAACATACACTGACGGGTACCTAACGATAGCTAAGAAAAAAATCGAAAATACTTGGTAAAACTACCGACGAAGGAACCTGATGAGCAGGGAACTTTTCCGCGAGGCGCTGGCATAAGCTAATGGCAGGAAAGAACTGGAAGGCGGGCATGAGGGACCGCCCCTTTATACCAACGTCTCCTGACGCCGGTCACCTGATGTGGGTGCGGTCCCTCGCCAGAGACTGCTAGCTAGAAATTTTTCCATGGGGTCCTGCCACCTGCCGACGTCAGTCCTATATGTAATTACTTACTGCAAGAGCCCTCTCGAAGTAAGATCTAGGGGGCAAGGGCTAAGAATAGAGGGGGGAGATGAGGTGACATTACTTCATGGAGAGAGTGGCTGCAAGGTAGAACACACTACCAGAAGGGGTAATATCAAGCAAAAATGTGGTTGGCTTTAAGAAAGCTTGGGACAGACTACAGGGGGTGGGTAAGGGTGGCCGTGGAGAACAACAATGGGAGGTCAAGGGGGATGGGGGAAGGGCAGCTGCCTGCTAGGGAGTTAGCTGCACAATTCAGCAGACTTTGATAGACCAGTAGGTCTGTTCTGCTGGCACTTCTGTACGTCCATAATCTCTCTTTTGGTAGTGCTTTCATGATCTTACCCACTACCGAGGTCAAGCTGACTGGTCTGTAGTTCCTTACTTCCTCTTTGCTCCCGCTTTTGTATCCATACATACATTCGAAGATATGAAGAAGCCAGCAGAGGAAGGCCATTTAGTCTATCAAGTCTGCTCGTATTGCAGGGTCCACATCTTGAGCTAATGTCCCTGCCCTCCCTCCCTCCCCACCTCCCATCCTCCCTACTCATGTTCCTTATCTTCCCCCTACGTTTATACCAGTCTCTCAAAGCTTCCCACTGTTTTCAACGAGATTACCTCTTCCGGCAATGCATTCCAAGTGTCCACCACCCTCTCTGGGAAGAAGTGCTTCCTGACCTCCCTCTTAAGCCTCCCACCCTCCAGCTTAAGACTGTGCCCCCTCGTGTTATGGTTGCCACTCAGCTTAAAGAGACTCTTCTTATCCACCTTATTTATCCCTTTCAAGTACTTGAAGGTCCCAATTATGTCCCCTCTCCTGTCTTCCAGGGAGTACATGTGCAGTGCCCTCAACCTCTCCTTGTATGCCTTACCCTGCTGACCCACTGTCATATTTGTAGCCCTCCTCTGAACCTTTCCCAGCAGGTTGATGTCCTTTCTGAGGTGCGGGCACCAATACTGAACTCAATGCTCTAGATGCGACCTTACCAGTGACCTGTACAAGGGCAGTATAACCTCCTCTCTCCCACTACTGATCACCCTAGATATGCATCCCAGTATCTTGTTTGCCTTTGCTGCTGTTTTCTTGCACTGCATGGAGTGCTTCAGGTCACTAGTGATCATCTCTCCCAGATCCTTATCCTCCTCTGATGCAGATACTGGAACTCCATCCAGGTAGTCCTCTATCCCAGGGTTCTTGGCTCCAGTATGCATAGCTTTGCATTTCTTGGCATTGAAGTCAAGCTGCCAGATCCTGGACCACCTCCCCAGCATTTCTAGATCATCCTGAAAGTCCTGTATCCCTTCAGCCGTGTCCACTCTCCTCCAGTGCTTGGTGTAATCTGCGAATAGGCACATTTTGCCGTCATTGATGAAGATACTGAACGACACCGGCTCTAGCACTGAGCCCTGTGGGAACCCACTGGTTACCTCTCTGGTGCCAGATAATGCTTTCCTCATAACCACCCTCTGGGTTCTGTCCCTCAGCCAGTTTTCCACCCATTGGGCCATGTTTTCCCCGACCCAGAGATCCACTAACTTCCTGATCAACCTTTTGTGGGGCACAGAGTCAAAGGCCTTGCTGAAATCAAGATAGAGGATGTCTACCACTTGACCCATGTCTACTGTCTTAGTGACATAGTCAAAGAAATCAATCAGATTTGTTTGACACAAACCCCCCCCCCTCCAATAAACCCATGCTGCCTCGCATCCTGGAGACCATGCTCCTCTAGATATTCCACCAACCTTTCGTTTAGTATGGTCTCCATGAACTTGCTCACAATGGAGGTCAGACTGACTGGTCTGTAATTCCCTGGGTCATTCTTGGGACTGTTTTTGTGGAGGGGCACTACATGTGCTGTTCTCCAGTCCTGCGGTATCACGCCTGACTCTAGTGAACTATTAAATAGGTCTGTCAGTGGCCCTGCCAGCTCCTCAGCCAGTTCCTTCAGTACCCTTGGATGTATTCTGTCTGGGCCTGGTGATTTGTCCACCTTCAGTGCCAGCAGCCCCCCCCCACTCTATCCTCCTTTATAACTATAAAGGGACTACATCTGCTGTCCTCCAGTCTTTGGGTACCTCCCGTTTCCAGTGATCAGCTAAACAGGAAGCATAACTAGTCATTCCTTTGTTAAGCAGAAATTTGTTCAGGCTTATTTTAAAGGCATGTACTGTATTCATGCTGCCATTCCCCGCAAGGAAGCAGGTTTTCTACACTGTTCCATAGATTTAACACCCTTTGAGAGTAAAGTGCCTAACATAACCATAACTTTGCCACCCTTGAACTTCAGAGCACATGCATGCATCATGCTGCAAGAAACCAGATCAAGCATCACTGATTATTCGACTTTTTCAATATCCTTAGGTGTGCAGAAGATTGAGATTATACCCCCTCTAAAACTCTTCTCCAGGGTGAACATGTTAAGGGCCTTTAGCCTCTCTTCATAGCTTCTGTTCCCCCCACCACACCACTGATCATTTTGGTAGTCATGTTATACTTTGTCAACTGCCTCAATGTATTTTTTTGTACTGAGACCAAAACTGTGTGTAGTACTCCGGCTGGGGCCTGACCAGGACCTTGTAAAGTGTCAGGATTACTTCCCCTGATCTACTGGCCCCCTTTTTGATGTAACATTTTTCTGGCCCTCTTGAAAGAAGCCAGGCACTGCTTGTCCTGCTTGAACCAACTGTCTATTATGACTCGAAGGGCCTTTTTCTCCTTGTCTGCAACAAGGAGCCCACCACACTGTGTGTTAAGTCCTACATATATTTTTTTCTCCTCAAGTCTAGCATCTTGCATGTTGCTACATTTACTCGGAGGCACCAGGAGTCAGACAAATTGCTCAGCTGACTCAGTCCTCCTGCAGTTTTTCTGCTTTCTCAAAGGGAGTTCACCGCCCTGTCTAGCTCAGTGCCAACAGCCCACTGGAGATCCCAGCTTCCAGATCATTGATTAAGTAGCTGAACACCAGTGGCCCCAGCACTGATCCCTGAGGGATGCAGCCATGTACTGCTCTCCATGTTGTGCCCGTTCACACACTTCCACCACTTCTTGCCCCAAGCCACTTTGCAGTTCACCCTGTGTGCATCATACTAGTTTACTTCTGCCCAAAAGCTTGTCATGCACCACAGAATCAAAGGCTTTGCGGACATCTGGACAGACCACATTTATGACTCTGCCCCATCCACCTTCCAGGTCACCCCCTGTGAAAAAGATGATTAGGCCAATTTGGCATGATCTACACATCATAAAGCCATGCTGAGAGAAGATAAGAATCTTGGCCTCAACTAAGTGTGCCATTATTCTGTCCATGAGAATAACCTCTAGGACCTTGTCCAGCACTGATGTCAGGCTGACCAGCCTGTAGCTGCCTGGGTTTGACCTTGCCCCATTTCTGAACACAGGACCTCGCCGACCACTTTACAGTTCTTTGGCACACCTGTCTGGACAGATTCCTGAAAGACTGTGAGTGGCACCACAAACTGCTTCCTTTAGCTCCTCATTGGTTCTGTGGTGTATTCCATCTGTACATTGGGACTTAACCTTGTCCGGTAAGTGAAATTATGTGATTTAGCTGACCTGTTCCAGTCAGCTAAATCACATTATTTCAAAGCCAACCTCTAGTCAAACCTAAATTCCCCAGGTAAATTTTGGAAGGCTACAGACTCCCATTTTGACCCCCTGTCCAGTGAGCACCCCATTCTCAAGAAAAACGGTTCACCTGTGTCTGACCATGCCTCTGTTGTGGCTCTCCTTAACAAGTTCTTCATAACCTGTGCCCTTCCATCCTCTTCCACTACTGGCTCCCCCCCCATACCTCACCAGGTTAACACTTCCCTGTCACCATGCAGGAAACCCTACTTGCCCTTTCCTTGCTCAGTACAATGAAGTCCAGTCCTGACGGTCTCGACTGTGGCAGACACAGGCTACACCCTCATGTTCTGGACTATTGGACTACTTTCCTATCTCCTTGATTTCTTCACTGCCAAAAACTTCTGTTGCACAACAGTACCCCTTAGTCTATTTCCTTATTCTTTTCTACTACTCTGGGATGGCCACCTAGTATAGTACTGTTCTCGTTTATTTTCTTACTATTCTATCATTTCTGTACTTATTCCTGTTCCATCCATTTAGTCCCCTTATATATAAAAAATGTCTTAACACCCTGGGAGGTGTTCTGTAACAGTTGCAACTGGAGTAATGTAATTTATGCCCTCAGACATAAGAATCAAGAAAGAAAACTAATAAAGTGCCCCTAAGAAAAATGGGGTTATGAATTCCCAAAGTCTATTTCTTTTATTTATACAATCTGATTTACAACCTTTGAGCCAGAGACTTATTTACAAAAGTTCCTCGTTATAGAGAGGACAAAACAGTCAATCACTTTTCAGTATTTTTATAACATTATGGATCCTTTTATATATGTTCTTTATACATGAAATGTAAGGGCTGTTAGAGGTGCCCTGTAGCAATGAAAAAAATGAAACCCAACATGGTTAACTGTTTTGTTTGCCTTTTATATTTTCTTTATGCATTTCAGTTAATATGTAAAGAATTGGACTGGTTTAATAAAAAGGAGGGAGAGTGCTATGCTGTATCAGGCTCTCGCTCCAAAATAGTACTGTTATGTCCTTTAGCCAGTGGGTGGTGGTTGTTGGTAGTAATAATGAAATGAAATACTGTTTGGGCTGAATACACTTGAGGAGTGAACCCAGTGAAAATAAAAGAAGGTGCTTCCTTTTCTAAAAAATTCTTTGTCTCAGTTAAAATGTTAGGAGAAAACTATAAGGGGAGCTAGCTTTGCTCCACAGTTCTCTCCACTAGAAGCGAGTACCACATCTGGATTTCTCAGGTCGTGGCAGCGTGTGTAAATTTCAGCTGCCTGTGACAAAAAGTACAAATCAGGCTGGCAGTCCGCTCGGTTCACATAAAAAGTGAACCGAGCAATGTATAAAAAGGTTTTTCTAGCCCTTTGATAGCGAGGAGTAGGCTGCAGATAAAAAATATAGATAAGAGCTAACTGGCTCCTATAGTTGCCCGAAAAGCTGCAGCAGAGAATGGAGCGAGGGGCTGAAACATTTTTTGTTAATTTCAGCTGCCGCTCCTAGCGTTCCAGTCTATGTAATGAAAACCCGGACAGAGGTGCTGTCCTACTGTCTTAGCATGGGGAATAGAAAAGCCCAGTATAAAAATTAAATAGTGTTATTCCCTCTAAAAGGAAAATAAGGGCCAAAGGAAATGTTTTATATCTAAGCCCTTAGAACCCCCCCCCGTATGCTTTTACATAAAGAGATACCACAAGTCAATGGTTACCTCTATTTTTCTGTAATTAAAAAACTATTTACATGTTTAAAAATATAAAAACAACCAGGTAAAATTAAAGCAGAGCCTGCTGGCTTACCTGGCTTGTAGTCCATAACTTTAGCCTGTCACTTAGGGGAGCAGCACCCTTTGCTGTCCCCTTTTTATATCACTTCGCCTTCCACTCGAGCGTAACTAAGGAGGGAGGGCCCTTTTGTGTGACTGTAATTAACACTATATTTTGGCTGTTGTAGCCTTGTGTTAAACTCATTTTGAAAGATAAGTATAAGAGTTAGTGGAGTCTTAAACACTAGATATATGGTGGGTCACAATTCAAAGCTAGACTAACCCAGAAATTTTGTTTTCTGTATTATGAGTTAAGGGCTTAGTCAGGTGACACCACTCTCCAGGTATATAAACTCTCCTCTGAGAGCAGTATGGCAGATCAGTCTTGGAAGTGGAGAAGGAAGGTCTACTGAGAGAGCAGACAAGATACAGAAGGTGAAGGATCTTAGTTGTTCTAAGATCCAGGACTGTATGGTTGCAAGACACTACTGAAGTCAAGTAGTCATTTTCATTGCACTTATTTTGTTTTTTATTTTTTTTAAACTGAAAAATAAATATCACTAAGTGTGTTTTAAATCCTGACAACTTGCCTCGTCTGATGTTATTTCCCACACTGTGACAAACTTGGTGTTAGCAGTGGGATAATACTGGCTGTTCGGAGAAAAGAGGGGGAAACTGGTACCCAGATACCAGCCCTGATATCCAGACATAGGGGGCAAAAGGCAGGATGGCACACCTCCAGGATTCCATGGATGCCAAAGGTCTGAAGGAGGAGGAAGGCCTGCCAGGAGTACATACCAGAGCCCAGAAGTTGAGGACTAGAGGAGTACCTCTACTTGGCCTGGAGTTCAGAGGGATGAAAAAGAAAACCACGATGGAAGCAGGAATTGGAGAAGATGAAGAAGAGGACCACCTTATGAGGAACCACTGTATGAGGATCCACCACCAGAAGACATCAGTGGCTTGCTGAAATGGTTGGCGGTGAAACAGAAATGGAGAGACAATGGGAACAAGACAACCGAGAGAGAGAGAGCTCTAGAGAGGAGGTGTCAGGACCAGCGATGGGCAGATACCTTGCGAGTTCTACAGGTGATTGGACAAGGACCACAGGGGAGCAGTATCAGCAGGTAATAACCAAAAAGACATTAAACTGACTGAAATGGCACCAACAGACAATACAGAGGTGTATTTAACTATGTTTGAAAGGGCTGCCCGAGCTCATGGGTGGGACCAAAGACAGTGGGTAGCACGCCTGGCTCCATATCTTACTGGAAAGCACAACTGGCATACAGTAATATGGACAGCAGACATGCCGAAAATTATGATCTAGTTAAGAAAGAGATTTTAAAAAGGTATGATATCAATGCAGAGACTTACAGGCAAAGGTGTTGTTCCCTTAAACATTATCAGAATGATATCCCCAGAGAAACATTTACCAGGCTAAGGGAACTATGTCTAAAATGACTACAGCCTGAGGGAAAGTCTGTCACTGACACTGTAGATACCTTCATAGTTGAGCAATATCTTCAGATATTACCCACTGAAGTACAGATATGGGTTACAGAACACAACCCAGAGACAGCCGGAGCTAGCCATTACATTAGCTGAAGATTTTCAGCTGCACGACAACCCCTGAGGAAAGGGTAACGAACAGACCCCACAGCACCTGCCCCCAGACAACGAAAGCCCCTGGTTTTCCTAGAGCTCCCATTGAAGATCCTCGATGGACCGAGGGAAGACATGATCAAGGAGCCAGACCATTTAACCCTGATATCTGCAGGAATGGTCAGGGTAAAAGACATATTGTGAGGTTCTGTGCCTGACCTAGAGCTGATGCAACTCATTTGTCTTTACTGAATGAGGGTTATTTTGTATGAGACATTGCTATTAATGAACAAAATGTGTTTGGTTTAGTTGACACTGGTAGTAAGAACACTTTAATTCAACCAGTACTAGTGATTGATAGACAATCAGAAGGGCCAGACATGAAAATTGTTTGTGTTCATGGGGACACGTACTACTATCTTACTACTACAATTATGATGGATGTAAATGGCCAGAATCAGATGGTCACAGCAGGATTAGTGTCCAACCTACCGGTCTGGTATATGCTTATGGTGCTAGGCCATGATTTTCCTAACTTTCCTACTTTAATAACCAAACATGGGATGGTCACAGCCGTGACTACCAAGGCTCAAAAGAAAAAGGAACAGTCTTTGGGGGATACTTTCCCTTTTGAAGGTGTCATTATTGAAGATTCTGGTAAGGACAGAAAAACCCTTAACCAGAAGAAGAAACAGCAGAAGCAATGGAGACAAAATGTAAATGCCCTGCCTGACACACAGATACAATCTGCGTTTATAAATGTTGATATAGCAGCTGAGCAAAAAGATGATGTATCATTAAAACCTTTTTTATTTACAGGTTGGTCAGGAAGTGAGCAAAGAGGCCCATATGATTATGTTGAGGAATAACATTTTATACAGGGTATATACCAATCCCGACACTGGGGAGAGTGTCGAACAGTTATTGGTGCCTGAGAAACATATGAGCCAATTTTGTTTTTAGGACATGATCTCCCATGGGCTGGCCGTGCAGGGTGGGCATGTACCCTAAAATGCCTTTTGCACAGATTCCATTGGCCAGGACCACACGACCAAGTAGCCAAGTATTGTCAAGCCTGTCCAGAGTGCCAACAGATGGCCCAAGTAGGAGAGAAAGACATGGTGCCCCTTATGTCCCTACCCTTGGTTTCCAACCCATTTGAAAGAATAGGGATGGACATTGTAGGCCCACTGCTGAAAAGTTCCAAAAGAAACCAATGTATTTTGGTGATAGTAGACTATGCCACTAAATACCCAGATGCTATACCAATGTGCATGGTCACTACAACTAGGATTGTTGAAGAACTGGTGAAAGCTTTTAGTCGCCTGGGTATTCCTAAAGAGATCCTCACAGATAGGGATACAAACTTTAATGATTCCTTGTTAAAAGAACTGTATAAGTTGCTAGGGATTGTGGCCCTGCAAACATCCCATCATCCACAGTCAGATGGTCTAACGGAGCGATTCAACCAAACACTAAAGCAGATGCTCCGTAAATTTGTACACGAAGAAGGGAGGAGTTGGGATACCTTTCTGCCAAATTTATTATTTGCTTACAGGGAGGTGCCACAGGCCTCCACAGGTTATTCCCCCTTCTCTATGCTGTATGGACACAATCCCTGAGGTCCATTAGACATAGTTAAAGAATGCTGGGAAGAAGGGACTGATATGAAACATGGTAGCAGTGTCGAGTACATGGGACAACTGCATAAGAGGCTAATTGTCTATACTGTAGCACAAAGTCCCATCAAAACTGTGTGGAAGTACAGAAGCAGCAAAAACAACATTATGACATCAAGGTGGGAATAAGACCTTAACCCCAGAGGAAAAAGTACCGTTGTTATTACACTCCTCACAGCAGAAGTTATTAATGAAATGGCAAGGACCCTACACAGTAGTACGCCAGACAGGACCTGTGACATATGAGATTGAGACATCAGATAAAAGAACGGGTAGAAAGATTTATCATGCTAACCTTTAAAAAAAAATGGCATGACAAGCCAGAAAAGGAGTCAGCAGTACATCCGAACATGATGGTAATGCCAGAGAGAGAATCCAAACTGGATACTGCTTATGGAAGGTTAGAAAAGACTGAGGGACACAAACTCATTAAAATAAACCCTACGTTATTGGACACACAAAGAAGAGACTTAGAGAGTCTGATCAACTCTTTCCCTACTACGTTTACAACTTATCACCCCTGGAAGGGCCATACGGGAAAAGCATTATATATGCACTGAATCCCCTCCTATCAGGCAGAAGCCTTACCAGCTACCCGAAAGGGTAAGGGTAGATGTTAAAAAGGAAATTGACAAGCTAAGGCAGTTGGGGATAATAAAGCCTTCCACTAGTGCCTGGGGGTCACCATTGTAGTGGTCCCAAAGAAAGAGGGTGGAATTTGCCTCCGTTTAGATTTTAGGAGGTTAAACAATGTGCCCCAGTTTGATGCATATCTAATGCCCTGTACAGATGACCTCACTGACCGCATAGGAAACGCTGGGTACATTACGACGTTGGATCTGACCAAGGGATACTGGCAGATACCGTTAGACCAGCAAGCCAGGGAGAAAACCGCCTTTAGCATCCCAGTAGGGTTATATGAATTTGTGGCAATGCCATTTGGATTACATGGGGCCCCAGCTAAATTTCAACGTTATATGGACTGCATACTGGCACCACATTCTGGATACTGTTCAGCATTCTTCGACGCTGTGGTGGTGTACAGTCCTAACTGGGGTATGCATATGAAACACTTGGCAGAGGTAGTAAGGTCAATAAAAACAGCAGGAGTGACCATAAATCCCCCAAAATGTGCAGTTGCCATGAATGAAACTCGCTATCTAGGTTTCTTATTAGGTAACGGGCAGGTCAAGCCAGAAATTGATAAGCTAGAGGCAGTGGCAAAATGGCCCATCCCCCTTACTAAGAAGCATGTGAGGTCCTTCTTAGGGCTTGCCAGTTATTACAGGTGCTTTATTCCAAACTTTGAGTCAATTGCTACCCCCTGATTTAACCAAAAAAAGGTGTAGCAATAAGGTACAAGGGGACCCAAAATGTGAAGAGGCTTTCCAAACTATTAAGACAGCACTCTGCTCTCCTGTGCTGAAGAGCCCAAACTTTGACTGCCCTTTGAGGTGCACACAGATGCCTTGGGAGACAAGAATAGGGGCAGTCTTAAACCAGACAACTGATGGGCAAGAACACCCAATCTTGTACATCTCCCGTAAGTTACATGACAGAGCAAAAGTACACAACAGTGGAAAAGGAGGCTTTTGCAGCCAAATGGGCCATAGAGGCTTTAAGATTTTATCTGTGAGGGGCTAAATTCACTTTGGTAATTGATCACAATCCCCCCCGTGTTGGAGTCACCTGATGAAAGATAAGAATAATCGCATAATGAAATGGTATTTGGCCCTACAGCCATATCATTTTGAGGTGAAACACAGATCATGTACCTCCCACAAAAGTGCTGACTTTCTGTCCCATCATGGAGCAATGAACGAGGATATCTGAAATAATTATAGTAAAGGTGAAAATGTTGTTTGTACCAGATACTAGGAAGTATCTAGTTAAATGAAGCCCCAGGGTATGTATTATGAAGGATGTATGTATGATGTCGTTTTGTCATCCTTCTTTTTGTTCTGTTTAAAAGGGACCCTGGGGTGGAGCTTTCATAGTGGGTGAGAGAAAGCTCCAACCAACCCCCACTCTACTAGCATGGTAGAGTATACAAGATGAGAGGGAGTTAACAAACCAGCATAGTTCAAAGCTGGTTTGTTCTTTTTTTTTTTTTTTTAATTTAGTATGCTTTTTGTTGCACCTTGCCGTCGATATCTGCTCTGGTCAAGGACCCCCGTACCTCCACCTCCGGTTGGGCCGGTGCTCACTCAGTCACCCCTGGCTTTCCCACCAGAGAGCAGGGCTATGGCACTGTCCCTCTACCAGTGCCGCAACACTAGTATCTAGTCAGGGAGCCGACTCCGGAGGCTAATCGAAGCCAGGGGGCAGAGCTTCACGGAGACGACAAGGCACAGGATTTTCTCCCCTGTAAGCAGGGGTGAGGACGTGCAACGATGACCAGTGTCTGCCCCGCCCTGCCCCCAAATTCAAGTAGGCACCAGTGCTTGCGGCAAACACAGCTTACACTAGGTGTCGCTGCTGCACTGGACGCACATGCCCCCCCCCTCGGAGAGTGGTCTAGGGATGCTCGATCCTTCTTCCCCGGCCGGCCCTCCAACAACCCAGGTCTGAAGCTGGTTTGTTCTTAAGGAGGGAGGTGTGTGGCAGAGATGGGCTACACCCTCAGGTTCTGGACTGTTGGACTATTTTCCTATCTCCTTGATTTCTTCACAGCCAAAAACTTCTGTTGCGCAACAGTACCCCCTTACTCTATTTTCTTATTCTTTTCTACTACCCTGGGTTGGCCATCTAGTGTAGTACTGTTCTCGTTTATTTTCTTACTATTCTATTGTTTCTGTACCTATTCCTGTTTTGTCCATCTAGTCCTCCTATATAAAAAATGTCTACCCTGGGAGGTGTTCTGTAACAGTTGCAACTGGAGTAATGTAATTTATGCCCTCGGGCATAAGAATCAAGAAAGAAAACTAATAAAGTGCACCCAAGAAAATTGGAGTTATGAATTCCTAAAGTCGATCACTTTTCAGTATTTTTATAACATTAAGAATCCTTTTATATGTTCTTTATGCAGGAAATGAAAGGGTTGTTAGAGGTGCCCTGTAGCAATGAAAAAAATGAAACCCAGCATGGTTAACTGTTTAGTTTGTCTTTCATATTTTCTTTCACATTTCAGTTTATATGTAAAGAATTGGACTGGTTTAATAAAAAGAAGGGCGAGTGCTATGCTATATCAGGCTCTCGCTCCAAAATAGTACTGTTATTTCCTTTAGCCAACAGGTGGTTGTTGGTAGCAATAATGAAATTAAATACTGTTTGGGTTGAATACACTCGAGGAGTGAACCCAGTGAAAATAAAAGAAGGTGCTTCCTTTTCTAAAGAATTATTTGCCGGAGTTAAAATGCTAGGAGAGAACTGCATGGGGATCTAGCAGTTGCTCCACAGTTCTTTCCACTAGAAGTGAGGACCGCATCTGGATTTCTCGGGGCATGGCAGCGCTTGTAAATTTCAGCTGCCCGCCTGAGACAAAACGTCAGGCTGGCAGTCCGCTTGGTTTACATAAAAAGTGAACTGAGCAATGTATAAAAAGGTTTTCTAGCCCTTTGATAGCGAGGAGTAGGCTGCAGATAAATAGATAAGAGCTAACTGGCTCCTATAGTTGCATGAAAAGCTGCTCTGACGCAGCAGAGAATGGATCGAGTGGCTGAAACATTTTTTGTCAATTTCAGCCGCTGCTCCTAGCGCTCCCATCTACGTAATGAAAACCAGGACAGAGGTGCTGTCCTACTATCTTGGCATGTGGAATAGAAAAGCCCAGTATAAAAATTAAATAGTGTTATTCCCTCTAAAAGGAAAATAAGGGCTAAAGGAAATCTTTTATATCTAAGCCCTTAGAACCCCCCCCCCCTTTGCTTTTACATAAAGAAGTACCACTAGCCAATGGTTACCTCTATTTTTCTGTAATTAAAAAAAACCTAGGGATTTTTCAAAGACATGTATAAAAATATAAAAACAACCAGGTAAAATTAAAGTAGAGCCTGCTGGCTTACCTGGCTTGTAGATCATAGCTTTAGCCCATTACTTAGGGGAGCAGTGCCCTCTGCTGTCCTCTTTTTATATCACTCCACCTGCCACTCGAGCATAACTAAGGAGGGACCTTTCGTGATACTGTGTAATTAACACTATATTTTGGCTGCTGTAGCCTTATGTAAACTCTTTTTGAAAGATATGTACTGTATAAGAATTAGTGGAGTCTTAAAACACTAGCTATACTGTGGGTCACAATTCAAAGCCAGACTAACCCTGAGATTTTATTTTCTGTATAAAGAGTTAAGGGCCTAGTCTGGTGACCTCACCCTCCAAGTATATAAACTCTTCTCTGAGTGCAGTAAGGCAGATCAGTCTTGGAAGTGGAGAAGGAAGGTCTACTGAGAGAGTAGATAAGTAAGATACAGAAGGTGAAGGATCTTAGTAGCTTTAAGATCCATGACTGTATGGCTGGAAGAAACTACTGAAGTCAAGTAGTCATTTTCATTGCATTTATTTTACTTTTTTTTTTTTTTAAATGGTGAAAAATAAATATCACCAAGTATGTTTTAAATCCTGACAACTTGCCTCATCTAAGGTCATTTCCCACACCCTGTGACATCGACCCCAAGTTCCTCCATCTCTCAGCTCCTGCCATTGCAGCTCCCCTTACCTACTTAACCTTTCCTTCACTCTCTGCACTGTTCCTCAGTCCTGGAAGTCAGCCAAAGTTATTCAATTCCACAAAGGGAGGTGACCTCACCTCTCTTGGTAACTTCTGTACCATCTCTCTCCCCCCCCCCCAAACTGCAAGAGAAACTGGACCACTCTAGACTCATTTCCTCTAATCCGCTAACTTCCTATTACCTTTCCAATCTGGCTTCAGGAAGCACAACTCTACGGCCTCCTCCCTGCTACATGCCACTGATGTGATGCCATCTTCTCTGGGGTGGATCAGAGGCTCATCACCGTAGCAATTTTTGTTGATCTGGTCAAAGTCTTCAACTCAGTGTCCCACCCACTCCTCCTGGACAAGCTGAAATTTGCTGGCCTCTCTGCTCTTGCTGTTGCTTCGTTCCATTCTTACCTAACTGGCAGTCTACAATCAGTACAGGTCGATGACTCCCTGTCACCTCCCCTTCCAGTCCAGTCTGGGGTTCCACAGGGTTCCGTCCTTGGTTCCCCTCCTTTTCTCCATCTTCCTCAATGACCTTCCCTCCACCTGTGTCAACCTGCATATCCACATGCATGCAGATGACACAGTCACCTTCACCTCTGGTCCTTCCACTGCAGCTGTGGAAGACCTGCTCCAGAGGAACTTCAACAGTGTCCTACAATGGTTCAAATCTAACCAACTTAAGAGTTAACACTAAAAAAGGCAGTCTCTGTGACCTTTGGTACCAGTCAGAAACTAGCCAGACTCACTGTCCCCATCTTTTCCACCCTGCATGGCACCCCACTTGAAGTGGTTCAGTCCTTTAAGCACCTGGGGGTGTGGCTAGACAGTAAGCTTGACTTCTCAGCCCACATTGATGCCATCCATGCCAAGATCTGTCCCACACTTGGTGCCCTCTATCGTTACAAAGACTGCCTATTTCTGCATGTCCGCAGGGAGCGGATTACCAAAATGGTATTCCCCGTCTTTGACTATGCGGATGTAGTCTATGGTTCTGCCCCATCCTCTTCCCTCACCAGACTGGATACCCTCCTCAACTCCTTCTGCCGTCACACAGAATTTGATGGCAGATAAGGACCGCTTGGCCAACACAGTCTGCCCATTTTATATACTGCAGATTCTATGTGATCTGCAGCTTACCCCCTCTTTCCTATCGCTAAAGTTCCCTTATGTCTATCCCATGCATTTTTTAATTCTCCTACCATTTTTGCTGCCACAACCTCCGCTGGTAGGCTGTTCCATGCATCTACCACCCTTTCTGTGAAAAAATACTTCCTCATGTTACCCCCATGTCTACCCCCCTCTATTCTCATATCATCTTGTTCTGGAACATTTTTTCTGAAATCTGCTACCCTCTTGCACCTTATTCATACCCTTGAGGTATTTGAAAATCTCTATCATATCTCCCCCTCATTTCCAGAGAGTACATATTGAGGTCCACTAGACTCTTTTCATATGACTTCTGATGCAGCCTCTGTACCATTTTTGTTGCTCCTCTCTGAACCACTTCTACTCTATGTCATGCTGGAGATGCGGCCTCCAGAACTGGACACAGTACTTGAGATGAGGTCTCCACCAATATTCTGTACAGTGGCATCACCACCTCCTTCCTTTTGCTGGACATAACCTCTCCCTATGCACCCCAGCATTTCACTTGCTCTCTTCATAGCCTTCTCACATTGTCTGGTAACCTTCAAGTCATCAGATATGATTACTGCCAGGCCCCTTTCCTGTTTGATGGCTGTCAGTACCTACCCCCACCAACATGTACTCCTTCCCTGCATTCCTGTGGCTCAAATGTATGATCTTGCACTTTTTTTTTTTCATTGAATTTTAGCTGCCACATCCTTGACCACCCCTTGAGCCTGCTTAAGTCCCTTCTCATTTTCTCCACCCCTCCCGGAGTGTTCACCCTGTTGCAGATCTTCATGTCATCTGCACAGACATACCTTTCCTTCTAGCCCTTCTGCAATGTCGCTTATGAAGACATTAAAGAGGACTGGTCCAAGCACTGATTCCTGTGGGACCCTGCTGGTCACCCCCCTCTCTTCAGATTGGACACCGTTCACCACCACCCTCTGTGTCCTATCTTTCAGCCAATATCTGACCCAGCTTACCACCCTGGGACCCACCCCCAGGCTGGCCAGCTTGTTTACAAGCCTCCTATGTGGGACGGTGTCGAAGGCTTTGCTGAAATCCAGGAAGGCCATGTCCACTGCCCTTCCCTGATCCTCTTCCCTAGTCACCCAGTCAAAGAAATCTAAAAGTTTAGTTTGATAAAACCTTCCCACTGTGAATTCTTGCTGCCTCGGATCCTGTGATCCACTGGATTCAAGATATATCACAAACCTTATCTTTTGTACTTTTTATTTATGCATGTTATGCCAATACAATGCATATAAACACCCTGCTCAATGCAATACAGCATACATACACAAAGCAAGTTGATATTTGGATAAATGAGTCATAGCTCCCTTTGTTACAAGATAAGAATACCTATATGAATAATTACTAACAGAAAATAATCACTTTAGTGATTGCTGCCAATGCCTTAAACTGTAATTAACAATGAGAAAAAAGTCCTGTAAAAGAAAAACTGGCACTCTTGCCTTTGTGTTATATTCACCTAAATTTTAACTCCATAGTCCCTCTGTGTACTCTTCAGCATCCAACTACATTTAAACAGTATCAGCCTGTAGTGCCAACCACCCAGTAAAAAATGCAATACTATAACAACAGTTTAATGCTCTAATCATAAAGAAAAAACAAGGTTAGCATACACTGCCTAACGGAAAGGCACACTCCCATACATTTTAAAACAGTGCTTACAATAAGGAATAATAGTACATAATGGAATCTCCTCACTGTTTCAGATTGGCACAGAAAATAAAAAGAAAGACTGTTTCTGCACTTCCCTAGCTTATGTGAGAGTGGCAGTAACCATATTAACCATGCTCTATAATAGAACAAGCCCCCACAAATAAAATAAATGAGTACACTGTTCCAGCATAGCATCAGTCCGGGGTATTAGCTGCAGTTAGTAAGCCAATCTGTAAGCTGGACCCAACAGTAAGTTATTTAAAATAAAATCAGTGTTCCTCGTTCGCCCCAGCATCCACACACAGTCATTCAGGGAACGGAACCTGCGACAACTCCATTAAGGAAGGAAGTCGATAAGTCACTTACAGTCAAATTTTCAAGTCCCCCCCCCCACCCTTGCAGCTCTCTCACCCTCAAGTTTTTTGATCAGTTCTGCAGCCTCATTGGGACTGGTGTATATGTAGGCTTTTTGGCCTACCATAACATGCAGGCGAGTGTTATTAGGTACTTCCAAGTCCCGAAACCAGCGCCGAATTGCATCAAAACTTTTCAGTTTAGTATGGGTGGCGTAAGAGAGGTCAGGGAAGAGCATGATCCTGGAGCCCTCCAACTCCACTCGTCTTCCTATTTCTGGCTGCCTGCAGGATTCGGTCCCTAATCAACAAAGATGCCATAATCAACATGATGGTGCTTGCTCCCTCAGATTGGTCGCTTGCTTTGCGAGTGTTTATTCTGTAGGCCTGGATCACTGAGCCCTGAATATCAAGGTCAAGTTTCGGACAACCATGTAATCGGAAAGGAGAGCAGGTCTTTCCCCTCAACTCCTACTGACATACTGATAAATCAGACATTCGCAGCCTGAGTGACATTTTCAAAATGCTCCAACTGAGGCCTCAGGAGGGCTTGTTCTTTGACACAGGTTGCCGCCATAGCCTGGGCCTGCTCCGAGGTTTTCTCCTCAGCAAGCGCAGTACCCACTAGGCCATCCATTTTCTGTTCCACTGCAACCATTCTGTTGTGGTAGGTGCAAGGCTCCAGATAAAACTTTTTTTAGGAGAAGTACTGTACTGAAATTGAGGTGAGTAAAACCAAATTCAGATGCGTACAAATGTTTGGATGGAGTGGAGTGAGGAGTACATTTTTAAAAACAATGCAGTTTTTTTTCTAGATAAGAATCGATCAGTTGCCAACAGTATTCCAGATAATGTTGGTAGGCAGGAGTAATTTACTCACCAGTTTTAAAATTTAGTGAGTAAAACAAAATTGGGATGGGTATAAGTGCTGTAAATCTGGACATAAATGCTCCTTTTGAATTGCTAACACTGTTCTTGGTGTGTGGAGTAATTACAGATGTTGGGTGAGTTTTGGTACTCATTAAAAAAATTTCTGAACAGCATTTCCTACAATGAGGCAAATAAAACAGGTTGGTACTCCCCTTATCTGGAGCTCTGGGTAGGTGTCCATCTTTTTATCCATTTGTTGATTCGTTTTGTGTCAGGTTGAGTACCGCTAGCTGCAGGGATTCCAACGTTGCCAGTCTGGAGTCATCAGTACCTTGTTCCACTAATGAAGGGCCTGCAGGAGTAGGCAGTGTTTTGGAGGCCCCGCCTTGAGGGGCAAAATAATTTGCTTTTTGCTCTGCTATTTTCCGGCCCATTTTAATAAAACTTTCTTTAACCCGTCACTACCCCAAATAGAACAGTTCTGGGTAGTTTTCACACAAACAAAGCAGGCTAGAAATGTAAAATTAAATCAAATATGGGATGCTATTCAGGGAGCTCTCTGAAAGTGCATCTGAACAGCCAGGCAGCTAGCCACGTGCCCCCCCACCCCAAAAAAAAACCCCTTTATTTTAGTAGTGATTCCATTAGTTTCCCCCACCACTAAGGTCACGCTGACTGGTCTGTTCATTGCCTGCCTCCTCCCTACTTCCAGTTTTGTGGAGAGGGACTGCATTCGCCCTCCTCTGTCCTTTGGTACCACTTTTGTTTCCATTGATCTGTTAAGCAGGACTGTCAGTGGTGCTGCCAGCACCTCCAGGAGTTCTCAATACTCTGGGATGCATCCCATCTAACTCCATTGCCTTGTCCACCCCCCTTCAGTCTTACAAGTTCCTTTAGGACTCTGTCCTCCGTAAATAGACTGGTGTCCACCTCCCTTTCAGTGGTGCTTCTAACTTCTAACTGTGGTCCCTCCTCTTCCTCTTCTTCTGTGAATAAAATATTTGTTCAGTATTTCTGCTTTTTCTTGGTCTCCCTCTGCACACTCTCCTCCTTCCTTTTTTTGTCTCACAATCCCACCCTTTGTCTTTTTTCTTTTACCAATTGTCTCCTTTTGTTATTGCCTGGGCTATTTTTTTCTTCTATTTGCACCCTGGCACTCCTGACTGCTTTCCCCATCTCCCTCTGCTTTATGAGATACAGTTCTGTCTTCCTCCCTCTAATTCCTTGTACTTCCTGAATGGCCCTTTTCACCCTTACTATTGTTCTAAAACTATGTCATCAGTATGTATCATTGACGTATCCTACAAGTTTCTGTGTAACTAAATCAGGGTCGCCCCTGAAAAAGGGACCATTTGGGCCCAGCAGACTTACCCAGTCAACCAAGTGAAATAAATACCTTCTTGGACACTGAGAATCACAGTTTTTTTTTTTCTTTCTCCTTGTTTTGCTTACTTGCCTAATGCAAATGCTTGCTGCCTCCACTATGGCTCCCTTCAGATTTGCCCCTTCTCCCTCCCTGCTGGCAATTTCCTAAGACATTCCCCCATCTTTGCAAAGTCAGCTCACCTTAAGTCCACGATCCTTGCTTTCGTGTGGTTTGGCTCCTCCGCTGTTCTCACACTGAGCCATACCATACTGTGATCGATTGATTCCAGGTGGCTACCTACTGTATCATCTGTAATTATGTCCCTGTTGGTGAGTACCAGATCTAAGATCGCTCCCTCTCAGGTGAGCACTAACACTATCTGTTTGAGACATGCCTCCTGCAGGGCATCCATGATGTCTCTGCTCCTGGCTGTAGCTGCAGCATGGTTGCTCAAATCAACATCTGGCAGACTGAAGTCTCTCATCAGTAGCACTTATCCTTTAACTGTCATTCAGTAGATGGCTTCAACAAGTACTCTGACCAGTTTTTCCCTTAGTGCAGGAGGTCTTCAGATCACTCCAGTGTGAATGGTAGTGCCATTTCCCGTCTCCAGGGAGATCCACAGTGTCTCCGTTTCTTCCTGCATTCCCTGTACCTTAGTTGCTTTAATCGCCTCCCTGATATGGATAGCCACTCCTACTCCCTTTTTACCCATCTTGTCCCTCCTCAATAAAGTGTAACCTGGTATGGCTACATTGTAGTCATAGTTCCCTCTGAACCATGTCTCAGTGACAGTGACAATGTCTAGGTCTGCCTCTGCCATCAAGGCCACTAGGTCCGAGATTTTCTCAGACTGAGGGCATTCACGCACACAGCCTTCCAATTTCTGCTGCCTCCTCTCCTAATGGCTGTCCTCCTCACCCAATCTCTTTTCTCTACATCACTCCTGTCCTTACTCCCATTTTGCCATATTTCTGCCAGTTTACCTCTTCTGGTCTTGGGCATCTTTGGCGATTTCTCAACCTTAGGTTCCTCTCCATTGACTATTTTATTCTTTGGGGGTTGTTTGCTTCACCCTGTTTGCTCTCACCACCCCCTTTGGCTAGTTTAAATGCTTGCAGATGAAACATTGAAACCTGTCACTGAGAACCTGGTCTCCACCAGACAGATGCATGCCATAGCTCCTGTATAGGCCCACATCACTCCAGGTGAACCCCCAGTCCCCAGTGAAGCCAAATCCCTCTGCTCCGCATTGGTCTTTCAGCCTTGCATTGAATCTCTTGGTGCAGAGTACCCTGTCCTCCCACTTGTTAACAAGCAACACCTCCAAAAAGGTTACAGAGCATGTCACCCAAGACCCCTCCCCAATTCCCTGAACCACTCCTGCACCATTCTGCATCTAACTCTCTACCAGTCACACATCACTGCTTGCTATATTCCTCCGTATTCATCCTCCCCATCCTCTCGCTGCCAGGCCCACTGCACTTGTTCCATCTCCAAATTTTGGTTCAACACTCTTCCCTCCTACCCCTCCTCACTCTCATCCCGACTTCCCCCTGCCTCCTGCTCCCTCCACTCTAGGGATCATCGCACTTTTGGCACTTCTCCCCCACACTCCTCTGCTGGAAATTCTGGATTCTCCTATAGGCTTCCCTCACTCTGAAGCAAACTCCACTCCTCTCCATCCCCTAGCTCCCTCAAACGCCAGCTAAAACTTCAAACCCCCCACTTGCTCATGCTACCCTTCTGGTTACTCTTGAACACTGTATCTTAATCCATACGTTACTGCCCATGATTCAATGCGCTGCTAAGGTTCACTGCACTTTAACTGCCGCACATGCACATTCTTTATTCCATTATTGTATCACATTGCTCACCTATCTGTTTACATGTTGTTTTGCTACAGTCTGCTGCTTGCTCCAACTCCCAATCCCCCATGGTCGCACCTGGAAATGAGCCTTCACTCAGTGCGAGCCTTTCCTGGTTAACAAATTTAACATAAATTACCTGGCTAGATATTTGCCATATATTCAACTATCAGGGTAAGTGTGATGCCCAATTGCTGCATCCTAGTTACTCTGATGTAATGGGCCCTCTAAAGGAGCTCTCTCCACACACTGAGGCCCTTTGGTGAACAATGAACAGCTGCGGATCTAGGGGGTTTTAGAGGGTGCAGGTGCACCCCCCATTGTAACTTGCTTGCTGCTGCATTTCACTTTGCTGGAGAAGTGTAATATATTGATTGTATAAATATTGTTTATATTCTCAGTCAAAAATGTAATGAAAAGTATAGTATAAAGGATTAAAAACATGAAAAGTTGCATATCAAGTAGGCACACCACTACAGCACCCCCCTCTCCATTATAAAATCCTGGATCCACCACTGACAAAGAAGTGAAGTATTCATTAAGTATCTCAGCAGTCCCTACTGACTCTCACAGGTCCCCCTACTTACCCCTTTTTAAGGACCCAATCCGCTCCTTCACCTTTCTCCTTCCATTTATGTAAAGGAAGATGTCTCTGGTGTTGCTGGAAGCTCCTATTGCTATCCTGGCTTCCAGTCATTTCTTGTAGTTTTGGAACCCCTCAAAGTGTTGCTCCATTCTCTTCTGGCTTGGAAGCAGTCTCTTTTGAGAGGTCACAAGCCGTCTTACTGATCAGAGTCAATTAAAAGGCAAACAGTCAATGTCAAGGGCCCCACACTCAAGTGCAAGGCTGGTCCCACTGTGCACTACATTCCATTCCTTGATATCCTGATTTGCAAAAATGATCAACAAGGAATGGATACATACTTATTTCATAAGCCAGACAGACACAAATGCAGTTCTTCATGCCAGTTCGTGTCATCCCAACCACACAGTCAGGAATACCCCCACAAGCCAGTTCTTAAGGATTTGTCGCACATATATCATGAACCAAAATTTAAAAAGTCATGCAGAGGACCTTACTCAAAGGTTTGTCAAGAGGGGATACTCCATGACAGATACCGAACGTCAGCTACAGTGAGAGGTTAAACTTTTTTACAACCTACAGCTGTCAAGCTTCTGCTGTTTGAAAAAAAATCTTACAAAAGCACTGGGGGCATTTCTGTAGCGCTCCATATTGTCAATGGGTAATCAAAACAACTGGGGACAGTTCACCCCCTACCAGGGGAATGGCACATCTCAAGCTTTAGAATGTTGGGCATATGAGGATTCCATGCAGCAGCAACTCCCCAGTTTAGCTGTGCTATTTGAGGGGGAAAGAGCTACTTTTATTTTCTCACAAGAATTTCAAGATTTCAAGACTTCTTTTGGGGCTGCAATTCTGCACAGCAGGTTGGGGCTGTCTGTTTCAGAAAGCACCCCTAAATTAAAATCGTGCCTGTTAAGCTGCGGCATTCAAACTGAATAACCTGCCTTTCTTCTCATTCCTTGTGCGGACTGAGTCACTTCTGCCTTGCTAGGGTGTTTTAATGGTCTCCTTTTACAAAACAAAAAGAGAAAATGGGTGCCACAGGTAAGCACAACTTTATTTGTTGGGACTGTAGGGTCTCTGAGGGGTCTTTTGGCTCTGGCATCTGTCCCCCCAAAGCCTCAGGTTATGTGCTTATCACTGTTTTACAGTTAATGTGATTTGGGTATTTTTTTAGTAGTGTTTTGTTAATATTCCACCACAGACCTGTTTTTCCATTAGTGCGGCTGCCATTAGGGCTGGGCACATGGTCCTTCAGGCAGGCTTCCTACCATTGTCTAAAGCGCACGTCCGTGGTGCACACGCTTGCGAAGCGCTAAAACCGTTTGCTCAGTGAAATCTCTATTAAATACATTGCACTACTGTGTTGGCACACTCACACGTGTGCACGTCCATGCTAGTACGCTAACACCCTGCGTGCAACTGTTAGGGAGCGCACACGCCGATTTTAGCATTTTCTGGTGCGCTAATACAGTTTCACAGCTCCTTTCATGAATTTTTAGCCCAACAAGCTATAGGGCTAATAATTATTGTTTTTATATAGTTTAACCTGGGGTTTCTCTATGGTAACTTCAATTATTGGCACCATGGCTTATCGGAGACCATTAATCATGAAATGATGCAAGACTTGCAACATGGTGATAAGGCTCTCCTCATGGGTTCCTATTGCCCTCATTGTGCTAAGCATAATAATTCTCTCACAGTCTCTCCCCCGACCGAGCCAGTCCTCCGAGCTGGGAAGGGGGCACCTGGTGCATCTACTGGCAAAGCAGAATTGCGAAAATCTTTTTTCTTGTTCCTCGGTGAGCTTTTGATTGATTTTATTTTTATATAGCACCCATTCCCTTACAGTGCTGTACAATTTAAAAATATCAAATGCAACATAACCAAATAGCAATCACAGTAATAATAATTCCTATAACAAACTTTAAATTAATCATAAATTATATGACATGTCCATAGCTTTTGAGCCCCGATGTCCTGCAGGACATCCCAGTAGATACACCCGACCCCAAACTGGGCCCCTCGGGTCAGGGGGACCCATCCAAGCACGTCCAGGTACATCACAGCAAGAGAAGACTGTGGAATCAGATGTGCAGGCAGACCTCAACCCTGACTTCTTAGAAGGCCAATATGAGGATTTCGAGGATCTTGGGGAAGCTCCCGACCTAAAGAAATTGCCCTCTGAGGAGGAGGGAGTGGAAGGTCACAGAACCCAAGTCAAGGATTCTGATTACCCCGTTTGACAGCAAGTCCTTGTCCTTTTTGATAGCCGAGGCTTGTAGATCCTTACAGCTTAAGGAGGAGCAGTCCGTGGAGATGGTGGATGTCAATCCAGTTCTGTCTGCGCCCTTCTCTGCTCTAAAATGTTTCCCAGGTTTTATTCACTGTGTCCAATTATTGATTAAGAATGGGCAGGTCTGGATCAGCGAAAAAATCTTCCCAAACCAAAAATATGGAATTTCCCTTTTTTAGGGGAAAGGTCTCACAGGTGCGAAGCTCCTCCTCTGGCAGACAAGGCAGTTTATAATTCAATAAAACACAACACTATTCCCACTGAAGGTGCTCTGGCCCTACTGGATTCTCATGACAAGCAGGTGGATAATGTGTGCAGGAGGGCTTTCACCTCTAATGGCACAAACCTTCATATATTGTGTGTTTCCTTTATTGTCACCAGAGCCTTAAATATCTCGGTCACTACTCTGGCCAGCTTTGTTCCACCTGATTCGAAGGTGCGAGCATTTTGCAGTTGGTGGCCATCGTCTCCACTTTTCTTGGTGACTCTACAGTGGAGAACTTATGCATGTCGGCCCGGTCGACCTACCACAATGCGTTGGCCATGAAGGGCGAGGGGCATGGGGCAAGGTGATGGCCGGTGCATGCAGTCCTGAGGGTTTTTTTTGTCCCTTTTGGAACTTTAGTAACCAAAGAAACAGAGGTGCCTACTCAGGAAACAAGGATTATGGTAATAGAGGAGCCTCTGCCAGGTGCAAAGGAGGAGGATCAGCACAAAAGCCTGGTACCTCACACTGAAGGTACATGGGCCCATCACTGCCCCCCTTTCCTTGGTGGAAGAGTTCAGGAGTTTTTCTTAAGATGGGCCCAATCAACGTCAGATGCCTGGGTTCTGGAAATTCTTCACCTGAGCTATGCCATGGAATTTTTAACAGTTCCTTCAAGTGGATGCTTTCTACCGTCCCCCCGTTTCAAAGCAAGTGGCAAAACGCCAGGCGGTATCAGACACTCTGACCCACCTCATCCAAATCGGGGCCATTGTACCGGTCCCCCCAAACAAGCAAGGTCAAGGGTGGTATTTGATCTATTTCACAATCCCCAAGAAGTCCGGGGGTTTCAGACCCATTGTGGATCTGAACAAGTTCGTCCAACACAAAACATTGAAAATGGAGTCCCTGAGGTCGATAACCCGGGTTGTCCAGCTGGAGACTTCTTAGCCTCAATAGATCTGAGGGATGCTTACCAAATCCCCATCCGTCAGTCCTTGCTGAAGTACCTCAGGTTCTCAAAAGTGGGCCAACATTTTCAATACAAGGTGCTTCCATTTGGCCTTGCTACAGCCAGAGTTTTCTCAAAGTTGTTGATAGTTCTGGTGGCTCAGCTGGGGCAAGAAGGGCATCATGGCTACACTTATCTGGACAACCTGCTCATTCGGACACCAACGCTGCCTCAAGCAAGGAGGTCGGTACTCAGGACTCTCGAGATCCTGGAATCACATGGCTGGATAGTGAATAGGGAGAAGAGCTCTCTCAAGCCATCTCAGACTTTGGAACATCTGGGGGCAGTCTTCTACATTAAACTAGGGAGGGTTTTTTCTGTCACCCTCCTGGAAAGAGACCTTCCTGTCAGAGGTCTGGTGGCTCAGGAATAAGTCATCAGCCTCTGCCTACAGTCTGCTGCGAATTCTTGGCCTCATGGTGGCAGCAACAGACTTAGTCCTGCAGGCTCGCTTCCATATGTGGCCCCTTCAGATGGGGTTGCTGATGGCCTGGGACCAGTCATCAGAGGATTATCAGGCCAGGATTCCCCTCACCCCTTAGCTCCGGCACTCCCTGAGTTGGTGGGTAAATGTGCAGCATCTCAGCAAAGGGGGTCCGCTGGAACTTCCTCCAGAGGTAATTCTCATAACAGATGCCAGTCTGTATGGGTGGGGGGCAGTCATGGACCAACTTCCCACTCAGGGGACTTGGTCAGCACAGGAACAGAATCTCCACATAATGTCCTGGAGATGGGGGCAGTTCCCTTAGCTCTACTGCTGTTTCAGACCGTACTGAAAAACAACGCAGTAAAGGTGCGGTCAGACAATGCCATCACAGTGGTGTACATAAACCACCAAGGAGACACAAAAAGCAGAAAGAAGCTTTGGGAGGCCTCCGAACTCCTGAGCTGGGCAGAGGAGAATCTTCTCTCTCCGTCAGCAGTACATCTGGCAGGGGAGTTAAATATTCTGGCAAACTAGCTAAGTCACAAAAATGTTCACCTCAGAGAGTGGCAGCTGAACCCAGAAGTGTTCAAACTCCTGAGCAATCAGTTCAGTCGGATTCACAGGTTCTTCAGTTGTTTTCAGTGTCCACAGGCAGAGGCAGTGGACACTGTGCCTCAAGTGTGGTCCTTCTGCAGATCGTATGTCTTTCCTCCACTGTCTCTTCTTTAGACGGTCTTATGAAAAATATGACACTCACAAGGAAACTTTCTTCTAATAGCCCTGGAGTGGCCAAGAAGACCGTGGTGCTCCAATCTATTGAGCCTAGCTCAGCAAGTACCTTTCTGCCTTCCGGTACGAAGAGGCCTTATGTTGCAAAGTCCCATTCTCCATCCAAACCCAGGTGCAATGCAGCTCTCAGCCTGGCTCCTGAAAGGAGGCAGCTCCTAAAACTAGGTTTCTCTGTGAAAGTAGCTGAAACCTTGATGGCTGCCAGGAAAACCTCTATGTCTGCAGCTTACGCTAGAGTCTAGATCATATTTTCATCTTGGGCCGAAGGGAAGGGGTTCAAGCCTTCCAAAGTCTCAATTTCACAGATTTTGGACTTCCTTTAGGAAGGTGTGGAAAAGGGGCTGGCATTGAGCACACTGAGAGGCCAGGTTTCCATTCTTGGAGCTTCCTTGGGGTTTTCCCTAGGAACTACTAGAGAGGTGATTAATTTCTAGCATGCGGTTGACAGAAGCTGACCAGTGTTTCGATCCCTGGTGCACCTGTGTGATTTTTTTTTTTGTACATTCTCTTTATACTACCCCTCACTGGCCACCCGGACTCTCACCAGTGTGGTCACATGGCTTGGCCTGTATCCCACCCACCTGAAGTCCCCTGCCATACCTGCCCAGTGGGATCGGTCTTCTCACCGCCCTCACGGTCACTTGACACCCCCCCAGCTCTGAGCCCCTCCCCCCGAGGTGGGACCACTGACTCCTCCTGCTGCTCTATCTATAATCTGATGGATTGACCAGGGAACAAAGGTAGAACCCGACATGGGTGTGGAGGCTGTTCACTGGACCCACCTTCACCTACCAAGCGCCAGGGCCACTTTCCTTTTTCTGCCTCCCCCCCCCAGCTCGGACGTGCAATACATCCCAGTGTGTGTGTGCATTCCCGCACATGCACACAGGAGCGCCGCTGCAGCCAATCCCTGGCTAGAGATCCCAAGGGCTGCTGTACCCCTAGTCACCACTGGGAGTCACCAAAGCCTGGGATCTACAACCCCCCTCCCGTCCAGGAGAGGACAGCAGTCCTCCAGATGCTCAATCCTTCTCCTCCCCTGCCGACCCTCTGTGATCAGAGTCCGCTCCCGAACCCAGGTCACCAGTGTGGCACAAGATGTGGCATCCAGCACCTCAACCCTCAGCACCACTGGGCCAGTCCCTCCACAGGATCTTAATTTGGTTTTGAATGCTCGCTGTAGAGAGCTTTTCGAGCCTCTATCATTTGTTTTGCTGGATGTGTTGTCCTACAAGGTCTGCTTCTTAGTGGCCAAGTATTCAGCCAGGAGAGCGGGTGAACTCCAGTCCTCGTCTCACAAGGAGCCACACCTTAGTATGCATAAAGAGAAAGTGGTACTCAGAACGGGTTCATCTTTCGTCCCTTAAGTGCCCACAGCCTTCCATGTGAACCAGGAAATATGCCTTCCACCCTTTTGTCCGCAACCTTCTCACCCCAAGGAGAAGGAATTGCACAAGCTGGATTTGCAGCAGGCAGTTAGGATCTACCTTAAACAAAGAGCTGACTTTCGAAAGTCAGATGGTCTATTTTTTTTTTTTTTTTGAGCAGTCAGGCAGGGTCAAAAAGCCTCTAAGGTCACCCTAGCTAGGTGGGTGTGGGTCTGCGTTGCTAAGGCCCATGTTGCAAGAAAGAAGAGGCCTCCAGCTCTCATCAAAGCTCACTCCACCAGGGCGATGGACACTTGCTGGGCGGAGAGAGGTGAAGCCTCCGTTTTAGAGCTATGCAAGGCAGCTATGTGGTCTTCAGTCCACACTTTCACAAAACATTACAAACTGGATGTTCAGAGTTCTGCTGATGTAGCTTCTGGTCGCAGAGTGTTGCAGGCAGCAGTTCGCAAGTAATTTCTGATGTTTCTGGTGTATGGGATAATATTCTCCCCCCTCCCAGTTTTTTCTCTGGGTACTGCTTCTTAGAACTCAGTTGTTTTGATTACCCATTGACAATATGGAGCGCTACAGAAAGAAGACATTAACTTCATGCTTACTGTAATTTCCTTTTCTGTTTGCTCCAACAATGTCAATGGGGCCTGCCCAGGGGCCTGGCTCCTGCGGGAGAATCTTATCCAGTATGCCAGGAGAGAAGTCCGGTTGTGTAACAAAAAAAAAAAATCCCTACTTTTGGATCTTTCTCTATTCTGCTGTGCTCTGATATACATTTTAAAAACCTAAAGTTTGTCAATTAGTCTGTGACCGTAGGTTAACAGGTTTCGTTATTCTAAGGTGTTTTCCTTTCGCAGGTCGTTTTCACTGCACTGCGTTTAAAAAAATAAAGAGGATGCCTCACTGTGTGTTAGCTGAAGTTTCACAAATCTGTGACTGGTATGAAGCCTGTTTGCTGTTTGGTTGTGTTCCCTGCAAGAGGGAACGAGGGTCCATGTAGAAAAATTCCTTCCTCGAATGCCCACTAGGAAAGTAAGACAGCATTTATTTACAAAGTTAAGGAATGTGTATGCAGGTAATTGGTTATGATATATGCAAATGTCTATCTGTTATGGCATTGCGAGGTCAGTAGTGACTGGGGAGTTGCTGCTCCATGGAATCCTCATATGCTCAACATTCTAAAGCTTAGGCTGTGCCATTCCCCTGGTAGGGGTGCACTATACCCAATTGTTTTGATTACCCATTGACAATGTTAGAGCTAACAGAAAAGGAAATTTACGGTAAGTATGAAGTTAATTTCTATTTGCAACAGTACCCAGGTTAGCTACCACTGTAAGAGAATACACTAGGATGGTACACAGAAGGGCACAGAATCTGGCAGACACCTCACACATAGTGTGCAGCTTATGCCACAGAGTCAGACATGGCTACCAGTACTGCCAAAGTGCATATCCAAGTGTGGCACATGCAAATTCCATGAGGTGGTTACCAAAATAGATTCCTTCACCAACTGTAGCAAAGGAGAGACTGTGTGGAGTCATTTACGAGGCCAGTTGCTCATATAGAGCCTACTAAGCAGGCTGCATGAAATAAAAATGTAAGGAACGTATTGGTGGCCATGTAAGTGCCATACAAAAGAAGAACTTAAGAGTCTGTTACAGCCACACACACTCATGCAGCCCAAAATCCAGATACTCATACTTGGATCTTTGTGGGGACAGAAAAGGTGGCTTTAGGACCCAGGGGTGGGGACCTAGAAACTTTGCTAGCTGAAAGGGAAACCTTTTTGATAGTCAAGCTGAAAGCCATCAAATCAGGGCTGAATGATAAACTGAAGGTGTCAGCAGTTTTATAAATAAGATGGAACAGTGCCAATAAGCCTTTGCAGTAGTTGAAGACTTCCCCATATTTTTTTGCATGGTGTTCACATTTAGTACTTAATACAAATTAATCAGTAGCTGTGATGTATGTTGTTAACATCACTCTATTTCATTTCTCCCATCTTTGTTTCTTTCAGACTGAAACTACCTGCACTCGCACATCTATATGTAGGCATCATGTCTTTTGCATATTCCTAGATGCACCGATACTGCTGTCCGACTTTAGATTGTTGTACCCATTGTGTGCCATTTTACTTTTTGCACCTTGCACTGAAAATAATTTTGCACTATTGTGGTTTTGCACATTAATTGTTTAAAGCCTGTAACTTTAAGCAGAAATCGTATAAAAGGCTGGTGTTTGGCACCGATGTCAGTCTCTGACAAAGCACATGTGGAAATGTTAGTTCTGTCTGACTGCCACTTCTCATTCCACAATGTTTACTGCAATGGAATAGTCATTTTGCACAGCATCTTTTGCTGGTACACTATTGGTATTCGTGCTTGGCGATGTGAGTGTGAGGTTTGTTGTTTTCCATTGTAAAGCAGTTACAAGTGGCACCACAGCTTATCCTGGAGTGGCTCTTTTTTGTCGACTCCAACATACAGTATGTAATATTTTAAAGGGGCACCATCAACATTTTTGCATCATATCATTTCCTGTTAAAACCCCACATTTTATTATTGCTCTCTAAAATGCTTTGATGTTGCTGGTTGATTTATTTGCTTCCTTCCCTTCTTGGTAGAACTGAAATGCATGCTAATGTACCCTACGTTGTTTTGTTTCAAATTCTTGATCCACTGTAATTGCATCCTTCCTGAACATTAGAAACATCCCCAAACAATGCAGCCACTCATGATGCAACAGTCTCTGCCACTCCCACTGCTTTAATTAGTGGCGAGACTCTGTTGGGGGTGCTCCTAAGTCCAGGAAAGATGCAGTGGGACTTGATGAAGGAATATAAACAAACATGTTTCTGTGTGGTAACACCAGTATGGTGGGCAGTGGTTTTTTTTTTTTTTTTTAAAAGAAAAAAAAAAAGAATCAGAATCAAACTACCAGTTACATCAGCAGTCTCTACAGAATGTGAGCAATCATAACATGTGTTTTAAAAACTAGAAACACTTAAGAGGCCTAAGGAGGTTGACACTGTCCCTTTATGGACTACTAGAAATATAAACTGTGTGTTCAGTTTTTACTGGTAGCATGTACTCACAATAACACCGGCGTTGAATAAAATAATGTTGCTCACATTTACCATGGGGATGTGCTAAACTGCGTTTTTCTGCTCCTTTACCGATCTCTCAGGCTTACATCATTCTGGTGATCTTATTTTAGCCCTTAGACTAATTTCTGCCCCTGCCCTTTAAAAAAAAAAAAAAAGTTTTTTAACAAACAAGTAATGAGACATGTAGTTACACTTACTAAATTATTTTTTTATCAAATCATGGCATTCACAATATGCCTTTTAATAGGAACAAGACACTAATGCTGAAAGGACATCATGCTATTTCCCATGGAATGTCATGGCTCTGAACTCTTTGGGCAGAGGGAACAGTGAAGAAAAATGCAAAACAGTGGTGTAGCTCAACATCATCTTCCTAAATAAATATTTGTTACAAATACACCTCACAGTGAAAACTGCACAACGTACATTTTAAAGTTCCACAGATATTTTAATTTGCGGGTGGCTTGCCATGTCAGTCGTGCAAGAGCCTGCAGGGTATGCCAGCATGGCAAGACCAGGCTTTTTCCTCTGTCCCAATTTTCTCCCCAGGGGTGTCTGTGTGCAATGGCACACATGCTGCCAGATGTCTAGTAGCAACCCCTTCCCTTCAAGTGCTCTCATCTGTATTCCCACCTGGTTTTCACCAGGTGGCAGGCAAGTGGCAGAAGCAGTGTTCCCCTCCCCGAGGAAGGAGAGCAGTGTTTGCCACATTCAAACTTTCCTCACCGGCTGGCCCCCAGCGTCCCATGCTCACTCCTAAACGTAGGTCACCGGCATCACAAGTGGTGCTGCTACTGCTGCACTGATGGGCCTGCCCAAAATTTCCATTTATCTTTAAATAATGTCTTTATATTATTCAACTTAGAAATCCCCACAGAAAGGTTAGAAAACACTTCAACTCCCATTTATGTACATATACTATTTTAACTCCATATACTCTTGGATCACCATTCTGGTGAATCTGGGGGAAATTTTAATATGTTTACTCATGTGAGAAAAATCAGGATTCAAACCCTGAGGTTGAAATCCCGGTAGAGAGAGTGCAGTGCAGGAAGCCTCAGGTCCCTTCGGATGGAGAAAGCACCTGGGCTGGATGAGATACATACCAGGGTGCTGCGGGAACTTGATGTCCTGGCAGCACTCTGGTGGAGCTTTTCAACATCTTTCTGAAGACGGGGTGGGTACCCCAAGACTGGAGGGTGGCCCATGTTGTGCTGATCCACAAAGGGGGATCAAGAGAGGAGGCGGGAAATGGCAGGCCCGTTAGCCTGACATCAGTGGTGAGCAAGGTGATGGATGGTATTGTCAAGGAAAGGCTAGGGGAGGTTACTGGAGCAAACTGGGTATCTGGATGATAGGCAGCATGGCTTCGTCCTGGGAAGATCATGTCAAACAAACCTTGTGGAGTTCTAGGACTGGGTGACGAGTGCCCTGGACCAGGGTAGGCTGGTGGACGTCCTCTTTCCAGACTTCTGCAAGGCATCTGATTCAGTACCCCACGATAGCCTGCTGGCTAAGCTGGAGGAAATGGGGGTGGGCAGTTGATAAGATGGATAGGGAACTGGCTCTCAGAGTGTACTCAGAGGGTGGTGGTTGGGGGGCTAGCCTCATCTCCAAGGAGGGCTACTAGTGGGCTTCCCCAGGGTTGGGTGCTGGGGCCACTCCTGTCTAACGCCTATGTCTCAGACATAAGGAAGGGTATCAGGAGTGAAATGAGTCTCTTTGCAGGCAACTCAAAGCTGGCTGCAGTGGTGGATGAGGAGGAAGGGAGGGTGGCCCTACAGGAGGACCTAGAGGCTCTGGAAAGGTGGTTGGGAAAATGGAAACTGAAGTTCAATGCGGGGAAATGCAGGGTTCTACACCTGGGAGTCAGACATCCAAGCCAAGGGTATACCCTGAGGGGAGCCGCAATACAAGTCTCGAAGGGCGAGAGGGACCTGGGGGTGGTGGTAGATGTCAAAATGAACAACTCAGAGACCTGTAGGAGGGCAGCAGCAAAAGCAAATAGGATGCTAGGGATGCATCGCTAGGGGGATTACTTCCAGAAAGTCGGACGTGATCCTTCCTCTGTATAACTGCTTGGTTAAGCCACATCTCGAGTACTGTGTGCAGTTTTGGAGACCACACTTAAAGAGGAATATTGCACTCCTGGAGAGGGTCCAAAGGAGGGCAACCAAAATGATCTGGGGCCTGGGGGAGATGACCTACGAGAAGAGGCTCAAGGAGCTCAACCTGTACACCCTGGAGGAGAGGAGGGACAGGAGGGGACATGATAGAGGTCTTCAAGTACATAAAAGGGATTAATAAGGAGGGCCAAGTCGGGGTGCTCCAAAGGAAGGAAGGAGGTGGGGGCAATGAGAGGACACGAGTGTTAGCTGGAAGGGTAGACTGGGAGAGAGAAGTGTTATTTCACTGAAAGGGTGGTGGAGCCATGTAATACGCTGCCCAGGGGGCTGATGGAGGCGGAGACTGTGGATGTGTTTAAGACGGGGATGGGACAGGTACAGGGGGAGGGTGAAACTGACGAGATCCAATACTGGGGAATATCTGGGACTGGGCACAGTGTAACCCAAGGGGGAAGGGAGGACAGCAAAATCGATCCCAAGTGCGGGTGATGACAATCGCGCAGACTCGAAAGACCATTAGGCCTTTTAGTATGTAAACCCAGACCATCATGACTGTAGTCCTGTGCCCTAACCACAAGGGTACACTGGTTGCTGCTTTCCATGATTAATGCTGGTAGTAAACTGACCTTAGGTCAGTGTGTCATAAGAAAAAATTACTCACCTTAGTAATGTTGTTTCTTCTAATGGAGTCTTGCTGTATTCTGACATATTGCAGTGAGGTCCAACCTTCGAACTGCCCCGGAGATGAAAGAGTTAACTTTCCATGCCAGGCATGGAACGCTGAGCTCGAGCTCAGTTGAGACTCTGTCTGCTGCTGTTTGAAATTAAACTGTCAGATCTTTACGAGCTAAACTCACTGGGTGCCCTGTGTGGAAACTGTAAACTTACACTAGCCAACTGGCTACTAAATATAATAAAGAGATTTTTTGGCCCCAAAGCAAAGACTCAAGTCAGGAAACCCAAAAAATAAAATAAAAACAACACCCACACACCCAAACCAAAGGGATAAAAAGCAGGGTGGGGGCACCTCTAGGGGGTCAACACTGCACCTGCCCACCCACATCCCAAACACCCAGGTTCTGAGAGGGGAGGCGGGGGGGGTCAGAATACAGCAAGACTCCATTAGAAGAAACAACATTACTAGGGTGAGTAATTTTTTTCTTCAAAACAACATGAAGTCTTGCTGTATACTGACATATTGCAGACTACCAAGCAGTACCTCCATGGAGGAGGGACAGAACCTACTTAGGAAATAGGCTCTGAAGCACTGCTGTGCCAAACCTAGCATCACTCTTAGCCTGGATGTCCAGAGAGTAATGCTTGGTGAAAGTGTGTACTGTTTTCCAGGTGGCTGCTTGACAAATCTCTAAGATAGGAATGTCCCTGGCCACAGCCAGGGAAGCAGCTGTACCTCTGGTAGAGTGAGCCCTCAGGCCTGAGGGTGGGATCCTACCTAGTTTTTCATAGCAAAATTGAATGCAAGAGACAATCCACCTGGCAATAGATCTCTTAGTGGCAGGTTTTCCCTTACCAACCTCACCATTGGTGAGGAACAGTTGGAGGGAGTCAAACCTGTGACCCTTGGTGCGCTCTATGTAGTAGCTAAGGGCCCTTTTCACATCCAAACTGTGCAGCCTCCTCTCCCCAGAGGAGGCATGGTCAGTGAAGAAAACAGGAAGGGACATAGACTGGTTAAGGTGGAAATCTGAAACCACCTTAGGAAAAAACTTCCCATTAGTCCTGAGGACCACCTTATCTCTATGGAAAGAGAAAATCAGGCTCCACTGAAGGGCCTGTAACTCACTTATGCGTCTGGCAGAAGTGATGGCCACCAAGAAAACAGTTTTCCAAGTCAAGTACTTAAGCTCTGCTGAGGACAAAGGCTCAAAAGGGGGTTGCATAAGCTGAGCAATGCAAACATTAAGGTCCCAGGCAGGGGCAGGGTCCCTGAAGGGAGGATTGGTATGAAGCAATCCCTTGAAACATTTAGAAAATACAGGATGAGCTGAAAGGGAAGAGTGTTGCCTGCTGAAAGGAAGGCAGAGACAGCTGCCAGATGCACTTTTAGTGTAGCTGGTCTGAGTCCCAAGCTATTAAGATGAACCATGTAGTCAAGGACTGGGGAAGGCCAGCAGACTCTGGAGAAACGTGCTTGCCAGAACATCATATAGAAAATCTTTTCCACTTAAGAGTTATAAGTGTTTCTGGTGGAAGGTTTACGAGAAGCCTTCAAGATATCCATAACACCTTGAGAGAGGTGTAAGTCAGCAAACTCTAATTCTTCAAGAGCCAGGCCTTGAGGTTGAGAGATTTGAGATTCGGATACCAAACCCTCCCCCTGAGCACATGTTAACAGGTTGTAATTCCTGGGAAGAGACAGGGGAAGGTGGACTGCTAAGGACAGTCTGGAGCAATCAGAATCACCTTGCAGGGTTGAGACCTGATTTTGACTAACACCTTGAACAGGAGAAGGAAGGGGGGAAAGGCATACAAGAACTTCCTCTCCCAACTGAGAACTAGGGCATCCAGGGGGACTGAGCCCAACACTGGGGGCCTGCAGCAATAGAAAGGGAGTTGGTGATTGTCTGGGGCTGCAAAAAGATCCATCTGTGGAGTGCCCCATCTGGAGAAAATCACCTTCAGAACTAGGGGATCTAGGGACCATTCGTGATGGTCTTGAGATATCCTGCTGAGAGCTTCTGCCAGGACATTGTCCTTGCCTGGGATGTGTACTGCTGTAAGAGAGGTGTTCAGGGAATAGGCCAGAGACCATAACTTCATTGCCTCTGTGCACAACCGAGTGCCCCCTTGCTTGTTGATATACCACATTGTGGTGGTATTGTCTGTCCTGATCTGAACTACTTTGTTCTGAACAGACTTGGAAAAAAAACTTGAAGTGCTAGAAATACTGCTCTGAGTTCTAATAGATTGATGTGAAGCAGAGATTCCTGAGGAGACCACAACCCTTGGGTGGTCAGGTCCCCCAAGTGGGCTCCCCAGCCCAAGAGGGAGGCATCTGTAGTAAGGATTAGAGAATGAGACTAAGTGACAAAAGGAACTCCCTGTCTTAAGATTGTCCTGAACCCGCTACCACTGTAGTGCCTGGATCAGGGTTCGAGTCACTGGAATCAGTTTGGTCAGAGGGTCCTTTTTTCTGAGACCAAAAGGCTCTCAAGTGGAACTGAATGTCCCTCATCTGAAATCTTGCTCCCTGCACCACTGCTGTAGAAGCAGCCATGTGCCCCAGGAGCTGCAGAAAATGCCTTGCTGGTCGAGACACCTGGAGGCTGAATGAAGAGGCCAGTGAAATAAGGGTCCTTGCCCTGTCTAAGGGAAGGAAGGCTCTTGCCCTTACTGTGTCTAGCTCTGCACCTATGAAGGTGAGGAGCTGTACAGGCTCTAGAACTGACTTTGAAAGATTCAGAAGGAAACTTAGAGAAGTGAGCAGTTGCTGAGTTATCTGTAGGTGTAACTTGACTTGGTCTGGAGACTGGCCTACTATGAGCCAGTCATCCAGGTATGGAAAGATGGAGATCCTTTTTCTTCTTAGGAAGGTGACTACTACTGCCAGGCATTTTGTGAACACCCTTGGAGCAGAGGTTAGGCCAAAGGGCATTGCTCTGAATTGGTAATGGCCTGAGGGCAGCTCGAACCTGAGGTATTTTCGGTGGGAGCTTCTGATGAGAATATGGAAATAGGCATCCTTGAGGTCCAGGGAGACTAGCCAGTCCCCTGGCCTTAGAGAGGGTAGAATCATTCCCAGAGTCACCATTTTGAACTTTGGCTTTAAAAGGTGCTTGTTTAAATATCTGAGGTCCAGGATGGGCCGCCATTCTCCTGTCTTTTTGGGGGTTAGGAAGTACCTGGAGTACAATCCTTTCCCTTTGTGTAGGGGTGGAACCCTCTCTATGGCTCTCAGAGCCAAGAGGGAAGAGACCTCTGCCTCTAGGGCCAGTGCCTCTGATGAATTTGCAGGTGGAAAGGATCTGGTTCTCATCTTTGGAAATTCTTTGAAGCTGAGAACCAGTCCCTGGCTTATTACTTCCAGGACCCATTTGTCTGATGTTAAAGACATCCAGTCCTGGACAAAGTAAGCCAGCCTGCCCCCTACAGGTGGTGGAGAATCGGCCCTGGAAATCCCATCAGGGTGCCTGTTTGGCAGGGGCTTTAGGCTGGGGGGTGGAAGCAGGCCTGCTTGTACCCCGTCTGCCTCTCCCTCTGAAGAACCCCCTCTGAGCATAAGCAGAAGAGGAGGCCTGGGCTTGGTAGAAAGGCCTATGAAAAGGCCTGCCCCTGCCCCTGGAATACTGCCTCCGAGGAGTGGCTTGCTTTTCCTTGGCCTGAGCACTCCTATAGGTGGTCCTGTATTCATCCATTTTCTTCATGTAATTCTCCGTTTGCTCCCCAAACAGAGAATTACCTACAACAGGAAAATCCATGGCCTTAGTCTGGGTATCCTGAGACAGGCTAGTACATCTGAGCCAAGCCATCCTACGAAGGGCCACAGATGTAGCCATGACTCTAGATGAAACATCATTGGAGTCCACTGCAGCATGGAATTACACCTTAGATGCCTCAAAACCATCCGCAGGCACCTGCTCCAGCTCCTTGGCAAGCTGTCAAGGGACCTCTTTAGCTAAAGCCATTACAGTGTCCCATCTAGATTTCTGATATCTAGCTGTATAGGCCATATTTAGCCTGCCTGAGTCCCAAGGATGCTGCCATGTACTGCTTTTTTGCCATGGCATCAATCCTCCTGGAGTCCTTATCTGGGGGGTGTGAAGCCAAGGGTATATTTGCCTTATCACAGGCAGCAGCCTGCACTACCCCAACATGGCTGCATTGCTGGGTAAGGAACTCCGTATCTCAGCCTGAGAGAGTATACCTCTTGTCCATTCTCTTGTCCACAGGAGGTATAGAATTAGGAGTCTAAAATTTTTATTGTCTGTTTTCCAAAGGACTTATGAAGGGGAATAGACAGCCTCCTGGACTCTGGGATATCCATCATTTCAACAGTCAGGCTCCTCCTGGTCGTCCACAGCTTCTTCCATAGGAAGCTGCAGAGTTTCAGCCACTTTTTTGTATAACATAAAATGGGAAGGGGACTCAGAAAGCCTAGGAGGAGAAACCCCTGAAGGTCTGTCTGGGTCAATAGGCAGATCCAGACTTTCATAATCACCATCACTATCCTCATACGATACCACAAACAGAGTCTGAACCGACAGGTAAACGATTAAATTCGGTCGAAAACGGAGAAAAACAGTACTTTAACCGACAACTTGAACCGAGCAAAGGAGAAATCTCCGGAGTGACTGTTCAGTGAGGCGCAGTAAAGAATCTGACGGTTTAATTTCAAACAGCAGCAGACAGAGTTTCAACCGAGCTCGAGCTCAGCATTCCATGCCTGGCATGGAAAGTTAACTCTTTCATCTCCGGGGCAGTTCGAAGGTTGGACCTCACTGCAATATGTCACAATACAGCAAGACTTCATGTTATTTGAATTTAGATTCATCAGTGCAAAACCACCAAGGGGGACCAGTTCGTAAGAGGACCACCAGGAATAAGAGTAATACATTCTTTTTTTATTGGTATTTACAGCTCTGTAAGTCCATTTACTTTTAAATATACTGGATACTGCAAGGTCTTACAAAGTCAGATCCAATATGGGTTCAGATAATAGAGTTTTGCTTTTCTGGACCACTTATCTAGCCAAAGGAAGGTTCCCTGACTGAAAGCACTGAAGGAGAGGGCAGCTACAAAACCCTCCAGAAGGCAAGTGGCAGGAGCACTGAACTGTTCTGTAGAGCAGCACAGTGGAATTTTTCCACTGGGTCCCTGGTAACCACTTAGCAGCTCTGCTTAAAATGAAAGAAAATGGATCAGAGAAAAAAAATAGCAAACATTTACAAAATGGCTGACAAATGAAAAAGAAAAGGAGAAATAAATACATATATTTAAAATGTATGCTCCCCTTCGCAGAAAAAAGCAGAAACTGGCCCCGGTCGTGCGGTATGAAGGACGTCCTCAACAGGTGCCACCCTGAGAAGACTCCTCCCTGAACTGGATCTGGCGGGTTGAGTAGGGGGGCTCCCCGCCACGGAGGGTAAGCTATGGGAGAAGACGGGAAGTAGGTCTGAAGATCGGGGGGCGGGGCTGGGAGGATGGCAGGAGACAGGCCGACCGGGACGGGGAAAAACAATCTGGGGTGGGGGAGAGATTAAATGCAGAGGGGGCGTAGAGCCCATGGCAGAACACCTGTTCAGGCGTCTGCATCCATGCCACTTTCACATAGGTACAACCACTGGATGGATGAGGTGGACAGACCCCCCCCCCAAAATGTCTGACCCACCTTTCATCCCCTGTAGTCACCTGATTTCCCCCTCAGTTTGTTTTTTTAAATAATCAAACATTTTACCCACTTCTGTCACTGTCAGCTCCCCATCAGACCATAACCACCAACTTCCCAGCCCCGTAAACCACAGCTGAGCTAGTGAGGTGCAGGGGTCTGGGTGCCATCATGTAGATGGTGGTGGGTATTTTACTCCATACTTTCTCTCCCTTCTCCCTCTACCCATCCACATGGCATCCGGCAGCAACATGCCTGAAGTGGTCCCTGTGAAGGAGATGAAGAACCTGCCCTTTGGCCCACCACAGGGAACAGGCATGTCTGCTCCACTAGCCAAGAAGTGCTGCCATCTGCAGCACTCCTAGTTATGGAGCCACATGGCTGCAGAGACCCAGCGCGGCTGCATGAAAGTTCTATGCACCACACTGGGCTCTAAAGGGTAGCCCCCATCCTCCATTTTATTTATATTGGGTTGCACAAGTTACCCTTAACATTTGCAGCAATGGTGTGGTGAAGCCCAAGACAGATGAACACCTAGTTAAGTTGCCTCTTTTTATTTTACACTTTGGGGGCATTAACAAAGTTACAGAACTTAGCACAACATTGGTTTATAAATCTTGCTGGAGTCCTTACCCCTCCCAAAAATGACACTGTACATGAAAGTGACAGGAGTCACCCTTAAAGTAAGGCTCAAAATTGGCAACCGCCCACTGATCAGATTGCTAGTTTTTTTCTTATCAGGCCAGTTACAATTTCCTTTAAGTAGTCATGCCAGCCTGTGCAGTAGGGTGTAATGTTTCAGTAAGAACACTAGCTGGGCCAGTGGAATTTCTGTGGGGCCACTGGATTTTCTCCATCACCAGACCTGCTTCCCAGATACTGTGAAAATAATCTTGACCCTTGCCAAAGTGTCTTTCTGAACAGTCTAATTACAGCAGGTGGCAATTAACATTTATTTTTCCCTCCAAAGTTCAAGTGGTTTGCTGAATACAAAAAGAAAATCTTTGATCTTAAGCCCTGTTTGAAAGTCATGCTCATTTGCTCTTTCCTGCTGCGGATTCTTAATGGAGGAGGGGGTACTATGCAACCCCCTCCCACACACCCACACTGATTCAGCATCCAAGCCAGGGGTCCTGTCTATTCTTCCTCATCAGAAAGGCAATCTTCCTCCCCATCTCCATGTTGTAGATACGTCGGCAGTTTTCGTAGTTCTCTAGCTGGCGCTGTCTGCATGGTTTCTGATATTATCACGTTAAGCCATCGCCACAATAATACCATCCATGGTAAGGATCCTATGGGGAACAAACCCAATGAAGAGCTTTGATGAATATAAAATAGGCAGGAATGTGAAAGGTTAGAAACATTACAGGTACCATGGTCAGAATATTTGGTGGTGCAACGTGGTGGTTGTACTTGAGGGCACTGTACCCTTCACCAAATTCTGCTAAACAGAGGTTGCAACCTGTTCTTGAGTGATCGCAGACAGTCCCCTACATTGCTGCGGTCATGCCTGCAGTTGCGGTAGGAAATGCTGTGTAGAGGAACATTGTTCTAACTAAATAATCACCCCCCCCCAAAAAAAAAAAAAGATGAAGTATTCTGAAGCAAAGAAACACAGGTCATGTTTCAGAACTGACTTTGGAAAGTACAAGGTTTGCACTGCTGTCTATAGCAATAAATGTGCCTCATAACAGCACAACAGAGCCTCTTGCGAATAGTTGTTTTGGAAATCCCCCCCACCCCGCAGACATTCAAGATTCCGACAAAGGAATCCCATGCTAGCAAAATATATTTTTTGAATGATGGATGGGAACAAATTAAGAATAATAATAATTAGTATTTATATAGAAACAGACACATAGACTTTGACAGCAGATAAGGACCGCTTGGCCCACCTAGTCTGCCCATTGCCCTACCTACAGGATAGGCCGCAGATCCTAGTTAACCAACAGCCTATTTCTTCCTACCCCCCCACAAGAATTGCCTTATGTCTGTCCCATGCATTCTTGAATTCTCCCACAGTTTCAGAGCCCACAACCTCCTCAAGAAGGCTGTTCCATGCATCCACTACCCTCTCTGAAAAAATACTTCCTCACATTGCCCCTGAACTGCCCCCCCTCTATCTTTAAATTGTGTACCCTTGTTCTTGTATGCCTCTTTTTCTGAAAGATGCTGCCCTCTTGCACTTGGCAGATTCCACTGAGGTACTTAAAAGTTCTATCATGTCCCCCCCCCTTCTTTCCTCAAGGGTATACATTTTAAGCTCCTTTAGTTTCTCCTCGCACGGCTTCTCTTGCAGACCCTGCACCATTTTAGTTGCCCTCCTCTGGACTGCCTCTATCCTGTCTATGTCCTTGTGGAGATGGGGTCTCCAGAACTGGATGCAGTACTCCAGATGGGGTCTCACCAACTGTCTGTACAGAGGGATAACAATTTCCTGTTTTCTGCTGGTGATGCCTCTCCCTATGCATCCCAGTATACCCCAGCCCTCCCTACTGCCTTCTCACATTGTTTGCTAACCTTAAGGTCATGTGATATGATTACCCCCAGGTCCCTTTTTGTTGTTACTACCCCCCAAAAACTGTAATCTTCCCCTGGGTTCTTGTTTCCCAGGTGCATTATTTTGCACTTCTTGGCACTGAATCCTAGCTGCCATACCTCTGACCATTCCCCAACCTTGCCAAGTCCCTTCTCATCCTTTCCACGCCTCCTTGTGGATCAACCCTGTTGCAGATTTTTGTGTCATTTTCAAAGAGGCATACTTTTCCTTCCAGTCCCTCTGCAATGTCACTTATAAAGACATTAAAAGGACTGGACCCAGTACTGAACCTCATGTGCTCCCACTAGTAACCCCTCTTTCTTCAGAGTGGACTCCATTTACAATTACCTTCAGTGTCCTGTTGTCCAGCCAATGTTTTACCCAGGCTACCACCCTGGGACCCACTCCCAGGCTGGTTAATTTGACCATTATTAATCTTTTGTGCGGGACTGTGTCAAATGCCTTGCTAAAGTCTAGGTAGGCCATGTCCATAGCCCCTCCCTGGTCTACTACTTTGGTCATCCAGTCAAAGAAATCTATTAGATTCGTCTGACATGACCTTCCCGCTGTGAACCCATGCTGCTTTGGGTCCTGTGCTCCACTGGCCTCTAGGTACTCAACAATTCTTTCCTTCAGAAGTGACTCCATCACTTTCCCTACCACAGAGGTCAAACTGACAGGTTTGTAGTTTCCTGCCTCTATCTTGGTCCCACTTGTGTGAAGGGGAATCACATCCGCCTTCCTCCAGTCCTCGGGTACCACACCATCCTCCCATGATTTATTAAAAAGAGTAGTCAGTGGTTTCACTAGTTCCCCCCCTTAAGTCTTTTAGAATTCTGGGGTGAATTCCACCAGGCCCCATTGCTTTGTCCACTTTCAGTTTTAGGAGTTCTTGCAGAACCCTTTCTTCTGTGAAAGGACTGGGATCGACCCCCCCCTCCCCCCATCAAGAGTGCTTCTGTAAATTGTATTAGGCACTTCTCCCTCCTCTTTGTGAATACTGAGCAGAAATATTTGTTCAGTATCCCTGCTTTTTCACTGTCCCTCTGCCCACCCCCATTCATTCTATTCAGCCTCACTATCCCTCCCTTTGTTTTTCTACGCTCTGATGTACCTATAAAAGGTTTTATCCCCCTTCTTAACAGAGTTGGCTATCTTTTCCTCAGTTTGGGCCTTTGCTATTCTGACTTCCCTACCTGCCTCCTTCTGCCTTAACTGGTACAGCTCTCTGTCCTGCTCCTTCTGTGTTTCCCTATACTTCCTGAATGCTATCTTTTTCTCCCCGACTTTTCCAGCCACCTCTTTTGAGAACCATAGTGGCTTTTTCTTTCATTTTGATTTATTTGCTTCACACAAAGGCTTGTTGCCTCTGTAATGGCAGTTTGATGATTCCCCATTGTTGCTCCACCCCTCCTTCTAGCCTGTTTGCTAGTGCTTTTCTGAGGCACTCTCCCATCTTGCCAAAGTCAGCCCTCCTGAAGTGCAGTACCCTCACTTTTGTATGGCTTGACTCTGTAGCTGAGTTTAACGTGAACCACACTGTTTGATAGTCACTTGTTCCCAGATGGCAACCCACTTCTAGATCTGAGATCCTCTCACTGCCCCCATTTGAGAGTACGAGATCTAAGACTGCTCCCTCACGAGTGGGTTCCGAAACTAGTTGTCTGAGGCCTGCCACCTGTAGGGCATCGAGAATGGCCCTGCTCTTGGATGTGGCTACAGCAAATGTGCTCCAGTTAACATCTGGCATATTCAGGTCTCCCCTTCAACAGTATCTCCCCTTTCTCTGCCATCCTAAGAATGCCTTCTATCATATTCTTGTCCATTCCATCCCCCTGACATGGGGGTCTGTGACTCTGTACACAACCCCTGTGTGGATTGTGGTGCCCTTTCCAGTCTCCAAGGTGACCCATAGTGCCTCCACTTCTCCCTGTTTACTCTTTTGTTCAGTTGCTTTTATCCCTTCCTTTACATAGAGAGCGCTACTCCTCCCCCGCCTGTCTCTCCTGTAGGTTATGTACCCCGGTATGTTAACATCCCAGTCATGGTTCTCTGGGTACCATGTTTCTGTGACTGCTACGATATCCAGGCATCCCTCTTCCATCAAGGCCAGCAGCTCAGGGAGCTTGTTGCCCAGACTACGGGCATTGGTACTCATTACCCTCCATTTCCTGATGGCCTTACTCCTTTTTGCCCCATCCCTGTCCTTCTTGCCTTTGTCACTTTCCCCATACATATAGCGCTTTTCATACACACTGTATCCCAAAGCACTCTGCAAGCAACAATAGACTGGTAATGAAGTGATTAAATATGTTGTGACAGCCATTTCTTACATCAACACCAACACACAGCCTTGGACAACTGCATGAACCTGTTTTATGGGAGGGAGAATGTTGACCAGGACACCGGGGAAAGTCCACTACCCTTGCAAAGAGAGTCTTGGGTTCTTTTACTTCCACCTGGGCACCCACCAGGACAACAACAGAGATGGGCAGAGGGGACCTTGGTTTAATGTCTCATCCGAAGGACGTCACACTCCAACAGTACAGCACCCCCAGTACTGCAACTGGGTGCCACTGTTAATGATATGAGCCCAAACCCAACGTGGGACCAGAACCCACAGCCTTCTGGCCCAGAGGTGGATGTGCTACCAACTGAGCCACACTAACACCAATACATACACAATTAACAATTCCCACTTACCACCCTGGTCAAGAACCTCAAGCATAATTTAAGGGTTCATTATTGGGTGGGTTGGGGGATTGGGACAACTGCACACAGTTTTAAATTTTGACCCACCTTTTCTTCTACACCTTGGGGCCAACCTGCTCACTGTTGCAGAGGTTTTAAACTACAGTTTTATGAATGTGGGCTCGGCTGAACAATATTTTTATTATTTATTTTTTTATTATTTGACCCTTACTTTTTATACCCAATGGGTCAGTGTCCCACATAGATATATATCTGAAATGAACCCTGAAATTCAAAGCTACTGGGACCATTACTATGGGGCTAACAGAAGCTCTGCACAAAAACACTTCTTCAGTTTGCAACACAAACAGATTTTCTGGACTGAATCCTCTTTGCTAGTGCTAATGGAAGTCCAGAGATCTAATGTAATCGACAGTGCTATCTGCAAGACCCAGTAGAGATGGTTCTTACACAGAGAGAGCAAGTGTTTGTGTGTGTATAAAATACTGCTGCCTTTGCATGGCCTGAATCAAGGTGCTAACTTGCTCCTGTTAGAGCATTATAGAGCTGGTTTGAACCCCTGTCTCTTTTTATACTCCCTCTTACAGAAGCAGAATATCAAACTTCCCCTATAAGCTACATAGCATTTTCATTAACACTGAGAGCATTTGCAAAATCTTTAAAAGGGCTGTGGGCAACAGAACCACTACTAGGTTCTTGCCCATGTTTGTAAACCCAGGAGGGGGCCACTAGAGGGCATGGGTGGAAGCTGGAGGGGGGAAGATTCAGGGGAGAAAGGAGGAGGTGCTACTTCACTGAGAGGGTGGTGGAGCCATGGAATGCGCTGCCTAGGGGGTGCTGGTGGAGGCAGAGACAGTGGAGGGGTTCAAGAGGGGGTGGGACAGGTACAGGGGAAGGGTTCTGGAAGCAAAATCCAATGCAGCAAGAATATCCGGAACTGGGAAGGAAGAAGCCAGAGAAGGCGAGGGGGGCAGCAAGGTTAGCACCCAGGGTGGGGGCTGACCAAACGAGCAGACACGAAAGACCGTTAGGCCTATTCTGCTGGCATTTTATTATGTTAGTATTTGCAGTGCAACACACATACTGCTCCCAAGTTGGCCCTTGAAGCTCCTGGTGATAAGAAGCATCAGCACCAAGGAGCCATTTATCCTTTATCATTCAAAATCCTGATTTTCAGTACTGCTTTGCTCATATACTTTAGAAAATGCACTATGTTGCCCATCCAGTGGAGTGCTAAGCTTCCATGTGGGCAACCTGGGATTGTGTTGCAAGCCTGACACCCACCCTGGGTCAGTGGAGTCTGTGGACTGCTGTAGATGCAGTAAGTCTCTGTGCTAGTACAGTGTCTCCTGCAGAGGATTTGGTGAGGCCTTGGATGTCCGGATGATCACGACATCCTGCCCCAGGCACTGCATTCAAGTCCATCAAGACAGTGGATCTCAGCAGTTGGCTTTTCCTGAGCCAAGGCTCGTTTCCAGGTGAGACCCAGGGGACAGGGATGGGGAAGCACACTTACAAAGAAGTACAAATCAATCCGATAATGATAATTACAAAAACAACGACAAAGTATAAGTGTCAAGTGCAATACACAGAGTAATGCCAAAAACTGCAACAGGGTTCTCAATAAATAGCACACGAAACAAACAAAAAAAAAAAAAAAAAAAACAACTGTGCAAATAAGGTAAATTTGAAAAAGTGCAGGAGAACCAGGATGATTGGATGCCCAACCAGTGCTGAGAGGCAGGGTCAGGAATGGTAAAGAAGGGTTCAGGGAGAAGGTCAGCAGAAACAAAGAGGAAGGAGGAAGAAGTTTTAGCTGGCATCTACGGGAAGGACCAAGACAGATGGAGGAGGGTAGCTGATTACAGAGGGAGGGGAGACAATATGAGAAAGTGGGATGGGGTACTAAAAGTGTGCAGGTCCCTGCAGCACAAGGAGGAGGAGAAGGCTGGGATGGAGGGGATGAGATGGGATAAGTAGCAGGGGAAGGACCCAAACCAGTATTTAGAGAACACGGAAGCACAACAGAGCTGGCGAGACGTGGGGAGTGAGAGAATGGAAATGGAAGAGTAAGGGAGCAGTGATGGGTGCAATAAGGAGAGTTTGTAGCTAAGTGCCACAAGGCATTGCAGAGGGTGTCCAGTCTGGTAAGGAGTGGACGGGACGGTGCCACAGACCACATCTGCATAGATGAAGTCCAGGAGAATGGCAGACCAGAAGACAGGCATTCCTTAATGCAGTACAGGGCACCGAATCTGACATGTTAGCGTAGTGTCATCAATATGAGACAGACTGCTACCTGCTATTCAATCAGACACCGAGGTAAGGTTGGGGCAACCTCAAGCAGGGAGCCATCTAGCGTGGAGAAAACACGGAGGGAGGTAAGCCAGGCCAATTTCTGGCAAGTACCATTTGTCAGAGAGACTTTTTTTTTTTTTTTTTAGTGTTGATCTGCAGCTGGTTGGCCTGGAAGCAGCACGGAACACTGTGAAAGTCACGCCTGAGCAAGACTTCCACAGAAGCAGTAGAGAGGCCTGAAGTGTACAGGACTGTGTCATCTGCATATATGTGAATATGCGAGTTGGCATAGGCAGAGGGGAGGATATAAAGGAACATCGAGAATAGGACTAGCCCCAAGACGGAGCCCTACGAGACCCTGGTCTGGATAGGGAGTGGTGGGGAAAATGCACCTCCTACCTGCACAGACCATTGACAGCTCATGAGATAGGACTGGAATCAATCAACAGTGGAGGCTGAGAGGCTGGCAATGCTCAGCTTATCCAGGAGGAGAGAGTGGGACACTGAATCAAAATCTTTGGCCAGACAGATGAAAATGGGCACAGTAACGTGTCCCTGATCCATCCCCGAGAGGACAGAATCAGGGATCCTAAGTAGAGAGGAGAAGATGGAGTGATCCTTCCTAAAACCAGACTGTTTTTTTTTTTTGGGGGGTTGGAGAAGTGGAGGAAGTTAGCAAGCTGTAAGTAGACCAGTTTTTCTTGCAGCCTCGCAAGAGAAGGTAGGAGGGACATAGGGCAATTGCCCCCTTTGTGGAGGGGAGAACCCTGGCTAACTTCCAGGACTGAGGGAAAGTGCAAAGGGTGAAGAAGAGGCTCTGAGGGGAGTGGTTTGGGGAGACAATGGCTGCAGCTGAGAAATGGAGGAAGTTTAGGATCTTGGCCATCTGGGCTAGATTTGGAAGGGTTGAGTGAGGAAAGGTGAGAAGGGTCTTTGGGGAGTTACAGTTGAAAGTCAAAACCTAGGGGAAAGTGGGGTGAGGAAAAGGGAGGAGGGGGCTAGGGGGAGGAGCCAGGAGGTGGGGTGGAGGGGAGTGCACAAGTGGTGAAAAACTCATTGAAGTGAGTGGCAACAGGGGGAAGGTAAGATACTGGTGAGCCATTTACAGGACTAGCAGAGCGAACTGGGTTGGGGAAGGGGTTAAAAAGAGAGTGTATCACCTTCCAGAATTTGGCAGGGGAGTTAATGTTATTCTGGAGATTAGCCTTGAAGCAGACATAGTTGGTGATACGGACGGCCTTAGTGCAAGAGTTCCTGAGCACCCTCTAGGACAGGAGGTCACGTAGGGAGCGGGAGCCGGATAATGTGTACTTGGGCCAGGCTTGTAGAGGAGGTCATGTAGGGAGCTGGAGCCGGATAACGTGTACTTGGGCCAGGCTTGTAGAGGTCATGTAGGGAGCGGGAGCCGGATAATTTGTACTTGGGCCAGGCTTGTAGAGGAGGTCATGTAGGGAGCGGGAGCCGGATAATGTGTACTTGGGCCAGGCTTGTAGAGGAGGTCACATAGGGAGCGGGAGCCGGATAATGTGTACTTGGGCCAGGCTTGTAGAGGAGGTCATGTAGGGAGCGGGATCATTTCTGCTTGGCCCAGGCTTGCTCATGGGCACACGTCAATTAGGGCACACAGGCTACAGCTGGACCAGAGCTGTGGGAAGGATTTGGTAAGGCCAATGGCTACAGGTGCTGTATGGCTCAAAAGAAAGAGCCAGAGTACAATCATAGGTAGGAGATAAAAATAGAATGCAGAAGAGAAAGAAAATGCACTGTTTTAAAGGCCAGAATATTTGAATGGCAAAAATCAGACACAGAACTCCGGGTGCAGAATGTTACATTATTTCTGATCCAAGTGTGGGGAATCTGAAAGCAATCACATGCTGGTGCAAGCTGTCTGCCACTGACAATATGAGTAAAGGAACAGATTGTGAACAGGTTCCTGAGTAGGCCTCGATGACATGAGCAAATACCCTATCAAGCAGGAGCTTCAATGCCCACTGGCTCCTCCTCCTCACCTCCTTATGACACCAGCAAATCAAAACTCCAGATGCCACCCACTATTGCCATGAATGAAAGCTATGTGACGAACAGTCATATGACTGAAACAAGCATATACTGCATCAGCTGAGCAAGACCATTCTCCAGGCCTGTTAAAGGTGAACTGCACCGAGTCTGGAAAGGTTTTTATTTTGTAAGATGATTTGTTTCGTGGTTTTTTTTTTTTTTTTTTTTAAATACTGGTTCCAGCTGTGTTACTGTTCTCTTTACTGCCATTTTAGTTAACTCAGTCGATGTTTCAGATTTACACTGGTGGACAGTACCATTTTTTTTTTCATTATACTTTCTGTGCCCCCCCTTCAGTCCTGGCTTCCAGCCACATCCCACTCTATCTCTCGCCCTTACATCCGTAGCTTCTATCCTGTGGTGGTTCCGGGGGAAGGGGGTCTGCATTCAGCTGTCCCCCTTGGCTTTTTAGTGCAGGGAGGTCCCCCTTGGCCCTCTTGTGCAGAGAGGTGAGTGGCCAGTTGGGAGGGCATGGCCTAAAAGCAGTGGACATCATTCAGCTCGCTTCCAAGGGTTTTTCATTCTGATTCGCCCCACCAGCAGGACGCCTGCTGCACGGGTGCGAAGTGCACATTCACACACAAGTGCATGGCTGCTCACAATACCAGCTGGTGCACCCCCCCCCACACCCCAAGCCCTTCCAACTGTACTGCCTCCTGTGGTCAGCTTCTTCATATGTAGTGCCTCCTGTGGTCAACCCCTCCAACTGCACTGCCTCGTGTGGTCAACTCCTCCAGCTGCACTGCCTCCTGTGGTCAACTCCTCCAACTGCACTGCCTCCTGTGGTCACCCATGTGGCAGTACTGCAGCGGAACATGCTGCCTTCACCCCATGGACAGCATCCTTTGGGGTGTTCAAGTCTCCTCCCTCCACCTCCCGGTCAGCCCACAATTTCCCTGGCTCATTTCCAAATCTGGATTGCTAGCACTGCGAGCAACAATCCTGCTGTTGTGCCGACGGGCTGGCGGCCAGTATCATTTTAGAGTTGTTAGATGTAGTTTATGTACTGTCCCTTTTAACCAGGGGTGGAAATGGGGAGTAATCTGGGGGAATGGAGTTCCAGGACTGAAATTAAAAGTGTGACTCAGTTCCAGGAACCAAATGAGGAAGGACTGTTCTTGTGTCAAATATTCCATCGAAAAGGCATAATACTGCCTAGAGTAAAAATGCAACATATAATTATGAAACATGTCCCCAGGACCCTGTCAGGTATGTTCGATCCTGTCCCCAGGCCCCGGTCAGGTATGTTCAATCCTGTCCCCAGGCCCCGGTCAGGTATGTTCAATCCTGTCCCCAGGCCCCAGTCAGGTATGTTCAATCCTGTCCCCAGGCCCTGGTCAGGTATGTTCAATCCTGTCCCCAGGCCCCGGTCAGGTATGTCCGATCCTATATCAAAAGTGGTGGATTCCTCCAGTGAATTATTTCCATACTTCATAGACCAAATGACCTTCCTCTGCTGGCTTCTTCATATGTTCATATATTCAGCATTGCTTTCAACCACAGAGGTCTATAACAGAGCATGAATGTACTGAATGTTGCACTGTGTACTAACTTCCTATGTTCCTCTAGACCTGACCTGGTACTTGGCCGAGACAGTAACTCTCCTACACTGAAGAGTACAAATAAGAACAAAAATTCGTAGTCTGCTGCACTAGGTCTAACGGAAACAAATGGAAAAGCCTGTTCTCAGGACACTTCTTTTCCGATGACACCCGACTTAGACAGGGATATGCATACTGCTGCCCTTGATGTGTTACACTGGGTTTGAGTCTGAGTGAGTGAGAGAAAGAAGGAGAGTGAGTGAGTGAGAGAGACAAAGACACACCCACCCACCACAAACCACTGAGTCAGCCGAGCGTGCAACTGGCTCTCACCAATATCACGACAGCGTGCTCTGCCTAGAGTGTCCTACTTATCTGAATATGGGGCTGTATCAGTGCACAATGAATCTGCTGTGCTGTGTCTGCCTCAGACCGAATATGTGGTGCTAACCTGATCAGCGCCGAGCTAAACGTTTGACTATAGGAGGTCCATGTTGAAAAGTTTGAGTCAAAAATATCAAAACATAGTGAAGCTATGAAGAAACATTGAACTTTTCCAATGTTTACTAATGGCTTTTTTTATTTTTCCACTTTTAAACAAACAACAAAACACACCCTCCCACTGGGTACTGTCCCGCCCCACCCTCTATTGGTGTCCCCCAACGATCCTGAGTAAATACATTATAAAAGTCTGTGAAAGCAGGATCCCCACTGATAATGAGATATTACATCTCTACTGTGCTACCATGGGTAAATACAGTGTAAAAATATGTAAAAATAAGCCCCTAGTGAAAATGAGATTTTGTTTCTCAGCTGGGCTATCCTGGAAAAATGTATTGTGAAAATGGGTAAACACAGGACCCCACTGAAAAAGACAGCATCTTGGCTGGGCTATCCTGGGTACGTATACGACAAAAATGTGTAAAAGCAGGACCCTACTGAAAACAAGATACAGCATTTCAGCTGGGCTATCTTGGATAAATACACTGCTAAAATGTGTAAAAGAAGGACTACACTTAAAACAATTTATTAAATCTCAGCTGGGCTATCCCGGGTGAATACATCGTAAAAATAGGTAAAATCAGAACGTCACCAAAAATGAGATGCAGCATCTCTGCTGTGTTGTCCTGGGTACATACAGTGTAAAAAAAAATATAGAAAGCAAGACTCCACTGAAAATAAGGTACTATATCTCAGCTGGGCTATTCTGGCTAAATACATGGTAAAATCTGGACCCCAAATGAGATGTAGCATTCCTGCTGTGCTATCCTAGATAAATACAGAGTAGAAATTTATAAAAGCAGGACCCCAATGAGATATTGCCTGTCAGCTGGCTTATCCTGGGTAAATACATTGTAAAAACAGGTAAATGCAGGACCCCACTGAAAATTAGATACTGCATCTTGGTTGTTCTGTTTATTTATTTATGGAAAATTTTGTAGAATACCTTTGAGCACAAGTGCTCTTTTACAAAGGTTCTATGTCAGCGGCAGATTACAGGGTACCAACAAATACATAAAGCAAATTCCAGTGGAATGAAGTCAAACATAGTCGAACAAGTACAAATAACTAGGCTAGATCAATTGCATGCAATTTTACAATGAGGCAGGTAAACAAACAGTGTAAAACAAGCATAGTAATGGTACATGGCCTCAGAGTCTGACACAGTTTGAAGTGATCTATCCTGAGAAATAAAATAAAAAAAAAATAAAAAAAAAAAGGTAAATACAGGGCCCAACTAAAAACAAGATAATGCATCTCTACCGGGCTAGTGTAGATAAATACATAGGCCCAGATATACAAAGGGATTGCGCCTGGCGCAACAGAGTTGCGTCAGCGCAACCGTGCACTGCGTCCCAGTGGGATATTCAAAAGGCTGCCAAGCGCGGTGCAAATCCCGATGCGCCAGGGCGCAATGGTAATGTATGCAGCGCAAATGCAGGGGGTGTGCCCATGCATATGCAGCACATCCAGATATTCAGCCGGGGATGTGCGGCGCATATGCTGGCACAACCCTGCATTGCGCCACATGGGGGGGGGGGGCTCAAAGTTGAGCCCGTGAATAGGAGGAACAACTCCTGGCCACCCACAGGCAGGCTGCTGTATTGCAGGGTGCGACACAGCAGCCGCCAGCCGCCCACCCGGAACACCATCCACAAGTACCCAAATGGGCCCTGGTAGTCTAGTGGCACCCCCGCTGGCCCGATTGTGGGAAAATGCACAAGTACTATCCCTAGCAGTCTAGTGGTACCCTCTCCCTCCCTCCCGGTAGCCCAATCGCAGGCAGTGGTAAAAACAAACCCCTATCCCGTCACTGGGCAGGCTTGGAGGATGCCAGGGCCTGAACCCCGACCTCCTCTGCGGGCCGGTGGAGGCCGGACTTGGGCCGAGGGTGCCAAGCCTGTGCCTGCTGTTGCTGCCCACCATGAAAGGAGGGCTGCTGGACCACAGGAGCAGGGTGCCGAAAAGGATTTTTCTTTTTCTGCTGCTTCTTGGCACCAGGAGCGCTTTGAGCAGAAGTGGTAGAGTCCAAGGTGGCACTGGACTGCTCGATTCGCTGAAGGTGACCATCCACACCTGGGCCGAAGAGATTGGTGCCCAGGAAAGGAACATCAGTGAGTTTGTGCTGGGTATCTGCCGTAAAGGTGGAAGGCCTCAGCCAAGCCCTGTAATGTGAGGCAACCGCGGCTGCCACCAAACGGGCGCAAGAGTCCCCAAGGTCCAGAGCAGTCTGAAGCTGCTGCTTGGCAACAGCATGGCCTTGGTCCCGGCCCTGCTTGACCGTAGTCTGAAGGTCCATGGGGAAGTGCGGGAGAACTTCATCTAAGGAGCCCAACAGGGCGTGAGAGAAGTGCGCCATGATGACGTCCAAGCTCGCCTGATGGATGCCTAGAGAGGAGGCTGCACAGACTTTCCTGGCAGTGTGGTCCAGTTTTTTGGACTCCTTGTCTGGGGGTCTATCAGTGTCAACAGAGCCGCCTGTGCATCTGAACACAGAGGCAGTCACCAACCCCTCAGGCGAGGAGTGTTCTGTGAACCCTGAGAGGGACCCAATAGGCACCGCATACTTGGGGGCCATCCGGGCAGTCGGCGCTGGGCAGGAGGCAGGATGCTGCCAGGGCACCAAGTCTGGGCCAACAATGGCTTCGGCCACAGGAAAGGCTTCTGTGGGTGTATCCCCTCTTTTAAGAATATCTGTAAGAGGGTACTCCGCCCTTTTCTGGGCAGGCTCTGTCCAGGGGCATCCCTGTAGATTCGGAGATGAGACTGAGAATCCTCAGAAATGATGAAGGGCCCTCCTCTGTCAACAGACTACCAATAAACTCATTGACCTGAGGGTGCGAGTGTAGGTTGGTGTCATCTGCATCTGAAGAATACGGATAAATCGGTCAGCCATCAAGGTCCCCTTCAACACGCCTGGGGCGATCAGGCTGAAGGGTGACTGATAACCTACGTGGGAGTCCTGGAACCGTCCGAGAATCCTTCGTAAGAACCCCTCCCGAAGGCTGTTTAGGTGGCGGCTCCACCAATAGTGGCAGAGAGACCAATTCTGGCCGAACCGGGATGAGTTTGGCTGGCTCTATGGGTGGGGAAACTGATTTGACTGGTTCCAAAGGAGTCGGCTTCAGCCTAGGAGGCAAAAGCCAGGTAATGGCTGAAGTAGAAACCGTGGCCGGCTTCTGTCCGGACAGAATCAGCTGCCGCCGCAGTAGATCTTCGTAGCGTTGACTGAGTTTCCGATGAAGCCTCTCCTCATCTGAGGAGGACAAGGATGACCGGTGGCATCGCCTCTTTTTGGAGCGCTTATGTGCCTTCCTCGGCCTGTCGGTCGAGGGGGTCCTAGATCTTGACCTAGATCGGACTGGCCGATTCGGTCGCCTGGAAGACACTGGGAAAAATGGCGATGTACCCGGATCAGGGACCGGTTCCTTGATGGGATTCCCAGCTGGCTGAGTCTCCTCATCAGGAAGGGGCAGGACCAGAGTCCTAGTTAAAGAGTTGTCAGCCTCGTCAGGCGACAACGGGTCGGCAGGATCGAGAATGATCTCAACCTCGATTGAGACATCGGTCGACTGGCCAGACTGCAGGGCCGAGAAGTCAGCGGCCAAGGAAGCAATTAGCAGGTGTTTTGCCTCTAATCAGAACTTGTTCATTACTTCTGCCACTTCGCCCTTAGTGCAAAATCTTTCACATATCACTGCTCTCTCTGTGCTAATCTCTCTTTCGCTTCCTTAAAGGTGCAGCGTCTCTCGCATTGTTCCTCCTTCCTTGGAAAATATTGGTTTGCCACTGTTTCCACTTACTACTCCTGTCATCCTACTCCCTCCGATTCCCCGCTGTTCATTCCTTTCTATCCCTCACCGTAAATCTGTAGCAGGCTAGTCTGCTTTTTCTATGCGCCTTCCAACACAGTGAAAAACCTCCCTCTCCCCATTCATCTATTTTCCTCCCTGCATTTTCTCAAACCACTCTTACAGTCTTACTGGCACACTTCTCCGAAGCATGCACCTGCAGCTAGCCGCCTTCCTCTTCTCTTCCCATTACAACCCCATACTCTAGCCACCCACCCCACACTATTGACACATTTTGCCTCTTGTGCTACTGTATAGCTTAACTCGGTATATTAATTTCATTTAGTTTATTTTTTATACTTGTAAGCAAGATAGGCAAATTGCCCATTTTCACAAGCGACAAGTTTACATAAAAAACGCACATCATATAACATACAAGACCCTGTCCCCCCACTTCCAGCTCTGTGGACACTGAACCAGTGCTCTCTCATCCATCATTCTGGTTTCGGACCATAACCACAGCCAAAGTTCTGAAGTTGCTACTCTCCATCCCTGATAGCACTAGTTCTGGCGCTGATGGACTGGAACCCAGGCTACTGAATGTCTCTGCCCCTTTCATTACCTCTCCGTTAACTAAAGTCTTTAAGCTGTCGATGTGTCACAGCACAGTTCCCAACATCTGGAAGATAGCAAGAATTGCTCCCATCCTTAAGAAAGGTGATTCTAAAGACATATCTAACTATCGACCTACAGCCATTCTTTCTGTGCTCAGTAAAATCCTGGAAAACATTAGTGGCTACCCAAACCATAGCATACCTACAAAAGCATAACATTCTCAGCATGGTTTCCGCAAAGGCCATAGTACTTCCACTGCCCTCCTAAAACTCACAACTGACATTTATACTGCCATGAAAGCCGTTCTCTTGACAGGTGCTATCTTCATTGACTTAACTAAGGCATCTGACCTGTTTAACCATACCCTTCTCGCAAAATTTCGCTCTTTTGGTTTCTCCGCCAAAACGGTTGCCTAGTTCAATAGCGATCTATCCAACCGGAAGAAGGCTGTAGCATTTAACTCAGCTATATCAGATCTTTCTTCCATACGTATAGGGGTTCCTCAAGGCTCCATACTTAGCCTGTTACTTTTCTCTATTTTCATAAATCAACTCCCATCGCTTGCACCAACCTGTTCTTCCTTGCTTTACGTGGATGACCTTGTCATTTACCGCAGTGCTAGTAGTATCGTGGATATTAACAACTCCCTAGCCATAGTCCTGGCTAACAGAATATAACCTTGTCCTTAATGCAAGCAAAACGCACTCCATGCTTCTCAGCTCTTCAGCCAGACTCAAAGCAAATCGAAACTCCCTTCAAATATCATGTGCCAATGGTTCCCTGGTAGTTAGCATTAACTCCTTCAAATAACTGGGCATTCTGCTAGATGATTCCCTGGATTTCGACCTCCATATCATCGCCACCTGCAAATCAGTTGATGCTAAAATTGGAGGTGCCTACTGTACTAGCTATGCCCTTACCCCATCTGCCAGGCTTGCCGTGGCACAAGGCCTACTGCTCCCGGCCCTGGCCTATGGCACAGTCACTTACCTAGGGGCATCTAAGACCTGCCTCCGTAAGTGGGACACCACCTATAACATATGCCGCTATGCCTCAGCATCACCGTGGTTCAAACACCACTGTCAGCTCTATGCTGACCTAAATTGGCCCAGCCCTGCTGCTCATCGACTACTGTCCTATGGCTCTCCAATCGACAGTATAAATAGAACAGGCCTCCCCAGTCCCTCACTCCCTTACTACATTCCCAACCCCCCCCATGGTCTCCGATCTAATGACCAAGCCCCTCTCTTCATCCCTAGACGGCAAACCTCTATGAGTGCACAAGCTTTCTCTTATGCGGCCCTAAGTATTGGAATACTATCCTTCAAGTTATCTGCTTAGCTCCTACCCATGCTGGCTTCAAGAAACTCCACCGTGAACATCTACTGGCTTCAAATCCTTGCACATGCTTCCATACACCTTAGCTCATTCATTCCTCCGATCTTCACCCTTTGCTTTCCTGCACTCTCAGTCTTACCCTACCCTGCTCGCCTTCATTCTTCTCTCCCCCTTTTCCCTACCACATCCTCCTCCTCCCTCCCCCCTTTCGAACTTCTCTATACTTGAGCCTCATGATGGCACCTACTGTATTTCTGTGCCTTCCTGTTTAGACCACCGGAAGACATATGAACAGAGACTAAAGGAGCTTAATATGTATAGCCTCGAGGAAAGGAGGGAGAGGGGGGACATGATAAAGCGTTCAAGTACCTCAAAGAAATCAACAAAGTCCAAGAGGGTAGCATCTTTCAAAAAAAGAGGTGTGCAAGAACAGTACAATTTAAGATTTGGGGAGTGATGGAGGTAATGTAAGGAAGTATTTTTCACAGAGAGGGTTGTGGATGCATGGAATGGCCTTCTGGAGGAGGTTGTGGAGTCAAAAACAGTGGTTGAATTCAAGCATGCATGGGACAGTCATAAGGCAATTCTAGGGGGTGGGGTAGAAAGAAGTAGGCTGCTGGTTAACTAGGATCTGCAACTTATCCATTAGGTAGGGAAATGGGCAGACTGGGTGGGCCAAGCGGTCCTTATCTGCCGTCAAAGTCTATGTTTCTATGGACCAATACTGTACTTGTTGGCACTTGTTTATATTTTGACTTTTTCCTAACTGTATTGTTTATATTTTGACATTGTCTAACTCTGTACATCTCCCAGTTGTCAAGTTGTTGTATTTATGACCTTCCTCCCATTGTTCACCTTTCTATGTGCTGCGTCACATTGTACTGCTCATGTATTTGACCTGTATCCTCCCGGGTCATTCCTGAAAATAAGCATCCCTATGCCTAGTGCACCCACCTGGTTACCAAAAGCAAATAAATAAATAAAAACACAAAATACATATAAATAATGACTATGACATTAAGACAATCTATCCTATCCTTAATGAAAACAATTGCATTCACATTTAACAGTTAGCCATTGTACCAACCTATTCTTAAAAACCCTAGCAGTCCTAAAGGTAATTACTTTTGAAGGAATACTATTAATAACATAAATGCCTATAAATAACAGATTTTTGACCTTTACTTTCTATATAATGGGATACTAAACAATTCCTTATTCTGAAACCTGGTGCTTCAGAATAAGGAATTGTTTAGTATCCCATTATATTGGAAAGTAATGGGTTAAAAATCTGTTAATTACAGGGTCATGTTATTTAATATTACGAACTGAGGATCGTAAATAGTGGAATCTGATTGGCAGAGAGCTCTTTGAAGCCGTGATGACATCAGGCTACATCATCATGGCTTCAAAAAAGTTCTGGCGCCACCAGCCTCTATGCTCTCTACTGTCCGAGAACTATTTTTTCAAAATGTTGTACTACACCACCCAAAAGCACATTCATAAAATGTTTTATTTATAAAACTTCAAACTCTGTTCATAATAGCAATAAGTCACTCCAGGGTGGTTGGAAGCACTCAGCCTGCGGCCTTGTGCCCAACCGCCCGAGGCGTGACGATATCTCATGATATACCACACCCTGTCGTGCCTTATTGCTTAAGTATTCTATTTTGAATTTTATGCCACCATCATTCTATTACAAATATCTTGCCATACGTTAGTGGCATGCCACCCTATCGCTTATCCTGGCTACCTCCACGTCATAACCAATGTACTTTCTACACTTTTTACATGTTTTGGGTTTTTTCCCTCCTCTGAACGTAATACTTGTACCTTGCTTTGATTATACATGCTGATGCACCCATAGTTGTTACTGCTGTTTCACTCCCTGCTGTATCATACCCCCCCCCAACCCGAGATCACACCTGGAAACGAGCTCGGCTCAGTGTGCCTATCCCTCTTACCAAATTTTAAATACTGGATCCATCAACAGCTGCTGATGTGAGAGCCCCTGTCCCCTGTGACAGGGTAGACAGAATAGGACCCTGTCCCATTTGTTTTGGAGAAAGTGTTTAAATGCAAGGATCTGTATCCTTTCCTTTTCTGTCTCTTCTGTCTGGTTGCGCAACCAAATTTTCCTGTGAGACCTCGGACCTGATTAACCCGACCAGCCTTGCAATCCTTTGCCTCTCACTGTCTCTCAGTTTTCTCTTGCTGTCTTTCTTCCTTGCGTATCTATATCTGCTAATATAAAATATATGAGAATCAATGTATGGAAATGTAGCTGATACTTGGATCATTTTTGTTTAGAAAATTGTATTACTGTTGACTTTGGTTCTCAAAAACAGTAGCAGAAAAGGTCAGAGTCAAAAGGCTGGCCTTCAGAAAATATAAGGAACACAGTGGGGTGAAGATAGGGAGGCATACCAAACTTCCCTAAGGGAAGCAGGGAAGGCAGTAAGGCAGGCAAAGGCCCAAACCGAGGAAACACTAGCACACACAGTAAAAGAAGGTGACAAGACTTTCTACAGATACATTAGTGAAAGGAGAAAGTCCAGAGGGGGTATTGCTAGGATCAAAGGAGATAAGGGGGTGTGTGAGGAGGAGGACCATGTAAAAGCATCTATCCTAAATACACACTTCTGCTCAGTATTTACTGAAGAGAAAGTAGGGCAGGGCCCACAGCTCAGCACCATGGACACAGGGGGAGAGAGGTGAGCACTAGTCCCTTCACAAAAGAAATGGTCCTACAAGAGCTCGATAAGCTCAGGGTGGACAAGGCAATGGGACCTGATGCCATACATCCCAAGGTAATAAAGGAGCTAAGGGTGGAACTAGCAGAGCCATTATCAGAACTGTTTAGTGAGTCTCTGAGTACAGGAGAGGTCCCAGAAGACTGGAGAAGGGCTCATGTGATCCCACTCCACAAGAATGGTAGTAGGGAGGAGGCAGGAAACTACAGACCAGTCAGTCTTACCTCAGTAGTGGGCAAGATTATGGAGGCACTCCTTAAGGAAAGGATAGTGCAACACCTGGAATCCATAGGAGCACAGGATCCAAGACAGCTTTGGTTTACAAAAGGAAGGTCCTGTCAAACTAATCTCATAGATTTCTTTGATTGGGTAACCAGAGTGGTGGACCAAGGGGGAGCAGCTGATGTCGCCTACTTTGACTTCAGCAAAGCTTTCAATACTGTTCCACATTGAAGACTGATTAATAAGCTGGGTAGGCTCGAGGTGGGTCAGAAGTTGGTCAACTGGGTGGCAAACTTATTGACTGGCAGAAAACAGAGAGTGGTGGTAAACGGTATACAGTCAGAAGAGATGCAAGTGACAAGTGGGGTACCTCAGGGATCAGTCCTGGGGCCAGTCCTCTTCAATATCTTCATCAGTGACACTGCCGATGGAGTGGAGGGTAAGGTTTGTCTGTTTGCAGATGACACCAAGACCTGCAACAGACAAGATGATCCAGATGGCAGGCAGAATGAGACGAGATCTGGATAAGCTAGCAAAGTGGTCGGAAGAGTGGCAACTGCGGTTTAATGCAAAGAAGTACAAGATCATGCACACAGGGAACAGAAACCCTGAAGCCACATATAGGCTGTGAGGGGAGTTGCTGGCAGTCACAAGGGAAGAAAGAGACTTGGGCATCATCATCACTGATTACCTGAAATCATCCAAGCAGACCACTAAAGCAGTAGGTAAGGCTAGGGGAATGTTAGGGTGTATTAGCAGGGGTATCACAAGTCGTAAGAGGGAGGCAATAATCCCTCTTTACAAGACACTGGTTAGGCCCCATCTGGAGTACTGCATGCAGTACTGGAGGCCACACCTTCACAAGGACATTAACCAAATTGAGGCAGTCCAGAGAAGGGCAACCAAATGGTGCAGGGACTGCATCAGAAGACATGGAGGACAGATTAATGGAGCTCAATATGTATACCCTTGAGCAAAGAAGGGACAGAGGTGATATGATTGAGACATTCAAACACCTTAAGGGCATTAACAAGGTGAAAGAGTCTAACATGTTTAAATATAAGAAAAATAGCAGAACGAGGACACAGCATGAGATTAGAGGGAGGACGATTAAGGGGGAATGTGAGGAAATTCTTTTTCATAGAAAGGGTGGTGGATGCATGGAACGGCCTACCTCAGGAAGTGGTGGCTATGAATACAGTGCAGGGCTTCAAACAGGCATGGGATAGGCATAAGGGAACAATACAGATGAGTATGAATAGATAGACCACTGACAGAGCAAAGGCTGATGGCACATTTATAAGGTAGAAATAGGAATGGGCAGACTGGATGGGCCTTGCGGTCCTTATCTGCCATCAACTTCAATGTTTCTATGAAATGTATATATTTATAATTTGAGATAACCGTAAAAAACTAGAGGTTACTTGGGTGAAAATGCCTGAGCCTTTTGCAGTTGCTGTGGGGACCTCAGGAAGTTCTCAATGTTCTTGCAGCTCCTGAAATTCACAAAGGACAGGATGCTTGCAAAGAATGTGGGTTGAATAGAGTTATAAAAACAGCTAAGCTGAACTGCAAGGGAGATTTTTTTTTACAAGAAAGTTTTTATTTTTGCTTCTGTACATAGTTATTCTGGACAGGTTTATTTCTTTTATGTTACTGTAGCTACAAACAAACAGTTTTGTGGAATTTTTACAACTGCTCCTGGGTTTTCTCTATGCTTCCTAACATGTGCCTCGACTACACCCCCCCCCAAGTAGCCTGGCAAGCAACCAGAAACAAGGGTGTCCTAAGGGCACATCCTGGCACCCTTCTCTCTCTCATGTTCTCAGCTTCTTCACTGAGCTCTCTGTCAGAGGCTCTACCAATTGGTATACTCTAGGCATGACATTCTTGTAGTCAACCCCCCCCCTACCCCTACTGGCAAGTGGGGGTTCTTACACACAGGAGACGGAGTACTGTTCCATTAGGGTGAATGCATTTATAACACTGTGAGGTCTCTTGATGGTGCCCATTTTACAAAGTTTTTTTTGGGGGTAGTGCAGATTGCAGAGAATTTTAGATTGTTGTATTTTTAAGTTGGTTATTGATGTGGCTTTTCTGGAGGATTGCCAAGCTCATTCTAATCCCATGTTATGGTGCTGGTTCCTAATGCCCTGCTCCACAACAGTATGGATTCATCAGCTGTGCCGCATGTTTCTATGAAGAGTGAGTTGCACCACTGATACAGAGCAGAGATTCTTGAGACGACTCAACAATTATTCTTCCCATTTTGTGTTACTGTGATTTGGCATTTTCTTTTTCCAGTGCACTGTCAAGGCAGGTTGCGTCTGGAAGGACCTACTGACCAACCAACAGTGCTGGTGCAGACTCCCTTGATACAAAGCTTCTCTGCCTTGTGGTACCCGAGTTACCATGCTGTTTAACTCCTCCCACACACTTGGTGGGGATGCCTACTGTCTGGCAATGTGCCCGTCCACAAAGGAGGGGCTAAACAGGACCTGAAGCAATACAAACTCATTTCAGCCCTTTCTCCCTCTCAGAGGTTCTTAAAAGATGCATTCACTCACAGCTGACTGAGCATCTCAGTCTGCACAATCTGTTCTCTCCCATGCAACATGGCTTCAGGAAGGGGCATTCCACCATACGTGCACTGCTTAAAGTCATCGATTATCTCCATTTATCTATGGATGATGGTCTTCTCACTTGGGCCATCTTCGTGGATTTCTTCAAGGCCTCTGACTTGGTGGTTCATGAAATACTCTTCCTCAAGCTTTGGCCCCTAGGTCTCAGCCAACCAGCCATCAAAAGGTTTGAAAACTAAAGGACCCAAACCCAGCTAGTATTCATACAAGGCATTAATGCAGACCTTGCTTTCTTAAACTGTGGGGTTGGTTCCTCTAGGCTCAACCCTTGGCCCTCTGCTGTTCTCGATTTTTAAGAACCTCTCAGAGTACAATGGGAGGTGTAATCTACATATGTAAGCAGATGGCACCATACTTTACTACAATATAATGACAATGTATGAGGTTAATTCGGTACTCCAATCTGATTTGAATACAATCTGCTCCTGGTTTGTCAACAACTGCCTGATCCTTAACGCAACCAAAATCAAGTCTACCCAGAACCTGCCAAGTCATTTGGCTAGTCCACTGCAATCATAACATCAGATGGCAACAGAGCTGAGTAAATCAACATATTCAAATATCTAGGAATCTGGAATGGCCACTTACATACAGTAGGCACACTGATCACATCTTAATAGCCACAGGGCTTAAACTCAACTTTCTCTACAGGTCTGAATGCTATCTTGGTGCTGACATGAGGAAGCAGGTGATCTCCTTATTCCTGCTCCTTTCAACCTACTATGGAGACATCTATATTACTGCAAAACAAAATCACTCTGCTGCTTCTGAATCCTCAGCTCAGCAAGCTGTGCAGATTCATCCTCTTTTGTGGATGGCTACTCATCATTGTCTGTCAAGTCCCTCAGTCAGGCACAACCAACATTTGCTTTCTTGTTGTACAACTGTGCACAAGGAAAGGCCCAGCCCACTTTACACAGTCAAAACAGTACCTACTCACTCTGTTCAACAGCAGCACTTAACTACCAGGATGAGGTACGGATCTGGTGTAAAGGACTTTGCATTTGCATCACCAGACACCTGAAACTGACTTCCCTCTCCAGCTGAGAAATGCTTCTAGCCTGCAAATGTTCAAAGTCCAGTCTTTCCAGCCACCTAAGAACTCTCTATATTTGTTCTGATCCTGACAGTCTCCCCAACTCATGCTGTATACACGTCTCTTGAGGTTTGTCTGCTATGACCCACTTTGTTAGCATGCTCTGAAGTACTGCTTGGATGTACTTTTACAGTTTTTTTTTCCTGTTGTAATTTAGCCTGTAACTATTTCTGTTGGACTATGTTAACCTGTTGACTGTCGTTATCCTTCATGAGACACAGAAACACAGAAGTTGTTGGCAGAAAAGGACCTCTTGGCTCACACAGTCCGTTGTAAATTCCCTACCTACTATGCTACTGCAGACCCTACTTGATCTCTAGCCTTACAACCACCCCCAAAGCCCTGTTACTAATGGTCCCCTTGCATCTATCCAATGCATGTTTGAATGCTGCAACTGTTTTAGTACCTACCATCTCTGCTGGGAGGCTGTTCCAGATGTCCACCACACTTTCTGTGAAGAAGTACTTCCTCACATTCCCTTTGAGCCTCCCCCCAACCTCGTATCATGCCCTCTTTTCCTTGAACATCATCTTCTATGTAAAATGCCACCCTCCCGTACCTTATTAATACCTTTGAGGTATCTTAACGTTTCTATCATGTCCCTTCTTTCCTCTAGAAAGCACATATTTAATTCAAGTCTTTCCTTGTAAGGCTTCTGATACAAGCCATGCACCATTTTGGTTGTCCTCCTCTGTACCGCCTTCACCCGATCTGTGTCTTTCTGCAGATGGGGCCTCCAGTACCGGACACAGTACTCCAGGTGGTGCCTCACCATCACTCTATATAGGAGTAACACTATCTCCATCTTTTTGCTGGCGATACCCCTCTCTATGAACCCTAGCATTCTACTAGCCTTTCCACTGACTTATCACACTGCTTTGGTAGCTTCAAGTCATCAGTTATTCAGTAAAGTACTTCAATGCATGTTTACACAATCTTGGTAGCCCATACACTATAAAATATAATGTATGATCTTTGGTTAACTAAATCCTGAAACAGCTCTCAAGGTTTACAATGATGTCATAGCAACCTCTTGAAGTGTTTACAGCGTGGTTATTAACCAAAGACCGTACATTATCCTCTATGTTTTAAAACTGTATTGGGAGAAGGGCTTGTGTGATTTTATTTAGACAAGCAAAAGAAGATCGGACCAGTTTGTTTACACATGTTTATATACAGTTTTACACTTTTTTTTTTAAAGGAGGCAGGATGGTCTGCAACAGGCAAGCCACAGGTCACTGCACACTCCAAGAGTTGGGAAAAAAAAAGCCAGTCGTGTGTACCAGGTTTTGTTGCTCCATATATGCGATTTATTTAAATCCACAAAAACATCTTCAAATAAACAGACACAGTTCCAGCTATTATTAAAAGGGCTAATTACCCACGGTGGATAACCACTCAGTTACAACTCGGAGGTATCTGGTACAAGACTGGCTTTTTTCCCCCAATTCTTACAGTGTGCTGCAACCTTCAGTTTGTGCCTTTGGGAGTCTTGGGAATGAGCCCCCCTTGGCTGGAGCACCCCTTGTTGTCTATGTAGCATGACTCACATCGGATGTAGTTTTTGTTCTTAATAGGGCCCCACCTTCCTGTGGGTCCATTTACTGATGTACTTGCTTATGCATAAATTCCTTCCCAATCTACCAGCATAGCTCAGTTTGCTTATGGTTGGGGAAGGACTGCACAAATGCCCATTCCAACCTGGTTCTGGCATGAGCAGTGAAATACAACTTAAAGGGGAGTTGCATGAGAATGAGAGAGTGGCTACCCCCTTAAATACTGAAAGAGGTGCAAATTATCCCTTTGCATTCTATTATCAAAAATTTAATCAGAAACATTAAGTCAGTCAAATCACTTCTCAGTTGTAGATATATGCTTCATTTTTTATTCAATAGAGGTGACATTCACTCAATTCATAGTTCACTTAAGCAGTCTCATTGCTTTCATATAAGGTGCTTTTTCCTAGAAAAGTGCTCTCAGACTGTGCAAATATACAATATGCAAAATACATATGCAATAAGAATGCTAAAGATGAACTATGAATTGAGTAAATCCATTACCTGAATGCCACCTCTACAGAATAAAAATGTAAAGCATGCATCTGCAACGTGCTTTAACAGCCTTATACTTAGTGTTTCTGGAGTAGATGGGATATTTTTGGAACTGCACAAATGCCTGCCTCTCCCCTCTCACTACGTCCAAAGACAATTTCTGAGAGTGAGAAGGGGGGGGGGGGGAACCAGTGTTTGTGGTTTTAAACCAGCCACTCAACAGTTGTTTTTCAGGAGCCTGCAGTGCAGTGGCAGCCCTACTTGACAGTACAGTCAGTTGTCCGAGCAGGAACGTGAGGCAGGACTCTAGCTTGGGAAGCAGGTCACTACAGTTTGTCTCCAAAATCACTGGAGCACAGAACAGGTCAGGACACAAAGTATTTCCCAATTCCATTCTGTAAAACACAGTCAATTGCTCAGAGTGAATGCTATACAAGTAAAACTAAGTGCAATCAAAATCCATTTTTTTCACCCCCTACTTTGTGGTGGTTGGCTTAGCAGACTAAATCACTGCTGCCTGCAGTCCTGTTACTGACAGAACCTATCTTTGGATCACTGACCAATGCCTAACTGACTCCAACCATGCATTCTGAGTGCCAGTCCAGTTGTGACCTCTACAAGAACTTCTGCTCCAAGACTCCAGCCCAGCATCGCAGCTGCCACCCCCTCCTCTTTCTGACAGTAATCTAGGGGTTGGAAGGAGGTTATGGTTCTGATCATAGTGGTGGTTCGCCTGGTTGTCCGGGAGGACTGATTAGCAAAAGTCATTGCATAGAGAGAGCATTCTGGTTCCGAAGAGTCACTCACAATCAGAACTCAGTTTCGGTTGGACCGAATCGGGAATTCATTTGGTGGATTACAGGCATGCACAAACAGTTGAGAGACAACCAACAAGATGCAACGTTAAAAAATTTGACTTCCACAATTAGCGTGCAGGAAATTTCTTTAGCATAGCAACAAACTTCTCTCTCTGTTAAACAGGTAGCTGCAGCATCTTCTAGATTAAAGAGCCCGCACTGTGGCGCTCCAGCCAGGTACATCTACTCTGCTACCAGCCCAGTGAAATCAGCCAACAGTGAGGTAGAATACATAGCTTGATACTTAATAAACTTAGACCACAGCGCAACAAGTACATCCTCTACCATCCCCCCCCCCCGCGTTACTGCTGGGCGACATCACTGTGGTGTTGGCACCGATGTTTGAGTGAGCAGACACTTTTCTTTACTGCAGTGGTTTCCTCTGTTTTCCCTCTGACTGCCCCTATTCATGTACGCTACCACAAAGACAAGAGTGAAGTATGTTGTATATGCTTTTGTTACTGTTTGCATGTACTGCTGGCTGTTTCTGTTATTGATCTGCTGTTGTATCCTTGTTTAAATGGTTATAAACTAAGCTGCATGTATTATTGCAATGCACTTCTGAAATGTTTCTTGTATTTAATCCCTTGTACTCTCTCGGGTCGTGCCTGAAAATGGTCATTTTTTGGCTAGTGCACTTACCTAGTCAACAAAAACGAAATAACTAAATATTTTCTGAGCGCTAGAGGTGCTGACTTCACAGCTAGAGCTCAGATGCACAAAGCTGAATGGTCCCCTCCCCTGGGCCTTGTCGAGGCACAGGTCAGAAAGCATAGGAAAACTAGGAGCAGTTTCAAAATCCGCAAATAGTGTTTTATTATCAACAGCAAAATAAAAAAATTAAAATTGTTCAGTTAAAGGAACCTTCAGTAACTATTTACAATGGCAGTACAAACATAGAAAACAGAGTCCTTCTTCTGAGTTTTTATGTCTCAATTTCAAATCTCAGTCTCTGTCTCTCCCTTGCACAAGCATTGCGGCTCTTTTTATAAGTCTATGCCTGAGAAACTCGTTAAGAAAACAGCATGCATCTCACACAGTGTTCTTGTAAGTTTCCAATGCTCTTGCAGGTGCAGCAAAAAGAACATAATGACCCAGAACTGATCTCTTGTAGCCTGCTCTGCAGAGATTTTACATCCAGCATTCTCAGGTTAACTCCTTGAGTTCCAAATAGCTTTTTGCAATCATTTCAACAGTATAACTATATACATTTCTAAACAAAGGGATCTCAGTATCAGTTACATTTCCACAAAATGTGTCACGTATATATTTATACCAGCAGATATGCACGGGGGAGGAAGACAGACAGAAACAGCAAGTGAAGGCAGAGAGCTAGTGAGAGGCAGATAATCGAAAGACCGGAGTGATCAGTTCCTAGGTTTCACAAGAAAATTTGGTTGCGTAACCAGACAGACAAGAGACAGAAAAGGAGAGGATAGAACAGATCCTTGCATTTAAACTCTTTCTGCATAAAAAATGGGTCATGGCCTTATGCAACCCTGTCACAGGCCTGTACACTCCAGCATTAGAGCAGGGGGGCCCACCCAGAAATGTCTGGGTGTCCGGGCCGGCCAGTCTGAATCCCCAAAAGAAGGAAGAAACACTAAAGCAGAACCAACACACGGAGGAAAAAACAACATGATGGACAGGAGAGGGGGCACAGAAGGAGCAGCTACATTACAACAGGGGCACAGAGACAGCTGAGAAGGGGGACAGAAACAGAAAGAGCAGAGGTGGAATACACAACCATGGGAAGCGGCAAGAAACTAAAGAAGAAGGGGAAAAGAAAGCAACCAAACGGGAGAGCACGGCACAGCACAGAAAGTCACAGGGCGAGCAGCAAGAAACGGGGGGAAGGAGGCGAACAAAGGACAAATATGAGACTGCGAACAGGAGAACACTCAGCCACAGTAGAATGGGGGGGCCGGGAGAGGCGGGCACAGCACAACACTGCTGAACAGACAGAGACAACACAGGAGAGGGTCCGAAACAGAAAAGCAGACGAAAGGAGCACAATGGTCAGTGAAGCTGGGAGAAAAATGGGGATGAACTAGGAGACAAAACACAAGAAACTTTCTTGAAGAAAGAATGACAGGGAGAGAAAGGCACGGAACACTACTCGTGCTCCTTATTGGCAATGTGTATTTTCCTCCCCGAAAACTGTCTGATTAAAAAAAGAAATGACTACATCACAATATATAAATAGACACACACATTTTGAATCAGAACTCACTTTATTACAATGAAAGAAAAAAGCCACGATTCAGCCGACAGTGTCCCTTTAAGTACTGCTCATCAACTTTCAGTTTCCCGATCCCCATTCAATAGCACCGAAACTGTTCTGTACAGGCGGTACGCTATCTCCAAGCCCGATCACAATGCAAACTTGGAAACAGTAAAAACACAATTTTTCAAACTGTAAGTATCTTAAAAAATACAAAACTCCCAAACATCAAACACCCCTAGGAAATCCCTTCCCCATCAACCCACACAACCCCACAAAATTTCAGTTTAAGGATTTGTATTTTTTTTCTCTAGGCGAGAACAAAAATTCAGAAGAAAAAAAACCAAAACCCTTGAAACTAATGGGAAAAAACAGCTTTTTCACACTTTAATATTTCTAAAAATAATAAACAGTGTTACATAACACTTTTAAGGATTGTGGTTTATGTCATGTAGAACAAATCCGGAAAGTTTCATGTAAATCTGTAAAACCGTCTCTGTCAGAAGCAATCAAAAATTGAGTTTAACATAAAACTCACTGGCCACCTAACTATAGTGGCGATACTGTGCCACTATAATGTAGGCATATTAGATGGTGACTCATCCAACTATCCATATCTTGTGTTCTCCTTTTTTTTTTTTTTACTTTATGTTTATTGCTTGACAAAGGTAATTACATATAGTACAATCGCCTGTAAGGCATCAAGGAAAATAAAAATAGTACAGAAACATCCAATGTACATCAGAATTAGAAACCTATAGAGTTGCATCAGGTAGTGGGGAAAAAAACTAAATAGGCATCTGCAGAGTAAAGAAAGCTAAATAGCTACAGCCATCTAAGGCTTTTGGGGCACAAGTCCAGAATGTGTCACATTAAAATATTATAAACTCAGCAGACAGTGTTGATGCATCTCCAAATCCAAAATGATTACCTTAACATAGTGAGTGCCTATAAAAACTGCCTACACATCCCTTCAATATTTAATTCACAACAAGGGATCAAAGAATGAAACAGAACAATCTGGATATCTAGTTCCATATCGTAATTTTTCTTTAAACTAATAATCTCTTAACAAGGAAATGTCAATTAAATGAAACCAAACAGCCCAAATAAATAGTCCGTCTTCACTCATTTGGCTAGAGGTGATAATTTAAATTATACTTAAGTACAAACAGAGTGTAACAGTCCATATCAGGCCTCTTCTTCGAATCTCGGTTTGTTGCCCTCGAAGCCTGGAACTCCAGAGCTATGGCTTCCACCTTTTCCCAGCTTTAGCCGGGTCGCTAAATTGAAACGTGCCCCACCATAGTGGATGACTGAGCTCAAGCGGGTATCAGGAGGGAGTGGGAGACCCCCAGGCCTCTAAGCCGGGCCCGGACTGCATCAAATTTTTTTCTTCTGGTGGGTTGCAGAGACAGGTCGGGAAACAAGTGGATCGTCGTCCCTTCAAAGGATAGCCCGTCCGCTGATCTGGCAGCCTGTAAAATCATGTCCCGAATCGTTGAGTTAGCAGTGATCAGGAGGATCACTCTCGGTGTTTTCCACGTGGACCAGCTGATCGAGGAGATTCTGAGGCTTTCCACAAATTATCTGCTAGCAGGTCTGCGGGTAAGTTCAGCACATCGGGAAGCCAGGATTTAAGAAATATAATCAGCTCTGCCCCTTCAGTCCCCTCTGGAAGCCCTATAATGCGGACATGGGAGGCTCGATTGGAGTTCTCTAATGCCTCCAGTCTGTAGCGTAGCTGGGCATTCTCTTGAACAAGTTTAGAAGTCATGGCTAAAGCCTGAGATGCTGATTTCTCTGCCACCGTTGTGGTGTTAGAAACCGACTCAATTTTGGTATCCTGCTCCACAAAGCGCTGAAGTATCGACTCCACTTTCAAGTCGATGGCCTGCATAGCTGATTGATGCGCTTTCCAAGGGAGCTCTGCTCCCGAAGTCATCGAGGTGGCTGCGGCCTGGTCTGGTACCAACGGTGTTTTTTTTTTTTGCTCCACTTCCAGCCACTTTCTGAGTTCGACCCATGGTTAAAGTTTGGTATCTATGGACGCAGGAGACTTGTATCTGTTCAAATCTGCAGCTTTGGTTCGTTTTTATCTCACTTGTTAAGTACTTTTTACAGTTTAAATCCATGTGATGTGTAGACCTGTCTCTAGGCACATCTTGCCAGACAGCTGCTCAACAACCCCCCTCCCTTCTCTGGTTTTGTCCTGATATAACCTATCTAGCCTTAGGTTTATATTCACCTCTTCTGGACCTCTGTATGAAGGAAGGAAGAAAAACTCTAGTTATACACAGATAAGTACAACTTTTTATGGTTAAAAATGGTAAATTACTTCTGCAGACAAAGATCTTGTATAGCTGCCTTTGACGGCAAGTCATTTTTGATGTATTACAGTGTTATGGAAAAGTAAATTAGCTGTGCAAGTAGACTGCTTTAAACTAACTGCTTGTTTTACTGTTACTGTCACATTGCAGTCGCTGTTTTGTTATAGTATAACTAAACAAAAACTCTCAAGTAAAAAGCTTTTTTTTTTTTTTTTTTAATTTATTAAAGTGTGGCATCTCTATACCCTGCAGGAAGGTCTCCAGTTCCTTGTGCCCCTGGGGCCCTCTAAGAAATATAGGCAGCAATACAAATTTTCACTGTACACTTTCTTCACTTCTACCAATGTGACCCAAATGTCTTCTAAATTATCTGTATTGAGTTTCTTTTCTGCTTCTGTTATATTCTCAGGCAGTTTTGTTCTTTGAAGTGCTACTTCTTTTGCATCTGAAGCACATGGCTACGTGCTTGCCCATAAGCGAGCACGTCAGAGTCTCACATGTCACTGTCAAGGAGGTGTCTCTAGGCCTATTATGCCCAAGGAGTTCATTAACACACTCCTGTACTCCTTATTGATCTGTTTCCTCCTGTAGAAGAAAATTATTTAGATGCAGGGTGCAGGGTTCATTTCTGGTGAGGGACTGGGACAACTGACACACAGTTTTAATTTTGATCCACCTTTTCTCATCCCTTGCGGACAACCTGCTCACTCTGATAGAGATTTTAAACTGCTGTTTTACAAATCTGAGCTCGTTGAACAATATAAGCAATTATTTTTTCATTTGACCTTTATTTTTTTATATCCAGTGGGTCAGTGTCCACATAGATAAATACCTGAAATGAACACTAAGGGTTGGGGGCCTGTTGGGCGATCAGATCTATTGCAAGCATCAATTACACAGGAGAATGAAGCGGAGATGGAGACAGGGAAGGATGGCAATGTGAAGCAAAACTCAGTAGAACCTCAACCGGTAGAAACCAATAATCTGCTGGCCCGCTAACACAGCAGTTGGGCTATACCACCTGCAATGCGAGTGACCTGGTTCGGGAATGAGCTTGGGTCATCAGGTGCCGGCAGGCAGGGGTGGGGTTACTGAGCATTCCAGAAAAATGCTGTCTTCCAGGGAAGGAGGGCAGCTGACTCTGCTGCAATACTGGGTGACAACTGGTGGCACTGCAGTCGGAAGCAGCTATGCAGGTAGGGGGAGAGGCACCAGCTGGTGCTCCACTATACAAATTTATGTGCAAGAGCAAGATCCTGAGGGTCTGGGACCACATAACAGGAAATTCTGGCCTCCTCAGGCCCTGCACTGGGAAACTTTGCATATCCTCCAACTGGATCCAGACCACAGCTCCTCTGCCCTGTCCATGGGGAGGATAAGCCTTGGAAGACTGGAGTTGTAGGCCATGTCCGGAGAAACTCAGGTGGCAGTGCTGGGGTGGCTGGTACTAGAGGCGTGGTAGATGACATGAGGCACAACAAAAAAAACAATAATGCATTCTGAAGGCTGATTTATAAACACAAGACCAAAATGTATCTCTCTTATTCCTTATTAGTCAATAAAATGTGGTCAAAACACCACACATAAGAATATAGAACATAACAGTTTCATGTAGAAAAGTACCAGACAAAAACACAGAAACAAAAAGGAAAGGAATACAGAAAATGTAAAAATATATATATTTTTTAATCACCTACACAATCAAGTAGTACAATTTGTAAGTTAAAGGAAATTTGTCAGGATTTGTATCTGGACTTCACAGCCATTACCTTAAATCAGGGGTTCTCAACTGGTGAGGCCAGCCTCCTGGGAGGCCCCAACCTGTTCAGGGAGGCTCAAGCGAGTCTGAAAAAGTACTGTATTTAAATTTTGAGTGTTACATATTTTGTGTGAAGAGATGAAGCAAACTGAAAGAGGACAATAGTAAGTGGATTTTAAGTATTTATTTACTAATAAGTGACAAGGGAAGGTGAATGAGTGAAGGCTCATTTCAGTGTACCCGGAAGGGCCGGAGGAATACATTTCAAAAGGTAACTGCAAAACAATCAAGAAATACACAATGAACAATCGTGCAAACAAATATGAATAATAAACTAATAATGAGTGGTGGTAATTCATCAGTTTGTAGACTGATGGCAGAACAGCCCAAATGCAAGGGCTGAGCATAGAAGTGCTAAGAGCAATAGCAGGAAGGAGCAAAGTAATCTCAGAGAAATTGTTTAGGGAGGAGGAGATAAGTATGTAGGAAGGTTATTTCATATAAAGAGGAAACAAAGAAAGTTGTCTGACCCATGAAGGTACTACAACAAGTGGTAATCATGGAGCAAGTAGGCTGGCCTGTGGAGGGGGGGTTACAATAAGCTGAATAATAATATTTATTTTATTTATTTGTTGTTCAGATAACACCTTAGAGCACAGGAGCTCTTTTTCAAAGGTTCCACATCACTATAAGACAAATAACTGATTGTGAGCCAAGTACTCAAAGGGGTTTCAGTTTATTCATGGTGTACCGCGCAAAGTACAGTATGTTATTTTTCTTTGGGGAGGCCCAGATTATTTCAGTTTTGGGGAGGCTCAAAATCTTTTCCATGGATTTGGGGAGGCTCACTGTGACAAAGTCTAAGAACTATTGCCTTAAATCCACGCTAGCCTTTTGCAGCCCAAAGTAGAATTTTTTTTTTTTTTTTTTTTAACGAGGTCCTGCGTGGAAAATAAAAAATTAAAGTCACCGATCACCTAATGAGGGCCCTATTAGCTGATCGGTCGCCTTCCTCTTTCCCCACAGATTTCTGTGGGGCACGCCACCACACTCTGCCTGCTTAAATGTCACAAAACTTCTCCGTGTGGGGGCAGGGCCGACGGACTCAGAAGTGAAGGATCACGGCCATGAATTCGGCCCAGGTATGATTCCTTTTTTTGTTAAATGCAAGACCTGATAAATTCTACTTTAGACTGCAAAAGGCTAGTGTAGACTTAAGATAATGGGCTATGAAGCCCAAAATGAGAAAAAAAAAATCTGAGCAATTTACTTTAACTAATTACTTTAGGTGTGAACCTAATGTTTTTACACAGAAATTAGTATTAATGGCTGGCTTAGACTAAACCCATCGAAGACGGAGGTGCTGCTGATAGAACCAGGCTGGTATGTATCAGCAATGAACAGCATGGACAATGCCCTTCCATCTCTAGATGGCTTCATGCTTGGAGGTGTGGAAAGGGTTAGGAATTGGGGGTCCTTATGGATTCCAAGCTGACCCTAAAACATCAGGTGTCAACTGTTTTCCATACAGGCTTTTTCCATTTTCAAAACAGCTCTCTGATTATGCCCTTTCTTGTACCTGCTGATTTGGTGACACTGGTGCCTGACCTTGTTGCATCTAGACTAAATAACTGCAATGCCCTTACCTAGGGTTATCCACGAGGTTGCTGCGTCGCCTGTAGCTAGTCCAGAATACAGCAGCCCAACTGACTGCTGGGACTCAAGACTTTCAGTTTGATTATATTATGCTGGTCATCAGTGCTCTGCACTAATTGACCGTTCAGTGGCACAACAACTTCAAGACTTAGAAGGTCTTGTATGGATTAGGTCTGGGCTACCTACAGTGCCTTCAGAAAGTATTCACCCCCTTTGGATTTTGTCACATTTTGTTGTGTTACTACCAGAATTTTTAATGCATTGAAATGATTGTTTTCTCCCTTGATTCACACAGCATACTCAACAATTTAAAGGGGCAAAAATATTTTTATTGTGTAACAAACATTTATGAAAAATTAAAAACTGAAATATTTTGTTTACTTAAGTATTCACCCCCCTGAGTCACTACTTTGTAGAAGTGCCTTTGGCAGCAATTACAGCTTTGAATCTTCTTGGGTAAGTCTGTATCAGCTTTGCACATTTGGATATGGGGATTTTAAGCTCATTCTTCCTTGCAGATTTGCTCAAGCTCTGTCAAGTTGGATGAGAAGCATCGGTGAACCACAATCTTTAAGTCTTTCCACAGATTCTCAATGAGTTCAAGTCTGGGCTTTGGCTGGGCCACTCCAAGGACATTCACCTTCTTGTTCTAAAGCCACTCCAGTGTTGCTCTGGCTGTATGCTTGGGGTACGTTGTCCTGTTGGAGCGTAAATCTTCGCCCCCAGTCCAAGGTCTATTGCAGACTGACGCGGGTTCTCTCAAGGATGTGCCTGTATTTGGCTCCATTCATTGTTCCTTCTATCCTGACAAGTGCCCCAGTCCCTGCCGCTGAAAAGCATCCCATAACATGATGCTGCCACCACCATGCTTCATGGTAGGATGGTGTTACACTGGTGATGAGCTGTGTTCGGTTTGCACCAGGCATAGTAGCTTTGCATTCAGGCCAAAGAGTTACATTTTTGTTCATCAGACCAGAAGATCTTTTGCCACATGGTCTCAGAGTCTGCTCACGTGCCTTCTTGCAAACTCCAGGCATGCTATTATGTGGCCTTTTTCTCAGGAGTGGCTTCCGCTCAGCCACTCTCCCATAGAGGCTACATCTGTGAAGTGCTGCAGAGATTGTTGTCCTCTGACAGGTTCTCCCATCTCAGCCATGGAACTCAGTAGTTCTGTCAGGGTGGTCATTGGTTCTTGGTCACTTCCTGACCAAGGTCCTTCTTGTCTGGTTGCTCAGTTTGGGAGGACGGCCTGCTCTAGGAAGAGTCTGGGTGGTTCTGTAATCTTTCCATTTCCTAATGATGGACTTGACTGTGCTCCTGGGAACGTTCAACACCCTAGAAATGTTTTTATACCCCTCCCCAGATCTACGCCTCCTCACAATTCTATCATGGAGTTCTACGGACAGCTCCTTGGTCTTCATGGTAGAGTTTCTGCTCCGACATGCACTGTCAACAGTGGGACCTTATATAGACAGGTATATTTCCTCTGAAATCATGTCAACCATTTGAAGTGACCACAGGTGGACTTCATTCAAGTTTTAGAGTGATCTCACAAGGAAACTGGATGCACCTGACCTCAATTTGGAGTATCAAAGCAAAGGGGGTGAATACTTATCAAATCAAGACATTTCAGGTTTTATTTTAAATTACATGTACAAAAATTCCAGAAGTTTCATTCCACTTTGACATTAGAGAGTAATTTGTGTAGATACATGACAAAAATCCCATATAAATGTATTTTAATTTGAGTTTGCAACATCACAAAATGTGACAAAATCAAGGGATAAATACTTTCTGAAGGCACTGTAAAAGACCTCCTGATCCCATCGCTCTGGCTGCCCACTTAGGTCGGTGGAGATTAGTCTCTTCTCGATATGCAGATCCTGGCTTAAGTCTTCAGAGAATTGGGAATTTGGTGTTGCCCCAATGCTGTGGAATGTCACTGGGCATTGATTGACGGGTGTCCTAATGCTGTGAAAGCGTCCTTTACCCTGGAGGTGAGGAAGGGTCCTTACTTTCAGACACTTAAAATCTCATTTGAAAACATATCTGTTTACTATGAATTTTAGGTCTAGTGCGTCCTTTCACAAATTTTAATATTTTGCTGCTTTTATTATACGCTTTACTGTTTGTTGTGATTGTAAGACTCCCAGAGCCCTTAGGTTGGGCACCCAATAAATAAAATTGTCTTGCCTTACCTAATGATTTCTAACCCTTACATATATTTATGAATTACCTGTTCCCTAGATAAGAATTAGATCTAGAAGTGTCAACCTCATCTTAACCCCTCAATTGAGCATTCTCCAAGTATCAATTAGGTTGAGATCAGTGACTACTCAGTTCAATATCCTTGCACTAACACAGAAACACAGACTTTGACGGCAGATAAGGACCGCTTGGCCCACCTAGTCCGCCCGTTTCCCTACCTACAGGATAGGCCGCAGATCCTAGTTAACCAACAGTCTATTTCTTCTTAACCCCCCACAAGAACTGCCTTGTCTGTCCCATGCATTCTTGAATTCTCCCACAGTTTTAGACCCACAACCTCCTCAGGAAGGCTGTTCCATGCATCCACTACCCTCTCTGTGAATAAATACTTCCTCACATTGCCCCGGAATCACCCCCATCTTTAAATTGTGTCCCCTTGTTCTTGCACGTCTCTTTTTCTGAAAGATGCTACCCTCTTGGACATTGTTGATTCCACTGAGGTACTTAAAAGTTTCTATCATGTCCACCATCTCCCTTCTTTCCTCAAGGGTATACATATTAAGCTCCTTTAGTCTCTCCTCGTACGGCTTCTCTTGCAGACCCTGCACCATTTTAGTTGCCCTCCTCTGGACTGCCTCTATCCTATGTCCTTGCAGAGATGGGATCTCCAGAACTGGATGCAGTACTCCAGATGGGGTCTCACCAACTGTCTGTACAGAGGGATAACAACTTCCTGTTTTCTGCTGGTGACGCTTTTCCTATGCATCCCAGTATCCCCCACCCTCCCTACTGCCTTCTCACATTGCTTGCTAACCTTAAGGTCATCTGATACGATTACCCCAGGTCCCTTTCCTTTTTGTTGTTACTACCCCACCCCCACCCTGCAATCTTCTCCTGGGTTCTTGTTTCCCAGGTGCATTATTTGCACTTCTTTGCATTGAATCCTAGCTGCCATACTTCTGACCATTCCTCCAACCTTGCCAAGTCCCTTCTCATCCTTTCCACGCCTCCTTGTATATCAACCCTGTTGCAGATCTTTGTGTCATCTGCAAAGAGGCATACTTTTCCTTCCAGTCCCTATGCAATCTCACTTATAAAGACATTAAAAAGGACTGGACCCAGTACTGAACACTGCGGTACCCCATTAGTAACCCCTCTTTCTTCAGAGTGGACTCCATTTACAATTACCTTCTGTGTCCTGTTGTCCAGCCAATGTTTTACCCAGGCTGGTTAATTTGACTATTAATCTTTTGGGTGGGACTGTGTCAAATGCCTTGCTAAAGTCTAGGTAGGCCATGTCCACAGCCCCTTCCTGGTCTACTACTTTGGTCACCCAGTCAAAAAAAATCTATTAGATTTGTCTGACATGACCTTCCCGCTGTGAACCAATGCTGCCTTGGGTCCTGTGCCCCACTCGCCTCAAGGTACTCAACAATTCTTTCTTTCAGAAGTGACTACATCAGTTTCCCTACCACAGAGGTCAAACTGACAGGTCTGTAGTTCCTGCCTCTGTCTTGGTCCCACTTTTGTGAAGGGAATCACATCGCCTTCCTCCAGTCCCTCGGTACCACACCATCCTCCCATGATTTATTAAAAAGAGTAGTCAGTGGTTTCACTAGTTCCCCCCCTTAATTCTTTTAGAATTCTGGGGTGAATTCCATCAGGCCCCACTGCTTTGTCCACCTTCAGTTTTAGGAGTTCTTGCAGAACTATTTCTTCTGTGAAAGGGCTGGGATTGACCCCCCTATCAAGAGTGTTTATGTTAATTGGATTAGGCACTTCCCCCTCCTCTTTTGTGAATACTGAGCAGAAATATTCGTTCAGTATTCACTGTCCCCCTCTGCCCACCCACCATTCATTCTATTCAGCCTCACTATCCCTCCCTTTGTCTTTCTATGCTCTCTGATGTACCTATAAAAGGTTTTATCCCCCTTCTTAACCGAGTTGGCTATCTCTTCCTCAGTTTGGGCCTCTGCTATTCTGACTTCCCTACCTGCTTCCTTCTGCCTTAACTGGTACAGCTCTCTGTCCTGCTCCTTCTGTGTTTCCTTATACTTCTGGAATGCTATCTTTTTCTCCCTGACTTTCCCAGCCACCTCTTTGAGAACCATAGTGGCTTTTTCTTTCGCTTTGATTTATTTGCTTCACACAAAGGCTTGTTGCCTCTGTGATGGCAGTTTTGATGATTCCCCATTGTTGCTCCACCCTCCTTCTAGCCTGTTTGCTAGTGCTTTTCTGAGCACTCTCCATCTTGCCAAAGTCAGCCCTCCTGAACTCCAGTACCTCACTTTTGTATGGCTCTGACCAGGGTTAGCGTAGGAACCACACTGTTTGGCGTTACTTGTTTCAGATGGCAACCCCACTTCTAGATCTGAGATCCTCACAGCCCCCATTTCAAGTCACGAGGTCTAAGACTGCTCCCTCACGAGTGGGTTCTGAAACTAGCTGTCTGAGGCCTGCCACCAGGGCACAGAGAATGGCCCATGGCTGATGGCTGTGCTCCAGTTAACATCTAGCATATTCAGGTCTCCCATCAACAGTATCTCCACTTTCTGCCATCCTAAGAATGCCTTCTATCATACCCTTGTCCATTCCTCCCCGACATGGGGTCTGTACTAACCCGGTGCGGACTGTGGTGCACTTTCCAGTCTCCAAGGTGACCCACAGTGCTTCCTCTCCTCCATATTTACTCTTTTGTTCAGCTGCTTTATCCCTTCCTTTACAGAGAGCTACTCCTCCCCTCTTTTCTCCTGCCTGTCTCTCCTGTAGGTTATGTACCCTGGTATGTTAACATCCCAGTCATGGTTCTCTGTGTACCATGTTTCTGTGACTGCTACAATATCCAGGCATCCCTCTTCCATCAAGGCCACCAGCTCAGGGAGCTTGTTGCCCAGACTACGGGCACTGGTACTCATTACCCTCCATTTCCTGATGGTCTTACTCCTTTTTGTCCCATCCCTGTCCTTCTTGCCTTTGTTACTTTCCCCATTTACCCCTGCCCTCCTCCCTATCGCCACCTCTATGTTGGTGTTTACCGTACTTACTACCGTGATTTGCTGGGGGGGGGGGGGCGCTAGGATTTCCCTGCTCCTTTCCAGTGCCTGCCCCCATGGCTAGTTTAAATGCTTGCCAATGAAGCATTTAAACCTATCACCTAGGATCCTGGTTCCTCTCCTGGACAGCTGCAGCCCATCATGCCAGTATAGGCTTGCATCACTCCAGGTGGGCCCCCAGTCCCCAATGAAGCCAAATCCCTGAGCTCTGCACCAGTTTTTCAACCACTGATTGAATCCCATGGTGCAGAACACCCTAGCCTCTCCTACGCCATAGACAGGCAGCACCTCCGAGAAGGTTACCATGCGTGCTACTTGTCTAAGGCCCCTTCCCAATTCCACAAACTCTTCCTGCACTGCTCTAATCCCTTTCTTTGCCAGGTCATTTGTCCCTAGGTGGACAATAACATCCAGCTCCCTTCCCTGTGCAGCTGCTCCGGCAATCCTGAGGATTTGCTCCCTGTCCCTCCAAGCCATGGCACCAGGCAGGCACCTTACCTCCTCTCCCTCCTCCCCAGTTCTACCTTCCTAACAATGAAGTCCCCACCAGGAGTTGTTTCCTTCCTGTGGGGTCCCATGCCACCCTCCTGTGAGTCTCCTTGTGGAGGTTCCCAGCATCCTCCTTGGTCTCCACTGCAGGTGCCTCCATAGAGGAACCACACTTTGCCAGAATGGCATAGGGAATTGTGGAGGTACAACTGAGGGATGCGCCTGTTCCACCACCCTCACCTCCTGAGCCCACTGTGGTCCAACCGCCTCCTCTTTCTTGGCAACCTCTGAGGCAACGGCAGTGTCACTGGTGGTCCCTGGATGGAGAAGGAGGTCCCACAAATCCTGGCCAACTCAGCCTGGAGATGAGCAACTTCCTCCCTCAGCCCAGAGAGGTGCCTGCAGATGGGACAACACCGCATCCTCCAGAACGTCTCCCACTACGAACCCTCTTTACTAGAATGTAATAGCAACTTGGATCTAGAGGGGGATTTTGTGTTTGAATGCTTGCTTCAGTGATGATCTGGCAAAGAAGCCTTTTCGGGCTTGTCTTTAAATAAAATGTGCCAGGAAAGGCAACAGTGTAGCACCTGACAAGACTGGCTAGGTTTCCCAGCACCTGACAAGACTGGCTAGGTTCCCTGGGAATCAAACCTGTAGAACAAGACAGTGACACCAGGGTAGATGCCAGAGTTGACCAGAGAGTTCTTTTTTCTGCAGGAAACTCTCCAAAGCTTTTCTCGATCTCTGCATTGACCTGGTTAAATACATGGCAAATGGTGCAATTTTTAATTATGCATGCCTCAAGCAGTTTATGTGTGAGCCATCTCTGAAAATATTTAAGCTGGAGTGCCAGAAATGAAAAAGTGGTTGAGGCTTTTTGTGGATTTAATGATGGCATGCAAGTTGCAAGAACATTATAGAATTAAACAAACTAATAAGACATAGACCAAAATCAATGTAGACATTTACCAAGATCAAATTAATGGTTGACGGCAGAGTGTGGGGCTGCACACATTATACAGGTAGCACAGCCGTGCATCAATGTGGGTGGCACCAGCCAGTTAAAAGTTTCCGAGTGGTCCTGATGCCGACTGCGTACAATTCCAAAGGTGCAGCTCTATGGAGGAAGATGTCCTCAAAGATGATCCCCAGATTCTGTTCCGGTACAGGCACTGGCTGATCACCAGTTTCTCCAGTATAGCCAAGACTTCCTCCCAAAGGATGAGCAGATGCTCTGGCAGATTGTGGCAAAGCTGGGGTTTGAGGAGGGCTTCTCTGGGGGCTGTGAGATTAACTCCACTGTATACCCTGAATTAATTATTTCCAAACTCCCCATCTGAGATGATGTTTCACCACTGGAGCAGAAACAATGAAATCCTGCCACCCTACTGAACCCCCAGAGGCAAATAAAAGGAGGAAACTAGGAGTCAGAAGGAGGTGGAAGGGGTGACCTGTCGTTGACTGCCTCTGTCACTACCTTTCAGAGTTTTTTTTAAGGTGCACCCATGTACTACAGCTGCTGCTGGTAACCTCAAATCCACCAGAGAAGAGGCGGAAGCCCCTGTTAAAAATGCCACCCCATCCCTCCTCTGACTGCTGGGGTCAAGTGATTGATGGATTTAGGGTCTGACAGGATGTCCTGGGTAATTCAAAACTGCCTCCACCGAGTGCCCACAGATTCTGCCACCCATAAAAGGTGAATTCATTAGACTGCTGTGCATCAAGGTGAAACCAGCAACCCCAAGCCAGGAAAGTAGGTGCATGTAGAATCCAGCAGTTGCTGCCCTGGCAGAAGCATCAGAGACATCATAGGGTGAATACAACAAATGTTTCCCAGCATCCAGACTTTGGGCTACATATTATTGAGCATCAGTTCTTACCAAACTCACTGGCAATTTATTCACAGCTCCTGCCATGGACATCCAAAAACAATTCTGGTACTTTTGTTAGGAACCCCTGGTAGTTTGCATTGGCAAGGTAAAGTGTGGCAAAAGCAAATGTCCTTTCCCCATATTAATATCTAATATGTTCTTTTTCATTCCTTGGTGACAGTGGTTCCCTCGGTCCTTGTCCCGCTTTTTTTTTTTTATATATATATATATATATATACACACACATATAGGGCCAATAATTTTCCATTTTCTTTTAAAAATCAGTATTTTATGCCGGCCTGCCCATCTGGACAGGTCCATCCTGCAGGGTGAGATGGCTGTCCAAGGGACATGTGCAAGACGTATCCCACTTCGCAAGAGGGATACGTCTTACAACAATATCTGTATGTAACCCCAGGCTGGTATGCTGTTTGTATAGACAGCAATACCAGGTGGGCTGGGTTCGGGGAGGAGTATGTCACTCTGCACAAAGGCTAGGTTTGGATACTCTGCACAGGGGCACCCAAGTAACTCCGAACACAGAAAGCAATAACTGTAATGTCCAATACCAGAAGTGGGATTCTAAAGTGTGGCTTTTATTCACATCCAAAACAAAATAAACAAAGCATAGATGGAACCCCATGGGGCTACACTCCTGGTAATGCAGATTAAAGGAGACCAGAACACATCCTCATCACTTCAGCCCTCAGGCTCTACAACACACTGGGCACACAGCCCAGACTTATATGCTGCTTTGGGTTACAAAGCCCAAACTTGTACACTACTTTGGGTTTTTCCTAGCTCGGCTCCCTTGACAGCCACTTGGACACCTTCCATACTTCATGAAAACATTTTCTGGTGGCTCCCTAAACCACCTAAGAGCACCTCGGTTCCATCAGGGAATCTTTCTTTCAATCCCACGTCTGGGTGCTTTCCTCAGGCACTGGCCAAGTACCTGAGGGACAGCGAAAGGTGTCTCAGAGCAAATCCGTAGAGGTGAATTTGTTTACTGATGGGGGCTCCGCCTCCAGCTCCCCACAGTTCATACCCAGCAACTTTCTCTGGACAGTAAACACCTCTCCTTGCTCTAGCTGTCCATGAGATTCTTACAAATGTATTTACATTCCATCTACTTGCATTGTTTCCCATTTGTACCGACTTGGAACATACTTATATGTTGCTTGTCCATTACTCTAGACCCCCAATCAATTGAGCAGTCCAATTCCCACATCTTCCAATTGTACTTGGCTGTCTTTCCCTGACCCCACAGTAACAGTCCCTTCAGTTTCCTTCTGTTCAGGTGAAAACACCTGGCCCTTTTTCAGAATGAACTCACCCTTTGGTTGCAGGTGCCCCACAGGCGTTTCCTCCACAAGGAATCTTCCTCTCAGAGCTTCTGGTGCCTCAGCACAACCTGAACAGGCAGCCTCTTTCCCCTTAGCCAGACCCGGGAGGGGGGGTTGCCCCTGGAAAACAGGTAAACACCTTTCCCCCCATCCCCTCAGAGATGGGACTCTGAACCACTGAAAGCGGTCTCCACCACTTCAATTACCAGTTCCTGTGCAGGGTTTTAAATAACTGATTAGCAGTTTTTTTCTTGGGACAATACTAACTGTACAGAAAGCATTTATATAGGTTTTCTAGAAGTGTTATGTATGTTAAACACAGAGGCAAGTGCTATGCATTTTCACAATGTTTTAGAACTTTTATGAGCAAAACACTAATCAATTTTTAGAGTTAAATAAAACCCTGCTGTGTTCCTCTTCAGATGGAAATACACACCTTACCAAAAGTAGCTCTTAAACAGAGCTTAAAGCTCAGAGCCTGCACACACACACACACACTCCTGCACTACAGTCTCTCTCTCCAAGACTGCACACAGACTGGCTTCAAATTCCCCAACATTCTACTCCAACCTCCGACTGCAGCATTCCAGCGTGGCTTATGCAGCTGCGACAGTTCTAAAATGATGTCATCCCTCAGTCTCAGCAGAGACTGAGAACAGAGTGAGACAATGTGAAATCCATTTAACTGGAGTTTCACAAGCTGCCTTCCTGCCTACCACTAGGTCTTTCTGGGATTCTAGTAACCCCAGGTAACAGGGGTTACATGTAGATTTGCCTTATCTGCTCCTCGCCCTAACCCATCACTGCCTACTCTATTCTGCCTTAACTGACTGTCTCCCAGTGCTCTCCGCTCTCATGCCCCTAGGTTGTTTTGTCGAGCTCTCCGACTAGAACCCCTTGCCCCACCACTCTGGGTGACATGCTTACCCCCGTCTCACACTCCTGCTCCATCAGGTCCTCCTCCTTCCCGTTACTCTCCGTTAGGACTTGCTCATCGAAAATGGGTGAGCAAGCCTTCACCTACTTTGCACCTAGGTTCTGGAACTCTTTCCCCCTTCATGTTCAGAACTCCTCATCTCACCTTACTTTTAAGCATTCACTGTTTTCCCACCTATATGCTCTTGGTAACCGCAACTGCACTTAACTTTATGTATTGTTGCCCGATGTGTAGATGCCCTTGACTGTAATGTTTAACTTAAGTACACTGTTTTGCCTGTACGTCTTTTTTCTCTCTCTCCTAACTAGGCTGTCTGACGTGCGATCTGGCCAATTCATGCTGTAACTGTCTTTTATTCCAATTTGTTTTATTACTGTTATCCGTGTCTTGTATAATGTTCTGTGATCTATAATGTTGACTTATTGTTGTCCCGACAGATATCCTCATCATGTCACAAACTGATTGTCGCCATGATACATCACTGTTGTCATTGCTGTATCTTTTTTTTTTTTTGCAGGACCTCCTGTCACTTTTCGGCCCTGGTCACGGCCCCTGGAAGCCTCAGCCACCATCTATGGCTGCTGTGGTCCCCCAGTCACCCCCGGCTTACCCCCCGGAGGGCAGGGCCGTGGCCACAGTCTTCCCATGGCCACGGAACTAGTATCTAGTTGGGGGACCCGCAGCGATGGTGGCCACTCGAGGACTTCCTGGGAGGGCTTCATTAAGACTGTGGCCCTTGCCCACCTGTTTTTCTTACGTTTTCCCTTCACGGAGGCGAGGACGTGCAATGACGCCAGCGTCTGCCCCGCCTCCCAGATGTTGGCGTCGACGGCGGCGGATCTCGACCTCCGCCAGGAGTCCTCAGCGCTCGAATGCTTCCTCACCCTCCCCTGGAGAAGAGGCAGTCCGTGGGGCGCTCCATCCTTCTCCCAGCCGCCCTCCGGACGACCCGGGTCCGCTCCCAACCTGGGTCGCCGGCCTTGCAAGCGGAAAACCCACCGCTGCGCCAATGGGCCGGCTGTCATTGCTGTATCTTGCAGTTTGTATTCTCCCATGTCGTACCTGAAAATAGGCAGGTTTTTGCCTAGCATACTTACCCGGTTACCAAATGCTAATAAATAAATATTCATTTTGACTGTCCAGCAAAATATGTGCCTGTTGTGGTGATTTTTGGTTAGAAATTTGACATTTCTGTTTTCAAATATGAGCTAATAATTAGTGTGTTCCCTGGCTGGTACAATGCCCTGAAAAGGGCCTAATAACTGATGATGGCCATTGTAAGGTGCCCTAAAAGGGCTATAAAATATTATCCACTGACTGGTGTGTGACACTGAGAAGGACTTCACAATGTGCCTCTAGTTCACTGCTCTAATGAGGGGTTTTAATTTACCCCCACCCCGCTCAATAGTAGCCTTGACTAGGGTCCTCAATTAACTTCCTTCTGCTCTACCTTGACAAGTCGATCAGCTTTGTCTGCTCCTGTGTATAGCATCGGGCACTAAAAGTCTCCCACTACTCAGTAACCCCTCACAAGGGCTTTTAATCTGAGCTTCCCATCTCCTGTCTCTGAAGCCCTTTCTATCCTGGTTAATAGTGATCGTCTCAGCCCTGTAAATTCCTTTCCTAATCACTGAATACCAAGTCTCCACCCCCTTTCTGCCTGGACTGTCTGCCATGAAAAGGGCTTTCACATAAGGTTTTCTAGCCCTTACAATGGCATTTAATTAGCCTTACCCAGGCCCTTCATAGGCCCTGTACAAGCTAGGGTTTTTAAACCATTTTTAACTGTTAAAAACGGTTTTAAAATGTTGCATACATATTGCAGAACTGTTAAAACTGTGCTACAATCGTGTTCTAAAACTGTACTTCAAACCCTACTGGGGGTGGATTTTAGCATGGTTTTAGACAAACACAGTTGCCTTAACCAATGCTGACAGTAGTGTAGACGCCACCCGTGCGATAGCATGGGTTAAGGCAACCTGATGTGAAACAAACATTGCTGTTTAGCCTGCATGACCTCACTAAAGAAACATTATTTCTCACATATGCCCGAGCTCCCAATTCTACTGTTGTGCTTTTTACCCTGATTGGCACCAGTGCCCGACTGCATCTCAGAATGCATTCCGGCACCACCAATGCTTTGGCGCTGGTGCCACAATCATGCCTAGGAACTCACTCGAGACGGGCTAGCAGGATGTCAAAAAGCGCAGTATGTTCGCTCCAACAATGAATACAAAATGTTTCTTAACTTTTTTGGGGGGGTTAAATACACATGCTAAGTGTGTACAGGCCCTCAGCAGACAGCCCTGAAAAGGGCTTTAAATTTGAATCCCCAAAATTCTACCACTTGTGAACAGCAGCTAGTCTTGGGCTGCAACTGTAAGTGCAGCACACAGAGAAATGAGGTATGCAGCGCATAAAGCAAAAGGAAGACATCAACTGCACATGCACAATGACAAGCAGCACATGTGCAGTCTAGTCTTACAGCAGCAATGTTATAATTTCTGCTGCTTGACGAAACCACCGACCACAAAGAAGAGCCCATCACGGGACGCTGGGTTGAATGGACATCTCTAGACATGACACTGTGATGCTGGGACATCCACAGCCCAACCTTACAGGTGGCTGCATCTCCTGGATCCTAATGCCTGCTGATGCTTTTAGCATGAAGCCTGTTCCAGTGACAAGCAGAGAAATGAAAACAGCTTTCCTGGTGAAAATCATTGTATCTGGGGCGGCCGGACAGGTGGTTATTTCTACCCCGAGCCTCAGACCCATCACCTGGCTTACCTGTGACTTACCAAGATCCTTGTTGTTCCTCTACCCAGAGGTGCCCAGTTGTCAGTGTGGGACGAGCCTATGGGGATCGAACCATCATTCATCCATGGTCGAGATTTTCCTCCACTTTTATCCGTGGGGACACGGTGTGTGCAACAATGCAGTGCGAGCTCCACCTCAGCGGAAATACCTCGTGGCAGCAAGTGGGTGGGACTCCTTCCCTTCCATCCTGCTGTACTGCCAGACAGATCATCCAGCTGACAGCTGCCTAGCGGGATGCATGCACCCCCTTCCCAAAGGGAAGACAGCTGTCCTCAGGACACACAGTCCTCACAGAAACAGACTTTGACGGCAGATAAGGACCGCTTGGCCCATCTAGTCTGCCCAGTTCCCTATCTACAGGATAGGCCGCAGATCCTGGTTAAGCAACAGCCTATTTCTTCCTACCCCCCAAAGAATTGCCTCATGTCTGTCCCATGCATTCTTGAATTCTCCCACAGTTTTAGACCCCACAACCTCCTCAGGAAGGCTGTTCCATGCATATACTACCCTCTCTGTGAAAAAATACTTCCTTACATTGCCCCTGAACCCCCCCCATCTTTAAATTGTGTCCCTTTGTTCTTGTACGCCTTTTTCTGAAAGATGCTACCCTCTTGGACTTTGTTGATTCCACTGAGGTATTCAAAAGTTTCTATCATGCCCCCCTTCCTTCTTTCCTCAAGGGTATACATATTAAGCTCCTTAAGTCTCTCCTCGTACGGCTTCTCTTGTAGACCCTGCACCATTTTAGCTGCCCTCCTCTGGACTGCCTCTATCCTGTCTATGTCCTTGCAGAGATGGGGTCTCCAGAACTGGATGCAGTACTCCAGATGGGGTCTCACTGTCTGTACAGTGGGATAACAACTTCCTGTTTTCTGCTGGTGATGCTTCTCCCTATGTGTCCCAGTATACCCCCAGCCCTCCCTACTGCCTTCTCACATTGCTTGCTAACCTTAAGGTCATCTGATATGATTACCCCCAAGTCCCTTTCCTTTTCGGTTGTTGTTACTACCTCCCCCCCCATTGTGTATTCTTCCCCTGGGTTCTTGTTTCCCAGGTGCATTATTTTGCACTTCTTTGCACTAAATCCTAGCGCCATACTTCTGACCATTCCTCCAACCTTGCCAAGTCCCTTCTCATCCTTTCCACACTCCTTGTGTATCAACCTCTGTTGCAGATCTTTGTGTCATCTGCAAAGAAGCATACTTTTCCTTCCAGTCCCTCTGCAATGTCACTTATAAAGGCATTAAAAGGACTGGACCCAGCACTGAACCTCAATTGCCCACTAGTAACCCCTCTTTCTTCAGAGTGGACTCCATTTACAATTACCTTCTGTGTCCTGTTGTCCAGCCAATGTTTTACCAGGCTACCACCCTGGGACCCTCCCAGGCTGGTTAGTTTGACTATTAATCTTTTGGGTGGGACTGTGTCAAATGCCTTGCTAAAGTCTAGGTAGGCCATGTCACAGCCCCTCCCAGGTCTACTACTTGGTCACCCAGTCAAAAAAATCTATTAGATTCATCTGACATGACCGTCCCGCTGTGAACCCATGATGCCTTGGGTCCTGTGCCCCACTCGCCTCTAGGTACTCAACAATTCGTTCCTTCAGAAGTGACTCCATCACTTTCCCTATCACAGAGGTCAAACTGACAGGTCTGTAGTTTCCTGCCTCTGTCTTGCTCCCACTTTTGTGAAGAGGAATCACATCCGCCTTCCTCCAGTCCTCGGGTACCACACCATTTATTAAAGAGAGTAGCCAGTGGTTTCACTAGATCCCCTTAATTCTTTTAAAATTCTGGGGTGAATCCATCAGGCCCCATTGCTTTGTCCACCTTCAGTTTTAGGAGTTCTTGCAGAACCCTTTCTTCTGTGAAAGGACTGGGACCCCCCCTATCAAGAGTGCTTCTGTTAATTGGATTAGGCACGTCCCCCTCCTCTTTTGTGAATACTGAGCAGAAATATTTGTTCAGTATCCCTGCTTTTTCACTGTCCCCCTCTGCCCACCCACCGTTCATTCTATTCAGCCTCACTATCCTCCTTTGTCTTTCTCATGCCGCTGAGCGTACCTATGAAAGATTTTATCCTTCTTAACTCGAGTTGGCTCTTTTCCTCAGTTTGGGCCTTGCTATTCTGATTCTCCCCTGCCTTCCTTCTGCCTTAACTGGTGCAGCCTCTGTCCTGCTCCTTCTATTTCCCCTTATACTTCTGGAATGCTATCTTTTCTCCCTGACTTCCCAGCCACCTCTTTGAGACCATAGTAGCTTTTTCTTTCTGTTTGATTTATTTTGTCACACAAAGGCTTGTTGCTCTGTGATGGCAGTTTTCATGATTCCCAATTGTTGCTCCACCTCCTTCTAGGCTGTTTGCTAACTGTTTTTGGCATGCCAATGTTAAAATCTGCTGGTCGGATAGCGCGCTAGTAGATGCGTGCTCTCAAACGGAAGCGGCTTGGGGTATGGAGATTTACAGTCGGACGCCAGTAATGTAAATAGTCTGCAAATGATGAAAATTGGTAAGCTGCTTACGTTTTGATTTATTTGGATGCATTCTACAATCACCTTCTTACACCTGTGTGCCTTCAGAATGTCAGATGGGAATTGAACATAAAACGAGGGGCAAAGCTGACAGTGCCCTTTTAAGTAGGCTGAAGGAAAGGGAGGCAGAGAAATTCGCTGACCCGGATGGCCAGCCTGGTTTGGTTCCAACCGAACCTGAGGGGGTGCCCACTGACCTGGACAATACCTCCTCGGGCAAAAGGAGAGCTGATTCTGCAGAATCGGTTCCGTCTAAGAGAAAGCGCATGTCAGCCGGTTCGGATCCCAGTTCCCATGTTCCGACCGCTGATGAAATAGCTAAAGTGATTGCTATTGTACGATTGCTTTGCCTGGTTCTGACCGAACCGATGCTGATCCAAAAATGGTCGGTTTGGTTGGAAGTTTCTGCTTCTGAGTATGACCCTGAAGCATTTTATGAGGGCGACTGAGAGGAAGATGATTATGAAGAAGATTATTATGAAGGCCTAGATGAGAGCTTGCCATCTCCCCAGACAGACTTTGTGTCTCGTCCCAGACTTTGAATCCCCCTCCCATTTCTTGTTCTACAAGAAAGTGGCTGATACCCTCCAGCTTCCTGTAGAAGAGGCTGAACAGGATCAGGAGGAACCTGTGTTGAGATGATGGATGTCCCAGAGTCCAAAAGGGTGTCTGTCCTTCTGCATAAATCCCTGGGGAAACGGACACAAAAAATTCTTAACTTTCCAACATCCATACCCACTGTGGATAAAAAGAAGGACAGGAGGTATACCTTGTCAGGTCCTGGGATGGAATTCCTTACGAATCATTGCAGCCATGTTGGGGTAATGCAAGCTGCAGCCTGTGACAAGGCTAATATTCACCTGGCATCTCACCCCCCAGATAAGGATTCAGGGGAAAGTGGATGCCATGGCAAAGAAACAGTACTTGGCATTCTCTTTGGGGCTCAGGCAAGCTAATTACATGGCTTATATAGCCAGATACCAGAAATCTATGTGGGATATGGTTCTGGAGCTGGCTGAGAATGCCCCTCCCTAGCTGGCCAAGGAACTGGAGCAGGTGGCTGTGGATGGTATTGAGGCATCAAAGGTCCAGTTTCATGCTGCCGTTGACACGCATGATGTACATTCTAGGGTCATGGCTACATCTGTCTCCCTGAGATTTGCTTGGCTCAGGTGTGCCATTTTATCACAGGATACCCAGACCAAGGCCATGGATTTTCCAGTCACAGGTAATTCTCTGTTTGGAGAGCAGACAGAGGATTACATGAAAAAAATGGATGAATACAGGACCACCTACAGGAGTGCTGCAGCCAAGGAAAAGTAGGTCACTCCTCAGAGGCAGCAGTCTAGGGCTGGCAGGGGCAGGCCTTTTCAAAGGCCTTTTTGCCAAGCTAAGGACTCCTCCTCTTTCCAGTAGAGGTGGTTATTTAGGGGAAGGAGGGGGATGACCAGGACTCCATCCTCCACTCAGTCTAACCCCCCCCAAACAGACACCCTGATGTTAGTCAGGGTCACCTCCTCGGTCCCAGTAGGAGGCAGGCTGGCTCACTACTTTCAGTCCTGGAAGTCTGTTACCTCAGACAGATGGATCCTGGAAGTAGTCAGCCAGGATTTGCTCTGTTTCAAAAGGTTCCCAAAAATGAGAGCAAAGTCTTTTCAGTCCCCTCTTCCTTGGAGACTAAGGCCTTAGAGGCAGACGTCTCCTCTCTACTACTTAAAGCAGTAGAGAAGGTACACCTCTATCACAGGGGAAAAGGACTGTATTCCAGATGATTCCTTACCCCCAAAAAGACGGGGGAGTGGTGACCCATACTAGATCTAAGATACCTAGACAAACACATACTGAAGCCAAAGTTCAAAATGGTGACTCTGGGAATAATTATTCTTCCTCTCTGAGACCAGGGGACTGGCTAGCCTCCCTGGATCTCAAGGATGCCCATTTCCACATACCTATCAGACATTCCCACAGAAGGTACCTCAGGTTCAAGTTGCCCTCAGGCCACTACCAGTTCAGAGCAATGCCTTTCGGCCTAACATCTGCGCCAAGGGTGTTCACCAAGTGTCTGGCAGTAGTGGTGGCCTTTCTCAGGAGACGAAGCATCTTACTGTTCCCTTACGTGGACGACTGGCTCATAGTGGGTCAGTCCTCTGACCAAGTCAAGTCAGCTCTAGAGGTCACTCAAAAGCTTCTGGACTCCTTAGGATTCATCCTAAATCTAGAAAAGTCTGTACTGGAACCAGCCCAGCTTCTCACATTTATAGAGGTGGAGGTGGAGCTGGACACTGTCCAGGCCAAGGCCTTTCTTCCTCTTTCAAGGGTTCAGTCCCTCATCATCCTGGCTTCCTCTTTTCATCCTCTAGTGTCTCGGCCAGCCAGGCACTTCTTACAGTTGCTAGGCCACATGGCAGCTTGCACTGCAGTAGTACAGGGGGCAAGGTTTCAAATGAGAGAGATTCAGTTTCATCTAAAATCTTTTTGGTCTCAGAAAAAAGACCCTCTCTCCAAGTTAGTTCCAGTGTCTCAAACTCTGGTTCAGGCTCTTCAGTGGTGGCTGGAGGAGGACAATCTAAGGCAAGGTGTCCCCTCCCTCAGTCAGGCTCCAACAGTGATTCTCACCACGGATGCTTCCCTACTGGAATGGGGAGCCCATCTGGACCAGCTTACTGCTCAGGGAATATGGTCTCATCAGGAGTCTCTCCTGCACATAAATCTTCTCGAACTCTGGGCTTTCTTTCTAGCACTTCAGACATTCTCGAACACAATCCAGGAGAAAGTGGTGCAGATCAGGACAGACAACACCACAACCATGTGGTACATCAACAAGCAGGCGGGGCACTCGGTCCTCTGTCTTGTGCACCGAAGCCATGAAAATATGGTCACTAACTTATTCCCTGCAGGTTTCCCTGATAGCTGTGCATCTCTCAGGGAAGGACAATGTACTGGCAGATGCTCACAGCAGAATTTCTCAAAGTCACCAAGAATGGACCCTGAACCCTCTAATTCTTCAGGTCATTTTCAAGAGGTGGGGCACTCCGGAGATAGACCTCTTTGCAGCACTGGACAATCATCATTTTCCCAGATTCTGCTGTAGACCCTCTCTTTTGGGGTCTGTTCCTCAAGATGCTCTCCTGTTGGAGTGGACAAGCAGGTTTCTGTATGCTTTTCCTCTGATATTCATAGTTCTGGTCAAGATCAAATGTCAGCCTTGCACTGTGATCCTAGTGGCTCCAGACTGGGCCAGGCAGTCTTGGTACACCCTACTGTTGTCAATGTCGGTGACAATTCCAGTTTGTCTTCCTGACAGTACAATCTTCTCACCTCCTCGGGGGGGGGGGGTACTGTAGCCCATCCTTTAGACTCGAAGCTTGGCTCTTGAGGAGCTAGAATATGCAAGCTTGCATCTTTCCCAGTCACTTTTGGACATTCTTAAGGTTAGTAGGAAGCCTTCTACTAGAAAAGCTTACAATTCCAAATTGAAGAGATTTTATTTCTGGTGTTCTTAGAGGCATATTCAGCCGGATTCAGCTGGCATTGCCACTGCTTTGGATTATTTGGTGCACCTTAACAGTTTGGGCCTCAGGCCTACCACTCTCAAAGTGCGTTTGGCAGCTATCTCTGCCTTTCTTTCAGCTGGGAAGTGTTTCTCTAGCCGCCCATCCAGTTTTCAAGAAATGTTTCAAAGGTCTGGTTCATATCAATCCCCCACTTTAGGGACCCTACTCCTGTTTGAGATCTGAATATCTGTATTGCACAGCTTATACAGTGCCCCCCTTGAACCATTATCTTCAGCTGAGCTGAAATACTTGACTTGGAAAACTGTGTTCCTGGTAGCCATTACCTCAGCTAGGAGAATCAGTGAATTACAGCCTTTGTCAGTGGAACCTGATTTCATTTAATTTTACAGGGATGAGGAGGTCCTTCGAACAAAGTACCTGCCTAAGGTGGTATCAGACTTTCATTTGAACCCGTCTATGTCATTGCCTGTATTTGTCACTGACCATTCTTCCTCTGGAGAGAGAAGACTGCACAGTCTTGATGTAAAGAGGGCCCTTAGTTATTTTATAGATAGAATATACTAAGGCTCATAGAAATGACTGTTCACAGCTATTTCTCACTTATGGAGAAGTGGGAAAAGGTAAACCTGCCACTAAGAGAACTATTGCCAGGTGGATTGTCTCCTGTATCCAGTTCTGCTACTCAAAATTGGGGAAAGAGCCACCTTCCGCCTGAGGGCTCACTTCTCCAGAGGTACAGTTGCTTCGGTCGCAGCAGCTAGAGACACATCCTTAGTGGAAATCTGTAAAGCAGCCACCTGGAAAACTGTTCACACATTTCTTGTTCCTTGCTGCCCCGTGCGACAGCTCCGTTCAACTGATGAGGGGTTGCTGGAGATTCCGAGGGTGTCTTTGAAATCCTCTGGGGCCCGTGCATGCATGTTTATAGCCCCTACCCTCTAGAATTCTCTGCCCTGTCAGCTTCGGGAGTGTGCGAGTTGGTGGGGGAGGAGGGATTTAAACAGGCGCTTAAAACTTTTTGTGGTGTCAGGCCTTCAGTGATGCATAGTTGAATGGATCTGTTATTTTAATTTATTATTGTATTTGTTGTTTATGCAATTGTGTTTTAATCTTTGTACAGCATCTTGATAGCTCGAAAGGTGCTTAAAAATAAAGCTTATTATATTACTAAGCATTATTCTCTCGACATTCAGTCAAGAAGTGATGCTAGGTTTGGCACATCAGTGCTGCAGATCTTGTTCCTAAAATAGGTTCTGTAACTCCCTCTTCCAGGGGAGTACTGCTTGGTAGTCTGCATATAGTCGGAATACAGCAAGACCTCGTGTTGTTTGAAGAAAAAATTACTCGCCATAGTAGTGTTGTTTTTTCTAATGGAGCCTTGCTGTATTCTGACCTCCCTCCCTGCCTCCCCTCCTAGAACCTAGTTGTTTGGGATATGGGTTGGCAGGCGCAGTGCTGTACCCCAGAGGTGTACCTGGGTTACCTCTTCTTTTAGAAGGTTTTTTTTTTCTGTTATAATTTTAACTATATATTAAGTTTACTTCCTGCTTGGATTCTTTTTGGGGTTCTCGACTTGAGTCTTTTGAATCCTAACAATCTATATTTCCTTTTGGCACAAAATTTGTAAAACAATTTCTATTTTAATAGTTAGCATAGTGCTTGTAAGAATCTGATTGTTACACTGGGGGTACTTCATGGGTATCATAGGTTTTACAGAGCATTTGAAAGACAAAGTTCATTAAGCTTGCTAGGATTAAGAGTAACCCTTTATACCTTTATTAATTAAAAAAATATCGAGCTTTGTTTTAAATTCAGCCATAGTCTTGCTGTTCACAACTGTGCATGGGAGTATGTTAAAAACGTCTGTCACCCTAATATTGAACCATGTCTTTCTCTCTCTCTTGTGGTATATTTACCCTTGAGTAATTGAAAGGGATGCACTTGAGTGTTGTGTGGTTGAACCCTTAATACCAATCCCAATTGTTCCCACATTTGTGTGTCAGGGCCCAATATATCAACCACATATTGCCCTTTAATCTTCGGTATTCCAATGAAAACATACCCAAGTGTTGAAGTCTCTGTTCATAATTTAAGCCCTTAAGTTCAAACAACATGAAGTCTTGCTGTATTTTGACTATTGCAGTTAGCCCCAGCCTTTAAACTGCCCCGGAGAACAAAGGGTTAACTTTCTTTGCAGAGCATAGAATGCTGAGCTCGAGCTCAGTTGAGGTCTCTGTCTGGAGCCTTTTGAAATCCAACCGTCAGATTCTTTACTCCGCCTCACTGAACAGTTGCTCTGGAGATTTCTCCTTCAGCTCGGTTCGAAAGTCAGTTAAAGTCTCGGTTAAGTTGTCGGTTTTTACCGAATTTATTTCCGCATAGTCGGTTCAGTCTCGGTCTGTGGTACCATGAGTACTAGATAGGTTTTGTTCTGATTTCTGTGTTGAAATTGTAAAGTGTTAGATTGGTTCGGCTGAACCGATCATTTGTATTGAATCCTTGTGTTTTACTTTAGAGTGTGGTTACCGGTCCTTATTGGTTCTTAAAAAACAAAAAAAAATGTTTTGAACATTTTTTTCCAACACCCGTGACACGGTAGGAACCGATAAGGGAGTCTTGCCAGGCAGTTGCCATAAAAAGGGTAAGTTTGGTTAGGTTGGCCATGTCTGAGAAACCCAAGAAAAAAAACAGGCCCACTGGGTTTCAGCACTGCAGTGAGTGTGTGGAGGTCTTTGCTAATGCCGACCCCCACACCACCTGTGTTTGTCTGGGGTTTGAACACCTTGATACAGACTGCCAAATTAAAAAAAAAAAAACAAACAACATTTCCTGAATCTACCCTTGAAAAGAGATTAGGTAGACTGAGGGAAAAGGAGGCTGAGAAGTCCGCTGACCTGGATGGCCAGCTCGGTTCAGTTTCAACCGAACCAGAAGGAGTGCCCTCTGACCAGGGCGATACTTATTCAGGCAAGAGGAGAGCCGATTCTGAGGGGTCGGTTCCTGCAAAAAGGGAATGCAAAGAAAAATCGACTGGTTCGGATCCAGAGGTTCATGTTCCGACCGCCGAGGAAATAGCCAGAGTGATTCAAATTGTGGAATCACTTCGCCCAGTTCCGACTGACCCGACACCTTTTCGCAGGGGTTCGGTTCGGTTGGTTCCCCTGGTTCAAGATTATACCCCTGAAGATTTTTATGAACCGGAGTTTGAGGAGGAGGGGGAGTTTGAAGATGATGGTGATGATTGTGAAAGTCTGGATGTGCCTGTGGAACCGGACCTCTCCCCAGACAGACCTTCGGGTGTATCCCCTCCTAGGCTTTCTGAGTCCCCTTCCCATTTTCTGTTTTACAGGAAAGTGGCTGAAACCCTCCAGCTTCCTATGGAGGAGGCCGTGGAGGATCAGGAGGAGCCTGATTATGTGGAAATGATGGACATCCCAGAGTCCAGGAGACTGTCTGTTCCCCTTCACAAATCCTTTGGGAAACGGACACAAAAAATCCTGAAGTCTCCCAGTTCTGTACCCACTGTTGACAGAAGGATGGACAAAAGGTACACACTATCAGGCTCAGATACAGAGTTTTTATACCAGCAGTGCAGCCATGTTGGGGTAGTGCAGGCTGCTGCCTGTGATAAGGCAAACATTCCCTTGGCTTCACTCCCCTCAAAGACTCCAGAAAGATTGATGCCATGGCAAAAAAACAGTACATGGCATCTTCCTTGGGACTCAGGCAGGCAAATTATGTGGCCTATACAGCCAGGCTCCAGAAGTCCAGGTGGGACACTGTACTGGCACTGGCTAAACAGGCCTTCCCCCAGCTAGCCAAGGAGCTGGAGGAGGTGGCTGCAGATGGGACTGAAGCATCAAAAGTACAGTTTCATGCTGCTGTGGACTCCAGTGATGTCATCAAAAGTCACGGCTACATCTGTCGCTCTTTGGAGAATGGCTTGGCCCAGATGTACTAGCCTCTCACAGGACACCCAGGCTAAGGCCATGGATTTTCCTGTAGTGGGTAATTCTCTGTTTGGAGAGCAGACCGAGAATTATATGAAGAAAATGGACGAGTACAGAACCACTTATAGGAGTGCTCAGGCCAAGGAGAGGCAAACAACTCCTCAAAGGCTGCAATCTAGGGGCAGGGGCAGGCCTTTTCATAGGCCTTTTTACCAAGCACAGGCCTCTTTTCCCTTTTCACAGAGGGGGTTCTTCAGAGGGAGAGGCAGAAGGGGGATGAGCAGGGCTGCATCCACTCTTCAGCCTAAGGCCCCTGCCAAGCAGACACCCTGATGGGTCTGCCCGGGTCGAGACTCCTATTCCAGTAGGGGCAGGCTGGCTTACTTTGTCCAGAACTGGATGTCTGTTACCTCAGACAAGTGGGTCCTGGAAGTAGTAAGCCAGGGACTGGTTCTCAGCTTCAAGAAATTTCCGAAGATGAGAGCCAGGTCTTTTCCACCTGCAGGTCTCTCAGAAACCCTTGCCCTAGAGGCAGAGATTTCATCTCTTCTGGCCTTAGGAGCCATAGAGAGAGAGTTCCTACCCTACAGAGGGGCAAAGGTCTGTACTCTAGGTACTTCCTTACTCCAGAAAAGACAGGAGAGTGGTGACCCATCCTAGACCTAAGACACCTGAACAAACATATTTTAAAACCAATGTTTAAGATGGTAACTCTGGGAATAATTTTTCCCTCTCTAAGGCCAGGGGACTGGCTGGCCTCCCTGGACCTAAAGGATACCTATTTTCACATTCCCATCAGGTGCTCCCACGTAAAGTACCTCTGGTTCGAGTTGCCCTCAGGCCACTATCAGTTCAAAGCAATGCCTTTTGGTCTAACCTCCGCTCCAAGGGTTTTCACAAAGTGCTTGGCAGTAGTCGTTGCCTTTCTAAGAAGGCAAAAGATTTCCAATTTTCCATATCTGGACGACTGGCTCATAGTGGGCCAGTCCCCAGACCAAGTCAAGTCAGACCTGCAAGTGACCCAGCAAGTGCTCACTTCTCTGGGATTTCTTCTCAGCCTTCCCAAGTCAGTTCTCAAGCCAGTGCAGCTCCTTACCTTTATAGAGGCAGAGCTGGATACTGTCAAAGCAAGAACCTTTCTTCCCCGGGAAAGGGCAAGAGTTCTTATAGAACTGGCTTTTTCCTTCAGCCTTCAGGTGTCTCGACCAGCAAGGCATTTGCTCCAGCTCTTGGGCCACATGGCAGCTTCTGCAGCAGTGGTCCAAGGGGCAAGATTCCAGATGAGGGACATTCAGTTACATCTGAGGGCCTTTTGGTCCCGAAGGAAGGATTCCCTTACCAAACTGATCCCAGTGACTCTGACCCTGATCCAAGCCCTTCAATTGTGGCAGGATCAGGACAATTTAAGGCAAGGGGTCCCATTTGTCACTCAGCCACATTCAGTGGTCCTTACCACGGATGCTTCCCTCCTAGGCTGGGGAGCCATCTGGGGGCTCTCGCTGCCCAGGGACTGTGGTTCCCTCAGGAATCCATTCTCCATATCAGTCTCCTAGAACTCGGGTCATTTTTCTGGCCCTGCAAGCTTTCTTTCAGTCAGTGCAGAACAAGGTGGTTCAAGTCAGAACATACACCACCACCTCCATGTGGTACATCAACAAGCAAGGAGGCATGCGGTCTACGGCCTCGTGCACAGAAGCCATGAAGTTGTGGTCCCTGGCTTATTCCCTGCAAATCTCTCTGATAGCAGTCCACCTTCCAGGGAAGGACAATGTGCTAGCAGATGCACTGAGCAGGATCTCCCAGGGCCATCACGAATGGTCCCTGGAACCCCTGGTGTTGAAAGTGATTTTTTCAAGGTGGGGCACTCCAGAGATAGATCTCTTTGCAGCCCCAGACAATCACCAACTTCCTCTCTTTTGTTGCAGACCCCCAGTCTTGGGCTCGGTCCCTCTGGATGCTCTGATTCTGAACTGGGAAGGGAAATTTCTGTATGCCTTCCCTCCCTTTCCTCTACTGTTCAAAGTTTGTCAAGATAAGGTCACAACCTTGCAAAGTGATTCTGATTGCTCCAGATTGGGCCAGACAGCCTTGGTACCCGCTGTTGCTGTCCCTAGCAGTCCATCTTCCCCTGTCTCTTCCCAGGAATTACAACCTGGTAACCGCCTCTCAGGGGAGGATTTAGTACCCCAATCTTCAGTCTCTCAATCTCAATCTCAAGGCATGGCTCTTGAAGAGTTAGAGCATGCAGATTTGTATCTGTCTCAGGGGGTTCTGGATATCCTCAAGGCCTCTCGAAAGCCCGCCACTAGAAAGACCTATAGTTCCAAATGGAAGAGATTCAGCATTTGGTGTTCCAAGCAGCATATTTCCCCAGACACTGCTGAATTGCCTACAGTTCTGGATTATATGGTCCATCTTAATGGCCTAGGCCTCAGACTAGCTACTCTCAAGGTACACTTGTCATCTATCTCTGCTTTTCTGTCAGTGGGGAAGTCTTCCTCACTATCATCTCATCCTGTGTTCTGTAAATTTTTCAAGGGATTGCTTCATACCAATCCTCCATTTAGAGACCCTGCCCCTGCCTGGGATTTAAATGTTTGCATTGCTCAATTGATGCTACCTCCCTTTGAGCCTATGCCCTCAGTAGAGCTTAATACTTGACTTGGAAAACTGTGTTTTTAGTAGCCATTACCTCTGCCAGACGTATCAGTGAACTGCAAGCCCTGTCAGTGTAACCTGATTTTATCTCCTTTCATAGGGATAAAGTGGTCCTTAGAACCAATAGAAGGTTCTTGCCCAAAGTGGTTTCAGATTTCCACCTGAATCAGTCTGTCTCTTCCTGTTTTCTTCACTGATCATTCCTCTTCAGGAGAGAGGAAGCTACACAGTTTAGATGTTAAAAGGGCCCTTAGCTACTATATAGAGCGTACCAAGGGTCACAGGTTTGAGTCCCTCCAGTTGTTCCTCACTTATGGAGAAGTGGGGAAGGGCAAACCTGCCACTCTTGTATACAGTTCTGCTATGAGAAACTAGAAAAATTCCACCCTCAGGCCTGAGGACTCACTCCACCAGAGGTACAGCTGCTTCCCTGGCTGCTGCCAGGGATATTCCTCTCTTTGAAATTTGTCAAGCAGCCACTTGGAAAACAGTCCATACCTTTACCAAGCATTACTCTCTGGATATCCAGGCTAGGAGTGATGCTCGGTTCGGCACAGCAGTATTTCAGAGCCTATTCCCAAAGTAGGTTCTGTTCCTCCTCCGTGGAGGTGCTGCTTGGTAGTCTGCAGTAGTCTGAATACAACACGACTTCATGTTGTTTGAAGAAAAAAATTACTCGCCTTAGTAATTATGTTTCTTCTAATGGAGTCTTGCTGTATTCTGACCTCCCTCCCTGCCTCCCCTCTCAGAATCTGTTTTTGGGAAGTGGGTGGGCAGGTGCAGTGTTGCATCTCAGGGGTGCTCCTTTTACACCCTCTTTGTTTGGGTGTTTGTTTTATTATTATTCTTGTTTGGATTGGTTTTTTGGTTTCCTGACTTGAGTCTTCCTTTGGGAATCCAAAACTTTTTGTTGCCAGTTGGCTAGTAACAATTTTACAATTTCCACTTAGGATAGTGAGTTTTTGCTCGTAAGAATCTGACGGTTGGATTTCAAAGGGCTCCAGACAGAAACCTCAACCGAGCTCGAGCTCAGCATTCTGTGCTCTGCATAGAAAGTTAACCCTTTGTTCTCCGGGGCAGTTTAAAGGCTGGGGCTAACTGCAATAGTCAGAATACAGCAAGACTCCATTAGAAGAAACATAATTAGTAAGGTGAGTAATTTTTTTCTTCCCTAATATTTCTTGTAGATTTCCTCTGGATTTTTTCAAGGTCTCTTGTATCCCCTTTATTGCTAGGAGCCCAAAACTGGGGCACAATATTCCATATGTGGGCATACCATAGAGCGATACAAGAGAATGAGAACCTCTCTATTCCTACTATTAGTATGCCTAAGTATGCAATGGAGTGTGCTGCCAGCTTTAACAGCCTGGCTACATTGCATTTTAAAACTGAGATAATTACTTACTCTGATACCCAAGTCTTTTTCATCCAATACCACTTTTAACTGTGTGTCTTCTAATGTGTAATTAAAGTTGCTATTGTGTTTACCAAAGTGCATGACAGTGCACTTTTCAAGGTTAAATAACAATTTATTGGATTGTGCCCATAATGCAAGATCAGTGAGGGCTGCCTGTAAAGTTTCCCTGTCATTTAGGTTATTCACTGGGTAGCCAAGTCGAGTGTCGACCGCAGATTTAGACAGCCATACCACAGACTGAGTTTGCTTTGAAGAGATGTATAGATTAAATAAACAAGGGCCCAGAACGGAGCCTTGAGGGATTCCACTAGTGACATCTACCCAGCTTGAATATTCATCTCTAGTGCCAACTCGCTGACTCCTCTCATTCAGCCAGGACTGAACCCATCGTACAATATGTATATTTAGTACATGGTCTTGTAGAGCATTAACCAATTCTATATGCGTAACTTTATCAAACGCCTTGGCAAAGTCGAGGAAAACCACATCAACTAAATGGCCGTCATCCAAAGCTTTACTGACTTTATTGTAGAATTCCAACAAATTGGTTTGGCATGACCTCCCCTTAGTAAACCCATGTTGTACTGAGTCAGTGGCTCCTGTGAGTCCTATAAAGTCATTAACATGGTCCTTGATAATTCCCTCCAGGATCTTGCCCAGCACTGATGTCAGGCTAACAGGCCTGAAGTTCTCTTCCTCATGCCTAGATCCCTTCTTAAAGATAGGAGTAACTACTGCCTGTCTCCAGTCCATGGGGACCTCCCCTATATCAAGAGATTTCTGAAACAGATGGGTAACTGGGCTAGCCAAGGCATCTGCAAGTTCTTTATTAGCCTTGTGTGTATATCATCAGGCCCCGGTGTTTTATTATGATCAATTTTTTTTTTTAACCGACTTGTAACATCAAGTAAATCTAGTTTGATGCTATGGTCCATGGAGTCCTTATTTACCTTTACATTACTGATGTGTGAACCCTTGCTGAATACAGATGCAAAGTAATTATTATATCTCTCAGCCATTTCTTTAGGTTCAGTTATCAATGAGCCATCAGCTGTTTTCAATGGTCCAGTTTTACAGTTTTGCCCTTTTTTATTGTTTATGTATGAATAAAAAGTGTTATAATTATCCTGGACCCTAGTGGCCAATTTGAACTCATAGTTTGCTTTTGTAGTAGAAATTGATTTTTTTAGATTTCTTTTGGCAATTTTTATACAGATCCCAGGCTTTTTTATCATTACTTTGTTCCGCCTTTTTGAATGCTTTATTCTTTTTGTTTTAGTTTTTTAACTGAAGAGGTCATCCAAACGGGGCGGGATTTAGATTTCCCATTGTATTTGTATTTCTGGGGTACATGCTCCTGGACCAGTGTATGGAGTTTCTGCTTTAGCTTGTCCCACATCCCTGATACTGTTTGGTTAGCAGAATCACATTTCCAGTCCCATGCTGACAGATCAATATTCATTTGCTCGAAGTCAGCAATGTCACATTTAAATATTTTTGTGTGACCCATATTTCTACCTAAAGAACCCAGAAATTGAAAACTGACCATAGCATGGTCACTGGAACCCAATGGTGGCAAAACTGTACAGTTTTGAATATGATTGTTTAGATTGCTTAAAACCAAGTCAAGGATGTGGTCATCTCTAGTGTTGCTGGAAACACATTGTTCCAAGCCTGCTATATTAAATGCTTCCAGGTAACTGATTTCTGCAGCGGTTTTGGCTCTTACTGTGTCCCAGTGGATACCAGGGAGGTTCAGGTCTCCTAATAGTACAACGCTTTCTACCGAAGCCAATTCAGTAATAAAATCTAGTAGAATGTCATCCTCAGGAGTCCTAATAGATGGTGGCCTGTACACAAAACCAAGATTAATTGCCTTTGCCTGTGGTGGAAAGGGTTTTATCCATAAGACTTCTGAATCAGTCCACTTAGATGTTTTCTGACGTTCGAAGGGGATACAATCCAAGATATAGAATGCTACCCCTCCTCCCTTTTTATGAAGTCTAACCTTGTTATATAGTGTATAACCGGGGATATGCTTATCCCAGGTATCCTCGTCCTGCCACCAAGTTTCGGTGGGAGCACAAACATGAATTTTATTGTTATATAATGTTAGCTGGAGCTCATCTTGCTTATTTCTGAGGGTTCTGGCATTGATTAATAAAATATTCCAGGTTGAGTTGGAGGGCTTTCTTGGGATAGAAGTTTGAAAACCAAGCTCGAGCTCAACATTCTATGCCCTGGCATAGAGTTAACCCTTTCCTCTCCAGAGCAGTTCAAGTGCTGGGGCTAACTGCATATAGTCAGAATACAGCAAGATTCCATTAGAAGAAACAACATTACTATGGTAAGTAATTTTTTCTTACAGGCCCTGCAGTGGTGGTTAGACAGCAAGATCCTCAGGGAGGGAACTCCCTTCTAAAAGGAGCATAGTCAGTGGTGCTTACCACAGATGCTCCCCTCCTGGGCTGGGGAGCACACATGCTTGACCTAACAGCCAGTGGCACGTGGTCCCCTCATGAGTCACTTCTGCACATAAATCTGTTAGAGCTCAGGGCAGTGTACCTGGCTCTTAAGGCATTTGCTCCGCACCTACAAGACAAGGTAGTATAGATCGGAAGAGACAACACTATCACCATGTGCTACATCAACAAACGAGGGGAACCAGGTCCACGCCACTGCACAGAGGCCATGAAGGTATGGAGCTTGGCCTACTCCCTACAGGTGTTTGTCTGCCATCCACCTACCAGGAAAGGACAACATTCTGGCAGACTCGCTCAGCAGGATGAACCAGAATACTCATGAGTGGTCCCTGAATACACAGTCACTCCAGTCAATATTCAGACAGTGAGGCACCCTGAGAGATTGATCTCTTTGCCTCCACTGACAATGACCAGCTGCCACAGTTCTGTTGCAGGCCTCCAAGCAGGAGCAGTGTTCCAGTGGATGCCTTAACACTGAATTGGTCGGGCAGATTCCGGTATGCTTTCCCTCCTTTTCCTCTGTTGCTCAGGACTCTGATGAAGCTCAGGTTGCAACCAGCAACAATGATCCTGGTGGCACCAGACTGGCCAAGGCAGCCATGGTATTCACTCCTGCTGACCCTATCTGCCTCACGGCCAATACACCTGCCCCAGAGGCACAACCTCCTGACATACTCTTAGGGCAGGATCCTGTACCCCAACCTCGGGTCCTTGTGTCTGAATGCTTGGCTCTTGAAGACCTAGAATTTGCTAGCCTAAACCTTTCTGAAGAGGTTTTGGCTGTGTTTAGGGACTCTAGGAAGCCATGAACCAAGAAAACTTGTTCTTCAGAGTGGAAAAGGTTTTCTGTCTGGTGCTCAGGAAGGGATGTTAATCCCACCAGGGCTGGTCTCTCTGTCCTGCTGGACTATTTGATCCACCTTCATACCCTGGGACTCAGACCTTCTACTCTTAAAGTCCATCTGGCTGCAACCTCCACTTATATCTCGGCTGGTAAAGACAGGTCCATGGCCTCTCACCCTGTCTTTAGTAAGTTTTTCAAATGTTTGTCACTTTCACCCTTCTCCTAGGCAGCTGGTTCCGGCCTGGAATCTTTATTTGCATTGCCAGGCTCATGGAGCCCTCTTGAGCCAATGGTAACTGCAGACTTGAAGTATGTCACATGGAAAATGATTTTCGTGGTGGCTGTTGTCACAAAGGCGCTCTGCAGATCAGGCTGTCTGCTCCCACAGTGCCAACCTTGAAGTGCAATAGTGTGAACAGGAGACAGGTTAACCCTTCTGTTTTGGGTCCGAATCACCTACTAGCTTAGAGTCCTGGGGGTCAAATGTGAACCTTATGGGGTCGGCCTGCCGGCGCGGCGGTTGGATTTCGCTTGACGCCAGCGACCCGGCTCGGAATGAGCCTGGGAAGCTGGAGGGCCGGCGGGGAGAGGGCTTGAGCCCCAGGGACTGCCTGCCCCTCTCTGGGGAGAGGGAACCAGAGCTCTGTTCTTGTCTGACCTCGGTGGAGACCGAGTATAACAAGTCCGATGCCTAACAGGGGGGCGACAAGTTCATGTCGGCGCAAAGCGCCTTGACGCCAGGGACACAGTACATCGCGAGAACACAGGAAAACACCTGCGGGCTTCCCAGACGGAGCACCAGGCCCCGACCCTCAATGCCCCTACCTGCCCAGAGACAGCATCCCGACGAAGACAGACGTCTCGGTGCATGGGCCCCACCCGTGCACTTCGCCTGGGGTATAACCATGGCTCAATGGGGATGGACTGCACTGGTCGCCAGGTAGGTGGCGAGGGCTGAAAAGGCCGTAGGTGGACTCAAGAGATGGGGGCTGCAGGAGGAGGGAGCAAAAAACAAATAAATGTGAACCTTATGCTAGCGCACCCAGTTAACAGGCTCAGATATGTACCCTCTTCAGGAATGCAGTACAATCTTTCACCCAGTGGCACCCAGCCAGGTTTTCAAAATGTACCCTTATGACTCCGTATGAGACCTAGGTATATTCTTACCTTTAGCAAGATTAGTAACACATTCAAGCCCTTAACAGCTGTCAGACTTAAACACTGGTTCAGCATTCACATGCAAAAGAAAACTGAGAAGACACAGACAGTATTTCAAGGAAAATATTGTTTACTAAAAATTGTAAAATAGGTAAAATATCAAACACAGAACAAATATGTCAGTAACTTAGTCACATAAAATAAATGGGAAGTTACAGAACACAAAGATGTCTACTACAAATACTTAAAAGTTCCAGCTGGATCATCCTTCTAAAGTGCCTAGTTACCAGTCCACAGACTCTCTTTGATTTTCAGGGAATCCTTCTGCACAAACTTCTCAGAGCAAGCAATATTCAAAAGTCAGTTTTCTCCACCTCCTGGTGATGTCACCCATGAGGTCACTGTTAGATCTGTGATAAATCTGTAATCTGAGTATGGATATCCACAAGGATGTATGTTATTACAGTGAAAATCAGCAACTAGCAATTTCCCCAAATATGGGTCTCTTTTGATCAGAACATTCCCTTTGATCTGTCTGCTGGTTTCCTGCTTTGCAAGAATGATCTTAGCTTTGTCAGTGGCTCAATAGGTAGCACACTCGCCTCTGAGGCTGGGAGATCAGAGGGCTGTGGGTTCAGTTCCCACATCTGACACTTGGGTTAATATCTCAGAAACATAGAAACATAGAATTTGATGGCAGATGAGGACCTCTTGGCCCACCTAGTCTGCCCGTTTTCCTCCCTAACAGATAAGCTGCAGATCCTAGTTAACCAACAGCTTACTTCCTCTTACCCGCCCCTAGGACTGCCTTATGCCTGTCCCATGCATTCTGAAGTTCCCCACTGTTCTTGACCCCCACGACCTCCTCAGGGAGGCTGTTCCATGCATCCACAACCCTCTCTGTGAAAAAATACTTCCTCACATTACCCCTGAGCTGTCCCCTCTATCTTCAAATTGTGCCCCCTTGTTCTTGCACATCTCTTTTTCTGGAAGATGCTACCCTCTTGGACTTTAATTCCCTTGAGGTACTTGAAAGTTTCTATCATGTCCCCTCTCTCCCTTCTTTCCCCAAGAGTATACATATTAAGCTCCTTTAGTCTTTCTTCGTATGTCTTCTGGTGCAGACCCTGCACCATTTTGGTTGCCCTCCTCTGGACAGCCTCCACTCTGTCTATGTCTTTCCGGAGATGAGGTCTCCAGAACTGCACACAGTACTCCAGATGGGGTCTCACCAACTGTCTGTACAGAGGGATAACAACTTCCTGTTTTCTACTATTGATGCCTCTTCCTATGCATCCCAGTATCCCCCCAGCCCTCCTTACTGCCTTCTCACATTGCTTGCCCACCTTTAGGTCATCTGATATAATTACCCCCAGGTCCCTTTCTATTTTTACGGTTGTCAGTATCTCACCCCCCATTGTGTATTTTGTTTCCCATGTGCATTACCTTGCACTTCTTTGCATTGAATCTGAGCTGCCATACATTTGACCATTCCTCCAACCTTGCCAAGTCCCTTCTCATCCTTTCCACTCCATCTTGTGTATCAACCCTGTTGCAGATCTTTGTGTCATCTGCAAAGAGATATACTTTTCCTTCCAGTTCCTCTGCAATGTCACTTATAAAGACATTAAAAGGACCAGTCCCAGTGCCGAACCCTCCGGTGCCCGCTAGTAACCCTTCTTTCTTCACTGTGTACTCCATTTACTACTACCCTTGCGTCCCTGTTGTCTAGCCAGTTTTTATCCAGGCTACCACCTTGGGACCCATTCCAAGGCTGGCTATCTTGTGTATTAATCTTTTGTGTGGGACTGTATCAAATGCCTTGCTAAAATCTAGGTAGGCCATGTCCGCAGCCCCTCCCTGGTCTGCTACTTTGGTCACCCGGTCAAAGAAATCTATTAGATTCGTCTGACATGACCTTCCCATCGTGAATCCATGCTGCCTTGGGTCCTGTGCCCCACTGGCCTCTAGGTACTCAACAGTTCTTTCCTTCAGAAGTGATTCCATCACTTTCCCTACCACTGAGGTCAAACTAACTGGTCTGTAGTTTCCTGCCTCTGTCCTGTTCCCACTTTTGTGAAGAGGAATCACATCTGCCCTCCTCCAGTCCTCAGGTACCACCCCGTCCTCCCATGATTTGTTAGCGATGTCACTAGTTCTACCCTTAATTCTTTTAGAATTCTTGGGTGAATCCCATCAGGCCCCATTGCTTTGTCCACCTTCAATTTTATTAGTTCTTTCAGAACCCTTTCTTCTGTAAATGGACTGGTATCGACCCCCGTCTTCAGAGTGTTTCTCTTGTTTGGTTTAGGTAACTCCTCCTCTTCCTTTGTGAATACTGAGCAGAAATATTCGCTCAGTATCCCTGCTTTTCACTGTCACCTTCTACCCACATTCCTCCCTTTATTAAGCTTCAGTATCCCTCCTTTGGGCTTTCTTCGCTCCCTAATGTACCTATAAAAGGTCTTATCCCCCTTCTTAACAGAATTGGCTATCCTTTCCTCGGTTTGGGCCTTTGCTATTCTGACTGCCTTCCCAGCCTCTTTCTGCTTTAACTGATAAAGTTCTCTGTCCTGCTCCTTCTGTGTTTCCTTATAGTTCCTGAATACTGTCCTTTTCTCCTTAACCTTCCCTGCCACCTCTTTTGTGAACCATAGCGTTTTTTTCCTTCGTTGTGTTTTATTGATTTGCTTTACACAAAGGCTTGTGCCTCTGATGGCTGTTTTGATCACTACCCATTGTTCCTCCACCCCTCCTTCTTGCCTGTTTGCTAGTGCTTTTCTGAGGCACTCTCTCATTTTCCCAAAGTCAGCCCTCCTAAAGTCTAGTACTCTTGCTTTTGTATGGCTTGATTGTATGGCTGTGTTTATCATGAACCACATTGTTTGGTGGTTGCTTGTTCCCAGATGGCTACCCACTTCTCAATCTGAGATTCTTTCTCCATCCCCATTTGAAAGTACCAGGTCTAAGATTGCTCCCTCCCGAGTGGGTTCCGATACTAGCTGTCTGAGGCATGCCCCCTGTAGGGCATCAAGAATGACCCTGCTCTTGGATGTGCCTGCAGCAAAGGTGCTCCAGTTAACATCTGGCATATTCAGGTCCCCCATCAACAATATCTCCCTTTTTCTGCCATTCTAAGAAAGCCTTCCATCATTTCCTTGTCCATTCCCTCCCTGAGATGGGGTCTGTATACAACCCCCATGCGGATTGTGGTGCCATTTCCTGTCTCCAGGGTGACCCAAAGTGCCTCATCTGTTCCCTGTTTACTCTTTAGTTCTGTTGCTTTGATCCCTTCCTTTACATAGAGAGCTACTCCTCCTCCTCTTTTACCCTCCCTGTCCCTCCTGTAGATTGTGTATCCTGGTATGTTGACATCCCAGTCATGGTTCTCTGTGTACCATGTTTCTGTGACTGCCACAATATCCAGGCAATCCTCTTCCATCAAGGCCACTAGTTCAGGGAGCTTGTTACACAGACTACGGGCATTGGTACTCATCACTTCCACTCTTTGATAGCCTTACCCCTTTTAGCCCCATTTCTGTCCTTACTGCCTTTGCCTTTTTTACATTTAAATCTGTTCTGCTCCCTAATAACTTCTGTACCTTGGTGTTTACCTCTCTAATCACCATGTTTTGTGGGGGGAGGCTCGGATTTCCCTGCTTCTTTTCAGTGCCTCCCTCCTTGGCTAGTTTAAATGCTTGCCAATGAAGCATTTAAACCTCTCACCTAGGATCCTGGTTCCCCCCCTGGACAGATGCAGACCATCGCACCAGTATAGGTCTGCATCCCTCCAGGTGGCTCCCCAATGAAGCCAAATCTCAGTACTATCTCAGTACTGACACTGTAGTGCAGCATGAGAGGGGTGCTGCACTTCTGAGGTGCCGTCTTTCGGATGAGACATTAAACCGAGGTCCCATCTGCCTATATTGGTGGTAGTTCAGGTGGATGTTAAAGATCCCATGGCACTTATCGAAAAGAGTAGGGGAATTTCCCCGGTGTCCTGGCCAAATTTCCCTCATTCACTAAAAATACCACCAACAGCTTAATCTGGTTCAAGGTCAGTTGGCATTCATCTGTATCCCCCTCCCCCGGGTCGTGCCTGAAAATAGGCAGGATTTGTCTAGTGCACTTACCCGGTCAACAAAAACTTAATAAATAATAATAATAATAAAGGTTTACGACTGATAACAAGGTTCTGTGACCAAATGGTCTCTTCCTGAAGGAATCGTAACATTTTGTGAGGTCCTATCTCCTGGCAGATGGCCAGAGCCCTCTGTTAAACAGGCAGGAAAACTTTGATTCAGTTTTTCCTTAGCTAGCTTTTCTAACAGCCAACTGCTTCAACACTGTCACTTCTGTGCAAAGGTTAAGCTTACTTGCTGACTGGCGTCTCTTAGGCAGACCATCACGTACCATTTATTTATAATACAAATATTATGCAATGTGACAATAAGAAGGTGGCTGAACGTCACAGCCATCACTTCAGCCAGTTGAATAAGTAAATTGCAGGCCCTGTGCACAGATTTGAACTACGTCTCCTTCCACGGGGACAAAGTTGTTCTCAGGACAAACAGGAAATTCCTTCTTAAGGTGGTCTCAGACTTTCATCTGAATCAATCCATTACTTTACCTGTCTTCTTTGCTGATAATTCCAGCTCATATGAGCGGAAACCACATAACCTGCATGTGAAGAGGGCGCTAAGCCACTACCTCGACAGGACCAAGGCTTATAGACCAGAACATACCCAGCTGTTCCTCACTTATGGGGAAGTGGTTAAGGATAAACCTGCATCCAAACAAAGCATTGCACGCTGTATAGTAGCTTGCATACAGTTCTGTTACAGTAAAGTTGGTAAGCAGGCTCCCCTGGGCCTCAGGATGCATTCTACCAGGGGCACAGCTACCTCAGTGGTAGCTGCAAGGGATATTGCTTTATTGGAAATCTGCAAAGCAGCTACATTGAAAACTGTCCAGTCTTTTACCAAATATTATTGCTTGGACATACAGTCCAGAAATGATGCCAGATTTGGCACAGCAGTCCTTCAGAACCGTTTCCCAAATTAGGTTCTGTGCCCAGCCTCCGAAGGTACTGCTTGGTAGTCTGCATTAGTTCAGTCATACTGAGTGATTCCTGGGGGTAGAAGAAAAAATTACTCACCATAGTAATTTTGTTTCTTTTAGGGGATCTCTCAGTATGATTAAAGCTCCCATCCTGTGTCCCCTACATCAATGAAGGGAAACCGGGAACAGACCCTTAATTCTGCATCCCTGCTGTCACATGCTACATATATTGTTCCTGGTTAATGTTCAAGTTCTTTACCCAGTTGGCACTTATTGTTGTCACTTTTTAGGGACTTTAGTATTTTGGGGATATGATTAAGGGGGGCTTAATCTACATAGTTTAGCTAGCTAGAGGGTCTTTACCCTGTTGTTTATTTATTTTATTTATTTTAACATCAGTTTAACAACCTTTGAGCCAGAGGCTCATTTACAAAGGTACCTTGTCACAGAGAGGACAAAACAACGGTACAACAGACAACAGATAGGCAGCAATACAGAGTACACAGTAGGCTTCAGTCAAAGTTACAGGCATTTCTAGGCAGTATAAATAATGCATATAGGTGAGTTTGGCATAATAGACAGTGGATACAGAAAGATAGATTCAGTAGACGGATAGGGGAGGATGAGAGGAGGTCACCGGAGAGAGGAGAGAGGAGAGAAGACAAGTGAAGGTAGCGCTAGTCAGGAGGTAAGAGTGCTGCTCAGCGAGCATTGTCAGGGAGAGAAGAAGAGTTAAGGGCAGCAACAGCTGTGTGAGGTGAGCAGGTGATTTGTGAGGCTGTATTTAAAACAAGATAACAAGGGGGCGTCAGAGATTCCGTCAGGGAGGGTGTTATACCAGGAGGGGGCTCTGTAGGGGTAAGCCCTTTTACCTTGTGATGTTCTTGCCCTTGGTATAACCAGTGCAGCTTTGCAGGAACTACGGGCATGCACTGTGGAGTTAGCTCGGTGGATAGTGTCAGACAGGCCCGGAAGGGATAGACCATGGAGAGCTTTATAGGTTAGTTGGCAGGTTTGGTACATGAGGCGCTCATCCAGGTTGAGTAGATTGGCCATGGAATAAAGAAGGCCGGTATGGGTAAGTCTGGGAGCACCAATTATAAGTCTACAGGCTTTAAGGGTAAGGCGTATCTTGAGCAGGGCTGTCTGGTCAGCAGCACCATAGACAGGAAGGCCATAGTCGATTAGGGATATAACAGAGGAGGTGATGCAAGGCGGAGGGCATCAGTGGGGAGGCAGTTTTTATGATGATAGAGGATACCTAGCTGAGTGTTGGAGGCAGAGGTCAGGGCAGAGATGTGGGCATGAAAAGAGAGGGCAGAGTCAAAGGTTATACCTAGGTATTTATAAGAGCGAACTAGTTCAATAGGGAGATTGGAGGTGGAGTGGACAGAGAGAGGGAAAGTTACTGGACTTATTTTGGGGGTGGGCAAAGAGCATGGCTTTGGTTTTCTTTAGGTTGATAACGAGTCTGTGCTCAGTGAACCAGGCTTCTGCGTCATTGTAGGATTGCTGAAGGGAGTTCTGGAGTGAGATGGGGTTACTATCTGAGGCAAAGAGTACCGTGTCATCAGCATAGAGTAGGATTTTACCGGTACATTCACTGGGCAGGGGAGTTGAGGAAGAGGGAGAAGAGCAAGGGTCCAAGAATAGAGCCCTGAGGGACTCCAGAACGGATAGGGCAGGTGCTGGAGAGTGTTCTGCTAACTTTCACACATTGCGAGCGGGCTGACAAGTAGCTAGAGCACCAGGAGACTGGTCCAATGGCAAAGCCTAGGTGCCTAAGGGTAGCTAACAGGAGGGGGTGTGAGACAGTATCAAAGGCTTTTGAAAAGTCAATGAACACAGCACCAGCCAAGGAGCCAGAGTCCAGAGAGGTGTGCAGAAAGTTAGAGAACTCCAGGAGGGCAGTATTGGCGCTATGGCCAGCTCTGAAGCCATGTTGTTCAGGGCAAAGGACACCATATTTGCAGAGGTATTCAGAGATTTGGGTGGCCACAATTTTCTCTAAGGCCTTGGAGAGAGGATTGAAATAGGCCGATAGTTGCCCTGGTGTGTCCTATCACCACCCTTGTGAATTGGGGTGACAGTAGCGACCTTCCAGGCAAAGGGGAATTGCCCTAGGCAGAGAGACTTATTAAAGAGGCAGGTGATAGGTGAGATGACCTGATCCAGGACCTGACGAAGAAGACAGGGATCAAGGGAGTCATTGCCAATAGTGTTGCTCTTTAAGTATGGCCTGACTTCCTGGGCAGTGACCCGATGCAGGTGGAACAGGGGGTGTGAGAATGTAGGGACAGCCCTGGAGGGAGGGGGGTTGAAGAAATTATCTGGGAGCACCGAGCTAAGGTCTGTGAAGGAGTTATTGAGGTGAGTGGCAATAAGGACAGGGTCTGAGGAGATTGTACCATTAATGTTAATAAGCGAGGGTGGGGGGCGTGTGCCACCATTCAGCTGCTTGATATTGTCCCAGAAGGACCTGGGTTCACCCATGAGGAGGTGAGGGAAGTTGATAATACTCGCCTTTGCTTTGCGGGTGGCCCACGTACATTTGTTCCGGGCAGCAGCATAGGCCTTTCAAACAACATGAAGTCTTGCTATATTATGACATATGCAGTGAGTCCCAACCTTCGAACCGCTCCGGAGGTGCAAGAGTTAACTTTCTATGCCAGGCATGGAACGCTGAGCTCGAGCTCGGTTGAAACTCTGTCTGTTGTTCTTCAAACTCAAACCGTTAGATTCTTTACTCCGCCTCACTGAACAGTCGCTCCGGAGATTTCTCCTTCTGCTCGGTTCATTTTGTCGGTTAAAGTATTGTTTTTCTTGGTTTTCGACCGAATTTAAACCGCAACCGATCAGTTCAGGCTCTGTCTGTGGTATTTGTGAGTACTAGATAGGTTTACATTATTTCTCTTCTGTGTGGAACTTGTAAACGGTTTGAACCGATCAGGTTGTTTAAAATATCTTAATCTCTGATTTAGAGTGTGGCTACCAGTTCTTATCGGTTCTAAAAAAACAGATTTTATTACATTTTTTTCTACGACCCGTGACACGGTTGGGAACCGATAAGGGGGTCTTACCTGGCGGATTGCCATAAACGGGTAAGTTTGGTTAGGACTGGCACTATGTCTGAGAAACCCAAGAGAAAAACCGGGCCCACTGGGTTTCAACACTGCAGTGTGTGTGGGGAAGTCTTTGCCAAGGCTGACCCCCACACCACCTGTGTTTATTGTCTGGGGTTTGACCACCTCAGTGCAGACTGCCAGATTTGTAAAATTTTCCTGCAGCTACCCTGGAAAAGAGAGTTGGTAGGCTCAGGGAAAGGGAGGCCAAAAAGTCAGCTGAACTGGATGGCCAAACCGGTTCGGTTCCAACCGAACCAGAGGGAGTGCCCTCTGACCAGGGCGAGACTTCCTCGGGCAAAAGAAGAACCGACTCTGAGGAGACCGTTCCAGCAAAAAGGACTAGGAAATCAGCTGGTGTGGAGCCAAAACTTCTTCTCCAACCGCTGAAGAAATAGCCAAAGCGATTAAAATTGTCGAGTCGCTTTCCCCGGTTCCCACCGAACGGCACCATCAGGTAAGTGCCCGGTTCGGCCGGTTCCACCGGTTCAAGAGTATGATTTAGAGGAATATTATGAACCGGAGGAGGGGGAAGAGGAGTATGAGGAGAGTGAATGTGGATTTGAAAGTCTGGATGTGCCCATTGAACCGGACATCTCCCCAGACAGACTTTCAGGAGTGTCTCCTCCTAGGCTTTCTGAGTCCCCTTCACATTTTATGTTTTTAAAAAAGTGGCTGAAACCCTCCAGCTCCCTATGGAGGAAGCTGTGGATGATCAAGAGGAGCCTGACTATGTGGAAATGATGGATATCCCAGAGTCTAGGACACTGTCTATTCCCTTGCATAAATCTTTTGGGAAACAGACATTTAAAATTCTAAAAACTCCTCACACTATACCGCCTGTGGATAAGAGAATGGACAAGAGGTACACATTGTCAGGCTCTGATACGGAGTTCCTTTCACAACAATGCAGCCATGTTGGGGTAGTGCAGGCTGCAGCCTGTGACAAGGCAAATATTCCCTTGGCTTCACACCCACGGACAAGGACTCCAGGAGGATTGATGCCATGGCAAAGAAACAGTACATGGCAGCATCCTTGGGACTCAGACAGGCAAATTATATGGCTTATGTTGCTAGATATCAGAAATCCAGATGGGATACTGTTATGGCTCTAGCAAAACCGGTCCCTGGCCAGCTTGCCAAGGAGCTGGAGCAGGTGGCTGCTGATGGTATTGAGGCATCCAAGGTGCAATTCCATGCTGCAGTGGACTCAAATGATGTGTCATCAAGAGTCATGGCTACATCTGTGGCACTTCGCAGAATGGCTTGGCTGAGATGTACTAGCCTGTCACAGGATACCCAGACTAAGGCCATGGATTTTCCTGTTGTGGGTAATTCCCTGTTTGGGGAGCAGACAGAGAATTACGTGAAGAAAATGGATGAGTATAGGACCACCTATAGGAGTGCACATGCCAAGGAAAGGCAGGCCACTCCTCAAAGGCAGCTTCCCAGGGGCAGGCCTTTTCATAGGCCTTTTTACCAAGCCCAGGCCTCCTCTTCTGCTTATGCCCAGAGGGGGTTCTTTAGAGGGAGAGGCAGACGGGGTACAAGCAGGCCTGCTTCCACCCCTCAGCCCAAAGCCCCTGCCAAGCATGCAACCTGATGGGGTTGCCAGGGCCGATTCTCAGCTACCTGTAGGGGGCAGGCTGGCTTACTTTGTCCAGGACTGGGAGTCTCTGACATCAGACAAGTGGGTCCTGGAAGTAGTAAGCCAGGGACTGGTTCTCAGCTTCAAACAGTTTCCAAAGATGAGAACCAGATCCTTTCCACCTGCAAATCCACCAAAGGCACTTGCCCTAGAGGCAGAGGTCTCTTCCCTCCTGGCTCTCAAAGCTGTGGAAAGGGTTCCACCCCTACACCAGGGCAAAGGATTGTACTCCAGGTACTTCCTTACCCCAAAAAGACAGGAGAATGGCGGCCCATCCTGGATCTCAGATACTTAAACAAGCACCTTTTAAAACCAAAATTCAAAATGGTGACTCTGGGAATTATTCTCACCTCTCTAAGGCCAGGGGACTGGCTAGCCCCTGGACCTCAAGGATGCCTACTTCCATATTCTCATCAGAAGCTCCCATCGAAAGTACCTCATGTTCGAGCTGCCCTCAGGCCATTACCAGTTCAGAGCAATGCCCTTTGGCCTCACCTCTGCTCCAATGGTATTCACAAAATGCCTAGCAGTAGCAGTTGCTGCCTCTAAGAAGGCAAAAAATTGCAATCTTCCCTTACCTGGACGACTGGCTCATAGTAGGCCAGTCTCCAGACCAAGTCAAGTTATACCTACAGATAACTCAGCAACTGCTTACCTCTCTAGGTTTCATTCTGAACCTTTCAAAGTCTGTTCTAGAGCCTGTCCAGCTCCTCACCTTCATAGGCGCAGAGCTGAACACAGAGAAAAGCCAGAGCCCTCCTTCCTTTGGACAGGGCAAGGACCCTGGTCTCTCTGGCCTCCTCATTCACCCTGCAGGTGTCTCGGCCAGCAAGGCATTTTCTACAGCTCCTGGGGCACATGGCTGCTTCTACAACAGTAGTGCAGGGAGCAAGATTTCAGATGAGGGACATTCAATTCCATTTGAGAGCCTTTTCGTCTCAAAGGAAAGATCCTCTAACCAAATTGATCCCAGTGACTCGAACCCTGATCCAGGCCCTACAGTGGTGGCAGGATCAGAGCAATCTGAGACAAGGGGTTCCTTTTGTCACTCAGTCTCACTCCTTAATCCTTACTACAGATGCATCCCTCTTGGGGTGGGGAGCTCACATGGCACCCTTACACCAGGGGTTGTGGTCCCCCAGGAATCTCTGCTCCACATCAATCTGTTGGAACTCAGAGCAGTTTTTCTAGCACTTCAAGTTTTTTCCAAGTCTGTTCAGAACAAAGTTGTACAGGTCAGAACAGACAACACCACTACAATGTGGTACATCAACAAGCAAGGGGGCACTCTGTCTACAGCCTTGTGCACCGAAGCAATGAAGTTGTGGTCTCTGGCTTACTCCCTGAACACCTCCCTTACGGCAGTTCACTTCCCAGGCAAGGATAATGTCCTGGCAGATGCTCTCAGCAGGATTTCCCAGGGCCATCACGAATGGTCACTGGACCCCCTGGTCTTGGAGGTGATATTTGCCAGATGGGGCACCCTGCAGATAGATCTTTTTGCAGCCCCAGACAATCACCAACTTCCCCTTTTTTGCTGCAGGCCCCTAGTGTTGGGCTCAGTCCCTCTGGATGCCTTAGTTCTCAGTTGGGAAGGGAAGTTTCTCTATGCTTTTCCCCCCTTCCCTCTCCTGTTCAAAGTGCTAGTCAAAATCAGATCTTAGCCCTGCAAGATGATCCTGATTGCTCCAGATTGGGCCAGACAACCCTGGTATCCACTCCTACTGTCCTTAGCAGTCCGTTTTCCCCTGTGTCTTCCCAGGAATCACAACCTGTTAACCTGTGCTCAGGGGAGGGTTTGGTATCCGAACCTCAGATCTCTCAATCTCAAGACCTGGCTCTTGAAGAGTTAGAGTTTGTTGATCTACACTCTCCCAAGGTGTAATGGATATCCTGAAGGCTTCTAGGAAACCTTCCACCAGGGCTACTTATAATTCCAAATGGAAAAGGTTTTCCATGTGGTGCTCTGGAAAGCATATTTCTCCAGAATCTGCTGATTTACCCACAGTCCTGGATTATATGGTCCACTTAAATACCTTGGGGCTGAGACCAGCTACCCTAAAAGTGCATTTGGCAGCTGTCTGCTTTTATTTCAGCAGGTAAGCCCTCTTCTCTTTCAGCTCACCCTGTATTCTCCAAGTTTTTTAAGGGATTACTTCTCACCAGCCCTCCATTCAGGGACCCTGCCCCTGCCTGGGATCTTAATGTTTGCATTGCTCAGTTTATGCAACCCCCCTCTGAGCCTTTGTCTTCATCAGAGCTTAAGTACTTGACTTGGAAGACTGTTTTCTGGTAGCCATCACTTCTGCCAGACGCATAAGCGAATTACAAGCTTTGTCAGTGGAGCCTGATTTTATCTCCTTTCATAGAGATAAGGTGGTCCTCCGGACTAACAGGAAGTTCTTGCCTAAGGTGGTTTCAGATTTCCACCTTAATCAATCCATATCTCTTCCAGTGTACTTACTGACCATTCCTCCTCTGGCGAGAGGAGGCTGCATAGCTTGATGTGAAGAGAGCCCTTAGTTACTACATAGAGCGTGACGAGGGTCACAGGTTTGACTCCTCCAACTGTTCCTCACTTATGGTGAGGTTGGTAAAGGAAACCTGCCACTAAAAGATCCATTGCCAGTTGGATTGTCTCTTGTATCCAGTTTTGCTATGAAAAACTGGGTAAGGTCCTCCCTCAGGCCTGAGGGCTCACTCTACCAGAGGTACAGCTGCTTCCTGGCTGCTGCCAGGGACATCCCTATTCTAGAGATATGTCAAGCAGCTACCTGGAAAACAGTTCACACTTTTACCAAGCATTACTCCCTGGACATCCAGGCTAGGAGTGATGCTCGGTTTGGCACAGCTGTGCTTCAGAGCCTATTTCCTAAGTAGGTTCTGTCCCTCCTCCATGGAGGTACTGCTTTGGAGTCTGCATATGTCATAATATAGCAAGACTTCATGTTGTTTGAAGAAAAAATTACTCACCTTAGTAATGTTGTTTCTTCTAATGGAGTCTTGCTATATTATGACCTCCCCCCCTGCCTGCCCCTATCAGCACCTCTGTTTTTGGGATGTGGGTGGGTAGTGCAGTGTTGGCACTTAGTAGGTGCCCACCTTGTTGTTTTCACCCCTCCTTTCTTGGGGTGACTTGGTGGTGTGTTTTTCATTTTTTGGGTCTCCTGACTTGAGTCTTTGTTTTGGGACCAAAAAATGTGTTCTTATGTTTAGTAGCCAGTTGGCTAGTGTCGGTTTACAGCTTCCACACAGGACCTCAGTGAGTTTAGCTCGAAAAGATCTGACGGTTTGAGTTTGAAGAACAACAGACAGAGTTTCAACTGCGCTCGAGCTCAGCGTTCCATGCCTGGCATGGAAAGTTAACTCTTTCACCTCTGGAGCAGTTCGAAGGTTGGGACTCACTGCATATGTCATAATATAGCAAGACTCCATTAGAAGAAACAACATTACTACGGTAAGTAATTTTTTCGTCTGTCGGCTGGGCGGCCAGTTTCAACAGCAAGGTGCCATAGGTTATCCCGCTGCTTAAAAAGTAGGCGCAGGGCGATGGTGACCCAAGGGGCATGCCTTACTTTGGACCTGCGTGCAGATAAGGGTGCAAAAATGTTGCAAGCAGAGTTGAAGGTGCGGATAAAGAAGGCCAGGGCCTTGTCAGTGTCCGGGGTGTTTTGTAACGGGGACCAGTCAGTGTGGGCTAGGAGAAGCTTAAGGTCTTTCATCCCACCAGGTCTGAGCCGCCGCCGATGTGTAATTTGTACAGTGGGCTTGGGCAGGGAGGTTGACCAGTTGAAGAGAACAGGGGAGTGGTCACTAAGACAGTCAGGGAGAATTTGGATATTGTGGATGCGGCAAGGGCGGTTAGTGAGGACCACATCCAAGAGAGTGCTAGAGCCCCTTCTGGGGTTTATTCTAGTAGGTTGGGAGACTAGTTGAGTTAGGTCAATAGCAGCAAAAGCATCACGGGAGGAAGAGGATGTGGGGCTAAGCCAATTGATGTTCAAGTCATGTTAGGCTGCTTAATGAATCTGCGCACTTCAGAGTGCAGTGGTTACTAGAGGCAGCAGTTTAAAATTGGCACGGGCCAATGAGAGTTCCATCATTTGATTAAATTCCATTCTGTCCGGGGCAGTTCAACACTGAAGGCTGATTACATTAGTTTAATCATGCTGAGTGATCCCCTGGAAGAAACAAGATTACTATGGTGAGTAATGTTTTCTTCACATTAGGACTGTAATGGTGTAAACTTTGTCTCGTTGGCTGCTGCTTTCTCTTGGGAGCCCCCATGAATACAAGGTGCTGCATCTCGTGGGGCTGTTCTGGTTGGAACAAATTGGAAATAAGTCTCTGAATATATTAGCGGCCGGCTCTGTACAAGCTCAATAAACACTGCTGGCCTTCTTTTAAACTGCTTCTAAATGGTTTCCTTTTGCACATGCCAAACCAACCTGATCACTCGAGTCAAGAGGATGGCCCGGCAGAGCCTTGGCCGTAATTTATCCCATTACCTCATGTGTGCATCTCTGAGCTGCCTCTTGATCTCCTGTCTACTTGTGGCATAACGCATAGCTCCACTGTGGGCCTCATACGCATGCAGCATGTCCCCTCATAAAGAGCACAGACTTCCCAGGCCCATGATGAGGGGCCACTGTGGCAGCAGGATGTACCACCTTCCCTCCCTGAGACATGCTGCTGGTGGCAGCCTTTCTTCGGTCTCAGTTGCCTGGGCACAGGCTCCTGAGTCTGTTCCTAAACTGAGGTCATCAGCCTAGTAGTGTGATGAGATACCACAGAATCACTATGTGGCCCTACGGATGCACTTTTTTTAATTTTATTTTGAATGATGTGTGACTACATTGAAGGGAGGAGTACATAAAAGGTGCCAAGGTGCCGGAAGTGCACAAGTGACCCACAGGCTGCCATTTTGTACACCAGTAGTCTTGACTCTAAAATGCTAGGAGGGAGGAACATATAAGTCCCAAGCTGCCAAGTTGGCAGGAACCCTGGCTTGTGACAAACTGATCAGCATACTTGATTACTCTGTATACCTGCGTGTTGCTTATTTTTACATGTTAATTTAATATTGTGCTGCCTTTCCACCCTTTCCCATCATGCATCTAGACACAAGCTGTCTGCAGCTCGATATGCTTTTCCCGATGAAACACCTTTAAATTTAAATACTAGCATTGCCCAGCATACCCTATGCAACCTTTGGTACTGAGGGCATACATGGCAGAGTATTGTGATTGAAATCAGTGGACAGAATCAGAAACGTTTTGTCAGGAGGGCGAGCATATCGGCACTCACTCAGTGTATAGGACAATAGCTTGTCTGTGAAAGTTTCATGGCCAAATCATTTATTAGGTAGCTGTTTAACCTTTTGAGCTGTCCCCCACACCTCCTGTTGGGTTGCCTACCGGGCACCCTCAGCAGGCCAGTTGAGGCCCCCCGTCCCTAGACTTTTTTATGAAGTGTAACGCAGAGAAGTTTATTCAGTGTGTGGCAGGATGGTTCCCAAGTACAATTTCTGATGCACAGTGTGAATTTCACCTTCAGGTTTTGTTTTTGCCTTTATAAATGCTGTCTAATATCGTGGTGTATTTTTTTTTTTTTGTATTCTCTCATCAGACCACTTGAAGCCCTTTCTAGACGATTCCACAATGCGCTTTGTTGACAAACTGTTTGAAGCATTAGACGAGGGACGGAATTCCCGGCACTCCAAGTCCAGCGGTGATCGGAACAAAAAACGGGAACTGAAAGTATGCCAGAACTGCAGCCATTGGTGACATCTTCCCCTTGGATTTATATTTCTCTTTCAAGTGTACAGCAAATCAAAACTGCATGCATTGCATATGGGGACTGCTGGGGGACAGGTTATTGAGAACATTTAAACGTATTGCATGTATTTGAAAATTGTAAAAGGAAATTGCCTGCCTGCAGGATCCAGTAGATTCTGTACAGAGGCAGATGGCCCACATAGACAGCCAGTGCCAGATCTAAGAAATCTTTCATTAAAGCAAAAACGTGTGTGGATGATCATCGGCATAAACTGAAGTTTGCAAATCAGTGTGTTCTGCTTCTTTGTGATGGTGTGATGTCATTTCCATCCGACTGGTGGCAGTTGTCGGGCACTTGAACTGTCCTGGGGATGTGAATGGGAGAGAACACAGGAGAAACCATCTTTAGGCTGTGATGCTGGATAATGCCCACCCAGTCCCCCACACTTGGTTGGATCAGTTACCAGCCTTCGAGGGCCCCCCCTTGTTCCCACTGAATCCTGGAGGAACTGTGCCCCGCAGTAAGGGGAAGTTGCAGGTGTATCTGGCATGGGAGCCATGGATGGTGGTGAATTCTGTGAAGATGCAAGCACTGGTGCCACAACAGGGATCTGGCCTGAAACAGATGGTCAGCAGCATAACCGGGGGCTGGGTGGGGGGAGAGGGATAATAGAATAAAAAAAACATAAAGCACCAGTCTGGCGCCTTCGTAATAGTGTATTGTGCTGCAGCATTGGAGATCAGACTATGGAGTGATGCAAGATCACCTGAGAATGGACATGTTACAAAGGTGCTGCATCTGGTGTAGGGATAGTGTGGTGCACACAGCTCAACAGCCTTAGCCATTTTTTTTTTTATTTCTTTTTATTATATAATTTTTTTCTTTTAAAACAAAATGACACAGGTAGGACATGTACATTCATTATGATTACAAGTGTGTACATAGTCCACATATAATACAGGAGGGAATAAATAGTAAGTGAGATGGTACATAAATCTCTAATCCATACAGTCTCCACCCCCCCCCCCCAAAAAAAAAAACCTCACCAAATTTAGGGACAAAAGTCATGGTCCACTGCCATTTGGTGAATGATCCATCTCTGCCATCTAGGCCGAAATTGTTGTTCCTTATCCTTCATTTTAGCTATTAAACTTTCCATTTTATAAATGTTCACCAGCATATATCTGTATTCTTGTATGGTAGGGACCCTCTGGGTCATCCTCCATCTTGTAATAACTTTTTGTTTTGCAGCTAGAAGGCAGATAGGAAGCCGTGTTCTAATCCAGGATGGAGTATGTTCTGGGTATATATGTAATAGGAACATTTCTACTGTAAGAGCAACTGGTTGCCCCAGACAGTCTAACATAGCTTTTTGTAAATACATCCAAAATGGCATGAGAATGGGGCATTCCCACATAATGTGACCCAAGTCGGCTAGAGAGCACCCACAACCCCTTGCCTCCAGCATTTCCCATAACTTGCTGACAGATATTTAATAAGCCTTGCAGGTGATCTAAAATATCTATAGTGACACTTCCACGGACATTTTCTCCATATGTTTGCAGAAGTAATCTTTACTGCTGCTAGAGCCGATTCTTCCCATTATTACCGGAAACCTCCAGGGCAAGGTCCCTATTCCAACTCTGTCGGTCCGAGTCCGTTGACTCAGAAGTTAAGCCGCTCATGATATAGTACAGGGACCCTATTAAATGGTCCCAGTGGTTCCCCTGGATATGATCCATGTACAATTTGAGTAGGGGAAGGGTCGGGCATGTAATCTTGGCCTGGATCACTCTACTCCGTAAAATATAATTTCTGACTTGGAAATACTGAAATAAATCTGAGCTCGGAATGTTATATTTAAGAGTTAATTCTTCAAACGTCAGGACATGAGAGCGCCCCAAAAACTGGAATATGTGTTCCAGTCCAAGACAGCACTATTTAGTAAAAGTCAAGTCAGATTTAGATGGAAAAAACAAATCGTCTTCTGAAAGATTTTTACAGTATTCATGTGTAGTAAGGAAGATTTTCGATTTCCTGATTTTAAACCATATTTTTAGGACCTGTGCCCTTTTTTTTTTTTAACCTCCCCCACGCTCTGGCGTCCACCTCTTCTTCGGGTTGCCTAGTATTCCATGCCCCGGCAGTCCTCTTCTGGAGCTCTCCCACTCACATGCACATTGCAACCATCCCCTGAGTTGTCCTGGCATATCTCATTGCTGGGTGGGTCCCCCTCCTCCGAGGGGGAAGGCACCGGGTGGCAGGGAACCACAGCACACTATTTTTCCACGTTCTTTGGGGGGGGGGGCGCTGCTGTGGTGGAGGAGGCTCCCGGAGGTTTGCAGGAACATGCAGCACGGAGGCCGTCATCCGGTGGCACCGAAGCTGTTTTTCCGGCTTTTCTAGTTCCCTCCTGCGCCGCTATATGTAGTATCCCTGGTCACCACCAGGGGCCACGACAGAGCGGAGCTACCTCCCCAGGAGAGGCGAGCCGGTAACCACAGCCCCAACACCCTGGTATCCTCCAGGACTTAAAGTTTGTGTCTGCCTCCAGGGCTTGTCCCCCTGGCAGGTTCCCCAACCCCCTCTGTCGAACAGGATCCAGTTCTCTGGGCAGGGCCTGTATAGCCAGATGCAGGTCCTGCGGATGACCAGTGTCATGCTGCTAGCTGGAAGTTTCCTCTCTTCTCCCCAGGAGGTGAGGACATGCAGTGCCATCATAATGTACATTGCACACTCCTGTGCAACAGTTGTTGACAGCTGCCGCACTTCTGTACACGTCTGGCGGCCCCAGATCGCCTTTCCCATCGTCTCCACTAGAGGTCAGGCATATGTGGGGTTCCTTGTCCCTCCACCCCCAAAGGAGGAGAGCAGTCTCAAGGATGCTCGATTCCACACACCCTCTACCCTCTGCCCTGTGTTCGCTTCCAAAAACTCAGGTCATTGGCTCTGCAAGCAGTAACGCTACTGCTTTGTTGGCGGGCTGGCCCCTCTATCCCAGCAGCAGCATTCCACCTCTGTCTGCCACACTGACCTCCCAGCCATAACCCAGCTTATCTCCATTCTGGCCTACCTCCTATGATTTAAATGTGAGCATTCACCTAGACAGCTACACCCATATTGTTCCACAGTTAACATGCTGCAATTCATGGTAGCTGATGTCAGAGAAGTGGTCATCCGCAGGAAATTCAGCTGTCAGTAATATGTCTTGGGGCATTAAAAATCTGTTATAGTCTTCAGTTCTGCTGTATTCCCAAGGATATGTACAGGTCTTGTGGGATTCTGCTGAACAGTTTTGTTTAAATTTGGAGGATCAGGGTGGGGGGGGGGAGGCAGGCATAACCGTTTTGGTCTTGCACCAGAAGAGCAATGGGGGGGGGGTCCTACATATTAGGGGTGTGTCTGGCTAAGTGGTCATTTCCCTTTAATAGTGGCTGACTTACTTGAGCTGTCACCTGAGGGACCACTGTTTATGTTTGATCCTCAGAATCCCACACAAGGCTGCCTGGGGGCCGAGAGCATTGGACAAGTGAGGAGCTCGGCTGTCTAGAAAGAAGGGTGCAGACCACAGGGCATTTGCAAACACCATTCTGACTAACCAAGGAGTGGAACTGGCTGTGACAGCAGCCTCTGGCTTGCATCTTGGCTGAAAAAATTGGTGAAGCTGTCGTGACCACGGTCATCGAGGTGGGGGATGTAAGGAACCAAGGAAATACAAATTAATAAAACATCAAACCTTGCAACCATGTGATACTGAGAAAAGGGTTTTGATTGGTTCTGAAAGTGATACATTTATGTTTAGTTATCAGCCCAAACAGTATGGTTTATTTTTTATGATGGCTGGTAAGTAACCAGAGCTCATTGATTGGCTGAGAGAGTCAAGTGTAAAGAATTCTATTGCTGAGCAGGTTGCTTACATGGGTGATGGGAACATTACTGGTATACGAACATATGAAGATGCCAGCAGATGGGGGCCTCACGGTCTGTCAAGTTTGCTCAAGTGTGTAGCTCTCAGTTTTGAATACTGATGCTGCCCCTCCCATCTTTCCACTTGAATACACTGTCTGTTACCTCCTCCCCTCTCCCCTTTCCCATTCTGATTTTGCCCTCAACCCTGCTCACCCCCTATTAAATCCCCTTACTGATGTTTGCATTATCAGTTCTGCAGGCAAAGCATTCCATGGTGCCACCACCCTCTCTGCGAGAAAGTGCCTCTTCAGTTCCCTTCTGAAACCCCCCCCCCACTCAAATTTCTGAGTATGCCCTCTTGTGATCCCTTCCTTTCTATACTTGAACAGAACTTCCTGGTGAACCCTATTTATGCCCTTCAAGTATATGAAGGTCTCAGTCATGTCTCCTCTGCACCTTCTGTCGTCCAAGGAGTACAGTGCATATTTAGCCTCCTTAGTCTCTCCTCATAGTGCCTTTCCCTCATCCCACTTTAGCATCCTGGTTGTTCTTCTCTGCACCTCCTCCAGCAGCATGATGTCCCTTTTTAAGAAGGGGCACCAGAACTGCACACAGTATTTCAAGTGTGGCTTCACCAGTGCCCTGTACAGTGGTAGAATCACCTCCTCACCCCTTGACGTGATTCCCCCTTGATATGCACCCCAGCATCTTGCTGGCCTTTGCCACCACCTTCCTACATTGTGCAGAGTGATTCATGTGGCGTGTGATCATCGCACCTGGATCTTTTTCTTCGGTAGATAGCAATAACTGCACCCCTTCCAGCTGGTAACTGTATTTAGGATTGTTTCCAGAGTGCATAATCATGTACTTCTTAGCATTGAAACCCAACTGCCAGGTGTATGACCATCTCTCCAATGCTTCTAGGTCTTTCTGCAGTTCCGCCCCAAAATCCATCCATTCAAATTCATCAGCAAACAGGCTTATTTGGCTTGCAATCCCATCTGCCATATTGACTTTGTAGATGTTGAATAACACCGGTCCCAGCAGTAAACCCTGCGGTACCCCACATGTGACTGCCCATGGTGTTGATAGTTTTCCCCAACCACCATTTCTGTTGTCTGTTTTCCAGCCAGCTCCCAATCCATCTGACTCCCCAGGTCCCTCAGCTTGCCTGTCAGCTTCCCATGTGGCACAGAGTTGAAGGCCTTGCTGAAGTCTAAGTACAGGACATCAACCGCTTTGCTTTCTTCCAGAGCTTTAGTCACCCAGTCATAAAAGGTCACGAGATTGGTCTGGCAAGACCTTCCTTTGGTGAACCCATGCTGCCTGTCATCAAGGAGACCATCCTCCTCCAGGAATGCTACACTATTCTTTCCTTCAGGATAGTCTTCATTAATTTCCTCACAGTCAACGTGAGGTTTACCAGCCTGTAATTCCCTGGTTCCTTCCAAGAGCCACTCTTGTGGGTAGGCACCACATGTGCCATCCTCCAATCCAGAGGTATGCATCCCGCTAGAAGTGATGTGTTGAACACCTCAGCCAGAGGCGCTGCCAGGACCCCTGCTAGCTCCTTTAGGACCCTGGGGTGTATCCCGTACAGTCTTGGTGCTTTATCTGTCCCTAGAGACCTTAGTCCCTCTAGCACTCTGCACAGGGATCTCCTCTTCCATTACCCTGGCTCCCCCTTCTTTCCTTACCATACCCTGCTCCTGTTGACCAGGTGCCTCCACCTCCCTTGTAAAAACTGAACAGAAGTATTCATTTAACACCTCTGCCTGTTCAGCACCCCCCCCCTTCCCATCTGCCTTCTGTCTTAAGTCTAGATATCTGCTCCCTGGAATTCTTTCTATCTGTGATATATTTAAAGAACCCCTTTTCACCCCTTTTAATCCCTTGAGCAAGCCTTAGCTCCTTCATAACCTTGGCTGCCCTTACCACTCTGGTCACCTCCCTGGAGCACCTGATATAATTGTCCTTATCCGCTACTCTACCGGTCCTCTTGTAGCTTTTAAAGGCTGCCCTTTTTTCCCTCATCTTGGTCTGTACTTCTTTGGTACACCAGCTTGGTTTATTAGACCTAGCCTTCTTACTGCTCCACTCAGTACTGGAGTTTGTGGCCTTCACCAGTCCCAGCTTTATGATGCCCCATTTCTGGGTGGTGCCCATGTCTGGACGTATATGGTGGCACATGCCTCCCTAGTACTTCAGCCATCTTAGTATATGCTTATGTTTTCAATCCTGTACTCTTTAAAAAGGAAATGAGAAAAAATGCGTTTATGTAGGCTGCTTGGTTTGTGATTCTGTATTCCATCTCTCTCTAGGAAGTATTTGGAGAAGATGGAGAGGCTTTAAAGGAGTCTTCCAATAAGAAGCGTCGCATCCCGCGATTCGAGGAGGTGGAGGAGCCCGAAGTCATCCCAGGTCCACCTGCAGAAAGCCCTGGCATGCTCACTAAATTACAGGTTGGTACAGTGAGGTTTAGAGTGCTTATTAGCCAGTGTAAAGGCCAAGTGGATAGACCAATTGGTTCACATATTGTTTCGGCATTTAGGCCCTTGTAGCTCGTAATGCCCTTAGTCTGAATGATGTGACCCCTTATCAGTAGCCAGGATTTCCCCAGTTGGTATCAAGGAAAGCTGATTTATTTAAAATGTCAAGATTTTCACTTCTTCTTTTTCATTTTTTTTAAATCTTTAGGCATTCATCTGTGCACAGCTGTATATAGCCACTTAAATGGCGGCCAAAACAGTTGGATTTTTATTAGTGCCTACCTTTGATTTCTGGAAGTTGCCAACTAAGGGGTCTGAATTTCAAAAGCACATTTAAATTTTTTTTTTAAATATACTTTATTTTTGTACATTTAGTTAAGAAACATACAAAATACATTGTTTGAATCCAGGTATAGGATTTCATTTCAGGAACATTATGATAGGTAATTCTGAGCCCTTCTTTCATTGTTACAGCAGATAGGGGTACATATCGAATTCTAGGGACACGGATATGTTGTTCATCCACACTGTCTGCCAGGTTCCTTGCCGCTTTAAATCTTGCTGGAAGGTCTTCAAGCTGGCTTCTCCCACCCACCTGGGTGGTAAAACTCTCGGCTCCGCACCATGACGTCAGATCTTCCTTACCGCTTGGAAGCTCATTTTCCCTCCTTAACGCTCTGCGTAGAGACTGGATCCTAACTCTTCGGTTCAACCGAAAATAATTTTAAAATTCTCAAGACTTCGGTCAAATTCTTCCCTCGCGGCTGCGATGGACAAATCAGCTCCCGGTTTTCGGCGGTGCCCATGCGGTCAGATGATGTCCAGGACGGATCCGCACTCCACGTGCGGCTACTGCCTCGGCCTTGACCACAACCCGCAGGCCTGCGAGTTGTGTAGATCTTTCTCGGCCAACGTCCTTGAAGACCGTGCTGCCTGGTTACAACTTGGGTGCCCTGAGAAATGCTATCCGCGGGTGAAGTCCAAGGAGGCTCATTGGGCGGTGTCCGGCGGCTGGTTTGGCTGAGCAACTTGAGCAGATGATCGCCCTCAAGGAGGAGGCGGCCCAGGCCACATCCTCATCTTCCTCGGTCGCAGCATTTATCCCGCTCTCTCTGGGATCCTCCTACACAGCTTCTTTTAAGGAGCTTTGCCATTCCCTCTCCACGAAGGGAGAGAGGCCATCGGGACACTCTTCTTGGTCAAAAAAGGAGGACTCTAAGGGTAAGTCACACCATCGACATTCGTGGGAGCGGGAGAGGTCCCTTCCCCAGACAGTCGACACTCTACTTTGGCCGAGATTGCGGCTAAGGATGCTGGCTTCACGGTGTCCCTGTCAGGTCAGCCGGCCCAGACACCCGTTGACGCGGTCGAGATTTTTCTTGACCCGTCGGACAGGCTGTTGACTGGTGAAGCCGACAACCCTTCTTCACCAGTTCCCCCGGTGGAAACCGAGGACTTGCCTGCGCCTCCTGTGCCGGAGTCCCCGGTCAAGGTTCCCAAGCTGAGGGAGGAACGGGTGTCCCTCGCTCCCTCCCAGACCCACCCTCGGAAACACCGCGGGTCTTGGTCTCAGTCTTGGACCTCGTCTCGGTCCAGCCGATCCCACCGACGTCGGCGGTCTCGGCATCGAGGTAAGCGGTGGTGCTGCTCGTCCTCGTCTTCCTCCTCGGAAGAGGAGAGGCTTCGGCGCAAATTGCGTTGACACTATGAGGACTTAATGTGGCAGCAACTCCTTTTGTCCGGGAACAAGCCGACACCGTCGCCTTCCCCGGCCATTAAGTGACTGTCACCCGAAAGGCCAAAACAACCCCTCGCGGTGGTCGAGGTGCCCAAGCCAGGGCTGGTTGTTCAGCCGAAACCAGCTGCCCCACTGATTGTGGTGGAACCTCCGCCTCCACAACCAAAATCGAGGGGCTCTGACCAGGGATTCTCGGTAGTGTCATGGTCTGCTCCACCGGTTGTCTGTCACCCTCACTCCCGACTGTGCTCGGCAGGTGGAGGGTGCCTCAGGCCCCGGGCAGCCCTTTGCAGACTCCTTGGAGTCTGACGACGACTCCTCCCTGTTTTCCAGGCCCCATAACCTGGAGTCCTCCGGGGGGGCAGTCGATGGACGAGAGCCCATCATCATTCATGGGTCTGCTTCGACTCATCTCGGAGTCCACCGGGATGCAGCTCGAGCCCGTATCCAAGCGGGCCAAGTATCCCCTCACGGAGATACTGGACTGAGGGGATTCTCCCACGGAGGCCTTTCCGGTGGCTGAAGCCATTGTTGGCCCAGCCTTGGAGCTGTGGCAGCAGCCGGCTTCCTGTCCTGTGCCTTTGGCCAGAATGTATGCGGTCCCTACCGGCTCTTTGTCCGGTTTTGACACCTTAAGTGGAGGGTTGGTCTGAATAGCGTTTTCTGGCGCTCCGGGAGCGCTAGGGATGTGCATAAGCCCCTCCCGACAAGGAGTCCAAGAAGCTGGACTGTGCCGGGCGCAAGGTGTATGCTGCGTCCTTCCTCGGCCTCCGTCAGACCAGCTCGGCCGTACTGATGGCGCACTTCTCCCATGCCCTCATGGGCTCCCTGGATGAGGTGATCCCTCATCTCCCAGCCGACCTGCAGACTACGGTCAAGCAGGTGCGGGATCAGGGAAGGGTAGTGGTGAAACAGCAGCTCCAAATGGCTCTAGACATTGGAGACTTCTGTGCCCGATCAGTAGCGGCCGCAGTGGCCATGCGCCGCAGAGCCTGGCTGAGGATATCCACCTTTACGGCGGATAACCAGCACAAATTGGCAGACGTCCCCTTCTTGGGGACTGACCTGTTCGGCCCTGGAGTGGAAGGCCACCTCCAGAGGATTGAAAAGTCCAACGCTACCCTGGACTTGGTCACCTCTGCTCAGAAGGACAAGGGCCGTCATCAGCAGCATAAGTCCTTTCGACCTTCTGCCCCAGCGGCATGTCCGGCCCAGCAACACCAGCATCAGGGCCAGCAGGCTCATGCTTGGCACCCCAAAGCCAAGCCTGCGGCTTCCTCCAACAGGAAGCAAGGAGGAAAAGGCCCAGGAGGGCCCTCCTCCAAGCCTGCCCAGTGACGGGTTGAGGTGTGTCACCCCTAGCCTTGTCACTCCCCCCGGGTTTCCCCTGTGGGGGGATGGCTCCGCCACTTCCTTTCTGCCTGGTCTGCTATCATCACGGACCGTGGGGTGTTGGAGGTGGTAGGAAAGGGTCTGCCTCTGGACTTCGAGCAGGCCCCGCCCTTCCGAGCCGTCGCCCCACGAGGGGCTACGGGGTCCACAGCCTCTCTGTTGGCTCATCGAGCCGACATTGCCCTGCTCCTCGAAAAGGAGGTGATCAGGAAGGTGGCGGATCCTCCACCAAGCCTGGGGTTTGTGTCCAGGTATTTCCTGGTCCCGAAACGGACGGGGGGCTGGCGCCCCATTCTAGACCTGCACGACCTGAACAGGTTCCTAAGGTCTCGAACCTTCAGGATGGTCACTCTGGCTCAGATCATTCCATCCTTGGAGCGAGGCGTGTGGTTCTGTTCTCTGGACCTCCAGGATGCGTTCTTTCACGTCCCAATCCGTCCATCCCACCAGAGATTCCTCTGCTTCAGGGCAGAGGGGTCCCTCTAAGAGTTCCGGGCCATGCCCTTCGGCCTTTCTCTAGCTCCCAGGGTCTTCACCAAATGCATGGCAGTGGTGACAGCATTCCTGCGGTGCTGAAGGGTCTGGGTGTACCCCTACCTGGACGACAGACTGATTGCGGCGTCCTCCAGAATGGAGGTGTAGCGGTCCAGGGCTCTGGCACTCCAGGTTTGCTCTCAAGTTGGCCTCCTTATCAACGAGGCCAAGTCTGAACTCGTGCCAAAGCAGGTGATACAATTCATCGGGGCAGAGCTCGACTCTCTGCGAGCCAGAGCACGGCTCCTGGCGGACAGGGCCGAGGTTCTTTCCTCCTTTGCCCAATAATTTCAGGTTGGGCAATTGTGCCCTTCCCGGCACTTCTTGCGCCTCCTGGGCCTCATGGTGGCCTGCACCAGCGTGGTCCATTGGGCCCGTTGGCACATGCGTCCCCTACAGTGGGGACTGGCCAGCCAATGGTCACAGCGCTCAGATCCTTTGGATCAGCTAGTGACAGTGACCCAGGAGATGTGGAACGCTCTCCAGTGGTGGACCGTTTCAGCTCATCTGCAGGAGGGCATCCAGTTTGTCCGCCCCGAGCCGACGGTCTGTCGACCGATGCCTCTCTGATGGGTTGGGGTGCCCATCTGGGGGAGCACAGAGCACACGGCCTCTGGTCCCTTCGGGAGTGCCGATGCCACATCAACCTGCTGGAGCTTCGAGCGGTTCGTCTAGCCCTCACCGCCTTCGCTTCGTTTGTACGGGGTCAAGTGGTCCAGGTCCAGACGGACAATACCACGACCATGTACTACCTAAACTGGCAGGGCGGGACGCGCTCCATGCCTCTGTGCAGGGAAGCTCTCCGCATTTGGTCCCTCGTGCGCAGCCTGGAGGCGGATCTCCTAGACATCCATGTGGCGGGAGCCTCCAACACTCTGGCCGATGCCCAAAGCCAGATAGGGGCTGCGTCCCATGAGTGGTCTCTCCTGCCGGAGGTAGTACAAGATCTGTTCTCCCACTGGGGCACACCTCAGCTGGACCTGTTTGCCTCCAGGGAGAATGCGAAGCTGAGGCTGTTTCATGCCCACCCCCCTCAGCAGGGCTCGCTGCAGGGGGATGCCTTCTCGAGGCCGTGGACCCCGGGCCTCTTCTGTGCCTTTCCCCCATTTACCTTGACCCACAAGGTGCTTCTCAAGGTGAGGAGGGACAAGGCGCAGGTGATTCTGGTATACAGAGCCCCAGACTGGCCCCACCAGTTCTGGTATCCAGATCTCCTCAGCCTCAGCTCCAGGCTCCCGAGGCGGCTTCCAGCGCGCCCGGACCTGATCTCAGTCAACCAGGGGAAGGTACTCCACCCGGACCTTCAATCCCTGCACCTGACGGCCTGGTTCCTGAGCGGCTAGAGTTCCAGGCCTTGGGTCTTTCCAACGAGGTTCTCAACGTTGTTGAGGCATCCTGTAAGGAGTCGACCAGAAAATGCTATGCCTTCAAATGGAAGAGATTCTCCATTTGGTGTCAGGATAAGGGGTTGGACCCTTCCTCCTGCTCTTTGGCCAGCATTCTGGACTACCTATGGTCCCTTTCTCAGCAAGGGCATCGGTCGACGACCCTTAAGGTGCACCTGGCAGCCATCTCTGCTTACCGGGCGTGGGCTGGAAAGCAGTTGGTGGCACAGGAGAAGGTGGTTGGGCGCTTTTTCAAAGGCCTTGATCACATATCCCCTTCGGTGCGAGAACCTCCACCTCCGTGGGAGCTACTGCTGGTATTGGCTAAGCTCATGGGCAAGCCATTCGAACCAATGCACAGGTGTGACATCTCTCACCTGTCGTGGAAGACTGCCTTCTTGGTGGCTATCACATCAGCCAGAAGGATGGGAGAACTCCAGGCACTTTCCATAGAGTCTCCTTATCTGGTCTTCCACAGGGACAAGGTTGTCTTGCGCCCCCACCCGAAATTCCTTCCGAAGGTGGTGTCGGAGTTTCACCTTAACCAGGTGTTGACTCTGCTGGTGTTTTACCTCAGTCACACCTTGGAGGCCGAATATAGGCTCTATACTTTGGAGCCTAGAAGAGCGCTTTCTTGTTATAAGGAGCGGTTGGCTGAAGTTCGGGGAGAGGTTTGCCACCTGTTTGTCACCTTCACTGAAGCCGCACCTGGCAGACCTACAGCCAAGCGAACGATAGGTAGGTGGGTCACCTCCTGCATAGATCTCTTATAGGTTGGCGGGCATGGAGCCTCCCAGAGGGATAAGAGCTCATTCTATCCGCCATACCGCTGCTTCCAGGACATCCCTATCCAGGAAATCTGCAGGGCTGCTACCTGGAAGTCAGCACACACCTTCATTACCCACTGCCTCATCAGCCTTGAGTCACGCCGGGATGCTGGTTTTGGGGCCTCGGTTCTCCAGTCCTTATTCCCTGACTAGGGGGTGTGCGCCTTGCCTCCCTCCTCCCGGAGAACTGCTAGGAGTCTGCCAGTAAGTGTGGATAGAACAACATATCCATGTCCCTAGAAATACAGGTTACTCACCTGTAACAAGAGTTCTAGGAATGGTATATGTTGTTCATACGCATAACCTGGCTTCCAGCGGGCTAGATCTGGCGTCATGGGGCGGAGCCGAGAGTTTTACCACCCGGGTGGGTGGGAGGAGCCAGCTTGAAGACCTTCTGGCAAGATTTAACGCAGCAAGGAATTTGCCAGTAAGTGTGGATGAACAACATATACCATTCCTAGAACTCCTGTTACAGGTGAGTAACCTGTATATTTTCGAGGGGAGCTCTTGCAGCAGGTGGCTTTCCCACCCACCTGACCCCGGGGACTAATATTACTATTTTCTCTTTGGGGATAGGAGATCTTCCTGGGTTTCTCCATCTGTTTTCAGCCGGGTCTCCGGCAGGAGAACTGGGGTGGTGCTGGGGGACCGCCCCCTTTATACCACGTGTGATGTCTGGGCAGAGCAGATGTCGGGGGCAGTCCCCCGCTACAAACTGCTAGCTAGAAGTTTTTTCTGTGGGGTCCTGACACCTGGCGGCTTAGTCCTAATGGTATTATCTGCTGCAAGAGCTCCTCTCGAAGAGCTACTGTTACGATAAGTTCTTGCGTAACTGCACTTTTTAGCTAACGTAACACATGCCCTGGAAATCCTTCTTGGGATCATAAAATGGATCTTGTTGAATTTAATGGCTTTTTATGAAGGTTTTTCTTTGGACTAGTTTCAGACTGGTGGTGTACTAAGGTGACATCATGGCTGGGACTGCATTTAGACCAACTTTACCATTCCACCTAATCAGGGCTACATATCATACAATTTGTCTCTGTCAGTATACTCCAAGATAACTCATGCCATAGTATTAGCTCCGGCATCAATCAGCCTGCTGTAGAAATTGTTCCCAGACAATCTCTCCCCCCCCCCCCCGAAAAAAAAAAAAAATATATATATATATATATAAATTTAATAAAATAAACTCCAGGGAGGTTCAGGTTGGAAACGTATTGTACAGGGAGCCAATTGATGCTGGAGCGCCAATAGTGTAGTGTGAGTTGTCGTAGAGCAGTTTGACATGTCACCCCTAATCAGGCAGCAGCATCTGTCTTGTTTGGAATTGTCACCTTTGCATAATCTTAAAGGTCAGGTAGGCCTACAGAAGTAACCCTGTAGCCTCTCACCAGGAGGAGGAAAGCTGCTGCTACTCCTCACTGTTCTAACCAAATCTTTTTTTTTTTTTTTTTATCATCAACAGATTAAGCAGATGATGGAGGCAGCGACGCGCCAGATCGAGGAGAGGAAAAAACAGCTTAGCTTTATCGCACCACCAGTGCAGACTACGGTATGGCCAGTTACCACTCTCAAAAACATCTTGTTTTAGAGGGTGTAGCATTATTTCTCCATACTGAGTAACACCTGATTATGAAAGTTGGAAAAAAGTGTTTTTTTTGGTTTTGTGTGTTGCACACAGCAATGCAGTGAAACATGGTTTTCCAAAAAGTGTTTCTAGCATCTGTTAATAAAATATCCACAATACGTGTTAAATCTTATTTCTAGGTGATTCCTAGTCTCGCCAGTATTCTAGTTTTTTTTTTTTTGCATTTCTTTTTTATTGAAGATTTTTGCAAGGTGACACAGCACGGGACCGTTACAACAACATAACAGTGGATATGAGAGTACAGAATACTAAAATACTACACTGTGAATGCTCACCTCATACTACACCATGAATGCTCTCTTCACTATATTATCATACCGTGCTCAATGGCTAAGACAGTCAACATACAAAGTCTGGTCTGTAATTTGGCATATAGTAGACCCAACAAGCCCATATTGTATCAAACAGATGTACAGCATGGTTTTATTTTTTCACAGTACTAGTTTTTTTTTTTTTTTACTTTGTTTTATTCACTTTTAAATGAACATGCCAAAGTGCTACATTCGATGGAACAAGATAATGATAGAGCACGCAAAAGCATTAATACAAATATGTTAGCGTCAGGAGTATGAGGCCACTGAATTATGATACATGTGGGATGTTATCCAAAGAAGACACTTGTGAACACACTGTAAAAGGGCAGAGAGTCCGGGCAGGATTGTTCAGGATTGCCAACCACATTAGAACCTGTGGGATGAAGACGTGTTTAGGCAGAAAATAAGGGCTATAACATATATGACCTTGAAGCCATTGTTTCCACTTAGTTAAAATTTAGGTTTTAGGTGAATTATATTTCCCTATCACCGCATTTAGCCCAGCTAATAAGTAATTCAACTTTGTAAAACAAACTAAGTATAATAAACCATCAACAGTAATTTAAATGGAACCAAGAGACTGGTAACTTGAACTGCATAGAGATACAGAGTTGCTGTAGGCTAGTATATTAAGGCTCATTTAGATTCTGCATTCAGTGTTACATAAATTTCAACAACAGTTGAGTCCCAGCTAAGGAGCTTTAGAAAGTATCAGAACAAGCTGTGCCATAAACAGTGTGCTTCTTGTGGTCAACGCTATTTGTAAAAGTAGGCATCAAATGTAATTTCTATGACATGGTGAAAACTAAACATAATTAGTCTGGAGAGCCATTCCTTGAAAGCCTTCCCAAACATGGAGAAGGAAAAATATTTAAGGAACCATGAAGAAAAAGTATGTGGTGTGGTTTCCCATCCTCAATACTTGCCGATCTCTATTCCGTAACTAGAACATTGAAAATCACTCCCAGCAGACCTCAGGCTTCCTCTTCTGAGTCATTTGGCAGGGAATGTTCTTGAGGTGATCTGTTCCAAAATTCAGCCACAGTAAGATTTACTCTCTTCCCAGCTTCTTCCAGATTGTTAAATTGCTTGGTTTTGCCACTGTGATATGGAGGCGAGCCAGAGCTAACAGAATGGGCCACCCCCAAGAGGGGACCAAATAGCTTGTGGCGACTATAAGTTGCATAAGACCAGTCTGGGAAGATTTTTATTTTATGCCTTCCATGGTTAGGGGATAGTTGGTTCTTGCCCACTGCAGGATTGTGTCTTGGCCATCTGGGCCAGCCATAACCACCAGGATTGTATGAGCTGTCTCCCAGTTTGCTTGGGCCCATTGGACGTTAATCTGAAAAGCATATTTTAAGGTGTCCAGATCCAGCTGTCTCTCTGGTAGGATATGGGATTGCAGCCGTTGTTTAAAGAGCTAGTGTACTGCCTGGAATGAACAGTAATTTTCAAACCCCAGGAAATCTTACTGTATTCTGACTTATGCAGTATGGTCTCACCATAGGACTGCCCCGGAGCTGAAATGGTTAATAGAACCTATGCAAATGATGGAATGCTAGGCTCGAGCTCAGTTTTCAAATCACTGTCCCTGGTAAACCGTTCTAAACTGTCAGATTCTTCACTCTACTTGCCTCAGTAAGACGTCTCCGGAGAGCTCTCCTTCATCGCTTGAAGAAGCTTTATTTTCTCGGTTTATTCACTAGTAAAATTTATTTTATTGATATTCTTTTCACTGTCCTTGGTTTTCAGGTAGTAATTGTTTAGATTTTAGTCAAGTAGGGATAAGTAGTCGCTTTCCTCCTGGTTCTTCAACCGAGGGGGAATCGACAGTCTTCCTATTTTATTTTACTAATTAAATTTAAGTTACCTTTTCTGTTCCGACTCGGTATAGTCATTTTTTTTTCCATTTATCTGTGTTTTTACCGGGTAACTCCATGGTTTAATTTGTATTTCAATTCAACTGGGGTAACTCCTGGTATTCTGTTCTGTTTTCATTCTATGGTACGCCTGTTTTTTTTTCTGTCGGGTCACGTAACCAAAAGGATTTTACTTTGCTGTGGTGATCTGGGTCATGTCACAGAAAGCTAAAAAGAGAGCAGGACCCACAGGTTTCCAGCACTGTACTGAGTGTGGGGAACTTTTTGCAAAAGCAGATCCACACTTAATTTGTTTATTCTGTATGGGGTCTGACATTTTACAGATAAATTGTGAGATTTGTGCTAACTTTCCACAGTCCATCTTGGATAGACTGTTTAAAGGACTGTCAAAGAATGGCTGATAAGGCTGCTAACCCAACCGCGGACCAACCGGATGACCCGGGAGAGCTGCCCTCTGAAAGCGGTGATAGCTCTATTTAAAAAAAAAAAAAAAAAACGAACCACAGATAAGGCTGCTGAACTGGCCGTTGCGGTCAAGAAAAAGAAGGAAAAGCACCAGGAACCACAACCAAAACAACCTGCGGTTCCTTCTACCAAGAAGACCGCTGATGCGATCAGGATTATTCAGTCATTACAGTCCCCGGTTCCGGTTGACAAGCAACAGTTTCCACGAACTCCCAGTGCAAGTGTTAGCCCCAGTTTAATAGACCAAGCTGAAGATCCTGATGGGGACAATGACTTTGGAAATAAGCCTGATGATGAAGAAGAGGAAGAAGAAGAAGAAGAAGAAGAAGATGATGATGATGATGATGATGATGATGATGATGATGATGATGATGATGATGATGATTATTTTGGGGATCCTATTGATCCAGACATTTTCCCTGATCCTTACAGACCAGATTCCCCTGACAAGGGAACAGAGGATTTTACCTCCTATTTTGCTTTTATGAAGCAAGTGGCTCAATCCCTCTACCTCCTATCCCAGGAATCTGCGGAGGATGAGGAGGAAGAGAATTTTATAAAAAGAGGAGATGATGGATGTGCTTCCATCAGAGAGGCTACTCCTCCCTCTCCATAAGTCTCTAAGCAGACTGTGAAAGTTCTGCAAAACCCCACTTCTATCCCACCCACAGACAGGAAGGTGGGTAGGAAATACTGGGTGGCTAAGTCTGGGGCTGAATTCCTCTTTGGGCACCCCAGCCATGAAGGTGTGGTACAGGCTGCAGCTTGTGACAAAGCTGGCATCCCTCTGGCCTCTCACCCTCCAGACAAGGATTCTAGGAGGGTGGATTCCATAGTTAAAAAAGTGTACTTGGGTTCTTCTCTGGCTGTTAGGCAGGCATCTTTACATGGCCTATACAGCCAGATATCAGAAACTTATGTGGACCACAGTATTGCAAATTGCTAAGGCAGCCCTCTTCTCTCCCCCATGGTTGCTGACTTGGAGGAGGCTGCAAAAAGGGGTATTGAAGCTGATAAGACGCAGTTCAGGATGGCAGTGGACTTGAATGACACTGCATCCAGGCAGATGGCATCTGCTGTGTCCCTCAGAAGGTTTGCCTGGCTTAGAACCACTAACCTGACACAAGATGCCCAGACTAAGGCCATGGATTTTCCATGTGACCCTGTGTCTCTGTTTTGGGGAGCAAACAGAGGCATATATGAAGAAAATGGACGAATACAAGGCTGCATACAAAAGTGCAGCAGCCAAAGAAAGAGCTGCTACCACCCAGAAGCATCATGCAAGGGATAGCAGAGGCAGGCCTACTTATAGGCCTTTCTTCCAGCCTCCAGTTTTCCTCCAGTATCAGCCCAGGGGATACTTCAGAGGCAGGGGCAGTGGCCGCACTGCATCTAGTGTTCAGCCAGTAGCACAGTCCAGACAGACAACCTGAGATGACTGTTTGGGTCGCCTCCCCAACTCCAGTAGGGGTCAGGCTGGCCCATAACTCTAGGGGTGGAAAAATATCACCACAGACAATTGGGTTCTGGAAGTAGTGGGCCAGGGACTTGTCCTTAGCTTCAAAGCTATGCCAAAGCTGAGGTCAAGAGTTTTCAAACCCTCTTCCCCATCAGAAACAGCCCTGCTGGAAAAGGAAGTTTCAAGCCTTCTGCTACAAAAGGCAGTGGAACCAGTCTCTTCCAACCAGATGGGAAAATGCCTGTATTCAAAGTGCTTCCTCACAAAGAAAACTGGAGTGGCGATCCATTCTGGATCTCAAATACTTAAACAAGCATCTGTCAAAACCAGAATTCGAGATGGTTACTCTGGATACCATGCTACCCACCCTAAGACGGGGAGACTGGTTAGCATCCCTGGATCTGAAGGACACCTACTTTCACATCCCAATCAGAAGGCCACACAGAAAGTACCTCAGGTTCAGGTTGTCATCCGGTCATTACCAATTCAGGGCAATGCCTTTCGGACTGACATCTGCTCCAAGGGTTTTACAAAATGTCTAGCTGTGGTAGTGACACATAAGGCGACAAGTGGTATCAGTGTTCCCTTACCTAGACGACTGGCTCATAGTGGGCCAGTCACACCAGCAAGTAAGGGAGGCCCTGTCAATAACACAAGCCACTCTACTCATTGGGGTTCTTGGTGAACCACGAAAAGTCTGATCTTACTTCGAGAGGGCTCTTGCAGTAGGTAATTACATATGGGACTGACGTCGGCAGGCGGCAGGACCCCGCGGAAAAATTTCTAGCTAGCAGGCTCTGGTGAGGACTGCCCTCGCCAGGTGACCGGCTCTGTATAAAGGGGCGGTCCATCACACCCGCCTTCCAGTTCTTTCTCGCCGTTGGTTTATGCCAGTGCCTCGCGGAAAAGTTCCTTGCTCGTCAGGCTTCTTTGTCAGTAGTTTTACTGAGTATTTTCGAATTTTTTTTTTTTTTTCCCTCAGCCACATCGTCGGTTGTGATTAGTGCCGCTCATGGCCGGACAGCTCAACCCAAACATGTTAGCTCGTCTCCACCTGACAAGGAATCCCGCCTTCTGGACCAGTATGGCAAGAAGATATTTGCTTCTTCCACTCTGGGTATTAGGGCCCTGAACTACGTTGGCCACATGGAGGATTACCAGAAGACGATTTTTAGTGAGGTGGAATCGAAACTGGACTACCTTCCTGACTCTCAGGTCAAGCAGGAAGTGGCTGACCTGGTCCGCTCTGCACGTTCGGCCAGTCGGCACATTCTTCGTGCGACCTATGATGCAGTGGACACTGCTGGGAGGAGCTCGGCTTTCACTGTAGGTTTACGGCGTCACGCTTGGTTCAGAGTGTCAGGGTTGGTCCCGGAAGTGTAGTCCACTATCCAGGAAGCGCCTTTCTGGGGTTCGGTGCTGTTCGGGGGTGATGTCAAGGACATCATCACAGACCTTCAGGAGAAGGGGACGGCACTAAAGTCTGTTGACTCTATGTACCGTCCCCATAAATCGCAGCGCCGTCCCTTTCACAGACGGAATCTGCCCAAATCGAGACCACAGGGAAAGAGGGCCACTAAATGTCGGGGGCCCCCCAGCTGCCAAGCCCCCCCACCCAAAAAAGCAGCTGGAGCTTCAGCTGCGGCGCTGCCCCACACCACCTGACTCCTTCCCTCTCCCACTACCTCTGGGCTTCCCGGAGGAACCGGTAGGAGGGAGGTTTTCCCTCCACCTTCCGCGCTGGGAGAGAGGATAACATCGGATTCATGGGTGCTCCAGCTAATCGCAGAAGGACACTCAGTAGAGTTTCTGCAGAAACCACCTCGTCGTATTCTCGGGAACATCTTATTCTGGTCCAGGAAGAAATTTCAGCACTTTTACTGAAAGAGGCAATAGAACCTGTCCCCCTTCCCTTGCAAAGAATGGGTTACTATTCCCACTTCTTCCTGGTTCTGAAGAAGACAAGAGATGTAAGACCTATTCTAGATCTCAGTTCCCTAAACCTTTTTTGTGGAGTACAAGAGGTTCAGGATGCTCTCACTGCAGAGTCTTCTGCCCCTCCTCCGCTCGGGCCAGTGGCTGTGTGCGCTGGATGTGCAGGACGCTTACCTGCACATAGCTATTCGCCCGTCTCACCGCAAATATCTTCGTTTTGCTTACCAGGGGGACCACTACCAGTTGAAGGCACTTCCATTGGGCCTCTCCTCGGCCCCTCGAGTTTTTATCAAATGCCTTGCAATGGTGGCGGCCTACCTGCGTACCCGGGGGGGTACAGGTTTTCCCGTACCTGGACGATTGGCTCCTCGTGGTGGCCTCGTCCAGGGAGGAACTCCTGCACTGCCTCTCCCTCACCCAGCAGGTCTTTGCCTGTCTGGGAATTACCATCAACCATTCCAAGTCTCACTTGATCCCATCCCAGAGGCTTCAGATTATCGGGGCGATACTGGACACGACCCTAGGCAGGTCTTTTCTGCCTCCGGACAGGGCGGCCACACTCCAGACTCGGATAAGCCTGTTGTCCGGCCTCAGACGGGTCAGTGCATGGTCAGTTCTTCGCCTCCTCGGGCTTATGGTGTCTGCTATCCTGACAGTCCCTTGCGCTCAGCTCCACATGAGGGTCTTTCAGTGGACGCTTTGCTCTCAATGGGATTACTTGGACCTAGTCTCCTCTCCCATGATTCAAGACTTACAATGGTGGATGGTTCGAGAGAAGAACCTTTTTCGGGCAGTTCCATTCTTCCTTCCTCCTCCCTCCCAGACTCTGACCACAGACACCTCAGGCGAAGGTTAGGGAGTCCATCTCGGTCCACATCGGACCCAGGGCTCTTGGTCCAAGCTCAAGCAATCATTGCACATCAATGTGTTCGAACTTCGGGCGGTGCTCTATGCTCTCCAGGCCCTCCTCCTACATCTTCTTCCAGGCCACCTAGCCGTCCAGACAGACAATATGCGTGTGGTATGGTACATCAGTAAACAGGGCGGGACTTGGTCCTACCCTCTCTGCAGGGAAGCGATGAGAATCTGGAGTTGGGCAGCACAGCACGACCTTCACCTCTTGGCATTTCATGTTCCAGGGGTCGAGAACTCCTTAGCAGACAAACTAAGTCGCTCGTCTGCTCAAGCTCACGAGTGGGAGCTGGATCAGGGGGTCCTAGACGATATCTTCCTACGTTGGGGAACACCTCAGGTGTACCTGTTTGCTTCACCTCTAAACGCAAAGCTTCCTGTCTATTGCTCGCTCGTTCAAGAGCGAGGCATTTTCTGGAGAGATGCTTTGTCTCCAGATTGGAGAGACAGATTCGTCTATGCATTCCCCCCCGATTCCTCTGATCCCGCATGTCTTGCAGAAACTAGGTTCAGAAGGAGCATGAATGATTCCGATCACTCCTTTCTGGCCCAGGCAAGTTTGGTTCTCTCTACTGCAACAATACTCAGAGGAGCCTCCTCTTCCGCTGTCTCGGATTCTGTTGACCCAGGAGCAGGGGACTCTGGTTCATCCAGGTCTCAAGTCCCTTCAACTGCATGTGTGGCTCCTGCAGACATAGCTCAAGTCCGCTTTGGGGTTTCTCCCCAGGTGGCTGAGATCTTGGTGGAGGCTAGGAAGCCCTCCACTAGGTCTACTTATGCCATGAAGTGGAAACTGTTCTCAATCTGGGCTGCTTCAAAAGGCTTCGAGCCTTTCTCTTGCTCAGTTGGGTGACTGGTGGAGTACCTGCGTCACCTCTTTGACCTGGGTCTTAGTCACTTGTCTCTGAAGGTACACATGGCGGCCATTTGGGCCTACCACGTTCCCTTCGCAGATAGGACTTTTGCTCAACTGGCAGTCTCTAAGACTTTCCTCAGAGGGGTTCTTCATTTGAGACCCCCATCCAAGTTCCTGCCCCTCCTTGGGATTTGAACTTCGTTCTTGAGAAGCTTACTTTGCCTCCCTTTGAACCAGCGGCCTCAGCAGGCATGAAGTTCCTTTCATGGAAGACGCTTTTCCTAGTGGCCATTACCTCTGCTCTGAGGATTTCCGAGCTGCAGGCCCTGATGTGTAAAATCCTGTACTTGATTTTTCACAAGGAACACGTGGCTTTGCGCACCAATCCTAAGTTTCTCCCTAAGGTGGTAGCGGAATCTACTTTGAACCAGTCCATAGAATTAACCGCCTTCTTTACGCAGTACTCCAGTCAGGGGGAGTATCTACTTCACACTATGGATGTTCACCGCATTCTGAGATACTACACTAACAGAACAAAGGATCTCAGAAAAACTGATCAGCTTTTTGTCTCTTTTGCCCCCAAAAAAGAAGGCAGTGCTGTTTCCAAGCAATGCCTGTCTAAGTGGTTGGCTCATTGCATCACCTTCTGTTATGACAAGTACAGTAAGACCCTTCCGGGTCAAATAAGAGGTCACTCCACTAGGGGGGTTGCTGCCTCTGAGGCATGTTTCAAGAATGTGTCAGCGGCAGACATTTGTGCTACCGCCACTTGGACTTCTGTTCATACATTTACAAAACATTACAGTTTGGATATTGCCTCTCGCCGTAGAGCAGGCTTCGGGCTCGCTGTTCTGCAGGGCCTTCTTTCTTAAGGCCTTCACAGCTAGAGGATCTGCTTTGAGTAGCTTTCCTCCCCCCGTGTGCTGCTTCTTGTTCCAGACTGCTTGGGACTCAGTCCTATATGTAATTACCTACTGCAAGAGCCCTCTCGAAGTAAGATAGTACAGTTAAGAACTTACCGTAACAGTAGATCTTCGAGAGAGGCTCTTGCAGTAGGTAATACCTTCCCGCCCTCCGTCCCCTAAGCTTTTTCAGCTCCTTTTCCAGTAAGGGAAATATCCGCTTCTCTCTCGTCTGGTCTCTTGTGGACTGTGGAGGGAAAGAACTGGAAGGTGGGCGTGAGGGACCACCCCTTTATACAGTCTTCTGATGCCGGTCACCTGACATGGGGGCGGTCCCTCACCAGAGACTGCTAGCTAGACATTTTTCCATGGGGTCCTGCTGCCTGCCGACGTCAGCCCCATATGAAATTACCTACTGCAAGAGCCTCTCTCGAAGATCTACTGTTATGGTAAGTTGTTACGTAACTGTACTTTTTGGAGCCAGATCAGCTGCTCAGATGCATAGGGGCAGGACTGGATACAAAAAAAGGGATGGCTTACCTGCCTCAAGCAGGGTGGACAACCTTATCCAGGTGGCCAATTCCTTCAGACTTCACGCCTTCAGGCCAGCAAGGCACTACCTGCAATTGCTAGGCCATATGGCAGGTTCCACAGCAACCGTGTCAGGTTCCAGATGAGACCTTCAATTTCATTTAAGAGATCACTGACTCCAGAGAAGGGATTCTCTCTCAAATCTAGTTCCAGTAACAGTCACTTTTCTCCAATCCCTTCAGTGGTGGCAGGAAAAGGGCAATCTCAGGCAAGTTGTACCTTTCTTGCAGCAGGTTCCCTCTCTGGTACTCATGGCAGATGCCTCCCTCCTAGGGTGGGGAGCACATCTGGGGGATCACACTGCACATGGCACGTGGGAAAAGCAGGAATCCCTCCTGCACATCAACCTGTTGGAGAGCAGAGCAGTTCTTCTGGCTTTTCATTCATTTCACAATCTGATAGAAGGAAAGGTGGTCCGGGTCAGAACAGACAACACAACCACCATGTACTACATAAACAAGCAAGGGGGCACTAGGCCAACTTCCCTCTGCACAGAGGCAATGAGAATCTGGGCATTTGCTTACTCTCTGAATGTTTCACTCTCAGCTGTCCACCTTCCAGGCAAGGACAATATCTTGGCGGATGCCCTCAGCAGAATAAATTAGAACCATCACGAATGGTCACTGAACAGGCAGGTCTTGGAGACCATTTTCAGGAGGTAGGGCACACCAGAGGTGGATCTGTTCGCAGCCCCAGACAACCACCAACTCCCATAGTATTGCTGCAGGCCCCCCATCAAGGGCACAATTCCTCTGGATGCACTTCTGCATGATTGGACAGGGAAGTTCCTGTATGCCTTCCCTCCCTTTCCTCTCTTACTGAAAGTGTTAAACAAACTCAGGCTTCAGCCAGCCTCAATGATTCTCATTGCCCCAGACTAGGCCAGACAGCCTTGGTACTCCATGATACTATTGTTGTCAGTAGCCAAGTCAGTCCGTCTCCCCAGGAGGTACAACCTGTTGTCATCCTCACAGTGCAAGATCATGTATCCCATTCTGCTATCCCTCAGACTCAAAGCATGGCTCTTGAAGACTTAGAGTATGCAGATTGACACCTTTCAGAAGGAGTCCTGGATATACTGAGTCTCCAGGAAGCCTTCTACCAAGAAAACCTATGCTTCCAAATTGAAGAGATTTTCGATTTGGTGTCAGGGTAAGGGGGTTAGACCATACCCAAGCCAATCTCTCTACAGTTCTGGACTATATGACCCATTTGCGTTCCACAGGTTTAAGTATTTCCACCTTGAGAGTGCATCTGGCAGCCGTTTCAGCTTATTTATCAGCAGGTAAGGTATCTTTTGTCCATAGAGACAAAATAGTTCTGAGAACAAACAGATTCAAACAACATGAAGTCTTGCTGTATTCTGACAATTGCAGTGATTCCTAACCTTTGAACTGCCCCGGAGAACAAAGAGTTAACTTTCTATGCAGGGCATAGAATGCTGAGTTCAAGCTCGGTTGAAGTCTCTGTCTGGAGTGATTCAAACTTAAACCGTCAGATTCTTTACTCCGCCTCACTGAACGTTCGTTTTGGAGATTTCTCCTTCAGCTCGGTTCGAAAGTCTGTTAATGTTTTCAGTTTTCGTCGGTTTTTAAACCGAAAAAAGTATCTGCGTAGTCAGTTCAGTCTCTGTCGTGCCGTGAGTACTAGATAGGAATTGTTCTGTTTTTCCATATTTAACTTGTAAAAGTGCGGCTCGGTTCGGCTGAACTGGCCATTTGATAGTGAAATTTGTTTGTTTACTTAGTGTGTGGTTACCGGTTCTTATCGGTTCTGAAAAAAACGTGTTTTTAACTGTTTTTTTCCAATACCCATGACACGGTTAGGAACCGATAAGGGAGTCTTGCCCGGTGGTTGCTGAAAAAAGGGTAAGTTTGGTTAAGTTGGCCATGTCTGAGAAACCCAAGAAAAAAACCGGGCCCACTGGGTTTCAACACTGCAGTGAGTGTGGGGAGGTCTTTGCTAAGGCTGATCCCCACACCACCTGTGTTTATTGTCTGGGGTTTGACCACCTAGATTCAGACTGCACAATATGTAAAAACTTTCCCAGATCTACCCTTGAGAAGAGATTAGGTAGACTGAGGGAAAAGGATGCCGAGAAGTCCGCTGACCCAGATGGCCAGCCCAGTTCGATTTCGACCAAACCAGATGGAGTGCCCTCTGACCAGGGCGATACTTCTTTGGGCAAAAGGAGAGCTGATTCCGAGGGATCGGTTCTGACAGAAAGAAAGTGCAACGTTAAATTGACCGGTTCGGATCTAGAGGTTAATGTTCTGACCGCCGAAGAGATAGCCAGGGCGATTCAGATTGTGGAATCGCTCTGTCCGTTTCCGACCGATCCGGCTCCTTCTGGCAGGGTTCGGTTCGGTTGGTTCCCCCGGTTCAAGAGCATACCCTTGAAGATTTTTATGAACCGGAATTTGAAGAGGAAGGGGAATTTGAGGATGATGATGTAAGTGAAGGTCTGGATGTGCCTGTGGAACCAGACATCTCCCCAGACAGACCTTCAGGTGTTTCCCCTCCTAGACTTTCTGAGTCCCCTTCTCACTTTGTTTTACAGAAAGGTGGCTGAAACCCTCCAGCTTCCTATGGAGGAGGCTGTGGAAGATCAAGAGGAGCCTGATTATGTAGAGATGATGGACATCCCAGAGTCCAGGAGACTGTCTTTTCCCCTCCATAAATCTTTTGGGAAACAGACACAAAAAATCTGTCTCCTAACACTATACCTCCGGTGGATAGAAGAATGGACAAGAGGTATACACTTTCAGGCTCAGACACGGAGTTCTTATATCAACAGTGCAGCCATGTTGGAGTAGTGCAGGCTGCTGCCTGTAACAAGACAAATATTCCCTTGGCTCCCCCCTCCCCCCGGACAAGGACTCCAGGAAGATTGATGCCATGGCAAAGAAGCAGTACATGGCATCTTCTTTGGGACTCAGGCAGGCGAATTACATAGCCTATACAGCCAGGTACCAGAAGTCCAGGTGGGACACTGTACTGGCACTGGCTAAACAGGCCTCCCCCCAGCTAGCCAAGGAGCTGGAGGTGGTGGCTGCAGATGGGATTGAGGCATTTAAGGTTCAGTTTCATGCTGCTGTGGACTCTAATGATGTCATCAAGAGTCATGGCTACATCTGTGGCTCTTCGGAGGATGGCTTGGCTCAGATGTACTAGCTTATCGTGAGGACACCCAGGCTAAGGCCATGGATTTTCTCAGTGGGTAATCTCTGTTTGGGGAGCAGACAGAGAATTACATGAAGAAAATGGATGAGTACAGGACCATTTACAGGAGTGCGCAGGCCAAGGAAAGGCAGGCAGCTCCTCAAAGGCAGCAGTCTAGGAGCAGGGGCAGGCCTTTTCAGAGGCCTTTTTACCAAGCACAGGCCTCTTCTTTCTTTTCTCAGAAGGGATTCTTCAGAGGGAGAGGCAGAAGGGGGATGAGCAGGGCTGCATCCACTCCTCAGCCTAAAGCCCCTGCCAAGCAGACACCCTGATGGGGCTGCCCGGGTCGACTCTCCTATTCCAGTAGAGGGCAGGCTGGCTTACTTTGTCCAGGACTGGATATCTATTACATCAGACAAGTGGGTCCTGGAAGTAGTAAGCCAGGGACTGGTTCTAAACTTCAAAAAATTATGAGAGCCAGATCTTTTCCACCTGCGAATCTTTTGGAAACCCTTGCCCTAGAGGCAGAGGTTTCTTCTGTCCTAGCTTTAAGAGCTATAGAGAGAGTACCTACCCTACACTGGGGGCAAAGGACTGTACTCCAGGTACTTCCTGACCCCCAAAAACAGGGGAATGGTGACCCATCCTAGACCTAAGATAGCTAAACAAACATCTTTTAAAACCTAAGTTCAAGATGGTAACTCTGGGAATAATCCTTCCCTTTCTAAGGCCAGGGGACTGGCTAGCCTCCCTGGACCTCAAAGATGCCTGCTTTCACATTCTCATCAGGTGCTCCCACAGAAAGTACCTCAGGTTCGAGTTGCCCTCAGGCCATTATCAGTTTAGAGCAATGCCCTTTGGCCTAACCTCAGCCCCAAGGGTTTTCCCAAAGTGCCTGGCAGTAGTAGTTGCCTTTCTAAGAAGGCAAAAGATTTCCATTTTTCCATATCTGGACGATTGGCTATTAGTGGGACAGTCTCCAGACCAAGTCAAGTCTCACCTGCAAGTGACCCAGCAAGTGCTCACTTCTCTAGGATTTCTTCTCAACCTTCCCAAGTCAGTTCTCTAACCAGTCCAGCTTCTTACCTTTATAGGGGCAGAACTGGACACACTCAGAGCAAGCGTCTTTCTTCCTCTTGAAAGGGCAAGGGTTCTTATGCAACTAGCTTCTTCCTTCAGCCTTCGGGTATCTCGACCAGCAAGGCATTTCCTCCAGCTCTTGGGCCACATGGCAGCTTCAACAGCAGTGGTCCAAGGGGCAAGATTCCAGATGAGGGATATTGAGTTCCACCTGAGAGCTTTCTGGACTCAGAGAAAGGACTCCCTTACCAAACTGATCCCAGTGACTCTGACCTTGATACAAGCCCTCCAGTGGTGGCAGGATCAGGACAATTTAAGACAAGGTGGTCCTTTTGTTGCTCAGCCTTGTTTAGTGGTTCTTACCACGGATGCTTCTCTCTTGGGCTGGGGAGCCCATCTGGGGTCCCTTACTGCTCAGGGGCTGTCGCTCCCCCCCCAAGAATCCCTTCTCCACATCAGTCTTCTAGAGCTCAGGGCAGTTTTTCTGGCTCTAAAAGTGTTCTCACAGTCAGTACAGAACAAGGTGGTTCAAGTTAGAGCAGACACCACCACCACCATGTGGTACATCAACAAGCAGGGAGGCAGTCGGTCCACGGCCTTGTGCACAGAAGCCATGAAGTTGTGGTCCCTGGCTTATTCCCTGCAAACCTCTCTTGTAGCAGTTCACCTTCCAGGCAAGGACAATGTGCTAGCAGATGCACTGAGCAGGATTTCTCAGGGCCATGACGAATGGTCCCTGGACCCTCAGGTGTTGAAAGTGATTTTTTCAGGGTGGGGCACTCCAGAGATAGATCTCTTTTTCAGCCCCAGACAATCACCAACTCTCTCTCTTTTGTTGCAGACCTCCAGTCCTGGGCTCAGTCCCTCTGGACACCCTGATCCTGAATTGGGAGGGGCAGTTTCTGTATGCCTTCCCACTCCCATTCAAAGTTCTGGTAAAAATAAGGTCTCAACCTTGCAAGGTGATTCTGATTACTCCAGATTGGGCCAGACAGCCCTGGTACCCCCTGTTGCTGTCCCTAGAAGTCCATCTTCCCCTGTCTCTTCCCAGGAATTACAACCTGTTAACATCCTCTCAGGGAAGGATTTGGTACCCCAATCTTCAGTCTCTTAATCTCAAAGCATGTCTGTTGAAGAGTTAGAATTTGCAGATCCGCATCTTTCCCAAGGGGTTCTGGATATCCTCAAGGCTTCTCAAAAGCCCTCCACCAGAAAGACTTACAACACCAAATGGAAAAGATTCATCATTTGGTGTTCTAAGAAGCATGTTTCTCCAGACACTGCTGAATTGCCTACGGTTCTGGATTATATGGTCCATCTTAATGGCCTAGACCTCAGACCAGCTACTCTCAAGGTACACTTGTCAGCTGTTTCTGCGTTTTTGTCTGTGGGGAAGCTCTCCTCACTATCTTCCCATCCTGTGTTCTGTAAATTTTTTAAAGGATTGCTTCACACCAATCCTCCTTTTAGAGACCCTGCCCCTACCTGGGATTTGAATGTTTGCATTGCTCAACTTATGCAGCCCCTCTTTGAGCCTATGTCTTCAGCAGAGCTTAAGTACTTTACTTGGAAAACTGTGTTCTTGGTAGCCATTACCTCTGCCAGGCGTATCAGTGAATTGCAAGCACTGTCAGTGGAACCTGATTTTATCTCCTTTATTGTGAGCACAGGGATAAAGTGGTCCTTAGAACCAATAGAAGGTTCTTGCCCAAAGTGGTTTCAGACTTCCATTTAAACCAGTCTGTGTCTCTCCCTGTTTTCTTCACTGATCATTCTTCCTCAGGCGAGAGGAGGCTACACAGTTTAGATGTCAAAAGAGCCCTTAGTTACTACATAGAGTGTACCAAGGGTCACAGGTTTGACTCCCCTCCAGTTGTTCCTCACTTATGGAGAAGTGGGAAAGGGCCAACCTGCCACCAAAAGATCTATTGCCAGGTGGATTGTGTCTTGTATACAATTCTGCTATGAAAAGCTGGGGAAAAACTCCACCCTCAGGCCTGAGGGCTCATTCCACAAGAGGTACAGCTGCTTCCCTGGCTGCTGTCAGGGATATCCCTTTCTTAGAAATTTGTCAAGCAGCCACCTGGAAAACAGTCCATACCTTTACCAAGCATTACTCTCTGGATATCCAGGCTAGGAGTGATGCTTGGTTTGGCACAGCAGTGCTTCAGAGCCCATTTCCAAAGTAGGTTCTGTCCCTCCTCGTTGGAGGTACTGCTTGGTAGTCTGCAATATGTCAGAATACAGCAAAGACTTCATGTTGTTTGAAGAAAAAAATTACTCACCTTAGTAATTGTTTCTTCTAATGGAGTCTTGCTGTATTCTGATCTCCCTCCCTGCCTCCCGTCTTAGAACCTGTTTTTGGGAAGTGGGTGGGCAGGTGCAGTGTTGCACCCCAAGGGTGTTTTTTGCTTGCACCCTCCTCCTTTTTGTTTGGGTGCTGATTCATTATTATTTTTAGTACATTGGGTTTTGTTATTGGGTTTCCTGACTTGAGTCTTCCTTGGGAATCCAAAACTTTTTTCAGCCAGTTGGCTAGTAAGAATTTTTACAATTTCCACATAGAATTTTTAGTTTAGTTGGGCTTGTAAGAATCTGACAGTTTAGGTTTGAATCGCTCCAGTCAGAGACTTCAGTCGAGCTCAGCATTCTATGCCCCGCATAGAAAGTTAACTCTTTGTTCTCCAGGGCAGTTCAAAGGTTGGGAATTACTGCAATTGTCAGAATACAGCAAGACTCCATTAGAAGAAACATAATTACTAAGGTGAGTAATTTTTTCTTTTTGCCTAAGGTGGTATCAGAGTTCCACCTCAACCAGTCTATTACTTTGCCAGTCTTCTTCACAGACCATTCCTCCTCAGGTGAGCGCAGGCTGCACAGTCTGGATGTGAAAAGGACAGTCTGCTACTATCTTGACCACACATAAGGTCACAGATGGGATCAAACCCAGTTCTTCCTCACTTATGGAGAGGTGGGAAAAGGGAAACCTGCCACAAAATGATCCATCACACAGTGGATTATAGCCTGTATTCAGTTTTGCTGTAGCAAGGTAGGCAAGCAACCACCTGCAGGCCTCGGGGGGGCCCGTTCAACTCGGGGTACTGCAGCTTCTCTAGTAGCTATTAGAGATATCCCCCTAGTGGACATTTGCAAAGCTGCAACTTGGAAATCAGTCCACACTATCATCAAGCATTATTGTTTGGCTGTCCAGGCCAGAGGTGATGCCAGGTTTGGCACAGCAGTCCTTCAGAGTCTGTTTCCTAAATAGGTTATAGGCCCACCTCTAAAGGCACTGCTTGGTAATCTGCATAAGTCAGAATACAGTAAGATTTCCTAGGGTTTGAAGACAAATTACTCACCATAGTAATCTTGTTTCTTCTAAGGCAGGGGTTCTCAAATGGTGAGGCCAGCCTCCTTGGGGAGGCCCCAACCTGTTCCAGGGGAGGCTCAAGCAAGTCTGAAAAAGTACTGTATTTAAATTTTGGGTTTTATATATTTTGTGTGAAGAGATGAAGCAAACTGAAAGAGGATAATAATAGTAGGTGAAATTTTATGTATTTATTTACTCATAGGTGTCAAGGGATGGTAAATACCGGAAGGGTAGGAGTGAATAAATTTCAAAAGGTAACTGCAAAACAATCAAGAAATATACAGTGAGCAATAGTGCAAATAAATATGAACAGTCAATTAATAATGAGTGGTGGTAATTGATCAATTTGTAAACTGATGGCAGAACAGTCCAAATACAAGGGTTGAGCATAGAAGTGCTAAGAGCAATAGCAGGAAGGAGCAAAGTAATCTCTGAGATGTTGCTTAGGAGCAGAGAAGCAGAGGGAGAGTCAAAGTATGGAAGGTTATTTCATATATATAGAAGAAACAGAGAAAGCAGTCTGACCCATGACGGTACTGCAACAAGGGGTAACAATGATTCAAGAATGAAAATAGCAGAGCAAGTAGGTTGGCCTGTGGTGGGGAGGGTACAATAAGCTGAATAATAATATTTGTTTATTTTATTTATTTGTTATTCAGATAACACCTTTGAGCACAGGAGCTCTTTTTCAAAAGTTCCAAGTCAGTATAAGACAAAGAACTGAATGTGAGCCCAGTACTCAAAGGGGTTTCAATTTATTCATGGTGTACTGCATAAAGTATAGTACATTATTTTTCTTTGGGGAAGCCGAAGATTATTTCAATTTTTGGGGGAGGCTCAAAATCTTTTCTATGAATTTGGGGAGGCTCACTGTGATGAAGTCTGAGAACTATTGTTCTAAGGGAATCTTGCTGTATTCTGAGCCCCCTCCCTTCCTCCCCTACTCAAAACCTATAGTCACTGCATTACATGTGTGGTAGAGATGTTGCAAACCTGGGGGTATATGATGATCTAGTTTTGGGCATCTGTGACTTAAGTTTAGTGATGCCACTTTAAAGTTTTGTTTTTCAAAGGGGGGTAAATCCCTTATTCATACTCTGTTTGTTGAGGAGGGTGGTGGTTGTTATTACTATTATTATCATTTTAGTAGTAGGAAACTGCTTAGTGCAGGCTTTGTAAGAATCTGACGGTTTAGAACTGTTAACAGGGACAGTGATTTGAAAACCGAGCTCGAGCCTAGCATTCCATCATTTGCATAGGTTCTATTAACCATTTCGGCTCTAGGGCAGTCTTATGGTGAGACCTTACTGCATAAGTCAGAATACAGTAAGATTCCCTTAGAAGAAATAAGATTACTATGGTGAGTATTTTTTTTTTTCAGGTGCAGTCAGCTATCACTTCGTGTATCTTAAGTGTATTTTTGTGTTCCTCCCACTACATCATCAGAAATGTGACCAAACACATTGAAGCACCACAGTCCTTGCAGTCTGAGCAGTGAGTTTCACAAGTTACTAATCAAAAAATGCATGAAATTGTGATATTACAAGTAACTAAGAAGAGCCAGTCCCTGTTGCTTCATGTGAAAGAGAATAATCTGGCAGTAAGAAATGGTCCCCCTGGTTGCTAGTGATGTCACAGTCAGCGTGGTTGCCGTGTTGATGATGTAGTAGGAGGTACAGAACTTACTTTTTTTTTAGCCTTCAGACAGAGTGCTGCTCCACACATCAGCCCAGTACTACCAGGTGGAAAATCTTCTAATCAGCAAACAGAAAAGAAAAAATATTTGAGATATAAAAAGCAATAGTTGACTACATCTGAAAGTTACAATTAATTCCAGGCAGTACACTAGCTCTTTAAGGTAAACAAGTAAATTCTCCCTTTCAAGGATCCTGACCTAGAGCAAATTCATACCCTGGTTTGCATTCTCCAGTGTCTTCACGCAGGCTCACTAATGGTTGATTTCAGTAGTGGATTTGACAAAAGCAGCCTGGGTCTTTTGAGAGCGGTCATCGGCTTCTTTGGCAATTTTAGTCCCCGACTCCATTTTGGTATCTTGTGCTCAGAGTCTCTCGAGGACCTGTTCTAGCTTTCTGTCGATGTCATTGACTGCTTTGAGTGCCCTGTCCCATGGCAGGGTATCTCCTGCACCGCTTGGACCTGGGGCTTGTTCCGGTACACCTTGATGGGCCTGTGGCAGCTGTGGAGCAGATTTCTGACTGGAGCCTCCTGCCGTTCCTTTTGGGCGCCCTGTCACAGATTTGGTATCATTCAGTGTAGTAAAAGACGAGCCATCGAATGATGAAATAATGATGAAGAAATTTCCCTTTAAAATGTAATTTTATCACTAATTATGTAGAGCGTGATATAGCACTACTGGGAAACACAGTTATGAGCACTGCTCTCTCCACAGTACTATTTCTAAGGTGAATAAAACAGACATAATTTTATCTTGAGAGAAAAAAAGCAATTTAAAGCATTTATGAAATAATTATAGTAGAACTGGACAGTTTTACCAGCAAATGAGATGGGGAAAATGTCTGGAATCTGTTAGTTAACCAAAAAAAAAGGTGGGATCAGATTGTTTGCCCAACTTTGCTGCACTGCTGCTTGAAGCCAGTGACTCAGGGTAATACAGTAAGATGATGGTGGTGTATTCAGAGCTGACTCATCAGGTTCACTGGTGGGCACTGTAATACCCCCTCCCCATGACTTAATCAATCAATCAAATCTTTATTTATCCAGGCGATCACCGTTGAGCAAGCTCATTTACAAGGTGGACCTGCTGTTTGTCAAGGATAGATATACATACATAGATTAGCTGTGCACTACACAAAATGTTTAAGTAAGAAAACATACTTACAATTGAAAGGTACAGTATATACATTCCAGTACACTTGTGGGAACAGATAAACAACACAAGACATTATTGTGGCATGTTCAATCCTTCATATACATGTGTTAAGTATCACTTTATACAGGTCTCAGACGAAGGGTACAAATTATGACCATTTCATCCTTCAGAAACTAATTCTAGCTTGGAGGGTGGCCATGGCTTAAATAGGGCCCATGTTTACAACTGAACAACTATTAGGGTGGCATGTAGGAGTAGGTAAAGAAAAAGTGCCAAGGGTTCCGAGGGCCAACAAGGCAGCTGGCTACTGAACGGGTTAGGGAGGGAATAGAGGGGTTAAGTTCATGGCTGTGTGTGGTAGAATTAGAAATGAAGCCACTAACAGGACCACTAGGAGCTATGGTAACATTTACAAATTTTGGCAAATGCTTTGTCATAAAGATTCCTAAACATCGCAATACTGACAGGAGAGCTAAGTTTCAGTGAGCTTTGAATCCTTTTCCATAGTGAGGGCAGAGCGTGACTTATGGCTGCCCTACCAAAGTGGTTACTGATCCTGGGAATTTTTAAGGAAATTAGTGAGTGGCTTCTTATGTCATAGCTACTAGGTGGACTTAGCGGAAGGCAGGCAGCAATGTTATCCGGGAGTTTGTTGGTGAGAGCTCGAAATGTCCAAATAGCTGCATTTCTATGCCGTCTGTATTGTAGAGAAGGCCACCCTACTGCTGTGTATAGCGAGCAGTGGTGTGTGGGGGATGGAAGGCCAGTTATAAATCTTAAGGCTCTGTGGTACAGTATATCCAGTTTAGCAAGTTGTGAGACAGAGCATTGGCCATATATAATGTCAGCGTAATCAATTAATGAGAGGAATGTAGAATGAACAAGCTTTTGGGGTCTCAGTAAGAGACAAGCTGACAAAAGAGGCCAAGCCTCTGCCTAAGCTTTTTCAACAATTCTTCAGTATGCTCCTTAAAGGAGAGTTTGTTATCCAGCCATATACCCAGGTATTTGAATTTCGGCACAAACTCAAGGTTTTCACCAAGTAGAGTGGTTATAGGAGGAGCAGTACCAGCGGCTGCAGTGTTGGCCCCAGAGCTAGATGGTGCAAACAGCATTGCCTTGGTTTTTTTGGCATTTAGCAATAACTTTTTGTTGATGAGCTGGTTTTGCAGCTTATTGAATTCGGCTTGCAATGCAGAGCATGCGGCTCAGGGAGTCTCGACTTAGGTAAAGCACTGTATCATCGGCGAATAAGTGGATACTGGCTTCCTTGATTCTTAAATTCAGGTTGTTAATATAGATGTTGAACAGTAGTGGTCCCAATATGGAACCCTGTGGGACTCCTCTCTTTATTAGTTTGAGTGGAGAAAGCTCTCCTTTGGCCTTTATTTGTTGCTGCCTATCAGTGAGGTAGTTCTGGAACCAGTCCAGTGTGATTGAGTCCATGCCTATATTTAAAGTGGAGAGAAGTAGACAGTGGTCGACGGTATCAAAAGCCTTGCTAAGATCTAAAAACACCGCACAAACAAATTTTTTCTTGTCCAGGTCCCGTTGCCAGTCGTCAGTGACTTTGGCCAGTGCCGTACTAGTGCTGTGTTTAGTTCTAAATCCAGACTGCATGGGGTTAAGTAATTCAGAGCTGTCCAGGAAAGATCTCAACTGTGTATCCACGATTTTTTCCAACATTTTCGAAAGTATAGGTAGTAGGAGATTGGCCTATAGTTGTTCAGGTCACTTGGGTCCCTGCTTTTATATAGTGGAATAACTTGAGCAGTTTTCCATTCTGGGAGAGAGCCTTGGATTAGAGACAGGTTGAATAAGTGTGTTATTGGTGCTGCTAGTATGTGATGATGTTTTTTCAGAAAGTATGGGTCAAGTGAGTTGGCTCCTGCGCTCTTTCTAATGTCTAGCTGTAGCAGAAGGTCTTCAACTTCTTTTATGGTGATTAATGAAAAGGAGAAGGTCCTACCTTTGTTGTTTGTTTCGGGGGACTGTGCTTTGATCTGTGGCCGAAGACTACTTACTGGTGCTTTATCGAAAGCCAAGCCAGCGGTGGCAAAGTGGTTATTGAAGGCTTGGAGAATCTCAGATTTATCAGAGACAGAGACATTGTCAATGGTAATTTTAGATGGGAGCACACTACCCGGTGAGTAGCCAGACACTTCCTTAATAGTGGACCAGAACTTGGTAGGATTATTAGATGCAGAGAGCAATTCTGATTGATAAAAAGTAGCCTTGGCCTCCCTGGTCATTTTTGTGCAGGCATTTCTAGCTGATCTAAATAGACACCAGTCAGAATCTGCATGTGACTTCCGGGCCTTTTTCCACAGTTGATCTCTTTTTAGTAAAGCTTTCTTCAAGTCTGGTGAAAACCAGCGGCAGGTCCTGGTTTTTATTCTAGCTTTGATTATAGGAGCATGGATATTTAGGGCACTAGTTATGATTTCGCATAAGACATCATAGGCATCACTTACTGATTTAGCTAGGTAAAACTCTGCCAATGCATAGAGTTTTTAGGTCATTGAAATAGGCCAGAGGGTCAAAGTTACGTCTGGATCTTTTGGTAGAGAACTTTGATGTAGATAGCGGTTTGGGGATGGTTCTGATGCCAGCTATGAGGCAGTGGTCACTGACATCAGCTGGAAGGATACCGGCATGTGAGAAGTGGTGAGGTTTGTTGGCAAGAAGCACATCCAGGAGGCTGCTTCTCGTGGATTCTTATTGTTGATGCGTTGGTTCAGATATTAGTTGGGTGAATCCACGTGAATCACAGAAATGTTTCAGGGTAGTGATCCGCTAGTTAACCAGTCATAGTTTAGGTCACCTAGTAAGATTGTCTCCATAGGTGTTGCGTCCATTTGTCCTGACAGGTGAGTCAGGAGCTGAGGTCCTGCTGCAGGTGGTCTATAGCAGCCTATTACACGAAAAGCCGCAGAATGAGGTGGTTCAACTTTAAGGGTCAGGCATTCGAATCCTTCAGCAACGGAAGTAGCATCTAGTACAGATACTGTGAATACGTTTTTAACATAAATGGCTACTCCCCGGCCCCCAGTCCTTCTATCTGCTCTGAAAAGAAGGTAATTGGGGATATTGACCTCACTGTCCGTGTGGATGCTCGGCCAGGATTCCAAATCACAAGAATATCTGTGCAGTGTGGATAATCCAGGCCTGACAGACTCCAGCTTCTTTAACAGGCTGCAGACATTGGCATGTAGGAAACTGAAACCTTTCAGATGAGTAATTTTGGATGGTGATGAGAGCAACCTTGGGGGACCAGGATTAAGTTGGATGTCTCCTGAGCACAGTAGCAAGAGGAGGAGAATTCTTCTCAGATTGGGGAAAAGATTTTTAAAGGCACGAGGCTTTCTGCAATTGTTACAGACTAGGGCGCATGAATCCAGAGATAGAGTCATCCTCTTGTTTTGCCCTATAGATACATAGCTTAAGAACCAAGTAGGGTAGTAGCAGCCTGAGCAATGTTTGGTTGCCTGAGGTTTGAGGACGTACTTAGTAGAGTTGATTACTGTGCCACTATCGGAAGATTCAACAAGCTTTGATTGAATTAGGGGCAGACAAGGGCAGTATAATAAATGGCTATTTTTATTATAAGGGTAGACTGTTGGTGTGGACATGTCTCTATAAAAAAATCATAGCTGTCAGGGGGGCCAGCCATATTGCATAGCAGAAAAATGTTGGCTAATAGGTAAAGCCACTCGAGACCTCCCATGTTTGATTTTACACAAAGGCAGGTATAATACAGATGTTACCACAGCAGGATCTTGGTAGACAATAATCAGTGTAAACAGTTGATTATAATCCTAGTGGAGACACATCTCATGGCCTCGTTTAGTTAATGCTGGATCTAACTGAGAAGTGGGGAGTAATGAGAACGAAAGGAACGCCTCTAGTAAGCAGGAGAAGTATTGCTTTCACTAAAGGTAGGTGACTATGCCTACTCATAATGGGCCGGGCCAATGAAAGAGAGAGAAACTGTGGGCGGAGCAATTGGGCTATAAAATAACGCTTGAAAGGGGATGGGCGGTGGGATGAAAATTATGTGTTTTGCCATACCTGACTAGCAGGAGGAACTGCAGTAGTCTCTGAGCTGCGGCTAGAGAGGCGCTGGCCCTACCGGGTGGCTGCTCGCCCCACGGCCAACGATCCAGGAGTCCCTAAGGAGACAGAAGGAGGGACTATTAATAGTAGTCCCAGTCGGCTGAGGGTGGCAGACCAGAGGTGTTGCAGAGCAAGAATTAGCAGGACAAAAGAAGCGATTTCCTGGCGCCCTATGTCTCGCTTTGGGTCTGCTCAAATTCAGAGGAAGGGCTGTATGACTATAACCTATACCTCCTCTAACACCTGCAGCAATAAGATACATAAAAAACTAGGCTTGTACAAATATTCAGGCACATTAACACAATTAAATTTTCCCCAAATAACAAGAGTACAGCTCCTTTTTTGCAAGATTTGTTTCCAAAGCAGAGTTAGAAGGGCAGGCCAATCTGAAGCCGCCAGAGAATGGCGCTCACGCTCCGATAGGCTGCGGCTTTGCCGTACCTGACTAGCAGGAGGAATCTGGGACGGTGGTCTCGAGCGGCGGCTAGAGAGGCGCCGTCCGCCCGGTGGCTGCTCGTCCTACGGCCGACGATCCAGGAGTCCCTATGGAGACAGAAGGAGGGACTATTAATAGTAGTCCCAGTCGGCTGAGGGCGGGCAGACCAGAGGTGTTGCAGAGCAAGAATTAGCAGGACAAAAGAAGCGATTTCCTGGGCGCCCCTATGTCTCGCTTGGGTCTGCTCAAATTCAGAGGAAGGGCTGATAGACTATAACCTATACCCTCCTGTAACACCTGCAGCAATAAGATACATAAAAAAACTAGGCTTGTACAAACATTCAGGCACTTTAACACAATTAAATTTTCCCCAAATAACAAGAGTACAGCTCCTTTTTTGCAAGATTTGTTTCCAAAGCAGAGTTAGAAGGGCAGGCCAATCGGAAGCCACCAGAGAATGGCGCTCGCGCTCCGATAGGCTGCGGCTTTGCCGTACCTGACTAGCAGGAGGAATCCGGGACGGTGGTCTCGAGCGGCGGCTAGAGAGGCGCCGTCCGCCTGTGGCCGCCGGCCCCACGGGCCGACGTATCCAGGAGTCCCTGACTAGCAGGAGGAACCGGGCGGTGGTCTCAGCGGCGGCTAGAGAGGCACCATCCGCCTGTGGCCGCCCTACGGCCGACGATCCAGGAGTCCCTGACTAGCAGGAGGAATCCGGGGTGGTGGTCTCGAGCGGTGGCTAGAGAGGCGCCGTCCGCCCGGTGGCCGTTCGTCCTACGGCCGACGATCTAGGAGTCCCTGACTAGCAGGAGGAATCCGGGGCGGTGGTCTCGAGCGGCGGCTAGAGAGGCGTCTGTCTGTGGCCGCCGCCCTACGGCCGACGATCCAGGAGTCCCTGACTAGCAGGAGGAATCCGGGGCGGGGTCTCGAGGAAAGTCACTTGTGAAAGTGAGTAAGTTGTTGGGGGTTTGGGGGAGTCAATTGTCCCAGTTCAGCACATTATGTATTGCCAGATAGATATCAGTGAGTTAGTAATATGATAAAATGCAGGGTACTTTCTAACCTAGAGCAAGGTTGCTTAGGTAAAGAAAGTACTATCCTATTTCTTGCAGAAGCCATTGAGGAGGTTTCATAGACCAAAAGGGTAAATATTTTCCTTTATAATGCTTTCAGGATCCCCAAAAGTGAGGAGTGTTGTAGCCCATGTAGGAGTTCCGAGTCATGAACATATTCCTGAGATATACAGAATTCAAGAGGGGTTCTTTGAATGAGATGATCTCATCCCTTCAAGAAGGAGACTTCTTCCTGGATCTGAAGGATACATACTTTTACATCCCCATTTGACCCTTTCATCAGTAGTTCCTTCAGTTTAGTCTGGGAGGCAGAATGTATCTGTACAGAGTCTTGCCATTTGGACCGTATTCTGCTCCAGTTGTGTTTACTAAAAGACTAGCACTGCTGTGAAGATTAGGATCTCACATTGGATTCATTCCAGAAACTGGGATGATTCCTGAATCTAGAAAAAGTCTGGATTAACTCCAACTCATAACATTGCGTTCATTGGAGTGAAACAAGATTCAAAGGTAAACCTGCCTTGCCCCTAGATCGTGCCTTGGAACTGATGTCCTTCTCCACACCTTTTCAGTTTGGTTAGCAGTGCTCAGCCAGAGTTCTCCCAGCTTCTCGTCCTGATTGCTTTGACCACATTTGCATCCCTTGGGCTCAGCTTCACATGCAGCTGAATTCCAAGGTTCTTTAAGGAAGGGTGGCCACAAAAGAGGAAGCATATAAATTGCAAGGAAGAGGTAACCCCAAAGCTGATGGAGACCCTACTTTGGTGAAAGGTAGAACAGAACCTCAGAGTGGGGGGTTCCTTTCAGTTCCCTCATACTACAACTGCACCTTACCACAGACTCCTCATTGGTGGATCAGGGAGCTCATCTCGGTCACGAGATGACGCATGGGACTTTGTCCGAGACTAAATCTTCCCTGCACATGATTGTCCTGATGTTATTTATTTATTGAATTTTGTTAGCCAGGTTGGCTCACTGAGACAGAAGTCTCTTTTTCAGGAGCGACCCAGAGTTAGTTGCAATTAACGGGGGAAGCAGTTCAGTTATACATGGAATACTGTGTTCAGTTCAGCGGTACTAGACGAGTGACATGACAATAACATTGCAATTTATAGAGATGCCTAAAGTTGTGCAGTAAACCACATAGAATTCAAAGGGTAGCCAGTGATGATTGCGATAATAAATGAGCGAGTGTAGAAACAGCTACTCATTTATGTCACTAACATGAACAGCTACCCTTCTAGGGTAGCGATGCTAAGGCAACTGGAGGGATAGGGAGGTGGAGGGGAGGTATAGGAGGGAGGGTTTGTATAGATTAGGGATCCTGCTGCAGCCGAGCCAGCCCACGGTGTGACGGTGAGGGTGGCTGGCTATGGTGCAGCAGGAACTGGGTTTGGGACCTGCTGGGGTGACTTTTTTGCCGCTGCTTGTGGCTCTGTTTTTTTGTTTTTGTTTTTTTGTCTGTGTTTCGCTCTCCTGACATGCACCCCCTGGAGTTGATCCTTATTCGGGCGCCGCATAAACACTTGTAATTTACTGGAAGTCGGGTCTCTTGTGTTTTATATCACTGAAATGCTTTTCGGAGATATATATTCGCTATAATAATGATTACTGTTTTTCGATCACTATCATAACATGGAAGCAGTTCAAATATGGGTAACTTGCCTGGTCCTTTAGGTATTCCGTCTGCTGGACGTAGATCAAGTAGTTTATGTAAACATGGACACTGCCACTACAGGTTTTTCCCCCGGAAAGCAAAAAGGTGCCAGGTTATTCAGAATTTGCTGGAAAGCCATGAGCCTGTGGAAACAAACCTTTTCCACTTACACTCACCTTGCAGTTCGTCTGGCAGATATGTTGAGCAGTCTGGCAGACTATCTTAGATGCTTGAAGACCATCATTCAGAAGTGATCTCTGAACCAGGAGGGTCCTGGCCAGCATGTTTGAGGAATGGGGCACTCCCCAGATGAATATATTTGCCTCTTGAGAAAACAGAAAACGTCCCATCTTTTGGGCAAGGCCTCCAGAAAAAAAAATGATACAGTTGGAAGCTTTTACCTTAAACTGGAAGTAAAGCCTCCTGTGACCCCCTTCCCAGTTCCCTCTAATTCAGTGGGTTATACTCATGATACCCTATTGGGATCGGCTTGTCTGGCACTCTGAACACTTCCATCTTGGCATCTATAAGCCTGTCTCTCTCTTCTGAGGCAGGACCAAGGGAGAATAGCCCATCTGAAAATTCAGTCACTGCAACTGAAGCATGTCTCCTGAAAGGGTAGAATTCCAGAACCCAGGCCTGCCATATAAAGTTCTGGTTGTTACAGTGGTTTCAAGATAACCAGCTACACAAAAGCCGATGATCTACAGCAAGCTTTCCATGTCCCCTGCCACTTGCTTGGTTGCCAGGGTAGATTACCTACTGTCACTGGTGCCTTAATGGCTGAAACCGCCTCCTTGAAGGTCTGCTTGTCTGATATTTCAAAATACATGTCCAGAGAAGTTGCACCTTCGATGGCTCTGCACTTAGTTTCAAAATATTTCAGAAGGGGTTATACCATTTATATTCCCCCTAATCAGGCTCCGTTCCCTGCATGAAGAATGTGTCCTTGGAGAGTTTCGTCTTCTGACATCCAGTACCTCTGTTTCCCCACATTTGTAGGGCTCTCCCTAATGTTTCCACGTAGAATTATTCTGTCCCACATGGAAGAGGTGTTAATTTCCAACATCGTTACATTCACGCTTAGTGTATTTTTACTTTTCTCAGATACTGTTAAAATGGCCTTTACAGCTGAGTTTGTAATCAGGACCATGTCATTAAAGAATTATTTCTTTTTTGTTTTGATAACCGGTAGATGCACTAGACATAGAAATGCCCACTTTCAGGCACAACCCGGAGGGTACAAGTCGATTACAGTACATCAGCAGTTGACAATGATTTCAAGTTAGTATAAGAAAAAACACCACTTGTAATTTTTAAAAATCTCTTCCGCTTAGATTACTTGTTGAATGTACATATTAGAGTCCTAATGTGACACTATTAGGATGCTGTTAGCACGTTTCTGATGGCAAATGGCACAACACTGTACCAGTATTTTTTATTCTTTTTATTGGTTTTCGCCAAGACCAGTACAAACACACAGTGAGTTATTGCAGCTACATCTCTCATATGTTCAATATAAAAGTTCATTTAACAGAGTTAATATGTCTGTCTACACTGTTGTTACTACCATAAATGGAAAGTCAACATCAAACAGTTGTTTAAGTAACAAACAAGAGACTAACAATACAACATAAAAATACAACTATTTAAAAACAAAACAAAACAAAAAAACTAGCTGGACGCAGAGATATTTATCGCTCACACTATGTGTCATACCACCATAAAATATTCTAAAATTAATCATGTGATATGTAGTTAAGTAACTAAATATTTGCAATAGGGTTTAAGCAACTTTTAAGAATTAGATGTGCCAGCCCGCTGGTGCAGAGGACAGAGGCGCTGGCGCCTCACCGCAAACCACACTGGCGACCCACCCGGGTTTGGGAACAGACTCTGGTTGACAGGGGCGGGGGAGGATTGAGTCGGGGTGACTCCTCTCTCCTGGGTGGGTTAGGTGATGCCCCACTCTGTAGTGGCCCCTGTGGAGACCGGGAGCACTACAAGATGCGGCAAGCAATGTCAGGGGTGCCAGGAAACAGAAAACTGTCCCAGATTGGCCAGGATGACGGCAGATGATCTGCTGACACCACTGAATAACTCTTGAGGAGCCTGACTGTCTCAGCAGTGTCCTGGGGTCGAAGAGAAGCGAGTGTGCTGACTGCCCTACCGGTGCCTTCCCCATCAGAGGAGGGGACCCACTTGGCGAAGGTTACGAAGCTACCCAAGGGTCAGCTGCGATCTGAGGTGGGGGTTCCAAAGGGAAGATAGTAGGTGGATGTCTGGGATCATGGCTGCCTGAAGGGGAAATGGCAGAACTGGGGCACATAGGAGGGGATAAAGAAATAATGCAAAAAAATAAAACGAATTAGATGGTCATGCCCAAATGAAGCATGGCTGCTTCAGTGGGTGGAAATGAATCCATGAGTGCCTCCCACACTCTTTCAAATAAATCCCATTTTTCTTTTAATCCATATGTTGTTCTCTCCAGAGGTAGTGTTTTGATTACCAATTCAGGACACAAACCCACCATCAGAGGCTGATAAGAAAACCAAGTGGTATGTATACATTTCTTGCTAGTATCAGGAGCACCTGAATAACTCTGTGATGAGGATCCCAGTCAGCCTCCCCTGAGTGGTCCATCGCCAGCAGCATAGATGGAGGTGTATCCTGTATCACAGTGCCAAGTCTCTGCCCAGTCTGCATTCTGATATCTGTCCAGAATTTTCTGAGGGTAGTGCATTCCCAAAAGTAGTGCAGATAGGTCCAGCTGTATACTCTGCATCTCCCACACATCGAGAAATCCCTTGGGAAAACTTAAAATTGCTAGTGGGAGATGTAGTCTGTGGATACATTTAAATTGTGCTTCCTTATACCTATTACACCACAGCAGCCCCATATGAGATTTGCAAATGTTGGCCCAGTTTTCTGCAGTGAATGTTACCCCCAAGTCATGCTCCCATAGTCCGTGCACTCCACTGGATCTGTCCAGAGTAGCATCCCTTAGGTGAGACTGTATACATGCCAGAGATCTCTTGGGGCTAATTCTAGCTGTAGAATCTCACCTCAAGCCCATAAAATCTAGCTGCCTCAGGGTTCATCGTATTCACACTCTGCAGATGGGCAGAGACCTGCAGGTACCTAAATCTATGATGACCCCTAGTGCAAAGGCCGCCTTCAGCTGCCTGTCAGTCATAAGGCTCTCTTAGCCTGAAATGGTCCCCAAAACAGCCCCTCACCTCGACTGCCTGAACCACTGATCCACCAATCCCAGGAGGAACTCTGGGTTACCACTAACAGGCTAACAACTTGTCCAGTGGCCCACTGAAAACCTTGACGGCCCTCAGGCGCAGTGTAGTGCCAGTGGGTTCGCCACTTGAGACACCCGGTATTTAACGACCCACCTTAATCCAAATAGAAAAGGGGTGATGGAATTTTCTCTTGGCAGGATTTTTCTCAAACTCCAGTGTGACCTAACCCACCCCTTTCTCCCCTATTAACCATTTTGTCATAAGTCTAAGCTGAACTGCTGCATGATAGTGCTTTAGAGCCATGATGCAGGCCTCCTCTAGTAATGGACCCTTGTAAGCATGCCAGTGCCCTTCTCGGTCTCTTTCCCTGCCACAGCAACTCCGAGCACTGAGCCCCACATTTTTGAATGCCCTTTTTACAAAGGCCCATTGGGAGTATTTGTAGTGAGTAAGGCACACGTGGATGGACATCCATTTTGAGTAAATTAATCTATCCCAACCATGAAATTGGAAAGACTTTCCATCAGACCAGGTCCTCTTCGATCACCTTGAGGCCCTAAAAACAGGCTTGAATGTTGGTACCCACGTCCTCAGGGCTGCCTAGATGCAGTAGACACCTCTGGCCAGGCGGTGGGCATAGGGACCTGTATGGGACGCCACTCCTGGCTACGGGTTTTGGGCATTGCACAGGACATCCAGTCTAACATAATGGATGCCCCTTTCAGTGGTTTCAGACTTTTCAGGAGAGATGCTCAGAATATCGTCTCTGAACTCCAGTCATCGGGACGGCTTCCAAATCTGTCCACGATCTACCATGCCCAGTCAGTCGAGACAGCAGGCTCCCTTCGCTCCTCCTCATGCAGCCAGGCTCAACCCCTCCCAAAGCCCAGGGCAAGTGCAGGCGGGACAGCTCTCCCCACTCCCTCCTTTGTTGTGACCCGTAGCACCCAAGGTGCAGCCACATCCCCAGCAGTGGCTTTTCCCACCTCCTGACTCCTTGCCAGACCCCCCACCCCAGTTGCTAATCAGGAGGCAGTAGTAGGGGGTTGCTTATCCCTCCACCTGGATAGGTGGAGGGCGATCACTACAGGCAACTGGGTACTGCAGCTCATTGAGCACTGCCACACTCTTTAATTCATAGAGTGGCCTCCAGACCACCTGCCGGGCCATTCCTCGTACTCTCCTGACCATGTCCCACTCATCCGGGAGGAAAGTCAGGCCTTCATTAAAAAAAAACAAAAAAACGGCCATAGTCAGTCCTTCATTTTCAGTAGGGAAGGGGTTCTGCTCCTACATCTTCATGGTTCCCAGATGGACGGGAGCTCTTTAGTCCATCTTGGACTTAAGCAACCGAACCTGTTTTTAGAGTACAGATGATTCAGGTTAGTCACCGTTCAGGGTTTACTGCCCCTGCTACATCAGGGGACTGACTCTGCTCTCTGGATATGCAGGATGCCTACCTGTGTCAGTCTTCACCTCCACTGGCGTTTCCACTGTTTCAATATTCAGGGAGTACACTACCAGTTCAGAGCTCTGTCCTTTGGTTTGTCCTCAGCCCCCAGGATCTTCACTGAATGCTTGGCGGTGGTGGCAGCTGCCTTGAGATGGCAGGGGTTTTACATTTTTCCTTACCTGGACGATTGCTACCTCCCTGTCCACGGACCATCTTCTTCAAACTTTTTCACACCTGCAGCCTTTTCCAGGCTTTGAGCATTACTCACAACATGCCAGAGTCTTTTCTGATCCCTGCCAGTGCCTTCTGTACATAGGGGCAGTGCTGGACACAACCCAGGAGAAGGCTTTCTTACCCCAGACAGAGCAGAGCAGACCAAGCTCATCTTCCTTACTTTAGCCTGTCTCAGAGGGGAAAGTTTTCACTCCAGATACTTCCTCACCCAAAAGAAAAATGGTGATTGGCACCCATTGTAGATCTCAGGCTTCTGGACAAACATTTGACAAAGCCAAAGTTCAAGATGGTTACAGTGGCTATGATCATCCTAACTCTCCTGTAGGGGACTGGCTGGCATCTCTGGACCTCAAAGATGCCTACTTACACATCCCCATCAGACCCAGCCACAGAAAGTACCTGAGGTTCAGACTGCCTTCAGGCCACTACCAGTCTGCAGCCATGTCCTTCGGCCTAACCTCTGCTCCCAGGGCATTCACCAAGTACCTAGTTGTGGTTTTTAGCACACGTAAGATGGCAAGAGGTCACAGTGTTCCTTACCTGGACGACTGACTAGTTGTGGGACAGTCCCCCACCCAAAAAAAAAAACACACCAGGGACTCTCTGGCTTTCACTCTGAGCACCTTAGTCTCTGGGATTCCTGGTAAATGCCCAGAAATCCGAAGTGGAACCTGTTCAGGTCCTAGAGTTCATTGGGAGAACTGGGCACCCTGCACAGGAGGGGCTTCCTCCCTCAGGACAGGGTGAACAACATTCTGAAGCTGGCAGGCTCTTTCCAACTAATCAGACCCAGACCAGCAAGGCACTTTTACAGCTCCTGGGCCACATGGCAGCAGCCATAGCCGTGGTACCAGGGTCCAGATTTCAAATGAGGGACATTCAGTTCCATTTAAGGTCTCTCTGATCCTAGACGGAGGGATCCTGTCTCCAGACTAGTGCCTCACAAAACCCCTCCTGCTGGCCCTGCAGTGGTGGCAAGACAGGGAAAGCCTCAGGGAAGGAATCCCTTTTCGACAAGAAGCTTCATCTGTCATACTTACCACAGATGCCTCTCTCTTGGGTTGGGGGTACATATGGACGATCAGACAGTGAACGTACATTGTGTCCCCCCGCCAAGTAGTCACTTCTGCATATCAGCCTCCTAGAGCTCAGGGCAATCTTTCTGGCTCTGCAGTCATTTGCCTCTCAGGTCAAGGGCAAGGTGGTACAAGTTGGGATTGACAACACTACCACCATGTACTACATCAGCAAACAAAGAGGCACAAGGTCGACCTTGTTGTGCACAGAGGTCATGAAGGTCTGAAACCTGGCTTACTCCCTGCAGGTGTCTGTCTGCAATCCACCTACCAGGGAAGTACAGCGTTCTGGCAGACTCTCTTAGCAAAATCAGTCAGAACCACCATGAATGGTGCCTAAACAAGTAAGTACTGGTCTCGATGTTCAGAAGGTGGGGCACACCATACATTGATCTTTGTCTCCACGGGCAGCCATCAGCTGCCACAGTTTTGTTGCAGGCCTCCGGCTCAAGGGACGGTGCTAGTGGATGCTGTGGCACTGGATTGGTCAGGGAGGTTTCTTTACGCCTTCCCTCCTTTTCCTATGTTGCTCCAAGTCCTCATAAAGCTCAGAGCACAACCAGCAACTATGATCCTGGTGGCACCAGACTGGGCAAGACAGCCATGGTACTACCTCCTGCTAGCCCTAACAGTGTCGCAGCCTGTTCATCTCCTTCAGAGGCACACTCTCCTGACCTCACAGGGCAGGATCCTGTATCCCAATCTCAAGTCTTTCTGCTTAAAGGCCTGGCACTTGAAGACTTGGAGTTTGCCAATCTGCAACTCTTTGAAGAGATCTTGAATGTACTCTAGGGTTTCTTGAAAACCCTCAAGCAGGAAACCTATGCTTCCAAATGAAAGAGGTTTTCACTGTGTAAACACAAGTGTTACTCCCTCTCAGGCTGGGCTACCTGTCCTGCTTAACTATTTGACCAACCTCCATTCACTAGTCCTTTGATCTTCTACTTTAAAAGTACACCTTGCTGGCATTTCAGCTTATGTTTCAGCTGGCAAGGACATGTCTATGTCCTCCCACCCTGTTTTCAGAAAGTTCTTTAAGGGACTTCTTCATCTCCACCTTCCCCTTAAGGAGCCATTTCCTCCTTGGGACTTAAACATTTGCATAGCCAAGTTCATGGAACCCCCTATTTGAGCTTATGGCAACTGCAGAACTGAAGTATGTTACCTGGAAGACTGTCTTCCTGGTAGCCATAACCTCAGCTAGGCGAGCGAGTTACAGGCCCTGTACACAGATGTGAATTACATCTCCTTCCACAGAATTAAAGTGGTGCTTAAGACTAATAAGAAATTTCTCCCTAAGGAGGTATCAGATTTTCATCTGAACCGGTCCGTAGCTCTGCCAGTCTTTTTTTTTTTTTTTTACTGCCAACATTAGCTCAGGGGAGTGGAAGTTGCATAGTCTGGATGTCAAGAGGGCACTCTGCCACTACCTTGACCGCACCAAGGCTTCTAGGCCAGAGTACACTCAGTTGTTCTGACCTATGGGGAAGTGGGTAAAGGTAAGCCAGCTTCCAAGAGAACTGTTGCACGCTGAATAGTAGCTTGCATACAGTTTTATTATAACAAAGCTGGTAAACCGCCTCCCCTGTTTCTCGGATCACATTCTGCCAGTGGTACAGCTGCATCAGTGGCTGCAGCAAAGGACATCTCCTTGCTGGAGATTTGTAAAGCAGCAACATGGAAAACTGTTCACACTTTCACTAAGCACTACTGCTTGGACATACGGCCCAGAAGTGACTCCAGGTTGGCGCTGCAGTTCTGCAGAACCTGTTCCCACGCTAGGTTCTGTACCCAGCCTCCAGAGGTACTGCTTGTAGTCTGCAATAGTTTTAAATGTGCTGAGGGATTCCTAGGGTTTGAGGAAAAAATTACTTACCATAGTAACCTTGCTCCTTCCAGAGGATCTCTGGGTGTGCTTAAAGCTCCCACCCTGCTTTTTCTTCCAGAACCAGATGAGGGTTTTCTGCATCCCTGCTGGTCATTACCTGTCCTGTCTGTTATAGGTGTTACTTGTTAAAGTTTGAATCGGTCTGTGCTGTTTTTCTCTTCTTGCAGGAACTGATGTTTTTATCTTATTTTTTATTCACAGAGATGTTTCTTAGGGTAATTCAGTAAGAGGGTCTTCGCCCTTTTAGGCTTGCAGAAAGTGTTATTACTTTTTAAAAGCAGTCAATTGTTACTTTTTTTATTTTTATTTTTTTTTCCCCATTAAGCTTTTTTTCCACTCATTGCTGCAGGCAGGTCATCGCTTTATCCCTGCTTCCCCAATCACCTCCTTGGAAGTGACGATCCCTTGAAAATCCACCATGAATTCCCCATGGTGGGGCCGAAGAGGGGGCTATCACCCAACCCCTGCCCCCAGAATACATCTGGATGGGGAACAGAGCACGGTGGTGGCGAGGCCAGGAAAGCAGACGAAGTGTCATGAAGCCTACGCTACTTTTCCTTGTTCTCCCTAACCCTTCTGCACCACAGATGACAGGATGCTGTGTGAAGGCACACACTCTTGCATCAAACCAGTGACACCCTCCTTCATCGTTCCCTGCACTTGCAGTACCACCAAGCCTCCACTCAGCAGTCAGTAGTGGGGGGACGATCTTCCGCTCCCTGGGAGAGGAGAGCAGTCCTCTGAATGCTCAGTTACCCCAGCTAACCGCCAACCACCATACTTTGCCCCTGAACTTGGGTTGCCGGAGTGGTAACAGGTGTGGTGTCCAGTGCCTCTGCTGATCACACCACTGGGCTGACCCCTTACATTTTTGTATCCGAAGTATTTTTCCTTTTGGACATTAGAAAAAGATTTCTGCCTGGTAGTATTGGGACAAAACACCTTCTTGGGCAGAAAAGTAAGAGTTAACTTAATTAAGCAATAAGGTATGACCAGGATTATGTTAATGTTCTAGTTAATCCTTGGTAGGCGGGGGCATGATGTGGCATGTGCACCAAGTCCCAAATTTCCATGGAGTTTGATTAATAAGAACATTACTAGAACCCTGGGAGTACATTATTGCTGTATTTAATGCAGTTTTGATTGAAAATAGTTTCTCGTGAAGTGTTTTCCTTTCAGGTGCCATTAGTATTTATTTATTTCAGTTTCGGATTAATACCTTTGAGCTGAGGGGCTCCTTTACAAAGATTCCAAGTCAGAAAATACAAGGCAATACATTCATTACAGATAGTTACAGGCATACAAAACCGTGAATACAGACCATGTTACATGAAAATTTCAGTTACAGAAGTGCTAGAGAGGATAACATCAGCACTTCAGGAGTGTGGTACAATGTTTAAGTAAGTTCAGTGTACAACTTAAGCCAGGACATTCCCGGGTAACCAGAGTACATGATGATGAAAATATCAGCAGCTAGAGGAGGCCTTGTCTGGGGTTCAGCAGAGAGAGAGAGATGGTATTTTGAGGGGGGGAGGAGGAAAGGTGTTAGGGGAGAAAGGAGATAGTATTGAGGCGAGGGGAAGTAGGAGGGAAAGGAGTTAGGGTAAAAGGACAGAGGAGGGGAGGGAAGTGACAATACACGGGTGGGGAGCCTGCAGGTGCTCTAGTATTGTACTAGTGTATCCCAAGTCTAAACTGGGCAACAGCAGCTATTTTGGAGGGCTAGGTAGGAGCAGAGCCCATTTACAAATGGGTCAAGCTTGTAAAGAACAGAGGTTTGATAGGTGATTTTAAGTAGGTTTAACCACGGTCATACATGGAAACTGATGATGGCCTAGATTCTCGGGACATCTGTGCTATCATCACTAATCTAGAAGAGCACATAAATAGAAAGATTTTCTTTCTATTTCTGTGTAGAAGAGAGTGTGGAGTACACTAGTAGTAGATGGTGATATGGCAAACTATTTTGTTGCCGTGGTAACGTGTGCATAAGCAATAGTGGTTAAAAATGTGGAGCATGTTTGTGGGTGATGTCAGCATGATCCCATTTACAGAGTTGCTTGTTTCGCATTTCAGAATGAGTGCGTATGTACTCATGGAGATGTCTTGGTTCAGTAAAAGTTAGAATAGAAACTCCTAAATTTCCCCTTTTTTAAACTGAGTATTGATAAAAAATCCTTTACAAATTCCATGCAGGTGAGCATACACGTTAAATTGATGCACAGTGCTATTATGTTAGAGGTGCAATCACGTACCCCACTATGTAACATGAAAGGGAGAATTAATTTGGTTATTAAAGTTACTGGTAGTCTCACTCTAAACAGAGTACCAGATTGCTGTAAAATGCATGGGTAGTTATAGAGATAGTGTCCTTTATATTATCTTGAACACTGATGATATCAGAAACCTAACTTATAAACATTAGTACTATGTCCTAATTTCAATAGTGAAACAAAAAGGCCCTGAACAATAGCAGAAACTAATAAATGAAGCTGCAGCAGTCTGTAGGACAGTGATCATACAACTTAACTTATCCAGTGCCTAAAAGAGTATAAATTTAGCTTTGTTAAAATAAATCTGCAGCTGACTCTCTTGCTAGCAGCAAGCATGCCTACAGTCTAATTAAACTGTAGTAACAGGGAGGGCTGAGTTGAATAGTAAATGTATAATTCAAACAACATGAAGTCCTTTTGTATTCTGACAATTGCAGTGATTCCCAACCTTTGAACTGCCCTGAAGAACAGAGAGTTAATTTTCTATGCAGGGCATAGAATGCTGAGCTCGAGCTCGGTTGAAGTCTCTGTCTGGAGTGTTTCAAACTTAAACCGTCAGATTCTTTATCACCACTGAACAGTCGCCCGAGATTTCTCCTTCAGCTCGGTTCGAAAGTCTGTTAAAGTTTCAGTTTGTCAGTTTTTAAACCGAAAAAGTTATCCACATAGTCGGTTTAGTCTCTGTCTGTGCTGCTGTGAGTACTAGATAGGAATTGTTCTGTTTTTTCTGTGTGGAACTTGTAAAGTGCAGCTCGGTTCGGTGAACCGGCCATTTGATAGTGAAATATTGTGTTTTGTGTTGTTTTACTTAGTGTGTGTTACTGGTTCTTAAAAAAAAAAAAAAAAAAAAGTGTCTTAGTGCTTTTTCAATACCCGTGACACTGTTAGGAACCGATAAGGAGTCTTGCCTGGCATTGCCATAAAAAGGTAAGTTGGTTGTTGGCCATGTCTGAGAAACCCAAGAAAAAACAGGCCCACTGGGTTTCAGCACTACAGTGAGTGTGGGGAGGTCTTTGCTAAGGCCGATCCTCACACCACCTGTGTTAATTGTCTGGGTTTGATCACCCGATTCAGACTGCCAAATATGTTAAAACTTCCCAGATCTACCCTTGAGAAGAGATTAGGTAGACTGAGAGAAAAGGAGGCCGAGAAGTCCGTGACCCAGATGGCAGGCCCGGTTCGGTTTTGACCGAACCAGAAGGAGTGCTCTCTGAGCAAGGCAAAACTTCTTCGGGCAAAAAGGAGAGCTGATTCCGAGGATCGGTTCTGACAAAGAAAACGCGAAGACAAATCGAGCGTTCGATCCAGAGGTTCATGTTCGACCGTCAAGAGATAGCCAGAGCGATTCAGATTGTGGAATCGCTGTGTCGGTTCCAACCATCCGCCCTTCTGGCAGGGGCTCGTTCAGTTGGTTCCCCGGTTCAAGATTATACTCAAGATTTTTATGAACCGAATTTGAAGAGGAAGGAATTTGAGGATGATGATGGAAGTGAGGGTCTGGATGAGCCTCTGAACTGGACATCTCCCCAGGCAGACCTTCAGGTGTTTCCACTCCTAGGCTTTCTGATTCCCCCACCTCCAGCTTCCTATGGAGGAGGCTGTAGAAGATCAAGAGGATCCTGATTATGTAGAGATGATGGACATCCCAGAGTCCAGGAGACTGTCTGTTCCTCCACAAATCTTTTGGGAAACAGACACAAAAATCCTAAAGTCTTCTAACACTATACCTCCTGTGGATAGAAGAATGGACAAGAGGTATACACTTTCAGGCTTAGACAAGAAGTTCTTATATCAGCAATGCAGCCATGTTGGGGTAATGCAGGCTGCTGCCTGTGACAAGGCAAATATTCCCTTTGCTTCACACCCCCCAGACAAGGACTTCAGGAAGATTGATGCCATGGCAAAGTAGCAGTACATGGCATCTTCTTTGGGACTCAGGCAGGCGAATTACATGGCCTATACAGCCAGGTTCCAGAAGTCCAGGTGACACTGTACTGGCACTGGCTAAACAGGGCCACCCCAGCTAGCTAAGGAGCTGGAGGTGGTGGCTGCAGATGGGATTGAGGCATCTAAGGTTCAGTTTCATGCTGCTGTGGACTCTAATGATGTGTCATCAAGAGTCATGGCTACATCTGTGGCTCTTTGAGCATGGCTTGGCTCAGATGTACTATCCTCTTGCAGGACACCCAGGCTAAGGCCATGGATTTTCCTGTAGTGGGTAATTCTCTGTTTGGTGAGCAGACAGAGAATTACATGAAGAAAATGGATGAGTACAGGACCACTTAAAGGAGTGCTCAGGCCAAGGAGAGGCAGGCAACTCTTCTAAAGGCAGCAATCTAGGGGCAGGGCAGGCCTTTTCAGAGGCCTTTTACTAAGCACAGGCCCTTCTTCCTTTCTCAGAGGGGTTCTTCAGAGGGAGAGGCAGAAGGGGATAAGCAGGGCTGCAACCACTCCTCAGCCTAAAGCCCTGCCAAGCAGACACCCTGATGGGCCTGCCCGGTTGACTCTCCATTCCAGTAGGGCAGGCTGGTTTACTTTGTCCAGGACTGGATGTCTGTTACATCAGACAAGTGGGTCCTGGAAGTAGTAAGCCAGGGACTGGTTCTCAGCTTCAGAAAATTTCCAAAGATGAGAGCCAGATCTTTTCCATCTGCAAATCTCTCGGAAACCTTTGCCCTAGAGGCAGAGGTTTCTTCTTTCCTAGCTTTAAGAGCCATAGAGAGAGTACCTACCCTACACTGGGGCTAAGGACTGTACTCCAGGTACTTTCTGACCCCCAAAAAGGCAGGGAAGTGGTGACCCATCCTAGACCTAAGATATCTAAACAGACATCTCTTAAAACCAAAGTTCAAGATGGTAACTCTGGGAATAATCCTTCCCTCTCTAAGACCAGGAGACTGGCTAGCCTCCCTGGACCTCAAAGATGCCTGCATTCTCATTCCCATCAGGTGCTCCCACAGAAAGTACCTCAGGTTCGAGTTGCCCTCAGGCCACTATCAGTTCAGAGCAATACCCTTTGGCCTAACCTCCTCTCCAAGGGTTTTCACAAAGTGCCTGGCAGTAGTAGTTGCCCTTCTAAGAAGGCAAAAGATTTCCATTTTTCCATATCTGGACGATTGCCTAATAGTGGATCAGTCTCCAGACCAAGTCAAGTCTCACCTGCAAGTGCTCACTTCTCCAAGATTTCTTCTCAACCTTCCCAAGTCAGTTCTCGAACCAGTCCAGCTTCTTACCTTTATAGGAGCAGAACTGGACACACTCAGACCAAGAGCCTTTCTTCCTCTAGAAAGGGCAAGGGTTCTTATGGAACTAGCCTCTTCTTTCAGCTTTCAGGTATCTCGCCAGCAAGGCATTTCCTCCAGCTCTTGGTCACATGGCAGCTTCAACAGCAGTGGTCCAAGGGCAAGATTCCAGATGAAGGATATTCAGTTCCACCTGAGAGCTTTTTGGTCTCAGAGGAAGGATTCCTACCAAACTGATCCCAGTGACTTGACCTTAATCCAAGCCTCCAGTGGTGGCAGGATCAGGACAATTTAAGACAAGGTGTTCCTTTTGTTACTCAGCCCTGTTCAGTGGTCCTTACAATGGATGCTTCTCTTCTGGGCTGGGAGCCCATTTGGGATCCTCGCTGCCCAGGGGCTGTGGTCCCCTCAAGAACCTTCTCCACATCAGTGTTCTAGAGCTCAGGGCAGTTTTCTGGCCCTAAAAGCTTCTCAGTCAGTACAGAACGAACAACACCACCACCTTGTGGTACAACAAGCAGGAGGCACTCGGTCCACGGGCTTGTGCACAGAAGCTATGAAGTTGTGGTCCTGACTTATTCCCCGCAAACCTCTCTTGTAGCAGTTCACTTTCCAGGCAAGGACAATGTGCTAGCAGATGCACTGAGCAGCATCTCTCAGGGCCATCACGAATGGTCCCTGGACCCTCAGGTGTTGAAAGTGATTTTTTCAAGGTGAGGCACTCCAGAGATGGATCTCTTTGCAGCCCCAGGCAATCACCAACTCCCTCTTTTTTGTTGCAGACTTCCAGTCTTGGGCTCAGTCCCCCTGGATGCCCTGATTCTGAATTGGGAAGGGAAGTTTCTGTATGCCTTTCCCCCCTTCCCACTCCTGTTTTAAGTTTTGGTAAAAATAAGGTCTCAACCTTGCAAGGTGATTCTGATTGCTCCAGATTGAGCCAGACCGCCCTGGTACCCCCTGTTGCTGTCCCTAGCAGTCCATCTTCCCCTGTCTTCCCAGGAATTACAACCTGTTAACATCCTCTCAGGGGAGGATTTGGTACCCCAATCTTCAGTCTCTCAATCTCAAGGCATGGCTCTTTAAAAGTTAGTTTGCAGATCTGCATCTTTCCCAAGGGGTTCTGGATATTCTCAAGGCTTCTCGAAAGCCCTCCACCAGAAGGTCTTATAACTCCAAATGGAAGAGATTCAGCATTTGGTGTTCTAAGAAGCATATTTTTCCAGACACTGCTGGATTGCCTACGGTTCTAGATTATATGGTCCATGTTAATGGCCTAGGCCTCAGACCAGCTACTCTCAAGGTACACTTGTCAGCTGTTTCTGCATTTTTGTCTGTGTGGAAGTCTTCCTCACTATCTTCCCATCCTGTGTTCTGTAAATTTTTTAAAGGATTGCTTCACACCAATCCTCATTTTAGAGACCCTGCCTGGGATTTGAATGTTTGCATTGCTCAACTTATGCAACCCCCCTTTGAGCCTATGTCTTCAGCAGAGCTTAAGTACTGACTTGGAAAACTGTGTTTCTGGTAGCCATTACCTCTGCCAGGCATATCAGTGAATTGCAAGCTCTGTCAGTGGAACCTGATTTTATCTCCTTTCACAGGGATAAAGTGGTCCTTAGAACCAATAGAAGGTTCTTGCCCAAAGTGGTTTCAGACTTCCATTTAAACCAGTCTGTCTCTTCCTGTTTTCTTCACTGATCATTCTTCCTCAGGGAGAGGAGGCTACACAGTTTAGATGTTAAGAGCCCTTAGTTACTACATAGAGCGTACCAAGGGTCACAGGTTTGACTCCCTCCAGTTATTCCTCACTTATGGAGAAGTAGAAAAGGGCAAACCTGCCACCAAAAGATCTATTGCCAGGTGGATTGTGTCTTGTATACAATTCTGCTATGAAAAACCGGGAAAAACTCCACCCTCAGGCCTGAGGGCTCGTTCCACAAGAGGTACAGCTGCTTGCCTGGCTGCTGCCAGGGATATCCTTCTCTTAGAAATTTGTCAAGCAGCCACCTGGAAAACAGTCCGACTCTTTACCAAGCATTACTCTCTGGATATCCAGGCTAGGAGTGATGCTCGGTTTGGCACAGCAGTAGTTCAGAGCCTATTCCCAAAGTAGGTTCTGTCCCTCCTCCTTGGAGGTACTGCTTGGTAGTCTGCAGTTGTCAGAATACAGCAAGACTTCATGTTGTTTGAAGAAAAATTACTCACCTTAGTAATTATGTTTCTTCTAATGGAGTCTTGCTGCATTCTGACCTCCCTCCCTGCCTCCCCTCTCAGAACCTGTTTTTGGGAAGTGGGTGGGCAGGTGCAGTGTTGCACCCCAGGGGTGTTTTTTGCTTGCACCCTCCTCCTTTTTGTTTTGGTGCTGATTTGTTATTATTTGTATTAGATTTGTTTTTGGTTTTTGGGTTTCCTGACTTGAGTCTTCCCTGGAAATCCAAAACTTTTTTCAGCCAGTTGGCTAGTAGGAATTTTTACAATTTCCACATAGACTTTTTAGTTAGTTGGTCTCGTAAGAATCTGACGGTTTAAGTTTGAAACACTCCAGACAGAGACTTCAACCAAGCTCGAGCTCAGCATTCTATGCCCTGCATAGAAAGTTAACTCTTTGTTCTCCGGGGCAGTTCAAAGGTTGGGAATCACTACAATTGTCAGAATACAGCAAGACTCCATTAGAAGAAACATAATTACTAAGGCGAGTAATTTTTTTCATTGGGTTCATAACCAGTTCCAAGTGGTAAGTGTCCCTCGGAGTCTCCAGTCCACATGGTGGGGAAATCACTGATCGAAACATTTCACTACCACCGAAAGTACGCTTCTAGTATGCAGAAAGAACATTGAAGCTTCATACTTTAATTTTAAATAAAGCTGCTGGCTCTCACGGACTGTGAAATGATACAGAGACTTACGTGAACCAGCAGGGCTAGACTTAACAAGCAGAGTCAGTTGTTATACCTGCAGTACAGTCAGCACTGCATTATGAGACACGTACATGCAGTAGAATCATTAAAAATGAACTTTGATGAAATGATGTGGGACAAGACATATTACGGTTTACAGATGTCCTCTCCCAAGATATTGTCCATCTCTTCGTCCCAGTCTTCTTCCACCTCCGACAGCTGGGACCGACTGCCTTGTTTCACTCTAACAACTTGGTCAGTTCTTTTAGATCTGAGAACAAATATGCCTTTTCTGGGTGGTGAGATGTAAATGGACAGGAGGCTGCAAAGCTAATAGGATTTGCTTCTGTCAGTGTTTTTGTTGATGCCATGGAACGCTTCTTACCGCTGCCTTGTGGCATGCAACCAGTCCTGAGAAAATAAAATCTTTCTCCCGCCTATGGTCACTGCATGTCTTTTAGCAGCTGCAAAGACTTTATACCGATCTGTCATAGATAGGAAGCCCAATAAAACAGTCCAGGAATGTTCAGTCTGTGTGGTGGCCCTCGCAGTGTTATGCGGTATGTCTTTCCAGCATGGAAGATTCCATTAATTTTAACTCTTTGCATCCAGTTTAAAAAACAAAAATAAAAATCAAGTGTCTACACCCTGCTTGCCTCAGGCAGACCAAGCACTCTGATTTTTCTGGCTCAAAGTAACATTTTCAGAGTTTTAAGGTGGATCGGCAACATGGAATTCTCTTTGATTCTCTTTGCAGTCATGGCTCAGTACATGTGTGAGTTGGCGTCTGCTGTGCTCTTCCTAATGGAGTCGATAGAGTGCTCAATGGTAGTCATTCTGGTGCTAATGGCATCTAACTTTTTATCCATCATTGAAATTGAGGAGCAGAGTTGGGAGACAATTTTTTCCAGGGCTTTAGTGCTGCACCCGTGCAGTCCTCTGCCACCGCTGAGCTGGAAGATTTCACTGCAGAAGCCTTTACTGCATCACCACGCAGCTGAAAGAAGTTTTGGGCTCCCTGATTCTGTGTATTGCCTTTCTTCGGCTTTCCCATGTTAAAACCCAGCAAGTTGGTAGCATATTGTTCCTGTCTGTGTCAGATGTCAGGGTGATAAATCAGTTTCAAAAATTGCTGCAGAAGAGGCGGTGTTCTAAAAGTTTTATTGTGGCAGAGGCAGGAGTTCTGCTGAAATGTTGCTGCTCAGTGGGATGGCTGGCGTATGCTCCTCCAATTTGTTTTTCATAAAAGAAAGCCATATTCAAACAACATGAAGTCTTGCTATATTATGACATATGCAGTGAGTCCCAACCTTCAAACTGCTCGGAGGTGAAAGAGTTAACTTTCCATGCAAGGCATGGAACCTTGAGCGCGCTCGGTTGAACACTCTGTCTGTTGTTGCTCAAACTTAAACTGTCAGATTTCTTACCCTCCCACTGAACAGTCGCTCCGGAGATTTTCCTTCTGCTCGGTTCGTTTGTCGGTTAAAAGTTGTATTTTTTCGGTTTTTTGACCGAAATTAAACCGCAATCGGTCGGTTCCAGCTCTGTCTGTGGTTTTGTAAGTAATAGATAGGCTTACATTTATTTCTTCTATGTGGAACTTGTAAATGTCTTTTTCGGTTCGGTTTGAACCGATCAGGTTGTTTTAAAAATTACTTTCTAGTCCTTTAGAGTGTGGTTCCCGGTTCTTATCGGTTCTAAAAAAACGGATTTCATTACGTTTTTTTCCACGACCCGTGACACGGTTGGGAACCCATAAGAGTCTTGCTTGACGGATTGCCACCAACTGGCAAGTTTGGTTAGGCTGGCACTATGTCTGAGAAACCCAAAAGAAAAACCGGGCCCACTGGGTTTCAGCACTGTGGCCTCTGTGGGGAAGTCTTTGCTAAGGCTGACCCACGCACCACCTGTGTATATTATCTGGGGTTTGACCACCTCAATGCAGACTGCCAGATTTGTAAGAATTTTCCTGCTGCCACTGTGGAAAAGAGAGTTGGTAGGCTCAGGAAAGGGAGGCCAAAAGTCCGCTGACCGGATGGCCAGCCTGGTTCGGTTCCAACCGAACCGGAAGGAGTGCCCTCTGACCAGGGCGATACTTCCTCGGGCAAACGGAGAGCCAGCTCTGAGGAGCCGGTTCCAACTAAAAGGACTAGAAAGTCAGCTAGTGTGGAGCCAAAAGTTCTTTCTCCAACCGGTGAGGAAATAGCTAAAGCAATTCAAATTGTCCAGTCTCTTTCCCCGATCCTGTCCGAACCGACACCATCTGGGAAACGGTCTGTTCGGTCGGTTCCACCGGTTCAAGATTATGATTTTGAGGATTTTTATGAACCGGAGGAAGGGGAGGAGGAGGAGTATGAGGATAGTGAATGTGATTTGGAAGGTCTGGATGTGCCCATTGAACCGGACATCTCTCCAGACAGATCGTTGGGGGTCTCCCCCCCCCAAGGCTATCTGAGTCCCCTTCTCATTTTATGTTCTATAAGAAAGTTGCTGAAACTCTCCAACTCCCTGTTGAAGCTGTTGATGACCAGGAAGAGCCTGATTATGTAGAAATGATGGATATTCCAGAGTCTAGGAGACTGTCTATTCCCTTGCACATATCTTTTAGGAAACAGACAGTAAAAATTCTAAAAACTCCTCATTCTATCCTCCCTGTGGATAAAAGGATGGACAAGAGGTATGCTTTATCAGGCTCTGATATGGAGTTCCTCACTCAGCAATGCAGCCATGTGGGAGTAGTGCAGGCTGTTGCCTGTGACAAGGCAAATATTCCTCTAGCCTCTCACCCTCCTGAAAAGGACTCCAGGAGGATGGATGCCATGGCAAAGAAACAGTACATGGCAGCATCTTTAGGACTCAGACAGGAAAACTATATGGTTTATGCTGCTAGGTACCAGAAATCCAGATGGGATACTGTGTTGGCCCTAGCAAAACAGGCCCCTGACCAGCTTGCCAGGGAGCTGGAACAGGTGGCTGCGGATGGTATTGAGGCATCCAAGGTGCAATTTCATGCTGCAGTAGACTCTAGTGATGTGTCATCAAGGGTCATGGCTACATCTGTGGCACTACTCAGAATGGCTTGGCTCAGATGTACTACCCTGTCACAGGATACCCAGTCTAAGGCCATGGATTTTCCTGTTGTGGGCAATTCTCTGTTTGGGGAGCAGACAGAGAATTACATGAAGAAAATGGATGAATATAGGACCACCTATAGGAGTGCACAGGCCAAAGAAAGGCAAGCCAATCCTCAAAGACAGCATGTCAGGGGCAGGGGCAGGCCTTTTCATAGGCCTTTTTACCAAGCCCAGGCCTCCTCTTCTGCTTATGCCCAGAGGGGGTTCTTTAGAGGGAGAGGCAGACGGGGTACAAGTAAGCCTGCTTCTACCCCTCAGCCCAGAGCCCTGCCAGCAGGCTCACTGATGGGGTGGCCAGGGCCGATTCTCCACTACCGGTAGGGGGCAGGCTGGATTACTTTGTCCAGGACTGGAAGTCTTCAACATCAGACAAGTGGGTCCTGGAAGTAGTAAGCCAGGGACTGGTTCTCAGCTTCAAAAAATTTCCAAGGATGAGAGCCAGGTCTTTTCCACCTGCAAATCCATCAGAGGCATTTGCCCTAGAAACAGAAGTTTCTACCCTCCTGGCTCTCAGAGCTGTGGAAAGGGTTCCACCCCTACACCAGGGCAAAGGGTTGTACTCCAGGTACTTCCTTACCCCAAAAAAGACAGGAGAATGGCAGCCCATCCTGGATCTCAGGTATCTAAACAAGCACCTTTTAAAACCAAAATTCAAAATGGTGACACTGGGAATTATTTTACCCTCTCTTAAGGCCAGAGGACTGGCTAGCCTCCCTGGACCTCAAGGATGCCTACTTCCATGTTCTTATCAGAAGCTCCCATCGAAAGTACCTCAGATTCGAACTGCCCTCAGGCCATTACCAGTTCAGAGCAATGCCCTTCGGCCTCACCTCGGCCCCGAGGGTATTCACAAAATGCTTGGCGGTAGCAGTTGCCCACTTAAGAAGGCAAAAGATTGCCATCTTTCCTTATCTGGACGCCTGGCTCATAGTAGGCCAGTCCCCAGACCAGGTCAAACTACACCTTCAGGTAACTCAGCAACTGCTCACATCTCTAGGTTTCCTTCTCAATCTTCCAAAGTCAGTTCTAGAGCCTGTCCAGCTTCTCACCTTCATAGGCGCAGAACTGAACACAAAAGAGGCCAGAGCCTTCCTCCCTCCCTCTGGAAAGAGCAAGGACCTTGATCTCTCTGGCCTCCTCTTTCACCCTGCAGGTCTCTCGACCAGCAAGGCATTTTCTACAGCAGTAGTGCAGGGAGCAAGATTTCAGATGAGGGACATCCAGTTCCATTTGAGAGCCTTTTGGTCTCAAAGGAGAGACCCTCTAACCAAATTGATCCCAGTGACTCGAACCCTGATCCAGGCCCTTCAGTGGTGGCAGGACCAGAGTAATCTGAGACAGGGGGTTCCCTTCACCCCAGTCTCACTCCTTGACCCTTACTACAGATGCATCCCTCTTGGGGTGGGGAGCTCTTATGGGCGACCTCACTACCCAGGGGGTTGTGGTCCCCACAGGAATCTCTGCTCCACATCAATTTGTTGGAACTCAGAGCAGTTTTTCTAGCACTCCAGGTTTTTTCCACATCTGTTCAGAACAAGGTTGTACAGGTCAGAACAGACAATACCACTACAATGTGGTACATCAACAGGCAAGGAGGCACTCGGTCTACGGCCTTGTGCAATCAAGCAATGAAGTTGTGGTCTCTGGCTTATTCCCTGAATGCCTCCCTCACGGCAGTTCACCTCCCAGGTAAGGACAACGTCCTAGCGGACTTCTCAGCAGGATTTCCCAGGCCATCACGTAATGGGCACTGGATCCCCAGTACTGGAGGTAGTATTTGCCAGATGGGGCTCCTGCAGATAGATCTTTTGCAGCCCCAGACAATCACCAACTTCCCCTTTTTTGCTTCAGGCCCCCAGTGTTGGGCTCAGTCTCTCTGGATGCCTTCCTCCTCAGTTGAGAAGGGAAGTTTCTCTATGCTTTCCCCCTTCCCTCTTCTCTTCAAGGTGCTAGTCAAAATCAGATCTCAACCCTGCAAGATGATCGTGATTGCTCCAGATTGGGCCAGACAGCCCTGGTACCCACTCCTCATGTCCTTAGCAGTCCACCTTCCCCTGTGTCTTCCCAGGAATCACAACCTGTTAACCTGTGCCCAGGGAAGAGTTTGGTATCCAAATCTCAAATCTCTCAATCTCAAGGCCTGGCTCTTGAAGAGTTAGAGTTTGCTGACCTACACCTCTCCCAAGGTGTATTGGATATCTTGAAGGCCTCTAGAAAGCCTTCCACCAGGGCTACTTATAATTCAAAATGGAAAGAGATTTTCCATATGGTGCGCTGGCAAGCATATTCCCCCAGAATCTGCTGATGTGCCCACGATTCAAGATTATTTGGTGCATTTGAATTCTTTGGGGCTGAGACCAGCTACCTAAAAGTGCACCTGTCAGCTGTGTCTGTTTTCTTAGCAGGTAAACCTCTTCTTTTCAGCTCACCCTGTATTTTCCAGTTTTTCAAAGGGTGTTTCACACCAACCTCCATTCAGGGACCCTGCCCTGCTTGGGATCTTAATATTTGCATTGCCCAGCTTATGCAACCCATTGTTTTCAGCAGAGCTTAAGTACTTGACTTGGAAAACTGTGTTTTTGGTAGCCATCACTTCTGCCAGGTGCATAAGTGAGCTGCAAGCATTGTCAGTGGAACCTGATTTTATCTCCTTTCACAGAGATAAGGTGGTCCTCAGGACTAACAGAAAGTTTTTGCCTAAGGTGGTTTCAGATTTCCACCTTAATCAATCCATGTCTCTTCCTGTGTACTTCACTGACCATTCCTCCTTGGGCGAGAGGAGATTGCACAGTTTAGATGTCAAAAGGGCCCTTAGTTACTATATAGAACGTACCAAGGGTCACAGGTTTGACTCCCTCCAATTGTTCCTCACTTATGGTGAGGTTGGTAAAGGAAAACCTGCCACTAAAAGATCCATTGCCAGGTGGATTGTCTCTTGTATCAATTCTGCTATGAAAAACTGGGTAAGGTTCCTCCCTCAGGCCTGAGGCTCACTCTACCAGAGGTACAGCTGCATCTCTGGCTGCTGCCAGGACATCCCTATCCTAGAGATATGTCAAGCAGCTACCTGGAAAACAGTTCACACTTTTACTAAGCATTACTCCCTGGACATCCAGGCTAGGGAGTGATGCTCCGATTTGGCACAGCTGTGCTTCAGAGCCTATTTCCCAAGTAGGTTATGTCCCTGTCCATGGAGGTACTGCTGTGTAATCTGCATATGTCATAATATAACAAGACTTCATGTTGTTTGAAGAAAAAATTACTCACCTTAGTAACGTTGTTTCTTCTAATGGAGTCTTGCTATATTATGACCTCCCCAGCCTGCCCCTCTCAGAACCTCTACTTTTGGGATGTGGGTGGGCAGTGCAATGTTGGCACTTCATAGATGCCCACTTTATTTTCACACTTTCTTAGGGTGCTTAGGTGTTATGCTTTATTTTTCTTTCTTGAATCCCCTGACTTGAGTCTTTGTTTTGGGATCAAGAACAAAAATGTGTTTTTGTAGTTAGTAGCCAGTGGGCTGGTGTAGGTTTACGGCTTCCACACAGAACCTTAGTGAGTTTTGCTCGAAAAGATCTGACAGTTTAAGTTTGAGCAATAACAGAGTGTTCAACCGAGCTCGAGCTCAAGGTTCCATGCCTTGCATGGAAAGTTAACTCTTTCACCTCCGGAGCAGTTCGAAGGTTGGGACTCACTGCATATGTCATAATATAGCAAGACTCCATTAGAAGAAACAACATTATTAAGGTGAGTAATTTTTTCTTCTTATACAGTATTAACACTACTTACACTAGTCTATTAGGAGTTTTAACCACTCATCTAATCTCTATCAGGAGTTAGATCTCCCAGTGTGCAAGAATGAGTCACACACATACACCTTGCTACAGCAAAGTGCAGCTGAGCCTAAGATGGTGCTACTACTAGCAGTTTTGGTGACTTGTTTAGGGATAAATGCAGGTGCAGAGGCTGGCCTGCTGGTGCATCAGTAGCACTGCCGTTTGTGGCGCTGACAACCCGGGTTCAGAAGCAAATCTGGGGTGTCAGAGGGCCGCCAGGGGTGAAGATCAAGTGTCTGTAGGACTGCTTTCCGCGGGAGATGGATGGGCGTGAGTCGATGCTTGCCTGGTCCCTGGCAGAAGCTGGGGGAAAGGCAGCCCAGGCTAGGAAGATCGGGAGGTGAGGCAGATGTGGTATACATCATGCAGGAGTGTGTGGCGTGCACATGACGCCATGGCATGCCACATCTGCCTGGGTTCTGTAAACCGGAAAGGTCTGTTGGCAAGATGAAGAGGCATGCTCACAGGCTCGCACCCAACCAGCTGAGCACACTTGCCCAAACTGGATCTATTCTGTGGTGGAGCAAGCCCTGGGGGAAGACGACAAGCAGGTAAGTCTCAGTGGATGTTGGGGTGTTGGGGCTGGGGTGCTCCTTAGAAGGAGGGCTGACTGGGAGAGGAAGGAGGAAAAAAATTGAAGTATAGTACTGCACTCTTTTTTTTTTTAAATCTGTGCATGTCATTCGGCTGTACAGGCCTGATGGAATGCCACCAGCCAATCAGTTTTCTAGTTCTCAGAATATTTTTAAAATAATATTAATTTCAGGCAGTGCACTACCTCTTTAATTTTACGAAAATGTAAAATGCTCATTGGGAGTGTGGGGTTGGGTATCAGATGTCGTGGTCACACCTGGATAGGGACATGCTGGTTGAGTAGTGGTGGTTTATCACTGTATGTCATATTACTGCATGCACAGTGGCTGAGTAAGAGTGTGAGTGTGTGTGTGTGTGTGTGCGCGCGTGTTTTTAATTATTGTCAGTGTGGCATATCCTACTACACAATTGATTGAAATTGACTTAGTACTGTTGAGATCTTGTTTCGAGAGTATCTCTTGCAGCAGGCCACACTAGTAGGACTTAGCCACCAGGCAGTAGGATCACATGGAAGGTTTCTAGCTAGCAGTCTTACCAGAGAAGGCTGCCCACCACTGACGTCACCCACTGACGTCAGTGAATCCTGTGAGAATGGGCGGCCCTCACACCCGTCTCGGTTCTTTCCCACTATTGATCAACGCACATCAGATCTTTGGAAACTGACACAGTTAGTTGATCGCCGTTTTCAAGCCCTTTTTCTTCACATTTCTTTATTTTCTCGTTCATTTATGTCTTCTAAACCAATGTCGTCCTCTGAGTATTACACAATGTGCCTGCGGTCACAAAACCCCTGCAAAGGATGGCCATTCTGCCTGTGTCTGCTGTCTAGGCCCAGACCATGATGTCCAAGCCTCGCGAGTTGTACCATAAGTTCAACCAGGTCACCTGGCACCCCGCCAGCAGTTACTCGATACCTTTCTCCTGAAGCAGAAGGTTGTCTTCATGGAGCAGGAGCTGCAGGCCAGGAGCTCCGAGGCCTCCCGACCTAGTCCTTGGGCTCTCACTCTTCTAAAGCCCAGGACAAGGCCAGTAGGAAGCACAAACACCGAGATATGCACCATAGCAGGCCCCAATCCTCCTATTACTGCTTGTGGTTGCTGCACCGTTTGACCACAGGCTCCTTCTCCAGGGAGGACAGCCTGCATGCCCTTTCTTCCACAGGACTACCGGGCGTCCCGCATCCTGCCTCTTACTGTCTGGCGGAAGCTTGTAGGGCCAGGGTTTATCCCACATCCATCAACCCCTGCTGCTTAGGCCCCTCGTAACGTCGGGCACACAGCATGGTGACTCAGCTGGCACTTCTTTAGCTGGAGTGGGTTCTGTGTCCACCAGGGTTTCTTCTCCACACCCACCACCCACCTGTCTGGTGTTGGACTCCTTTACTAGGCCTACCGCCCCTTCTTCGCTGGCCCAGCTTCTTTCCTGAACCGAGTCCCACTCGTCTGTCTCCTGCCCAGGCCCCTCCCACACTGGCACCTGCCTTTCCCCAACCCGCACCTGTGGGACCACCTCCGACTTTGTTTTACCCAGCCCCTGTTGGACCTCCACTGGTCTTGCCATACCCGGCACCAGTCAGACGTACACCCGTTTATCCCCAACCTACGTAGCCTACCCTCAGCTGGTACCCACTGGTCCTCAGCCTATCCATCCATAACCAACACCTGCCGGACCTTTGCTGGTCTGCCCCCACGGTACCTGTGGGACTGGCACCTGTCTGTCCTTACCCAGTGCCAGCTGGACTGTTGCTGGTCCTATTTGATATTCAAAGCCTTGCTTCTTCCCTTTGGGGAGTTATGCAGATTTGGGGACCAGTGACTTCCGCTCCCTAGGATCCATCTCCAGGGCCATCCACTCCAGCTCCATCCAGGCTGGCCCCCTCAAATCTCCCCCCCCCCCGAAGGGAATGAGAGTCACCCGGACTTGGTCTTATCAGACGAGGGGGAAGAGCCATACTTGAAAGAAGGGGGGTGACAGGGACATTAGCAGTTCACTCACCCCGTCTACAGACTCCTCAGAGTGGCAAGGGACCCTGAAGAGCATCCCTAAATCCCCTCCAGATGACACCTTCTCAACCATCATGCGCCACATCCAGGAGGCGATGGGGTTAGAAACGGAGAAGCAGGACCCAGAGTGACATTGTCTCACGACCTACCTTCTCCAGCTTGACTACCCTCCTTTGGTGGTGTCCCCCCCCCCCCCCATCAATATCTATGAGGATGTCATCATGGCTGCGTGTGGCACAGGCCAGATTTGATCCCAGTCATGTCTCTCAAAGCTAACAGTCTGCATCATGCCCCAGCGGGCAAACCCTTCCTGGGCGAGCAGGCTCACGCTGACTCTCTGGTTATTAACGCTGCTCACGACTGCACTAAATTACCAATGCACTTGAGCTCCCTACCACCAGACAGGGAGTCCCGTCGGCTGGGTTTGTTTGGGAAATGGACCTTCACCTCCTCCACCTTGGCAATCTGTGCCCTTGACTCCCTTGCCCACATGCTCCAGTATCAGACTGTGCTGTTGGACAAGGCCAGGGATGCCATCCAGTCCTTAACCGACAATTCTGCCATGCAGCAAGCCCTGGATTCCCGCACGTTGGCCTCCTAAGTTAATACCCACCTACTCAGGGTAGCCTATGATGCTGTGGATGGCGTCGGCCTGGGCGTCTGCTATTGGCATATGCCTGTGCTGGTACTCTTGGCTCCGGCTGTCTGGATTTGCCTAAGACATCCAGTTGTCCATCATGAATGCCCCTTTCATGAACAACCTACCATTTGGAGGTGATGTTGAGGATATCGTTTCCAGGCCTAAGGGTGAGCAGTGAGGCTGCTCATTCCATGTGTCACACAGCCCAGATCAGGACAGAGAACCTCCTTCTGCTAGGCTGCCGCCAGGCAGTCCTGGATGTCTGCCAAGCCCCAAGGCAAGCGGAGGGTAGTGGCATCTGCCTTTTCTGCCCCAATCCCTCTGTGAGTAAAAGCTACAGAGAGGGTCCCGTTGCCCCAGCTGTGGCTGCCCACCCCAACTCCTTGCCAGATCCTTTCCCTCCAGTAATGCAGGAGGCAGTCTTAGGGGGTCGCTTTTCCCTCCATCTAGACAGGTGGAAGGAAATAACTTCTGACAGTTGGGTTCTGCAGCTTGTAACACAAGGCCACTCCTCAGAACTTGTGGAGTAGCCCCCAGACACTCCTCCAGTCATTTTGCCCTCCTAGCCACATCCCACTAATTTGGGAGGAAGTCCACACTCTACTCTGCAAAAGGGCCACAGAACCCGTCCCAAGAGGGGGCGCTGTTGAGCCCAAGCAAGATGGTGGTCTAGAGTTAAAGCTCTATGCATCAAAGTTATACTAAGTTTAATTTAACTACTGTATCTTATTGGGCACTTTGGCAGGTTTAAATAACTATGTTTCGCAATCAGAAGATTGGCTGAACTGGAATGGGCAATCCAAAGAAAGAATAGGCACAGCAGGAGGGAGCTAAAAGCAAAAATGCTCTTGGACCCCCTGCCACGCGGTCTGCCCAAGGCCCTCCCGTTCCTGGGGACACTGCCACCAGAGAAGAAACCTTACAGTCTATAGACATAAAAATTAATCGCCGTATATTTATGGTGTCTGGGCTCTCGGAAAGGTTTGACTCTTTGACAGATAGTGAGTACTCTGGCAACAGATGTAATAGCCATAAAATTGGAAACAACGGAGATCCGCAAGCATTTGGAGGCAGCCCTGGGTACTACCACCATGCTGATCAAAGAAAAAGTTCACCTTCGATCCTGGATTGAGGCCTTAGAAAACTAGGCCCGGGCAGCGAACCTCAGAATTATGGGCATGCCCAAATGGAGCGAGGGGGATCATCTGGGTTTATTTATCTCTGAATGGCTGGAACAACAACTGGGACAAACCTTTGCAGACTGTCACATTAACATTCAAAAGGCCTATCGGGTGACATCGAGGGGGCGCGTTCAGACAATCCCGAGGCCCCCAGAGCTGTAGTTGCGGTCTTAGACAGAGTCGGCTCAAGAGACTTTATCCTGGCACTAGAACAACAGAAAAGAACACTGCTCCAGGATTGCATGCAGGTCCGACTCTACCCCGATCTAATTTATACAACCTGGCAGAAAAAGAAGAGGTTCGATGGGGTCTGGGCCATCCACAAGCAGACATCTCCTAGCGTGCTCTTTCCAGCACACCTAAGGATTCTCCACAAGAGGAAGGTGTTTATCTTCTCGGACCCCACCGAGGCCTTGAAATGGGCCCAGCGACATGCTCCACCGCCATGATGGAGACACGCACCCGACCAGGAAGATGCCAAGAATGGGAAGACTTGCTCACGGAAGGGCCAGATTTCAGGTTTGTTTCTTATGGAACACAACTTGCTCCCGACAATCCAAATAGCGTTAATTCACTCCCTACTTCACACTCCTGTGTCTACCCGCTCCTACGACAGTGACCATCCTGCGACAGTTCGCTCCCACTTTTTTAAACCTACAATACAGTTGTGTGAAAAAATTTATTCACTTATCAGATGTAAGTTGTTTTGGTATCCACGTCCGATGTTCTGTGGAGCAAGCATGTCAGCTCTGTAACCTTGGTAACCATTGGTTTCCGGAAATACGAAATCCTTAGGAGCAGTCTGCATTAGTTCAGCATTGATTCACGTTCATTCGGTGAGTAAAAGCAAAAACGTTATTCTCAAAAAGGTTAAAATCCATGCAAGAGTTATTAAATTAGTATTCAAAGCTGTGCTCTACCCACGGAGAAACTCCTCAGTAGTGCAGTCTGCATACTTTTCTAAAATGCAAGCCAGCCTAGCAACATTGTCCCTATAGACTCTTCTTGATGCTGTTGGTGGATTTCCAGCTAGGATCTGCTCAACCTCAGAGTCCCTCTTTCTGCCCCGAGGCCATTTATAAATTTCTACACGTGGGATGCAACATACTGTACATAAAACACTCTGCATTCCATGGTGAAAGCCTCGACCACATTGTTTTTTGCATGGCCGTCTGAGGCATTTTCTGAGTGGTTCCAAAACTTATCTCAAAATGTGGCTGTCTCAGTCCAGTTCCTCTCCTCTTTCTCCTTCCCACCCAAATGTCCTCAAAATAATCTATTATTGGCTGAAGTTCATCAGGAAAAATTTGTAATGCTTCATCGATTATTTCTTCGAAGGATGCAGTGACTTTTTCAGGGGGGTAGAAAGCAAGCGCTGGCAGATATTTTCACTTTAGTGCAAATTCAGGGTCTGGTGCATATTTAACTGCAAGTCCTTCTGTTTGAATTTTACGATAAATGCGTTGTGTGAAATGGAAGAAGCTTCCAACCTCCTTTGCTTGAGGGACCTGTAATTACATGTATTTACCCGTGATTAGGAATGTAATAAGCAGTTGTACTTAGTTTCACTTAATTGTACTTAGTTGCTATGTGCGACCAGGAGCAAGTTGGCAGTGACCATCTGCTGTCATGTGATTTTTACATATAAAGAAAATAAAACTCTTGCTGAAAATAAGGTAGTGAAAAAACAGCTGTAAGCACAGACCGGGAGTGAGTTTGCCATGAGCGAGTTGACATAGGACCGTGGTGTCTGAGCATGTTGCTGGGAGTGTGTAGTCGCGGGTTGAATTATCGAGAGTGAATTGTCATGTACCCGATTCTTCATAAACTGATCCTGCAGCTAAGACTTTAGTGCTAGTAAAATACTAAATATTAGCACAAAGTTCTGCTGGGAATGATAAGCTGGACAGGCCTCTGATTATAATCTTTTCCCCTCCTGGGGATCGTTCTGTTGATGATTTTGACAGCGAGTTGTTTAAAATACTTGTCATGCTTAATGTTTGAAATAATCAGTATTATATAGTTAAACTGTTGGGGGTTTGGGACGTAGGTTATTTAGCTCCAGATTACCCCCAAGATTGTTCACATAGATGTTTGATAGTTTTCTGCCACACTGTTAGATATATAATGTAAAAATGTGGTGCTTAGACATTCCCTTGAATCATATCATAGAATCATGGAAGCTTGACGGCAGAAAAGGACTATCTGGCCCATCTAGTTGCCCTTTTTCTCCCCCACACTTCCCCATTCTCCCTGCAGCCCCGCCTCCCCGAACCCACTCCATGTTTGTCCCATGCCCTCTTGAATTCTTCCACTGATTTAGCCCCACCATTCCGCCTGGTAGTCGTGTTCAGGGCTCCACCACCCTGTCTGTGAAGAAATGCACCCTCACATTGCCCTGTATCTTTTCCTTGTCAGTCTGAGGCTGTGTCCTCTAGTTCTGACCTCCTCCTCCTTCCTCTTAAGTAAACCTTCTTCTCCCACTTATTGAGCCCTTTACAGATTAAAAGTTTCAAGCATAGATCTTGGATGGTACCAGCCTGGTACCTAAATTGAGACATGCATGATTCACTCATTTCCTTTGCAAAGGAAACTGAGATCACACTCTGTTTGGACTTGTTGATTGACTTTAATATCATGCAGTTCATGGGCTCATACAACAGCAGTAGATGTCTAGTTATATATTTGGATTAGGTTATATTTACTGATTCTCCCCCAGACATATATCTAATTGAAACAGTGCAACTATCTTTTTAACCCGCATGTATTAAGAGGGGTGGCGCCCTCTCTTGAAATGTTATTTCAATCCTCTTGTACTGTCTATGGATACTTTACTGTATGTCTGTTGCAGTATCAATAAAGTTTAAAAAAATAAAAATTGTCGCAAAGACCCAGCAAGGGCAGGGGTTCTACTCTTTAACACACTGGGGACTTCAGACCCATCCTGGACCTCAGCGAGCTAAACCTTATTCATCCACTACAAAAGGTTCAGGATGATCACTCTTTAGGGACTGCTGCTCCTGTTATATCAAGGGGACTGGATTTGCTCCCTAGACATGCAGGATGCATACCTGCATGTCAAGGTGTGCACTGCTCACAGGTGCTTCTTCAGGTCCATTTTCATTGGGCCCACTTCCAGTTCAGGGCTCTGCCGTTTGGCTTATCTTCAGCCCCCCCCGGGTGTTCACCAAGTGGTGGCAACTGCCATCAGATGGCAGGGGTTCTTAGTGTTCCCTTACCTGGACCACTGGCTGCTAGCAGCCTCCTCCAGGGGAATACAGCCCAGGGGGATGGCCTTTTTTCTCTCAAGACATAGTGGAGCATCTGATGGATCAAGCCCGTCCACTTTACTCCAGCTTTCACATCCCAGCCTGGGTTTTTCTATGCCTTCTGGGACTCGGGGCTGCAGTCATTTTTACTGTTCCCCTAGCCAGGCTGCATATGAGAATTCCTCAGTGGACTCTGTGGGTCCAAGTGGGACCAGTGCATGGATGATCTGGAGCCGCCAGTCCTGGTTTGGATCCAATCAAGAAGGTGGCAGTTGTGGCTGGAGCCTAACAATCTTCTTAGGGGGGTGCCATTTTATATTCTACCTCTGCAGCAAATCCTCACAGTTAATGCCTCTGGTCTAGGCTGGGAGGTTCATCTGGGTCCCCACCAGACTCAAGGGAAGTGGAACTTCGTGGAGGCTGGCCTCCACATAAACATCTTGAAGATGCAAGCAGTCCTGTATGCCCTACAGGCCTTCCAGACAGATCTCTTCCCCCGGATCCACTGTTTTTTTTTTGTTTTTTTTTGCATAATCTCTTTATTAGTTTATCTTATTCATACCAAAGCAAAGACAATGGTTCTCATCTCAGCAGACACATAACATTCTTTTCCCAAATCTTACAGGCCTCTCTTCTTATATCCATTATATTCTTCCAATTAATTTGAGTATCATTATTATAGATCTTATACAACATTCTCAGATTAGATACTGTACATGCCTCTGTTATTTGATCTTTGAATATTTAATCATAAAAAGAACAAAATGAAGGGAAAGAAGACACAAAAAAAACCCAAATGAAAAGGGATCTATACCTCCCCAATCCTCCACCCTTATGTCACCCTCCCCTTCTCCCCATTCCCCCCCACCCTGGTTAATCGAGAATTCACTCCATCCACTATGAACATCAGTACCTTCATCTATAGCATCTGATACATTGCTCCAATAATTTTTTTTTTTTTTACCCTTTAGACACAGCTTCTCCTAACAGAGGAGCTCATCAAATCACTCCATGGGTCCCCTTTTACTACATTATAGCATTTTATTATTGAACTCTCTACTTTTGTTCCCCGTAGCTTATTTTATCCTCCTCTTAATACTTCCTGTTCCATGGGGTTCATAGTGTGCCAGTAGGGTGCCCACATATTCATAAACTGATTTTCCCGCCCTTAGCTTTATATGTCAGACTTTCAAGCTGCAGTGCATCCCATGCTAGGTTCCTCCATTGCCTGATTGTGGGTTTGTCTCCAGAAACCCATGTATTTAAGATGCATTGCTTTGCCAAGACCAAAAGTATTCTCACCCATCTTTCCAGCACCTCCCACTCTTTCCTGGTGTATATCATCTATGCCAAATAACATTAAGAGTGGCTCCACTCTGATATGCTACCCTTTCATATTTGTCAGCTCTTTTGCCACCTCTTCCAAGAAGGCTTGGAGTATCGAGCATGTCCAGAATGAATGTATGTAGGTACCCAAGGCTGACCCACACCTCTGACAAATAGCCGGTATTGCTGGGTTATATCTATTCACTGCAACTGGTGGAGTATACAACCTATGCACAAATTTATATGCTGCCTCCTTATATTTGTTACATAGTAAAAGCCCCTGGTGTGTCCCTTTCATTAAAGTCAACTGTTCCTCAGACAATGTACCTCTCAGGTCCCTTTCCCACAGGTACTTAGTTTTAATTGTCATATCTGGCCACTGGAGACACAGGAGGGATGTAGCCTTCCTTATAATACCTACGGGCTTCTGTCTGATTTGCTGCAGCATTTCTTCCAGAACATGAATCTTGGCTCTTGGAACCCTCTGTTTCGCAATACCTTGGATATATTTCCTCGCCTGGAAATATCTAAACAGATGGTGGGCTGGGAAACCCAGTCCTTCTCTAAGTTCGTTAAATGGGCTGACCCCCCCCTTTTTTCCTTATATTATTAAGACACAATATCCCCCTTTCTTCCCAAATCTGAAATGAGGGATCTCCTACCCCAAAATAAAGAATGGGTTCCCAACTAATGGTAATATAAAAGATTCTCTTTTGGTGCCCCATTACCTTCTTAATTTGGTCCCAGCTATCATTACACCATTCACTAAAATACTTGAGCCACTCTTTTCTGCAGCACCCTTCTACTCCTTCTGCTAACAAAGAAGAGATCCAAACCCCATATCCTTTCTCCTTCAGGTCCATCCAACTGGCCTCTTTCGGTCTATACACCTAGTCCTTGATGATCCTCATTTGTGCCGCCCAAAAATGTAGCTTCATGTCTGGGTAGTTTAGCCCTTCCTTAGCTTGATCAGCTTTCAGTTTATTTAGGCTAACCCTTGGCTTCTTCTCTTGTCATATAAACCTGGAACAAATCTTTTTCAAATGCTTTTATATCTCTCCCTGTCAGCCCTATGGGCAGCATCTGTAGTGGGTATAAAACTCTGGGAAGAATGTTCATCTTAAGTAAATTGATATGTCCTAGCCATGATATAGGAAGGTTCCTCCATCTACCTAGGTTTTCTCTTACTGATCTCAGTAGTGGGTTATAGTTCAATCTATATAGTGATCTCAGGTCCCTTCCTGTCTTGATCCCCAAGCAGGTAAAGTACGTACTCACCCTCCGCAAGCCCCATGTACCTCCCCCTCCACCCAGGAACATAATTTCAGACTTTCCCAGATTCAGCTTGTATCCAGAGAATACAGCAAATTGTGCTATGACTTCCAGCAAGGCAGGCATAGACTGTGGAAGGCTCATCACATATATCATGATGTCATCAGCATACAGTGTAATTTTATGCTGTCTCCCACTTTTTCCTTTTATCCCTTGTATTATTGGGTCTTCCCTAATGGCTATAACTATTGACCAGCACTGCAGTCTTGGGTGTCCGGTACAATGCTCTTACCATTTTAGTAACACTTTCCCTAACCCAAAGTGATCTAGAATTGTAAAAGATATGGCCATTCAATCCTGTGAATGCTTTTCAAGCGTCCATAGACAGTACAGCTGCCCCGATTTCTTGGCTTGCTCCAAAACATTAAGGACCTTTCTAATATTATAAGAATGCCTGCCTTTTATAAATCCAGTTTGATCCAGGTGGATCAACTCTGGGAGGATGCCCTCCAATCTGCTAGCCAAAATTTTAGCAAACACCTTGGCATCACAATTTAAAAGGGATATAGGTCTATACGATGAGCATTCCATTAGGTCTTTGTTTGGTTTGGGAATCACACATATTAAAGCACTGCCACATGTATTGGGTAGATCTTACTTCGAGAGGGCTCTTGCAGTAGGTAATTACATATAGGACTAGCGGCGACGGCGCAGGACCCCTAGAAAACATTTCTAGCTAGCAGTCCCTGGCGAGGGACATCCATGTCAGGTGACCATGCATCAGGAGATGTCGGTATAAAGGGACGATCCGGACACCCTTCCAGTTCTTTCCCCACCGCTATTTGCAGTAGCGCTGAAAGTTTGTGCTTCGCCAGCCCTACCTTCGCCTGTTTTTACCGAAAAATCATTATTTTTTCGACTAACATCAGTACTAGCATCGGTGTATGTTGTCCACTGCACTCTCCGAGCACAAGAATAAGTGCAATTCGTGCGGCGTACAAGAACGGCCACTCCCTGTGCCTGTTCTGCCTAGGCCCCAATCACCCAGTCGAGAAGTGCCAGCACTGCCTCATTTTTAACACGGCTACCCGGAAAAGGCCGCAGCAATTCTTGGGAGCCCATATTCTAAAGAAGAAAATTAGTTCTATGGAGAAGGAGCTCAAAAAACTGAGGCAGGTATCCACTTCCCCTGAAGGCCATTAGAAGGAGGAGAGGCACCGGGACAAGGGCTCCTCCACCGCGTCTCTCTCGGGAGTCGCTGGGACGCAGGTAACATCCCCTCCGGGGGATCGCTCCTCGATGGCCACCTCGGAGGTTTCCAAGGGGGCATCGACCGCCGTCTGGCTCGGGCCTTGCAGGTGCCTCCGGGCAGTTGGAGGCCTCTGCCCCTGGTTCGGCCGCAGGCTCGCGGCCTACCACTGTTGGCGACTCTGGTAAGCTGGGCGTCTGCTCCTCTGACGTCCGCCCGGAGAGGGCTGGTAAGACGTCCAACCCTCCAGTGCGACGCGCGGCCTCCTCTCCACTGGACCAGTCTTTCTCTTCTTCATCCTCCTCTTCACCCTCGGACTCTTGTGGTTGCTCCGAGAGAGACGACGAGCCTCGCTCTCTGTCGAAGCCCAGGCCAAGGACTCCTCTGAAGTCTCCTCCAGAGGATCCTTCTTTTACGGAGTTGCTTAGGAAAATCCAGGAGGTTCATCAGTGGCACTCCCTGGAACCAGATCCTCAGCGTCTGAAACTCGCTGAACATCTGGATCTGCCCGTGACAGCTCCTACCTTGGTGCCACCCTGGATAGAGCCTCACGCCGACCTTGTTACCACAATATGGAAACAGCAGTCTGCCTTAGCCCCACTTCCTAGGAAGTCGAACCGACTATATCAGGCTCCAGAGGGTGTTGATTTCCTGGATTCTCACCCTCGTGCCGACTCTGTCGTGATTAGCGCCGCTCGGCCGGTCGTGAACCCTAAACACCTTAGCGTCACCTCCTGATAAGGAATCAGCCTTCTGGACCAGTATGGGAGAAAGATTTACGCTTCCTCCACACGGGGATCAGGGCCCTGAACTATATCGGCCATATGGGGACTACCAGAAGGCCATCCTGACTCAGCGGAGCTAAACTGAACTCCTTGCCTGACTCCCAAGTCAAGCAGGAGTTGGCTGATCTCGGCCGCTCTGCTTCGTTCGCCAGTCAACACATGTTACTTGCGACATATGATGCAGTGGACACTGCTGGGCGGAGCTCAACTTTCGCTGTAGGCCTACAGTGTCATGCGTGGCTCTGCGTGTCAGGTTTGGTTCCGGAGGTACAATCGGCTGTCCAGGAAGCACCCTTCCGGGGGTCAGTGCTTTTCGGGGGTGATATCAAGGACATCATCACCGATTTTCAAGAGAAGGGGAAGGTTCTGAAGTCAGTTGATTCCATGTACCGTCCCCATAAGCAGTAGCGCTGTCCCTTTCTCAGATGGAGTTGGGGAAGGCGGGCCACAAAATGCCGGGCCCCCGTAGCTGTCAAGCCCCCTCTGTCCAAAAAAGCAGCGGGTGCTTCAGCTGCGCTGCGCCCGCACCACCTGACTCCTTTCCTCCCACTGCCTCCGACTCCCCGGAGGAACTGGTAGGAGGAGGTTTTCCTCCACCTTCCGGGATGGGAGATTCTTGGGTGCTCCAGCTCATAGCAGAAGGACACTCCATAGAGTTTCTTCAGAAACCACCCTGCCGAAGTCGTCTTATTCAGGGAACATCTTCTCTTGGCCCAGGAGGAAATCTCTGCTCTTAGAAACATAGACTTTGACGGCAGAAAAGGACCACTTGGCCCACCCAGTCTGCCCATTTCCCTACCTACTGGATAAGCTGCAGATTCTAGTTAACCAACAGCCTGCTTCCTGCAACCCCGCACTATAATTGCTTTGTGTCTGTCCCAAGCATGTTTGAATTCCCCCACTGCTGAAGCAAGCAATAGAGCCTGTCCCCCTTCATCTACGAGGGACGGGTTATTATTCCCATTTCTTCCTGGTCCCAAAGAAGACAAGAGATCTCAGACCAATTTGGTATCTCGGTTCCCTGAATCTTTATGTAGAGTACAAAAGGTTCAGGATGCTTTCTTTGCAGAGCCTTCTGCCCCTCCTTCGTCCGGGTCAGTGGCTTTGTGCTCTGGATATGCAGGATGCTTATCTGCACATTCCCATTCGCCCATCTCATCGCATCGCAAATACCTTCTTTTGCATTCCAGGGGGACCACTACCAGTTCAAGGTGCCCCCGTTTGGTCTATCCTCGGACCCCCGAGTATTTACCAAATGCCTGGCAGTGGTGGCGGCCCACCTGCGTACCAAGGGAGTGCAGGTTTTCCCGTACCTGGACAACTGTCTCCTGGTGGCCTCGTCCAGGGAAGAACTCCTGCGTTTCCTCCCCCTTAGCCAGCAGGTTTTTGCCTGCCTGGGTATTACCATCAGCCATTCCAAGTCTCATTTGGACTCATCCCAGAGGCTACAGTTTATTGGGGCGATCCTCGATACGACCATGGGCAAGGCCTTCCTGGCTCCGGACAGGGCGGCCACCCTTCAGACCCATACAAGTCTGTTGTCAGACTGCAGGATGGTCTCTGCTAGGTCGGTCCTTTGCCTTCTTGGGCTCATGGCGGCTGCTATCCCGACGGTACCTCACGCTCGACTCCACATGAGGATCTCTCAGTGGACTGTACGCTCTCAGTGGGATCAGCTAGTGGACGACCTAGATCACTCAGTTCTGATCTCCTTGCCGATGATGCGAGACTTGCAGTGGTGGATGGTTGAGAGAACCTTTTTCAGGGAGTTCCTTTCTTTCATCCTCCCCCCTCCCAGACTCTAACCACAGACGCCTCAGGCGAAGGTTGGGGAGCCCATCTAGGCCCTCATCGGACCCAGGGCTCCTGGTCCAAGCTAGAACAAGCTGTCCACATCAATGTGCTTGAGCTTCGGGCAGTGTTGTACGCTCTCCAAGCCCTTCACCAATACATCCTTCCCAGCCACCTAGCCGGCCAGACGGACAACATGTGTGTGGTGTGGAATATCGACAAGCAGGGAGGGACTCTGTCCTACCCTGTATACAGGGAGGCAATGAGGGTTTGGGATTGGGCAACACAACATGACCTTCACCTCATGGCGATTCACGTTCCGGGAGTCGACAACATCCTGGCAGACAAGCTAAGTCACTCTTCTGCTCTGACTCACGGTGGGAACTGGACCAAGGGGTCCTAGACAATATCTTCAACTTTGGGGAACACCTCAGGTTGACCTGTTCGTATCCCCAAACGCAAAACTTCCCATCTTCTGCTCGCCGCTTCAGAGCGAGGCGCTTTTGGAGCGACGCCTGTCTCTAGACTGGAAGGACAGATTCATCTATGCCTTTCCCCCAATTCCACTTCTATCCACCAGTCTTGTAGAAACTAGCTCGAAGGAGCGAGAATTATTCTGATCGCCCTTTCTGGCCCAGGCAAATCTGGTTCTCTCTTCTACAACAATATTCAGAGGATCTTCCTCTTCCTCTATCTCGAGGTTTGTTGACCCAGGATCAGGGGACCCTGGTCCATCCAGGCCTCAGATCCCTTCAACTGCATGCATGGCTCCTGCAGACCTAGCCCAATCCCGTTTTGGAGTGTCTCCCAAAGTGGCGGAGATTTTAGTGGAGGCCAGAAAACCCTCCACCAGATCCACTTGTACCATGAAGTGGAAAAGATTCACTGTTTGGGCTGCTTCCAAGAACGTGGAACCTTTCTCCTGTTCAGCGGGTCTTCTGCTGGAGTATCTAAGTCATCTGCTTGACCTGGGTCTCAGCCATTCCTCTCTGAAGGTACGGATGGCGGCCATTTCGGCCTATCATGTTCCCTTCGCAGACAAGACTTTTGCTCAACTGGAGGTCTCCAAGACCTTTCTCAGAGGGGTCCTCCATCTGAGGCCCCCCCATCCATACTCCTGCTCCCCCTTGGGACTTGAACTTTGTTCTCGAGAAACTTACTCTTCCTCCCTTCGAACATGCAGCTTCTGTGGATTTGAAGTTCCTTTTGTGGAAGATGCTTTTCCTGGTGACCATTACTTTGGCTTGAAAAATCTCCGAACTCCAGGCCCTGATGTTTAAAATCCCCTACTTGAATTTTCACAAGGAACAAGTTGCTCTTTGCACAAATCCTAAGTTTCTACCCAAAGCAGTAGCAGAGTCTACCTTAAATCAGTCCGTAGAGTTACCTGCCTTTTTTACGAGTACTCTAATCAAGGAGTATTGACTCCACACTATGGATGTTCACGGATTCTAAGAAACTACACAACAGGACCTAAGGATCTCAGAAAGACTGATCAGTTGTTCGCCTCTTTTGCTTACAAAAGGAAGGCAGTGCTGTTTCCAAGCAATGCCCGTCTAAGTGGTTGGCTCATTGTATCACTTTCTGTTATGACAAATACAACAAGACCCTCCCGGGCCAAGTCAGAGTCCACTCCACAAGCAGAGTAGCTGCCTCTGCTGCTTGTTTCAAGAATGTGTCTGCCGCAGACATCTGTGCTGCCGCCACCTGGACTTCGTCCATACCTTCACGAAACACTACAGTTTGGATGTTGCCTCTCACCGTAGAGCAGGCTTTGGGCTGCCTGTTTTGCAAGGCCTCCTATCTTGAGACTTGCACAACCAGAACTACCTTTTAGAGTAGTTTTCCTCCTCCCGGTGCCTCTCTTTGTTCCAGACTGCTTGGGATTCAGTCCTGTATGTAATTACCTACTGCAAGAGCCCTCTCGAAGTAAGATAGTACAGTTACGTAAGAACTTACCGTAACAGTAGATCTTCGAGAGAGGCTCTTGTAGGTAATACCTTCGCCTCTCCATCCCCTAGGCTTTTTCAGCTCCTTTCCATTGAGGAAATATCCGCCCTCCTTTGTCTGGCCTCTTTGGCCTGTGGCAGGAAAGAACTGAAGGCGGGCATCCAGGACCGCCTCTATACCGACGCCTCTGATGCCGGTCACCTGACATTGGGGCGGTCCCTTGCCAGGGACTGCTAGCTAGAAATTTTTCCGTGAGGTCAGTCCTATATGTAATTACCTACTGCAAGAGCCTCTCTCGAAGACCTACAGTTAAGGTAAGTTCTTCCGTAACTGTACTTTCTCCACTCTCTCTCCCTTCTATGAACACCTCCCACATAACCTCTTTTACCTCCTCCTTCAGCAATCTGTAATACTCTGCAGGCAGGCCATCTGGGCCACAAGCTTTCCCAAGCTTCATTGTATTGATGGCTCGAATAATTTCCTCTTTGGTAATCTCCTTGTCTAACATCTCTTGTTGGTGTTTTGTTACTTGGGGCAATTTATATTTAACCAAAAATTCTCGCATTTCTCTTTCACTTCCCTCTCCACTTGTTCTGTATAATTCTTCATAGTATTTCTTAAATGTTTCCCTTATCTCCACATACTTAGTGTCAATCTGCCCTTTTTTATTTTTGATGCCTAAAATGTGCACTGTCTTCTTCCTACCCTTCACAAGGTTTACCAGCAAAGGTTCTGGCTTGTTTCCCCACTCATATATTCTGTGCTTCAAATAAAATAGTTTTTCCTAGCCTCATCAATCAGCAGGGTATTAAGTGTCTGGTTGTTACCAGCTCCTGCCTCGTTGCTCGCCCCTCCTCCAATATCCTCAACTTCTGCTGAAGGGCTTTCTGTTTTTCCAGTCTAGTTTTTGTACTTTGCCATATAGCCTATAATTGCTGCCCTCATGTAAGCTTTACCAGTATCCCGTAGCATTTGTTTGAAGTGGCAGCTGGTGCATTCGCATCCATAAAGAATTTAAATTGTTCCTTCACATAGTCCTGGAATTCTTGCAAGCCTAGCATATAAGTAGGGAATATCCATGTCTGCATTTCTCCCCTTTCACTCGGAGACTGAAGGGACGCCACCACTCCTGCATGGTCTGAAATTTGTATGGGCCCGTGTGCGACCTTCCTGAGCTTTGGTACCAGCCCAGAGTTACACAGACGTGATCGATCCTTGACCACATTTTGTGTGGATTAGAATAAAAAGTATATTCTCTATCCTGAGGGTATGCTGTCCTCCAGGCATCCACCAAATTCAATTCTGCCAATCCCTCCCTCCATTTCCTAGTGCACTGAATCTCTGAGTCCCTTCCCCTCCAAGTGATCAATGGTAGTGTCAGGTGTGCAGTTGAAGTCCCTCCCATAATCAGTTTCTCAAATTGTTCTCTCACCAATATAGACAATGTGTTATTGTAAAACCCGGTTCAAGTGGGTGCATATATGCTCCCAAACGCTGACTTTCATGCCATAGAGAACACCCGTAACAAAGGCATATCTGCCTTCCCTCGAGTCTGTAAGGACTTTTGTAACATGTAATGACAGATTTTTATGCACCAGAACTGCTACTCCCTGTTTATGAGGGCTGAATATGGCTGCATGGCACGCACCTACCCACCCCCTTTTGAGTTTTCCGTGCTCCACCGGTGTCAAATGTGTTTCTTGCAGGAGAGCCACCTGCACTTGTGCCCTCCTTAATGCTGTTAGAACGGCACTTCATTTGACCGGGGAGGAGAGACTATGGACATTCCAAGATTGCACCACCAAATCACTTCCCACCATTGTCTCCCTTCATTATCCCTTTTCCTATTCCTCTCCAAGCACTTCCAGCGCTCGCCCTTCCTCTTAGCATCCTTTCAACCCCATCATAGTCCACCCAAGTCCAGACTTAGCCGTCACAGCAGCCATATCAGAAGCTTTACTTTCCTTACACACCTTTTACTCTTAACACCTGTACATGAATCTCGATTATTCTTAACTTTACCCCCACTACTATATCCCCCTTTGCCCCTTCCCATGTTATTCCTACTACTAAGCTCCATATACCTTACCCTTTCCTTCAGTACCTTCCACCTCTTCAACTTTCAGCTCACCAGTATTTTCTCTGCCATCACGACAGCACCTCCCAAACCTTGCTGATTTAGCAGCTACCTTCCCTCACCCCCCAAGACCACATCAGCTATGGCAATTTTGACCCATCTGATTCATAACATAATAATGTGCCATGCGTGAGATGTAGAACAGAAACCCTCTGAAATTATACCGTTATCTTTTCAACTGCCTAATTGCAGCCCCATCAGTCCATTATGGCCCTCTTTGATTCTTGCCCACGGCCATATCAATCCCCATCAGTTATCGACCTCCACAGTCCCAATCATTCATGGAGCTTCCTTTCAGCAGCCAGTCCGGTCGGTGGCCGGTGGAGTAGGCCGCGTGATTCAAAATAACCATACACGCTAGGCCCAGGCCACCAGACGCTCCTTCCGGCCTACCTTCCATACAGGGCTCTTCCGATGCCTTCCCCTGCTTCTTCCGCCGTTCTCCTCTATACCTCCAAAGCTCCAGCACGGATTCTTACAAGAACGTTCTCATTCGGCCCCCATCACAGGCCGGTTTAGCCGCAAGTTTCCTAAAACTTTAACACTAAATGTTGACAGCACAACTTGAACAAGGGGTTATGCCCCCAACCAAAGAGAATGTCAGTGTCTCAAGCCTCTCACACTCCTCCAATCATGTCGCTACTATCTTCAGCCTACTTTCTTCTTAAGCTCCTTTATAAAAGTGTTCGCCTTCTCCACCTCCCAGAACGAATATACTGCACCTTCATGCTTTATCTTAAGGGTCGCTGGATAAATCATATAGTGCTCCACTTGCATCTCTCTCTCAGCTGGGCCATCTTAGCAGCAAATACTCATTTTTTTCTTAAGAAGCTTATTTGAGTAGTGTCGTGTGACATGAATTCTCACCCCATCTATTTCAACAGGCTGGTTTACTTTAAAGGCTTTAATCACTGTTTCCCTGACTTAAAAGTTATGGTACCGCATTACAATACTTCTAGGGGTTGGCCCGGACCTGGCTTTGGTACAGTTCTATGTACCTTTGATTTTATGTCCCCCACAGGTTTGCAGTTTCAGTAATTTTGGTAGTTTTTCAGCACAGAATTTCATTATGTCTGGCCCCTCCTTCTCTTCAGGGAGCCCTCGTGGCAAGCTGGTGCGCCTGAAATAGTTCTCTTGATAGTCTAGCCTCTCTCTAATCCTTGGCACCTTCTCCAAGGCGATGATTTTCTCCGCAAGAGGCTGCACCAAGTCCTCCACTCTAGCTGTATGATCCTCCACCTCCGTTAATCTTTCCCCGTGTGCTGCGGTTCTCTCTGCTATTTCTTGCAGCTTTGCTTCTATCTGGTTCTCCAGCTTTTTAAAGTGGGGATTCAATGCCGCCAGCACCTGAGTTGTCACCTCTCGCCCCAACACCGTAAGTTCTGCCGCCGAGAAAGATATTGGGCCTGTACCTTCTGTTGTGGGCCCAGCTGGCTGTTTCTTTGGGTTCTTTCCAGCGGGCTTCCCAGTTGCATTAGAGAGGTAATCATCCATCATTATGCGACACAGGACACTTATATGGCAATATCCAATTCTATTTACCTTAATTTTATTGAAAAAGTAATGTATTTAGGTCTCCGGGGTGCGGAGCTCGAGGAGAATGCTGCCTACTTAGCTGCTCATTAGCACACTCTCTCCCCCCGTCCACTGTTGATTCAGATGGACATCTCCAGCATGGCCCATTATACCAACAAACAGGGAGGGACCCCTGTATCAGGAGGTGATGAGGGTCTGGTATTGTGCAGTAGATCATGGCCTAGAACTTTCAGCCGTCCATGTTCCCGGCGAACAAAAAGTCTTAGTGGACAGCCTAAGCCTGTCCATGTCTTGAACTCACAAGTGGGAACTCCTGACCTCAGTGGTGGAAGAGCTGTTCATCTGGTGGGGTCATCCAGAGTTAGACCTTTTTGCATTTCCCCATTCAACGCAAAACTGCCACTTTTCTGCTTGCTCCAGGGCCTGGAGTTTTCTGGCAAGACACGTTGTCCCTCTCTTGGAAAAGGAGATTTCTGTACACCTTCCTTCCCTTCCCACTCCTTCAGATGGTTCTAATCAAACTTCAGCTGGAAGGTGCCTCCATGATTCTAATAGCCCCTTCTGGCCTTGTCAGATCTGGTTCCCCTACTCCAGCAGCTGAGCCTCACCTGCCGATATGCAGGCTTACTCTCCCAGGAACCAGGGCACCCTGATCCATCCGGATCGCTTGTGTCTCCATCTTCATGAGTGGCTCCTGAAGATGCAGCCATCAAGAGGTTTGGGGTATCCCCTAAAGTAGCAGATTTTTTAGTGGCAGTTGTGGAGGGGCTGTGGGATGACAGATGGACCAGACATACCGAACTTCAAGTTCAACAGATAATCTCTGTGCAATGTTTATTCAAAATACAAGAAATAATCTCCTGCAATGGCATATTTCTTCTTCAGTACATCACTTTGCAGCAGCAGACTATATATGTCCTTTCTCTGCACTTAGCCAACACCTACTGATCTCCGATCTAACCACTTTTCAGTGAAAACCCTCCATCCCTATGTGGGCCTTGTTTGGCTGGGATGTAGGGGCTCAAAAAGAAAAAAAAAAAAAAAAAAAAAAACAGGCTATAGACAAAGAACCTTGGTGCAGAAACACTGAAACATGGGTTACCCCAAAGGGCATTGGCAACAAATCAAGTTTCAAAGAAATACAACATCATACATACGTCCATAATGTAAAGATCATGGGATATATGCAGATCACTGTGACAATTCAGACTTGTTCAGTTTACATGCATTTTAAATAGCACAACTAACTTAATTTTTATAATAGTCGCCTAGTACTTTTTACCACTATCAAAAACACCTAGTGCCATGGTATTTTCAACATTTACAGGTTTCATAAACATGAGGTATATACATCAAGGTATTTCATGACATAGTGCCATTGCATACTAAATCCAGCAAAGATAAACAGCCTGTTTTACATACGTTCCTGTACAAGGACCAGAGAGGGAAAAGGAAAATTAAAGAAAACACTATAGCATAGTCAAGAAAGGGGAAGGAAGGATGCCCATAGGTGGCCAACCTTATGGGCAAGAAATTGTAAAGGCTAGATTAGGCTGAGAGAGAGAACTGTTGCAACAGATTTAAGAAAAGATTGGTCCTCGAGTGGCAGGAGCTTCCTGTCACAGCCGTTAGGAAGCCCAACACTCAGGCCACCTATTCTATGAAACGGAACCACCATATGGGCTGCATCGCACCACCTGGATTCTTTCACTTTTCCGGAGAACCAGATTTTGGATTACCCCTCAGTTAAAGTTCAACTTTCGGCCATATCTGCCTATCATGTCCCTATAGAGGGCCCAGCTAGATGTGTATCTCACGTTTTTGAGAGGTATCCTGTGCCTGAAGCCTCCAATCCGCAACCCTGTTCCGACTTGGGACTTAAATTTTGTGTAGGAAAAACTCACCCTACCTTCTTTTGACCGTCCGCGAGTTGTGAGCTATGCTGTCTGTCTTGGAAAGCATTGTTTGTAGTTGCTATTACTTCTGCTCGGTGGACTTCAGAGCTTCAGGTGCTCATATGTTAGCAGCCTTATTTGTTTTTCCATAAAGACAGGGTGTCCTTGCATACCAATCCTTAGTTTCATCCCCAGAGTGATATCTGAGTTTACTTTGAATCAGTCCATCCACCTACCTGTTTAATTCCCAGAGCATGCCAATCCAGGGAAAGCATGGCTCCATACCTTGGATGTGCATAGTTTTACATAACTATACACACGGACTAAGGCAGAAGGTCCTCACAATTTTTCTTTCCTTCTTCCGGAGAGAGGGAGTTCCAGTGTCTAAGCAGTGTTTGTCCAAATGGCTGGTCAATGTATTATTTTCTGTTACAGGAAATACATGGTCATTCCATCCGAGGGCATAGCCGCCTCCATTGCTAGCCCGCCAATGTCTGTGCCGCAGAGATCTGCGCAGTGGCCACTTGGAGCATGGTCCATACTTTTATCAAGCACTATAGTCTGGACATTGCCTCTCGGCGCAGAGCCAGTTTCGGGTAGCCATTCTTCAGGACCTCTTTTCTTTGGTCCTTTCTTCCAACCTTCCGGACTGTCCGACACTTTTCGTACAGCTGCTTGGGACTTGACCTAACAGTGTGGCTTGCTGCAAGAGATACTCTCTAAGTAACATAGTAGAGTTACTTAATAACTTACCACAGCAGTAGATCTTCAAGAGGATCTCTTGCAGCAGGCCATGCTTTCCTTCCCTCCTTCTCTCTTTCTTTTCTTTCCTTTCCTTTCACAGTTGTCTGCTTCCTTTTCTTTCTAACAGTTATCTCGGCTTCCTCCTTGGTTCTCCAGCAGGTTCTGCTTTTGGTCTGTGGTGGGAGAACTGAGGGAGGTGTGAAAGCCATGCACTCTTACAGGGTTGGCTGATATCAGTTGTGGGCAGCCCTCTCTGATAGACTGCTGGCTAGAAAGTTTCCGTGTGATCCTAGTGCCTGGTGGCTAAGTCCTACTGGTGTGGCCTGCTGCAAGAGATTCTTTTGAAGATCTGCTGTTACAGTAAGTTCTTACATAACTGTACTTTTTTGTGACATTCCTCATTTTGCTCCTATGAGCTAAATTTGAAGCATCCCAGACTCATACATCCCTCAAAAATCCTAGCAGAAACTCGGAATGTGGTACATGGAGTGTATTGTAAACCTTTTTTCTAGGGACATGGATATGATGTTCTATCCACACTTTCTGGCAGTTGCCTTTCCCCTTTAAGACTGGCCAGAATGTCTTCAAGCTGGCTCTTCCCACCCGCCTGAGTGGTGAAACTCTCGGCTCCACCCCATAATGCCAGATCTTCCTTTCCGCTGGAAGAAGCAGGTTCCCTCCTTATCGCTCTCGTGATGATTAGGCCCTTTGCTACCAAATCTTTGGCTTTACTTCCAGAAGTGTTTAAAACATTTTCTGGTTTCTACCTTCGGACCGCGATGGACGACAAGTCCACTCTGGGGTTCCGGCGATGCCTTTCGGGCAGAAGATGTCACGAATGGATCCACACACCACGTGCATCTACTGCGCCGAACACAGTAGGCTCCCAGGTCTGTGATATTTGTTGCACTTTCACACCTCCATTCTTGAGGCTCATTGTGTCCGACTTCCCTTAGGTCGTCCGAGTGAACGAAACCCACTGGTCAAATTGAAGGATGCCCGTTGGGTGGTCTGTGCCGCAGCAGAGTCCGCTGAACAGCTAGCGGCTTTTGAGGAGGTGGCGGCCCAGGCAGCAGCTCACATCGCCTCATTTTCGGCCTTCGTGCCACTTTCTCTTGGCACCTCTATCACGGGGCATTCAAGGATTTGTGCCAGGCTTTACCAACTCTCGGTCAGGGCCCCTTGTCAGGCACAAATCAGAATCTAAAAAAAAAAAAAAAAAGTCTATTTTAATAGACGATACATCCATTTCTAATACTATTACTCTACTGGTTAAGGAATCAAATCGAGAGCCCAGGCCCTCTACTGAGGAAATAAGACGATTCATTTTTATTCCCAAACTTTGAAGAGTTTCCTCATGCGGTATCTCAGTCTGGGAGGTAGCAGGGCCTTGAGCAGACCTCGTGGTGAGCGGGAGTACGTTTTGTTTGCTCTTTGCTCCCTCCTGGGAAGATTTATCCTTCCTTGAATTGCCCATAGCGATACAGCTGGTCTTCTGATTATCTATCCTGCCAGCTTCTGTGTTTTAACTGCCTTATAAAATGTAGAAATGATCTTTTAAGTCGTAGTTTCTGCAGAGCTACTAATCCTTGCAACCGTCTGGCTCGGGCTCCACAGCGCCCCTGACTTCTGATTCTTGTGCTTCTCAGATCAGACTTGGTCAGTCTTGGACCCAGGTCGCTGGCTCCAAGGTAACCCTAAATGGCCAGTTGGCTGAGACGCTGGTTGATCTTCCGGACAAGATTTTCCTCAAGCCAGTCGATCAGTTGTCGACTGAGGAGGCAGACACTTTATCCAGGACTCCATTCCTGACCCAGTCGTGGGAGGGACGAATGAATCTGCTAATCCATCGCCTCTGTTCACTGACCTGAAGGTGCCTCGGCCTTCTCAGACACCCTCCGAGGCCTGCCGTAGGCCCCCCCCCCCGGGATCGAGTGGTTCTTGCCAGCGTCGGCGCTCCCACTCTCGACGCTCTGCGAAGCACTGCCGCCACTACTCTTCATCTTTATCCTCCTTGGGTGAGGAGAGGCTTTGGCATAAGTTGCATTGATGCTGAGGATCTCATGTGGCAACAGTTGGTGTTTTCGGTATGATGCTGGTCCGCGGCTACCCTGGCCATCACCTGGCTTTTGCCTCAATGGCCGACGCCTTTTCCACCTCAGGAGCTGACCAGACTGGTCCCAGCTTGGCCGACCCTGTCATCTCCACTGATTCCTGTGGATTCAGTAGATTAACGGCCGAAATCCGGCGGTCTGACTAAGGAGTCTCAGCTGGCCTCGGGGCTTCCCCATCGGCTGTTGGTCACCGTCACTCCTGGGGATTCTGGTGGTTGGCCCCCTCTTCAACGACTCCCTAGAGTCTGAGGGTTCCTCCTTACGCTCCTGTCAGGTCGACGTGGAGTCTCTCATGGGTCTCTTGATGGATGTAGTCCCTTCCTCCTCTTCCTGATCTCGGAATCTATGGATCTTAAGATGGAGCCTGTTCAGAAATAGGCTCAGTACCCCCTAACAGAGATCCTAGACTGGGAAGGCTCCCCTGGGGAAGCCTCCCCACTGGCAGAAGCCATCCTTGGTCCTGCCTTGGAGCTTTGGCAGCGCCCCACTTCCTGCTGTGCACAGTCAGCCCGGATGGCCTGCAAGTATGCCGTCCCAGCCGGCTCACTTTTGGGATTTACTGAACACCCCTCAGCCGAGGGTTTGGTGGCCATTTCTGTGTTCTGGCACTCTGTAGCGTTGGGGATGTCAACAAACGTCTGATATAGTCCAAGAGTTGGACCATGTGGCCAAAAAGCTCGCTGCCTCTTTGCTTGGCCTTTGCCAAGTGAACTTGGCCCTCCTGATGGCTCACTTCTCCCATGCCCTATTGGGCATCCTGGATGAGATGCTTCCTCATCTGCTGGCAGATCTCCAGACCATGGACAAACAGGTCTGGGACCAGGGCCGGGCTGTGGCACAGCAATAGCTCCAGACAGCCATGGACATTAGGGACTCCTCTGTTTGCAGTGTGGCAGCTGCAGTAGCCATGTGTTACAGGGCTTAGCTGCGGATCTCAACCTTCATGGCATATACCCAGCACAAGCTGGCGGATTCCTCTACCTGGGCATCAACCTGTTCGATCCTGGAATCGAGGGCCACCTCACCCGCATTGAGAAGTTCAGTGCCACCTTGGACTTGCTGACATCTGCTGGAGGGCCCCAAGGGATCCTAAGCAGCAGAGAAAGAAGCCCTTTCTATCTGCCTCCACTCCTGCGGCCAAACCAGCCCAGCCCAGGCTGGTGTGGCAAACTCAATCTGGTGACCTTGGCTGAAGTCTGTGGCCTCGGTCATCCACAGCTCCTCAGCTGGGCCCTCCTCCCCCTCTAAGCCTGCCCAGTGACAGGATGAGGGATGCTAACCTCATACCAGTCATGTCTGTCCTGGGTCCTTCCATGGGGGCCAACTGTGTCAGTTCCTTTCTGCCTGGTCTGCTGTCACCATGAACAGGTGGGTTCTCGAAGTGGTTGGTCTGGGTCTGCCTTTGGAGTACAAGCAGTACCCTTCTTGCTAAGCCTGCGCCCCACGGGAAGATTTGGTATCAGCAGACATTCTGTCAGCCCTTTGGGACGACATTGCCAGCTCCTCTGCAAGGAGGTCGTGGTTACTGTCACGGATTCTCCGGAGCACCCAGGGTTTGTCTCCAGGTACTTTCTGGTGCTAAAACAGAAAGGGGGGGGGGCTGGTGCCCTATTATTGATCTGCACAGTTTGAACAAGTTTCTCAAGTCGCACACCTTCAGGATGGTCACTCTCTCTCAGATCATTCCATCTCTGGAGCAAAACATGTGGTTCTTCTCTCTGGATCCACAGGATCGTTCTTTCCGTCCCAATCTGTCTATATCATGAAGGTTTCTCTGCTTTCAAGCCGAGGGAGCACTTTACAAGTTCCAGGCCATGCCATTCACCCTGTCCTTGGCCCTCAGGGTCTTCACCAAGTGCATTGCAGTGGTAGCAGCTTATCTGAGGCACCGAGGGGTCCGGGTTTACCGCCACCTGGATGACTGGTTGATTGCAGGTTCCTCCAGGCAGGAGGTGGAGCGGTCCAGAGCCCTGGCCCTCCAGACCTGCGTCTCCCTTGGCCTCTTGGTCAGTGAGGCCAGGTTGGAACTAGTACCTTCGCGGGTGATCAGCTTCATCGGGGCGAAGCTCAACTCTTGCAGAGCCAGAGCCTGGATCCCGGCAGACAGGGCGGAGGTGCTCTCCTCCTTTGCCCGATCATTTCTGGTTGGGCAGTTGCACCCTGCCTGGGACTTCCTGCTCCTGCTGGGCTACATGGCAGCCTGCACCAGCATGGCCCATTGGAGAATGCGCTTCATGGTGGAACTGGCCAGCCAGTGGTCTCAATGCAGGGTCACTGCACCAGCTGGGGTTACTATGACCCAGTGGATGTGGGATGCTTTCCAGTGGTGGCTAGTCCCAGATCATCTGCAGGAAGGGATCCCATTTGTCCGCCTAGAGCAGACTGTCATCCTGATGACCAATGTGTGTCTCATGGGCTGGAGTGCCCACCTGGGGGAACACAGAGTTGATGGTCTCTGGACCCCACAAGGAGTCCCGATGTCACATCAGCCTTCTGGAGTTTCGAGCAGTTCGGCTGGTGCTGACTGCCTTTGCTCCTCACATTCAGGGTCAAGTGCTCCAGGTCCAGACGGACAACACCACGACCATGTACTACCTCAACAAACCGGAGCGGGACGCACTCCCTGCCAGTGTGCAAGGATGCTCTCTGTGTGTGGACCCTCATTTGCGGCCTGGGGGATGATATAGCCATCCATGTGGCATGGTCCTCCAAGCAGCTTGCCGACTCTTTCAGCCATGTGGGCAAGGCATCTCATGAGTGGTCTCTCCACCCAGAGGTAGTACATAGTCTGGTCTCCCAGTGGGGCACCCCTCAGGTGGACCGTTTGCCTCAGGGAGAAGGCAAAGCTGAAGCTGTTTTGTGCTCCCTCCCCAGCATAGAATGCTACAAGGGGATGCCTTTTGATGCCCTGGGCCCCAGGCCTCTCTTATGCCTACCCTCCATTCCCCTTGATCCACAAGATGCTTGTCAAGGCCAGGAGGGGCAAGGCACAGGTGAGCCTGGTGGCACCAGACTTGGCGCCTCAGTTTGGTACCCGATCTCTCAGCCTCAGCAGCAGGCTCCTGAGGCGCTTTTCTCTGTCCGACCTGCTCTCAGTCAGGGAAGGTACTCCACCCTGACCTTCAGTCTCTGCACCTGACAGCCTGGTTCCTGAGCAGCTAGAGTTCCAGGCTCTGGGTCTCTCTGAAGATGATCTCACTGTTGTGGAGGCATCTTGGAAGGAGTCGACCAGGAAGTGCCATGGCTTCAAATGGAAGAGGTTCTCAATTTGGTATCGGGGCAAGGGGTTTGGACCCTTTATCCTGTCCAGTGTGGCTAGCATCCTTGATTATCTGTGGTCCTCTCTCAGTTGGGCCTGAGGTACAACCTTCAGGGTGCACTGACCGCCATCTCTGCTTACTGGGTGTGTGCCTGTCAGCAGTCGGTAGCGTGAGGAAAGGCAACTGCCAGAAAGTGTGAATGAACATCATTTACCACTCCTAGAACTACTGTTACAGGTGATTAGCATGTTTTTACCCTGGAATCCCTCAGTATGTTTGACTAATGCAGTTATGCCAGCTGGGTTCAGCTGACCCGGAGGTGGAGTTTATGCTAATGATGATCAAGAATTAGCTTGTCAGATTGCAGTAAGAGAGTGCTGCCTGTAGCTGGAGCTCTAAACCAGTCAGATTAATTTCTCCATTGAGTGGACTGACTTGCCCCGGAGCTCTCTTCAGATCTTTGCTTGAAGAAGAAACTTAAAAAGTCAGTATTTTCATTAGGTTTGTGTTGCCTTTAATGTTTCAGCTTTTTTTTATTGTATTTTCTTTTGGTTTCTGCGGTTCCCTTTGGTTCTCTGGAACCGTGGAATCACTCCTTATAGCTGTTCCCAGGCTTTATTTCTTAACTAAAAATACCGCTTCTGTGGTTAAAAAAAAAAAAAAAAAAATCTGCAGCTTTTATATTTTTACTTCATATTGCGGTTCCCTGCTTTTGATAGGAACCATGTTTTCTACCGGTTTTCTTTATTTTACCTTAGTTAAGAACGGCTTTTTATAATTATTCCACCGACCAAAATTTTGTATTTTTCCCTTTTAGGGAACCATTTTTCAAGGTCTTCTGACCAGTTGGCATGTCAGACCCAAAAAAAGGCCTGGACCCACTAGTTTTAAAAACTGTAATAAATGTTTTAAGATTGTGGCCAAGGCCGATGGCCACAACCTTTGCTTGAGTTGTTTAGGTCCAGCCCATATTTTGCTAACTGTGAACTTTGCACTTAAATTTCACTCAAAAACATTTAAGAAAAGAGCCAAAAGGCTGGAAATAATGGCTTCTCAGTGTGCCTCCTCTCTAATAAAGCTTCAGAAGGGGCCTCCTCTTGTCAAAAATCTAAAGAAAGGTCCTCCAAGGACCCCCTAGAAAATAGGTCTGATAAAAATAATGCTCAAGCCATGAAAAGGCATACTGAGCAGGTTCCTGATTCAGTGCCTGCTAAAAAGAAACAAAAAGAAAAACATTTCAATGCCCCTCCTGCTAAAAAGGAAAGGGAGACGCCAGTGTCACAACAAGGTATATCCTATGCGGAGGCAAGGGCTATGGCTTGGCAGTTATAATAAACCTTTCAGGCTATGGCAACCTTAATTCCCAGCTGGTCCTGCCACAACTATTCTCTGACCCTGGGCTTGGCTAGGAATGTTTCTTTGTAGGGATGATGAAGAGGAGGGTGAGCTCTTGGAACCCCAGGAGTTTGGCTCTTTCCAGTGGCCAGGAAGATTTCTCCTCTCATTATACCTTTGTCCAGCATATGGTGGACACTTTGTACGTCTATCCGGAGCGTCTGAAGAGGATGAGGAGGTGGACTTTTAGATATGATGGATTTCCCTCCCCCTTAAAAGTTACTCCTTCATAAGTCCCTTCTCAGGGCCACTTTCAAGTTATCTCCTGAATTCCACCTCCATAGCAGGGGTGGATAAAAAAAAAAAAGAGAGAGAAAAATACCAGCTACATAAAACTAATACTGAGGTCGCTTATACACCCAGATCATGGAGTGCTGCAGGCTGCAGCCTGTGACAAAGCTAAAGTGCCTTTCATCTCAGCCCAGAAAAGGAATCTAGAAAACTGGATACTATGGGTAAGAAATCTTACACCAGTCTCTGCTGGTTGCCTCTTACTTACATGGCATACACTGCTCAACACCATTAGGCTCTCTGAACGCTGTCGTGGCTATCAACCAACATGCTCCAGACAGAGTGGCTCAAGACTTGACTGAAACTGTATAACTGCCTCTGGAAGCCACAAACATCAGTTTCAGATGGCTGTGGATGCCAGTGACACAGTGCTTCACAGTTGTGGCTCAGGCCATCTCTCTCAGGTGGTTTGCCTGGTTGAGAACTACCAATGTATCCCAGGACACCCAGACTAAAACTATGGACTTCCCAATAAGAACAGTTCTCTTTGTAGGGACAAAACCGAGGCATACATGGAAAAGGTGGAGGAATACAAAATCACCTATCAGCAATGCAGCTAAAGAAAAAGCCTCTACTTCCTACAAGCCCCAGGGTAGAAGGGGCAGAGGTAGGGGTTACTGTCCTAGGGCCTTCTGCCCTATGCCAATGCTCATGCCCTTGGATTACTCTCAGATGAGAGGATTTTTTAGGGGAAGAGGTAGAAGGGCTCAGAAATATGCTGATCCTACCCCTTCAACAAAAACTCAGACTAAACAAAACCCCTGACTGGAAGACCCAGGTCGCCTCTCCTCTTCCAGCAGGAGAAAGGCTGACCCACTACCTTCACCAATGGCAACGCATCACCACAGACAGGAGTATGCTGGAGGTGTTTGGCCAAGGTCTTACCCTGCAGTTCAGAAAATTTCCCACCCAGAAGGGTCATAGGAGTTTTAAAAACCCTAACTCCCACAGAAAGGTTTCTGCTGGAGTTAGAGGTGAAATCTCTTCTGTCAGCAAATGCAGTGGAAAGAGTTCCTTTCTCCCAGTGGGGAAAGGCCCTCTTCCAGATACTTTCTCCCAAAAGAAAAATGGGGACTGGGGGGCATTCTAAATCTCAGATACTTGAACAAACACCTGTTCAGTCCCAAATTCAAGATGGTCACCCTCAGTGGTGATTCCCTCCTTAGAATAGGGAGACTAGACTGGCTAGCCTCCCTAGAACTCAGGGATGCCCGTTTTCACATTCAAGTTGGGCCTTCCCACAGAAAGTTTCTCAGATTGACTGCCCTCTGGCCATTACCAGTTTGCAGCTCTGCCATTCGGCCTTTCTTCAGCTCCCAGAGTTTTCACAAAGTGCCTGGCAGTGGTGGCTGCCCATCTTGGGAAGCAGGAGGTCACTGTCTTTCCCTATCTGGATGACTGGCTGATAGTGGACAAGACCCTCCAAAAGGTCAGAGACTCCTTTAGCCTTGCACAGCGCACCCTGGAGTCCATGGGCTTCCTGATCAACTCAGAAAAGTCCTACTGCAGGCCACTTCAGCTACTGGAGTTAATTGGAGCAGATCTGGATACCCAGCAAGGGAAAGCCCTACTCCCACTGGAAAGGTACACAACCTCCAAACCCTGGCAAATGAGTTTGTCCCACGACTCAAGGCCAGCCAGACACTTCCTCAGGCTCCATGGCACATGGCCTCTACTACAGCTGTAGTCCCAGGTGCCAGATTTCAGATGAGAGGCATTCAGTACCATCTGAGGGCTCATTTGTCCCAGAAAAGGGACTCTTGTCAAAGCTCTTTCCAGTCACAAGGACCTTCTAGCCTGGACTGGTGGAAGGAAAAGGAAAATCTCAGGGAAGGAATCCCTTTCCAGCAAAAGGAACCCTCCAGAGTGCTCACTACAGATGCTTCCGTCCTGGGCTGGGGCACGCACCTGGCAGACCAGTCCATAAGCGGGATGTGGTCCCCCAAGGAATCCAGGTGTCCCATAAATCTCCTCAAGCTCAGAACTGTATACCTGGCTATCAAAGCCTTTGCCCCTCAGCTAAAGGGAGAATCTGTCTAAATCAGGACAGACTACACCACTGCTGTGTTTTACATCAGTAGGTAAGGGGCCACAAAATCCACAAAGCTGTGCACAGAGGCCATGAAGCTTTAGTCTCTGGCCTACTCCCTAGACACGCAGCTCACTGCCATTCATCTTCCAGGCAAGGACAATATCCTGGCAGACTCCCTGAACTGCATCAGTCAGGGCCACCACAAGTGGACCCTTAACAGAAAAGTGCTGGCTACAGTCTTTGGGAGGTGAGGCACACCAGAGATGGCTCTCTTCACCTCCAACCTCAGTCATCAGATTCTACTGTACTGCTGCAGGCCTCCAGCTCTGGGCTCCATGCCAGTGGATACCAACTCTGGATTGGACTGGAAGGCTCCTGTCACGCCTTCCATCCATTTCCCCTGATTCTCAAGGCTCCTACTAAATCTCAGAAGTCAGTCAGCCACAATGATCCTGGTGGCTTCAGACGGGCAAGACTGCCTTGGGTACTCACTGCTCCTTGTCCTCCTCAGTCAAACGGCCATTTGCTTGCCCTTGACCCACAGTCTCTGACCCTGCCTCAGAAGAGATAACATACCCCAGCATAGAATCTCTTGCCTTAAAGCTTGGTACTTGAGGAGCTAAAGTTCCCAGACTCTCAGCATTCAGAACAGGTCCTGAGAATACTTCAACTGGCAAAGAAGCCAAGTGCCAAAAAGACTTGTACTTCTAAATGAAGAGATTTCTTTCTTGGTGTAGAGACAGGCACATTGGCCCACTGCAAGTTAGCCTGTCTTCTTTACTGACTATTTGGTACACTTGCAAGCGCTATGCTTGAAAAGCCTTATCTCTGAAGGTTCACTTGCAGCCATTTTGGCCTTCATCTCTGCTGGTAAGAAGAAATCTATAATTTCTCATCCCATCTTCTAGAAATTCTTTAAAGGCTTGCTGCACCTTCAACCCCTACTTAGGGAACCTGTCTTCTCCCCCCCCCTTGGATTTGAACCTCTGTATAGCCAAGCTGAAGGAGTCTCCATTTGAGCCCATGGCCACTGCAGACTTAAAGTATGTCACCTGGAAAACTGTCTTCCTAGTGGCAATCACTTCAGCCAGAAGGATTTCAGAGCTGCACTCTTAATGCACTGAACCAAATTACATTTATTTCCTACGGGGATGAAGTAGTTCTTGAAACCAACAGGAAATTCCTTTCCAAGGTGGTGTCAGAATTTCACCTGAATCAATCCATAACACTTCCTGTCTTTTTCGCAGACAGATTCATTCCTGGGGAACGTAGGCTCCGCAGTCTGGATGTAAAGAGGGCACTGATTTACTACCTGGAGCATAATAAGCAGCTCAGGGCTGTCCTATCCAGTTAATCTTACTTTGAGTGGGAGCTCTTGCAGCATGCTATAACCATTAAGACTAACGCCATAGGCCTTAGGACCCACCGGAAAAATTCTTACCTAGCAGTAACCAGCAGGGACTGCCCCTGATGTCTGCTCCACACCGACGTCTGTCACGGTACATAAGGGGTCGGACCCCGGCTCCACCCCAGTTTTTTTTCCCGCTGCGACCTGCTCACGTTGGGGAAGTTCATTGCTGACAGAGCAGTTTCCAGCAAAATTTGGATTTTCTATGGATTATTGACCTTTTTTCTTTCCCTTGTCAACTTCAGTACATATGTCGTCAGCGTCGGTATTCTCCTACGGTCCAAAGAGGAACAAGTGATTGCGTGCGCCAAGAATACCATCCAAAGACGGCCACTCCCAAGTGCTTCTTCTGCTTGGGTCCAGACCACGACAGCGCAGCCTGCAGCACTTGCAGAGGCGTCACCAGCAGGATGAGGATTTGACGCCTGAAGGCCTTGAAAGCCTACCTCCGTGAAAAGAAAATGGATGTCCTGCACACCTCGGGGGATGAGGGTAAACACTGGGACAAGCCCCGTAAGCGTTCCCGGGACAAGGACCATAGCCGGTCCCATCATCTGTCCCCCCCAGAAAAGCCTCTTCATCCTCTGGATCGGGAGAACATCGCAAGGACCCTAAGAAGCAGAGTCCTCCCACAAAAAAAAGACACTGGTCAAGGCGGGACCATCTGGTGACAAACAAGTGAAGCCCTAAGGTGGCGCTGCTGATGACCAAGGCCTCTTGGCGGCCTTGGCCCTGCCCAAAAGCCCCCAGCTACGCCCGGCCTTCAGACAAGCCACTGGGTAGTGCAGACACCGCCTCTGGTAAAACAGGCGCGTGTAGGTTCCTCCTGTGGAAGATGCTCCAGGAAGGCGTCCCCACTAATGTCCTGGTGACCCCCAGATCTTCCACTCTGCAGAGCTCTTCAGGGGACTCCCCCACTCATGCCTTCCTGGATCCTCTGACTTTCCCGGGTCCCTTCCCAGGAACAACGGCCACTGTTTTCAGCAAAGAAGAGCCCTTCTCCTTTTGGTGGAGTCAGGTGAAGAAAGAGGAGACTCTACTGAAGCCAGACCAGACACCGGTTCCCGACTGGCCGGACAACCTTGAACCCAAGGGCCTTCCCACCACCACTCCTCCTCCGCAGAAGACCCCCGAGTGGCTGCTACCTTGCCCGCCCTCGAAGGTTCATTTCTGGTCCCAGTCTGAGGACAATCGCTCTGTGCCCTTCTCGATCGGGCAGCCGTCATCTGTTCTGGCTTCCGCCAGGAGCTGATCCCGCCTCCCAGGTGGGCTCACTCCTCACCCCACTCCTGGACGCTGGTCCCCAGGCTGTCAGTCGTTGCTCCACTGCCGGTCCTGGAGCTGTTGCTGGTCTTTGGACCGATTTCAGTCCGTAGTTACCGACACTCGAGCGGGGAGGGGAGTCCTAGATGCAGCTCAGGTCGTTCTAGGCCCAGTAACAGGTCGTCTTCTCCTTGTTCTGCTTCCTCATCCTTCTTGGGGGTTTTCCTGGGGGAGAAGGACCAACCCCGCTTGCCTATTGATGATCCAACCTTTATGGATGTCATGAGGCACATCCAGGCCTCCAATGAATGGGAGACTGAGGACCTGGATCCAGAATGCCTTCGACTGTCCCATTACCCGAGGCAAAAGGAACCCAAGCCTCTAGTGTTGCCTCCTTTAGTGGACACCTTCCAAGATCTTACCAAGATAACATGGAAGCATCCAGCCTCAGTCTCGGCTGTTCCGAAAAAGTCAGGCTGTATTGAGCCCTGAGGGATGAGCCTTTCCTGGCGGAACCCCCTCAGGCGGACTCATCGGTCATTACGGCTGCTCACAACAAATCTAAGCACCTAAGCTCCCAGCCTCCAGACCCAGAATCCTGCTACTTGGACCAGTTGGTCAAGAAGGTCTACTCTGCCTCCACCTGCTCCATTAGGTCCCTCAACTTCCTCACGCATATGGTCCAGTACCAGAATGTGTTGTGGGAGAGAGGGCAGGATCTAGCCAATGCCTTGCCAGACTCAACACAAAAGACAGAGCTTCTGGACATATTAAAATCTGGCTCGGACATAGGCACACATGTTCTCCATGCTTCGTACGATATTGCAGATATGGCGGTCAGAGCGGCAGCAGCAGGTGTCTGCCTCAGTCGCCATGCCTGGTTGAGAGTCTCAGGTTTTCACCAGGAATTGCAGTCTGGAATCTGGGACCTCCCGTTCCAGGGTTCCGTCCTTTTTGGGCAGGAGACTGAGTCTCTTTATCTCTCGTCTCCAGGAGTCTGGCAAATCTATCTGGGCCATCAGGAAAATGTGCAGAGGGGACCAGAAACTAGTGAGATGATGGCCGTTTTGTAAGCCCTCAGGTGTTCAAGCCCTTGGAAACCAACAGGGCCAGAAACTTGGCTTCAAAAGGAAAGCCGGCAACCAGCAACCTGGAGGTGCTCCTTTTTGAGGCTCCAAGTCCTCCCATGCCTCTCTGCCCACTCCCGGCTCTGCCCAATGACTCCTCCCAACCCCTCCTCTGAGGAGGTACCAGAGGCATTAGGGTCGCCTCCTTCACCTGAAGGGTTGGAGCTCTATTACAGAGGACTAGTGGGTCGTAGACATTATAAGGAGGGGACATACACTGGAGTTCACTGAAATTCCCCCAGATACTCAAAATATTCATTCTTCTCACATACCCCTCATAGAAGGGAGAGATTCATGCTCTCTTGCGAAAAAGGACGATAGAATCAGTTCCTCTGCAGCAGCGGGGAAAGGGATATTACTCTCATTTTTTTCCTAGTTTCAAAAAAGACACAAGATCTTGGCCCATCCTGGACCTCAGCTCTTAAACAACTATACAGAGTACCGAAGGATCAGGATGGTGACCTTTCCAGGTCTTGTTCTCTGCTGCACCGAGGAGACTGGCTCTGCTCCCTAGACATGTAAGATGCGTACATGCACATGGGCCCCCTCCCGGAAGTCCTGAGGTTCCACTTCCAGAGGGAGCATTATCAGTTCGGGTTCTTCGTTTGGCCTCTCCTCCGCTCTTGAGTCTTCACCAAATGCTTGGCGATGGTAGCTGCAGCTCTAAGGCACCAGGGGCATTATGTCTTCCGTTACCTAGAGCGAATGCTGCTTGCAGCCCTGCCAAGGACGCGCCTCCTTCAGGCTCTCAGAGACACCTATACTCTGTTCCGAGAGGTGGGGATCACCCTGAACCTTCCAAAGTCTTCCTCGGAGCCCAGCCAAAGACTTGTCTTCATAGGGACGGTCCTGGACTTAATCCAGGGCATGGCTTTTCTACCTCTAGAGTGGGGTGATCACCTGTGGGAGATAGCTGGATCGGTCCTAGTAACCCCTCAGGTCCAGGCCAGGACCTTCCTTAGACTTCTGGGGCAAATGGCGGTGGCCATCCCTGTCACTCCTTTGGCCCGCCTCCACATGGATGCCCAGGGTGCAGTGGGATCAATGCTGAGATGACTTAGATCACATGGTCAAAGTCGCAGAGCCGGTCAAGAGGACCCTACTTTGGTGGCTGGACCTCTCAATCTAGAAGGGGTCTCTTTCCATCAGGAACCCCAAATCAGACCCGAGCGACAGATCGTCAGATTTGGGCTGGGGGTGCACCCTAGGGGTTTGTCATAAACACAAGGAGTCTGGACCCCAGAGGAGTGTGACTTCCATATCAATGTCCTGGAGATGTGAGCGGTCCTCAGTGCGCTGCATGCCTTCCAAGAGGACCTTGTCCCAGGCTCTCTCCTAGTTCAGATGGACACATGGCTGTCGTCTTTTACATCAGCAAGCAAGGGGGAATGCACTCCTAACCCCTATGCAGGGAGGCGATGAGAGTCTGGTACTGGGCACTGGAGCATCACATCTCTCTGTCCGCAGTGCACGTTCCAGGCGTCCTAAACGACTTGGCAGACAGCCTAAGCAGGTCTAAGTCCAAGGCGCATGAGTGGGAGTTCCTACAATCAGTAGCGGACCAACTCTTCGACACATGGGGTCATCCAGAGCAGGACCTCTTTGCGTGCCCACGCAACGCCAGACTGCCAGCTTTCTGCTCGTAAGAGCTCATGCCTGGTGCTTTCTGGCTAGACGCATTGTCCCTTTGTTGGGCAGGGAGGTTTTTTTATGCCTTCCCTCTCTTCAGAGAAAACTGTTGAAGATACAGGCCGAGGGGCTCGGATGATTCTAATTGCCCCTTGTGGCCTCGGCAGAGTTGGTTCCCACTACTTCAGTGGTTGTCCTTGGAACCTCCAGTCCCGCTGCCAGCATGCTCGCAGTTGCTATCCCAGGATCAGGGCACGATGGTCCATCCAGATCTCAGGTCTTTGCACCTTCATGCTTGGCTCCTGCAAACATAGCAAAATCTAGGTATGGGGTCTCCCAGGAGGTGGCGGACGTCCTTGTCTCAGCGAGGAAACCCTGTACTCGCTCCACTTGTGCTACAAAGTGGAAGCGTTTCTGCTTATGGGCATCGTCTCATCATCTGGACACCCTTACCTGTCCGGTGAACTCAGCATTGCAGTATCTCCTCTCTTTATACCAACAAGGCTTGAACTACTCTTCGATAAAGGTGCACATGTGGGCCATTTCTGCATAACATGTCCTCTTGGGGGATAAAACGTTAGCCCAACTGGATGTGGCCTGCACCTTTTTATGGGCTATTCTGCATACAAGACCTCCCATTAGGGATCCTATCCCTCCCTGGGACCTTCTGTTTGTGTTTGAGAAGCTCACCCTCGCCTCCTTTTGAGCCAGCGACTGATTGTGAGCTGCGTTACCGTTCCTGGAAGTTTTGTTTTTAGTTGCTGTCACCTCAGCTCGAAGAGTTTCTGAGCTCCAGGCTCTGATGTGTAAAAAGCCTTATTTGGTTTTTCACAGGGAAAGGGTTTTCCTTAGAACAAATCCTAAGCTCCTTTCTAAAATGGTCTTGGAGTTGACCTTCAACCAGTCGGTTGATCTTCCAGTTTATTTTTCTTCTCCTTCCAACAGGGGAGAAGCTCATATTCACACACCGGATGCTCACAGGGCGCTGAGGTACTACCTCAAGTGCACAGGTACACACGTAAATTGGAGCAACTGTTTGTGGACTTCGCCACAACACTTGGGCAAACTGGTGTCTAAGCAGACTATTTCTAAGTGGCTTGTCCACTGTATTGTGTTTTGCTATGAGAAGCAACAAACCCCTTCCGGCCTGGTTAGGGGTCACTCTACCAGGGAGTCTCTCGCTTCTTTGCCACCTTGAAGAATGTCTCTATAAGAGACAACTGTGTGGCAGCCACCTGGAATTCTGTGCACACATTTGTAAACCACTATAACCTGGACATTGCATCCAGACATCATGCCGGTTTTGGCTTGGCAGGCCTTCAGGGGCTACTTTCCTGAGTTGCTGTGTTGCCAGCATTATTCCATCCATCCTTCCTCCTGGGGTTAGGCACCTTCTTGGCATGGGACTGCTTGGGATTCAGTCCTAATGGTTATAACCTGCTGTAAGAACTCCCACTGGAAGTAAGATAGTACAACTACGTAAGAACTTACCGTAACAGTAGATCTTCGAGGGGAGCTCTTGCAGCGAGCTTTCCCGTCCTCCATCCCGAATGAGGTGTTCAGCACATCATCTACAGGCTTCACTTCTTTCTCGTTAGGGCCCATTCGCAGGTCTTGGCGGGGGAACTGGGTGGAGCCAGACCGCCCCTTATATAACGTGACCAACGTTGGGGTGGAGCCGATGTCAGGGACTGGTCCCTGCTGGGTACTGCTAGCTAAGAATTTTCCCGGTGGGTCCTAAGGCGTGTCTCGTTAGTGCTAATGGTTATACCCTGCTGCAAGAGCGCCTCTCGAAGATCTACTGTTACGGTAAGTTCTTACGTAATTGTACTTTCCTCACTTGTGGCACAGCAGACAAGGGCAGACAAGCCTCTAAGAGAACTATCCCTCGCTGGATAGTCTCTTGCATCCATTTCTGTTATAGCAAGGCTGGCAGACAGCCACCTTAAGACCTCAGGGCCCACTCCACTAGGGGACCACAGCCTCCGTGGGCAGCAGCAAGGACATACCTCTGCTCGATATCTGCAAAGCAGCTACCTGGAAGGTGGTACACACCTTCATAAAGCACTACTGCTTGGATGTACAGTCCAGATCAGATTCCAGATTTGGCACTGCAGTCCTGCAGAACCTGTTTCCAAAGTAGGTTATGGTCCTTCCTCCCAACTGCACTGCTTTGTAGTCTGCATTTGTCAAGCATACTGAGGGATTCTTGGGGTGAGAAGAAAACATTTCTTACCATAGCAATATTGTGTCTTACAGGGGATCACCCAGTATGCTTGACCTCGCACCCATCCTCCCCTCACATAACCTTGCTGTGAATAGTTCTGCAGTCCATGCCTTAGACCAGATTTCTTACTGTTGAGCTTTTATTTTGTTTATTAAGTTCTCTGATTACATTACCTATGAGTCAGGGACTCTCTTACACAGGTTCCACGCCAAGTTCAACAATACAGTACATACAGGGAAAGCCTAAGAGTTGGTGCCTCTTTTACACAGGTGCAACATCAAACTGAGGCAATCCATAACAATACAGTATATACAGAGAAAATCTAAGAGTCAGCGACTCTCTTACAACATCAGATTGCAGCAATACGTAATAGACAGGGTATCGAGAGATTCAAAAAAGTAATCAAGGAATGACAATCGGCGAGTAGCAGGATGAAAATAGAATTAGTTAGCATAAATAAGGAGGGTATAGCCGGCCCAGTGGCACTGAGGGTTGAGGCACTAGATGACACACCTTGCACCACACTGGCGACCTGGGTTCGGGGCGCCAGGGTTTGGCAGGGAGGGATGGGATCGAGCGTCCAGAGGACTGCTCTCCCATCCTAGGGAGGGATCTGGGGAACCACCACTCCGTAGCGGCCCCTGGTGACGACCGGGGCACTACTAGAGCGGTGCAGTAAGGGGTGGAGTGCGGCAGACTGCGTGCTGCAACATCATTGCATGCTCGCACTCCAGGGATAAAAATGAGGAAAACATGGCAGCACAAGCCCGTGGCCGCTTGATGGCCGCAGCTTTACCAGTCGGCGAATGCCTGAATAGAGACGTTTGCTGGTATTGGATCCTGGCCGGGTGCGGGGGCATCGGAGGAGGCTCCTCTCGACGGTACAGATGCGTATGCCAGCTGGGCACGCAAGATTCCAGGGTCGGCAGTGTGGAGGGGTGGTGGCTGGAGGTAAGGCAGGGCTGTGGCTGTAGGAGGATTAAAAATAGAGGATAAAAAAATAAATGAGGGTGCAGATTAAGTGGGAATAAGATTAGTCTTGCAATGTCTGCAAGGGGTGAGACGAGCAGGATTACTGAGGTGAGGGCAGCCAGGGGTTGGATCTGTCAGGTGGTGGATGCAGCCAGAGGTTGGCTTAGTCTGAGAGCGGCAGTCAACTGGCAGCTCAGACCAGCAGGCCTGAGTCAAGGGGAGGTGGAAGGGGTAGGTGAGAGAGAAGCATGGAAGAGGGGAAGGGAGGCACATGGGGATACCAAGATAGTGTTAATTACAGGGCAGTCGTGAGGTGCTGTGAAAGACCAGGTGCTGTTGAGGAGGTGCTTAAAAGGCCCAAGCTTGGCACCCTACCATGTCAACAGGGATATATAATAATTTTAATGTATGACGTGATTGTGGTTTGTACTGTCTCTGATTGTTTTTATGACTGTATTGTACTTTTATGTCAGGCATTACTGAAAAAGGACTGTGCCCAGTCATTTCCTGGTTTTAAAAAAAAAAAAAGGTTTTAAGCGTTTAGCGCCCCGGTAACTGAAGGAATGCTGGCAAGGGGTGGTCCAGCAGAAGGGACTTGAAGGTCCGGCCTTGGTAGCACTCCTGGTGCTATGTAAATGTGGAGTGCTTGTGAAAGGTGCTGGGAGTTTGGGGGGTTAGGCCCATGCTAATTTTCTTTGTGTATGGCAGGTATGGTATTGGATTCTGTCCCTTAGGTTCAGCCAATTCATCCGGGAGTATAGTTCGCACGTATGGGTCAAGTGGTGAGTGCCCGAGACCAGGTGGTAGGCCTTGTTGAGGGAAATGCTAATTCTTTTGAGGGACGAATCTGTGACAGTGCAATAAATTACTAGGTCATAGTCTACAATTGACAGTATGGAGCTAGTTATTGCTGTCATGAGTGCTTCTTGGGCCATACTACCTCTGTACATGTAGAGGATACCCAACATACAGTTGACTGCTTTGGAGACTGTTGATGTGCTCATTGCAGAATAAGGCGCTGTGCTCATTGAAGGGTAAGGCACTATTGAGCTTTAACAAGTGTAATGTTTCACAGTGGAGAATTGTGTACATAGTTCGCCTATAGGCGAGTTCTTTTTTTCCTTGTTCCTTTTCTCCTTTTTTCTTTAATACTAGGATAGGTTTGAGATTTGGGGCCTTTTGCCCCTCAAGCTACAGAATGATTCTGACTGGCTTACAGCTACAGCTACCGGCAGCACTATCTTACTGCAACCTGATAGGCTAATTCTTGGACATTATTAGCATAAACTGCACCTCCGGAGCAGCAGAACTCTGCTGGAATAACTGCATTAGTCAAGCATACTGAAGGATCTCCTGGAAGAAACAATATCAATATGGTAAGTAATTTTTTTCTTGTATTAGTATGTACTCTTTATTTTAGTGGTTTAAGAAAATTGCTATTTTATTGTTTGTAATGAAAATTGAGAAACAGTTGGGGTTTCATTGCACAGTCCCTCCCAAGTGTGAATCAGGCGGCCTGGTGGCACTGGGTTGAGGTGCTGGATGCCACACCTCTCACCATGCCCGGCGACCTGTGTTCTGGAATGGACTCTGGTCTCTGGGGGTTGGCAGGTAGGGTAAGATTGAGCGTCTGGAGGTGCTCTTCTTCTCTCCTGGGGAGGGTTAGTGGCTTTGCTTGCTGCACTAGTGGCCCCAGTGGAGACTGGGAAGCACTGATCAGCAAGCTGACACCTAAGGCCTGGGAGTTGGGACGCTCTGCAAGCGAGATATGAGAGCATGCGCACTGTGCGATGGATGTCATTGCACGCCCACTCCCTTGGGGAACCACACCACAGAGTCTCGCTCTCTGCAACAGTATGGAGCCAGCTACAGATGACTGGTCCCGCCAAAGTCCGACAGTCGGGGTGGGAGCTCCAGGGTGATCGCGTCTCCTCCTGGTTCGCCTGTCATCCGGGGTTCCTCCATAGGGTAAGCTGCGGTCTCTGCTTCACTTGTCGAGGTGGAGGCTGGCATCGTGACTAGTTGAGCGCATGCGTAACTGGCTGAAGGGGTAGTACCCCAGGTGTAGAGAGAGAGTCTAAAATAATCGCCTGAGTTATTTTGATCTGGACTAATACATTTTGTCTCCTCTGTCTCAAAGAGAACCGTTGTTCCACAGCCTGACCGCCTCCCCACTGGAAACACCATCCAACCCTCACAGGCTGCTACCTTTATGAATGATGCTATTGAGAAAGCAAAGAAGGCAGCAGAACTGCAGGCACGAATCCAGGCACAGCTTGCAATGAAACCGGGACTACTCGCAGCCCCAACATGGTGGGACTGGCCAACCTCCACGCTATGGGCATTGCCTCCGTGAGTATCTTAACCCTTGTCTTCAAACAACATGAAGTCTTGCTGTATTCTGACTATATGCAGTTAGCCCCAGCACTTGAACTGCTCCGGAGAGTAAGGTTAACTCTATGCAAACCATAGAACGTTGAGCTCGAGCTCTGTTTTTAAACCTCTGTCTGTGGTACTCTGAAGTGTAACCATCAGATTCTTTACTCCGCCTAACAGTGAAGTTGCTCCGGAGATCCCTCCTGCGCTTTGGTTCGGTTACAGTATGAATCGGTCAGTTTTTCAAGCCGTTTCTTCAAGAATTTCGGTATTCTTTCCTCTGTCTTAATACCAGTAAGTGGTACTTGTAGGTAGTGGTGGTTTTCCTCAAGAAGTTGTTTTATTTTCGGTTTCTTACCGGTTGGTCTGGTGTGGAACCAAAACTTATTCAGTTTCTGTTATCATTTGTTGATTGTGTTTTTTCCGGTACTTATCGGTTCCTAAAAAAAAAAAAATCAGACTTTTAGGATTTTTTTATTTCTTATGACAAATTATAAATATATTCCATCACATTATCACTTTGGTCAAGTGTTTTTGTATAAATAGATATTGTCATAGTTGTGATTGCATTCTTATCAAATATTGATCGCATTGTATAAAAATATTGGCAGTATCTAATTCAGTCCATGTTTTATCTAATCTTTTTCAATTCTAGGAGGCGGTTGAACACCCCCCCACCCCAGTGCATCTCCCGGCACCCTCCCCACTCCCCTCATGGAACAAATTCTGGCTCTCTAGAGGACATATGTAATACCTATCTACGCCATTTTAGTTCAAAAGGAGGCCATTTTTTGTGTAGCTTGGCAGTTAAATGTTTTGATCTATAGATCTCAGCCATAATCACCCTCCAGTCTCTCAAAGAAGGAGCCAGCCATATCATCCATCTGCGGGTTATCAGGTAAGGCTAGAGGGATGTTGGGGTGTATTCGTAGGGGTATCACAAGTCGTAAGAGGGAGGTAATAATCCCTCTTTACAAGACACTGGTTAGGCCCCATCTGGAGTACTCAAGGCAGTACTGGAGGCCCCACCTCACAAGGACATTAACCAAATTGAGGGCAGTCCAGAGAAGGGCAACCAAAATGGTGCAGGGACTGCATCAGAAGACATATGAGAACAGATTAACAGAGCTCAATATGTATACCCTTGAGCAAAGGAGGAGAGAGGATATGATCAAAACATTCAAACACCTTAAGGCCATTAACAATGTGAAAGAGTCTAACATGTTTAAATATAAGAAAAATAGGACAAGAGGACACAGCATGAGAATAGAGGGAGGCCAATTAAGGGGGAATGTGAGGAAATTCTTTTTCACAGAAAGAGTGGATGCCTGGAACAGCCTACCTCAGGAAATGGTGGCTATGAATATAGTGCAGGGCTTCAAACAGGCATGGGATAGGCATAAGGGAGCAATACAGACAAATATGGATAGATAGGTCATTGACAGTGTAAAGGTGTGTGACACATTAATAAGGTAGAAAAAATGGGCAGATTGGATGGGCCTTGCGGTCTTTTTCTGCTGTCAGCCTCTATGTTTCTGTTACTTTTTTGGCTGCAAGTACATAAATTGGGAGTAAAGTGTGGTCCCATCCTGGTCTGTGAGGGGGCTAGACAGAGATGATTACTATTTCTGGAGTCAATTCAATATCTCCCAGGTGGTCTCTCCTTTCAAGCTGTAATGAACACCAGAATGAGGTCAGTCTGGGACAGTACCAAAAAATATGTCCCAGATCAGCCAAAGAGCAGCCACACCTCCGCCAACAGATGCCATAGGTCTCCGGGAGATATCTTGTCAATATTGCCGGAGATCTAAAATAATGTGATCGGGCTTTCCAAGCGCACTTACTCCAATTATTGGAAGAAGTGATCTTTATGGCTTTCAAAGTAGCCTGATGCCACTCTTCAAAGGGAAGCTGAATCTCCAAGCCTCTGTTCCAAGCTTCCAAAATTGACATTGAGGAATCTCCCCATGAAGCCTGAAGTATTTTATAAAGATGACCAATTAGTTTCCCCCATAAGTCGCTCTTCAGGGTATCTTTCAGTAACATCCAAAAGGGTGGGGAAGAAAATGAAGGAGGAGGAGGATTTAACGAAATCGCTTTCTGTCTTAAAATATAGTTTCTCACCTGCATGTATCTAAATTGATCCCTATCGAAAAAAAAAAAAAGTCATTTGAAGATCAGAGAAGGAACAAATACCTTTAGTGTCCAAGAATTTGTAGAAATAGTTGAGGCCGGTTTTTGCCAAGACTGGAAAGTAATATCCAAGCTGGTGGGGAAAAAATTCTCATCGGCCGAAATTAAGGTGGAAAAAGAGATTTGTTGTAATGTTTTATGTCGTCTGACCTTGTGCCATATTCTCAAGGCCTGTGCCATAAATGCTGTAGAGTCTCTCAAGGGAGGAGCGTCTCCTGTTGAACCAAAAACTACCTTCACAATATCATGTAGGTCATTAATGACAAATTCAGTGTCTTTCCAAATACGAGAAGTGGTGGGTGAGAGCCATATGAGTATAATTTTGAGAAAAGCTGCTGTTGCATAAAGACTTAAATTTGGGAGGTTAACTCCTCCGCGATCTACTGAGGAGAAGAGAGAACCTTATCCTTGGTTTCTGACCCTCCCAGATAAAATCAGAGGTTATTTTATCCCAAGATTTAAAGTAGTATTTAGCTGGAAAGATTGGTACGTTCTGAAAAAAAGTTAAAATAGTCTGGGAAGGACATTCAGGCGAATAGTTTCTTTCTGCTGAAAAAAGGTTAAACAAAGTCGTCCCCAGCCCTGTAAATCTTCCTGTATCTGAACTGAAATCGGCTCGTAATTTACTAATTCTAAATGGAGAAATTATGGAATGTATATGCATATACTTGATTTTAGTACCTCTCCGTCATAGGGAGGTATTTTCAACTCAGTAGAGGGTTGAAAATTAAACATTAGGACTTCTGTTTTAGAAATATTTAGTTTGAAATTAGCTAGTCTTCGTGATTCTGAAGTAGATACCATGTGGCTGGTATTGAGGTCTCTGGAGAAAGTAGGGTAAGAAGAACGTCCTCTGCAAATAGCGCTACTTTATAGCTGGTTTGACCAAGAGGGACTCCTCGATCCCCAGATCAGACGCATGAGCTACCGCTATGGGCTCTATATAGATAGCGAAAAGAATTGGAGAGAGGGCAGCCCTGTCTGGTGCCCTGGCACAAGGAGATAGGGCTCCATTAATTCTAATATAAGTTTTTGAGTGATTGTAAAGGCGCTGGAGCAAAAGGATATAAGAAGGGGAAACGACAGGGCCCTGAGGACATCCCCAAAGGAAACTCAACGAGACCCTGTCAAATGCTTTTTCAGCGCCCAAACAGAGTAAAACTGTGGGTATCTGTCTATCTGGATATGTTCGAGTAACAGCATGGTACATCTGTTATCTGATGTGCTTCTAGCTTTAATGAAGCCGGACCGATCTGGTGGATAAGGTCAGGGAGAATAGTCACCAATCTTGTGGCCCATATGGCCATAAAAATGTTATAGTCAACATTTAAGAGAGAAACCAGGCTGTAAGAGGAAATATTGGTCGGGTCCTTACCTTGTTTAAGAATTGGAGTTATTGTTGCACATCTCCATGAAGGAGGAGGGGGCTCTCCTTCCTGAATTTCCCTGTAAGTCAAAAGAAGAGGGGGTTCAAGAAGTCTGGAAAAAATCTGGTACCATTCTGCAGCAAAGCCGTCTACCTCTGGGCATTTATTTGTTCTGAGGCTTTTATGTGAGCAAGGACTTATGTAGGCCTGTAGAGGCTTCCAAAACAGATCTCAGGGATTCTGAAAGCTTGGGAAGAGAGACGCCTGAAAGAAAAGTCTTCCTGTCTTCTGAGTATGCTAGGTCCGAGGGAGGAGTATAAAGAGGCTAATAATAAGAGAAGAAAAAAGAGCGAATATGGTGTCGGAGTGTGATATTATCTGGGTTACTGGGTGTTGGACTTTCAGAATCGTTGACCCCCGTCTCCGTGCACAGAGCTTGCAAGCCAGCATTCGGGACCCCTGGTTTCCCCCCTCATAATTGGATTATCTTACGTAGTTAAGGGCTTGTAACACTCTAGTGTCCATTATTTTTTGAATTTCTTGCTTAATTTGTCTAATCTTTATTTTTAGGACCCTGTGTCCCTCTCGGTACAGGAGCTGGTAGGTTTGTAATTGTTCTATAAAAAAATTATAGGATGCCGCCAGTTTCCTCCTCTTCCTAGTAGAATATTCTATGGTTTCGCCTCTGATTACTGCCTTAAGAGTATCCCATATAATTGGGTCCTTAATCTCTCCTGTATTATTTTCCTGTAATAGCTGGGGTATTATATTGTTTATGAACTCCATATGTATTCGGGTCTCTTAGTAAAGACATATTCAGGCATACTTTTTATTCACGGAGCCTTGCCTGGTGAAATTGTTAGTCAAGGGATGGTGGTCAGAAAGGATTCAGGGTCCTAGGGTCAGGTCTTGAATAAAAGAAAGGTGTTCGCAGGTGACAAAAAAATAATCCAGACTGGAGTATGTGTGGTATCGAGGAGAAAAGAAGGTAAAAACCGGATTAGATTTGAAAAGTTACTGCCAGATACCCTCCACCCCTCAAGTGTGCAAAAGTTGCCTTAAGATACTTACGCACCTTAGGGGATCTGTGGTCCCTTGGGGAGAAAGAATCAATCTGTGGAGATAATGCCATGTTGAAGTCACCTCCCATAATTAAAATACCCTAGAGAGCGTCCATGACCCTATTTATAAAAGTTCGAATTACAGGAAGAGAGGTATGAGGAGGCAAGTATACATTTACTAGCGTCACCCTTTGGGGGGGGGAAGGGTCCCTGTTAGAATAACTTATCTACCCTGAGAATTAATATATCCTGAAGTTCGAAAGGAGTAGAGACAGAATCAAAGTCACCACCCTCTCCTACCACTCGAGTGGGATGAGGCAAAAAACTTCATAGCGATTTCCGCTTAAGCTTCTGGTGTTCCGGTGGACAAATGTTTCTTGAAGGAGGTATAAATCAGCTGCCTGCCTTTTTAAATGTTGCATCACCCGTGATCGCGTATTTGGACTGTGAAGTCCGTTTATATTTACTGAATAAATTTTAGCTGGAGTTACTGCCATTTATTAAGCCAGAAAAGAAGTAAAGAAGAATGAAAAAGGAGGGGGTCCAGGAAGAACTGTAACCCTACAGCCTTATCGAGCTGGCAGTTCTGGGTCCTCTGTCTCCCGCCAAACTGTCATTCATGCAAAAAAGTAGTGTATTAAGTGCAATATTTCCTTGTCCCCTATTTTTAACTAAAGAGTAGAACAAAAATAATAACCCCCAAAGTCTGAATTGGGCTAGTAGTATAATATGAATTCTGATATCTGTTACCCCAACTTTAAGTCCTCCCCTTCCCGTCTGGTAGTGTATATTATGAGAATCTAATAAACTCCCTACCCAAATTAGGTAGAGCAAACACAACCTGGGCTTGAAATTGACCAGTTTCCCCTCTCTTTATCGTCCTGAAGACTCCCTTTAACTGTGGAGTCTGAACTATTTACAGTTAACTGTGCATCCACTTTAGAGAGAATATCTCTTACTCCTCTCTGTGTGCTCTCCCGAGACTCTGAATTACAGGTCCCAGGGGAATGGGGCTTTTCCTCCATCTCCTATGAGGAGGTAATTCCCCAGGAGACCTAAGTCCCCAATTGGTGTGGTGACCATGCTGTAGAGTTATGTTTCAACTAGAGATGTTGTTCAGTGAAAACCCCTTAAAAGAAAGTTGAAAAAGAAAAGTTGGAAAAAACACCAACAAAAAAGGGGAATGAACTCTCCCCTTTTAACATATGCCTTGTATCATGCTGAATCACCTTTTTTTTCACGTGTGTATGTATATAAAATCTATTTCTACATTTCTTTCCATATTCCTTTATTATTCTCTCCTGTAATTACCCTCTCACCATTCCAGCCCTCCCAAACTATATTATGTGTTCCAGGTGCCCATAAGTTCGTTCATTTCTAGGGACATGGATATGTTGTTCATCCACACTTCATGGCAGGTTCCTTGCTGGTTTAAATCTTGCCGGAAGGTCTTCAAGCTGGCTTCTCCCACCCAACCGGGTGGTAAAACTCTTGGCTCCACCCCATGACGCCAGATCTTCCTTACCGCTTGGAAGCTCAGGTTCCCTCCTTAGCACTCTGCGTTTTAGGCCTGGATCTAGACTCGTTGGTTAAACCAAAACTTGTTCTCAAATTTTCTAGACTTTGGTCTGTTTCTTCCTTTGTGGCTGCGATGGATAATTCGACTCCCGGATTTCGGCAGTGCCCATGCGGGCAGAAGATGTCTCGGACCAAACCGCACTCCATGTGCGTTTATTGCCTTGGGGTTGAGCATGATCCGCAGGCCTTCGAATTGTTCAAGTCCTTCTCGGTCGATGTCCTCAAAGACCGTGCTGCCAGACTCCAACTTGGGCGCTCCGAGAGATGTATTCCTCCGGTGAAGTCAAAGGAGGCCCGTTGGGCGGTGTCTGCGGCGGACTCTGCTGAGCAACTTTGAACAGATGATTGCCCTCGAGGAGGAGGCGGCCCAGGCCGCATCTTCGTCCTCCTCGGTTGCGGCATTTATCCCGCTCTCCTTGGGCTCCTCCTACACTGCTTCTTTTAAGGAGCTTTGTCAAGCTCTCTCTACAAAAGGTGAGGGTCCATCAGGACATTCCTCTCGGTCCAAGAAGAAGGACTCGAAGGGTAAGTCCCACCGTCGGCGTTCGAGGGAGCAGGAGAGGTCCCCTTCCCCGGACAGACGACACTCTACTTCGGTTGAAGTTGCGGTTAAGACCACTGGCTTCATGGTGTCGCCGTCAGGTCAGCTGGCCGAGACACCTATCGATGCAGTTGAGATTTTTCTCGTCCCTCAGGCGGGCTGTCTTCTGGAGAAGCCGACAGCCCTTCTTCACCAGTTCCCCCGGTGGAAACCGAGGACTTGTCTGTGCCTCCGGTGCCGGAGTCCCCGGTTAAGGTTCCCGAGCCGAGGGAGGAACGGGTTTCCTCCGCTCCCTCCCAGACCCACCATCGGAAACACCGGTGGTCTCTGTCTTGGCACCGAGGAAAGCGGCGACGACGCCTGTCCTCGTCTTCTTCCTCCTCGGAGGAAAGACTTCAACACAAATTGCGTCAACGTGCGGAGACTTGATGTGGCAGCAACTCCTTCTGACTGGGAACAAGCCGACCCCGTCATCTTCCCTGGCCATTAAGTGGCTGTCATCGGAACGGCCGAAACAACCCTTGTGGTTATTGAGGAGCCCAAACCGGCACCGTTGTTCGGCCGAAACCAGCTGCGCCCACTCATTGTGGTGGAACTCCGCCCCACAGTCCTAAATCTGGGGCTCCGACCGAGGATTCTCGGTCGGGTCAGGGTTGCCCCATCGTTGTCAGTCACCCTCACCCCGATCGCCAGCGGCTGCAGTGTTGGCCCCAGAGCTAGATGGTGCAAACAGCATTGCCTTAGTTTTTGGCATTTAGCAATAACTTTTGTTGATGAGCTGGTTTTGCAGCTTATTGAATTCGGCTTGCAATGCAGAGCATGCGGCTCCAGGGGAGTCTCGACTTAGGTAAAGCACTGTATCATCGGCGAATAAGTGGATACTGGCTTCCTTGATTCTTAAATTCAGGTTGTTAATATAGATGTTGAACAGTAGTGGTCCCAATATGGAACCCTGTGGGACTCCTCTCTTTATTAGTTTGAGTGGAGAAAGCTCTCCTTTGGCCTTTATTTGTTGCTGCCTATCAGTGAGGTAGTTCTGGAACCAGTCCAGTGTGATTGAGTCCATGCCTATATTTAAAGTGGAAGAAGTAGACAGTGGTGTGGTATCAAAAGCCTTGCTAAGATCTAAAAACACCGCACAAACAAATTTTTTCTTGTCCAGGTCCCGTTGCCAGTCGTCAGTGACTTTGGCCAGTGCCGTACTAGTGCTGTGTTTAGTTCTAAATCCAGACTGCATGGGGTTAAGTAATTCAGAGCTGTCCAGGAAAGATCTCAACTGTGTATCCACGATTTTTTCCAACATTTTCGAAAGTATAGGTAGTAGGGAGATTGGCCTATAGTTGTTCAGGTCACTTGGGTCCCCTGCTTTATATAGTGGAATAACTTGAGCAGTTTTCCATTCTGCGGGGAGAGAGCCTTGGATTAGAGACAGGTTGAATAAGTGTGTTATTGGTGCTGCTAGTATGTGATAAGCTTTTTTCAGAAAGTATGGGTCAAGTGAGTTGGCTCCTGCGCTCTTTCTAATGTCTAGCTGTAGCAGAAGGTCTTCAACTTCTTTTATGGTGATTAATGAAAAGGAGAAGGTCCTACCTTTGTTGTTTGTTTCGGGGGACTGTGCTTTGATCTGTGGCCGAAGACTACTTACTGGTGCTTTATCGAAAGCCAAGCCAGCGGTGGCAAAGTGGTTATTGAAGGCTTGGAGAATCTCAGATTTATCAGAGACAGAGACATTGTCAATGGTAATTTTAGATGGGAGCACACTACCCGGTGAGTAGCCAGACACTTCCTTAATAGTGGACCAGAACTTGGTAGGATTATTAGATGCAGAGAGCAATTCTGTTTGATAAAAAGTAGCCTTGGCCTCCCTGGTCATTTTTGTGCAGGCATTTCTAGCTGATCTAAATAGACACCAGTCAGAATCTGCATGTGACTTCTGGGCCTTTTTCCACAGTTGATCTCTTTTTAGTAAAGCTTTCTTCAAGTCTGGTGAAAACCAGCGGCAGGTCCTGGTTTTTATTCTAGCTTTGATTATAGGAGCATGGATATTTAGGGCACTAGTTATGATTTGTATAAGACATCATAGGCATCACTTACTGATTTAGCTAGGTAAAACTCTGCCAATGCATAGAGTTTTTTAGGTCATTGAAATAGGCCAGAGGGTCAAAGTTACGTCTGGATCTTTGGTAGAGAACTTTGATGTAGATAGCGGTTTGGGGATGGTTCTGATGCCAGCTATGAGGCAGTGGTCACTGACATCAGCTGGAAGGATACCGGCATGTGAGAAGTGGTGAGGTTTGTTGGCAAGAAGCACATCCAGGAGGCTGCTTCTCGCTGGATTCTTATTGTTGATGTGCGTTGGTTCAGATATTAGTTGGGTGAATCCACGTGAATCACAGAAATGTTTCAGGGGTAGTGATCCGCTAGTTAACCAGTCATAGTTTAGGTCACCTAGTAAGATTGTCTCCATAGGTGTTGCGTCCATTTGTCCTGACAGGTGAGTCAGGAGCTGAGGTCCTGCTGCAGGTGGTCTATAGCAGCCTATTACACGAAAAGCCGCAGAATGAGGTGGTTCAACTTTAAGGGTCAGGCATTCGAATCCTTCAGCAACGGAAGTAGCATCTAGTACAGATACTGTGAATACGTTTTTAACATAAATGGCTACTCCCCGCCCCCCAGTCCTTCTATCTGCTCTGAAAAGAAGGTAATTGGGGATATTGACCTCACTGTCCGGTGTGGATGCTCGAAGCCAGGATTCCGAAATCACAAGAATATCTGGTGCAGTGTGGATAATCCAGGCCTGGACAGACTCCAGCTTCTTTAACAGGCTGCAGACATTGGCATGTAGGAAACTGAAACCTTTCAGATGAGTAATTTTGGATGGTGATGAGAGCAACCTTGGGGGACCAGGATTAAGTTGGATGTCTCCTGAGCACAGTAGCAAGAGGAGGAGAATTCTTCTCAGATTGGGGAAAAGATTTTTAAAGGCACGAGGCTTTCTGCAATTGTTACAGACTAGGGCGCATGAATCCAGAGATAGAGTCATCCTCTTGTTTTGCCCTATAGATACATAGCTTAAGAACCAAGTAGGGTAGTAGCAGCCTGAGCAATGTTTGGTTGCCTGAGGTTTGAGGACGTACTTAGTAGAGTTGATTACTGTGCCACTATCGGAAGATTCAACAAGCTTTGATTGAATTAGGGGCAGACAAGGGCAGTATAATAAATGGCTATTTTTATTATAAGGGTAGACTGTTGGTGTGGGACATGTCTCTATAAAAAAATCATAGCTGTCAGGGGGGCCAGCCATATTGCATAGCAGAAAAATGTTGGCTAATAGGTAAAGCCACTCGAGACCTCCCATGTTTGATTTTACACAAAGGCAGGTATAATACAGATGTTACCACAGCAGGATCTTGGTAGACAATAATCAGTGTAAACAGTTGATTATAATCCTAGTGGAGACACATCTCATGGCCTCGTTTAGTTAATGCTGGATCTAACTGAGAAGTGGGGAGTAATGAGAACGAAAGGCAACTCTAGTAAGCGGAGAAGTATTGCTTTCACTAAAGGTAGGTGACTATGCCTACTCATAATGGGCGGGCCAATGAAAGAGAAGAAACTGTGGGCGGAGCAATTGGGCTATAAAATAACGCTTGGAAAGGGGATGGGCGGGTGGGCGTAAAATGCGGCTTTGCCATACCTGACTAGCAGGAGGAATCCGGGGCAGTAGTCTTGAGCGGCGGCTAGAGAGGCGCCGTTCGCCCGGTGGCTGCTCGTCCTACGGCCAACGATCCAGGAGTCCCTAAGGAGACAGAAGGAGGGACTATTAATAGTAGTCCCAGTCGGCTGAGGGTGGGCAGACCAGAGGTGTTGCAGAGCAAGAATTAGCAGGACAAAAGAAGCGATTTCCTGGGCGCCCCTATGTCTCGCTTGGGTCTGCTCAAATTCAGAGGAAGGGCTGTAATGACTATAACCTATACCCTCCTCTAACACCTGCAGCAATAAGATACATAAAAAACTAGGCTTGTACAAATATTCAGGCACATTAACACAATTAAATTTTCCCCAAATAACAAGAGTACAGCTCCTTTTTTGCAAGATTTGTTTCCAAAGCAGAGTTAGAAGGGCAGGCCAATCTGAAGCCGCCAGAGAATGGCGCTCACGCTCCGATAGGCTGCGGCTTTGCCGTACCTGACTAGCAGGAGGAATCTGGATGAGGTGGTCGGCGGCGCTGAGAGGCCCCGTCGCCCGGTGGCTGCTCGGCCCCACGGCCGACGATCCAGGAGTCCCTATGGAGACACAGAAGGAGGGACTATTAATAGTAGTCCCAGTCGGCTGAGGGCGGGCAGACCAGAGGTGTTGCAGAGCAGAATTAGCAGGACAAAGAGCGATTTCCTGGGCCTATGTCTCGCGCTTGGGTCTGCTCAAATTCAGAGGAAGGGCTGCAATGACTATAACCTATACCCTCCTGTAACACCTGCAGCAATAAGATACATAAAAAAACTAGGCTTGTACAAACATTCAGGCACTTTAACACAATTAAATTTTCCCCAAATAACAAGAGTACAGCTCCTTTTTTGCAAGATTTGTTTCCAAAGCAGAGTTAGAAGGGCAGGCCAATCGGAAGCCACCAGAGAATGGCGCTCGCGCTCCGATGAGCTGCGGCTTTGCCGTACCTGACTAGCAGGAGGAACCGGGGACGGTGGTCTCGAGCGGCGCGGAGAGGCGCCTGTGGCCGCCGGCCCCACGGCCGACGATCCAGGAGTCCCTGACTAGCAGGAGGAACCGGGCGGTGGTCTAGCGGCGGCTAGAGAGGCACCATCCGCCTGGTGGCCGCTCCCACGGCCGACGATCCAGGAGTCCCTGACTAGCAGGAGGAATCTGGGTGGTGGTCTCGAGCGGTGGCTAGAGAGGCGCCTGCCCGGGCCAGGCCGCTGGCCCACGGGCCGACGATCTAGGAGTCCCTGACAGCAGGAGGAACTGGGCGGTGGTCTCGAGCGGCGGCTAGAGAGGCTCTGTCGTCTGGTGGCCGCCGCCCTACGGCCGACGATCCAGGAGTCCCTGACTAGCAGGAGGAACTGGGCGTGGTCTCGAGTGAAAGTCACTAGTGAAAGTGAGTAAGTTGTTGGGGGTTTGGGGGAGTCAATTGTCCCAGTTCAGCACATTATGTATTGCCAGATAGATATCAGTGAGTTAGTAATATGATAAAATGGGTACTTTCTAACCTAGAGCAAGGTTGCTTAGGTAAAGAAAAGTACTATCCTATTCTTGCAGAAGCCATTGAGGAGGTTTCATAGACCAAAAGGGTAAATATTTTCCTTATAATGCTTTCAGGATCCCCAAAAGTGAGGAGTGTTGTAGCCCATGTAGGAGTTCCGAGTCATGAACATATTCCTGAGATATACAGAATTCAAGGGGTTCTTTGAATGAGATGATCTCATCCCTTCAAGAAGGAGACTTCTTCCTGGATCTGAAGGATACATACTTTTACATCCCCATTTGACCCTTTCATCAGTAGTTCCTTCAGTTTAGTCTGGGAGGCAGAATGTATCTGTACAGAGTCTTGCCATTTGGACCGTATTCTGCTCCAGTTGTGTTTACTAAAAGACTAGCACTGCTGTGAAGATTAGGATCTCACATTGGATTCATTCCAGAAACTGGGATGATTCCTGAATCTAGAAAAAGTCTGGATTAACTCCAACTCATAACATTGCGTTCATTGAGGTGAAACAAGATTCAAAGGTAAACCTGCCTTGCCCCTAGATCGTGCCTTGGAACTGATGTCCTTCTCCACACCTTTTCAGTTTGGTTAGCAGTGCTCAGCCAGAGTTCTCCCAGCTTCTCGTCCTGATTGCTTTGACCACATTTGCATCCCTTGGGCTCAGCTTCACATGCAGCTGAATTCCAAGGTTCTTTAAGGAAGGGTGGCCACAAAAGAGGAAGCATATAAATTGCAAGGAAGAGGTAACCCCAAAGCTGATGGAGACCCTACTTTGGTGAAAGGTAGAACAGAACCTCAGAGTGGGGGGTTCCTTTCAGTTCCCTCATACTACAACTGCACCTCCACAGACTCCTCATTGGTGGATCAGGGAGCTCATCTCGGTCACGAGATGACGCATGGGACTTTGTCCGAGACTAAATCTTCCCTGCACATGATTGTCCTGATGTTATTTATTTATTGAATTTTGTTAGCCAGGTTGGCTCACTGAGACAGAAGTCTCTTTTCAGGAGCGACCCAGAGTTAGTTGCAATTAACGGGGAAGCAGTTCAGTTATACATGGAATACTGTGTTCAGTTCAGCGGTACTAGACGAAAGTGACATGACAATAACATTGCAATTTATAGAGATGCCTAAAGTTGTGCAGTAAACCACAGAAATTCAAAGGGTAGCCAGTGATGATTGCGATAATAAATGAGCGAGTGTAGAAACAGCTACTCATTTATGTCACTAACATGAACAGCTACCTTCTAGGGTAGCGATGCTAAGGCAACTGGAGGGATAGGGAGGTGGAGGGGAGGTATAGGAGGGAGGGTTTGTATAGATTAGGGATCCTGCTGCAGCCGAGCCAGCCCCACGGTGTGCGGTGAGGGTGGCTGGCTATGGTGCAGCAGGAACTGGGTTTGGGACCTGCTGGGGTGACTTTTTGCCGCTGCTTGTGGCTCTTTTTTTGTTTTGTTTTTTGTCTGTGTTGCCCCTCCTTGACATGCACCCCCTGGAGTTGATCCTTATTCCGAAGCGCCATATAAACACTTGTAATTTACTGAAGTCGGGTCTCTTGTGTTTTATATCACTGAAATGCTTTTCGTGATATATATTACGCTATAATAATGATTACTGTTTTCGATCACTATCATAACATGGAAGCAGTTCAAATATGGGTAACTTGCCTGGTCCTTTAGGTATTCCGTCTGCTGGACGTAGATCAAGTAGTTTATGTAAACATGGACACTGCCACTACAGGTTTTCCCCGAAAGCAAAAGGTGCCAGGTTATTCAGAATTTGCTGGAAAGCCATGAGCCTGTGGAAACAAACCTTTTCCACTTACACTCACCTTGCAGTTCGTCTGGCAGATATGTTGAGCAGTCTGGCAGACTATCTTAGATGCTTGAAGACCATCATTCAGAAGTGATCTCTGAACCAGGAGGGTCCTGGCCAGCATGTTTGAGGAATGGGGCACTCCCCAGATGAATATATTTGCCTCTTGAGAAAACAGAAAACGTCCCATCTTTTGGGCAAGGCCTCCAGAAAAAAAAATGATACAGTTGGAAGCTTTTACCTTAAACTGGAAGTAAAGCCTCCTGTGACCCCCTTCCCAGTTCCCTCTAATTCAGTGGGTTATACTCATGATACCCTATTGGGATCGGCTTGTCTGGCACTCTGAACACTTCCATCTTGGCATCTATAAGCCTGTCTCTCTTCTGAGGCAGGACCAAGGGGAGAATAGCCCATCTGAAAATTCAGTCACTGCAACTGAAGCATGTCTCCTGAAAGGGTAGAATTCCAGAACCCAGGCCTGCCATATAAAGTTCTGGTTGTTACAGTGGTTTCAAGATAACCAGCTACACAAAAAGCCGATGATCTACAGCAAGCTTTCCATGTCCCCTGCCACTTGCTTGGTTGCCAGGGTAGATTACCTACTGTCACTGGTGCCTTAATGGCTGAAACCGCCTCCTTGAAGGTCTGCTTGTCTGATATTTCAAAATACATGTCCAGAGAAGTTGCACCTGATGGCTCTGCACTTAGTTTCAAAATATTTCAGAAGGGGTTATACCATTTATATTCCCCTAATCAGGCTCCGTTCCCTGCATGAAGAATGTGTCCTTGGAGAGTTTCGTCTTCTGACATCCAGTACCTCTGTTTCCCCACATTTGTAGGGCTCTCCCTAATGTTTCCACGTAGAATTATTCTGTCCCACATGGAAGAGGTGTTAATTTCCAACATCGTTACATTCACGCTTAGTGTATTTTTACTTTTCTCAGATACTGTTAAAATGGCCTTTACAGCTGAGTTTGTAATCAGGGACTCATGTCATTAAAGAATTATTTCTTTTTTTGTTTTTGATAACCGGGTAGATGCACTAGACATAGAAATGCCCACTTTCAGGCACAACCCGGGAGGGTACAAGTCGATTACAGTACATCAGCAGTTGACAATGATTTCAAGTTAGTATAAGAAAAAACACCACTTGTAATTTTTAAAAATCTCTTCCGCTTAGATTACTTGTTGAATGTACATATTAGAGTCCTAATGTGACACTATTAGGATGCTGTTAGCACGTTTCTGATGGCAAATGGCACAACACTGTACCAGTATTTTTTATTCTTTTTATTGGTTTTCGCCAAGACCAGTACAAACACACAGTGAGTTATTGCAGCTACATCTCTCATATGTTCAATATAAAAGTTCATTTAACAGAGTTAATATGTCTGTCTACACTGTTGTTACTACCATAAATGGAAAGTCAACATCAAACAGTTGTTTAAGTAACAAACAAGAGACTAACAATACAACATAAAAATACAACTATTTAAAAACAAAACAAAACAAAAAAACTAGCTGGACGCAGAGATATTTATCGCTCACACTATGTGTCATACCACCATAAAATATTCTAAAATTAATCATGTGATATGTAGTTAAGTAACTAAATATTTGCAATAGGGTTTAAGCAACTTTTAAGAATTAGATGTGCCAGCCCGCTGGTGCAGAGGACAGAGGCGCTGGCGCCTCACCGCAAACCACACTGGCGACCCACCCGGGTTTGGGAACAGACTCTGGTTGACAGGGGCCGGGGAGGATTGAGCGTCCGAAGGACTGCTCTCCTCTCCTGGGGTGGGTTAGGGTGATGCCCCACTCTGTAGTGGCCCCTGGTGGAGACCGGGAGCACTACAAGATGCGGCGCAATGTCAGGGGTGCCAGGAAAACAGAAAAACTGTCCCAGATTGGCCAGGATGACGGCAGATGATCTGCTGACACCACTGAATAACTCTTGAGGAGCCTGACTGTCTCAGCAGTGTCCTGGGGTCGAGAGAGCGAGTGTGCTGACTGCCCTACCGGTGCCTTCCCCATCAGAGGAGGGGGACCCACTTGGCGAAGGGTTACACCGAGCTACCCAAGGGTCAGCTGCGATCTGAGGTGGGGGTTCCAAAGGGAAGATAGTAGGTGGATGTCTGGGATCATGGCTGCCTGAAGGGGAAATGGCAGAACTGGGGCACATAGGAGGGATAAAAAATAATGCAAAAATAAAGCGAATTAGATGGTCATGCCCAAATGAAGCATGGCTGCTTCAGTGGGTGGAAATGAATCCATGAGTGCCTCCCACACTCTTTCAAATAAATCCCATTTTTCTTTTAATCCATATGTTGTTCTCTCCAGAGGTAGTGTTTTGATTACCAATTCAGGACACAAACCCACCATCAGAGGCTGATAAGAAAACCAAGTGGTATGTATACATTTCCTTGCTAGTATCAGGAGCACCTGAATAACTCTGTGATGAGGATCCCAGTCAGCCTCCCCTGAGTGGTCCATCGCCAGCAGCATAGATGGAGGTGTATCCTGTATCACAGTGCCAAGTCTCTGCCCAGTCTGCATTCTGATATCTGTCCAGAATTTTCTGAGGGTAGTGCATTCCCAAAAGTAGTGCAGATAGGTCCAGCTGTATACTCTGCATCTCCCACACATCGAGAAATCCCTTGGGAAAACTTAAAATTGCTAGTGGGAGATGTAGTCTGTGGATACATTTAAATTGTGCTTCCTTATACCTATTACACCACAGCAGCCCCATATGAGATTTGCAAATGTTGGCCCAGTTTTCTGCAGTGAATGTTACCCCCAAGTCATGCTCCCATAGTCCGTGCACTCCACTGGATCTGTCCAGAGTAGCATCCCTTAGGTGAGACTGTATACATGCCAGAGATCTCTTGGGGCTAATTCTAGCTGTAGAATCTCACTCTCAAGCCCATAAAATCTAGCTGCCTCAGGGTTCATCGTATTCACACTCTGCAGATGGGCAGAGACCTGCAGGTACCTAAATCTATGATGACCCTGTAGTGCAAAGGCCGCCTTCAGCTGCCTGTCAGTCATAAGGCCCTTAGGCCTGAAATGGTCCCCAAAACAGCCCCCCTCACCTCGACTGCCTGAACCACTGATCCACCAATCCCAGGAGGAACTCTGGGTTACCACTAACAGGCTAACAACTTGTCCAGTGGCCCCGCCCCTCGAAAACCTTGACGGCCTCAGGCGTGTGTAGTGCTAGTGGGTTCGCCACTTGAGACACCCGGTATTTAACGACCCACCTTAATCCAAATAGAAAAGGGGTGATGGAATTTTCTCTTGGCAGGATTTTTCTCAAACTCCAGTGTGACCTAACCCACCCCTTTCTCCCCTATTAACCATTTTGTCATAAGTCTAAGCTGAACTGCTGCATGATAGTGCTTTAGAGCCATGATGCAGGCCTCCTCTAGTAATGGACCCTTGTAAGCATGCCAGTGCCCTTCTCGGTCTCTTTCCCTGCCACAGCAACTCCGAGCACTGAGCCCCACATTTTTGAATGCCCTTTTTACAAAGGCCCATTGGGAGTATTTGTAGTGAGTAAGGCACACGTGGATGGACATCCATTTTGAGTAAATTAATCTATCCCAACCATGAAATTGGAAAGACTTTCCATCAGACCAGGTCCTCTTGATCACCTTGAGGCCCTAAAACAGGCTTGAATGTTGGTACCCCGTCCTCAGGGCTGCCTAGATGCAGTAGACACCTCTGGCCAGGCGGGTGGGCATAGGGACCTGTATGGGATCGCCACCCTGGCTACTGGTTTTGGCATTGCACAGGACATCCAGTCTAACATAATGGATGCCCCTTTCAGTGGTTTCAGACTTTTCAGGAGAGATGCTCAGAATATCGTCTCTGAACTCCAGTCATCGGGACGGCTTCCAAATCTGTCCACGATCTACCATGCCCAGTCAGTCGAGACAGCAGGCTCCCTTTTCGTCACTCCTCATGCAGCCAGGCTCAACCCCCTCCCAAAGCCCAGGGCAAGTGCAGAGCGGGGACAGCTCTCCCCACTCCCTCCTTTGCTGTGACCCGTAGCACCCAAGGTGCAGCCACATCCCCAGCAGTGGCTTTTCCCACCTCCTGACTCCTTGCCAGACCCCCCACCCCAGTTGCTAATCAGGAGGCAGTAGTAGGGGGTTGCTTATCCCTCCACCTGGATAGGTGGAGGGCGATCACTACAGGCAACTGGGTACTGCAGCTCATTGAGCACTGCCACACTCTTTAATTCATAGAGTGGCCTCCAGACCACCTGCCGGGCCATTCCTCGTACTCTCCTGACCATGTCCCACTCATCCGGGAGGAAAGTCAGGCCTTCATTAAAAAAAAACAAAACAAAAAAACGGCCATAGTCAGTCCTTCATTTTCAGTAGGGAAGGGGTTCTGCTCCTACATCTTCATGGTTCCCAGATGGACGGGAGCTCTTTAGTCCATCTTGGACTTAAGCAACCGGAACCTGTTTTTAGAGTACAGATGATTCAGGTTAGTCACCGTTCAGGGTTTACTGCCCCTGCTACATCAGGGGGACTGACTCTGCTCTCTGGATATGCAGGATGCCTACCTGTGTATCAGTCTTCACCTCCCACTGGCGTTTCCACTGTTTCAATATTCAGGGAGTACACTACCAGTTCAGAGCTCTGTCCTTTGGTTTGTCCTCAGCCCCCAGGATCTTCACTGAATGCTTGGCGGTGGTGGCAGCTGCCTTGAGATGGCAGGGGTTTTACATTTTTCCTTACCTGGACGATTGCTACCTCCCTGTCCACGGACCATCTTCTTCAAACTTTCTTTCACACCTGCAGCCTTTTCCAGGCTTTGAGCATTACCGTCAACATGCCAGAGTCTTTTCTGATCCCTTGCCAGTGCCTTCTGTACATAGGGGCAGTGCTGGACACAACCCAGGAGAAGGCTTTCTTACCCCCAGACAGAGCAGAGCAGACCAAGCTCATCTTCCTTACTTTAGCCTGTCTCAGAGGGGAAAAGTTTTCTACTCCAGATACTTCCTCACCCAAAAGAAAAATGGTGATTGGCGACCCATTGTAGATCTCAGGCTTCTGGACAAACATTTGACAAAGCCAAAGTTCAAGATGGTTACAGTGGCTATGATCATCCTAACTCTCCTGTAGGGGGACTGGCTGGCATCTCTGGACCTCAAAGATGCCTACTTACACATCCCCATCAGACCCAGCCACAGAAAGTACCTGAGGTTCAGACTGCCTTCAGGCCACTACCAGTCTGCAGCCATGTCCTTCGGCCTAACCTCTGCTCCCAGGGCATTCACCAAGTACCTAGTTGTGGTTTTTAGCACACGTAAGATGGCAAGAGGTCACAGTGTTCCTTACCTGGACGACTGACTAGTTGTGGGACAGTCCCCCACCCAAAAAAAAAAACACACCAGGGACTCTCTGGCTTTCACTCTGAGCACCTTAGTCTCTGGGATTCCTGGTAAATGCCCAGAAATCCGAAGTGGAACCTGTTCAGGTCCTAGAGTTCATTGGGGCAGAACTGGGCACCCTGCACAGGAGGGGCTTCCTCCCTCAGGACAGGGTGAACAACATTCTGAAGCTGGCAGGCTCTTTCCAACTAATCAGACCCAGACCAGCAAGGCACTTTTACAGCTCCTGGGCCACATGGCAGCAGCCATAGCCGTGGTACCAGGGTCCAGATTTCAAATGAGGGACATTCAGTTCCATTTAAGGTCTCTCTGATCCTAGACGGAGGGATCCTGTCTCCAGACTAGTGCCTCACAAAACCCCTCCTGCTGGCCCTGCAGTGGTGGCAAGACAGGGAAAGCCTCAGGAGGAATCCCTTTTCGACAAGAAGCTTCATCTGTCATACTTACCACAGATGCCTCTCTCTTGGGTTGGGGGTACATGGACGATCAGACAGTGAGCAGTACATTGTCCCCCCGCCAAGTAGTCACTTCTGCATATCAGCCTCCTAGAGCTCAGGGCAATCTTTCTGGCTCTGCAGTCATTTGCCTCTCAGGTCAAGGGCAAGGTGGTACAAGTTGGGATTGACAACACTACCACCATGTACTACATCAGCAAACAAAAGAGGCACAAGGTCGACCTTGTTGTGCACAGAGGTCATGAAGGTCTGAAACTGGCTTACTCCTGCAGGTGTCTGTCTGCAATCCACCTACCAGGGAAGTACAGCGTTCTGGCAGACTCTCTTAGCAAAATCAGTCAGAACCACCATGAATGGTGCCTAAACAAGTAAGTACTGGTCTCGATGTTCAGAAGGTGGGCACACCATACATTGATCTTTGTCTCCACGGGCAGCCATCAGCTGCCACAGTTTGTTGCAGAGCCTCGGCTCTGAGGACGGTGCTAGTGGATGCTGTGGCACTGGATTGGTCAGGGAGGTTTCTTTACGCCTCCTCCTTTTCTATGTTGCTCCAAGTCCTCATAAAGCTCAGAGCACAACCAGCAACTATGATCCTGGTGGCACCAGACTGGGCAAGACAGCCATGGTACTACCTCCTGCTAGCCCTAACAGCATGTCGCAGCCTGTTCATCTCCTTCAGAGGCACACTCTCCTGACCTCACAGGGCAGGATCCTGTATCCCAATCTCAAGTCTTTCTGCTTAAAGGCCTGGCACTTGAAGACTTGGAGTTTGCCAATCTGCAACTCTTTGAAGAGATCTTGAATGTACTCTAGGGTTTCTTGAAAACCCTCAAGCAGGAAACCTATGCTTCCAAATGAAAGAGGTTTTCAATTTCGTGTAAACACAAGTGTTACTCCCTCTCAGGCTGGGCTACCTGTCCTGCTTAACTATTTGACCAACCTCCATTCACTAGTCCTTTGATCTTCTACTTTAAAAGTACACCTTGCTGGCATTTCAGCTTATGTTTCAGCTGGCAAGGACATGTCTATGTCCTCCCACCCTGTTTTCAGAAAGTTCTTTAAGGGACTTCTTCATCTCCACCTTCCCTTAAGAGCCATTTCCTCCTTGGGACTTAAACATTTGCATAGCCAAGTTCATGGAACCCCCTATTTGAGCTTATGGCAACTGCAGAGACTGAAGTATGTTACCTGGAAGACTGTCTTCCTGGTAGCCATAACCTCAGCTAGGCGAGCGAGTTACAGGCCCTGTACACAGATGTGAATTACATCTCCTTCCACAGAATTAAAGTGGTGCTTAAGACTAATAAGAAATTTCTCCCTAAGGAGGTATCAGATTTTCATCTGAACCGGTCCGTAGCTCTGCCAGTCTTTTTTTTTTTTTTTACTGCCAACATTAGCTCAGGGGAGTGGAAGTTGCATAGTCTGGATGTCAAGAGGGCACTCTGCCACTACCTTGACCGCACCAAGGCTTCTAGGCCAGAGTACACTCAGTTGTTCTGACCTATGGGGAAGTGGGTAAAGGTAAGCCAGCTTCCAAGAGAACTGTTGCACGCTGAATAGTAGCTTGCATACAGTTTTATTATAACAAAGCTGGTAAACCGCCTCCCCTGTTTCTCGGATCACATTCTGCCAGTGGTACAGCTGCATCAGTGGCTGCAGCAAAGGACATCTCCTTGCTGGAGATTTGTAAAGCAGCAACATGGAAAACTGTTCACACTTTCACTAAGCACTACTGCTTGGACATACGGCCCAGAAGTGACTCCAGGTTGGCGCTGCAGTTCTGCAGAACCTGTTCCCACGCTAGGTTCTGTACCCAGCCTCCAGAGGTACTGCTTGTAGTCTGCAATAGTTTTAAATGTGCTGAGGGATTCCTAGGGTTTGAGGAAAAAATTACTTACCATAGTAACCTTGCTCCTTCCAGAGGATCTCTGGGTGTGCTTAAAGCTCCCACCCTGCTTTTTCTTCCAGAACCAGATGAGGGTTTTCTGCATCCCTGCTGGTCATTACCTGTCCTGTCTGTTATAGGTGTTACTTGTTAAAGTTTGAATCGGTCTGTGCTGTTTTTCTCTTCTTGCAGGAACTGATGTTTTTATCTTATTTTTTATTCACAGAGATGTTTCTTAGGGTAATTCAGTAAGAGGGTCTTCGCCCTTTTAGGCTTGCAGAAAGTGTTATTACTTTTTAAAAGCAGTCAATTGTTACTTTTTTTATTTTTATTTTTTTTTCCCCATTAAGCTTTTTTTCTACTCATTGCTGCAGGCAGGTCATCGGCTTTATCCCTGCTTCCCCAATCACCTCCTTGGAAGTGACGATCCCTTGAAAATCCACCATGAATTCCCCCACATGGTGGGGCCGAAAGAGGGGGGCTATCACCCAACCCCTGCCCCCCCCCAGAATACATCTGGATGGGGAACAGCAGTACGGTGGTGGCGTAGGCCAAAGGAAAGCAGACGAAGTGTCATGAAGCCTACGCTACTTTTCCTTGTTCTCCCTAACCCCTTCTGCACCACAGATGACAGGATGTGCTGTGTGAAGGCACACACTTCTTGCATCAAACCAGTGACACCCTCCCTTCATCGTTCCCTGCACTTGCAGTACCACCAAGCCTCCACTCAGCAGTCAGTAGTGGGGGGACGATCTTCCGCTCCCTGGGAGAGGAGAGCAGTCCTCTGAATGCTCAGTTACCCCAGCTAACCGCCAACCACCATACTTTGCCCCTGAACTTGGGTTGCCGGAGTGGTAACAGGTGTGGTGTCCAGTGCCTCTGCTGATCACACCACTGGGCTGACCCCTTACATTTTTGTATCCGAAGTATTTTTCCTTTTGGACATTAGAAAAAGATTTCTGCCTGGTAGTATTGGGACAAAACACCTTCTTGGGCAGAAAAAGTAAGAGTTAACTTAATTAAGCAATAAGGTATGACCAGGATTATGTTAATGTTCTAGTTAATCACTTGGTAGGCCGGGGGCATGATGTGGCATGAGGCACAACCAAGTCCCAAATTTCCATGGAGTTTGATTAATAAGAACATTACTAGAACCCTGGGAGTACATTATTGCTGTATTTAATGCAGTTTTGATTGAAAATAGTTTCTCGGTGAAGTGTTTTCCTCTTTCAGGTGCCATTAGTATTTATTTATTTCAGTTTCGGATTAATACCTTTGAGCTGAGGGGCTCCTTTACAAAGATTCCAAGTCAGAAAATACAAGGCAATACATTCATTACAGATAGTTACAGGCATACAAAACCGTGAATACAGACCATGTTACATGAAATTTCAGTTACAGAAGTGCTAGAGGATAACATCAGCACTTCAGGAGTGTGATACAATGTTTAAGTAAGTTCAGTGTACAACTAAGCCAGGACATTCCGGGTAACCAGAGTACATGATGATGAAAATATCAGCAGCTAGAGGAGGCCTTGTCTGGGGTTCAGCAGAGAGAGAGAGATGGTATTTTGAGGGGAGTAGGAGGGAAAGGTGTTAGGGGGAGAAAGGAGATAGTATTGAGGCGAGGGGGAAGTAGGAGGGAAAGGAGTTAGGGGGTAAAAGGACAGAGGAGGGGAGTGGGAAGTGACAATACACGGGGTGGGGGAGCCTGCAGTGTGCTCTAGTATTGTACTAGTGTATCCCAAGTCTAAACTGGGCAACAGCAGCTATTTTGGAGGGCTAGGTAGGAGCAGAGCCCATTTACAAATGGGTCAAGCTTGTAAAGAACAGAGGTTTGATAGGTGATTTTTAAGTAGGTTTAACCACGGGTCATACATGGAAACTGATGATGGCCTAGATTCTCGGGGACATCTGTGCTATCATCACTAATCTAGAAGAGCACATAAATAGAAAGATTTTCTTTCTATTTCTGTGTAGAAGAGTGTGTGGAGTACACTAGTAGTAGATGGTGCGAATGGCAAACTATTTTGTTGCCGTGGTAACGTGTGCATAAGCAATAGTGGTTAAAAATGTGGAGCATGTTTGTGGGTGATGTCAGCATGATCCCATTTACGGAGTTGCTTGTTTCGGCATTTCAGAATGAGTGCGGTATGTACTCATGGGAGATGTCGTTGTGTTCAGTAAAAGTTAGAATAGAAACTCCCTAAATTTCCCCTTTTTTTAAACTGAGTATTGATAAAAAATCCTTTACAAATTCCATGCAGGTGAGCATACACGTTAAATTGATGCACAGTGCTATTATGTTAGAGGTGCAATCACGTACCCCACTATGTAACATGAAAGGGAGAATTAATTTGGTTATTAAAGTTACTGGTAGTCTCACTCTAAACAGAGTACCAGATTGCTGTAAAATGCATGGGTAGTTATAGAGATAGTGTCCTTTATATTATCTTGAACACTGATGATATCAGAAACCTAACTTATAAACATTAGTACTATGTCCTAATTTCAATAGTGAAACAAAAAGGCCCTGAACAATAGCAGAAACTAATAAATGAAGCTGCAGCAGTCTGTAGGACAGTGATCATACAACTTAACTTATCCAGTGCCTAAAAGAGTATAAATTTAGCTTTGTTAAAATAAATCTGCAGCTGACTCTCTTGCTAGCAGCAAGCATGCCTACAGTCTAATTAAACTGTAGTAACAGGGAGGGCTGAGTTGAATAGTAAATGTATAATTCAAACAACATGAAGTCCTTTTGTATTCTGACAATTGCAGTGATTCCCAACCTTTGAACTGCCCTGAAGAACAGAGAGTTAATTTTCTATGCAGGGCATAGAATGCTGAGCTCGAGCTCGGTTGAAGTCTCTGTCTGGAGTGTTTCAAACTTAAACCGTCAGATTCTTTACTCCGCCTCACTGAACAGTCGCTCCGGAGATTTCTCCTTCAGCTCGGTTCGAAAGTCTGTTAAAGTTTCAGTTTGTCAGTTTTTTAAACCGAAAAAGTTATCCACATAGTCGGTTTAGTCTCTGTCTGTGCTGCTGTGAGTACTAGATAGGAATTGTTCTGTTTTTTTCTGTGTGGAACTTGTAAAAGTGCAGCTCGGTTCGGGTGAACCGGCCATTTGATAGTGAAATATTGTGTTTTGTGTTGTTTTACTTAGTGTGCGGTTACTGGTTCTTAAAAAAAAAAAAAAAAAAGTGTCTTAGTGCGTTTTTTTCCAATACCCGTGACACTGTTAGGAACCGATAAGGGAGTCTTGCCTGGCGATTGCCATAAAAAGGGTAAGTTGGTTAAGTTGGCCATGTCTGAGAAACCCAAGAAAAAAAACAGGCCCACTGGGTTTCAGCACTACAGTGAGTGTGGGGAGGTCTTTGCTAAGGCCGATCCTCACACCACCTGTGTTAATTGTCTGGGGTTTGATCACCTCGATTCAGACTGCCAAATATGTTAAAAACTTCCCCAGATCTACCCTTGAGAAGAGATTAGGTAGACTGAGAGAAAAGGAGGCCGAGAAGTCCGTTGACCCAGATGGCCAGCCCGGTTCGGTTTTGACCGAACCAGAAGGAGTGCTCTCTGAGCAAGGCAAAACTTCTTCGGGCAAAAGGAGAGCTGATTCCGAGGGATCGGTTCTGACAAAGAAAACGCAAAGACAAATCGAGCGGTTCGGATCCAGAGGTTCATGTTCCGACTGCCGAAGAGATAGCCAGAGCGATTCAGATTGTGGAATCGCTGTGTCTGGTTCCGACCGATCCGGCTCCTTCTGGCAGGGGCTCGGTTCAGTTGGTTCCCCCGGTTCAAGATTATACCCTCGAAGATTTTTATGAACCGGAATTTGAAGAGGAAGGGGAATTTGAGGATGATGATGGAAGTGAGGGTCTGGATGAGCCTCTGGAACTGGACATCTCCCCAGGCAGACCTTCAGGTGTTTCCACTCCTAGGCTTTCTGATTCCCCCCACCTCCAGCTTCCTATGGAGGAGGCTGTAGAAGATCAAGAGGATCCTGATTATGTAGAGATGATGGACATCCCAGAGTCCAGGAGACTGTCTGTTCCCCTCCACAAATCTTTTGGGAAACAGACACAAAAAATCCTAAAGTCTTCTAACACTATACCTCCTGTGGATAGAAGAATGGACAAGAGGTATACACTTTCAGGCTTAGACAAGAAGTTCTTATATCAGCAATGCAGCCATGTTGGGGTAATGCAGGCTGCTGCCTGTGACAAGGCAAATATTCCCTTTGCTTCACACCCCCCAGACAAGGACTTCAGGAAGATTGATGCCATGGCAAAGTAGCAGTACATGGCATCTTCTTTGGGACTCAGGCAGGCGAATTACATGGCCTATACAGCCAGGTTCCAGAAGTCCAGGTGGGACACTGTACTGGCACTGGCTAAACAGGCCACCCCCAGCTAGCTAAGGAGCTGGAGGTGGTGGCTGCAGATGGGATTGAGGCATCTAAGGTTCAGTTTCATGCTGCTGTGGACTCTAATGATGTGTCATCAAGAGTCATGGCTACATCTGTGGCTCTTTGGAGCATGGCTTGGCTCAGATGTACTATCCTCTTGCAGGACACCCAGGCTAAGGCCATGGATTTTCCTGTAGTGGGTAATTCTCTGTTTGGTGAGCAGACAGAGAATTACATGAAGAAAATGGATGAGTACAGGACCACTTAAAGGAGTGCTCAGGCCAAGGAGAGGCAGGCAACTCTTCAAAGGCAGCAATCTAGGGGCAGGGGCAGGCCTTTTCAGAGGCCTTTACTAAGCACAGGCCTCTTCTTCCTTTTCTCAGAGGGGGTTCTTCAGAGGGAGAGGCAGAAGGGGGATAAGCAGGGCTGCAACCACTCCTCAGCCTAAAGCCCCTGCCAAGCAGACACCCTGATGGGCCTGCCCGGGTTGACTCTCCTATTCCAGTAGGGGGCAGGCTGGCTTACTTTGTCCAGGACTGGATGTCTGTTACATCAGACAAGTGGGTCCTGGAAGTAGTAAGCCAGGGACTGGTTCTCAGCTTCAGAAAATTTCCAAAGATGAGAGCCAGATCTTTTCCATCTGCAAATCTCTCGGAAACCTTTGCCCTAGAGGCAGAGGTTTCTTCTTTCCTAGCTTTAAGAGCCATAGAGAGAGTACCTACCCTACACTGGGGCTAAGGACTGTACTCCAGGTACTTTCTGACCCCCAAAAAGGCAGGGAAGTGGTGACCCATCCTAGACCTAAGATATCTAAACAGACATCTCTTAAAACCAAAGTTCAAGATGGTAACTCTGGGAATAATCCTTCCTCTCTAAGACCAGGAGACTGGCTAGCCTCCCTGGACCTCAAAGATGCCTCATTCTCATTCCCATCAGGTGCTCCCACAGAAATACCTCAGGTTAAAGTTGCCCTCAAGCCACTATCAGTTCAGAGCAATACCCTTTGGCCTAACCTCCTCTCCAAGGGTTTTCACAAAGTGCCTGGCAGTAGTAGTTGCCCTTCTAAGAAGGCAAAAGATTTCCATTTTTCCATATCTGGACGATTGCCTAATAGTGGATCAGTCTCCAGACCAAGTCAAGTCTCACCTGCAAGTGCTCACTTCTCCAAGATTTCTTCTCAACCTTCCCAAGTCAGTTCTCGAACCAGTCCAGCTTCTTACCTTTATAGGAGCAGAACTGGACACACTCAGACCAAGAGCCTTTCTTCCTCTAGAAAGGGCAAGGGTTCTTATGGAACTAGCCTCTTCTTTCAGCTTTCAGGTATCTCGGCCAGCAAGGCATTTCCTCCAGCTCTTGGGTCACATGGCAGCTTCAACAGCAGTGGTCCAAGGGGCAAGATTCCAGATGAAGGATATTCAGTTCCACCTGAGAGCTTTTTGGTCTCAGAGGAAGGATTCCCTTACCAAACTGATCCCAGTGACTCTGACCTTAATCCAAGCCCTCCAGTGGTGGCAGGATCAGGACAATTTAAGACAAGGTGTTCCTTTTGTTACTCAGCCCTGTTCAGTGGTCCTTACAATGGATGCTTCTCTTCTGGGCTGGGGAGCCCATTTGGGATCCCTCGCTGCCCAGGGGCTGTGGTCCCCTCAAGAATCCCTTCTCCACATCAGTGTTCTAGAGCTCAGGGCAGTTTTTCTGGCCCTAAAAGCTTTCTCTCAGTCAGTACAGAACGAACAACACCACCACCTTGTGGTACATCAACAAGCAGGGAGGCACTCGGTCCACGGGCTTGTGCACAGAAGCCATGAAGTTGTGGTCCCTGACTTATTCCCTGCAAACCTCTCTTGTAGCAGTTCACTTTCCAGGCAAGGACAATGTGCTAGCAGATGCACTGAGCAGCATCTCTCAGGGCCATCACGAATGGTCCCTGGACCCTCAGGTGTTGAAAGTGATTTTTTCAAGGTGAGGCACTCCAGAGATGGATCTCTTTGCAGCCCCAGGCAATCACCAACTCCTCTTTTTTGTTGCAGACTTCCAGTCTTGGGCTCAGTCCCTGGATGCCCTGATTCTGAATTGGGAAGGAAGTTTCTGTATGCCTTCCCCCTTCCCTCCTGTTTTAAGTTTTGGTAAAAATAAGGTCTCAACCTTGCAAGGTGATTCTGATTGCTCCAGATTAGAGCCAGACCGCCCTGGTACCCCCTGTTGCTGTCCCTAGCAGTCCATCTTCCCTGTCTTCCCAGGAATTACAACCTGTTAACATCCTCTCAGGGAGATTTGGTACCCCAATCTTCAGTCTCTCAATCTCAAGGCATGGCTCTTTAAAAGTTAGTTTGCAGATCTGCATCTTTCCCAAGGGGTTCTGGATATTCTCAAGGCTTCCAAAGCCCTCCACCAGAAGGTCTTATAACTCAAATGGAAGAGATTCAGCATTTGGTGTTCTAGAAACATATTTTTCCAGACACTGCTGGATTGCCTCACGGTTCTAGATTATATGGTCCATGTTAATGGCCTAGGCCTCAGACCAGCTACTCTCAAGGTACACTTGTCAGCTGTTTCTGCATTTTTGTCTGTGTGGAAGTCTTCCTCACTATCTTCCCATCCTGTGTTCTGTAAATTTTTTAAAGGATTGCTTCACACCAATCCTCATTTTAGAGACCCTGCCTGGGATTTGAATGTTTGCATTGCTCAACTTATGCAACCCCCCTTTGAGCCTATGTCTTCAGCAGAGCTTAAGTACTGACTTGGAAAACTGTGTTTCTGGTAGCCATTACCTCTGCCAGGCATATCAGTGAATTGCAAGCTCTGTCAGTGGAACCTGATTTTATCTCCTTTCACAGGGATAAAGTGGTCCTTAGAACCAATAGAAGGTTCTTGCCCAAAGTGGTTTCAGACTTCCATTTAAACCAGTCTGTCTCTTCCTGTTTTCTTCACTGATCATTCTTCCTCAGGGGAGAGGAGGCTACACAGTTTAGATGTTAAGAGCCCTTAGTTACTACATAGAGCGTACCAAGGGTCACAGGTTTGACTCCCTCCAGTTATTCCTCACTTATGGAGAAGTAGAAAAGGGCAAACCTGCCACCAAAAGATCTATTGCCAGGTGGATTGTGTCTTGTATACAATTCTGCTATGAAAAACGAGGAAAAACTCCACCCTCAGGCCTGAGGGCTCGTTCCACAAGAGGTACAGCTGCTTGCCTGGCTGCTGCCAGGGATATCCTTCTCTTAGAAATTTGTCAAGCAGCCACCTGGAAAACAGTCCGTACCTTTACCAAGCATTACTCTCTGGATATCCAGGCTAGGAGTGATGCTCGGTTTGGCACAGCAGTAGTTCAGAGCCTATTCCCAAAGTAGGTTCTGTCCCTCCTCCTTGGAGGTACTGCTTAGTAGTCTGCAGTTGTCAGAATACAGCAAGACTTCATGTTGTTTGAAGAAAAAATTACTCACCTTAGTAATTATGTTTCTTCTAATGGAGTCTTGCTGCATTCTGACCTCCCTCCCTGCCTCCCCTCTCAGAACCTGTTTTTGGGAAGTGGGTGGGCAGGTGCAGTGTTGCACCCCAGGGGTGTTTTTTGCTTGCACCCTCCTCCTTTTTGTTTTGGTGCTGATTTGTTATTATTTGTATTAGATTTGTTTTTGGTTTTTGGGTTTCCTGACTTGAGTCTTCCCTGGAAATCCAAAACTTTTTTCAGCCAGTTGGCTAGTAGGAATTTTTACAATTTCCACATAGACTTTTTAGTTAGTTGGTCTCGTAAGAATCTGACGGTTTAAGTTTGAAACACTCCAGACAGAGACTTCAACCAAGCTCGAGCTCAGCATTCTATGCCCTGCATAGAAAGTTAACTCTTTGTTCTCGGGGCAGTTCAAGGTTGGGAATCACTACAATTGTCAGAATACAGCAAGACTCCATTAGAAGAAACATAATTACTAAGGCGAGTAATTTTTTTCATTGGGTTCATAACCAGTTCCAAGTGGTAAGTGTCCCTCGGAGTCTCCAGTCCACATGGTGGGGAAATCACTGATCGAAACATTTCACTACCACCGGAAAGTACGTTTTCTAGTATGCAGAAAGAACATTGAAGCTTCATACTTTAATTTTAAAATAAAGCTGCTGGCTCTCACGGACTGTGAAATGATACAGAGACTTACGTGAACCAGCAGGGCTAGACTTAACAAGCAGAGTCAGTTGTTATACCTGCAGTACAGTCAGCACTGCATTATGAGACACGTACATGCAGTAGAATCATTAAAAATGAACTTTGATGAAATGATGTGGGACAAGACATATTACGGTTTACAGATGTCCTCTCCCAAGATATTGTCCATCTCTTCGTCCCAGTCTTCTTCCACCTCCGACAGCTGGGACCGACTGCCTTGTTTCACTCTAACAACTTGGTCAGTTCTTTTAGATCTGAGAACAAATATGCCTTTTTCTGGGTGGTGAGATGTAAATGGACAGGAGGCTGCAAAGCTAATAGGATTTGCTTCTGTCAGTGTTTTTTGTTGATGCCGTTGAACGCTTCTTACCGCTGCCTTGTGGCATGCAACCAGTCCTGAGAAAAATAAAATCTTTCTCCCGTCTATGGTCACTGCATGTCTTTTAGCAGCTGCAAAGACTTTATACCGATCTGTCATAGATAGGAAGCCCAATAAAACAGTCCAGGAATGTTCAGTCTGTGTGGTGGCCCTTCGCAGTGTTATGCGGTATGTCTTTTCCAGCATGGAAGATTCCATTAATTTTAACTCTTTGCATCCAGTTTAAAAAAAAAACAAAAATAAAAAATCAAGTGTCTACACCCTGCTTGCCCTCAGGCAGACCAAGCACTCTGATTTTTCTGGCTCAAAGTAACATTTTCAGAGTTTTTAAGGTGGATCGGCAACATGGAATTCTCTTTGATTCTCTTTGCAGTCATGGCTCAGTACATGTGTGAGTTGGCGTCTGCTGTGCTCTTCCTAATGGAGTCGATAGAGTGCTCAATGGTAGTCATTCTGGTGCTAATGGCATCTAACTTTTTATCCATCATTGAAATTGAGGAGCAGAGTTGGGAGACAATTTTTTCCAGGGCTTTAGTGCTGCACCCGTGCAGTCCTCTGCCACCGCTGAGCTGGAAGATTTCACTGCAGAGCCTTACTGCATCCTCACGCAGCTGAAAGTTTTGGGCTCCTGATTCTGTGTATTGCCTTTCTTGGCTTTCCCATGTTAAAACCCAGCAAGTTGGTAGCATATTGTTCCTGTCTGTGTCAGATGTCAGGGTGATAAATCAGTTTCAAAAATTGCTGCAGAAGAGGCGGTGTTCTAAAAGTTTTATTGTGGCAGAGGCAGGAGTTCTGCTGAAATGCTGCTGCTCAGTGGGATGGCTGGCGATGCTCCCTCCAATTTGTTTTTTCATAAAAAGAAAGCCATATTCAAACAACATGAAGTCTTGCTATATTATGACATATGCAGTGAGTCCCAACCTTCAAACTGCTCCGGAGGTGAAAGAGTTAACTTTCCATGCAAGGCATGGAACCTTGAGCGCGAGCTCGGTTGAACACTCTGTCTGTTGTTGCTCAAACTTAAACTGTCAGATTCTTTACTCCGCCTCACTGAACAGTCGTTCCGGAGATTTCTCCTTCTGCTCGGTTCGTTTGTCGGTTAAAAGTTGTATTTTTTCGGTTTTTTGACCGAAATTAAACCGCAATCGGTCGGTTCCAGCTCTGTCTGTGGTTTTGTAAGTAATAGATAGGCTTACATTTATTTCTTCTGCGTGGAACTTGTAAATGTCTTTTTCGGTTCGGTTTGAACCGATCAGGTTATTTTAAAATTACTTTCTAGTCCTTTAGAGTGTGGTTCCCGGTTCTTATCGGTTCTAAAAAAAAAAAACGACAACACGCTTTTTTCCACTAATTCGTGACGGTTGGGAACCCATAAGAGTCTTGCTTACGGATTGCCACCAACTGGCAAGTTTGGTTAGGCTGGCACTATGTCTGAGAAACCCAAAAGAAAAACCGGGCCCACTGGGTTTCAGCACTGTGGCCTCTGTGGGGAAGCCTTTGCTAAGGCTGACCCACGCACCACCTGTGTATATTATCTGGGGTTTGACCACCTCAATGCAGACTGCCAGATTTGTAAGAATTTTCCTGCTGCCACTGTGGAAAAGAGAGTTGGTAGGCTCAGGGAAAGGGAGGCCAAAAAGTCCGCTGACCCGGATGGCCAGCCTGGTTCGGTTCCAACCGAACGAGGGAGTGCCCTCTGACCAGGGCGATACTTCCTCGGGCAAACGGAGAGCCAGCTCTGAGGAGCCGGTTCCAACTAAAAGGACTAGAAAGTCAGCTAGTGTGGAGCCAAAAGTTCTTTCTCCAACGGTGAGAAATAGCTAAAGCAATTCAAATTGTCCAGTCTCTTTCCCGATCCTGTCGAACCGACACCATCTGGGAAAGCAGTCGTTCAGTCGGTTCCACAGTTCAAGATTATGATTTTGAGGATTTTTATGAACCGGAGGAAGGGAGGAGGAGGAGTATGAGGATAGTGAATGTGATTTGGAAGGTCTGGATGTGCCCATTGAACCGGACATCTCTCCAGACAGATCGTTGGGGGTCTCCCCCAAGGCTATCTGAGTCCCCTTCTCATTTTATGTTCTATAAGAAAGTTGCTGAAACTCTCCAACTCCCTGTTGAGGAAGCTGTTGATGACCAGGAAGAGCCTGATTATGTAGAAATGATGGATATTCCAGAGTCTAGGAGACTGTCTATTCCCTTGCACATATCTTTTAGGAAACAGACAGTAAAAATTCTAAAAACTCCTCATTCTATCCTCCCTGTGGATAAAAGGATGGACAAGAGGTATGCTTTATCAGGCTCTGATATGGAGTTCCTCACTCAGCAATGCAGCCATGTGGGAGTAGTGCAGGCTGTTGCCTGTGACAAGGCAAATATTCCTCTAGCCTCTCACCCTCCTGAAAAGGACTCCAGGAGGATGGATGCCATGGCAAAGAAACAGTACATGGCAGCATCTTTGGACTCAGACAGGAAAACTATATGGTTTATGCTGCTAGGTACCAGAAATCCAGATGGGATACTGTGTTGGCCCTAGCAAAACAGGCCCTGACCAGCTTGCCAGGGAGCTGGAACAGGTGGCTGCGGATGGTATTGAGGCATCAAGGTGCAATTTCATGCTGCAGTAGACTCTAGTGATGTGTCATCAAGGGTCATGGCTACATCTGTGGCACTACTCAGAATGGCTTGGCTCAGATGTACTACCCTGTCACAGGATACCCAGTCTAAGGCCATGGATTTTCCTGTTGTGGGCAATTCTCTGTTTGGGGAGCAGACAGAGGATACATGAAGAAATGGATGAATATAGGACCACCTATAGGAGTGCACAGGCCAAAGAAAGGCAAGCCAATCCTCAAAGACAGCATGTCAGGGGCAGGGGCAGGCCTTTTCATAGGCCTTTTTACCAAGCCCAGGCCTCCTCTTCTGCTTATGCCCAGAGGGGGTTCTTTAGAGGGAGAGGCAGACGGGGTACAAGTAAGCCTGCTTCTACCCCTCAGCCCAGAGCCCCTGCCAGCAGGCTCACTGATGGGGTGGCCAGGGCCGATTCTCCACTACCGGTAGGGGGCAGGCTGGATTACTTTGTCCAGGACTGGAAGTCTTCAACATCAGACAAGTGGGTCCTGGAAGTAGTAAGCCAGGGACTGGTTCTCAGCTTCAAAAAATTTCCAAGGATGAGAGCCAGGTCTTTTCCACCTGCAAATCCATCAGAGGCATTTGCCCTAGAAACAAGTTTCTACCCTCCTGGCTCTCAGAGCTGTGGAAAGGGTTCCACCCCTACACCAGGGCAAAGGGTTGTACTCCAGGTACTTCCTTACCCCAAAAAAGACAGGAGAATGGCAGCCCATCCTGGATCTCAGGTATCTAAACAAGCACCTTTTAAAACCAAAATTCAAAATGGTGACACTGGGAATTATTTTACCCTCTCTTAAGGCCAGAGGACTGGCTAGCCTCCCTGGACCTCAAGGATGCCTACTTCCATGTTCTTATCAGAAGCTCCCATCAAAGTACCTCAGATCGAACTGCCTCAGGCCATTACCAGTTCAGAGCAATGCCCTTGACCTCACCTCGGCCCGAGGGTATTCACAAAATGCTTGGCGGTAGCAGTTGCCCACTTAAGAAGGCAAAGATTGCCATCTTTCCTTATCTGGACGCCTGGCTCATAGTAGGCCAGTCCCCAGACCAGGTCAAACTACACCTTCAGGTAACTCAGCAACTGCTCACATCTCTAGGTTTCCTTCTCAATCTTCAAAGTCAGTTCTAGAGCCTGTCCAGCTTCTCACCTTCATAGGCGCAGAACTGAACAAAAGAGCCAGAGCCTTCCTCCCTCCCTCTGGAAAGAGCAAGGACCTTGATCTCTCTGGCCTCCTCTTTCACCCTGCAGGTCTCTCGACCAGCAAGGCATTTTCTACAGCAGTAGTGCAGGGAGCAAGATTTCAGATGAGGGACATCCAGTTCCATTTGAGAGCCTTTTGGTCTCAAAGGAGAGACCCTCTAACCAAATTGATCCCAGTGACTCGAACCCTGATCCAGGCCCTTCAGTGGTGGCAGGACCAGAGTAATCTGAGACAGGGGGTTCCCTTCACCCCCCAGTCTCACTCCTTGACCCTTACTACAGATGCATCCCTCTTGGGGTGGGGAGCTCTTATGGGCGACCTCACTACCCAGGGGGTTGTGGTCCCCACAGGAATCTCTGCTCCACATCAATTTGTTGGAACTCAGAGCAGTTTTCTAGCACTCCAGGTTTTTCCACATCTGTTCAGAACAAGGTTGTACAGGTCAGAACAGACAATACCACTACAATGTGGTACATCAACGAACAGGAGGCACTCGGTCTCGGCCTTGTGCGAAGCAATGAAGTTGTGGTCTGGCTTACCCTGAATGCCTCCCTTACAGTTCACCTCCCAGGCAAGGACAACGTCCTAGCGGCTTCTCAGCAGGATTTCCCAGGGCCATCACGAATGGGCACTGGATCCCCTAGTACTGGAGGTAGTATTTGCCAGATGGGGCTCCCTGCAGATAGATCTTTTTGCAGCCCCAGACAATCACCAACTTCCCCTTTTTTGCTTCAGGCCCCCAGTGTTGGGCTCAGTCTCTCTGGATGCCTTCCTCCTCAGTTGAGAAGGGAAGTTTCTCTATGCTTTCCCCCTTCCCTCTTCTCTTCAAGGTGCTAGTCAAAATCAGATCTCAACCCTGCAAGATGATCGTGATTGCTCCAGATTGGGCCAGACAGCCCTGGTACCCACTCCTCATGTCCTTAGCAGTCCACCTTCCCCTGTGTCTTCCCAGGAATCACAACCTGTTAACCTGTGCCCAGGGAAGAGTTTGGTATCCAAATCTCAAATCTCTCAATCTCAAGGCCTGGCTCTTGAAGAGTTAGAGTTTGCTGACCTACACCTCTCCCAAGGTGTATTGGATATCTTGAAGGCCTCTAGAAAGCCTTCCACCAGGGCTACTTATAATTCAAAATGGAAAGAGATTTTCCATATGGTGCGCTGGCAAGCATATTCCCCCAGAATCTGCTGATGTGCCCACGATTCAAGATTATTTGGTGCATTTGAATTCTTTGGGGCTGAGACCAGCTACCCTAAAAGTGCACCTGTCAGCTGTGTCTGTTTTCTTAGCAGGTAAACCCTCTTCTTTTTCAGCTCACCCTGTATTTTCCAAGTTTTTCAAAGGGTTGCTTCACACCAACCCTCCATTCAGGGACCCTGCCCCTGCTTGGGATCTTAATATTTGCATTGCCCAGCTTATGCAACCCATTGTTTTCAGCAGAGCTTAAGTACTTGACTTGGAAAACTGTGTTTTTGGTAGCCATCACTTCTGCCAGGTGCATAAGTGAGCTGCAAGCATTGTCAGTGGAACCTGATTTTATCTCCTTTCACAGAGATAAGGTGGTCCTCAGGACTAACAGAAAGTTTTTGCCTAAGGTGGTTTCAGATTTCCACCTTAATCAATCCATGTCTCTTCCTGTGTACTTCACTGACCATTCCTCCTTGGGCGGAGAGGAGATTGCACAGTTTAGATGTCAAAGGCCCTTAGTTACTATATAGAACGTACCAAGGGTCACAGGTTTGACTCCTCAATTGTTCCTCACTTATGGTGAGGTTGGTAAAAGGAAAACCTGCCACTAAAGATCCATTGCCAGGTGGATTGTCTCTTGTATCAATTCTGCTATGAAAAACTGGGTAGGTTCCTCCCTCAGGCCTGAGGCTCACTCTACCAGAGGTACAGCTGCATCTCTGGCTGCTGCCAGGGACATCCCTATCCTAGAGATATGTCAAGCAGCTACCTGGAAAACAGTTCACACTTTTACTAAGCATTACTCCCTGGACATCCAGGCTAGGAGTGATGCTCGATTTGGCACAGCTGTGCTTCAGAGCCTATTTCCTAAGTAGGTTATGTCCCTCGTCCATGGAGGTACTGCTGTGTAATCTGCATATGTCATAATATAACAAGACTTCATGTTGTTTGAAGAAAAAATTACTCACCTTAGTAACGTTGTTTCTTCTAATGGAGTCTTGCTATATTATGACCTCCCCCCAGCCTGCCCCTCTCAGAACCTCTACTTTTGGGATGTGGGTGGGCAGTGCAATGTTGGCACTTCATAGATGCCCACTTTATTTTCACCCTTTCTTAGGGTGCTTAGGTGTTATGCTTTATTTTTCTTTCTTGAATCCCTGACTTGAGTCTTTGTTTTGGGATCAAGAACAAAAATGTGTTTTGTAGTTAGTAGCCAGTGGGCTGGTGTAGGTTCTGACTTCCACACAGAACCTTAGTGAGTTTTGCTCGTAAAGATCTGACAGTTTAAGTTTGAGCAATAACAGAGTGTTCAACCGAGTCATCGCTAAGGTTCCATGCCTTGCATGGAAAGTTAACTCTTTCACCTCCGGAGCAGTTCGAAGGTTGGGACTCACTGCATATGTCATAATATAGCAAGACTCCATTAGAAGAAACAACATTATTAAGGTGAGTAATTTTTTCTTCTTATACAGTATTAACACTACTTACACTAGTCTATTAGGAGTTTTAACCACTCATCTAATCTCTATCAGGAGTTAGATCACTCCCAGTGTGCAAGAATGAGTCACACACATACACCTTGCTACAGCAAAGTGCAGCTGAGCCTAAGATGGTGCTACTACTAGCAGTTTTGGTGACTTGTTTAGGGATAAATGCAGGTGCAGAGGCTGGCCTGCTGGTGCATCAGTAGCACTGCCGTTTTGTGACGCTGACAACCCGGGTTCAGAAGCAAATCTGGGGTGTCAGAGGGCGGCCAGGGGTGAAGATCAAGTGTCTGTAGGACTGCTTTCCGCGGGGGGGGGGGGGAGAGATGGGATGGGCGGAGCCCGATGCTTGCCTGGTCCCAGGCAGAAGCTGGGGGAAAGGCAGCCCAGGCTAGGAAGATCGGGAGGTGAGGCAGATGTCGGTATACATCATGCAGGAGTGTGTGGCGTGCACCATGACGTCATGGCATGCCACATCTGCCTGGGTTCTGTAAACCGGAAAGGTCTGTTGGCAAGATGAAGAGGCATGCTCACAGGCTCCGCACCCAACCAGCTGAGCACACTTGCCCAAACTGGATCTATTCTGTGGTGGAGCAAGCCCTGGGGGAAGACGACAAGCAGGTAAGTCTCAGTGGATGTTGGGGTGTTGGGGCTGGGGTGCTCCTTAGAAGGAGGGCTGACTGGGAGAGGAAGGAGGAAAAAAATTGAAGTATAGTACTGCACTCTTTTTTTTTTTAAATCTGTGCATGTCATTCGGCTGTACAGGCCTGATGGAATGCCACCAGCCAATCAGTTTTCTAGTTCTCAGAATATTTTTAAAATAATATTAATTTCAGGCAGTGCACTACCTCTTTAATTTTACGAAAATGTAAAATGCTCATTGGGAGTGTGGGGTTGGGTATCAGATGTGTGGTCACACCTGGATAGGGACATGCTGGTTGAGTAGTGGTGGTTTATCACTGTATGTCATATTACTGCATGCACAGTGGCTGAGTAAGAGTGTGAGTGTGTGTGTGTGTGTGTGTGTGTTTTTAATTATTGTCAGTGTGGCATATCCTACTACACAATTGATTGAAATTGACTTAGTACTGTTGAGATCTTGTTTGAGAGTATCTCTTGCAGCAGGCCACACTAGTAGGACTTAGCCACCAGGCAGTAGGATCACATGGAGGTTTCTAGCTAGCAGTCTTACCAGAGAGGCTGCCACCACTGGCGTCACCCACTGCGTCAGTGAATCCTGTGAGAATGGGCGGCCCTCACCCCGTCTCGGTTCTTTTCCACTATTGATCAACGCACATCAGATCTTTGGAAACTGACACAGTTAGTTGATCGCCGTTTTCAAGCCCTTTTTCTTCACATTTCTTTATTTTCTCGTTCATTTATGTCTTCTAAACCAATGTCGTCCTCTGAGTATTACACAATGTGCCTGCGGTCACAAAACCCCTGCAAAGGATGGCCATTCTGCCTGTGTCTGCTGTCTAGGCCCAGACCATGATGTCCAAGCCTGCGAGTTGTGCCATAAGTTCAACCAGGTCACCTGGCACCGCCGCCAGCAGTTACTCGATACCTTTCTCCTGAAGCAGAAGGTTGTCTTCATGGAACGGGAGCTGCAGGCCAGGAGCTCCGAGGCCTCCCCGACCTAGTCCTTGGGCTCTCACTCTTCTAAAGCCCAGGACAAGGCCAGTAGGAAGCACAAGCACCGAGATATGCACCGCAGCAGGCCCCAGTCCTCCTATTACTGCTTGTGGTTGCTGCACCGTTTGACCACTCAGGGCTCCTTCTCCAGGGGGGACAGCCCTGCATGCCCTTTCTTCCACAGGACTACCGGCGTCCCCGCATCCTGCCTCTTACTGTCTGGCGGAAGCTTGTCGGGCCAGGGTTTATCCCCTACCCATCAACCCCTGCTGCTTAGGCCCCTCGTAACGTCGGGCACACAGCATGGTGACTCAGCTGGCACTTCTTTAGCTGGAGTGGGTTCTGTGTCCACCAGGGTTTCTTCTCCACACCCACCACCCACCTGTCTGGTGTTGGACTCCTTTACTAGGCCTACCGCCCCTTCTTCGCTGGCCCAGCTTCTTTCCTGAACCGAGTCCCTCGTCCTGTCTCCTGCCCAGGCCCCTCCCACCTGGCACCTGCCTTTCCCCAACCCGCACCTGTGGGACCACCTCCGACTTTGTTTTACCCAGCCCCTGTTGGACCTCCACTGGTCTTGCCATACCCGGCACCAGTCAGACGTACACCCGTTTATCCCCAACCTACGTAGCCTACCCTCAGCTGGTACCCACTGGTCCTCAGCCTATCCATCCATAACCAACACCTGCCGGACCTTTGCTGGTCTGCCCCCCACCGGTACCTGTGGGACTGGCACCTGTCTGTCCTTACCCAGTGCCAGCTGGACTGTTGCTGGTCCTATTTGATATTCAAAGCCTTGCTTCTTCCCTTTGGGGAGTTATGCAGATTTGGGGACCAGTGACTTCCGCTCCCTAGGATCCATCTCCAGGGCCATCCACTCCAGCTCCATCCAGGCTGGCCCCCTCAAATCTCCCCCCCCCCCGAAGGGAATGAGAGTCACCCGGACTTGGTCTTATCAGACGAGGGAAGAGCCATACTTGAAAGAAGGGGGTGACAGGGACATTAGCAGTTCCTCACCCCGTCTACAGACTCCTCAGAGTGGCAAGGGACCCTGAAGAGCATCCCTAAATCCTCCAGATGACACCTTCTCAACCATCATGCCACATCCAGGAGGCGATGAGAGAAACGGAGAAGCAGGACCCAGAGTGACATTGTCTCACGACCCACCTTCTCCAGCTTGACTACCCTCCTTGGTGGTGTCCCCCCATCAATATCTATGAGGATGTCATCATGGCTGCGTGTGGCACAGGCCAGATTTGATCAGTCATGTCTCTCAAAGCTAACAGTCTGCATCATGCTTGTAGTCAAACCCTTCCTGGCTGAGCAGGCTCACGCTGACTCTCTGGTTATTAACGCTGCTCACGACTGCACTAAATTACCAATGCACTTGAGCTCCCTACCACCAGACAGGAGTCCCGTCGGCTGGGTTTGTTTGGGAAATGGACCTTCACCTCCTCCACCTTGGCAATCTGTGCCCTTGACTCCCTCCCCACATGCTCCAGTATCAGACTGTGCTGTTGGACAAGGCCAGGGATGCCATCCAGTCCTTAACCGACAATTCTGCCATGCAGCAAGCCCTGGATTCCCGCACGTTGGCCTCCTAAGTTAATACCCACCTACTCAGGGTAGCCTATGATGCTGTGGATGCGTCGGCCTGGGCGTCTGCTATTGGCATATGCCTGTGCTGGTACTCTTGGCTCCGGCTGTCTGGATTTGCCTAAGACATCCAGTTGTCCATCATGAATGCCCCTTTCATGAACAACCTACCATTTGGAGGTGATGTTGAGGATATCGTTTCCAGGCCTCGGGGTGAGCAGTGAGAGCTGCTCATTCCATGTGTCACACACAGCCCAGATCAGGACAGAGAACCTCCTTCTGCTAGGCTGCCGCCAGGCAGTCCTGGATGTCTGCCAAGCCCCAAGGCAAGCGGAGGGTAGTGGCATCTGCCTTTTCTGCCCCAATCCCTCTGTGAGTAAAAGCTACAGAGAGGGTCCCGTTGCCCCAGCTGTGGCTGCCCACCCCAACTCCTTGCCAGATCCTTTCCTCCAGTAATGCAGGAGGCAGTCTTAGGGGTCGCTTTCCCTCCATCTAGACAGGTGGAAGGAAATAACTTTGACAGTTGGGTTCTGCAGCTTGTAACACAAGGCCACTCCTCAGAACTTGTGGAGTAGCCCCAGACACTCCTCCAGTCATTTTGCCCTCCTAGCCACATCCCACTAATTTGGGAGGAAGTCCACACTCTACTCTGCAAAGGGCCACAGAACCCGTCCCAAGAGGGGCTGTTGAGCCAAGCAAGATGGTGGTCTAGAGTTAAAGCTCTATGCATCAAAGTTATACTAAGTTTAATTTAACTACTGTATCTTATTGGGCACTTTGGCAGGTTTAAATAACTATGTTTCGCAATCAGAAGATTGGCTGAACTGGAATGGGCAATCCAAAGAAAGAATAGGCACAGCAGGAGGGAGCTAAAAGCAAAAATGCTCTTGGACCCCCTGCCACGCGGTCTGCCCAAGGCCCTCCCGTTCCTGGGGACACTGCCACCAGAGAAGAAACCTTACAGTCTATAGACATAAAAATTAATCGCCGTATATTTATGGTGTCTGGGCTCTCGGAAAGGTTTGACTCTTTGACAGATAGTGAGTACTCTGGCAACAGATGTAATAGCCATAAAATTGGAAACAACGGAGATCCGCAAGCATTTGGAGGCAGCCCTGGGTACTACCACCATGCTGATCAAAGAAAAAGTTCACCTTCGATCCTGGATTGAGGCCTTAGAAAACTAGGCCCGGGCAGCGAACCTCAGAATTATGGGCATGCCCAAATGGAGCGAGGGGGATCATCTGGGTTTATTTATCTCTGAATGGCTGGAACAACAACTGGGACAAACCTTTGCAGACTGTCACATTAACATTCAAAAGGCCTATCGGGTGACATCGAGGGGGCGTTGCTAGACAATCCCGAGGCCCCCAGAGCTGTAGTTGCGGTCTTAGACAGAGTCGGCTCAAGAGACTTTATCCTGGCACTAGAACAACAGAAAAGAACACTGCTCCAGGATTGCATGCAGGTCCGACTCTACCCCGATCTAATTTATACAACCTGGCAGAAAAAGAAGAGGTTCGATGGGGTCTGGGCCATCCTACAAGAGGCAGACATCTCCCACAACGTGCTCTTTCCAGCACACCTAAGGATTCTCCACAAGAGGAAGGTGTTTATCTTCTCGGACCCCACCGAGGCCTTGAAATGGGCCCAGCGACATGCTCCACCGCCATGATGGAGACACGCACCCGACCAGGAAGATGCCAAGAATGGGAAGACTTGCTCACGGAAGGGCCAGATTTCAGGTTTGTTTCTTATGGAACACAACTTGCTCCCGACAATCCAAATAAGCGTTAATTCCTCCTACTTCCTCCTGTGTCTACCGCTCCTCGACAGTGACAACCATCCTCGACAGTTCGCTCCCACTTTTTAAACCTACAATACAGTTGTGTGAAAAATTTATTCACTTATCAGATGTAAGTTGTTTTGGTATCCACGTCCGATGTTCTGTGGAGCAAGCATGTCAGCTCTGTAACCTTGGTAACCATTGGTTTCGAAATACGAAATCCTTAGGAGCAGTCTGCATTAGTTCAGCATTGATTCACGTTCATTCGGTGAGTAAAAGCAAAAACGTTATTCTCAAAAAGGTTAAAATCCATGCAAGAGTTATTAAATTAGTATTCAAAGCTGTGCTCTACTCCACGGAGAAACTCCTCAGTAGTGCAGTCTGCATACTTTTCTAAAATGCAAGCCAGCCTAGCAACATTGTCCCTATAGACTCTTCTTGATGCTGTTGGTGGATTTCCAGCTAGGATCTGCTCAACCTCAGAGTCCCTCTTTCTCTCCTGAAGGCCATTTATAAATTTCTACACCGTGGGATGCAACATACTGTACATAAAACACTCTGCATTCCATGGTGAAAAGCCTCGACCACATTGTTTTTTTGCATGGCCGTCTGAGGCATTTTCTGAGTGGTTCCACAAACTTATCTCAAAATGTGGCTGTCTCAGTCCAGTTCCTCTCCTCTTTCTCCTTCCCACCCAAATGTCCTCAAAATAATCTATTATTGGCTGAAGTTCATCAGGAAAAATTTGTAATGCTTCATCGATTATTTCTTCGAAGGATGCAGTGACTTTTTCAGGGGGGTAGAAAGCAAGCGCTGGCAGATATTTTCACTTTAGTGCAAATTCAGGGTCTGGTGCATATTTAACTGCAAGTCCTTCTGTTTGAATTTTACTATAAATGCGTGTGAAATGGAAGAGCTCCCAACCTCCTTGCTTGAGGGACCTGTAATTACATGTATTTACCCGTGATTAGGAATGTAATAAGCAGTTGTACTTAGTTTCACTTAATTGTACTTAGTTGCTATGTGCGAACAGGAGCAAGTTGGCAGTGACCATCTGCTGTCATGTGATTTTTACATATAAAGAAAATAAAACTCTTGCTGAAAATAAGGTAGTGAAAAAACAGCTGTAAGCACAGACCGGGAGTGAGTTTGCCATGAGCGAGTTGACATAGGACCGTGGTGTCTGAGCATGTTGCTGGGAGTGTGTAGTCGCGGGTTGAATTATCGAGAGTGAATTGTCATGTACCCGATTCTTCATAAACTGATCCTGCAGCTAAGACTTTAGTGCTAGTAAAATACTAAATATTAGCACAAAGTTCTGCTGGGAATGATAAGCTGGACAGGCCTCTGATTATAATCTTTTCCCCTCCTGGGGATCGTTCTGTTGATGATTTTGACAGCGAGTTGTTTAAAATACTTGTCATGCTTAATGTTTGAAATAATCAGTATTATATAGTTAAACTGTTGGGGGTTTGGGACGTAGGTTATTTAGCTCCAGATTACCCCCCAAGATTGTTCACATAGATGTTTGATAGTTTTCTGCCACACTGTTAGATATATAAATGTAAAAAATGTGGTGCTTTAGACATTCCCTTGAATCATATCATAGAATCATGGAAGCTTGACGGCAGAAAAGGACTATCTGGCCCATCTAGTTGCCCTTTTTTCTTCCCCTACACTTCCCCATTCCCCTCCCTGCCAGCCCCCGCCCTCCCCCGATACTCCACCCCATATGCTTGTCCCATGCCCTCTTGAATTCTTCCACTGATTTAGCCCCCACCATTCCGTCTGGTAGTCTGTTCCAGGGCTCCACCACCCTGTCTGTGAAGAAATGCACCCTCACATTGCCCCTGTATCTTTTTCCTTGTCAGTCTGAGGCTGTGTCCTCTAGTTCTGACCTCCTCCTCCTTCCTCTTAAGTAAACCTTCTTCTCCCACTTTATTGAGCCCCTTTACAGATTTAAAAGTTTCAAGCATAGATCTTGGATGGTACCAGCCTGGTACCTAAATTGAGACATGCATGATTCACTCATTTCCTTTGCAAAAGGAAACTGAGATCACACTCTGTTTGGACTTGTTGATTGACTTTAATATCATGCAGTTCATGGGCTCATACAACAGCAGTAGATGTCTAGTTATATATTTGGATTAGGTTATATTTACTGATTCTCCCCAGACATATATCTAATTGAAACAGTGCAACTATCTTTTTAACCGCATGTATTAAGAGGGTGGCGCCCTCTCTTGAAATGTTATTTCAATCCTCTTGTACTGTCTATGGATACTTTACTGTATGTCTGTTGCAGTATCAATAAAGTTTAAAAAAATAAAAATTGTCGCAAAGACCCAGCAAGGGCAGGGGTTCTACTCTTTAACACACTGGGGACTTCAGACCCATCCTGGACCTCAGCGAGCTAAACCTTATTCATCCACTACAAAAGGTTCAGGATGATCACTCTTTAGGGACTGCTGCTCCTGTTATATCAAGGGGACTGGATTTGCTCCCTAGACATGCAGGATGCATACCTGCATGTCAAGGTGTGCACTGCTCTAGAGTGCTTCTTCAGGTCCATTTTCATTGGGCCCACTTCCAGTTCAGGGCTCTGCCGTTTGGCTTATCTTCAGCCCCGGGTGTTCACCAAGTGGTGGCAACTGCCATCCAGATGGCAGGGGTTCTTAGTGTTCCCTTACCTGGACCACTGGCTGCTAGCAGCCCCTCCAGGGGAATACAGCCCAGGGGATGGCCTTTTTCTCTCAAGACATGTGGAGCATCTGATGGATCCAAGCCCGTCCACTTTACTCCAGCTTTCACATCCCAGCCTGGGTTTTCTATACCTTCTGGGACTCGGGGCTGCAGTCATTTTACTGTTCCCCTAGCCAGGCTGCATATGAGAATTCCTCAGTGGACTCTGTGGGTCCAAGTGGGACCAGTGCATGGATGATCTGGAGCCGCCAGTCCTGGTTTTGGATCCAATCAAGAAGGTGGCAGTTGTGGCTGGAGCCTAACAATCTTCTTAGGGGGGTGCCATTTTATATTCTACCTCTGCAGCAAATCCTCACAGTTAATGCCTCTGGTCTAGGCTGGGAGGTTCATCTGGGTCCCCACCAGACTCAAGGGAAGTGGAACTTCGTGGAGGCTGGCCTCCACATAAACATCTTGAAGATGCAAGCAGTCCTGTATGCCCTACAGGCCTTCCAGACAGATCTCTTCCCCCGGATCCACTGTTTTTTTTTTTTTTGCATAATCTCTTTATTAGTTTATCTTATTCATACCAAAGCAAAGACAATGGTTCTCATCTCAGCAGACACATAACATTCTTTTCCCAAATCTTACAGGCCTCTCTTCTTATATCCATTATATTCTTCCAATTAATTTGAGTATCATTATTATAGATCTTATACAACATTCTCAGATTAGATACTGTACATGCCTCTGTTATTTGATCTTTGAATATTTAATCATAAAAAAGAACAAAATGAAGGAAAGAAGACACAAAAAAAAACCCAAATGAAAAGGGATCTATACCTCCCCAATCCTCCCACCCTTATGTCACCCTCCCCTTCTCCCCATTCCCCCCCCCCTGGTTAATCGAGAATTCACTCCATCCACTATGAACATCAGTACCTTCATCTATAGCATCTGATACATTGCTCCAATAATTTTTTTTGGTTTTATTACCCCTTAGACACAGCTTCTCCTAACAGAGGAGCTCATCCGTCACTCCATGGGTCCCCTTTTACTACATTATAGCATTTTATTATTGAACTCTCTACTTTTGTTCCCCGTAGCTTATTTTATCCTCCTCTTAATACTTCCTGTTCCATGGGGTTCATAGTGTGCCAGTAGGGTGCCCACATATTCATAAACTGATTTTCCCGCCCCTTAGCTTTATATGTCAGACTTTCAAGCTGCAGTGCATCCCATGCTAGGTTCCTCCATTGCCTGATTGTGGGTTTGTCTCCAGAAACCCATGTATTTAAGATGCATTGCTTTGCCAAGACCAAAAGTATTCTCACCCATCTTTCCAGCACCTCCCACTCTTTCCTGGTGTATATCATCTATGCCAAATAACATTAAGAGTGGCTCCACTCTGATATGCTACCCTTTCATATTTGTCAGCTCTTTTGCCACCTCTTCCAAGAAGGCTTGGAGTATCGAGCATGTCCAGAATGAATGTATGTAGGTACCCAAGGCTGACCCACCCTCTGACAAATAGCGTATTGCTGGGTTATATCTATTCACTGCAACTGGTGGAGTATACAACCTATGCACAAATTTATATGCTGCCTCATATATTTGTTACATAGTAAAGCCCCTGGTGTGTCCCTTTCATTAAAGTCAACTGTTCCTCAGACAATGTACCTCTCAGGTCCCTTTCCCACAGGTACTTAGTTTTAATTGTCATATCTGGCCACTGGAGACACAGGAGGATGTAGCCTTCTTATAATACCCACGGGCTTCTGTCTGATTTGCTGCAGCATTTCTTCCAGAACATGAATCTTGGCTCTTGGAACCCTCTGTTTCGCAATACCTTGGATATATTTCCTCGCCTGGAAATATCTAAACAGATGGTGGGCTGGGAAACCCAGTCCTTCTCTAAGTTCGTTAAATGGGCTGACCCCCCCCTTTTTTCCTTATATTATTAAGACACAATATCCCCCTTTCTTCCCAAATCTGAAATGAGGGATCTCCTACCCCCAAAATAAAGAATGGGTTCCCAACTAATGGTAATATAAAAGATTCCTCTTTTTGGTGCCCCATTACCTTCTTAATTTGGTCCCAGCTATCTATTACACCATTCACTAAAATACTTGAGCCACTCTTTTCTCGCAGCACCCTTCTACCTCCTTCTGCTAACAAAGAAGAGATCCAAACCCCATATCCTTTCTCCTTCAGGTCCATCCAACTGGCCTCTTTCGGTCTATACACCTAGTCCTTGATGATCCTCATTTGTGACGCCCAAAAATGTAGCTTCATGTCTGGGTAGTTTAGCCCTCCCTTAGCTTGATCAGCTTTCAGTTTATTTAGGCTAACCCTGGGCTTCTTCTCTTGTCATATAAACCTGGAACAAATCTTTTTCAAATGCTTTTATATCTCTCCCTGTCAGCCCTATGGGCAGCATCTGTAGTGGGTATAAAACTCTGGGAAGAATGTTCATCTTAAGTAAATTGATATGTCCTAGCCATGATATAGGAAGGTTCCTCCATCTACCTAGGTTTTCTCTTACTGATCTCAGTAGTGGGTTATAGTTCAATCCTATATAGTGATCTCAGGTCCCTTCCTGTCTTGATCCCCAAGCAGGTAAATGCAGTATACCCTCCACTTAGGCCCCATGCCTCCCCTCCACCCAGGAACATAATTTCAGACTTTCCCAGATTCAGCTTATCCAGAGAATACAGCAAATTGTGCTATGACTTCCAGCAAGGCAGGCATAGACTGTGGAAGGCTCATCACATATATCATGATGTCATCAGCATACAGTGTAATTTTATGCTGTCTCCCACTTTTCCTTTTATCCCTTGTATTATTGGGTCTTCCCTAATGGCTATAACTATTGACCAGCACTGCAGTCTTGGGTGTGTCGGTACAATGCTCTTACCATTTTAGTAACACTTTCCCTAACCCAAAGTGATCTAGAATTGTAAAAGATATGGCCATTCAATCCTGTCGAATGCTTTTCGGCGTCCATAGACAGTACAGCTGCCCCCGATTTCTTGGCTTGCTCCAAAACATTAAGGACCTTTCTAATATTATAAGAATGCCTGCCTTTTATAAATCCAGTTTGATCCAGGTGGATCAACTCTGGGAGGATGCCCTCAATCTGCTAGCCAAAATTTTTAGCAAACACCTTGGCATCACAATTTAAAAGGGATATAGGTCTATCGATGAGCATTCCATTAGGTCTTTGTTTGGTTTGGGAATCACACATATTAAAGCACTGCCACATGTATTGGGTAGATCTTACTTCGAGAGGGCTCTTGCAGTAGGTAATTACATATAGGACTGACGCCGGCAGGCGGCAGGACCCCACAGAAACATTTCTAGCTAGCAGTCCCTGGCGAGGGACCGCCCCATGTCAGGTGACCAGCATCAGGAGATGTCGGTATAAAGGGACGATCCCGGACACCCGCCCAGTTCTTTCCCCACCGCTATTTGCAGTAGCGCTGAAAGTTTGTGCTTCGCCAGCCCTACCTTCGCCTGTTTTTACCGAAAATCATTATTTTTCGACTAACATCAGTACTAGCATCGGTGTATGTTGTCCACTGCACTCTCCGAGCACAAGAATAAGTGCAATTAAATGCGGCGTACAAAGAACGGCCACTCCCTGTGCCTGTTCTGCCCTGAGCCCCAATCACCCAGTCGAGAAGTGCCAGCACTGCCTCATTTTTAACACGGCTACCCGGAAAAGGCCGCAGCAATTCTTGGGAGCCCATATTCTAAAGAAGAAAATTAGTTCTATGGAGAAGGAGCTCAAAAAACTGAGGCAGGTATCCACTTCCCCTGAAGGCCATTAGAAGGAGGAGAGGCACCGGGACAAGGGCTCCTCCACCGCGTCTCTCTCGGGAGTCGCTGGGACGCAGGTAACATCCCCTCCGGGGGATCGCTCCTCGATGGCCACCTCGGAGGTTTCCAAGGGGGCATCGACCCGCCCGTCTGGCTCGGGCCTTGCAGGTGCCTCCGGGCAGTTGGAGGCCTCTGCCCCTGGTTCGGCCGCAGGCTCGCGGCCTACCACTGTTGGCGACTCTGGTAAGCTGGGCGTCTGCTCCTCTGACGTCCGCCCGGAGAGGGCTGGTAAGACGTCCAACCCTCCAGTGCGACGCGCGGCCTCCTCTCCACTGGACCAGTCTTTCTCTTCTTCATCCTCCTCTTCACCCTCGGACTCTTGCGACGGTTGCTCCGAGAGAGACGACGAGCCTCGCTCTCTGTCGAAACCCAGGCCAAGGACTCCTCTGAAGTCTCCTCCAGAGGATCCTTCTCACGAGTTGCTTAGGAAAATCCAGGAGGTTCATCAGTGGCACTCCCTGGAACCAGATCCTCAGCGTCTGAAACTCGCTGAACATCTGGATCTGCCCGTGACAGCTCCTACCTTGGTGCCACCCTGGATAGAGCCTCACGCCGACCTTGTTACCACAATATGGAAACAGCCGTCTGCCTTAGCCCCACTTCCTAGGAAGTCGAACCGGCTATATCAGGCTCCAGAGGGTGTTGATTTCCTGGATTCTCACCCTCGTGCCGACTCTGTCGTGATTAGCGCCGCTCACGGCCGGTCGGCGAACCCTAAACACCTTAGCTCGTCACCTCCTGATAAGGAATCACGCCTTCTGGACCAGTATGGGAGAAAGATTTACGCTTCCTCCACACGGGGGATCAGGGCCCTGAACTATGTCGGCCATATGGGGGACTACCAGAAGGCCATCCTGACTCAGGCGGAAGCTAAACTGAACTCCTTGCCTGACTCCCAAGTCAAGCAGGAGTTGGCTGATCTCGGCCGCTCTGCTCGTTCGGCCAGTCAACACATGTTACTTGCGACATATGATGCAGTGGACACTGCTGGGCGGAGCTCAACTTTCGCTGTAGGCCTACAGTGTCATGCGTGGCTCTGCGTGTCAGGTTTGGTTCCGGAGGTACAATCGGCTGTCCAGGAAGCACCCTTCCGGGGGTCAGTGCTTTTCGGGGGTGATATCAAGGACATCATCACCGATTTTCAAGAGAAGGGGAAGGTTCTGAAGTCAGTTGATTCCATGTACCGTCCCCATAAGCAGTAGCGCTGTCCCTTTCTCAGATGGAGTTGGGGAAGGCGGGCCACAAAATGCCGGGCCCCCGCAGCTGTCAAGCCCCCTCTGTCCAAAAAAGCAGCGGGTGCTTCAGCTGCGGCGCTGCCCCGCACCACCTGACTCCTTTCCTCTCCCACTGCCTCCGGACTCCCCGGAGGAACTGGTAGGAGGGAGGTTTTCCCTCCACCTTCCGGGATGGGAGATTCTTGGGTGCTCCAGCTCATAGCAGAAGGACACTCCATAGAGTTTCTTCAGAAACCACCCTGCCCTGAAGTCGTCTTATTCACGGGAACATCTTCTCTTGGCCCAGGAGGAAATCTCTGCTCTTAGAAACATAGACTTTGACGGCAGAAAAGGACCACTTGGCCCACCCAGTCTGCCCATTTCCCTACCTACTGGATAAGCTGCAGATTCTAGTTAACCAACAGCCTGCTTCCTGCAACCCCGCACTATAATTGCTTTGTGTCTGTCCCAAGCATGTTTGAATTCCCCCACTGCTGAAGCAAGCAATAGAGCCTGTCCCCCTTCATCTACGAGGGACGGGTTATTATTCCCATTTCTTCCTGGTCCCAAAGAAGACAAGAGATCTCAGACCAATTTGGTATCTCGGTTCCCTGAATCTTTATGTAGAGTACAAAAGGTTCAGGATGCTTTCTTTGCAGAGCCTTCTGCCCCTCCTTCGTCCGGGTCAGTGGCTTTGTGCTCTGGATATGCAGGATGCTTATCTGCATTCCCATTCGCCCATCTCATCGCATATGAAATACCTTCTTTTGCATTCCAGGGGACCACTACCAGTTCAAGGTGCCCCGTTTGGTCTATCCTCGGACCCCAGTATTTACCAAATGCCTGGCAGTGGTGGCGGCCCACCATGCATACCAAGGGTGCAGGTTTTCCCGTACCTGGACAACTGTCTCCTGGTGGCCTCGCCCAGGAAGAACTCCTGCTTCCTCCCCTTAGCCAGCAGGTTTTGCCTGCCTGGGTATTACCATCAGCCATTCCAAGTCTCATTTGGACTCATCCCAGAGGCTACAGTTTATTGGGGCGATCCTCGATACGACCATGGGCAAGGCCTTCCTGGCTCCGGACAGGGCGGCCACCCTTCAGACCCATACAAGTCTGTTGTCAGACTGCAGGATGGTCTCTGCTAGGTCAGTCCTTTGCCTTCTTGGGCTCATGGCGGCTGGTATCCCGACGGTACCTCACGCTCGACTCCACATGAGGATCTCTCAGTGGACTGTACGCTCTCAGTGGGATCAGCTAGTGGACGACCTAGATCACTCAGTTCTGATCTCCTTGCCGATGATGCGAGACTTGCAGTGGTGGATGGTTCGAGAGAACCTTTTTCAGGGAGTTCCTTTCCTTCATCCTCCCCCCTCCCAGACTCTAACCACAGACGCCTCAGGCGAAGGTTGGGGAGCCCATCTAGGCCCTCATCGGACCCAGGGCTCCTGGTCCAAGCTAGAACAAGCTCTCCACATCAATGTGCTCGAGCTTCGGGCAGTGTTGTACGCTCTCCAAGCCCTTCACCAATACATCCTTCCCAGCCACCTAGCCGGCCAGACGGACAACATGTGTGTGGTGTGGAATATCGACAAGCAGGGAAGGACTCTGTCCTACCCTGTATACAGGGAGGCAATGAGGGTTTGGGATTGGGCAACACAACATGACCTTCACCTCATGGCGATTCACGTTCCGGGAGTCGACAACATCCTGGCAGACAAGCTAAGTCACTCTTCTGCTCTGACTCACGAGTGGGAACTGGACCAAGGGGTCCTAGACAATATCTTCCAACTTTGGGGAACACCTCAGGTTGACCTGTTCGTATCCCCCCCAAACGCAAAACTTCCCATCTTCTGCTCGCTCGTTTCAGAGCGAGGCGCTTTTTGGAGCGACGCTCTGTCTCTAGACTGGAAGGACAGATTCATCTATGCCTTTCCCCCCCAATTCCACTTATCCCCCTAGTCTTGTAGAAACTAGCTCGAAGGAGCGAGAATTATTCTGATCGCCCTTTCTGGCCCAGGCAAATCGGTTCTCTCTTCTACAACAATATTCAGAGGATCTTCCTCTTCCTCTATCTCGAGGTTTGTTGACCCAGGATCAGGGACCCTGGTCCATCCAGGCCTCAGATCCCTTCAACTGCATGCATGGCTCCGCAGACCTAGCCCAATCCCGCTTTGGAGTGTCTCCCAAAGTGGCGGAGATTTTAGTGGAGGCCAGAAAACCCTCCACCAGATCCACTTGTACCATGAAGTGGAAAAGATTCACTGTTTGGGCTGCTTCCAAGAACGTGGAACCTTTCTCCTGTTCAGCGGGTCTTCTGCTGGAGTATCTAAGTCATCTGCTGACCTGGGTCTCAGCCATTCATCTCCTGAAGGTATCGGATGGCGGCCATTTCGGCCTATCATGTTCCCTTCGCAGACAAGACTTTTGCTCAACTGGAGGTCTCCAAGACCTTTCTCAGAGGGGTCCTCCATCTGAGGCCCCCCCATCCATACTCCTGCTCCCCCTTGGGACTTGAACTTTGTTCTCGAGAAACTTACTCTTCCTCCCTTCGAACATGCAGCTTCTGTGGATTTGAAGTTCCTTTTGTGGAAGATGCTTTTCCTGGTGACCATTACTTTGGCTTGAAAAATCTCCGAACTCCAGGCCCTGATGTTTAAAATCCCCTACTTGAATTTTCACAAGGAACAAGTTGCTCTTTGCACAAATCCTAAGTTTCTACCTAAAGCAGTAGCAGAGTCTACCTTAAATCAGTCCGTAGAGTTACCTGCCTTTTTTTACGCAGTACTCTAATCAAGGGGAGTATTGACTCCACACTATGGATGTTCACCGGATTCTAAGAAACTACACAACAGGACGAAGGATCTCAGAAAGACTGATCAGTTGTTCGTCTCTTTTGCTTACAAAAGGGAAGGCAGTGCTGTTTCCAAGCAATGCCCGTCTAAGTGGTTGGCTCATTGTATCACTTTCTGTTATGACAAATACAACAAGACCCTCCCGGGCCAAGTCAGAGTCCACTCCACAAGCAGAGTAGCTGCCTCTGCTGCTTGTTTCAAGAATGTGTCTCGGCAGACATCTGTGTGCCGCCACCTGGACTTAGTCCATACCTTCACGAAACACTACAGTTTGATGTTGCCTCTCACCGTGAGAGCAGGCTTTGGGCTGCCTGTTTTGCAAGGCCTCCTATCTTGAGACTTGCACAACCAGAACTACCTTTAGAGTAGTTTCCTCCTCCGGTGCCTCTCTTTGTTCCAGACTGCTTGGGATTCAGTCCTGTATGTAATTACCTACTGCAAGAGCCCTCTCGAAGTAAGATAGTACAGTTACGTAAGAACTTACCGTAACAGTAGATCTTCGAGAGAGGCTCTTGTAGTAGGTAATACCTTCCCGCCTTCCATCCCCCTAGGCTTTTTCAGCTCCTTTTCCATTGAGGGAAATATCCGCTCCTCTTTTGTCTGGCCTCTTTTGGCCTGTGGCAGGAAAGAACTGGAAGGCGGGCATCCAGGACCGCCCCCTTTATACCGACGTCTCCTGATGCCGGTCACCTGACATGGGGGCGGTCCCTTGCCAGGGACTGCTAGCTAGAAATTTTTCCGTGAGGTCAGTCCTATATGTAATTACCTACTGCAAGAGCCTCTCTCGAAGACCTACAGTTAAGGTAAGTTCTTCCGTAACTGTACTTTCTCCACTCTCTCCCTTCTATGAACACCTCCCACATAACCTCTTTACCTCCTCCTTCAGCAATCTGTAATACTCTGCAGGCAGGCCATCTGGGCCACAAGCTTTCCCAAGCTTCATTGTATTGATGGCTCGAATAATTTCCTCTTGGTAATCTCCTTGTCTAACATCTCTTGTTGGTGTTTTGTTACTTGGGGCAATTTATATTTAACCAAAAATTCTGCATTTCTCTTCACTTCCTCTCCACTTGTTCTGTATAATTCTTCATAGTATTTCTTAAATGTTTCCTTATCTCCACATACTTAGTGTCAATCTGCCCTTTTTTATTTTTGATGCCTAAAATGTGCACTGTCTTCTTCCTACCCTTCACAAGGTTTACCAGCAAAGGTTCTGGCTTGTTTCCCCACTCATATATTCTGTGCTTCAAATAAAATAGTTTTTTCCTAGCCTCATCAATCAGCAGGGTATTAAGTGTCTGGTTGTTACCAGCTCCTGCCTCGTTTGCTCGCCCCCTCCCCTCCAATATCCTCAACTTCTGCTGAAGGGCTTTCTGTTTTTCCAGTCTAGTTTTTTTGTACTTTGCCATATAGCCTATAATTGCTGCCCTCATGTAAGCTTTACCAGTATCCCGTAGCATTTGTTTGGAAGTGGCAGCTGGTGCATTCGCATCCATAAAGAATTTAAATTGTTCCTTCACATAGTCCTGGAATTCTTGCAAGCCTAGCATATAAGTAGGGAATATCCATGTCTGCATTTCTCCCCTTTCACTCGGAGACTGAAGGGACGCCACCACTCCTGCATGGTCTGAAATTTGTATGGGCCCGTGAGCGACCTTCCTGAGCTTTGGTACCAGCCCAGAGTTACACAGACGTGATCGATCCTTGACCACATTTTGTGTGGATTAGAATAAAAAGTATATTCTCTATCCTGAGGGTATGCTGTCCTCCAGGCATCCACCAAATTCAATTCTGCCAATCCCTCCCTCCATTTCCTAGTGCACTGAATCTCTGCGTCCCTTCCCCTCCAAGTGATCAATGGTAGTGTCAGGTGTGCAGTTGAAGTCCCCCCTTCCATAATCAGTTTCTCAAATTGTTCTCTCACCAATATAGACAATGTGTTATTGTAAAACCCCGGGTCTAAGTTAGTGGGTGCATATATGCTCCCAAACGTGACTTTCATGCCATAGAGAACACCCGTAACAAAGGCATATCTGCCTTCCCTCGAGTCTGTAAGGACTTTTGTAACATGTAATGACAGATTTTTATGCACCAGAACTGCTACTCCCTGTTTATGAGGGCTGAATATGGCTGCATGGCACGCACCTACCCACCCCCTTTTGAGTTTTCCGTGCTCCACCGGTGTCAAATGTGTTTCTTGCAGGAGAGCCACCTGCACTTGTGCCCTCCTTAATGCTGTTAGAACGGCACTTCATTTGACCGGGGAGGAGAGACTATGGACATTCCAAGATTGCACCACCAAATCACTTCCCACCATTGTCTCCCTTCATTATCCCTTTTCCTATTCCTCTCCAAGCACTTCCAGCGCTCGCCCTTCCTCTTAGCATCCTTTCAACCCCATCATAGTCCACCCAAGTCCAGACTTAGCCGTCACAGCAGCCATATCAGAAGCTTTACTTTCCTTACACACCTTTTTACTCTTAACACCTGTACATGAATCTCGATTATTCTTAACTTTACCCCCCACTACTATATCCCCCCTTTTGCCCCCCTTCCCATGTTATTCCTACTACTAAGCTCCATATACCTTACCCTTTCCTTCCAGTACTCCCCTTCCACCTCTTCAACTTTCGCTCACCAGTATTTTTCTCTGCCATCACGACAGCACCTCCCAAACCTTGCTGATTTAGCAGCTACCTTCCCTCACCCCCAAGACCACATCAGCTATGGCAATTTTGACCCATCTGATTCATAACATAATAATGTGCCATGCGTGAGATGTAGAACAGAAACCCTCTGAAATTATACTCGTATCTTTTCAACTGCCTAATTGCAGCCCCCCCCCCCATCAGTCCATTATGGCCCTCTTTGATTCTTGCCCACGGCCATATCAATCCCCATCAGTTATCGACCTCCACAGTCCCAATCATTCATGGAGCTTCCTTTCAGCAGCCAGTCCGGTCGGTGGTCGTGGAGTAGGCCGCTGATTCAAAATAACCATACACGCTAGGCCCAGGCCACCAGACGCCCTTCCGCCTACCTTCCATACAGGCTCTTCCGATGCCTTCCCTGCTTCTTCCGCATTCTCCTCTATACCTCCAAAGCTCCAGCACGTTCTTACAAGAACGTTCTCATTGACCCCCATCACAGGCGGTTTAGCATAAGTTTCCTAAAACTTTAACACTAAATGTTGACAGCACAACTTGAACAAGGGTTATGCCCCAACCAAAGAGAATGTCAGTGTCTCAAGCCTCTCACACTCCTCCAATCATGTCGCTACTATCTTCAGCCTACTTTCTTCTTAAGCTCCTTTATAAAAGTGTTCGCCTTTCTCCACCTCCCAGAACGAATATACTGCACCTTCATGCTTTATCTTAAGGTCGCTGGATAAATCATATAGTGCTCCACTTGCATCTCTCTCTCAGCTGGGCCATCTTAGCAGCAAATACTCATTTTTTCTTAAAGCTTATTTGAGTAGTGTGTGACATGAATTCTCACCCCATCTATTTCAACAGGCTGGTTTACTTTAAAGGCTTTAATCACTGTTTCCCTGACTTAAAGTTATGGTACCGCATTACAATACTTCTAGGGGTTGGCCCGGACCTGGCTTTGGTACAGTTCTATGTCCTTTGATTTTATGTCCCCCACAGGTTGCAGTTTCAGTAATTTTGGTAGTTTTTCAGCACAGAATTTCATTATGTCTGGCCCCTCCTTCTCTTCAGGGAGCCCTCGTAAGCGCAAGCTGGTGCGCCTGAAATAGTTCTCTTGATAGTCTAGGGCCTCTCTCTAATCCTTCGGCACCTTCTCCAAGGCGATGATTTTCTCCGGCAAGGGCTGCACCAAGTCCTCCACTCTAGCTGTATGATCCTCCACCTCCGTTAATCTTTCCCCGTGTGCTGCGGTTCTCTCTGCTATTTCTTGCAGCTTTGCTTCTATCTGGTTCTCCAGCTTTTTAAAGTGGGGATTCAATGCCGCCAGCACCTGAGTTGTCACCTCTCGCCCCAACACCGTAAGTTCTGCCGCCGAGAAAGATATTGGGCCTGTACCTTCTGTTGTGGGCCCAGCTGGCTGTTTCTTTGGGTTCTTTCCAGCGGGCTTCCCAGTTGCATTAGAAGGTAATCATCCATCATTATCGACACAGGACACTTATATGGCAATATCAATTCTATTTACCTTAATTTTATTGAAAAAGTAATGTATTTAGGTCTCCGGGTGCGGAGCTCCGAGGAGAATGCGCCTACTTAGCTGCTCATTAGCACACTCTCTCCCCCCGTCCACTGTTGATTCAGATGGACATCTCCAGCATGGCCCATTATACCAACAAACAGGAGGGACCCTGTATCAGGAGGTGATGAGGGTCTGGTATTGTGCAGTAGATCATGCCTAGAACTTTCAGCCGTCCATGTTCCGGCGAACAAGTCTTTAGTGGACAGCCTAAGCCTGTCCATGTCTTGAACTCACAAGTGGGAACTCCTGACCTCAGTGGTGGAAGAGCTGTTCATCTGGTGGGGTCATCCAGAGTTAGACCTTTTTGCATTTCCCCATTCAACATCAAAACTGCCACTTTTGCTTGCTCCAGGGCCTGGAGTTTTCTGGCAAGACACGTTGTCCCTCTCTTGGAAAAGGAGATTTCTGTACACCTTCCTTCCCTTCCCACTCCTTCAGATGGTTCTAATCAAACTTCAGCTGGAAGGTGCCTCCATGATTCTAATAGCCCCCTTCTGGCCTTGTCAGATCTGGTTCCCCCTTACTCCAGCAGCTGGCGCCTCACCTGCCGATATGCACAGGCTTACTCTCCCAGGAACCAGGGCACCCTGATCCATCCGGATCGCTTGTGTCTCCATCTTCATGAGTGGCTCCTGAAGATGCAGCCATCAAGAGGTTTGGGGTATCCCCTAAAGTAGCAGATTTTTTAGTGGCAGTTGTGGAGGGGCTGTGGGATGACAGATGGACCAGACATACCGAACTTCAAGTTCAACAGATAATCTCTGTGCAATGTTTATTCAAAATACAAGAAATAATCTCCTGCAATGGCATATTTCTTCTTCAGTACATCACTTTGCAGCAGCAGACTATATATGTCCTTTCTCTGCACTTAGCCAACACCTACTGATCTCGATCTAACCACTTTTCAGTGAAAACCCTCCATCCCTATGTGGGCCTTGTTTGGCTGGGATGTAGGGGCTCAAAAAGAAAAAGAAAAAAAAAAACAGGCTATAGACAAAGAACCTTGGTGCAGAAACACTGAAACATGGGTTACCCCAAAGGGCATTGGCAACAAATCAAGTTTCAAAGAAATACAACATCATACATCGTCCATAATGTAAAGATCATGGGATATATGCAGATCACTGTGACAATTCAGACTTGTTCAGTTTACATGCATTTTAAATAGCACAACTAACTTAATTTTTATAATAGTCGCCTAGTACTTTTTACCACTATCAAAAACACCTAGTGCCATGGTATTTTCAACATTTACAGGTTTCATAAACATGAGGTATATACATCAAGGTATTTCATGACATAGTGCCATTGCATACTAAATCCAGCAAAGATAAACAGCCTGTTTTACATACGTTCCTGTACAAGGACCAGAGAGGGAAAAGGAAAATTAAAGAAAACACTATAGCATAGTCAAGAAAGGGGAAGGAAGGATGCCCATAGGTGGCCAACCTTATGGGCAAGAAATTGTAAAGGCTAGATTAGGCTGAGAGAGAGAACTGTTGCAACAGATTTAAGAAAAGATTGGTCCTCAGTGGCAGGAGCTTCCTGTCACAGCCGTTAGGAAGCCCAACACTCAGGCCACCTATTCTATGAAACGGAACCACCATATGGGCTGCATCGCACCACCTGGATTCTTTCACTTTTCCGGAGAACCAGATTTTGGATTACCCCTCAGTTAAAGTTCAACTTTCCGCCATATCTGCCTATCATGTCCCTATAGAGGGCCCAGCTAGATGTGTATCTCACGTTTTTGAGAGGTATCCTGTGCCTGAAGCCTCCAATCCGAAACCCTGTTCCGACTTGGGACTTAAATTTTGTGTAGGAAAAACTCACCCTACCTTCTTTTGACCGTCCGCGAGTTGTGAGCTATGCTGTCTGTCTTGGAAAGCATTGTTTGTAGTTGCTATTACTTCTGCTCGGTGGACTTCAGAGCTTCAGGTGCTCATATGTTAGCAGCCTTATTTGTTTTTCCATAAAGACAGGGTGTCCTTGCATACCAATCCTTAGTTTCATCCCCAGAGTGATATCTGAGTTTACTTTGAATCAGTCCATCCACCTACCTGTTTAATTCCCAGAGCATGCCAATCCAGGGAAAGCATGGCTCCATACCTTGGATGTGCATAGAAGTTTTACATAACTATACACACCGGACTAAGGCAGAAGGTCCTCACAATTTTTTCTTTCCTTCTTCCCGGGAGAGAGGGAGTTCCAGTGTCTAAGCAGTGTTTGTCCAAATGGCTGGTCAACTGTATTATTTTCTGTTACAGGAAATACATGGTCATTCCATCCGAGGCATGGCCGCCTCCATTGCTTGCTTCCGCAATGTCTGTGCCGCAGAGATCTGCGCAGTGGCCACTTGGAGCATGGTCCATACTTTTATCAAGCACTATAGTCTGGACATTGCCTCTCGGCGCAGAGCCAGTTTCGGGTAGCCATTCTTCAGGACCTCTTTTCTTTGGTCCTTTCTTCCAACCTTCCGGACTGTCCGACACTTTTCGTGCAGCTGCTTGGGACTTGACCTAACAGTGTGGCTTGCTGCAAGAGATACTCTCTAAGTAACATAGTAGAGTTACTTAATAACTTACCACAGCAGTAGATCTTCAAGAGGATCTCTTGCAGCAGGCCATGCTTTCCTTCCCTCCTTCTCTCTTTCTTTTCTTTCCTTTCCTTTCACAGTTGTCTGCTTCCTTTTCTTTCTAACAGTTATCTCGGCTTCCTCCTTGGTTCTCCAGCAGGTTCTGCTTTTGGTCTGTGGTGGGAGAACTGAGGAGGGTGTGAGGGCCATGCACTCTTACAGGGTTGGCTGATATCAGTTGTGGGCAGCCCTCTCTGATAGACTGCTGGCTAGAAAGTTTCCGTGTGATCCTAGTGCCTGGTGGCTAAGTCCTACTGGTGTGGCCTGCTGCAAGAGATTCTTTTGAAGATCTGCTGTTACAGTAAGTTCTTACATAACTGTACTTTTTGTGACATTCCTCATTTGCTCCTATGAGCTAAATTTGAAGCATCCAGACTCATACATCCCTCAAAAATCCTAGCAGAAACTCGGAATGTGGTACATGGAGTGTATTGTAAACCTTTTTTCTAGGGACATGGATATGATGTTCTATCCACACTTTCTGGCAGTTGCCTTTCCCCTTTAAGACTGGCCAGAATGTCTTCAAGCTGGCTCTTCCCAACCGCCTGAGTGGTGAAACTCTCGGCTCCACCCCATAATGCCAGATCTTCCTTTCCGCTGGAAGAAGCAGGTTCCCTCCTTATCGCTCTCGCGATGATTAGGCCCTTTGCTACCAAATCTTTGGCTTTACTTCCAGAAGTGTTTAAAACATTTTCTGGTTTCTACCTTCGGACCGCGATGGACGACAAGTCCACTCTGGGGTTCCGGCGATGCCTTTCGGGCAGAAGATGTCACGAATGGATCCACACACCACGTGCATCTACTGCGTCGAACACGAGTAGGCTCCCCAGGTCTGTGATATTTGTTGCACCTTTCACACCTCCATTCTTGAGGCTCATTGTGTCCGACTTCCCTTAGGTCGTCCGAGTGAACGAAACCCACTGGTCAAATTGAAGGATGCCCGTTGGGTGGTCTGTGCCGCAGCAGAGTCCGCTGAACAGCTAGCGGCTTTTGAGGAGGTGGCGGCCCAGGCAGCAGCTCACATCGCCTCATTTGACCTTCGTGCCACTTTCTCTGGCACCTCTATCACGGGGCATTCAAGGATTTGTGCCAGGCTTTACCAATCTCGGTCAGGGCCCTTGTCAGGCACAAATCAGAATCTAAAAAAAAAAAAAGTCTATTTTAATAGGCGATACATCCATTCTAATACTATTACTCTACTGGTTAAGGAATCAAATCGAGAGCCCAGGCCCTCTACTGAGAAATAAAAGGCGATTCATTTTATTCCCAAACTTTGAAGAGTTTCCTCATCTTGATATCTCAGTCTCGGAGGTAGCAGGGCCTTGAGCAGACCTCGTGGTGAGCGAGATACGTTTGTTTGCTCTTTGCTCCCTCCTGGGAAGATTTATCCTTCCTTGAATTGCCCATAGCGATACAGCTGGTCTTCTGATTATCTATCCTGCCAGCTTCTGTGTTTTAACTGCCTTATAAAATGTAGAAATGATCTTTTAAGTCGTAGTTTCTGCAGAGCTACTAATCCTTGCAACCGTCTGGCTCGGGCTCCACAGCGCCCCCTGACTTCTGATTCTTGTGCTTCTCCAGATCAGACTTCGGTCGAGTCTTGGACCCAGGTCGCTGGCTCCAAGGTAACCCTAAATGGCCAGTTGGCTGAGACGCTGGTTGATCTTCCGGACAAGATTTTCCTCAAGCCAGTCGATCAGTTGTCGACTGAGGAGGCAGACACTTTATCCAGGACTCCATTCCTGACCCAGTCGTGGGAGGGACGAATGAATCTGCTAATCCATCGCCTCTGTTCACTGACCTGAAGGTGCCTCGGCCTTCTCAGACACCCTCCGAGGCCTGCGTAGGCCCCCGGATCGAGTGGTTCTTGCCAGCGTCGGCGCTCCCACTCTCGACGCTCTGCGAAGCACTGCCGCCACTACTCTTCATCTTTATCCTCCTTGGGTGAGGAGAGGCTTTGGCATAAGTTGCATTGATGCTTTGAGGATCTCATGTGGCAACAGTTGGTGTTTTCCGGTATGATGCTGGTCACGGCTTCTACCCTGGCCATCACCTGGCTTTTGCCTCAATGGCCGACGCCTTTTCCACCTCAGGAGCTGACCAGACTGGTCCCAGCTTGGCCGACCCTGTCATCTCCACTGATTCCTGTGGATTCAGTAGATTAACGGCCGAAATCCGGCGGTCTGACTAAGGAGTCTCAGCTGGCCTCGGGGCTTCCCCATCGGCTGTTGGTCACCGTCACTCCTGGGGATTCTGGTGGTTGGCCCCCTCTTCAACGACTCCCTAGAGTCTGAGGGTTCCTCCTTACGCTCCTGTCAGGTCGACGTGGAGTCTCTCATGGGTCTCTTGATGGATGTAGTCCCTTCCTCCTCTTCCTGATCTCGGAATCTATGGATCTTAAGATGGAGCCTGTTCAGAAATAGGCTCAGTACCCCCTAACAGAGATCCTAGACTGGGAAGGCTCCCCTGGGGAAGCCTCCCCACTGGCAGAAGCCATCCTTGGTCCTGCCTTGGAGCTTTGGCAGCGCCCCACTTCCTGCTGTGCACAGTCAGCCCGGATGGCCTGCAAGTATGCCGTCCCAGCCGGCTCACTTTTGGGATTTACTGAACACCCCTCAGCCGAGGGTTTGGTGGCCATTTCTGTGTTCTGGCACTCTGGCAACGTTGGGGATGTCAACAAGCCGTCTGATATAGAGTCCAAGAAGTTGGACCATGTGGCCAAAAAAGTCTACGCTGCCTCTTTGCTTGGCCTTTGCCAAGTGAACTTGGCCCTCCTGATGGCTCACTTCTCCCATGCCCTATTGGGCATCCTGGATGAGATGCTTCCTCATCTGCTGGCAGATCTCCAGACCATGGACAAACAGGTCTGGGACCAGGGCCGGGCTGTGGCACAGCAATAGCTCCAGACAGCCATGGACATTAGGGACTCCTCTGTTTGCAGTGTGGCAGCTGCAGTAGCCATGTGTTACAGGGCTTAGCTGCGGATCTCAACCTTCATGGCATATACCCAGCACAAGCTGGCGGATTCCTCTACCTGGGCATCAACCTGTTAGATCCTGGAATCGAGGGGCCACCTCACCCGCATTGAGAAGTTCAGTGCCACCTTGGACTTGCTGACATCTGCTTGGAGGGCCCCAAGGGATCTAAGCAGCAGAGAAAGAAGCCCTTTCTATCTGCCTCCACTCCTGCGGCCAAACCAACCCAGCCCCAGGCTGGGCAACAGGCTCAATCCTGGTGACCTTGGCTGAAGTCTGTGGCCTCGGTCATCCACAGCTCCTCAGCTGGGCCCTCCTCCCCCTCTAAGCCTGCCCAGTGACAGGATGAGGGATGCTAACCTCATACCAGTCATGTCTGTCCTGGGTCCTTCCATGGGGGCCAACTGTGTCAGTTCCTTTCTGCCTGGTCTGCTGTCACCATGAACAGGTGGGTTCTCGAAGTGGTTGGTCTGGGTCTGCCTTTGGAGTACAAGCAGTACCCTTCTTGCTAAGCCTACGCCCACGGAAGATTTGGTATCAGCAGACATTCTGTCAGCCCTTTGGGACGACATTGCCAGCTCCTCTGCAAGGAGGTGGTTACTGTCACGGATTCTCCGGAGCACCCAGGGTTTGTCTCCAGGTACTTTCTGGTGCTAAAACAGAAAGGGGGGGGGGCTGGTGCCCTATTATTGATCTGCACAGTTTGAACAAGTTTCTCAAGTCGCACACCTTCAGGATGGTCACTCTCTCTCAGATCATTCCATCTCTGGAGCAAAACATGTGGTTCTTCTCTCTGGATCCACAGGATGCGTTCTTTCCCGTCCCAATCTGTCTATATCGCAGAAGGTTTCTCTGCTTTCAAGCACGGGGAGCACTTTACAAGTTCCAGGCCATGCCATTCACCCTGTCCTTGGCCCTCAGGGTCTTCACCAAGTGCATTGCAGTGGTAGCAGCTTATCTGAGGCACCGAGGGGTCCGGGTTTACCGCCACCTGGATGACTGGTTGATTGCAGGTTCCTCCAGGCAGGAGGTGGAGCGGTCCAGAGCCCTGGCCCTCCAGACCTGCGTCTCCCTTGGCCTCTTGGTCAGTGAGGCCAGGTTGGAACTAGTACCTTCGCGGGTGATCAGCTTCATCGGGGCGAAGCTCAACTCTTGCAGAGCCAGAGCCTGGATCCCGGCAGACAGGGCGGAGGTGCTCTCCTCCTTTGCCCGATCATTTCTGGTTGGGCAGTTGCACCCTGCCTGGGACTTCCTGCTCCTGCTGGGCTACATGGCAGCCTGCACCAGCATGGCCCATTGGAGAATGCGCTTCTTGCGGTGGGAACTGGCCAGCCAGTGGTCTCAATGCAGGGGTCACTTCGACCAGCTGGGGTTACTATGACCCAGTGGATGTGGGATGCTTTCCAGTGGTGGCTAGTCCCAGATCATCTGCAGGAAGGGATCCCATTTGTCCGCCTAGAGCAGACTGTCATCCTGATGACCAATGTGTGTCTCATGGGCTGGAGTGCCCACCTGGGGGAACACAGAGTTGATGGTCTCTGGACCCCACAAGGAGTCCCGATGTCACATCAGCCTTCTGGAGTTTGAGCAGTTCGGCTGGTGCTGACTGCCTTTGCTCCTCACATTCAGGGTCAAGTGCTCCAGGTCCAGGCAGGACACCACGACCATGTACCTACCTCAACAAACCCGGGCCGGGCGCACTCCCTGCCAGTGTGCAAGGATGCTCTCTGTGTGTGGACCCTCATTTGCGGCCTGGGGGATGATATAGCCATCCATGTGGCATGGTCCTCCAAGCAGCTTGCCGACTCTTTCAGCCATGTGGGCAAGGCATCTCATGAGTGGTCTCTCCACCCAGAGGTAGTACATAGTCTGGTCTCCCAGTGGGGCACCCCTCAGGTGGACCCGTTTGCCTCCAGGGAGAAGGCAAAGCTGAAGCTGTTTTGTGCTCCCCCTTCCCCAGCATAGAATGCTACAAGGGGATGCCTTTTTGATGCCCTGGGCCCCAGGCCTCTCTTATGCCTACCCTCCATTCCCCTTGATCCACAAGATGCTTGTCAAGGCCAGGAGGGGCAAGGCACAGGTGAGCCTGGTGGCACCAGACTGGGCGCACCAGTTTTGGTACCCCGATCTCCTCAGCCTCAGCAGCAGGCTCCTGAGGCGTCTTTCTCTCTGTCCGGACCTGCTCTCAGTCAGGGGAAGGTACTCCACCCTGACCTTCAGTCTCTGCACCTGACAGCCTGGTTCCTGAGCAGCTAGAGTTCCAGGCTCTGGGTCTCTCTGAAGATGATCTCACTGTTGTGGAGGCATCTTGGAAGGAGTCGACCAGGAAGTGCCATGGCTTCAAATGGAAGAGGTTCTCAATTTGGTATCGGGGCAAGGGGTTTGGACCCTTTATCCTGTCCAGTGTGGCTAGCATCCTTGATTATCTGTGGTCCCTCTCTCAGTTGGGCCTGAGGTCGACAACCTTCAGGGTGCACCTGACCGCCATCTCTGCTTACTGGGTGTGTGCCTGTCAGCAGTCGGTAGCGTAGGAAAGGCAACTGCCAGAAAGTGTGAATGAACATCATTTACCACTCCTAGAACTACTGTTACAGGTGATTAGCATGTTTTTTTAACCCTGGAATCCCTCAGTATGTTTGACTAATGCAGTTATGCCAGCTGGGTTCAGCTGACCCGGAGGTGGAGTTTATGCTAATGATGATCAAGAATTAGCTTGTCAGATTGCAGTAAGAGAGTGCTGCCTGTAGCTGGAGCTCTAAACCAGTCAGATTAATTTCTCCATTGAGTGGACTGACTTGCCCCGGAGCTCTCTTCAGATCTTTGCTTGAAGAAGAAACTTAAAAAGTCAGTATTTTCATTAGGTTTGTGTTGCCTTTAATGTTTCAGCTTTTTTTTATTGTATTTTCTTTTGGTTTCTGCGGTTCCCTTTGGTTCTCTGGAACCGTGGAATCACTCCTTATAGCTGTTCCCAGGCTTTATTTCTTAACTAAAAATACCGCTTCTGTGGTTAAAAAAAAAAAAAAAAAAAAAAAAATCTGCAGCTTTTATATTTTTACTTCATATTGCGGTTCCCTGCTTTTGATAGGAACCATGTTTTCTACCGTTTTTCTTTATTTTACCTTAGTTAAGAAACGCTTTTTATAATTATTCCACCGACCAAAATTTTGTATTTTTCCCTTTTAGGGAACCATTTTTCAAGGTCTTCTGACCAGTTGGCATGTCAGACCCAAAAAGGCCTGGACCCACTAGTTTTAAAAACTGTAATAAATGTTTTAAGATTGTGGCCAAGGCCGATGGCCACAACCTTTGCTTGAGTTGTTTAGGTCCAGCCCATATTTTGCTAACTGTGAACTTTGCACTTAAATTTCACTCAAAAACATTTAAGAAAAGAGCCAAAAGGCTGGAAATAATGGCTTCTCAGTGTGCCTCCTCTCTAATAAAGCTTCAGAAGGGGGGCCCTCCTCTTGTCAAAAATCTAAAGAAAGGTCCTCCAAGGACCCCCTAGAAAATAGGTCTGATAAAAATAATGCTCAAGCCATGAAAAGGCATACTGAGCAGGTTCCTGATTCAGTGCCTGCTAAAAAGAAACAAAAAGAAAAACATTTCAATGCCCCTCCTGCTAAAAAGGAAAGGGAGACGCCAGTGTCACAACAAGGTATATCCTATGCGGAGGCAAGGGCTATGGCTTGGCAGTTATAATAAACCTTTCAGGCTATGGCAACCTTAATTCCCCCAGCTGGTCCTGCCACAACTATTCCCTCTGACCCTGGGCTTGGCCAGGGAATGTTTCTTTGTAGGGGATGATGAAGAGGAGGGTGAGCTCTTGGAACCCCAGGAGTTTGGCTCTCTTTCCAGTGGCCAGGAAGATTTCTCCTCTCATTATACCTTTGTCCAGCATATGGTGGACACTTTGTACGTCTATCCCGGAGACGTCTGAAGAGGATGAGGAGGTGGACTTTTTAGATATGATGGATTTCCCTCCCCCTTAAAAGTTACTCCTTCATAAGTCCCTTCTCAGGGCCACTTTCAAGTTACTCCTGAATTCCACCTCCATAGCAGGGGTGGATAAAAAAAAAAAAAGAGAGAGAAAAATACCAGCTACATAAAACTAATACTGAGTTCGTTTATATACACCCAGATCATGGAGTGCTGCAGGCTGCAGCCTGTGACAAAGCTAAAGTGCCTCTTTCATCTCAGCCTCCAGAAAAGGAATCTAGAAAACTGGATACTATGGGTAAGAAATCTTACACCAGTCTCTGCTGGTTTGCCTCTTTACTTACATGGCATACACTGCTCAACACCATTAGGCTCTCTGGAACGCTGTCGTGGCTATCAACCAACATGCTCCAGACAGAGTGGCTCAAGACTTGACTGAAACTGTATAACTGCCTTGGAAGCCACAAAACATCAGTTTCAGATGGCTGTGGATGCCAGTGACACAGCCTTCACAGTTGTGGCTCAGGCCATCTCTCTCAGGTGGTTTGCCTGGTTGAGAACTACCAATGTATCCCAGGACACCCAGACTAAAACTATGGACTTCCCCAATAAGAACAGTTCTCTTTGTAGGGACAAAACCGAGGCATACATGGAAAAGGTGGAGGAATACAAAATCACCTATCAGCAATGCAGCTAAAGAAAAAGCCTCTACTTCCTACAAGCCCCAGGGTAGAAGGGGCAGAGGTAGGGGTTACTGTCCTAGGGCCTTCTGCCCTATGCCAATGCTCATGCCCTTGGATTACTCTCAGATGAGAGGATTTTTTAGGGGAAGAGGTAGAAGGGCTCAGAAATATGCTGATCCTACCCCTTCAACAAAAACTCAGACTAAACAAAACCCCTGACTGGAAGACCCAGGTCGCCTCTCCTCTTCCAGCAGGAGAAAGGCTGACCCACTACCTTCACCAATGGCAACGCATCACCACAGACAGGAGTATGCTGGAGGTGTTTGGCCAAGGTCTTACCCTGCAGTTCAGAAAATTTCCCACCCAGAAGGGTCATAGGAGTTTTAAAAACCCTAACTCCCACAGAAAGGTTTCTGCTGGAGTTAGAGGTGAAATCTCTTCTGTCAGCAATGCAGTGGAAAGAGTTCCTTTCTCCCAGTGGGAAAGGCCTCTCTTCCAGATACTTTCTCACCAAAAGAAAAATGGGGACTGGGGGCCATTCTAAATCTCAGATACTTGAACAAACACCTGTTCAGTCCCAAATTCAAGATGGTCACCCTCAGTGGTGATTCCTCCTTAGAATAGGAGACTAGACTGGCTAGCCTCCCTAGAACTCAGGGATGCCCGTTTTCACATTCAAGTTGGGCCTTCCCACAGAAAGTTTCTCAGATTGACTGCCCTCTGGCCATTACCAGTTTGCAGCTCTGCCATTCGGCCTTTCTTCAGCTCCCAGAGTTTTCAAAGTGCCTGGCAGTGGTGGCTGCCCATCTTGGGAAGCAGGAGGTCACTGTCTTTCCCTATCTGGATGACTGGCTGATAGTGGACAAGACCCTCCAAAAGGTCAGAGACTCCTTTAGCCTTGCACAGCGCACCCTGGAGTCCATGGGCTTCCTGATCAACTCAGAAAAGTCCTACTGCAGGCCACTTCAGCTACTGGAGTTAATTGGAGCAGATCTGGATACCCAGCAAGGGAAAGCCCTACTCCCACTGGAAAGGTACACAACCTCCAAACCCTGGCAAATTTGTTTGTCCTGGGCCGACCAAGGCCAGCCAGACACTTCCTCAGGCTCCTATGGCACATGGCCTCTACTACAGCTGTAGTCCCAGGTGCCAGATTTCAGATGAGAGGCATTCAGTACCATCTGAGGGCTCATTTGTCCCAGAAAAGGGACTCTTGTCAAAGCTCTTTCCAGTCACAAGGACCTTTCTGAAGCCCTGGACTGGTGGAAGGAAAAGGAAAATCTCAGGGAAGGAATCCCTTTCCAGCAAAAGGAACCCTCCAGAGTGCTCACTACAGATGCTTCCGTCCTGGGCTGGGGCACGCACCTGGCAGACCAGTCCATAAGCGGGATGTGGTCCCCCAGGGAATCCAGGTGTCCCATAAATCCTCAAGCTCAGAACTGTATACCTGGCTATCAAAGCCTTTGCCCTCAGCTAAAGGAGAATCTGTCTAAATCAGGACAGACTACACCACTGCTGTGTTTTACATCAGTAGGTAAGGCCACAAATCCACAAAGCTGTGCACAGAGGCCATGAAGCTTTGTCTCTGGCCTACTCCCTAGACACGCAGCTCACTGCCATTCATCTTCCAGGCAAGGACAATATCCTGGCAGACTCCCTGAACTGCATCAGTCAGGGCCACCACAAGTGGACCCTTAACAGAAAAGTGCTGGCTACAGTCTTTGGGAGGTGAGGCACACCAGAGATGGCTCTCTTCACCTCCAACCTCAGTCATCAGATTCTACTGTACTGCTGCAGGCCTCCAGCTCTGGGCTCCATGCCAGTGGATACCAACTCTGGATTGGACTGGAAGGCTCCTGTACGCCTTCCATCCATTTCCCCTGATTCTCAGGCTCCTACTAAATCTCAGAAGTCAGTCAGCCACAATGATCCTGGTGGCTTCAGACGGGGCAAGACTGCCTTGGGTACTCACTGCTCCTTGTCCTCTCAGTCAAACGGCCTATTTGCTTGCCCTTGACCCACAGTCTCCTGACCCTGCCTCAGAAGAGGATAACATACCCCAGCATAGAATCTCTTCGCCTTAAAGCTTGGTACTTGAGGAGCTAAAGTTCCCAGACTCTCAGCATTCAGAACAGGTCCTGAGAATACTTCAACTGGCAAAGAAGCCAAGTGCCAAAAAGACTTGTACTTCTAAATGAAGAGATTTTCTTTCTGGTGTAGAGACAGGCACATTGGCCCACTGCAAGTTAGCCTGTCTTCTTTACTGGACTATTTGGTACACTTGCAAGCGTTATGCTTTAAAGCCTTATCTCTGAAGGTTCACTTGGCAGCCATTTTGGCCTTCATCTCTGCTGGTAAGAAGAAATCTATAATTTCTCATCCCATCTTCTAGAAATTCTTTAAAGGCTTGCTGCACCTTCAACCCCTACTTAGGGAACCTGTCTTCTCCCCCCCCCTTGGATTTGAACCTCTGTATAGCCAAGCTGAAGGAGTCTCCATTTGAGCCCATGGCCACTGCAGACTTAAAGTATGTCACCTGGAAAACTGTCTTCCTAGTGGCAATCACTTCAGCCAGAAGGATTTCAGAGCTGCACTCTTAATGCACTGAACCAAATTACATTTATTTCCTACGGGGATGAAGTAGTTCTTGAAACCAACAGGAAATTCCTTTCCAAGGTGGTGTCAGAATTTCACCTGAATCAATCCATAACACTTCCTGTCTTTTTCGCAGACAGATTCATTCCTGGGGAACGTAGGCTCCGCAGTCTGGATGTAAAGAGGGCACTGATTTACTACCTGGAGCATAATAAGCAGCTCAGGGCTGTCCTATCCAGTTAATCTTACTTTGAGTGGGAGCTCTTGCAGCATGCTATAACCATTAAGACTAACGCCATAGGCCTTAGGACCCACCGGAAAAATTCTTACCTAGCAGTAACCAGCAGGGACTGCCCCTGATGTCTGCTCCACACCGACGTCTGTCACGGTACATAAGGGGTCGGACCCCGGCTCCACCCCAGTTTTTTTTCCCGCTGCGACCTGCTCACGTTGGGGAAGTTCATTGCTGACAGAGCAGTTTCCAGCAAAATTTGGATTTTCTATGGATTATTGACCTTTTTTCTTTCCCTTGTCAACTTCAGTACATATGTCGTCAACGTCGGTATTCTCCTACGGTCCAAAGAGGAACAAGTGCGATTGCGGCCGCAAGATACCATCCAAAGACGGCCACTCCCAAGTGCTTCTTCTGCTTGGGTCCAGACCACGACAGCGCAGCCTGCAGCACTTGCAGAGGCGTCACCAGCAGGATGAGGATTTGACGCCTGAAGGCCTTGAAAGCCTACCTCCGTGAAAAGAAATGGATGTCCTGCACACCTCGGGGATGAGGGTAAACACTGGGACAAGCCCGTAAGCGTTCCCGGGACAAGGACCATAGCCGGTCCCATCATCTGTCCCCCCCAGAAAAGCCTCTTCATCCTCTGGATCGGGAGAACATCGCAAGGACCCTAAGAAGCAGAGTCCTCCCACAAAAAAAAGACACTGGTCAAGGCGGGACCATCTGGTGACAAACAAGTGAAGCCTAAGGTGGCGCTGCTTTGAGTGACCAAGGCCTCTTCGGCACAAGCCTTGGCCCTGCCCAAAAAAGCCCCAGCTACGCCGGCTTCAGACAAGCCACTGGGTAGTGCAGACACCGCCTCTGGTAAAACAGACGGCGGTGTAGGTTCCTCCTGTGGAAGATGCTCCAGGGGAAGGCGTCCCCACTAATGTCCTGGTGACCCCCAGATCTTCCACTCTGCAGAGCTCTTCAGGGGACTCCCCCACTCATGCCTTCCTGGATCCTCTGACTTTCCCGGGTCCCTTCCCAGGAACAACGGCCACTGTTTTCAGCAAAGAAGAGCCCTTCTCCTTTTGGTGGAGTCAGGTGAAGAAAGAGGAGACTCTACTGAAGCCAGACCAGACACCGGTTCCCGACTGGCCGGACAACCTTGAACCCAAGGGCCTTCCCACCACCACTCCTCCTCCGCAGAAGACCCCCGAGTGGCTGCTACCTTGCCCGCCCTCGAAGGTTCATTTCTGGTCCCAGTCTGAGGACAGTCGTCTGTGCCCTTCTCGATCGGGCAGCCGTCATCTGTTCTGGTCTCCGCCCAGGAGCTGATCCCGCTCTCCCAGGTGGGCCCACTCCCACCCCACTCCTGACGCTGGTCCCCAGGCTGTCAGTCGTTGCTCCATCGTCGGTCCTGGAGCTGTTGCTGGTCTTTGGACCGATTTCAGTCCGTAGTTACCGACACTCGAGCGGGGGAGGAGTCCTAGATGCAGCTCAGGTCGTTCTAGGCCCAGTAACAGGTCGTCTTCTCCTTGTTCTGCTTCCTCATCCTTCTTGGGGTTTTCCTGGGGAGAAGGACCAACCCCGCTTGCCTATTGATGATCCAACCTTTATGGATGTCATGAGGCACATCCAGGCCTCAATGAATGGGAGACTGAGGACCTGGATCCAGAATGCCTTCGACTGTCCCATTACCGAGGCAAAGGAACCCAAGCCTCTAGTGTTGCCTCCTTTAGTGGACACCTTCCAAGATCTTACCAAGATAACATGGAAGCATCCAGCCTCAGTCTCGGCTGTTCCGAAAAGTCAGGCTGTATTGAGCCCTGAGGGATGAGCCTTTCCTGGCGGAACCCCTCAGGCGGACTCATCAGTCATCTGGCTGCTCACAACAAATCTAAGCACCTAAGCTCCCAGCCTCCAGACCCAGAATCCTGCTACTTGGACCAGTTGGTCAAGAAGGTCTACTCTGCCTCCACCTGCTCCATTAGGTCCCTCAACTTCCTCACGCATATGGTCCAGTACCAGAATGTGTTGTGGGAGAGAGGGCAGGATCTAGCCAATGCCTTGCCAGACTCAACACAAAAGACAGAGCTTCTGGACATATTAAAATCTGGCTCGGACATAGGCACACATGTTCTCCATGCTTCGTACGATATTGCAGATATGGCGGTCAGAGCGGCAGCAGCAGGTGTCTGCCTCAGTCGCCATGCCTGGTTGAGAGTCTCAGGTTTTCACCAGGAATTGCAGTCTGGAATCTGGGACCTCCCGTTCCAGGGTTCCGTCCTTTTTGGGCAGGAGACTGAGTCTCTTTATCTCTCGTCTCCAGGAGTCTGGCAAATCTATCTGGGCCATCAGGAAAATGTGCAGGGGACCAGAAACTAGTGAGATGATGGCTTTGTAAGCCCTCAGGTGTTCAAGCCCTTGGAAACCAACAGGGCCAGAAACTTGGCTTCAAAAGGAAAGCCGGCAACCAGCAACCTGGAGGTGCTCCTTTTTGAGGCTCCAAGTCCTCCCATGCCTCTCTGCCCACTCCCGGCTCTGCCCAATGACTCCCTCCCAACCCCCTCCTCTGGAGGAGGTACCAGGGGAGGCATTAGGGGGTCGCTTCTCCCTTCACCTGAAGGGTTGGAGCTCTATTACAGAGGACTAGTGGGTCGTAGACATTATAAGGAGGGGACATACACTGGAGTTCACTGAAATTCCCCCAGATACTCAAAATATTCATTCTTCTCACATACCCCTCATAGAAGGGAGAGATTCATGCTCTCTTGCGAAAAAGGACGATAGAATCAGTTCCTCTGCAGCAGCGGGGAAAGGGATATTACTCTCATTTTTTTCCTAGTTTCAAAAAAGACACAAGATCTTCGGCCCATCCTGGACCTCAGCTCCTTAAACAACTATACAGAGTACCGAAGGATCAGGATGGTGACCTTTCCAGGTCTTGTTCCTCTGCTGCACCGAGGAGACTGGCTCTGCTCCCTAGACATGTAAGATGCGTACATGCACATCGGGCCCCCCTCCCCCGGAAGTACCTGAGGTTCCACTTCCAGGGGGAGCATTATCAGTTTCGGGTTCTTCCGTTTGGCCTCTCCTCCGCTCTTCGAGTCTTCACCAAATGCTTGGCGATGGTAGCTGCAGCTCTAAGGCACCAGGGGCATTATGTCTTCCGTTACCTAGACGATTGGCTGCTTGCAGCCCCGTCAAGGACGCGCCTCCTTCAGGCTCTCAGAGACACCTATACTCTGTTCCGAGAGGTGGGGATCACCCTGAACCTTCCAAAGTCTTCCTCGGAGCCCAGCCAAAGACTTGTCTTCATAGGGACGGTCCTGGACTTAATCCAGGGCATGGCTTTTCTACCTCTAGAGTGGGGTGATCACCTGTGGGAGATAGCTGGATCGGTCCTAGTAACCCCTCAGGTCCAGGCCAGGACCTTCCTTAGACTTCTGGGGCAAATGGCGGTGGCCATCCCTGTCACTCCTTTGGCCCGCCTCCACATGGATGCCCAGGGTGCAGTGGGATCAATGCTGAGATGACTTAGATCACATGGTCAAAGTCGCAGAGCCGGTCAAGAGGACCCTACTTTGGTGGCTGGACCCTCTCAATCTAGAGAAAGGGGTCTCTTTCCATCAGGAGCCCCCAAATCAGACCCGAACGACAGATGCGTCAGATTTGGGCTGGGGGTGCACCTAGGGGTTTGTCATAAACACAAGGAGTCTGGACCCCAGAGGAGTGTGACTTCCATATCAATGTCCTGGAGATGTGAGCGGTCCTCAGTGCGCTGCATGCCTTCCAAGAGGACCTTGTCCCAGGCTCTCTCCTAGTTCAGATGGACACATGGCTGTCGTCTTTTACATCAGCAAGCAAGGGAATGCACTCTAACCCCTATGCGGGAGGCGATGAGAGTCTGGTACTGGGCACTGGAGCATCACATCTCTCTGTCCGCAGTGCCCGTTCCAGGCGTCCTAAGCGACTTGGCAGACAGCCTAAGCAGGTCTAAGTCCAAGGCGCATGAGTGGGAGTTCCTACAATCAGTAGCGGACCAACTCTTCGACACATGGGGTCATCCAGAGCAGGACCTCTTTGCGTGCCCACGCAACGCCAGACTGCCAGCTTTCTGCTCGTAAGAGCTCATGCCTGGTGCTTTCTGGCTAGACGCATTGTCCCTTTGTTGGGCAGGGAGGTTTTTTTATGCCTTCCCTCTCTTTCAGAGAAAACTGTTGAAGATACAGGCCGAGGGGGCTCGGATGATTCTAATTGCCCCTTGTGGCCTCGGCAGAGTTGGTTCCCACTACTTCAGTGGTTGTCCTTGGAACCTCCAGTCCCGCTGCCAGCATGCTCGCAGTTGCTATCCCAGGATCAGGGCACGATGGTCCATCCAGATCTCAGGTCTTTGCACCTTCATGCTTGGCTCCTGCAAACATAGCAAAATCTAGGTATGGGGTCTCCCAGGAGGTGTGGACGTCCTTGTCTCAGCGAGGAAACCCTGTACTCGCTCCACTTGTGCTACAAAGTGGAAGCGTTTCTGCTTATGGGCATCGTCTCATCATCTGGACACCCTTACCTGTCCGGTGAACTCAGCATTGCAGTATCTCCTCTCTTTATACCAACAAGGCTTGAACTACTCTTCGATAAAGGTGCACATGTGGGCCATTTCTGCATAACATGTCCTCTTGGGGGATAAAACGTTAGCCCAACTGGATGTGGCCTGCACCTTTTTATGGGCTATTCTGCATACAAGACCTCCCATTAGGGATCCTATCCCTCCCTGGGACCTTCTGTTTGTGTTTGAGAAGCTCACCCTCGCCTCCTTTTGAGCCAGCGACTGATTGTGAGCTGCGTTACCGTTCCTGGAAGTTTTGTTTTTAGTTGCTGTCACCTCAGCTCGAAGAGTTTCTGAGCTCCAGGCTCTGATGTGTAAAAGCCTTATTTGGTTTTTCACAGGGAAAGGGTTTTCCTTAGAACAAATCCTAAGCTCCTTTCTAAAATGGTCTTGGAGTTGACCTTCAACCAGTCGGTTGATCTTCCAGTTTATTTTTCTTCTCCTTCCAACAGGGGAGAAGCTCATATTCACACACCGGATGCTCACAGGGCGCTGAGGTACTACCTCAAGTGCACAGGTACACACCGTAAATTGGAGCAACTGTTTGTGGACTTCGCGCCACAACACTTGGGCAAACTGGTGTCTAAGCAGACTATTTCTAAGTGGCTTGTCCACTGTATTGTGTTTTGCTATGAGAAGCGCAACAAACCCCTTCCGGGCCTGGTTAGGGGTCACTCTACCAGGGGAGTCTCGGCTTCTTTTGCCACCTTGAAGAATGTCTCTATAAGAGACAACTGTGTGGCAGCCACCTGGAATTCTGTGCACACATTTGTAAACCACTATAACCTGGACATTGCATCCAGACATCATGCCGGTTTTGGCTTGGCAGGCCTTCAGGGGCTACTTTCCTGAGTTGCTGTGTTGCCAGCATTATTCCATCCATCCTTCCTCCTGGGGTTAGGCACCTTCTTGGCATGGGACTGCTTGGGATTCAGTCCTAATGGTTATAACCTGCTGTAAGAACTCCCACTGGAAGTAAGATAGTACAACTACGTAAGAACTTACCGTAACAGTAGATCTTCGAGGGGAGCTCTTGCAGCAGGCGCTGCTTTCCCGTCCTCCATCCCCCGAATGAGGTGTTCAGCACATCATCTACAGGCTTCACTTCTTTCTCTCGTTAGGGCCCATTCGCAGGTCTTGGCGGGGGAACTGGGGTGGAGCCGGGGTCCGCCCCTTATATAACGTGACCAACGTTGGGGTGGAGCCGATGTCAGGGACTGGTCCCTGCTGGGTACTGCTAGCTAAGAATTTTCCCGGTGGGTCCTAAGGCGTGTCTCGTTAGTGCTAATGGTTATACCCTGCTGCAAGAGCGCCTCTCGAAGATCTACTGTTACGGTAAGTTCTTACGTAATTGTACTTTCCTCACTTGTGGCACAGCAGACAAGGGCAGACAAGCCTCTAAGAGAACTATCCCTCGCTGGATAGTCTCTTGCATCCATTTCTGTTATAGCAAGGCTGGCAGACAGCCACCTTAAGACCTCAGGGCCCACTCCACTAGGGGACCACAGCCTCCGTGGCAGCAGCAAGGGACATACCTCTGCTCGATATCTGCAAAGCAGCTACCTGGAAGGTGGTACACACCTTCATAAAGCACTACTGCTTGGATGTACAGTCCAGATCAGATTCCAGATTTGGCACTGCAGTCCTGCAGAACCTGTTTCCAAAGTAGGTTATGGTCCTTCCTCCCAACTGCACTGCTTTGTAGTCTGCATTTGTCAAGCATACTGAGGGATTCTTGGGGTGAGAAGAAAACATTTCTTACCATAGCAATATTGTGTCTTACAGGGGATCACCCAGTATGCTTGACCTCGCACCCATCCTCCCCTCACATAACCTTGCTGTGAATAGTTCTGCAGTCCATGCCTTAGACCAGATTTCTTACTGTTGAGCTTTTATTTTGTTTATTAAGTTCTCTGATTACATTACCTATGAGTCAGGGACTCTCTTACACAGGTTCCACGCCAAGTTCAACAATACAGTATACAGGGAAAGCCTAAGAGTTGGTGCCCTTTTACACAGGTGCAACATCAAACTGAGGCAATCCATAACAATACAGTATATACAGAGAAAATCTAAGAGTCAGCGACTCTCTTACAACATCAGATTGCAGCAATACGTAATAGACAGGGTATCGAGAGATTCAAAAAGTAATCAAGGAATGACAATGCGTAGCAGGATGAAAATAGAATTAGTTAGCATAAATAAGGAGGGTATAGCCGCCCAGTGGCACTGAGGGTTGAGGCACTAGATGACACACCTTGCACCACACTGGCGACCTGGGTTGGGCGCCAGGGTTTGGCAGGGAGGGATGGGATCGAGCGTCCAGAGGACTGCTCTCCCATCCTAGGGAGGGATCTGGGGAACCACCACTCCGTAGCGGCCCCTGGTGACGACCGGGGCACTACTAGAGCGGTGCAGTAAGGGGTGGAGTGCGGCAGACTGCGTGCTGCAACATCATTGCATGCTCGCACTCCAGGGATAAAAATGAGGAAAACATGGCAGCACAAGCCCGTGGCAGCTTGATGGCCGCAGCTTTACCAGTCGGCGAATGCCTGAATAGAGACGTTTGCTGGTATTGGATCCTGGCTGGTGCGGGGCATCGAGGAGGCTCCCTCTGACGGTACAGATGCGGATGCCAGCTGGGCACGCAAGATTCCAGGGTCGGCAGTGTGGAGGGGTGGTGGCTGGAGGTAAGGCAGGGCTGTGGCTGTAGGAGGATTAAAATAGAGGATAAAAAAATAAATGAGGGTGCAGATTAAGTGGGAATAAGATTAGTCTTGCAATGTCTGCAAGGGGTGAGACGAGCAGGATTACTGGAGGTGAGGGCAGCCAGGGGTTGGATCTGTCAGGTGGTGGATGCAGCCAGAGGTTGGCTTAGTCTGAGAGCGGCAGTCAACTGGCAGCTCAGACCAGCAGGCCTGAGTCAAGGGGAGGGGGTGGAAGGGGTAGGTGAGAGAGAAGCAGTGGAAGAGGGGGAAGGGAGGCACATGGGGATACCAAGATAGTGTTAATTAAACAGGGCAGTCGCAGGTGCTGTGAAAGACCAGGTGCTGTTTGAGGAGGTGCTTAAAAGGCCCAAGCTTGGGCACCCCTACCATGTCAACAGGGATATATAATAATTTTAATGTATGACGTGATTGTGGTTTGTACTGTCTCTGATTGTTTTTTATGACTGTATTGTACTTTTATGTCAGGCATTACTGAAAAAGGACTGTGCCCAGTCATTTCCTGGTTTAAAAAAAAAAAAAAAGGTTTTTAAGCAAGCTAGCGTCCCGGTAACTGAAGGAATGCTGGGCAAGGGTGGTCCAGCAGAAGGGGACTTGGAAGGTCCGTCTGGTAGCACTCCTGGTGCTATGTAAATGTGGAGTGCTTGTGAAAAGGTGCTGGGAGTTTGGGGGGTTAGGCCCATGCTAATTTTCTTTGCGTATTGGCAGGTATGGTATTGGATTCTGTCCCTTAGGTTCAGCCAATTCATCCGGGAGTATAGTTCGCACGTATGGGTCAAGTGGTGAGTGCCCGAGACCAGGTGGTAGGCCTTGTTGAGGGAAATGCTAATTCTTTTGAGGGACGAATCTGTGACAGTGCAATAAATTACTAGGTCATAGTCTACAATTGACAGTATGGAGCTAGTTATTGCTGTCATGAGTGCTTCTTAGGCATACTACCTCTGTACATGTAGAGGATACCCAACATACAGTTGACTGCTTTGGAGACTGTTGATGTGCTCATTGCAGAATAAGGCGCTGTGCTCATTGAAGGGTAAGGCACTATTGAGCTTTAACAAGTGTAATGTTTCTGATGGAGAATTGTGTACATAGTTCGCCTATAGGGCAGTTCTTTTCCTTGTTCCTTTTCTCCTTTTTTCTTTAATACTAGGATAGGTTTGAGATTTGGGGCCTTTGCCCCGTGCCACAGAATGATTCTGACTGGCTTACAGCTACAGCCACCGCAGCACTATCTTACTGCAACCTGATAGGCTAATTTTGGACATTATTAGCATAAACTGCACCTCCGAGCAGCAGAACTCTGCTGGAATAACTGCATTAGTCAAGCATACTGAAGGATCTCCTGGAAGAAACAATATCAATATGGTAAGTAATTTTTTTCTTGTATTAGTATGTACTCTTTATTTTAGTGGTTTAAGAAAATTGCTATTTTTATTGTTTGTAATGAAAATTGAGAAACAGTTGGGGTTTCATTGCACAGTCCCTCCCAAGTGTGAATCAGGCGGCCTGGTGGCACTGGGTTGAGGTGCTGGATGCCACACCTCTCACCATGCCGGCGACCTGTGTTCTGGAATGGACTCTGGTCTCTGGGGGTTGGCAGGGTAGGGTAAGATTGAGCGTCTGGAGGACTGTTCTTCTCTCCTGGGGAGGGTTAGTGGCTTTGCTTGCTGCACTAGTGGCCCCCAGTGGAGACTGGGGGAAGCACTGATCAGCAAGCTGACAATTGGGGTCTGGGAGTGTTGGACGTTCTGCAAGCGCATATGAGAGCATGCGCACTGTGCGATGGATGTCATTGCACGTCCACTCCCTGGGGGAACCACACCACAGAGTCTCGCTCTCTGCAACAGTATGGAGCCAGCTACAGATGACTGGTCCGCCAAAGTCCGACAGTCGGGGTGGGAGCTCCCAGGGTGATCAGGTCTCCTCCTGGTTCGCCCGTCATCCGGGGTTCCTCCATAGGGGGTAAGCTGCGGTCCTCTCTGCTTCACTTGTCGAGGTGGAGGCTGGCATCGTGACTAGTTGAGCGCATGCGTAACTGGCTGAAGGGGTAAGTACCCCAGGTGTAGAGAGAGAGTCTAAAATAATCGTCTGGAGTTATTTTGATCTGGACTAATACATTTTTGTCTCCTCTGTCTCAAAGAGAACCGTTGTTCCACAGCCTGACCGCCTCCCCACTGGAAACACCATCCAACCCTCACAGGCTGCTACCTTTATGAATGATGCTATTGAGAAAGCAAAGAAGGCAGCAGAACTGCAGGCACGAATCCAGGCACAGCTTGCAATGAAACCGGGACTACTCGGCAGCCCCAACATGGTGGGACTGGCCAACCTCCACGCTATGGGCATTGCCCCTCCGTGAGTATCTTAACCCTTGTCTTCAAACAACATGAAGTCTTGCTGTATTCTGACTATATGCAGTTAGCCCCAGCACTTGAACTGCTCCGGAGAGTAAAGGGTTAACTCTATGCAAACCATAGAACGTTGAGCTCGAGCTCTGTTTTTAAACCTCTGTCTGTGGTACTCTGAAGTGTAACCATCAGATTCTTTACTCCGCCTAACAGTGAAGTTGCTCCGGAGATCCCTCCTGCGCTTTGGTTCGGTTACAGTATGAATCGGTCAGTTTTTCAAGCCGTTTCTTCAAGAATTTCGGTATTCTTTCTCTGTCTTAATACCAGTAAGTGGTACTTGTAGGTAGTGGTGGTTTTCCTCAAGAAGTTGTTTTATTTTCGGTTTCTTACCGTTGGTCTGTGTGGAACCAAAACTTATTCAGTTTCTGTTATCATTTGTTGATTGTGTTTTTCCGGTACTTATCGGTTCCTAAAAAAAAAAAAATCAGACTTTTAGGATTTTTTATTTCTTATAAAATTATAAATATATTCCATCACATTATCACTTTGGTCAAGTGTTTTTGTATAAATAGATATTGTCATAGTTGTGATTGCATTCTTATCAAATATTGATCGCTATGTATAAAAATATTGGCAGTATCTAATTCAGTCCATGTTTTATCTAATCTTTTCAATTCTAGGAGGCGGTTGAACACCCCCCCACCCCAGTGCATCTCCCGCACCTCCCCACTCCCTCATGGAACAAATTCTGGCTCTAGAGGACATATGTAATACCTATCTACGCCATTTTAGTTCAAAAGGAGGCCATTTTTTGTGTAGCTTGACAGTTAAATGTTTTGATCTATAGATCTCAGCCATAATCACCCTCCAGTCTCTCAAAGAAGGAGCCAGCCATATCATCCATCTGCGGGTTATCAGGTAAGGCTAGAGGGATGTTGGGGTGTATTCGTAGGGGTATCACAAGTCGTAAGAGGGAGGTAATAATCCCTCTTTACAAGACACTGGTTAGGCCCCATCTGGAGTACTGCGTGCAGTACTGGAGGCCTCACCTTCACAAGGACATTAACCAAATTGAGGCAGTCCAGAGAAGGGCAACCAAAATGGTGCAGGGACTGCATCAGAAGACATATGAGAACAGATTAACAGAGCTCAATATGTATACCCTTGAGCAAAGGAGGGAGAGAGGGGATATGATCAAAACATTCAAACACCTTAAGGCCATTAACAATGTGAAAGAGTCTAACATGTTTAAATATAAGAAAAATAGGACAAGAGGACACAGCATGAGAATAGAGGGAGGCCAATTAAGGGGGAATGTGAGGAAATTCTTTTTCACAGAAAGAGTGGATGCCTGGAACAGCCTACCTCAGGAAATGGTGGCTATGAATATAGTGCAGGGCTTCAAACAGGCATGGGATAGGCATAAGGGAGCAATACAGACAAATATGGATAGATAGGTCATTGACAGTGTAAGGTGTGTGACACATGTAAGGTAGAAAAAATGGGCAGATTGGATGGGCCTTGCGGTCTTTTTTCTGCTGTCAGCCTCTATGTTTCTGTTACTTTTTGGCTGCAAGTACATAAATTGGGAGTAAAGTGTGGTCCCATCCTGGTCTGTGAGGGGCTAGACAGAGATGATTACTATTTCTGGAGTCAATTCAATATCTCCCAGGTGGTCTCTCCTTTCAAGCTGTAATGAACACCAGAATGAGGTCAGTCTGGGACAGTACCAAAAAATATGTCCCAGATCAGCCAAAGAGCAGCCACACCTCCGCCAACAGATGCCATAGGTCTCCGGGAGATATCTTGTCAATATTGCCGGAGATCTAAAATAATGTGATCGGGCTTTCCAAGCGCACTTACTCCAATTATTGGAAGAAGTGATCTTTATGGCTTTCAAAGTAGCCTGATGCCACTCTTCAAAGGGAAGCTGAATCTCCAAGCCTCTGTTCCAAGCTTCCAAAATTGACATTGAGGAATCTCCCCATGAAGCCTGAAGTATTTTATAAAGATGACCAATTAGTTTCCCCATAAGTCGCTTCTTCAGGGTATCTTTCAGTAACATCCAAAGGGTGGGGAAGAAAATGAAGGAGGAGGAGGATTTATGATAAACAGCTTTCTGTCTTAAATATAGTTTCTCACCTGCATGTATCTAAATTGATCCCTATCGGGTAAAAAAAAAAAAAAGTCATTTGAAGATCAGAGAAGGAACAAATACCTTTAGTGTCCAAGAATTTGTAGAAATAGTTGAGGCCGTTTTTTGCCAAGACTGGAAAGTAATATCCAAGCTGGTGGGGAAAAAATTCTCATCGGCCGAAATTAAGGTGGAAAAAGAGATTTGTTGTAATGTTTTATGTCATCTGACCTTGTGCCATATTCTCAAGGCCTGTGCCATAAATGCTGTAGAGTCTCTCAAGGGAGGAGCGTCTCCTGTTGAACCAAAACTACCTTCACAATATCATGTAGGTCATTAATGACAAATTCAGTGTCTTTCCAAATCACGAGAAGTGGTGGGTGAGAGCCATATGAGTATAATTTTGAGAAAAGCTGCTGTTGCATAAAGACTTAAATTTGGGAGGTTAACTCCTCCGCGATCTACTGAGGAGAAGAGAGAACCTTATCCTTGGTTTCTGACCCTCCCAGATAAAATCAGAGGTTATTTTATCCCAAGATTTAAAGTAGTATTTAGCTGGAAAGATTGGTACGTTCTGAAAAAAAGTTAAAATAGTCTGGGAAGGACATTCAGGCGAATAGTTTCTTTCTGCTGAAAAAAGGTTAAACAAAGTCGTCCCCAGCCCTGTAAATCTTCCTGTATCTGAACTGAAATCGGCTCGTAATTTACTAATTCTAAATGGAGAAAATTAAGTGGAATGTATATACGCATATACTTGATTTTAGTACCTCTCCACGTCATAGGGAGGGTATTTTTCAACTCAGTAGAGGGTTGAAAATTAAACATTAGGACTTCTGTTTTAGAAATATTTAGTTTGAAATTAGCTAGTCTTTCGTATCTCTGAAGTAGATACCATGTGGCTGGTATTGAGGTCTCTGGAGAAAGTAGGGTAAGAAGAACGTCCTCTGCAAATAGCGCTACTTTATAGCTGGTTTGACCAAGAGGGACTCCCTCGATCCCCAGATCAGAACGCAAGGCTACCGCTATGGGCTCTATATAGATAGCGAAAAGAATTGGAGAGAGAGGGCAGCCCTGTCTGGTGCCCTGGCACAAGGAGATAGGGCTCCATTAATTCTAATATAAGTTTTTGAGTGATTGTAAAGGCGCTGGAGCAAAAGGATATAAGAAAGGGGAAACGACAGGGCCCTGAGGACATCCCAAAGGAAACTCAACGAGACCCTGTCAAATGCTTTTTCAGCGTCCAAACAGAGTAAAACTGTGGGTATCTGTCTATCTGGATATGTTCGAGTAACAGCATGGTACATCTGTTATCTGATGTGCTTCTAGCTTTAATGAAGCCGGACCGATCTGGGTGGATAAGGTCAGGGAGAATAGTCACCAATCTTGTGGCCCATATGGCCATAAAAATGTTATAGTCAACATTTAAGAGAGAAACCAGGCTGTAAGAGGAAATATTGGTCGGGTCCTTACCTTGTTTAAGAATTGGAGTTATTGTTGCACATCTCCATGAAGGAGGAGGGGGCTCTCCTTCCTGAATTTCCCTGTAAGTCAAAAGAAGAGGGGGTACAAGAAGTCTGGAAAAAATCTGGTACCATTCTGCAGCAAAGCCGTCTACCTCTGGGCATTTATTTGTTCTGAGAGCTTTTATGTGAGCAAGGACTTATGCTGGGCCTAGAGGCTTCCAAAACAGATCTCAGGGATTCTGAAAGCTTGGGAAGAGAGACGCCTGAAAGAAAAGTCTTCCTGTCTTCTGAGTATGCTAGGTCCGAGGGAGGAGTATAAAGAGGCTAATAATAAGAGAAGAAAAAAGAGCGAATATGGTGTCGGAGGTGATATTATCTGGGTTACTGGGTGTTGGACTTTCAGAATCGTGTGACCCCTGGCCTGCACAGAGCTTATAGCCAGCATTCGGGACCCCTTGTTTCCTCATAATTGGATTATCTTTACGAGTTAAGGGCTTGTAACACTCTAGTGTCCATTATTTTTGAATTTCTTGCTTAATTTGTCTAATCTTTATTTTTAGGACCCTGTGTCCCTCTCGGTACAGGAGCTGGTAGGTTTGTAATTGTTCTATAAAAAAATTATAGGATGCCGCCAGTTTCCTCCTCTTCCTAGTAGAATATTCTATGGTTTCGCCTCTGATTACTGCCTTAAGAGTATCCCATATAATTGGGTCCTTAATCTCTCCTGTATTATTTTCCTGTAATAGCTGGGGTATTATATTGTTTATGAACTCCATGTATTCCGGGTCTCTTAGTAAAGACATATTCAGGCGCCACGCTTTTTATTCACGGAGCCTTGCCTGGTGAAATTGTTAGTCAAGGGATGGTGGTCAGAAAGGATTCAGGGTCCTAGGGTCAGGTCTTGAATAAAAGAAAGGTGTTCGCAGGTGACAAAAAAATAATCCAGACTGGAGTATGTGTGGTATCGAGGAGAAAAGAAGGTAAAAACCGGATTAGATTTGAAAAGTTACTGCCAGATACCCTCCACCCTCAAGTGTGCAAAGTTGCCTTAAGATACTTACGCACCTTAGGGATCTGTGGTCCCTTGGGAGAAAGAATCAATCTGTGGAGATAATGCCATGTTGAAGTCACCTCCCATAATTAAAATACCCTAGAGAGCGCCCATGACCCTATTTATAAAAGTTCGAATTACAGGAAGAGAGGTATGAGGAGGCAAGTATACATTTACTAGCGTCACCCTTTGGGGAAGGTCCCTGTTAGAATAACTTATCTACCCTGAGAATTAATATATCCTGAAGTTCGAAAGGAGTAGAGACAGGAATCAAAGTCACCACCCCACTCCGCCTACCACTCGAGTGGGATGAGGCAAAAACTTCATAGCGATTTCCCCGTTTAAGCTTCTGGTGTTCCGGGTCGGACAAATGTTTCTTGAAGGAGGTATAAATCAGCTGCCTGCCTTTTTAAATGTTGCATCACCCGTGATCGCGTATTTGGACTGTGAAGTCCGTTTATATTTACTGAATAAATTTTAGCTGGAGTTACTGCCATTTATTAAGCCAGAAAAGAAGTAAAGAAGAATGAAAAAGGAGGGGGTCCAGGAAGAACTGTAACCCTACAGCCTTATCGAGCTGGCAGTTCTGGGTCCTCTGTCTCCCGCCAAACTGTCATTCATGCAAAAAAGTAGTGTATTAAGTGCAATATTTCCTTGTCCCCTATTTTTAACTAAAGAGTAGAACAAAAATAATAACCCCCAAAGTCTGAATTGGGCTAGTAGTATAATATGAATTCTGATATCTTTACCCCAACTTTAAGTCCTCCCCTTCCCGTCTGGTAGTGTATATTATGAGAATCTAATAAACTCCCTACCCAAATTAGGTAGAGCAAACACAACCTGGGCTTGAAATTGACCAGTTTCCCCTCTCTTTATCGTCCTGAAGACTCCCTTTAACTGTGGAGTCTGAACTATTTACAGTTAACTGTGCATCCACTTTAGAGAGAATATCTCTTACTCCTCTCTGTGTGCTCTCCCGAGACTCTGAATTACAGGTCCCAGGGGAATGGGGCTTTTCCTCCATCTCCCATGAGGAGGTAATTCCCCAGGAGACCTAAGTCCCCAATTGGTGTGGTGACCATGCTGTAGAGTTATGTTTCAACTAGAGATGTTGTTCAGTGAAAACCCCTTAAAAGAAAGTTGAAAAAGAAAAGTTGGAAAAAACACCAACAAAAAAGGGGAATGAACTCTCCCCTTTTAACATATGCCTTGTATCATGCTGAATCACCTTTTTTTTCACGTGTGTATGTATATAAAATCTATTTCTACATTTCTTTCCATATTCCTTTATTATTCTCTCCTGTAATTACCCTCTCACCATTCCAGCCCTCCCAAACTATATTATGTGTTCCAGGTGCCCATAAGTTCGTTCATTTCTAGGGACATGGATATGTTGTTCATCCACACTTCATGGCAGGTTCCTTGCTGGTTTAAATCTTGCCGGAAGGTCTTCAAGCTGGCTTCTCCCACCCAACCGGGTGGTAAAACTCTTGGCTCCACCCCATGACGCCAGATCTTCCTTACCGCTTGGAAGCTCAGGTTCCCTCCTTAGCACTCTGCGTTTTAGGCCTGGATCTAGACTCGTTGGTTAAACCAAAACTTGTTCTCAAATTTTCTAGACTTTGGTCTGTTTCTTCCTTTGTGGCTGCGATGGATAATTCGACTCCCGGATTTCGGCAGTGCCCATGCGGGCAGAAGATGTCTCGGACCAAACCGCACTCCATGTGCGTTTATTGCCTTGGGGTTGAGCATGATCCGCAGGCCTTCGAATTGTTCAAGTCCTTCTCGGTCGATGTCCTCAAAGACCGTGCTGCCAGACTCCAACTTGGGCGCTCCGAGAGATGTATTCCTCCGGTGAAGTCAAAGGAGGCCCGTTGGGCGGTGTCTGCGGCGGACTCTGCTGAGCAACTTTGAACAGATGATTGCCCTCGAGGAGGAGGCGGCCCAGGCCGCATCTTCGTCCTCCTCGGTTGCGGCATTTATCCCGCTCTCCTTGGGCTCCTCCTACACTGCTTCTTTTAAGGAGCTTTGTCAAGCTCTCTCTACAAAAGGTGAGGGTCCATCAGGACATTCCTCTCGGTCCAAGAAGAAGGACTCGAAGGGTAAGTCCCACCGTCGGCGTTCGAGGGAGCAGGAGAGGTCCCCTTCCCCGGACAGACGACACTCTACTTCGGTTGAAGTTGCGGTTAAGACCACTGGCTTCATGGTGTCGCCGTCAGGTCAGCTGGCCGAGACACCTATCGATGCAGTTGAGATTTTTCTCGTCCCTCAGGCGGGCTGTCTTCTGGAGAAGCCGACAGCCCTTCTTCACCAGTTCCCCCGGTGGAAACCGAGGACTTGTCTGTGCCTCCGGTGCCGGAGTCCCCGGTTAAGGTTCCCGAGCCGAGGGAGGAACGGGTTTCCTCCGCTCCCTCCCAGACCCACCATCGGAAACACCGGTGGTCTCTGTCTTGGCACCGAGGAAAGCGGCGACGACGCCTGTCCTCGTCTTCTTCCTCCTCGGAGGAAAGACTTCAACACAAATTGCGTCAACGTGCGAGGACTTGATGTGGCAGCAACTCCTTCTGACTGGGAACAAGCCGACCCCGTCATCTTCCCTGGCCATTAAGTGGCTGTCATCGGAACGGCCGAAACAACCCCTTGTGGTTATTGAGGAGCCCAAACCGGCACCGGTTGTTCGGCCGAAACCAGCTGCGCCACCCATTGTGGTGGAACCCCCGCCTCCACAACCTAAATCTGGGGCTCCGACCGAGGATTCTCGGTCGGGTCAGGGGTTGCCCCATCGGTTGTCAGTCACCCTCACTCCCGATCGTCCTCGGCAAGTGGAGGGTGGCTCAGGCCCTAGGCAGCTGTTCGCAGACTCCTTGGAGTCTGATGATGACTCTTCCCTGTTCTCCAGGCCCCTGGACCTGGAGTCGTCCACTGGGGGACAGTCGGTGGACAAGAGCCCATCCTCGTTCATGGATTTGCTTCGGCTCATCTCAGAATCTACTGGGATGAAGCTTGAACTGGTGTCTAAGACTGCCAAGTATCCCCTTACGGAGATACAGGACCGAGGGGATTCTCCCACGGAGGCCTTTCCAGTGGCTGAAGCCATTGTTGGCCCAGCTTTGGAGTTACGGCAGCGGCCGGCTTCTTGTCCTGCTCTTTCAGCCAGGATGGCCAGGAAGTACGCGGTCCCCACAGGTTCATTATCCGGTTTTCGGAGCACCCCCCTGCGGAAGGGCTTCTGACCGATAGTGTTTTCCCGCGTTCCAGGAACACCAGGGACGTGGACAAGCCTCCTGACAAAGAGTCCAAGAAGCTGGACTACGCCGGGTGCAAAGTGTATGTTGCGTCCTCCCTAGGCCTTCGTCAAGCCAGTTTGGCTGTACTTGTGGCACACTTTTCCCACGCCCTTATGGGCTCCCTGGATGAGGTGATCTCTCATCTCCCGACTGACCTCCAGACTACGGTCAAGCAGGTGCGGGATCAGTGAAGGCGGTGGTGAAGCAGCAGCTCCAAACTGCTCTTGATATTGGAGACTCTTGTGCCTGGTCAGTAGCGGCCGCAGTGGCCATGTGCCGCAGAGCTTGACTGCGGATCTCCACCTTCACGGCGGATACCCAGCACAAGCTGGCAGACGTCCCCTTACTGGGTACCGACTTGTTCGGTCCCGGGGTGGAGGGCCCTTTGCAGAGGATCGAGAAGCCCAGTGCCACCTTGGATTGGGTCACGTCTGCCCAGAAGGACAAAGGCCGCCAGCAGCAGCGTAAGCCTTTTCGGCCTTCTGCCCCTGTGGCACATCAGGGCCAGCAGGCTCGCACTTGGCACCCCAAAGCCAAGCCTGCAGTTTCCTCCAGCAGGAAGCCGGTAGGGAAAGGCCCGGGAGGTCCCTCGGCTGGTCCCTCCTCCAAGCCTGCCCAGTGACGGGTTGAGGGGTGTTGCTCCCAGCCTCGTCGTTCCCCCGTGGGGGGGACGGCTCCGCAACTTTCTTTCCGCCTGGTCCGCTATCACCATGGACCACTGGGTGTTGGAAGTGGTAGGAAAGGGTCTGCCTCTGGAATTCAAGCAGACCTCACCCTTCCGAGCCGTTGCCCCATGGTGGGCTATGGGGTCCACGGCCTCTCTATCGGCCTATTGAGCCGACATTGCCCTGCTCCTCCAGAAGGAGGTGATCAGGGAGGTGGCGGATCTTCCACCAGACCCAAGGTTTGTGTCCTGGTATTTCCTGGTTCCGAAACAGATTGGGGGTGGGGGCTGGCGCCCATTCTGGACCTGCACGATCTGAACAGGTTCCTAAGGTCTCGAACCTTCAGGATGGTCACTCTGGCTCAGATCATTCCATCCTTGGAACGAGGTGTGTGGTTCTGTTCTCTGGACCTCCAGCACACATTCTTTCACGTCCCAATCCGTCCGTCCAACCAGCGATTCCTCCGCTTCAGGGCAGAGGGGTCCATTTACGAGTTCCGGGCCATGCCCTTCGGCCTCTCTCCAGCTCCCAGGGTCTTCACCAAATGCATGGCAGTGGTGACAGCATTCCTGCGGCACTGAAGGGTCTGGGTGTACCTTTACCTGAACGACTGGCTGATTGTGGCCTCCTCCAGACCAGAGGTGGAGCAGTCCAGGGATCTGGCCTTCCAGGTTTGCTCTCAAGTTGGCCTCCTCATCAACGAGGCCAAATCGGAACTCGTGCCAAAGCAGGTGATTCAATTCATCGGGGCAGAGCTAGACTCTTTTCGAGCCAAAGCATGGCTCCCAGTGGACAGGGCCGAGGCTCTTTCCTGCTTTGCCCAGTCATTTCAGGTTGGGCAATTACGCCCTGCCTGGGACTTCCTGGGCCTCATGGCGGCCTTCGCCAGCGTGGTCCGTTGGGCCCGTTGGCACATGCGTCCCCTACAGTGGGGACTGGCCAGTCAATGGTCACAGCGCTCCGGTCCTTTGAACTGGCCAGTGGCAATGACCCAGGAGATGTGGAATGCTCTCCAGTGGTGGATCGTTCCAGCTCATCTGCAGGAGGGCATCCCGTTTGTCCGCCCCGAACTGACAGTCACTCTATCGACCAACGCACCTCTGATGGGTTGGGGTGCCCATCTGGGGGAGCACAGAGCTCATGGTCTCTGGTCCTCTTGGGAGTCCCGATGCCACATCAACCTGCTGGAGCTTGGAGCGGTCCAACTAGCCCTCACTGCCTTTGCTCTGTTTGTACGGGGTCAAGTGGTCTAGGTCCAGACGGACAATACCACGACCATGTACTACCTAAACCGCCAGGGCAGGACACGCTCCATGCCTCTGTGCAAGGAAGCTCTCCGCACTTGGTTCCTCGTGCGCAGCCTGGAGGTGGATCTCCTAGCCATCTATGTGGCAGGAGCCTCCAACACTCTGGCCGATGCCCTAAGCTGGATAGGAAATGCGTCTCACGAGTGGTCACTCCTGCCGGAGGTGGTACATGATCTGTTTTCCACTGGGGCACGCCTCAGGTGGACCTGTTTGCCTCCAGGGAGAATGTGAAGCTGAGGCTGTTTCATGCCCACCCCCCTCAGCAGGGCTCGCTGCAGGGAGATGCCTTCTCGAGGCCGTGGACCCCGGGTCTCTTCTACGGCCTTTCTCCCATTTCCCTTGATCCACAAGGTGCTTCTCAAGGCGAGGAGGGACAAGGTGCAGGTGATTCTTGTAGCCCTGGACTGGCCTCGCCATTTCTGGTATCCAGATCTCCTCAGCCTCAGCTCCAGGCTCCCGAGGCGGCTCCCAGCCTGCCCACACCTGATCTCAGTCAACCAAGGAAGGTTCTCCACCTGGACCTTCAATCCCTGCACCTGACGGCCTGGTTCCTGAGCAGCTAGAGTTCCAGGCCTTGGGTATTTCCGACGAGGTCCTCAACGTTGTTGAGGCATCCCGTAAGGAGTCGACCAGGAAATGATACGCCTTCAGATGGAAGAGGTTCTCCATTTGGCATCAGGGTAAGGGGTTGGACCCCTCCTCCTGCTCCTTGGCCAGCATTCTGGACTACCTGTGGTCCCTTTCTCAGCTAGGGCTTCGGTCGACGACCCTAAAGGTGCACCTGGCAGCTATTTCTGCCTACCGGGCACAGGCCGGGAAGCAGTCGGTGGCACAGGAGAAGGTGGTCGGACACTTTTTCAAAGGCCTTGATCACATATCCCCTCCGGTGTGAGAACCTCCACCTCTGTGGGATCTACTGCTGGTATTGGCTAAGCTCCATGGGCAAGCCATTCGAAACCGATGCACAGGTGTGACATCTCTCACCTGTAAGTGAAGACCGCCTTCTTGGTGGCTATCACGACATTCAGAAGGATGGAAGAGCTCCAGGCACTTTTCATCGAGTCTCCTTATCTGGTCTTCTACAGGGACAAGGTTGTCCTGCCCCCTCACCTGAAGTTCCTTCCAAAGGTGGTGTCGGAGTTTCACCTTAACCAGGTGTTGACTCTGCCAGTGTTCTACCCCAGTCACACCTCGGAGGCCGAATACAGACCCCATACTTTGGACCATAGAAGAGTGCTGCCTTATTATAAGGAGCAAACGGCTGAAGTTCGGGGAGAGGTTCGCCAGCTGTTTGTCACCTGTGCTGAAGCCGCACCTGGCAGAACTGCAGCCAAGTGGACGATAGACAGGTGGGTCACCTCCTGCATAGATCTCTGCTACAGGTTGGCGGGCATGGAGCCTCCCAGAGGGATAAGAGCTCATTCTACCCACCATACTGCTGTATCGGTGGTTGCTCCCAGGGATGTCCCTATCCAGGAAATCTGCAGGGCTGCTACCTGGAAGTCAGCACACACCTTCATTACCCATTACCACATAGACCTTGAGTCACGCCGGGATGCTGGTTTTGGGACCTCGGTTCTCCGGTCCTTGTTTCCTAAATAGGGGGTTGTGCGCCTTGCCTCCCTCCTCCCGGAGAACTGCTAGGAGTCTGCCAGTAAGTGTGGCTTGAACAACATATCCATGTCCCTAGAAATACAGGTTCTAGGGACATGGATATGTTGTTCATCCACACTCATTGGCAGGTATCCTTGCCGCTTTAAATCTTGCCGGAAGGTCTTCAAGCTTGCTCCTCCCACCCACCCGGGTGGTATAACTCTCGCTCCTCCCCATGACGCCAGATCTTCCTTACCGCTTGGAAGCTCAGGTTCCCTCCTTAACGCTCTGCGTTTGAGACTGGTTCCTATTTCTCCGTTTGCGGATTTAAAAATAAATTTTGCGTAAAAGACTTCAGTCTTCGATCCCTCGCGGCTGCGATGGACAAATCGACTCCCGGATTTCGGAGATGCCAATGCGGGCAGAAGATGTCTCGGACGGATCCACACTCCACGTGTGTCTACTGCTTAGGCCTTGAGCACGACCCGCAGGCTTGCGACCTGTGCTCATCTTTCTCCGCCCTCGTCCTGAAGACCGTGCTGCCGATTGCAGCTGGCCGTCCCGAGCGCGTTCCCTCGGTGAAGTCCAAGGAGGCCCGGTTGGCGGTGTCCGCGGCGGCGGGCTCGGCGGATCAGCTCGAGCGGATGACCGCCCTCGAAGAGGAGGCGGCGCGGGCCGTATCTTCCTCTGCCGCGGCATTTATCCCGCTCTCTCTGGGTTCTTCCTACACGGCTTCTTTTAAGGAGCTTTGTCTGTCCCTCTCCATTAAGGGAGAAGGGTCTACGTCTGCTGGACCTTATTCTCGGTCCAAAAAGAAGGACAGGGGTAAGTCCCTCCGTCGACGCTCTTGGGAGCGGGAAAGGTCCCTCTCCCCGAGTCGTCGACCGTCGGCTTCGATCGGCGATCCGCCGCCACTGGCCTCATGGTGTCCCCTGTCAGGTCAGTTGACCGAGACTCCCACTGGCCAGTCGAGATTTTTCTCGACCCGTTGAACGGTGCCTTTCTTAGCAGCCGAGATTCCCTCTCCCGGTTCCCCGGGAGGAATTGAGGATCCCGTGGGCTCGCCTGTGCCTCGGTTCGGAGCCTCGGATGGACCATCCGAGCGAAGGGAGTGCGGTCCGGCCGACACCTCCCGCACCGACCTCGGAAATTCCGGGACTCTCGGTCTCTGTTCGGACCTCTTGCAGGTCCAGCCGATCCCACCCTCATGGCGGTCTCGGTCTCGGCACATGATGGCGGCGTCGCGCCTCGTCCTCGTCCTCCTCCTCGGACGAGGGCTTCACGTAAATTACGTCGGATGCGAGGACCTTATGTTGCAACAGCTCCTCCTGGCCGGGAGTAAGCCGACCCGTCGCCTTCCCGCCAAGCACAAGGGTTGTCACCGAGTGGCTGACACAACCCCACTTATCCGAGGAGCCTATACTCAGGCCGGTTGTTCGGCCAAAACCAGCTGCTCCACCGATTTCGGTGGAACCTCCGCCTCCACAGCCACCAATTGGGGCTCCGACCAAGGATTCTCGGTCGGCTAAGGGTCTACCCCATCGGCTGTCAGTTACTCTCACTCCGGACCGACCTTGGCAGGTGAAGGTGGCTAGTCCAGAGAGCAGCTCTTGAGACTCTTCCGAGTCCAAGATGATTCCTCCTTTCTCCAAGCGACTGGACTTGGAGTCTTCAGGAGGTCAGTCAATGGACGATAGCCTGTCGTCCTTCCTAGGACTGCTTCGCTCATCTCGGAGTCCACCGGGATGGAGCTGAACCTGTTTCCAACCGGCCAGGTGTCCCCTCACGGAGATTCTGGACCGAGGGTTCTCCGACGGAGGCCTTTCCGTGGCCGAGGCCATGCAGTGGTCCGGCACTGGAGCTTGGTGGCGCCCTGCTTCCTGCCCTGCGCCTTGGCCAGGATGGCCAGGAAGTATCACGGTCCCCAGGTTCCTTGTCGGTTTTGAACACCCTCTGCTGAGGGGTTGGTTACCGACAACGTTTTCATGCCGGCGCAGCATGATGTGGACAACCCTCCTGACAAGGAGTCCAAGAAATTGGACTATGTCGGGCGAAAAGTCTACGCTATGTCTCTTCCGCCTTCGCCAGGCCAGTCTGGCCGTCCTCATGGCACATTTTTCTCATGCCCTGTTGGGCTCCCGGATGAGGTCATCCTCATCTTCCCGCCGATCTGCAGACTACGGTTAAGCAGGTGCGGGACCAGGGCAGGGCAGTGGCCAAACAGCAGCTCCAGACTGCTTTGGATATGGGGACTCATGCGTGCCAGATCGGTGGCGGCCGAGTGGCTATGTTGCCATGGCTTGGCTGAGGATATCCACCTTTACTTGATACCCAGCACAAGTTGGCGGATGTTCCCTTTTGGGACTGACCTCTTCGGCCCTGGGGTGGAAGGTCACCTGCAGAGGATCGAGAAGTCCAATGCTACCTTGGACTCGGTCTCTTCCGCTCAGAAGGACAAGGCCGCGAACCACAGCTAAGCCCTTTCGTCCTTCAGCCTCGGCGCCCGCCCAGCAGCATCCGGGCCAGCAGGCTCGGCTTGGCATCCCAAACCCAAGCCCCGGCTTCCTCTAACAGGAGGCAGGGAGGAAAGGCCCAGGAGGTCCCTCGGCGGTCTCTCCTCCAAGCCTGCCCAGTGACGGGCTGAGGGTGTCGCCCCATTCCCGCCACTACTCCTGGGTCCCCGTGGGGGCATGCCCTGCACTTCCCGCCTGGTCCTGCTGTTACCACGGACAGGTGGGTCTTGGAGGTGGTGGGAAGAGGCCTGCCTCTGGAATTCGAGCAGGCACCACCCTTCAGAGCCGTCGCCCCTCGGGGGGGCTTCGGGGTCCCCAGCCTCACTGGCGGCTTGTCGAGCCGACATCGTTCTCCTCCTCCAGAAGGAGGTGATAAGAGAGGTGGCGGACCCTCCTTCAGACCCAGGGTTTGTGTCCAGGTACTTCCTGGTTCCGAAACGGACGGGGGGCTGGCGCCCATTCCTACCTCACACTCCTAAACAAGTTCCTAAGGTCTCGAACCTTCAGGATGGTCACTCTGGCTCAGATAATACCATCCTTGGAATGCGGGTGTGGTTCTGCTCTCTGGACTTGCAGGACGCGTTTTCACGTCCCTATCCGTCCGTCTCACCAGAGATTCCTTCGCCTCCAGCGGAAGGATCCTTTCAGTTCCAAGCCATGCCCTTGACTTGTCTCCAACTCAGCAGGTCTTCACCAAATGCGTCGGCAGTGGTGACAGCATTCCGTGGCGCCGAGGGTCCGGGTGTACCCTTACCTGGACGACTGGCTGATAGCAGCTCCCCTCCAGGAAGGAGGCGGAGTGGTCCAGAGATCTGGCCCTCCAGGTCTGCTCTCAACTGGGCCTCCTTATCAGCGAGGCCAAGTCGGAACTCAAGCCAAAGCAGGTGATTCTATTCATCGGGCGCAGCTCGACTCTTCGAGCCAGAGCTGCCCCGGCGGACAGGGCCGGGTTCTTCCTCCTTGCCCGATCATTTCTGGTTGGAAATTGCGCCTGCCGGGACTTCCTGCGCCCTGGGTCTCATGGCGGCCTGCACCAGCGTGGTCCGTTGGGCCCGCTGGAACATCGCGCCCCTTCAATGGGGACTGGCCAGCCAGTGGTCATAACGCCACGATCCTTTGGACCAGCTTGTGCCGGTGACACAGGGGATGTGGGAGCGCTCTCAGTGGTGGACCATTCCAGATCATTTGCAGGAGGGCATCCCGTTCGTCTGCCCGAGGCAGCGGTCTCTCTATCGACCGATGCCCCTCTCTGATGGGTTGGGGTGCCCATCTGGGGGACACCGGGCTCATGGCCTCTGGTCCCCGGAGTCGATGCCACATCAACCTGCTGGAGCTCCGGCGGTCCGCCTAGCTCTCACCGCCTTTGCTCCGTTTCTCGGGGTCAAGTGGTCCGGAGTCAGGCGGAAAACCACGACCATGTTCTATCTAAACCGCCAGGGCGGGACGCGCTCCATGCTTCTATGCAAGGAAGCTCTCCGCATTTGGTCACTCGTGCGCAGCCTGGAGGCGGATCTCCTAGCCATTCATGTGGCAGGAGCCTCCAACACCCTGGCCGATGCCCTGAGCCGGATAGGGGCTGCATCCCACGAGTGGTCTCTCCTGCCGGAGGTAGTACAGCATCTGTTCTCCCTTTGGGGCACACCTCAGGTGGACCTGTTTGCCTCCAGGGAGAACGCGTAGCTGAGACTGTTCCATGCCCGCCCCCCTCAGCAGGGCTCGCTGCAGGGGGATGCCTTCTCGAGGCAGTGGACCCCGGGCCTCTTTTACGCCTTTCCCCCATGTCCCTTGATCCACAAGGTGCTTCTCAAGGCGAGGAGGGACAAGGCGCAGGTGATTCTAATAGCCCCAGACTGGCCTCGCCAGTTCTGGTACTCAGATCTCCTCAGTCTCAGCTCCAGGACTCCGCGGCAGCTTCCAGCTCGCCCGGACCTGCTCTCAGTCAATCAGGGGAAGGTGTTCCATCCAGACCTTCAATCCCTGCACCTGACGGCCTGGTTCCTGAGTGGCTAGAGTTCCAGGCCTTGGGTCTTTCCGACGGGGTCCTCAATGTAGTTGAGGCGTCCCGTAGAGTCGACCAGAAAATGTTATGCCTTCAAATGGAAAGGTTTTCCATTTGGTGTCAGAACAAGGGCTTGGACCCTTCCTCCTGTTCCTTGGCAAGCATCTTGGACTATTTATGGTCCCTTTCTAATCAAGGGCTTAGGTCGACGACCCTAGGGTGCACCCTGGCAGCCATCTCTGCTTGCAGGCGCGGGCCGGGAAGCAGTCGATTAGCGCAGGAGAAGGTGGTCCGCTTTCCAAAGGCCTGATCACATTTCCTCCAGTGCGGGAACCCCACCTCCGTGGATCTACTGCTGGTATTGGCAAGCTCATGGGCAAGCTATTCAACCTATGCACAGGTGTGCTCTCTCACCTGTCGTGGAAGACCGCCTTCTTGGTGGCTATCACGTCAGCCAGAAGGATGGGAGAGCTCCAGGCGCTTTCCATCGAGTCTCCTTACCTGGTCTTCCACAGGGACAAGGTTGTCCTGCGCCCCCACCCGAAATTCCTTCCGAAGGTGGTGTCGGAGTTTCACCTTAACCAGGTGTTGACTCTGCCGGTGTTCTACCCCAATCACACCTCGGAGGCCGAATATAGGCTCCATACTTTGGACCCTAGAAGGGCGCTCGCCTATTACAAAGAGTGCACGGCTGAAATTCGGGGAGAGGTTCGCCAGCTGTTTGTCACCTACGCTGAAGCCGCATCTGGCAGACCTGCAGCCAAGCGGACGATAAGCAGGTGGGTCACTTCCTGCATAGATCTCTGCTATAAGTTGGCGGGCATGGAGCCTCCCAGAGGGATAAGAGCTCATTCTACCCGCCATACTGCTGCAACGGTGGCTGCTTCCAGGGACGTCCCTATCCAGGAAATCTGCAGGGCTGCTACCTGGAAGTCAGCAAACACCTTCATTACCCATTACCACATCGACCTTGAGTCACGCCGGGATGCTGGTTTTGGGGCCTCGGTTCTCCAGTCTCTCTTTCCCAAGTAAGTATTGGGGTGCCTCTTGCCTCCCTCCTCCCGGAGAACTGCTAGAGTCTGCCAATGAGTGGTGGATGAACAACATATCCATGTCCCTAGAAATACAGGTTACTCACCTGTAACAGGAGTTCTAGGAATGGTATATGTTGTTCATCCACACGACCCACCCGACCTCCCCGGCTTCGACGCACAACCTGAGCTTCCAGCGGGCCAGATCTGGCGTCATGGGGCGGAGCCGAGAGTTATACCACCCGGGTGGGTGGGAGGAGCAAGCTTGAAGACCTTCCGGCAAGATTTAAAGCGGCAAGGATATCTGCCAATGAGTGTGGATGAACAACATATACCATTCCTAGAACTCCTGTTACAGGTGAGTAACTTTGTATTTACTCACTTAGAACGGAGTTCTTAGGAATGCATGTTGTTCATCCACAACCCACCCGGCCTCCCGGCCGTGATGCACAACCTGGCTTCCAGCGGGCTAGATCTGGCGTCATGGGGCGGAGCCGAGAGTTTTACCACCCGGGTGGGTGGGAGGAACCAGCTTGAAGACCTTCTGGCAAGATTTAAAGCGGCAAGGAACCTGCCATGAAGTGTGGATGAACAACATATACCATTCCTAGAACTCCTGTTATAGGTGAGTAACCTGTATTTCTTTCCCACTAAGCAATAAGGTATGCCTCTTTTTCCTCTGTCTTTGAAAGTTCCTCTGTACGGAGGATTTCTGTCCGATTAGACATAGGAGGGCGGTCATCTTTCCTTCCATTTTGTAAGTTATTATAAATGAAGGGAAAGTGTAGAGGGGTCAAGGGTCATGTCCTTAGGGAGCACCAGAGGAGGTATTAAGGACCAGGGTTGGGAGGGGCTGGGACCATGTACATATCAGTCGAGAGTTCCCTAAAGCATGTCAAATAATTTAATACAAGGCTCTCTGCCTGGTCTATTTAAATCCGCCATTATAAGTCCTTGGAGAAGCCAATTCTGAGAGGAAAGATTATGAGCTTGTAAGGCATCAGCTTATTTATATCTTGTTTTAGTCAATTGCCCTCCTTCATTTATTATATATCTCTTAGGGGCATGAGCAGCTGTCGCACGAGTCCCCATAAGCCACCCTGTATCCTTAGCAGCATCCCCCCCCCCCATAGGCACTTAATCCAGGTCTGCCCACGAAGTTCCCTCATCAGCCATGTTATCCCAGTTATAGCTCATTTTTTATCTCAATCCAGTCTGAGAGCCAAACTGTTGGATCTCTTTCAAAAATCTCCCCCAGAGATGGAATGGTCGAGGGAGCAGCAGGACGCTGTCGTTGTTGCAAGCTGACCGAAATCGCTCCGTGAGGGTCTGTTCCTTCCTGCTGTCTGTTGGGTGTCCCATTCATTTAGAAGGCCTCTTGACTGCAGCTTCTGACTGGCTTCCTCTGCTGATGTAAATGTTAGTCCCCGAGGGGAAAGCCACCACCAGTTTAGCTGGATGGATGTTTTAAAGTTTAGCTTATTTAGGGGAAGGCATGGGAACAGTGGGGATATATTTCCTCCTTAGTCTCTGGGTGATGGGAGCATAATCATTGTCGAAGAGGATCCGTTTGTTGTTGAACATTAAAGATTTATGGGCCCAGGCTTTCTGAAGTAGGGTCTCCTTGATTGAAAAGTTTAGAAACCGAACTATAATTGAGCAGGGGCGAGCCTCAGAGTGTAGTTTTGATCCGAGAGCTCGGTGGGCCCGCTCTTTGTCAATGGGCAAGTCTGGGCCTAAGTCCAGGGTAGTGCAAAGAAACTGGTCCAAGAAAGCCTACATATCAGAGCCCTCCTTATCCTCTGGAATCCTGTATATTCGTAGGTACTTCCTCCTACCTCTATTTTCGGCATCTTCCTGCCGTTTAATTATTTTTATTTGGTTTAGTGCCACCTCTTGTACCGCCATCTCTAAAATCTCAAGGCGGCTGGTGTTAGCTGTTATTTGTGTGTCTGCGACATCGAGGCGAGTCTGCAGTGCCCCCAGGTCAGAGAGAAGGTCCGATATTGCCTCCTTCATCTCCGATAGAAATTCCTGGATTGCTAGTAGGATTGGCTTGTTGGTGTTAGCGGTAGCTGCTTTACCACTGGTATTTTTGTGTTGCTGCTCTGCCCTGGATCTTTTGTTTTCCTCCCCGGAGGCCATCTGTACTGTTTCCCCAGGTTGGGCTGTCGTGTCTGGGCCATAGCTGCTGGTAGGCGGGAGGGCTGCAAAGCGGTTAAATGTCTCTATTGGCATGCAGAACGATCAATCTTTTTAGTAAGTAGCTCCGATTCAGTTTTTATTGCAAATTAAATTTTTTTGTGGTGTTTTTCCAGACGATTCAGGTTGTAAAATTCCAGATCTGGGGAGAGCTCAGTCACCATGCTGCTCACCGCTCCATAGCACCACCGGAAGTCCCGAATTTTAGGATTTTTTTAACCGACCCGTGACAGGGTTGGAACCGATAAGTTTGTAGTCGCCTGGCCTAACCGCTGTTTTGGGTGACTTTATGTTGAAGGCATGTCTGAGAAACCCAAAAAGAAAACTGGACCCACTGGGTTTCAGCACTGTACCGAATGTAAGGTGGCCTTTGCCAAGGTCGATCCTCACCTCGTGTGTGTGTGTGTGTGTGTGTGTGTGTGTGTGTGTACTGTCTGGGGTTTGACCACCTCAAAGAAGACTGCCAAATATGCAGAAACTTTTCCAGAGCCACTCTGGAAAAACATTTGAATAGACTATGGGAGAGGGAGGCCAAGAAGTCTGCTGATCGGTATGGCCAGCCCGGTTTGGTTGCGACCGAACTTGAAGAGGTGCCCACTGACCATGACACTTTGGGCAAATGGAGCCGATTCTATGGAATCAGTTCCGGTAAAAGAAAAGAAAATCAGCCGGTTCGGATCCGGCTTCCTGTGGGCTGAGTGCTGAGGAGATAGCGAAAGCGATTTCCATAGTTCAGTTTTGGTTCAAAGCAGACTGGTTCGGTCGGAAATGTCTGCTTCAGACATAGATCCTGAAACTTACTATGAGGGCGATTGGGAGGAGGAGGAAAATTATGATGAAGAGGATGAGGGCCTAGATGGGCCGGTAGAACCTGACATCTCCCCAGACAGGCCCTCTCCGGTTTCTTCTCCCATGCTTTCTGAGTTCCCTTCCCATTTTTTGTTTTACAAGAAAGTGGCTGAGACTCTTCAGCTTCCTCTGGAAGAGGCTGAACAGGATCAGTAAGAACCTGACTATTTAGAAATGATAGATGTACCAGAGTCAAAAAGGGTGTCTATCCCCTTACACAAATCCTTGGGGAAGCAGACACAAAAAATAACCTCATAGTCTTCAGGTGAAGCTACCTCTGGCTGCAAGCTGCAACACTGGACTTAAGATTTGCAAGAAAGCGAGCAGTGCTCACAACAGAGGGAGGTGAACCTTACAATTTGCAATTGTCTTTGGTTTAAGCAGATTCCTTAGGAAAGTTAATATTCTTCAGGTGGAGGATACTTCTAACTGAAGGGTGAAATAAGGAACTTAGAATTAGCAGAAAAGGCAGACTTTGAATCAACAGAGGGAGGTGGAGTTTGCTTTACTTGTTACAAGTGTTAAGATTTTACTGTTTTCTGTGTTTCTGCCCTTCTGACTTGATTTGAGTTAGTGATTGACTGACTGTTTGCATTGCAATATTTGTAATACTGTGAGTATTCACTGGGCTAAGAATTTGTCATAAGCCCTGAATTGAGAGCAGGTTACAGGCTGTGTATTGGACCCAGACAGTACCTAGGGGTGCAAACTGGTTTTTCTTTTGTTTACCTCAGTGTGCCTTATAAGGCCAAGCCAGACTGTGTCAGGAAGTGCTTACATCACAGCTACTTAACAGCCAATAGCTCTGGAAGAATCTTTCAGACCTTGATAAAAGTACTAATTTTAGCAGGCTCATCAGATAACCTCATAGTCTTCAGGTGAAGCTACCTCTGGCTGCAAGCTGCAACACTGGACTTAAGATTTGCAAGAAAGCAAGTAGTGCTCACAACAGAGGGAGGTGAACCTTACAATTTACAATTGTCTTTGGTTAGAAGCAGATTCCTTAGGAAAGTTAATATTCTTCAGGTGGAGGATACTTCTAACTGAAGGGTGAAATAAGGAACTTGAATTATCAGAAAAGGCAGTCTTTCAGTCAACAGAGGGAGGTGGAGTTTGCTTTACTTTTGTTACAAGTGTTAAGGTTTTCAGTGCAGGAAGAGTTTAAACCCACATAGGCTGAATACTGTTTTCTGTGTCTGCCCTTCTGCACAGCTGCGTGTTTTGGGGCTGACTGTTTTCAGAGCACAAGTCACCAGGCTCTCTTGGGGCTGGGGAGGTTTACCTGTGTCTGACTTGGATGTTTGGATTTTTCTCTGTTTGATTAGCAGGGTATTTTCTCTGTCAAATTGGTTTGAAGCAGTATTACAAATTGTCGTGTATGGCATCTTACTGACAGGAAGGCACTCATCGCATCAGTAGGTCAGAGCGTTTAGCTGATTGTTTCGTGAGGGCACAGTTTAGGCCCAACCCCTTCCCACCCATCACCCCACCCACCCCTGGAAATAGTTCATTTATACCTGGGGTTCTGACATCATTTCCTCAAGAGGGCAGGGTACATATCACTGTCATATCCTGTCTAGCACACTGCACTGACAATATAAGCATACACATTATATAAATACATATATTTCTATATAACGCACTAATCACACGCCACACACACAAAAAAAGGTAGACAGTTATGTGGTGAGTAGTACAATGTAATCGGGGGCAGCAGTCTTCCGGGAGTCTTTCTGGAGGCTGAGATGCTTCCCTGTTTGCAGACAACTATCTGCCCTGAGGGAGGAAGTTGCCCGTCTTCAGGCCGCACTGGACAGTGGCAAGGGAACCTCCCCCTTCCAGGGAGCACCAGAGCTACCAGAGGTTGCGAAGAAAGCACAGCAGTTGGACCACAGTGGGCTCAGGGAGGGTAAGGGTGGTGGAACAGAGGCACACCCAGTCAGTTGTTCCACTCCACAATCCATACACCATTCTGGGGGAGCATAGTTCCCCTATGGATGCATCCGCAGAGGAGACTAAGGAGGGTGCAGACAACTGTCACAAGGGAGGCCCTCAGGAAGGAGACAGAGGGCACCACAGGAAAGAAAGCAGCTCCTGGTGGGGACTCAATTATTAGGGGATAGAACTGGGGGAGCAGGAAAACTGAAGTAAGGTGCCTGCCTGGTGCCATGGCTTGGAGGGACAGGAAGCGCATCCTTAGGATCACGAGAACAGTTGCACGGGAGTCTGAGCTAGACGTCATTGTCCACCTAGGGACAAATGACTTAGCTCATCATGAGATTAGAGCAGTGCAGAAGGACTTTGTAGAGTTGGGGAGAGGCTTAAGACAAGTAGCACACACAGTATCCTTCTCAGAGGTGCTGCCTGTCGGTGGCATGGGTGAGGCGAGGGTACTTTGCACCATGCAGTTTAACAAATGGTTGAAAAAATGGTGTGGAGCACAGGGGTTTGGCTTCACTGGGGACTGGGGTTCCACCTGGAGGGACACCAGCCTACACTGCAGGATGGTCTGCATCTGTCCAGGAAGGGAACAAGTCTTTTGGGCAATCGGTTTAAATGCTTCATTGGCAAGCCTTTAAACTAGTCAAGGGGGGAGGCACTGATAAGCAGCAGGAAAATCCCAGCCTCCCCCTACAAAACAGGGTACTAAATGAGAAAAAGACCAAAGTAGAAAGGTCAGTGGGGGATGCCCCTACAGAAGGTAAAGCCATCAAAAAATGGAGAGCAGTGAGTACCAATGCCCGTAGTCTGGGTAACAAGCTTCCTGAATTAGTGGCCTTGATGGAGGAGGAAGATCTGGATATCGTGGCAGTCACAGAAACATGGTACACACAGAACCATGCCTGGGACGTAAACATACCAGTATACACTATCTACAGGAGGGACAGGGAGGGTAAAAGAGGAGGAGGAGTAGCTCTCTACATAAGAGAAGAAATCAAAGCAACAGAACAAAAGGGTAAACAGGGAGGAGAAGAAGCACTGTGGGTCAATTTGGAGGCAGGTAATGGCACCACAACCGCATTGGGGTTAGATACAGACCTCTCTCAGGGGAGAAATGGACAAGGAAATGATAGAAAGTATACTAGAATGGCAGATAAAAGGAGATATTGCTGATGGGTGATCTGAATATGCCAGATGTTAACTGGAGTGCAGTTGCAGCAGCCACTTCTAAGAGTGGGTTATTCTAGATGCCCTACAGGGGGCATGCCTTAGACAACTAGTATTGGAACCCACTCGAGAGGGAGCAATCTAGACCTGGTCCTCTCAAATGGAGATGGAGAGAGGATCACAGATGTAGAAGTGGGTAGCCATCTGGGAACTAGCGACCACCGAACAGTATGGTTCACAATAAACACAGCAATAGAGTCAAGCCAACAAAGGCAAAAGTACTGGACTTCAGGAGGGCTGACTTTGACAAATGGGTGAGTGCCAAGGAATGCATTAGCAAATGGGCAGGAAGGAGGGGTGGAAGAACAATGGGAATAATAAAACTGCCATCACAGAGGTAACAAGCCTTTGTGTGAAGCAAATAAACAAAACAAAACAATGTAAGAAATCACTATGGTTCTCAAAGGAGGTGGCAGTGAAGGTTCAAGAGAAAAAGAAAGCATTCAGAAAGTACAAGGAATCACAGAAGGAACAGGACAGAGAAGTGCATCAGTTAAAGCAAAAGGAAGCTGGGAAGGCAGTCAGAAGAGCAAAGGCCCAAACTGAGGAAAAGATAGCCAACTCAGTTAAGAATGGGGATAAAACCTTTTTTAGGTACATCAGGGAGCGAAGGAAGACTAAGGGAGGGCTTAATAAAGGGGAAGGGGGTGGGCAGAGGGTGACTGTGAAAAGGCAGAGATACTAAACAAATATTTTTGCTCAGTATTTACAAACGAAGAGGGGGAGGTACCTAAAACAAACAATAGAAACACACTGAATACAGAAGTTGATACTAGCCCATTTACAGAAGAAAGGGTCTTGAAAGAACTCTTAAAACTGAAGGTGGACAAAGCCATGGGACCTGATGGGATTCATCCCAGAATTTAAAAGAACTAAGGGTAGAACTAGTGACACCACTGACTACCCTCTTTAACAAATCATGGGAGGATGGGGTGGTACCTGAGGACTGGAGGAGGGCGATGTGATTCCCCTTCACAAAAGTGGGAGCAGGGCAGAAGTGGGAAACTACAGACCAGTTAGTTTAACCTCAGTGATAGGGAAAATGATGGAATCACTTCTGAAGGAAAGAATTGTCGAGTACCTGGAGGCCAGAGGGGCACAGGACCCAAGGCAGCATGGATTCACAGCGGGAAGGTCATGCCAGACAAATCTAATAGATTTCTTTGACTGGGTGACCAAAGTAGTAGATCAGGGAGGGTCTGTGGACATGGCCTACTTAGACTTTAGCAAGGCATTTGACTCAGTTCCACACAAAAGATTAATATACAAGTTAGTCAGCCTGGGAGTGGGGGTCCCAAGATGATAGCCTGGGTAAAGAATTGGCTGGAGAATAGGACACAGAGGGTAATAGTAAATGGAGTCCACTCTGATGAAAGGGGGGTTACTAGTGGGGTGCCGCAGGGTTCAGTATTAGGACCGGTCCTCTTCACTTACTTTGTAAGCGACATTGCAGACGGACTGGAAGGAAAAGTGTGTCTCTTTGCAGATGACACAAAGATCTGCAACAGAGTTGATGCACAAGGTCGGGTGGAAAGGATGAGGAGGGACCTGTCAAGGTTAGAGGAATGGTCAAATGTATGGCAGCTTAGATTTAATGCTAAGAAGTGCAAGGTAATGCACCTGGGAAACAAAAACCCAGGGGAAGAGTACACAATGGGGGGTGAGATACTAACAACAACAAAAATGGAAAGGGACCTGGGGGTAGTAATATCAGATGACTTAAAAGGTGGGCAAGCAATGTGAGAGGGCAGTAAGGAGGGCTGGGGGGGTACTGGGATGCATAGGGAGAGGCATCACCAGTAGAAAACAGGAAGTTGTTATCCCTCTGTACAGACAGCTGGTGAGACCCCATCTGGAGTACTGTGTGCAGTTCTGGAGACCCAATCTCCGCAAGGACATAGACAAGATGGAAGCTGTCCAGAGGAGGGCAACTAAAATGGTGCAGGGTCTGCACCGGAAGACACATGAAGAGAGACTAAAGGAGCTTAATATGTATAGCCTCGAGGAAAGGAGGGAGAGGGGGGACATGATAGAAACTTTCAAGTACCTCAAGGGAATCAACAAAGTCCAAGAGTGTAGCATCTTTCAAAAAAAGAGGTGTGCAAGAACAAGGGGGCACAATTTGAAGATAGAGGGGGGGCGTCTCAGAGGTAATGTAAGGAAGTATTTCTTCACAGAGAGGGTTGTGGATGCATGGAACGGCCTTCCGGAGGAGGTTGTGGAGTCAAAAACAGTGACTGACTGAATTCAAGCATGCATGGGACAGCCATAAGGCAATTCTAGGGGGTTGGGGTAGAAAGAAGTAGGCTGCTGGTTAACTAGGATCTGCAGCTTATCCATTAGGTAGGGAAATGGGCAGACTGGGTGGGCCAAGTGGTCCTTATCTGCCGTCAAATTCTATGTTTCCTACATCCATACCCCCTGTGGAAAAGAGAATGGACAGGAGGTATACTTTGGCAGGTCCTGGGACGGAATTCCTTACCAATCATAGCAGCCATGTTGGGGTAGTACAAGCTGCAGCCTGTGACAAGGCTAATATTCCCCTGGCATCTCACCCCTCAGACAAGGATTCCAGGAAAATCGATGCCATGGCAAAAAAACAGTACTTGGCATGCTCTTTGGGACTCGATCTAACTACATGGCATATACAGCTAGGTACCAGAAATCTATGTGGGATATGGTCCTGGAGCTAGCTAAGAATGCCCCCCACCCCAGCTACCCAAGGAGCTCGGGCAGGTGGCTGCAAATGGTATAGAGGCATCTGAAGTGCAGTTCCACACTGTTGTTGATTCTAATGATGTTCATTCCAGGGTCATGGCTACATCTGTCTCCATGAGGAGATTTGCTTGGCTTAGGTGTACCAACCTCTCGCAGGCTACCCAGGCTAAGGCCATGGATTTTCCTGTTACTGGTAATTCTTTTTGGGGATCAAACAGGGAATTATATGAAAAAAATGGAAGAATACAGGACCACCTATAGGAGTGCTGTAGCCAAAGAAAAGCAGGCTACTCCTCAGTGGCAGCAGTTTAGGGGCAGGGGCAGGCTTTTTCTCAGGCCTTTTTATCAAGTTCAGGCCGCCTCCTCTTCTTTCCAGCAGAGGGGGTTCTTTAGGGAAGATGTGAGCGTGGGTGACTAGGGCCCTATCAGCTACTCAGTCTAAGCCCCCTGCCAAGCAGACAACCTTGGTATCGGCTGGGTCAGCCTCCTGATCCCAGTAGGGGGGAGGCTGGCTCACTACTACCAGGCCTGGGAGTCTGTTACTTCAGACAGATGGGTCCTGGAAGTAGTGAGCCAGGGACTTGCTCTCAGTTTCAAAAGGTTCCCAAGAATGAGAGCAAGGTCCTTTAGTCCTCCCTCTCCCTTGGAGGCAAAGGCCTTGGAGGCAGAAGTCTCTTCTCTTCTGCTTTTGCAAGCAATAGAGATGGTACCTCTTTGTCACAGGGGAAAAGAACTGGTTTCCAGATACTTAACCCCATAAAAGACAGGGGAGTGGCGACCCATCTTAGATTTGAGGTACCTGAACAAACATTTGACAAAACCAAAGTTCAAAATGGCGACTCTGGGAGTAATTCTTCCCTCTCTGAGACCATGAGACTGGCTAGCCTTCCTGGATATCAAGGATGCCTACTTCCACATACCTATCAGACATTCCCACAGAAAGTACCTCAGGTTCGAGTTGCCCTCGGGCCATTGTCTATTCGGGGCCATGCTCTACGCCTAACATCTGCTCCAAGGGTGTTCAACAAGTGTCTTGCAGTAGTGGTGGCGTTCCTCAGGAGGCAGGGCATCCTTGTTCCCATAACTGGACGACTGGCTCTTAGTGGGCCAGTCCTCAGACCAAGTCCAAGTCAGCCTTAGAGGTCACCCAAAAACTTATAGAATCTTTGGGTTTCATTCTAAATCTAGAGACGTCTGTTCTGGAGCCAGCCCAACTTCTCAGCTTCATAGGGTGGAAATAGATCCTATTCAGACAAGGGCATTTCTCCCCTTCTCAAGGGTTCAGTCACTGGTCACTCTGACCTCCTCTTTTCATCATCTAGTGTCTCGTCCAGGCAGACACTTTCTACAACTGCTGGGCCACATGGCAGTTTCCACAGCAGTAGTTCAGGGAGCAAGATTCCAGATGAGAGATATATAGTTTCATCTCAGATCTTACTAGTCTCAGAAAAGGACCCTCTCTCCAAACTGGCTCCAGTCTCTCAAACCCTAGTCCAGGCTCTCCAGTGGTGGTTGGAGGAAGACAATCTTCGACAAGGGGTTCCCTTTACCAGTCGAGTCCCCTCTGTGACTCTCACCACAGATGCTTCCCTGCTGGGCTGGGGAGACAACTTAGATCACCTTACAGCTCAGGGAACCTGGTCACATCAGGAGTCCCTTCCACACATAAATCTTCTCGAATTGAGAGCTGTCTTTCTAGCACTTCAGACATTCTGAACTGTGGTTCAGGGGAAAGTGATGCATGTCAGGACATACAATACCACAATCATGTCTTACATCAGTAAGCAGGGAGGCACTCGGTCCTCAGCCTTGTGCACAGAGGCCATGAAAGTATGGTCTCTAGCTTATTCCGTTCAGGCTTCCCTGATGGCTGTGCATCTCTCAGGGAAGGACAACATTCTTGCAGATGCTCTCAGCAGGATTTCTCAGGATCATCACGAATGGACCCTGAACCCTCTAGTTCTTCAAGTCATTGTCAAGAGATGGGGCACTCCAGAGATAAATCTCTTTGCAGACCCGGACAATCATCAAATTCCTCTTAATTGTTGCAGACAACCCCTTCTGGGTCCTGTCCCTCAGGATGCTCTTCTACTGAATTGGACCAGCAGATTTCTTTATGCATTTCCTCTGATATTCAGGGTCCTGATAAAAATCAGGTCTCAACCTTGCAAGCTGATCCTGGTGGCTCCAGATTGGGCCAGACAGCCTTGGTATACTGTACGTTTGTCACTGTCAGTAACACTGCCCTTGTGTCTTCCCAGACAACACAATCTCCTCACCTCCTCTCAGGGGAGGATTCTGTATCCCAACCTTCAGACTCTCAGGATCAAAGCCTGGCTCTTGAAGAACTAGAATATGCAAGTTTGCATCTCTCCCAGTCAGTCCTGAATATTTTAAAAGTTAGCAGGAAACCTGCTACTAGGAAGACTTACAACTCAAAATGGATAAGGGTTTGGGTTTTGGTGTTCCAGGAGGCATACTAAGCCAGAACTGGCTGGTATTGCCACTGTGTTGGACTATGTAGTGCATCTTAACAGTTTAGGCCTCCGGCCTACTACTGTCAAGGTACATTTAGAAACATTGAAGTTGACGGCAGATAAGGACAGCAAGGCCCATCCAGTCTGCCCATTTCTTTTTCCACCTTATGAATGTGCCATAGGCCTTTGCTCTGTCAGTGGCCTGTCTATTCATGCTCATCTGTATTACTCCCTTATGCCTATCCCATGCCTGTTTGAAGTCCTGCACTGTGTTCATATCCACCACTTCCTGAGGTAGGCCGTTACATGCATCCACCACCCTTTCTGTGAAAAAGAACTTCCTCACATTACCCCTTAATTGGCCTCCCTCTAATCTTATGCTGTGTCCTCTTGTCCTGCTATTTTTCTTATATTGAAACATGTTAGGCTCTTTCACCTTGTTAATGCCCTTAAGGTGTTTGAATGTTTCAATCATATCACCTCTCTCCCACTTCTTTGCTCTAGGGTATACATATTGAGTTCAGTTAATCTGTCCTCATATGTTTTCTGCTGCAGTCCCTGCACCATTTTGGTTTCCCTTCTCTGCCTCAATTTGCTTAATGTCCTTGTGAAGGTGTGGCCTCCAGTACTGCATGCAGTACTCCAGATGGGGCCTAACCAGTGTCTTGTAAAGAGGGATTATTACCTCCCTCTTCTGACTTGATACCCTTACTAATGCACCCCAACATCCCTCTAGCCTTACCTACTGCTTTAGAGGTCTGCTTGGATGATTTCAGGTCATCGGTGATGATGACGGCTGAGTCTTTCTTCCCTTGTGACTGCCAGCAACTCCCCTCCCAGCCTATAGGTGGCTACAGGGTTTCTCTTCCCTGTGTGCATGATCTTGCATTTCTTTGCGTTAAACCCCAGTTGCCATTCTTCCGACCATTTTGCTAGTTTATCCAGATCTTTTCTCATTCTGCCCACCCCATCTGGATCATCTACTCTGTTGCAGATCTTGGTGTCATCTGCAAACGGATAAACCTTACCTTCAAACAACATGAAGTCTTGCTGTATTCTGACTATTGCAGTTAGGTCCTGCCTTTCAACTGCCCTGGAGAACAAAGAGTTAACTTTCCATGGCCAGCATGGAACATTCAGCGTGAGCTTGGTTGAAGCCCCTGTCTGCTGCTGTTTAAACTCCAACCGTCAGATTCTTTACTCCGCCTCACTGAACAGTCGCTCCAGAGATTTCTCCTTTGCTCGGTTCAAAAAAGTCAGTGTCATTTTTCACTCAGTTTCTATCAAATTTCTGCTACCGAATCTTTCGGTTTAAGTCTCTGTCTGTGGTACCGTGAGTACTGGATAGGTTTCACATCTCAATCTCAAGGCATGGCTCTTGAAGAGTTAGAGTTTGCTGATCTGCACCTTTCTCATGGGGTTCTGGATATCTTAAGGCTTCTCGAAAGCCTTCCACCAGAAAGACTTACAACTCCAAATGGAAAAGGTTCACTATTTGGTGCTCTAATAAGCATATTTCTCCAGTATCTGCTGGGTTGCCTACAGTTCTGGACTGTATGGTCCGTCTTAATGGCTTAGGACTTAGGCCAGCTACACTTAAAGTGCATTTGGCAGCTGTTTCTGCCGCCTTGTCAGTAGGCAAGCCCTCTCCTCTGTCAGCCCATCCGGTGTTTTGTAAGTTCTTCAAGGGATTGCTGCACACCAATCCCCCCTTTAGAGACCCTGTTCGGGACCTTTGTTTGCATTGCTCAGCTTATGCAACCACCCTTTGAGCCTTTGTCCTTTGCAGAGCTGAAGTACTTGATTTGGAAAACTGTGTTTTTGGTAGCCATTACCTCTGCCAGGCGTATCAGTGAATTGCAAGCCCTGTCAGTGGAGCCTGTTTTCATCTCTTTCCATAGAGATAAAGTGGTCCTAAGAACTAACAGGACGTTTTTGCCTAAGGTGGTTTCAGATTTTCACCTTAATCTGTCTGTCTCTCCCTGTTTTCTTCACTGACCATTCCTCCTCTGGAGAGAGGAGGCTGCACAGCTGGGATGTTAAAGGGGCCCTTAGCTACTCGTGAGAGCACACCAAGGGTCAAAGGTTTGAGTCCTTCCAGTTGTTCCTGACATATGGAGAGGTCGTAGAGGCAAACCTGCCACTAAGAGATCTATTGCCAGGTGGATTGTTTCTTGTATACAATTCTGCTATGAAAACTGGTAGAACCCCACCTCAGGCCTGAGGGCTCACTCTACTAGAGGTAGAGCTGCTTCCCTAGCTGCTGCCAGGGATATTCATATCTTAGAAATTTGTCAAGCAGCCACCTGGAAAACAGTCCATACTTTCACCAAGCATTACTCTCTGGATATCCAGGCTAGGAGTGATGCTTGGTTTGGCACGGCAGTACTTCAGAGCCTATTCCCAAAGTAGGTTCTGTCCCTCCTCCATGGAGGCACTGCTTGGTAGTCTGCAGTAGTCAGAATACAGCAAGACTTCATGTTTGAAGAAACATTACTCACCTTAGTAATGTTGTTTCTTCTAATGGAGTCTTGCTGTATTCTGACTTCCACCACGCCTCCCCCTCTCAGAACCTGTTGTTTTTTTTTTTAGGATGTGGGTGGGCAGGAGCAGTGTTGGCACCATAGGGTGCCCCTTTTTCACCCTCCTTTACTTTGGGTGTGTGTTGTGTTTTATTTTTCAGGTTTCCTGACTTGAGTCTTTGCTTTGAAACCAAAAAACCCTTTTTAATAAATTTAGTTGCCAGTTGGCTAGTGTGAGTTTTACAGTTTCCACACAGAACTTCTAGTGAGTATTGCTCATAAAGATCTGACGGTTGGAGTTTAAACAGCAGAAGACAGGGGCTTCAACCAAGCTCGTGCTGAACGTTCCATGCTGGCCATGGAAAGTTAACTCTTTGTTCTCTGGGGCAGTTGAAAGGCAGGACCTAACTGCAATAGTCAGAATACAGCAAGACTCCATTAGAAGAAACAACATTACTAAGGTGAGTAATTTTTCTTCCAGTCCATCTGCAGTGTCACTGAAGAAGATATTGAAGAGGACTGGCCCAGGACTGATCCCTGAGGTATCCCACGTAGACTTGCATCTCTTCTGACTGTATACCATTTACCACCACTCTTGTTTTCTGCCTGTCAACCAGTTTGCCACCCAGTTGACCAACGCCTGACCCACCCGAGCCTACTCAGCTTATTAATCGATCTTCTATGTGTAACAGTATTGAAAGCTTTGCTGAAGTCAGGGTAGGCAACATCAACTGCTCTCCCTTGGTCCACCACTCTGGTTACCCAGTCAGAGAAATCTATGAGATTAGTTTGACAGGACCTTCCTTTTGTAAACCCATGCTGTCTTGGATCCTGTGCTCCTGTGGATTCCAGGTGTTCCACTGTCCTTTCCTTAAGGAATGTCTCCATAATCTTGCCCACTACTGAGGTTAAGACTGACTGGTCTGTAGTTCCCTGCCTCCTCCCCTGATACCTGATTGTGGAGCGGGATCACGTGAGCCCTTCTCCAGTCTTCTGGGCCCTCTCCTGTGCTCAGAGACTCACTAAACAGTTCTGATAATGTACTCTGCTAGTTCCACCCTTAGCTCTTTTAGTACCCTGGGATGTATGCCATCAGGTCCCATTGCCTTGTCCACCCTGAGTTTATTGAGCTCTTGTAGGACCTTTTCTTTTTTGAAGGGACAAGTGCACACCTCCCTCCCCTGTGTCTGCCTTCCTTTCTGCTGGTAAGGGCTACCCCCTAGCTTCCCATCAAGTTTTCAAGAAATTCTTCAAATGTTTGGTTCATGTCAGTCCTCCCTTTAGGGAGCCTACCCCTTCTTGGGATCTGAACATCTGTATTGCTCAGCTTATGCAGCCCCCTTCTGAACCTTTATCTTCAGCTGAGCTGAAATACTTGACTTGGAAAACTGTGTTCCTGGTGGCCATTACCTCTGCCGGGAGAATCGGTGAATTACTGGCCTTATCAGTGGAACCTAATTTAATTTCCTTTCACAGGGATAAGGTGGTCCTCCACACCAATAGAACATTTCTTCCCAAGGTGGTGTCAGACTTTCATCTGAATCAGTCTGTCATTTCCTGTGTGTTTCACTGATCATTCCTCCTCTGGGGAGAAGGAGGTTACAAAGTCTTAATGTAAAAAGGCCTCTTAGTTACTATATTGAGCATACTAAGGCTCATAGGAAGGACTGCTCTGTTGTTTGTCACTTATGGTGAAGTGGGAAAGGGCAAACCTGCTACCAAGAGGTCTGTTGCCAGGTGGATTGTCTCTTGTATTCAATTCTGCTATTCTAAACTTGGGAAGGAACCTCCCTTAGGCTTGAGGGCTCATTCTACCAGAGGTACAGCTGCTTCGGTTGCAGTAGCTAGAGATATACATTTAGTGGACATATGCAAAGCAGCTACCTGGAAATCTGTTCACACTTTTACCAAGCATTACTCTTTGGACATCCAGTCACGAAGTGATGCTAGGTTTGGCACGGCTGTGCTGCAGAGCCTGTTCCCAAAATAGGTTCTGTAACTCCCTCCTCCAAGGGGGTACTGCTTGTAGCATGCATATAGTCAGAATACAGCAAGACTTCATGCTGTTTGAAGAAAAAATTGCTCACCATAGTAATATTGTTTCTTCTAATGGAGTCTTGCTGTATTCTGACCTCCTTCCCTGCCTCCCCTCCTGGAAACTAGCCATTTTGGGATATGGTGGGGCAAGCACAGTGCTGCACCCCAGAGGTGTACTGGACATGCCTCCATCTTTTAGGGAGTTTCTTTTAGTTTGTTTATTAAGTAATTTTGGTAAATCACTACCTGTTGGGTTCTTTTTGGGTTTTCTCGACTTGTCGTTTGACCCTAAACATTGTTTTGCCATTTGGCACAACATTTTTGAAACAATTTCTTCTTTGAGTTAGTTTAGTGCTCGTAAGAATCTGATGGTTACACTTAAGAGTACCACAGACAGAGGTTTGAAAACCGAGCTCGAGCTCAACGTTCTATGCCTTTGCATAGAGTTAACCCTTTACTCTCTGGAGCAGTTCAAGTGCTGGGGCTGACGGCATATAGTCAGAATACAGCAAGACTCCATTAGAAGAAACAACATTACTATGGTGAGTTAATTTTTTCTTGCATGTGACTGAATGCTTTCCCCAGTGTGCTTCGTTGTTACACCTAATAATGCTTTCCTGTAACGTGTCATTGGACAACAAAAGATCCAGCATGCACCTGGACATCTCTGACCTCAGTAGTGCAGCTCACGGAAAAAGACATCAGGAAACAAGGCAGAAAAATGGAGTGCACATGAAGATAGAGGTGCAAAATTATAGCATTTATTTTGGTGATCAGAATGTCGCAGCCTCAGTGCTCCACTCTGTCCCTGTAACATGATCTCCCTGACATAGCCTTAGAGCAAACAATGTGTGATTCACCGAAATCTGTAGGAAGAATAATATAGATCTTATATGAGACTCTGGCATCTATATCCTTACTCCTTCAGGATTCAGGGTTTCTTCCTGACTCATCTAGAATGGGGGCAGGATCTATTGTTTGTGCTTTTTGACCAGGAAAGCACACTAAGCTGTGACAACTTGCTTCCAGGAGTATCCTGAGGGTAGGTTACATGGACCAGTTTCTGTTGATTTTGGGGGGGTGACACCAGAGAAGCTCCCCTACTCTTTTGAAATATTACTTACACCTCAACAGTGACCAGAGGTAGGTAGAGAGAGACCTCAAGTTTACATCTCATCTGAAGAATGGCACATCAACAGTACAGCACTCCCAGCGTACTGCACTACAGTGTCACTTACGGGTATTATCCCAAGTACCTGGTGTGGGGCTAGAACCCACCACACCTTACTTCGAGGGGGCTCTTGCAGTAGGCAACACCATTAGGACTAAGCCACCAGGCGCTAGGATCACACTGAGAACTTCTAGCTAGCAGTCTATAGTGGGGCCCTGGCCCCACCTCATTCCTTTTCCCGCTGTCTACCTGCACTCATCGGACCTGTTGGAATGTCAGCTGCCATTTTCACTACCTTTGATTATTTTTTTTCTTTATTTCTTTCAGTGTGTATTTTTTTTCTTGCCGACTTCTTCGGAGTCCTGCAAGCCTGAGTGCGCCTGCAGCCAGCAGATCCTGGATAAAAATGGCTATTCTGCATATATCTGCCTTAGCCCTCATCATGATACTGAGTCCTGCCAGGCTTGCTTGAAATTCAGCCAGGCCACACGAAGACCATGCCAGCGAGTCCTGGAAGCCCATCTCCTCCAGAAAAATTGGCCACCATGGAAAAGGAACTGCAGGCCTGGAGCACTTCATCCTCCCTAGGGGCCTCTTTGGAATCCTCCTTTTCAAAGAAGAAACATAATTGGGACAAACACAGGGATTGGGACTGGGATTGGTCTGCCTCTAGGCCACTGTCATCTCCGGGGGCCGCGGCCGGCATCTGGAGCTCTCCCTGCGAGGGGTCTGCTTTCTTGGCCCAAGTCAGCCCTCCCCCCTTCTGGGCTACCACTGGCCCCACCGCCTGCCCTGATCACAGTGTTGGGCAGCACCCCTGTGGGCTTGGGGGACTCTGCCTCCGCCCTTGTCACTCAGGCCCTTTACTGCTTCACAGTGTCCTCAACCAGGGAGCTCGGCCGGTCTTAGAAGTGTCAGTAATTCCACTAATGCCTGCCTGGCCCTGCTGCTTTCACCAGATCCCTCTGTGGGGTCCGACTCCAGTCCTTAGGACCAGCGCCAGCTGTTGCCTGCCTCTTGAGTGCGCACAGCCTTCGCCTGCAAGGTCGTCAACCCCCTGGGTGTCTTCTGACTGTCGACCGCCGTCAGTGGCTCAGGCCCTGAGCATTTCTTGCCCGGAGCCAGATTGCTGACTGCTGGTGGTCTTTCTATGGATCCAGCATACAGCCTCCAGACACCAGGGTCTGTGGGGCTTTCTCTTTTGAAGCCGCCGGCCACACTGCCTTTGGCTCTTTCGGATCCTCCAGCAGACCCCCAAGGGTCACCTCCGGAGTGCCCATCAACCCTTTTGTGTCCTCTGCCCAATGCATCTCTGCCATTGGGTCCGGCAGCTGCCCATGCATCTGTGGGGTGGCTTGATCTTCTGCCGCCGTCTGAGCCTTCACTGGATCTCTCAAGCTCATCATCAGTTCCTGCCAGGGACTGACCGTCGCACAACCTAAATTCCCTCCTGGTACAAGGGGTCTAATTTCCTCAGTCACCTGGCCTGGAGACGTTGTGGCAGGCTTGGTGGGCTTTCTCCCATCGACTGATGTCAGCTCCGGAGGCACTTGCATCAGTTCATGCATAGTTCTCCTAGGTCCTTCCCTGGAGTTCTTCCGACCTCTCAGGAGTGACCACCTTGTACACTGGCTGCTTCCCCACAGCAAGTGAGAGCGCCAGTCCCCCTTCCACTTTGGAAGGCTCAGCTCCGAAAGACTGCAGGTGAAGGTGTCCACCCACCCTGAGTCTTCCTTTGAACCTCGGTTTCTAGTAACCCCCAGCCCCTAGTATGTCACTAGGGCCTTTTGGGGTCACCCTGCTCTCCCCCGTGTTAGTTGGAGACTCACTTTTGTTTTCCCTGGGTCATTTCTCTCTTTCTGGTCCGGAGCTGGTTCCTCCCTTCTTTGGGTCTGCCTAGGCCTTTTAAGGCTGTTCCCTTGCAGAGTAGGGGGGTCGTAATTTCTCCCCTCATTTTTTTTATTCTTGCTGAGGGGGAAGGATGCCCATGGCGCCCCCCCCCCCCCGTTTTCTCCTCCTCTCCATGCTCTCCTTCGGACAGTAGGGCAGTTTTCCCTTTTTGGGTGACCTTATTGTTCAACCACCAGATCTGCATGAGGTTCGGCTGTGCGGCTGAGTTTGTCTGGGGATCTCTTTGCGGATCTTACTTCGAGACACAGCTCTTGCAGCAGATTACACCATTAGGACTGAAGCCGGCAGGCATCAGGACCCCAGGAAAAATTCTAGCTAGCTATCTTCAGCAGAGGACCGCCCCGGCGTTGGTCCGCCCCGCGTTGGTCCCTTCGGCGTCAGGCATGGTACGCCAAGGCGGTCCCTCCAGATTCCCAGTTCTTTCCTGAGCGACTTGCATGTCTCGGCCTTCGGTTCCAGTCTCTAGCGCGCGATGCGTGGTAAAGTTTTTCCTACAGGGAAGTCGTTCTACAATCAAGTTCTTTCGCTGATGTCCTCTCCGACCTCTGGTCACTCCTTGAAGTGTGCTTATGGAAAGCAGATCCCTTTCAATCATCCGCACTCGGCCTGCGTCCGGTGCCTAGGCCCAGATCACGACACCCGGTCCTGCTCCTTTTGCCAGGGTTTTAATAGCAGAACCCGGATCCGTCGCCAGAAGGCCCTACAGGCGTTCCTGCTAGGAGAGAAACTCAAGACCATGGCTTCCAAGGGGGATTCTTCGCAGAAGGCCCTCAAGCATGCTGAGAAGCATAGGGAGAAGGCCCCTTCCAGGTCCCCGTCTAGGGCCTCCGACTCGCGCAGCTCTGGTTCCAGGTCCGACCGCTCTCCTTCCCGGGCCAGCTCTCAGCCTCCCCCCGCTGCGGTGAGAAAGTCTTCATCCTCTTCCCAGGCCAAGACTCCCAGGTCTTCCTCGTCCTCCAAGGCCCTGGCCAAGTCGGGGGACCACCACCATCACCATAAGTCGGGTTCCCGCCTTTCTGAACCCGACGTCAGGTCTGCTTCCTTGCCTCCTCGCAAGACCAAGGAGCTCACCTCTCTGAAGAGCCCGCGGGACCCGACGCGTGCGTCCGTCGTGTTCTCTCGCCACAGGTCCCGGGCCGCCCGTTGGCAGAAGACCGTCGCCGGCCAGGTCTATCGCATCACTGGGCGCGGTAGGGGACCAGCGCCCGCTCCTATTGAGAAGAGGACCCCGACGCCTCCGACCGACGTCGGTCAGGAGACCATCACTGAGGAGGAGTCGACTCAGCCCTCAGCCCGAGGACCAGACGGGCGACCCAGGTCCTGTCGAGATGCCCAGGGAACCGTCGCCACAACCCGAGCCCCCTGTGGAGCTGACGCCGGGACCCGACGACCGTCCACCGGCGCCCGGACTGTCGGGCCTTTCCTTTTCGGAAGTGAAGGAGCTGTTTACTTATTGGTGGGACACCATCAAGAAAGACGTGGTCCCCACTCCACCTCCGCTTCCTCCTCCTCCTACACCGGTTACTCCTCTGGTTCCTGCCCCCCCTTCTCCATCGGGGTCGGCAGGCCGGTTACCTCCTCCCCGGGGGTACAGTACACCTCCAAGGGAGAGACCAGATAAACGGAGACCTCTGTCCATATCCTCTTCCAGGTCACCCAGCCCTAAGAGACCCAGAAGACGCCGACGATTGCCTTCGACGGAGGACACGGGATCAGAGTTCTTAACATCCAGATCCCCATCTCCACTCTCCATCCCTTCTCCGGACCCACGCGAGATGCCAAAGTCTCCTCCGGATGACCCTTCGTTCTCAGACATTATGAGAAACATCCAAGAGAACATGGGATGGGATGTGGAAGAGCTAGACCCCGACAGGCTACGCCTTGCGAAGTATCTTCGGCAGAAGGACCCCAAGCCTGTGGTGGTGCTGCCACTCTTGGTAGACACTTTCGTGGACATCACCAAGGCAGCGTGGAAGGCGCCACATTCGCTCCCGGCGATGCCGAAGAAAGCTGATCGCTTGTACAAGGCTCCCAGAGAAGACCAGTACTTGATTCTGCATCCTCAGGCCGACTCTCTGGTCATAGCAGCCTCTCATGACCGGTCCCAGAGACCGCAACATTTGAGCACCCTGCCACCGGACCCAGAGTCCAAGCAGCTGGACGCCATGGCAGGCGCACGTATGCTTCCGCTACTTGCGCCATCAGATCCTTGAATTATTTGACCCACATGGTGCAGTTCCAAAACGCCCTGTGGGAACAGGGTCTGGATGCGGCTGAGGAAACTGCCGGAAGGTGAGCAGAAGGAGGAGATGCTACAGCTCCTTCGTACGGGTTCAGACGTGGGAACCCAAGTGCTGCGAGCCGCGTATGACTCTGCGGACTCTTCAGCCCGAGCAGCAGCTTCAGGCGTATGCCTCCGGAAACGCTCTTGGCTCCGTATCTCCGGTTTTACCCTGGACATCCAGAAGAATATCATGGACGCCCCATTCAAGGGAGAAGTTTTGTTTGGTAAACCCTCAGAGAAGATAATTAACAAACTCCAAGAGGCTGGGAAGGCGGTGAGGTCGGTTCAGGCCATGTACCGACCAAGCTTAGTTCCTTCGTAGGAACCAAAGCCGATTTAGGTGAATGAGCCTTGAGACAGCAGTCGCCCGGCTCCACAACAAAGGGGCTCCGGCTTTCGCAGAGCCCAGAGGAAACAACCCGCAGGCTGAAGCCAGTGTACTCCTAAGCCGGCCCAGCCAGCAGGACCCTCAGCCGCCACAGCCTGACTCCTTTCCGGCCCCCGCCCTCAGGATCAACGGGAAATCATGGTTGGGGGTCGCATTGAGAACATCCTGCCAGTATGGCAGGCTATAACCACCGACAGGTGGGTTCTTCAGTTAGTTGCAAGAGGCCACTTTATAGAATTCGCAGAAAAGCCACCCTCGAGGCCTCCTTTGCTCTCCCGGTACCCGGGTCAGCACAAGTCACTGATCTGGCAAGAAGTACTCGCGCTCTTACAAAAGGGAGCGATAGAGTACGTCCCGGAGAACCAGAGAGGACAAGGATACTATTCCCACTTCTTCCTGGTTCCAAAGAAAACAGGGGACCTCCGTCCGATTCTGGACCTCAGCGACCTCAACTTGTCGGTCGCCTACAAGAGATTCCGCATGGTGACTCTTCTGGTCTCATTCCCATGCTGAAGCAGGATGCCTTCTTAGCGTCTCTAGACATGCAGGACGCATACCTGCACATCCCTATAGCCCAAGCGCACAAGAGGTTCCTGCACTTCGAGTTTCTCGACCACCACCTTCAATTCCGAGCCCTTCCATTCGGGCTGTCATCAGCACCCAGGGTCTTTACCAAATGCATGGCAGTCGTGGCAGCGTCTCTAAGGAGACAGGGCCATTATGTGTTCCCGTACCTGGATGATTGGCTTCTCATGGCGCCTCCAGAGAGGCGTTGTTACCGAAGCGATCCAGGTACCCAGGACCTGTTTCGATCTCTGGGCATCCTAATCAACCACGAGAAGTCTCTCCTGGTACCGTCGCAGAAGTTGCAATTTATAGGCGCAGTACTGGACACCGTTCAGGGAAGAGCTTTTCTTCCAGACGACAGAGTGGAACGCATCAGATCCCTCATCAGGGAGCTTTCATTGAACAAGACCGTCCCAGCCAGGTCAGTCCTTCGCTTGCTTGGACACATGGCTGCGGCCATTCCTACCGTCCCTTTCGCAAGGCTCCACATGCGGGTAACTCAGTGGATGCTCAAGGTGCAATGGGATCAAAGGCAAGACCACATGCAGCATCCGGTCAGAATCATGAACACCGTGATTCGAGACTGGCAGTGGTGGCTAAACCCAGGGACACTCTCCACGGGTGTCCCATTTATAGCGCCGTCCCCGGAATTAATCCTCACCACAGACGCCTCAGGTCTAGGGTGGGGAGCACACCTGGACGGGGTGAAATTACAGGGAAGGTGGACCTCTCAGGAGACCCACCTCCATATCAACGTCCTAGAAATGAGGGCGGTTCTTTATGCCCTGCAGGCATTTCAGTCAAAGATCCCGCCAAGTACTCTCCTGCTTCAGACAGACAACACGGCAGTGATGTATTACCTAAACAAACAAGGAGGCACACACTCTTACCCCCTTTGTAGGGAGGCCATGAGGGTGTGGGATTGGGTAATCCGACACGGCGCGAACCTGATCACTGTACATGTTCCCGGGGTGGACAACACAATTGCAGACAGCCTGAGTCGCTCCCAGGCCAGAGTCCACGAGTGGGAACTTCTTCAAGAGGTAGCAGAGGATCTGTTTCTTCGATGGGGAACTCCAGAGTTGGACTTGTTCGCTTCCCCATCCAACGCAAAACTGCCCAATTTTTGCTCGCTAGATCCAGGGCCTGGTGTTTTCTGGCGAGACGCGTTGTCCCTCTCCTGGGCGGACAGATTCCTCTACGCTTTCCCTCCCTTCCCGTTGATCCAGAGAGTTCTTCTCAAACTGCGCAGGGAGCAAACAACCATGATCCTTCTGGCCCAGACAGATCTGGTTCCCTTTACTGATTCAACTATCCCTGGAACCTCCGCTCCCGTTGCCGTTCAGCTCCCATCTCTTGTCTCAGGAGGAAGGTTCACTGGTCCAACCGGACTTACGCTCATTGAACCTGCACGCATGGCTCCTAGAGACATAGCCATCTTTCGTCACGGGGTCTCGCAAGAGGTTGCGGGAGTTCTTTCTGCAGCCAGAAAGCCGGCAACGCATGCGGCGACACCATGAAATGGCGCCGTTTTTGTTTATGGTCGCAAGCACGCGACCTTTCCCCTTTAGGGTGCCCGGTGAGAACGGTGTTAGACTACCTGCTCTCCCTTTTCCATTCGGACCTCGCCTACTCCTCTATCAAGGTGCACCTCTGCGCCATTTCAGCCTACCACCTTCCGGTGGGACAGCGCACAGTGGCACAGTTAGATGCCTCTCGGGAATTTTTGAGAGGGGTGTTACATCTTAGGCCACCCATTAAGGACCCAGTGCCTCCATGGGATTTGCTCTTTGTCCTGGAACAACTCACGCTTCCCCTTGAACCTGCCGCGGATTGCAAGCTACGTTTCTGTCGTGGAAGCGCTGTTTTTGGTTGCTGTTACTTCAGCGAGAAGAGTTTCTGAGCTTCACGCTCTCATGTGCAAAGAGCCTTATTTAATTTTCCACCGGGACAGAGTATCCCTGAGGATGAATCCTAAATTTTTGCCTAAGGTGGTTTCTACACTCACTCTCAATCAGGATATTGACCTGCCAGTCTACTTCCCAAATTACTCTAATAGAGGAGAGGCACTGCTCCACACCCTGGATGTTCACCGCAGCTTGAGGTATTACCTCAACAGAACTAAACAACCGTGGTTCGAGCAACTTTTCGTTTCCTTTTCTGAAAGGATGATGGGCCAACCAGTATCCAAACAGTCCCTGTCTCACTGGCTTGTCCAGTGTATCTCATACTGTTATGATATCAAGCAAAAGCCCCTCCCGGGATCAGTCCGGGGTCATTCCACTAGGGGTGTGGCCACCTCCTTTGCAGCACTTCGAAATGTCTCCACCTCTGCCATATGTGCTGCAGCCACTTGGAGCTCTGTACATACTTTTATCAGGCATTATAGCCTGGACATCGCTTCACGGCGAACAGCCGGCTTTGGCCTGGCTGTGCTACAGGGTCTCCTGTCCTAGATTCAGGACCTGGAGCGTTCTTTCCAAATTTCCTCCTCCCAGAGTGTTTGCAAGCACTACTGCTTGGGAATCAGTCTAATGGTGTAACCTGCTGCAAGAGCTGTGTCTCGGTAAGATAGTACAGTTACGTAGAACTTACCATAACAGTAGATCTTGAGAACAGCTCTTGCAGCAAGTACTCCCCCCACCATCCCCTTGAGGAGGCATGGCTCAGTCTTTCTGAGCAGGATTTATATCTTTCTGTCTTCTGGGCGAATCCTCGGTCTCCCATTTCGATGTCAGCCTGCGGCGGAAGTCTCCGGCGGAGAACTGGGGTCTGGCGGGACCGCCCCCTTATGCACCACGCCTGACGTCGGGGGCGGGACCAACGTCGGGGGCGGTTCCCGCTGAAGATAGCTATTTAGAATTTTTCCGTGGGGTCCTGATGCCTGCCGGCTTCAGTCCTAATGGTGTAACCTGCTGCAAGAGCTGTTCTCAAAGATCTACTGTTACGGTAAGTTCTTGCGTAACTGTACTTTCTCCTTCATTTGCCTTCCCGGAATTGAGCCTCACGCCACTCCCTGAAAAATCCTCCCCAATCATCTTCCTCTGCCTTTTCTCTCTTTTTTTTTTTCAAATTCTAGCCAGGTTTTTGGTCCAGGGATTTGACATCGTCTCGTTTTCTGAGTTCTTCGCTAGATACCCAAGGGGGTCGTAGACTGAAGCCTTGCCGGGTGGGGGTGGTGCTTATTTTCCTGGCTGTCCGTGTAGATACCCTGTGGCCTATTCTAGCACCTTTTGCCCTTTCTGTCTTCCCCCCTTGGGATGCTTCTCCCTCGAGAGGTTGTTGTGACCTCCACTGGGTTTCCCCTGCTCTTGTGCCATGGGCTGTGCCCAGTCATGGCTTTTTAGAGGCTTCCCTGATTGGTTTCTCCTATAGAGGAGAATTACCTGGGGGGGGGGGTCTGACTTGGACCTCTGCCAGGGGCCGTAGGTTTCTAACCTCCACCCCCATTTTCTCTACAGTGTCCCATTTCTGTGGTCCCCAGGGGAGTATAGGAAATCCTTTTTCTTTACATCCCTCTCTAGCAGGTCCCGGCAAAACTTAAGTCAGTCTCCTCTGGTGCTCACTCTCAAACATGGTTTCCCATCCCCCTTTTTCTGGGCCACCTGATCTGATGCCACAAGGGAGTGTCCTTCCCCATTTCAGGACAGTCAGAATAGTGCGGGCCCGGACATTGCATGGGGCCCCACTCCCTGCTGAAAGCTCTGTCCGTCATACAGGCTGTTCCGTACGGCAGGGGGACACGACCTTACGTGTGTCGAAGGGCCTCTGTCCAGGTGGATATGTCCACCAGGTTTTCAGCTTAGCTTCCTGCCTACTGTCACTGGACTCCATCTCCAGTTGACCCAGGGAGCGCTCCTCTTTTAGTCCATTTTGTTGGGGACAACAAATGCTGTTAGGTCATTCCTTTGTTGGTTGCCCCCCCCCAACCACTTCTGGGATAGTGGTCTCCTTTTTTATCCACCTCGTGTTTTAAGGTAACCCCCAATTCTAGGAGATTTAGTCTCTTTGGGGCCTCTGGTTCCTCTTCCCGCTCTCTGGGCCTTTTTCTTCCCCTATTCTCTTTCAGCGATCCCTTTGGAGTCTGCCCAAGGTCTCCTGGCCTCATTTATGCTGGGAGCAGTCAGTCCCTCAGCTCGTTCTGGCTTCCAGAGGGCCTTTTTGCCATTTGTTGTCGTCTCTGGCTGAATAGCCATCCTAGCTGTTGTTTTTTTGTCCCTCGGGGTGACCAACCCCCTTCTTCCGCCATCCCCATCCTCCCTCCTGTTTGGGGGACATTGGTGCCGCTTTTAGTAAGTATCTCCCTCTTGCCCTTTCCTGAGCAAGGTTATTTCCTCTCTCTCTCTCTCTCCCTGATGGGAGAGGATTGAGGGGAAGGGTTATGCTTCTTTCAGATGGGTGCGGGTCTTTTACTGTCTCCTGGCTTTTTCACCCTCTTGGGTTTTTATCCTGTCGTCAGACTGGGGGGGGGGGCACTGACTTTTTTTTTTTTTTTTTCCCAGCCTTCCTGTTGGAAGTTGTATATTTCATCACCCACACCTTTGGGCTGGGCTTCTTATTATTGGTTATCCCTTTCTTTCCTTCTGTTCCCTTCCGTCTGGGAGCCTAGGTGATTTTCCATCTTAGACCCCTGGGAGGTCCTTCCGGTTGTTCCTCAGGTCATGCATACGTAACTCTCCCCCTTATGGGACTATTAAGGGCTTCTTCCAGGAGTCTGCTCCTGTCCTCGGGCTGTCTGTCACATGCCTATTATGGGATTTTGTGCAGGGGATCATAATCTTAGCTCTGTCTGCCCGGTTTACTACCGTGCTGGAGGGAATCTTTATTTCTAGGGATGTGGATACATTGTTCAATCCACACTTTGTGGCAGGTTCCTTGCCACTTTAAATCTTGCCGGAAGGTCTTCAGACTGGCTCCTCCCACCCACTCGGGTGGTAAAACCCTCGGCTCCGCCCCATGACGCCAGATATTCCTTACCACTTGGAAGCTTAGGTTCCCTCCTTAACGCTCTGTGTGTTAGGCCTGGATCCTAACACTTCGTAATTTCTGAAAATAATTTTAAAGTTTACCAGACTACAGTCTTCATCTTCCCTCGCGGCTGCAATGGACAAATCCACTCACAGCTTCCGGCGGTGCCCTTGCGGGCAGAAGATGTCCTGGACCGATCCACACTCCACGTGCATTTACTGCCTGGGTCTTGACCACGATCCGCAGACCTGTGATCTGTGCAAGTCCTTCACGACTTCGGTTTTAGAGGACCACGTTGCCCGACTACAACTTGGACGGCCAAGAAACAGTACCCGCTGGTGAAGTCAAAGGAGGCCCGTTGGGCGGTGTCCGCGGCTGTGGGCTCCGTGGATCAGCTGGAGCAGTTGATCACCATTGAGGAGGAGGCAGCCCAGGCCACTTAATCTTCCTCCTTGGCTGCAACGTTTATCCCGCTCTCCTTGGGCTCCACCTACACTGCTTCTTTTAAGGAGCTTTGCCAATCCTTCTCCACCAAGGGAGAAGGGCCATTAGGACATGCCAGTAGGTCGAAGAAAAAAAGAACCGAAAGGTAAGTCCAACTGTCGACGTTCGTGGGAGCGGGAGAGATCCCCTTCACCGGACCTTCGGCTCTCGACTTCGGTCGAGGTTGCAGCTAAGGCCACTGGCTTCACGGTGTTTCCGTTGGGTCAGCTGGCTGAGACACCCGTTGACATGGTCGAGATTTTTCTCGACCTGTTGGATGGGTTGTTGACTGGAGAAGCAGACAGCCCTCCTTCACCGGTTCCCCTGGAGGTAACCGAGGACTTGCCCATGCCTCCTGTGCCGAAGTCCCCTGGTCAAGGACCCTGAACCGAGGGATGAATGGGTTTCCCCGACAACGCTCTGACCCACCCTCGGTGACCCCGAAGGTCTTGGTCTCTGTCTCGGTCCTCTTCCATGTCGGTTAGATCCCGGTCTCGGTCTCAGCATCATGGAAGGCAGCGTCACCGCTCGTCCTCTTCGGAGGATAGGCTCCGACGTAAGTTACGCCGGCACTACAAGGACATTATGTGGCAGCAACTTTTGTTGGCCGATGATAACCCGACTCCGTCACCTTCTCCGGCCATTAAGTGGCTGTCACTGGAGTGACCGGAGCAGCCCCTTGTAGTTGTCGAGGGGCAGACCCCGGCACCGGTACCGGCTGCTCCACTCATTGTGGTGGAACCACCGCCTCCTCATCCAAAGACTCGGGGCCCCAACCAAGGATTCTCCGTCGGGTCAGGGCTTGCTCCACAGGTTGTCAGTCACCCTTACTCCCGATCGGCCTCTGCAGGTGTAGGGTGGTTCAGGCACTCGGCAGCTCTTTGCAGACTCCTCCCTGTACTCCAGGCCCACTGACCTGGAATCTGCAGGAGGTCAGTCGGTGGACGAGAGCCCATCCTCGTTCTTGAGAATACTTCAACTCATGTCAGAGTCCACTGGGTTGCAGCTCGAACCTGTTCAGAAATGGGCCAGGTATCCCCTCACAGAGATACTGGACCGATGAGATTCCCCTACAGAGGCCTTCCTGGTGGCCGAAGCCATTGTTGGCCCTGGAGTTGTGGCAGCAGCCTGCATCTTGTCCCGTGCTTTTGGCCAGGATGACTCGCAAGTATGCAGTCCCCACCGGTTCACTCTTCTGTTTTTCGGAGCACCCCTCTGCGGAGGGGCTGATGACTGACAGTGTTTTCTGGTGTTCCGGGAATGCTAGGGACGTGGACAAACCACCCGATAAAGAATCCAAAAAGCTGGATTATTCGGGGCAGAAGGTTTATGCTGCTTCCTCCCTAGACCTTCGACAGGCTAGCTCGGCTGTACTGATGACACGTTTTTCACTCGCCGTTATGGGTTCCCTGGATGAGGTGATTCCCCATCTCCCGGCTGACCTTCAGATGATGGTCAAGTAGGTGTGAGATCAGGGAAGGGCAGTGGCTAAGCAGCAGCTCCAGTCTTCCTTGGACATTGGTGACTCTTGTGCCTGGTCAGTAGCAGCTGCAGTAGCCATGCGCCGCAGAGCTTGGCTGCGGATCTCCATCTTCACGGCGGACACCCAGCACAAGTTGGCAGACATTCCCTTCCTAGGCATTGACTTGTTCGGGCCAGGAGTGGAAGGCCATTTCCAGAGGAAGGAGAAGTCCAGTGCCACTTTGGATTCTGTCACGTCTGCTCAGAAGGACAGAGACCGCCAGCAGCAGCATAAGCCCTTTCGCCCCATGGCATGTCCTGCCCAGCAGCACCAGCAACAGGGCCAGCAGGCTCACATTTGGCCCCCCCAAGGCCAAGTCTGCCACTTCCTCCAGTAGGAAGCCTGGAGGGAAGGGTCCAGGAGGCCCCTCAGCCAGCCCTTCCTCCAAGCCTGCCCAGTGATGGATTGAGGGGTGTCGGCCCCAGCCTCGTCACTCCTCCCTGGGTTCCCCCTTTGGGGGGACGGCTCCGCCACTTCCTTTCTGCCTGGTCCGTTATCACCATGGACCGCTGGGTGCTAGAAGTGGTCGGCAGGAGTCTTCCTCTGGAGTTCGAGCAGTCCCCTCCCTGTCGAGCCATCGCCCCACAGGGGGCAATGGGCTCCGCAGCCTCTCTGTCAGCTCATCGAGCCGACAGTGCCCTGCTCCTCCAGAAGGAGGTGATCAGCGAGGTGGCAGATCTTCCTCCAGACCCAGGGTTTGTGTCCAGGTACTTCCTGGTCCAAAAGCGGATGGGGGTCTGGCGCCCTGTTCTCAACCTACACGACCTGAACAAGTTCGTGAGGCCACGTACCTTCAGAATGGTCACTCTGGCTCTGAACATTCCATCCTTGGAACGAGGCATGTGGTTCTGCTCTCTGGACCTCCAGGATGCGTTCTTTATCGTCCCAACCCATCCATCTCACCAGCGATTCCTCCGCTTCAGAGCAGAGGGATCCCTTTACGAGTTCCTGGCCATGCCCTTCGGCCTCTCTCCAGCTCCCAGGGTCTTGACCAAATGCATGGCAGTGGTGACAGCATTCCTGCGGCGCTGAAGGGTCCGGGTGTACCCTTACCTGGACGACTGGCTGATTGCAGCCCCCTCCAGGCTGGAGGCGGAGCAGTCCAGGGATCTGGCCATCCAGGTCTGCTCTCAGATTGGCCTTCTCTCAACGAGGCCAAATTGGAACTCGTGCCAACACAGGTGATTCAGTTCATCGGGGCAGAGCTAGACTCTTTTTGAGCCAGAGCACAGATCCCGGCGGACAGGGCCGAGGTTCTTTCCTCCTTTGCCCAATCATTTCTGGTCAGGCAGTTGCGCCCTGCCCGTGACTTCCTGTGCCTCCTGGGCCTCATGGTGGCCTTCACCAGTGTGGTCTGTTGGGCCCGCTGGCACATGCATCCTCTGCAATGGGGGCTGGCCCGCCAGTGGTCACAGTGCTCCAGTCCTGTGGACCAGCCAGTGATAGTGACCCAGGAGATGGGGAACGCTCTCCAGTGGTGGATCGTTCCGGCTCATCTGCAGGAGGGTATCCCGTTTGTCTGCCCAGAGCCGACAGTCACGCTAACAACTGACACCTGTCTGATGGGTTGGGGTGCCCATCTGGGGGAGCTCAGAGCGCACGGCCTCTGGTCCCCTCAGGAGTCTCGATGCCACATCAACCTGCTGGAGCTTCGAGCGGTCTGCCCTCACCGCCTTCACTCCGTTTGTACGGGGTCAAGTGGTCCAGGTCCAGATGGACAACACCACGACCATGTACTACCTAAACCGCCAGGACGGGACGCACTCCTTGCCTTTGTGCAAGGAGGCTTTCCGCACTTGGTCTCTCGTGAGCAAACTGGAGGCAGATCTCCTAGCCATCCATGTGGCAGGAGCCTCCAACACTGGCTGATGCCCTAAGCTGGATAGGTGCTGCATCTCACGAGTGGTCTCTCCTGCCGGAGGTAGTACACGATCTGTTCTCCCACTGGGGCACACTTCAGGTGGACCTGTTTGCCTCCAGGGAGAATGCGAAGCTGAGGCTGTTTCATGCCCTCCCCCCTCAGCAGGGCTCGCTGCAGGGGGATGCCTTCTCGAAGCCGTGGACCCCGGGCCTCTTCTGCGTCTTCTCCCCATTTCCCCTGATCCACAAGGTACTTCTCAAGGCGAGGAGGGACAAGGTGCAGGTGATTCTGGTAGCCCCATACTGGCCCCGCCAGTTCTGGTATCCAGATCTCCTGAGCCTCAGCTCCAGACTCCTGAGGCGGCTTCCAGCCCGTCCGGACCGGATCTCAGTCAACCAGGGGAAGGTACTCCACCCGGACCTTCAGTCCCTGCACCTGACGGCCTGGTTCCTGAGCGGGTAGAGTTCCAGGCCTTGGGTCTTTCCGACGAGGTCCTCAGTGTTGTTCAGGCATCCCGTAAGGAGTCGACCAGAAAATGCTATGCCTTCAAATGGAAGAGATTCTCCATTTGGTGTCAGGATAAGGGGTTGGACCCTTCCTCCTGTTCCTTGGCCGGCATTCTAGACTACCTATGGTCCCTTTCTCAGCTAGGACTTCGGTTGATGACCCTTAAGGTGCACCTGGCAGCCATCTCTGCTTACCGGGCACGGGCCGAAAAGCAGTCGGTGGTGCAGGAAAAAGTGGTCGGGCGCTTTTTCAAAGGCCTTGATCACATATCACCTCCAGTACGAGAACCTCCACTTCCGTGGGATCTACTGTTGGTATTGGCTAAGCTCATGGGCAAGCCATTCGAACCGATGTACAGGTGCGATATCTCCCACCTGTCATGGAAGAGTGCCTTCTTGGTGGCTATCACGTCAGCCAGAAGGATGGGAGAGCTCCAGATGCTTTCCATCGAGTCTCCATATCTGGTCTTCCACAGGGACAAAGTTGTCCTGCGCCCCCACCCGAAATACCTTCCAAAAGTGGTGTCAGAGTTTCACCTTAACCAGGTGTTGACTCTGCCGGTGTTCTACCTCAATCACACCTCATTGACTTTGAGTCACGCCAGGATGCTGGTTTTGGGACCTCGGTTCTCCAATCCTTATTTCCCAAGTAGGGGGTGCGCGCCTTGCCTCCCTCCTCCTGGAGAACTGCTAGGAGTCTGCCAGTAAGTGTGGATTGAACAACATATCCATGTCCCTATAAATGCAGGTTACTTACCTGTAACAGGAGTTCTAGGAATGGTATATGTTGTTCATCCACATGACCCCCCCCGACCTCCCCGGCTTTGACACTCAACCTGGTTTCCAGCAGGCTAGATCTGGCGTCATGGGGTGGAGCCGAGAATTTTACCACCCAAGTGGGTGGGAAGGGCCAGCTTGAAGACCTTACGGCAAGATTTAAATCTGCAAGGAACCTGCCACAAAGTGTGGATGAACAACATATACCATTCCTAGAACTCCTGTGACAGGCGAGTAACCTGTATTTATTCAGGCATTTCACCGGGAAAGTGTACAGAGCAGTAAATTGCTCATTTCTAGATGCGTTCTGGGGAATAGGGGAAATTGGAAGTACAAGTACAGCAGTGCAAAATTACAACAAAATAATTTTTAACATGATAAAATATAATTTAAATAACACAATATACAAAATTGCAAATATAAATGCAATACGAGCAGTAAAGTTCAAAGAGTACAGTTTACAGAGACCAGAAGCAGGAACAAGAGAACATAAGGGGTTACAGGCAAGCAATGATGCATGGTTACAAAATCAGGAGACAAAAGAAATATATTGCAAAAAGAAACAAAAAAAAAAAAAACTGAATGGGAATCTACCTTGGAGTGTGGGATAGGCTTTGGGTGCTCTGTCCTTTGAAGCCTCCCATTCTGGTTTCCTTGGGAAATGGCTCTTTTCCCCTTCCTGAGCAGGGTTCTGCTAATTTCCGGGCACTGCTTGGGACTCTGTCCTAACAATGTTGCCTTCTGCAAGAGCCTCCTTAAAGTAAGATAGTACAGTTACGCAAGAACTTACTATAGTAGTAGATCTTAAAGTGGAGCTCTTGCCATAGGCATGTTTTTCCCTCCATCCCCCTGCCCTTCTTTTCTCATGTGTTGCCCTTTTTCTGTGGCTCCAGAAGCCCTACCCTCCTGTCGCGCCTGTGGGCAGGTCTCTGGTGGGAGAGCTATGTGGGACCTGCGGACCGTCCCCTTTATACCATAGGGGGAGAGACGTCGGCGTGCCCCCCACTGTAGACTGCTAGCTAGAAGTTTTCCGTGTGGTCCTAGTGCCTGGTGGCTTAGTCCTGCCGGTGTTGCCTACTGCAAGAACTCTTCTCAAAGATCTACTTTTATGATGAGTTCTTATGTAACTGTATTATTCTGATCTTCCAGCCCCAGAGGCAAGCATGCTACCTACTGAACCACTGACATTGCCAAGATCTGTAAGCTGTTGTTCAACCCGAAGCTCTCTAGAAACATGGGGAGTGGGTTATTTACCTGTACATGGGCTGAAGGAGAGGTGGATTGTCCAGAAAGGTAACAAAATAGAACGTTAAAGAATAAATAATCCTCTACTCTCCTGCAAGTTCACTGGCTGTTACTATCTAGAAGGAACCATTGTTGGCTGATCTTCCCTTGTCAGTCTTCATCATTCATTACTGCTGGGTAAGAGCCGGAGGCGCGCACCTGCCCTGGGAGTTTTTTTTTTTTTTTCCTTTTTTGGGGGGGAGGAGTCAGCGCCGATGGCGCCACTTACATGGCTGATGCAGTGCACGATGGTTGGCCGTTAGGCACCGTTGACTCCTCCTACATCCCAGTTCTGTTTCTCCAGCCATCGAAGAAGCACCTGCTGCGTGAATTGACAGTTTAATCTCTGCAACCGGGCCTAGTTGTCGTCAATCTCCAACCCGGTTCTCAACCACTCGGCGCCATTTGTTGCCGGTAAGACCTGTCCTTTTTATTAAACGGTGCTGAGTCTTTTTCTGTAGTTTTACTGTTTTGTTTCACGTCATGTCAGGTTTGGGGACTAAGAAGAAATCTAAAGTGGGGCATGCCACCATGTGCCGGTGCTCATGTGGCCAGCAGTTTTCCATTTCGGACCGACATGACATTTGCCTGCGATGCCAGGGACCCAATCACGACATGGATAACTGTGGCTCTGTTTCTCCATGGACCACGATGCTCTCAAAATCCATGCGTTTAAAGTTGGTGAGACTCGTAACACCAGAAAGGACCCGCTTGCCTGGTCGCCAAGGCCAGAACCTCGAGCCCTGCTCCGGGTCCCAACCCGGGTCTGTATGGCCCAGTGAGGAGGAAGCCTCCTCTGTTTCTTGCCTTGCCATGGAGGAGGCTTTTTCTGTGGTGTCGGAGGAGCCGCTTAGTTCCGTACGGAGCCAGGTTGCTGGCACCGCCTCTGCAGTCACCTCTTTGGAGGTGCAGGCTCCCCCAGTGTTGCGGCCCATGGCTGCTGGGCCTGGCACTGGTGGATCCTTGGCGCCGTTCCGGATCCTGGTGCTGTTTGCAGTGATGTATCCTGTGGCAGTGCCATCACAAAGGGCTCTCCTGGGGTCACTAGTTTGGCAGTCTGCCTGGCCTCTTCGTCTTCGTCTTCGGAGGAAGATGACCCGCAGGCCGACCCAGATTGGCAGCCCGACTCCTCAGAGTCTGAGATCCTTCTGGGACACCGCACCAGGTGGCCCAGCGTTCCCCTCCTGGAAACCCTGTAGTCCCATCGACCCCTCATGCCAAGGCTGGCCTTTTGGAGGGGAAGGTGCTCGGGACAGCGGCCTGGGGGCACGAGTGTGGTGCTCTTCCGGGGGGTGGCTGCCGCAGTTTCTGGTGCTTCTGTGACCCCCGGTGGGTTCGAACCCCCTCTTCTGCAGCCTCCCTCGGGGGTGCAGCAGGATATTATTTATTTAAGAGATTGAGGAAGAGAGGCTGCTTTGGAGGTTGAAGGACTGGGGTGAGGCACGAGGCCCCTTCCACTACCCTGCGGGTGGTGAGGAGAGCAGGCTGCAACACCGCTTTCCGAGGTCTCTGAGATGCCCTAGTTGGGAGCATGGAGGGTTGTCCTTCTGGACCCATGCAACCCCAGTCGCGTCACAGGAGAGATTCTCCCTCAGGGCTCATCTGTGGTTTGTTTTCACATTTACAACCTTTGCTGCCTGGATCAACCCCTGGGTCCCCCCGTCTGGCGGGGTCAGTGGCTGGGTCTCAGGAGAACCCTGAGCATTCCAGCTCCCTTTCCTCCCCATCTTCCTCCTCTGAGGGAGAGGAACATTCTGTCCACCTGTCCTCCGATGCTGATTTCACTGAATATCAGTGGTTCCTCTCGAGGCTGGTTTAGAAGCTACTCATATCTCACGTCATAAGAAGCAATACCGAGTGGGAGACATGCTCGTTCTTGAGCGAGCTCAGTGCTCACCATCTGATGGTGCTCTCCTGGCCTCTTCCCTTCCAGGAAGCATCTGTCTGCACCTGGCAGTCTCCAGCCGCCTCTCCCCCAGCCCCAGTGGACTGCAGGAGGAGGTATTGCGCTCCCCAGAAGTCTCTAGGTGCCCTGCCTCACCCACCTTCGAGGTTGACCTTCTTAGTTACTCCTTCCGGGCTTCAGCGCCTAGTGCACTACTGTCCCCGGACCCACATTCCGCAGAATTCGACCAGTGGGGTAGAAGAGTGTTATCTTCGGCTCCTGTGTCACTCTGCTTTGGTTCTCTTCAGGCTCACCATACTGCCTGTAAGAGGCACCTGTGGTTGATGCTAGCACAGGTGTTAACATCCCTGCCTGATTCAGAGGAATTTAGACAGGCCATTGCCCTCTCTACACAGGGTCTGGAACTTGCAAGGCACCAGGCAAGGGCATCTTACGATGCCAGTGAGGTGGCATACAGACTTGCAGGGATGGCGATCTGCATTAGGCGGACAGCATGGCTTCGTCTCCAGATTCTCACCTGTCGCAGGGTGATCTCCTCCGCCTTCCGGGGGACCTGTCTCTCTTCCTGCAGGGCAAGAGGACCTTACAGGGGTGCCTCCCATCGCCCCGGCAGCAGGGGACACCTCCTCATCCTGACCAGCCTTAGACCTCACTGGTCTAGTACAGCTGTAGGATCTCTCCCTCCTGCGTCTCACCCTCAGGAGGCTGAGGGAATCTGTTCCCTCAGGGCTGTGCCGGGTCCCTTCTGGGGGGCTTGGTACTCACCCATCAGTAATGAATGGCGAAGAGTGACAAGGAAAGATATGAAAATGATGTACCTACCGTAATTCTTCATATTCTCTTGTATCATCACCATTCATTACTGATTCCCATCCACCATCCCTTCTTGGGCCTCAGTTCTTGGGCGTTGCCTCCACGCTGCTCGCCTTCCCCCTCCTAGAGGCCGGTTTGGGGCTGAGTCCTCGTGGTACCTCAAAGCTCCCTGTTTCCATCTCTAAAAAGTCACAGAGTGCTCAACCTGGAGGATGGCAAGTAGGATCTTCAGCCTAACCTCTGAGGGAACTCCCTGGGATTCCCTTCTCATTGCACTGTGGTGTCTCCCTTTTTAGGCTTGGATAATCCTCTCCTTATGTCACCCCTTAGCTGTTAGCTCATCAGTGCATTCCCAGGAGAGTCTGTGAGATGATTTTCCTTCCTCTTCTCTTCCCTTCCCCCTTATGGCACAGATGTCCCGTGGCTCCCTTCTCCTGAAATGGAGACTACGTCAGTTTTCTCATGGGAAAACTATTATCTGGTGTCCCCATTACTTTCCTCCCATCGAAAAGTAAGTCTGGACTCACCCTACCTAAGGGATGGTCTGTGAGGCCCAGGCTTCATGATGTTCAAAACAAAATCGGATACAGGGTAGGAAGAGAGGTCAAGTCTCCGCCAATGCTTGCCAGGCCATCTTTAAACCCCTTAGGGCCTTGGTTCAATAATCCCTGCAGTTGATGGGATTCTTGCTCCCCTGTTTTCTTTACTGCAGAGGTTTGAACTATTACAAGCCAGTGGACTTCCAAATTACTGTAGCGGAGAGCCCTCCTTCTTCCCCTTTATCCCTTTCTATATTTCTTCTTCCCTTTTTCTATCCTTTTCCTTCTCTTCTTTGAGACCACCCAAGAATTGAGGCCCTGTGGCCATTTATGGGAGGGTTCTCTTTTCTCTGTCCCCTAGTCGGCTTATGCCTTTTTCAGTTTATATCCTTTCCTTTGTATATCTCTTGGCTCTCTTGCTTCACTTCTTTTTATATTCTGTTTCACCCTCTCCGGCCAAACAACTGGGATGGAGGAGGAGGAGTCTGCGGTGCCCAACGGCCAACCTTCGTGCGCCGTGCACTGCATCGGTCTCATGGGCGGTGCCATTGGCGCTGACACCGCCCCCTCCCAAAAAAAAGACTGCTGTGGCGGGTGCGTGCCTCCGGCTTTTACCCAGCAGTAATAAATCAAGACATATGTAATTTTCATTTCAAACAACATGAAGTCTTGCTGTATTCTGACAATATGCAGTTAGCCCCAGCACTTGAACTGCCCCGGGGAGGAAAGAGTTAACTCTGTGCAGAAGCATAGAACATTGAGCTCGAGTTCGGTTTTCAAACCTCTATCCCTGGTACTTACCAGTGTAACCGTCGGATTTTTTTTTACTCCACCTAACAGTGAAGTCGCACCATAGATTTCTCCTCTGCTTAGTTCGGTAGAGTTTAAGAAAGTATTTGTTTTTTTAAACCGATTTTGTTATTTTTCGAATTTACAGCTTCTGTCTATGGTACAGGTAGTGTGGTAGATAGGTGGTGACTTTTTTTTTTTTTTTTTTAATTTTCTGTGGAAATTTTCTCATCAGTTTCTCGTCGGTCCGGTTGGAAACTGACCCTTTTGCTTATATTTGATTTGTGTTTTTTCTGGGATTTAGTGTGGTGTTCCGGTTCCTTTCGTTTAAAAAAAAAAAAAAGACTCTTTCTGGATTTTTCCACAGCCTGTAACACGGTTGGTAACTGATAGGGGATTTATTACCTGGCTTAAAAGCTTTCAAAGGTAATTGTTAGGTTGGCCTTGTCTGAGAAACCTGAGGGAAAAAACGGGTCCCACTGGGTTTCAATACTACTGAGTATGGGGAGGCCTTTGCCAAGGCTGACCCCCACCTCATCTGCGTTTATTGACTGGGGTTTGACCACCTCGAAACAGACTGCTAAATTTGCAAGAATTTTCCTAAAGCCACTCTGGAAAAAGGTTGAGTAGGCTGAAGGAAAAAGAGGCTGAGAAGTCCGTAGATCCAGATGGCCAGCCCGAATCAGTTACAGCTGAACCTGAGGAGGTGCCCACTGACCTGGGCGATACCTCCTCGGGCAAAAGGAGGTCCGACTCTGAGGGGTCGGTTCCGGTAAAAAGGAGAAGAAAGTCATCCAGTTCGGCTCCAGCACTGCATGTTCCAACTGCGGATGAAATAGCCAAAGTGATTAGTATAGCTCTTACTTCGAATGAGAGCTCTTGCAGCAGGCTATAACCATTAGGACTAACACCGCAGGCCTTAGGACCCACTGGAAAAATCTTAGCTAGCCGTACCCATCAGGGACTGCCCCCTGACATCGGCTCCACCCTGCCGTCTGTCACGCTACATAAAGGGGCGGACCCCGGCTTCATCCCAGTTCTTTTCCCGGCGCGACACGCTCACGTTGGGGAAGTTTTTTCTATCCAGCAGTTCCAGCTCAAAATTTGGATTTTTCTCGGAAAATCAACCATTTTTCTCTGTTTTTCAACTTCAGTACGGCGTATGTCATCTCTGTCGTCGTTCTCCTCCGGGCCGAAGAGGAACAAGTGTGATTGTGGCCACCAGATACCATCGAAAGACTGTCACTCCAATTGCGTCTTCTGCCTGGGTCCAGACCACAACAGTGCTGCCTGCAAGACCTGTAGAGTCTTTACCAGCAGGACAAGCATTCGATGCCTGAAGGCCCTAAAAGCCCATCTGTTAGAGCAGCAGATGGATGTCCTGCAAACCTCGGGGGACAAAGGCAGACACCGGGACAAGCCCCGTAAGTGCTCCCAGGACAAGGACCATAGCCGGTCCCATCATTGGTCCCGTTACTGCTCTCCCCAACCCCCCTCTTCTTGCTTGGAGTAAAACCGCAAAGAAGTCTCCAAGAAACCGAGCCCTCCTGCCAAAAAACAATGCCGGTCAAGGCGGGGCCATCGGGAGAAAAGCCGGAAAAGCCTAAGGTGGTGCAGCTGCGTGTGGCTCCCAAGGCCTCTACAGCACAGGCCTTGGCCCTGCCTAAGAAGGCCTCGGCTTTATCCAGTTTTGGGCAAGCCGCAGGGTGACAAGGACACCCCGACACTGCCTCCTGTGAAACCAGCGCCGGCTGCTGTACCGACGCTGGTGGAGGTTCCTCTGGTGAAAGACACCCCTGCAGAAGGGGCACCCACTAAGGTTCCGGTGACCCCCAGGTCTTCCACCCCGCAGGGCTCTTCTGGGGACTCCCCTACTTATGCCCTACTGGACATTCCAGCTTCTCCGGGTCCCTTTCTGGGAAAAGTGGCTGCTGTTTTTAACAAAGAGGAGCCGCAAGAACTCGTCTTTTTGGTAGAGTCAGGTGAAAATGGAGACACTCCACCGAAGCTGGACCCAAAACCGGTTCCCGACTGGCCGGACAACCGTGAGCCCGAGGGCCTTCCTGCTCCTTCTCCAAAGAAGGCCCCCCCGAGCGGCCGCTGCCTCGACCGCCCTCGAAGGCTTGTTCCCGGTCTTGGTCTGAGGACTGTTGGTGGCGCCCTTCTCGATCGGGCAGACGTCAGTTCCAGTCTCAGCCCAGGAGCCAATCCTGCTTTCCCAGGTGAGCCCGCTCCCGACGCCGGTCCCAAGGCTGGTGTCGGTCGTTGCTCCATTGTTGGTCTCGTAGCTGGCATCTGTCCTTGGACTGACTTCATTCAGGTAGCCATTGACGCTCGAGTGGGGGGGGGAATCCTAGACACAGCTCAGGCTATTCTAGGCCCAGTAGCAGGTAGTCTTCTCATCCCTCTCGGGGGTTGGGGGTTTCCCGGGAGAGAAGGACCAACCCCACTCTCCTCCTGACGATACGACCTTTATGGATGTCATGAGGCACATCCAGGCCTCCAATGAATGGGAGATGGAGGACCTGGATCATGAATGCCGTCGACTGCCAGTTACCTGAGGCAGAAGGAGCAGCCAAAGCCTCTGGTGGTGCCTCCTTCAGAGGACACCTTCCAAGACCTTACCAGGATAACTTGGAAGCATCCAGCGTCAGTCCCGGCCATTCCAAAAAAGTCAGACAGGCTGTATAGAGCCCAGAGGGATGAGCCTTTCCTGGCAGAACACCCTCAGGCAGACTCATCAGTCATTATGGTTGCTCATGACAAGTCTAAGCAGCCTAATCACCTCAGCTGCCAGCCTTGTGACCCAGAATCCTGCTACTTGGACCAGGTGGGCAAGAAAGTCTACTCTGCTTCCACCTGCTCCATTAGATCCCTCAACTTCCTTATGAGTATGGTCCAGTACCAGAATGCGCTGTGGGAGAGAGAGGACAGGAGCTAGCCAATGCCTTGCCAGACTCCACGCAGAAAACGGAGCTTCTGGACATATTGAAATCTGACTCGGACGTAGGCACGTATGTGCTGCATGCCTCGTAAGACCCTGCAGATACGGCAGCCAGAGTGGCAGCGTCAGGTGTCTGCCTCCGGCACCATGACTGGTTGAGAGTCTCAGGTTTTCACCAGGATTTGCAGTCCGGAATCTGGGACCTCCCGTTTCAGGGTTCCGTCTTTTTTCGGCAAGAGACGGAGTCTCTTATCTCTTGTCTCCAGGAGTCTGGCAAATCTATCTGGTCCGTCAGGCAAATGTACAGAGGGGACCAGAAACGCATGAGACCTCTGCCCACTCCCGGCTCCACCCAGTGACTCCCTCCCGACCTCCCCCCTCCGGAGGAGGTACCAGGGGAGGCAGTAGGGGGTTGCGTCTCCCTTCACCTGAAGGGTTGGAGCTCCATTACAGAGGACCAGTGGGTCCTGGACATTATAAGGAAGGGACATATGCTGGAGTTCACCAAAATCCCCCCAGACACTCCACCAAGGTCCTCAAGATATCCTCCTCCTCACATACTCCTTATAGAAGGAGAGATTCAGGCCCTCTTGCGAAATAGGGTGATAGAACCAGTTCCTCTGCAGCAGCGGGGAAAGGGATATTACTCCCACTTTTTCCTGGTTCCAAAAAAGATGCAAGTTCTTCGGCCCATCCTGTATTTTAGCTCCTTAAACAACTATATAGAGTACAGAAGGTTCAGGATGGTGACCCTTCCAGGTCTTATTCCTCTGCTGCACCAGGGAGACTGGCTCTGCTCCCTAGACATGCAAGATGCTTAAATGCACATCAGGGTCTTTCCCCTCACAGGAAGTACCTGAGGTTCCACTTCTAGGGGAGGGCATTATCAGTTTCGTGTTCTTCCATTCGGCATCTCCTCTGCTCCTTGAGTCTTCACCAGATGTTTGGCAGTAGTAGCTGTGTCTCCTAAGGCTCCAGGGACATAACGTTTTCCCTTACCTCGACGCTTGGCTGCTTGCGGCCCTGTCAAGGAAGCACCTCCTTCAGGCTCTCTGAGACACTTGTACTCTGTTCCGAGAGGTGGGGATCACCCTGAACTTTCCAAAGTCTTCCCCAGAGCCCAGCCAAAGACTCGTCTTCAGAGGGGTGGTCCTGGATTCAGTCCAGGGCATGGCTTTTCTACCTCCAGAGAGGGGCGATCGCCTGTGGGAGATAGCCGGATCGGTCCTAGTAACCCCTTAGGTCCAGGCCAGGACCTTCCTCAGACTTCTGGGGCACATGTTGGCGGCCATCCCTGCCACTCCATTGGCCTGCCACCACATGAGAATCCCACAGTGGATGCTTAGGGTGCAGTGGGATCAATGCTCAGATGAACTAGACCACATGGTAAGAGTCACAGAGCTGGTCAAGAGGACCCTACTTTGGTGGTTGGACCCTCTCAGTCTAGAGAAAGGAGTCCCTTTCCGTCAGAAGCCCCCAAATCAGACCCCAATGACGGATGCATCCGGTTTGGGATGGGGGGGGGGTGCACCTAGGGGCCTGCCAAATGCAAGGGGTCTGGACCCCAGAGGAGCGCGACCTCCACATCAGTGTCCTGGAGATGCAAGCGGTCCTCAATGCACTGAATGCCTTCCAAGAGGACCTTGTTCCAGGCATCCAAAATGACTTGGCAGACAGCCTAAGCAGGTCTCAGTCCAAGGTGCACGAGTGAGAGTTGCTACCATCAATAGCGGACCAGCTCTTCGACACATGGGGTCGTCCAGAGCTGGACGTCTTTGCATCCGCATGCAACACCAAACTGCCAACTTTCTGCTCGTGAGAGCTCACGCCTAATGCTTTCTGGACAGACACGTTGTCCCTTTGTTGGGCAGGGAGGTTTCTTTATGCCTTCCCTCCCATTCAGAGTACTGTTGAAGATACAGACCGATGGGGCTCGGATGATTCTAATCACCCCATTGTGACCTCGGCAGATTTGGTTCCCACTACTTCAGCGGTTGTCCTCGGAACCTCCAATTCTGCTGCCAATATGCTTGCAGTTGCTGTCCCAGGATTGGGGCACGCTGGTCCATCCAGATCTCAGGTCTTTGCACATTCATGCTTGGCTCCTGCAGACATAGCAAAATCCAGGTATGGGGTCTTCCAAGAAGTGCCGGACGTCCTCGTCTCGGCGAGGAAGCCCTCTATTCGCTCCACTTATGCTATGAAGTGGAAGCGTTTTTGCTTATGGGCATTGTCTCACCGTCTAGACCCACTTGCCTGCCCGGTGAACTCAGCATTACAGTATCTCCTCTCCTTATACCAGCAAGGCTTGAGCTACTTTTCTGTAAAGGTGCACATGTGGGCCATTCCTGCATATCATGTCCTCTTGGGGATAGAACCTTGGCCCAACTGGATGTGGCCTGCACCTTCTTATGGGGTATTCTGCATATGAGACCTCCCATTAGGGATCCTATCCCTCCCTGGGACCTCCTGTTTGTGTTGAAGAAGCTCACTCCCCCCCCCCCCCCGGGCTGATTGTGAGCTGCGTTACTGTTCCTGGAAGGTTTGTTTCTTAGTTGCTGTTACCTCAGCTTGAAGAGTTTCTGAGCTCCAGGCTGTGATGTGTAAAGAGCCTTATTTGGTTTTTCACAGGGAAAGGGTTTCCTTTAGAACAAATCCTAAGTTCCTTCCTAAAGTGGTCTCTGAGTTGACCCTCAACCAGTCAGTTGACCTTCCAGTTTATTTTTCTTCTCCTTTGAATAGGGGAAAAGCTCTCCTACACACACTGGATGTTCACAGGGCGCTGAGGTACTACCATGGCTACATACTGTATATCGGAGCAACTGTTTGTGGCCTTCGCACCACAACACTTGGGCAAACTGGTGTCCAAAAAGACTGTTTCTAAGTGGCTTGTCCACTGTATTGTGTTTTGTTATGAGAAGCACAACAAACCCTTTCTAGGCCTGGTTAGGGATCACTCCATCAGGGGAGATTCGGCTTTCTTTGACGCCTTAAAGAATGCCTCCATAGGAGACATCTGTGCGGCAGCCACATGGAATTCTGTGCACACATTTGTGAAGCACTACCGCCTGGACATTATATCCAGACGCAGTACCGGTTTCGGCTTGGCAGTCCTTCAGGGGCTCCTGTCCTGATTTGCTGTGTTGCCAGCATTATTCCATCCTTTTTCCTCCCAGGGTTAGGCACCTCCTTGGCGCAGGACTGCTTGGGATTCAGTCCTAATGGTTACAGCCTGCTGCAAGAGCTCCCACTCGAAGTAAGATAGTACAGTTACGTAAGAACTTACCGTAACAGTAGATCTTCGAGAGGAGCTCTTGGAGCAGGTCGCTGCTTTCCCAACCCTCCATCCCCCGGGTGAGGTGTTCAGCACATCATCGTCAGGCTTCGCTTCTTTCATTCGCTGGGGTCCTTTTGCAGCTCTTGGCGGGGGAACTGGGGTGGAGCCAGGGTGAGTCTCCTTATGTAGCATGACCGACGTTGGGGTCGATCTGACGTCAGGGGGCGGTCCCTGCTGGGTACTGCTAGCTAAGATTTTTCCGGTGGGTCCTAAGACCTGCGGTGTTAGTCCTAATGGTTATAGCCTGCAGCAAGAACTTCTCTTGAAGATCTACTGTTAACGGTAAGTTCTTGCGTAACTGGATAACCTCATAGTCTTCAGGTGAAGCTACCTCTGGCTGCAAGCTGCAACACTGGACTTAAGATTTGCGAGAAAGCAAGTAGTGCTCACAACAGAGGGAGGTGAACCTTACAATTTACAATTGTCTTTGGTTTGAAGCAGATTCCTTAGGCAAGTTAATATTCTTCAGGTGCAGGATACTTCTAACTGAAGGGTGAAATAAGGAACTTAGAATTATCAGAAAAGGCAATCTTTCAATCAACAGAGGGAGGTGGAGTTTGCTTTACTTGCTACAAGTGTTAAGATTTTACTGTTTTCTGTGTTTCTGCCCTTCTGACTTGATTGGAGTTAGTGATTGACTGTTTGCATTGCAATATTTGTAATACTGTGAGTATTCACTGGCTAAGAATTTGTCATAAGCCCTGAATTGAGAGCAGGTTACAGGCTGTGTATTGGACCCAGACAGTACCTAGGGGTGGAAACTGGTTTTTCTTTTGTTTATTTGTTTACCTCAGTGTGCCTTATAAGGCCAAGCCAGACTGTGTCAGGAAGTGCTTACATCACAGCTACTTAAAAGCCAGTAGCTCTGGAAGAATCTTACAGACCTTGATAAAAGTACTAATTTTAGCAGGCTCATCAGATAACCTCATAGTCTTCAGGTGAAGCTACCTCTGGCTGCAAGCTGCAACACTGGACTTAAGATTTGCAAGGAAGCGAGTAGTGCTCACAACAGAGGGAGGTGAACCTTACAATTTACAATTGTCTTTGGTTTGAAGCAGATTCCTTAGGAAAGTTAATATTCTTCAGGTGGAGGATACTTCTAACTGAAGGGTGAAATAAGGAACTTAGAATTATCAGAAAAGGCAGTCTTTCAATCAACAGAGGAGGTGGGTTTGCTTTACTTTTGTTACAAGTGTTAAGGTTTTCAGTGCAGGAAGAGTTTAAACCCATAGGCTGAATACTGTTTTCTGTGTCTGCCGTCTGCACAGCTGACGTGTTTGGGGCTGACTGTTTTCAGGCGCAAGTCACCAGGCTCTTTTGGGGCTGGGAGGTTTACCTGTGTCTGACTTGGATGTTTGGATTTTTTCTGTTTGATTAGCAGGGTATTTTCTCTGTCAAATTGGTTTGAAGCAGTATTACAAATTATCGTGTATGGCATCTTACTGACAGGAAGGCACTCATCGCATCCGGTAGGTCAGAGCGTTTAGCTGATTGTTTCGTGAGGCACAGTTTAGGCCCAACCTTCCCACCCTCACCCCACCCACCCCTGGAAATAGTTCATTTATACCTGGGGTTCTGACATCATTCCTCAAGACGGCAAGGTACATATCACTGTCATATCCTGTCTAGCACACTGCACTGACAATATAAGCATACACATTATATAAATACATATATTTCTATATAACGCACCAATCACACACACACACACAAAAAAAAAGGTAGACAGTTATGTGGGGAGTAGTACAATGTAATGGCTGTGGGGCAGCAGTCTTCCAGGAGTCTTTCTGGAGGCTGAGATACTGCCCTGTTTGCAGACAACTATCTGCCCTGAGGGAGGAAGTTGCCCGTCTTCAGGCCGCACTGGACAGTGGCAAGGAGACCTCCCCATCCAGGGAGCACCAGAGCCACCACCACTACCTCAGAGGTTGCAGAAAGCACAGCAGTTGGACCACAGTGGGCTCAGGGAGGTAAGGTGGTGGAACAGAGGCACACCCAGTCAGTTGTTCCACTCCACAATCCATACACCATTCTGGGGGCATAGTTCCCCTATGGATGCATCCATGAGAGGAGACTAGGAGGTGCAGACAACTGTCACAAGGGAGGCCCTCAGGAAGGAGGCAGAGGGCACCACAGGAAAGAAAGCAGCTCCTGGTGGGGACTCAGTTATTAGGGGATAGAACTGGGGAGCAGGAAAACTGAAGTAAGGTGCCTGCCTGGTGCCATGGCTTGGAGGAACAGGAAGCGCATCCTTAGGATCACGAGAACAGCTGCAGGGTCTGGAGCTGGGCGTCATTGTCCACCTAGGGACAAATGACTTAGCTCATCATGAGATTAGAGCAGTGCAGAAGGACTTTGTAGAGCTGGGGAGGGGCTTAAGACAAGTAGCACACACAGTATCCTTCTCAGAGGTGCTGCCTGTCAGTGGCATGGGTGAGGCGAGGGTACTTTGCACCATGCAGTTTAACAAATGGTTGAAAAAATGGTGTGGAGCACAGGGTTTGGCTTCATTGGGGACTGGGGTTCCACCTGGAGGACACCAGCCTATACTGGCAGGATGGTCTGCATCTGTCCAGGAAGGAACAAGTCTTTTGGGCAGTCGGTTTAAATGCTTCATTGTGAGCCTTTAAACTGATCAAGGGGAGGCACTGATAAGCAGCAGGAAAATCCCAGCCTCCCCTACAAAACAGGGTACTAAATGAGAAAAAGACCAAGGTAGAAAGGTCAGTGGGGGATGCCCCTACAGAAGGTAAAGCCATCAAAAAATGGAGAGAAATGAGTACCAATGCCCGTAGTCTGGGTAACAAGCTTCCTGAATTAGTGGCCTTGATGGAGGAGGAAGATCTGGATATCGTGGCAGTCACAGTAACATGGTACACACAGAACCATGACTGGGACGTAAACATACCAGGATACACTATCTACAGGAGGAACAGGGAGGGTAAAAGAGGAGGAGGAGTAGCTCTCTACATAAGAGAAGAAATCAAAGCAACAGAACAAAGGGTAAACAGGGAGGAGAAGAAGCACTGTGGGTCAATTTGGAGGCAGGCAATGGCACCACAATCCGCACAGGGTTGTGTAGAACCCTCCTCTCAGGGAGGAAATGGACAAGGAAATAATAGAAAGTATACTTAGAATGGCAGATAAAGGGGAGATATTGCTGATGGGTGATCTGAATATGCCAGATGTTAACTGGAGTGCAGTTGCAGCAGCCACTTCTAAGAGTGGGGTTATTCTAGATGCCCTACAGGGGGCATGCCTTAGACAACTAGTATTGGAACCCACCTGAGAGGAGCAATCTTAGACCTGGTCCTCTCAAATGGAGATGGAGAGAGGATCACAGATGTAAGTGGGTAGCCATCTGGGAACTAGTGACCACCAAACAGTATGGTTCCAGTAAACACAGCAATAGAGTCAAACATACAAAGGCAAAAGTACTGGACTTCAGGAGGGCTGACTTTGCCAAAATGGGTGATGCCTAAGGAATGCACTAGCAAATGGACAGGAAGGAGGGTGGAAGAACAATGGGGAATAATAAAAACTGCCATCACAGAGGTAACAAGCCTTTGTGTGAAGCAAATAAACAAAACAAAATGATGTAAGAAACCACTATGGTTCTCAAAGGAGGTGGCAGTGAAGGTTCATGAGAAAAAGCATTCAGAAAGTACAAGGAATCACAGAAGGAACAGGACAGAGAAGTGTATCAGTTAAAGCAAAAGGAAGCTGGGAAGGCAGTCAGAACAGCAAAGGCCCAAACTGAGGAAAAGATAGCCAACTCAGTTAAGAATGGGGATAAAACCTTTTTAGGTACATCAGAGGCGAAGGAAGACTAAGGAGGGATAGTGAGGCTTAATAAAGGGAGGGGTGGGCAGAGGTGACTGTGAAAGGCAGAGATACTAAACAAATATTTTTGCTCAGTATTTACAAGCGAAGAGGGAGAGTGCAGTAAAACAAGCAATAGGAACACTCTGGATACAGAAGTTGATACAACCCATTTACAGAAGAAAGGGTCTTGAAAGAACTCTTAAAACTGAAGATGGACAAAGCCATGGGGCCTGATGGGATTCATCCCAGAATTCTAAAAGAACTAAGGGTAGAACTAGTGACACCACTGACTACCCTCTTTAACAAATCATGGGAGGATGGGGTGGTACCTGAGGACTGGAGGAGGGCTGATGTGATTCCCCTTCACAAAAGTGGGAGCAGGGCAGAAGCGGAAAACTACAGACCAGTTAGTTTAACCTCAGTGATGGGGAAAATGTTGGAATCACTTCTGAAGGAAAGAATTGTCGAGCACCTAGAGGCCAGAGGGGCACATGACCCAAGGCAGCATGGATTCACAGCGGGAAGGTCATGTCAGACAAATCTAATAGATTTCTTTGACTGGGTGACCAAAGTAGTAGATCAGGGAGGGGCTGTGGACATGTCCTACCTAGACTTTAGCAAGGCATTTGACTGAGTCCCACACAAAAGATTAATATACAAGTTAGCCAGCCTGGCAGTGGGTCCCAAGATGATAGCCTGGGTAAAGAATTGGCTGGAGAATAGAATACAGAGGGTAATAGTAAATGGAGTCCACTCTGAAGAAAGGGGGGTTACTAGTGGGGTGCAGCAGGGTTCAGTATTAGGACTGGTCCTCTTCAATGTCTTTGTAAGCGACATTGCAGACAGACTGGAAGGAAAAGTATGTCTCTCTGCAGATGACACAAAGATCTGCAACAGAGTTGATGCACAATGTGGGGTGGAAAGGATGAGATGGGACTTGTCAAGGTTAGAGGAATGGTCAAATGTATGGCAGCTTAGATTTAATGCTAAGAAGTGCAAGGTAATGCACCTGGGAAACAAAAACCCAAGGGAAGAGTACACAATGGGGGGTGAGATACTAACAACAACAAAAATGGAAAGGGACCTGGGGTAGTAATATCAGATGACTTAGGTGGGCAAGCAATGTGAGAGGGCAGTAAGGAGGGTTGGGGGATACTGGGATGCATAGGAGAGGCATCACCAGTAGAAAACAGGAAGTTGTTATCCCTCTGTATAGACAGCTGGTGAGACCCCATCTGGAGTACTGTGTGCAGTTCTGGAGACCCAATCTCCAGCAAGGACATAGACAAGATGGAAGCTGTCCAGGAGGAGGGACTAAAATGGTGCAGGGTCTGCACGAAGACATATGAAGAGAGACTAAAGGAGCTTAATATGTATAGCCTCGAGAAAGGAGGGAGAGGGGACATGATAGAAACTTTCAAGTACCCTCAAGGGAATCAACAAAAGTCGAAGAGGGTAGCATCTTTCAAAAAGGTGTGCAAGAACAAGGGGCACAATTTGAAGATGGGGGCAGCTCAGAGGTAATGTAAGGAAGTATTTTTCTCAGAGAGGGTTGTGGATGCATGGAACGCCTTTCGGAGGAGGTTGTGGAGTCAAAAACAGTGACTGAATTCAAGCATGCATGGGACAGCCATAAGGCAATTCTAGGGGGTGGGGGTAGAAAGAAGTAGGCTGCTGGTTAACTAGGATCTGCAGCTTATCCATTAGGTAGGGAAATGGGCAGACTGGGTGGGCCAAGTGGTCCTTATCTGCCGTCAAATTCTATGTTTCTATGTGTACTTTTAGTCGCTTCGCCCAGTTCCATCCAAATCTGTACCGCCGATTAGGTCGGATCCGACTCCATCGGATTATGATCCAGATGCTTACTATGATGTGGAGTGGGAGGGAGACGAAGAGTATCTCGAGGATGAAGATAATGATTTTGAAGATCTGGATGTGCCCATTGAACCGGTCTTCTCCCCAGGCAGACCCTCTGTCTCTCCCCCCAACCCCCACCCAAGGCTTTCTGAGTCCCCTTCCCACTTCTTGTTCTACAAGAATGTGGCTGAAGCCCTCCAGCTCCCAATGGTGGAAGCTGCTGAGGAGGAGGAAGAGCCTGATTTTTGTTGAGATGATGTACATCCCAGAGTCCAAAAGATTGTGTGTCCCTCTTCACAAATCTTTGGGGAAACAGACACAAAAGATACTGCAAACTCCTTACGCTTTATCCCCTGTAGATAAAAGAATGGACAGGAGGTGCATGTTATCAGGCTCAGATATGGAGTTTTTATGTAGTCATTGCAGCCACTTTGGGGTAGTGCAGGCTGCAGCCTGTGACAGGGATAATATTCCTTTGGCTTCACATCCCCCAGACAAAGGCTCCAGGAAGGTTGATGCCATGGCCAAAAAACAGTATTTGGCATCCTCTTTGGGACTCAGGCAGGCTAACTATATGGCATACACAGCCAGGTACCAGAAGTCCAGGTGGGACACGGTTCTGGGGCTGGCTAAACAGGCCTCCCTCCAGCTAGCCAAAGAGCTGGAGGAGGTGGCTGCTGATGGAATTGAGGCACCCAAGGTACAATTCCATGCTGCTGTGGACTTCAGTGATGTGGTATCGAGAGTCATGGCTACATCTATGTGTCTCAGGAAACATGTTTGGCTCAGATGTACTAGCCTTTCGCAGAATTCCCAAGCTAAGGCTATGGATTTCCCTGTAGTGGGTGACTCTCTGGGGAGCAGACAGAGGCTTACATGAAGAAAATGTACGAGTACAGGACCACCTACAGGAGTGCACAGGCCAAAGAGAGGCAAGCCACTCCTCAGAAGCAGCAGTCTAGGGGCAGGGGCAGGCCTTTCCACAGGCCTTTTTACCAAGCCCAGGCTTCCTCTTCCTTCCCACAGAGGGGGTTCTTTTGAGTGAGAGTTCGGATGGGGATGAGCAGGCCTGCATCCTCTTCCCAGTCCAAGGCTCCTGCCAGACAGACACCCTGATGTGTCAGCCCGGGTCGACTTCCCCAATTCCAGTAGGAGGCAGGCTGACTTACTACTTCCAGGCCTGGAAGTCTTTTACCTCAGACAAGTGGGTCCTGGAGGTAGTAAGCCAGGGACTGGCCCTCAGTTTCAAAAGGTTTCCAAGAATGAGGGTCAGGTTCTTTCCACCTGCATCCTGCTCGGAAACAGTTGCCCTAGAGGCAAAGGTTTCTTCTCTACTGGCTCTCAGAGCTGTAGAGAAAGTTCCTACTCAGCACAGGGGCAAAGATCTGTACTCCAGATACTTCCTTATCCCGAAAAAGACAGGGGAATGGCAACCCATCCTAGACCTAAGGTATTTGAACAAACACATCACAAAACCAAAATTCAAAATGGTGACTCTGGGAATAAACCTTTCCTCTCTAAGGCCAGGAGATTGGCTAGTATCGCTGGACCTCATGGATACCTATTTCCATAGTTCTATCAGGTGCTCCCACAGAAAGTTCCTCAGGTTCAAGTTGCCTTCAGGCCATTATCAGTTCAGGGCCATGCCCTTCAGCCTAACATCCGCTCCAAGGGTGTTTACAAAGTGCCTTGCAGTAGTTGTCTTTCTCAGAAGGCAGGGTATTTCCATCTTCCCATACCTGTACCACTGGCCAATTGTAGGTCATTCCTCCGACCAGGTCAGATCAGCTCTATAAATCACTCAAGATTTGCTTAGTTCTTTGGGGGGGTTTCTCCTCAATCTTTCAAAGTCGGATCTTACTTCGAGAAACAGCTCTTGCAGTAGGTTACACCATTAGGACCGAAGCCAGCAGGTGCCAGGACCCCACGGAAATTTTCTAGCTAGCAGTATCCAGCGGGGACCGCCCCCGAAGTAAGGCATCATATAAAAGGGGGCGGTCCCCCCAGAATCCCCAGTTCTTTTCCCGTCATTGACTCACCAGCATCGGCCTTGCGGTCCCACTCTAGTGTACGACTAGAACTTTCAAATTTTAATACTAAATGTCAGCATCTCCAAACTCCTCCTTCAGAAGGACATCCATCCAAGTGTGCCTGCGGCAAACAGATCTCTTTCAAGGATCTCCATTCATCCTGCCTGCGGTGCTTAGGCCCGGAAAAAGACACCAAGGCCTGCTCCTTTTACCAGGGGTTCAACAGTCACACCCGGATCTGCCACCAGAAGGCACTTCAGGGGTTCCTCTTGGAAGAAAAGTTAAAAAGCATGGATCAAGACCCTACCTCCAGAGGTGAGTCTACTGCTAAGTCCCTTAAGCACCAGAACAAGCATCGGGAGAAGGCCAGGTCCAGATCCCCTAACCGGGCCTCGGACTCTCGCACCAGCTTGGGCTCCATGCGCTCAGACCGCGCTCTCTCTCTCTCTCTCTCTCTCTCCAGGGCCCACTCTCGGCTCCCTCCAGTAAAGGTCAAGTCTTCAGGCAGCACTTCGGCTTCTCATGCATCCCATCAAGACTTCCAGGCCTTCGGCTTCCTCAACACTCTCCCGGGCCTCCTCGAAGTCTTCAGACAGTCACCAGTCCAAGTCCTCTTCAAAACAAACTTTCTCAGAGAGACCGCGGGACTCCGACGCCAGATCGGCCTCCCAGCCTCCTACGGGTCCGTATCCCCCTTTCAGGAAGACTAAGGACCTGACGTCCCTAAAATGGACGACTGACTCGAACCGGGCTTCTGACCCTTCATCGGTCAAATGCCCGTCGAACCAGATGTCTGCTAAGCACCCAACGTCAGTGAGACATTCGCCAGAGCCAAAGACTGCCTCCCCGTCACCGGTGGACATCGGTTGCTGGGACTCTACAGAGGAGGACCTGACGTTGCCTGATGACCAGGCAGGTGACAGTGAGGACGTCTGGCTTCCACAGGAGCCTTCGCCAAACCTGGAGATGCCCTCAGACCCGACGCCCGATACCGGCGACAGACCACCGGCGCCAGGTCCGTCATCTAGTAAGAATATTGAAGAAGTCAAAGATCTCTTTACCTTTTACAACTTCAAAATCAGATCTCAACCCTGTAAAGTGATACTGGTGGCTCCAGACTGGGCGAGACAGCCTTGGTGTCCTCTACTGCTGTCTCTGGCAGTGTCACTTCCCCAGTCTCTTCACAAGAGATGCAATCTCCTAACCTCCTCTCAGGAAGATTTGGTACCCCAATCTCCAGTCTCTCAACCTCAAGGCCTGGCCCTTGAAGAGTTAGAAAATGCAAACCTGCATCTTTCTCAGGGAGTTCTGGATATTTTGAAGGTCTCTGGAAAACCTTGCACTAGAAAAACTTATAATTCCAAATGGAGAAGATTCAGCATTTGGTGTTCTCAGAAGGGCATTCTGCCTGATTCTGCAGACATTGCTACAGCCTTAGATTATCTGGTTCACCGTAATGGTCTAGGCCTTAGACCTGCAACTCTGAAGGTTCACCTAGCAGCTGTGTCTGCATTCCTTTCGGCAGGGAAGGGATCTTCCCTGGCATCTCATCCTGTTTTCAGTAAGTTCTTAAAAGGTCTGGTTTATATTAACCCTCCCATGCCGGCCCGGTGGCGCTGAGGGTTGAGGAACTGGATGCCACACCTCGCGTCACGATGGCGACCCGGGTTTCGGACTCGGGTTTCTCGGGGGCCAGCGGGGGAGGCAAGGATTGAGCATCACAGCTCTACTTCCTTGGTGTGGGGGTCTGTGCTGTGAATGGCACAGCTAGGGGGGCTCGCCCGCACCCAGGATGCTTGGTTGCCTCCGCAGAGATGGAAACAGCTGCTGCACCAATTGCATGGTGCACAGGTGCTAAGGGGTGAAAAGGAGAAAAATCTCCGGTGGCAGGATGACGCCAGACTTTCCGCAGGCACCTCTCCCGGCCAGGCATACGATAAGCCCTGGTAGTTCTTGGGGTGGGGTGGGGGGTCGGGCAGAAGGGGGGCTGTCAGGGTGGGGGAGATGTAGAATCAGCAGCTGTGATATTAAACCTCCCTTTAGAGTGTCCACTCCTGCTTGGGATCTTACTGTCTGCATTGCTCAGCTCATGTAGCCATCCTTTGAACCTTTTGCTTCGGCCGAGCTTAAGTACTTGACCTGGAAAACTTGTTCCTGGTAGCTATTACTTCTGCCAGGTGGATTAGTGAATTCAAACAACATGAAGTCTTGCTGTATTCCGACATATGCAGTTAGGTCCTGCCTTTCAACTGTCCCAGAGAACAGAGAGTTAAATTTTCTGTGCCTAGCATAGAATGTTCATCACAAGCTTGGTTGAAGCCCCTTTCTGCTGCTGTTTAAACTGCAACTGTCAGATTCTTTACTCCGCCTCACTGAACAGTCGCTTCGGAGATTCCTCCTGCTGCTCGGTTCAAAAAGTCTGTTGAAGTGTCGGTTTTCGGTCGGTTTCTACCGAATTGCTGTTTCCGCTTAGTCGGTTCAAGTCTCTGTCTGTAATACCGTGAATACTAGATAGGTTTTTGTTCTGTTTCTGTGTGGAACTTCTAAACCGTGGATTGGTTTGGCTGAACCGATCAGTTTGAGGTAAAAAAAAACAAAAAACAAACTTGTGCTTACTTTAGAGTGTGGTAACCGGTCCGTATCGGTTCTATTAAAAAAAAAAAAAAAAAACTGATTTAATTACGCTTTTTTTCCCAAGACCCGTGACATGGTCAGGAACCGAGAGGGGAGTCTTGCCTGGCGGATTGCTGAAAAAAGGGTAAGTTTTTGGTTAGGATTGGCCATGTCTGAGAAACCCAAGATAAAAAAAACCGGCCCACTGGGTTTCAGCACTGCAGTCTGTGTGGGGGGGGGTCTTTGCCAAGGCTGATCCCCACACCACCTGTGTTTATTGTCTGGGGTTTGACCACCTCGATTCAGACTGCCAAATTTGCAAGAATTTTCCCAAATCTACCCTGGAAAAGAGATTAGGTAGACTGAGGGAAAGGGAGGCAGAGAAGTCCGCTGACCCGGATGGCCAGCCTGGTTCGGTTCCGACCAAACCAAAAGGAGTGCCCTCTGACCAGTGCGATACTTCTTCGGGCAGAAGGAGAGCCGATTCCGAGGAATTGGTTCCGATAAAAAGAAAAGACAAATCGACTGGTTCGGACTCAGAATTTCATACTCCGACCGCTGATGAGATAGCCAAGGTAATAAGGATTGTGCAATCGCTTAGTTTGGTTCCGAGCGAACCAGCACCATCTGCCAGGGGCCTGGTTCGGTCTGTTCCCCCGGTTCCGGATTATACTTTGGAAGAATTTTATGAACCGGAGGAGGGAGAGTATGCTGATGATGATTTTGGTGATGGTGAAAGTCTGGATGTGCCTATTGACCCGGACATCTCCCCAGACAGACATTCAGGTGTTTCTCCTCTTAGGCTTTCTGAGTCCCCTTCACACTACATGTTCTACAAAAAAGTGGCTGATACCCTCCAGCTTCCTGTGGAGGAAGCAGAGGATCAGGAAGAGCCTGATTATGTTGAGATGATGGACATCCCAGAGTCCAGGAGACTGTTTATTCCCCTCCACAAATCCTTTGGGAAATGGACACAAAAAAAATTCTTCAGTCTCCTAATTCTATACCTCCTGTGGACAGACAAATGTACACTCTCAGGCTCAGACACGGAGTTCCTTTTTCAGCAATGTAGCCATGTTGAGGTTGTGCAGGCTGCTGCCTGTGATAAGGCAAACATTCCCTTGGCACCACAGCCCCCAGACAAGGACTCCAGGAAGATTGATGCCATGGCAAAGAAACAATACATGGCAGCATCTTTGGGACTCAGGCAGGCTAACTATATTGCCTATACATCCAGGTACCAGAAGTCCAGGTGGGACACTGTGCTGGCTCTGGCTAAACAGGCCCCTGACCAGCTTGCCAAGGAGCTGGAGCAGGTGGCTGCAGATGGGACTGAGGCATCGAAAGTACAGTTTCATGCTGCTGTAGACTCCAATGATCTATCATCAAGAGTCATGGCTACATCTGTGGCTCTTCAGAGGACGGCTTGGCTCAAATGTACTAGCCTCTCACAGGATACCCAGGCAAGGGCCATGGATTTTCCTGTAATTGGTAATTCTAGGGACATGGATATGTTGTTCATCCACACTGTCTGGCAGGTATCCTTGCCGCTTTAAATCTTGCTGGAAGGTCTTCAAGCTGGCTCCTCCCACCCACCCGGGTGGTAAAACTCTCAGCTCTGACCCATGACGCCAGATCTTCCTTAACACTTGGAAGCTTAGGTTCCCTCCTTAACGCTCTGCGTATAAGACTGGTTCCTAATTCTTCGGTTTTCCAAATTTAAAAGTTTTTTGCATTATAGACTTGGTCTTCTATTCCTTAGTGACTACGATGGACAAATCGACTCTGGTTTCGGCGGTGTCCCTGCGGGCAGAAGATGTCTCGGACGGATCCGCACTCCACGTGTCTACTGTTTAGGCCTTGAGCATGACCCGCAGGCTTGCGACCTGTGCTCTTCCTTCTCAGCCTACGTCCTCGAAGACCGTGCTGCCCATTTACAACTGGGGCGCCCCGAGAAACGTTTTCTTCCGGTAAAGTCAAAAGAGGCCCGGTTGGCGGTTTCTGCGGCGGCGGGCTCGGCGGATCAGCTAGAGTAGATGATCGCCCACGAAGAGGAGGCGGCGCGGGCCGCATCTTCCTCGACCGAGGCATTTATCCCGCTCTCCCTGGGTTCCTCTTACACAGCTTCCTTTAAGGAGCTTTGTCTGTCCCTCTCCACTAGAGGAGAAGGACCCACGTCTGCTGGACCTTCTTCTCGGTCCAAAAAGAAAGACAAGGGTAAGTCCCTCCGACGCTCTTGGGAGCGGGAAAGTTCCCTCTCCCGAGTTGTCAGCCATCGACTTGGTCAATCGTTACCCGCTTCACACTGGTCTTATGGTGTCCCGTCAGGTTAGTTGGCCGAGACTCCCGTCGGCGTGATCGAGATCTTTCTCGACCGTTGGGACGGGTTGTCGACATGCCGAAATCCCTCTCCCGGTTCCCCCGGTGGGAGTTGAGGATCCCGCGGGCTTGCCAGTGCCTCCGGTTCCGGAGCCCTCGGGTGAATCCTCCGAGCCGAGGGAGGAGCCGGTTCCACCCATCCTTTTCCCGTACCGTCCTCGGAAAGGCCGAGGTTCTCTGTCTCGGACTTCTTCGTGGTCCAGCCGATCCCGCCGTCATAGGCGGTCTTGGTCTCGGCACCGCGGTAAGCGGTGCTGCCGCTCGTCGTCCTCCTCGGATGAGAGGAGGCTTCAAGTTAAGTCGATGATACGAGGACCTCATGTGGCAACAGCTCCTTCTGACCGGGAACAAGCAGACGCCGTCGCCTTCCCTGGCCATTAAGTGGCTGTCACTGGAGCGGCTGAAACAACCCCACGTTTTACCCGAGGAGCCTGTTCCCAGGCCAGTTGTTCGGCCAAAACCAGCTGCTCCACTGATTCCGGTGGAACCTCTGCCTCCACAGCCGCTGTTTGGGGCTCCGACCAAGAACTCTCGGTCAGCTCAGGGTCTGCCCCATAGGCTGTCGGTCACCCTCACTCCCAATCCACCTCGGCAGGTGGAGGGTGGCTCAGGCCCAAGGCAGCTCTTTGCGGACTCTTCTGAGTCCGACGACGATTCCTCCCTTTTCTCCAAGCGAGTGGACTTGGAGTCCTCTGGAGGTCAGTCGCTGGACGACAGCCCTTCGTCCTTCCTGGGTTTGCTCAGGCTCATCTCTTGAGTCCACTGGGATGCAGCTCGAGCCCGTATCCAAGTGGGCCAAGTATCCCCTCACGGAGATATTGGACCAAGGGGATTCCCTTAAGGAGGCCTTTCCTGTGGCCGAGGCCATTGTGGGCCTGGCCTTGGAGCTCTGGCAGCGCCCTGCTTCCTGCCCTGCGCCTTCGGCCAGGATGGCCAGGAAGTATGCGGTCCCTACCGGTTCCCTGTCCGGTTTCTCGGAACATCCCTCAGCCGAGGGGTTAGTTACCGACAGCGTTTTCCGGCGTGCTGGAAATGCTAGGGTAGTGGACAAACCTCCCGACAAGGAGTCCAAGAAATTGGACTATGCCGGGCGAAAAGTCTACGCTGCGTCCTCCCTTGGCCTTCGTCAGGCCAGCTCGGCCGTGCTTATGGCACATTTCTCCCATGCCCTGTTGGGCTCCCTGGACGAGGTAGTCCCTCATCTCCCGGCTGACCTGCAGACCACGGTTAGGCAGGTGCAGGACCAGGGCAGGGCAGTGGCCAAGCAGCAACTTCAGACTGCTCTGGACATTGGAGACTCATGCGCCAGGTCAGTCGCGGCTGCAGTGGCTATGCGCCGTCTGGCATGGCTGAGGATATCCACCTTCACAGCGGATACCCAGCACAAATTGGCAGATGTCCCCTTCCTGGGGACCGACCTCTTCGGCCCTGGAGTGGAAGGCCACCTCCAGAGGATCGAAAAGTCCAATGCCACCTTGGACTCTGTCTCATCCGCTCAGAGGGACAAGGGCCGCAGACCGCAACCCAAGCCCTTTGTCCGTCTGCGACCCCGGCACGTCCGGCCCAGCAGCACCAGGGCCAGCAGGCTCGCGCTTGGCATCCCAAACCCAAGCCCGCGGCTTCCTCCTCCAGGAAGCAGGTAGGTAAAGGCCCAGGTGGTCCCTCGGGCGGTCCCTCCTCCAAGCCTGCACAGTGACGGGTTGAGGGGTGTCGCCCCCAACCTCGTCACCTCACCCCAGGGTTCCCCTGTGGGGGGACGGCTCTGGTACTTCTTTTCCGCCTGGTCTGCTATTACCACAGACCGGTGGGTGTTGGAAGTGGTAGGAAAGGGCCTGCCTCTTGAGTTCGAGCAGGCCCCACCCTTCAGAGCCGTCGCACCTCGAGGCGCCTCGGGGTCCGAAGCCTCGCTGTCAGCTCGCCAAGCCGACATCGCTCTCCTCCTCGAGAAGGAGGTGATAAGAGAGGTGGCAGACCCTCCCTCAAACCTGGGGTTCGTGTCCAGGTACTTCCTGGTTCCGAAACGGACGGCGGGCTGGCGCCCCATTCTCGACCTAAACAAGTTCCTAAGGTCTCGAACCTTCAGGATGGTCACTCTGGCTCAGATAATCCCATCCTTGGAACACGGCGTTTGGTTCTGCTCTCTGGACCTACAGGACGCGTTCTTTCACGTCCCTATCTGTCCGTCCCATCAAAGGTTCCTTCGCTTTCGAGCGGAGGGATACCCTTCCGAGTTCAAGCCATGCCCTTGACCTCTCCCCAGCTCCCAGGGTCTTCACCAAATGCATGGCAGTGGTGACAGCATTCCTGTGGCGGCCGAGGGTCGGGTTTACCCTTACCTGGACGACTGGCTGATGTAGCCCCTCCAGACAGGAGGTGGAGCGGTCCAGAGATCTGGCCCTCCAGGTTTGCTCTCAGGTCGGCCTCCTCATCAACGAGGCCAAGTCGGAACTCGAGCCGAAGCAGGTGATTCTTTTCATCGGGGCAGAGCTCGACTCTCTTCGAGCCAGAGCACGGCTCCTTGCGGACAGGGCCGAGGTTCTTTCCTCCTTCACCCAATCATTTCTGGTTGGGCAATTGCGCCCTGCCCGGGACTTCCTGCGCCTCCTAGGTCTCATGGTGGCCTGTACCAGCGTGGTCCGTTGGGCCCGCTGGAACATGCGCTCACTTCAGTGGGAGCTGGCCAGCCAGTGGTCCCAACGCTGCGATCCATTGGACCAGCTAGTGATGGTGACCCAGGGGATGTGGAGCGCTCTCCACTGGTGGACCGTTCCAGTTCATCTGCAGGAGGGCATCCCGTTTGTCCGCCCAGAGCTGACAGTCTCTCTATCGACCGATGCCTCTCTGATGGGTTGGGGTGCTCATCTGGGGGAACACCGAGCGCACGGCCTCTGGTCCCCGCGGGAGTCCCAATGCCACATCAACCTACTGGAGCTCCGAGTGGTCTGCCTAGCTCTCACCGTCTTTGCTCCGTTTCTTCGGGGTCAAGTGGTCCGGGTCCAGACGGACAATACCACGACCATGTACTGTCTAAACCGCCAGGGCGGGACGCGCTCCATGCTTCTATGCAAGGAAGCTCTCCACATCTGGTCACTCGTGCGCAGCCTGGAGGCGGATCTCCTAGCCATTAATGTGGCAGGAGCCTCCAACACCCTGGCCGATGCCCTAAGCCGGATAGGGGCTGCGTCCCACGAGTGGTCTCTCCTGCCGGAGGTAGTACAAGATCTATTCTCCCATTGGGGAACACCTCAGGTGGCCCTGTTTGCCTCCAGGGAGAATGCGATGCTGAGACTGTTCCATGCCGGCCCCCCTCAGCAGGGCTCGCTGCAGGGGGATGCCTTCTCGAGGCCATGGACCCCGGGCCTCTTCTACGCCTTTCACCCATTCCCCTTGATGCACAAGGTGCTTCTCAAAGCAAGGAGGGACAAGGCGCAGGTGATTCTGATAGCCCCAGACTGGCCCCGCCAGTACTGGTACCCAGATCTCCTCAGCCTCAGCTCCAGGCTCCCGAGGCAGCTTCCAGCTCGCCCGGACCTGCTCTCAGTCAATCAGGGGAAGGTATTCCATCCGGACCTTCAATCCCTGCACCTGACGGCCTGGTTCCTGAACGGCTAGAGTTCCAGGCCTTGGGGCTTTCCGACGAGGTCCTCAACGTAGTTGAGGCATCCCGTAAGGAGTCGACCAGAAAATGCTACGCCTTCAAATGGAAGAGATTTTCCATTTGGTGCCAGGGCAAGGGCCTGGACCCTTCCTCCTGTTCCTTGGCGAGCATATTGGACTACCTTTGGTCCCTTTCTCAGCAAGGGCTTGGGTCGGCGACCCTTGGGTGCCTGGCAGCCATCTCTGCTTACTGGGCGTGGGCCGGGAAGCAGTCGGTGGCATAAGAGAAGGTGGTCTGGCGCTTTTCAAAGGCCTTGATCATTTCCCCTCGGTGCGAGAACCTCCCACCACCGTGGGATCTACTGCTGGTATTGGCAAAGCTCATGGGCAAGCCATTCGAACCAATGCACAGGTGTGAACACTCTCACCTGTCGTGGAAGACCGCCTTCTTGGTGGCTATCACGTCAGCCAGAAGGATGGGAGAGCTCCAGGCGCTCTGCATCGAGTCTTCTTTTCTGGTCTTCCACAGGGACAAAGTTGTCCTGCGCCCCCACCCAAAATTCCTTCCGAAGGTGGTGTCTGAGTTTCACCTTAACCAGGTGCTGACTCTGCCGGTGTTCTACCCCAGTCACACCTCGGAGGCCGAATATAGGCTCCATACTCTGGACCCTAGAGAGCTCACTTACTATAAGGAGCGCACGGCTGAAGATCGGGAGAGGTTCACCAGCTGTTTGTCACCCACGCGAAGCCGCACTGGCAGACCTGCAGCCAAGCAGACGATAGGCAGGTGGGTCACCTATTGCATAGATCTCTGCTATAAGTTGGCGGGCATGGAGCCTTCCAGAGGGATAAGAGCTCATTCTACCCGCCATACTGTTGCTTCGGTGGCTGCTTCCAGGGACGTCCCTATCCAGGAAATCTGCAGGGCTGCTACCTGGAAGTCAGCACACACCTTCATCACCCATTACCACATCGACCTTTAGTCACGCCGGGATGCTGGTTTTGGGGCCTTGGTTCTCCAGTCTCTATTCCCTAAGTAGGGGGTGTGCGCCTTGCCTCCCTCCTCCCGGAGAACTGCTAGGAGTCTGCCAGACAGTGTGGATGAACAACATATCCATGTCCCTAGAAATACAGGTGAGTCACCTGTAACAGGAGTTCTAGGAATGGTATATGTTGTTCATCCACCACCCACCCGATTCTCCTGGCTTCGACGCACAACCTGAGCTTTCCAGCGTGCGATCTGGCGCCATGGGAGCGGAGCCGAGAGTTTTACCACCCGGGTTGGTGGGAGGAGCCAGCTTGAAGACCTTCCAGCAAGATTTAAAGCGGCAAGGATACCTGCCAGACAGTGTGGATGAACAACATATACCATTCCTAGAACTCCTGTTACAGGTGAGTAACCTGTATTTCTCTGTTTGGGGGAGCAGACAGAGAATTACATGAAGATGATGGACTAGTACAGGACCACTTACAGGAGTGCTCAGGCCAAAGAAAGGCAAGCAACTCCTCAAAGGCAGCAGTCCAGGGGCAGGCCTTTCTACCAAGCTCAGGCCTCCTCTTCTTCCTTTGCGCAGAGGGGGTTCTTTAGAGGGAGAGGCAGAAGGGGGATGAGCAGGCCTGCATCCACTCCTCAGCCTAAAGCCCCTGCCAAGCAGACACCCTGATTGGCCTGCCTGGGTTGATTCTCCCATACCAGTAGGGGAAAGGCTGGCTTACTTTGTCCAGGACTGGAAGTCTCTTACATCAGACAAATGGGTCCTGGAAGTAGTAAGCCAGGGACTGGTTCTCAGCTTCAAAAAATTTCACAAGATGAGAGCCAGATCTTTTCCACCTGCAAATCTCTGCAGACCCTTGCCCTAGAGGCAGAGGTTTCTTCTCTCCTAGCTCTCAGAGCTATAGAGAGAGTTCCCACCCTACGCAGGGGCAAAGGATTGTACTCCAGGTACTTCCTAGCCCCAAAAAAGACAGGAGAATGGCGGCCCATCCTGGACCTAAGATATCTGAACAAACATCTCTTGAAGCCAAAGTTCAAAATGGTAACTCTGGGAATTATCCTTCCCTCTCTAAGGCTAGGAGACTGGCTAGCTTCCCTGGACCTCAAAGATGCCTACTTTCACATTCATCAGGTGCTCCCACAGAAAGTACCTCAGGTTTGAGTTGTCCTCAGGCCACTACGAATTCAGAGCAATGCCCTTTGGCCTAACATCAGCTCCAAGGGTCTTCTCAAAGTACCTGGCAGTAGTTGTTGCCTTCCTAAGAAGACAAAAATCTCCATCTTCCCATACTTGGACGACTGGCTCGTAGTAGGTCAGTGTCCAGACCAAGTCAAGTCGCATCTGAAAGTGACCCAGCAAGTGCTCACCTCCTTAAGACTCCTTCTCAACCTACCAAAGTCAGTTCTCGAACCAGTACAGCTAGTCACCTTCATAGGTGCGGAACTGGATACAGTAAAGGCAAGATCCTTCCTTGGTCCCCTGGAAAGGGGAAGGACCCTTATGGAACTGGCCTTTTCATTCACCCTTCAGGTGTCTCGACCAGCGAGGCATTTCCTTCAACTACTGGGCCACATGGCAGATTCCACAGCAGTGGTCCAGGGAGCAAGATTCCAAATGAGGGACATTCAGTTCCATTTAAGAGCCTTTTGGTCCCAAAGAAAGGATTCCCTTACCAAACTAATCCCAGTGACTTGAACCCTGATCCAAGCCTTGTAATGGTGACAGGATCAGGACAATTTGAGACAAGGGGTTCTATTTGTCACTCAGTCTGATTCAGTGATACTCACCACAGATGCTTCCCTGCTGGGCTGGGGAGCCCATTTGGGGGATCTTACCACCCAAGGACTGTGGTCTCCTCAGGAATCTCTGCTTCACGTCAATCTCTTGGAACTCAGAGCAGTGTTTCTGGCACTGCAAGCTTTTTCCAAATCTGTACAGAACAAGGTGGTTCAGGTCAGAACAGACAACACCACCACCATGTGGTACATCAACAAGCAAGGAGGCACTCTGTCTACGGCCTTGTGCACAGAAGCAATGAAGTTGTGGTCCCTGGCCTATTCCCTGCAAACCTCTCTGATAGCAGTTCACCTCCCAGGGAAGGACAATGTCCAAGTAGATCCACTGAGCAGAATATCCCAGGGCCATCACGAATGGGCTCTGGATCCTCTAGTTTTTTAAAGTGATTTTCTCGAGATGGGGCACTCCAGAGATAGATCTTTTTGCAGCCCTAGACAATCACCAACTTCCTCTGTTTTGTTGCAGACCCCCAGTCTTGGGCTCAGTCCCCCTGGATGCTCTGATTCTGAACTGGGAAGGGAAATTTCTGTATGCTTTCCTCCCCTTCCCTCTCCTGTTCAGGGTGCTAGTCAAGATAAGGTCACAACCATGCAAGGTGATTCTGATTGCTCCAGACTGGGCCAGACAGCCATGGTATCCCTTGTTGCTGTCCCTCACAGTTCCTCTTCCCAGGAATTGCAACCTGTTAACGTCCTCTCAGGGGAGGATTTGGTACCCGAATCTTCAGTGTCTCTCAGTCTCAAGGCTTGACTCTTGAAGAGCTAGAGTTTGCATATCTGCATCTTTCCCAAGGGGATCTGGATATACTTAAGGCTTCTCGGAAAGCCTTCAACCAGGAAGACTTAAAACTCCAAATGGAAAAGATTCAGCATTTGGTGTTCTAAGAAGAATATTTCTCCAGACTCTGCTGAATTGCCTACAGTTCTGGATTATATGATCCATCTTAATGGCCTAGGCCTCAGACCAGCTACCCTTAAAGTACACTTGCCAGCTGTTTCTGCTTTCCTGTCAGTAGGCAAGTCTTCCTCTCTGTCATCCCATCCTGTAAGTTTTTCAAGGGATTGCTTCACACCAATCCCCCCTTTAGGGCTCCTGCTTGGGACCTTAATGTTTGCATTGCTCAGCTTATGCAAACCCCCCCCCTTTGAGTCTTTGTCCTCAGCAGAGCTTAAGTACTTGACTTGAAAAACTGTGTTTTGGTAGCCATTACTTCTGCTAGACGTATCAGTGAATTGCAAACCCTGTCAGTGGAATCTGATTTGATCTCTTTTCACAGAGATAAAGTGGTCCTTAGAACGAACAGAAAGTTCTTACCTACAGTGGTTTCAGATTTTTACCTCAACCAGTCTATTTCTCTCCTTGTTTTCTTCACTGACCATTCCTCCTCGGGGAGAGGAGACTACACAGCTTGGATGTTAAAAGAGCCCTTAGCTACTACATAGAGCATACCAAGGGTCACAGGTTTGAATCCCTCCAGTTGTTCCTTACTTATGGAGAAGTTGGTAAAGGCAAACCTGCCACTAAGAGATCTATTGCCAGGTGGATTGTTTCTTGTATACAATTCTGCTATGAAAAACTGAGTAGAACTCCACCCTCAGGCATGAGGGCTCACTCCACAAGAGGTACAGCTGCTGCCAGGGATATTCCTCTCTTTGAAATTTGTCAAGCAGGCACCTGGAAAACAGTCCATACTTTCACCAAGCATTACTCTCTGGATATCCAGGCTAGGAGTGATGCTCGGTTTGACACAACAGTACTTCAGAGCTTGTTCCCAAAGTAGGTTCTGTCCCTCCTCCATGGAGGTACTGCTTGGTAGTCTGCAGTAGTCAGAATACAGCAAGACTTCATGTTGTTTGAAGAAAACATTACTCACCTTAGTAATGTTGTTCCTTCTAATGGAGTCTTGCTGTATTCTGACCTCCCCCTGCCTCCCCTTTCAGAACCTAGTTTTTGGGATGTGGGTGGGCAGGAGCAGTGTTGACACCCTAGGGGTGTCCTTTTTACACACTCTTTTTTGTTTGGGTGCGAGGTTGTGTTTTGGATGTGTTTTTGGGTTTCCTGACCCGAGTCTTCCTTTGAAACTAAAAACGTTTTATATATGTGCCAGTTGGCTAGTAAGAATTTTACAGTTTCCACACTGAACATCTAGTGACTCTTTGCTCGTAAAGATCTGACGGTTGCAGTTTAAACAGCAGTAGACAGGGGCTTTAACCGAACTCATGATGAACATTCTATGCTACGCATAGAAAATTTAATTTAACTCTTTGTGCTCTGGGGCAGTTGAATGGCAGGACCTAACTGCATATGTCAGAATACAGCAAGACTCCATTAGAAGAAACAACATTACTAAGGTGAGTAATTTTTTCTTATAGACCCTGTCAGTAGAACCTGACTTCATCTCCTTCCATAGGGATAAGGTGGTCCTCCGAACCAGTAGGAGGTTTTTACCCAAAGTTGCATCAGATTTTCATCTGAACCAGTCTATGTCTCTACCTGTGTTTTTCACTGACCACTCTTCTCCAGGGGAATGAAGGTTACACAGTTTGGATGTTAAGAGGGCACTTAGCTATTACATAGAGCATACTAAGGCACACCGAAATGACTGTCTTCAATTGTTTCTCGCTTATGGCGAAGTGGGGAAAGGTAAGCTTGCTACTAAAAGGACTATTGCCAGGTGGATTGTCTCTTGTATACAATTCTGCTATGACAAATTGGGCAAAACACCCCCTCCAGGCCTGAGGGCTTACTCGACTAGGGGTACAGCTGCTTCTCTGGCTGAGGCCAGGGATATACCCTTGCTAGAAATATGTAAAGTAGCCACCTGGAAAACAGTCTATACATTCACCAAGCATTACTCTCTGGACATCCAGGCTAGGAGTGATGCTAGATTTGGCACAGCAGTACTGCAGAGCCTGTTCCCAAAATATGTTCTGCATTCCCTCCTTCTGGGTGAACTACTTGGTAGTCTACATATTGACAGAATACAGAAAGACTTCATGTTGTCTGAAGAAAGAATTACTCACCATAGTAATGCTGTTTCTTCTAATGAAGTCTTGCTGTATTCTGACCTCCCTCACTGCCTCCCCTCTCAGAACCTGGTTTTTGGGAAGTAGGCTGGCAGGTACAGCGTTGCACCTCAGAGGTGTACCTTGTACCTTCTCTCTTAAGGGTGGCGGTAGTTTTATTATTGCTGTTGTCTTAATATATTATTATCACTACCTTTTTTTCTTGGGTTCTTGACTTGAGTGTTTTGGACCCACATTGTTGCCTTTTGGCTGTATAGTAAATAATTTCCATATTTTAGTACTTACTTAGTTTGCTCCTAAGAATCTGACAGTTACACTGGTAAGTACCAGAGACAGAGGTTTGAAAACCGAGCTCAAGCTCAACGTTCTATACTTCTGTATAGAGTTAACTCTTTTCTCTCCGAGGCAGTTCAAGTGCTGGTGCTAACTGCATTTGGTTGGAATACAGCAAGACTCCATTAGAGGAAACAACATTACTGTGGTGAGTAATTTTTTCTTGTTTGCACTCCCTGTTTAGTCCATATGGGCCAGCTTGGCAACAGTGGGGTGGGAACAAAACTGCAGAATGTCAAACAGTGTTCTTTTTGTCAACTATATAAGAGACATGCCACTTGTACTGAGTTCCAGAGAACAAATTGGTTGCTCTCTGTCCCTATCTTATTTGCTTGGACCTGTTGCTGTCCAGGGTCCAAACTGGACTCCTGTCACTGACCTACTATCCTCATGTCTACCCCTTGGCCTCTTCTGGGTAACTCCTGGATCTTACTTCGAGATACAGCTCTTGCAGCAGGTTACACCATTAGGACTGAAGCCGGCAGGCGCCAGGACCCCGGAGACTTTTCTAGTAGCTATCTTCAGCGGGGACCATCGGCGTCGACCCGCCCTCCGGCGTCAGGCGTCAATGGTATAAGAGGCGGTCCCGCCAGAATCCCCAGTTCTTTCCCGCCGTCGACAGTGCATGCTTCGACCCTCGGTAAAGTTCTTTGCTACGCGTCGCGTGGTTTTCCGAAATTTTCGGTTCTTCTGTGGAAGATTTCTTCTCTTCAATCAAGCTAAGTGTCTGATGTCCTCTCCGACCGGGCATTCTTCTAAGTGTGCGTGCGGCAAGCAGATACCCTTTAAGGACCCGCATTCCGCGTGCGTCGGGTGTCTAGGCCCGGACCACGATACCAAGGCCTGCTCCCTCTGCCAGGGGTTCAATAGCCGCACCAGAATCTGCCGGCAGAAGGCCCTTCAAGCTTTTCTACTAGAGGAAAAACTTCGAGCGATGGCCTCCAAGGAAGATTCGACGCACCGGCATGGGAAAGAAGAAGAGGCCCAGGGACTCTGCCCGGTCGCCGGTTCGGGCCTCCGAGTCCCGGAGCTCCGGGTCTCGCTCAGACCGCTCGCCGTGAGGCCTTCATCGCTCCCGGCTGCGGCCCCCGCTGCACACCCTGCTCAGGCCTCTACCGCCAGGCCGTCGTCTTCCTCTTCAGCCCAAAAGGCCTTGGCGAAGTCGGGGGAACGCCACCGCCACCACCACAAGTCGGGCTCCCGCCCCTCGGGCCCCGACATCCGGTCTTCCTCTCTTCCCCCCCGGAAGACCGTAGAGCTCACCCCACTGAGGAAGCCGGTGGATCCGGCGTCGGCCAGACCGCCGTCGGTCGTACACCAGCGTTCCTCTGAGCCGACGTCGGTCGGTCGTCATCGGCCTCTTCATCGCATCAGACGTCGGTGGGGGGACTGACGTCCGCGACGCCTGAGCGGGGGGCTCCTGCACCTCCGACGTCGGTCGGACAGGAGTCCCCCATCGAGGAGGAATCGGCCTTGCCCGATGTCCAGGCGGGCGTTCCCGGCCACGAGGAGCCTCCCCGGGGTCCCTCGCCACCGCCCGAGGGCCCCGTGGTGCCGTCGCCGGGACCCGACGTCTGGCTCTCGTCCTCGGAGCCGACGTTGGGACTGTCCTTGGCCGAGGTGAAGGACCTGTTCACTTACTGGTGGGCTACTGTCAGGAAGGATGTGGTACCCCCAGTCCTTCCTCCTCCACCTCCTCCTACTCCTGTGGTTCCTGCCCCGGCCCCACCTTCACCTGTGAGGTCGGCTGGCCATTCCGTCCCCAGGGAGCCTGTGACTCCTCCCAGGGGCAGGCATAGAAGGAGACCTCCGTCTAGATCGTCGTCCTCCGGGTCGCCCAGTCCCAAGAGATCCAGGAGGCGACGACGACGGGATCTTCTTATTTTTCTTCTAGATCTCCATCTCCGGTCTCGCTTCCCTCGCCGGACCCACGTGAGACTCCAAGGTCTCCTCCGGACGATCCATCCTTCATGGATATCCTTAGACATATCCAGGAGAATATGGGTTGGGAAGCAGAGGAACTTGACCCTGAAGACTACGCCTGGCAAAGTATCTTGGGAGAAGGACCCTAAGCCTGTGGTGGTGCCACCCTTGGTGGACACTTTTGTGGACGTCACCAAGGCAGCGTGGAAGCGTCCTCATTCGCTCCCGGCGGTGCCGAAGGAGGCGGATAGACTGTACAGGGCCCCAAGGGGGGACCAGTACCTATCTCAACAACCTCTGGCTGACTCCCTGGTCATTACTACCTCTCATGATCGGTCCCAGAGACCGCAGCATTTGAGTGCTCTGCCACTGGACCCAGAATCCAAACAGCTGGACGCTCTGGGGAGGCGCACTTACGCTTCCGCGACTTGCGCTATCAGGTCCCTGAACTATCTCACCCACATGGTTCAGTTCCAGAACGCCCTGTGGGAACAGGGGCTAGAGGCGGCTGAGAAGCTGCCGGAAGGTGAGCAGAGGAGGAGATGCTTCAGCTCTTCCGGACCGGGTTCAGGCGTGGGAACCCAGGTGCTCAGAGCAGCGTATGATTCTGCGGACTCGTCAGCCAGGCGGCTGCTTCAGCGTGTGCCTTGCGAGACACTCGTGGCTTCCGTGTCTGATTTCACCCCAGGCGTCCAGAAGAACATTTGGGCCGCTACCTTTGAAGGTGAGGTGTTGTTTGGTAATCCGGCAGAGCACGATAATTACCAAACTGCAAGAGGCTGGAAAGCGGTCCGGACAGTCCAGGCGATGTACCGGCCAAGGCCTGGCTCCGTAGGAGCCAAGGCCGCTTTCGTGGGCGGACTCAGAGGCAACAGCCCCGTTCCGCCACACAGCATAGGGGCTCTGGCTTCCGAAGATCCCAGGGGAAGCAGCCTGCTGGCAGAGCTCAACGTCCTTCCAAGGCTACCCAGCCGGCGGGCCCCTCAGCCGCCACAGCATGACTCCTTTCCGGCCCCCGCCCCTCAGGATCAACGGGACTTTTCGGTCGGGGGTAGTATTGCGAACTTCCTGTCGGGTTGGCAGGCAGTAACCACCAACAGGTGGGTTCTTCAGCTGGTCAGCATAGGCCACTTTCTAGAGTTCGCAGAACAGCCACCCTTGAGGCCTCCTCTGCTCTCCCGGTACTCGGGTCAGCACCGCGACTTGATTTGGCAAGAGGTGATCGCTCTCTTGGACAAGGGAGCAATTCAACCTGTCCCAGGGAACCAGAGAGGACTAGGGTATTATTCTCACTTCTTCCTGGTTCCCAAAAAGACAGGGGACCTCCGTCCAATTCTGGACTTAAGCGACCTCAACCTGTCGGTCGCTTACAAAAGGTTTCGCATGGTGACCCTTCCGGGTCTCATTCCCATGCTAAAACAAGGCGCCTGTTTAGCGTCCTTAGACATGCAGGATGCCTACCTGCACATCCCCATAGCTCAGGCGCATCAGAGGTTCCTGCGCTTCGAGTTCTTAGGCCACCATTTCCAATTCCGAGCTCTTCCCTTCGGACTGTCATCCGCTCCAAGGGTTTTCACCAAGTGCATGGCGGTCGTGGCAGCTGCTCTAAGGAGGAAGGGTCACTATGTGTTCCCCTACCTCGGCGATTGGCTTCTCATGGCCGCCTCCAGAGAACGCTTCTGCAGGCGATCCAGGACACTCAGATCCTGTTCAGATCGCCGAATTTTGATAAACCAGGAGAAGTCGGTCTTGGTACTGTCGCAGAACCTGCAGTTCATAGGCCAGTGCTGGACGCACGTTCAGGGAGGACCTTCCTCCCAGGCGACAGGGCAGAGCCGCATCAGGTCCCTCATAGAGGACCTATCAGCGAATCAGACCGCTCCGGCCAGGTTGGTCCTTCGCTTGCTCGGTCACATGGCTGCGGCCATTCCCACGGTCCCTCTCGCGCGGCTCCACATGTGCGTAACGCAGTGGATGCTCAAGGCGCAGTGGGACCAGAGGCAAGACCATCTGCAGCACCCAGTCAGAATCACAAAACGAGTGATTCAGGACTGGCAATGGTGGTTAGCCCCCGGGTCGCTCTCCAAGGGCATCCCTTTCGCAGCGCCGTCCCCAGAGATTACCCTCACCACGGACGCTTCAGGTGTTGGGTGGGGAGCTCACCTGGATGGGGTGAAGTCTCAGGGCGTATGGAGTCCGCTAGAAGCTCATCTGCACATCAATGTTCTGGAGATGAGGCGGTACTCTCGCTCTCAGGCTTTCCAGTCCATAATCCCACTGTGTACCATCCTGCTTTAGGCGGACAACCGGCGGTGATGTACTACCTCAACAAACAAGGGCGCACCTCTTACCCCTTTGCAGGAGGCCATGAGAGTGTGGGATTGGTTAATCGGACATGGCGCAAGTCTAGTCAGGTGTACGCTCCGGCGTGGACAACACGATCGTGAGGACGGCCTGAGTCGCTCCCAGGCCAGAGTCCACGAGTGGGAACTTCTTCAGGAGGTCGCAGAGGATCTGTTCCCGATGGGGAACTCCAGAGTTAGACTTATTCGCATCCCCATCCAGCATAAACTGCCCAATTTCTGCTCGCTAGATCCAGGGCCTGGAGTTTTTCTGGCGAGCAGCGTTGTCCATCTCCTGGAGAACAGGTTCCTCTACGCTTCCCTCCTTTCCCGTTGATCCAGAAGTTCTGCTCAAACACTGCGCAGGGAGCGGCGCTTTGATTTTGGTGGCCCATTCTGGCCCAGACAAATCTGGTTCCCATTGCTGGCGCAGCTGTCTGGAACCTCCACTCCCACTGCCGTGCAGTTCTCACCTTCTGTCTCAGGAGCAAGGTTCGTTATTACATCCGGATCTGCAGTCTTTGAACCTGCACGCTTGGCTCCTAGAGACGTAGCCATCATGCGACACGGGGTCTCACAGGAGGTTGCAGAGGTACTCTCTGCAGCCAGAAAGCCGGCTACTCACGCTACTTACGCCATGAAATGGCGCCGATTCTGTCTTTGGTCACGGGCTCGTGATCTTTCTCCTTTAGGTTGCCCTGTGGGGGCAGTCTTGGACTACCTCCTCTCCCTTTTTCACTCGGGGTTAGCCTACACCTTTGTGCTATTTCGGCCTATCACCAGCCGGTGGGCCACCGCACCATTGCTCAACTGGACGCTTCTCAGGAGTTCCTGAAAGGGGTGCTGCACCTTAGGCCTCCTATTAAAGATCCGATTCCTCCATGGGATCTCCTTTTTGTTTTGGAGCAACTCACGCTCCCTCCCTTCGAACCAGCTGCGGATTGCGAGCTACGTTTTCTGTCTTGGAAGACGTTGTTTTTAGTTGCAGTTACTTCAGCCAGAAGGATTTCTGAGCTTCATGCCCTGATGTGTAAGGAGCCTTGTTGGTTTCACTGAGACAGAGTGTCTCTGAGACGAATCTAAGTTTTTTGCCTAAGGTGGTTTCAGCTCTGACCTTAAATCAGGATATTGACCTTCCGGTCTACTTCCCGAACTATTCCAATAGAGGAGAGGCTTTGCTCCATACTCTTGATGTTCACCGCAGCCTGAGGTATTACCTCAATAGAACTAAGTCCTTTCGGGCTTCGGAGCAACTTTTTGTGTCCTTCGCACAGAGAATGAGAGGTCGGCCAGTGTCTAAGCAATCCTTATCCTGCTGGCTTGTGCAATGCATCTCTCATTGCTACCAATCCAAACAAAAGCCCCTCCCGGGTTCTGTCCGGGGCCATTCTACTAGGGGTGTAGCCACTTCTTTTGCAGCTCTCAAGAATGTCTCAACCTCAACTATTTGCGCTGCAGCTACTTGGAACTCTGTGCATACCTTTATCAGGCATTACAGTCTGGATATCGCCTCTAGGCGAAGGGCTGGTTTCGGCCAGGCCGTGCTGCAGGGCCTCCTGTCCTGAATCGAGGTTGGGCGGCTGCTCCTCGGTTTCTTATTCTTTTTCCTCCTCCCGATGTGAAGGGGTCAAGCTTTACTGCTTGGGAATCAGTCCTAATGGTGTAACCTGCTGCAAGAGCTGTATCTCGAAGTAAGATAGTACAGTTACGTAAGAACTTACCGTAACAGTAGATCTTCGAGAACAGCTCTTGCAGCATCTCCCGCCACCGTATCCCCCTTGGAGAGGTCTGTCGCAGTTGCTCCTCTAGGACGGAGGAGTGAGGGAAGAAAGGATGGTGAGTATTTCAGCCAGCCAGTCTGAATGATCAGTCAGCAGGATGTTGCTTTCTTCTGCATAGCTGGGCGGCGCAGAGTCAGTTTCACTTGTAGAAATTCACTTTTTCTCTACTCAGGGTTTGGTACTCCTTTTTGCCTTTGTGAGTGGATCCTTGGTCTCCCCGCTATTGCAACCTCTGGCGGGAGTCTCTGGGCGGAGAACTGGGGATTCTGGGGACCGCCCTCTTATACCACGCCTGACGTCGAGGCGGGCCGACGCCGGGCGGTCCCCGCTGAAGATAGCTAGCTAGAAAGTCTCCGGGTCCTGGCGCCTGCCGGCTTCAGTCCTAATGGTGTAACCTGCTGCAAGTGTTCTCGAAGATCTACTGTTACGGTAAGTTCTTACGTAACTGTACTTTCTAGGTGATTTCAGTTATACTGTAATTTGCTCATGAGGGATATATATATATATATATATATATATATATATATATATATAATTGCTTGCCCACTACAGTGCAGTTTGCAAGCTTCCTTTAGTGTTAATTTACTGTATTATGCTGTACTTTATGCAGATCTTTCAGTTGTGTATCTTGTACTTTAATTTGCCTTGTGATTTGATGTAAAAATGTCAATTTTGTGTTTGTCATTATAGTACAGTACTCTCCCTGGTCCTACCTGAAACTAGGCATCGTATGTCTAGTACACTTACCAGGTAAGCAATCAAATAAATATGTAAATGAATAGAAATGTAAATTTACTCCAACTCTGTTAACTGATGTATGAGCTGACAAGACTTAACCTGACAGCCACAAACCACTCCCTCATTGACTGGGTCCTTTCCTCCCCTCTTTACTGTGGAAGCTGGTACACTCTCCAGTTCTCAATAACCAACACATGGTCTACTGTGTTTCAAAGATGCATTGCCCAAAAGACCCTCTTAAAGTCATCCAGATTTGGTCATTCTAATCACTTGATCTTCCTGCCATGTGTGGTAACGTCTCATATAATCGACTGGTCCGTCATCTGAGTATGCACTGATATAAATGAGCCCCTTATGGATGTTCTTTTTTTTCATTGAAATGTGTAATCTGATGGTTTACCAGTTCAGTAGTTCCACATATGCCACCCATGTTACATTGCTTGGATGTGGTCACCTCCTCCCCCTCAGATCGTTCATTTTGTGTATCTCACCTTTTTCTCAAGGGCCTCCTGTTACACAGGTGGGTGTAATAATAATAAAAATAATAGTAATGCATTATTCTAGGGACATGGATATGTTGTTCAATCCACACTTACTGGCAGGTTCCTTGCCACTTTAAATCTTGCCGGAAGGTCTTCAAGCTGGCTTCTCCCACCCACCCGGGTGGTAAAACTCTCGGCTCTACCCCATGATGCCAGATCTTCCTTACCACTTGGAAGCTCAGGTTCCCTGCTTTGCGCTCTGTGTTTTAGGCCTGGATTCACTCTCTTGGTCAATCCGAAACTCATTCTTAAATTTAAAAGACTTCGGTCTTCTCTTTCCCTCGCGGCTGCAATGGACAAATCGACTCCCGGATTTCGTTGGTGCCCCTGTGGGCAGAAGATGTCCTGGACCGATGTGCACTCCATGTGCGTGTACTGCCTTGGGCTTGAGCACGATTTGCAGGCCTGCGACTTGTGCAAGTCCTTTTCGGCCACGGTCTTAGAGGATTGCGCTGCCAGATTGCAACTTGGCCACCCCGAGAAACGTTATCCTCTGGTCAAGTCGAAGGAGGCCCGTTGGGCAGTGTCCGCAGTGGCGGGCTCGGCTGAACAGCTCAAACAACTGATCGCCCTCAAGGAGGAAGTGGCCCAGGCCGCATTGTCATCTTCGGTCGCAGCATTTATCCTGCTGTCTTTGATCTCCTCCTACACGGCTTCGTTCAAGGAGCTTTGTCAGTCCCTTTCCACCAAGGGAGAGGGGCCTTCGGGTCATTGCTCTTGGTCCAAAAAGGACTCTAAGGGTAAGTCCCACCGTTGACGTTCGTGGGAGCAGGAGAGGTCCCCTTCACCAGATAGTCAACACTCTACTTCGGTCGAGGTTTGCGGCTAAGACTGCTGGCTTCTCTGTGTCCCCGTCGGGTCAGCCGGCCGAGACACCCATTGACGCAGTCGAGATTTTTCAAACAACGTGAAGTCTTGCTATATTATGACATATGCAGTGAGTCCCAACCTTCGAACTGCTCCGGAGGTGAAAGAGTTAACTTTCCATGCCAGGCATGGAACCTTGAGCGTGAGCTCGGTTGAGAAAACTGTCTGCTGTTCTTCAAATTCAAACTGTCAGATTCTTTACTCCGCCTCACTGAACAGTCGCTCTGGAGATTTCTCCTTCTGCTCGGTTAAAAAGTCTTATTAAACCGCAACCGGTCGGTTCAAGCTCTGTCTGTGGTATAGTAAGTATTAGATAGGCTTACATTTATTTCTTCTGTGTGGAACTTGTAAACGTGTTTCTCGGTTCGGTTTGAACCGATCAGGTTGTTTTTAAAAACTTTCTAGTCCTTATTTAGAGTGTGGTTCCCGGTTCTTATCGGTTCTAAAAAAAACGGATTTCATTACGGTTTTTTCCACGACCCGTGACACGGTTGGGAACCGATAAGAGTCTTGCTTGGCGGATTGCCATTAACGGGCAGGTTTGGTTAGGCTGGCACTATGTCTGAGAAACCCAAAAGAAAAACCGGGCCCACTGGGTTTCAGCACTGTGGTGTTTGTGGGGAAGTCTTTGCTAAGGCTGACCCACATACCACCTGTGTATATTGTCTGGGGTTTGACCACCTCAATGCAGACTGCCAGATTTGTAAGAATTTTCCTGCTGCCACCGTGGAAAAGAGAGTTGGCAGGCTTAGGGAAAGAGAGGCCAAAAAGTCCGCTGACCCGGATGGCCAGCCCGGTTCGGTTGAGGGAGTGCCCTCTGACCAGGGCGATACTTCCTCGGGCCAACGAAGAGCCAGCGCTGAGGAGCCGGTTCCAACTAAAAGGACTAGAAAGTCAGCTAGTGTGGAGCCAAAAGTTCTTTCTCCAACCGCTGAGGAAATAGCTAAAGCAATTCAAATTGTCCAGTCACTTTCCCTGGTTCCGTCTGAATCGACACCATCAGGGAAGCACTCGGTTCGGCGGGTTCCAACGGTTCAAGATTATGATTGAGGATTTTTATGAACTGGAGGAAGGGGAGGAGGAGTATGAGGATAGTGAATGTGATTTTGAAGGTCTGGATATGCCTATTGAACCGGACATCTCTCCAGACAGACTGTCAGGGCCCCCAAGGCTATCTGAGTCCCGTTCTCATTTTATGTTCTATAAGAAAGTTGCTGAAACTCTCCGACTCCCTGTTGAGGAAGCTGTTGATGACCAAGAGGAGCCTGATTATGTAGAAATGATGGATATTCCAGAGTCTAGGAGACTGTCTATTCCCTTGCATAAATCTTTTAAGAAACAGACAGTAAAAATTCTAAAAACTCCTCACTCTATTCTTCCTGTTGATAAAAGGATGGACAAGAGGTATACATTATCAGGCTCTGATACGGAGTTCCTCACTCAGCAATGCAGCCATGTGGGAGTAGTGCAGCCTGCAGCCTGTGACTAGGCAAATATTCCTGTAGCCTCGCACCCTCCTGAAAAGGACTCCAGGAGGACGGATGCCATGGCAAAGCAACAGTACATGGCAGCATCTTTAGGACTCAGACAGGCAAATTATATGGCTTATGCTGCTAGGTACCAGAAATCCAGATGGGATACTGTACTGGTCCTAGCAAAACAGGTCCCTGACCAGCTTGCCAGGGAGCTAGAACAGGTGGCTGCGGAAGGTATTGAGGCATCCAAGGTGCAATTTCATGCTGCAGTAGACTCTAATGATGTGTCATCAAGGGTCATGGCTACATCTGTGGCACTTCGCAGAATGGTTTGGCTCCGATGTACTACCCTGTCACAGGATACCCAGTCTAAGGCCATGGATTTTCCTGTTGTGGGCAATTCTCTGTTTGGGGAGCAGACAGAGAATTATATGAAGAAAATGGATGAATATAGGACCACCTATAGGAGTGCACAGGCCAAAGAAAGGCAAGCCACTCCTCAAACGCAGCATCTCAGGGGCAGGCCTTTTCATAGGCCTTTTTACCAATCCCAGGCCTCCTCTTCTGCTTATGCCCAGAGGGGGGTTCTTTAGAGGGAGAGGCAAACGGGGTACAAGTAAGCCTGCTTCTACCCCTCAGCCCAAAGCCCCTGCCAAGCAGGCTCTCTGATGGGGTGGCCAGGGCCGATTCTCCACTACGGGTAGGGGGCAGGCTGGCTTACTTTGTCCAGGACTGGAAGTCTTTAACATCAGACAAGTGGGTCCTGGAAGTAGTAAGCCAGGGACTGGTTCTCAGCTTCAGAAAATTTCCAAAGATGAGAGCCAGGTCCTTTCCACCTGCAAATCCATCAGAGGCACTTGCCCTAGAAACAGAAGTTTCTACCCTCCTGGCTCTCAGAGCTGTGGAAAGGGTTCCACCCCTACACCAGGGCAAAGGGTTGTACTCTAGGTACTTCCTTACCCCAAAAAAGACAGAATGGCGGCCCATCCTGGATCTCAGATACCTAAACAAGCACCTTTTAAAACCAAAATTCAAAATGGTGACTCTGGGAATTATTTACCCTCTCTAAGGCCAGGGGACTGGCTAGCCTCCCTGGACATCAAGGATGCCTACTTCCATGTTCTTATCAGAAGCTCCCATCAAAAGTACCTCAGATTCGAACTGCCCTCAGGCCATTACCAGTTCAGAGCAATGCCCTTCGGCCTCACCTCGGCCCCGAGGGTATTCACAAAATGCCTGGCAGTAGCAGTTGCCCACTTAAGAAGGCAAAAGATTGCCATCTTTCCTTATCTGGACGACTGGCTTATAGTAGGCTGGTCTCCAGACCAGGTCAAACTACACCTTCAGGTAACTCAGCAACTGCTCACATCTCTAGGTTTCCTTCTCAATCTTCCAAAGTCAGTTCTAGAGCCTGTCCAGCTTCTCACCTTCATAGGCACAGAACTGAACACAAAAGAGGCCAGAGCCTTCCTTCCTCTGGAAAGAGCAAGGACCCTGGTCTCTCTGGCCTCCTCTTTCACCCTGCAGGTCTCTCGACCAGCAAGGCATTTTCTACAGATCCTGGGGCACATGGCTGCTTCTACCGCAGTAATGCAGGGAGCAAGACTTCAGATGAGGGACGTCCAGTTCCATTTGAGAGCCTTTTGGTTTCAAAGAAGATACCCTCTAACCAAATTGATCCCAGTGACTCGAACCCTGATCCAGGCCCTTCAGTGGTGGCAGGACCAGAGCAATCTGAGACAGGGGGTTCCCTTCACTCCCCAGTCTCACTCCTTAAGCTTTACTACAGATGCATCCCTCTTGGGGTGGGGAGCTCACATGGGCGACCTCACTACCCAGGGATTGTGGTCCCCACAGGAATCTCTGCTCCACATCAATCTGTTGGAACTCAGGCAGTTTTCTAGCACTTCAAGTTTTTCCACATCTGTTCAGAACAAAGTTGTACAGGTCAGAACACAACACCACTACAATGTGGTACATCAACAAACAAGGAGGCACTCCGTCTACGGCCTTGTGCATCGAAGCAATGAAGTTGTAGTCTCTGGCTTATTCCCTGAACGCCTCCCTTACGGCAGTTCACCTCCCAGGCAAGGACAATGTCCTGGCAGATGCTCTCAGCAGGATTTCCCAGGGCCATCACGAATGGGCACTGGATCCCCTAGTACTGGAGGTAGTATTTGCCAGATGGGGCACCCCGCAGATAGATCTTTTTGCAGCCCCAATCACCAACTTCCCCTTTTTTTCTGCAGGCCCCCAGTGTTGGGCTCAGTCCCTCTGGATGCCTTCCTTCTCAGTTGGGAAGGGAAGTTTCTCTATGCTTTCCTCCTTCCCTCTTCTGTTCAAGGTGCTAGTCAAATCAGATCTCAACCTTGCAAGATGATCCTGATTGGGCCAGACAGCCCTGGTACCCACTCCTTATGTCCTTAGCAGTCCACCTTCCCCTGTGTCTTCCCAGGAATCACAACCTGTTAACCTGTGCCCAAGGGAGAGTTTGGTATCCGAACCTCAAATCTCTCAATCTCAAGGCCTGGCTCTTGAAGAGTTAGGGTTTACTGACCTACACCTCTCCCAAGGTGTATTGGATATCTTGAAGGCCTCTAGGAAGCCTTCCACCAGGGCTACTTATAATTCCAAATGGAAGAGATTTTCCATATGGTGCTCTGGCAAGCATATTTCCCCCAGAATCTGCTGACTTGCCCACAATCCTGGATTATTTGGTGCATTTGAATTCTTTGGGGCTGAGACCAGCTACCCTAAAAGTGCACCTGGCAGCCGTGTGTGCTTTCTTATCAGCAGGTAAACCCTCTTCTTTTTCAGCTCATCCTGTATTCTCCAAGTTTTTCAAGGGGTTGCTTCACACCAACTCTCCATTCAGGGACCCTGCCCCTGCTTGGGATCTTATTATTTGCATTGCCCAGCTTATGCAACCCCCTTTTGAACCATTGTCTTCAGCAGAGCTTAAGTACTTGACTTGGAAAACTGTGTTTTTGGTAGCCATCACTTCTGCCAGGCGCATAAGTGAATTGCAAGCATTATCAGTGGAGCCTGATTTTATCTCCTTTCAGAGAGATAAGGTGGTCCTCAGGACTAACAGAAAGTTTTTGCCTAAGGTGGTTTCAGACTTCTACCCTTAATCAGTCCATGTCTCTTTCTGTGTACTTGCTGACCATTCCTCCTTTGGCGAGAGGAACTGCACAGTTTAGATGTCAAAAGAGCCGTTAGTTACTACATAGAACGTACCAAGGGTCACAGGTTTGACTCCCTCCAATTGTGCCTCACTTATGGTGAGGTTGGTAAAGGAAAACCTAACACTAAAAGATCCATTGCCAGGTGGATTGTCTCTTGTATCCAATTTTGCCATGAAAAACTGGGTAAGGTTCCTCCCTCAGGCCTGAGGGCTCACTCTACTAGAGGTACAGCTGCGTCTCTGGCTGCTGCCAGGGACATCCCTATCCTAGAGATATGTCAAGCAGCTACCTGGAAAACAGTTCACACTTTTACTAAGCATTACTCCCTGGACATCCAGGCTAGGAGTGATGCTGATTCTTGCACAGCTGTGCTTCAGAGCCTATTTCTAAGTAGGTTCTGTCCCTCCTCCATGGAGGTACTGCTGTGTAATCTGCATATGTCATAATATAGCAAGACTTCATGTTGTTTGAAGAAAAATTACTCACCTTAGTAATGTTGTTTCTTCTAATGGAGTCTTGCTATATTATGACCACCTCCCCACCTGCCCCTCTCAGAACCTCTACTTTTGGGTTGTGGGTGGGCAGTGCAATGTTGGCACTTAGTAGATGCCCACTTTATTTTTCACCCCTTCTTTTAGGGTGTTTGGGTGTTATGTTTTTAATTTTTCTTTCTTGAATCCCCTGACTTGAGTCTTTGTTTTGGGATCAAGAAAAATGTGTTCTTGTAGTTAGTAGCCAGTGGGCTAGTGTAGGTTTACGGCTTCCACACAGAACCTTAGTGAGTTTTGCTCGTAAAGATCTGACAGTTTGAGTTTGAAGAACAACAGACAGTTCTTTCAACCAAGCTCGAGCTCAGCGTTCCATGCCTGGCATGGAAAGTTAACTCTTTCACCTCCGGAGCAGTTTGAAGGTTGGGACTCACTGCATATGTCATAATATAGCAAGACTCCATTAGAAGAAACAACATTACTAAGGTGAGTAATTTTTTCTTCTTGACCCGTCGGACGGGCTGTCGACTGGAGAAGCGAACAGCCCTTCTTCACTGGTTCCCCTCCCCGGTGGAAACTGAGGACTTGCCTATGTCTCCTGTGCCGGAGTCCCCGGTTAAGGTCCCTGAACCGAGGGAGGAGTGGGTTTCCCCTGCCCTCTCTCAGTCCCACCTTCTGAAACACTGAAGGTCTCTGTCTCGGACCTCTACCAGGTCCAGCCAAACCCGCCATCGGTGGTCTCGTTCTCAACACCGTGGAAAGCAACGGCGTCGCTCATCCTCGTCGTCGTCCTCTTCAGAGGAATAAGCCGACTCCGTTGCCTTCCCCGGCCATTAAATGGCTGTCAGTAGAGCGGCCGAAACAACCCCTCGTTGTAGCAGAGGAGCCGAAGCAGGCACTGGTTGTTCGTCCGAAACAGGCTGCACCACCCATTGTGGTGGAACCCCCCCCGCCTCTACAACCTTAATTTGGGGCCCCAACCAAGGATTCTCTGTCGGGTCAGGGCTTGCCCCATCGGTTGTCTGTGTCACCCTCACTCCCAATCGGCCTCTGCAGGTGGAGGGTGGCTTAGGCCCTCGGCAGCTGTTTGCAGACTCCTCGGAATCCGACGATGACTCTTCCCTGTTCTCCAGGCCCCTTGACCCGGAGTCCACTGGGGGTCAGTCAGTGGACGGGAGCCCATCCTCGTTCCTTGGAATGCTTCGGATCATCTCAGAGTCCACTGGGAAGAAGCTCGAACCCGTTTCAGAGCGGGCCAGGTATACCTTCATGGAGATATTAGACTGAGGGGATTCCCCCATGGAGGCCTTCCCGGTGGCTGAAGCCATTGTTGGCCCGGCCCTGGAGCTATGGTAGCGGCCAGCTTCTTGTCCAGCACCTTTGGCCAGGATGGCTCGAAAGTATGCCGTTCCCACTGGTTCACTCTCCGGTTTCTCGGAGCACCCCTCCGCGGAGGGGCTAGTGACTGACAGCGTTTCTGGTGCTCCGGAAATGCTCGGGATGTGGACAAGCCGCTTGATAAAGAGTCCAAGAAACTGGACTACTCCGAGCAGAAAGTTTATGCTGCTTCCTCCCTAGGCCTTCGTCAGGCCAGGTCGGCCGTTCTGATGGCACACTTTTCGCACACCCTTTTGGGCTTCCTGGGTGAGGTGATTCCTCATCTCCCGGCTGACCTCCAGACAATGGTCAAGCAGGTGCGGGATCAGGGAAGGGCGGTGGCCAAACAGCAACTCCAAACTAGCAGCCGCAGTGGCCATGCACCGCAGAGCTTGGCAGCAGATCTCCAGTTTTACAGCAGATACCCAGTGCAAGCTGGCAGACGTTCCCTTTTTGGGTACCGACTTGTTCGGTTCTGGGATGGAGGGTCATCTGCAAAGGATCGAGAAGTCCAGTGCCACCTTGGACTCTGTCACGTCTGCCCAGAAGGACAAAGGCCACCAGCAGCAGCATAAGCCCTTTCGGCCTTCAGCCCCTGCGGCCCGTCCAGCCCAGCAACACCAGCATCAGGGCCAGCAGGCTGGCGCCATGGCATCCAAGCCAAGCCTGCAGCTTCCTCTAGCAGGAAGCTGGGAGAAAAGTTCCAGGAGGCCCTCAGTGGCCTTCCTCAAGCCTGCCCAGTGGCGGGTTGAGGTGTGTAGCCACCAACCTCATCACTCCTCCCGGGTTTCCCCGTGGAGGCAGCTCACGCCACTTCCTTTCCGCCTGGTCCGATGTGCCAAGGACCGCTGGATGCTGGAAGTGGTAGGAAAGAGTCTGCCTCTGGAATTCGAGCAGTCCCACCCTATCGAACCGCTACCCACAGGGGTTGGATCCATAGCCTTCTGTCATTTCGTCCGAGGCGACATTGCCCTGCTCCTCCAGAGAGGTGATCAGGATAGTGGCGGATCCTCCACCAGACCCAGGGTTTGTATCCAGGTACTTCCTGGTCCCAAAATGGACAGGGCTGGCGCCCATTCTGAACCTACACAACCCAGACAAGTTCTTAAGGTCTCGTACCTTCAGGATGGTCACTCTGGCTCAGATCATACCATCCTTGGAGCAGGCATGTGGTTCTGCTCTGTCGACCTCCAGGACGTGTTTTTCACATCCCAATCCATCCGTCTCACCAGCGATTCCTCCGCTTCAGGGCAGAGGGATCCCTTTACAAGTTCTGGGCCATGCCCTTTGGCCTCTCTCCAGCTCCCAGGGTCTTGACCAAATGCATGGCAGTGGTGACAGCATTCCTGTGGCGCTGAAGGGACCGGGTGTACCCTTACCTGGACAACTGGCTGATTGCAGCCCCCTCCAGGCTGGAGGCAGAGCGGTCCAGGGATATGGCCCTCCAGGTCTGCTCTCACATTGGCCTCCTCATCAACTAGGCCAAATCGGAACTCGTGCCAACGCAGGTGATTCAATTCATCGGGGCAGAGCTCGACTCTCTTCGAGCCAGAGCACGGCTGCCGGCGGACAGGACCGAGGTTCTTTCCTCCTTTGCCCAATCATTTGTGGTTGGGCAGTTGCGCCCTGCCTGGGACTTCCTGCGCTTCCTGGGCCTCTTGGTGGCCTGCACCAGCGTGGTCTGTTGGGCCCGCTGGCACATGCGTCCCCTGCAGTGGGGGCTGGCCCGCCAATGGTCACAGCGCTCCAGTCCTCTGGACCAGCCAGTGATAATGACCCAGGAGATGGGGAACGCTCTCCAGTGGTGGATCGTTCTGGCTCATCTGCAGTAGGGTATCCAGTTTGTCCGCCCAGAGCCGATGGTCACTCTAACGACCGATGCCTCTCTGATGGGTTGGGGCGCCCATCTGGGGGAGCTCAGAGTGCATGGCCTTTGGTCCCCTCAGGAGTCTCGATGCCACATCAACCTGCTGGAGCTTCGAGCGGTCCAACTAGCCCTCACCACCTTCGCTCCGTTTGTATGGGGTCAAGTGGTCCAGGTCCTCATAGTCTTCAGGTGAAGCTACCTCTGGCTGCAAGCTGCAACACTGGACTTAAGATTTGCAAGAAAGTGAGTAGTGCTCACAACAGAGGGAGGTGAACTTTACAATTTACAATTGTGTTTGGTTTGAAGCAGATTCCTTAGGAAAGTTAATATTCTTCAGGTGGAGGATACTTCTAACTGAAGGGTGAAATAAGCAACTTAGAATTATCAGAAAAGGCAGTCTTTCAATCAACAGAGGGAGGTGGAGTTTGCTTTACTTGTGTTACAAGTGTTAAGGTTTTCAGTGCAGGAAGAGTTTAAACCCACATAGGCTAAATACTGTTTTCTGTGACTGCCCTTCTGCACAGCTGACGTGTTTTGGGGCTGTCTGTTTTCAGAGCACAAGTCACCAGGCTCTTTTGGGGCTGGGGAGGTTTACCTGTGTCTGACTTGGATGTTTGGATTTTTCTCTGTTTGATTAGCAGGGTATTTTCTCTGTCAAATTGGTTTGAAGCAGTATTACAAATTGGCGTGTATAGCATCTTACTGACAGGAAGGCACTCATCGCATCAGTAGGTCAGAGCGTTTAGCTGATTGTTCGTGAGGGCACAGTTTAGGCCCAACCCCTCACCCCACCCTCACCCCACCCACCCTGAAATAGTTCATTTATACCTGGGGTTCTGACATCATTTCCTCAAGAGGCAAGGTACACATCACTGTCATATCCTGTCTAGCACACTGCACTGACAATATAAGCATACACATTATATAAATACATATATTTCTATATACACCAGTCACACACACACACACACACACACACACACACACACACACACAAAACAACTAAACAAGGTAGACAGTTATGTGGGAGTAGTACAATGTAATGGCTGTGGGGCAGCAGTCTTCGGAGTCTTTCTGGAGGCTGAGATGCTGCCCTGTTTGCAGACAACTATCTGCCCTGAGGAAGGAAGTTGCCCATCTTCAGGCTGCACTGGACAGTGGCAGGAACCTCCCCATCCAGGGAGCACCAGAGCCACCACCACTACCTCAGAGGTTGCGAAGAAAGCACAGCAGTTGGACCACAGTGGGCTCAGGGAGGGTAAGGGTGGTGGAACAGAGGCACACCCAGTCAGTTGTTACACTCCACAATCCATACACCATTCTGGGGGAGCATAGTTCCCCTATGGATGCACCCGCAGAGGAGACTAAGGAGGGTGCAGACAACTGTCACAAGGGAGGCCCTCAGGAAGGAAGCAGAGGGCACCACAGGGAAAGAAAGCAGCTCCTGGTGGGGACTCAATTATTAGGGGGATAGAACTGGGGGGAGCAGGGAAAACTGAAGTAAGGTGCCTGCCTGGTGCCATGGCTTGGAGGGGACAGGAAGCGCATCCTTAGGATCACGAGAACAGTTGCACGGGAGTCTGAGCTGGACATCATTGTCTACCTAGGGACAAATGACTTGGCTCATCATGAGATTAGAGCAGTGCAAAAGGACTTTGCAGAGTTGGGGAGGGGCTTAAGACAAGTAGCACACACAGTATCCTTCTCAGAGGTGCTGCCTGTCAGTGGCATGAGTGAGGTGAGGGTACTTTGCACCATGCAGTTTAACAAATGGTTAAAAAAATGGTGTGGAGCACAGGGGTTTGGTTTCATTGGGGACTGGGGTTCCACCTGCAGGGACACCGGCCTATACTGGCAGGATGGTCTGCATCTGTCCGGGAAAGGAACAAGTCTTTTGGGCAATCGGTTTAAATGCTTCATTGGCAAGCCTTTAAACTAGTCAAAGGGGGAGGCACTGATAAGCAGAAGGAAAATCCCAGCCTCCCCCTACAAAACAGGGTACTAAATGAGAAAAAGACCAAGGTAGAAAGGTCAGTGGGGGTTGCCGCTACAGAAGGTAAAGCCATCAAAAAATGGAGAGCAATGAGTACCAATGCCCGTAGTCTGGGTAACAAGCTTCCTGAATTAGTGGCCTTAATGGAAGAGGAAGATCTGGATATTGTGGCAGTCACAGAAACATGGTACACACAGAACCATGACTGGGACGTAAACATACCAGGATACACTATCTACAGGAGGGACAGGGAGGGTAAAAGAGGAGGAGGAGGAGTAGCTCTACATAAGAGAAGAAATCAAAGCAACAGAACAAAAGGGTAACAGGGAGGAGAAGAAGCACTGGGTCAATTTGGAGGCAGGCAGTGGCACCACAATCCGCACAGGGTTGTATACAGCCCCCTCTCAGGGAGGAAATGGACAAGAAATGATAGAAAGTATACTTAGAATGGCAGATAAAGGGAGATATTGCTGATGGGTGATCTGAATATGCCAGATGTTAACTGGAGTGCAGTTGCAGCAGCCACTTCTAAGAGTGGGTTATTTTGGATGCCCTACAGGGGCATGCCTTAGACAACTAGTATTGGAGCCCACTGAGAGGAGCAATCTTAGACCTGGTTCTCTCAAGCGGAGATGGAGAGGATCACAGATGTAGAAGTGGGTAGCCATCTGGGAACTAGCGACCATCGAACAGTATGGTTCACAATAAACACAGCAATAGAGTCAAGCCATACAAAGACAAAGGTACTGGATTTTAGGAGGCTGACTTTGCCAAAATGGGTGAGTGCCTAAGGAATGCACTAGCAAATGGGCAGGAAGGAGGGGTGGAAGAACAATGGGGAATAATAAAAACTGCCATCACAGAGGTAACAAGCCTTTGTGTAAAGCAAATAAACAAAACGAAATGAGGTAAGAAACCACTATGGTTCTCAAAGGAAGTGGCAGTGAAGGTTCAAGAGAAAAAGAAAGCATTCAGGAAGTACAAGGAATCACAGAAAGAACAGGACAGAGAACTGTATCAGTTAAAGCAAAGGAAGCTGGAAAGGCAGTCAGAACAGCAAAGGCCAAACCGAGGAAAAGATAGCCAACTCAGTTAGAAGGGATAAAACCTTTTATAGGTACATCAGGAGCAAAGGAAGACCAAGGGAGGGATAGTGAGGTTTAATAAAGGGAGGAGGGTGGGCAGAGGGTGACTGTGAAAGGCAAAGATACTAAACAAATATTTTGCTCAGTATTTACAAAGGAAAAGGGGAGGTACCTAAAACAAACAGTAGAAACACTCTGGATACAGAAGTTGATACCAGCCCATTTACAGAAGAAAGAGTTCTGAAAGAGCTCTTAAAACTGAAGGTGGACAAAGCAATGGGGCCTGATGGAATTCATCCCAGAATTCTAAAAGAACTAAGGATAGAACTAGTGACACCACTGACTACCCTCTTAAACAAATCATGGGAGGATGGGGTGGTACCTGAGGACTGGAGGAGGGAGATGTGATTCCCTTCACAAAAGTGGGAGCAAGGCAGAAGTAGGAAACTACAGACCTGTTAGTTTAACCTCAGTGGTAGGAAAATGATGGAATCACTTCTGAAGGAAAGAATTGTTGTATCTAGAGGCCAGAGGGCACAGGACCCAAGGCAGCATGGATTCATGCGGGAAGGTCATGCCAGACAAATCTGATAGGTTTCTTTGACTGGTGACCAAAGTAGTAGATCAGGAGGGGCTGTGGACATGGCCTACCTAGACTTTAGCAAGGCATTTGACACAGTCCCACACAAAGATTAATATACAAGTTAGCCAGCCTGGGAGTGGGTCCCAAGATGACAGCCTGGGTAAAGAATTGGCTGGAGAATAGGGCATCGAGAGTAATAGTAAATGGAGTCCACTCTGAAAAAGGGGTTAGCAGTGGGGTACCACAGGGTTCAGTATTGGACCGGTCCTCTTCAATGTCTTTATAAGCGACATTGCAGAGGACTGGAAGAAAAGTATGTCTCTTTGCAGATGACACAAAGATCTGCAACAGAGTTGATACAAGGTGGGGTGGAAAGGATGAGAAGGGACTTGGCAAGGTTAGAGGAATGATCAAATGTATGGCAGCTAGATTCAGTGCTAAGAAGTGCAAGGTAATGCACCTGGAAACAAAACCCAGGGAAGAGTACACAATGGGGGTGAGATACTAACAACAACAAAATGGAAAGGGTCCTGGGGTAGTCATATCAGATGACCTAAAGGTGGGCAAGCAATGTGAGAGGGCAGCAAGGAGGCTGGGGGATACTGGGATGCATAGGAGAGGCATCACCAGCAGAAAACAAGAAGTTATTATCCTCTGTACAGACAGCTGGTGAGACCACATCTGAGTACTGCGTGCAGTTCTGGAGACCCAATCTCCATAAAGACATAGACAGGATGGAAGCTGTCCAGAGGAGGGCAACTAAAATGGTGCAGGGTCTGCACGGAAGACACATGAAGTGAGACTTATGGAGCTTAATATGTATAGCCTCGAGGAAAGGGGGGACATGATAGAAACTTTCAAGTACCTCAAGGGAATCAACAAAGTCCAAGAGGTAGCATCTTTCAAAAAGAGGTGTGCAAGAACAAGGGCACAATTTGAAGATAGAAGGGGCGGCTCAGAGGTAATTTAAGGAAGTATTTTTTCACAGAGAGGTGTGGATGCATGGAACAGCCTTCCAGAGGAGGTTGTGGAGTCAAAACAGTGGGGAATTCAAGCATGCATGGGACAGTCATAAGGCAATTCTAGGGGGTGGGGGTAGGAAGAAGTAGGCTGCTGGTTAACTAGGATCTGCAGCTTATCCATCAGGTAGGGAAATGGGCAGACTGGGTGGGCCAAGTGGTCCTTATCTGCCGTCAAATTCTATGTTTCTATGTTCTATGTTTCTATGTCCAGACGGACAACACCATGACCATGTATTACCTAAACCGCCAGGGTGGGATGCACTCCTTGCCTCTGTGGAAGGAGGCTCTCTGCACTTGGTCTCTTGTGAGCAGACTGGAGGCGGATCTTCTAGCCATTCATGTGGCAAGAGCCTCCAACACTCTGGCCGATGCCCTATGCCAGATAGTTGCTGCATCTCATGAGTGGTCTCTCCTGCCGCAGGTAGTACACGATCTGTTCTCCCACTGGGACACACCTCCGGTGGACCTGTTTGCCTCCAGGGAGAATGCGAAGCTGAAGCTGTTTCATGCCCGCCCCCCTCAGCAGGGCTTGCTGCAGGGGGATGCCTTCTTGAGGCCGTTTACCCCGGGCCTCTTCTACGCCTTCCCCCATTTCCCTTGATCCACAAGGTGCTTCTCAAGGTGAGGAGGAAAGGCGCAGGTGATTCTAGTAGCCCCAGACTGGCCCCGCCAGTTCTGGTATCCAGCCTCAGCTCCAGGCTCCTGAGGCGGCTTCCAGCCCGCCCAGACCTGATCTCAGTCAACTAGGGGAAGGTACTCCACCCGGACCTTCAGTCCCTGCATCTGACGGCCTGGTCCCTGAGCGGCTACAATTCCAGGCCTTGGGTCTTTCCGACGAGGTCCTCAACATTGTTGAGGCATCCCATAAGGAGTTGACCAGAAAATGCTATGCTTTCAAATGGAAGAGATTCTCCATTTGGTGTTAGGTTAAGGGGTTGGACCCTTCCTCCTGTTCCTTGGCCAGCATTCTGGACTACCTATGGTCCCTTTCTCAGCTAGGGCTTCGGTCGACGACCCTTAAGGTGCACCTGGCAGCCATTTCGGCTTACTGGGCGCAGGCCAGAAAACAGTTGGTGGCGCAGGAAGAGGTGGTCAGGCGCTTTTTCAAAGGCAATGATCACATATCCCCTCCGGTGCAAGAACTTCCACCTCCGTGGGATCTACTGCTGATATTCGCTAAGCTCATGGGCAAACCATTCGAACCGATGCACAGGTGCGATATCTCCCACCTGTGTGGAAGACCGCCTTCTTGGTGGCTATCACGTCAGCCAGAAGGATGGGAGAGCTCCAGACGCTTTCCATCGAGTCTTCTTATCTAGTCTGCCATAAGGACAAGGTTGTCCTGCGCCCCCATCTGAAATTCCTTCCAAAGGTGGTGTCAGTTTCACCTTAACCAGGTGTTGACTCTGCCAGTGTTCTACCCCAGTCACACGTCGGAGGCCAAATATAGGCTCTATAATTTGGACTCTAGAAGAGCGCTCTCTTTTATAATAAGGAGCGGATGGCTGAAGTTCGGAGAGAGGTTGGCCAGCTGTTTGTCACCTATGCTGAAGCCGCACCTGGCAGACTTGTAACCAAGCGGACGATAGGCAGGTGGGTCACCTCCTGCATAGATCTCTGCTATGGGTTGGTGTGCATGGAGCTTCCCAGAGGGATAAGAGCTCATTCTACCCGGCCTACCGCTTCTTCCAGGGATGTCCCTTTCCAGGAAATCTGCAGGGCTGGTTCCTGGAAGTCAGCACACACCTTCATTACCCACTACCACATCGACCTTGAGTCATGCTGGGATGCTGGTTTTGGGACCTCGGTTCTCCAGTCCTTGTTTCCCAAGTATGGGGTACACGCTTTGCTCTGCCTCCCTCCTCCCGGAGAACTGCTAGGAGTCTGCCAGTAAGTGTGGATTGAACAACATATCCATGTCCCTTGAAATACAGGTTACTGTCCTGTAATAGGAGTTCTAGGAATGGTATATGTTGTTCATCCACCTAACCCCCGGCTTCCCCGGCTTCGACGCGCATCCTGGCTTCCAGCGGGCTATATCTGGCGTCATGGGGCGGAGCTGAGAGTTTTACCACCCGGGTGGGTTGGAGGAGCCAGCTTGAAGACCTTCTGGCAAGATTTAAAGCAGCAAGGAACCTGCCAGTAAGTGTGGATGAACAACATATACCATTCCTAGAACTCGTTACAGGTGAGTAACCTGTGTTTATGCGCCTTTCAGATATCAAGGTGCAATACAGTAGGACAATAAAACACCATAAAAAGGAATCATTGTAAAAACAATACAAATCAGCAATCAACGCTATCATATGCTTTGACCCAGAGGAAAGATTTTAAAGCCTGTTTAAAGCTCCCCACGGTTGTGCACTCCCTAATCCAACAGGGTAGAGAATTCCAGAGGGATGTGGCCATAAACATAAAAGCGCGGGCCCCAGCAGATTTTAAGGTTACCCTCGGAATCTCTAGCAACCCCTCGTCGGCGGAGCGGTCTCACAGGGTGGTAAGGAATCAGAAGCTCTTTCAGGTAGTCAGGGCCCAGTTCGTGCACGGCTTTATAAGTAAGTAGTCTGACTTTGAAGGCGATCCGCCACTGAACTGGCAGCCAGTGCAGTTCCCGCAGCACCGGTGTGATATGGGAGGATCTAGGAGTTCCCACCAACAACTGGGCTGCAGAATTCTGCACCAGCTGCAGGCGGCGGATATCAACCCCCGGAAGCCCAAAGTACATCAAGTTGCAGTAATCTAAATGCAAGGTCACAAAGGCATTGATTAATGTTGTCAAATCACCGGAGGGAACAAGGTGCTTGATCCTAGCAGTGTGTCTAAGGTGATAGAAAGATGACTTAACCACAGCTGACACCTGAGTCCGAAGTGTCCGCCCTGCATCCATCATCATCCCAAGATCTCGCACCTGTTCAGAGACCTGTAGTTTGGCACTCCCAAGAAACAATCCTGATTGGGGGAGCCTGCCTTAAGTCCCCATATCCGGTGAACGGGGTCCAAAACCAGCACCTCTGTCTTCCCAGAATTCAACTTCAGCCAACTGGACCTCATCCAATCTTGGATTTCATGGAGGCAGTTATTAAATACCGGGACTGCTCCTTCCTGGTCGGGGGCAAAAGACAGGTATAACTGGGTATCATCGGCATAGCAATGAAACCTCAGCCCATACCTTCTCACAATGTCTCCGAGGGGAAGCATGTACATTGCAAACAACGTGAGGGACAGTATTGAGCCCTGTGGAACCCCACAAAACTGAGAGATGGGATCAGAGGGGGAAAAAAACCCTGAAACCACCCTCAGAGTCCTTCTGGTGAGGTATGAAGTAAACCGTCTGAGGACCACCCCCAGAAAGCCCACAAATACATCTCAGGCGCTCAAGCAGAACCCCATGGTCGACGGTATCAAACGCTGATGACAGATCTAATAGTACCAAAATTGACTGTTTTCTCTGGTCTCTCGCCATCAGGAGATCATTGAGCACCCGACCCAGCGCAGTCTCTGTACTATGCCTCTTTTGAAAAAACGGATTGGAGAGGTTCATAGATGCTATGGATGGTCAAGTGGTTCTCCAGTTGGGCCGCCACTACTTTCTCGATCACCTTCCCCACAAAGTGGAGGTTCGAGATAGGCCTGTAGTTTGCTAGAGAGTCTGGGTCCAGAGAAGCTTTCTTCAACAAGGGTGTCACCACCGCCTCTTTTGAGGAGCAGGGATATTCACCCGAGTCGAGGGACCATTAGACTATCTGTGCCAGAAACAGGGCGATAGAATCACCACAAGCCATAATCAGGGATGTAGGGCCCGGATCTAAACTACAGCATGTTGGGCACATCCCCAGGGCGATCCACATAACATCCATGGCGGTCAAAGGTACTCCGGGAGAACAGAGGGGAGGTGACCAAGCCCTGATCCCTAGCAACTTGCATAGAATGTGTCAAGTGGATCTGTGACCTAATGTCGGCCACCTTATCAGCAAAGAACTTATCAAGCTCATCACACTGTGATTGTGAAAACGCTCTTTGGAGCTGTAGGCAGGTTGGGTTGCGCAATCTAACCACAGTTCTGAAAAGCTGAGCTGGTCGATTCTGAGCGGCAGAAATTTCCCCGGACGGGAACTCTGCCTTCTTACAAGAAATTTCTGACTGGTAGAACCGATAATGTTCTAACGGTCTAAGATGGTCGGTATGCAAACCGGATTTCCACCATAAAAGTTCTAACCTGCGTCCTAGTCGCCGCAACTCCCTCAAGGCTCCATAAAAACCGTGGAGCCTGAGGTTAAAGGGAGGGAGGATGCGCACGTACTGGAGCAATCGAATCCAGGGCTAAGGTAAGAGCATTATTAGAAGCCAAGACCAATGCCTCTGGATCATTGCCATGCACAGGAAATTGAGATAGGTCAAGGACTGCAGCAAGACCATCGGAAGTAATATTCCGTAAAGGACGGTACTTGACCATCTCCACAGGAGTCGGCCTACAAAGGGGGTGCCAAAATTGAATCTCACAGTGTAGTGATCAGACCAACTGACTGGTTTCACACCCACATCAGAAGCCTCGATCCCCAAGAGGAAGACCAAATCAAGAGAATGGCCACATTTATGTGTAGCAGTGGTAACCACCTGTGTCAGGCCCAGTGACTCCATTAACTGGAGAAAGTGTTGTCCAAATTGAGAGAATTCGTCGTCAGTCCAGGCATAAAAATCACCCAGGACCATCAGCCTGAGCGACTCAAATGCCATGTTGACGACGAAATCCGCCACTTAGTTAAGGAATTGCTTCCCATCTCTGGGTGGACGGTAGATGAGAGCAATTTGATGGCTCACACCTGCTACTACAACACATTCAAATGAAGTGGCCCCTTCAACTGGAACACTAGTGAGTTCCAATTTGGTCTTGAATCAGACTGCAGCCCCCCCCCCCCGTCCAACCTTGGGCAATGTGTCACCATATACCCGGCTGGAATTGCGGCCTCAAGTATTGGGCCTGCATTGTCATCCAGCCAGGTTTCGGTGATACAAGCCAGATCTGTTGACCCAACAAGATCGGAAATCACGGTGGTCTTATTCCGTACAGATCTGGCATTGCACAACAACGCCCAGGTTGGACAGAACTCCTGGGCTGCCCTGACTACCTGCCCATCACCCATGATGGTGCCCTTAGGTATGGGGACTAAACAGGATGGCCCAGGCTCCACTTCGCCCCAGTGCGTCTCCTGGGCTTAACCACCCTAATGAGAGCGTCCCACTCCTCCAGCCTCCACTGTTTACACCTCCCACCCCTCACCCTCTCCTACGGGCGATACCCAAGGCCCGACTGCATTGGTAGGTGGAAAAACTAAAGGGGGGGGTGGAGGGCGTGGAGAGTGGAGGCTGAATAGTGCACGACGGGGGTGACAGGCAAACACATATCCTAGGCCTACAACCTAACCCTACACTTTAAATCAAACTAAACAATAATATAGTACCCCTAAAATTCAGCCAATCTTGAATTTCACCTCCCAACCCACAACTAAAGGACCAATCTTTACACACCCAGGCTTCTCACTTCCTGGTGCTACTATTAAACACAAAACATAAAAATAGAAATAATCCGAATGATCACCCTCCAAAGAAATCTCTCACAAATATCAGTGGGGGGTGATCTTACAAAAAATTAACAAATAAATACATATACAATGCAGAATAATAAACTAAACAAATCAAAATAAATAGTTTAATAATCCACCCTCCAGATAAACCTCTCTCATTTATCAATATAAGGATGAGATTAAAGATTTTTACTAAGCCCTCTCACTGCTCGAACTGATTTCCAAACATAAAATACAAAACTTTAAGGCAGGAGAAATTCAGGCTGGCAATACACAAAGATTAAAAAGTACTTGCTGTCCAAAGGAGTTCCAGGAGCAAAAATGTCCAACAGCTGCTTTCAGTCAGTTGCTCACAAAATTCATAATACCAGGGCGGATATCCAACAGAATCAAGAAACAGCAAATCCCAGGCTTCAATTTCAAAATTTTCGGAAAAGTTCCTCCCAGGGCCCACTGATTACTTCAGCTACTAATAGGGGAAAATATCTCGGAGGATCAGTGGCCCATCACTACAACCGTGGGCATGCCAGCCCTCCAGTTGACCACCCCACAAGTCTAGGTGAGGGGAACAGAACACCAATCCTCCAGCCAGCCCCACTCCCCACCCCTGTGAGTGCCAAAAAAACCCGAGATCCCCAAAGGAGCCCGCAGTTCCAACAGCAGCAGGACCAAGTCACTCAGTACATGTGGAGTAAACGCCACAAACACAGTGCCAGGATCAACAGAAAGTACAAAAAAGTAGAAAATCAGTCCTGACCAGAGCACCTCCTTCACAGACAGGTCCCGATTAAATCCTGCAGGGATAGGGACATTACACTCCAAAAAGTAATCCGAGAGTCCGAGATTCAGAAGTCACATACGTGTATTGGGCGAAATAAAATGGACAGCAGAATTAATCCGGGGCAGGAGATCTCACTGTTAACCCCAGAAAAATCACGAAACCCCAGAGTAAAGTCACTGCCAAGGGAGGCAAACTGGGGGAATCTAAAAGTGGACCAAGCCCCAAAAGCGTATAGGCACCCATACAAATGCTCAAATCCCCCTGAAGCAAAGGCCAAAAACAGTTAGCACCGCTTCCCGAATGTTTGAACGGCCCACTAAACGCTCCAAAGGATTAAAAATGAATCCACAGAGTGATGTCGAAATAAGCGGGTCGTACCGAACGCTTAACCAACTCTTAACCACAATAATTAAAAGCAAAAGGCGTAGGCATTAGGCAGCGAACACACGGCAAATGATGTCACCGAAAACAAATAAATTAACAAAAATCAGAGCAAAAGCAGAGCGGATGGCTAGCCTAGCCTGGCTGCCACCATTTTAGCAGATGAATCCTCATTGTGTAGTCCTCAGCCCAGCCTTGCCTCAGGGCTGCAGTGGGCACATCATTGTTCACTACTGCATTTAATAGATTTCACATGCATATAAAACTGTCAAGTATTTTTCCTCTTCACTATCTTGTTGGCTACAGTATGTGGTGGTCGTCCCTTGTGCCAACATTTCTTTTATTGCATTTTTCATTTATTTATTTTTATACTGGAAAGGCATGTGAGCAAAATTGCCCATTTTCACAGGTGTCCAGTGACGAGCAGCACATATGAATAATCCTTGTAACTTGGGTCTTCCACTGCTTGAATCCACCTACATTCAGTGTTCCATTTGTAACCCTTACATATCCACACATAAACCAGTAATTCTGTATGTGATACCCTTCTTACAGCAACAGTCTCCACTGCAGCATTGCTTGTCTTGTGTTTTCTGGAAGCCAGTTGTCAAGCTAGAGTTATGGCTGCCTGGGATGCTCATACCCCTGTAAGAAGGCCCAGGTTCAAAGGTTGACACCTTCCTTGGTTCTCTGCTGAGTTACTAGATTAGGGACTCCTCCTAGGACTTCAATCAGGTCTCTGGTCCACCAGCGAACATTGCTAGGTACAAGTCCTTATGTAACATCTACATCAAAGCCACGTGACCAGAATAATATGAGCCATCCCTTAAAGTTCATGACGTTCTACTCTGCTCTCTTTGAAGCTCCTCTCCAGTCCACAGTTCCAGTCCTCAAACTAGGGAGTAAAGCTGTTACTGACCCCGCAGATGTTGCCTCCTCCTTCAATAATTTCTTTACCACTTGTACTCTTTCTCTTCCACCCTCCACCCCAAGTTTCCATCCTCTAACCTCCCTTCCCCCCCATCTCCAGATCTCCTGCAGCCACCCTCACAGCTCTTTTGGCCCTAAATCATCAGAAAATTCATAGTCTCGATAAGCTAATATCTTCCAGCTTCTGCTGTGGTGCAACCTATCTTTGATCGCCTGAATCTGTCCTTCCACTTGGGCACAGTTCTGACACTTGGAAGAGGGCTACAGTTATTCCCCTCTCTAAAAGGGTGACCCCCTCAGTTTTGAGCAGTTACCGCCTGAAGTTCAAAAACACCTGGGGCCAGATTCACAAAAAAATGCAAAATAAAGCACAAAAGTTTGTGTTGCACTTTGCGATTGCTTAGGTGGTTAAAAAAAATTACTAGTCACAGACAGATAGCATATGGCGCTATCCAACTGTGAATAGGGCTAGGTAGAGGCTGTAGTAAGCCCATTACCACTACCTCTAACTCCACTAGCTCTGCTCTGACCTGCATTCTTGTACATGGCCCCACAATGAATAGCGCTAGTACGCTATATGGTATTCACAAAAGCAGCCATGCAGATGAGCCCATTGGGCATGCAGGGTGCTAGCTGATCATGTGCATATTTACATGAGCTGCGATGGCGAGTCCCTGCCCCAGAAGCAGTCCTGTGGCCATGTAGTCTCCTGTGCTCCCCTCCCCGCCCATTGCCAATCTCCATCCCAAGTAGAACAAAAGACTTCTCCCTGGTAGTCTAGTGGTCCCTCCCCGATGTCAGATTGCCATCCCATATTAAAATACAGTTGCCCCTGGTAGTCCAGTGGTCACTTCCCCATTCGCTGATCTCTGTCCCATAGTGAAAAATAATTGTACCTAGTAGTTTCTTGGTCCTTCCCCCGATGTCCGATCGCCGTCCTGTATTAAAATATAATTGTCCCTGGTAGTCCAGTTGTCTCTCCCCTCTCCCCCGTTCGCCAGTCTTAGGTCCGTTATTAGAAAAATGATCCCAGAGGCCTAGTGGTCCCCCCAGCCTATCCCCAGTCTCTCCCTGTCGGACTTTAACAGGTGACCCTGGTGATCTAGCGGTCTCACCCCCCCCCCAAAAAAAAAAATCCCTGATCTGTCCTTATATGAAAAGTAGAGATTTTCTGTGTGTAGTGGGGCCCCCCTTCCCAAAACTGGGCCAGCAACCAGCACAGCCCTCCTCTCCACCACCACGACTGGCCGCCAACTGAACTCTCAGTGAGTGCGCAATGTATACAGTACGAGCTCAGAGACATTGATTGCCAGCACTGTCAATCAGTGTTGTTGAGCGCGTACTGTATATATTACGCGCTGATTGAGAGCTCCGTCAGTGGCCAGCCATGGTGGCGAGAGGAGGGCTGTGCTGGTTGCAGGCCTGGTATCAGGAGGGGGGAAGTGGACTGGTGGGACACTACCTGCCAGATGGCGGGGGTTCCACTACACATGGAAGATCTCCACTTTTCATATGGGGCAGATCAGGGATGGGTTGGGGGGGGCTATACCACCAGGGTCACTGTTTAAAGTCTGTCGGGGAAGGATTGGGGATAGGGTGAGGGGACCAGTAGGCCACTGGGTTTATTCTTCTAACAACGGGCCTACGATCGGCAAATGGGAAAGGGACCACTGGACTACCAGGTACAATTATATGTTAATACAGGATGGTGATCAGACATTGAGGGAGGGACCAATAGACTATGAGGGACAATTATTTTTTACTATGGGACCGAGATATTGGGGGTGGGGGGCAACTGGACTATCAGGGATGATAATTTTTCACTATGGTACAGTGATCAGACATTGGGGGAAGCGACCACTAGACTTCTAGGGCAACAAAATCTCTGATATGACGGGACAGCAATCAGCGATATGGGGGGGGGGGGGCGCTGCCACAGTCTCTCCGCCAACCACAATGGTTGTGCAGACTTACCATCATTTCTGGCTTGGTAGTATTTTCTCCATGCAAAGGAACTTCGCAAAAGCCCCTGACGTGGAGAATGTGGTTTGTGAATGGGACTGCATCGATATTTATTTTATTAGACACATCTGAAAAAACACCATTGAGCTGGGAGCTTGTTTACAAAGGTTCCTTGTCATGAGACAAAATAACAGATACAAATGCACAGATACAGTAATACAAAATAACTACGAAGGTGTAACATTATGCCAGGTCATTATACAGGCAAAATTGAGTACGAGCAGAATTTACACCAACAACCAGTTAAGAGAAGTTTATGTAGCTGCTATGGGCCAGCATTGCCACTATCTAGGTCATTTATCTACTGTCGAGATGCTGGTAAATGGTGGGTGTCGGGGGGGGGGGCGCTGGAGCAAAACAGGAGCTGAGGGGGCAACTGGAGGATTGTAAAAGGAAGGAGTGGAGGAGAGGATAAGTATGAGGTAAGGTCACGGTGAGGAGGAAAGAACAGAAGAGAGCGAGTAGAAAGGATGGAAGATAGTCATAGAGGTAGGATCGGGGACTGATGGAGCAAGTGCAAGCCGAAAGAAGAGTGAGGGAACTTAAGTAGGAGTATTGTGTTAGCCAGAAGGTGGAGTTTATTATGAATTGGGTGGTGGTTGAAGGTCTGAGTTCCCACAGTAGTGTACTAATTGTACAGAGAGCAGTGTTGGATTACCAATATCCAGCACTGATTCTACTCTAATCAGGTTACTGTCCATGCCAAAAAATGGTCTTAATGACCTTTGCAGGTCCCCCTTCCCCTCATTTGCATTGTGGCCCCCTCAAACCTTTGTCCAGGTACAAACTGGACTTTGGTGAATGCTAACTCTGCGTAAACCCCAGTTTGTGCTTGGGCAAAGCTTTGTGAATCTGGCCCCGGTTCTCTCTCAACTCTTACCCTTTCTGCACTCCTCTTCCTTTTCACCCCCTTCCACTCTGGCTTCAGGAAGCCCCACTCAATGGTGTTCTCCCTTCTCAGTTTCACTAACACTAACCTGAAGGGAATGGATCGGGGCCTGCTTTCCTCTGCCATCTTTGTCAACCTGGCCAAAGCCTTTGACATGGTTGCCTACCCCATTCTCCTGGACAGACTTATATGTGCTGGGCTATCTGATATAGTGGATAAATGGTTTTGCTTGTACCTAGAGGGCAGCTCACAAAGAGTCCGCATAGGAGAATCCCTCTCCCCTTCACTCCTTATTGGATCAAGTATCCCCAAAAGGCTCTGTATCCTGTATCCTGTTCTCAGTTTTCCTAAATGATCTCTCCAAATCATGTGTCTCCTCAGTTATACACATGTATGCAGATGGCAGAGTGCTTTGTGCCTCTGGTCCATCTGCCCTTGAGGGAATTTTACCAATATTCAACACTGATTCCACTCTAATCAGGTTACTGTCCATGCCAAAAAATGGTCTTAATGACGTTTTGCACCAGGCAGCTCCTGGCCAAATCCCAGCACACAGCTGTCTTCACAACTCCTGTAGGTGCACCACTGGAGGAGGTTTGGCTAGACCTCCACTGTGTCTTTTCCTATTATGTGGATGCCATCCACAGGAATCCACCCCAGACTACAGGAACAAAGCCTGTATCCCACTGCCTGCCCTACATGAGATTATTGATAAGATCATCCTTTCCGTGTTTGATAACAGGGATATAGTGTGTAGTGCTGCACCAAAGTCCACCCTCACTAGACTAGATCCCCTTTTTCACTTCTGTCACCTTGCCCTTAACCCCCAACCCCCGACGCCCACACTCACCACTCTTTCCTCTCTCCATCTCTTGTGGACAGATAGCTTGCCAGTTGTGCTTCATTTATCTGTAAGTTCAGGTTTGGAACCCTCCCCACCTATCTCCGTTCCTGACACACCTGCACACCTACTTCCTCGTACTCCCTCTATAAATCAGACATCTTACATAAAGCATTCCTCTTGCAGCAGGCCACACCTATGGAACTATAGCCGCTAGGCACTAGAGCCACATGAAAACTTTTCTAGCTAGCAGTCTACTGGGGGCCGCTCACTCCGACGTCATACTCTGATGTCGACCAACCATGCAAGAGTGGGCGGCCCCCTCGACCTAGTCAGTTCTTTTCCCACTGTCTACCATTGAACTTGGACATCAGAGATCTCACAGCTTCAGTCGACCACCATTTTACCAAAAATCTTTATTGAATCATTTATTTTTTTTTTCTCTTCAAAGAGTGTGCCTGTTGGCAGAAGGTCCCAGAGAAGGACGACCACAAGGTCTATGACTGCTGCCTAGGCCCAGAACATGACACCCAGGTTTGCACAATCTGCTGTGTCTTCAACCAGGCCATGAAGAAGCACGAGTGCAGACCTTGGAAACTGTTCTTCTGAAGCAGAAGGTCACCCTGATTGAGAAGGAACTTCACGCCAAAAGTTCCTCTGCTTCCCCCACGACGTCATGGTGGACACATGGTGGATTCTTTGTGGGGGAAGGGCCTCAGACAACTGGTTCAACAACCCACAAGGCTATCCTAGATCTAGTACTGACTAACAGAGAAAGGATCGCAGATCTCCAGGTAGAAGGTCAGCTGGGGGCCAGTGACCATCACATGGTATGGTTCAATTTGGCCACTAGCACTAAATCATCCCGTTCCAAGGAAAAATATGTGACTTCAGAGGAGCTGACTTTGATGAGATGGCAAACAGAGTTAAGCTAGCCCTGGCAAAAAGAAATACAGGTGAGGGGTACAGGCAAAGTGGGCAAGCATTAAGGATGCAATACTTGAAGCAACATCCCATTGTGTTAGAGAGAAAAGGATGTGCAAAAGAAGAAGGAAACCACTTTGGTTCTCACAAACAGTAGCAGAAAAGGTCAGAGCCAAAAGGCTGGCCTTCAGGAAATATAAGGGAACACAGCAGGATGAAGATAGGGAGGCATACCAAACTCCTAAGGGAAGCAGGGAAGGCAGTAAGTCAGGCAAAGGCCCAAGCCGAAGAAACACTAGCACAAACAGTAAAAGAAGGTGACAATACTTTCTATAGATACGTTAGTGAAAGAAGAAAGTCCAGAGGGGGTATTGCTAGGATCAAAGGAGATAAGGGTGTGTGAGGAGGAGGACCATGTAAAAGCATCTATCCTAAATAGATACTTCTGTTCAGTATTTACTGAAGAGAAGCTAGGGCAGGGCCCACAGCTCAGCACCATGGACACTGGGGAGGGAGGTGTGCACTAGTCCCTTCACAAAAGAAAGGGTCCTACAATAGCTCGATAAGCTCAGGGTGGACAAGGCAATGGGACCTGGTGGCATACATCTCAGGGTACTAACGGAGCTAAGGGTGGAACTAGCAGAGCCATTATCAAACCTATTTAGTGAGTCTCTGAGCATAGGAGAGGTCCCAGAAGACTGGAGAAGGGCTCATGTGATTCTGCTCCACAAGAGTGGTAGCAGGGAGGAGGCAAGGAACTACAGACTAGTCAGTCTTTACCTCAGTAGTCTGCAAGATTATGGAGGCACTCCTTAAGGAAAGGATAGTGCAACACCTGGAATCCATAGGCACACAGGATCCAAGACAGCATGGGTTTACAAAAGGAAGGTCCTGTCAAACTTATCTCATAGATTTCTTTGACTGGGTAACCAGAGTGGTGGACCAAGGGGGAGCAGTTGATGTTGCCTACCTTGACTTCAGCAAAGCTTTCAATACTGTTCCACATAGAAGATTGATAAACAAGCTGGGTAGGCTCGGGGTGGGTCAGAAGTTGGTCAACTGGGTGGCAAACTTGTTGACTGGCAGAAACAGAGTGTGGTAGTAAACAGTATACAGTCAGAAGAGATGCAAGTCACAAGTGGGGTACCTCAGGGATCAGTCTTGGGGCCAGTCCTCTTCAGTACCTTCATCAGTGACATTGCAGATGGACTGGAGGGTAAGGTTTGTCTGTTTGCAGATGACACGAAGATCTGCAACAGAGTAGATGATCCAGATCAGGTGGGCAGAATGAGAAGAGATCTGGATAAACTGGCAAAATGGTCGGAAGAGTGGCAGCTGGGGTTTAATGCAAAGTAGTACAAGATAGAAACATAGACTTTGATGGCAGATAAGGACCACTTGGCCCACCTAGTTTGCCCATTTCCCTACCTACAGGATAAGCTGCAGATCCTGCTTAACCAACAGCCTATTTCCTCCTACCCCACACAAAAATTGCTTTATGTCTGTCCCATACATTCTTGAATTCTCCCATAGTTTTAGACCCCACAGCCTCCTCAGGGAGGCTGTTCCATGTGCCCACCATCCTCTCTATGAAAAAATACTTCCTCACATTGCCCTTGAACCGCCGTGCCCCCCACCCCTTCGTTATGTTCCCTTGATCTTACTTTGAGTGGGAGCTCTTGCAGCAGGCTGTAACAGTAAGGACTATGCTGCAGGCACTAGGGCCCTCCGGTGAAAACTTCAGCCAGCAGTACGCAGCAGGGACCGCCCCCGATGCCAGCCCCACCCCGTCGGACTGGGTACAAAAGGGGGCAGACCCAGCTCCACCTCATTTCTTTTCCTGCTGCGTCCCACACGTGAACAAGAGAAGAGCTTCAGCTTGCCAGTTCAGCAAGAATATTCAATCAAAAAAAAGTGTTTGCACCGTTTTTTCGACGGTTTTTCTTCATTCTGCACCAACGCTGGCGCTGTCCGACGACTCTTAACCATTTTCGATGGTTTTTCTTTCAAGTTACCGAAGTCAGGCCATTCGGTTTTTGTGAAGTCCCGCCGGATGTCTTCTCAGGCATCGGCCTCGCCGGAACATCTGAATAAGTGCGAGTGTGGGAGGCAGATCCCAGTCAAGGATGGCCATCGCCGCTGTGTCTTTTGCCTAGGACCGGACTACGACACCGTGATCTGCTCCGCTTGCCAGGCCTTCACTAGCAGGACCCGCATCTGCCACCTTAAGGCCCTGAAAGCCTTTCTCTTGGAGCAGAAGATAGATCTGCACTCCTCTGAGTGGAAACTGAGAGAGAAGAAACGGTACAGCCAAGACCATAGTCGGTCCCGGCCTCACTCGTGGCCCTCTCCAAAGAAAGCCCGTCCCTCGGGATCAGGAGAGCACCCAAATCTGCTCAGGCCAAGGCCGGCCCTTCAGGGGAGAAGCCGGCTAAGCCTAAGGTGACCAAGCTAAGGGTCACCATAAAGCCCTCGGAGGTGCATTCTTCGACCCCACCTCCCAAGGCACTGGCGCCACCTGCTAAAGGCACGCCTCCGGAGCCCAAGGACTCTCCGGCGCCCCTTGGCTGTACTCTGTTGTCGGTACCAACACCGATGCCGGTTGAAGGGGCGAAGGGCGAGGGATTGGCTGTGGAAGAGCCGACGTCCCCATCGCCCAAGTCCTCCTCCCCCTGGGCCCCCAGGAGGGCTCTCCACCGCGCCCTGACATCCCAGATACTTCCTTTCTGAGCCGGGCGGCAGAAATTTTCACGAAGGACGAGCTCCAGGAGCTGTTTTGCTTTTGGTGGGGGCAGGTCCACAAGCGGACCCCCCCCATATCACTGGCCCAGACACTGGTACTGGACCCAGCGGATAAACCACTGCCGGGAGGTAAGTCTTCCCCGCGGAAGTTGCCAGAGCGCCCACCTACACCTCCCTCTAGGGCTCGTTCCCTCACCTGGTCCGGGGACCACCGACGACGCTCCAGGGACTCTGGTGACCATTGTCGGTCCAGGTCATACTCTAGGAGCCTTTCTTGGTCACTCTGGCGAAACGCTCCCGGCGTGGGTCCCTGCTCGTTGCGGTCCAGGGACCGAGAATCGTCTTGAGACGGCGTCGGTCCCCTAACTACAACGACAGCGAAATCTGGTCACACGGAGAGGTCAGACTATTTGAAATCTTATAGTCGCTCTCCCTCATCGTCGTCTTCCTCTCTCAGCCTGCAGCACTCCCCGGGAGAGAAGGACCAGCCTCGCTCGCCTCCGGACGATCCTATCTTCATGGATGTCATGAGGCACCTCCAGGTCTCCGAGTGGGAAACAGAGGACCTGGACCCGGAACGCCGCAGACTAGCAAAGTACCTGAGGCAAAAGGAGCCTAAACCTTTGGTAGTCCCTCCTTTGTTGGATACTTTCCAGGACCTCACTCGAACTACCTGGAAACATCCGGCTTCAGTCCCAGATGTTCCGAAGAAGTCGGATAGGCTGTACAAGGCCCCGAGGGCAGAAGCTTTCCTAGCTGAACACCCTCAGGCGGACTTCTCGGTGATCACAGCTGCCCATGATAAGTCCAGGCAGCCGAAACACCTCAGCTCTCAGCCTCCCGACCCGGAATCTCGCTATTTGGACCAGATGGGTAAGAAGGTTTATTCTGCCTCCACCTGTTCCATACGTTCCCTCAACTTCTTAATGCATATGGTCCAGTACCAGAATGCACTTTGGGAGGGGGACAAGAGCTGTTGAAGGCCCTTCCAGACTCTGACCCGAAGACGGAGCTCCTGGACATCCTAAAATCGGGCTCAGGCGTAGGCTCCCATGTCCTGAAAGCCTCGTATGACACGGCAGCCAGGGAAGCCGCTTCCGGGGTGTGCCTACGGCGCCACGCCTGGTTGAGAGTCTCCGGCTTTCACCAGGATCTGCAGGCCGCTATCAAGGATTTGCCCTTCCAGGGTACCGTACTGTTTGGGCAGGAGACGGAAGCCTTAATTTCTCGTCTCCAGGAGTCTGGCAAGTCTGTCTGGTCGGTCTGCCAGATGTACCACGGTGACCAGCGAAGACATCAAAAACGGCCTTTTCAGAAGTCCTCAGGCGGTCAAGGTTGTGCCCGTAGCAACCAGCAGGGCCAGAGAGGAGGCTTTCGCAGGAGATCCGGGAACCAGCAGCCTGGTGGAGCTCCTGCCCATGGGCCCAAGTCCTCCCAGGCGCCTCTGCCTACACCCGGCTCAGCCCAATGACTCCCTTCTGCCCCCCCTTCCGCGGAAATATCCAGGGGAGCTGGTTGGGGGCCTCTTCTCCCTTCATTTCGAAGGGTGGAAGTCAATCACTGTGGACCAATGTGTCTTGGATATCATCAGGAGGGGACACATGCTGGAGTTCATGGAGTTTCCCCCGAACACTCCACCAAAGCTCTTCCGTTATCCTCCTTTTCACATCCCACTAATAGGAGAGATCCAGACCCTCTTGCAAAAAAGGGCAATAGAGATAGTCCCCTTGCATCAGTGAGGACAGGGGTTTTATTCATATTTTTTTTCCTGGTTCCAAAAAAGACACAGGACCTTCGTCCCATTCTGGACCTCAGCCCTCTAAATCTCTTTATCGAGTACAAGAGGTTCAGGATGGTGACCCTCCAAGGCCTTCTTCCTCTGCTGCACCAAGGAGACTGGCTCTGCTCCCTAGCCATGCAAGATGCATACATGCACATTAGGGTCTTCCCTCCCCACCGGAAGTTTCTGAGGTTCCACTTCCAAGGGGAGCACTACCAGTTTCAAGTGCTTCCGTTCGGCCTCTCTTCCGCTCCGCGAGTCTTCACCAAATGCTTAGCAGTGGTGGCTGCGGCTCTAAAGCGAATGGGGCACTACGTGTTCCCCTACCTTGACGATTGGCTGCTTACAGCCCCGTCGAGGGTAGGCCTTCTTCGCGCCCTCAAAGACACCTATACTTTATTCCAAGGGCTGGGGATCACCCTGAATCTACAAAAATCATCCCCGGAGCCCAGTCAAAAGCTCGTCTTCATTGGAGCGGTCCTGGATTCCATAAAGGGCATGGCCTTCCTTGCATAGGACAGGGGAGATCGTCTGCGAGAGATTGCAGAATGGATCTCAATAACTCCTCAAGTTCCAGCTCAGAACTTCCTCAGGCTACTGGGACACATGGCGGCGGCCATCCCTGTCACTCCCTTTGCCTGCCTCCACATGAGAGTCCCACAGTGGATGCTTAGGGTACAGTGGGACCAAGGCTACGACGATCTAGACTCCACGGTCAAGATCTCGGGGCCAGTCAGGAGAACTTTGCTTTGGTGGATGGACCCCAGAATTTGGAGAAAGGGATCAGCTTTCGTCCGGAGCCACTAGGTCAGACCCTGACAATGGATGCATCAGACCTGGAGTGGGGGGCGCACCCGTATGCTCGTCGTATGCAAGGGGTTTGGTCACCCGAGGAGCGGTCCTTTCACATCAATGTACTAGAGATGCGAGTGGTTCTCTACGCCTTACAGGCCTTTCAGGAGGACCTGGTGCCAGGCTCTCTTCTGGTTCAGACAGACAACATGGCTGTCGTCTTCTACATCAACAAGCAAGGAGTTACTCATTCGTATCCCCTTTGCAGGGAGGCGATGAGTCTGTTACTGGGTGCTGGAGCGGGGCATTCTGCTGTCCGCAGTGCACGTTCCAGGCATCCTCAACTATCTGGCCGACAGCCTCAGCAGGTCGTGATCCAGAGCGCACGAGTGGGAGCTGCTACAGTCCGTAGCAGACCAGCTCTTCCACAGGTGGGGTCTTCCAGAGCTGGACCTCTTTGGGTCACCACGCAATGCCAAACTGCCAATGTTCTGCTCGTGAGAGCACGCGCCTGGAGTTTTCTGGCCAGACGCTTTATCCCTTTGCTGGTCAGGGAGGTTTCTCTATACCTTTCTGCCCTTCCCTCTCATTCAGAGAGTCCTGCTCAAGTTACAGGCAGAAGGGGCCCAAATGATCCTCGTAGCCCCCAGATGGCCTCAGCAGATTTGGTTCCCAGTCCTGCAGCGGTTATCAACAGAACCTCCAATTCCGCTGCCCATATGCTCACAGTTGCTGTCCCAGGATCAAGGGTCGCTGGTCCACCCGGACCTTCGGTCCTTACACTTACATGCTTGGCTCCTTCAGACACGTAGCTCATTGCACATACGGGGTTTCCCCGGAAATGGCGTCAGTCTTAGCTTTGGCGAGAAAGGCCGCTACCCACTCCGCCTACGCTATGAAGTGGAAGCGTTTTTGTCTTTGGGCATCGTCACAGCGTTTGGATCCCGTCACCTGCCCAGTGAACTTAGCATTGCAGTATCTCCTCTCCTTATATCAGAAGGGCCTGAGTTACTCCTCTATCAAGGTGCATATGTGGGCTATCTCCGCCTATTATGCTCTCTTTGGAGATAAGGAATTGGCGCAATTGGATGTCACCCGCATCTTTCTTAGAGGAATTCTGCATATGAGACCTCCCATTCAAGACCCTATCCCACCCTGGGACCTCCTTTTTGTGTTGGAGAAATTTACCCTCCCTCCTTTTGAATCGGCAGCGGATTGTGAGCTGCGTTACCTTTTTTGGAAGGTTTGTTTTTTAGTTGCTGTTACCTCCACTTGAAGGGTTTCCGAGCTTCAGGCTCTGATGTGTAAAGAGCTGTATTTAGTTTTCCACAGGGAAAGGGTTTCCCTCAGAACAAATCCTAAGTTTCTTCCGAAAGTGGTCTCAGAGTTGACCCTCAACCAGTCGGTTGACCTTCCTGTTTATTTTCCTTCCCCTTCCAATAGAGGGGAGGCTCTCCTTCACACACTGGATGTCCACAGGACTTTGAGGTATTACCTCAAGAGGACTGCACTTTCCGTCAATCAGAGCAACTTTTGTGGCCTTCGCACCACAATGCTTGGGTCGGCCGGTGACCAAGCAGACTGTCTCGAAGTCGATAGTTCACTGCATCGCCTTCTGCTACGAGAAACACAATAAGCCCCTACCGAGCCCGGTTTAGGGGTCACTCCACCAGAGGAGTGTCTGCTTCATTCGCCGCCCTGAGAAATGTCTCTATAAGGGACATATGTGCGGCCGCCACCTGGAACTCGGTGCATACCTTTGTCAAGCATTACAGCTTGGATATCGTCTCCAGACACCGAGCTGGCTTTGGCCTAGCTGTTTTGCAAGGGCTTCTGTCCTGAGGCCTCTGTAGTCAATATATTTCACCTCCTGGGGTCGTCTACCTCTTTGGTGTGGGACTGCTTGGTATTCAGTCCTTACTGTTATAGTCTGCTGCAAGAGCTCCCACTCGAAGTAAGATAGTACAGTTACTTAAGTACTTACTGTAACAGTAGATCTTCGAGAGGAGCTCTTGCAGCAGGCGTTACTTCCCACCCGCCTTCCCCCTCGAGGTGTGCAGATCCGTCTTCATTTACATCTCCATTTCATCTTCTGCAGTCGCTGCGTCTCCTTCTCTTGTCAGGCCTTGTTGCGGGCCTTGGCGGGAGAACTGAGGTGGAGCTGGGTCTGCCCCCTTTTGTACCCAGGCTGGCGTCGGGGGCGGTCCCTGCTGTGTCCTGCTGGCTGAAGTTTTCACTGGAGGGCCCTAGTGCCTGCGGCATAGTCCTTACTGTTATAGCCTGCTGCAAGAGCTCCTCTCGAAGATCTACTGTTATGGTAAGTTTTTTACGTAGCTGTACTTTCTTCAACATCTCTTTTTCTGAAAGATGCTACCCTCTTGGACTTTGTTGATTCCACCGAGGTACTTAAAAGTTTCTATCATGTCCCCCCTCTCCCTCCTTTCCTCAAGGGTATACATATTAAGCTCCTTTAGTCTCTCCTCATATGGCTTTTCTTGCAGACCCTGCACCATTTTAGTTGCCCTCCTCTGGACTGCCTCTATCCTGTCTATGTCCTTGCGGAGATAGGGTCTCCAGAACTGGATGCCGTTCTCCAGATGGGTCTCACCAACCGTCTGTTCAGAGGGATAACAACTTCCTGTTTTCTGCTGGTGATGCCTCTCCCTGTACATCGCAGTATCCCCCCAGCCCTCCCTGCTGCCTTCTCACATTGCTTGCTAACCTTAAGGTCATCTGATATGATGACCCCCAGGTCCCTTTCCATTTTTTTTTTGTTGTTACTACCTCCCCCCCCGCCCCATTGTGTAATCTTCTCCTGGCTTTTTGTTTCCCAGGTGCATTATTTTGCACTTCTTCACATTGAATCCAAGCTGCCATACTTCTGACCATTCCTCCAATCTTGCCAAGTCCCTTCTCATCCTTCCCACACCTCCTTGTGTATCAACCCTGTTGCAGATCTTTGTGTCGTTTGCAAAGAGGCATTCTTTTCCTTCCAGTCCCTCTGCAATGTCACTTTTAAAGACATTAAAAAGGACTGAACCCTGCTGTACCCCACTAGTAACCTCTCTTTCTTCAGAGTGCATATAGGGAAGAGAAACCCTGAAGCCACCTATAGGCTGGGAGGGGAGTTGCTGGCAGTCACAAGGGAAGAAAGAGACTTGGGTGGCATCATCATCGATGACCTGAAATCATCCAAGCAGACCACTAAAGCGGTAGGTAAGACTAGGGGGATGTTGGGGTGTATTAGTAGGGGTATCACAAGTCGGAAGAGGGAGGTAATAAGTCTTCTTTACAAGACACTGGTTAGGCCCCATCTGGAGTACTGCGTGCAGTACTGGAGGCCACACCTTCACAAAGACATTAACCAAACTGAGGCAGTCCAGAGAAGGGCAACCAAAATGGTGCAGGGGCTGCATCAGAAAACATACGAGGACAGATTAACGGAGCTCAATATGTACTGTATAACCTAGAGCAAAGGAAGGAGAGTGGTGATATGATCGAAACATTCAAACACCTTAAGGGCATTAACAAGGTGAAAGAGTCTAACATGTTTCAATATAAGAAAAATAGCAGGACAAGAGGACACAGCAAGAGATTAGAGGGAGGCCGATTACAGGGTAATGTGAGGAAGTGCTTTTTCATAGAAAGGGTGGTGGATACATGGAACTACCTACCTCAGGAAGTGGTGGATATAAATACAGTGCAGGGCTTCAAACAGGCATGGTATAGGCATAAGGGAGCAATACAGATGAGTATGAATAGATAGGCCATTGACAGAGCAAAGGCTGATGGCACATTCATAAGGTAGAAAAAGAAATGGGCAGACTGGATGGGTCTTGCAGTCCTTATCTGCTGTCAACTTCTATGTTTCTATTTCCTTGGGTTCCCAGCACTCCAATGACCAGGACAAATCAGCAGGGCAGCATGAGCAGAGAGTCAAGGACCGTCCTAAGGAGAAACCCCTGTGCTCCTCATCTTGCTCCCATTTGCCGATTCGAACGTCTACCAGGGCCGGGCCATCTTTATTGATGGGGTGTCCCCCTGTGCCTCCCACACCCTTTCCCCTGCAGGGCTACCATTGGCAGATCCTCCCACCAATCTTTTGGTGGTGGGTGGCGGTTCTAGGGGCTCTAGCGTCCTACCGACCTCTTAGCCCCTGTTGTTCAGCCTTTATTTTTGGCAGGCACCCAGTCAGGTGACTCATCTGGCTCATCAACGAGCTCAGTGTTTGCGGTTGCCACGACACAGCCTTCTCTCCCGACCACATCTTCAGTTGTTGTCTTGGGCCTGGAGCTTCTCTAGAGTCACCCTGGCCTGAGTCCCAGTCGCCTTTCCCAATAATGACCCATACTGGGGAGCATTCCCACAGGCCCCAGCCTGTTAGGCCACCCTTCCTGGTGCCGACCCGTTTTTCCTCAGCCAACACTGATGGACCCACATCGATTGTGGTGGACTTCCATTTCATGCTTACCACTTTGTGGGACTTTATGCAGGCTAAGCTTGCCCCTCCCCAATGCCTGTCCCAGCAACGGCCACTTGCGCTTTCTGTGGGGCCATGGCGTATGGCCCAGGATCAAAGTTCCTCACTCCCCCCCACAGGACTCTGGGGACGAAGGTGGTTGTCGACCGGACCTCATTCCTCCAGACGATGGTGGAGGAGCTATTCCTTACAATTTCCAATCCACAGTTTCATCCGATGGCGAGGGGACCCCAAGGTACATCCCAGTCTCCTCCAAGTGACCCCTCCTTTGTTTCGGTTATGAGACAGTTACAGAATGGCATGGGCTTCAACATCAAGGAGGAAAATCTCCCTCGTCGTCGACTGGCTGCTTATCTACATCTGCCAGATGCCCCTCCTCTGGTCATCCCTCCATTAATTAAGCCCTTTGAGGATGCTACTGTGGCTGTATGGCACCGGCAAAATCTGATACCAGCCATGCATAGGAAGGCAGACAATACCAGGCTCCCGCAGGGTGGCCTTTCTTCGCCAGTCAGCCTAGGCGGATTTGGTGGTCATTGATCCTGGCCACGACCACACCAAGAGGCCAAAGCATCTCAATTCATTGCCCTTAGATAAGGAGTCCAAGGGGCTGTACCACATTGTCAGAAGAACCTTTGCCACAGCCACACTGACCATTGGGGTGCTGAACTATGTTGCCTATATGGTCCAGTACCAGAACCAGCTCTGGAGCCAGGCCCTTGAACTTGCCCAGGCCCTCACAGAGGACTGTTCTGAAGAGCAGATGCTGCAGTTTACCAGAGCAGGAACGGACGTTGGAACCCACCTCCTTAGGGCTGCATACAACACTATGGATGCTTTGACCAGGGAGGCTGCGGCGGACATTTGCCTCAGAGGACACTCTTCGCTGAGGGTGTCGAGCTTTGCCCAGGATGTGCAATTCTCCATCCTGAATACCCCATTTAGAGGCTACAGACTGTGTGGAGCAGACATACAGGACATATTTTCTGAAGTACAGGCCTCTGGCCGCACCTTGAGATCATCACACTTTTTATGTACCACACCAACCAGCCCGAAAGTGGTCAGCAAGTGTCCTTTCGTAGGTCCACCTACAGACACAAACCCTCCACCAAACTTCAGGCTAAGGACTGGGCCATCCCTGCCCCGCCTGCCCCCTCCTCCACCACAGGCAAACCCCTCAGAGGAGGATGAGCAGCCCCGGCTGCCCCTGCCGGTTCAGCCTGACTACTTGCTCAGTCCCCTCCCATCATATAGGAGACAGTGGTAGGGGGTCATTTCTCCCTGCACTTGGACAAGTGGGAAATTACAGAAGGTGCATGCGTATTGCAATTCACAGAAAGCGGCCACACTCTGGAACTTTGAGTGGCCTCCAGAAAAGCCTCCAGGTCTGTCCTGTTACCCTCCAGGCCACGTTCCAGTGCTCTGTCCTTGGTGCGGAAAAGAGCCATAGAACCCGTCCCGGAAAATCAACAGGGCAGGGTGTTCTACTCTCACGTCTTCCTGGTGTACAGGGGATCTCAGGCCCATTCTAGATCTCCGGGAACTAAATGTGTTCATCCAGTATAGAAAATTCCAGATGGTGACTCTACAGGGTCTACTTCCCCTTCTGCACCAGGGAGATTGGATTTGCTTCCTTGACTTGAACGCCTGCCTGCATATCCAGGTACATGCTTCCCACAGACAGGTACCTAAGGTTCCATTTCCAAGATGCACACTTCCAGATCTTCCTGGACATAAGTCTCCACCACTCATTCACACTAGTGGGATTAGCGCCGGAGGCACTAGGACCCATCGAGCAAACTTTTGCTGGAGGGCGGTCTGCGAGAGCGAGCGCCACGAGCCCTGGCGCATCGACTCAGCGGCTGGCGGCTAATGACTATCTCGACGACGACCCTCCAACCGCCTCAGTTCCTTTTTTCCCGCCGTCGAGTGCGCTTCAGTGACGACGTCGCTCGCCTGTCGGGAGTCAAACTTCAAACTAGCGTAGTTTTCAGTTTATTTTTGTAACATTATCACGATAGTAGTATCGCTTAATTTATTCTATTTTCGTTAAATATTTCTAATATTTTAAATTTAACTTACTTGAAGAAGTCTCGGCCTACTGGGCCAGTCGACCATGAGCAAGTCAGGTAGCGGTAGGGAGACTTCGTGAAAGCTGTTCAGTCAGGCGGGCTGGGTCCGGTCAGCCTCCTTCTCCTCAGCGGGGTTCTGACAGCGGTCAGTCCGATGCCAGGGGATAGGCGGTCCCCGTCGGCATAAAATAAGCGGTCGCATTCTCGGCACCGTTGACCTCGAAGCTCTTCTTGACCCACAGGTCAAAGAAGGCATCACTCGAGTCGCCCTCTGGTATGTCTGCGGCGTCACGGTCGGTTATCGTTGCTAGTTGCCGTTCTCCTTCTTGAATGCTAACTGCAGTGATCATCGTCATCGACGCCGGGCCCTCCCGCCTATAGGTAGGGCTCCAGATGAGCAGTTTCATCAGTGGGCGCTCTTATGGGCGATAGGCTCGGAGTTGGTTCTCCTGCCTGGCTCGGTTGCCACGGGCCCCGGGCTCCTCCGGCGATCGGGTAAAGCGTTGGACCTTCCTAGTCGTAGGCGCCTTCTTCGGTGCCGGTGACTCGGCAGCGCAAGTGTTCCCCCTCACATGGCTGCGGCGGCAGGGCCACACCGATGCCCTTATCTCCTGTTTTCCTTCTCTAGCTTTCCAGGTTCCTGGGGCATTTCTGGCGCCTTCGCGGGGTTTGTCGGCGCGTTTTCGGTGCGCGTGGTCTTGCTGACGCCCGTCTGCCAACGCCAGCGTGGTCTTGCGGGCGCTGTCCGCGGCGCCGCTTGGTCGGGTGGCACCGCTTGCGGTGTCGCGTGCCTCTTCGGCGCCGTGCCCTTCTGCGGTGCCGTTTTCAACCCGTTTTGCCTTCTTGGCGCCGGGGGCCCTCGGGGACTCTCCTTGTTTTTCTGCTATTTCCTCCTCTCCTAATTTTCAGTCCTTTCCTGTCCAAACAGTCCTTCCTGGACCATCAGGAGATGATGTTGAGCCTGACCCAGACCTTCGGTTGGGTGATGAAATGGAGGAAACAGGATCTTTCTTTGCTACAGAGCCTGGGTGAGGACCTGTCCTTTAAGTCTCTGTTGAAGAACCTGAGATCCTCTTTCTCTCCAGACTACAGACACCGATCCTGGGAAGATATTAAGACTCAATACCTTCATGCCTCGGAGATCCCTACAGTTTGACTCCTCCGATCCAGCCTTCCTTGAGGCGCTGTCTCAAATGGTATGGAATAATCCTGCTCTTATTCCCTCAGTGGCTAAATCCATTGATAAAAGTATTCAGCTCCCAAGGATCGTCCATTTTGGCATCCCAAGCCTTTGCGGATCCTATTGTAGTCCTGGCAGAGAATGATAAGGTCGTTCTTCTCAAACTATTACAGCTCGACCTATTAACAAAAGTCTCGTAAGATTGATACATTAGGTAAGAGAGTCTTTGCTGCCTCCACTCTAAGTATGCGTGTTGCCAGTTATCAAGGCTATTTTCTCAGTATGAGTATATCCTGTGGCACTCTTTGAAAAGAATGGTTGAAGCTCTTCCGGATTCGGACTCCAAGTCAGAGCTTCTTCTCACCGTTACTAAGTATTGAGTCCAATAACCAACAGGTCAAAGCAGCTATGGACGCTTTTCGACACTGCTTCTCGCTCAGCAGCCGCGAGGTATTTGTACTCGGCGCCATTCCTGGCTGCGTGCTTCTGGCTTCACGAATGATGCTCAGCAGCAGGTAATGGCGCTGCCCTTTGATGGCTTCGTTCTTTTTGGCCCTCAGGTGGAACAAGCCTTAGAGGCCACTCAGAAGACTAGGTCGGCCATTAAGTTGGCCAGACCTCCGCCTGCTCCCTCTCGGGGGCATGTGAACAGACGTCAGTTTCATAGTCGTCAGTCCTTTCGAGGCAGAGGCAGGGGAAGCTTCCATAAAAGCCAACCTGCTCAACCTCAAAGAAAGCGCGGGGCCTAAAGCCCCCAGCGCCCACGTTATGAATTGCTGGCCCAAGTTCCATCCACATTGCCCGAGGTGGAACTTTCTCCTCGGTGGGAGGTCGTCTGATGTACTTCTACAACCAGTGGAAGTCCATAACCCGGACAAATGGGTCCTCGGATAATTCGCGATGGTTATTCTCTCAATTTTTGGAACCCCGAATTGTCCTCCCAGGCGACAACCCAGGTTGTCGGCCTCTCAGTCAGACCTCCTCACCGCGAGATCCAGGGCCTTCTAAGCAACAGGGCAATAGAACTAGTGCCCCGCATCTCCAAGCACAGGTTCTACTCCCATTACTTCCTGGTTCCAAAGAAATCTGGGGAATGCCCCATTCTAGACCTCAGAAAGTTAAACAAATTTCTCCCCAGGGAGAAATTCAAAATAATTCCCTAGGTACCCTGTTACCCTGCTGCATCAACACGACTGGCTGGCCTCCCTGGATATGGGCGGCTTACCAGCATATCCCCATCCACCCGACCCACATAAGTTCCTCAGGTTTGTAGCTCTGGGTCGGCATTATCAGTTCAAGTCTTGCCTTTTGGGCTATCCTTGGCGCGCGAGTTTTTACAAAGTGTTGTGCAGTTCTATAGCGCATCTCAGGAAGATAGGACTCCAGTGTTTCCCTACCTGGACGATTGGCTTCTTGCAAGCCCTTCCAGCCAAGGGACTTTGGAAGCCGTGCAAGCGACTTCTCGTCTTCTTCGTCCATGGGAATTCTGCTGAATTTGAAAAATCACAACTGCAGCCTCCCAGAGGCTCCTTTTCATAGGGGCGCTCTAGACACCTCTTCCCATGAAGGCTTTCCTTCCAGAGGACAGAAGACTCGACATCCTTCGGATGGCCCGTTACATCGGGGAGAACCAATTGGTTGCAGCTCTCTCGATGCAACGCATGTTGGGTCTCATGGCATCCTCAGTGTTCACTGTACCCCTGGCCCGGTTGCACATGAGAACCACCCAATGGATGCTCTCCACTCAGTGGTCTCCGACCTCTTACCCCCAGTCTTATCCCATCAAGGTGACGGAGCCCTTGAAGGTCTCTCACCTGGTGGACTCGAGAGAGCAATCTCCTGGAAGGGTTCCCCTTTGCTCCCCCGGATCATCAGATCTCCATCACCACAGACGCATCACTAATGGGATGGGGAGCTCACTGTCGCTCCCTTCACACTCAAGGTGTATGGACTCAGTTCGAAACTCATCTCCACATAAATGTCCTGGAGATGAGAGCGGTCCTCTACGCGATCCGAGCTCTGAAGGATATCCTTTGTCACAAGAACATTCTCCTTCAAACGGACAACAAAGCTGTGATGTATTACATCAACAAGCAAGGCGGTGCTCATTCTTACCCCCTTTGCAGGGAAGCAATGAGGGTGTGGGAGTGGTGCTTGGAGCACAAGTCTCTGATTCAGGCGGTTTATCTGCCAGGTATACAAAACGATCTAGCAGACCACCTCAGCAGAACGGAGGCAGACCCTCACGAGTGGTCTCTCGATCCAGCCGTAGCTCGGTAACTATTCGAAGAGTGGGGGACTCCAGACCTGGACCTTTTTGCATCCCCACTCAACGCAAAACTGCCTCTCTTCTGCTCCAGAAATCCAGGGCCTGGCATTTTCTGTCGGGATGCGTTCAGGCTGCGGTGGACAAAACGCTTTCTTTACGCCTTTCCACCGCTTCCTCTAATCCAGAGAGTTCTCCTCAAGTTCGAGTCTGGGACCAAAATGATTCTCATTGCTCCCTCCTGGCCTCGGCAACTATGGTTTCCTCTGCTCAACAGTATGTTGGCAGCCTCTCCAGACCACTTCCTTGCAAATCAATCTTTTGACTCAGGGTTCGTTGGTCCATCCCAACCTGAAATCACTTCACCTTCATGCTTGGCTCCTGAAGAGGTAGAAGTGAATCGGTTCAACGTCTCTCGTAGAGTCTGGACATCCTTTCTGGCTCTAGCGGAAGCCAGCCACCAGCAGCTTCCAAATGGAAGCGCTTTCTCTCTGGTGTGCAAAGTCCTCTTGGAATCCTTTCCTGTCCTCCTGACAAAGTTCTGGAGTATCTTTTGGACCTATCAAACTCAGGTCTCCAGTACTCCACAGTTAAAGTTCACCTTAGTGCCATCTCAGCGTTCCATGAGCGGTTTCTTCCTTGACTCTGGCTCAGCTTCCTATGGTGAAGAGATTTCTTAAGATTCTTCATACCAGACCCCTGTTAAGCGTCCACTTGCAGCCTGGGACATTAACCTGGTGCTGGACATGCTCACTCGGAAGCCTTCGAGCCCTGCTACCTGTGAGCTAAATTTCTTACCTGGAAGACTGCCTTCCTGGTGGCCATTACCTCAGCCCTGAGGGTCTCGGAGATTCATGCCTTGGTTACGGACCCTCTGTATACTGTATTCCATAAAGACAAGGTAGTTCTCCATACTCATCCTAAATTTCTTCCCAAGGTTGTGTCAGAATTCCATCTAAACCAACCTCTGGTACTTCCCTCTTACTTGGCTAATTTCCAAAATGAGAGGCGATCTCTTCATTCCTTGGATGTTAAGAGAGCCTTGCGGTTCTATTTAGATAGAACCAAGAATTTTACAAGACTCAGCAACTGTTTGTTTCTTTCAGCGACACCCGCTGGGTCAACCTGTCGCTATCAGATGCATCTCATCATGGTTAGTGGCATGCCTCGACATTGCTACTCCATGGCTCAAGTTAAATGGAGGGTAGAGTATGCAGCTCACTCTACTAGGCGATCGTGGCATCTTTGCGGAGATTAGCAATGTTCCAATTGCAGATATCTGCAATGCAGCCACCTGAAGCTCAGTGCATACTACGTTAAGCATTATGCACTGGATTTTCATCTGATGACGACATTCCGCGTCGGCAGAACTATCCTTAATGGCTTCTATCTTAGGCAGCGTGAGCTCTGGCTCTCCTGCCGCCCTTTTGGGGATTATCAGCTTAGTACTCTCCCACTGGTGTGAATGAGTGGTGGAGACTTATGTCCAGGAGATATGAAAATTACGTACCTACCGTGATTCTTGATCTTCTGGACGAGCGCCCCACCACTCATTCCACGCCCACCCTCCATCCCCCGAGCTCACCGCTGTGTTGGTCTTCACTCCCTCAAATCTTTAGGCCGTGAGGACTTCTTTGCTGACCCTTCTTACACGGGTCATACGGACTATCTTATGTCCGTTTTTAAGGTTGGTTACTCTTTCGTTAGTTGCGCTGCACCTCCTTGGTAAAAAGGTACTGAGGCGGTTGGAGGGTCGTCGTCGAGATAGTCAGTGCCGCTCGAGCCGCTGCTCGCGGCGCCGTCTCTCGCGCCGACCCTCCAGCAAAATTGCTCCCGATGGGTCCTAGTGCCTCCGGCGCTAATCCCACTAGTGTGAATGAGTGGTGGAGACTCGTCCAGGAAGATCAAGAATTACGGTAGGTACGTAATTTTCATTTCTGGGCCTTGCCCTTTGGCTTGTCCTCGGCCCCTTGAGTATTTACCAAATGCATGGCAGTGGTAGCGGCTGTCCTCTGGCAAAGGGATTCTATGTCTTTCCCTACCTGGACGACTGGCTTCTCAAACCCCAGTCTAGGGAACGCCTGCTTCAGACTCTAGAACATACCACCCACCTATTCCAGGATCTGGGGATCACGGTCAACCTGCCCAAGTCAGTTCTGACCCCTTTTAGCACCTCCAGTACATAGGAGCAGTTCTGGATACGTCTCGGGGCATGGCTTTCCAGCCCCAGGACTGGACAGATCACCTTATGGAGCAAGCCTATCTGCTGCACAACAGTCGCTATGTCTCAACTGGAACCTTCCTCCAGCTCTTGGACCTAATGGTTGCAGCAATAGTAACAGTGCCTCTGACCAGATTGCACATGAGGATTCCCCAGTGGACCAGTGGGACCAGCATACCGATGACCTGGAGCAGCTGGTCCTGGTCTCCTCTCTGATAAAGAGACATCTACTCTGGTGTATGGAACCTGGCAAGCTGTTAAGAGGAGCTCTCTTCCTCACTCCTTCTCCTCAGCAAATTCTTACAACTGATGCTTTAGGGTTGGTGTGGGGAGCCCATCTAGGGCCTCATCAGTCTCAAGGGATGTAGTCCAAGTTGGAATCCTCTCTCCACAGAAGTGTTCTGGAGATGCAAGCCATTCTTTATGCCATACAAGCCTTCCAGACTCTGCTTTCCCCGGGTCTTCTGCTAGTTCAGAGAAACATCAGTGTAGTCCACTACATCAGCAAGCAGGGGGCACTCACTTGTACCCTTTTTGCTGGGAAACAGAGAATCTGGTATTGGGCTCTGGAATACAGTCTTAAACTGTGAGCCGTCCATGTTCCAGGTGTCCAAAATGTCCTGGCAGATTCCCTAAGCCAGTCGCAGTTAAAGATGCAGGAATAGGAGCTGCTGACCTCAATAGTAGAAGACCTGTTAGACAGATGAGGTCATCCAGAGTTGTCTCCACTCAACTCAAAACTGATGCTTTTTTGCTCACTCATTCCAGGGCCTCGAGTTTTCTGGCAAGATGTGTTGGCCCCCTCTTGGAAAGGGAGGTTTCTGTATGCATTTTCTCCCTTCTTCAGAGGGTTCTCATCAAGCTTCAGATGGAAGGGACCATGATGATCCTCATCGCTGCCTTCTGGCCTCGTTAGATCTGGTTCCCTTGCTACAGCAGCTGACAGTGGAATCTCCCGTATCTCTTCCTCTGTGTTCCAGCTTGCTCATCTGGACTTCAGATCTCTCCAGCTTCACTCCTGGCTCCTGAAGGCGTAGCCATTACTCGGTTTGGGGTGTCTTTCAAGGTGACTGATGTCCTGGTGGCAGCTATGAAGCCTTCCATCAAGGTCACTTGTTCTATGATGCAGAAGTGCTCTGCACTGTGGGCTACTTCACGTCAGTGGGACCCCCTTCACCTGTCCAGTGAATCGGATTCTGAAGTACTTGCTGTCCCTTTCAGACTCCTGCCTGAAGTACTTATCTCTGCCTTCCATGTGCTTATTGATGGATGTACGGTGGCACAACAGGAGATGTCCCATACATTTTTTTAAAGTCACTCTTCATCTAAAGCCTCCTATCCGTAATCCAGTCCTGCCTTAGGACTTGAATTTTGTATTGGAGGAACTTACATTGGCTCCTTTTGAGCCAAATGCATCATGCAAGCTACAGTTTCTGTCATGGAAAGTGGTATTTTTAGTTGTAGTTACTTCTGCTCGAAGAATCCTATGTGCGAGCAGTCTTATTTGATTTTCCACAAAGACAAGGTGACTTTGTGTACTAATCCTGAGTTTCTTCCTAAGGTGGTGTCTGAGTTCACTTAAAATCAGTCCATCCACCTTCCTGTTTATTACCTAGAGCATTCCAGTGCAGGGGAAGCATTGCTCCACACTTTTGGATGTATATAGGATTATGCGTTATTACACTCACCATATGAAGGACTGTAGAAAGTCCTCTTAGTTGTTTGTTTCTTTCACTCCTGGGAAAGAGGGTGTCCATGTTTCTAAATGGTGCTTGTCAAAATTGAGCTGGCAGTATAGCCTAAAGGTTAGAGGAACAAGGTGTGAACAAGCTTTATACATCCAGCAGACCAGACCTGAGTTTGATTCTCACAACCTCCACTTGCATGCTGTGTGACTCTGAGCAAGTCACTTAACCACCCAGTGCTCCCAGGTCGCCCCTGAAAACAGGCACTTATTGCCTAGTGGGCCTTACCCGGTTACCAGAAGACTAAAAAGGAAAAAAAAAAAAAATTGTTGGCTAGTTGTATTATATATTGCTTCAGGAAGTATGACACAGATCTTCCTAGCATCATGCATGGCCATTCCACCAGAGGCATGGTCCCTTCTGCCTACTTCAGGAATGTGTCTGCTGCAGAGATTTGTGCTACTGCTATAGTCTGGACATTGCCTGTAGACGAAGGTCCAGCTTTGGCGTAGCTGTTCTTCAGGGCCTACTTTCTGAGCCTCTTGGTTTACTCCTGCCCAGACTGCATTTTTCCACATCAGGATTGCTTGGGACTCATTTCATAGGTGTGGCCTGCTGCAAGAGATGCCCTCGAACTAAGATTATGTAAGAACTTGCTGCAACAGTAGATCTTTGAGAGGATCTCTTGCAGCAGGCCGTGCCATCCCTCCCTCCCTCCTTCACCCTGGGTCTGGTAGGCCGTTCTGTGTCTGTACCTTCTTCTATATCCTTTCCTTGGCAGGAACCTTTGGTTCCTTATTGGTTCCCCAGCTGGTGTTAGCTGGCTTATGGTCTCTGGCGGGAGAACTGAGGAGGGTGCTGGGGCCACCCACTGTTACCTGGTTGGTCGACGTCTGAGTGGGCAGCCCCTTGAGTGGACTGCTAGCAAGAAAAGTTTCTGTGTAGCCCTAGTGCCTGACAGCTATAGTTCCATAGGTGTGGCCTTCTATAAGAAATGCTCTTGAAGATCTACTGTTATGATAAGTTTTTGTGTAACTGTACTATTTGTGCTGTCTCCCTCACATGAAACCGTCCAACATAGAAACCTAGAAATTGATGGCAGATAAGGACGGCAAGATGGGAGGCAGTATTGCGCAGTGGTTTAAGGCTCTGAGCTGCAAATCTGGAGACTTGGATTTGAATCCCACAGCCTCCATTTGCATGCTGTGTGGCCCTGAGCAAGTCATTTAACTTCCCTGTGCTCCCAGGTTGCACCTGTAAGAAGAAGCTTTCAGCTTAGTATGCCACTCTTGGTTAAACAATTAAAAAAAAAAAAAAAAAAAAGACTTCTTGGCCCACCCAGTCTGCCATGTTCTCTACCTGCTGCAAAACCCCTTGGTCTCCGGCTTTGTTTTCTTGCCTGTCACTAGGGTTCCCCTATGCCTGTCCCATGCATTTTTGAATTCCCCTATCAAATGTTTGCCCTCACCACCTCTGCAGGGAGGCCGTTCCATGCATTCACCACACCACCCTTTATGTGAAGAAATACTTCATCACGTTATCCCTTAGTCTACCCTCTTCCAGCTTCATGTCTTGACCCCTTGTTCTAGAACATCGTTTTCTGAAAGATGCTACCCTTCTGTACCTTATTTATGCCCTTGAGATATTTGAAGGTCTCTATCATATCCCCCCCCCCCAAGTATGCATATTGAGGTCCTTTAGTCTCTCTCTTCATATGATTTTTTAATGCAGGCTCTGCACCATTTTTGTTGCCCTTCTGTGAACTGCCTCTGCCGCTATGTCCTTATGGAGATGTGGCCTCCAGAACTGGACACAGTACTCCAGATGAAGTCTCACTAATGATTTGTACAGTGGCATCACCACCTTCTTTCTTCTGCTGGTGATCCCTCTCCCTGTGCAGATCCTGACCTGACCTGATCTCCCTATGCGTGACCTTTAGGTCAGTCTCTTTTGTCATCAGGTTTTCCTGGCTGTGGTGTAGTCTTCTCTGTCTTTCCCGATTTGCTCATTCCCCTTTTACCCTTAAAGTCCTTCACCATGACAGTGCAAATCATGTTTTTTTTCAATAATTTACATCTCTGCACTCCTCATAATCCACTGCAGACTTCTTGCACAGTACAGTTTGCAAATATTGATTGTATTATGAACAGTCCTGTTCTGCATCTGTATGATACTCTGCTTATCCCATTGCTGTCATGTTTGCACTCACTTGATAACCCACAATTGAATTGATTGTATAGCTCGTACTACTGCTCACTTGTTATCTCTGTTGCCTTATCACTAATTGATTGTATTTATTATCTGTACTTCTCCGGAGTATCTGGAAACTGTTCCTAGTTCAGTTTTCCTTTCCTAGTAATACTTCTTAAATAGCATAATCACTTGGGACTATTCTTTGGAGGGCATACAAGGATACTGATTTTCCATTTTCAAAAAGGATTTATTTGGCCAGATTTTGAGATTAATTTTCCTCTACAGTTGGACACAGAATATTGGTGCCACATTTCATTACCCCATAACAATTATGCACATTATGTATTTTTTTTTTTTTGGAGGGGGAGTTGGCTCCAAGTAGTGAGTTTGAGGAAAAAAAGTCTACAACATGGGTATTTTGCACTGAAGACTGGCACTGTATGCAACATTTAGCTCAGAAATTGAAAAATGTCCAAATTTTTCAAGACTCAGTCTTCTCTGTCGAGCCCAGATCTTTGGTCTTAGGTCAGAGAAGCTAGGACCTTGAGGGGGCAAAACTTTGCTGGCACCAGCACATATGCAACACCCCACTGCTTTTCGATCTTAATTAGTTTTTTTCCGCAAGTATGTTGGCTTCTCAAAAGCCAAAGCCTTCAGACTGATTTTCTGGCATTGCAGGTATGTGAGAAATATTTTCTAGGGATGTGGATATTATGTTCTAGCCACACTTTCTGGCAGTTACCCTTCCCTTTAAGACTAGCCGGAAATATCTTCAAGCTGGCTCCTCCCACCCACCAGGGTGGTAACTCCCTTGGCTCTGCCACATGATACCAGATCTTCCTTTCTGCTGGAAGAAGCAGGTTCCTGCTTGGCCTGGTGGCACTGAGGGTTGAGGCACTGGACGTCACACCTCGCACCACACTGGCGCCCCGGGTTCAGGAACGGACTTGGGTTGTTGGGGGTCAGCAGGAGAGGGAGAAATCAAGTGTACGGAGGACTGCTCTCCTCTCTTGGTGGGGGTGGGGGGTTTGCTGGGGATTCCCAGCGCTGTAGCGGCCCCTGGTGGACATCGGGGAAGGCACAGCCAGGAAACAAGATGGGGGGGAGCAGGATGACTGCAGGCTACAGTGACATGAGATACTTGGGATTGCCGTGCAGGAGCCATTGCATGCCATGTCCCATGGGGGCAACAGTAAGGTGGGAAAAAACCCTACCTTGACGGTAGGTGACGGTCATATCAGTGGTGGGGCCCCATGCCCAGGGTCGGGTCTTACTGCCCTGGTGCTCCTGGTCTTCCTCCATCTCTCCGATAGCTCCGTTGGATTGTAGATAGAACGCCAGAGGAGTTTGCGGTCCCACCCTGGAGGGCTCAGAGCCGGGGGATCGGGTGAGGTTGGAGGAGTTGTCCAGGTCAAGTGCGCACCAGAGTTGGAGGGCTTCAGGCGGGCAACAGAGCTACCACCGAGCATCCACACTTGAGTCTGTCGGGACAGCTGAAGAAATAAAGCATTGGGGGGAAAAAAGGTTCCCTCCTTACCGCGCCTGCGTTGAGTACGCCCTGGTGCTTAAATCTACAGATTTACTTCCAAAACTTAAACTCATTCGAGTTTCATCTTCAGCTCGATCTTCGATCGTGACTGTGATGGAGGATAAATCCTCACCCGGATTTTCTGGTGCCCATGCAGACAGAAGATGTTTCGTACCGACCCACATGCCACGTGTGTCTGTCTGGGCCACGATCATGATCCACAGGCCTGTTACTTTTGTCGGTCGTTTCACCAGACGGTCCTGGAGGATCGTGCTGCCCACCTGAAGTTGGGTCATTTGAAGAAACATTATCTGCCAGTCAAATCAAATGATACCCATTGGGTGGTCTCCGCGGCTGCAGGATCCGCTGAGCAGTTAGAGCAACTCAGGGCCTTCGAGGAAGAGGCTGCCCAGGCTGCCACTCAATCCTCTTCTGCCTCGGCCTTCATTCCGCTTCAGTTGGTCTCCACTTATTCGGCCTCCTTCAAGCAGCTGTGCCTGTCCCTCCTGACCAAGGGGCAGTGCCCTACCGAATTGCACAGTTCCCGCTCATGCAAGGAGGAGTCCAAGAAGGATAAAGAGAAGACTCACTGTCAGTGATCCTGGGACCAGGAGCATTCCTGCTCTCAGTAATCTTCGGTTTTGACTTCGGTCGATACCGCAGCCATGGCCAATGGCTTCACAGAAGCCTTGTTGGGCCAGTCGGCTGAGACACCAGCTGACGATGCGGTTGAGATTGTTCTCTTTTCCATATTCTGTTTATGTTCCTGTCCTCTGTGCCCCTTTCAGACCGACCCTCTCAGCCTCAGCATCCCGGAATTACTAGGGCTTACCTTTCTGCCTGGCCCAGGAGCGGAGCCTGCAGAGTGTCGGGCTTCATCCTGTGGCCAGAGGATTGATTTTTCTCCTCCATTTTCTCCCTGATTGCCATTGCTGGGGTGCACTCGCTAAATGTGCGTGCATGGAGGCACGTGCACGTCCACGGAAGTCCCGCAGCACCCACCCCTTCTGTGCGCCCTACAGACCCTGCACTTTCCCCAGGCCTCCACCTGGGGGCAGTCAGTCGGCGGGAGCACAACCCTTCCCAGGAGAGGAGAGCTGTCCTCCGGACAATCACTCCTCTTCCCTCCCAGCCGACCCCCGAATGCCTGGGCTTGTTCCCGAACCTGGGTCGCCGGTGTGGCATGAGGTGTGGTGTCCAGCGCCTCAATCTTCAGCGCCACCGGCTGGCTGGGCAAGAGTTTTCCGACCCTTTCGACCGGTTGTCATCTGAAGATGCTGACAACTCTTTTCATGACCTGGTCCTGCCAGCAACCACTGAAGGGACAGCCCAGCCAGCTGAGTCTGCCCTTCCAGTCACTGACCTAGACCAGGAAGAGCTACAGCTCTCCCTGGCTCCCTTCAAGGCCCCCCGTTGGCACCACCGTCTGCCGAGGTAGAGGTCTCGGTCTTCTACCTCCTCTGGGTCAAGCAGGACCCGCTGACATCGGTGGTCTTGCTGTCGGCACCATGGGAAGCGGCGCCGCCGCTGTTTATTTTTGTCCTCTTTGGGTGAGGAGAGTCTTCGACGCAAGTCATGTCAACGCTATGAAGACCTTATGTGGCAACAGTTAGAGCTGACCAGGCCAAAGCCGACACCGGTTACCACGCTGTCCATCACCTGGCTGTCACCCAAGAGGCCGACGCCTCCCCAGGGCCAGTCGACACTGTTCCTCCCCCGCAGAGCCGGTCCATACTGTTTCAGCTGGGCCAAAGTTGGCTTCTCCACTGATCATGGTGGAGCCGCCACCCAAGCAGCCATCAACCGGGGTTCCATCCAAGGAGTCTTGGTCAGCTAAAGGGCTTCTCCTTTGACTGTCAGTCTCACACCTGACCGTCCGCAGCAGGTTGAGAACGAGTCGGGTGGTTGCCCACTTTACGTGGACTCTTCGGGGTCTGAGGATTCTTCTCTGCACTCCCGTCCACTGGATATGGAGTCAATGGGAGAATCTATCAATGGATGAATGCCCCACTTCATTCATGGACATTCTCTGCTTCATCTCTGAGTCCATGGGGATGAAACTGGAGCCCGTTCAAAAGCAGGCTCGCTACCTCCTTACAGAAATTTTAAATAAAGGGAAGTTGCCAACGGAAGCTTTCCCAGTGGCCGAGGCTGCCAGTCCAGCCTTGGTGCTCTGGCAGTGCTCGCCTCTTGCCCTGCGCCCTCAGCCTGGATGACCTGCAAATAAGCGGTGCCCGCTGGTACCCTTTCAGGGTTCACAGGGCATCCCTTGGCTGAGGGGTTGGTGGCTGACTTTGTTCAAGCACTTGGGCAATACAGGGGACGTCGATAGACCGCCGGATAAAGAGTCCAAGAAATTGGACCACTCTGCTAAAAAGATGTATGCTGCCTCCTCACTCTGCCTCCGCCAGGCGATCTCAGTCGTCGTGATGGCACACTTCTCCAGTGCCCTTCTGGCCTCTCTGGAATCGGTGATTCCTCATCTTCCTGCGGACCTCCAGACTATAGTCAAGCAGGTCTGGGACCAGGGTCATGCTGTGGCCAGACAGCAACTTCAGACGGCCCTGGGCATTGAAGATTCCTGTGCCCGCTTGGTGGCGGCCGTCGTTGCCATGTGCCGTAGCGCTTGGCTGCGGATCTCGACCTTTACAGCAGCCACCCAGCACAAGCCTGCGAATGTACCATTCTTAGGCACTGACCTGTTTAGGCTCTGTATGGGGGGTCACCTACGGTGCATTGGAAAGTCTAATGCCACCCTGGACTCTGTGATATCTGCCCAGAACGACTTAAAGGGCTCTAAGCAGCAGAAGCACAAGCCAATTTGGTCCTGTACTCTGGCAAAACCAGCCCTGCATCAGTCTGGCCAGCAGGCTCAGTCCTGGCAACCTCGGGCCAATTTCGTGGCCTCGGTGGTCCGAACCAGAGGGAAGGGACCCGGTGGCTCCTCAGCTGGCTCCTCCTCCAAGCCTGCTCAGTGACGGGATGTGGGTTACCACCCTCATGGCTGCCATGCCTCCTCTGGGTCCTCCTGTGAGGGTCCAGCTCCGCCGCTTCCTTTCCGCCTGGTCCACTGTTAGCATGAACAGGTGGGTTCTGGAAGTGGTCAATCTGATTCTGCCTCTGGAAATCTGCAGACTGTCAGTCAGCTCTTCGAGACGACATAGCCCAGCTCCTCCACAAGAAGATCTTCTTCAGAGCTGTGGATCCTCCAGAACACCCTGGGTTTGTCTCCAGGTTCTTCCTGGTGTCAAAGCGGATGGGGGGCTGGCGCACCATCCTAGATCTGCATGACCTGAACAAATTCCTCAGGTTCTGCACCCTCAGGATGGTAACTGTGTCCCAGATCATACCATCCCTGGAACAAAACATGTGGTTTTGCTTTCTGGATCTTCAAGACATGTTCTTTCATATCCCTTTCCATCCGTCCTGCTGAAGATTCCTCCGCTTCCGAGCAGAGGGAACCCTTTACGAGTTCCAAGCCATGCCTTTCGGCCTCCCCTCAGCCCCCAGGGTCTTCACCAAATGCATAGCATTGGTGGCAGCTTACCTGAGCTATTGAGGGGTTCGGGTGTACCCCTACCTGGATGACTGACTTGATAGAAGGTCCCTCCAGGCAGGAGGTGGAGCAGTCCAGGGACCTGGCCCTCCAGACCTGCATCAACTTTGGCCTCCTGGTCAACGAGGCCAAGTTGGAACTCGTGCCCCTCACAGGTGATCAGCTTTATCGGGGCAGAGCTCGACTCGTACCAAGCCAGAGCACGGCTCCCAGTAAACAGGGTGGAGGTTCTCTCTTCCTTTGACCGATCATTTCTGGTTGGGTACTTGCACCGTGCCCAGGACTTACCTGCACCTTCTAGGTTACATTGCAGCCTGCACCAGTGTGGTCTGATGGTCCCATTAGCATATGCACTCCCTCCACTGGGAGCTGGCCTGCCAGTAGTCTTAGCACAAAGGTCACTTCAACCAGCTGATCACTGTGACCCCAAGGATGTGGGACGCCCTCCAGTGGTGACTTGTCCCAGACCATCTGCAGGAAGGTATTCCATTTGTCCGCTCCGAGCTGACAGTCATCCTGACGACCGATGCCTGTCTCACTGGCCGGGGTGCCCATCTGGGGGAACACAGAGTCCACGGGCTCTGGACCCCTCAGAAATCCCAATGCCACATCAGCCTGGCACTGACTGCTTTCGCTCCGTTTGTTCGGGGTCAAGTGGTCCAAGTCCAGACGGACACCACCATGACCATGTACTACCTCAACAAACAAGGCGGAATGCACTCCCTGCCCCTGTGTAAGGAAGCCCTCCGCATTTGGACTGTCATGCACAGCCTGGAGGCGGAACTCCTAGTCATTCATGTGGCAGGAGCCTCCAGTCAACTGGTGGACGCCCTCAGCCAGGTGGGTGAGGCATCTCACGAGTGGTCCCTCCATCCGGAGGTAGTTCACAGTCTGTTGTCCCAGTGTGGTGCCCCTCGTGTGGACCTGTTCACCTCTGGGGAGAACGCAAAGCTAAGGCTGTTTTGTACCCATCCCTCTCAGCAGGGAACGCTGCAGGGGGATGCCTTCTTGAGGCTGTGTGCCCCAGGCCTCCTCTATGCCTTCCCTCCACGCCTTCCCTTGATCCACAAAATGTTACTCAAGGTCAGGAGGGATAAGGTACAGTTTTGGTACCCCGATCTCCTCAGCCTCAGCAACAGACTTCCGAGGCATCTTCCCATATGCCCGGACCTGCTCTCAATCAGTCAGGGGAATGTTCTCCACCCGGACGTTCAGTCCCAGCACCTGACAGCCTGGTTCTTGAGCGGCTAGAGTTCCAGGCTTTGAGTCTCTCCGAAGATGTCCTCACTGTCGTGGCGGCATCTAGAAAAGAATCAACCAGAAAGTGCTGTGCTTTCAAATGGAAGAGATTCTCCATTTGGTGTCAGGTCAAGGGGTTGGACCCTTCGACCTATCCTGTGGATATCATTTTGGACTATCTGTGATCTCTCTCCCAAAGGGGACATTTAGTTGACAACCCTTAGGGTGCACCTGACAGCCAGCTCTGCTTACCAGTTGGTGGCACAGGAGAAAGTGGTCTGGCACATTTTCAAAGGCCTTGCCCACATTTCCCCTCCAGTGCATGAACCACCACCACCGTGAGGTTGCTGGTTTTGGCAATGCTCATGGGCAAGCCATTCAAACCGATGCACAGATGTGAGATGTCTTGTCTGTTGTGGAAGACGACCTTCCTGGTGGCTATCATGTCAGCCAGAAGGATCAGTGAGCTCCAGGCGCTCTCGGTGTAATCTCCTTACCTGGTTTTCCACAGGGACAAGGTTGTCCTGCTCCTCAGCCCTAAATTCCTCCCGAAGGTTGTGTCGGAGTTTCACCTGTACTAGGTGATGAGGCTACCAGTGTTCTTCCTGAATCACACCTCAGAGGCCGAAAACAGGCTCCATACTCTGGACCTGAGGCGAGCGTCTGCTTATTACAAAGAACGCACAGCTGGAGTTCGTGGTGAGGTTCGCCAGCTGTTTGTCACCTATGCTGAAGCTGCACCTGGCAGACCTGCAGCCAAGTGGATGATTGGCACGTGGATCACATCCTGCATTGATCTCTGCTGTTGGTTGGCGGGTAGGGAGCCTCTCGGAGGGCTAAGGGCTCATTCCACCTGCCATACCACTTTGTCGGTGGCTGCTTCTAGGGACAATCCCTATCCAGGAAGTCTGCAGGGCTGCTCCGTGGAAGTCAGCACACACCTTCATTTCCCATTACCACATTGACTTTGAATCACACCAAGATGCTGGTTTTGGGGCCTCAGTTCTCCAATCTCTGTTCCCTAAGTAGAGGATGTGTGCCTTGCCTCCCTCCTCCCAGAGAACTGCTAGTAGTCTGCCAGCAAGTGTGGATAGAACATCATTTCCACGTCCCTAGAAACGCAGGTTACTCGCCTGCAACAGTAGTTCTAGGAGTGGTATATGGTGTTCATCCACACGGACCCTCCTGTCCTCCCAGCTTTGGTGCACACACACTACTTCCAGTGTCAAGATGTGATGTCATGGGGCGGAACCAAGGGAGTTACCTGCAGTGTTGAGATAGGTTGCCGGACTGTCACCGCCTCCCCCACACTGGTTCCTACACCACTTTTTGGAGCCAGTTAAGGTTCTGAGCTCTGCCTCCCCCACAGAGCTAGGGTTGTGATGATGACTTAGATTGTGGCTTTGGGCGGACATGTGGCGACTCCTGTTAATTGGAGGAGCACCCATCACGATACGGTAGCCCTAAGCACCAGACCACCCTTCTGCTGTGGTCAGTAGTACCCTTGATGCCAGTCATCTTATTGATGGAATCAGTGCTGACTGATGCAGTGTGTGGTGCCTGCATCAGTACTACTGATGATGTCATTGCTACTTAGTGGGTTGGTATATGGGGTGGCGTCAGTGTCTGGGCAGGGCTTGGTGTCGCAGGCAGCATCCACTCTGGAGCTGCAGTGGTCCTTACAGTAGGGCTGTCTGGGAACAGAAGCAAATTTTAGTATTGAAAGGCAAAAAAAATCTGTCAAGATGCTCTGCTCAAATAGCTGTGTAATGGTGGTATAATGTACCGTGTAAGATGTTGCAAAAATAAAACTTTTTTTATTGCAGTTTCAAGAAAAAAAAAAAATAGTACAAATCGCATTCCATAAAGTGTGGTACAGATGGAGTTCCATTTACAAGAGAAGCTTTCCCTCTGACTTCGTATTTCCGCTACGCACACAAGATATTGGCAGAATTCCCAATATCCAAAACCACCATGTGCAAAAGATGGAGGGCCCAATATTCAGAACTGTGTGAAGTGGAGCGCAGACTTTTGCACTGCGCAGCACTTTGCAATTGCCCGGGAGTCCGAGGATGCTGTATTCAGTCAGATAGTGCACTGGCACCATCTGACTGAATATAGGGCCATTTTGGCGCAGCTCTAAGTCAAGTTGCACTGTCCTGACCTGGATCCCAAAGTGCACCGCCTGAGTGGATAGTGCTGAAGTGCCATCTGCAGTTTTCAGAGGGACCCATGCAAATTAACCCATTGGGCATGCAAGGTGTTAAGGAGCCATTGCATGCCATGATGGGCTAATTTGCCGCGGTGTGCATAAGCGTACACCTCCCCCAACCCAGTCCCCACTCCACGATCACCGCCTGTAATAGTAACAAAACAAAACCTCCTGGTGCTTGTTGTGTCCCTTCCTCGGATCACCATCTCGTAGGGAAGTAAACACAACCTCTCTGGCTTAGTGGTTTTCACCTTCTCCGATTGCCAACCCATATTAAAACACACAGCCTTTCTGGTGCAATTGCCCCCCAAACATTGTCAGCCCGTGGGAAATAAACACAACCTCCCTTGTGCTAGTGGTCACTTTTGCGTTTACCAGCCCGCATGACGGCACCTCCCTGGTGCCTAGTGTTCCCTCATACCCTGTCTGATCTGTGGCCCACAAATAGATCACCTGATCCTTGGTGCCTAGTGGCCCCCCAACCCCCTGGAGCAACAGCATGGCCAGAATATACCCACTTCCTGGTACCTAGTGTCCCTCTCCCATTTGCCCGTCAGCACCTTAGTATGTACAGGGCACATCAGCACATGACTGGCTGGGGTGTCAGTTATGGGGCCAGGGATTGGTTATTTTTTTGGGGGGGAAGGGGGGTGGACAATAGACACCAGGAATCTCTGTCACTGTTAATGGCCTGGGACCGGAGGGGGGCTTGGGACTTTGGGCACCTGTGGGTATCCCTTTGTATAGCTGATGGGCAAGTGGGTGGGGGCCACTAGGCACCACAGACTGGGTATATTCTGATAAGGCCATTGCTCGGAAGGTGGGGGACACTAGCCATCAGAGATTGGGTGATGTATGTGTGGGCTGGTGATGGGAGTGTTGGAGGAGGGAACACTAGGCACCAGGGAGGTTGTGTTTATTTACTGCGGGCTGGTGATTGGAGGAGCGAGAGACCACCAGAACAAAGGAGGTTGTGTGTTTTAATGTGGGTTGACAATCGGGGGTGACCACTAAACATGGAGGAGTTTTTTTTTTTTCTCCACGGGCTGGTGATTGGAGGGGGTACCATGGACCATAGGTGGTGGGTGTGCTCCCCCAGCGACCAGCTGGCTAGTTGGCTACATTACCTCTAGCAGCCACTAGGGTTGCATGGAATAAGAGCGTTTTTTTCTTTTTTCTTTTCGGTATTTGTGCTGTGCAAAAAGACCACGCTAAACCTTTTTTTATTATGCTTTTCTGCTTGCCGGTCCTGCTGTTTCAGGCTCAGCCTCTGCTCCTGGCCTGGCACTCACTACCCCTGGTACTCACCTCAGATGGTCTTCCTCCTTGGCTTGCCCCCGAGGGTGGGGCTGCTGAGTAGGCCGGGATCCTGGCATCTGTCTCCGCCGGTGTTCCTCCCTGGCTTACCCCTTATGACGGGGCTGCAGGATCGGGCCATGCCCGACTCCATTAGAGCTCAGGTCCCAGCCGAGTGCCATGGATCAGTGGTGTGGGACACGCGGGGGTGTCATACTGTGGCAAGCATTTTTCAGGTTTGTTCCACGGGAAGCATGGTGTGCAATGACGTTTGGCGCTGAAGAGCTGATGTTTGGAAAGCTTCCCAGCAATGCAAGCTCTGGCTGCTGCTCCTCCCAGCCTCTGCCAGAGGTCAGACATGCACTGGATGCTTCCCCAGCCTCCCCCCGGAGAAGGAGGAGAGCAGTCCATGGGATGTTCAGTTCTTCTCCCAGCTGGCCCTCCGATGCTCCGGGTCTGTTTCTGAACCTGGTGCGTGAGCACCGCAAGTGGAGACACTGCCACCTGGGCTGGTATTAAACCTTTTTGTGTGGTGCAGATCAATAGAATATTGATTTGTGCCGATATTCCTGCTCCATTCCCCCTCCATTTGCATACCCCTACACATTGTGCTTTGTGCCGGCGCTAAGCATGTTTGCCCATGCAACTGACTATTGGGCTCCGGCACAATTCGCGGGCAAACACTGCTTAGTGCCCACGCACTCTGTTGGATATCAGGACCAGATTGTGCAGAAATATAGCAAATGAAAGACTGTCATAATTGGAAGCCTCTCACCCATCTGCCAACACTCCATGGCTGAGGCGTTGCTCCTTGAGCTTTGTCGGGGGCATGCTATGGATACTAGTCCTTCCCCCATTTGTAGTAGCCAGTATTTTCCTGTGGGTTAATTGCAAAATCCATTGATTTGGATCCAACTAGAGAGCTGCAAATTGTGCTTAGACGTAAAGTTACTACAGTAACTAATTACACAGCTAGTCCTGTTTGCTTACTACAGGGAGAACAAATACAAGTGACAATGTGCTTAAAAAGTGAACATAAATTACAGAATTACAAAATATCTGCAGTCTTATTAGCACCGTGCACCATAAGTGTCTATCCCAATTTATATAATTGATCATACTAAGATACATTAAGAGTTCAGATATCCACAGATTGCTGATCGGGTATTATTTTATAACCTGTGTTCAAACCCCAGGAATCCCTCAGTATGCTTAACTTAAGCAGTTAGCCTGGTAGGTTCAGCTGCCCTGGAGAGTGGAACTTGTGTAAATAAGAAAACATTTAAGTGGAACTTCAGAATGCAGTGCAAATCTCTGCATTTAGGTGCTGCTGCTAACTGTAGGCTAACGTCAGATTAATTTCTCTGCCTTGTAGATAGACACCCCGAAGAGCTCTCCTCAGCAACTTTGCTGCAAGTTTATTTTGGTATAAAAGTTTATAAAAGTGGTAGTTTTCCTCATATTTCTGCCTCTAGTGTGGTATTGTCACAGTCTTTATATATATTTTAGCTTATTTTTAAATTTTCTCCAGTTCTGGCCTGGCTCCCAGGAACTGGAGAAAAACCCTTTTTACATTAACTTTTCTTGTTAAGTCTATTTTAGTTGTGGTGTTTGATAATTCTGTCTCCTTTAATTCAAAAACTATCTGATTTCAGTAATCACCTTGGTTCCTCACAGTTATATATGTAAAAGGTGCCAAAAGTTAACGCTTTTTTTAATTTTTTGCTGGTTCCATTTTTTAGTGGAACCGAAAAACACTAAAAAAAATTTGTAAGTTCTGGGAACTGTTCTACAGCCGATTCTGACTTAATGGCATGTCAGAAAGTCTCAAAAAGAGAACAGGGCTCACAGGCTTTAAAAATTGTCTAAAGTGCTTCAAGGTTTTGGCTAAGACAGATGGCCATGATAGATGCTTAAAGTGCCTGGGTCCCAGCCATTTCCTAGCCAAATATGAGCTGTGTAGTAAATTTTGCTCTAAAACTGTTTAAAAAAAAAAAAAAAGGGCAACAAATTACAGGTCATGACCACTCAGTCTGCCTCTGAGTCTCCTAAAGAGTCTAAAGAGGGCCCTTCTCACAGTAAAACTAAAAAAGCCTCTAAAGATGCTTCTGAACCAAAAGTCCCTGAAAAATGGGACTCCGAGCATTCCAGGCACAAGAGGCCAGCGGAGCAGGGCTCTGACCTGGTTCCAGCTAAAAAGAAAAGCATACCACTACACCTTCCACTGAAGAAGCAATGGAGCACTCTGTGGAACAGCAGAAATTGCCCTTTGCTTCTCGAAAAACTTATCCATATTCAGTTAAAATCTCACTTGGAAACCTTCTCTCTCATTAACCCAGCTCAATCTGGCTTCCGGGCTAATCATAGCACAATCACTGCACTAGCAAGAGTAACCAATGATTGGATCTCTGCTATAGATGCTAAGAAGGTAACTGGTGCAGTCTCTTTGGACATCAGCAAAGCTTTTGATACTGTTGATCACAAACTATTAGTCAATTGCCGTGCAAAGTTGGGTGCCACATACCATACCACCCAGTGGTTCTCTAGCTACCTAACTGGAAGATTCCAAAAAGTAAAGGCGGAAGGCTTTTTTTCTGCTGCCTTGCCAGTTGCAAGAGGAGTCCCCCAAGGATGCATGGAACGGCCTTCCGGAGGAGGTTGTGGAGTCAAAAACAGTGACTGAATTCAAGCATGCATGGGACAGCCATAAGGCAATTCTAGGGGGTTGGGGTAGAAAGAAGTAGGCTGCTGGTTAACTAGGATCTGCAGCTTATCCATTAGGTAGGGAAATGGGCAGACTGGGTGGGCCAAGTGGTCCTTATCTGCCGTCAAATTCTGTGTTTTTATATGTTTCTATCCATCTTAGGCCCTATCTTGTTTTCTCTGTACATTAATGACTTAGATGCTAACATATCTACGTCCAATCTGCACTTTTTTGCAGATGATACTGTGTTGTATACTTCTATCTTATCGTTATCTGAAGTCAAGGGAGTGCTTCAAGCGGACTTCGCACAACTTGAGCATAATCTAATAAAGGCAAAGCTTCTGCTCAATGCTAAGAAGACTAAAGTGATGATATTCTCCCCGCAGTGCTGTCACAGGCCCCCCCAATACCATTGCCCAAGACTTCATTGTCACCACGCTAAACGAGCCTCTGGAAGTTGTAACCAAATTTAAATATCTAGGTATCTGGATCGACAAATTATCTTTCAGTGACCACGTCGAAGATGTCTCTAGAAGGTTAAAAGCAAGGTTAGGTTTCTTCTACAGAAATAGGCCCCTAATCCCCCTTGAAACAAGCTTGTACAGGCCACTTTTCTCCCCCTACTCGACTATGGCGATGTAATCTATTCCTCCACCACTCTTGCAAATCTAAGTAAACTGGACATCCTTTATCACCGTGCGTTACGGTTCATTACCAACTCCCCTTACCGTTCGCACCACTGTGACTTATATGCAGCTGTTGGTTGGACATCCCTTACTACTAGACGCCTGCTCCATGCTGGGCTATGGACTCTTAAACTGCTCCTGCAGAAATTGCCAAGCTATCTCTCTTCCCTTATTAGTATCTCACATAGTGCATACTCGTTAAGAAAATCTGACTTTATTATGCTTGACATACCAAGGACGCGCGGACTTCCTTTGGTAAACGTACTATTGCATATGCCCTTCCCTCCATTTGGAACCAATTACAAACCGTACTGAAACTAACTAGCACAGTTTCAATAAACTTCTACAAATCGCTAAGTTCAGCCAAAATAAAAGACACCTGTAACTGTCATTAAGTCTCTTCCTTCCCCATGTGTGCCATATTTATCCACTGGTAAGGTATAATTGATTTACTCATATTAACTGCTTTCCTTCCTTCTACTCCTGGCTTTATCTATGCTTATGCTCCACTGCTACTCTATCAAATCACTCCTCCCCCATATCAGTTGTATGACTGTTGTTTGTTCTAGCTACAAAATACTGTATATGTATTGCACACACCAGTCATCATGTTTCATTTATCAGTATGCAACCTGTAAGTCGCTTCCCTGTCTCATATCAATGTTTACTACCTGCGGTCACCCTATGTGGTACCCTTGCATGTATATCCAGCCTGTATCATGTAACGTGCATTTCATGTATATACTGTTATTACCTATCTGTGTTTGTACTTTAAGTGTTTATGTCACAGGGCCTCCTTGTGAATGAGCTTGCTCAATGGAGTTTTCCTGCAATAAACTTGAACTTGAACTTTGCTGAGCACATTGCCATGGTCCTCCAGGTCCTGCAGACCCTTCAAGCCATGGGTGCCTTTGTGTCCATATTTGTTCCTCACCAGGCCCCAGTTCCTCCGGAGCAGGACCCTGAGCTGTATTTTGAGGGGTAAGAGGAGGATGATGACATTGAAGGGGAACCAATAGAGCTGGAGGTCTCCCACCCCCAGAGGTCCGTAGGATTATTCCTTCCATTTCACCTTTGTCAGGCAGATGGTAGACTCCCTTGAGCCCTTCGCTCAGGAATCTGTTGAGGAAGAGGAGGCAGACTTCCTGGAAATGATGGGCCTGTCCCCAAGTAAGAGACTGCTCCTTCCAGTGCACTAATCCCTGCGGAAGGTGACTCTTAAGATTCTCCAAACTCTCACTTCCATTCCAGGGGTGGCTAAGAAGGTGGAGAAAAAATACCATCTGGATAGGACTAATGACAAATACCTCTATGCCCACCCCAGCCATGAGGTTGTAGTACAGGCAACTGCATATGATAAGGCCAAAGTTCCCATATCCTCTCATCCACCTGACAAGGATTCCAGGAAACTGGATGATGTGGGAAAGAAGGGGTACTCAGTAGCATCCCTCCTCAGGTAGGCCACATACATTGCTTATGTGGCTCAATATCAGAAGGCCCTCTGGAACTCAGACCTGGCACTGTGTGACAGCATTCCAGATGAGACAGGTCACGACTTGGCAGATATAGCCGGAAGTGCCCTGGATGCCGCTAAGTACCAGTTCCACATGGCAGTGGATGGTAATGACTCCGCATCAAGATTCATGGCTCTGGCTGTCTCCATGAGGAGGTTTGCCTGGCTGTGCACTACAAACTTAACTCGAGACATAAAAGAGGTAAAGGACATGGACTTTCCATGTGAAAACAGTTCTGTTTGGAGACAAAACGGAGGCTTACATTAAAAAGGTGGAGGCATACAAAACTACATGTACCTACAAGAGCAACTCCTGTAAGGAGAGGGCCTCAGCTTCTTACAGGCTACAAGGAAGGAGAGGCAGAGGGGTATTATCCCAGAGCCTATTTCCCATTGCCCGTGCCTATAGAGTACCCTCAGACCAGAGGATACTGCAGGGGCAGGAATGGTGCCAAGCTTGCTGACTCTGCCCCAGCACATAGGATTCAGTCCAAACAGAACCCCTGACTGCTCGGTCCAGGTCGCCAACTCCCTACCTGTTGGAGGGAGGTTAGCTTACTTCATCCAGGTTTGGGAAAACATCACCACAGACAAGTGGGTGTACTGGAAGTGGTGAGCCAGGGCCTCCCTCAACGCTTCAAAAAGGTTACCCAGGCTTGAGAGGCACAAGGGATTTCCCCCTCCCAACTCCTGCAGAAAATGTCCTGCTGGAGTTGGAAGTCAAAAAAACTCCTGCTAGCAAATGCAGCAGAAAGGGTTCCACCATCGCAGTGTGGGTTAGGCCTTTATTCAAGGTGTACTTCCTTACAAAGAAAAAGAATGGGGAGTAGCGACCCATCTTGGACCTTAGATACTTCAACAAGCATCTGAAAAAGCCAGAATTCAGAATGGTCACTCTATCCATAGTGATGCCCTCCTTGCAGAAGCAAAACTGGCTAGTTTCCCTAAATCTCAAGGATGCATAGTCACAAAAAGTACCTGAGGTTCCAGTTACCCTCGGGTCACTGCCAGTTCTCAGCCCTTCCCTTTGGCCTTTCTTCTGCCCCAAGGGTTATTCACAAAGTGCTTAGCTGTGGTGGCAGCTCACTAAAGGAGGAAAGAAATCTGTCTTCCCATACCTGGACAGCTGGCTCATTGTAGGTGATTCTCCCAAACAGGTAAGTTACTCCCTCTAGGCTACCCAGGACACTCTGTAGTCCTTGGGCTTTCTGATTAACCATTAAAAGTCTCAGCCTCAGCCAGTACAGTCTCTGGAGTTCATTGGGGAAGAACTAGATGCCCTGCAGGGCAAGACATTTCTGCCACAGGAGACGGTGCTCAATATGCAGAAGGTGGCAAACTCTTTTCAGATAGGTCAAACCAGAAGATTCCTCAAACTCCTGGGTCACATGACTTCCACAGCCATGGTGCCAGGCGCCAGGTTCCAAATGAGGGACATTTAATACCATCTCAGGCTGTATTGGTCCCAGAAAAGGGACCCATTCTCCAAGCTAGTACCAGTTATAAAGTCCCTGCTCAAAGCATTGGATTAGTGGAAGGAAGAGAGCAATCTGAGGGAAGGGGTGCCATTCTGGCAGCAGGCTTCCACTGTAGTCATCACCACAGATGCTTTCCTACTGGGGTGGGGAGCACATTTGGGCAGCCACACCATCAGCGGCACCTGAACTCCCTCAGAGTCCAGACTCTACATTAACCTGCTGGTTCTGAGGGCTGTGCTACTAGCCCTGCAAGCTTTTATGTGCCACAAAAGAGGTCAGTCAGTCCAGATAAGAACAGACAACGTGACCACCATGTACTACATCAACAAGTAGGGTGGAACCAGTTCCTTCAAGCTTTGCACAGAAGCAGTGAGTGTTTGGACACTGGCCTACTCCCTTGATGTCCAACTATTAGCAATCCATCTTCCGGAGAAGGACAACACCCTGGCAGACACCCTGAGCAGAATCAGTCAAGGACACCATGAGTAGTCCTTAAACAAGCAAGTGTTGGCAATCTTTAGGAGATGATGTGCTCCAGAAATAGACCTGTTTGTCTCAGAGGAGAACTGTCCGCTTCCCTTATGTTGTTGCATGCTCCAGCCGTGGAGTCCCTTCCCCTGGATGCCCTGGCCCTAGACTGGACAGGGAGGTTCCTCTGTTCCTTTCCTCCCTTTCTCTGCTGCTCCAGAGTGCTCCTAAAGCTAAGGAGCCAACCTGTCTCAGTGATTCTGGTGGCACCAGATTGGGCCAGACATCCTTGGTATTTACTGCTCCTGGCCCTCTCATCGCAGCAGCCCATCTCCCCCTCCAAGGCACAACCTACTGACCACATCTCAGGGCAGAATAGCCTATCCCGAACCTCGGATCCCTCCACCTCAAAGCTTGCTTCTTGAGCAGCTAGAGTTCTCAGGGTTGCAGCTCTCAGAGGAGGTACTAGGGGTCCTCAAGGTCTACAGAAAACGTGCCACCAGGAAAACATGTGCCGAGATTTACTCTGCAGTGTGAGTCCTAGCAGCTAAATCCAGTGGGGGCAGACTTGCTAGTCCTCCTGGATTACCTGCTTCACCTGCAAACCCAGGGTTTCATGGTTTTGACCCTTAAGGTGCATTTGGCCGCAGTATCTGCCTACATTTCAGCAGGTAAGAGAAAACTATTGCTTCCCACCCAATTTTTGGGAAGTTCAAAGGCCTGTTGCATCTGTACCCTCCTACCAGAGATCCAGTGTCTCCCTGGACCTGAACCTGTGCATTGTTAAACTTATGTAATCCCCCTTTGAACACAAAGCCATGGTAAACCTCAAATATGTCACCTGAAAGACAGTTTTTTTTTTGGGGGCTATCACTTCTGCAAGAAGTGTCTGAGCTCCAAGCCCTCTGCACAGGCCTGAATTGCATCGTTTGCCCCAGGGACAAGGTTGCCCTCAGAACATTACAGAAAATTTCTTCCCAGGGTGGTTCCGGATTTTCACCTAAACCAGTCAGTCTCTCTTCCAGTGTTCTTCACTGATAAATTTAGCTCTGGTAATCTGAAGCTACACAGCTTGGATGTCAAGGGGTCTTTCACTTACTATCTGGAGTGCATCAGAGACCTCGGGTCTTCCCCCTCCCAGCTGTTCCTCACATATGGGGAGGTGGGAAAAGGTAGACCAGCTTCCTAGAGGACAGTTGCACACTGATGGTATCCTGCATCCAGTTCTGATACAGCAAAGTTGGCTGGCAGCCTCCTGGTCCATTCCACTCGTGGCACTGCTGCCTCAGTGGCAACCACAAGGGATATCCCATTACTAGACATTTGTAAAGTAGCTACCTGGAAATCGGTACACACTTTCACAAAGCAGTATTGTCTGGACTTACAGTCCAGGAGTGATGCCAGGTTTGGCACTGTAGTCTTGCAGAACCTTTTCCCCAAATAGGTTCTGTACCCTACCTCCCAAGGCACTGCTTGGTAATCTGCACAAATTAAGCATACTGAGGAATTCCTGGGGTTGGAAGAAAAAAATACTTACTGTAGTAATGTTTCTTCCAGGGGATCCCTCAGTATGCTTAAACCTCCGTCCCTGCCTCTCCTTCCAGAACCAGGAAAAGGTTTCTATTTGGGTGGTGCCAGTTGCTTAACCCGTAGTCTGGAGCATTGTTCACTGTTTCTCTCACAGTTGTTAGTACTTACAGTCTGCCATAATCAGCTCAGTTGGGCAATCTGTTTGTTCTTTTTTGTCCAGTTTACATAGGTTAGCTTGGACTAGGTGTAGGGGGCTGTTGGCCACATAACTTTGAAATGAATCTGACGTTAACCTACAGTGAACAGCACCTCATAGAGTCAGACATTTGAACTGTGTTCTAAAGTTACACTTAAATGTTCTGTCATTTACACAAGTTCCATGCTCAAGGGCAGTTGAACCTACCAGGTTAACTGCATAAGTTAACATACGAGGATCCCTGGAAGTAACAACATTACTGTGGTCAGTATTTTTTCTTTTATGCCGATCAAATACTGAACAGTATGCCCTTACCAAATCTGTGTCTAATCCAGTCTCTTTAAAATGAAGATGTGGCCTTCAGCCTTACATCTGCTCTTGGATATTTTGGGAGTTGCCACAGATATAAACCTATAGAAATACTCAGATTTCCATGGTTTTTCCCTCTCCCCCTTTCCAGTAACTCATTTAAGGGTTTGTGGATGCTGGTCCCATGTTTTTTTTTTTTTTTTAATTGTTTTGGTTTGAACATTACATTCAAGATCCTCATGCAAGAGGAAACAGAAGAAGAAGAATTTCCATAGCTGTAATAAAAACAGATATTTAACTCTTAAATTCTGGTACATTAGGAGTAGGGGAGAAAAAACATTTGTTATAAGATTAGATCAAAAGTCCCACACAAATGTCCATTGTGCCAGCCGCTTCAGTGGCCTGGGCTGTTAACCATACCATAGGTAGAATGTTCAAGAAGTGTGTACTACACTAATCAGTAGTGTTATAACCCTGAGACCTATAGAGTAAATAGGAATTCTTGTTAAACCAATTGCTCCCCTCCCACTCCCCTTCCTCCACCAACATCCCAAAAATCTCAACGTTTATTTCTTTATTAAAACATCTAACGTTGAGCTTCAAAGACCCAAATCTTCAAGCTGTGTTTTAAGTAAAACAACAATAAAGTAACCTTAGGGGAGGTAAAATTGTAAGTTAGGACCTACACACCAAGGCCCATTACATCTTAAATGGCTTTATGAACATTATTCTTGCAGTCAGTAGACCCATACACCCTAACAGGCGACCCCCAACCTTTTATAACCAGTAATCAAACTTACACATCAAGTAATATTCAAAGGTTATAATGGGTCACTATAAGTTTTTTTTTTTTTTATAAAAGTTCGAGTACTCATCCTTCCGAGTCAGAGTTTTCGGTGCTGGGAACCCTCGCTGATTTATCTAAGAATTTGGTCTCCGCTTTCTCAGTCCACCAACCCGCATCCTTGGGGTCGATAAATTGCCAACTTTTACCTCCACAAGTTATTCTGAGCCGTGCTGGGAGAAGGAAAGAATGTACGATCCCCAGTGACTAGAGTTTTTGCCTAATCGCGTCGAATTGTTTGTCTGGAGTGGATCTGAAAGGAAAGATCCGTAAAGCACTTAATGTTGCAGCCTTGTATCTCCAGTGGGTAGACCACACAAGCAGCACTAATAATAATGTCCTGAACTTCAGGACCGATGGTCCGCAAAACGACCATTCTAGGCTGTCACACATCCTCAGGCCACACCCTCGGTGTGATTCTGTAAGCCTGCCTGAGGTCTGACCACTCAAACTCTTCAGGGATACTCATATTTTCCGCCATCCAAGTCTTGAGAAATACCAATAGGTTCACCCCCTCAGCACCTTCTGACATTCCAATCAAGTGGACATTTCCAGCCCTCATAGCATTCTCCACTCCCTCCAGTGTACTATGCAGTTGTTGGTTTTCTTTTACTAATGTAGATGCGGTTGTCTGAGCAGCTAAGGATCGTAGTTCTGCATCCTGCACTGTAGATGTTAGTGAGGCATGGGCAGCATCGTGTTTCTCCAATTTGGCCAAAGTTTTTTTCTGTTTTAGAGTCCATCACCCTTACTGACTCCAGGATGGTCTGCCATGGAGGTTCTTTGGTTGATAACGACCTCGCAGATTGCGCTGTATCCGATCCCTCGGTCGTTTGCTGCTGTAATGTTGTAGGCCTTTGAGTAGTGGAGGATTGGGATTGCGTTTGCTTCGAGCGTCCCATCACAAGTTTTGGTATCCTCTGAAAGCCCATGGTGTTCTAAAAATGATGAGCTTAATTTGAGTAGAAATTTTCAGGAAAACTTTTAGTTTTGGTTGTTGAAAGGGAGCAAGATGTACAGAGCAACCAGAAAAAAGTGCTGCCTGGAAGCTGGCTCTCTGGCACCCCCGTCGGGACATGTTTAATAAAAAAAAAAAAAAAAAAAAGCTGTATTAGTTCATAATCAGAATAAAGCAGTGTGTTTTGCCTTTACTACAAAAATGGCATCGAGTCAGATTCATTATTCAAACATTGTAGCCTTACAGTTTTAAATTGGAAGATCCAGAATGCCTCCCACTGTAACAGTATGTACAAGTTTGCACCCCCTCCGTTTTTTTTTCTTTTACGTGTTCCAATGCCATAAACGTCAAGCAATTAGTATTAGAGTTGTGCTTTTCTTTAAAATGTATTACCACAGGAGTATCATACCTTTTATTCAAAATGCTCTTGACATGCTCCTGCACCCACTCTTTCAAAAACATGGAAATCTACATAAAATACAGGTTATAAAATAAAATCTGATCAGCAGTCTGTGGCTATCTAGACTTAATTATGAGCATTTATGTAATTTGAGGTAGACAATTATGATGGTGCATAGCGCATGTAACAGACTGTGTGTATTTTGTAATTCTAGAATGTTTTCTCTATTTAAACACATTGTCACTTGTTTTCGTTTTCCCTTGTAGTAAACAAACAGGACCAGCTGTGTAATTAGTTACCATAGTAACTTTACATGATGAGCGCAATTCACAGCTCTCTATTAGCTGGATCCAAATTGATGGATTTTGAAATTAGCCACTAGGAAAATAGTGGGTGCTATAAATGGGGATGAACTAGCATCCATGACACGCCTCCTGTTGAAGCTAAAAAAGCGAAGGGCCTGGGAATGAAGTGCTGGTGGATGGGTGAAATTCATCTAACTAGGACGTAGTCCTTCATTTGCAACACTGTATTTTTGCACCATCTGTCTTTTAGATAAGGTGGTTTAGGATATTGTGAATTTTGCCAGCATCTTGTGTGCATAATGTCAACACAAAGTCAGAGGGAGAGCTTCCCTTGTAAATGGAACTGCATCCATACTGCACATTATGAAATTTAATTTGCACTGTTGAATCTTTTTGCTTTATTTAAAAACTGCATTAAAAAAGTTATATTTTTGCAACATCTTGTATGGTACATTATATCACCGTCACGCAACTATTTGAGCAGAATATCTTGACAGATGATTTTGCCTTTGAGTGCTGTCATTTGCATTGGATACATTGTAGAGTATGGGAGTAGCCATCCCTGTTCAGGCAGCACCAGCTGCATATTGGTAGCACCAGTTTTTCTCAGGACTTCTTCCAGGATCTGGCCAGTCATCATCTGGCCAGGGACCCCCTCGTATACCTGCCCACAAACCACCCAAAGATTTGGTTATTCTGGGGCTGGGGGCTCTGTTGACTCCTCCCTTCAAGTGAGGACTCCAGGTGAACCTAAGGGTCTAGGACTGAACATGGGTAAGGTGGACTTTTCTGCCATTAATATCACTTTTAGGCTATCAGCTCATGTGACGCATTCTATGTCTTATGGGGTGACTGAGACCCTCCAGCCTCCAGGCTGACTATCTCAGCAGCACTTCCGCCAATAGATGGAGAATGTGCAGTACTGATTTAAGAAAACCAACCCAGAACTATTCCCAGTGCCTCCCACAGCTCCATCCTCTGGCGGGGTTTTTGACTCCTCTCCCTTGATGTCCTCCTCGGGGGTGGGAAGGGCGCAGCAAACCATCTCTGTACCATCCGCTGCTGAAGATGTTTTCTTCTGCCAGTTCTGAGGAGATGCAGGAGGTTATAGACTGACACTGCGTAGTATGGGAGAACCATAATGCTGTGCTGCTGGGTTTCTTAACTGTACCCAGTCAGGACATTATGGTGGTCTCTCCCTGGCATGCAACCCTAGGTGAGGCTATACTATTGGTATGAGACTCGCATTTTCTATTCCTGTGCTCTGTGGGGCATCCAGACATGGTATTTAGCTCCAGCTGGATCTCTAGGAGAAAATGTTCACCCCATAGTGGTGTTGACTTCTCTCAGAACTCCAGTGAGTAGCATTGCCCTCTCTCTCTGACTAGGTAGTTTCCTCCTGTCATTTGTCTCTAGGCGGGTGGATGCCCTGGGGAAGACTATGTTAACTTTTCTTACGTCTCCCCTGTTCATGGCATCACAACAGGCACACACAACGACTTACCAAACACGTCTTGGGTCTCAGATGCATGCTCTATTATTTGAGATGCCTGCAGATGTCAAGGCAAGGGTCGGCCTTGGCTTGGTTACAAGAGACATGGAGACAGGTTGTTGTATGATGCCATGGTAGTGGCTTAGCATACTACAGCATCTGCCTGTAACTGATGGGATGGCTGTGCTGGTCCCTGTTAGACCCAGTTGCTCACTTTGATGTCCTAAGTGTCACATTCAGGGGGAAATTTGTTTTCCCAACTGGTGGTGCAGCAGCTGTCTGAGCCACCTACCTCTTTGATTCCTGGGTTGAGCTGCACTCTCCCATACTGCTTGTTGGTGAAGATGACTCAGGTGGCCCTCTCTCCTCGGCCCCCCCATGAGAACTGAGGCATGCATCCCTCGAAGGGTGATCCTGCTTCTCCCTCTTTAAAGAGGGGCTTTCTTCTCAACCAGAGAGTGAGGCTTTGTGGAGAAGATTGAAGCCTACTTCCCCCTCTTTAATGAGAGGCTTGCTTCTTGACAAACGAGTGAGGCTTTTTGGAGAAGATGAATTTTTGGAAGATAGAAAAGTTATTTACTGTAATTCTAGATCTTTAGGAATATCTTCTCCCTGTCCGGCCCAGTAGCGGCAGTATGGCTGTAGCTTGCTACACTGGTGAGCAGACTTGGGTTGCTTGGGGCTGGCCAGGGAAGAAAAAGATTCAGCATCCCAAAGATGGCTCTCCTCCCTTGGGGACGGGGAACACCATGTCTTGCGAAGTGCCTGCCATCTGAGGAAGCCATGTGACAGCACACTGGGAAAGCATACTTGGGGAGTGCCAGCCTTGAAATGCTGATTATGTGCCTCCGCACACACACGTGCAGTGTGTCATTGAACGGTTGGCAGCCCTTGAGAAGAAAACACCAGGATGAAAAACTCCAAGCTGGGGCTGGATGGCGCCTGCTCCTTTGCAGGTCCTGCACCTGCAACTAGGACTTTCTCCTAATAATCTGTGTTATGCTTTGGAGAGGTTAGGGCAGCCCTGAAGGTCCTGTCAGTGGAGTATTCACCGGTGGGTTAAGTTATGGATAAGGTGGGTGATGGGTGTGCATGGACAGGGTCAGGAGCCAGTCAGTTTCTCTCTCTCTCTCTCTGTTTTTCTGGGGAACCTAGAACCAGGACTGTTGGTTCCTGTGACTTGTTGGCCGATTTTTACATTCCAACAGAAAATTGCGAGTTTGGAAGGGCTTTGGATGGTAGTAGCTTTTTTTACTTGTGTCTTGCATTCTTCCAGTGCCCAGAGCACAAAAAAGTACAGAGGCAGATGGCAACAACAGAGGTGACATGGATAGGGGAATCATAAATTGAATACAGTTCAGTTAACTGAAAATTGTTTAAAAATTGGTGAGAAGGGAAACTTGATTTCTCTAATGATTTACTTCTAGCAAAGTGGATCTGAAGGACCAGACAAAGCCTTCCCCGCTGATCTTGGATGAGCAGGGTCGCACTGTGGATGCCACCGGGAAAGAGATTGAATTGACCCACCGCATGCCAACACTCAAAGCCAACATCCGGGCGGTGAAGCGTGAGCAGTTCAAACAGCAGCTGAAGGAAAAGCCCTCTGATGACATAGAGTCTAGTGTCTACTTTGACCCCAGAGTTCCCGTTAACCCTGCCTCACGCATGAAGCGGACATTCAAATTTCATGAGCGGGGCAAGTTTGAGAAAATTGCTCAGAGGTTACGGACAAAGGTAAATGGCCCAAAGTCATGTTTTGGTTTTGTCCTCAAGCTTGCTAGAACTCAAAAGAGGTGGCTGGGAAAGTCAGGGAGAAAGATAGCATTCAGGAAGTATAAGGAAACACAGGAGGAGCAGGACAGAGAGCTGTACCAGTTAAGGCAGAAGGAAGCAGGGAGGGAAGTCAGAATAGCAAAGTCCCAAACTGAGGAAAAGATAGCCAACTCTGTTAAGAAGGGGGATAAAAACCTTTTATAGGTATATCAGAGAGCTTAGAAAGACAAAGGGAAGGCTAGTGAGGCTGAATTGAATGAATGGTGGGTGGGCAGAGGGGGACAGTGAAAAAGCAGGGATACTGAACGAATATTTCTGCTCAGTATTCACAAAAGAGGAGGGGGAAGTGCCTAATCCAATGAACAGAAGCACTCTTGATGGGGGGGTTGATCCCAGCCCTTTCACAGAAGAAAGGGTTCTGCAAGAACTCCTAAAACTGAAGGTGGACAAAGCAATGGGGCCTGATGGAATTCACCCCAGAATTCTAAAAGAATTAAGGGGGAACTAGTGAAACCACTGACTACCCTTTTTAACAATCATGGGAGGATGGTATGGTACTGAGGACTGGAGGAAGGTGGATGTGATTCCCCTTCACAAAGTGGGACCAAGATAGAGGCAGGAAACTACAGACCTGTCAGTTTGACCTCTGTGGTAGGGAAAGTGATGGAGTCACTTCTGAAGGAAAGAATTGTTGAGTACCTGAGGCCAGTGGGGCACAGGACCCAAGGCAACATGGGTTCCTAGCCGGATGGTCATGTCAGACAAATCTAATAGATTTCTTTGACTGGGTAACCAAAGTAGTAGACCAGGGAGGGCTGTGGACATGGCCTACCTAGACTTTAGCAAGGCATTTGACACAGTCCCACAAAAGATTATAGTCAAATTAACAAGCCTGGGAGTGGGTCCCAGGGTGGTAGCCTGGGTAAAACATTGGCTAGACAACAGGACACAGAAGGTAATTGTAAATGGAGTCCACTCTGAAGAAGGAGGGGTTATTAGTGGGGTACCGCAGGGTTCAGTAATGGGTCCAGTCCTTTTTAATGTCTTTAAGTGACACTGCAGAGGGACTGGAAGAAAAAGCGTGCCTCTTTGCAGATGACACAAAGATCTGCAACAGGGTTGATACACAAGGAGGCGTGGAAAGGATGAGAAGGGACTTGGCAAGGTTGGAGGAATGGTCAGAAGTATGGCAGCTAGGATTCAATGCAAAGAAGTGCAAAATAATGCATCTGGGAAGCAAGAACTCAGGGGAAGATTACACAATGAGGGGGAGGTAGTAACAACAACAAAAAAGGAAAGGGACCTGGGGGTAATCGTATCAGATGACCTTAAGTTTAGCAAGCAGTGTGAGAAGGCAGTAGGGAGGGCTGGGGGGATGCTGGGATGCATAGGGAGAGGCAGCAGCAGCAGAAAACAGGAAGTTGTTATCCCTCTGTACAGATAGTTGGTGAGACCCCTTCTGGAGTACTGCGTCCAGTTCTGGAGACCCCATTTCCACAAGGACATAGACAGGATGGAGGCAGTCCAGAGGAGGACAACTAAAATGGTGCAGGGTCTGCAAGAGAAGCCATACAAGGAGAGACTAAAGGAGCTTAATATGTATACCCTTGAGGAAAGAAGGGAGAGGGGTGACATGATAGAAACTTTTAAGTACCTCAGTGGAATCAACGAAGTCCAAGAGGGTAGCATCTTTCAGAAAAAGAGACATGCAAGAATATGGGGATACAATTTAAATATTTGGGGGCGGTTCGGGGCAATGTGAGGAAGTATTTTTCACAGAGAGAGTAGTGGATGCATGGAACAGCCTTCCTGAGGAGGTTGTGGAGTCTAAAACTGTGGGAGAATTCAAGAATGTATGGAACAAACATAAGGCAGTTCTTGTGGGGGATAGGAAGAAATAGGCTGTTGGTTAACTAGGATCTGCGGCCTATCCTGTAGGTTGGGAAATGGGCAGACTAGATGGGCCAAACGGTCCTTACCTGCCGTCAAAGTCTATGTCTGTTTCTTAAATTTTGTCTCTTGGGGTTTGCCTTGTGGCGTGTCGGCAGCATGACACACTGCCACCTGGTAGATCGGGTTTTGAATGTGATGTGTTGGATACCACATGGGGACTGGCTAAGGAGCAAAGTGCACAGTGGTGGTGTGGTGCCTATCTCCTGAATTTGGAGGGTATGCTTCACCTAGCATTTTGCACACACCCTCCTCAGTGTAATGGAGTGGCATTGAGCGAACAGTAAAAGCAACCGCTTGTCCATCCTCCTGGCTCGAGGAAGGGTGTAGCCATTGTCCATAGTGATCACGATCATTAGGTTGCGGGACGTTGGGACTGGAGAGAGAGAGAGGGGGAGAGAGAGAGGGAAAAAAAAAAGACAACTCTGACTTCTGTTTTCTTTATTCCTTTAGGCTCAACTGGAAAAGCTTCAGGCAGAGATCTCTCAGGCAGCAAAAAAGACAGGCATTCAAGCATCCATGAAGCTAGCTCTTATTGCTCCCAAAAAGGAACTCCGAGAAGGAGAGGTCCCAGAAATTGAATGGTGGGACTCGTACATCATCCCAAACGGCATTTCTCTGTAAGGATATGCATGTTGTCCTTTGATTTTCTTTTTTTATTATATAGATTTTTTTGGCATTTTATTTCCTTATTCATGCACCTCCAACCTTCTCCCACAGCACCATCCCACGCCCAGCCTTTTGAGCCTCAAGTACGTCCATTGCTTATGGTCAGGGCCACTGCCATGAAAGCTCTCTCGCCCCCGCCCACCCAGCACCAGGGCTGTCCCTGAGTAGTAGACTATCCCAGTGGAGAGGCAAGGATAAAGCGTGAGGAAGTCTGGGAGATGCCTGCGTGTAACATCTTGTACAATGTATAGAGCATTGGTTATTTTAGTTCTCTCCAGGGCCCATGCCAGCATTCACCTGATGATGAGGTGGAGCTTTAGGAGTGAGGGTGCCATCATACATGGCTGCTCTTTATTTCTTTGGCCACCAGTGGGGACTCATGCAGTAGTATTTATCATACTGTTTATCTCTGACGCATCATGTGTCATCACTCAAGGTTGAGCCTCCACTAGCCCAGCTGGGATTCTGAGCTGAGTTTACATATGTCACCAAAAATCCCACACTGGAGCTTGCAGGGGTCTGGACGCATCACAGAGGTGATTTCCTCTGCTCCAGTGGAGCATAGGAGCAGTTTGTAGTCATTTGCACACCCCCAGCTGGCTAACCTTAAGAGAGCATAGGCGCTGGCTGTGAAGGCAGCTGCTTGTGTGTCCACCCGCAAGGAGAAAGGGTGCGACTGTTGTGACCCTAATGTTGGGTTGAGGGGAACAGAGGGACAAAAAATGTGAAAACAAAAACCCAGAATTATCAGAGTTTAAATTTGGGGGTGGGTCTTTTGAGGCTGTATAGCATTGTGGTTGGAACGCAGACCTGTGAATCTGGAGACCCAGTCATACCTCTCAACTTTACCACATTACGAGGAATGTTCCTCATTTTACTTCACAAAAGCTCCCTGTTCCACATTGTGAGGACTTGTCCCACATTCAGTGTTAACATTTTAAAGCTAAAATCTATAGTAAATAATGCAAAAAAGTATATTATTCAATTAATAACAGACTTTCTGAACATAAATGCAAACATTTTAACAGTGTTCTGAGCTTCTTGGGTAAAGATTTGATTGTGTTCCACATTTTGCTTATTTGTTCCACATTCTGAGAGGCAATGTTCCACATTTGGGGGACAAAAGGTTGAGCGGTATGGACCCAGTAGGTTTAGGTTTAAAACCCACAACCACCAGTCTACTGAGCGACACTTGGCACGTCATTTCTTTGTAGAGCTTTTTTGTCCACTGCTGCTGTCTTCCTTGTCCTCTGGACAGATAGACATAGGCCCTTCCCTGCCAGCAGCCTCCCCCAGCCCAGCCCCTACTCTCTAAGGGGTCCACTGCGTGAGGCCCAAAGGTCAGACATCTTGTTTTCCCCCAGTTTTCATAACTTCTGCTGCCCTCCATCCGCACAGTGTCATTTCTTGCCTTCCTGATGGCCTCTAGTACCGCACACAGCCCTGGGGGAGCAAGCTCCCTGACCTGTTACAGGGATCGCTGCAGTGCCATTCCTTTCCTGGCTAGGAAGCACTGCTTCCCAGCCCTGCTACCTGCTCTGTGTGCCCTGGGTCTTTCCCTGTGTCACTGGCACAGAAGCGCAACCTCCTGCCACTGGGCCATCAGGTGGCCCCTGAGCAAGTCATGTAACCTCCCTGTTTTTAATTCCCTACCTACGGTTCTTTGTAAAGCCATTTGGAATAGTGTGTAAAAGGCACCTTATAAAACCAAATTACTTTTCCTTTCTTTTGTGTGAATTTGGGGGAAGAACACCATAAGAAAATGTAAGAGTGGGCCACTTAGATGGCTGAGCGGCAGTGAATGGTGCTGTCATGCAGATGACCAAGGTTCAGAAGTGAGCCCTGGGAGCTGTGTAGTGAGGCAGGCCATGATTGAGACAGCTGCTGCCCAACAGTTTGTCTAAAGCTGGGGAGGGTTGGTGGTGGGGTTTGCCGCCACATTGACTCCTGTGACTGGGCCAGGGAACTTGCTCCTACTGCTGAGTGCAGCTGTGTGTATGTGCGCAAGACCGACAAAGGCTTCAGGTAGGGATTGGGGGATGAGAAGAAAAACATAAGAGTCTCTGTGATGGCCATGATCCTTTTGCCTGATCAGGGTACATCCCTGAATCCAGATGAGCTACAGTCCGGGAGAAATGTACGTAGAAAAAAAATGTAAGCGTAAAAGCATTGCATTTATCTGTAGGGATGGAGTCAAAAGTCTAATAGATCCCCTGAAGGTGTTTATTTTCATGTGTCCCCACTGACACATTCAGAATTTTGTCCCTCTTTGGACAGCCGCAATGGTTTCTGCAGGAACAAAAGGATGGCATCTCTCTCTGCTTGCCAAGAAGCACTGCCACCAGCAGAACCCCTGACCTTGGGACACCAGTGTCGTAGGGTGTGGAATTTCAAGAATGTCAGACACAGGCAGATAACTTTTAGGTGCATAAAAAATGCTTGAGTGTTTGTCATTTTATTTTCTGAATAATAGACAAAATGAATAGAAAGTCGAAACTAAATTGGGCAGTCAAATACAGATGAAACAGCTGTTTCCCTCACAGTTTCTGCATCTCTGCCATTCTTTAAAATGAACCACGTGCAAGCACACACCATCAGGAGGTCTTACTCCCACCTCAGTCAGCCTCCAACTGACCATCCTATCTGAATCAGTTCCTCTAGTGGCAGGCTTTTATACAGTTTGGTGGAGTCACCTGACCTGGTCCTTAACTCATAATACAGAAAAGGAACTCTCTGGGTTAGTCTAGCTTCATTTTGTGACCCACCATACATGTATCTTTTGACACCCCACGTCCTTAAATCTGGCTGGAAGTCTATGAATCTGGGAGATTCTGGCCAACTGGTACCATCCCTGGTACTATTGGGGAGACCAGGCAGGGGTGCATGGCACCAGATTTAACAAGCAGTTGTCAATGCCGAATGTTTGCTTGCTGGCATTAACAGTGGAAGTGCAGGAGTTAGACAGACGCAGTATAGGAATGGCAGTGAAGTATTGAACGGACGCCAGCTCCACCCCCACCCTGCAGAGATGGACAGGTATTGGGGTGTGCCTTTGGGTTGTCGCCCATGACGGTGACAGCATTTCACCTCACCCTACCCTGCAGACACTGACAAGTGTCGAGGTGTGCCTTGGAGTGTTTGGGCTTTACATTTACCTCTTTCCATAAAGAAGAAGGGTGAAATGGGTGCAGTACATACAAACATACGAAGAAGCCAGCAGAAGAAGGCCATTTGGTCTATCAAGTCTGCTCGTATTGCAGGGTCCACAGCTTGAGCTAATGTCCCTGCCCTCCTTCCCTACTCCTCCCATCCTCCCTACCCATGTTTCTTACCTTCCCCCATGCCTATCCCAGCCCCTCTTAAAGCTGCCCACTGTCTTCAACGAGATGACCTCTTCCGGCAGTGCGTTCCAAGTGTCCACCACCCTCTCTGTGAAGAAGTGCTTCCTGATCTCCCTCCTAAACCTCCCACCCACCAGCTTAAGACTGTGCCCCCTTGTGATATGGTTACCACTCAGCTTAAAGAGACTCTCCTTATCAACCTCCAGTATAGGAGAATGGGGTGAACTCGGGGGCCAGGGGGTCCAAGGTGCACCTTGATGCTTGTCACTGGCTTCAGGTTGAGGTGGAATGTCATGAGCATTACTGTCAACAATCCCAGTGCTTGCGTCCCTGATGCCTGTCCGGTCTCCCTACAAGGGGGGCTGTTATGGTCAAAACCCTAACGCCCTAGCGCGTTTCTGGTATTTTACTCCCAATTTTTCAGCATGGGTTTTTTGTGACCCCTCCCCATGAACAGTGACTCTATCAGTTCGTTAGCCGAAATATGATTTTGCACAGCGACTGCACCATTTGGCGCCACAGGTGCGAAAACACATTTTGAACAGGATGTGTAAAATGGCAGCTGTACTGTTCATGAGGAGATGTAAAAAATGGCAATGTTGAGAACTTGGAGTGAAAATATAAAAAAACTGATGAAGTCACGAGTGTGCATAGAAACTGCGCAACACACACCCATAATGTAATTAGTTTGGGGATTTTTTACAGCAGATTTTCAACAGGCATTTTGGGACGTCCGCTCATGAACAGTGTCACTGTGATTTTCTTAATCTGTCCCGAACAGTGATTTCCCACAGCGACTGTGCTATTCTGAGCCAGAAGTGCAAAAACGCATTTCAGCCAGGGTTTGGAAAATGACAGCTGTACTGTTCATTAAGAGGTGTGGAAAAATGCAAATGTTGAAAATCTGGACTGAAAATATTACAAATTCGTGAATGTATGAGGGTGCGTGGAAACTACGCAATGCACGCTCGTAACAGTCATTTTATGGACTTCTGTCACCAAATTTTCAACATCCCCATTTTAAGTTCTCTGCTTATGAACAGTGTCACTGTAATTTTCTTAATCTGTCCCAAACATTGATTTTGCATATTGACTGCGCCATTGTGCGCTACCTGTGCAAAAACACATTTTGGGTGAGATTTGAAAAATGGGAGCTGTACTTTCCATAAGGTGGTGTGGTAAAATGGCAATGTGAAAAATCTGGAGTGAAAATAGTAAAAAATTCGAGATTCTGGGCGTGTGTAGGAACTGCATAGCGCCGCTATTAAGAGTCATTTTTGGAATTTTTCACCAGATTTTCAACATGGGGCTTTGGGGGGCTTACCTCATGAACTGTGACGCTGTCGTTTAGGTTAATCGGTCCTGAAAGGTGGATCTTCCCTTGTTAATCTTCACCATTCATTACTGCTTGGGTGTAAGCTGGAGGCATGCACCAGCCACAGAGTATTTTTTTTTTTTTTTGAGAGAGTGATGCCCCACGGCTCCGTGGTGGGCGAGGGGGTCGTTAGACGCTGCAGACTCCTCCTCCATCCCAGTTCTGTTTCTCCCGCCGTCAAGGCTGCACCTGCTGTGTGAGTTTCTCTGCGAAGTTCGCCACTAGGCCTTTTATGACTCTGTCGTTCTTTGGCACGGTCTGTGACTCCTCAATCCTGGTTCTATCCTGATGCCGGTAAGTTTGTTCCTTTTATTTCTTAACGGCGCCGGGAGCTTTTTCTGTGCTATATTTTATTTTGCATCTTGTCCGGTTCGGGAGCTAAGTGTAAGTCTAAAGCAGGCCGTGCCCCCATGCGTCGGTGCTCCTGTGGCTGGCGTTTCTCCGTGACGGACCGACATGATGTCTGCCTTCGGTGCCTGGGACCTAACCATGATATGGACAGATGTGACGCCTGTTTCTCGATGGACCACCATGTTCTTGAAGTCCGCATGTTCAAAATCGGCAAGGCTCCGCTGACCTTTGGAGGACGGCGTCACTCTCTGGCCTCCCAGGCCAGGTCTTTAGACTCTTCCTCCGGGTCCCCTTCCAGGCCTATACAGTCTGGTGAGGAGGAGGTCTCCTCATCTTCAAGCCTTGCTGAGGAGGCGGCCTCTTTCACAGTGTCTGAGGAACCTTGTGGTCCCTCCCAGGGCCACGATGGAGACACTATCTTGGCAGTCACTTCTTCGGAGGTGCAGGCTCCCTCATTGTCGTGGTCCACGGTTTCTGGGTCCGGCATTGGTGGACCCTCATTGTTGCCCTCCGGCACTGTCTCGGATCCTGGCACCGTTTGCGGTGCCAGTGATCGGGACGGCGCCATTTGCGGTGCCGTGTTGGTTTACAGCGCTGCTCGCGGTGTCACGGGTCCGGTCCACTCCATTAGCAGTGCCGTGTTGGGTTCCGGTGCTGCTGGTGGCACCGGGGACCTAGCTGGAGCTGTAGATGGATCTGGGCCAGGCTCTGGTGCTGCAGGCGACGTGCAGGGACCTCGTGGCGCCGTGCTTGATTCCGGTGCCGTTAGCGGTGCCGTTTCTCAAGGGACTCTTGGGGTGGCCAGCATAGAGGTCCTTCTGCTAGACTCCTCAGATACAGATGATTTAGAGGTTGACCAGACTTGGCGCCCCGATTCTTCGGAATCAGAGTCTTTTCTGGAATGCAGAGTCAGGCGATCCAGCATTCCCATTCCTGAGTCCCCAGATCCATCTTCCTCTGAGGATCTCCAGGCTGGAGGTGGCCTGGAGTCCATCGGGGAGGGCGGTTTGGGGATTCAGGAGTGGGCTTTCTCCTCGGAGGGAGCTGTGGCTGCTGCCATTCCTGGTGCTGCCGCGCCTTCTCAGGGTGGACTAGGGGTTCTGTCTCCAGGGATCCCCTTCGGGAGGCCTCAGGTTCGATGGAACCTATCGCTGGGGTTGAGGAGGAGGGCGTCCTCAGAGTCCGAAGGGTTGAGGGGCGTAGAGTTCCGCCTTCCACCCCTCGGGGTGTAGGGAGGAGCCGGAGCGCTGAACCCCATCTCTCCTTCTTAGGCTCAAGGGGACAACTCTGATGGCATTGCTGCGGGTTGCCCTTCTGGACTCTTGCAACCCCAGGTGCATCACGGGGGAGGTTCCCCATCCAGGCTTTTCCAGAGTTTGCTCTTCCAGGGTTCCGTTTTGCGACCTGGATTGATATCCAGGACCCTGTCAGCTCGGGCTCCGTTCCTCGGATTTCAGAGCCCTAGCAGAGGACAGTTGCCTTCTTGTAGGTGCCCCTCTCCCATTCGTCTGCAGCCACCTCCCTCTCTTCCAGGCCATGTCAGTCCTATGGGCCCGTTATCCTGGGAGACGTTCAGAAACTCTGCGGAGGCCTTCCCCTCATATGTTAGGTATATGCATGAGTGGGTGTTTCGCATCTTCCCACCGCCGCAGGAGTCCTCTGGACATTCAAGCTCCTCACCTTCCTCGTCTCCCTCCTCCGAGGGAGAGGAACCCTTTGCTTATCTTTCATCAGACGCTGATTTCATGGACTATCAGCGATTCCTGTCGAGGATGGTTAAGGATCTCCATATCTCCTTTCTCAGACGTGACAATACCAAGCGGGAGACGCGTGAATTCTTTGGGGAATTCAGTGCCCAACATCTGGTGGTACCATCCTGGCCTATTCCTTTCCAGGGGGTGTCTGTCTGCGCCTGGCAGTCCCCAGCCACCCCTTTTCCAGCCCCGGTAGACTGCAGGAGGAGGTATTGTACCCCATTGGATTCACTGGGTACACTCCTGAACCCGCCCACGGGATTGGTGTCCCTAGAGACTCCCTCCAGGCCCCGTCACCTGGTGCACAACCATCCACCAGACTCAGATTCCCTACAATTTGACCGGTGGGGGCGAAGAGTGTTCTCTTCCTCTCGTGCGATGTTATGCATTGCATCACATCAGGCTCACCATGCTACCTACAGTAGGCATTTATGGTCAGTGCTCTCCCAAGTCCTAGCATCTATGCCTGATTCAGAGCAATCCAGACAAGCTATCGCCCTCTCCGCTATAGGCCTGGAACTGGCAAGGCACCAAGCAAGGGCATTCTATGACGCTAGTGAGGTGGCTTCCAGGCTTGTGAGGACAGTGATCTGCATTAGGCAGACAGCATGGCTTCGTCTATCAAGATTTTCACCCCTGGCCCGGCGTAGTGATTCACTCTGCTTTCCGAGGGACCCGCCTCTTTTCCACCAGGGCTAGAAGGCTTCTGCAGGGGCTTCCTCCGTGTCCTCGTCTCTGAGGGACACCTCCCAGCTCTCCTTGGCCTTAGACTCCTGTCTTTTAGGCCAGGGTCTCTTCCTTCTGCTTTTCACCAGCAGCAGATTGAGGGTCTTGTTCCCTCAGGGCTTTTCCTAGTCCCCCTTCGGGGCGGCTTGGTACTCACCCAAGCAGTAATCAATGGTGAAGATTGACAAGGAAAGATACTGAAATTACGTACCTACCATAATTCTTGATCTTCTCTTGTATCTTCACTATTCAGTACTGATACCCGACCACCTTTCCCTCACAGGCCTCCTTCTTCGGTGTCTCTGCCTCCCTGCTCGTTGCTTCCCTCTCCTTTTCATGCAAAAAAAAAAAAATATGTATTTCTTGAGCCTTCTGTTCTTCTCTCAGAATGGATCCTCTTATTGGCAGGGAAGAGGAATGAGTAGTATTTATCTATATCCTGAGGGAACTCTTTCAGATTGCCCCTTGGGGTGACCTCTTAGCTCCTTCTTAAGCCATGTTCAATTCACAGTTACAGAAACCATTCCTCTTAGTTTGGTTCTTTTTTCTGGGTCCCCTCTGGCAGGTTTAAATCTCCTGTTGCACGAGCCTTTGCTACTCAAATGCTGTCCTGGCAATTCATTGCCTTGATCTGGTGATCTGCTTTGCCTCCTTGGGGAGTTGGACTGAGTTTCCACTCTGTCCTTTCGCAGGGGGTGCCCTTTCTGGGGCTCAACCCCCCACACACACACATCTGTTTTAGCAAAAAAACAGGGTGCTAGTGGGCTTCCTTTCCCTCCCTAGTTGGGAGCGCTCCTTTTGGAACAGATTTTTTGCCTAGGCAGTCTTTGAGCTCTCAGCTGGAGTGTAAGGGGTTGGGGATAGCGGGAGGTGCAGAGAGTCTGCCTTTTGTGTATCAAACTGTGCAAAGGCTCAGCTGAACCTTTCATCAGTCCTTCCTAAATGGGATCCATGCTCCCTTCTTGGTCCCGAGTTTACGACCCTTCAAGCCAATCCTCACAACTTGGCAGAGATTCTCCCTCCTCCCAACATCCTCTTTTCTCCCCTTCTTTTTCTCCCTTATCTGTTCCTCCCTCAGAGCCACCCCAGAAGTGAGGCCTGTGGTCCCATAGGTTAGGTTCTCCTCTTTCCTGTCCTCTATCGGCTTATTCATTTTTCAGTTTATATCCTTTCCTTTACCTGTCCCTCGGCTTTCTTGCCTCGCTTCCCTTTATTCTTATCATTTTTTCGCCTCTCTGGCTAACAGAACTGGGATGGAGGAGGAGTCTGCGGCACTTAACGGCCACTCCTCACGCACCACGTAGTGCATCGCTCTTGGGGGTGGTGCCGTCGGTGTCGACTCCTCTCCCAAAAAAAAATAATCTTGTGGTGGGTGCGTGCCTCCGGCTTACATCCAAGCAGTAATGAATGGTGAAGATACAAGAGAAGATCAAGAATTATGGTAGGTACGTAATTTCCATTTCTGTGCAGTGACCGCAAAATCCCCTTTCCGGACCGAATAACAAAATGACAGTGACTGCAGGGCTCCAGATAAGGGGAGCACCAATCTGTTTTTTTTTTTTTTTTTACTCACCTCATTTTAGGAAATACTCTTCAGAAAATCTTTTTCATGAGTGCCAATACTCACTCAACATTTGCAAATACTCCACACCAAAGAATAATGCTTCATAACATAACTGGTGAATCAAAAGGAGCAGGTTTTTGTTTTTTTACAAATTTACAACACTTGTATGCAACACAATTTTATTTTTGTCACTGTATTTTAAAATGGGCAAGTAAATCACTCCTACCTGCTAACATTATCTGGCGTTATTGGCACTTGATCAGTTCTCATCTAGAAAAAACTACATTGTTTTTAAAAATGTACTCCTCACTCCACTCTGTTCAGACATTTGTACGCACCTGAATTTGGTTTTACTCACCTCACTTTCAAAATGAGTACAGTACTTATCCCAAAAAAATCTGATCTGGAACCCTGAGTGACTGAGTTCATGAGGTGGGGTCCCAAGGACCCCATGTTGAAAATTTGGCGGAAAAATTCCCAAAAATGGCTGAGGTATGCACCAAAGTTGAAAAAAAAACAACTTATGCCATTATACAGCTTACCGGCATTTCTTCAGTTTGCGGTCGGCTTTGATGAGTGCAGATGTGTTCCCAGTCCACGAAAGATTGTCCTTTTCCGGCCTCCGGAGAGCAAGTATAGAGGTGGGTGTGTGTGTGGGTGGTGGGATACACAGAGGGTGGAGCTCTGGTTGGGGATGGGGCAAGAGCCAATGAGGGACAGTTTCTTTTGTTATAGGTGCATTTTTTTTTTTAAAGACAACGTGGGACTTTGCCACGCTGGGGTAGGCTCCTAGCGGCACCTGGAAGTTTTTTGTTTTGTTTGGGGGTGGAGGCAGTGGAGCCGACAGGGATTGGGCAACCCTATCAGTCATACAGTGGAGGGAGTGCTTGAGCACACTGGGATGGTCTCCAGCATGCTACCTGGGTGTTTGGTTTTGGGGGGGGGGGCACTGGATCCAACAGGGATCACGCTGTTCCATTGGAAACAAACTGTCTGACAGTTCAGATGCAGTGCTGATGTGTATGCAAATTGCAGCATGTACAAGGGTCCAGAGTAAGAGGGCTAGGGCCAAGAAGCCTAGTTGGGTGAGCGGAGAGTTCATGGGGAAAGTAAGACAGAAAAGAGCTGCTTTTAGAAGGTACAAAAGAACAGGGATGGAGGTAGACAGGGAGGAATACCTGAAGGAGTCAAGGGAGGTGACAAGGGCAGTTAAGGCAGACAAGGCGTCCTGGGAACTCAGGCTGGAACAGGGCATTAAAGAAGGGGAGAAGGACTTCTTCAGATACGTCGGGGAGAAAAGGAGCTGCAAGGACCAAATAGGTAGGATCAAAGGGGGGTGGGTGAATACTAAAGCAGAACAGGCAGAAGCATTAAACAAGTGCCTTTGGTCAGTATTTACTGAGGAGAAAGGGCAAGAGGGCAAGCAGTACCCAGGGGGCTGGAGGGGTGGACACAGGAGGGGAAGAAGTGACAGACAGGGGAATCCCAGTGGGCAGGGTGCTAGAGAGCTTGAAGGCACTGAGGGTGGACACAGCGCCAGGGCCAGATGGCATACATCCCAGGGTGCTAAGGGAGTTAGCAGAGGTCTTGGCAGAACCCCTGGCAGACCTGTTAAATGCATCCCTGGCCCCCGGGAGTGTACCACAGGACTGGAGGATGGCACACGTGGTGCCCCTTCACAAGAGTGGCCCCGCGGATGAGCCAGGGAACTACAGACCAGTAAGCCTCTCTTCCATCATGGGAAAGCTAATGGAGACTATCCTGAAGGAGAGGCTGGTTTCCCTCCTAGAGGCTAATGTTCTACAGGACAGCAAGCAGCACGGGGTTTGTCTCGGGCAGATCCTGTCAGACCAACCTGGTGAAGTACTATGATTTGGTAACGAGGCAGTTAGACAGGGGCCATGCAGTGGATGTCCTTTACCTGGACTTCAGTAAAGCATTCGATTCAGTGCCATATGAGAGGCTAGTTAGTAAGCTGGAAGGCACAGGGGCTGGGGCAAAGATGGTGGGATGGGTAGTGAACTGGCTGCAGTGGAGACGGAGAATGGTAGTGGTGGTGGTGAGGGGAGCTCTCGTCACCCAGGGCAGTGACTAGTGGGGTGCCACATGGCTCTATACTGGGGCTGGTGTTGTTTGGGATCTTCAAAACAGACATTTAAGTAGGCATCAAGAGTAAGATCAGTCTGTTTTCCGATGATACCAAGATGGGCGCGGTGGTGGATGGAGTAGAGGGGTGGCAGGGGTTGCAGGATGATCTGGCAAAACTGGAGGCTTGGTTGGACACTTGGCAACTGGGGTTCAGTGCCAAGAAATGTAAGGTGTTGCATTTCAGTGCAAAAACAAAAGTAAACACGAAGAAGCTACGAGCTTGGGGGGGAGGGGGTGTCAGCTAGCCAAGTCAGAGGAGAAGCATCTGGGGGTGATCATAACGGGAGCAATGAACAATTCAGCACAGTGTAGACAGGCAGCTGCAAAGGCTAACAGGATGCTGGGTTGTATTGCCAGGAGTGTTTTTTTTTTTCTTGTTGCAAGACGAGATGTGCTGTGCTCATAGGCTCCTACTCTGGAAGTTAAGCTCTGCCCCGGGCATGAATTGTGCAATGCTGCAGTTTATTTTTTAATCCTCTATCAGGTATGTGGAGAGTGGAGCATGGTGCCACAGTGGTAGGGGGTGTTGGGTCACATAGCTACAGCCTACATGTGTACTACAAAGTGGACCAAGTCCTCCAGGCCCAGTCATGCTGGCGTCACACATTGTTATTTGACTTGTGATGTGACGTCCCGGATGACACAGCCTGGGTTCACGCGTGTGTGGCATCAGTAGTATCAGTTTTGGCGCCATGTGTTTACAAATTGCTGCTTAAAAGTTGGCTTGGTTTGTAGGATAGCTGCCTAGCTGCTGTACAGTTAGCGACCGATGGCGTCAGGTCAGCACCTTCATTTTATCTATTCTGGTGGTGGTGGCTACATCCTCAAGACTGATGCCATCATACTGAGGATAGCGTCATGATCATGGAGTGGACGGCGTGGACCACAGGACCGGGACTCAGGAGCCTGGAGTTTGTCCCATGATTTAGATTGGTTGCAACCGGGACCGTCGCTTTGGGACTCTGGACAGTATGCCTTTCGGCAGCCGCAGAGAGACCCAGTCCCCTCCCCGTTCTTTTTCCAATCCAGAGGCTTGTCATTGCCTGCCTTTTTCGTCAACCTGAGGACGCAGAGGTGAGTAGTGATGATTGAAGAAACACGGCAGCTTTTTTTTTTTTTTTTTTTTTAAATGTTTTGTTTTCCATTCCGGTCTGGAGTCTGTACATGCAGGAACCATTAAAAACACTTATCATATACTGACCAAAGTGGTTGCTACTATGACTCTGAATACCACTTTCACGTAAGTTACTACAGTATATAAATCAATGTAGGAAGTTAACAGCAATACCTTATCTTCATGCTTATGCAACTTTTGCAACCACCATCATGAATATGAATATTGGATATCCCATCAGCAAGTTTAGCCAGGAGCAAGGAAATCCTAGAGTCCCTACAGGGGGCTTTTCTGTAGCAACTGATCAGGGAACCCTCAAGGGTGGCGATATATTAGATGTGGTCCTCATAAATAGGGAAAGCGTGGAGGAGGTGGTGGTGGTAGGGGATAACCTTGGCACAAGTGACTACAACACAGTGAGGTTCAAAGTGAGGATGGGAGAGAAAAGTGTCAGTCGAGCACTTCAGGAGGGCAGATCTCAACAGAATGAGAGTAATATTCAGGGAGGAAATGGAGGGTAGGGAGCAGCTGGAGGACGTGGAGGAGTTATGGGGGTCTGTCAAGGAGGGGCTGCTAAGGGCCACAGAAACCTGCATCAGAAAGGTCAAAAAGAATAAAAGGAGGAGGACATTATGGTTCACCTGGGAGGTAGGGAGGGTGATTGGGGATAAAAGATGGGCTTTGCTACATATAAGAGGACCCAGAGGGATGAGGACAGGGATTACTACAGAGAGAAGAGGAAGGTGGCAGGGCAGATAAGGATGGCAAGAGCGAAGACAGAAGAGAGGATAGCTAATCAAGCCAAAAAGGCAGAAAAAAAACCTTTTTTTAGGTATGTTAGAGAAGGTAGGCCAAACATGGGGTAGATAGACTTAAGGGAGACAAGAGCATTCGGGTGGAGAATGATTCAGAGAAAGTGGAAGTACTGAATAAATATATAAATATTTCTACTCAGTCTTCACGACAGAAGGGGAGGGAAGTGGACCAAGAGGAGGGGTAGGGAAGGTGTAGGTGTCGACACAAGCCAGTTCAGAGGCCAGGGTAAGGGAGGAGCTGGGGAAGTTATGGGTGGATAAGGCTATGGGACCGATGCCATACATCCTAGGGTGCTCCAGAAGTTGGGGGAGGAACTGGCAGCACTGCTGGCAAGGTTGTTCAACTTGTCCCTGGACTCGAGGCAGGTGGGTAGGGATTGGAGGAGGGTGGATGTGGTACCGCTTCATAAAGGTTGCAGCAGGGAAGAGGTGGGGAACTATTGCCCGGTCATCCTCACATCGGTGGTGGGTAAAGTGATGGAGGCACTGGTCAAGGAGAGGGTGGTCAGGTAGCTAGAAGAAGTGGGGCTGCTGGATGAGAGGCAGCATGGCTTCACTGCAGGGAGGTTGTGCCAGATGAATCTCATAGAATGTTTTGACTGGGTAACAAGGGTGGTGGACCAGAGCGGGGCAGTGGATGTGGTCTACCTGGATTTCAGGAAGGCCTTTGACTCCGTTCCTTGTAGAAGGTTGGTCAGCAAGCTGGAAAGCATAGGGTGGGGCTGAAAATAACAAAGTGGATTGAAGATTGACTTCAGGACAGAAGCCAAGAGGTAGTAGTAAACGGGGTGTACTCCAGTGAAGGCAGGGTGATGTGTGGGGTGCCACAGGGGTTGGTGCTGGGGCCCTCAGAGTTCAGTATATTTATCACAGACATAACTGAGGGACTGGAGGGGAAGGTATGCCTTTTTGAGGACGATACAAAATCTGTAACAGGGTGGACATCATGCGAGGAGGGGGGAGACAATGAGGGGAGACCTGAAGAAGTTAGAGGAGTGGTCAGAAGCATGGCAACTGAGCTTTAATGCCAAGAAGTGTTTAGTGATACACATGGAGCATAACAATACACAGGCTAAGTACGTGTTGGAAGGGGAGGAAATAAAAGGGTCAAAACAGGAGAGGGACTTGGGGATTATAATTTCAGATGACCTCTAGATGGGAAACCAGTGCAAGAAAGCAGTAGGCAAGGCAAATGGAATGCTGGCTTGCATAGGGAGGGGCATAATGAGTAGAAAGAGGGAGGTACTTATGCCCCACTACAGGTCCATGGTGAGGCTGCATTTGGAGCATGGGTTCAGTTTTGGAGGCCGCATCTGCGTAAGGATGTTGATGTAGTGGAGAGGGTCAAGAGGATGACTGCTAAGATGGTGCAGGGCATGCATCGGCTATCCTGTGAGGAGAGGCTGAGAGAGCTGAACCTGTACTCACTGGAGACCAGAAGGGAGACATGACTGAAACATTCAAATACATGAAAGGAATAAACAAGACCAGGGAGGGTAGCCTCTTCAAGAGAAAATGCACAGCTAGAACTAGGGACCACAGTCTGAGGTTGAGGGAGGACGAGTCGGGGGTGTTCATGGGTACATTACTTAACCAAAAGGGCGGTGGATTCCTGGAACAGGCTGCCAGAGGAGGTGATGGGAGCTGAAACTGGGGTGGGGGGCATTCAAGAGGCATGAGACAGATTTAAGGGATTAGTCGGGCAAAAAAGAGTAGGGCAGGGAAGGATGGGGATGTAATTGGGGGGGGGGGCAGACTCGATGGGCCACTGGTGTCCTTTTCTGCCGACAGCATTCTGTGATTCTATGAAAAGGTAGTGGACAAATCACTGCTCTTCAGTTTAACACTGACAGGCATTATCCACATACTAAACATTCTTTAGAGACAGTAAATACAGGTTACTCACCTGTAACAGGAGTTCTAGGAATGGTATATGTTGTTCATCTACACTGTCTGGCAGTTTCCTTGCCGCTTTAAATCTTGCTGGAAGGTCTTCAAGCTGGCTGCTCCCACTCACCCGGATGGTAAAACTCTCGGCTCTGCCCCATGACGCCAGATCTAGCCCGCTGGAAGCCAGGTTGTGCGTCGAAGCTGGGGAGGCCGGGTGGGTGGTGTGGATGAACAACATATACCATTCCTAGAACTCCTGTTACAGGTGAGTAATCTGTATTTCTAGGGACATGGATATGTTGTTCATCCACACTTATTGGCAGGTTCCTTGCCGCTTTAAATCTTGCCGGAAGGTCTTCAAGCTGGCTCCTCCCACCCACCGGTGGTAAACTCCTGGCCCCCCATGACGCCAGATCTCCCTTACCGCTGGAAGCTCAGGTTCCTCTCACGCCCGTGATAAGACTGGTTCTAACTCTTCGGTTTCTGAAATTAAACTTTAAGGTTTTCTAGACTTGGTCAACTATTTCCTCGCGCTGTGATGGACAAATCGACTCGTTTCCGGAGATGCCCATGCAGGCAGAAGATGTCTCGGACGGATCCACACTCCACGCAAGGCCTACTGCTTGGGCCTTGAGCACGACGCAGGCTTGCAACCTGTGCTCTTCTTTCTCGACCTACATCCTGGAAACCGTACCTGCCTGCAACTTGGCGACCGAAGCGCCATCTCCGTAAAGTCGAAAGAGGCCCGTTACGGGTTTCATGGCGCGGGCTGGGCGGAACAACTAGAGCAGATGATCGCCTCAAGAGGAGGCGGCGCGGGCCGCATCTTCCTCGGCCGCGGCATTTATCCCGCTCTCCCTGGGATCCTCATATTCTGCTTCCTTTAAGGAGCTTTGTCTGTCTCTCTCCACTAAGGGAGAGGGACCAACATCTGCTGGACCTTCCTCTCGGTCCAAAAAGAAGGACAAGGGTTAGTCCCTCCGTCGACGCTCTTGGGAGCGGGAGAGGTCCCCCTCCCCGAGTGGTCGACTATCGACTTCGGTCGATCCTTCGGCTTCGGCCACTGGCTTCACGGTGTCCCCGTCAGGTCAATTGATCGAGACTCCCGTCGATGCAGTCGAGATCTTTCTCGACCCGTTGGACGGGTTGTCGACCGGCGAAGCCGAAAATCCTCTCTCCCTGGTTCCCCTGGTGGTGGTTGAGGATCCCGTGGGCTTGCCAGTGCCTCCGGTTCCGGAGCCCTTGGGTGTTCCCTCCGAGCCGAGGGAGGGCGGGTTTCCGCCTTCCCCGCCTTCGAAAAGCCGAGGTTCTCGGTCTCGGACTTTCATGTCCAGCCGATCCCGCCACCATAGGCGGTTTCCGGTTTCGACACTGCAGCAAGCGGCGCTCAGGCCATCTCGCCCTCTTCCTCGATTTAGGAGGCTTCACGCAAGTTGGCGTCGACGATACGAGGACCTCATGTGGCAACAGCTTCTGCTGGCCGGGAACAAGCTGACGTCATCGCCTTCCCTGGCCATTAAGTGGCTGTCACCGGAGCGGCCGAAGCAACCCCTCGCTTTAGCCGAGGCGCCTGTTTCCAGGCCTGTTGCTCAGCCAAAACCAGCTGCTCCACCGATTATGGTGGAACCTCCGCCTCCACAGCCGTTGTTTGGGGCTCCGACCAAGAACTCTCGGTCGGCTCAGGGTCTACCCCATAGGCTGTCTGTCACCCTCACTCCCGATCGCCCTCGGCAGGTGGAGGGTGGCTCAGGCCCGAGGCAGCTTTTTGCGGACTCTTCTGAGTCCGACGACGATTCCTCCCTTTTCTCCAGGCGAGTGGACTTGGAGTCCTCTGGAGGTCAGTCGCTGGACGATAGCCCTTCGTCCTTCCTGGGTTTGCTTAGGCTCATCTCGGAGTCCACCGGGATGCAGCTCGAGCCCGTATCCAAGCGGGCCAAGTATCTCTCACGGAGATATTGGACCGAGGGGATTCCCCTACGGAGGCCTTTCCTGTGGCCGAGGCCATTGTGGGCCCAGCCTGGGAGCTCGGGCAGCGCCCTGCTTCCTGCCCTGCGCCTTCGGCCAGGATGGCCAGGAAGTATGTGGTCCCTACCGGTTCCCTGTCTGGTTTCTCGGAACATCCCTCAGCCGAGGGGTTAGTTACCGACAGCGTTTTCCGGCGTGCCGGAAATACTAGGGACGTGGACAAACCTCCCGACAAGGAGTCCAAGAAATTGGACTATGCCGGGCGAAAAGTCTACGCTGCGTCCTCCCTTGGCCTTCGTCAGGCCAGCTCAGCCGTGCTTATGGCACATTTCTCCCATGCCCTGTTGGGCTCCCTGGACGAGGTAGTCCCTCATCTCCCGGCTGACCTGCAGACCATGGTTAGCCAGGTGCGGGACCAGGGCAGTGGCCAAGCATCAACTTCAGACTGCTCTGGATATTGGAGACTCATGCGCCAGGTCAGTCACAGCCGCAGTGGCTATGCGCCGTCGGGCATGGCTGAGGATATCCACCTTCACAGCGGATACCCAGCACAAATTGGTGGATGTCCCCTTCCTGGGGACCGACCTCTTCGGCCCTGGAGTGGAAGGCCACCTCCAGAGGATCGAAAAGTCCAGTGCCACTTTGGACTCTGTCTCATCCGCCCAGAGGGACAAGGGCCGCAGACCGCAACCCAAGCCCTTTCGTCCGTCTGCGCCCGCGGCACATGCGGCCCAGCAGCATCAGGGCCAGCAGGCTTGCGTTTGGCGTCCCAAACCCAAGCCCACGGCTTCCTCCTCCAGGAAGCAGGGAGGTAAAGGCCCAGGAGGTCCCTCGGCCGGTCCCTCCTCCAAGCCTGCACAGTGACAGGTTGAGGGGTGTCGCCCCCAACCTCGTCACCTCACCCCAGGTTCCCCCTGTGGGGGGACGGCTCCGCTACTTCCTTCCGCCTGGTCTGCTATTACCACAAACCGGTGGGTGTTGGAAGTGGTAGGAAAGGGCCTGCCTCTGGAGTTCGAGCAGGCCTCGCCCTTCAGAGCCGTTGCCCCCAGGGAGGCCTCGAGGTCCGCAGCCTCGCTGTCTGCTCACCATGCCGACATCGCTCTGCTCCTTGAAAGAGGTGCTCAGAGAGGTGACGGACCCTCCCTCAGACCCGGGGTTTGTGTCCAGGTACTTCCTGGTCCCAAAACGGACGGGGGGCTGGTGCCCCATTCTCGATCTACACGACCTAAACAAGTTCCTAAGGTCTCGAACCTTCAGGATGGTCACTCTGGCTCAGATAATACCATCCTTGGAACGCGGCATGTGGTTCTGCTCTCTGGACCTGCAGGATGCGTTTTTTCACATCCCTATCCGTCCATCTCACCAAAGATTCCTTCGCTTTCGAGCGGAAGGATCCCTTTTCGAGTTCCGAGCCATGCCCTTCGGCCTGTCTCCTGCACCCAGGGTCTTCACCAAATGCATGACAGTGGTGACAGCATTCCTGCGGCGCCGAGGGGTCCGGGTGTACCCTTACCTGGACGATTGGCTGATAGCAGCCCCCTCCAGACAGGAGGTGGAGCGGTCCAGAGATCTGGCCCTCCAGGTTTGCTCTCAGGTCGGCCTCCTCATCAACGAGGCCAAGTCGGAACTCGAACCGGAGCAGGTGATTGTCTTCATCGGGGCAGAGCTCGACTCTCTTCGAGCCAGAGCACGGCTCCCGGCGGACAGGGCCGAGGTTCTTTCCTCCTTTGCCCGATCATTTCTGGTTGGGCAATCGCGCCCTGCCCGGGACTTCCTGCGCCTCCTGGGTCTCATGGCGGCCTGCACCAGCGTGGTCCGTTGGGCCCGCTGGAACATGCGCCCCCTTCAATGGGGCTTGCCAGCCAGTGGTCTCAACGCTGCATCCATTGGACCAGCTAGTGACGGTGACCAGGGATGTGGAACGCCTCCAGTGGTGGATCGCTCCAGCTCATCTGCAGGAGGGCATCCCTGCTTGTCCGCCTTCGCCGGCGGTCTCTCTATCGACCGCCTCTCTGATGGGTTGGGGTGCCCATCTGGGGAGCACAGGTGCATGGCCTCTGGTCCCCGGGAGTCCGATGCCATATCAACCTGCTGGAGCTCGAGGCCGGTCCGCCTAGCTCTCACCGCCTTTGCTCCGTTTCTACAGGGTCAAGTGGTTCGGGTCCAGACGGACAATACCACGACCATGTACTACCTAAACCACCAGGGCGGGACGCGCTCCATGCCTCTGTGCAAGGAAGCTCTCCGCATTTGGTCACTCGTGCGCAGCCTGGAGGCGGATCTCCTAGCCATTCATGTGGCAGGAGCCTCCAACACCCTGGCCGATGCCCTAAGCCGGATAGGGGCTGTGTCCCACGAGTGGTCTCTCCTGCCGGAGGTAGTACAAGATCTGTTCTCCCATTGGGGCACACCTCAGGTGGATCTGTTTGTCTCCAGGGAGAACGCGAGGCTGAGGCTATTCCATGTCCGCCCCCCTTAGCAGGGCTCGCTGCAGGGGGATGCGTTCTCGAGGCCGTGGACCCCGGGCCTCTTCTACGCCTTTCTCCCCATTTCCCTTGATCCACAAGGTGCTTCTTAAGCGAGGAGGGACAAGGCGAGGTGATTCTGGTAGCCCCAGACTGGCCCCGCCAATGCTGGTATCCAGATCTCCTCAGCTCCAGGCTCCCGAGGCAGCTTCCAGCTCGCCCAGACCTGCTTTCAGTCAATCAGGGGAAGGTGTTCCATCCGGACCTTCAATCCCTGCACCTGACGGCCTGGTTCCTGAGCGGCTAGAGTTCCAGGCCTTGGGTCTTTCTGACGAGGTCCTCAATGTAGTTGAGGCGTCCCATAAGGAGTCGACCAGGAAATGCTATGCCTTCAAATGGAAAAGGTTTTCCATTTGGTGTCAGGGCAAGGGCCTAGACCCTTCCTCCTGTTCCTTGGCAAGCATCTTGGACTATTTATGGTCACTTTCTCAGCAAGGGCTCAGGTCGACAACCCTGAGGGTGCACCTGGCAGCCATCTCTGCTTACCAGGCGCGGGCCCGGAAGCAGTCGGTGGCGCAGGAGAAGGTGGTCTGGCGCTTTTTCAAAGGCCTTGATCACATTTCCCCTCCGGTGCGAGAACCTCCACCTTCGTGGGATCTACTGCTGGTATGGCAAAGCTCATGGGCAAGCTATTCAACCAATGCACATGTGTGAGTCTCTCACCTGTTGTGGAAGACCGCCTTCTTGGTGGCTATTACGTCAGCCAGAAGGATGGGAGAGTTCCAGGCGCTCCATAGTCTCCTTACCTGGTCTTCCACAGGGACAAGGTTGTCCTGCGTCCCCACCCGAAATTCCTTCCGAAGGTGGTGTCGAGTTTCACCTTAACAAGGTGTTGACTCTGCCAGTGTTCTACCCCAATCACACCTCGAGGCCAAGTATAGCTCCATACTTTGACCCTAGAAGAACGCTCACTTATTATAAGGAGCGGACAGCTGAAGTTCGGGGAGAGGTTCGCCAGCTGTTTGTCACCTACGCTGAAGCCGCACCTGGCAGACTTGCAGCCAAGCGGACGATAAACAGGTGGGTCACCTCCTGCATAGATCTCTGCTATAGGTTGGCAGGCATGGAGCCTCCCAGAGGGATAAGAGCGCATTCTACCCGCCATACCGCTGCATCAGTGGCTGCTTCCAGGGATGTCCCTATCCAGGAAATCTGCAGGGCTGCTACCTGGAAGTCTCGACCGCATCGACTGGTGTCTGGGCCGGCTGACCTGACGGGGACACCGTGAAGCCAGTGGCCTTAGCCGCTACCTCGACCAAAGTAGAGTGTCGACTTTACAGGGAAGGGGATATCTCCTGCTCCCACGAACGTCGACGGTGGGACTTACCCTTCGAGTCCTTCTTCTTGGACTAAGAAGAGTGTCCCGATGGCCCCTTACCTTTAGTGGAGAGGGATTGGCAAAGCTCCTTAAAAGAAGCTGTATAGGAGGATCCCAAGGAGAGCGGGATAAATGCCGCGACCGAGGAAGATGAAAATGCGGCCTGGGCCACCTCCTCACCGAGGGCGATAATCTGCTCTAGTTGCTCAGCCGAGCCTGCCGCTGCGGAAACTGCCTAACGGGCCTCGTTGGACTTCACTGGCGGGTAACGTTTCTCGGGGTGCCCATGTTGGAGCCGGGCAGCACGGTCTTCGAGGACGTTTGCCAAAAAAGACTTGCACAACTCGCAGGCCTGCGGATTGTGGTCAGGTCCGAGGCAGTAGATGCACGTGGAGTCTGGACCAGTCCTATACATCTTCTGCCCGCATGGGCACCGCTGAAAACCGGGAGTTGATTTTTCCATCGCAGCCGCGAAGGAAGAAACAGACCGAAGTCTAGAAAACTTCAAAATTATTTTCAAGTGAACCGAAGAGTTTGGATCCAGTCTAAACGCGGAGCGCTAAGGAGGGAACCTGAGGTTCCAAGCGGTAAGGAAGATCTGGCGTCATGGGGTGGAGCCGAGAGTTTTACCACCCGGGTGGGTTGGAGGAGCCAGCTTGAAGACCTCCCGGCAAGATTTAAAGTGGCAGGAAACCTGCCAAACAGTGTGGATGAACGACATATCCATGTCCCTAGAACCTCATCTGTTTCCTACTCCCTCTGTCACATTCTGGTGGCGCCTGATGCCTTGGAAGCTTAGAAACTCAGGCAGTGTAGTTACACAGTGTAACTGTTAGTACTGGTCATCACTGGGGTAAATGTAAAAATGAGGGGAAAAAACAAGTGGACCAGTGCAATTTGGATGAATTGTTTTATTAGCAACAATTAGTGATAAACAACCCTTAGGGTAACTGATTGCAGACGTTTTTACAGAACTGTTGTTGGATAGCACTCGTACATACCTCTCGTGTCTTTCATTACCAGAGACATCCCTCATTTTACCCTTAGAAATTATTCCGTCCTTCATTGAAAAAGTGCCAACCACAAAGAGCATGTAATGTAAATTCAAACTTTAAAGTGGTAAATCTTGATATTCTAAGATGCTAAATCAAAAATAATAATTGTGATAGTAAACAGTGTTTTGCAAAGTATTCTGAGCTTGTATCTTCATGCTTGAGGATGTATCCCTAATTATGAGGGTCAGTTTCCCTCATTTTGAGTGACAGTGTCCCTCAGTTCACTGACAAAAGGTTAAGAGGTATGGACTCGTGAACAAAAAGATGTGGAATCATTTTTAAAAATTTAATATACTGAAGGGGGTTTTGCACCTTGCCTGTTAAATAAACCTCATGAAATGGAGATGCATACTAAAAATCTTCACGTGTTATGCATGTGTCTGCACTTGGCAGATCCTTCCAGCTTCTGCTTTCAGTGCACATGGTAGCCTTCTAACAAATGGCCAGAATTTATTGAACCTGAACACTGACGAGTACTGCTTTTGAAATGAGCCAATATGATTGAGCTGTACAGCTTTTGAAAAACAGGCCATTTGTATTTCTTCCATGGGGATTTTCAATCAGTGGTGTGTTTTTTCATTACATGAGAAATTATAATATCATTACAGGATGCAGTCTTGACTACAGCGGCATTGCCAGGCAGTGTACAAATGGTAAAATGCCCAGGTTATGACTGAATGTTACACTGTTTCAGCGGTCACGCATAACTTCGCTAATTTGAATATTTTGACTCCAAACTTTTCAGCATAGCCATTTTCCACAATAGCGCATAGAAACATAGAGCACAACAACTTACAGACCTGATGTGTCATTTTTTTAAATCCTGGACGAGGTGTGTGTTTGCACCTGTGGTGCAAAATGACATTTCAACCAATATACCATAATAAATGGTACATGTCATAAGACAAATCCTAAAACAAGCCTTTTCAAAAGTTGAGGTAAAACGGTGCATACCAGCCGCAAACATTCAGCATTGACCAATGCTTGTTAAAAGCTCTTGTTTCAGGAAAGTTTTACAGTTCAGTATTTCTAACTGTAAGTTTTCTTTTATTCCAGTGTTATATTAGTTAGAACATTCAGACAGCAGCATATTTAGATTTCTGGTGCTTTGGCCGTTGACAATTTTCCAACTCCACATACTATCAGAGCAGGCATTTCAGACATTAAGTGGAAACCAGTCCAGTTTCAAATAGAGATCACAGCAATGACATTAGCTATTTGCATCTAGCACAGATCGATGCATTCTATTTTATACAGTTCTCAATCTGTCCAGTACATTGTTTGTTGCCATCATATAAATTGGTAGGCCATAATCTATCAAAGAAAGTAGCAGACTTTGGGCCACTAACTTATGGGCTTCCTGATTAAAATTATCTTTATTTCTATATAACTGCCCTGTTTGATATTGATTTTTTTATTGTCTTATCAAAATATGCTTGGCAAAATAACGTAGTATCCAAATACTGTATGTACCTAGATATTTGAAATAAGGTGCTCGCTCCAGTTTCTCACCATCAGTAGTTATTTTCAAATAACCACAATTTTGTGCCTTTATATTACTGCATTACACTGTTGTTTAGAACGTTTTCACGTTCATAACTAATATATATCTTATGAACTATTCCTGAACTCTTAAAATCAACCTGAAGTGGTCCAGTTAGATCAGAAACGGATCTAAACCTAATCTTTGGTGAGATTCCATTACCATCCCTCATCTGTCCACACGCATGGGTGGACATAACACAAAGCAGTGCAAGGATCTTGCGAAACTATGAACTATGACTTAAAAAAAAAAAAAAAAAAAGAGACTTTTATTACAGATCTCATTTGGTTGCAGAAAACTTTTAACTGCGATTAAGAAGATTAGTCACCAAACTGTTTTGCTGTTTTTATTTAGATCAAAAGATTTGTCAATAAGAGAAGATTTCTTTGGAATCACAAACCTCGTGGAACATCCAGCCCAGATGGGTCCCCCAGGTAATCTCATTTTGTTTGTTAGGTGGAGGAGGAGGACAAATACCCTTCAGGATATTGCAAGGCGGCTGTTGGATCCAGGGGTTCTTTCGGCATCAGTAAACTGTGAGGGCCAGCCTGGAGAACAGAAAGTGTTGAGATTAATATTCAGTGACACCCAGAATTAGGGCACTATCTATCTATCTTCCCTTCACTATTCATACTTGGGCAGTATCTACTGAGCCTGCTTGGTCACTAGATGTCTTAAAGCTTGGCTCCTCCCACCACCTGTTGTCATCTTCCTGCTCCGCCCCCATTGATTTCAAGTGTTTCTTTCAGTGAGAAGGGATAGGTCTCCTTCACAGTTCAGTGCAGTGAATAATGGGTTCTGTTTTGGTTCTGTTTTTTTTTTTTTGTGTGTGTGTGTGAGCCTTCTGCCCTGGGTACCCACTCCTTCAGGCTCTCCACAGGGCACACCTCTGCTGCTTGCTGGACTCACTCTGTGCTGCTGGTCCTGCCCTTAGGCCTCCAGTACCTCTGTCATTATTAGATCCGACTTATACGTGTCCGGGGGGGAGGGGGGACCTCTTGCTGCCACCAGGAAGGAAGCACCTTTCTTACTTCGAGAGTAAGCTCTTGCAGCAGATAATGACAATTAGGGCCGATGCTACCTGTTGGTGGAATCATGGCAAAACTGTTCTAGTAGTACCCATCTGGGAACCACCCACCAGACATCCGCTCGACCCCCGACATCCCCTGTAGTATATAGGCGATGGCGGTCCCCACGTGCGCCAGTTCTTTCCCCCCCGCCGCATGCGTTAGTTTGGCTCATGGCTAAACCATCATAGTCCGCCGCTTCATGGATAGAATCTTCTCAGTTTTTTTCATGAGTTTTCCGCTCAGTTCTCTGCATGTCATCTCCACCATTGGGGCACTCCAACAAGTTCTCCTGTGGGTGCCAGATCCCTTCAAAGGACGGCCATTCCTCCTGCCTTTACTGCCTGGGTCCCGACCATGACTCTGGCTCCCATTGACAGGCATTCAGTAGCATTACCCACATTCGGTGTCAAAAGTCGCTTTTGGGATTTGTTGCCCAGCACCAGTTGGCCACTGTGCATCAGGAGACTTCCTCTGGGGGAGAGTCGCCTGTTTGTTCCTCTTGAAAAAAGAAGCACTGGGAGAGACACAGGGAGAGATCCCACTCGAGGTCCCAGTCCTCTGGCTCTCATGCGGCCTCTAGATCGGGCTCTTCCGGTCAGGAGTCCTGTCTGACGACCCTTAAGACTACCAGTCCTGCAGCTGACTCTGCCTTCAGGTCTTCCGGATCGTCGGCCACTTTGCAGCCCATTAAGGTTTGACCTCCCCCAACCTCTCTGGGAAGATCCTTGGACCCAGGTCAGCCACCCTTCCATTCAGCATCTGTCTCTGGTGCCATCTCCCGGGATGGGAAAAAGACCTCCGGCGCTCTTCTTCCTTGGCCCTGAAGCATAAGTCCTTCAGCCGCTGTCAGCCTTAGGTGTCAGACCAGTGTCCATCAGAGAAGACTACTATACCGCCTTTGGACCGTCGCCTCCTGGCCGATGGCCCTTCAGCGTTTACCCCAAGACTGTCATTGGACCGTCGTCAGTCTGCCAACGCCCCTCCGGCCTCCACTCCGCCACCACCAGCTAAACCAGTCCTGATGCCAGCAGCTCCAGCCAACGACGGACCGTCACTGGGGGACCGTACACCAGTCCTCCCGCCATCCCCCAGGCCTGACGACGTCCTGCCTGGGACCCTGTCATCACCCCCTCTTCAGACACCGGTACTGGCCCTGGGGCTCTGACACCAGATCCTGGGACTCCCAGACTTAATCTGACACAGGTTAAGGAGCTCTTCTCCCATTGGTGTGAGACGGTCAAGGTGGACCTGGCACCCAGACCTTCTCCTCATCTGGAACTGGCACCCACCTTGGAGCCTACAACACAGGACAAGGTGGTCCCTCAGCCACCTACTGGCGACACTGAGTTGCCCCCGCCACCTGGTAGCCTCAGGAAACATAGAAAGAAGAGGAGGCATAGTCACTTACGGTCCAGGAGCCCCTCCTTCTAGCTCCCAGGACCGGCAGCGACATAAGCGAAGACGGTGGCACTCGCCTTCACCCTCGTCTTCGGATCCTTATGAATCTTCTGAATCTTCTCTTCCCGCCTCTGACGAGTCCTTGCCCAGGGAAGCAGAGGACCAACCAAAATCTCATCCGGATGACCCTAGGTTTATGGAGGTCATGTGCCATATCCTGCAGAACAGGGGTGGGATACAGAGGCCCTTGACCCGGAGTGCTTGCAGTTGGCCAAGTACCTCTGCTAGAAACGCAGACTTTGATGGCTGATAGGGACCGCTTGGCCCACCTAGTCTGCCCAAGCCCATGGTCATTCCCCCCACCCATGGTCAACACCTTCGCAGATGTCACCCAGGCTACCTGGCAGCGCCCACACTCTTCTTCTGCGACCTTGAAAAAGGCCCATCGTCTTTACCGGGCACCTAAGGACCACCCCTTTCTAGCTGAACAACCAACAGCAGATTTGGTGGTGATTTCGGGTGCGCATGACAGTTCGCAGCGGCTCAAACACTTGGGCACCCAGCCGCTGGACAGAGTGTCCAAGCAGCTGGATTCCTTGGGTCACAAGTTGTACGCTTCTGCTACTTGCAGTATCAGGAGTCAGCTTCCTGACCCATATGGTCCAGTTCCAGAATGCCCTGTAGGAACAGGGACTGGACATTCTGCAAGGCATGCCAGACTGCCCGCAAAAGGCAGAACTTGTGGAAGTTGCTCCAGATGGGCTCGGATGTAGATGCGCACTTACTATGATCCGTGTATGACTCTGCAGACACTGCAGTGAGGGCAGCCGGTTCTGGCATCTGTCTCCAGTGTCACTCGTGGCTCCGGGTATCAGAGTTCTCCCAAATGTTCAGTCAAATATTCTGGACGCCCCCTTCAGAGGCCCCGTACTCTTTGGCAAAGAGTCTGAGCAGATAATTGCCAAACTACAGGACTCCAGTAAGGCTGTCCGAACCGTGCAGTCCATGTACCGACTGAAACAGGGACAGTACCGTCAGTTCCATTTTTATGGCCGTGGGCAACGTTCGCCTCAGCAGCCCCACTTTCAACCACAGAATCTGCAGGGAGGCTTTGGTCATAGGGGTGGAGCCAAGGGTTCCGCGGCCTCTGCTCTGCGACCAGCTAAACCTGCCTCAGCTGCCTCCCCACCCAGCGCCTGACTATCTAGGTGACCCTCCTCTCTGCAATACTCAGTCGGGAGAGCAGGTGGGAGGTCGCTTTGCTCTCTACCCTCAAGCCTGGTGGGAAGCGACCCCTGACTGGTGGGTCATCGAACTCGTGGAGTTCGGGCACTCCATCGAGTTCGAAGTCATTCCCCTGAGCAGACCACCTCCCCAGTCCCACCACCCTGGGGACACAGAGACCAAATCTAGCAGGAGATTCAGGCTCTCTTGACCAGGAAGGCGATAGAACCAGTTCCTCCTGCCGAGAGGAGTGAGGGCTTTTACTCCCACTTCTTCCTAGTCCCGAAGAAATCCAGAGATCTAAGGCCCATTTTGGACCTCAGCGGCTTGAACTCTTTGGTCTCGTACAGAAAATTCCGACTGGTATCCCTTCCCAGCCTCCTTCCTTTGATTTCCAAAGGAGACTGGTTAGCAGCGCTGGACATGCAAGATGCCTGTCTGCATATTCTGATCACCAAGGCCCACAGGTGTTTCCTGAGGTTCAGGTTCGAAGGGGAGCACTTCCAGTTTCGAGTTCTTCCCTTTGGTCTCTTGGCTCCAAGAGTCTTCACAAAGTGCCTGTCTGTAGTAGCCGCAGCACTTTGTAGACAGGGTCACTTCGTGTTTTCCTATCTGGATGATTGGCTCCTTCTGGTTCCCTCCAGGGACCGCCTTCAGGAGACTGAGACACCCTCGTCCTGTGCCGGCACTTTGGGGTCACGGTCAATCCCCAAAAGTCCTTTCTGGTTCCAACGCAGAGTTTGAAGTTCAGAGGAGCTTTGCTGGACACATCTCTAGAAAGAGTGTTCCTTCCAGTGGACCGTGTGGAGTGCATCAGGGCTCTAGCCACTCAGATCTCTTTAGCCTCGTGTATGCCCGCCAGGCTTCTACCCAGCTTCTGGGACAATGGCTGCGGCCATAGCCTCCGTTCCCTTTGCTAGACTCTGCAGAACAATCCAGTGGACCCTCGAGGTCTAGTGGAAACAAAGGCTGAACGACCTCAGTGCAAGAGTTGCAATCCCGGAGCCAGTCTGTCGAGAGCTTCATTGGTGGATGTCGTCCAACAAGTTAGTAGGAGTTCCCCCTTCAACTCGATCCTCCTTCCCAGACTCTGTCCACAGACGCTTCCACTGTGGGATGGGGTGCACATTTATGGGAACACAAGACGCAGGGGTCCTGGTCCCCAACAGAGGAGCACCTACACATCAGCATTCTTGAGCTGAGGTTGGTCCTTTATGCACTGCAGGTACTGGTCTCAGTGATTCTTCTGGGCCATCTCCGGGTCCAGATGTACAATACCTCGGTGTTTTTTTTTTACCTCAACAAGCAAGGAGGTGGGGGCGCGCTGTGGAGCCCGAGCAAGATGACACCTAACTGATGGAGCTCTGTGAATTAAAAGTCTAAATTGCTGCATAAGTGGACTTTGTGGACGAACTAACTGGCACTAAAACTATAGAAAGGTCTGTCAGAACCTACCTACTGTAACATGGGAGCCCTTGTAAAGACCAGACGCATGGGTCAGGAGCAAAATCCAAAAAACTGCCTGCAGCTTCCACCACCAGGTCCAATCAGACCTGATCGGAAGAACTTCTTGAGACATCGGGAGAGGAGACTTTACAAACCATAGGTGTTATACTGAATCGTCTCATAGCCTCGGTGGCCAATCTTGCCGATAAGTTTGATGGACTTACTAACAGAGTGGTAATGTTGGAGACAAGCATGGATTTGATTCAAACGGCAACAGCAGATGCAGTGAAGTGGGCTGACTCCATAATGGGAATGGTGTCGACAGTCCTTAAAGAAAGTGCCCACTAGAAGGCCCGACTAGAAACCCTAGAGAATCAGGCGCGGTCCTCGAATGTTCGCATCCTCGGGATGCTGGAGGAGTGTGAATGGGACCATATGGTGCTTTTCTTACAGGAATGGCTCATGCAACAGCTTGAGCAGGAGATCAGTGGGAAAACCAAATTCTTCCAAAAGGCTTACCGCGTAAACCAAAGAGGTAAGCCAGACAATCCAGAACCCCCCAGGGCTGTTGTGCTAGTCACCGATGGAGTTGGCACCTGGGACGCTCTCTTGGCCTTGGCACGTTGCTGGGGTTCCTTACTGTTTGGTGGCGAAAGAATCCAGCTTTTCCCGGACCTCCACTACGCCACACGCCAAAAGTGAGAGCGCTTCGATGGTGGTGCGGGCCTTGCTCCTTGAGGCTCAGATAACACACGGAATCATTTTCCCTGCCAGACTGCACATCGCGCATAAGAGGAAAGTCTTTCTCTTCAACGACCCAAGCGATGCTTTGAGATGGGCCTTGAAGCCATGTAGGGGCCAAAATTCATCCGGTTGATTTGGAGGAGAGTTCGTCGGAAGCAGAAGATACGTGAGGGTATGAAGTTCCCTGGACAATTTCTTAAAGGATGGTTCCCTAATTGTGCACAAGTCTGTGGACTATAGTTTATTATTTTACTGCGAAGATCCTCTCTTGATGCTAAACAGTTACTTCCCTTTGGGAAATGTATATGTTTTACTAAGCTATTTTATGATGGTTATTGCTGTTCAAATTATGATTTTTGTTCTCTCTGCATAGTATCTTAAGGGGGTCTGCTAGCTTAGAAAAATTTGGATATTAAATAAAACGTGTATATAAGAGGATGTTTTGGGGGAACCTGATGTTTCAGCAGCGTTATGTTAAGCGCCAGTAGTTAGTAGTGAATTATTCTGCTTTAAAAATACACTGTTTGGTTCTGATCTTCATCAGTTTATATGTGATGCACTTTTTGTGCTAGACAATCTCTTTGCATGGTAATCGCCTACTTCTCTTTGTGAGTACTAGGACTTTGAGAGGACTCTCTCTAAATTCTAATGGACTGTATACCATGCAGCCCATGGGCCATATACACGCTTTTATACTGTACAACTTTGTTTAAATCCATGTTGCATCCCCTCTAGGATGCATCTTTATAGCAGGGATTGCTCTAATGTATATATTATGAGGAGTGGCGCCCTCAGCATATAATCTATTTGTAACATGTCTGCTTGCAATTGAAACTGTTTGTTTTCTAAAATGAATAAACATTAAAGGACAAAAAAAAAAGGCAAGGAGGTACCCACTCCTCTTCTCTCTGTTGGGAGGCCATGAGGGCTTGGGATCGAGCCATTGCTCACCACCTGACCATTTCTGCCATTCATATTCCGGGGATTCAGAACGAATTGGCAGATGCTCTCAGCCGATCGAGATCCAGGCTCATGAATGGTCTCTCCTCCAGTCCATCGCGAATGAGTTATTCGCCAGGTGGGGGACACCAGAGCTAAACCTTTTCATGTCTCGATCCAACGCAAAACTTCCCAGTTTCTGTTCACTAGATCACAAGCCTGGTGTTTTTTGGCAAGACGCGTTGTCCCTCTCTTGGGAAGGGAAGTTCCTCTACGATTGTTCTAGTCCAGAAATTGGTCATCACTCCAGTGCAACCTCTATATTATAGTTTCTGGCCGAGCTATCTAAAGTTGAACCAAAGTTGGTTCCCATCACCCCATCAGAGGAGAACAAAATATTGTTTTTTACTCAGATCCTGTTTCTGTCTGAAGCTCCGCCTTAGTAAAAGTTGGGCAAGACCAGGCCCCTGGTTGAACCCCCTCCAGCACAGCCTCCAGTGGATGATACTACTCCTGTTCAGCCTGTTGTGGTATCGGTACCAAAGCTGATGGTGCACACACTTGCACCCGCAGTGGGCCCTAGCCAACTTTCGGGTGACGCTCAAGATTGTGCTACACGTTTGTCAGTTTGGTTGACACCACCATCACCGACATAAATGGTAGTCAAGCTCATCATGGTCTTCCTGCAACTGCCAGTGACAGATTGCTAATATAAGGCAACGGTGGGCCTTGGGGCTGTTTGGTCTGACTGAGGTTTACTGATGGCGTCTGACCACCTAGACTCTGTGTTAGGTGCTTCTGTCAGTGCTGCCGGTCATGCAGCTTACAGTGGTCATCCCTGTGGCGTTGCCAATATCTCTTCAATAAATGATTTTGGTGGCGCCACACCCCCAACCCCATATGCAGGAGGGTGCTCCAGCTAGCTTCTATGATGCCGGTTCGACAGCACTTTTGTCGACCGGCATCACAGCAACAGATTTATGTCGACCATAAGTTGCAGAAGACATAAATCCAGACTGTCTCCTGGTCCTTGTTTTTATCAGGGGGCTGTGCCCTCCACCCCCTATACTTTTTGTAATCCACTCCGAGTCGTAGTTGATTCAGGGATTGGATGCAGGACCAGGAGACAGTGTGCCCCTGTCTCAGGCTCACCAGCTCGGCGAGCTGTCTATTTTGTCGACAGCGATGTAGATCGCTGTGTTGTTGTTGCTGTACAGGGGGTATACTCTCCAGCTGTGGACTGTAGGCTAGAGTCTGGATTTCTCAAGCTTCTTTTCATGGTAGTCCCCTCTGAAAGTGGGTTGCCCATACATACGCCACATTGATGCCAGGATCCTCTTATTGTAGACTCTGATTTTTAGATGTTCTTAGTGACACCATCCCAGTGTCGACTAGATGTAGACTCCTCAGACAGCTACTCCACTCTGGGGGACTCAACCTCCTTTGCAACTTTGCTGCAGCAAATGTCTGCCTCCCTGAATATTACCACTGAGGAGGTCCAAAAATGGGAGTTTTACCCTCTCGTGGATATGCTGGAACAGGATTCCTTGTCCAGTGTGGTGTTCCTGGTCACTCAGACCATTCTGGGCTCAACTGTGCGTGTCTGGCAGCATCCAACTTTGTGCTGGGATCCTCCATGCTGCACCAACTGTAAGTATGTGTTACCTGTGGGTGAGCTGTCCAGGTGTATGGGTGATCCATCCTTGGAGGGCCTTGTGGTCGATGCAGTCTTCTGCCATGCCAAGTTGATGGGCGAGTTGGATAAGCCACCAGATAGGGAATCAAAGATGCAGGACTTCCTTGATTACAGGGTATACACAGCTGCTTCTGTGGGGTTCTGGCAGGATATCTACTTGGCCTTGATGGCCAGATTTGGCTAGGAGCTTCCTGATAAGCTTGCTGACATGGTTCTTCCGCCTTGGCAGATAGTAAGCTTGAGGCTTAAATAGGAACTTAGAAATTGTTGGCAGAAAAAGACCACTTCACTTACCCTGTTTGCCCTGATTGTTCCTGCCTGTTCTGTGACTTGCACTTGTTCCTTTTGAAGCACCTGCTTCAGACAGCTTTGGACATAATGGATAGTTTGCCCACACAGTGGCAGGAATGGTGTCCATGCGCAGGTAGGCTTGGCTTCCCTTTTGCCCCAGGGACCCTGCACGAGGTTTGCAGACTTGCCCTTCTTGGGCACTGACCTTTTCATCCCGGGGGGGGGGGTGAATTTCACCCTCACTGAGAACTCCAGTGTTAAGCCATCCAAGCCCAAGCAATAGGGCTTCCTTCCTTGACCTGGATATCAATAGCAGCAGCAAAGGCTGGCTTTTCTAGCAGTATCGGCTGGCCAAGTCTTCCAAGACCGGCAGTCAGGATCATGAACATGAGGGAGTTGTGTTGGTGCTTTTGGGGGCCAGTCCACTGGATCCCCCTCCAAGGTTAAGAAGTGATGGGCTCAGGGGTACCATTCACCTGCTTGCATGAACTCTGCTACAGCTCCAGGTCGGGGGTTAACTCTCTCATGTCTGTGCCACATTGGTCTGTCATCAGCTCGGACAAATGGGTCATGGAGGTAATGGGGTCATGACTGTCCATGGAATTCAAGGCACTCCCTTTGTGTCAACTCTGAGTGTCGTTGGAGTCTGTGGTATCCAGGGATTTTCTATCTTTATTGTGAAGTGAGGCCACTCAGCTCTTAGAGCGCAGTGCTTTTGATTCTGTCCCAGATGCCCTGGCCTCTGGGGTTTATGTTTCATTACATCTTAGTACCGAAATGGACAGGGAGCTTATGCCCCATCCTTCTTCTGTGTGTCCTGAACAAGTTCTTGCACAGGTAAAAGTTCTGTATGATCACCCCCAATCAGATCATGCTGTCTCTGGAGTGTGGTTCTGCTCCCTTAACCTCCAGAATGCTTATTTTCCCATCCCGATTTTTCCATTGTATCAGCAGTTCCTTAACTTTCGAGTGGATGGTACCCAGTATCAGTTTAGGGTGATGCCCTTCAGCCTGTCATGGGTACCCAAGGTGTTCGCCAAGTGCCTCTCGGTTGTGGTGGCCATTTTGTGATGATCTTCCAGGTTGTCTCTTCCCTTAAGCCACACCTTTGGAACTATACCTGTGTCTGTGCTAGGACCACATGGAAACTTTGGCTGCCCTCGATTCGCCAAGTGCCTCTCGGTTGTGGTAGCCATTTTGTGATGATCTTCCAGGTTGTCTCTTCCCTTAAGCCACACCTTTGGAACTATACCTGTGTCTGTGCTAGGACCACATGGAAACTTTGGCTGCCCTCGATGATGTCGCACATCAGCCTCTACATAAATGTGGGCAGCCCCATCTCACTCTCTTCCCTTCATCGACTGCACTTGTCAGACCTTCTGTGGAAACAAATACAACTAGCCATTGTCCTTTATTACTTTCTTCTTAAATAATCATAATAATTTATCGATATCGCTGCCTTTGTATGCTGTCGAAACCAATGCTGTTGTTCCGGTACTGTGAGTGCAGAGAAAAAAATCTACAAGGACGGTGTACACAGTGTGGATCTGCTGTTTATGCCTCTCTCACAATGTCAGGACTTGTGAGATTTGCCAGGGCTTCAGACAAGCAACCAGGCGATGCAGAAGGAAGTTTTTTATTAGAAATCTACTCCAGCAGCCATGGAAAAAGCCCAGGGTCAGAAAACAGCATTGCCAGCCCCATTGACAATTCGTAATCAAAGTCACAAAGTCAAAAGACCATGAAAAAGAAAAGTTGTCATCGGAACAGGATATGCTTCCCCAGCAGTGGTGACACCACCCACCTCCACCCCTCCCCAGCAGTTCATCAGAAATCAAGGTTGGGGCTTGGCTTAGACACTACTGCACCTACTACGGATGGTATGTTGCTGTCATTGATGGATCTCGGCCTGTGGTCAACTCTAGCAGTCAGTGCCGGGGGCTAGGGTATTGTCGATGCACAGGCAGTACTAATGATGTTTTCAGACATGATACAGAGCATACTTCTTGGCTTGCTATGCAGCCTGTACTGCAGTCGATGGATTTCTGTGTCACAAGCCCCATCGACATCAGTGGCTAGTACACAGCAGGTACCTTCTGAACAGCACCGTCCGGTGTCGCCCGCAAGGTCTTCGGTTCCCGTTGTAGACAGACGCTGGTAGCAAGAAAGAATATAATCCAGACCTCATAATGAAGGAGGATTATGAAGAGGAGGAGGGATATCGGATGGAGCATAATGCTCCACGTTCTAACTCCACTGTATCCTCTTGCAGTGAGGATTCTGTAGTGTATACACCCAGATCACCTCCTGAAGACCCCACCTTCCAAACCATGATGCAGCAACTGCAAAATTCAATGGGATTTTCTGTGGAAGAGGATTCCACAAAAATTTATTTGATGGACTTTTTAGAGGTTTCATATGCTCCATCCATCATTGTGTTTCAGTGTACCCTGTATTGGAGGATGCCATCTTTGCTGCATGGTACAGACTAAATACTATAACAGCTGTACCTAGAAAGGCAGACAAACACTACCCTGCTCCTGCTTCCAAGCCTTAATATAACAGCTAGCCTGAAACAGATTCTGTGGTCAAAATGACTGAACATGATAGATCCAGGGTACCAGAGCACACGAGCACCCTGTGTCCTGAAAAGGAATCCAGGAGGCTTGATGTAATCATCAAGCAAACATATGCTTCTGCCTCACTGGGACTGTGTGTTGCCAGCCACCAGGCCCACATGATTTAAGGCTGCCAAAGCAGCAGCTCAGGCCCTTCCTGAAGGCACTGCCAAGAATGTATTAACAAAATCTGAATTCAGGAGATGAGGTAGGGAAACATCTGCTATCTTCAGCAGATGATGTTTCAGATGCATCTGCCAGGGAAGCTGCCATTATCATTTGCATGATAAGATTTTCTTGGCTCAGTTGGCTGGGTTTGCCACTGATGTGCAAACAACCCTGAATGCTTCTTTTAGAGGAACTGAACTGTCTGGCTACCATTTAGAAGAGGCATTAAGAGGACTCAAGTTCTCTGAAATTATTTTAAGATCAGTTAAATCCTTGTATCCCACACCCGGTATAGGTAGGGATAAAAGATCCTTTCATCAGCCTGCTGCCAGAGGTGGCCATCAAGCCTACCATCAGCAGGGCCGTGGGAATGGTGGTGGAGCCTTGCCACCTCCCCCTTCCCTGGGAACTCATTCCACAGCATCCCGAGCCGGTGGCTCTACCCCTACTGACTTGGCATAACTAGTGCTAGACTCCCCCACGCCACTTCAACCACAGGATGTCCCCCCCAAAAAAAAAAACTACGCCTATGTCTGAAAGAGGTAGCATAAGATTTGCTAACCAACCATGCTATAGAACCTGTGCCTTAAGATTGACTGGCGATCTCAAGCCTATGTTAGACCTGAGAGACGTAATATTCTAAATAGAATACAAAAAGATCTTACTTCAAGAGGGTTCCTGTAGTAGGTCTTCACAGCTAGGACTCGCCCTGGTGTCAGGACATACGACAAACTTGTAGATAGCACTTCTCGGCTGGGACCGCCTCCGGTGTCAGGTGATGGATGTCAGCGTGACTATAAACGTGGCGGTCCCCCGCCCTCCATTTCTTTCTCGCCATCGTCCTGAATCATCTGACCTAACACGGTATACCCACTTCAGTTGCCCGCCATTTTCAGACTTTTTTTTCATACCCTATTTCTGAATCCCTCTTCATCCACATAGCAGTGTATGTCATCTTGTTGATCCAAGAAAAAGTTCTCCAAGTGTGGTGCGCAGATCCCGCACGGGGACAGCCATTTCTGGTGTGTCCTCTGCCTGAGGCCTAAACATAACACCGTTGAGTGTTCCATCTGTCAGGGCTTCAACCAGGCTACGTGCACCCGTCACCTGAGGACCCTCGATGCCCATTTACTGACCCAAATACTGGAGTCTATGGAAAAAGAGCTTCAGAAGCTGAGGGAAAGATTGTTGTCGCCAGCCCCGGAGAAAAAGAAGAAAAAGGGGAGACGCTGGGACAGGAGCCACTCTCCACAGAAGAACTCCAGCCATACAGCCAATGCCATCGTGGATGGGGCCCCCATAAGTACCCGACCTCCAGGGCTTTCTTCTGCTCTGGCGTACTGGAAGCCCCCCCCCCGAGGTCAGCGGGCAGTGGGGGTGGGGTTGGTGGTTATCCTCTGCAGAGGAACCAGTAAGGTATCTGCTTTGAGCCGTGCTGTTAAGTCACCCTTCGGCTCTGGAACTAGGCCCAGGCCGATCAGCCTGACTGCAGCCTCTCTGCTTCTGTCAGTCCGGTCTGTAAGTTGCCGTCGACCACCAGGTCATCACCTCTGTCGGACACCGAACCACCCAGTGCCCGCGTGGTGTCTTCTCTCCCATCAGACTCCATTGTGGACCTGACGCCGGGCAGAGAGAGCTCGCAGGTCCCTCTTCATCCCACCAGGATTCTCTCTCAAGGGATTCGCTGTCCTTCTCTGACCTTTTTGGGCCTGATCACCAGGTCCCTTTTCCGACGGACACCCTTCGGGACCTGTTGACAGAGACTCTTCTGACCTTCCCCCTTCGCCGGGTTCTGTTCCGCCGATGGATCTTCACCTGGTGCCGGATCCCTCGCCGGATACCTTTGGGGGTGGTATGGATCCTACTCCCTCGGGGATTCCCCCTCCTACTCCGCCAACAAGTGGTCCCTCGGAGCCGCCTCCATTGGGGCCCTACACTCCTCAATTGGGCCTGACTGGGTACTGTCCCGGATATACGCCACAGTATCCGGGGGGGGGGGGTCCTTCGCCGTGATACCCTCCTCTGACGCCTAGTTACCTGACGTCGGGTCAGGCCATACATTACCAGGGATACTATTACTGTTACTGGTACCAACCGCCTTGCTACCCTTCTTACCCTGCAGGGTACCCAGGTTATGCACCACCCCCACCTCCTTCACTGTTGGAGCAGGAGGCCATTCCTGCCTGGTGGAAGGATGCAAAATCTCAGCTGCTCCAGGAGTTGGGTTAGCCTCAGATAGTGGGCAGGGCCACCCCATCTCACAGGGTGAAACCTGTCACCAACTCGCTCAGCCGGTCAGTCCTCTACTCCCAAAGTGTCAACCTCTGAGCGTATGATTTGTGTATAGTGAACAGAACAAGGTAACCCTCGTGTCTGTTTTGTGGGTTCAAGTCACCTTAGTCTCAAGCTCTGGAGGGATTCAAACTGATACGCTCTTGTTAGCATACCCAATTATCAGGCTCAGATAATTCTCTCTTCGGAGGGCTAGATATCTTTTCGTGCGGGCACCCAACCAGGTCTTTCAAATGAACCCTTAGAACTCTATACAAAACTTTAGAAAACTCTCTCCATTTCCCAGTTTGGTATACAGTAAGTTCATACACAGTGTTACTTATAACCATTAAAAGCTCCACTTAAAGTAAAAAGAAATGTCAAGGCACTCCAGGCAGTTTCCGTTGTAAAATATATCTTTAAAATATCAAAACAGAACAATAATTACAGAACAAATATATCCCAACACATACAGCCTTAAAATGAACAGATAAAAGTGCAGTTCCTACAATACATACACAAGAACTGGAACGCTATTCCACAATATATTCGCCAAGCCCCCATCCATGCCCACTTTTAAGAAACTCCACCGTCGACATCTACTGGCTTCTAACCCCTGTACATGCTTCCAGCCACCATAGTCCACTCCACGCACCTCTACCTTCTACCCTACTTACATTCCCTCTCGTACCCTCTCTACCCCTGTCTTCTACCTCATCTCTCCTCTCCCAAAACCTCACGTCACTTGATGGCACTTGCTATTTACTTTGAACCTGTTAGCACTAACTTTGTATATATGCTCTGGGTAGCTGTACTGCTCTAGTTCAACTGGCAATATTTGTTGAATGCGCTAAAACATTCTACTTGTCTCACACTGTTTGCATTGCTATTGTTCTACTGTCTACCCCTCCCTTGTGCTGCGTCACATTGTACTGCTCATGTATTTCACTTGTATACTCCCGGGTCGTGCCTGAAAATAGGCATCGCTATGTCTAGTGCACCCACCCGGTAACCAAAAGCAAAATAAATAAATAAATAATCTAATATATGCTTACTTTCTTTCAGTGCTTTGATGGTCTCTCTTCTCTGTCAGAAATATTGTCTTCTGTCTCTGTCAAGAGGTCACATAACTCTGCCTTGGTGTAACATCTATATTTTATCTCACAGGATATCCAAATAAAATAATTTAAAAAAAAATAAATAGGTGACCTCACTGCATTTCCTCCTGCAGGTTAACCAGACCAAACCGGTTTGTGCTCCGCTACACATATATCTCAAAAGTTTCTTTGATCTAAATCACTGTGTTCAAAGCAAAAGTGTATTTGCCTCTTTAATTCCATCTGGGCCTTGGAATCTACACCTCAGAGGTCTCTATGATGTAATTCAAGGGTTCCCCGGGAATGTACATTGGACCTTCCGAAATCGTCTGGGTCCTCCCTATCCCAGACATCAACCTCTCTTCAATGTCCATTCTGGCTTCCCTCTGACACCCCTCCCTCTCAAGTTCTTCCTGACAACTATTGCAAGTCAAAGGATTTTCCTTGAGGGAATTATGAATGGCTAATCTTATTTCCTGGGATGAAAGCAAATTGACAAGGTAATTGCACCCCAGATATCTGCAGTTTAGCTGTGTCCTGTCCTTTGAACTTATCCCTGGAGGGGTCTTGATGTGTCAGTTCCAGTAAGACAGTAGTTTCCTCAAACTGACCTTCCCGTCACATGTTTTATATGTAGTAAAAAAAAATTGTACAGCCCTCAGAGCTGCCTGTCTGTTACATAACCTAGTAACCCGGCACCTTCCATTCAAGCATCAGATAGAGGCTAGAGTTTTCTGCCCACAGGCGTTTCAGATCACAGGCTGCTGATCCCGTTCCCAGAGGTATCTTTGCCCAGTAGGCCGGAATCATCTGAGTCAGGTGTGGAATCTGATGTGGGGGACCAGTCAGAACCTCACTGTCCCATTGAGCCTCAGCCGAAAGAGTCCCCAAAATCCCCTCTGGAGGAGCTCCTCCGGACATTTCAGAAATCATGCGAATGAGCCTTTTAAGAACTGGATCCCAAATGCAGATGTTTGGCAGAACATCTGGACTTGGTCAATGTGGACCCCCTTCCCTTTCCTCCTTGGACAGGGCCGCATGGAGATCGTAGGTCCACAATCTGGCAGCAACAGTCATCCATCCTGTCCGCTTCTAAGAAGGCCGATAGGACATACCACGCCTCGGAAGTGGTTTACCACCTCACTGTCCAACCTAAGGCCGATTCTATTGTGATGACTGCTGCTCATGAGAGATCAGCCCAGCCCAAACATCTTAGTGCCTCCCCTCCAGACAAGGAATCTAAGCAGATGGACCACTACGGTCATAAGATCTATACCTCTTCCACTTGCGCTATTCGCTCCTTAAATTACGTGGCCCACATGGTGGCTTTCCAGAAATCCTCTTTGTGGGATCTGAAAAAGGATCTTCAGGAGATTCCTGATGAGCAGCTCAGGAACAAGCTCCTGGAGAAGGTGAGGATGAACAAATCATCCTGCCACCATACCTTCCGTGCCACCTACAACACTGTGGACTCGGTGGCACGAGGTGCAGCTTCTGGTATCTGCCTTAGTTGCCTTGCTTGGCTTGCCTGGCAGGGCTGGCTAAAGATGTGTAGAGTTCCCTTCTTACACTCCCTTCAGGGGTCCAGTTCTGCTTGGCGGCGATGCCAAAGATATTATCATGGAGCTGTGAGTGAGCAGCAGATCCTTGAAGAATGTATGTTCCCTTTACCATTTGGGCCAAAAACCACGGTAGCAGGCCTTTCGTTGCCAGCAGAAATGGAATAAAAAGAATTTGGGCAGACGACAGACTAAGCGTCGCTCCCCGGGTTCCGGCACTCAAACCCCCCCCCCAGGCCAAGTTTCCCAAAGTTGCCTCTGGGGGGAAAAGCACCCTTCCGCTCTGCGTCCTGACTCCCAACTCCCCTTCTCACAGAGGAACCAGTGAGGGGATCATCCGGCCTCCACCTGGACGGGTGGAAGGCCATAACCGCAGATGCATGGGTTCATCAACTCGAAGCAAGAGGTCACTCGTTAGAATTCCTGGGGAGACCTCCCTCCAACCCTCTAGGAAGGTCGTACTACCCGTCAGGTCAGCAACATTCGGTCTTCCAAGAAATCCAAGCTGTACTGCACAAAGCAGCTATAGAGCGAGTTCCACCAGAACAAACAGGAAGGGGATTTTACTCCCGTTTCTTCCTGGTTTCCAAAAAGATGGGGGATCCAAGGCCTACCCTAGATCTCAGCATGCTCAGTCTCTTTGTAGAGTACAAGAGGTTTCGCATGCTGACCCTTCAGGGACTGTTATCCCTGCTCCAGCCCAACACTTGGCTGTGCTCCCTGTATCTGCAGGATGCTTACCTTCATATCCCCATTCTACCGGCCCACCGCTGCTTCCTGAGGTTCTCTTTTCTAGAGGACCATTTCCAGTTCAGAGCCCTCCCATTTGGCCTCTCCTCAGCACCGCGGGTGTTCACCAAGTGCCTAGCGGTGGTAGCGGTGTTCCTGTATCTAGATGACTGTCTTTTCTCTGCTCCTTCTCCGGACAGTCTGAGGTAGTCTCTCCTTCACTCTGGGCCTATTTTCCAGTCTGGGCATTTCAGTCAACTTCCCCAAGTCCCAGCTGATACCCTCCCAGCACCTCCAATTTATTGGAGCAGTGCTGGATACTGTCCAGAGCAAGACCTTTCTTCTGGCCGACAGAGCGGAGACCTTAATCTCTCAAGCGGCGCTTCTGGCTTCATCCCAGTGGACCATGGCACGTTCAGTCCTACGACTGCTTGGGCTGATGGTGGCTACCATACCCATAATCCCTCTGGCCAGACTGCACATGGGGATTACCCAGTGGTCTCTTCGAGTCCAGTGGGACCAGCTCCTGGATGACATGGACCAGAAAGTCCTAGTTTCCAACAGTCTGCAAAAGGATTTCCTCTGGTGGCAGGACCCAGCCAACCTTTCAGTGGGGGTCCCTTTCCACCCTTCGTCTCCCTCCATGATTCTCACCTCAGATGCTTCGAACTTGGGATGGGGAGCACATCTAGGAGACCATCGGACTCCAGGCTCTTGGTCACCCATGGAGGAAAACCTTCACATCAACATTATGGAGAAAAGAGCGGTGCTCTATGCTCTCCAGGCTTTTCAGTCACTTCTGGTTCCGGGAACACTTCTCATCCAGACAGACAACATGGCCACTGTCTAGTTCTGGTACTTAAACAGGGAGGCAACCAGTCTCACCCTCTTTGCAGGGAGGCGATGCGGATGTGGTACTGGGCAGTACAGCACGGGCTGTCCTGATAACAGTCCATGTGCCAGGCATTCACAACATTCTGGTGGACAGTATCAGCCGATCAGTGGGAACTAAAGCAGGCAGTAGTAGATACTCTGTTTCTTCATTGGGGTTGGCTACACATAGATTTCTTTGCCTCCCCTACAGCGCAGAACTACCCAGCTTTTGCTCGCTCGTTCCTGGACAGGGAGATTTCTATGCGCTTGTCCTCCCTTTGCTATCCTACAGAAGGTCCTGCTGAAGCTTCAGGGGCATACATGATTCTAATTGGCCTCGGCAAATTTGGTTCCTGTTGCTAAAGCAGTTGGCACTGGAACCCCCAGTACCTCTTTCCCTCTCTCACGACCTTCTGCCCCAGGAGCAGGGCACCTTGGTACATCCGAGCCTCAAGTCTCTTCATCTTCATGCATAGCACCTGTGAACTTATCAATTTCTCACCATGGCGTCTCTTCTGGAGTCGCCCAGGTCTTGGTGGAGGCCAGAAAACCCTCCACCAGATCCACTTGTGTTATGAAGTGGAAGAGATTTTCCATCTGGGCATCAGCCAAAGGCCTAGATCCCTTCTCCTGCTCGGCCTCCCAGGTTCTAGAGTACCTCTTGCATCTGTCAGAGTTGGGCCTCAGTTATTCCTCCCTGAAGGTCCATCTCTCTGCTGTTTTGGCCTACCACTTCCCGGTGGAGGACAAAACACACTAGAGCACAACTAGAGGTTTCCCAAACTTTCCTGAAGGGAATTCCTCACATCAAGCCTCCGGTCTGGAATCCTGCCCCCCCCCATTTTAATTTTTTTTTTTTTCCCATTTACAATTTTTATTTTATTCCTTTTACTCCCCTGCCCGGGGTCATAATGTACACATGTGTATGCGCGCATGGAGGCGTGCACGCCAGGATCCGTGACCCCTTCACCCCACCCCAGGCTTGTGTCACCGCCTCCTGCTGCCCGCGACCATCAAACCACCACCCGATGGGTGCGGGCTAAGAGAAGCAGGCATTCGCCTGAGGGGAAACTGGCCCAAACCCTCCCCGCGACCGGCACCCCATGCCATTCCCAAACCCAGGTTGTCAGCGTGTGGTGTCCAGTGCCCCAGCGCCCACCGGCCGGCTCTGGGATCTTAATTTTGTGTTAGAAAAGCTTACTTTGGGGTGGGGCGGGGCGCTGAGGAGCCTGAGCTAACAGCACATTTCTACAGCTCCGTCCTGATCCATTAAAAAACTATTTAAAACACCTACTTCTGAGATATTGAAAAGTCTTTTACTTTGTCCATTGGAAAGAGCGACCTCGTCTTAAGGGAAATGGGCAACCCTAAAAAAGAAAAAGCCGCTGGAGGGACTGAAAAATGAAGGGAGCCAGTGGGGTCTCATACTCTGGAACAACACTACAGGCCGAAGCTGATACTGGACCCACGGAGACAATGGCGTCTTTAGGCCATAAACTGCAGTTCCTGATAACATCAGTCGCTACCTTAAACCAAAAGGTAGACGACTTCAATGGCAGAGTTCTAATCCTGGAAAATGCTGTTGATGGGTTAAAAGGAGAAGTTCAAGAGACCCGAAAGCAAGTAGAAAACAACTGCTCTGCAACGGCCCTCATGGTCGAAGAAACTCGGCATCTACGGGCCAGGTTAGAGACTCTAGGGAACCAGGCCTGTTCAGGGAACATTCGTGTTCTGGGTCTCCCAGAAAGTATCGAGGGAGACAACCCAATAATGTTTATGTATGAATGGCTCTCCAAAAAACTACTCCTAGAAGGAGACGACATTACCTGGGATATCCAGAAGATTATAGTTACCCCAAGGGGCAGATTGCAGAGTTTGGATGAATCACGTACGCTGATGGTGGTGACCTCCAGAGTGGGGACTTGAGATCGTATCTTGAGATGTGCCCACCCAGTCAGCCCCCTGAGGCAAGACAGCTGTCAGGTCTACATTTTCCCAGATGTCAGCTATGCAACAAGGCAAAGGAGGAAGAGATTTGATGGGGTGCGGCAGTCGTTGCGGGAAGTTGGGATTCCCCACACAATAATTTTTCCAGCAAGGCTCCGGATCACGTACCAGGGGAAGGTTTACTTATTTACAGATCCCACAGAGGCTGGTAAGTGGGCTGGCAGGTTGGTGGCAGCTTCCAAAAACCGAATGGAAGACACAGAGGAGGTTGAAGATTTAGGGAACACTTGAAAAAGTAACTGGACTTAAAAGTAGGACTATACATACTCCCTAAAGTGCTGTAATCTAAGAGTTTGGGCCTCTTGTGGCTCTTTGCTTTGCATAATTAAAGGGTTTTAAAACAGGACAAAGGTCGCTCTATATTTGCACAACTTTGTTGTTTCTTTGCTTGTCTGTTTTGTGGGGGCTACTCTCTGTAAGTGGGTGATGTGTAAATTTTATACCGTTTATCTTTAAATAGGCTGTTCTGATGGATCAAGGAAAGAGGTACTTAATTTCCATATTAAGCTGAAAGATATTGCTGCTGTAGAACCTTATTTTTGCATAGGTTTAACTTGGGTGTACACATGGCGACGTTGTCTCTGTAAGAGACATGTTTCCTATATAGGACAGACATTGCTGGACAAACCCTTCATTTTGAATTAGCCATGTTGCTCTTGGGCTCTCAGCATAGCAATTGTTGTTCTGTTATTTCCATTTAAGCATCTAGTTACCCCTCTTGTACCTTTATATAGTGAATGCATTGTTATATTTTATCCTATTTGATTAAGGGAAAATTTGTCCCAGTTGGAATTATGTTTACTATATGTAATCTCATGCTGTCATGAAGAATGATAAAATGAAAAAAAGTTTAAAACACAAAAAAAAGAAAAGCTCACTTTGCCCCCTTTTGAACCAGCAGCAAGTTGTGATGTGTGTTTTTTAGTGTGGAAAACACTCTTTTTAGTTGCTATCACTTTGGTTCGAAGTGTTTCAGAGCTTCAGGCTCTAGTTTGTAGAGAGCCTCATTTAATTTTCCACAGACACCTGGTGGCTCTGTGGACTAATCCGTCCTTTCTTCCGAAAGTGGTTTTGAAATTGACCCTTAACCAGAATGTAGAACTGCCGGTGTTCTTCCCAGAACACTCCCAACTGTGGGGAATATCTCCTGAACACCCTTGATGTGCCCAGGATTTTGAGATATGTCTCAAGGACTAAAGAGGTTCGCATATCGAATCATCTCTTTGTAGGCCTTTGCTCCCAAATGCCAGGGCAAGACTATCACAAAACAGACTTTGTCAAGGTGACTGGCAAATTGCATACACTACATTTACCAGAAGTATGAGAAGCCCCTTCCGGGGACGGTTAAGGGCCACTCTACTAGGGGTGTGGCCACTTCCACTGCTTTTTTCACAAGTGTGTCTACTGCGGACATCTGTGCAGTGGCCACTTGGTCCCCTGTCCACATCTTCACTAAACATTACCATCTGGGCATTGCCTCTAGACGTAGAGCTGGCTTCAGCTTTGCGGTCTTGCAAGGTCTTCTGTCTTGAATGACTTTCAGTTGGCACACATTTTCCTCCTCCTGGATCCTTGTCTCTGACTCCTCTTTTTTTGTTTGACTGGTTGGTATTCGGTCCCATCTGTGAAGACCTACTGCAGGAGCCCTCTTGAAGTAAGATATAGCAATTACGTAAGATCTTATTGTAACAGTTGATCTTTGAGAGAAGTTCCTGCAGTAGGTCTAGATTTCCCCACCAACCTTCCTCCAGCTCCTGTGTTTTTTTTTCTCTTTATTCCCTTCCCAGGACTTTGTCTCATCCAGGGCATGAGGTCCCAGGAGTTTCCACTCCTTTTTTCTGCTCCATGTTTAGAGGTCTCCGATGGAAGAACTGGAAGGTGGGCGGGGGACCGCCCCTTTTATAGTCACGCTGCCGTCTGTCACCTGACACTGAGGGTGGTCCCCGACAATGATTGTTAGCTACAAATTTGCTGTGCGGTCCTGACGCCAGGGGGCACAATCCTATCTGTGAAGACCTACTGCAGGAACCTCTCAAAGATCTACTGTTACGGTAAGATCTTGCGTAACTGCTATTTTTGGATGGTCTCTCTGCAAAATCTGATTCCTCTATTGCAAACAGGGAACTGGATTTGCTCCTCTTGGATAGGAAGGTTGCATATATTCATATCAAGATCTGGCAGCATCGCAGAAAATATCTGAGGTCTGTCTTGGAAGGGAAACACTTCCAGTTCAGAGATTTTAGCTTGTTCCTGCTCTCCCCACCCTTGCCACCAAAAAGTAAGTGGCTTCTAGTTCCTGGAACCAGCGGCTAGAGGGGATGAAGCTGACCTGCTTGACACTTGGGTGACATGGGTTGGGCTCCAGGTGGACTGTCATCCAGCATGCTAGAGGTGTTTCTGGGGATGTGGATAAGGTTCTCTCATCCACACTGTTGGCATTCTGTCTTCATGAGGCTGATTTGCCAGTGTCTCTTTATTAACAGACTCTCCTCCCACCACCTGGGCAGTACATCTTTTGGCTCCGCCCCGTGATGTCAGATCTTTCTTTCCACTTGAAAAGTCAGGTAGTCTCCTTCACAGCTGTGTGTGTAGTGTAGACTCACAACTTGGACACCCAGGCTGCATAGGGCACAGCCAGAATTCCTCCAACTACAGTGTCATGCCATTATGTTATGTTTAGGCCTTAGGAAGACAGTACCTTCCTGGGAGACCTCTGCTCATGACCTCTCAGGCTGTGTGTGTGAACCTGGGTTGCCAACATGCCAGTGTGAAGTCTTAGTGCTCAGTGCCCTAGAAACATTAATACTTGGGGCAGATAAAAGCATTGCAGCCCATCCAGTGTTCCCAGAAACCTACTAAACATTGTGAATTGTCACAAGCAGATGTTCCCCTCCTCCCCCCCACTTTCCATGTGCTTGTCCCACCACCTTTTGTACCCTCCCCCCACTGTTTCAAAACATATAACCACCTCAGGGAGCTTGTTCCATTATTCTATCATTCTTTCCTAAAAAGTGTTTTTCTGACATCCTTTCTGAACCATGCTGCCAGTTTCATAGAGTTTTCCTTGTGCCTGTGTTTCTAGTTGATGTGAACAGCTCCCTGCTGTTTACTCTGTTTATCTCGTAGAAGTCCTTGAACTTTTCTGTCATTCTCCCCTCCTGTCCTCCAACATGTTGTGGTCCCCAAACCGCTGCCCAGAATGACTGACTTCCCCTTCTGTCCATGGATTATTTTAGTTGCCCTCCTCTACACCAACTCCAGCCCCCTCTGTCTTTCTTCACATGTGGGTTCCAGAACTGCCCTTTGCCCTGCCAGCAACCCTTGAACACTGTGTGAATGCTTTAAGTTATTTTTTTTTTTTTTTTTTATTAGTTTCAAGAAAAAACTTCACATACATGATCCACAGTGCATATGCATCGATACAAGCTTACAGCATGACTTAACCTTCGGATTCACAGCAGGAGAGACCAAACAGTGCAGCCATTCAGCCATCACCATTTGAAGGCAGGATATATCTGTCTAGAAAGGAGAGGTTCCCACAATTCTGTATGCACAGGCAAATAAAAAAAAAGCCACAGCATCCCACGTACTTACATTCCCTCCGCCCACTATCCTTTACATCACCATCTAGTCAGTAAAGGGGTAAGATATGCAAAAGTCCATAGTAAAGTTAGCTATTGGTTTCTTTGCCTTAATGGACCTCCTTTGTTCTGAAATCTTGATCTTACTTTGAGGAGAAGCTCTTGCAGCAGGTTCCACAATGAGGACTGATGCCACCTGGCGGCAGTTCCGGAAACTTTTTCTCTAGCAATATCAACGTGGCAACGCCCCTCGCTGGTGTCTGCTCCACCCCCGATGTCGCCCTATAAAAGGGAGGAGTTCCCCTCATGCTCAAGTTCTTTCCCGCCGTACAGTCAGGGTTAGTTCGCTTGGTTATGGCTCAGTACTGATCGCTTCTTCTCCACCTAAAATTTGTTTTTTTCTGTTGATAGTTTTTATGTCCTCTTCTCACTTTAGTAAGTGCGTTTGTGGGCGACAGAGTCCCGTTAAGGACAGCCATTCTTTGTATCTCTACTGTCTGGGGCCCGATCATGACACCGGTGCCTGCTCGTACTGTCAGGCCTTCAATTCACGGATGCGGATCCGGTGTCAGAAATCGCTCGCGGCCTGCCTCACTGAGAGGCGAAACTTGCTGCCGTGCAGCACCTCCCTCGGGGGGAATCTGATCCACCACCTTCCCACAAGACTCCACAAGCACAGCGAACGGGACAGAAGAAGGTCGCTTTAAGCATAGATCTTCGGGTCGAATCCGGGTCATTTGGGCATGAAGCACGCTTCACGGTCCTTAAACCCTCCTCTGCCTCAAAATATTCTGGATTGACCCTCCACCCACTGAAGGGTCACCAGCCCACCAAGAAATCGACTGCCTAGGTAAGGGCTTCTCCCGCTCGGCCTCTTCTTCGAAGGCCGACCTCCAGTAGTTGAGCAAGGCCTCTGGGTCTTCAGGCAGCAGGGCCTCCTCTGGCTTCTTACTGGCACTCGGCCAAGAAATACGTTGGCCACAAAGCCGACCGTCCTAAGGCTCATGCCTCGCATGGATGTCCATTGATGCCTAAAGAAAAGCGGACGCCAGACCCTCGTCCGCCAGTGGCCGTCCTGGCTCCCGTGCCACTGGCGATTTATACTGTCGCCGGTTGTAGTTTGCCCTACTCCGGTCACCCCGGCATTACCCGACGTCCACTCCGATACTTCTTCTCCCCGTTCGCTGATTTGGCTGTCGCCGGATACCAGTGATGGTGGCGCTGACGCCGGCCCGACGTTCCCCCCTTCGGCCAGCGCTGGTTGATAAGGGTGCAGATCTGACGCCAGTACCCCCTGACGATGGTACCGGCGCGGGTTCAGGCTTGGGTGCTTCTTCACCTCCTGCTCCAGGTTCACAGAAGTTGAACCTCTCCCAGGTGAAGGAGTTGTTTTTCCACTGGTGGGATACTGTTAAAAAAAGACCTTCCAGCGGGCGCACCCCCTCCCACGCCGGTACCGGTTCCAGACCCAAAAAATGTTGAACCGGACGGCGGGGCGGATGAGGAGCCCCCTCCTAAGAAGCACACTAAAAAGTCTAGGAGGCATAGGTCTCATAGTTCCTCCCGCTCACCCTCGACATCACCGGATAGGAGATGCAAGAAGAAGAGGTGCAGCCATTCACCCTCTTCCACTCCGGACTCCTACGTAGACTCAGAGTCTTAATCTTCTGATGCCTACTCGGAGCCAGACCTGGGGGACACAGAGGGTCTTCCCATATCCCCTCCTGATGACCCTAGCTTCATGGAGTTTATGAGGCACATCCAGGCCAACATGTGTTCGGACACTGAGGCCCTGGACCCTGAGCGATTGCCGCTGGCTAGATACCTCCGCCTAAAAGATCCCAAGCCGGTGGTCATCCCTCCCATGGTCGACTCCTCCCAGGATGTCACCCGCGCCCTCATTTATCCACTGACATGCCAAAGAAGGCTTATCGGCTCTACCGGGCACCTTCATACCATCCATTTCTTGCTGAACCACCTGCTGCGGACTCTGTGGTGATTTCAGCGTCTCACGATCGTTCGCAGAGGTCCAAACGCCTGAGCACCCAGCCACCTGATCGTGAATCTAAGCAGCTGGATTCTGTGGGCCGAAAGGTGTACTCTGCTGCCACCTGCAGTATCAGGAGCTTGAACTTCCTGACACACATGGTCCAATTTCAGAACGCCCTTTGGGAACAAAGATTGGACATCGTGCAGAGCATGCCTGTTTGCCCTCAGCAGGCAGAGCTGGCCAAGCTGTTTCAGACTGGAACAGACGTGGGTACCCATGTTCTGTGCTCGGCCTATGACTCTGCAGACACCTCTTCTAGGGTGGCCGCCACTGGCATTTGCCTCCGATGCCATGCTTGGCTTTGGGTCTCAGGGTTCGATCCAGATGTGCAGACCAACATTCTGGATGCTCCCTTTAAAGGCTCCGTGCTCTTTGGTGATGACACGGAGTGCGTTATCAGCAGGCTGCAGGACTCCGGTAGGGCTGTCCGATCCGTGCAGACCCATTCTGGACCTCAGCGATCTAAACCAGTGGGTCTCTTACAAGAGATTCAGGATGGTTTCCCCTCCCACTCATATAGGTGGGAGACTGGCTGGCTTCTCTGAACATGCAGGATGCCTAACCTGCATATCCCTATCGCCAGGAGTCATCGAAGATTTCTAAGGTTCCGGTCTCTCTTCACCACCCAGGGTCTTTACCAAGTGCCTGGTTGTCGTGGCCGAGGCACTTCGAAGGCGGGCCACTTTGTGCTCCCTTACTTGGACGACTGGCTTCTCCTGGCTCCTTCCAGGTCTCACCTGTCTGAAACTTATCAAGGATTCCATCTCGCTCTTCCGGAGTCTAGGAATCACAATCAACAGGGACAAGTCTCATTTGATCCCAACCCAGATTCTCCAGTTCATTGGAGCTCTTCTGGATACCACTCTTTGGAAGGTTTTTCTTCCCTCCGACAGAGCGAATCGTATTCAGGTCTTCGCGTCCCAGATCTCTTCAGCCTGAAGGGTGCTGGCGCGGCTCCTTCTCAGGCTGTTGGGGCATATGGCCGCAGCCATAGTCTTAGTTCCTCTGGCACGCCTGCACATGAGGACCATTCAGTGGTCCTTGAGAGTCCAGTGGGATCAGACAGTCTGGATGCCTCGATCATGATTTCCGAGCCAGTCCACTGAGAGCTTTACTGGTGGATGTCGTCCAAAAATTTGCTGGTGGGCATCCCCTTCCAATCAAGGGCACCTTCCCAGACTCTAACCACGGACGCCTCATCCCAGGGGTGGGGCGCTCACTTGATGACTCACCGTACCCAGGGTTCCTGGTCCTCCATAGAAGTAGATCTGCATATCAACGTCCCGGAAATGAGTGGTGCTTTACGTCCTTCAAGCCTTGGCCTTGGTCCTAGCGCCAGACTATCTCTTGGTGCAGACAGACAACACTTCGGTGATGTTCTACATCAACATGCAGGGCGGCACACATTCTTACCCCCTTTGCAGGGAAGCCATATGAGTGCGGGATTGGGCCCTTGAGTGCCATCTGTTTCTGACAGCAGTGCATGTTCCCGGGCTACAAAATGTGTTAGCCGACACACTCAGCAGGACAAAATCGCAAGCCCACGAATGGGAGTTGCTCCAAGAGGTTGCAGATCACATCTTCGGCCTGTGGGGGATGCCAGAAGTGGACCTTTTTGGATCACGATTCAACGCAAAACTACCCAGTTTTTGCTCGCTAGGTACATAGTCTGCAGCTTTTTGGCAAGACGCATTGTCCCTCTGTTGGAGTGGGAGGTTTCTATATGCCTTCCCTCCGTTTCCGCTCTTACAGAAGGTCCTTCTCAAGGCTCAGTCGGAACCTTCCACTGTTATCCTGATCGCTCCGCTACGGCCACATCAAATCTGGTTTCCCTTACTACAGTATCTAGCGGTAGAGTCACCAATGCCTCTCCTTATCTCTTCTCACCTCCTGTCGCAGGACAGGGGGTCCCTGTTACACCCGAACCTGTGTTCCCTTCACCTGCATGCCTGTCTCCTCAGAATCTAGCTAAGGTCTTGTTTGGTGTGTCTGATCAGGTCGCTCAAGTGTTAGTTGAGGCTCAGAAACCTGCCACCAGGGCCAGTTACGCTATGAAGTGGAAACACTTTTGTATTTGGGCCACAGCCAAAAGAGTGGATCCTTTGGTCTGTCCAGTTAATACTGTATTACAATATCTGCTTTCTCTTTCCGAGAAAGGTCTCAGTTATTCCTCCATCAAGGTGCACCTGGCCGCCATCTCCGCTTACCATTTCTCTGTGTCTGGTAAGACGGTGGCTCAGATGGAGGTTTCCAAGGCGTTTTTACGTGGTATTCTTCACATCAGACCTCCCATCAGGGATCTGGTTGCTCCTTGGGATCTCCTGTTCGTCCTGGAGAAGCTTGCTCTTCCTCCCTTTGAACCGGCCATGGAGTCCAAGCTCCATTTCCTTTCTTGGAAAACTTTATTTTTGGTAGCTGTTACTTTGGCGAGGCGCATTTCAGAGCTTCAGGCCCTCGTGTGTAAAGAGCCTTACCTTGTTTTCCACAAGGACAAGGTTGATCTCCACACTAATACGAAGTTCCTACCGAAAGTTGTTTCGGAGCCCACTCTGAATCAATCTGATCAGCTCTCTGCTTATTACCCGGAACATTCAAAGAGGGGGAGGCCCTGCTTCATTTCTTGGATGTCCACAGGACCCTCTGATGCTACCTAGCTAGAACCAAGGGGGACAGGAAGTCTGATCAGCTTTTCGTGTCCTTTGCCCAACGGTCCGTAGATCACTGCCCGGTCACCAAGCAGACGCTCTTGTGCTGGTTGGCTCATTGCATCTCTTTCTGTTATGACAAGCACAACAGTTCGACACCGTGGCCGGTCACAGCTCATTCAACTAGAGCTATCGCTGCTTCTTTTGCAGCACTAAAGAGGGTACTGACAGCGGATATTTGTGCTGCCACTACCTGGAATTCAGTTCATACCTTCGTCTGGCATTACAGCCTCAACATCACTTCCAGATACAGAGCATGGTTTGGCCTCGCAGTTCTGCAAGGCCTGGTTTCCTGAGGAATCTTTCCTTGCTGTTTCCCCCTCCCATGGATTGTTATATGTTTATACTGCTTGGGACTCTGTCCTCATTTTGGAACTTACTGCAAGAGCTTCTCCTCGAAGTAAGATAGTACAGTTACGTAAGAACTTACCATAACAGTAGATCTTCCAGAGAAGCTCTTGCAGCAGGTATATTTCCCACCCTCCTTCCCCAGGGATCAGGCCCTGTTCAGGCCTTTTTTTTCCCCCTCTCTCTGAGGGGTTGTCCATTGACAATCATAATTCTGACCATTGCCTGTCGTCATCTTGCCTGACGGGGAATGTACAAGAACTGGAGCACGTGGGGAACTCCTCCCTTATATAGGGTGACGGTGGTGGAGCCAGCGCCAGCAAGGGGACCTTCCCACGTCTGTATTGCTAGAGGAAAAAGTTGCTGGAACCGCCGTCAGGTGGCATCAGTCCTCATTGTGGAACCTGCTGCAAGAGCTTCTCTCGAAGATCTATTGTTACAGTAAGTTCTTATGTAACTGTACTTTTTGTATTAACAATCAGCTTCCTAGCCTGAGCAGGGTCCCCATAAAAGTGCACCTTTCCAGGGAATGTTATTTTCAGCTTCCTGGGGTATTGGAATGAGTGTGATATCCACAGCTTCTGAAGAGTTGAACAAAATTGAGTTAAATGGTTAAAACAACATGAAGTCTTGCTGTATTCTGACTATAAGCAGTTAGCCCCAGCACTTAAACTGCTCCGGAGAGTAAAGGGGTAACTCTATGCAAAGGCATAGAACGTTGAGCTTGAGCTTGGTTTTCAAACCTCTGTCTGTGGTACTCTGAAGTGTAACTGTCAGATTTCTTACTCTGCCTAACTGTGAAGTCGCTCCGGAAATCCTTCCTGCGCTTCGGTTCAGTAAAAGTTCTAATCAGTCAGTTTTTTTAAACCGTTACTTCTGCAATTTCGGTATTATTACCTCTGTCTCGATACCAGTAAGTGGTAGTAGTAGGTAGTGGTTATTTTAGTGTGTGTTTGTTTTTTTGTTAGAAATTGTTTTAACTTCTGTTCTTTGCTGGTCGGTCCGGTTTAGAACCAAAACCTGTTTTGATTTGTGTATTGCTATATTTGTGTGTGGTTTTCCGGTGCTTATCAGTTCCTAAAAAATCCGATAATTTTAGGATTTTTTTTTAACCGACCCGTGACACGGTTGGAACCGATAAGTTGGTAGTCGCCCAACTTAACCGCCGTATAGGGTGCTTTTCATATTTAACGCATGTCTGAGAAACCCAAAAAGAAAACCGGACCCTCTGGGTTTCAGCACTGTAGCGAGTGTAAGGAGGCCTTTGCTAAGGCCGACCCTCACCTTGTCTGTGTGTACTGTCTTGGGTTTGACCATCTCGAAGACTGCCAGATCTGCAAGAACTTTCCCAAAGCCACTCTGGAAAAACGTTTGAGTAGGCTCAGGGAGAGGGAGGCCGAGAAGTCCGCTGACCCGGATGGCCAGCCTGGTTCGGTTGTGACCGAACCTGAGGAGGTGCCCACTGACCTGGGCGATACCTCCTCGGGCAAATGGAGAGCCGATTCTGCGGAATAGTTTCCAACTAAGAGAAAAAGAAAGTCAGCCGGTTCAGTTCTGACTTCCCATGGTCTGACCGCTGAGGAGATAGTAAAAGTGATTTCCACAGTCAGTCACTTTGCCCGGTTCTGACCGAACCGGTATCTGTTCAGAGCCGATCGGTTCGGTCAGAAATAGCTGCTTCAGACATAGATCCTGAGGCATTCTATGAGGGCGATTGGGAGGAGGAGGAGGATGAAGAGTGTGAAGAAGAGGGTGAAGGCCTACATGAGCCAGTAGAGCCTCACATCTCCCCAGATAGGCCTTCTCAGACTTCTCCTCCCAGGCTTTTTGAGTCCCCTTCCCAGTTCTTGTTTTACAAAGTCGCTGAGACTCTTCAGCTTCCTTTGGAAGAGGCTGAACATGATCAGGAAGAACCTGACTACTTGGAAATGATAGATGTACCAGAGTCAAAAAGGGTGTCTGTCCCCTTACACAAATCCTTGGAGAAGCAGACACAAAAAAGTTTACAGTTTCCTACATCCATTTCTCCTGTGGAAAAAAGAATGGACAGGAGGTATACTTCGTCAGGTCCTGGGACGGCATTCCTTACTAATCACAGCAGCCAGGTTGGGGTAGTACAAGCTGCAGCCTGTGACAAGGCTAATATTCCCCTGGCATCTCACCCGCCAGAAAAGGATTCCAGGAAAGTGGATGCCATGGCAAAAAAACAGTACTTGGCATCCTCTTTGGGACTCTGACAATCGAACTACATGGCATATACAGCCAGGTACCAGAAATCTATGTAGGATACGGTTCTGGAACTGGCTAGGAATACCCGCTAGCCAAGGAGCTGGAGCAGGTGGCTGCAAATGGTATTGAGGCATCTAAGGTGCAATTCCATGCTGCTGTAGACTCAAATGATGTTCATTCCAGGGTCATGGCTACATCTTATCTCCTTGAGATTTTCTTGGCTTAGGTGTACCATCCTCTCACAGGCTACCCAGGCTAAGGCCATGGATTTTCCTGTAATTGGTAATTCTCTTTTTGGGGATCAAACAGAGAATTACATGAAAAAGATGGATGAATACAGGACCACCTATAGGAGTGCTGCAGCCAAAGAAAAACTGACCACTCCTCAGAGGCAGCAGTTTAGGGGCAGGGGCAGGCCTTTACACAGACCTTTCTACCAAGCTCAGGCCTCCTCCTCCTCTTTTCAGTAGAGGGGGTTCTTTAGGGGAAGAGGTAGACGAGGGTGACTAGGACCCCATCATCCACTCAGTCTAAGCCCCCTGCCAAGCGGACACCCTGAGGTGTCAGCCAGGGTTGCCTCCCCAATCCCAGTTGAGGGCAGGCTGGCTCACTACTCTCAGGCCTTGGAGTCTTTTACTTCAGACAAATGAGTCCTGGAAGTAGTGAGCCAGGGACTTGCTCTCAGTTTCAAAAGGTTCCCAAGAATGAGAGCAAGGGCCTTAAGGCCTCCCTCTCCCTTGGAGACAAAGGCCTTAGAGGTGGAAGTCATCTCTCTTCTGATTCTGCAGGCAGTAGAGAAGGTACTTCTTTGTCACAGGGGAAAAGGACTGTATTCCAGATACTTTCTTACCCCAAAAAAGACGGGAGTGGTGACCCATCTTAGATTTCAGGTACCTGAACAAATATTTGACAAAAGCAAAATTCAAAATGGTGACTCTGGGAGCAATTCTTCCCTCTCTGAGACCAGGAGACTGGCTAGCTTCTCTGGATATCAGAGATGCCTACTTCCACTTACCTATCAGACATTCCCACAGAAAGTACCTCTGGTTCGAGTTGCCCTCAGGCCATTACCAATTCAGAGCTATGCCTTTCGGCCTAACATCTGCTCCAAGGGTGTTCACCAAGTGTCTTGCAGTAGTGGTGGCACTCATCAGGAGACGGGGATCCTTCTGTTCCCATACCTGGACGATTGGCTTCTAGTGGGCCAGTTCTCAGACCAAGTCAAGTCAGCCTTGGAGGTCACTCAAAGACTTCTAGAATCCTTGGGCTTCATTCTAAACCTAGGAAAGTCTGTTCTGGAATCAGCCCAACTTCTCACCTTCATAGGGGTGGAAACAGACACTATTCAGGCAAGGGCTTTTCTCCCTCTCTCGAGGGTTCAGTCACTAGTCACCCTGGCTTCCTCTTTTTGTCCTCTAGTTTCTCGTCCAGCCAGACACTTTCTACAGCTGCTGGGCAACACGGCAGCATCCACTTCAGGGGGCAAGGTTTCAGATGAGAGATTCAGTTTCATCTCAGATGTTACTGGTCTCAGAAAAAAGACCATCTTTACAAACTGGTTCCAGTGTCTCAAACTCTAGTCCAGGCCCTCCAATGGTGGCTGGAGGAGGACAATCTTTGAAAGGGTGTCCCATTTATCAGTCAGGCTCCTTCTGTGATTCTCACCACAGATGCCTCCCTACTAGGGTGTGGGGGTCTCACCTGGATCATATTACAGCTCAGGGAACCCGGTCTCACCAGGAGTCTCTTCTACACATAAATCTTCTGGAATTGAGAGCTGTCTTTCTAGCACTTCAGACATTCTCAACTGTTGTTCAAGGGAAAGTGGTGCAGATCCGGACAGACAATACCACAACCGTGTGGCACATCAACAAGCAGGGAGGCACTCTGTCCTTGGCCTTGTGCACAGAGGCCATGAATTATGGTCTCTAGCATATTCCCTTCAGGCTTCCCTGATGGCTGTGCATCTCCCAGGGAAGGGCAGCATTCTAGCAGATGCTCTCAGCAGGATTTCCCAGGGCCACCACGAATGGTCCCTGAACCCTCTAGTTCAAGTCATTTTCAAGAGACGGAACACCCCAGAGAGGGATCTGTTTGCAGACCCGGACAATCATCAACATCCTCTTTATTGTTGCAGACCACCTCTTCTGGGCCCTGTCCCTCAGTATGCTCTTCTACTAAACTGGACCAGCAGGTTTCTGTATGCATTTCTTCCTTTTCCGCTGATATTCAGGGTCCTGATCAAGATCAGATCTCAACCTTGCAGGGTGTTTCTGGTGGCTCCAGATTAGGCCAGACTGCCTTGGTATCCTCTACTGTTGTTACTATCAGTAACAATGCCTTTGTGTCTTCCCAGACAATACAATCTCCTCACCTCCTCCCAGGGGAGGATTCTGTATCCCAACCTTCAGACTCTGAGGCGTAAAGCCTGGCTCTTGAAGAGCTAGAATATGCAAGCTTGCATCTTTCCCAATCAGTCCTGGATATTTTAAAGGTTAGCAGGAAACCTGCTACTAGAAAGACTTGCTATTCCAAATGGAAAATATTTGGGTTTTGGTGTTCACAAAAGCATGTCAAGCCAGAGCTGGCTGATATTGCCACTGTTTTGCACTATTTGGTGCATCTTAACAGTTTAGACCTCTGGCCTACTACTCTCAAGGTGCATTTGGCAGCTGTGTCTGCCTTCCTTTCTGTTGGTAAGGGCTCTTCTCTAGCTTCTCATCCAGTTTTCAAGAATTTTTTCCAAGGTTTGGTACATGTCAGTCCTCCCTTTAGGGAGCCTATCCCTGGATCTGAATATTTGTATAGCACAGCTTGTGCAGCCCCATTTTGAGCCTTTATCCTCAGCTGAGCTGAAATACTTGACTTGGAAAACTGTTTTCCTGGTAGACATTACCTCTGCCAGGAGAATCAGTGAATTACAGGCTTGATCAGTGGAACCTAATTTCATTTCATAGGGATAAGGTGGTCCTTCGCACGGATAGAAAGTTTCTTCCCAAGGTGGTGTCATACTTTCATTTGAACCAGTCTGTCATTGCCTGTGTTTTTCACTGATCATTCTTCCTCTGGGGAGAGAATGTTACACAGTCTTGATGTAAAGAGGGCTCTTAGTTACTATATTGAGCATACTAAGGCCCATATGAATGACTGTTCTCTGTTGTTTCTCACTTATGGAGAAGTGGGAGAGGGCAAACCTGCTACCAAGAGAACAGTTGCCAGATGGATTGTCTCCTGTATTCAGTTCTGCTATTCACAGCTTGGGAAGGAACCTTCCTTAGGCCTGAAGGCTCATTCTACCAGAGGTACAACTGCTTTGGCCACAGCTGCTAGAAATATACCTTTAGTGGACATCTGCAAAGCAGCCACCTAGAAATCTGTTCACACTTTTAGCAAGCATTACTCTTCGGACATTCAGTCACGAAGTGATGCTAGGTTTGGCACAGCTGTGCTGCAGAGCTTGTTCCCAGAATAGGTTCTGTAACTCCCTCCTCCAAGGGGGTACTGCTTGGTAGTCTGCATATAGTCAGAATACAGCAAGACTTAATGTTGTTGGAAAAAAAAATTACTCACCATAGTAATGCTGTATCTTCTAATAGAGTCTTGCTGTATTCTGACCTCCCTGCCTCTCCCCTCCTGGAACCAAGTAGTTTTGGGATGTGGTGGAGCAGGCACAGGGCTGCACCCCAGAGGTGTACTGGACTTGCCTCCATATTTTAGGGGGTTTCTTCTAGTTTTTTATTATTAAAGTGTTTGGGTAATTCATTACCTTCTGTATTCTTTTGGGGGGGTTCTCAACTTGAGTTTTCTGACCCTAAAAACCTTGTTTTGCTATTTGGCACAACATTTTGGAAATAATTTCTACCTTTGAGGTAGTTAGTTTAGTGTTCGTAAGAATCTGACGGTCACACTTCAGAGTACCACAGACAGATGTCTGAAAACTGCGCTGGAGCTCAATGTTCTATGCCTTTGCATAGAATTAATCCTTTACTCTCCGGAGCAGTTCAAGTGCTGGGGCTAGCTGCTTATAGTCGGAATACAGCAAGACTCCATTAGAAGAAACAACATTACTGTGGTGAGTAATTTTTTCTTTTCTCTCATCCCGGGTGGCATGACTCAGATCCGGGGACAAGGAGACCCTTTCAGAATCTTGTAATACATTCGTTCCCAACCTCCAAGCGACTTTTAAAAATCCCATCTCTGACCACACTACATTTAGTTTCTGCACAGAGTCTGGGGGAGCACAGCCAGTTAGACTTTGTGTTGGGCTGTTATCCAATACAGTTAGTGATCCTTGGAGCCTGCGCCAACTGTAAACTCTTTTGCAGACACTTTATCACATAGCCTTCCATCTCATACACCTCCATGGTTTTGGGAAGATCCAGCACCCTAATACTCTGTGATCTGACCCGGTTTTCAGTATTTTTCTGGTGATATTTGAGAAAGCGTTTTTTCTTTATCATACCTGCATGTCTGCATTTGCTTTCTGTTGCACAACAAGCACTTTTCACTTCTGTAATGGTTGTTGACAACTGCATCTCACAAGTTGCAAGTCTGTTTTGAAAGTCACTTTTTTATCAAACAGTTCCACTTTTTTGTCAGGTGCCTTAGTGGCTTGCAGTACCTCTGCCAAAGGCAGGTCAGAATCTTTTCATATGCTTGCTTTGGATTGGTTTTCATGGCCTGCTGTCCCCGCTGATCTTGGCCGTCATGATCCTTTTTTTCAGTCTAGTCCCATCACCTGGCTATCTTAAATTGGCGCATCACTTGGGGAAATAATCCCAGTCCAGCACAAAGAATGAAAAAAAGAAAAAAAAAGCTACATCTATGACTTTAAACAACTTTAAAGCATATCATCCTAATGGACTTCAGCATAAACTGGGTGGCTGATTCTGGTCCCCCCCCCACCCTATCCCCAGATCTTGGCTCAGAATCAAGCCTTTAATTTGAGCCAGTTGATTTTCTCTCACTTGCTTTAACTTCAGATCTTCCAGCCAGAACACAGTAGACTGGGTGCTGGTTTTTCACCCATAAAGAATCCTGGTTCCAGGCACACTGCCTGACATATTCATTGATCACTGCATGATGTGTTTTGTGAGGAACTTTAAGGCCACTAAAGCACTCCTGACAGGCTGCCTGCTTCCAGGAAAGGCTTGTGTGCAGTGACTCTGATTCATCCAGATTCTGGAAGAAAACAGATAGTCTTCTTAGCGCCTCAATATATACTGGTGGGTCCCACTCTAACCATGGGATCTCTGCTTTCTGCTGAGGAGCTAAATTTGCATTTCACCGAAACTGCTGCATTTCTGCGTGCTTGTTCCAGGGCATGGAGGTTGTTTTTTTTTTTTTGGTGAGAGACATTGTCCCTCTCCTGGAAAGGGAGGTTCCTTTATGCCTTTCCTCAGATTCCTCTTATTCAGAGGGTTCTACTCAAATTGCGGGCGGAGCATGTCACCCTAATACTAATGGCTGCCTTTTGGTCTCACCAGATTTGGTTTCCGCTTCTACAGCATCTGGCAGTAGTGCTTTCTGTTCAGCTCTGCCTTTGTCGGGGCCTGCTGTCACAGGCTCAGGAGTTCTTGGTCCATCCAGACCTGCAGTCTCTGCATCTGCATACCCAGCTGCTAAAGACATATAGAATCTAGAATAGAAGACGTATCCATTGTCCATTTTGGGTTTGCCCCCAAGTGGCTGATATCTTGCCTGTGCTTAGAAAGCCTTCTACTAGACACGTATATTCTTTGAAATGGAAGCACTTCATCATGCGGTGTGCCTCCCATTTAGTGGACCCATTTACGTGTCTTGCAGATAACTGTATTGGACTACTTCTGTTTGCTGTCTGACTCCGGTCTCGAGTATTTATGCATTAAGGTATACTTGGCATCTGTTTCGGCCTTCCATGCTCTTATTGATGGGCATACAGTGGCACAACTGGAGATGTTCTGTATGTTTTTGAAGGGTATTCTGCACAAGTGTCCTCCAATTTGTAAACTAGTTCTGCCTTGGGACCTGAATGTCGTACTTGAGAAATTGACTCTGGCTCTGTTTGAGCCTTCTACTACCTGTGAGATGCATTTCCTTTCATGATTAATGCAGTTTTTGGTTGCCATGACTTCTGCTTGTAGGATTTTCAAGCTTCATGCACTCGGGCATGAGCCTTCTTATTTTTATCTTCCACAAGGACAGGGTGTTTTTGTGGACCAGGCCTTATTTTCGACCCAAGGCAGTGTCTGATTTTACATTAAATCAGACCATGCACCTTCCTGTGCATTTTTCTGAGCATGCTAACAAGGGAAAGGCATTGCTGTATACACTTTATGTACACAAAACACTGTGTTTCTATCTTGATTGCAATAACGACTGCAGGGTGCCTTTGTCTAAACTATGCCTGTCCAAATGGCTGGCTAACTGTATTGAAGTTTGTTGCAAGACGTATGGTAAGGAAGTTACCAGTGCTGTGTGTGGTCACTCAGCACATGGTATGGTCACTTTTGTTGCCTGTTTTCATAATGTTTCTGCTGCTGACGTATGTGCTGCTGCCACATACAGCACTGTGCATACTTTTACTAATCACTACAGTCTAGATATCCTGGCTTTGGTCTTGTCATGTTGCAAGGCCTTCTGTCCTAATTGCATGTCAAACTTTGCATCCTCCCTGGCTGCCTTGTGTATTGTTTGAGAATCCTTCCTAAGTTGTGGACTATTTGGAGGAGACATCCTCGATTACTCACCTTAACAGTAGATATTTAAGAGAATCTCCATTGGGCCATAGCGCACTCACCCTCCTCCTCGCTTTCTGAGGTATCACCTGCCAGGTTTGTCCACTGCCTTGTCAGGGGACATCCATAAGTGCATTATAGTAACTGTTTTCCCTTTTTTCCCCCATAGGGAAACCGTGGAGTAATTTACTGTAATAAAGGAGCGTTTTATTACGACAAACATCACAGTTTCCTCATTCTGCGCATGCACCATTACGAGTTCCGCTTCACTTCTCTTGTTTCTCGCTGGCCGAATGGCTATCCAACGTGGAACCGCTGCACAGAGTTGGCGGTAAGTAAATAAAAAAATAAAAATGTAGTACAAGTACCTTTTGGCTGCAAACAAAAATACATTTTTAAATAAAGAATAGTATGGCAACTGCTGCTGTGTGCTCTGACCTAACCAGACCGCGGCCACACAGCAACATTTTATTTTTTATAGTTGATGTGGCCTTTGGCGCCGCCCACGGGGACGATGCATTGTGTGGCGCTCGTGGGTTGGCCATGAATGACCGTTGGATCCTCCTCCACCTCAGTTCTGCTTCTCCCGCTGTTGAGAGAGCACCTCACTCGAGAGTTCTCTATGCGGCCTAGTTGACGTAGACGCCTCTGAGCCATTTGACGCCATCCTTCATATTTTCCACCACGACTCCGCCTCGGTTCTGCTGCACACTCAATGCTGTTTCCAGACTAGTAAGATCATTCCTTTTTATTAAGCCATGTCAAGTCTTTTCTGGTTTGTTTAAGTTACAGTACGCATCATGCCTGGTCCCCCGGACAAGAAATGGTTGAAGAAAATGGGTCGGCTCCCCCACATGTCTGTGTCCTTGCGGCCAACAGATCTCTGTTACCGGCCAATATGACGTTCGCCTTTCCTGCCTTGGACCTCAACACGATGTTGATTCCTGTGATGCCTACTTCTCAATGGACCACTGAGTTCTGGAGCACTGCACGTTAAAAGTTGGCAGGGCTCCGCCGACTTTTAGGGGGCCTTGTCGGTCCAAGCGCAGGACACTCTGCCCTTACTCCGGGTCCTTTCCACAGCCTACACGGTCCGGTGAAGAGTAGGCATCCTCTTCTTCATGCCTTGCCATAGAGGTGGTTCCTACCCTGGTGCCGGAGGTCCGGTCTGGCTCCGTTTGGTGCCAGGCGCACCACTCTGGCAGTCTCCTCTTCAGAGGTGCAGGCTTCCCCTGTTGCCGGGGTCCACTGCTGCATGTCCACGTGCTGGGCGTTCCTCTGTGCCGCCCAACAGCACTGTTTTAGATCACGGGGCTGTTCGCGGCTCCAGTAATCTGGGCTGCGCCACGAGAGGTGTGGGGTCGGGAGTGGTGCTGTAGCTGGGGGAACCCCCGGGGCCACCGGTCCGGAGCACTTCCTGATCGTCTCCTCTTCGGAGCCAGACAATTCAGAAGCTGATCCGGACTGGAGGCCTGATTCTTCGAAGTCAGAGGGTTTCCCATGGCCTAGCACCCTTGCGCCTCCACACGTGCCCCTCCAGCGGCTCTGGTGACACTAGCTCATGCTAACTGTCCAGCTGATGGCAGTTTGGTGGCTCAGCTGCGGGAGTGGTGATCGGGATCCTGAGTGAGGGGGTGTCTGTCGTCCCCAGTGCCATCCCTCCTCTCAGACTCAAGATTGAGCCCCCCTTTCTATGGCCCCCCTCGGGGGGGGGGGCTCGTCTGAGTTGTGGGGCTCTTTGACACAGGGTGCGAGGAAGAGAGCTTCCTCAGAGTCGACAGGGTTCAGGGAACAGGCCGAAGGACATTGGCACACTCCTGTGGCCCTTTGGGGCTGGGGACTGCCCTTGTGGATCCATGCTGCCCCAGTCCCCTCATAGGGTAGCTCATTGTACAGATTTAAGTCCCGACTGGTTTGTGTTCCTTAACAGGTAGATGAATTTACAGACCTGCGGATTCCCACTCATGCCAGGTTCTCCTGTAGATTCCTCTAGTCCTGGCAGAGACACGTCACATCAGGAGGCGTGCTCGCCCATGCCTCTGTGACCAGCTTTCCTTCTCCCAGGCCACATGGGTCCTCTGAGACCTTTGACCTGGGAACAGTTCGGATCGTGGACCGCGGCTTTCCCACAGTGTCAAGACCGTAGACGAGCAGGTCTTCTGGCTGGTTACCCCTCTGCAGCCAGAATCTGACTCTACAAGTTCCTCGGCTTCCTCGTCTTCCTCCACAGGGGAAGAGGAGCCCCTTTGTCCATCTGTCCTCAGGTGCTGATCAGGCCCAGTATCAGCATTTCCTTTCGAGGCTGGTCAGGGACTTGCACACTTCTCTTTATGCCCGAGACAATACTGAGTGTGCGATGTAATCCTTTTTAGGCAAATACTGGGCACATCACTTGGTGGTCCCATCCTGGCCAGTTCCATTCCGGTCGTACAGCACCTGGCAGCTTCCATATTCCTCAGAACCAGCCCCTGTGGACTGCCGGAGACGGTATTGTGCAACTCAGGGGTCTCCAGGCTCTTTGCCTTATCCATCTTGTGGACTGACTCATCTGGACACCCTTTCCGGGCAGACACACCTGGTCCATGACCAGCCCCCTGATCCTGACTCCAGGGAGTTTGATAAGCTGGGGTGGAGAGTTTTCTCCTCTGCATGGACGAAGCTTGCTATCATTTCACATCAGGCGCACCACGCTGCCTATAACAGGCATCTGTGGGCAGTGCTGGGCCAGGCACTAGCATCGCTGCCCGATTCAGAGGGTACCCGGCAAGCCATAGCCCTATCTGCAACAGGCATGGAGTTGGCAAGGCACCAGTTAAGGGCATCTTACGACACCAGTGAGGTCAGTTCATGGCTTGCGGGGACAGCGATGTGCATTAGGCGGGCAGCATGGCTTCGCCTTTCGAGGTTGTTACCTTTGGCCTGGCGTAGGTTACTGGCCTCCTCCTTTCAGGGGACCCATCTCTTCTCCCGCAGGGTATGACAGGAACTACTGGGGCACCTTTCTTCCCCTAGGGATCAGGGGACCCTGCCTCATCCTGACCAGTCCCAGGTATAACTGGCTAGTAGAGGATCCCTTTCCCCCTCAGTTTTTCCGCTTTGGGGGGGGGTGGAGACTGAGGGATGTTATTCCGTAAGGATTTCTTGCGTCCCCTTTGGGGGAACTCCGTACTCACCCAACAGTGATGAATGGTGAACATTGACACAGGTAACATTTGAAAATTACGTACCTACTGTAATTCTTGATCTTCCTGTGTATCTTCACCATTCATCACTGAATCCCTCCCACGTTACCCTCACAAGGCCTCAGTCCCTGGGCGTACTGCCTCCTGCTCTCGCGCCCCCAAATATAGATTATTTCCTTTCCTCTCTGGCAGGCCGTCAAGAGGCCTCCAGGGGGTGTTGGAGATGGGCGACTGGGGCCCCTTTATGGGGTTTTCATAGGGTGTTCTGGTGGGACCCTCCTTTGTCCTGAACTGCTCAGTGGGGTGCAGCTGTCCCATGAGTTCCAACTCTGTCATCTAGGATGAGAAGGTTCTAGGGCTGGCCATAACTCCCTTACCCCTTGTTTTTTCGTCTCTTACCCACCCCCGTGGAGATGGTATTATTTTTAGGGGTTCCTTCTCTCCCCCCCGCCACTCTCAAAAACCTTGGTTTTCTCCTTACAGTATCTGTGTGGGGGGTTGGATATTCCTCGGGAGTTGGGATCAGGGCAAGGGAGAACCTTACCCATCAGCATTATCTGAATCTTCGGAACCTCCCTTGAGATCATCTCTTTGTGATCTTCTGATCAGCCATTTTATCCTGATGGGGCTTGGCCTCCCTGTCTCATACCGCTGTCCCTCAGACCCCTTCTCTATCTCACTCTCTTTCTCCCTTCCTACCTTTTGTTGTCCAGGGACTGGAGCCTTCTCGGCCCATAACCTCCAGGTCCCTCTCCTCCTTTGTCCTCTGGTCGGCTTATTCTTTTTCAATTGCTCCTTTTGCTTTTGCTGTCTTTTGGGCTCCCTTGCCCCACCCTTATTCCTTCCGTCTCCCTGGCGTGCAGAACTGAGGTGGAGGAGGAGGATCCAACGGTTGTTACTGGCCAACCCACGAGCGACACGCAGTGCATCAGCCTCGCAGGCAGTGCCAGCTCCTCCTTCCAGAAAAAAAGGCAGTATAGTGCAGTGGTCTAAGGCTCTGAGCTGCAAATCTGGTGACATCCAGCAGACCAGACCTGGGTTTGAATCCCACAGCTTCCAGTTGCATACTGTGTGACCCTGAGCAAGTCACTTAACCTCCTTGTGATCCCAGGTCACTCCTGTAAAAAAGCTTTCAGCTTAGTGTGCTATACCTGGTTAAACTAAACAAATAAAAAAAAAAAAAATATATATATATCCCGTTGGGTGCCTGTCTTCAGCCAGCCACCCATCATTGATGAATGGTGAAGACACGAAGGAAGCTCAAGAATTAAGGTAGGTATATAATTTTCATTTATGGTGAGCATCTGTTCTTTGGAAACTCTGGGACTAAGGAGTGGGACGTGTTGTTCATCTCCCAAGGAGGGAGACTGAAGGCTTCCAGTCCCCCCCCCCCCAAAAAAAACTCCCGATGACCTTTGACTGAGTGGCATTGGAATCTGTTGTGAAGGCAACTGTGTGCCTTCACTCCCAGTCAGAGAAAGGGTGCAGCCACAGTGACCCCATTATATTGGTGGGAGCAGGAGAAGCATGGGAGGGGGGCCCGGGGCATAATAAAAAAAAAAAAAAAAACACATCTGTGCCAGATTTCCTAATATGAAGACATGTAAAAAAAAAAAAAAGGCTGAGCCTTTGATCTTTTATTTTTCCTTTCCTTTCCAGTGGACAAAGATAAGCCAGTGACTCTTGGAGTGTATCTCACAAAGAAGGAACAAAAGAAACTACGTCGTCAGACTCGAAGAGAAGCACAGAAGGAGCTACAGGAGAAAGTCCGACTGGGGTTGATGCCCCCTCCTGAGCCAAAGGGTAGGGGCATATCAACACTTGTAACCTTAAGTTGCCACTGTGTGTGGAAATGTGAACACACCTCCCTGTGGCTATTCCGACCAGGAAAAATCATTGCCTGACGTGACTGTTCAAGAACATATTTATCAGGGAATTCAGTGGTTTCAAAAAGGAGCTGTGCACTAGCTAATAACATACCAGACAAATGTACAATGGTAAAATACCAGGCAGATGCACAGTGGGAGGGGCTTTTTTTTTTTGCAAAATGTTTTGTTTTTTTAAACTAGTATTACCTAGCTGACCCAGTTGCGTGGAGGGCAGAGGCACTGAGGAGGCGCGTCACTCTCCCATACCGCAGACTTCGAGGTTTGGGAATGCATTCAGGCTGCCTTGGGTCTTGGGGGCGGGTTTGGAAGAGGACTGGCGGCCGTCAGACAGCTCTCCTCTCCTGGACTGAGGTGGTTAGCCTTCCCAGTCCTTGACTGCCACAGGATGGAGGCTTGGTGGCAGTGTCAAACAAATGGGAGCTGGCGCTAGGCTGGGTGGGTGGAGTGGGGTCTTTACCTGTTCGGTGCACCTCCACGTGCATGCGTGACTGTGTCTGCTGGGACCCGGGGACTTAATGGGAGAAAACTGGGAAGAAGATTGTCATCCCCCGTCGCTGTATGTGACTGCCCCAGGGTAGCCCCCAGGTATATCACCAGAGTTTCCACCTGATGAAGCATGTAGATTCAGGTGTGTAAATCCCCATCCCAGTCTTGCCTGAAGGGGGGGATAACCAAGGCTTCTTGGAGGACAGGCACCCAAGTAAGGGACATGGAGGATCGGGTGTATCTTGAGGAGGTGCACCTGAGGAAGCAGTGGCTGGACATTGAAAATGGCATAAAATATATTTAAAAAAAATAGAAATTGTCAGCTGAAGAAGGCCAATTAATCTGTATATTGTGCCCTAGTGAACTTTGGTTTTAGGGCATATAATACAGAGGTGTGCATAGTCTTCAGTGAGGTGAGATTGTGAGGGTCAGAGCAGTATACATTCTCTATTTATTTAGACATTGGTCACTGGGAAGGGATATTGAGCCGAGGGCTTATTTCCAGGTGCAGCCTGAGAGGAAACAGTACTGAAATGGGAAACTAAAAATACGTGTGAATTGCAGTTTGAAAGAAATGTTGCATTAGAAGATTACAAAATATACACAAATCTGCACAACAGATTCACGGTGCATGGTAATAAAGCAATACAGTGTAACAAAACCTGAGTCATGGTAGGTGGGAGGGTAGAAGTGGCTCGTGCAAGGAAAGCATTGCCATAGACAAAGCTGCCCAAATAAGCAGGGGACAAAATGGACCTGACAGCAAGAAGAAAAAGGTGCTGGGGAGGTGAGAAGGGGCAAAGGGTGTCCAAAGAAGTGTCACTTACGCACACATACACACACACACGTGCTCCTGTACCCTTGGTGACTGTTTGTGAATAGACTAATGATAACTTTGAGTGAGGGTGTGGTGAACAGTGCAGCAGGATGTGGGTATTGGTGAGAGAAGGGAAGCATTCCCTCAGTGAAATCTGATGCTGTCAGTCCCTCTCCTGGATAGATTGTCTGTCTTTATGCCAACAGAGTATTGCTGTAAGATAAAAGTGGGAAAAGGGGGCCCAACTGTTAATACAGAGGCTGAGGAGCTGCCTGACACACTGGTGAGCTGGGTTCCTATCCAGATCTTTGCAGGAGGTGAAGGTAGCACCTGCCAGGATGCTTTGTCACTAGTGAGTGGGGCGGGGGACTGGGTGTTTGGTTCTCGGTGCTTATGGGGACACGTGAACACCATTGGAATGTGAAATGTTATGGGTCTTGTATGCTTGTGTCTTTTTTTTTTTTTTTTGGGGGAGCTGTCTTGACCATGAATGACAGAAGGGCATTCTCTGGCCCTGCATCTCTCCCTGTTGATGTGGAATCTGACATTCTGGAGGGGGTTCCCCAGCCCTAAAGGCCTCGCCACAAGGGGAAAATGATGTAATAAGTAACCAGTATTAAGGAGTTTTAGTCTCCATTAAAATGGCAACAACAACAAAAAAATCACAGTGCACATCAACAGACCCTAGTTACCCAAATTCCAAAATAAACGTGAATGTCAGGCTAGTGTGTTTGTTACTGTGGCTGGATCTTTGAAAACGTAACCCTTTTCCTTTATAGTTTGTTCTTATGCTATTCAAGGGCCGAAGTCATAATTCTCTGCTTGTGACATCAGTCTGTTTCTAGGGGACTGATTGTGATGTCACAAGCAGAGGATTATGTTCTCTGCCCCAAACAGCACCAAGGCAAAATTGAGAGAGCAAGAATCATGTCTTGATGTACTCTTATTTTTCAACCACAGAATAGCTTAAAGTGCAGTTTTATTTGAGATTGTTGTGCAGTTATGTGCCTCCATTCCGTCTCTTGTCTTCCTTTTGATCACCCATGGTGTACCCCGATTCCTGTGTACCACATACTTCTGATGTCTTGACCTCCTGGGAGCCTTGCTTGTACCCCTCAGTGAAGGATGTCTCCCGCCCTGACTCGTATGTCATCAGGCCACTGCATCCAGGTAGCGCAGGGCCCAGATGCACCAGAGTCTGTCGTCCCTGAAGCAAGGGTAATTTTCCACGTTCCTGTCCCTGGAGGCGTTCTGAGCACTGGCATCAGTAGCGTGCATGCTGTGCATGCTTACATGTTAACATCCATGATAGCCTTCTCCCTTCTTTGGTCCTCCAGCCCCACTGCCACCAGTGGTGACGCAGGTGGCAGTGCTACAGTGTAGGATGCGACCCACCCTCCTCAGAGGAGGGGAGCATCTTTTGGGATGCTCAGTCTTCCTCCCCCTTGTTAGCCCTCAGCAACTTGGGCTTGCTTCCAGGTTGCCAGCAGTAGCATCTCTTCTGCGCAGACAGACCGGCCCTTGTGATCAGAGGCAGTCTTTGAAATAATGAGGAAGCATATCTTATACTCCTATTTAATTTCTCCCCTTTCTAAAATCTATCCCTGATTTCTTTCACAGTGAGAATCTCCAACTTGATGCGAGTTCTGGGAACAGAAGCTGTTCAAGACCCCACAAAAGTAGAGGCCCATGTCCGAGCACAGATGGCAAAGAGACAGAAGTGGGTAAACTCTTTCAAGATGTAGTTTCACTTCCCATCCCTACACCTCATTTTGCGCCCCCTCCTCAGTCTGCATGGGAGGTGTCAAGGCAGTACTAATTCTCTTGTTAGGGGAAGTCCGATGCCTCTGTAGCCAGAGCAGTTGGCACTTTGTGGTCAGAGAGGGTGCAGGCGAGGCCAAGAGATACGAGTTTTTCCTTAAATCCATCTCTCTTGGAGGTAACACCTAAGTGTTTTTGCCCCTCCATGAGTAAAATGCTGATCTTACTTCGAGGGGGCTCTTGCAGCAGGCAACACCATTAGGACTAAGCCGCCAGGTGCTAGGACCACACGGAAAACGTCTGTCTAGTAGTCATTAGTGGGGGACCATCCCTGACATCTGCATGCTGTTGCCCGCCAGTGGTATAAAAAGGGCTGTCCCCAACCCATCTTCAGTTCTTTTACTACTATCGACCTATGCAAGTTGGACCTCCATGGACGCCTGCTTCTGTCGACCGCCATTTTTTTCGTGTTTTATCTGCAATTTATTTTCTTACAGTATTCTTCCTCCTTTTGAGACTTCCATCGTTCTTGCATATCTTCTCCAACAACATCTTCATACCAGTGGATGAAGTGTGCTTGCAGCAAACAACTTCCCTCCAAGCCTGCCACTCTTCCTGCCTGCTCAGGCCTTGACCACGACACCAAGGCCTGCCAGCATTGCCAGGACTTTCACCAGGCCACACGGAGACACCAGTTGGAGATCCTCCAGCATTTCCTGCTGCAGCAGAAATTAACCACTATGGAGGAGGAGCTTCAAGGAAAAAGTACGTCGTCCTCCCCGGGTTTTGGGGCCTCCACTTCCTTTCACAGAAGAAGTCTGGCAGGAAGCACAAGCACCGGGGCAAGCACAGGAACCTGCCCCAGTCAGCTGCTCTCTCTGTCACCACATAAAGCGGCAGCAGATTCTGGGTCTTCCTCCTGCGGGAGGTTGGCCCCTCCTCCACTGGCAGCCCTTTCTCCTTCAGGGCTTCCAGCGTCTCAACCTCCTGCCCTCTTTATTATTTCGGATGATGGTTCTTTGGGGCTTTGGACTTCGTCCCCAGCCTCCCAACCCCTGAAGCTCATGCCTTTGGTCCCAGCAGGTCCTCAGACAGGTGGATCAGCCGGTCCTGCCCTGGTCTTGGTGTTGCTCATGTCAGTCTCGAGTTCTGGGACTGACGCCTCAAAGCGACACCTGGAACATGCAGTCGTCTTCCCCTGTGAGAGAGATGCCTCTGATAGGGACTAGCTTCCCTGTGCACGCCTCTAAGTGGCCTGCGCCAGCTGTTTCACGTGACCGGCGTTGGCCCTCACCTGTTTGGCCAACACCGTTCCCCCAAGCAACGGTCCCGATGAAGCCCCAGCTGTCAACTCCTATCCCTCAGCTGACGCCTGAGGATCCGACGCCCGGTCTCCCAACACCTCCTAGACCAACGCCGGATCAACATTCACCACAAGAGTCGACGCCAGGGTACCCACCACCTTGGGGCCGATGCCGGATAAGTTTTCCCTGGCGCTGACTCCCCAGAATCACAGTGCATTAGTTTCAGCGTGGTGGGAGTTCATAGAGAGTAAGGACTCTCTGAGGGGACACCCCCACCTCACTTTCCAGGGACCCTTCTCAGACCCCAGACTGGGTGGGCCCTAGCCATCCCCGGTCTCCAGAGAACAGAACCCGTGCCCCCAAGGACCATTGCCCACCGATGCCAGTCCCAGATTCTGACCCATCAGGAGGGGATTCACCATCTTCCTTCTCGGACGAGTCTGAGGACTCCAGGTTACCGGCAGAGCCAGAGGAACCAAGGGGCATTCCCAGATCTTCTCCTGATGATCCCCCCCTTCATGGGTGTCATGAGGCACATTCAGTCCCTGATGGGTTGGGACACGGAGGAGCTAGCCCCCAAGTGTCTGGGTCTAACTACCTTCCTGTGGTGGTTCCTCCTCTTCTCGACTCATTCAAGGATGTCGATGGTGCCTGGAGCTGGCCTGTCGGCACAGTGGTTGGATTTCTGCTTGTGCTGCTAGCGACCCAGGTTGCTGGAGGGCCGGCCGGGGGGGAGAAGGATGGAGCATCCCACAGACTGCTCTCCTTCTCCGGGTGGAGGGCGGGGAAGTGTACAGCGCATGGAGGGACCCCTGGCCCGGAGGCAGGAGTCCACTCAGCTGGCGGCAGCTCCTGCAGCGTGGGTGTTGGGGCAGGCGGCTGGCGTCAATGCATGCCTCCCAAGAAAGTCGGAAAAAGGGGGCAGGTGGGTCCTCAGTCTCCATGAAGCCCTCCCTGGGCCTCAGTTAGCCACTGTCGCCAAGCACTCCCTACTAGTTACTGGTCCCGTGGCTGTGGATAGGGGACCAGTGCTGTGGCCCCACCTTCCGGGAGAATGCTGGCAATAGATGGTAGGCGGAAGTCTGGGGGCTATGACCAGGGTGGAGACTGATGGAGGGAGGACCTGCCAGGAAAAATAGAATTTAAAAAAAAAAAAAAAAAATGAGGGCTGCCTGGAATCATACCTCCTCTACTCCGGCCTTTGCCAAGAAGGCGGACCTCCTTTATCATGCCCCCAGAGACGAGCCTTTCCATGGGGAGTATCCAGAAGCAGATTTGGTAGTCATGAATGCTGCTCATGACCATATTAAGAAGCCCAGGTGCCTTAGTACCCACCCACCAGATAAGGAGTATCGCCAGGTGGATTAGTTTGGCAGAAGAGTCTACACTTCTGACACACTGACACCGCAGACCCTGAATTTTCTAGCCTACATGGTTCAGTACCAAAATATCCTGTGGCACAAAGCTTTTGAATTGGTGTAGGCTCTTCCTGAAGAACCTACCAAGTCCCATTTGGTCCAGATACTAAAGTCTGGCTCAGATGTGGGTACTCATGTCCTTGGAGCTTCCTATGATTTGGCGAATGCCGCAGGCCAAGTGGTAGCCACTGATGTGTGCATTCGCCGCCATTCTTGGCTCAGGGTGTCAGGCTTTGCCCCGGACATGCAGGCCAAAATCTTGGATGCCCCTTTCTGGGGTCCTGTCCTATTTGACGAGGATGCCCAAAGCATTCTGTCTTGCCTGCAGGAACTGGGCAAAAACGCTGAGGTCAGCACAATCCATGTATCGTTCCCAACCTAAACCCAACCAACGCCAGTCCTTTCGTTGGCCCAACAGACAGCAGTTCAAGGGCTAACAGTCTAGAGGTGCCTTCAAACACAAGTCCTCTTCTCAGCCGGCCAGAGCCTTGGATTCCAGGGCCCCTAGAGCCCCCCAAGCCGCTTTGTCCATCCTGGGTTCCTGAGCCTGACTTCCTGCCTGATCTCTCTGACCTCCCTCCCCCGGCGGACATCTTTGGTGAGGCAGTGGGGGGTTGCTTTTCCCTGTACCTAGAAGGATGGCGTAGCGTAACCTGAGACCAGTGGGTCCTCTAACTGGTGGAAAAAGGACACACCCTGGAATTTCTGGAAATGCCCCCCAGACAACCCTCTCTTGCAATCCCATTATCCTTGAGTGCATATTACCCTCATCCGGGAAGAGATTCAGGTGCTTCTGCGCAAACACGTCATAGAACCCATTCCACCCACCTAGCAAGGGAAGGGATTCTATTTGCAATTCTTCCTGGTCCCAAAGAAGACTGAACTAGACCAATCCTCTGTCTCAGCCAGCTGAACCTGTTTTTATAGAATACAAGCATTTCAGGATGGTCACCCTCCATGGCCTGCTCCCCCTTCTTCACCAAGGGGACTGGCTTTGTTCACTGGATATGCAGGGCGCTTATCTCCGTATCCCAGTATTTCACACCCACAGAAGGTTTCTCCGCTTTTGCTTCCAGGGAAACCATTATCAGTTCAGGACTCTGCCATTCTCCCTTTCCTTGTCTCCCTGAGTCTTTACCAAGTGCCTGGCCATAGTGGTTGCAGCCCTCACGAGGCAGGGCCATTACATGTTCCTGTATCTGGACATCTGGTTGCTAACAGCCCCCTCCAGAGACCAGCTGATCCAGACTATGGAGGCCAACTTTCACTTGTTCCGAACCCTGGGCATCACCCTGAACCTGCTCAAGTCCTACCTTTGGCCGAGCCAACTCTTGCAGTACATTGGAGCAATCTTAGAGTCCGCTCAGGACAAGGCTTACCTCCTACAGGACAGGATGGATCGCTTACAAGCGCAGGCCCCTCTGGTCTCTGCATCTCGCCAGGTACCAGCCAGGTCCTTCCTGCAGCTGTAGCTAGCAATATCCAGTGGGGGACTGCCCCTGACGTCGGTCCGGCGTCCGGTATCGTACAAAAGGGGCGGCCCCCCAGCATCCCCCAGTTCTTTTCCCGCTGTCGATACTCCAGCATCGGCCTCATGGACGCCTCTAGCAGACGGACGCTCAAAATAAAGTATTTTTTTATTAAAATCTCCCGCATGTCTTCTTCTCCGACTCCTTCTGTCGAAGGACACCCCTTGAAGTGCACTTGCAGCAAACAGATCCCATTTAAGGACTGGCACATGGCCTGTGTGCAGTGCCTAGGTCCAGAGCATGACATCAAGGCCTGCTCCGTTTGCCAGCAGTTCAACAGCGGGACCAGGATCCGCCGCCAAAAAGCTCTCCAAGGGTTCCTTCTAGAAGACAAATTAAAGGCTATGGAAAGGGACCCTTCCTCCAGGGTTGAATCCTCCCACCATAAGTTCGGGAAACACTGTGAAAAGCACCGGGACAAGGATAGGGCCAGATTCCTGAGTCGGGCCTCGGAATCCTGGGCCAGTTCCAGCTCCACGAGGTTGGATAGGTTCCCCCTCCTGGTCTCGCTCACAGCCCCCTTCAGTGAAAGTACAGTCTTCGGGAGGCTTGAGCACAGTCTCCCTTCAGACTCTTAAAACAAAGGATAGCAGGACATCTAGCTCGACATGCCAGGCCCATGGCCTCGGACCGACATAAGTCCAAACTGGCCCCAAAACAGGGTGCCGATGGGTCAGACCGATGTTGGGACTCCGACCATCGCTCGGTTTCCCAACCTCCAAGAGGACCTGACATCCCTCCAAGGAAGACAACTGAGCTGATGTCCCTCAAACGGACCTCAGAGCCCAAGCGGACGACTGACCCGACGCCCGCAAAATGGGCCAGAGAACTGATGCCAGCTCCACCTACGCTGGCTGACACTGGTAGCAGGGGGTCCTCAGAAGAGGAGGTTGAAACCCCCATTCCTGATGACCAGACAGGTGACACTGAGGATGCTGGGCTGCCCCAAAAAACGATGCCCGAACCGGCTACACCCCGAGGTCCGACGCCTGAGCCCGTCAGATACTGACGCCCGGGCCATCGTCCAGCCTGACTCTGCAAGAGGTGAAAGACCTCTTTAATTTTTTGGTGGGATACCATCAAAAAGGACGTGGTGCCCACCAAGCCTCCACAGACTCTCCCAAGGAACTTGGCAATAGGGTGTCTCCTGAACCCAAGGAGCCTGCCCTGCCTCCTAGGGGCAGATCCCGCAAAAGGAAAAGACCCCCCCTCTAGGTCTCCCAGTGACCGTCCACCAAAATGCCCCAGAGGCAAACGCCTTACTCCGCCAGGGGATGACTCATGGCTGGTACCTCAGATACTTCGAGGTCACCCTGTCCAGTTTCCCATCACCAGACCCAGGAGACATACCCAGGTCCCCACCGGATGATCCCTCTTTCTCCGATATCATAAGGCACATCCAGGAGAATATGGGGTGGGAGACGGAAGACTTAGACCCCAAAAGACAATGCCTCGCAAGATACCTCCGGCAGAAAGATCCTAAGCCTGTGGTGGTCCCACTGCTGGTGGTTACATTTATGGATGTCACCAAGGCAGCGTGGAAACGCCCGCATTCCACTCCAGCAGTACCTAAGAAGGCCGACCGCCTTTACAGAGCACCCATGGAGAACCCTTACTTGGCGCAACAGCCCTTGGCCAACTCTCTGGTCATTACGGCCTCTCACGACCGGTCTCAAAGACCTCAGCACCTGAGTACTCAGTCACCAGACCAGGAATCTAAACAGTTAGATTCACTGGGGAGACGCATGTACGCTGCTGCTACATACACGATAAGGTCTCTCAGCTGCCTCATGCACTTGTTGCAATTTCAGAATGCCCTGTGGGAACAGGGCCAGGACCTTATCAAGGATTTCTATCACAGTAGCCTAGGCAGCAACAGCCCCAGCAGGGGCTTTCGCAGGCTTGCTGCCCCAAGACCGAGTTCCCTGGTCAGGACCCAAAAAAGATGGGGGTAGGAGTAGTGGTGCCCCTTCAGCAACAGGTGCTAGTGTCCCTTCCAAAGCTGCCTGCTGATAAGTTTTTGGGGGGGGTCTACCTCCCACCTGCCCAGTTCCTGCCACAGCTCCCTATGCGGGTCAACTGTGCCACATCTGGCAAGCTTGGACTGCAGTTACTTCAGACAGGTGAATCCTAGAAGTGGTAGATGGAGAGTTTTCTTCTGATTTCGGGGCTCTCCTGCCTTACCAACCCCACGTGCCAAGGGTGTCTGTGGTGTCGCAGGACACGTTGTCCACCCTCAGGGAGGACGTTGTGCAGCCCCTAGAGAAAGGAGTCATAGCCTGTGTCCCAGACTCCATGGCATTCTGGGCTTCATGTTCAGGTACTTTCTGGTCCCGAAATGGATGGGTGGTTGGTACCCCATAATGAAGAATGAACAAGAGTATAATTCAGATCTCACTGAAAATGAAATAGAGAAGTTCATGCTCTTTGGAGCTTCAGAAAAGGGCAGTAAAGCTTCCAGTGCCACCTTGGCAAGGTGTGTCAGATCTTGTATAGCAAAGGCTTATATAGTGGCAAATTTGAAGCTGTCACATAGATGAGAGCACATTCTTCCAGGGCTGTGGCAGCCACCTGGGATGGGAGTACAGATGCATCTGCATCAGAACTGTGCAGGGCAGCCAGATGGTCCTCCGGCCACACCTTCATCAAGCTTTTGAGGAATGGAGGTAAGGAGTCAAGTCCCAAGACAGCAGGTGATAGGGTAGAGGTCATTTGAGGATGGAGGCTGGCTGGGTTGCAGGAGGGAGAGAGAAAAAAAACTAAAGCTGTACTAGTGAGCCCCACCGGGCCGGGGTGCTTATTATTCATGTAAGAAATTCCTGTTGTGTGTGTCAGCTTCTGTAGGCAGTTAGTTGTATGGGTTGTCTTCTGCTGCTGGCTGGGACAGGTTGCAACAGTCTGAGAGAAGTCTTAGGAAATGCCCCTTCCCAGACTCCGGTCTCAGCCTTTCCTAGATGGTAGACAAACTGCGCCTCTGCAGGGTTTCTTTTCTTCTCAGCAAGTGAATATTTCTTTCTTTATTTTTTTTTTTTCATAATTTCCAGTTCTGGCGCTGCCCTAAGATCCCATATACAATCAGCAGCAGCAAAGGAGGATTTGTTCTGTAGCAGCAGATACACTTTGCAGGGCTCGATCTGGGTTCAAAACCCTGTGCTGCTGTGACTTGTAGGACTCCTATAGGCTACATTCTCCTTGTAGTGCCTCTTAGGGCCAAATTCTGCCTTCCCCACATTAGACAGGGGTAGGATCTGGGGTTTAAGGGCCGAGGGAGTGTGTTTTTGGCAGATTTGGACTGCATGCAGTTGAGGGGTTCCCTATGCCGTCATCCACGGATAGTCGACTGGTGCCATCTTGGGAGGTCAGTAACTGCACTTTCATCAGGTGACAACCATCTTGGTACAGCCTGCTCTTGTGCATTGGAGTATGGCGGCTATATTTGAGAGGCATGTTAGCATATTATGGCTACTGCTGTTGATTTTCGGTCATTATAGTGCCAGTGCTCCATAAAATGGTCTGTTTAGAACTAACACAAACCTCTTCAACACTTTTTGCTTCTGTTATGTATACCATAGTCAAGTTTGTAGGCGTAAGCCTTTGTGACTTGCCACATATCAGTGGAAATACAAAGTTCTTTTTGTTCCCATGTGGCTGTCAGGTGAATGAATCCAGTTGTACATTTTGGCAGCCGTATTCCCCGATTACATTAAATTATCCATAGATCTCCAGCAGCCCGGTCCCAGACCTTGCATCAAAATTATGCTACTTTTCAGGGCTGGGTTGCAGTGCTTCGTGTCCACTCGGCTCATATCAGGAAGGTACAAGCCAGGCTTTATAAGTGAAATATTTTAAAATCCAGGGCACAAAAAATATTAGTTACAGGCTGGAAAAGCTCCACGGGCTGGCAGCTAACGTGTAAGAGTTGCTTGCCCGATCGTGTTAGGGGCTCTTTAAGCTTTGCAGTCTTTCTGTAAACTTTTTCCTGGTTCTGTTTTTGCACAGCTGAGACATCAGTTGGCTTTATTTTCTTATTCTGCGTGCGAGAGTGGTGCGGTCCTTTACTAATAGGAACAGAACTGCATTTCTGTATTTTATATCTAAATTTCCCTTTATGGGGATTTTTCCTTATCTAATTGGGAACAGGAACACTCTTATGGGGTTGTCAGTGTTTGGCATGACTGACGAGTCAAATAAGAGGACAGGACCTACAGATTTTAAAAATGGTAAAATTTGTTTATAGCTCTTGGCTAAGGCATACTGCCATGAATTGTGTTTGAGGTGCCTTGGTCCAGATCACGATTTTTCAGTTGTGAACTCTGTATGAAGTTGTGCCCTAAAATGCAAAAGGAAAAGGTTAAAAGAACTAGGGGACATAACTTCTCATTCTGCCTCACCTAAAGTCTCAGAGGAGTGTCTAGCCCCTCAAAGTAAGCAGGATAAAGCTGCTAAAGATTATTCAGAAGTCATGGTGTCTAAAGGGGGGAACCGTGAATCCAGTAAAAATGAAAGAGCCTCTTAGCAGACACTGGAACCTGCGAAGAAAAAAACAAGAAGAAAACCTGGCACTGTCCCTCCTCCTCCTGTGGAAGGAGAGGAGATGCCAGTGGCAAAAATAAGCTGCCCTCAATAGAGGACATGACTAAGGCATGGCAATTCCTCCAGACTTTCTAGGCTGTGGGGAATTTCATGAGTATGCCTGCCCCCTCCCTCCCCACCCCTTGCTCCAGTGCCTATGGAGGAGGAGGCTGAATTCTACTATGAGGAGCAGGAGGAGGAAGGTGAACCCATAGAGCCTGCTGCGTCTCCTGAACAGGAGTTTGGTTCCCCTCCTGGTCCCTCAGATGACTGCACCTCACATAATTTTCTGAGGCAAATGGTGAACACCCTCAAGATCTCATTGCAGAAGACTACTGAAGATGAGGTGGAATTTTTGGATATGATGGTCTTAACTCCCACAAAAAGGTTGCTATTGTCCATCCACAAATCCCTCAAAAAGGCCACTTAAAAAGTATTCACAACACCCACTGGAGGTGCTGGCATAGACAAGAAAATCGAGAAAAAAGTACCAGGTGGACAAACAGGGTGCTGAGTACCTGTACTTCTGCCCCAGTCTTGAAGGGGTGGTCCAGACTGCTGCCTGTGATGAGGCTAAAGTGCCCCTTTCCTCCCAGCTTCCTGAGAAAGATTCCAGGAAATTGGATAGTGTGGGCAAAAAAGTCTGTACATCAACTTCCCTGCTTTTAGGGCAGGCAGCATACTTGGCCTACACAGCTCGGTACCAAAAAGCCCTCTGGATCGCCATGCTGGCAGTGAGCTAGAAGGCTACTGGTGAGCTGTCACAGGATTTGGCTGACACAGCAGAAACCACCATGGATGCCACCAGGTACCAGTTTCACATGGCAGTGGACACCATTGACACTGCATCCAGGATCATGGCACATGCAGTGTCCTTAAGAAGGTTTGCTTGGCTTAGAGCCACAAACCTCTCTCAGGACACTGTTAACAAAAGCACTGGACTTCCTTTGTGAGGGAAATTGTTTGCTGACAAGACAGAGGCTTAAATGAAAAAGGAGGATGAATACAAGACCACTTACAGCAGCAGTACTGAGAAGGAAAAGGCCTCCACTTCCAATAGGCCATATGAAATGGGAAATGTAGGTAGGGGTTACTACCCCCGCATTTACATTACTTATGATTTTGCCCTTCAGAGGGGTTTCTTCAGAGGCAGAGGCACAAGGGGTCCCAGGCATGTGGATGCAGCACCAGCTTCCAAAGCAGAGGTGAAGCAAAACCCCTGACAGGTCTGCACAGGTCACTCAGCTGCCATTGCCAGTGTGAGGAAGGCTGTTCACCTCGGTGATCGTTCATCAGTTGGGCACATACAGGCCCACTTCACCAGCGCTGTTGACGGCAGCCTTGGCGTCAGCACCTCTTCTGTAGGCAGAGCCCCCACAAGCCGTCAGTGCCCTAGAAGTCAGTCCTGGACTTAGATGAGGTCGACACTGAGGAGGAGTACCACCCTGAACTTTTTCTTCCTGATGAGGAAGAGGAGGTCTTTACCTCAGACAGGTCCACAGCCTCCTCTGTTAAGACTCTGTCAAGCATACCCCTAGGTCACTTCTTGAGAACCCCCCCATTTTTCAATGTGATGAAACGATTGTCCTCAGCCATGGGTTTCCATACTGAGTAAGAAGATGTTACCAGAAAGGATCTGGTGGACTTTCTGGAGATCCCAGAGTCTTCCCCCAAAGATCATTCCTCCTATTTTACCTGCATTGAGGAATGCCATCACTGCAGCCTGGCACAGGCCAGACATGGTGCCAGCTATGCTTCTCAGGGCAGATAAGCTTTATCATGTCCCGTAGGGGTTTCCTTACTATTTTGCCCAGCCAGAGACCAACTCAGTGGTCAAGGCAGCTCATGACTAGCCTAAGGTGTCTAAGCACCTTAGTTCTCTTCCCCCTCACACTGTCTTGTAGGGATAGACCTTTGGGGCAAGAGGGTTTATGCCTCCTCCGCCCTTGGGCTGAGGATTGCCAGTTACTTGTCTCATGGTAAAATACCAGAACTCCAGCTGGAAGAAAGGCAAAGCTGCTGCTCGGGCCCTCCCAGAGGGCATGCAGAAGCAGGAGGTTTTCAAGTGCACGCAGACTGCTGCGGATGTTAGCAAGAATCTCCTCGGGGCCCCTCTGTGATATCTCTGACACTATTGTCCGGGCTGCTGCCACCAGCATTTGCCCACATAGGCACTCCTGGCTGAAGGTCTCTGGCTTTACTACTGATGTTCAGCAGAAGGTGCTTAATGCCTCTTTTAGTGGCACTAAGCTCTTTGGGCATGATGTCCAGAACATCATTAATGATTTGCAGGTACCTGGCAGGGCTATAAATTCTGTCCACTCCCTGTACCATATGCAGCCTAAGGGTAGACAGCGCTCTCCCTTTAATAAGGCATTCTATAGACCTGGAGCAGCCTCTCTCGCCCCAAGGCAAATGAAGACCCTCCATTGCCTTGCCTGCCCCCTACAATGCTTGAGCCGTGGTCAGGCATCCACAAAGTGATGAATCTGCCCCTGCTACTGGATCCGCTTCTGCTTGACTCCTTGCCAAACGCCCCTCTTATGGCCCCTGACCAAGAGGTGGTGGTTGGAGGTTGGTTCTCCCTCCATCTAAATCAGTGGAGAACCATAACTTCAGATGCCTAGATTCTGCAAATCATAGAAAGGGGTCACATGCTGGAGCTCATCGAGCAGCCCCTGGAAACCCCCTTCCCTGCCCTCCACTTACCCCCACCCCCGGCTCACTGTCTGTTCTCTGGGAGGAAGTACAGTCTCTTCTGCGCAAACAGGCCATCGAGCCAGTACCCAGGCACCAGAGAAACAAGGGGTTCTATTCAGATTTTTCCTGGTCCCCAAAAAGACTGGGTAGCTGAGGCCCATTTTACATCTAAAGGATCTCAATCTCTATATCCAGTACAGAAAGTTCAGGATGGTAACTTTGCCAGGCCTGATGCCTCTTCTCAAGATGGGCGACTGGCTCTGCTCACTGGACATGCAGGACCCCACCTAACATGAGATTTCTCCATTTTTTCTATTTCAGGGTGAGCATTACTAATTCAAGGTGCTGCCCTTTGGCTTGTTCTCTGTCCCGAGGGTCTTTACTAAGTGCTTAGCGTCAGTAGCTGCAGCACTCAGAAGGAAGGGACTGTATGTTTTCCTCTACCTGGACTATTGGCTCCTAAAGGCCCCGTCCAGGGAGCAGCTTCTGCAGACACTGAAGAGAACTCTCTGTTGTTCCTCTCCTTGGGCATTACAGTCATTCTGCCCAAGTCGGTTCTGGTGCCATCCCTGAGATTGCAATACATAGGGACGGTTCTAGACTCAGTGCAGAGGAATGCTTTCCTACATCAGAACAGGACCTTATAGTCCAGGCTCAGGAGGTGGCCCAGACCCGTTTTATTCCTACCAGGGTGTATCTGAGACTGTTGGGTCTAGTGGTGGCTGCCATTCCGCTGTTCCACTGGCTAGACTCCATATGCGCATCCTCCAGTGGACTCTCCGAGTACAATGGGATCAATGCATGGACAGGTTAGATCAGTTGGTGCTGATCTCCTCCCCATTCTGCCAGGTGCTCCAGTGGTGGATGGATCCTTCAACCTGCTGCAAGGAGTCCCATTCCAGATTTCTTCTCCACAGCAGATCCTCATTACGGATGCTTCCAGGTCGGGCTTAGGAGCTCACCTGGGTCTCTTTCAAACCCAGGACTCCTGTTGAGACCTCCCTGCATATCAGTGTCCTGGAGATGCGGGTGGTGCTCTGTGCCATGCAGGCCTTTTCAGGTCAACTGCTGGTGCAGTCAGACAATCTGTGTAGTGTACTGCATCAACAAGCAAGAAGGGGGGGGGGGGACTCATTTGTACCCCCTATGCTGAGAGACTATGAGTGTGGTAATGGGTGTTGGTTAGATCACGGTCTGACACTTGGCAGTCCACATCTCTGGCGTGCAAAACACTCTGGAGGACAGCGTCAGCAGGACTTGGTCCAGCATGCATGAGTGGGAGCGCTCATCTGTTGCAGAAGAGTTGTTCGACAGATGGGGTCATCCAGAGTTGGACCTTTTTGCGTCCCCACTCAACGCGAAACTGCCCAATTTTTGCTCACTCGATCCAGGGCCTGGAGTTTTCTGGCGAGACGCATTGCCACTCCCCTGGAGCAGGAGGTTTCTTTACACATTTCTTCTGTTCCCGCTAATTCAGAAGGTCAGTATCAAATTGCAGATGGAGGTGGCTGGCATGATCCTGGTAGCTCCATTCTAGCCCCGCCAGATATGGTTCCCCCTGCTACAGCAGCTGGCAGAGGAACCTCCAGATCTTACTTCGAGAGGGTTCCTTCAGTAGGACATTACATATGGGACTGGCGCCACCTGGCGTCAGGCCGCACAACACACTTGTCTAGCAATCCCTGATGGGGCACCCACCCGACATCATGTGACCGACGTCAGCGTGGCCATATATAATGGGCTGTCCCCATGCCCACCCACCAGTTCTTTCCTGCCGTCTCCTCGTGTCAGTCGCATAGCAGACTTCCAATAGCAATCATCGTGTTAGTGCTTGCGTTGGATTTCATTCGACATTTTTTTGCTTAATTCTCATTTGTCGTCTTCTAAGAAGTAGTGTTTGTCCTGTGGCACACCGATTCCTCATAAGGACAGTCATCTGAAGTGCATTATCTGTCTGGGCCCAGACCATCCTGTCTTATCCTGCTCTGAGCGCCAAATGCTTTAACTAGGCCACCAAAAAGCGGAGACAGCAGGCTTTGGAGGCCCACCTTCTAAAAGTCCGCCTCATTTCATTAGAGAAGCAAATGGACCACATCAGAGAGTCCTCCTCCGAAAACTCTTCTCCCTCCAAGAAACACCACAAGGAGAAATCTTGAGAGTGAGAGCACTCCATGGACCAACCTGAGGCCTCCTGGCCCTCGACAAGCAAGGCTGCCTCACAGCCACCACCTAAGAAGACTTCGGACGGTAAGTCTGAAAAATCTTCTGCAGGCCAGTTGACTGTCTGCTCTTCCGACGGCCGCACCGCTATAGCCGTTAAGTCGACCCCCGGCTCCTCCAGGGGCCGCTAGTAAGACTGCTCCCCAGCCTTCGGGCACCCACACGGCACCAGCCAATAAGCCGGCCTGGGGCTCCTCCACCACCTGCCCAGCTCCGTCTGGTAAGACGCCCTTCTCTGCCGGCTGCTGAGGTGTGGTTCTCCCGTCTGGGCCTAATGGCACCTCACCCGATGTCCAGCAGAACCAGGAATGCCCCTTTCCCCTCCTCCTTCCTTGCCTATACCCTCCCCTTCTCAGGTGAAGATAGTGCCGGACCCCTTTATGTCGTAGACCATTCCTCTGGGTCAGTCCCACACTCCCCTGATGGGGCCACGGGGAAGGAAGCTCCTCCTCAAAAGTCTGTCCTTACAGTGAAGGGCCCCTCCTCCCCCTTTAGGTGGGATCCCTTGAGACCTGACGAATGTCCCAGTCCCACTGTCAGATCAGACGATACTCAACGCCAGAACCTCAGACTCCTCCTCAGCCAGGGCCCAGTGGTCTGCCTCAGCCTCTGGCTCCAATGCCAGACTCTGTCCTGTGGTCGGGTCCCCTTTGTCTGGCCCCGGTGCCAGCCCCTCCGACGCCGGATCGGGTGATGCTGGTCTCGATGTCTGTACCCCTGATGCTGGCTATCCTGATACCGGACGCCCCCGCCGATTTACACGACGACTGGTCCGACGTGGGTTCCCCCTCTGTCAGACCTGACGACGGGGAATTACACTAGACCCCGGACTGTCCCTCATTACCCCCCTAGGGTATCCTGGGGACCATTACCTGGCTGGTCCTCCTCCTGACTGGAGTTCCTTTGGACAGTACTACCCTGGTTACAACCCCTACCACCATTTTCAGGGTTACCAGGCGTATCATTACCTAGCCCCACCGGTAATGCCTCCTTCTAGGGACATGGATATGTTGTTCATCCACACTTATTGGCAGGTATCCTTGCCGCTTTAAATCTTACCGGAAGGTCTTCAAGCTGGTTCCTCCCACCCACCCGGGTGGTAAAACTCGGCTCCGCCCCATGGCGTTAGATCTTCCTTACGCTGAGCTCAGGTTCCTCCTAGCGCTCTGCGTATAAGACTGGTTCCTAACTCTTGGTTTTCGAAATTAAACTCCTAGGTTTTCTAGACTTCGGTCAACTTTTTCCCTCGCGGCTGCGATGGACAAATCGACTCCTGGTTTCCAGAGATGCCCATGCGGGCAGAAGATGTCTCGGACGGATCCGCACTCCACGTGCGTCTGCTGCTTGGGCCTTGAGCACGACCCACAGGCTTGCGACCTGTGCTCTTCTTTCTCGGCCTATGTCCTGGAAGACCGTGCTGCCCGTCTGCAACTTGGGCGACCCGAGAAGCGTTACCCTCCGGTAAAGTCGAAAGAGACCGGTTGGCGGTTTCCGCGGCGGTGGGCTCGGCGGATCAGCTTGAGCAGATGATCGCCCTCGAAGAGGAGGCGGCGCGGACCGCATCCTCCTCGGCCACGGCATTTATCCCGCTCTCCCTGGGATCCTCATATACTGCTTCCTTTAAAGAGCTTTGTCTGTCTCTCTCCACGAAGGGAGAGGGACCTTTATCTTCGGGACCTTCCTCTCGGTCCAAAAAGGAGGACAAGGGTAAGTCCGTCCGTCGACGCTCTTGGGAGCGGGAGAGGTCCCCCCTCCCCAAGTGGTCGACCATCGACTTTGGTCGATCCTTCGGCTTCGGCCACTGGCTTCACGGTGTCGCCGTCAGGTCAGTTGACCTTGACTCCTGTCGACACAGTCAAGATTTTTCTCGACCCGTTGGATGGGTTGTCGACCGGAGAAGCCGAAAATCCTCTCTTCCCGGTTCCCCCGGTGGCGGTTGAGGATCCCGTGGGCTTGCCAGTGCCTCCAGTTCCGGAGCCCTCGGGTGTTCCTCCCGAGGCGAGGCGAGTTCCCGATGCCTTCTCTGCACCCTCCTCGGAAGAAGCGGAGTTCGCGGTCTCGGTCTCAGACTTCTTGGCGGTCCAGCGATCCCACCATCATAGGCGGTCGACGCCGGCAAGCAGCGCCGCCCGGCGATCTTCCGGACAAGTGGAGCTTTGGCACAAGTTGCGTCCAGCGTCGAGGACCTCATGTGGCAACAGCTTCTGTTAGCGGGGAATAAGCCAGCGGCGTCGCCTTCCCGGCTATTAAGTGGCTGTCACGGGCGGCGAAGCAACCCCTCGCTTTAGCCGAGGCGCCTGTTCCCAGGCCTGTTGCTCAGCCGAAACCAGCTGCTCCACCGATTATGGTGGAACCTCCGCCTCCACAGCCGTTGTTTGGGGCTCCGACCAAGAACTCTCGGTCAGCTCAGGGTTTACCCCATAGGCTGTCTGTCACCCTCACTCCCGATCGCCCTCGGCAGGTGGAGGGTGGCTCAGGCCCGAGGCAGCTCTTTGCGGACTCTTCCGAGTCCGACGACTATTCCTCCCTTTTCTCCAGGCAAGTGGACTTGGAGTCCTCTGGGGGTCAGTCGCTGGACGATAGCCCTTCGTCCTTTCTGGGTTTGCTTAGGCTCATCTTGGAGTCCACTGGGATGCAGCTCGAGCCCGTATCCAAGCGGGCCAAGTATCCCCTCACGGAGATATTGGACCGGGGGGATTCCCCTACGGAGGCCTTCCTGTGGCCGAAGCCATTGTGGGCCCGGCCTTGGAGCTCTGGCAGCGTCCTGCTTCCTGCCCTGCGCCTTCGGCCAGGATGGCCAGGAAGTATGCGGTCCCTACCGGTTCCCTGTCCGGTTTCTCGGAACATCCCTCAGCCGAGGGGTTAGTTACCGACAGCGTTTTCCAGCGTGCCGGAAATGCTAGGGACGTGGACAAACCTCCTGACAAGGAGTCCAAGAAATTGGACTATGCTGGGTGAAAAGTCTACGTTGCGTCCTCCCTTGGCCTTCGTCAGGCCAGCTCGGCCGTACTTATGGCATATTTCTCTCATACCCTGTTGGGCTCCCTGGACGAGGTAGTCCCTCATCTTCCGGCTGACCTGCAGACTACGGTTAGGCAGGTGCGGGACCAGGGCAGGGCAGTGGCAAAGCAGCAACTTCAGACTGCTTTGGACATTGGAGACTCATGTGCCAGGTCAGTCGCGGCTGCAGTGGCTATGCGCCATCGGGCATGGCTGAGGATATCCACCTTCACAGCGGATACCCAGCATAAATTGGCGATGTCCCCTTCCTGGGGACTGACCTCTTCGGCCCTGGAGTGGAAGGCCACCTCCAGAGGATCGAAAAGTCCAATGCCACTTTGGACTCAGTCTCATCCACTCAGAGGGACAAGGGCCGCAGACCGCAACTCAAGCCCTTTCGTTCTTCTGCGCCCTCGGCATGTCCGGCCCAGCAACATCAGGGCCAGCAGGCTGCCGCTTGGCGTCCAAAACCTAAGCCCGCGGCTTCCTTCTCCAGGAAACAGGGAGGTAAAGGCCCAGGAGGTCCCTCGGCTGGTCTCTCCTACAAGCCTGCACAGTGACGGGTTGAGGGGTGTCACCCCCAACCTCGTCCACCGCCTTCAGGTTCCCCCCGAGGGGGGATGGCTCCGGTACTTCCTTTCCGCCTGGTCTGCTATTACCACAGACCGGTGGGTGTTGGAAGTGGTAGGAAAGGGCCTGCCTCTGGAGTTCGAGCAGGCCCCACCCTTCAGAGCCGTCGCCCCCAGGGGGGCCTTGGGGTCCGCAGCCTCACTGTCGACTCGCCGAGCCGACATACCTCTGCTCCTCGAGAAAGAGGTGATCAGAGAGGTGGCGGACCCTCCCTCAGACCCGGGGTTTGTGTCCAGGTACTTCCTGGTCCCAAAACGGACGGGGGGCTGGCACCCCATTCTCGACCTACACGACCTAAACAAGTTCCTAAGGTCTCGGACCTTCAGGATGGTCACTCTGGCTCAGATAATACCATCCTTGGAACGCGGCATGTGGTTCTGCTCTCTGGACCTGCAGGACACGTTTTTTCACGTCCGTATCCGTCCATCTCACCAAAGATTCCTTCGCTTTTGAGTGGAAGGATCCTTTTTCAAGTTCCGAGCCATGCCCTTCGGCCTGTCTCCTGCACCCAAGGTCTTCACCAAATGCATGGCAGTGGTGACGGCATTCCTGCGGCCCCGAGGGGTCCGGGTGTACCCTTACCTGGACGATTGGCTGATAGCAGCCCCCTCCAGACAGGAGGTGGAGCGGTCCAGAGATCTGGCCCTCCAGGTTTACTCTCAAATCGGCCTCCTCATCAACGTGGCCAAGTCGGAACTCGAACCGAAGCAGGTGATTCTCTTCATCGGGGCAGAGCTCGACTCTCTTCGAGCCAGAGCACGGCTCCCGGCGGACAGGGCCGAGGTTCTTTCCTCCTTTGCCTGATCATTTCTGGTTGGGCAATTGCGCTCTGCCCGGGACTTCCTGCGCCTCCTGGGTCTCATGGCGGCCTGCACCAGCGTGGTCCGTTGGGCCCGCTGGAACATGCGCCCCCTTCAATGGGGACTGGCCTGCCAGTGGTCTCAACGCTGCGACCCATTGGACCAGCTAGTGACGGTGACCCAGGGGATGTGGAATGCTCTCCAGTGGTTGATCGTTCCAGCTCATCTGCAGGAGGGCATCCCGTTTGTCCGTCCCGAGCCGACGGTCTCTCTGTCGACCGACGCCTCTCTGATGGGTTGGGGTGCCCATCTGGGGGAGCACAGAGCGCATGGCCTCTGGTCCCCGCGGGAGTCCCGATGCCATATCAACCTGCTGGAGCTCCGAGTGGTCCGCCTAGCTCTCACTGCCTTCGCTCCATTTCTACGGGGTCAAGTGGTTCGGGTCCAGACAGACAATACGACGACCATGTACTACCTAAACGCCAGGGCGGGACGCGCTCCATGCCTCTGTGCAAGGAGGCTCTCCGCATTTGGTCAGTCGTGCGCAACCTGGAGGCGGATCTCCTAGCCATTCATGTGGCAGGAGCCTCCAACACCCTGGCCGATGCCCTAAGCCGGATAGGGGCTGTATCCCACGAGTGGTCTCTCCTGCCAGAGGTAGTACAAGATCTGTTCTCCCATTGGGGCACTCCTCAGGTGGATCTGTTTGCCTCCAGGGAGAATGCGAAGCTGAGGCTGTTCCATGCGCCGCCCCTCAGCAGGGCTCGCTGCAGGGGGATGCCTTCTCGAGGCCGTGGACCCCGGGCCTCTTCTACGCCTTTCCCCCATTTCCCTTGATCCACAAGGTGCTTCTCAAGGCAAGGAGGGACAAGGCGCAGGTGATTCTGGTAGCCCCAGACTGGCCTCGCCAATGCTGGTATCCAGATCTCCTCAGCCTCAGCTCCAGGCTCCCGAGGCAGCTTCCAGCTTGCCCGGACCTGCTTTCCGTCAATCAGGGGAAGGTGTTCCATCTGGACCTTCAATCCCTACACCTGATGGCCTGGTTCCTGAGCGGCTAGAGTTCCAGGCCTTGGGTCTTTCCGACGAGGTCCTCAATGTAGTTGAGGCGTCCCGTAAGGAGTCGACTAGGAATGCTATGCCCTTCAAATGGAAAAGGTTTTCCATTTGGTGTCCGAGCAAGGACCTGGACCTTCCTCCTGTTCATGGCAAGCATCTTGGACTATCTATGGTCCCTTTCTCAGCAAGGGCTTAGGTCGGCGACCCTAAGGGTGCACCTGGCAGCCATCTCTGTTTACCAGGCGCGGGCAGGGAAGCAGTCAGTAGAGAAGGTGGTCTGGGCGCTTTTCAAGGCCTTGATCACATTCCCTCAGTAAGCAGAACCTCCACCTCCGTGGATCTACTGCTGGTACTGGCAAAGCTCATGGGCAAACCATTCGAACCAATGCACAGGTGTGATCTCTCTCACCTGTCGTGGAAGACCGCCTTCTTGGTGGCTATTACATCAGCCAGAAGGATGGGAGAGCTCCAGGTGCTTTCCATCGAGTCTCCTTACCTGGTCTTCCACAGGGACAAGGTTGTCCTGCGTCCCCACCCGAAATTCCTTCCGAAGGTGGTGTCGGAGTTTCACCTTAACCAGGTGTTGACTCTGCCGGTGTTCTACCCTAGTCACACCTCGGAGGCCGAATATAGGCTTCATACTCTGGACCCTAGAAGCGCTCGCTACTATAAGGGAGCGACGGCTGAAATTGGGAGAGGTTCGCCAGCTGTTTGTCACTCACGCTGAAGCCGCAGACTGGCAGACCTGCAGCCAAGCGGACGATAGGCAGGTGGGTCACCTCCTGCATAGATCTCTGCTATAAGTTGGCGGCATGGAGCCTCCCAGAGGGATAAGAGCTCCTTCTACCCACCATACTGCTGCATCGGTGGCTGCTTCCAGGGACGTCCCTATCCAGGAAATTTGCAGGGCTGCTACCTGGAAGTCAGCACACACCTTCATCACCCACTACCACATCGACCTTGAGTCACGCCGGGATGCTGGTTTTGGGGCCTCGGTTCTCCAGTCTCTATTCCCTAAGTAGGGGGTGTGCGCCTTGGCCCGGAGAACTGTTAGGAGTCTGCCAATAAGTGTGGATGAACAACATATCCATGTCCCTAGAAATACAGGTTACTCACCTGTAACAGGAGTTCTAGGAATGGTATATGTTGTTCATCCACACGTCTCCACCCGACCTCCCCGGCTCGACGACAACCTGAGCTTCCAGCGGGCCAGATCTGGCATCATGGGGCGGAGCCGAGAGTTTTACCACCCGGGTGGGTGGGAGGAGCCAGCTTGAAGACCTTCCGGCAAGATTTAAAGCGGCAAGGATACCTGCCAATAAGTGTGGATGAACAACATATACCATTCCTAGAACTCCCGTTACAGGTGAGTAACCTGTATTTCTCCTCCATCCCCCCCAAGCCTCAACCTCCTCCACGAGCTCTGCCGGACTTCAAGACCTTAATCCTGTCTTGGTGGCAGGGGGCGCGCTTGGAGTTGGTGTCAGACCTGGAGATGAGACTCTCACTTCCACGCTTTCCAGGGTCTGTGTCCCTGAGGAGTTCTTATCCATCCACAGTACACATCTTTGGGACTGCACATCAGAACATTACCCTTCAGACATTCGTAACCTTCCTGACGAGGGGGCGGGCAATGACTATGATGATGATGAGGATGCCAACGAGTTGGTGGAGGATGCCTTGGAGGACCCCAAGGGTCCGAAGGGCGTTTCCCCCAAGTTCCCCCTTCTCGGATCTTCTGAGGTCCATGAAAGATTTCTTAAACTGGGAGTCTGAGGAACAGGCTCTCATGAGACAGACTAGCTGAACGCTTGGACCTAGAGTCTGTGTCTCCAGTCCTCATTCCTCCCTGGATCAGACCTCACCAGGACCTCCCCCTGCAGTCTGGCAGATGCCTCATTCTCTCCCGGCTGTCCCCAAAAGTGTGGACAGGATAGACTGGGTGCCAAAGGAAGCTCCTTTTCTCAAGACTCATCCCAAGGCGGACTCTCTCGTTATTTCAGCTGCTCATGATCGCTGCACTGCTCCCAAGCACATGAGCTCCTCTCTTCCAGACAGAATCGAGGCAGATGGACCGGTTCGGCAGGAAAGTTTATGCTTCAGCCACATGTGCGCTCAGATCTCTCAACTATGTGGCCCACATGATGTCAAACCAAAAGGCTACCTTAGCCAGGTTAGAGGGCCCGAGTCCAGACGATGGAACCCTCGAGCTTCAGAGAGGAGCTTGCTAGGGATCTTCACCTCTCTTGCTTCTCCTGCAGGCATGCTTTGCGGGCTACATACGACTCTGTAGCTCGCACCTCGGCAACTGCCGTCGCCTTAAAACGGCACTCCTGGCTTTGCATCTCTGGCCTTGCCAACGAGGTGCAGTCCGCGATTCAGGGTGCCCTCTTCCAAGGCTCGGTGCTTTTTTGGTGGGGACACCAAAGACATCATTACTGATCTCCAGTACAGAGGCCTCGCCATCAGGTCAGTGAGGTCCATGTACCGATCGGGCACTCAACAGCAGTAGCGCTTTTTGAAAAGGACCTGGAGGCAGAGGAAGCAGGCCCCGGCTCGACGCCATGGCAAACGCAAAGCCACGGTTACTGCCACTCCTTCTACGTCCAAAAACCAGCGATGTTCAGGAGGCCCTCCCCCTGAACATCCTGCCACTTCGTGACTCTCTATCCCCACTACCTCGTCCGTCTCAATGACGAGGAGCAGGTGGGGTGGAGGTTTGCCCGTTATGTACAGGAATGGCAGGCAATAACCTCAGACGCATGTGTCCTGAAACTGGTGTCTGTTGGACACATTATAGAGTTTCTGGAAATTCCTCCAGAATCTCCACCAAAAGGTCTTCCTACTCCAGGGATCAGGCTCTTCTCGTTTGGGAAGAAATTAAGTCTTTTGCTCAGGAAGCAATAGAGCGTGTTACCCTCCAGCAAAGGGGAAGGGGGTTATACTCCAATTTTTTCCTGGTTCCAAAAAAGACGGGAGACTTGAGACCCATTCTAGACTTAAGCAGTCTCAGTCTGTTCGTAGAGTACAAAAAGTTCCGGATGCTAACGCTCCAGAGCTGCCTTCTACTCCTGTTGGAGAATCATTGGTTGTGCACTCTGGACATGTAGGATGCTTACCTGCACCTCCCAATCTTCCCCAGCCACCGCCAATTTCTTCTGCTCCTTTTCCAAGGGGAGCACTTCCAGTTTCGGGCCCTCCCATTTGGTCTTTCCTTGGCACCTCGGGTGTTTACCAAGTGCCTGGTGTTGGTGGCGGCCTTTTTACGCTGCCAGGGTATCGCGGTTTTCCATTACCTGGATGATTGGCTGATTTCAGCCTCATCCAGGGACTCTTTACTGGACGCTCTCTACTTTACCCTGGACCTCTTAGGCAGACTGGGGATTGCTGTTAATATTCCCAAGTCGTCCATGACCCTGTCCCAAAGACTGCAGTTCATTGGGACGGTTTTGCATACGGTCCAGTGCAGAGCCTTCCTTCCTTCCTTCCTCCAGACAGGGCGGAGACTCTAGTCCGTCAGGCTTCGTGGGTGGCTTTGTCAAGGATCATCCCAGCCCGGGAGATCCTCTGCCTTTTTGGCCTGATGGCAGCCTCCATCACTACTGTTCCCCGGCGAAGCTCCATATGAGTTGCTTAGTGGTCCTTGCGGGTGCATTGGGATCAACTCCGGGACAACCTAGATCATGCAGTGCTGGTATCCTCAGCAGTTCAGAAAGAATTGCTTTGGTGGGGAGACCCCCCGCAACCTTTCCTTAGGTCTCCCTTTCAGGAGCCTGGCTCCCTTGGCATCCCTAACTACAGATGCATCGAACATGGGATGGGGAGCACATCTTTGGGAGCACCAAGCACAAGGACTGTGGTCCAGCTTGGAAGCGTCATTACACATCAACATTCTGGAGATGAGGGCGGTCTTGTACGCCTTACAGGCCTTCCAGACCCTGCTTCCCAAGGGATCACTGCTGGTCCAAACCGACAATATGTTGGTAGTTTGGTACCTCAACAAACAAGGAGGAACTTGCTCGTACCCCCTGTGCAGGGAGGTGATGCGTGTGTGGATCTGGGTGGTCCAGCTTGATCTAACCTTAGTGGCCATGCATGTTCCAGGCATTCAAAATGTCCTGGTCTCGGACCCTAACTCACGAATGGGAATTGCATCAAGAAGTGGCAGAATCTCTCTTCTTAAGATGGGGGTGTCCGGAAATCGACCTTTTCGCCTCCCAATATAACGTAAAACTCCCCAGTTTTTGCTCACTCGTTCCAGGGCATGGTGCTTTCTGGCACAACACACTGTCTGTCTCCTGGACAGGGTCATTTCTGTACGCCTTCCCTCCGTTTCCCATTCTCCAGAGGATCCTTAACAAGCTTCAGGCAGTGAAGGTAAGGATGATCCTCATCGCCCTACTCTGGCCGAGGCAAATTTGGTTCCTGCTGCTACAGCAGCTAACGAGGGAACCACCGGTTCCACTTCCAGTGACTCACAACCTCTTGACTCAGGATCAAGGTCACTTTGTCCATCCAGGGCTCTGGACTCTGCATCTTCACACATGGCTTCTGCAGACATAGCGATTTCTTGCTTTGGGGTCTCCTCTCGAGTAGCTCAGGTTCTCTTAGAGGCTAGAAAATCCTATACTCGTTCCACTTATGCCATAAAGTTGAAACGCTTTTCCATCTGGGCAACTTCCAAGAAATGGAACCCCTTATCTTGTTCTGCCTCACAAGTCATGGAATACCTCCTTCATCTGTCAGACTCAGGTCTGTCATATTCTTCCTTGAAGGTCCACTTTTCAGCAATTTCGGTGTACCACAAGCTGGTGGATGGTAAACCTGTGGCTCAGCTGGAGGTCTCAAAAACTTTCTGAAAGGGATCCTCCATCTGAACCCCCCCCCCCCATCTGCAGCCCTACCCCACTTTGGGATTTGAACTTTGTGTTGAAGAAGCTTACTCTCCCCCCATTTGAACCAGCAATGAGCTGTGATTTATGCTTCCTTTCCTGGAAGCCGTTATTTTTAGTTGCCATTACGTCAGCTTGAAGGATTTCTGAGTGTCATGCTCTGGTTTATAAAGAGTATTATCTTATTTTCCACAAGGACGGGCTCCTCAGGACAAAATCCTATGTTTTTACCCAAGGTGGTGTCAGAAGCCATACTGAACCAATCGGTAGAGCTTCCAGTTTGCTTTCCGTCCCTTTCGAACAGAGGTGAGGCACTCCTGCACACCATGAACGTCCATCGGATCCTTCGGTGCTACACACAACCGAACAGGATTTCCGTAGCTGTGATCAGCTTTTTGTTTCGTTTGCACCCAGGTCGAAGGGCAAAGTGGTTTCGAAGCAGTGCCTTTCTGACTAGTTAGGCAACTGTATTTGGTATTGTTACCAAATGTACAAAAAACCTCTGCCGGGTCCCATCAGAGGTCATTCTACTAGGGGCATGGCCGCTTCCGCTGCTTTTTTTGTGGAACATCTCTGCAGCTGATATCTGCGCCGCAGCCATTCTTGAGTTCTGTCCACATCTTTACTAAACATTACAGTCTGGACATTGCTTCTAGGCAGAGGGCAGGCTTCAGCCTAGCTGTCTTGCAGGGCCTTCTGTCATAGGCTGGGTTCATTCTTGTTCCCAGTTTCTGTTACAGTTATTTTCTACTCCTCCCTTGTTTATCTCTGTCTCTCTTTGGAGGGACTGCTTGGGACTCAGTCCTATATGTAATGACCTACTGAAGGAACCCTTGAACTCAGATAGTACAGTTACACAGGAACTTACCGTAACAGTAGAACTTTGAGAGAGGTTCCTTCAGTAGATCATATTTTTCCCTCCCTCTTTCTCCTCACGTTATTTCTTACACAGGTACTCCAAATCATGTTTGCTCCTGCTGTCAGGCTTCGTCCGGGCTCCAACGGGAGAACTGGAGGGCGGGCATGGGGACCGCCCACTATATACGGTCACGCTGGCAGTCACCTGACATCGGGTGGGTGGTCCCCCATCAGGGATTGCTAGAAAAGTCTGCCGTGTGGCCCGACGCCAGGTGGCACCAGTCCTATATGTAATGCCCTACTGAAGGAATCTCTCTCGAAGAGGTACTGTTACGGTAAGTTCCTACGTAACTGTACTTTTCACTCCGCCTTTGCAGAAACCTGCTAACCCAGGCTCAGGGGACTCTGGTCCATCCCAACCTTGGTTCCCTCCATCTGCATGCCTGGCTGCTGAGGACATAGCCATCACCAGGTTAGAAGTCTCCCAACAGAGTGGCAGACGTCCTGATGGACACCTGGAAGCCTTCCACATAGATAGGTAGATAGAAAGTTTATTTATATAGGGCCCCTTCCCTGAGGCTCAGAGTGCTTAACAGTATTTAAAACAATCCATACAAGACCAATCACACATCTCAAAGCATAATGCAGAGTTCAACACAGTTCTATCCATCATTCATTAAAACATTCCACAATTAAACATAATAAAACAGCAGTCGGTTCATTCATTAATTTTCAGCTCAAAGCAAATTCCTGGTTGAACAAAAACGTTTTTAAACCTTTTTTAAAGGTTTCCACCGAGCCTTAGCTGTCTCTGCAGGGAGTTCCACAGTGTCGGTACGGTAACTGAGAACACCCACAACCTGGCCCTGGGAACCGCAAGGAGTCGACCCTCGGAGGAATGGAGAGCCCAAGACGTGCGGTGGGGAACCAGGAGGGTCTTGCAGGTAGGCTGGTCCCCTCCTGTGCAGGGCTGTATGGTTCAGTAATCTGACGTTGAAGACAATCCTCCACCTAACCGGTAGCCAATGCGGTCTGCAGAGGATGGGCTTGACATGGTCAAATCTCGCAACACCAGTCAACACCATAGCCACCGCTTTCTTCACCAGCTGCAGCCGGCAGAGGTTGCCTCTAGATAGCCCCAGGTACAAGGGATTACAGTAGTCCAGCCTGAATGTGACAAAGGCGTGCACCAGGGTGGTCAGGAGATTAGTTTGTGTTAGGTCTTGGATCCGGACAATGTTCCTCAAATGGTAAACACTTTTGATGACAGCCGACACTTGTGCATCAAATGTCAAGCCATTGTCAAGGACCACACCCAGATCCTTAACCTGAACTGAGAAAACTAGGGGAACACCCCCCAGGATCAGCCCACGAGGGTCACCAAATTCCCCTCCGCCACTACGACGGCCTGGATCCACCACTAGTACTTCTGTCTTTTCTGGGTTGAGTCATAACCAGTTGTGAGTCATCCAGTTTTGGATCTCCTCCAAGCAGGTGTTAAATACCAAGGCCACCATCTGGTTTCCAGGTGCGCAGGACAGGTATAGCTGAGTATCATCAGTGTAACAGTGAAAACCTAGCCCATACCACCTGAGAATGTCTCCCAATGGCACCATATACACCGTGAACAACAAGGGCGACAGGACCGACCCCTGCAGAACTCCGCAGCCTAGAGGCATCGGGCTAGGTTAAGGTTAACCCCATCGTCACTCTTTACATTCTGTCCATGAGGAAGGACCTAAACCAGGAGATAACACCCTGTGGTCTACAATGTCAAATGCCACTGAGAAATCGAGAAGAACTAAGATGGTATGCTCTCCCATATCCCTTGCCATTAGGAGATCATTTAGCACCTTCACCAGTGCGGTCTCGTGCTATGCCGGATCTAAACCCAGACTGGAAACACTCATAAGTGGCACTCGGTCACTAGGAATCATACTAGGAAACTGTATGAGGCAAAAAAGGCTAAATGCCCGTAAAGGCTAAAAGCCTACAATTAACAATTTGGAAATGTATTCAGTTTCCTAAAAGTATCAAGTCTGTTCTTAAAAGTGAGCTTATCACTAATGACAACAGCAGTTGGTAATTTATTCCATGGTTTAACAACTCGTTGAGAGAAAAAGTGAGCTCTTTTATTGGTATTACATTTATTTCTGGTCAATTGAAGTGGATGACCTCTAGTATTGACCTTAATCTGTTTTAGGTCAAGACCACTTTCAACAAACAAATGTTCATCATTTTGTAGGTCCCATAAAAGCAAGAGATCTCCCTTTGCCCTTCTATCTTCCAGTGACATTAGGTCAAATTTTAACAGTCTGTCTGGATAAGAAATTGTTTTAGAGGATACTAGATGTTTAGTTATCCTTCTGTGAACTCTCTCAATTCTGGCCACATCCTTTTTTTTGTATGGACTACACAGCTGTGAGCCAAAATCCAAATGTGATCTTACATAAGCTCTATATAAAGGAAGTAGCACATCTACTTTATTTGACATAATATTATGTCTTATTGCCCACCATATCTTAGTAGCTTTACTTATTGTGTTAGTGATATGTGAATTAAATGTCATCCCTACATCAACAGTAATTCCCAGGTCCTTTTCACTATCCTTACTGACTAACATGTTATCATAATGAAAGTATTGATGTTTAGAGTTCTTTTTTCCGAAGTGCAAGACACAGCATTTAGAAGTATTGAAGTAAAGATGCCATTTTTGGGACCTAGTTTCAACTATCTTTAAGTCTTCCTGAATTACCTCAAAGTCAGACTCACTACTGCAAATATTACAGATTTTACAGTCATCAGCATATTTGATTGAGATACTTTTGATATTTGTAGATAAGTCAGATATAAATACCTGAAAGATAAGAGGAGCCAGGACGGATCTTTGAGGAACACCACTTTTAACATCTTTCTAACTACTGACATGGCCATCTATCACAACTCTCTGCATTCTATTAGATAGCCAGCTTGTGATCCATCTAACAAAAATTGGTTGGATGTTGTGAAGCTGTAGTTTTTGTATCAGGGCCCAATGAGGAACAGAATCAAGGGCCTTTTTAAAATCCAAAAAGATAATGTCACAGGGAATGCCCTTAGCCAAGTTTTGACTAACATAATCATAGAAACGTATCAGATTGGTTATACAAGATCATCCCTTAATAATTCCATGTTGAGTTTGATCTAATCTTGCAATGGCAGAGGTTAGATCATCCAGTCCTTTTTAATGTCTTTATAAGTGACATTGCAGAGGGACTGGAAGGAAAAGTATGCCTCTTTGCAGATGACACAAAGATCTGCAACAGGGTTGATGCACAAGGAGGCGTGGAAAGGATGAGAAGGGATTTGGCAAGGTTGGAGGAATGGTCAGAAGTATGGCAGCTACGATTCAATGCAAAGAAGCGCAAAATAATGCACCTGGGAAACAAGAATCCAGGGGAAGATTACACAATTGAGGGGAGGTAGTAACAACAAAAAAGGAAAGGGACCTGGGGGTAATCTTATCAGATGACCTTAAGGTTAGCAAGCAATCTGAGAAGGTGGTAGGGAGGGCTGGGGGTATACTGGGATGCATAGGGAGAGGCATCATCAGCAGAAAACAGGAATTTGTTATCCCTCTGTACAGACAGTTGGTGAGACCCCATCTGGAGTACTGCGTCCAGTTCTAGAGACCCCATCTCCGCAAGGACATAGACAGGATAGAGGCAGTCCAGAGGAGGGCAACTAAAATGGTGCAGGGTCTGCAAGAGAAGCCGTACGTGGAGAGACTAAAGGAACTTAATATGTGTGTACCCTTGAGGAAAGAAGGGAGAGGGGGGACATGATAGAAACTTTTAAGTACCTCAGTGGAATCAACAAAGTCCAAGAGGGTAGCATCTTTCAGAAAAAGAGACGTGCTAGAACAAGGGGACACAATTTAAAGATAGAGGGGGGTGGTTCTGGAGCAATGTGAGGAAGTATTTTTTCACAGAGAGGGTAGTGGATGCATGGAACATCCTTCGTGAGGAGGTTGTGGGGTCTAAAACTGTGGGAGAATTCAAGAATGCATGGGACAGACATGAGGCAATTCTTGTGTGGGGGGTAGGAAGAAATAGGCTGTTGGTTAACTAGGATCTGCGGCCTATCCTGTAGGTAGGGAAATGGGTAGACTAGGTGGACCAAGCAGTCCTTATCTGCTGTCAGAGTCTATGTTTCATCCTTAATGATTCGTTCTAGAATTTTACAACAGATTGGAGTTAAACTAATGGGGCAATAGTTATCTGAAATACTTTTAGATCCTTTTTTATGTAGTGGTATTGCATTGTCGTGTTTTCATCCAGTTGGAACCAATCCAGTATTTAAACTTGTGTCAAAAAGAATTTTTAGAGGGACACAAAGATGTTTTTTCATTGAATGAATTAAATCACCAGAGATTCCATCTGGGCCAGCAGAGGATCCTTTTTTTACCTCCTTCAATTTAGATTTGATGGTCTCTAATGGTATATCTACATCATGAATTGGTTGGACATTTAATGTGGCATTACAGCTTACATTATTGTTATATAAGGCTTCACAGAACTGCAAGTTAAAAAATTCAGCCATATCACTAGGATGATATAAGGTTTTAGTACCAGAATGAATAGGGCCAACCTTGCACGTTTGTTTTTTTAAGGAGTTGATGTAACTAAACATTAATTTACTGTTTCCCTTTTGCGCCTGTTCGGCTAATGATTTTTCCATAGATATTTTGGCCTTTTTGATTTCTTTTTTTACAAATTTTTTGAACATGCCTGAAAGCAGTTAAAGTTCTGTCACATTTATTGGAATGATATTTTTTATATAATTTGTTTTTCTTTTTTATCAATTTCTGTAATTTTAAGTTAAGCCATTTTGGTTGATGACTTAATTTCTTTTTTGTAACCTTAGGTATGAATTTATTAGCAGCATTCAAAATTGTTGTGGTAAAAAAATTCCATGTCATTGATATTTTTATTATTTAACATAGCAGACCAGTCAATAGCAGCAAGATAGTTATTCAAAGCTATAGTGTTTGTTTTATGAAAAACACATATTTTTGTGATATTATCTGCTTCCCATTGGACGTGATGAGTTTTGAAATTGATAGTACAATGGTCACTATTACCTAAAGGAACTGAGGGATGACAATTTTGAATAGTTATAGAATCACTACCTAAGACAATGTCCAAAATATGTGATTCATGGTTTGGAAATGAAATATGTCGAACTAAATTCAATTCCAAGCAAGAGTTCAAAAAAGATTTTTGATGAATTAGTTTTGGCAGAATTATTTGACCAATTTATATCACTCAAATTAAGGTCACCCATAAACAAGATATTTCCTGATTCACCAGCTGATGACATTTCCTCAATAATATCATTTAATATTTCTGGTTTCGAGTCAGGTGGTCTATAACAAAGACCCAAAATTAAATCAGTGTTTGGTTGTTTAAGCCTAAGCCAAACAGATTCCACCAAAGAATGATCTTTTTTAATTTTATGCGAGATATCAAATGTGCCCACAGATGAGGCTGTAAGGAATGCTAGGCCACCACCTCTCCGGTTTGATCTGCTATGATGGAATAATGAGTAGCCAGGGATACAAGTGTCCCATGCCTGCTCACTGGACCACCAAGTTTCTATAATGCCTATAACATCGGGCTTATCAGTATTGACTCTTAAAAGTAGTTCATTTGTTTTATTAACCTAACTTCGTGCATTTGACAGCATAAATTTTAGATCTTGTTTATTTTTGTCGACATGAACAGAAACAGATGATAACGAGGAAACAGTTGTCTTTATATTTTCCCCCTTGGATGCTAGTTTAAAGTAATTGAGGGAATATGAGAGCAAAAGGAGCATAGATTCATGGCTCCTAGTCGATTTAAATGTAAACCGTCTTTGGCACAATAACTAGAGTTAGAAATAAAATTTTTCCAATGATCAGTGAAAACTAGATCACCTGAAGAGCACCAATTTGAAAGTCTGGCATTAGTCCTTTCTATAGTGCGATTCTTTTCAATCCTAGCTCTTGGAATAGGTAATAAGCTGGAAATAAAGACATTACAATTTTTTGCTTTTATTTTATTTCCCAATTGAGTTAATTCTAGACAGATGTCTTTCTCATGAGTGTGGCCAACATTGTTTGTACCCACATGTAGGATAACATTTGAGGGGCCCGATATAAGAGAATCTATTCTGTCTGCTGTGTCTTCAATTTTGGCTTCGGGAAAAGAAAATACTGACACTTTATTTTCGGAGTTTGTTATATAAGAATTAATATATTTCACTATAGAATCTCCAGTGATAATTGTTGGCAGATTTGTAGAAGATTATTCAGCCGGATTTTCTTGTTCCATTTTATCATTTAACAAACAGAAATATCTGTTATTTGAAATATGGTAATCTCTGTTTAGATTTACTTCAGATAAAACTGTTGGTGATATAAAATGAGCAAAATCAGCACGTCTGCCTTTTTGGTATTTTCGTTTGGGAACATTTTCCCAACTGTCCTCATGTGAGTCCACCTGGACATCTCTCCTTCTTATATTAGAAGATTTTTGATTTGCTCTACAGTTTTCTTGATTGGTCGCAAGTGAAAGTTTGTCAGACTGAGAACTGTTGTAATTAAGATATATTGATTCTGCAGAGATTTCCTTGTGAGGACATCTATTTGAGTCAGGACACTCAACTGGGGTTTGTATTTGAAAAGTATTAGAGCTTGGGAGTTGAATAAGCGGTGTACTGGGAAGATTTCTAACCACATTATCTATATAATTTTTTTAGTTCCTTAATCTCTTTTACTGCATTCAGTTCGTTGATAACATCTAAATTTTTTCATTGAGTCAAGAAACAAACAATTCGAACAGTTACAATTTCCAAATTGCTATGATCAGGCTCGTTACATATTACATGCCCACAAAGAGTGCATACATGTAAAATAGATCCAGAATGGAGTGTGTAGATCACCGTATATATCGTCTCAGAATTCATTTTTAAACAATGAAATTAGTCCAATTTAGGACCTCAAAATAGAATATGTTCGTTTACTTTACCAAAAATTAGTTAAACTGACCTGATGTCCTGCTAGACACGCTTAACACACGCGTCTCTGCGTGCATCTCCGCGGTATGCTCGCTACCCGCGAGCGTTTTGTAGTTGGTACCCTGGAGTCACGTGACAAGCAACCAGGTGTCCCTGACTACAAGCTTTGCTAGGAAAATACAGCAGCTATTAATTGCTTAGCCCCTAATTTAGTAACAGGTCAGATATCCACCCGACACTGCTAGTAGCACAGATTACATCCAGTGACAGGTATTTCACAGCCCTTAGAAGGACTAGTTGAAGTAAAGCTGTTTGTCAGCTGTTCTCTAATATTGCATGCGGAATAGGTTTAAAATATGAGCTAGGACACTAATGCAGCCTTTTCCACATAACTGTTGCCTGTCTTGCAGCTTTTGGCTGCCTCACAAGTCAGGAGCTGGTACCGGCGTTTTGTTAATTTCACTCTGCTAAGTTTCTGCTCTGCTCACACTGCGAGCGTTTTGTAATCTGTACCCTGGAGTCATGTGACCTACGTATGCCATGAAGTGGAAGTGGTTTGCTATCTGGGCTGCCAGACATAATCTGATCCCTTTCACCTGTCCGGTGAGCCACATCCTGGACTACCTGATCTCTCTGTCTGACTCAGGTGTCAAGTACTCCTCACTCAAGATGCGCCTTTCAGCTGTTTTAGACTTTCGTGAGTCCGTGGGTGACAATACTGTAGCTCATCTGGATGTCTCCCATACCTTTTTAAGAGGCATCATGCCTCTGAAACCCCCAATCTGTTCTCCTGTCCTGGCTTGGGATTTTAATTTTGTTTTGAAGAAGTTGACCCTGTACTCTTTTGAGCCAGCTGCAACTTGCGAGCTGCACTTTCTCTCTTGGAAAGCATTATTTTCAGTTGCCATTACTTCTGCTTGAGGAATTTCAGAGCTTCAGGCCCTCTGGTGTGAAGAGCCTTATTTGATTTTTTTATTTTTTTTATTTAATTACACTTTTCTACTTCTCCTTGGAGCGGGCAGGTGGCTCCAGCCCCTTCCTCAGAGGGGACTCATATCTATGGCCAGACTTCCCTGTACTCATCCCACGCAGGTTTACCCCCCCACCACCACCAACACCATGGCAGAGCTGGTGGTGAGGGGTGTCAGCCTCGCCCGAAATTGCCTCAACGGACATCTACTACTTCCACCTCTGGCGGAAGGTCAGAATCTGTCCCCCCCAGGTGCCTAAGCAGCTTCTGGGGACACTCTGACGAAGTCGACCACCTCCACTCAGGCGATAGTAGGGAGTCTTCCTCCACAGGACAGCCGTCCACCCAGATCCCCTTGGCCCACCAACCCCATAAACATGGGTCGACCTATGAGGGACAGAGGTTGCTTCAGGAAAATCCACGGTGCCCACCACCCGTAAGCCTTCTGAGATGTCCGATAAGCACAAGAGAAAGGATGAATCAGAGAAACACAGGGAGGTTGTCAGGTACCGGATGCCTCCCCCAACCGAATACCGGGCATCGTCTGCTTACCAGACGACAGGGCACTCTGACTCGATGTCTGACAAGGAGGTGCCTCCAGCAAAAGAAAGGCAGTCGGCCCCGGCGTCTGTTCCCCCAAACGCGGGGGTACAGGATGCCCAACAGCTTCCATCTAAAGAGCCAGATGTCAGGCCACCAGACACCACACACCTGACGTCCAATGTACCCATGGACACTGTGCCTGAGGACCCGATGCCTCCACCTTTGGACCAGATGCTTGGGCCCTCTGGTGCTCTTAATCAGCTGCCCCCACCGCCAGTCGTTCCACTAGCCGAGGTGGGAGTGCTTTTTAAAGCGTGGTGGAACATGGTCAAAGGGGATCTCCTCCATAGGCCTAGGGATCCATCCCCAGTACGTCCACCACCCAGAGACCTAACTCTTGAGTGGCCTTTACCGCTGAAGGACCAGACACATGACAAAGAAGACAAGGGACACCCGAGTCTGACGGCCACAAGAGGCATCCATCGTCCGTCCCTTCATCCAGAGTTCGCCCACCGTCGTCCTTGGGACGATGCAGAGGATTCATCTTTTGACTATTTTTTGGAAGATGAACTTCCCATTCCATCTCCAAATCTGAGAGACTTACTGAGGTCACCCCCAGATAACCCGTCCTTTTTGGGCATCTTGCTCCATATTCAGGCCCTTTACCAGTGGGACTCTGAGGAATTAAACCCAGAAAGGTGCAGGCTGGCCAAATTCTTGGGAGCCACAGATCCCAAACCATTGGTCATCCCTCCTTTGGTGGAACCTTTTCAAGATGGGACCAAGTCCACATCGCATCACCCGGCCACTACAACCGCAGTCCCTTATAAGACCCCAAAAAGGGAGCCTCTTCTGGGCGAGCACCCAAAGGCAGACTCAGTGGTCCTGACAGCTGCCCTCGGCAGGGCACAACAACCACGCCACATGAGTGCCCAGCCACCGGACCCAGAATCTAAGAAACTAGATGAGATGGGGCGCAAGGTGTACTCCTCGGCAACTTGCCCTGTCAGATCACTCAATTTCCTGGCCCACATGGTCACCTACCAAAAATCCCTGTGGGCAAAGGCAATGGACCTGGCCAGAGTACAGCCAGATTCAGCGGGTAAGGCGGAACTACTTGCCGTGATTCAGTCTGGCATAGACGTGGACAAGCACGTCCTCCGGAATTCTTATGACACTGCGTATACAGCAGCAAGCACAGCAGCCACCAGCATTTGCATGCAGAGGCAGACCTGGCTCAGGGTTTCGGGCCTCTGACAGGATCTTCAGGATGCTGTCCTGGATGCTCCTTTCCCAGGACCAGTTCTGTTTGGTCAGGACACAGAGAAACTAATAACTGGACTTCAAAATTCTGGTAAAGCTGTGTCGGAAGTCCACAGCATGTACCGGTCGGAACCACAGTCCACACGCCGCTGTCCCTTTTGGAAAAACCAGGAACAGCAAGGAAGACTCCAGACTCTACACAAGGGAGCCTTCAAAAGAAAAGGCCACCCTGTCCCTTCAGGCGCCCAAGGCCATTAAAACCCCAAGGTGCCAAGACCTTCCCTGGCTACACCCTCCAACACAGCATGACTCACTACCACCCCCCCACCACCACCACAGCAGGTAAAGGAGGAGGTGGTAGGAGGGAGTGTCTCCCTCTACGTAGCTAGATGGTCCAGTATAACATCGGACCAATGAGTCCTCCAGATTGTAGAAAGGGGATACGCCCTAGAATTCACCCAGATGTTATGTGTGTCAGTCTTCACCATTCATCACTGGTGGGTTCTGGCTAAAGAACAGGATCCCGCAGTAACCAATTTTTTATTTTTTTGCAAAGAGGTGGAGCAGACGTCAAGGTCGACGCATTCCGGGGCGCTTCTCGGTTGGCCAGTAACCGACATCAGATCCTCCTCAGACCCAGTTCTGCTTCTCCCATCGTCAAGTTGACATGTACTTCATGCGGAGCAAATCTACGTCAGCGGCCTAGTCGATCAATACCTAGTTCATTACAGCTTCTCTGTGCCATCGATTGGTAAGTCCATTCCTTTTATTTCTTTCGACGACACCGAGTGCTATTTATGTTTCTTGTTTTTTCGTCATGTCATGTTTGGGGGACAAAAGGAAATCCTTCAAGGCGGCTCGGCCTCCTATGCGGCGGTGTCCTTGCGGCCGACTTTTTCCGTGATGGACCAGCATGGCCATTGCTTGACCTGCTTGGGCCCATACCATGATATGAATCATTGCGATGCCTGTTTTTCCATGGACCGTCGAGTGTGTGAGAAACTGCATGCGTTTAAAGTTGGACGTGCACCGCCGACTTTCAGTGAACAGGTTCGCAATTGGGACGCCAAGTGCAGGTTTCTTGACCATTCTTCTGGGTCCCCTCCCAGTCCTATATGGCCCATGGAGGAGGGGATTTCCGTCTTTTCATGCCTTGCCTCAGCGGAAACTCCTTCCAAGTTGGAGGAGGCCCAGCCTAATTCCTCCGGGAGGCACCATTCTGGCAGTTGCCTCCTCGTAGGCGAAGGCTCCCTCGGTGTCGCGGCCTAGGGCCTCCGGTCCGGCGTCATCCTCGGTGCCGTCTGTCGGCGGCGCCACCGGAGAACAGAGCACCGCTGCGGGCAGTATGGAGTCTGCTCCCAGTGCCGGTGATCGTGGCAGCACCATGAGTAGTGCAGGGTTGGTTCATCGTGCCACTCGTGGTTCCGGAACCGGAGGAGATCATGGAGTGGTGTGTGTCCGAGCTTCCTCAGGTGAGGATGACGACTTGGAGGTGGACCTGGACTGGTTCCCGGATTCTTCAGAGTCCTCAGACTCCTCCCTGCCTAGCACTACTACTCAGATTCAGCCCCCTCCTTTGGGGTTGGCAGTTACTGTCAGCTCCGGTGTCTGAGGTCCCAACCAGTCCTCCATTGCTTAGGTTGGCACCGGGAGACATGCCGGAGTCGGTGGTTCTCCTTCTCCCTTAAGAGGTGTATTCCCTTCTTTGGGTGCTCAAGCTAGTCCCATTTTTGAACCGCCTGGGGCAGGGGAAGGTGCTCTCTTAGTGACCGTTTCTCAGGAGTCTGCGATGATGATAGAGCTGCCTAGGCTTACTCTTGAAGAAGACTCTTGAAGAAGAGGTCCCTCTCTGAATCTGAAGGGTTGGGACAGAATCTGGGACAGCCCCCTCCTCCCTGGGAGCCTGCAGGGGCTTGGGTAGGAGTTGCAGTGCCGGTCCTATTTTATCCCCTGAAGCCTCCCTGGGAGGAATCTCATCTTTAGAGACTAGGGGCCACCCTTCTGGGCTCATGTGGCCCCAGTCGCCTCGCAGGGGGGAATTCTCTTTTAGGGCTCAGTCCTGACCATTTCAGCTTGGTTGAACGGCCCCCGACTGCTAGACCAACAGATCTTCTCCAGTCTTGAGGTCTCCTGTTCGGTCCCCCAGCCCTGGCAGAGGTCACGCTCTTCCTCGGAGGTGTTTAGCCCCCTTACCTTTGCCAGCACCTCCCTCCCTCTCTTCCAGGCCACGTCGGTCCTACGGGATCTCTCACCTGGGAGCAGTTGAGGTCCATGACTGCACTATTCCCTGCTTACTTTAGGTCCATGGACGATTAGGTGTTCCACCATTCCCCTGTGCAGTCAGTGCCTGACTCTCTGGACTCATCAGTTTCCTCTTCTGAGGGAGAGGATTCCTCCATCCTCCTGTCCCCAGTGGCTGATTTGTCTAGCTATCCGCGCTTCCTTTCCGGGATGGTCGGCAAGCTGCACATATCTGATTTAGAAAGTCACAATCCTGAGTGGACGATGCGCGCCTTTTTAGGCGAATTCAGTGCTGCCAACCTGGTGGTTCCTGCCTGGCCCTCCCTCTTCAGGGAGGCGTTGTACCGCACCTGGAGAAGTCTCTCAACCCTCTCTCCAGCCCAGAGGGACTGCCGGCGCAGGTAATACATACGAGCAGATGAAGAAGCCAGCAGAAGAATGCCATTTGGTCTATCAAGTCTGCTCGTATTGCAGGGTCCACAGCTTGAGCTAATGTCCCTGCCCTCCCTCCCCACTCCTCCCATCCTCCCCACCCATGATCCTTCAAACAACATGAAGTCTTGCTGTATTCTGACTATTGCACTTAGCTCCAGCCTTTAAACTGCCCTGGAGAACAAAGGATTAAGTTTTCTATGCATGGCGTAGAATGCTGAGCTCGAGCTTGGTTGAGGTCTCTGTCTATTTCCCTTTGAATCTAAACTGTCAGATTCTTTACTCCGCCTCACTGAACAGTCGCTTCGGAGATTTCTCCTGCAGCTCGGTTCGAAAGTTGGTTGAAGTGTCGGTTTTAAACCGAAATTTATTCACATAGTCGGTTCAGTCTCTGTCTGCGGTACCGTGAGTACTAGATAGGTTTTGTTCTGATTTTCTGTGTGGAAATTGTAAAAGTGTTAGATCGGGTCGGCTGAACAGATCATCTGTAGTAAATCCTTGTGTTTTACTTTAGTGTGTGGTTACCGGTCCTTATCGCTTCTAAAACAACCGTGTTTTGAACGTTTTTTTCCAATACCCGTGACACGGTTAGGAACCGATAAGGGAGTCTTGCCTGGCGGTTGCCACATAAAAAGGGTAAGTTGGTTAGGTTGGCCATGTCTGAGAAACCCAAGGAAAAAAACAGGCCCACTGGGTTTCAACACTGCAGTGAGTGTGGGGAGGTCTTTGCTAAGGCCGATCCCCCACATCACCTGTGTTTATTGTCTGGGGTTTGAACACCTTGATACAGACTGCCAAATATGTAAACATTTTCCTAAATCTACCCTTGAAAAGAGATTAGGTAGACTGAGGGAAAAGGAGACCGAGAAGTCCGCTGACCCAGATGGCTAGCCCGGTTCGGTTCCGACCGAACCAAAAGGAGTGCCCTCTGACCAGGGCAATACTTATTCAGGCAAGAGGAGAGCCGATCCTGAGGGATCAGTTCCTACAAAAAGGAAACGCAGAGAGAAATCAGCCAGTTCGGATCCAGAAGTTCATGTTCCGACTGCCGAGTAAATAGCCAAAGCGATTCGTATTGTGCAGTCGCTTCACCCGATTCTGACCAATCCGGCTCCTTTTGGCAGGGGTTCGGTTCGATCGGTTCCCCCGGTTCAAGATTATACCCCTGAAGACTTTTATGAACCGGAATTTGAGGAGGAGTGGGAGTTTGAAGATGATGATGGTGATGGTGAAAATCTGGATGTGCCTGTGGAACCAGACATCTCCCCAGACAGACCTTCGGGTGTATCCCCTCCTAGGCTTTCTGAGTCCCCTTCTCACTTTATGTTTTACAGAAAGGTGGCTGAAACCCTCCAGCTTCCTATGGAGGAGGCAATGGAGGATCAAGAGGAGCCTGATTATGTGGAAATGATGGACATCCCAGAGTCCAGGAGACCATCTATTCCCCTTCACAAATCTTTTGGGAAGCAGACACGAAAAATCCTAGTCTCCCAATTCTGTACTTCCTGTTGACAGAAGGATGGACAAGGGGTATACACTATCAGGCTCAGATACAGAGTTTTTATACCAACAATGCAGCCATGTTGGGGTAGTGCAGGCTGCTGCCTGTGACAAGGCAAAGATTCCCTTGGCTTCACCCCCCCCCCCCCGACAAAGACTCCAGGAAGATTGATGCCATGGCAAAAAAACAGTACATGGCATCTTCCTTGGGACTTAGGCAGGCATATTATATGACCTATACAGCCAGGTACCAGAAGTCCAGGTGGGACACTGTACTGGCACTGGCTAAGCAGGCTTCCCCCCAGCTGGCCAAGGAGCTGGAGGAGGTGGCTGCTGATGGGATTGAGGCATCAAAGGTACAATTTCATGCTGCTGTGGACTCCAGTGATGTCATCAAGAGTCATGGCTACATCTGTGGCTCTTCGGTGGATGGCTTGGCTCAGATGTACTAGCCTCTCACAGGATTCCCAGGCTAAGGTCATGGATTTTCCTATGGTAGGTAATTCACTGTTTGGGGAGCAGACAGAGAATTACATGAAAAAGATGGATGAGTACAGGACCACTTATAGGAGTACTCAGGCCAAAGAAAGGCAAGCAACTCCTCAGAGGCAGCAATCTAGGGGCAGGGGCAGGCCTTTTTACCAAGCACAGGCCTCTTGTCCCTTTTCACAGAGGGGGTTTTTTAGAGGGAGAGGCAGAAGGGGGATGAGCAGGGCTGCATCCACCCCTCAGCCTAAGGCTCCTGCCAAGCAGACACCCTGATAGGTCTGCCCAGGTCGACTCTCCTATTCCTGTAGGGGGCAGGCTAGCTTACTATGTCCAGGACTGGATGTCTCTTACATCAGACAAGTGGGTCCTGGAAGTAGTAAGCCAGGGACTGGTTCTCAGCTTCAGAAAATTTCCAAAGATGAGAGCCAGATCTTTTCCACCTGCAGGTCTCTCCTGGACCCTTGCCCTAGAGGCAGAGGTTTCATCTCTTCTGCCGCTAAGAACCATAGAGAGAGTTCCTACCCTACACTGGGGAAAAGGTCTGTACTCCAGATACTTCCTTACCCCAAAGAAGACAGGGGAGTGGCAACCCATCCTAGATCTAAGATACCTGAACAAACATCTTCTAAAACCAAAGTTCAAGATGGTAACTCTGGGAATAATTCTTCCCTCTCTATGTCCAGAGGACTGGCTAGTCTCTCTGGACCTCAGAGATGCCTACTTTCATATTCCCATCAGGTGCTCCCACAGAAAGTACCTCAGGTTCAAGTTGCCTTCCGGCCATTATCAGTTCAAAGCAATGCCCTTTGGCCTAACATCAGCTCCAAGGGTCTTCACAAAGTGCCTGGCAGTAGTTGTTGCCTTTCTAAGAAGGCAAAAGATTTCCATTTTTCCATATCTGGACGATTTGCTCATAGTAGGTCAGTCTCCAGACCAAGTCAAGTCAGACTGCAAGCGACTCTGCAAGTGCTCACTTCTCTGGATTTCCTTCTCGACCTCCCCAAATTAGTTCTCGAACCAGTTCAGCTCCTTACTTTTATAGGGACAGAGCTGGATACTGTCAAAGTAAGAGCCTTTCTTCCCCTGGAAAGGGCAAGGGTTCTTATAGATCTAGCTTCGTCCTTCAGCTGTCCTGACCAGCAAGGCACTTCCTCCAGCTCTTGGGCCACATGGCAGCTTCTACAGCAGTGGTCCAAGGGGCAGGATTTCAGATGAGGGACATTCAGTTCCATCTGAGGGCCATTTGGTCCCAGAGGAAGGACCCTCTTTCCAAACTGATTCCAGTTACTCGAACACTAATCCAAGCTCTTCAGTGGTGGCAGGATCAGGACAGTTTAAGGCAAGGGGTCCCCTTTGTCACTCAGTCTCATTCGGTGGTCCTTACCACGGATGCTTCTCTCTTGGGGTAGGGAGCTCATCTGGGGGATCTCACAGCCCAAGGACTGTGGTCTCCCCAGGAGTCCCTCCTTCATATCAATCTCCTGGAACTCAGGGCAGTGTTTCATGCACTGCAAGCTTTTTCCCAGTTGGTGCAGAACAAGGTGGTTCAGGTCAGGACCGACAACACCACCACCATGTGGTACATCAACAGACTGGGAGGCCCTCAGTCTACGGCCTTCTGCATGGAAGCCATGAAATTGTGGTCCCTGGCTTACTCCCTGCAGACCTCTCTGATAGCAGTCCACCTTCCATGAAAGGACAATGTGCTAGGAGATGCACTGAGCAGGATTTCCCAGGGCCATCATGAATGGTCCCTGGACCCCCTGGTTTGAGTGTTTTTTCAAGGTGCGGCACTCCAGGATAGATCTCTTGCAGCTCCAGACAATCACCAACTTCCTCTGTTTTGTTGCAGACCCCCAGTCTTGGGTTCAGTCCCTCTGGATGCTCTGATTTTAAACTGGAGGGAAATTTCTGTATGCCTTCCCTCCTTTTCCTCTCCTGTTCAAAGTCCTAGTCAAGATAAGGTCACAACCTTGCGAAGTGATCCTGATTGCTCCAGACTGGGCCAGACAGCCTTGGTACCCCCTGCTGCTGTCTCTAACAGTCCATCTTCCCCTGTCTCTTCCCAGGAATTACAACCTGTTAACCTCCTCTCAGGGGAGGATTTGGTACCCCAATCTTTGGTCCCTCAATCTCAAGGCATGGCTGTTGAAGAGCTGGAGTATGCAGATTTGCATCTGTCCCAAGGGGTTCTGGATATTCTTAAAGCCTCTCGAAAGCCTGCCGCCGGAAAGACTTAACTCCAAATGGAAAAGATTCAGCATTTGGTTCTCCAAGAAGCATATATCCCCAGACACTGCTGAATTGCCTACAGTTCTGGATTATTTGCTCCATCTTAATGGTCTAGGCCTTAGACCAGCTACTCTTAAGGTACACTTGTCAGCTGTTTCTGCTTTTCTGTCAGTGGGAAAACATTCCTCACTGTCATCTCACCCTGTATTCTGCAAATTTTTCAATGGATTGCTTCATACCAATCCTCCCTTTAGGGATCTTGCCCCTGCCTGGGACCTGAATATTTGCATTGCCCAACTTATGCAACCTCCTTTTGAGCCTGTGTCCTCAGCAGAGCTTAAGCACTTGACTTGGAAAACTGTGTTTTTGGTAGCCATCACCTCTGCCAGACGTATCAGTGAATTGCAAGCCCTGACAGTGGAACCTGATTTTATCTCTCTTCATAGAGTGGTCCTTAGAACCAATAGGAGGTTCTTACCCAAAGTGGTTTCAGACTTCCACTTAAATCAGTCCATGTCTCTCCCTGTCTTCTTCACTGATCATTCTTCCTCAGGAGAGAGAGAAGGCTACACAGTTTGGATGTTGAGAGTCCTTAGCTACTACATAGAGCATACCAAGGGTCACAGGTTTGAATCCCTCCAGTTATTCCTCACTTATGGGGAAGTGGGAAAAGGCAGACCTGCCACCAAGAGAACTATTGCCAGGTGGATTGTGTCTTGTATACAATTCTGCTGCGAGAAACTAGGAAAGATCCCACCCTCAGGCCTGAGGGCTCATTCTACAAGAGGTGCAGCTGCTGCCAGGGATATTCCTCTCTTAGAAATTTGTCAAGCAGCCACCTGGAAAACAGTCCATACCTTTACCAAGCATTACTCTCTGGATATCCAGGCTAGGAATGATGCTCGGTTTGGCACAGCAGTACTTCAGAGCCTATTCCCAAAGTAGGTTCTGTCCCTTCTCCATGGAGGTACTGCTTGGTAGTCTGCAATAGTCAGAATACAGCAAGACTTCATGTTGTTTGAAGAAATATTACTCGCCTCAGTAATTATGTTTCTTCTAATGGAGTTTTGCTGTATTCTGACCTCCCTTCCTGCCTTCCCTCTCAGAACCTGTGTTTGGGAAGTGGGTGGGCAGGTGCAGTGTTGCACCCTAGAGGTGCCTATTACACACCCTACCTTTATTTGTTTGGGTGCTTTTTCTTATTGTTGTTGCCCCTTTATGGGGTTGGTTTTTGGTTTTCCTGACTTGTCTTTTTTGGGAATCCAAAACTCCTTGTTGCCAGTTGGCTAGTAAAAAATAGTTTACAATTTTCACATAGGAAGGTTAGTGAGTTGTTGTTAGTAAGAATCTGACAGTTTAGATTCATAGGGAAACAGACGGAGACCTCAACCAAGCTCTAGCTCAGCATTCTATGCCATGCATAGAAAAGTTAACCCTTTGTTCTCTGGGGCAGTTTAAAGGCTGGAGCTAACTGCAATAGTCAGACTACAGCAAGACTCCATTAGAAAAAACATAATTACTGAGGTGAGTAATTTTTTCTTACCTTCCCCCTATGCCTATCCCAGTCTCTTTTAAAGCTGCCCACTGTCTTCAACAAGATGACCTCTTCCGGCAGTGCATTCCAAGTGTCCACCACCCTCTCTATAAAGAAGTGCTGCCTGACCTCCCTCCTAAATCTCCCGCCCTCCAGCTTAAGACTGTGCCCCCTCGTGTTATGGTTGCCACTCAGCTTAAAGAGAGACTCCTTATTAGCCTTATTTATCCCTTTCAAGTACTTGAAGGTCCCAGTCATGTCCCCTCTCTCTCTCTCCCCTGTCTTCCAGGGAGAACATGTTCAGTGCCCTCAACCTCTCCTCATGTGCCTTACCCTGCTGACCGGCTGTCATCTTTGTAGCCCTCCTCTGGACCTTCTCCAGCAGGCTAATGTCCTTTTTGAGGTGTGGGCACCAGTACTGCACTTCATACTCTAGATGCAGCATTACCAGTGACCTGCACAAGGGTAGTATAACCTCCTATTCCCCTAGATATGCATCCCAGCATCTTGTTTGCTTTTGCTGCTGCTTTCTTGCGCTGTGTGGAATGCTTCAGGTCACTAGTGATCATCACTCCCAGGTCCTTCTCATCCTCTGATGCAGATACTCTGACTCCACCCAAGTAGTACTCTGTCCTGGGATTCTTGGCTCTAATATGCAGAACATTGCATTTCTTGGCATTGAAGCTAGGCTGCCAGATCCTGGACAACCTCCCCAGCTTTTCCAGATCTTCCTGTAGGTCCTGTATGCCTTCAGCTGTGTCCATTCTCCCGCAGAGCTTGGTGTCATCTGTGAATAGGTACATTTTGCCCTTAATGCCATCCCCAGTGTCATTGATGAAGACGTTGAACAAGACCAGCCCCAGCACCGAGCCCTGTGAGATCCCACTGGTTACCTCTCTGGTGCCAGATAACTCTCTCCTCGCAACCACCCTCTGTGTTCTGTCCCTCAGCCAGTTTTCCACCCATCTGGCCATTGTTTCCCCAACCCCAAGATCCACCAACTTCCTGATCAACCTTTTGTGGGGCACAGAGTCAAAGGCCTTGCTGAAATCAGGATAGAGGATGTCTGCTGCTTGGCCTCTGTCTACTGTCTTAGTGACACAGTCAGTCGTCGGTCAGATTTGTTTGACAGGATCCACCCCCTCCAAAATGAACCCATGCTGCCTCTCATCCTGGAGACAATGCTCTTCTAGATATTTCACCAGCCTTTCCTTTAGTATGATCTCCATGAGCCTGCCCAGAATGGAGGTCAGACTGACTGGTCTGTAATTCGCTGGGTCATCCTTGGGACCGCTTTTGTGGAGGGGCACTACATGTGCTCTTCTCCAGTCCTGCGGTACCACGTCTGACTTCAGTGAATTATTAAATAGGTATTTCACACCCCTAGGGTCTCCAGGAACCTTGGCTCACTCTCCTGTGGACGTGACGCTCCTGGACATGCCTTCTGGGCATAGACGCCCAAGATGTGACTGACCCCCGGAGACAGACACTGCTGAGTTTGACTTTTGGGGGAGAAGAGTGTTCTTTTCGGCAGGTCTCTCTTTGTCTCTTTCAGCACATCAGGCCCATCATGCTGCCGATAACAGGCACTTACTGTCTCCACTAGGACAGGTCCTAGTGTCCTTCCCTGATTTGGAGGTGACCAGACAGGCCATTGCCCTCTCCACATGGGGCCTGGAGCTTGTAAGGCACCAAGCAAGGGCATCGTATGATGCCAGTGAGGTGGCATCCAGGCTAGTGGGGACAGCTACCTGTATTAGGGGGACAGGAAGGCTTCGTCTTTTCAAGTTATCACCCCTGGCCCAGTGTAGGGTGACTGCCTCCTCATTCCGGGGAACCCACCTTACTAGGGACGTGGATATGTTGTTCAATCCACACTTGTTGGCAGGTACCTTGCCGCTTTAAGATGGGTCGGAAGGTCTTCAAGCTGGCTCCTCCCACCCACCCGGGTAGTAAACTCCTCTGCTCCGCCCCATGACGCCAGATCTTCCTTACCACTTGGAAGCTCAGGTCCCTCCTTAGCGCTCTTGCGTTTTGTAGGCCTGGATACTAAATCTTCGGATTTTCCCAAACTTGTACTCAGGTTCACTCGAGTTTGGTCTTCGCTTGACTCCCTCGCGGCTGCGATGGATGTTAAATCTGTTCCCAAGTTCCATCTGTGCCATTGTAGGGAGAAGATGTCTCGCACCGATCCTTGAGCTACGTGCGTTTACTGTCTTGGACTCTACCACGACCCGTAGTCTTGCAGCCTCTGTCTGTCCTTCTCCTCTTCGGTGCTCGAGGACCGCGCTGCCCGAGTCCAACTAGGGCGGTCGGAGAAATGGTTCCTGCTGGTTAAATCGAAGGAGGCTCGTTGGGCAGTGTCTGCGGCGACGGGCTCCGCAGAGCAGCTGTAACTGCTTATGGCCCTCGAGGAGGGGGCAGCCCAGGCTGTGGCTTCCTCCTCCTCTGCATCGGCCTTTATCCTGCTGTCCCTGGGCTCTTGTCTACACGGCTTCCTTTAGGGAGCTTTGGCAATCCCTCTTTACCAAGGAGAGGGTCCTTCTGGGTCTCTACCTCCTCGGTCTAAGAAGAAGGTCCACAGGTGCAAGTCCCAGCGCCGACGTTCGAGGGAGCGGGAGAGGTCTCGCTCCCCGGATTGTTGTCTCTAGACTTCGGTCGAGGTAGCGGACCGGGCTGCTGGTTTCTTGGAGTCCCTGACAGACCAGCCGGCCAAGACTCCTGTCGACGAGGCAGAGATTTTTCTCGAGCCTACCGACAGGTTGTCGACCGAGGAGGCAGACAGCTCTGTTACCGGTTCCCCTGGTGCCCTTTGAGGACTTGTCTTGGCTTCCAGAGCCGACGTCCCAGGTCAAGGACCCTGAACCGGAGGAGCTGCAGGTTTCCTCGCTCCTTCCTCAGCCCACCATCTGCACCACAGACGGCCGAGGTCTCGGTCCTCTTCTGCTTTGGGTAAGTCCCGCCGACGTTGACGCTCCCGGTGCTGACGCTCATCTTCCTCTGCCGAGGAGAAGATCCGGCACAAGTTGCATCGGCACTATGAGGATATTATGTGCAGCAACTTCTTTTAGCCAGGCAACAAGCCGACTCCGGCTTCCTCACTGGTGATTAGGTGACTGTCACCAGAATGGCTGAAGCAGTCTCCCTCCCCCAGTTCCTCGGTCAAGGACCCAGTTCTGGCTCCGACCGCTCTGCCTAGACCGGCTGCCCCACCCATTGTGATGGAACCACCACCTCCACAACAGATTTTTGGGGCTCCGACCGAGGATTCTCGGTCAGCTCAAGGACTGCCCCATCGGTTGTCTGTCAGCCTCACCAGTGATCGTCCTCTGCGAGTGGAGGGTGGATTAGGCTGTCGGCAGCTCAATGCGGACTCTTCGGAGTCTGAAGACTCCTCGTTGCATTCCCATCCAGTCGACTTGGAACCTCGGGAGTTGTCTGTGACGAGGGCCCTCCTCGTTCTTGGGTATCCTTCGATTCATCTCGGAATCCACCGGGATGCTGCTCGAACCCATGCAGAAGCAGGCCAGATGTCCCCTCATGGAGATTCTGGACAAAGGGAATTCCCCCTCGGAGGCCTTCCCCATGGCCGAGGCCATCGTGGGTCTGGCTCTGGAGCTCTGGCGGTGCCCGGCCTCTTGTTCTGTGCCTTCGTCCAGGATGGCCCACAAGTATGTGGTCCCTACCGGCTCCCTCTCCGGTTTCTCGGAGTACCCCTTGGCCAATGGGTTGGTGGCCCACAACGTCTTCCGGTGCTCCGGTAACACTAGGGACGTGGACAAGCCCCCAGACGAGGAGTCCAGAAAGCTGGACTACTCTGGGAGGAAGGCATACGCTGCCGCCTCCTTAGGCCTTCGTCAGATTAGCTCTGCTGTCCTGATGGCACACTTTTCTCGCGCCGCCCTGTTGGGCTCCCTGGATGAGGGGCTCCCTCAACTCCCAGCCGACCTTCACACCATGGTCAAGCAGGTTCGGGATCAGGGAGGAGCTGTGGCTAAATTGTAGCTATAAACAGCTCTGGACATCGGAGACTCCTGAGGCCCGGTCAGTTGCAGCCACAGTGGCCATGCGCCGCAGGGCTTGGTTGCGGATCTCGACCTTCACGGCAGATACCCAACACAAGCTAACAGATGTTCCCTTTCTAGGCACCGACCTGTTCAGCCCGGGGGTGAAGGGTCACCTCCAGCGCATCGAGAAGTCTAATGCCACCTTAGACTCGGTCACATCTGCTCAGAGGGACAAAGGTCACCAACAGCAGCGTAAGCCTTTTCGTTCCTGCACCTCTGCGGCAAATCCCACCCAGCAGCACTAGCAGCAGGGCCAGCAGGCTCATGCTTGGCACCCCAAAGACAGGTCCGCCGCTTCCTCGGTCAGGAAGCCCAGGGGGAAGAGTCTGGGTGGCCGCTCGGCCAGTTCCTCCTCCTCCTCTAAGCCTGCCCAGTTGCGGGGTGCTGCCCCCAACCCTGTCATACCTCCCCTGGGTCCCCCCATGAGGGGGGTGGCTCAGCCACTTCCTTTCCGCCTGATTCACTATCACCACAGACCGTTGAATGCTGGAGGTGGTCAGCAGGGGCCTGCCTTTGGAGTTCAAGCAGGTCCCTCCCTTTCGAGCCCGCGCCCCACGGGGGCTACCAGATCTGTAACCTCCCTGTCGGCTCTCCAAGATGACATAGTTATGCTCCTCCACAAGGGGGTAGTCAGCAAGGTGGTGGATCCGCCTCCTTGCCCAGGGTTTGTGTCCAGGTACTTCCTGGTTCCAAAACGGATGGGGGGGGCTGGCACCCCATTCTTGAAATACACAACGTGAAGAAGTTCCTAAGGCCACATACCTTCCGGATGGTCACTCTGGCTCAGATCATACCATTCCTGGAACTGGGCATGTGGTTCTGCTCCCTGGATCTTCAGGATGCGCTCTTCCGCATCCCAATCCGTCTGTCCCATTAGCGGTTCCTCTACTTTCAAGCAGAAGGGAACCTCTTCGAGTTCCAAACCATGCCCTTTGGCCTTTCTTCAGCTCCCAGGGTCTTCACCAAATGCATGGCAGTGATGGCAGCATTCCTGCGGCCCCGAGGGGTCCGGGTCTACTCTTACCTGGCTGATAGCTGCCCCCTCCAGGTTGGAGGCAGAACGGTCCAGGGATCTGGCACTCCGAGTTTGCTCTCAACTAGGCCTTCTCATCAACGAAGTCAAGTTGGAACTCATGCCTTTGCAGGTGATCCAGTTCATCGGGGCGGAGTTTGACTCTCTCAGAGTCAGAGCCCGGCTCCTGGCAGACAGGGCCGAGGTCCTTTCCTCCTTTGCCCAGTCATTTCTGGTTGGGCAGTTGCACCCTGCCCATTACTTCCTGCCCCTTCTGGGTCTCATGGCAGCCTGTACCAGCGTGGTCCATTGGGCCCGCTGGCATATGCGCCTCCTGCAGTGGGGGCTGACCCGCCAGTGGTCTCAATGCTCGGGTCTTCTAGACCATCCAGTTTCCATGACCCAGGAGATGTGGGATGGCCTGCAGTGGTAGCTCGTCCCAGTTCATCTGCAGGAGGGTATCTCATTTGTCCCCGCCGAGCTGACTTTCATCTCGACAACCAAGCCCTCTCTGATGGGTTGGGGTGCCCAAGTGGGGGAGCACAGGTCCCACGGTCTCTGGTCCCTTCAGGAGTCCCGATGCCACATCAACCTGCTGGAGCTCCGAGTGGTCCAGCTGTCCCTGACCACCTTCGCTCCATTTGTTCGGTGTCTAGTGGTCCAGGTCCAGCCGGACAACACCACGACCATGTACTGTCTCAACCGACAGGGCGGGATGTACTCCTTACTTCTGCGCAAAGAGGCTCTTTGCATATGGTCTCTCGTGCTCAGTCTGGAGGCGGATCTCCTAGCCATCCATGTGGCAGGAGCCTCGAACAGTCTGGCTGATGCCCTCAGCCGGATAGGCGATGCATCTCACGAGTGGTCTCTCCTGTCGGAGGTAGTGCAACATCTGTTCTCCCTCTGGGGCACACCTCAGGTGAACCTCTTTGCTTTCAGGGAGAAAGCGAAGCTGAGGCTGTTCCACGCCTGCCCCCCTCAGCAGGGCTCGCTGCAGGGGGATGCCTTCTCGAGGCCATGGACCCCAGGCCTCTTCTACACCTTCTCTCCATTTCCCTTGATCCACAAGGTGCTTCTCAAGGCGAGGAGGGACAAGGCACAGGTGATTCTGGTAGCCCCAGACTGGCCTCTCCAGTTCTGGTATCCAGATCTCCTCCGCCTCAGCTCCAGGCTCCTGAGGCAGCTTCCAGCCTGCCCGGACCTGCTCTCCATCAACAAGGGGAAGGTACTCCATCCGGACCTTCAATCCCTGCTCCTGACGGCCTGGTTCCTGAGCGGCTAGAGTTCCAGGCCTTGGGTCTTTCCGACGAGGTCCTCAGCGTCGTTGAGACATCCCGTAAGAAGTCAACCAGAAAATGTTATGCCTTTAAATGGAAGAGATTCTCCATTTGGTGTCAGGGCAAGGGGTTGGACCCCTCGTCCGGCCCGTTGGCTAGCATTTTGGACTGCCTGTGGTCCCTTTATCAGCAAGGGCTTCAGTCAGTGACCCTTAAGGTGCACCTGGCAGCCATCTCTGCTTACCGGGCATGGGCCGGTAAGCAGTCAGTAGTACAGGAGAAGGTGGTCTGTCGCTTTTTCAAAGGCCTAGATCACATATCCCCTTCGGTGCGCGAACCTCCACCTTCGTGGGATCTACTGCTGGTACTGGCTAAGCTCATGGGCAAGCCATTCGAACCGATGCACAGGTGTGATATTTCCCACCTGTCGTGGAAGACCACCTTCTTGGTGGCTGTCATGTCAGCCAGAAGGATCGGGGAGCTTCAGGCACTTTCCATTGAATCCCCTTACCTGGTCTTCCACAGGGACAAGGTTGTCCTGCGCCCCCACCCGAAATTTCTTCCGAAGGTGGTGTCAAGAGTTCCACCTGAATCAGATGCTTACTCTACTGGTGTTCTACCCATAATCACGCCTCGGAGGCCAAGTACAGGCTCCATACCTTGGACCTGAGAAGAGCGCTCGCCTACTATAAAGAATGTATGGCGGAAGTTCGGGGAGAGGTTCGCCAGCTGTTTCTCACCTGCGCTGAAGCCGCACCTGCCAGACCTCCGTCAAGCAGACAATTGGCAGGTGGATCACTTTCTGCATTGATCTCTACTATAGGTTGGCTGGCAAGGAGCCTCCCACTGGGACAAGAGCTCATTCTACCCGCCATACCGCTGTGTCGGTGGCTGCTTCTAGAGATGTCCCTGTCCAGGAAATCTGCAGGGCTGCTATCTGGAAGTCAGTACACACCTTCATTTCCCATTACCACATCAACCTCGCGTCACGCGGGGAAGCTGGTTTTGGGGCCTCAGTTCTCCAGTTCCTCTTTCCTAAGTAGGGTGTGTGTGCCTTACCTCCCTCCTCCCAGAGAACTGCTAGGAGTCTACCAACAAGTGTGGATTGAACAACATATCCACGTCCCTAGAAATACAGGTTACTCACCTGTAACAGGAGTTCTAGGAGTAGTATATGTTGATCTTACTTCGAGACACAGCTCTTGCAGCAAGTTACACCATTAGGACTGAAGCCGGCAGGCATCTGGACCCCATGGAAAAATTCTAGCTAGCTATCTTCAGCGGGGACCGCCCCCGATGTTGGTCCCGCCTCCGACGTCAGACGTAGTATATAAGGGGGCGGTCCCGCCAGATTCCCCAGTTCTTTCCCGCCATCGACTTGCATGTCTCGACCCTTCGGTTCAGTCTCTAGCGCGCAACGCGTGGTAAAGTTTTTTCCTAAGGAAATTTGTTCTCTACAATCAAGTTCTTCGCTGATGTCCTCTCCGACCTCCGGTCACTCCTCGAAGTGTGCTTGTGGGAAGCAGATCCCATTCAAGGATCCGCACTCGGCCTGTGTCTGGTGCCTAGGCCCAGACCACGACACCCGGTCCTGCTCCTTTTGCCAGGGTTTTAATGGCAGAACCTAGATCCGATGCCAGAAGGCCCTTCAGGCATTCCTGCTAGAAGAGAAACTCAAGACCATGGCTTCCAAGGGGGATTCTTCGCAGAAGGCCCACAGGCATGCTGAGAAGCATAAGGAGACGGCCCCTTCCAGGTCCCAGTCTAGGGCTTCCAACTCGCGCAGCTCTGGTTCCAGGTCCGACCGCTCTCCTTCCCGGGCCAGCTCTCAGCCTCCCCCCGCTGTGGTGAGAAAGTCTTCATCCTCTTCCCAGGCCAAGACTCTCAGGCCTTCCTCGTCCTCCAAGGCCCTGGCCAAGTCGGGGGACCGCCACCATCACCATAAGTCGGGTTCCCACCTTTCTGAACCCGACGTCAGGTCTGCCTCCTTGCCTCCTCGCAAGACCAAAGAGCTTACTTCTCTGAAGAGGCCGCATGATCCGACGCCGGTGCATCCGTCGTCGACCTCTCGCCGCAGGTCCCCGGAGCCGCCGTCGGCCAGAAGATCATTGCCGGCCAGGCCAACGCATCACCGGACGCCAGTAGGGGGACCGGCACCCACTCCTATAGAGAAGAGGACCCCGACGCCTCCGACCGACGTCTGTCAGGAGACCATCACTGAGGAGGAGTTGACTCAGCCCGAGGACCAGACGGGCGACCCCGGTCCTGTCGAGACGCCCAGGGAACCCTCGCCACCACCCGAGCCCCCTGTAGAGCAGACGCCGGGGACCCGATGACCGGTGCCTGGGCCGTCGGGCCTTTCCTTTTCGGAAGTGAAGGAGCTGTTTACTTATTGGTGGGACACCATCAAGAAAGACATGGTCCCCACTCCACCTCCGCTTCCTCCTCCTCCTCCTCCTCCTCCTCCTACACCGGTTGCTCCTCCGGTTCCTGCGCCCCCCTCTCCATCGGGGTCGGCAGGCCGGTTACCTCCTTCCCGGGAGTACAGGACACCTCCAAGGGGATGACCAGACAAACGGAGACCTCCGTCCAAATCCTCTTCCAGGTCACCCAGCCCTAAGAGACCCAGAAGACGCCGACGATCGCCTTCGACGGAGGACACGGGATCAGAGTTCTCAACATCCAGATCCTCATCTCCTCTCTCCATCCCTTCTCCGGACCCACGTGAGATGCCAAAGTCCTCCGGATGACCCTTCGCTCGGATATTATGAGGACATCCAAGAGAACATGGGATGGGATGCGAAGAGCTAGACCTCGAAGACTACGCCTTGCAAGTATCTTCGGCAGAAGGACCTCAAGCCTGTGGTGGTGCCACCTCTGGTAGACACTTCGTGATCGTCACCAAGGCAGCGTGGAAGCATCCACACTTGCTCCCGCGATGCTGAAGAAGGCTGGTGATCGCCAGGCACAAGGCCCCAGGAAGACCAGTATTTGACTCTAGCATCCTCAGGCCGACTGTCTGGTCATAACAGCTCTCTCATGACCGGGTCCCAGCGATCATAACATTTGAGCACCTGCCACCGACCCAGAGTCCAAGCAGCTGGACGCCATGGGTCGGCGACGATGCTTCCGCTACCTGCGCCATCAGCTCCCTGAACTATTTGACCCACATGGTGCAGTTCCAAAATGCCCTTGGGAGCAGGGTCTGATGCAGCTGAGAAACTGCCGGAAGGTGAGCAGAAGGAGGAGATGCAGCTCCTTCTGACGGGTTCGGACGTGGGAACCAAGTGGCACGAGCCGCTGCACGACTGCTGGACTCCTCTGCCCAGCAGCAGCTTCAGGCGTAGGTCTCGGAGACACTCTTGCCACGCCTCGTTCGGTATTACTCGACGCCCAGAAGAATATCATGGACGCCCATTCGAGGGAGAAGTCTTGTTTGGTAAACCCTCAGAGAAGATAATTACTAAACTCCAAGAGGCCGGGAAGGCGGTGAGATCGGTTCAGGCCATGTACTGACCCAAGCTTTAGTTCCTTCATAGGAACCAAAAGCCGATTTCGTGGACGATGCAGAGACAACAGTCCCGCCCGGCCCATTAAACAGGAGGGCTCCAGCTTCTCGAGAGCCCAAGGAAACAACCCGCAGGCCGGGCCAGCGCTTCTAAGCCGGTACCAGCCAGCGGGACCCTCAGCCGCCACAGCCTCGACTCCTTTCCTCGCCCTCAGGATCAACGGGAAGTCATGGTCGGGGGTCGCATTGCGAACTTCCTGCCGGGATGGCAGGCTATAACCACCCACAGGTGGGTTCTTCAGTTGGTCGGAAGAGGCCACTTTATCGAATTCGCAGAAAAGCCACCCTCGAGGCCTCCTTTGCTTTCCCGGTACCCGGGTCAGCACAAGTCACTGATTTGGCAAGAAGTACTCGCGCTCTTGCAAAAGGGAGCAATAGAGTACGTTCCGGAGAACCAGAGAGGACAAGGATACTATTCCCACTTCTTCCTGGTTCCAAAGAAAACAGGGGACCGCTGTCCGATTCTGGACCTCAGCGACCTCAACTTGTCGGTCGCCTACAAGATATTTCGCATGGTGACTCTTCCGGGTCTCATTCCCATGCTGAAGCCGGAACGCCTTCTTAGCGCTCCTAGACATGCAGGACGATACCTGCACATCCCTATAGCTCAAGTGCACAAGAGGTTCCTGCGCTCGAGTTTCTCTGCCATCACCTTCAATTCCCAGCTCTTCCATTCGGCTGTCATCAGCACCCAGGGTCTTTACCAAATGCATGGCAGTGTGTGGCGTCTCTGAGGAGACGGCCATTATGTGTTCCGCACCTGGACGATTGGTTTCTCATGGCCGCCCAGAGGCGTTGTTACTGGCGATCCAGAGTACCCAGGACCTGTTTCAAGCTCTGGGCATCCTAATCAACCACGAGAAGTCTCTCCTGGTACCGTCGTAGAAACTGCAATTTATAGGCGCAGTCCTGGACACCGTTCAGGGAAGAGCTTTTCTTCCAGACGACAGAGTGGCGCGCATCAGATCCCTCATCAGGGAGTTTTCGTCGAACAAGACCATCCCAGCCCGGTCGGTCCTTCGCTTGCTCAGACACATGGCTGCAGCCATTCCTACCGTCCCTTTTGCAAGGCTCCACATGTGGGTAACTCAGTGGATGCTCAAGGTGCAATGGGATCAAAGGCAAGACCACATGTAGCATCCGGTCAGAATCACGAACACCGTCATTCGAGACTGGCAGTGGTGGCTAGACCCAGGGACACTCTCTACGGGCGTCCCATTTATAGCGCCGTCCCGGAGGTAATCCTCACCACAGACTCTTCAGGTCTAGGGTGGGGAGCACACCTGGACGGGGTGAAGTCCCAGGGATCGTGGACCTCTCAGGAGGCCCACCTCCATATCAACGTCCTAGAAATGAGGGCGGTTCTTTATGCCCTGCAGGCATTTCAGTCAGAGATCCCGCCGAGTACGCTCCTGCTTCAGACAACACGGTGGTGATGTATTACCTCAACAAACAAGGAGGCACACACTCTTACCCCCTTTGCAGGGAGGCTATGAGGGTGTGGGATTGGGTAATCCGACACGGCGCGAATCTGATCACAGTACATGTTCCCGGGGTGGACAACACAATTGCAGACGGCCTGAGTCGCTCCCAGGCCAGAGTCCACGAGTGGGAACTCTTCGAGGTAGCAGAGGATCTTCTTCGATGGGGAACTCCAGAGTTGGACTTGTTCGCTTTCCCATCCAATGCAAACTGCCCAATTTTTGCTCACTAGATCCAGGGCCTGGTGTTTTCTGGCAAGACGCGTTGTCCCTCTCCGGCGGACAGATTTCTCACGCTTTCCCTCCCTTCCCGTTGATCCAGAGAGTTCTTCTCAAACTGCGCAGGGAGCAGGCAACAATGATCCTGGTGGCCCCCTTCTGACCCAGACAGATCTGGTTCCCTCTGCTGATTCAGCTGTCCCGGGAACCTCCGCTCCCGTTGCCATTCAGTTCCCATCTCTGGTCTCAGGAGGAAGGTTCACTGGTCCACCTGGACTTACGCTCACTGAACCTGCATGCATAGCTCCTAGAGACATAGCCATCTTGCATCACGGGGTCTCGCAAGAGGTTGCGGAAGTTCTTTCTGAAGCCAGAAAGCCGGCAACGCATGCGACGTACGCCATGAAATGGCGCTGTTTTTGTTTATGGTTGCAAGCACGCGACCTTTCCCCTTTAGGCTGCCCGGTAAAAGCAGTATTAGAGTACCTGCTCTCCCTTTTCCGTTCGGGTCTCGCCTACTCCTCTATCAAGGTGCACCTCTGTGCCATTTCAGCTTACCACCTCCTGGTGGGACAGCGCACAGTGGCACAATTAGATGCCTCTGAAATTTTGAGAGGAGTGTTACATCTTAGGCCTCCATTAAGGACCCAGTGCCTCCTTGGGATTTGTCTTTGTCCTGGAACAACTCACGCCCCCTTTCAACCTGCCGCGATTGCGAGCTCATGCTTGTTGTGGAAAACGTTGTTTTTGGTTGCTGTTACATCAGCGAGAAGAGTTTCTGAGCTTCATGCTGTCATGTGCAAAGAACCTTATTTAATTTTCAACCGGGACAGAGTATCCCTGAGGACGAATCCTAAATTTTTGCCTAAGGTGGTTTCTACACTCACTCTCAATCAGGATATTGACCTGCCGGTCTACTTCCCAAATTTCTGTAATAGAGGAGAGGCACTGCTTCACACCCTGGATGTTCACCGAGCTTGAGGTATTACCTCAACAGAACTAAACAGCTTGAGTTCGAGCAACTTTTCGCTTCCTTTTCTGAAAGGATGATGGGCCAACCAGTATCCAAACAGTCCCTGTCTCGCTGGCTTGTCCAGTGCATCTCATACTGTTATGATAGCAAACAAAAGCCCCTCCCGGGATCAGTCCGGGGTCATTCCACTAGGGGTGTGGCCACCTCCTTTGCAGCACTTCCAAACGTCTCCACCTCTGCCATATGTGCTGCAGCCACTTGGAGCTCTGTACATACATTTATTAGGCATTATAGCCTGGACATCGCCTCATGGCTTCGGCCTGGCTGTGCTACAGTGTCTCCTGTCCTAAATTCAGGACCTGGAATGTACTTTCTAGTTTCCTCCTCCCAGAATGTTTGCAGCGTTACTGCTTGGGAATCAGTCCTAATGGTGTAACCTGCTGCAAGAGCTGTATCTCGAAGTAAGATAGTACAGTTACATAAGAACTTACTGTAACAGTAGTTCTTCGAGAACAGCTCTTGCAGCAGGTACCTTCCTGCCCACCTTCCCCCTTGGAGAGGCATGGCTTAAGCCATTACTAACGGGGAATTTTTCCCTTTGTCTTCTGACGGTGGATCCTCGGTCTCCCATTTCGATGTCAGGCCTGCAGCGAGGAAGTCTCCCGGTGAGGGAGAACTTCAGAATCTGGCCGGGACCCCTATATATATTACGTCTGACGCCGGAGGTGGGACCGATGTCGGGGCAGTCCTCACGAAGATAGCTAGCTAGAATTTTTCCGTGGTCCCGATGCCTGCCGGCTTCAGTCCTAATGGTGTAACCTGCTGCAAGAGCTGTTCTCGAAGATCTGCTGTTACGGTAAGTTCTTACGTAACTGTACTTTCATCCACATGGACCCACCCAACCTCCCTGCTGCAGACGAGCCACAACCTGACTCTGTGCGGCTAGAGTCTTGCTGGTTACGCTATGGGCAGAGAGCCAAGATTTTACCACCTGGGGTGGTGGAGGAGCCAGCTTGAAGACCTCCCGGCCCATCTTAAAGCAGCAAGGTACCTGCCAACAAGTGTGGATGAGCAACATATACCACTCCTAGAACTCCTGACAACTTTCCTCTCCTACCCAAAGGAGAACGCCCCCTCACCTAGATTAGTCTCAGGCTTAACTAGGCCTGGAAGGGTTCCCTCCTCTGGTGTATTCCCCCACAGGAGGCTGAGGGACCTCTTTCCCCCAGGGAGGTACCAGGTCCCCTTCGGGTGGCTTGGTAATCACCCACCAGTGATGAATGGTGAAGATTGACACAGATAAAATGTACAAATTACGTACCTGGGACTTCTGGTGATGTCAGGAAGCTGATGGCAGCCTGAATTGCTAGCTCCCTAACCCTCCCGACAAAATCTGTCTCCATCCACCACAAACCAGCATGAATTTGCCAGCTAAGACAACCCGCTCGAAAACGCTGCTTACCAAGAAAATGGGGACCCCAGTACAAAAGCTGAAAGAGCTCTTAGAACAAGGGAAAATGCAGCTCGAATCTGACAATGACGGTACAAGAAGAAATGTTCGACCAACACGTGGAAACTACAGAGGTCGACCTGATCTCATCTATACTGTAGACAGCCAAAACTGTTAACAAAAATGGCAAAAACCTAACCGATCTCAAGGCTGACCTCAACAAAATAGACCACAGAGTGGACCAGCTCAAGTTGGGACTGGTCCTATGTTTGATGGCATGGGAGCGGGAACTAACAAGTAAACTGGACGCTCTAGAAGGCTGTAGCAGGTGACAGAATTTGCGGATATACGGCATCCCAGAAGGGCTAGAGTCCGAGGCACCGAATATTATTTCATTCCTGCAATATGTCTTAAAGCAGGCCCTGAAACTACTAGAGGATTTTGATTTGGGGGTGGACCGAGCCCACAGATCCCTGGCGCCTAGACCGACCAACGCGGGCGCACGACCCTGCTCCTTAGTCCCCAGAATGACCTCCTTCACCTCCAAAGAGGAGATACTACATAGGGCCTGGAAACAGGAATTATTCTTCCGCAAACACAGAATCTCCATCGACAGTGATTATACGACGATTGTACAGGAAAACAGGCAGGCGGCCTGACCCTATCTTAAAACGGCTACGCGCCAAGAACATCAGAGCACAGCTCCTAGTCCCAGCAAGACATGGCATTGAAGATGAAGGTGGAAGTACAGTATCTCAGGACTTAACTCACTGCCACCCCATACCTAGAAAAACAAGGAATTGTCCCCACCCTGGCGAAGGAAAGACTTGAGAAGCAGCTCCTGAAATCGGCCTGGGAGGTAGCCCGTGGTGATGGCCAGAGGAGGAACTTGCAGCAGGGAAATACCACGCTTCGCACAGATGTCTCCACACTCCTGAAGGCCTGTGTTTCCCCCCCCGTCCTTCTAGCGGACAGAGACGCAGCTTCTCACAGCCCCTCTCTGAGGGACTCTGGATCTCCCATGAAGATGACAGTTAAGGCTTTTGCAGACACATGAAAAGATCACCGAACTGCTACTAAAATGTAAGGTCTTTATACTGTTTGAGGGGGGAAGGGGATATGGGTGCAGGGGACCCCAAAGCATCTGATCTTGGTCTCGAACTAATGGGGCCTGTCTCATCAAACTGAGAGCTTAAATTGAAGGAGAAAGCCCACACCTGCATCAGTGTATAGCTGGCAAATTGGCCATGTAGGATATACCTAGACTGGCCTCCGTAATAAGAACTGCCGAACTAACCTTAACCCACTTCTCTAACAGATGACGCTTGGTGGGCCGCCATGCCTGCACTCCTATCTTCAGACTCCAGGGTAGACTAGAACTGCCTCATTGAGACCCCGGCCTGCTCTGGCCCCTAGCGGAACCTGAAAAAGGACACTGCCAGAAATGACTTAACTACTAATTAATGATTCCTAATAGAAAATTCAATAGCAGCACTTGTATGATTTACTTAAAGATCTGGGGGGGAATACTGTAGATAAAGACAAGTTACAGCATATATATGGATGGACCGCTGAATTACAGGGGGATGGGTTAGGGGGTAGCTATGGGGGTTCTATGAAACAGTTCCAGAAAGATTTACATCCCTCTAAACTCTTAGAAATAAGGATGGGATTTGGGGCCTGTGCGGCTGCCTCGTGCACCTGTGGAGCCCCTCCCTTAGGAAAACGCGTACTGTCTAGGGATCCCCTCGTAGCCCGAGCAACTAAGTTCTTCTTCTGGCTCACTGAGATATAGGACACGTACTGGGAACACAACCATGCTGAGTGAAAAGTTCTTCAAAGCAGCGATGTTGGGGGGAAGGGGAAGTGTTGTAGATTCAGATCTACAGGGGTGACATTTTCACACCCTATTGCCTACCTGACGTGGGACAATTCAGAAGGTCGCAAAACTACTTGCTCAACCTTTGGATATCTCCCTTATTAAAATAAGGGGAATAGTGCCTGAAACAAGGCACAACCCAGACAGATAACACTTTCTGTCTGACCTTGGAAGACCAAGATACGACTACTCCTCAGTGGTTCTGTATTGGGATTTCTATTATCTCGATTAACAGTTAAATACTCCACTTACTGGTGGTCTAAGTGTAATGATGTTTAGTTTATTTGTACTATTACAGTTACCATGATTTAATAGTTAGAAGTTAAATGTTTGCATTATCCTGCTGTTGAAAGGGTACAACCACATAGATAATTTGAGCTTGGGGCAATGGTTAACATGAATGTTGGAACAACAGGGCAAACTTGCTATGTGATAAAAATGGCTCCCACTAAAACAAAAGTATTATCATATACTATGAACGGAATTAAAAACCCGATTAAGAGAAAACAAATTCTGAAGTATATCAGGGAACAGGGGTGTGACATCAGCTATTTGCAGGAGACGCATCTCACCTCTGCAGAAACTCAAAACTAAAGCATACCCTAAATTATATGGAGCCTCCCTGGAGAAGGGTAGGAAAAGGGGACTGGCTATTTCACTAGCGGCAAACTTCCCATTTGAAGAGGAGGAAGTGGTAGTGGACCAGGGGGCAAGATACATCATGGTCATGGGGAAAGTACAGGACTCCCCGATTACTCTTCTTAACGTGTATGGCCCCCAGCTCCCCATGACTTTCTATGCAGACCTAATAAAATTAAAGCGGAAAGGGCCGGGCATGGTGCTGGCAGTGGGAACTGGACCCTGGTTATAAATAGATCAGTGGACTCCACCTCGCAGATACCATCCCCACGGAACAGCACATCAAAAACCTTTGTTAGACTTTTGGCTTATGTGTGGCGAGCCAGGTACCCCCTAGCAAAGGAATACACATGCTACTCGCCGAGGTTTCAGATGTACTCCAGGATTGATATGTTCATCACGTATGCGACAGACCTCTCCCTTGTAGGCTCTACCTGGGTGGGGACTGTGGTGCACTCAGACCACCAACCACTCTTTTTGAAGTAGACCTAAGGCTCTTCTCTCCCCCAACCCCCAAAGGAAAACACAGTGAATACTGAATGTCACCTTCCTAAGAGATAAAGAAACAATTACTAATATTAAAAAAGTAATTAAACAATAGAATTAAACAGAGGTCCTAACAGAACTCCTCATATCCTGTGGGACACAGTCAAAGCGGTAGTGCAGGGAAAATTGATCTCAGTAGCGTCTCATAAACAAAGACAGAGGAAGGTGCAATTAGAGGTACTCACCTTAGAACTCAGAGATTTAGAAACTCAACAGAAACAAAAATGGGATAGACAGGTGGCGAAATAACTTAAAAAAACAGATCTAAGATACAGGACATACAAAAGATAGAAACAGAGAAAGCCCTCTGGCATCCTAAACAAAACTATTATGAGGGAGGCCCAAGAGCGACAAAATTCCTTGCATGCTGCTTAAGACAACAGGCGGCAAAATCCACCATAATAAAAATCAAACACCCGAGATCAGGGCATATAACATATAAAAGAGATTAAATAGCAGATGCCTTTGTTAATTACTATAAAAAGTTGTACCAACCCCAAAAGGAATTCCTACCAGAGGAGAAGGCCCACTATCTCTGTACACTAAATCTCCCAAAGCTAACAGATGAACAAGGCCAGAAGTTAACAAGACCAATCTCGCAGCTCTTATCGTCCGATATCACTCCTTAATACTGATTACAAAATATTTATCTTAATTATTGCATCTCGCTTTAATAATATAATCACGCACTTAATCCACTTAGACCAGACAGGATTTGTCCCAGACAGACAGGGCCCAGATAATGTTAGGCGGACGATTGGCGTTATAGAAATAATAAATAGAGAACGGATTCCAGCCTGCATCCTTAGTCTTGATGCTGAGAAAGCGTTTGATAAGATGTCTTGGGAGTTACCTCTTCCAAACCTTGAACATTTTGGATTCCCACAGGTGTTCATTGGGAGCCTTAAGACACTATACTCGAACCCCCAAGCATATGTATGGGTGGCTGGAGGGGTATCGGACAGATTCTCGCTAGGCAGGGGCACCCGCCAAGGCTGCCACCTATCTCCCCTGTCATTCGCTATATATATATATTGAGCCCTTAGCTAAAGCCATCGGAGATGACACCCAAATAAAAGGAATAAAAGTTGAAGAGGTGGATCACAGAATATCGCTTTACACAGACTGTTCTCCTCTGCCTGTCGACCCCAAATGACTTGATCCCTCGGGCCTGGGAGATACTGGAGGAATTCGTCCTACATGCGGGTGAGACCTTAAATAAAAATAAAACTGAAGTCCTTAGCTTCCATTATAAACCTCCAGCAAAAATTCTTGAAATACTTCCCCTAAATAGGACTAAAACTAAACTTAAATATCCGGGAATCCAGATACCTAAGAATCTCAAGAAATTATTTAAAGTCGGTTTCCTGCCTGTCAACCCAGGCCCGACTGGACGTAAACAATTGGTCTCTGCCAAACGTGCCATTATAGTCCCATATGCAGTCTATCTCCATGAATATTTTGCCTAGATATTTATACTTATTTCAGTGCCTAGCTCTGAACATACCCAAGGCTCAATTCCAGATGTGGCAAGGAATGATCACGCAATACCTCTGGGCTCCAGGTAGGCTTAGTATAAAAGCCTGCATTATGCAAGTGGATAGGAAAAAAGGGAGGGAGGGCTTTACCAAATTTGGAAGAGTACTACCTGGCTGTGCAGCTCTGCACGGCCCTTCTCTGGGCTACAGCAGATACCACTCCCACTGGAAAGACATTGAACGGGCAAATGTGGAGGGTGCCCCTTTAGGATCCAGGATAATGGGCCCCAGTATATATAAAGAGAGAGAGGACACACTGCTCCTGACAGTCCAAAACACCTTGGAAACAACTCATAGGGCATGGAGAAGATGTGGAATACTAGAGGCCTCCTTGCCCTGGAAATGGTTTGGCTGGGATGTCTCCTCCTCGCCATCCCCCCTGGATCATGGGTTCCGGGGATGGTCGAGGACGGGCCTGTACCAGCTAAGACACCTAATGATACGGGATACAGTTCACGAGTTCGGCACTATCAGAGTCCTCTACCATCTTAAAAACTCGGACCACTACCGATTTCTCCAACTGAGGACATAAACACCCTGAAACAGAGTGTTCACCACCCACAACACACTAGTTACCTGCTGTCAACTGTACAAGTAATCTTAGATGGCACAATCAAGAAAGGGCTGATTTCAGCCTTATATAAGGCCATTAAGCACCTGCATAGTGATAACGCCTATCACATAAAAACTAAATGGGGAAAAAAAAGGCCCAAATCCAAATTAGTAAAGAGGACTGGGATACAATCCTTATCCTAGCCACTAAGATCACACAGTCCCCCTTCTGGCAAGACTGACTGGAAAGTCAAGACTAGATTTTTCTGTACGCCCATAATTCAGAACAAGTGGAGTCCAGAGAACTCCCTCAGATGCTGGAGGGGTTGCACAGAGGAGATGGCACATCATACCCATGTCTTCTGGCAATGCCCACTTATAAAAATATACTGGTGGCAGGTGAAGGAAGCCCTTTCAAACATATTTTCCATCACTTCTCAGATGGTAATAACTCACCTACTGCTGGGCCTACCACCCCCCGAACTAAGAGGAGTCACTGTTGTGTATGTCTGGAACGCCTTGATAGCAGCAGCACACAAAGCTATCTCCAGGAACTGGATGAAGCCAAACCCACCCACACAAACACAATGGATAGCCATTGTAAAAGAAATTCAAGATATGGAGGAGTTAACTTTCAGGGTAAACTGTAGGCTACTTGCCTACGCCAATTGATGGGCAAGGTGGGAGGTGTGGTTAGACACTGCTCCTGATGCGGACGAAGGGTGAGATGAGGAACCGGTGTCTGGCCATGTCCTACCTTGCATATCTAGGGCTAAGGAGAGAGATGCAGGGGAAGTTGCAAATCAAACAAAGTGCTAGTTAACTTGCAAGGGGGGAACTGGGTCTGTGGGAATGTAGAGTGTAACTCACGTATAGAAATGTAATAATGAAACAAGTGGAAATGAGATGATGTATAAGAACACTGACTTGTTTAAACTGTCAACTCATGGCTAATTTTGAAATACTGTCTCTGATGAACTGTACCCAATTTTTCAATAAATTTGAATAAAAAAAAAAAAGGAAAAGAACTAGACCCTGAAAGGTTACGCCTTGCCAAATATCTTCGGCAGAAGGACCCCAAGCCTGTGGTGGTACCACCTTGTGGACACTTGTGGATCGCCACCAAGGCAGTGTGGAAGCTGCCCATTATTCGCCTCTGGCGGTGCCGAAGAAAGCTGATCGCCTGTACAAGGCTCCCAGGATGACCAGTACCTCACACAGCAGCCCAGGCCGACTCTCTGGTCATCACAGCCTCACATGACCGGTCACAGAGGCTGCAACATTTGAGCACCCTGCCACCGGGACCCAGAGTCCAAACAGTTGGACGACTGGGCAGGCGCACGTACGCTCCGCTACCTGCACCATCAGATCTCTGAACTACCTGACCCAATGGTTCAATTCCAGAACGCTTAGGGAACAGGGTCTGAGGCGGCTGAAAAGCTGCCCAGGGTGAGCAGAAGGAGGAGATGCTCCAGCTCCTCCGCACGGGTTCAGACGTGGGGACCTATGCTCGAGCTGCACGACCATGGACTCATCGGCCCGAGCAACAGCTTCAGGAGAGGCCTCGAGAGACACCCCTGTTACGTGTCTCTGGCTTTACCCCGGATGTCCAGAAAAACATTATGGACGCTCCGTTCGAGGGAGAAGTTTTATTTGGTAATCCTTCCGAGAAGATCATTACCAAACTTCAAGAGGCCGGGAAGGCGGTAAGGTCGGTTCAAGCCATGTACCGACCCAAGTTTGGTTCCTTTCGTGGGAACCAAAGCCGTTTTCGTGGGTGGACACAGAGGCAGCAGCCCCGCTCCGCTACACATCAGAGGGGCTTCGCTCAGAGAACCCAGGGAAACAGCCACCAGCCGAGGTCAGCGTCCCCTAGGGCCGACCCAGCCAGCGGGCCCATCTGCCGCCACAGCCTGACTCCTTTCCGGCCCCCGCCCCTCAGGATCAACGGGAAATCATGGTCGGGGGTCGCATTGCGAACTTTCTGCCGGGATGGCAGGCCATTACCACCAACAGGTGGGTTCTGCAGTTGGTCAGTCTAGGCCACTTTATAGAATTCGCAGAAAAGCCACCCACGAGGCCTCCTTTGCTCTCCCGGTATCCGGGTCAGCACAAAAATTTGATCTGGCAAGAGGTACTTGCGCTCCTAAGAAAAGGAGCGATAGAGTACGTCCCGGAGAACCAGAGAGGACGAGGATATTATTCCCACTTCTTCCTGGTTCCCAAGAAATCAGGGGACCTCCGTCTGATTCTGGACCTCAGCGACCTCAATGTGTCGGTCGCCTACAAAAGATTCCGCATGGTGACTTTTCCGGGCCTTATTCCCATGCTGAAACAAGACGCCTTTTTAGCGTCTCTAGACATGCAGGACGCATACCTGCATATCCCCATAGCTCACGCGCACCAGAGGTTCCTGCGCTTCGAGTTTCTCGACCACCACTTTCAGTTCCGAGCTCTTTCATTCGGACTGTCATCCGCACCAAGGGTCTTTACCAAGTGCATGGCAGTCGTGGCAGCATCTCTGAGGAGACAGGGCCACTATGTGTTCCCGTACCTCGACGACTGGCTTCTCATGGCCGCCTCCAGAGAGGCGTTGTTACTCGCGGTCCAGAGCACCCAGGACTTGTTCCAATCTCTGGGCATTCTCATAAATTACGAGAAGTCTCTCCTGGTACCGTCGCAGAAACTGCAGTTTATAGGTGCAGTCCTGGACACTGTTCAGGGAAGAGCTTTTCTTCCGGACGACAGAGCGGAGCGCATCAGATCCCTCATAAGGGATTTGTTGTCGAACAAGATCGTACCTGCCAGGTCGGTCCTTCGCTTGCTCGGACACATGGCTGTGGCCATTCCTACTGTCCCTTTCGCAAGGCTTCACATGCGGGTAACCCAGTGGATGCTCAAGTTGCAATGGGACCAAAGGCAAGACCACTTGCAGCATCCGGTCAGAATCACGAACTCAGTGATCCGAGACTGGCAGTGGTGGCTAGTCCCCGGGTCGCTCTCCAAGGGCGTCCCGTTTGTAGCGCCGTCCCGGTAACCCTCTACCAGGCGCCTCAGGTCTTGGGTGGGGGCACCTGGGCGAGGTAAAGTCCCAGGGTGCGTGGACCCTGTTGGAAGCTCATCTCCATATGTGTCCTAGAGATGAGGCGGTTCTCTATGCCCTGCAGTGCTTCAGTCAGTAATCCCACCGTACTCTCCTGCTTCAGACAGACAACACGGCGGTGATGTATTACCTCAACAAACAAGGAGGCGACACTCTTACCCCTTGCAGGGAGGCCATGAGGGTGTGGGATTGGACTGGACAGCGCCAAATCTGATCACTGTGCATGTTCCCGGAGTGGACAACACGATTGCAGACGGCCTGAGTCGTTCCCAGGCCAGAGTCCACGAGTGGGAACTCCTTCAAGAGGTAGCAGAGGACCTGTTTCTTCGTTGGGGAATTCCAGAACTAGACTTGTTCGCATCCCCATCCAACGCAAAACTGCCCAATTTTTGCTCGCTAGATCCAGGGCCTGGTGTTTTCTGGCGAGACGAGTTATCCCTCTCCTGGGAGAACAGATTCCTCTACGCTTTCCCTCCCTTCCCGTTGATCCAGAGAGTTCTTCTCAAACTGCGCAGGGAGCACACACACATGATTCTGGTGGCCCCATTCTGGCCCAGACAGATCTGGTTCCCTTTGTTGGTTCAACTATCTCGGGAACCCCCGCTCCCGTTGCCGCTCAGCTCCCACCTACTATCTCAGGAGAAAGGTTCATTGGTCCATCCGGATCTACGTTCTCTGAACCTGCATGCTTGGCTCCTAGAGACATAGCCATCTTGCGTCACGGGGTCTCGCAAGAGGTTGCAGAGGTTCTTTCTGCAGCCAGAAAACCGGCAACGCATGCGACGTACGCCATGAAATGGCGCCGTTTTTGTTTATGGTCACGTGCTCGTGATTTTTCCCCTTTAGGTTGTCCTGTGGGAGTAGTGTTGGATTATCTCCTCTCCCTTTTTCATTCAGGCCTAGCCTACTCCTCTATTAAGGTACATCTTTGTGCCATTTCTGCCTATCACCTCCCGGTGGGGCATCGTACAGTAGCTCAATTGGACGCCTCTCGGGAATTTCTTAGGGGAGTGTTACACCTTAGGCCTCCCATTAGGGACCCTGTGCCTCCATGGGATCTGCTCTTTGTCCTGGAACAGCTCACGCTTCCTCCCTTTGAACCTGCCGCGGATTGCGAGCTACGTTTTCTGTCGTGGAAGACGTTATTTTTAGTTGCTGTTACTTCAGCGAGAAGAATTTCTGAGCTTCACGCTCTCATGTGCAAAGAGCCTTATTTAGTTTTCCACCGGGATAGAGTATCCCTGAGGATGAACCCTAAGTTTTTGCCTAAGGTGGTCTCTTCACTCACTCTAAACCAAGATATTGACCTTCCGGTCTATTTCCCGAGTTAATCAAATAGAGGAGAGGCTTTGCTCCACACCCTGGATGTTCACCGCAGCCTGAGGTATTACCTGAACAGAACTAAACCCTCTCGTAGTTCTGATCAGCTTTTCGTTTCCTTCTCTGAGAGAATGATGGGCCAATCAGTATCCAAACAGACTTTGTCTCGCTGGCTTGTCCAGTGTATTTCCTACTGTTATGATATAAAACAAAAGCCCCTCCTGGATTCTATCTGGGGTCATTCTACCAGGGGTGTGGCCACATCCTTTGCAGCACTCAAAAACGTGTCCATCTCTGCTATTTGTGCTGCAGCCACTTGGAGCTCTGTGCATACCTTTATCAGGCATTATAGCCTGGACATCGCCTCTCGGCGTAGGGCTGGTTTCGGCCTTGCGGTGCTGCAGGGTCTCCTGTCCTAGGTTCAGGACCTGGAATGTATTTCCTATTATCCTCCTCCCGGAATTTCTGGCAGCGTTACTGCTTGGGAATCAGTCCTAATGGTGTAACCTGCTGCAAGAGCTGTGTCTCGAAGTAAGATAGTACAGTTACGTAAGAACTTACCATAACAGTAGATCTTCGAGAACAGCTCTTGCAGCAGGTACCTTCCCGCCCACCTTCCCCCTTGGAGGAGGCATGGCTTTACCTCTACATGTTGGGATTTTCATTCCTTATTTTCTTCTGACGGTGGATCCTCGGTCTCCCATTCTGATGTCATCCTGCGGCCAGGAGTCTCCGGTGGGAGAACTGGGGAATCTGGCGGGACCGCCCCCTTATGTACCACGCCTGACGTCGGAGGCGGGAACGACGTCGTGGGCGGTCCCCGCTGAAGATGGCTAGCTAGAATTTTTCCGTGGGGTCCTGACGCCTGCCGGCTTCAGTTCTAATGGTGTAACCTGCTGCAAGAGCTGTTCTCGAAGATCTGCTGTTACGGTAAGTTCTTACGTAACTGTACTTTCTTTCCCACCACGGCTCACATTAGTCTGCTCTCGGCACACTTCCGTCAGTTAGACCACTCCACAAAGAACTTCTAACTTCTACCTTTCTTCGGATTTTCTACGAATTCATACCACGTGTCAACCTCGTCGACCAGGCACATCAACAAGTGCTCCTGCGGGAGACAGATTCCCTCAAAGGACAGACTCTTGGCCTGCTTATATTGCCTAGGCCCAGACCACGACTTCGGCGCCTGCTCCCACTGTCAGGCCTTCAACAGCAGGACTCACATCCAGCGTCAGAAGTCCTTTCAGGCCTTTCTCACCCAGAAACGGCTAGCCGACATGCAGTGGGAGTCTTCATCCGGGAGGGAATCTAGGAACCCTTCCCCTGCAAAAAAAAAAAAAAAATCATCACAAGGAGAGGCACCACGACAAGGAACAGGAGAGATCTCACTCGAAGCCCAGGTCCTGTAGCTCACACTCAGTTGGCAGATCAGGCTTCTCAGGGTATGAGGCCCAGTTAACTGCCCTTCAGCCTCCCACTTCTTCCTCTTCCTCTTCTTTGGCTCAGAAATCCTCCAGATCCAGCCTGCAGCCCATTAACATCTGCCCGCCCCCAGACGCCGAGTCTAATTCGGGCCATGGTAAGTCCTCTACCCGCTCGGCCTCTCTCTCTACTGCCAACCTCTGGGAATCTAAGAAGGCCACTGGGCATTCTTCGAGTAGGGCTTCTTTCCTACTGCTTAAGTCTAAGTGTTCCGACTGGCGTTGGCTACCAGCCTCCGAACAACGCCTGGCGGAAAAGCCACACAAACATTCCAACTGTCCCCAGCCTCCAGCTGCAGAGGGACATCCATCAGACTAGGGCTGTGGTCGGGTGCCGGACCAGCGCCCTGTCATCGACCTGCCTACTTCTGACCTGCTGCTGGCCAAACCTGCTGCGCCACCGGTCCCTCCGGCTAGGCCTGATGCCGGCCCACCTAACGGAGCCCAACAACAGCACTCAAGAGGTTCCACCATCGTTCCCTGTCAGACCAACGCCGGACCAGCCCAACACCGGTACAGGCATAGGCCAGCCAATGCCTCCTCCCAAACCGGACTCTCCTAAACTGGGCATGGCTCAAGTAAAGGAGCTTTTTTCCTCACTGTTGGGAAACAGTGAAGCAGGATCTCACACCTACTTCAGCTCCCACTCCACAACCTGTCTCTACTCTGGACACTGAAGAGGTTCGTATCCCATCCGGAAAAGAGGTGAGCAAATCTCCCACCTGTCCCAGAAAGCATAGGGACTAATCCAGACGCTGGAGGTCACGTTCCAAAAGTTCCTCCCACTCACCTACCCCAGAGAGACCTAAACGGAAGAGAAAGAGGCATCATTCTCCCTCTCCTGCCACTTCCTCTTATGATACTTATGTCGAGTCGGACCCTTCCACTCCAGATTCCAACTTCGAGCCACTTTCTGGGGATAGAGAGGACCAGTCTAAATCTCCACCCGGTGTCCCCAGCTTCGTGGATGTCATGAGGCACATACAAGAGAACATGGGTTGGGACACTGAGGCCCTTGACCCTGAATGCTTGCACCTGGCAAAATACCTCCGCTAGAAGGATCCCAGGCCGGTGGTCATCCCACCCATAGTGGACACCTTCCAGGATGTCACCTGTGCCACCTGGAAGCATCCACGTGCATTTTGTGCCATGCCCAAGAAGGCACACAGGCTTTACCGGGCTCCCAAGGACCTTCCCTTCTCGACTGAATAACCCATCGCTGATTCGGTGGTGATTTCAGCCGCACACGATTGCTCGCAGAGGCCCAATCACCTGAGTACCCAGTCACCTGACAGGGAGTCAAAGCAGCTGGATTCCTTGGGTTGGAAGGTGTACTCTTCTGCCACCTGCAGCATTCGTAGCCTCAGTTTTTTTGCTCCTATGATCCAGTTCCAGAATGCCCTTGGGACCAAGGACTAGACATTCTGCAAGGTATTCCCGACTGCCCGAAAAAAGGCAGAGCTTGCCAAGCTCCTTTAGATGGGCTCAGACGTAGGCACTCTCATCCTGAGGGCAGCATACGACTCTGCGGACACTTCGGCGAGGGTGGCCACATCTGGCATCTGTCTTTGGTGCCACTCCTGGCTCCGGGTCTCAGGGTTCAATCCAGATGTACAAACTAACCTTCTGGACGCCCCCTTTACAGGCTGTGTACTCTTTGGCGAAGAGTTGGAGAAAGTTATTTCAAAGTTACAGGACTCAGGGCTGTCCGTATCATGCAGTCCATGTACTGCCCGAAGCTGGGACGTTTTCGTAAGTCCTGTTTTCATGGGCGAGGGGGTCACCAGCCTCAGCAACCCTGCTATCAGCAATAATCTCAGCGGGGAGGCTTTTGTTGTAGAGATGGGGCCAAGGGTTCCTCATCCTCCATCTCTCGACAGGCTTGACCTGCTGCCCCCCCCTCAAAAAAACGCCCAACTATCCAGGTAACCCCCCCAAGACATGTTGTCGGGAGAGCCGGTGGGCGGTCACTTTTCTCTCTACGCCAATGCATTGAGTCAAGTGACTTCCAACCAGTGGGTCCTCTATCTTGTGGAATTCGGGCATTCCATCGAGTTTGACTCCATTCCACCTAACAGACCTCTGCCTCATCCAAGAGACCACAGAGCTCCTATTTGGCTGGAGATTCAGTCTCTTCTAGCCAAAAAAGCCATAGAGCATGTGCCCCTGGCATACAGAGCTTTGGGTTTCTATTCCCACTTCTTCTTGGTTTCAAAGAAGACCGGGGACTTAAGACCCATCCTGTACCTTAGTGACCTGAACCAATGACCTCTTACAAGAGATTCCATATGGTCTCACTGCCCAGCCTCTTACCCATGATATCAGCAGGAGAGTGACTGGCATTTCTGGATATGCAGGATGCCTACTTACACGGTTCCAATCACCAAAGGACATCGGAAGTTCCTGAGATTCAGGTTCGAAGGAGGGTCCTTCCAGTTCAGGGTCCTTTCCTTCGATCTCTCTTCTGCCCCCAGAGTATTCACGAAGTGTCTCGTCGTAGTGGCCACAGCACTTCACAGAGAGGGCCGACTCGCTTTTTCCTTTACTCATGATTATTCTGAGCTCCCACTGGAGAAGATAGTACAGTTGGCAAGAACTTACCGTAACAGTAGATCTTCGAGAGGAGCTCTGGAGCAGGTCGCTGCTTTCCTAACCCTCCATCCCCCGGGTAAGGTGTTCAGCACATCATCGTCAGGCTTCGCTTCTTTCATTCGCTGGGGTCCTTTTGCGGATCTTGGCGGGGGAACTGGGGTGGAGCCAGGGTGAGTCTCCTTGTGTGGCATGACCGACGTTGGGGTCGACCTGACGTCAGGGGGCGGTCCCTGCTGGGTGCTGCTGGCTGGGATTTTTCCGGTGGGTCCTGGGGCCTGCGGCGTTGGTCCTGGTGGTTATAGCCTGCTGCAAGAACTTCTCTCGAAGATCTGCTGTTAACGGTAAGTTCTTGCGTAACTGGATAACCTCATAGTCTTCAGGTGAAGCTACCTCTGGCTGCAAGCTGCAACACTGGACTTAAGATTTGCAAGAAAGCGAGTAGTGCTTACAACAGAGGGAGGTGAACCTTACAATTTACTATTGTCTTTGGTTTGAAGCAGATTCCTTAGGAAAGTTAATATTCTTCAGGTGGAGGATACTTCTAACTGAAGGGTGAAATAAGGAACTTAGAATTATCAGAAAAGGCAATCTTTCAATCAACAGAGGGAGGTGGAGTTTGCTTTACTTGTTACAAGTGTTAAGATTTTACTGCTTTCTGTGTTTCTGCCCTTCTGACTTGATTGGAGTTAGTGACTGACTGTTTGCATTGCAATATTTGTAATACTGTGAGTATTTACTGGGCTAAGAATTTGTCATAAGCCCTGAATTGAGAGCAGGTTACAGGCTGTGTATTGGACCCAGACAGTACCTAGGGGTGGAAACTGGTTTTTCTTTTGTTTATTTGTTTACCTCAGTGCCTTATAAGGCCAAGCCAGACTGTGTCAGGAAGTGCTTACATCACAGCTACTTAACAGCCAGTAGCTCTGGAAGAATCTTACAGACCTTGATAAAAGTACTAATTTTAGCAGGCTCATCAGATAACCTCATAGTCTTCAGGTGAAGCTACCTCTGGCTGCAAGCTGCAACACTGGACTTAAGATTTACAAGAAAGCGAGTAGTGCTCACAACAGAGGGAGGTGAACCTTACAATTTACAATCGTCTTTGGTTTGAAGCAGATTCCTTAGGAAAGTTAATGTTCTTCAGGTGGAGGATACTTCTAACTGAAGGGTGAAATAAGGAACTTAGAATTATCAGAAAAGGAGTCTTTCAATCAACAGAGGGAGGTGGAGTTTGCTTTACTTTTGTTACAAGTGTTAAGGTTTTCAGTGCAGGAAGAGTTTAAACCCACATAGGCTGAATACTGTTTTCTGTGTCTGCCCTTCTGCACAGCTGACGTGTTTGGGGCTGACTGTTTTCAGAGCACAAGTCACCAGGCTCTTTTGGGGCTGGGGAGGTTTACCTGTGTCTGACTTGGATGTTTGGATTTTTCTCTGTTTGATTAGCAGGGTATTTTCTCTGTCAAATTGGTTTGAAGCAGTATTACAAATTGTCGTATGACATCTTACTGACAGGAAGGCACTCATCGCATCAGTAGGTCAGAGCTGCTTAGCTGATTGTTTCGTGAGGGCACAGTTTAGGCCCAACCCCTTCCCACCCATCACCCCACCCACCCCTGGAAATAGTTCATTTATACCTGGGGTTCTGACATCATTTCCTCAAGAGGGCAAGGTACATATCACTGTCATATCTGTCTAGCACACTGCACTGACAATATAAGCATACACATTATATAAATACATATATTTCTATATAACGCACCAATCACACACACACACACACACACACACACACACACAAAAAAGGTAGACAGTTATGTGGGGAGTAGTACATTGTAATGGCTGTGGGGCAGCAGTCTTCCGGGAGTCTTTCTGGAGGCTGAGATACTGCCCTGTTTGCAGACACACTATCTGCCCTGAGGGAGGAAGTTGCCGTCTTCAGGCTGCACTGGACAGTGGCAAGGGAACCTCCCCATCCAGGGAGCACCAGAGCCACCACCACTACCTCAGAGGTTGCAAGAAAGCACAGCAGTTGGACCACAGTGGCTCAGGAGGGTAAGGGTGGTGGAACAGAGGCACACCCAGTCAGTTGTTCCACTCCACAATCCATACACCATTCTGGGGAGCATAGTTCCCCATGGATGCATCCAAGAGGAGACTAAGGAGGGTGCAGACAACTGTCACAAGGAGGCCCTCAGGAAGGAGGCAGAGGGCACCACAGGAAAGAAAGCAGCTCCTGGTGGGGACTCAATTATTAGGGATAGAACTGGGGAGCAGGAAAAACTGAGTAAGGTGCCTGCCTGGTGCCATGGCTTGGAGGGACAGGAAGCATCCTTAGGATCACGAGAACAGCTGCACGGGAGTCTGAGCTGGACGTCATTGTCCACCTAGGGACAAATGACTTAGCTCATCATGAGATTAGAGCAGTGCAGAAGGACTTTATAGAGCTGGGGAGGGGCTTAAGACAAGTAGCACACACAGTATCCTTCTCAGAGGTGCTGCCTGTCAGTGGCATGGGTGAGGCGAGGGTACTTTGCACCATGCAGTTTAACAAATGGTTGAAAAAATGGTGTGGAGCACAGGGTTTGGCTTCATTGGGGACTGGTTTCCACCTGAGGACACCAGCCTATACTGGCAGGATGGTCTGCATCGGTCCAGGAAGGGAACAAGTCTTTTGGGCAATCGGTTTAAATGCTTCATTGGCAAGCCTTTAAACTAGTCAAGGGGAGGCACTGATAAGCAGCAGGAAAATCCCAGCCTCCTCACAAAACAGGGTACTAAATGAGAAAAGACCAAAGTAGAAAGGTCAGTGGGGATGCTGCTACAGAAGGTAAAGCATCAAAAAATGGAGAGCAATGAGTACCAATGCCCGTAGTCTGGGTAACAAGCTTCCTGAATTAGTGGCCTTGATGGAGGAGGAACATCTGGATATCGTGGCAGTCACAGAAACATGGTACACACAGAACCATGACTGGGACGTAAACATACCAGTATACACTATCTACAGGAGGGACAGGGAGGGTAAAAGAGGAGGAGGAGGAGCTCTCTACATAAGAGAAGGAATCAAAGCAACAGAACAAAAGGGTAAACAGGAGGGAGAAGAAGCACTGTGGGTCAATTTGGGAGGCAGGCAATGGCACCACAGTCCGACAGGGTTAGATACAGACCTTCAGGGGAGGAAATGGACAAGGAAATAATAGAAAGTATACTTAGAATGGCAGATAAAGGGAGATATTGCTGATGGGTGATCTGAATATGCCAGATGTTAACTGGAGTGCAGTTGCAGCAGCCACTTCTAAGAGTGGGTTATTCTGGATGCCCTACAGGGCATGCCTTAGACAACTAGTATTGGAACCCACTGAGAGGGAGCAATCTTAGACCTGGTCCTCTCAAATGGAGATGGAGAGAGGATCACAGATGTAGAAGTGGTAGCCATCTGGGAACCAGCGACCACCTAACAGTATGGTTCACACAAATACAGCAATAGAGTCAAGCCACACAAAAGGCAAAAGTACTGGACTTCAGGAGGGCTGACTGCTACAAATGGGTGAGTGCCTAAGGAATGCACTAGCAAATGGGCAGGAAGGAGGGTGGAAGAACAATGGGGAATAATAAAAACTGCCATCACAGAGGTAACAAGCCTTTGTGTGAAGCAAATAAACAAAACGATGTAAGAAACCACTACGGTTCTCAAAGGAGGTGGCAGTGAAGGTTCATGAGAAAAAGAAAGCATTCAGAAAGTACAAGGAATCACAGAAGGAACAGGACAGAGAAGTGTATCAGTTAAAGCAAAAGGAAGCTGGGAAGGCAGTCAGAACAGCAAAGGCCCAAACTGAGGAAAAGATAGTCAACTCAGTTAAGAATGGGCATAAAACCTTTTTTAGGTACATCAGAGAGCGAAGGAAGACTAAGGGAGGGATAGTGAGGCTTAATAAAGGGAGGGGGGTGGGCAGAGGGTGACTGTGAAAGGCAGAGATACTAAACAAATATTTTGCTCAGTATTTACAAACGAAGAGGGGGAGGTACCTAAAACAAACAATAGAAACACTCTGGATACAGAAGTTGATACCAGCCCATTTACAGAAGAAAGGGTCTTGAAAGAACTCTTAAAACTGAAGGTGGACAAAGCCATGGGGCCTGATGGGATTCATCCCAGAATTCAAAAGAACTAAGGGTAGAACTAGTGACACCACTGACTACCCTCTTTAACAAATCATGGGAGGATGGGGTGGTACCTGAGGACTGGAGGAGGGCTGATGTGATTCCCCTTCACAAAAGTGGGAGCAGGGCAGAAGCGGGAAACTACAGACCAGTTAGTTTAACCTCAGTGATGGGGAAAATGATGGAATCACTTCTGAAGGAAAGAATTGTCGAGTACCTAGAGGCCAGAGGGGCACATGACCCAAGGCAGCATGGATTCACAGCGGGAAGGTCATGTCAGACAAATCTAATAGATTTCTTTGACTTGGTGACCAAAGTAGTAGATCAGGGAGGGGCTGTGGACATGTCCTACCTAGACTTTAGCAAGGCATTTGACTGAGTCCCACACAAAAGATTAATATACAAGTTAGCCAGCCTGGGCGTGGTCCCAAGATGATAGCCTGGGTAAAGAATTGGCTGGAGAATAGAACACAGAGGGTAATAGTAAATGGAGTCCACTCTGAAGAAAGGGAGGTTACTAGTGGGGTGCAGCAGGGTTCAGTATTAGGACTGGTCCTCTTCAATGTCTTTGTGTTTATTGCAGATGGACTGGAAGGAAAAGTATGTCTCTGCAGAGGACACAAGATCTGCAACAGAGTTGATGCACAAGGTGGGGTGGAAAGGATGAGATGGGACTGTCAAGGTTAGAGGAATGGTCAAATGTTTGGCAGCTTAGATTTAATGCTAAGAAGTGCAAGGTAATGCACCTGGGAAACAAAAACCCAGGGAAGAGTACACAATGGGGGTGAGATACTGACAACAAAATGGAAAGGGACCTGGGGGTAGTAATATCAGATGACTTAAAGGTGGGCAAGCAATGAGAGGGCAGTAAGGAGGGTTGGGGGATACTGGGATGCATAGGAGAGGCATCACCAGTAGAAAACAGGAAGTTGTTATCCTTCTGTACAGACAGCTGGTGAGACCCCATCTGAGTACTGTGTGCAGTTCTGGAGACCCAACTCAGGAAGGACATAGACAAGATGGAAGCTGTCCAGAGGAGGGCAACTAAAATGGTGCAGGGTCTGCACCGAAGACGATGAAGAGAGACTAAAGGAGCTTAATATGTATAGCCTCGAGGAAAGGAGGAGAGGGGGACATGATAGAAACTTCAAGTACCTCAAGGGAATCAACAAAGTCAAGAGGTAGCATCTTTCAAAATAAGAGGTGCAAGAACAAGGGGCACAATTTGAAGATAGAGGGGGCAGCTTAGAGGTAATGTAAGGAAGTATTTTTTCACAGAGAGGGTTGTGGATGCATGGAACGGCCTTCCGGAGGAGGTTGTGGAGTCAAAAACAGTGACTGAATTCAAGCATGCATGGGACAGCCATAAGGCAATTCTAGGGGGTTGGGGTAGAAAGAAGTAGGCTGCTAGTTAACTAGGATCTGCAGCTTATCCATTAGGTAGGGAAATGGGCAGACTGGGTGGGCCAAGTGGTCCTTATCTGCCGTCAAATTCTATGTTTCTATGTTACTGGCTCCTTCAAGAGCCCTCTTACTGATGACCGTAAGAGACACCTTAGTGCTTTGCCAGCGTCTGGGGATCATGGTGAACTTGGACAAGCCTCACCCGTTTCCCTTCCAGAGGCTCCAGTTCATAGGAGCTCTCTTGGATACTTCTGTAGGAAGAGTTTTTTTTGTTTGTTTTTTTTTCCCCCTCAGACAGAGTGGAGCGCATCCAGACCTTGGCTGCCCGCGTTTCTTCAGACTCACAGGTCCCAGCCAGACGACACCTCAGGCTTCTGGGCCACATGGCCATAGCAGTTGTGTCTGTCCCGTTCGCCAGGTTGCGTATGCATACAATCAGGTGGATCCTCCGGGTCCAGTGGGACCAGAACAGGGATGACATGGATATGCTGATAGGAGTCACAGAGCCAATCCGATGCAAGCTCCGTTAGTGGATTTCTCCAAGGAATCTTCTGGAAGGGCTTCCACTTCAACCAGAGCCACCCATCCAGATACTCACCACAGATGCATCTGGTACAAGATGGCACGTGCATCTGGAGAACCACTGAACTTACGCTGTGCAATCCCAGACAGAGGAGGGCCTTCACATCAATGTACTAGAAATGAGAGTGGTTCTTTACTCGCCGCAAGCCCTGGCCCCAGTCATTCTCCTGGGCCACCTCCGATTACGGACGGACAATACCTCGGTAGTGTTCTATGTCAACAAACAGGGAGGTACCCATTCTTATCCTCTCTGTCGGGAGGCCATGAGTGTGTGGGATTGGGTGATGACTCAGTATTTCGTCTGTTCACATTCCAGTATCTCAGAACGTGTCAGCGGATGCTCTCAGCAGATCAAGACCTCTGACCCACGAGTGGGCCTTGCTTCAGAGTATAGCAGACGATTTGTTCGCCATGTGGGGAGCGCCAGAACTAGATCTGTTTGCGTCTCGATCCAACGCAAAAACTGCCCAATTTTTGCTTACTAGATCCAGAGCCTGGAGCTTTATGGCGAGACGTATTGCCTCACTCCTGGAAGGGGAGATTCCTTTACGCTTTCCTGCCTTTCCCCCTACGACAGAAGGTACTCCTCAAAATTCAGGTGGAGAAAGCTATCCTGATAGCTCCCCTGTGGCCAAGGCAGATTTGGTTTCCCTTACTGCAGCGTTTGACGGTGGAGCCTCCAGCCCCTCTTCCAGTCTCGACCCAGCTACTTTCACAAGACAATGGGGCCTTGGTTCATCCCAACCTGTGCTCCCTTCATCTGCATGCCTGGCTCCTCAGGACCTAGCGAAAGTTAGGTTTGGTGTCTCTGATAAGGTAGCCCAAGTACTTGTTGAGGCGCGTAAGCCCACCACCAGGGTCACTTGCGCCATGAAATGGAAATGTTTCTGCCTCTGGGCCACAGCAAAGCATGTGGATCCTCTGGTCTGTCCGGTTAATACTGTACTGGAATACCTGCCATCCCTTTCGGAATCGGGTTTAAGCTACGCCTCCATTAAAGTACACCTGGCCGCTGTTTCTGCTTATCACCAGCCCGTACGGAATAGAATGGTGGCTCAGTTGGAGGTGTCCAAGGCCTTTCCTCGTGGCATTCTCCACATCAGACCCCCAATTCGGGATCCTGTACCTCCGTGGGATTTACTCTTCGTTTTGGAGAAGCTTACACTCCCCCAACCCCCTTTTGAACTGGCAGTGACTCATGAGCTCAGTTTCCTTTCTTGGAAAACATTGCTCTTAGTTCAAACAACATGAAGTCTTGCTGTGTTCTGACATATGCAGTTAGCCCCAGCACTTGAACTGCCCGTGAGAGGAAAGGGTTAACTCTATGCATAGAGATAGAACGTTGAGCTCAAGCTTGGTTTTCAAACCTCTGTCTGTGGTGCTTCAGAGTATAACTATCAGATTCTTTACTCCGCCTAACTGTGAAGTCGCTCTGGAGATTGCTCCTTCAGTTCGGTAAAGTTTAAAAATGAGTCTGTTTTTCAACCGATTTCTTGATTTTCGGTTTTGGGCCTCTGTCTACAGTACAGTAAGTGGTGTAGATAGGTAGTGAACTGCATTTAATCTTTTCTTTGTGGAAATTGTAAATCTCGGTTCCTTCTCAGTTGGTCCGGTTGGGAACCAACTTTTGTGTGTTGTGTGTTTAATTTCTGGGATTTAGTAGTGGTGTGCAGGTTCCTATCGGTTTCAAAAAAAACTGAAATTTCTCGGTCTCTTTCCACAACCCGTGACACGGTTGGTAACCAATAGGAGTGTATTACCTGGCTAAAAGCTGTAAAGGGTAATTTGTTTAATCTGGCCGTGTCTGAGAAACCCAAGGAAAAAAACAAAACGGTCCCACTGGGTTTCAACACTGTTTGGAGTGTGGGGAGGCCTTTGCTAAGGCCGACTCCCACCTCGTCTGTGTGTATTGTCTGGGGTTTCACCACCTCAAAACAAACTGCCAAATCTGCAAACATTTTCCTAAGGCCACTCTGGAAAAAAAGATTGAGCAGGCTAAAGGAAAAGGAGGCTGAGAAGTCCGCTGACCCAGATGGCCAGCCTGGTTCGGTTCCAACCGAACCTGAGGAGGTGCCCACTGACCTGGGCGATACATCCTCGGGCACAAAGAGAGCCCACCCTGAGGGGGTGGTTCCATCAAAAAGGTGCAAGAAGTCAGCTGGTTCAGATCCAGTATCCCTTGTTACAACTGCTGAAGAAATAGCCAAAGCGATCTGTATTATACAGTTGCTTCGCCCGGTTCCGTAAGAAATGGTGCCGTCGGTTAGGCGTTCGGTTCGGTCAGATCAGACTCCATCGGTTTATGATCAGGATGCTTATTATGGATTGGAGTGGGAAGGAGATGAAGAGAAACCAGATGATGATGACAATGATTATGAAGGTCTGGATGTGCCCATTGAACCAGACATCTCCCCAGACAGACCCTCCAAGGCTTTCTGAGTCCCCATCTCACTAATTGTTTTACAGAAAAGTGACTGAAACCCTCCAGCTCCCTATGATTGAAGCTGTTGAGGAGGAAAATGAGCCTGATTTTGTGGAAATGATGGGCATCCCAGAGACCAAAAGGTTGTCTATTCCCCTCCATGAATCCCTGGGGAAACAGACACATAAGATTTTACAAACACCAAATTTTTTTTTTACCTCCTGTGGATAAGAGAATGGACAGGAGGTATGTGCAATCAGGCTCGGGTATGGAGTTTTTGTTCAAGCATTGCAGCCATGTTGGGGTAGTGCAGACTGCAGCGTGTGACAGGGCTAACGTACTTTCGGCTTCACACCTCCCAGATAAAGACTCCAGGAATGTGGATGCCATGGCCAAGAAACAGTATTTGGCATCCTCCTTGGGACTACACAGCCAAATAACAGAAGTCCAGGTGAGACACGGTTCTGGAACTGGCTAAACAGGCTTCTCCCACAATTAGCCAAAGAGCTGGAGGAAGTGGCTGTTGATGGGATTGAGGCATCAAAAGTGCAATTTCATGCTGCTGTGGACTCCAGTGATGTGGCATCGAGAGTCATGGCTACATCTGTGTCTCTTAGGAGATTTGCTTGGCTCAGATGCACTAGCCTTTCTCAGGACACTCAGGCTAAGGCCATGGATTTCCCTGTGGTGGGTAACTCTCTATTTTGGGGAGCAGACAGAGGTGTATATGAAGAAAATGGATGAGTACAGGACCACCTACAGGCGTGCACAGGCCAAAGAAAGGCAAGCCACTCCTCAAAACCAGCAGTCTAGGGGCAGGGGCAGGCCTTTTCACAGGCCTTTCTACCAAGCCCAGGCCTCCTCTCCCTTCCCACAGAGGGGATTCTTCCGAGAGAGAGGCAGGCAAGGGATGAGCAGGGCTGCATCCTCTTCCCAGTCCAAGGCTCCTGCCAAGCAGACACCCTGATGTGTCAGCCCGGGTCGACTCCCCAGTTCCAGTAGGAGGCAGGCTGGCTTACTACTTCCAGGCCTGGAAGTCTGTTACATCAGACAAGTGGGTCCTGGAGGTAGTAAGCCAGGGACTGGCCCTCAGTTTCAAAAAATTTCCAAAAATGAGTGTCAGGTGTTTTCCACCTGCAAACATCTCCGAAACCATTGCTGTAGAAGCAGAGGTTTCCTCTCTGCTGGTTTTCAGAGCCGTAGAGAGTTCCTTCTCTACACAGGGGCAATGGTCTGTACTCCAAATATTTCCTTACCCCCAAAAAAGACGAGAGTGGTGACCCATCCTAGACTTAAGGTGTTTGAACAAACACATCTTAAAACCAAAGTTCAAAATGGTGACTCTGGGAGTAATTCTTCCCTCTCTAAGGCCAGGGGACTGGTTAACATCCCCAGATCTCAAAGATACCTATTTCCATATTCCTATCAGGTGCTCCCACAGAAAAAGTACCTCAGGTTTGAGTTGCCTTCAGGCCATTCTCAGTTCAGAGCCATGCCTTTCGGCCTAACATCAGCTCCAAGGGTGTTTACAAAGTGCCTTGCAATAGTAGTGGCCTTCCTCAGAAGGCAGGGGATTGCTCTATTCCCATTCCTGGACGACTGGCTCATTGTAGGACAGTCTTCTGACCAGGTCAAGTCAGCTGTACAGGTCACTCAAGATCGTCTCAGTTCCCTGGGATTCCTTCTCAACTTGCCAAAATCGGTTCTCGTACCAGTATAGCTCCTCACCTTCATAAGGACTGATGCTGTTCCAGCAAAGGCCTTCCTCTCACTAGCAAGAGTTCAGGCCCTTACAGATCTCACGTCCTCTTTTCGCCCTCTGGTATCTCGTCCAGCAAGACATTTTCTTCAGCTCTTAGGCCACATGGCAGCTTCCACTGCAGTGGTGCAAGGAGCCAGGTTCTAGATGAGGGACACTGAATTCCACCTAAGGTCATTTTGGTCTCAGAAGAAAGATTCTCTTACCAAGCTGATTCCAGTGACTCAGTCTGTGGTCCAAGCTCTCCAGTGGTGGCTGGACCAGGACAGTCTCAGGCAAGATGTCCCATTTCTCAAGCAAACTCCTTCAGTGGTCCTTACCACAGATGCCTCTCTCTCTTGGGCTGGGGAGCCCACCTGGGAGCCCTCACAGCACAAGGGGTTTGGTCTCCAAAAAAGTCTCTCCTTCAGATCAATCTTCTGGAACTCAGGGCAGTATTCTTGGCCCTTCAAGTTTTCTCGAACTTAGTGAGGAACAAGGTGGTTCAGGTCAGGACAGACAACACCACCACCATGTGGTACAGTAACAAGCAAGGGGGGCACTCTGTCTACGGCCTTGTGCACGGAGGCCATGAAAGTATGGTCTCTGGCCTACTCCCTTCAAACTTCCCTAATAGCTGTCCACCTCCCAGGGAAGGACAGTGTGCTAGCAGATGCTCTGAGCAGAATCTCCCAGGGCCATCACGAATTGGACCTTGGATCCTCTCATCCTGAAAGTAATCTTCACCAGGTGGGGCACTCCAGAGATGGATCTCTTCGCAGACCCAGACAATCATCAGCTTCCCCAGTTCTGTTGCAGACCTCCAGTCCTGGGGTCTGTTCCCCTGGATGCTCTGATATTGGATTGGGAAGGCAAGTTCCTTTATGCCTTTCCTCCCTTTCCCCTGTTGTTCAGGGTTCTAGTCAAGATCAGGTCACAACTCTGCACAGTGATTCTAATTGCTCCAGACTGGGCCAGGCAACCTTGGTATCCCCTGTTATTGTCCTTAGCAGTCTCACTCCCCGTCTCTTCCCAAGAGACACAATCTCTTAACCTCCTCTTGGGGGAGGAGCTGGTACCCCAAACTCCAGTCTCTCAGTCTCAAGGCCTGGCTCTTGAAGAGTTAGAATATGCAGGCCTACATCTTTCTCAGGGAGTTTTGGACATCCTTAAGGTTTCTCGGAAGCCTTCTACCAGAAAAAATGTTTAAGTCCAAATGGAAAAGACTGAGCGTTTGGTGTTCACACAGGGATATTCAGCCAGATGCTGCTGGTATTGCCACAATTTTAGATTACCTGGTTCAACTTAATAGCTTAGGCTTTAGGCCAGCCACTTTAAAAGTTCATCTAATAGCTGTCTCTGCATTCCTGTCAGCAGGGAAGGGCTCTTCTCTGGCATCTCACCCTGTCTTTGGTAAGTTCTTTAAAGGTTTGGTTCATATCAACCCTCCTTTCAGAGAGCCTACTCCAGCTTGGGATCTCAATATCTGCATTGCTCAGCTTATGCAGCCACCGTTTGAACCTCTGACTTCAGCCGAGCTTAAGTACTTGACCTGGAAAACTGTGTTTCTGGTAGCTATCACTTCTGCCAGGCAAATTAGTGAATTACAGGCCCTGCCAGTTGAACCTGATTTTATCTCATTCCACAGAGATAAGGTGGTCCACAAAACTAATAGGAGGTTCTTACCCAGCGTGGTCTCAGACTTCCGTCTGAACCAGTCCATGTTTCTTCCTGTGTTTATCACTGATCATTCTTCTTCAGGAGAACGAAGGTTACACAGTTTGGATGTTAAAAGGGCACTTGGCTATTACAGAGAGCAGTGGTTCTCAAATGGTGAGACCAGCCTCCCAAGGGAGGCCCCAGATTGTTCTAGGGGAGGCCCAGTCAAGTCTGAGAATGTACAGTATTTAAGTTTTAAGTTTTGGCTGTTTTGTGTGAAAGGATAAAACAAATTACATATGGATACTTGCAGGTGAATTTCTTTACTTATGCACAAATATTTGACCAGGAAGTCCCCATCGAGCCAAAGCTTGTTTATAGGTGTGTATTTATATGTAAATTAATGCCTGGGGAAGGCATGCTGAGTCAAGGCTTGTTTCTACAATAAGTATTTATATGCAAATTAGTAAATTGTCAAGGCTTATTTCTAGAGTAGGTATTTATTTATATGTAAATTAGTGACTGGGAAAAGCACAAAGATCTGATGCATGTTTTCAGGTGTGACCTGAGGTAAGGGTACAGGAAGTTGCTTAACAGGGTAAGAGAGGGAGAGATGAAGTGGCTAGGTCTGGTTGTTCCAGATAGAGAGGAAACAGAGTAACAAGGGCCCAAGAGTCAAAAAAAAAAAAAAAAGGAGTGGCAAGTATAACCTGGGGTGCCAGGTTAGGGGTGGAAAGCAATAAGTTGAATTAAAAGAGAATATAATCAGTCAGCTTTATTAGTTTCACTTTATTCCTGGTGTACTGTACAAAGTAGGATTTATTTTTTTCAGTGGGGATTGGGGAAGCCCAAGGATTGTTTTCCAAATTTGAGGGAGGCTCAAACTCTTTTTCATTGCTTGAGGGAGGCGCTCTATCACAGTGTGTGAGAACCAATGACATAGAGCATACTAAGGCATATAGGAATGACTCAATTGTTTCTCACTTATGGTGAAGTCGGAAAAGGTAGACCTGCTTCTAAAAGAACTATTGCCAGGTGGAGTGTAGCTTGTATACAGTTGTGCTATACCAAGCTAGGTAAAACACCTCCCTCAGGCCTGAGGGCCCACTCTACTAGAGGTACAGCTGCTTCTCTGGCTGCTGCCAGAGATATACCTTTACTAGAGATCTGCAAAGCAGCCACCTGGAAAACACTCCATACATTCACCAAGCATTACTCTCTGGATATCCAGGCTAGGAGTGATGCTAGGTTTGGTACAGCAGTACTGCAGAGCCTATTCCCAAAGTAGGTTAGGTACCCTCCTACATGGAGGTACTACTTGGCAGTCTGCATATGTCAGAATACAGCAAGACTTCATCTTTGAAGAAAAAATTACTCACCTTAGTAATTGTGTTTCTTCTAATGGAGTCTTGCTATATTCTGACCTCCCCTCTCAGAACCAAGTTTTTGGGAAGTGGGCCAGCAGGTACAGTGTTGCACCTCAGAAGAGTACCTTGCACCCCTCTTCTTCAGGGTGGGGTGGTGGTTGTTATGTTTTAGATTTATATTATATATCTTGTTCATTACCTGTTTTTTTTTTTTTTTTTTTAATCTTAGGTTCTCGACTTGAGTCTTTTGGGACCCAAGTAGTTGCCTGTTGGTATATTTTTTTTACAATTTCCACACTGGAAGTGTAGTTAGTTGCTCATAAGAATCTGACGGTTACACTCTGAATGACCACAGACAGAGGTTTGAAAATCGAGCTCGAGCTCAATGTTCTATGCCTATGCAAAGAGTTAACCCTTTCCTCTCCGAGGCAGTTCAAGTGCTGGGGCTATCTGCATATGTCAGAATGCAGCAAGACTCCATTAAAAGAGAAACAGTTACTAAGGTGAGTAATTTTTTCTTGCGATCACCTTGGCCAGACACATTTCTGAGCGTCGTGCTCTGATGTGTAAGGAATCCTACTTGATTTTTCGTAAAGACAGGGTCGACCTTCATACTAACCCCCAAGATCTTACTTCAAGAAACAGCTCTTGCAGCAGGCTACATCATAAGAACTGAAGCCGGCAGGCGCCAGGACCCCACAGAAAAATTCTAGCTAGCAGTATCCAGTGGGGGACTACCTCTGACGTCTGGCATCATATAAGAGGGGCGGTCCCCCAGCATCCCCCAGGTCTTTTCCCGCTGTCAACTCGCCAGCATCGGCCTCATGGACGCCTCTAGGAGACAAACGATACTCGAACTTCTACTTTTCTTAGAAAATCACCCGCATGTCTTCTTCTCAGACTCCTCCTATTGAAGGACACCCCTCAAAGTGTGCTTGCGGAAAGCAGATGCCGTTTAAGGACAGGCACACGGCTTGTGTGCGGTATCTAGGCCTGGAGCACAACATCAAGGCCTGCCCCATTTGCCAACAATTTAACAGCAGGACCAGGATCTGCCGCCAAAAAGCACTTCAGGGTTTTCTCCTCAAAGAAAAATTGAAAGCAATGGAAAAAGACCCTTTCTCCAAGGGGGAATCTTCCCACCATAAATCAGGGAAACACCACGAAAAGCACTGTTACAGGGATAGGGACAGATTCCTGTGTTGGGCCTCGGACTCCCAGGCCAGCTCCAGCTCCACGAGGTCTGAGATCCCCGTCCCGGGCTCAGTCTCAGCCACCTCCGGTGAAGGTACGTTCTTCAGGAGGCCCTAGCTTAGTCTCCCTCCAGCCTCTCAGGACTAAAGTCGAGGAACGTCGGTCCTCTGGCTTAGCAGCCGGGCTCGAGTCCTTGGGCCGGCATCAGTACAAATCGGCCCCTAAGGCGGGTGCCAAAGCATCAGACCGACACCGGGACACCGACCACCAGTCAGTCTCCCAACCCCCAAGAGGGCCGGAAGCCCCTCCGAGGAAGACCACAGAGCTGACGTCCCTTAAGCGGACCTCAGAGCCCAAGCGGGGCGTCCGACATGACACTCGTGAAGTGGACGAAGGACCAGACACCACTGCCTCTGCCTGCTGACACCGGTCGCTGGGGGATCTTCTGAAGAGGACGTCGAGGCCTTCCCTTCCCTTCTGATGACCAGGCGGGCAACATTGAGGACTTCGTACTGCCTCCAGACCAGACGCCTGACCCAGCTATGCCCCAGGGTCCAATGCCTGAACCCGTCGACAGGCAGGCACTGATGCCAGGCCCATTGTCCTGCCTGAATTTTCAAGAGGTGAAGGACTTCAACTTCTGGTAGGACACCATTAAAAAGGATGTGGTGCCCACCAAACCTCCTCGGGGGGAAGGGGGTTTCCCCCGAAGGAACCTAACAGGGTACTCCCTGAACCAAAGGAGCCTACCCCACTTCCTAGGGGCAGATCACGAAATGGAAAGAGAGCACACCCCTCCAGGACTCCCTCCGGGTCCCCCAGCGACCATCCACGCAAACGTCCTAGACACAGATCCCGCACTCCGTCAGGGGATAACACGTGTCAGGATTTCTCGGACTCTTCGAGGTCTCCCTCTCCAATTAGCCTCCCATCACCAGACCCATGAGACCTACCCAGGTCACCACCGGATGATCCCTGTTTCTCTGATGATATGAGGCACATCCAAATGAACATGGTGTGGGAGGCAGAAGTCTTAGACCCCGAAAGAAAGCGCTTCGCCAGATACCTCAGACAGTAAGATCCTAAGCCTGTGGTGGTCCCACCGCTGGTGGACACATTCATGGACGTCACCAAGGCAGCATGGAAACATCCTCATTCCACTCCGGCAGTACCCAAGAAGGCCGACCGCCTTTATAGGGCACCTGTGGAGGAACCTTATGTGGCACAGCAGCCCTTGGCCGAGACTCTGGTCATTATGGCCTCACACGACCGGTCTCAAAGACCTCAGCACCTGAGCACTCGGCCACCAGACCAGGAAACTAAACAGCTAGATTCACTGAGGAGATGCATGTAGGCGGCCGCTACATGCTCCATCAGGACTGTTACCTCATGCACATGGTGCAGTTTCAGAATGCTCTGTGGGAACAGGGCCAAGACCTGTTGAAAGATTTTCTAGAGAGTGAGAGTGAGAAGGAGGAGTTGCTGAACCTCTTCTGCACTGGGTCTGACGTGAGGACCAAAGTCTTTTGAGCTGCTTATGACTCAACGGACTCGGCGGCCAGGGGCACTGCTACTGGCGTTTGTCTCTGCAGACACTCCTGGTTAAGGGTCTCCAGATTTACCCCGGACGTTCAGAAAAATATTCTCGACATCCCCCACAGTAGCTCGGTCCTGTTCAGCAAAGACTCTGAAAGGGTCATCACCAAGCTACAGGATGCCAGGAAGGCAGTGAGGACTGTACAGGCAATGTACAAACCCAAGTCTGGCTCCTTTCACAGGAACCAGAGCCATTTTTGTGGCCGGCAACAGAGACAGTAACCATGTTCTAGCCAACAACCCAGGGGCATCTTCCAGCGTAAGGGTCAGTCCAAGTTCTCTGGAGGCCAGGGCCAGAGAAACCAAAAATCCGCCCAGCCCACTGGAACTAATACCACCATAGCATGATTCCTTCCCAGCCCCTGCCCCACCTCCGGATCCGAGGGAAGGAAGGATCGGGGGTCACGTCTCTCACCACCTGTCCAGCTAGCAGAGGATAATCTCCGACCGGTGGGTTCTTCAACTGGTAAGTCGAGGACACACTATCGAGTTCCTCGACAGCCCACCATCGAGACCTCCTCTGCTCTCCCATTACTCAGGTCTGCACGCCTTGCTCATACAGCAAGAGATCTTGGCAGTCCTGGACAAGGATGCCATAGAACCAGTGCCACAGAACCGGAGAGGAGACGGATATTATTCACACGTCTTCCTGATTCCAAAAAGGATAGGGAACTTAAGCCTGATCCTGGACCTCAGCGACCTCAACACTTTCGTGTTGTACAAACGCTTCTGCATGGTCACCCTTCCAAGTGTCATCCCCATGCTCAAGCAGGGCACATGGCTCACATCAATGGACATGAAGGACGCATATCTCTATCTCCCTATTACTCGAGCACACCATAAATTCCTGTGCTTTGAGTTCCTGGGACGCCATTATTAGTTCCGAGCACTCCCCTTCAGACTGTCCTCGGCACCTCGCATGTTCTCGAAATGCTTGGCAGTCATGGCAGCGGCCCTCAGAAGACGGGGCCACTATGTGTTCCCATACCTAGACGACTGGCTCCTCATGGCTCCCCTCACGGGAGGCTTTGATAGCAGCTATTCAAGACACTCGCTCCCTTTTCGAGTCGCTGGGCATTCCTATCAGTCAGGAGAAGTCCTGCCTCGTCCCTTCACAAAGATTGCAGTTTATCGGTGCAGTTCTCGACAGTGGCCAAGGGAGAGCTTTCCTGCCCCAGGACAGGACAGAACGCATCTGATCCCTCATAAGGAACATCATGGAAAAGAAGTTGGTCCCAGCCAGGATCATTCTTTGCTCGCTCGGACACATGGTGACAGCCATCGCGACAGTTCCCCTGGCTCAGCTTCATGTGAGGATTACCCAGTAGATGCCATGAGCCCAGTGGGACCAAAAGCAGGATCAACTAAATCAGCTAGTTCGGATCACAAATGCAGTCATCCTGGACTGGCAATGGTGGCTCATCCTAGACCACCTTTCCAGAGGGGTCGCCTTCTTAGCACCTGCTCCAACTCTGACTCTCTCCATGGATGCTTCGGTGTCCGGTTGGGGAGCCCACTTGGAAAGAGTCAGGACCCAGGGATCTTGGTTGACCCTGGAGTCTCACCTCCACATCAGTATCCTCGAAATGAGGGCAGTCCTGTATGCACTACAGGCCTTTCAGTCAGAGATCACACCAGGTCTCCTGCTGTTACAGACAGACAATACCTCGGTGATGTACTATATCAACAAGCAAGGAGACACTCACTCCTGCCCTCTTTGCAGGGAAGCAAAGAGGGTTTGGGATTGGGTATTACTGCATGGCGCAGAGATCACTGCAGTGCATGTTCCCGGGGTGGACAACACCATCACAGATTGCCTGAGCCGGTCGCAGGCCAAGGCTCACAAATGAGAACTGCTGCAAGAAGTAGCAGAGGATCTGTTCCGCAGATGGGCACACCAGACTTAGATCTATTCACGTCCCCATACAGCGCAAAACTGCCCAATTTCTGCTCGCTAGATCCAGGGCCTGGTGTTTTCTGGTGTGACACGTTGTCCCTTTCTTGGATTTGATCTAGAGGGTTCTACTGAAGCTCCGTGAGGAGGGAGCTTCAATGATCTTAGTGGTGCCCTTTTGGCACAGACAAATTCGGTTCCCACTCCTGCACCAACTGGCCCAGGAACCCCCGTTTCCTTTGCGGGTCAGCTCACGCCTGTTGTCCGAGGAAGCCGGCTCCGTGGTCCTCCCAAACCTCAAGTCACTGAACCTGCACGCCTGGCTCCTAAGGACATAGCAGTCCTTAGACATCGGGTTTCGCAGGAGGTGGCGCCGCATTAGTAGCAGCAAGAAAACACTCCACTCATGCTACCTACGCCATGAAATGGTGCAGGTTTCGTCTTTGGGCTCAGGCCTGCGGCTTAGCCCCACTCGACTGCCCCGAAAAGTCAGTGCTGGACTACCTCCTATCCCTTTATGCATCAGGGCTAGTATATTCCTCCATAAAAGTACACCTCTGTTCCATTTCGACATACCATTCCCTGGTACGTCAGAGGTCACAAGCGCAGCTAGAGACCTCCCGAGCTTTCCTGCGTGGCATCCTCCATTTGAGACCTCCTATCAAGGATCCGATTTCCCCTTGGGATCTTCTTTTTGTCCTAGACCAGCTCACGCTGCCCCTGTTTGAACCAGCCGTGGATTGCGAGCTGCGTCTACTCGCTTGGAAGACGCTATTTTTAGTTGCGGTTACTTCCACTAGAAGAATTTCTGAGCTTCATATGCTCATGTGTAAAGAACCTTACTTGGTTTTTCAGAAGGACAGTGTGTCCTTAAGGATAAATCCTAAGTTTCTTCCCAAGGTGGTCTCGGCCTTAACTCTCAATCAAGATATTGACTTTCCGGTGCACTATCCCAACCACTCTAACAGAGGGGAAGCTCTCTTGCACACATTAGACGTGCATAGCATCCTCTGGTACTATCTAACCAGAACCAAACCCCATCACTGGTCAGATCAGCTTTTCCTGTCATTTGCTCACAGGATGCAAGGAGCACCTGTATCGAAGCAAACTCTCTCAAGTGGCTGGTTAAATGCATCACGTTCTGTTACCAAAAGCGCAACAAGCCTTTACCGGGATCAGTGAAGGGACATTCCACGAGGGGGGATGGCTACTTCTTTCGCGGCACTTAAGAACGTCTCTACATCAGCCATTTGCGCGGCTGCTACTTGGACCACTGTACGTACCTTTATCAGACGTTACAGTTTGGACATTGCTTCTAGGCGTATAGATTGTTTCAACCTTGCAGTCCTTCAAGGACTTTTGTCCTAAATACAGTTCACGCTAGGATCCCTCCTATCCTCCTCCCAAATAAGGCATTTTGTTCCCTTACTGCTTGGGAGTCTGTCATTATGGTGTAACCTGCTGCAAGAGCTGTTTCTCGAAGTAAGATAGTACAGTTAAGTAAGAAATTACGGTAACGGTAGATCTTTGAGAACATCTCTTGCAGCAGGTAGTTTCCCTCCCACCTTCCCCTCAGGAGGTTTGGTCTTCAGACTTGGAGTCTCGGACGCAATTAGAGTATGGGTTTTTTCCTCTATTTCCTTTGGAAACGGATCCTCTTGTCTCCCCTTCAGAAGTAACCTTTATGCCGGGAGTCTCTGGTTGGAGAACTAAGGGATGCTAGGGGACCACCCCTTTTATCTGATGCCGAATGTAGGGGCGGAGCCGACGTCTGGGGCGTTCTCCCGCTGGATATTGCTAGCTCAAATTTTTCCGTGGGGTCCTGGCACCTGCCGGCTTCAGTCCTTATGGTGTAACCTGCTGCAAGAGCTGTTCTCGAAGATCTACTGTTACGGTAAGTTCTTAGGTAACTGTACTTTCTAGGGACATGGATATGTTGTTCATCCACACTTATTTGGCAGGTTCCTTGCCGCTTTAAATCTTGCCAGAAGGTCTTCAAGCTGGCTCCTCCTACCCACCTGGGTGGTAACACTCTCGGCTCCGCCCCATGACGCCAGATCTTCCTTACCGCATGGAAGCTCAGGTTCCCTCCTTAACACTCCGCGTATAAGACTGGTTCCTAACTCTTCGGTTTTCCGAAATTAAACTTTAAGGTTTTCTATTTCCCTCGCAGCTGCGATGGACACATCGACTCCCGGTTTCCGGAGATGCCCATGCGGGCAGAAGATGTCTCGGACAGATCCACACTCCACGTGCGTCTACTGCTTGGGCCTTGAGCACGACCCGCAGGCTTGCGACCTGTGCTCTTCTTTCTCGGCCTACGTCCTGGAAGACCGTGCTGCCCGTCTGCAACTTGGGTGACCCAGCGTTACCCTCCGGTAAAAGTCGAAAGAGGCCAGTTGGCGGTTTTCAGCGGCCAGGCTTCGGCGGACCAGCTAGAGCAGATGATCGCCCTCGAAGAGGTGGCGGGGCGCATCTTTCTCGGCCGCGGCATTTATCCCGCTCTCCCTGGGATCCTCATATTCTGCTTACCTTAAGGAGCTTTGTCTGTCTCTCTCCACTAAGGGAGAGGGACCTTCATCTTCTGGACCTTCCTCTCGGTCCAAAAAGAAGAAGGACAAGGGTAAGTCCGTCCGTCGACACTCTTGGGAGCGGAGAGGTCCCCCTCCCAGAGTGGTCGACCCTTCTGCTTCGGCCACTGGCTTCACGGTGTCCCCGTCAGGTCAGTTGACCAAGACTCCCGTCGACGCAGTCGAGATCTTTCTCGACCCGTTGGACGGGTTGTCGACCAATGACTGAAAATCCTCTCTCCCGGTTCCCCGGTGGTGGTTGAGGATCACGTGGATTGCCAGTGCCTCAGTTCCGGAGCCGCTTGGGTGTTCCTTCCGAGCCGAGGGAGGCGGGTTCCCCTGCTCCTTCCCTGCACCTCCTCGGAAAAGCCGAGATTCGCGGTCTCGGACTTCCAGCGTCAGCCGATCCCGCCACCATGGGCGGTCTCGGTCTTGGCACGCGGCAGCGGCGCCACCGCTGGTCCTCCCCTCGGATGAGGGGACTTGATGCAAGTTGCGTCTACGATCGAGGACCTCAGTGTGGCAACAGCTTCTGCTGGCCGGAACAAGCCGACGACGCCGCTTCCCCGGCCATTATGGCTGTCACCGAGCGGGCCAGCAAGCCCTCACTTTAGCCGAGGCGCTTGTTTCCAGGCCTGTTGCTCAGCGAAACCAGCTGCTCCACCGATTATGGTGGAACCTCCGCCTCCACAGCCGTTGTTTGGGGCTCGACCAAGAACTCTCGGTCGGCTCAGGGTTTACCTTGGCTGTCGGTCACCCTTGCGATCCGCCCTCGGCAGGTGGAGGGTGGCTCAGGCCCGAGGCAGCTCTTTGCGGACTCTTCCGAGTCCGAAGACGATTCCTCCCTTTTCTCCAGGCGAGTGGACTTGGAGTCCTCTGGAGGTCAGTCGCTGGACGATAGCCCTTTGTCCTTTCTAGGTTTGCTTAGGCTCATCTCTAAGTCCACCAGGATGCAGCTCGAGCCCGTATCCAAGCGGGCCAAGTATCCCCTCACGCGGAATATTGGACCGAGGTTCCCTACGGAGCCTTTCCTGTGCTTGAGGGCCATTGTGGGCCCAGCCTTGAGCTCTGGCAGAGCCCTGCTTCCTGCCCTGCTACCGGCCAGGATGGCCAGGAAGTATCGGTCCCCTACGGTTCCCTGTCAGTTTCTCGGAACATCCCTCGCCCGGGGTTAGTTACCGACAGCGTTTTCCAGGCGTGCGGAGTATAGGGCGTGGACAAACCTCCGACAAGAGTCCAAGAAATTGGACTATGCCGGGCGATAAAGTCTACACTGCAGCCCTCCCTTGGCCTTCGCCAGGCTGTAGCTCGGCCATGCTTATGGCACATTTCTCCCATGCTCTGTTGGGCTCCCTGGACGAGATAGTCCCTCATCTCCCGGCTGACCTGCAGACTACGATTAGGCAGGTGCGGGACCAGGGCAGGGCAGTGGCAAAGCAGCAACTTCAGACTGCTTTGGACATTGGAGACTCATGCGCCAGGTCAGTTGTGGCCGCAGTGGCTATGCGCCGTCGGGCATGGCTGAGGATATCCACCTTCACAGCGGATACCCATCACAAATTGGCGGATGTCCCCTTCCTGGGGACCGACCTCTTCGGCCCTGGAGTGGAAGGCCACCTCCAGAGGATCGAAAAGTCCAATGCCACTTTGGACTCGGTCTCTTCCGCTCAGAGGGACAAGGGCCGCAGACCGCAACCCAAGCCCTTCCGTCCGTCTGCGCCCTTGGCATGTCCGGCCCAGCAACATCAGGGCCAGCAGGCTCGCGCTTGGCGTCCCAAACCCAAGCCCGCGGCTTCTTCCTCCAGGAAGCAGGGAGGTAAAGGCCCAGGAGGTCCCTCGGCCGGTCCCTCCTCCAAGCCTGCACAGTGACGGGTTGAGGGGTGTCGCCCCCAACCTCGTCACCTCACCCCAGGTTCCCCTGTGGGACGCTCTGGTACTTCCTTTCCACCTGGTCTGCTATTACCACAGACCAGTGGGTGTTGTTGAAGTGGTAGAAAGGGCCTGCCTCTGGAGTTCAAGCAGGCCCCCCCTTTAAACCGTCGCCCAGGGAGACCTCGAGGTCCGCAACCCTCGCTGTCGACTGCGAGCCAACATCACTCTGCTCCTCGAGAAAGAGGTGATCAGAGCGTGGCGGACCTCCCTCAGACCCGGGTTTTGTGTCCAGGTACTTCCTGGTCCCAAAACGGACGGGGGGTTGGCACCCCATTCTCACCCTACACGACCTAAACAAGTTCCTAAGGTCTCGAACCTTCAGGATGGTCACTCTGGCTCAGATAATACCATCCTTGGAACACAGCGTGTGGTTCTGCTCTCTGGACCTGCAGGAAGCGATTTTTCACATCCCTATCCGTCCGTCTCACCAAAGGTTCCTCCGCTTTCGAGCAGAAGGACTCCTTTTCGAGTTCCGAGCCATGCCCTTCGGCCTGTCTCGTGCACCCAGGGTCTTCACCAAATGCATGGCAGTGGTGACAGCATTCCTGCGGCGCCGAGGGGTCCGGGTGTACCCTTACCTGGACGATTGGCTGATAGCAGCCCCCTCCAGACAGGAGGTGGAGTGGTCCAGAGATTTGGCCCTCCAGGTTTGCTCTCAAATCGGCCTTCTCATCAATGAGGCCAAGTCGGAACTCGAACCGAAGCAGGTGATTCCCTTCATCGGGGCAGAGCCCAACTCTCTCTGAGCCAGAGCACGGCTCCCGGCGGACAGGGCCGAGGTTCTTTCCTCCTTTGCCCGATCATTTCTGGTTGGGCAATTGCGCCCTGCCCAGGACTTCCTGCGCCTCCTGGGTCTCATGGCGGCCTGCACCAGCGTGGTCCGTTGGGCCCGCTGGAACATGCGCCCCCTTCAATGGGGGCTGGCCAGCCAGTGGTCTCAACACTGCGATCCATTGGACCAGCTAGTGACGGTGACCCAGGGGATGTGGAACGCTCTCCAGTGGTGGATCGTTCCAGCTCATCTGCAGGAGGGCATCCCGTTTGTCCGCCGAGCCGGCGGTTTCTCTATTGACCGGCGCCTCTCTGATGGGTTGGGGTGCCCATCTGAGACACAGGCGCCGCGCCTCTGGTCCCTGCGGGAGTCCCGATGCCATATCAACCTGCTGGAGCTCCGAGCGGTCCGCCTAGCTCTCACCGCCTTTGCTCTGTTTCTACAGGGTCAAGTGGTTCGGGTCCAGACGGACAATACCACGACCATGTACTACCTAAACCGCCAGGGTGGGGCCAGCTCCATGCCCTTGTGCAGGAACCCCTCCGCGTTTGGTCTCGTGCGCGGCCTGAGGCGGATCTCCTAGCCATTCATGTGGCAGGAGCCTCCAACACCTGGCCGATGCCCTAAGCCGGATAGGGGCTGTATCCCACAGTGGTCTGTCCTGCTGGAGGTAGTACAAGATCTGTTCTCCCAGTGGGGCACACCTCAGGTGGATCTGTTTGCCTCCAGGGAGAGCAGGCTGAGGCTGTTCCATGCCCGCCCCCTCAGCAGGGCTCACTGAAGGGGATGCCTTCTCGAGGCCATGGACCCCGGGCCTCTTCTACGCCTTTCCCCCATTTCCCTTGATCCACAAGGTGCTTCTCAAGGCGAGGAGGGACAAGGCGCAGGTGATTCTGGTAGCCCCAGACTGGCCCCGCCAATGCTGGTATCCAGATCTCCTCAGCCTCAGCTCCAGGCTCCCGAGGCAGCTTCCAGCTTGCCCGGACCTGCTTTCAGTCAATCAGGGGAAGGTGTTCCATCCGGACCTTCAATCCCTGCACCTGACGGCCTGGTTCCTGAGCAGCCAGAGTTCCAGGCCTTGGGTCTTTCCGACGAGGTCCTCAATGTAGTTGAGGCATCCCGTAAGGAGTCGACCAGGAAATGCTATGCCTTCAAATGGAAAAGGTTTTCCATTTGGTGTCAGGGCAAGGGCCTGGACCCTTTCTCCTGTTCCTTGGCAAGCATTTTGGACTATTTATGGTCCCTTTCTCAGCAAGGGCTTAGGTCGACAACCCTAAGGGTGCACCTGGCAGCCATCTCTGCTTACCGGGCGCGGGCCGGGAAGCAGTCGGTGGCACAGGAGAAGGTGGTCTGGCGCTTTTTCAAAGGCCTTGATCACATTTCCCCTCCAGTGCGAGAACCTCCACCTCCGTGGGATCTACTGCTGGTATTGGCAAAGCTCATGGGCAAGCCATTCGAACCAATGCACAGGTGTGATCTCTCTCACCTGTCATGGAAGACCGCCTTCTTGGTGACTATTACATCAGCCAGAAGGATGGGAGAGCTCCAGGCACTTTCCATCAGTCTCCTTACCTGGTCTTCCACAGGGACAAGGTTGTCCTGCTCCCACCGAAATTCCTTCCGAAGGTGGTGTCGGTTTCACCTTAACCAGGTGTTGACTCTGCTGGTGTTCTGCCCCAGTCACACCTCGGAGGCAGATATAGGCTCCATACTTTGACCTCTAGAAGCGGGCGCCGCCATTATGCAAGGAGCGCACGGCTGAAATTCGGGAGAGGTTCGGCCAGCTGTTTGTCACCCACGCTGAAGCCGCACCTGGCAGACCTGCAGCCAAGTGGACGATAGGCAGGTGGGTCACCTCCTGCATAGATCTCTGCTATAAGTTGGCGGCATGAGCCTCCCAGAGGGATAAGAGCTCATTCTACCCGCCATACTGCTGCATCGGTGGCTGCTTCCAGGGACGTCCCTATCCAGGAAATATGCAGGGCTGCTACCTGGAAGTCAGCACACACCTTCATCACCCATTACCACATCGACCTTGAGTCACGCCAGGATGCTGGTTTTGGGGCCTCGGTTCTCCAGTCTCTTTTCCCTAAGTAGGGGGTGTGCATCTTGCCTCCCTCCTGCCGGAGAACTGCTAGGAGTCTGCCAATAAGTGTGGATGAACAACATATCCATGTCCCTAGAAATACAGGTTACTCACCTGTAACAGGAGTTCTAGGAATGATATATGTTGTTCATCCACCCTGTTCCTGATCTCCGGCCGACACCCACAGCCTCAGGCTTCCAGCGGCCAGATCTGGCATCATGGGGTGGAGCCGAGAGTTTTACCACCCGGTGGGTGGGAGGAGCCAGCTTGAAGACCTTCCGGCAAGATTTAAAGCGGCAAGGAACCTGCCAATAAGTGTGGATGAACAACATATAGCATTCCTAGAACTCCTGTTACAGGTGAGTAACCTGTATTTCCTGCCGAAGGTGGTTTCGGAGCTCGCTTTGAACTAGTCAATTCAACTTCTGGTCTATTATCCTGATTACTCTAACAAGAGGGAAGTGCTTCTTCACACATTAGATATACACAGGGCACTGTGTTTCTATCTGTCCAGGAGAAAGGAGGTCAGGAAATCCGACCAATTGTTTGTGTCCTTCGGGTTTAGGTCCTTGGGATGCCTGGTTACCAGACAAATGCTAGCGCGTTGGCTGGTAAACTGTATCTCCTTTTGCTACCAGAAGCATGATAAGTCTCTTCTGGGACCAGTTAAAGCGCACTCCACCAGGGCTGTCGCCACTTCATTTGCAGCAATGAAAACGGTGTCTGCTGCGGACATCTGTGCCGCCGCTGCCACTTGGTACTCTGTTCATACTTTCGTCAGGCATTACAGCTTGGATATTACCTCCAGACGAAGAACAGGATTCAGCCTAGCGGTCTTGCAGGGCTCGATCTCCTGAGGGATCCCTTCTGTTCCTATTTGCTGCCTTCCTTTCCCCCTCCTAAGGGTTGTCTTAACTGCCCTCAGCAGAGTACTTGTTATAATGTCCTCTGCGGCTGGTTCTCATCTAGCTGCTCACTTCCATCTGTAATTCATGGTGCTCTCAGTATGCACATCTGATATGTATTATATGTGCATAATGTATGCAAGGCACTGTAATTTCTTGTAAGAGATGGTGTGCTACTCTCCTGCTTGTTACTCTGATCTCCTAGTTACCTTGTAACCATTTTGGGATATTGGCTCTGTAGCCTATTGTATTGTAGTTGCCATTGTTTATTGTATTGTATATATTCCTTCTTCCCTTCCCCCAGGACGCATCTGAAATTGAGTGGCTCTCCGCTCAGTATGCCTTCCTGGTAAAACTCTTAAATAAATAAAAGTTTATACTGCTTGGGAATCAGTCCTACATGTCTTTACCTGCTGCAAGAGCTTCCTCTTGAAGTAAGATAGTACAGTTACGTAAGAACTTACCGTAACAGTAGATCTTCGAGAGAAGCTCTTGCAGCACGTATTATTTTCCCTCCTTCTCCGAGAACCAGGACTCTCCTGCTATGGCCATGACCTTTTTCTGCTTTGGTGAGAATAGCCAAACCTGATTATTATAATTCCGCATGTTGCCGCATGCGGGCCTACCTTTAGGGAAGCAAGAACTGGAGCACGTGGGGACCGTCTGCTCCCTTTATACTGGGTGACGGGGGGGGGGGAGGTGGAGGCGACGTCGAAAGGGCTGTCCCCCAGGTACTGCTGGAAAAGAATTCTCGAGATCTGCCACCAGGTGGCGTCAGTCCTGCATGTCTTTACGTGCTGCAAGAGCTTCTCTTGAAGTTCTATTGCTACAGTAAGTTCTTACGTAACTGTGCTTTCTGTTTTTTCCTAATGGGACCCTCTTCCTGATTTATCCCATTTTAGATACTCTTCCCTGCTTTATCTAAAGCCCTAGGGGTTCTCATAAAGCAGCGATGGTGGGGCCCTGGTGATCCTTTCCACTCTATTTTTTTTATGATTTCCTGTCGCTCTTAATTCAAGAAAAGCCTCCTCTTCTTCGTCCCTCCTCGGAGAGATGTTTAAAAACCAAAAACAGTTTGGGGGCTTATTTTTGTTGTCTAATTCAGGATGAGTCCTTTCCCATCTTGATTTATCCCATTCTCGGGGCGGGTTAGAGGAGACATTTGCTGTCTAACTTCCCCAATGAGGACTCCTCCAAGTCGATGCTTCTTCCTCTTCTGGTCTTCACACCAGCCATCCTCTGGATTCTTCTAGAGATTTCTTCTTTCTGGAATAAAAGAACATGGTTAAAGCAGTATTGCTGTTCTGTAATCCTCGGACAGTCCTTTGGACCCCCGATAGGTGGAGTGCAGTGTCTTCTCTTCCTTACCCCCTTCTCCTTTCTCTTCTAGCCTACCTTTCTCCCTCCCTCCCTTATTCTACCCCTCCCTTCCTCGCCCAGAGGTTGGGGACTTCTGTCCCAGACCCCTAGGCTCTTATCCTTCTGTCTTTGTTTTCTGGCATTATTCCTTCCTTGATTTTTATATCCTTTCCTTTTTCTGTCCCTTGGGCTGCCTTGCCCTGCCCTCTCAACTGCTCTCCAGTGTGCAGAACTGGGTGTGAGGAGGAGTTGACGTCGGTTACTGGCCAACCCACAAGCGCCACGCAATGCGTTGGCCTCGAGGGCAGCGCTGGCTCGATGTCATCTCTGCCTCTTTGCAAAAAAAAGCTGCCGCGGGGCCCTGTTCTCCGGCCAGAACCCGGCAATGATGAATGGTGAAGATGCACATAAAGATCAAGAATTACAGTGGGTACGTCATTTTCATTTTCTACCGGACAACCCACCAGTCCCCTCCCACTGCTCCCCCTCCCATGCACTCCTCATGAGGGAAGAGATACAGGCCCTACTGGACAAAAGAGCCGTACAGGAGGTTCCCTTTGCTCAAAGGGGAAAGGGATTTTACTCCCATTTCTTCCTTGTCCTGAAAAAGACAGGAGACTTCCATCCCATTCTGGACCTCAGTCAACTGAACAACTTTATTGAATACAAGCGGTTCAGAATAGTGACCCTGGCGAGCCTATTACCAGTGCTCCACCAATTAGATTGGCTTTGCTCACTGGACATGGAGGACGCCTACATGCACATCAAGATCCTGCAGTCCCACAGGAAGTACCTACGCTTCACCTTCAAAGGAGGACATTACCAATTCAGGGCACTGCCATTCAGCCTATCCTTGGCACCAAGAGTTTTTACCAAGTGCCTGGCAGTGGTAGCAGTGGCCCTCTGGAAGAGGAGTCACTTCGTGTACCCGTACCTGAATGATTGGCTTCTTACAGCACCAACAGAAGACCAATTGAACAGGACCTTGGAGGATACATTCAGTCTGTTCCAAACTAGGCATTACCCTAAATCTGTCCCACAACCGTGGCCAACTCAAAGGCTGCATTATAGTGGAGCAGTCCTGGACACAGTCCAAGGGAGAGCCTTTCTGCCCACAGACAGGGCAGCAAAGCTAAGGGAAGTCGAATGCGGGATACAAGACTCTGACTTGGTTCCGGCAAGAGTGGTTCTAGAATTGTTGGGTCGTATGGCAGCAGCTATTGTGACAGTTCCACTCTTGCGTCCGAACATGAGGATTCTGCAGTGGCACCTCAGGGTTCAGTGGGATCAAGGTACGGATGAGCTGGAAGAGCCCATTCGGATCTCCAGTGCAGTCCGGCAGTCCATGATCTGGTGGCTCACCGCAGCCCAGTTGAGCATAGGGGTTCCATTTCGGAAACCCAGTCCACTGCAGACTCTCATCACCGATGCATCGGAACTGGACTGGGGAGCACATCTTGCTTTGCATCAGACAAGGAGCTCCTGGAATTAAACAGAAGGAGTTCTCCACATAAACATTTTGGAGATGAGAGCTGTTCTATATGCCCTTCAAGCTTTCCAAAGGGTGCTCCTTTATGTATCTCTACTGGTCCAGTCGGATAATACCCCAGTTGGCTTCCATCTCAGCAAGCAAAGAGGGTACACACTCATATCCTCTATGCAGAAAAGCAGTGAGAGTTAGGTCCTGGGCGGTGGATCACAAACTGGACATCTCAGCAGTTCATGTTCCAGGAATCCATAACGTCCTTGCAGACAGTTTAAATTGCTCTCGATCTCAGGACCACGAGTGGGAACTACAGCAAGATGTCGTAGACGAGCTCTTCAAAAGGTGAGGTCATCCAGAATTGGACCTCTTTGCATCCCCACACAACGCCAAACTGCCCAGTTTCTGCTCGCTAGATCCAGGGCCTGGTGTTTTCTGGCGAGACACATTGTCCCTCTCTTAGACAGGGAGTTTCTGTATGCTTTCCCTCCCTCCCTTCCCTCTGCTTCAGAGGGTCCTGCTCAAGTTTCAGGCAGAAGAGGCCAGGATGATACTGGTAACGCCATTCTGGCCTCGACAGATTTGGTTCCCACTAGAACTGCTAGTTCCATTCTCCCTCTCCATTCTCTTGCTCTCCCAAGAGCAAGGGATGTTGGTCCATCTGAACTCCAGTCCTTGCACCTGCATGCTTGGCTCCTGCGGACCTAGCCAGGGATAGGGTTGGAGTATCCTTTAGAGTGGCCGAGGTACTCGTGGCAGTGAGAAATCTCTCTACCAGGGTGACCTACACCATGAAATGGAAGTGTTTCTGCTTATGGGCGATTCCCCATTCTCTGGGTCCCCTGGGTTGTCCGGTTGAATCTGTGCTAGAGTATTTTCTCCACGTGTTGGATTTGAGTCTCAGTTACTCATCCATAAAGGTGCATCTCTGTGCTCTGTCAGCTTACCATGTGCCATTAAACGGGAAGACTCTGGCACAGCTGGACATTTGCAAGACCTTCCTGAGAGGCATCTTGCATATGACCCCCAAGGCGAGACCCAGTACCACCCTGGGATCTCATGTTTGTTTTAGAAAAGCTCACCCTGCCACCTTTTGAACCAGCCGCAAGCTGTGATCTCTACCTCTCTCGGAAGGCGTTATTTTTAGTTGCCATCACTTCAGCATGGAGGATTTCCGAGCTGCAAGCTTCGATATGTAAAGAGCCTTATCTAGTTTTTCATAGGGACAGAGTAGCTCTGCGTACAAACCCAAAGTTTTTACCAACGGTAGTATCTGAGTTCACGTTGAACCAGGACATTCAACTACCAGTTTACTACCTAGAGTACTCAAACAACGGGGAGGCATTGTTACATACTCTGGATCTACATAAAATTTTATGTTACTGTCTGGCTAGGACTAGACCCACCAGGCAGACAGGCCAGTTGTTTGTCTCCTTTGCCCACAGGAAACTTGGAGCACCAGTCGCAAAACAGACTCTAACTAAGTGGCTCATGCACTGCATCACTTTTTGCTACCAGCACCACAACAAACCCCTGCTGGGACCGGTGAGGGGGTCATTCTACCAGAGGGGTGGTGACATCTTTCACTTCCCTTCGGAACGTATCTTTGGTGGACCTCTGTGGCCACTACTTGAAATTCAGGCATACCTTCGTGAGGCACTAGAGTCTGGACATTGTGTCCAGAAGGAGAGCAGGTTTCAGACTAGCAGTCCTCCAGGGACTCCTCTCCTAATCTACCACGGTGTTTGTCCTCCACCCTTTTTCGATCTGGGTCTCTCCTTGGGAATTGCTTGGGACTCTGTCCTAATTGTATTACCTGCTGCAAGAGCTCCCCCTCGAAGTGAGATAGTACAGTTACATAAGAACGTACCATAACAGTAGATCTTTGAGAGGAGCTCTTGCAGCAGGTGGCTTTCCCACCCACCTGCTTCCGGGGACAACACATTACATCTTCTCTTTGGGGATGGGAGATCCTCCTCAGTTCTCCATCTGTATTTTCAGCCGGGTCTCCGGTGGGAGAATTGAGGTGGCGCCTGGCGACTGCCTCCTTTATACCATGTCTGACATCGGGTAGAGCTGATGTTGGGGGCGGTCCCCGGCCACAGACTGCTAGCTAGAAAAGTTTTCCGTGGGGTCCTAACACCTGGCGGCCTTATTCATAATGGTATTACCTGCTGCAAGAGCTCCTCTTGAAGATATGCTGTTACAGTAAGTTTTTGCATAACTGTACTATTGAAGGCGATCTCCGTTGCTTTCCCTCCCACCATCCCTCTTCTTGGGACTTTTGCACTGGAACTGGCTATCTGGTGTATCCAGTCTTTCATATGGGCCTGGGTACCTTTCTCTCTCCTCCGTCCCCGGGGAAAAGAACTGAGGAGGGAACTGGTCCGCTTACGCCTTTACAGGGTTGATGTCGTTGACAGACATCAATGGCATGGGCAGCTCAGATGTACTGCTGAAATTATTCACTGACGGTGAAGTTCTGCAGTGCAACCTGATGACTGGGATCCCCTCGAAGATCTACTGTTATGGTAAGTTCTTACTTAAGTGTTATAGCCAAGGGAATCACTTCTATTAGGCCATGCCAGCGCTCCGTCCATCTGCCTTCTGCTTCAATGAGGTTTACATCAGATATTGTGCATTATCCTAATCCGTGGCTGTTATACCCAGAATACCCAGCACCATTTCTCACTTTTTATGCTTGGTGCTGGCCTGATCTGGTTCTCCACAGTTGGAAGTCCTCAGAGTATAATCTCAGCAGGGAGCTGACGAGTGATGGGTTGCCCATGTTTATATAGATGCATCGTTATGGGCGGCCCCCAACTAGCAGAAGTTTCCATGAGGTCCTAGTGCTTATGCTGGTATAGTTCTAAAGGGTGTAACCTAATCGAAAAGAGTCTCTTGAAGATCTGCTGTTACAGTAAGTATGTAACTGTTGATTTCTGAACTACAGGCCCTAGTGATTGATCCTCTGTACAGTTTTCTACAAGGATGGGGTGGTGCTCCATGCACATCTACATTTCTGCTAAATTTGGTATCAGAGTTCAACTTCAGTCAGTCTTTGGTGTTACTCACCTTTTCCAAGCTGGAGAACTCAGGAAGTAATGCTGCAGTCTCACAGTGTTAAGACTCCTCAGTCTTTACCTTGATAGAACCAAGGACCACAGACAAGCCTCTCAGCTACTGTATTTGTCTCTTTCAACCTCAGCTGAAAGGAATGTCTGATTTCCAGACCATGCTTGTTGAGTTGTTGATTGTGTTCACTGCTGCTACATGTTGGAAGTACAGCAGTTGGAGGGCTCCATCACAGTTGCACAGAATTTGACGGCAGATAAAGACCACTTGGCCCACCAAGTGTGCCCATTTTCCCTACCTTCTGTAACACCGCAGACCCTACTTGATCTCCGGCTTTACCCCCCTTACTACTAAAGTTCCCTTATGCTTGTCGCATGCATTCTTGAATCCTGTTAGTTTTTGGCCCCACCACCTCTGCTTGGAGGCTGTTCCAGGCATCCACCACTCTTTTCAATGAAGAGGTACTTCCTCACATCTCCCATGAGTCTACCCCCTTCAGCTTCATAGCATGACCCTTTGTTCTAGAGCAACTTTTTTTTCTGACAAATGCGTCCCTCTTGAACCTTACTTATACCCGTGAAGTATTTGAAAGTCTTTATCATATCCCTCCCTTCCTCCAGGGTGTGTGTACATACTGAGGTCTTTTAGTATCTTCTCATAGGGCTTTTGATGTAGACTCTGCACCATTTTAGCTGCCCTCCTCTGGACTGCCTTTAATCTGTGTCCTTAGAGATGTGGTCTCCAGAACTGGACACAGTACTCTAGGTGAGTTCTCACAAGTGATCTATACAGTGGTAACACCACCTCCCCCTTCTGCTCAAGATACGCCTCCCTCTGCACCCTAGCATCCCACTAGCTATCTCCACTACCTTGTCACACTGGTCTTGCCAACTTTAGGTAATCAGTTATGATTACCCCCAAGTCTATTTCCTGTTTGGTGGTCATCAGTACCACTCCCCCCGTTTTGTACTCTGCCCCTGGGTTTCTGTGCCCCAAGTGCATGTTTTTGCACTTCTTTACATTGAAACTTAGTTGCCACACTCTTGACCACTCCTATAGCTTTCTCAGATCTCTATACTCTCCCGCCCACCCCAGAGTGTCTGCTCTATTGCAGATTATAGTTTCATCTGCAAAAAGGCATACCGTCTCTTCTAGGCCCTCTGCAGTGTCACTAATAAAGACATTAAAGAGGACCGGGACCAGTACTGATCCTTGTGCACCCCACTGGTTACCATCCCTTCCCTTCCTTGGAGTGAAGTCCGTTTACTACAGTTCTCTGTTGTTTGTCTCTCCCCCCCCCCCCCCAAACTAATTACTTACCCAGTTTATCAACATTTTGGACCGACACCTAGGCCTCCCAGCTTGTTTACAGGTCTCCTACGTGGAATAATGTTGAAGGTGACCGCACCACCCTGATCTAATTCCCTTGTCATCCAGTTAAAGAAATCTTACCAGATTTGTTTGACACGATCTCCCCTTAATGAATCCATAAGCTGCCATGGATCTTCTAAGCCACTGAATTCAAATTATTCCACAATCCTTTCCTTCGGTAGTGATTCCATTAATTTCTCCACCACTGAAGTCGGGTTGACTGGCCTGTAATTGCCAGCCTCCTCCCTACTACCACTTTTGTGAAGTGGGACTAGATCTGCCCTCCTCTAGTCCTGCGGAACCACTCCCATCTCCAGTGAGTGGTTGAACAGGACTGTCAGAGGTGCAGCCAGCACCTCTTCAAGCTCCCTCAATATCCTTGGATGTACCCCTTACGACCCCATTTCCTTTACCACTTTCAGATTTGTGAGTTCCTTCACGACTCTTTCCTCTGTAAATGGACTAGTGTCCACCTCCCTTCCTTCGATGTTCCTGTCGCTTATCTGTGGTCCCTCGCCTTCCCCTTCCTCTGTGAACACTGAAGAAAAGTATTTGTTCAGGATGTCTGCTTTTTCCTGGTCCCCCTCCACAAACTCACCCCTTCCCTCCTTAGCCTTACAGTCCCTCCCTTGGTTTTTCTCTTTTTGCTTATATACCCGAAAAATGGCTTGTCCCCTTTCTTTACTGTCTGGGCTGTTTTCCCCTCCATTTGTGCCTTTGTGCTCCTAACTGCTTTCCCTGCCTCTTTCTGTTTCTCCTGATACACCTCCATATCCTCCTCCCTCTGTGTTTCCTTGTACCTCCTGAATGCTTTTTGGCTTTTACCTTCCCAGCCATCGACTTTGTGAACCATAGCAGTCTCTTTTTCCTCTTGCTTTTGCTTACTTACCTGACACAGAGGTTGTGGCCTTCATTATCCCCCTTTTATGTTTGACTACTTTTCCTCCAATCAACGCAGCCCCCCCACCCCCCACCATAACATCCCTGAGGCATTCCCCCATCTTTGTAAAATCAGCCATCCTGAAGTTTGAGACCCTCACTTTTGTGCACTTCAGTTCTGCCACAGTACTTGTATTGAACCAGACTGTACAGTGATCACTAGTCCCCAGGTGGCCACCCACTGTGACATCTGCAACACTGTCCCCATTGAGTACAAGGTCCAGTATTGCCCCCTTATGAGTGGACTCTCTGGTTCCCTGAGGAATGCCCCCTGTAGGGAGTCCAGGATGTCCCTGCTCCTAGCTAAAGCTGCAGCTGGGATGCTCCAATCTACATCTGGCAGATTGAAGTCCCCTACCAGCAGCACCTCCTCCTTATTTGCCATCTTTTGGATGGCTTCCACCAAACCATGTCCATCCCCCCCCCCCAACCCACCCATGCTTGGAAGTCTGTAAAATCATACCAGTGCAATAGCGGCTCCATTCCCCGTCTTTAAGGTGACCCACAGTACCTCCGCCTTTCCCTGTATTCCTGTTGCATTTATGCTGTCCTGCATGTAAAGAGCCACTCCTTCCCCTTTCTTTCCCACCCTGTCCTTCCTGAACAGAGTATAGCCTGGTATGACTATATCCCAGTCATGGTTCTCATTGCACCACGACTCAGTAATGGCAACATTTTCCAGGTCAGCCTCTGCCATAATGTCTTCTGGGTCTGGGATTTTTTTCCCCAGACTTTGAGCATTTGCATACATGGCCTTCTACATACTGCTACCACTTCTTGTCAACCCCCCATTTTCCCTTTTGCCTTCTTTCCTTAACCCCTCTGCTCTTATCTCTCTCCATTTTTCTACCATTTTGTTTATCTTGTAATTAGGTACCCTTAGGGTTCTCCCTACTGACTACTTCACCTTGCGGGGGGGGGGGAGACCGCGTTTGTCTCCCTGCTTCCTTCCACCACCCCACTTAGCTAGTTTAAATGCTCACCACTGTAACGTTTAAACCATTCACTGAGGACCCTAGCAATAGGGAAGAGGGGTAAGTCTTAGATCACTTAGGATCTGCTGTATGTGAAACATGCAGTGAAAATGGGCAGTGTTTTTTTTATTTTCTACTTTTCCATTTGCAAATTATACTGTAAAGCCACTAGAAGGCAATAAGATGTGTAGGTTGCAATCCTCTTGCCACTGCTCCCCCCTAACACTTCTGTCCTGTGTCATTCATACCTAAATTCTCTGCCTTTTGCCCCTCTCTGTAGTATGCCTTGCACCATCTCCCAGGCTATCACTAGGCATACAACATGGCATCCAAACCAGGTATCTTTCGCTCCAAAGGCAGCAACCCTACCACTGCACCACTGTCTGCCACAATGTTAGGTGTCGGCAAGACCCACTCTTACCTGCCCTTGGTCACATCTACCATGACTGTACTCCCTCACAACACCCACCCACACAAACTAACCATACTACTGTTGCTAACCACGTTCACCCTGTTCAGCAACAAACCCCCAGTTGCCTCTGGTATGTACACACCTTGGCTGCTGGGGGAGCACCTCGCCCCTCATAGCCTTTTCGTCACCCTGTCTCTCCCCATATCCCCCTGCACCCCTCCACCCATCCCTCTGTGCCTTGAGCCCTCTTTGTCTGTTCCTCCACCTGGCCATCCCAGCCCTCACACAACTGCCCATTCCATGCTAATCACTTTGTAAGCTTGCCAGCCGCTGCTATCCAGCAAAACGCCACCAATTCATGGCCCTTATCGGGATCTTCCACTTGCTTCTTCTAGTATCTGGCAGTATTCACCCAAATCCTGGCTGTACTTCCCAATTGCGGTCACCCACGGGGCTTGAATAGCCGCTATGAATATCTGCAGCCTGCCTAAAAAATGGCACCCCTGCAGCGCTGGACAGCACAGCACCAACCAGACATTCTGGCTTTAACAGAAACCTGGCCGTCAGCCAAAACATCAGACTCATTTGTCTCTGTTCCTGGCTAATCTCTCATTAGGCTTGATAGTAACAGCAAGAGAGGCGGTGGCTGTACCTTCTATGTAAATGACTCACTGCATTACCAAGCCCTGCCTGCGCCCTCCCTAGACCATGGTGCCCAAGCCCTCTCAATAAAACTCTCCCCTGACCCAAACCATGCTTTTCTTACACTCACCGTCTCCTGCGTCCCACCCGGCAGCCAATCCCCTGCCCATAAAGTGCTCTCTGATTATCTAGCCAGCCACAGAAGGAACAAATCCTAGTTGGAGATCTCAACATAAACTGGCTGGCGAGCTCTTCAACCTGTGCTGCGTTAGATATGTCCCAACTGGTATCCCAGCCTGCCAGGGCCAACCTCACTAATGGAACCACACCCTACTAGATATCCTGCTCACTAATCGTCCCCACCATTTTACCAACCTGGGTGTCCTACCCAGTGCCTTAAGCGACCACTCCCCAATCATCTTCAGCTGGTCCTGTCAGCTACCTAAACCACCACCAAATATCACCTTTCGTCATCGACTACACCCAGAAAGCATAGCCAGACTCGAACAATATCTAATTAACTGGGACTGGTCCCCTATTTCCCAAGCTCATCACATAGATGATGTATTGCACTACTTCACCACCCCCTTTAATACCGCCTGTGATGCTTTTGCACCGACCATCAGAGTGACCACTAAGAAATGTAGTGCCGCCGGATCACCCCAGAACTCCTACACCAGTTCAAAATGCGTGACAACCTCTGGCATTGTGCCACTGCCTTCAGTTTGCTAAGCGATAGGTAGGCCTATAATGCTGCCCGCAATAAGTGTACTTGGGCAATCCGCAAGGCCAAGGCGGAGCACTACAGAACTGCCCTGGCCACCTCCTGGGGTAGCACAAGAAGATTCTGGGATAAAATCAAGGAGTTTGATGGTAAATCCCGCTCTTCCCCTCACAACTTGGTGTTAATGGTACCACCACCACAGACACGCTTCACATAGCTAGCTGCCTCAACTCCACCTTCTCAGCTCAGTCCTCCCTAGCAACTTTTGTGATGACACAGGATAGAAGTGTTAGGGGGGAGCAGTGGCAAGAGGATTGCAACCTTACACATCTTATTGAACTCTAGTGGCTTTACAGTATAATCTGCAAATGGAAAAGTAGAAAAGAAAAAAAACACTGCCCATTTTCACTGCATGTTTCACATGCAGCAGATCCTAAGTTTGTTTGTTTAAAATTTATTTTTATACAGGTTAATCTGTTGGAGAATAAATCCCCATTTACAACAAATACCTGTGGAATTTACAGTAAAGACTAAACAATACAAATTAAAACACAATACAAAATCACAGTTGCCTAAAAACAACTACAACAAACATTTAAATAATTATACAATTCCAATTTAAAAATATGCAGATCAGAAATTTCAGTCATTTGGCGAGGTAACTTATTCCATATCCCTGCTAAACTATTTTGTAACACCATATCCCCATACGATTCATAATTTGTATCATGGGCAATTTTTAGTGGTCCTCTAAATGTGTCTGAATATTTAGAATCTGAGTTCTGACATATCAATTTAAGTAAGGATGCATTTTAGATATATTAAGCCATGACATATATTAAGCCATATATATTCTCTTCGAGCTGTTGGGTGCAACCAACCAAGTTCCTGATAAACTACACAATGGTGGACTCGAGACTTATTATCTAAGATATAATTCCCCAATCTATAATAAGTCTGGTCCAATTTGTGTAAAAATTTTTTATAAGAATGCATATATAATGTAAAATCATAATCTAAAACAGGTAACAACAATTGTTTTACCAATTTAGTCTTTACATCCCTAGTCAAGCATCCTGACACTCTTCTTAATGACCCCAGTCTTTGATTGACTTTTTTTATTTGTAACAAAATATGTTCTGAAAAAGAAAAACGAGAATCAACCAAAACTCCCAAGTATTTATAAGTATTAACCCCTTGTACCCTTGTCCCATCCAAAAAACTAATCTTCAAATCAGTTATATCTTTGTTAGATTTAGATCCTACAGAAAAAATCATACTCTGAGTCTTCCCAGTACTTATCAAAAGTCCAGAGTTTCTTATCCAAGTCTCAGTATTAGAGAAATCTGTCTGGAGTTGCTTCCTCAGTTCCCCAGGGTCTTTAGCAGATGCAACCAATACTATGTCATCTGCATAAAGTCTGACATCAGTGCCAGTTACATAATCAGGAAGATCATTAATATAGATATCAAATAACATAGGGCCCAAAATTGACCCCTGAGGTACACCACGATTTAAGTCCAGGAGATCCGAGACAGTGGCCCCACAGCCCACCCTTTGTTTTCGATTAGTTAAATAAGATCTAAACCACTGTAATGAATTATGATGTATCCCTAAATTCTGCAATCTAAACAAAAGTGTTTCGTGATGAACTAAGTCAAAAGCTTTACTAAGGTCCACAAACACTGCCCCAGTTTGGTTTCCCTGGTTCAATGATGTTGCCACCAGGTTACCAAAATCAAGTAGGGCAGTATTTGTGGACCTACCCCCTCTAAATCCATGCTGACAATTTGTTAAGTCAGGTCCATCTTGTAAATGAGCTATGCTCAATGATGTTCGCCTGATTAAATAAAGATTTTGATTGATTGATTGGTTAATAACCCCAAGTGGTCAAGGTACTGCACAAGCTGATTATTTATCAGCTTCTCCAATACTTCTGACAAAATCGGGAGCAAAGTAATTGGTCTATAATTGGAAGGGACTGTGATATCACCACCCTTGTAAATAGGAATAATTTCACCCATTTTCCAACAATCAGGAACAACTGAAGACTGTATGCTCCAATTATAAAAATAAGTAACTATAGGAGCTATAACATCAGACCCCAATTTCAAAAATTTGGGATCAATATTATCTATCCCAACGTTTTGATGTTTTTAGGTTTTTCAATTCTTTAGCTACATCCTGTATCCTTATATTTTTCAAATTAAAGCCCTCATTATTCATAGCAAAAATATCAGAGTGAATACCATCCTGGGCAACACTCCCCAGATTGGGTATCTCTAAATCTGGTAAATCCTTAAAATAATGGTTCAACAAATCAGCCACTTCTAAAGGATTATCCACCAAATTATCTCCCACTATTAAATTAATTAAAGTTTGAGATTTCACTGGACTTCTTAAGTTGGAAATAACCTTCCAGAATTTATTTGGATCATGTATATTGTCAAAAGAACTCTGGAAGTATTCTTTTTTTTGCCAATTTTACCTTTTGTTTACATTTATTTCGCCATTTTTTGAAAAGATCCCAGTCCCCCTCCAATTTAGATTTTTTGGCTTTTTTCCATATTCTATTTTTAATACACAAAAGAGTTTTCAATTTTTCATTAAGCCATAATGGGTTTTTAATATTATTACTCTTTTTTATTTTAGAGGCATGAATTTGAATTATATATAGAAAAGAATCCGTAAATTCTTGAATAGCTAAGTCCAAGTCAGGAATCAAAAATATCCTTGACCAATCAAAATTTCTATGACTGTCCCTAAATGATGACTCATTAAAGTGCCTAAAATCGCGTACCCAAAACTCATAATCATTACACCTAACTTTTTGGATTAACAAGTGACATTGAATAGGGTTATGACCCCCCATCCCCCATATTCAATGGTAACACCTTACAGCCCTCGACCTTCAAATCATCTGAAACAAAAAACAAGTCTAGTATAGTTCCAGTTGTCCTATTGTTTAAACTTCTTGTTGGATGTTGTATCAGTTGTTGTAAGCCTAATATTACATAGAAACATAGAAGTTGACGGCAGATAAGGACCGCAAGGCCCATCCAGTCTGCCCATTAAATATATTTCAAAACTGGATCTAAGTTTGTTACCTCTTGTTTGTCCCCAGGCTGCATTAAAATCTCCAGTTAGCACCACACTTTGATCTTTCAAAATCTCTAAGAAAAAATCAGCTAGAATGTCAAAATTGCTTAGTTTAGTTTTGGGAGGTGCATAAAATACTCCAACTGTTAATTTTAACAACCTTACAACCAAACAATCAATCCCTTCCACATTTTTCCCAAATAATATTTGATATGGACCCAGAGAACTTCTTAAATAAAACAATACACCCCCTCCCCTTTTACCCCTATCCTGCCTTATCAAATTATACCCTACCAATTCCACTTCCTCATTAAGAATACGAGAATGCAGCCACGTCTCAGAAATAGCTAAAATGTCACAAAATGAGTCAGATACCCAAACCCTATATTCATCCATTTTACAAACAAGACTTCTAACATTTTCATGAATGATTGTTACCCCTAGTTGCTTTTAGGTCCAGGATTAACTTCAGCATCACCACACTGTATTAGGAGGACAGAAAAAAACAAACTCATAGTCTTATTCTCCACCACATTAAAAGATCCTTTTTTAATTTTTAATAATCCTATGCATAGTCTTTGAGAGTTTGTAAATGAATTTCGCCTGCTAACTAAGAAATGGTGATCTTGAACATGCCCCCCATAATCATAAATACTGATCCTTTACATATATTATTATTATTTACATCTAATGAATATGGGCTAGTTAACCATAACACCATTAATACCCAACCCCCAATAATACTAAATAAGTGCATTATTCAGACTTACAATCCCTAAACAGTAGTCTACTCAAACTTAAAATGTAAGCTTACTGTCCGTTTTTCCTCTGAGTGGCGCTCCATACTCTGCTTCAGCATCCATGGTAACTCACGCCCACGGGCGGCACAGGCTTTTAAGTTTGAATTGGCCACAGCTGTCGGCAGTCCCAATCACTACAGCATGCTATACAGAAGACTTATATTGCAAACACTGTCCCGGTTTTGTTTTATCTGCCCACAGTAACAGCAATGACACACACGGAGAACAAATTGCAGTCTGTGTTTTGTTCCAGCAACTCTCACCTGCAGACTGGCTCGATGTTCACAGCACCTCAGAACTGCAGTTTTAGGTCTTTGGGGCGACACGGGCTTTTAAGTTTGAATTGGCCCCAGTTGTCGGCAGTCCCAATCACTACAGCACGCTATACAGAAGACTTATATTGCAAACACTGTCCCGGTTTTGTTTTATCTGCCCACAGAAACAGCAATGACACACACGGAGAACAAATTGCAGTCTGTGTTTCGTTCCAGCAGCTCTCACCTGCAGACTGGCTCGATGTTCACAGCACCTCAGAACTGCAGTTTTAGGTCTTCGAGGCGGCACGGGCTTTTAAGTTTGAATTGGCCCCAGCTGTCGGCAGTCCCAATCACTACAGCACGCTATACAGAAGACTTATATTGCAAACACTGTCCCGGTTTTGTTTTATCTGCCCACAGTAACAGCAATGACACACACGGAGATCTAAGACTTACCCCTCTTCCCTATTGCTAGGGTCCTCAGTTCCCAACCTCATGGAAAACGGCAGTGATAACACCAATATTGAAATGTGGCTACAGCTCCCTCCCAAACAACTACTGGCCCATCTTGATTCTTCCCCCCACTCTCTAAAGCCCTTGAAAAGATCATGGCCAGTTAGCTCACTGACTACCTCCTCGTACGCAGCCTCTTATGTAGGGAGCAGTATGGTTTCAGAGCTGGTCATGGCACTACGACTGCCCTCACAGAATTCGCTAACTCCCTGCACTCCACGCTTGACAAGGGGCACCTCACAGGGACCATGTTTATAGACCTCTCAAAGGCCTTCGACAAGGTTTCTCATCCCCTTCCTTCTTAACACATTACAACAAATTGGGGTCTCTCATTGTCCACTCTCATGGTTCTCCAGCTGTCTTTCATCTGGGACCCAATGTGTTAAAATTAATAATACCATATCTACTATGCTGCCTGTGCGCTCAGGAGTTCCCCAGGGATCTGTCCTGGGTCCTTTGTTATTCAGCATCTGCCTCAACGCCCTGCCTAAATCCTGCCCAGGCAACCTTCTCCTCAGAAGACGCTGTTCTTTATGCTGCACATCCTGATCCTTGCTCTCTCCAGTGTACCTGCAAAACTCCTCCTCTCAGATTGAACACTGGTTTGCTGAACACAGATTGGTGGTCACCATTAAAAAAAACTAGGATGATGCTCTATGCCCACCGCCAAAGCTGATCAAAGGATTTCCCCTTGGAAATACTCTCCGTTTCTCTCATCCCTCTGGAACAGGTCCAAAAGTATAAGTATCTAGATGTTACATTTGTCTCTTCTCTCTCATTCCATGAACATATAATATAAAAATCCTCACCTCCGCCACCAGTACCCGCGTTGGTCGCCTTTACAGACATAAAGACTGCCTGCCACCTGAAGCACTTCACCTAGCCATTACCTCCTCAGTCTTATCGCTGGTGGACTATGGCCTCATAATCTATGCTGCCGCCGACCCTACGGCACTTAATCATATACAAGTAGTCATCAGTAAGGCCTGCCGGCTCCTTTCTGGTGCCAACAGAAATACACATACCTGCACCCTATTCGCGCTCCGCAATATCCTGTCCCTTGAGGAAAGACTATTATACCAGACCTGTCTTCACCAAAATAATCTACCTGGGTTTAACCCCAATAGGTGTCATGGCTCCTCTTCAGGCAGCCACCATCTCAACGTCCACACGGGCTACCCCAAAAACTATCAGGAAGGTGCCTAGGGTCAGGACCACCCTGGCCCAGCGATCCTTCCCCCTTAGAGCTCCATCCTGGTACAGTGCTCTCCCTCCGGCTGTCACATCCATCACCAATCTAGGTCCTTTTAAAGCTGCCTTGAGGGACCATATCCTCTCCTCCCGTCAATGCCAGTGTAACCAGTAACCTGTGGATCCTGCACCATGCCACTAGGCCATGCACCCACCCTTGGCCAGGCAGCGGGGAGCCCTCACTGTTTCTAGCCTGCCGGCTCCTCACCTCCCTTGGTTACCGTATAGTTGCACTGGACTATGAATGCATTGTATTATGTATAAGACAAGGCCTACCTGAGGTGGCTTACTACAAGCTCATATCATGAATTGCTATAGCTACCAACTGTATAGGTCTTAACAGCTCATTAGGTAAATATGTCGATAGCACTGCCATGTTTTAGCTACCAAATGTATAGGCATTAACCCGTGCTCATTGTACTTATACTCTGTATGACTGCTCACCCACATTTATTCTATGTATGTATTGTATGAATGTCTGTTTTATTCTGACGTGGAGCCTTTGAAAAAGAGTCTATGATTCAAAGGGTTTTAATTCCGATTTCCTAAATAAATAAAAGACTAGGTAGGCCAAGCGGTCCTTATCTGCCCTCATTCAGGTTTTATGACTGTGGTTCCTGTCCTGGATGGATGCAGTCCATCGCCTCTGTATAGTACCTTATCCCTCCATGTGGGACCCCAGTCCCCAGTGTAGCTGAACCCCTTCTCTCTGCACCACTCCTTCAACCATAAGCTGAAGTTCCTGGTACAAAGTACCCTATCCTCACCTCTGTTGTAGACTGACAGCACCTCAGAAAAGGTCACTGAGTGTACTGCCTGCCTGAGACCCCTCTCCAACTCCCTGCACTCGTCCTGCACTTATCCTAGCCTTATCATTAGCCAGGTCATTTATCCCTAGGTGGACAATGACATCCAGCTATCCCTCCCATCCTGCTGCCCTAGCAATACTCAGGATCTGCTTCCCATTCCTCCAAGCTGTGGCGTCGGGTAGGCACCTAACCTCCCTCTCCCCCTCTCTTCCTGCTCAGTTCTGTCCCCCCTCACAATGGAGTCTTCGTCCTCCTCCTCAGGTGTCCTCTGCCACCTTCCTTGGGGTCTCCACCCAAGCAGTGGCTGCCTCGGCTCAACCTCCATTTGGTCCCTGTTACTGAAATACGCAAGGCCACTACCTGAATTGATGTTCAAACCTTTACAAAGCACTATGCTCTGGATATCCATTCTAAGAAACATATAAGTTTTGAGCTGGCTGTATTAACAGGGACTCCTCAATCTTGTGATTTCTATGTCTCCAACTTCCCTAGTCAAGGGAACTTTTCTTGCTCCTTGCTAGTCGAGACCAGAGAATGGGACTCTGTGAATAATACTGATTCTTGAAAGATAGGGAAGTTACGTTTCGTAACTCCAGCTTTTCAAAAATATAAGAATAATACAGTATTTAAACGTGTCCTCCCTGAAGAAAAGTGGGGAAAGGGTTAACGTGATTTAGACATACAAGTGTCTGCATGGGATAAATGGAGTAGACACTAAGGAACTATCCTGCCTTAGATCAAACACAGGGACAAGCAGATACTCACTAAAGCTGATGGGGAGATTCAAAGAGGACATCCTGAAGTACTTCTTCATGGAAAGAGTGGTGGATAAGTTGAATAAGTTACTCGAAGAAGTGGTACAGGCCAAGTCAGGCGGAAGCTTCGAGCAAGGAAGGGACACGGAGGTGGGTTTAGTTAGAAAAGGGGGGAACTGTAAAAAAAGAGGTAGGTTGCCACTAGGGCAAGCTAGAATAGTTAGATAGGGTGGGCAGACTGGTTGGGCCAAGAGCCTTTTCCTGCAATCATTTTCTTTGTATCTGTGTAATATTTTCTCCATATAATACCACTCACCCACCTTCCGTCCTTTTACCTCACTTCATTTTCATTCAGTTTTATGTACATTGGGCCGCCCCAATGGGTATGGGCTGTGAGGATGCTTGTTATTGTTGTCCCTTCTAATTGGGGCCCAATGGGCTAACTTATGCCCCTGGTGCATTTTTTGTTCTGAGTTTTCATATGATCTTTTTCTCTTCCGTTAAAAAAATAAAAATAAAACGAGGTACTAAGGTATTGGGGCTAATGCTGCTATAAACAGTGTGTTGGTGCTAGGCTTCCACCCTGAAAAGTACTGGTTCCAGCGGAGTCCTGTTGTCTTTGGCTTTAAGGTCAAAGAGTGGTACACTATTGAGAAGACATTACTGAAGATCTAGATTTACAATAACTTTCCTTTCTTTCTTCAGAGCGCATGAGGAGGCAAATGCTGCCCGCAAACTGACGGCAGAACAGAGGAAAGAAAAGAAGATAAAGAAGTTGAAAGAGGATATATCCCTAGGAGTACATGTAACTGTATACAGGTAAGGATTTCATTTTTATTAGTAGTAATGTTGGTACGTTACGACTGTGTTCAGAGAGACTGAAATATTTCCTTTTTTTTTTTTTTTTTTTTTGCAAGAGCACTTACAAAAACATGCACAGGAGGATAAAATCAATGAAATTTGCAAACACAAGTAATGCCTACAAAGGAATATTGTTGGGCATCTCCCCAGGAGCTACAACATTTGGGGAAGTAATCTCAGTAAATTGGTATTGAATGAGCAGAAAATGGATACAGCCAAGGAGATACAAAGGGGACCGGCACGTTACCATGATGACATATGGTCTGCATCCCCCTCCAACCTACCACCTCCCCTCACTATGGATGTGACTTTTTTAATAAATCCACCCTGGTTCCCAGAGAGAAAGAAATTGAGAAAACGGCTCCAGATAACAGTAACAGTGGAAGGAGACAGACAGAGGGCTACGGTACTCTATCAGGGTGCTGAAGCACGGGCAGACTTGATAGACCAATAGGCCTACTCTGCCGGTGTCTAGTATGTTAAATCTAGGAGGTTGAGTACAAACTGCAGCAATACATAGAGCTGATAAAGCAGATTAGAAAGCCCACACTCCTATTGGTGAGCTTCGCACATCAAGCATTGCAGTATAAACAGTAGTAGTAAAGAGTTCAAATATACTAACCTTGAAATAAGCATAACTACTAGTGCTGCATAAAAATGGTTAACAAGATGTCTTGAACAGGATTTACACATTCGTAAGTATCACAGGCTTAGGATCTAAAATATCTAGCAAGGCAGCCTTTCAGTAACTGTAACAGCCCGTAAAGTTGAAGTGACTTGGCCTGCATAGCTTGAAAGTCTGTTAGTTGCAGCTCAGTTCTAAGGTGTAAAAATCTGCCATGGTGATGGTTAAAGTCCCAAACATGTTTTGGTTCAAGTCCAACTAAAATATTAGCAGTTATTTGAAAATTAATGCAGAGCAAATGTGTTAAGAAAGACAACTGTAGTAAACAGTTCTGAAATAAACATTTTGTTAATAACAAACAGCAGTGTCTGCATGTCCCAATGGTACTCACAAGACTGCGTGGTCTAAACATTTAAGTCCCCATCAGTTGAGTCCATCCCATCTGCCTCTTCTTTTGTCATATCTACTTCAGTTCTGGAAATCAGTTTTTCCACTTTTCAAGACTCATTAAAGATGTAAGACTGTCTGTTCCAAACAAGGCGGAGACTTAGCTGGGAGCAAGAGTTGATGCTGGAATTTCAGGGCCATAACTGGATTATAGCTCCATCGAAGGCTTTGCTTAGTCTTCTGCTGTCAGCAGAGATTTGGGGAAGCTGAATGCCTGCTTCCCATGGGTCAGTCTCTGCCGTCTTTTCACCACTGCTCAGGCTCTGTCCCTGTCCCCACACCAGTGCGGATGGTGAGAAGAAGCTGGGGGAATCAGAAGTTTCTGCCTGCCCCAGTGGGGAGATGTGATATGCCTTTTCAGTGGAGAAAGGGCTGTCCTCCTCAGAGAAGGCCAGCTACTTTGGCAGAACCATTTTGGCAAAACTCAGAGATATCTTCTCCTTTAACTGCTTCAGTATGTCCGGCCACTCACATATTGCATTCCTGAGCCTGGTTTTTAATGGTCTCTTAACATTGTTGGAGTGGTAGGTTTTCTTTTAGATTTGTGGTGCTATCCACCCCTTTTAGGATAGAGGCCTCCAAGCAGGTGACTGTCTTGGTCTACGGAGCCCGTACGTGTCTCCAGTGTTGACACCCTTGGCATGAGGGTATTGGATATGTAAGGTTAAGGCATCTTATTTTAAATCTTCCTTCCAGGCTAACATATACCAACCATCAAAATTCTGGAACGTGGTCAAATCCTTTTTCTCCCCTCCCTTCCCCACCTGCTTTAAATGTAGGCGGTACAGTAGTATCAGATCCTCTAGCAACCGAATTTAATTCATACTTTACTAGTTGCACCTTGGCACTGCTGTCTGCACTCCCCCTTTCCAGTCTAGACCCCCCGCAGCCACCCCCACTCAAGCTCATTCCCCTCCTGCCCCCTCCTTCTCCTGTCAAGTCTCACCCTTGGCTGTCTTAAAAACTCTGAACTCTCTGAACCTTAACAAAGGCAATTGCTCCACCGGGCTGGATTCCAAGATGCTCTACTGAGCAGCTCCTGCAGTTGCTGCCCCCTGGCTGATCTCTGCAACCTCTCCTCCTCTCTTGCTTTGATTCCCTCAGAATGGAAATGCTACAGTCATCCCACTCCCAAAGGGAAGCAGTGATTCTAACCCTAGCAATTACTGTCCTATTTCCCTCCTCCCCATTCTGGCAAAACTGCAAGATAACCTAGTTCTCTCCCAACTCTCCTCACTTCTCAGCTCCTCCTCCTCCTTCTCCTTCTCACCCTACTAGTCTGGCTTCTGTAAGTCCTACTCCACGGCCACCTCACTCCTGTGGATCACTGATTCCATCTTGGATGGCATGGACAAGGGTCTCATCACTGCCACTATTTTTGTAGTCCTGGCTAAGGCATTCGATATGGTCTGTCATGCTCTCCTGCTAGATAAGCTCACTATCGCTGGGCTATCTGCCAAGGCCATCAGTTAGTTTCACTCATACCAGGTTGGCCGATCCCTTTCCGTCAGAATCGGTGGAGCCACTTCGCCCTTCCTCCCAGTTACCACAAGAGTCCCCCAAGGCTCGATCCTTGGCCTGATCCTATTTTCCATTTTCCTAAATGACCTGCCCTCTGCCTGCCCTCTCACTTCCATTCACATGTATGCAGACGACGGTCTTGTACGCTTCTGGGCAAACAACCACTGATGTAGCGACCAAGTTGCAGCAAGACTTCAACCAAGTCCAACTCTGGTTTTACGCTAATCAATTATTCCTTAACGCCAAGAAGACCGTCTCCATGACCTTCGGCACGAGGCAGACTCTCTCGGCTTAAAACCACCCCTTCCTTCCACACCCTGGATGGGACTATGTTGGAGGCTTGTCCCTCCTTTAGATAGGTCGGGTCTGGCTGGACCAGCATCTTGACTTTTCTGCACACATCGATGCCATCCACACAAAACTTCACCCCAAACTGGGTGCTCTTTACCACAATCGTGGATGCATCCCCCTGCCTGCTTGCAGCGCACTCGTACAAAAAATGATTCTCCCCATCGTCTACTACAGGGATGTTGTCTACAGGGCCGCTTCCAAGTCCAACCTAGCCAGACTGGATCCCCTTTTCCACTCTTTCTGGGTCTGTTCATGAAAAGGGTTACCAATGCCCACCATACAGTGCATACCACATTTTAAAAAATCAAGAACTGTCAGGCACATGTTTTTGACTAAATCTGAATGCTGGCTATATGGGCAGATAAATAACATAACTACAGAATTCTAGGGTATCTATATTTTTTTTTTGATGGGGTATCCCGCTCCATTTTGCTGCCTTTTTTTTTTACCTGAAAAAGTGTGACATGCAAAAACACATGTTTTACTAATTGTTTTTGCAAGCTTTATTTACTGTTTTTCATTATTAAAGTAAGTCCACTTACTAATATGGAGTTTATTATTATCTGTACTCGTTAGCCCATTGTAATGCTCCATTTTTAATTTATGCAGCTTTGTATTTAGTGTGGTGAATGTAACAGTTGGTGTCACAGCATGTTACATTCACCCACATGGCCCCCAAATCTGTAATTGTACTATTAGCACTTTAAAAGATTTTCTGGCTTCTCTCCTAGTTTGCCTCTTTGTGATAACTGACTGTGTTACTGCCTGATCTATCTTTCCCACAGAAGGGACAGCAACCTTTGACCCTCACTCTACTTGGGGTCACATCAGGCCCAATGTTCACCCGTCAGTCTGTGACAGTTGCAAAGTCATAACCTGCCCATCAGAACCAAGGAGCAACCATAGAGGGAGGAGCTGAGCTGTGGTTTAAAACCCATTGTTTGCACATGGTTCCTCCATTTGTAGGGCTATATTCCATGAAGATAAGCACTGCATGCAACAACGAGGGTTGCAGTTACATTCACCACAGGTAGCCTTTAGTTACCATCATTCACTGATTGTTGGGCAAATTTTTAGAGAGCATATTTAAGTGACAACTGCATGTCTAAGGAAAGTGCTGGGCATAAATTGTAATGGGGATTATTCAGTATATATGGGGTGGAGAGTTAAAATGGATTTTCTTTGTGGTGTCACTCGTTATATTCACCACGATATGTGGCGTCAACCATCATACCTGCCAGTACTGTTGTTATTGTCAAATTGCTCCTGGTTTTGTAACACTTTGTCAGTTATTAGTAGTGGCGTGATAGCCATGAGGCATGTTCAGTTAATTTTTTATAACTTGAAACAGATGTGTGGTGTCACTTGTTACATTCACCGCGTTATATGGTGTTAAGCATCACACTTGCCAGTAATATAATTGTTGATTTTTTTTTCATGTTTTATAACAGTATGTCAGTCAGTAATAGTAGTATGTTAGTTCTTAGACAAGTTTAGTACAGTTTTAGTAAGGCAAACATAAGTGTGGTGTCACTTGTTACATTCACCACGGTAAGTGGTATCAAACATCACACCTGTCACTACTGTTGTTATTGTCAGATTTCCTCAGGTTTTGTAGCACTGTGTCAGTTGTTATTAGTAGCATGTTAGCCATTAGGCATGTTCACTAAACTTTGTAAAACTGAAACAAATGTGTTTAGTCACTTGCTACATTCACCACGGTATGTGGTGTTAAGCATCACACTCGCCAGTGATGTAGTTGTCAGATTTTTTCATTTTCTGTAGTAGTATGTCAGTCAGTAGCAGCAGTATGTTAGTTGTTGGGCATGTTTAGTATAGTTTTAGTAAGTGAAACATAAGCGTGGTGTCACTTGTTACATTCACCACGGTACGTGGTGCAAAACATCACATTTGCAATTAATGTAATATAATTCTTATAAATATTTGTTTCTCATGTTTTAATACAACTCATTACATGTTTATTAAAGTTTTTACTACTAAAACAAACGTTTTGTCAGGTGCTACATTCACCACGGTGTGTGGTGTCATTTGTTACACTCACCACAATACAGTTCTTCTATCTCAGGAACCTCTGGGGCTTTTATCTCCCAATAGGTTTATTTTTTCATACTAGGGTCATAATATCTTGAAATGCATCACAAATGTAATTTAGAAATAATTTGAAAATTTGACCCTCATGTCACACTTTGGTAACCCCTTTTCGTGAACAGACCCTTCTGTAGATTCGCCACTGATAGTCTGTTGTCCGCACATCACTGCAATCTCTATCAGTCCATAAATCTGCCCTTGCTCCATGACCGAGGGCAAGCACATTGCGCCAAGCTCACAGCTAAGCACTGGTCCCAGTCCTTGCCTCCATATCTCAAGTCAGTACTCGCTGCCTATACTCCTCCTGCATACTCCCCGAGGTATGCGGACACCCGCTTCCTTTTGGTTCCAGGAATGTCCTCGGCAGCAGGACAAGTTGCCTTCAGACACCGCATGACCAAATTGTGGAACTCCCTTCTTGCAAGCACCTGGCTGAAGCCCCTGTTCCCAGAACCTCAGCCACCTGATAAATGAATACTTCTCCACACCGTGTGTGTGTGGTTAGACATGCCTGTAAACGGGTTATCACTCTGCCTTGCACCAGCTACTGTCAAGGACACAATGATCCTGTTCCTGGCTTGTCTTCGTACTAGTTGTATTTCTAGTGCTGATTGCTATGTATTTAATTAATGTATGTAAAAAAATTTACTTATTTCTGTTTAGCCATGTTTGTATATACCACTGTATATTGTGTTCCAGTTTTTGAGCCTCATGTGCTATATGTCTGTCACTGTATTTTCCCCTCTCCCAGGATGCACCTGGAATTGAGCAGTACTCTGCTCAGTGTGCCCTCCTGGTAAAACTTTTCAGTAAATAAATGTGTCCCAGTCCTGGATTGTTCGGATTGGCTGTCCCAGCATGGTGTTGACATTGAGTAGTGTGACTTCCCTGGCCACCGTGTCACACTGAAAAAGCAGGGATACTGAACGAATACTTCTGCTCAGTATTCACAAAGGAAGAGGAGGGGGAGGTACCTAATCCAGTCAATAGAAGCACTCTGGGTGGTGGGGGAGGTCAATATCAGTCCTTTCACAGAAGAAAGGGTTCTGAAAGAACTCCTAAAACTGAAGGTGGGCAGAGCAATGGGGCCTGATGGGATTCAACCCAGAATTCTAAAAGAACTAAAGGAAGAACTTAGTAACACCATTGACTACCCTTTCAAACCACATGAAGTCTTGCTGTATTCTGACTATTGCAGTTGGCCCCAGCACTCAAACTGCCCTAGAAATAAGGAGGGTTAATTTTCTAAGCAGAGCATAGAACGTTGAGCTCGAGCTCGGTTTAAACCTCTGTCTGCTGCAGTTAGAAGCACAAGCGTCAGATTTTTTTACTCTGCCTAACTGAACGGTCGCTCCGGAGATTTCTCCTTTGCTCGCAGTTCGAAAGTCTGTTAAAGTCTTCAGTTTTACCGATTATTTTTTCACAAATTTCAATTCAGATCTCTGTCTGTGGTACAGTAAGTACCAGGTAGTGAACTAGATATAGTAAACTTGTGGAAATTGTAAAAATTGATTTACGACCGGTTCAGCTGAACCGGCTGTTTAGTGAATTACGTATTCTGTCTTTGTTTCTAAACTTAGAGTGTGGTTACCGGTCCTTATCGTTTTTTTAAAAAAAAAAAAAAAAAAAGCATTTTCTTGTGGATTTTTCCAATACCCGTGACACGGTTAAAAACCAATAAGGGTGTCTTGCCTGGTTATTTGCCATAAAAAGGGTAAGTTTGTGGTTAGGATGGCTATGTCTGAGAAACCCAAAAGAAAAACCGGGCCCACTGGGTTTCATCACTGCAGTGTGTGTGGGGAGTTCTTTGCTAAGGCTGATCCCCACACCACCTGTGTTTATTGTCTGGGGTTTGACCACCTCGATTCAGATTGCCAAATCTGTAAAAATGTCCCTAAGTCTACCCTGGAAAAAAGATTAGGTAGGCTTAGGGATACGGAGGCTGTGAAGTCTGCTGACTCGGATGGCCAGCTCGGCTCAGTTCCGACCGAACCTGAGGAAGTGCTCTCTGACCAGAGCAATACTTCTTCAGGCAAGAGAAGAGCCGATCCTGAGGGATCGGTTCTTACAAAAAGACAAAGAAAAGAAAAATCAGCCTGTTCGGATCCAGATACCCATTTTCCGACTGCTGAAGAGATTGCAAAAGCGATAAGGATTGTAGAATTGCTTCGCCCGGTTCTGTCTGATACAGCGCCTTCTGGCAGGCGCTCTGTTCGATGGGTTCCTCTGGTTCGAGGTTATGACTCTCAAGATTTTTGTGAACCGGATTTGGAGGGGGATGAAGATTTTGATGATGATGACGATGGTGGGGAAGGTCTGGATGAGCACATTGAACCGGCCATCTCCCCAGACAGGCCTTCTGGTGTTTCCCCTCCTAGGCTTTCTGAGTCCCCTTCCCACTACATGTTCTACAGGAAAGTGGCAGAAACACTCCAGCTACCTGAGGAGGAAGCCGTGGAGGAACAAGAGGAACCTGATTATGTGGAGATGATGGACATCCCAGAGTCCAAGAGACTGTCTATTCCCCTTCATAAGTCTTTTGGGAAACAGACACAAAAGATTTTAAAAACTCCAAATTCTGTACCTCCTGTCGACAGAAGGATGGTCAAAAGGTACACCTTATCAGGTTCAGGTACAGAGTACTTGTATCAACAATGGAGCTATGTTGGGGTTGTGCAGGCTGCAGCCTGTGATAAGGCTAATATACCCTTGGCTTCACACACCATAGATAAAGACTCTAGAAAGCTGGATGCCATGGCAAAGAAGCAGTACATGGCATCCGCTTTGGGACTCAGGCAGGCTAATTATATGGCCTATGCAGCCAGGTACCAGAAGTCCAGGTGGGACACTGTACTGGCACTGGCTAAGCAGGCCTCCCCCCAGCTAGCCTCGGAGCTGGAGGGGGTGGCTGCTGATGGGATTGAGGCATTTAAGGTACAGTTCCATGCTGCTGTGGACTCCAGTGATGTGTCATCTAGAGTCATGGCTACATCTGTGGCTCTTCGGAGAATGGCTTGGCTCAGATGTACTAGTGTCTCACAGGACACCCAGGCTAAGGCCATGGATTTCCCTGTGGTGGGTAATTCTCTGTTTGGGGAGCAGACAGAGAATTACATGAAAAAGGTGGATGAGTAGAGGACCACCTGTAGGAGTGCACAGGCCAAGGAAATGCAGGCAGCTCCTCAAAGGCAGCAAGCTAGGGGCAGGGGCATGCCTTTTCATAGGCCTTTCTACCAAGCACAGGCCTCTTCTCCTTTTCCTCAGAGGGGGTTCTTCAGAGGGAGAGGCAGAAGGAGAATGAGCAGGGCTGCGTCCACCCCTCAATCTAGGGCTCCTGCCAAGCAGACACACTGATGTGTCAGCCCAGGTCGATTCCCCCATTCCTGTAGGAGGCAGACTGGCTTACTTCATCCAGGACTGGACGTCTGTTACTTCAGACAAGTGGGGGTCCTGGAGGTGGTAAGCTAGGAGCTGGTTCTCAGCTTCAAGAAATTTCCAAAGCTGAGGTGCAGATCTTTTCCACCTGCAAGCATCTCTGAAACCATTGCCTTAAAGGCAGAGGTTTCATCTCTACTGGCTCTAAAGGCTGTAGAGGGAGTTCCTACATTACACAAGGGCACAGGTCTGTATTCCAGGTACTTTCTTACCCCAAAAAAGACGGGGGAGTGGTGACCCATCCTAGACTTAAGATACCTGAACAAACATCTTTTAAAACCAAAATTCAAAATGGTGACTCTGGGAATAATCCTTCCCTCTCTAAGGCAAGAGGACTGGCTAGCCTGGACTTAAAAGATGCCTACTTTCACATTCCCATCAGGTGCTCCCACAGAAAGTACCTCAGGTTCGAATTGCCTTCAGGCCATTATCAGTTCAAAGCTATGCCCTTCGGCCTGACATCGGCTCCAAGGGTATTCACAAAATGCCTAGCAGTTTTTTTTTAGTTTATTAGTCTAGGAATTAATACCTTTGAGCCAGGGCTCTTTTACAAAGGTTCCACGTCACAAAGAACATTTAACAAAGCACGATACACATTACAGGTAAAACCAGACACGAAAGTTACATCATAAATTTGCTATTAACAGTTTAAGGCAGTAACGTTTTTAAGTTTCATAGAAAAACAAGCTATAACAGGTTCAAGCGAGTAGACAATTTCGAGGTTAAGGAAACTTCCAGGAGAAGGTGATCATTAGGCCAAAAGGAGGCTAGAGAGGAGGGAAAGGTGGTGAGCGGAGAGTAAGTGAGAGGGACAGGAAAAAAGGGGGAGTGAGTTTGGGTGGGAGACAGGAAGTAGTAGAGGTACCAGAGGGTTCATTAGTCAGGAGGAAGAGGCCTCAGATGTGAGGATGGACATGAGGTAGTAGTCTCTATCTAGCGCAATCACAGTTGCTAGTGGTGGTGAGGTGGGCATAGAGCATGGATTTGAAAGCTTCAAGCAAGGTTGAGGATAGAGTAGGTGGACTAAGCGCATTGAACCATGTCGGGGCCCTGTATGCGAAAGATCTTTGTCCCTGTGCAGTCCGGCATCTCGGAACCAGGAAAGGTTGGCGTTCAGATCTGGTGGAGGGTCGTGAGCCAGGATTCAGTCGGAGTAGATTTTGAATACCTAATGGAGTCAGTCCCAAGATAGATTTTTTTGCCATTGTGCAGGTGAGATAAATAAGACGATTTGATAGGTTCAACCAGCCTGATTCATAGTACAGATCACACGTGTGAGTCAGTCTTTGAGCCCCGTGAGAGGGCAGGCCTTATTTAGAGTGATTGAGATCGCCTTAGAGCAGTGGAGGTAGCTGAGCCATAAATAATAAGGCCATAGTCAATGATTGAGATTATGGAACTCTGTATAGCTATTCTCAATGCCGCTTGATTTAGAAATTGATGGTTACGGAATAGTATTCCAAGGTGTTGGTTCACTGTTTTCGTAGTGTTGTCAATGTGGGTTGCAAAGGTGAGCTCTTGGTCAAAAGTGATGCCAAGGTATTTGAGAGTATTTACTTGGTCCAGTGTAATTCCGGCAGAGGTTTGTATGGTGAGTGGAGTATGCCTATTTTTGTTTTGGTGATTGGAGAAGAGCATGGCTTTTGTTTTATTGTGGTTTAGCACAAGTTTACTATCCAGGAACCTTCTTTCAACACTAAGAAAGCAAGTTGCAGGCTTTTCGTGAGGAGTTTGGATCCTTGTGGGAAGAAGAATTACAGCATCATCAGCGTATAAGATTATTTTCTCCTGGCAGATATCTGGGAGGAAGTTAAGGAACAGGCTAAAGAGGAGGTCCAGAATTGATCCTGGTACACCGAGAGAACTGGTTTGAAGTCGGAGAGTTCATTAGAGATTTTACAGCCTGTGACCGATTGGACAGGTAACTTTTTACCCAAGCACAAGGACCTTCGGCCAGGCCTAGGCTAGAAAGTAGGCAGGTAAGTAGGCCATGATGGACTGTGTTGAAAGCTTTTGTAAGATCGATAAAGACTGCACCTGTTTGGCACCCTTTGTCCAGGGCTGAATGGACTTCTCCAGAGAAATCAAGTAAGGCTGCTGTTGTACTATGTCCTTTCCTAAAGCCGTGCTGTTGATTACAGAGTAGATTGTATTTGTCCAGGTAATCAGAGAGTTGGTCTGCCACTATTCGTTCAAGTGCTTTGGAGAGGAGAAGGAGTATTGATATTGGTCAATAGTTTCCTGTTCAGGTTTTGTCCCCCCGCTTTGTGCACTGGCGTAACTATGGCAGATTTCCATTTGTTGGGAAATTGACTTTGGCAAAGTGACAGATTAAGAATTTTTCAAGGGGGTGAATTACTTCATCCAGGGTGAGAGACAGGATTTTTAGATCTAGCGTGTCACTACTTGTTCTGGATTTGGAGCAGGCCTTTCTTATGTACTTGTGTGCCCGTGCACTTTGATTTTCTTGAAGTAAAATTGTGGTTTTGTCACGAGGGTGTTTTGTGATGCTAGGCACAGGTAAGTCCGAGAAGAAATCTGGGGGGAGGACCCCACTAAGGTCTGTGAATGTCTTATTAAGCGCATCTGCAATAGACTTTGGGTCAAGAGTGATGGATCCATCAACTTTTATAATGGTAGGTGACGATTTTGATTGTTTACCCATTATGTTTCGAATGTTGTCCCAAAAAGCTCTTCCATCACCCCAGGTGGATTCAAGGGCATTTTTGAAATAGGAGCTCTTCATTTGCCTAATTTGTGAGGTACATCTATTTCATGCCTGCTTGTATTTTAGGGTATCATGAGGTGAGCCTGTGTCTCTGCAAACTGCCCAGAGGTGGTCCCGAACCTTGAGCTCGGCAAGTAGTTTGGCAGTAATCCATGGATTTGATAGCGCTTTGATTTTACGTTTTTTTACTGGGGCGTATAAGTCGCATGCAGAGTTGAAAGATTTAATGAAGTATTCTAGTGCGGTATTAATATCAGTTGATTCAAGGATTGGCGTCCAGTCCTGTTGTAGGAGATGGGTTTTCAACTTGATAAGATTCCCATAAGGCAATACTCTGCTTGTTATAACTTTGGGGTGGCTTGAGAAATTTATTAGACCAGGTACAGGACACTGGGAGTGGTCACTGAGGGAGTCAGGGAGGACTTTAATGTTTTTATCCGGTCAGGGTGATTGTGAGAACCCAGTCAATAAGGGTGCTTGTACCAGTTTTGTAATTTTCTGGGTGGGGAGGTTACCATCTGAGTCAGGTTTGCTGCTAGGATGTCATCTTTGTAAAAGCCAGTGTCGGAGGCGAGCCAGTTTATGTTGAAATCCCCGAGGAGGAGGAGCTCCTTTTCAGAGGGCTGCAGACTAACAAAATCAAGTACAGACTTAATACTGGCACGGTGGTCTTTTGGAGGGATATAGACTGCGGCCACTGTGAGAACTTTGTTTTGTGCACCAAGAAGCAGTTCGATAGGGAGGAGTTGCATCTGCGTAGTTGTGGGGGTGAAGCTGCCACGTTGACAGGAGAGGTTGTCCTTTATGTAGATAGCATAGCCCCCACCTTTCTTGCTCTCGGTCGAGTCTGAAAAGATTGTAGCCTTCAAGCGAGACCGCATGATCCGGTGCTGGAGATAGCCAGGTTTCCACAATGGCTAGTATATCAGGGTTTTTTGTCCAGCGAGAGTTTGAAGAGATGCCAATTTGGGAAGGAGGCTGCAAATATTTAGAGTGATAATGGAGACCACTACCAACTTTCCCTGTTTTGTCGGCTTCAGTGCAACAGGACCAGGGTTTGGTGTATCCACCAGATATTAGAAGTAGGAGGAGCAGGAGTTTCAGCGATGCCATTAAGTATTCATAGTAGGTTGGAGTGAGTTTCTGCTTGTACTTTTAAGATGCTTGGATTGTCTTCTGGAGTCCCAGTAGAGGGTGATCGTTAGTGAGTTACAGTGATGTGGCAGTTTCAATTAGGAAATATGGCTCTTTGCACCCAGGTATTAATGGGTGATGTTTGTTTAAGACTTCAGAGTAAAAAGCCATGGTACAATGTTTGGGTAGTAGTATAGAAAGGTGAGAGTAGGTGGAGGTAGGGTAGGCGGAGGAGTTGGCATAAAGGGAAAAGGAGGGTGAGGGTGAGCAGGAACATGTGGTGGGGACTAAGCCAAAGCATTTGTTTAGCAAGGCAGGAGAGCCAAGAAGTAGTGTGGGCTAGGCAGTGAGGTGGCGAGCACTAGGAGGGTGGTGAGTGCAGTTTTAGTGGGCTAGGTGGATAGCTAAGCACTATGGCGTACAGAGAAAATGAAAAAAAAAAGACTGGGAGGGTTTGGTGCCAGAGGGTTTAAGAGAAGTACTATAGTACTGTTGAGATCCAGGATCACATAATATGTTAAAGTTCCTGAAGGTGATAAACTGTGGCCTGGGCATATGCAATGTGTAAAATCTTTTGTCTATATGTTTCCTTTGTTCTTCAAAGTCCTCAGAGATAAGTACAATATCTTGGGAGTAGGTCAGACAGTAGGTATATGCAATGTGTGAAATCCTTTTGTCTGTATGTTTCCTTTGATCTTCAAAGTCCTCAGAGACAAGTACAATACCTTTGGAAAAGGTCAGACAAAAATGTTGATTCAGTCACAAAATGTGTTAAAATTCCTTTGTTCTTTAAAGTCCACAAGTGCAGTTGCTTTAAGAGTGGTCAGATGAGAATGTTGAAAGTGTTGATTCAGTTGCAGGACCCAGCATCACCATGTTTGTAAGACTAGTTGTAAGGCATATGCTTCCTTGGGGAGGCTTCAAGAAAGTTGATTTAAAATTAAAAAGCTGATACCTGATGATGGCGATTTGCAGAAATTCAGTCCAGGAGACTTTCACCAATGTTGTGTGCAAGAATGGCACAGGTATTCCCAGCAGAAAAACATGTAAATGAACAAAAACTAACCTACAGACACAGACAAGCACAAACAGCCACCCACACAGCCCCAGGAGGAGGAGCTGGAGGGTAGTAGTGGCCTTTTTTTTTTTTAGTGTGTTATTTTTCCTCCTCAGAGCTCCGGCTAGAACCCCGCACTGCGTCGTTTCCCCGGTGCCATCCTCCGGACGTGAGACCCCGTCCCTTCCGCACCCCGCGACTTACCGTTCGCGGCAGGGTGGTGAGGAGCGACTCGACCCACCACAACGGATCCATGCCAGGGAGGCGTCCTCCAGGAATGGCACCAGGGAACGACGCCGTGCAGCCGGACACCCATTTTTCTTGATTTTCTCCCGGCGGGCGTGGCGTGCAATGGCGCCCGCGCGCGACTGAAGTCTTGGCGCCGCGCTCCCGTGCGCACACTAGTCAGCGTCTGCCACGTCCCGCCCTCCCTGTCTTACTGGCTCGTGCTGTTGATCCCAGCCTCCGCTAGAGGTCAGACAACACCGACCTACTGAGTCCCCCCCAACCCGGAGATGGAGAGCAGTCCTCTGGACGCTCAATCCATCTCCGCCCCGCCGACCCCCGGCAACCCGTGCCCTGTTGCAGATCTTTGTATCATCTGCAAAGAGACATACTTTCCCTTCCAGTCCCTCTGCAATGTCACTTATAAAGACATTACCCAGGCTACCACCCTGGTTCCCGAACACGGGTCGCCGGCGTGGCGCGAGGTGTGGCGTCCAGTGCCTCAACCCTCAGCGCCACCGGGCCGGCAGTAGTGGCCTTTTTAAGAAGGAAGAATATTTCCATACCTGGATGCCTGGCTCATTGTGGGTCAGTCCCCAGATCAAGTCAAGTCAGACCTGTTAGTGACTCAGCAAGTGCTCACTTTCCTAGGATTCCTTCTCAGTCTTACATAGAACATAGAATTTGACGGTAGATAAGGACCGCTTGGCCCACGTAGTCTGCCCATTTCCCTACCTAACGGACAAGCTGCAGATCCTAGTTAAGCAACAGCCTACGTCCTCCTACCCCCCCACTAGAATTGCCTTATGTCTGTCCCATGATTCTTGAATTCCCCCACTGTTTTTGACTCTATGACCTCCTCAGGAAGGCTGTTCCATGTATCCACAACCCTCTCTGTGAAGAAATACTTCCTCACATTACCTTTGAGCTGTCCCCCCTCTATCTTCAAGTTTTGCCCCCTTGCTTTTGCACATCTCTTTTTTTGAAAGATGCTACCCTCTTGGACTTTGTTGATTCCCTTGAGGTATTTGAAAGTTTCTATCATGTCACCCCTCTCCCTCCTTTCCTCGAGGCTATATGTCTTTAGTTCCTTTAGTCTTTCTTCATATGTCTTCTGATGCAGACCCTGCATCATCCTGGTTACCCTCCTCTGGACAGCCTCCACCCTGTCTATGTCTTTGCGAAGATGGGGTCTCCAGAACTGCACACAGTACTCCAGATATGTTCTTACCAACTGTCTGTACAGAGGGCCAACAACTTCCTGTTTTCTACTGGTGATGCCTCTCCCTATGCATCCCAGTATCCCCCCAGCCCTCCTTACTGCCTTCTCACATTGCTGGCCCACCTTTAGGTCATCTGAAAGGACTACCCCCAGGTCCCTTTCCATTTCTGTTGTTGTCAGTATCTCACCCCCCATTGTGTACTCTTCCACTGGGTTTTTGTTTCCCAGGTGCATTACTTTGCACTTCTTTGCATTGAATCTAAGCTGCCATACATTTGACCATTCCTCCAACCTTGCCAAGTCACTTGTCATCCTTTCCACCCCACCTTGTGGATCAACCCTGTTGCAGATCTTTGTATCATCTGCAAAGAGACATACTTTCCCTTCCAGTCCCTCTGCAATGCCACTTATAAAGACATTAAAAAGGACTGGCCCCAGTACTGAACCCTGCAGTACCCCACTAGTAACCCTCCTTTCTTCACTGTGGACTCCATTTACTGTTACCCGCTGTGTCCTGTTGTCTAACCAGTGTTTTACCCAGGCTACCACCCTGGGACCCACTCCCAGGCTGGCTAATTTGTTTATTAATCCTTTGTGCAGGACTGTGTCAAATGCCTTGCTAAAGTCTAGGTAGGCCATGTCCACAGCCCCTCCCTGGTCTACTGCTTTGGTCACCCAGTCAAAGAAATCACTTAGATTTGTCTGACATGACCTTACTGCTGTGAATCCTTGCTGCCTTGGGTCCTGTGCCCCACTGGCCTCTAGGTACTCAACAATTCTTTCCTTCAGAAGTGATTCCATCATTTTCCCTACCACTGAGGTCAAACTGACAGGTCTGTAGTTTCCTGCCTCTGTCTTGCTCCCACTTTTGTGAAGGGGAATCACATCCACCCTCCTCCAGTCCTCAGGTACCACACCATCCTCCCATGATTTATTAAAAAGGGTAGTCAGTGGTGTTACTAGTTCTTCCCTTAGTTCTTTTAGAATTCTGGGGTGAATCCCATCAGGCCCCATTGCTTTATCCACCTTCAGTTTTAAGAGTTCTTTCAGAACCCTTTCTTCTGTGAAAGAACTAATACCAACTCCCCTATTGACCTGATTTGGTATTTCCCCCTGCTTTTCCATTGTGAATACTGAGCAGAAGTATTCGTTCAGTATCCCTGTTTTTTCACTGTCACTCTCTGCCCAACCACCTTCCTCTTTGTTCAGCCTCAGTATCCCTGCCTTAGTCTTTCTTTGCTCCCTAATGTACCTATAAAAGGTTTTATCCCCCTTCTTAACCGAGTTGGCTATCCTTTCCTTGGTTTGGGCCTTTGCTATTCTGACTGCCTTACCCACGTCCTTCTGCTTTAACTGATACAGATCTTACTTCGACAGGGCTCTTGCAGTAGGTAATTACATATAGGACTGGCGCCAGCAGGCGTCGGGGCCCACGGAAAATTTCTACCAGCGGGTCCCCACGCCCGCCTCTTCCAGTTCTTTCCTGTCGTGGCTCATGTCAGCGCTGCAAAAGTTCAGCTTGTCAGCCTCAGTCGTCGGTAGTTTTTACAGTGTTATTTTCGATTTTTTTTTTTTAAATTTTTGTCAGGTATTCGTCTGTGTATGTCGTCCCCTACACCCTCCGAGCACAAGAACAAGTGCGACTCCTGCAGCGCTCAACTCCTGCACAAGGACGGCCATTCCCAGTGCCTCTTCTGCCTAGGCCCAGATCATCAGGTGGAGAAGTGCCAGCACTGCCTTAAATTCAACGCGGCCACCTGCAGATGGTGGCAGTAGTCCCTGGAAGCCCATATTTTAAAGAAGAAAATGTCCTCCATGGAAAAGGAGTTAAAAGAGCTCAGACGGTGTCCACTTCCCCTGAAGGCCATCGCAACAAAACAGACAAGAAGCACCAGGACAAGGGCTCCTCATCCACCGCGTCTTCTTTGGGAGTCACCGTGCTTCAGGTAACATCCCCCCACCGGGGGACCGATCCATGACAGCCACGCGGCGTCGGCCCACCCATCTGGCTCGGGCCCTTCGGGCGCCTCCGGGCTATTGGAGGCCTCCGCTCCCGGTAGAGCCGCCACTGTGCGGCCTACTGTTTCGAGCAGCTCCGGTAAACCGGACGTCTGCTCCTCCTCCCGCACGAAGACTGTTAATAAGTCGCCTAACCCCTCTGGGCAGCGCACGGACCCTCTTCCGCCCGACCAGGCCGCCCCTCCTTCACGACCTGCCTCTGGCGACTGGTCCGCTAAGTCGGACGTCGGCTCCTCCGGCGTCCACCTGGACCCCGCTGATAAGTCTGACATCAGCTTGCCCGACGTCCGCACGGCAGCTGAGCAGGCGCCCGGACACTCCGATCCGCGTTCCGGTTCCCCACAGCCGCTGCCCTCCGAGGACCCTGGGTCTCCTCAGCCTGACCCGGGTTTTTCCCTCCATCCCCAGGTGATGCGAGGTTCCTGCTGCGCCCCGTCAGACCGTCCGCCGTGGGCCGACCGATCTAACGTCGACTCCCCGGACGTTGGCCCCGACGCCAGTCTGGCCGACCCCGGGCAACATCCCGCTCCCGGATGCCGCTCCAACGCTGGGCCTTCCACCCACCAGGCCTTCTGCTCCAGACCTGCTCGTGGGCCCTCCGGCCGGGTCGTCTACTCCGGCAGACCCCTCGGTTCCCGGGTATCCGACACCGCAGTACCCGGTGCCTCAATACCAGACGCCGGGTTTCCCGCCGTCGGGTTATGGATATGCACCTCCACAGGTATAATCCATACCTGTATCCCCCCCTCCTACACCGCCCCCTCAGCTGCCGGTGGACTTGAAGGAGACTCTGGCCTCCTTGTGGGCTGAGGCCAAGGCTCAGCTCACCAGAGAGGTGGAGAGTTATCTCCCGACGACTGTTCCAGTTCCTGTACGTCCGCGACAACAGACTCCCTCCCCACCTCCGGACACCAGGGCCAAACCCTCTGGTTCCAGGGCGGGGCATGACACGCTTCCCAAGGGTTCCGTTCCGCCCCCACGCCAGGAGAGGGAGTCTTCCTTATCATCATCATCATCATCCTCCTCCTCCTCCTCGGACACCTCGGACGACTCAGACGGTTGTTCCGAGCTGGACGACAAGCCACGCTCTCCATCTAAGCCCAGGCCAAGGACTCCTTCGAAGTCCCCTCCGGAGGATCCTTCTTTTACACAGTTGCTGCACAAAATCCAAGAGGTTCATAAGTGGCATTCCTTGGAGCCGGATCCCCAGCATAAGAAACTCGCTGAGCATCTGGATCTGCCCGTGACAGCTCCCACCTTGGTGCCACCCTGGATTGAGCTTCATGCCGATATTGTTTCCACTATTTGGAAGCAGCCGTCGGCTTTAGCCCCACTTCCTCGGAAGTTGAACAGGCTATATCAGGCTCCCGAGGGTGTTGACTTGTTAGATTCTCACCCTCGAGCTGATTTGGTTGTGATTAGCTGCCGCTCATGGGCAGATAGCTAACCCGAAATATCTGAGCTCGTCTCCACCTGACAAAGAATCCCGTCTTCTGGACCAGTACGGGAAGAAGATCTATACTTCTTCCACTCTGGGTATTAGGGCCCTAAATTATGTCTGTCAGATGGGGATTACTAGAAGGCGATTCTTAGTGAGGTGGAATCCAAATTGGACTCCCTTCTGGACTCTCAAGTCAAACAGGAAGTGGCTGACCTCATCCGCTCTGCACGTTCGGCCAGGTGGCACATGGTTCGTGCTACTTAGATGCATTGGACACTGCTGGTAGGAGCTCCGCTTTCGCTGTAGGCTTATGGCATCATGCCTGTCTCCATGTGTCAGGGTTGGTCCCGGAAGTGCAGTACGCTATTCAGAAAGCGCCCTTCCGGCATTCGGTGCTGTTCGGTGGTGCTGTCAAAGACATTATCACCGATCTGCAGGAGAAGGGGACTGCACTGAAGTCTGTGGACTCCATGCATCATCCCCACCAAATGCAGTGCTGTCCCTTTCGCAGATGGAATTGGCCAAAGGCGAAACCCCAGGGAAAGCGGGCCGCTAAACGCCGGGCCGTCCAGCTGCCAAACCCCCTCCGCCCAAGAAAGCAGCGGGTGTTTCAGCTGCGACGCTGCCCCACACCACTTGACTCCTTTCCTCTCCCACAGCCTCTGGGCCTTCCGGAGGAACCGGTAGGAGGGAGGTTTTCCCTCCACCTCCCGGGCTGGGAGAGGATAACTTCAGATTCCTGGGTGCTCCAGCTGATCGCAGAAGGACACTCAATAGAGTTTCTCCTGAAACCACCTCGTCACCCTCCCCCAAGGTCGTCGTACTCTCGGGAACACCTTCTTCTGGTCCAGGAAGAGATTTCAGCACTTTTGCTGAAGGAGCGACAGAGCCCGTCCTTCTCTTCAGGGAGCGGGTTACTATTCCCACTTCTTCCTGGTCCCGAAGAAGACAGGAGATGTAAGGCCGATTCTCGACCTCAGTTCCCTGAACTTATTCGTGGAGTACAAGAGGTTCAGGATGCTCTCTCTGCAGGGCCTCCTGCCCCTTCTTTGGCTGGGACAGTGGCTGTGTGCTCTGGAAATGCAGGATGCTTACCTGCACATCCCTTTCCGCCCTTCTCACGGCAAACACCTCTGTTTTGCTTTCCAGGGGGACCACCACCAGTTCAGGGCCCTCCCATTTGGTCTTTCCTCAGCACCCCAGGTGTTCACCAAATGCCTTTCGGTGGTAGCGGCCTACCTGCGTACCCAGGGGTTGCAGGTTTTCCCATACCTGGACGATTGGCACCTGCTGGCCCCATCCAGGAAGGATCTCCTACGTTTCGTTTCCCTTACCTAGGGGGTGTTTTTCTCCCTGGGCATCACCATCAGCCACTCCAAGTTCCACTTGATCCTGTCCCAGAGGCTCTAGTTTATTGGGGCGATCCTGGACACAACCTCTGGCAGGGCCTTCCTGCCACCGGACGGGGTGGCCACACTCCAGGCTCAGGTCAGCCTGTTGTCCGGCCGTAGGCGGGTCTCTGCCAGGTCAGTCCTTCGCCTCCACAGGCTTATGGTGGCTGCAATCCCAACAGTCCCTCACGCTCGGCTCCACATGAGGATCCCTCAGTGGACGCTTCGGTCTCAGTGGGATCAGTTGATGGACGACCTGGACCAGCTTGTCCTAGTCTTCTCCCCCATGGTTCAGGACTTGCAGTGGTGGATGGTTCAGGAGAACCTGTGTCGGGGAGTTCCCTTCTGTCTTTCTCCCCCCTCCCAGACTCTGACCACCGATGCCTCGGGCGAAGGTTGGGGAGCCCATCTCGGATCTCACAGGACCCAGGGCTCCTGGTCCAAGCTCAAGAAAACGCTTCACATCAATGTGCTCAAGCTTCAGGCAGTGCTTTATGCTGTTCAGGTTCTGCATCTGTATCTCCTTCCTGGCCACTTAGCCGTACAGATGGACAATATGTGTGTGGTATGGTGCATCAATCAATCAGTCAATTACTTTATTTAACCAGGCATAAACACCGTTGAGCAAGCTCATTTTTCAAGGTGGTCCTCAACAAACAGGGAGGGACTCGTTCCTACCCTCTTTGCAGGGAAGCGATGCGAGTTTGGGATTGGGCAGTACAGCACAACCTCCACCTCACGGCAGTTCATGGCATTCACGTCCCGGGGGTCGACAACACCTTAGCAGACGGACTCAGTTGTTAGTCTGCTCAAGCTCACGAGTGGGAGCTGGATCAGGGGTTCTTAGACGACATTTTCCTACGTTGGGGAACACCACAGGTGGACCTGTTCACCTGACCTCTAAATGCAAAGCTTCCCGACTTCTGCTCGCTCACTCCAGAGCGCGGCATTTTTTGAAGAGACGCTCTGTCTCTAGATTGGAAGGACAGATTCGTCTATGCTTTGCCCCTGATCCCTTTGATTCCGAGAGTCTTACAGAAACTCTTCAGAAGGAGCACGAATGATACTGATCGCTCCTTTCTGGACCAGGCAAGTTTTGGTTCTCTCTTCTGCAACAATACTCAGAGGAACCTCCTCTTCCGTGACTTTTACTGACCCAGAATCAGGGGACCCTGGTCCATCCAGGTCTCAAGTCCCTTCAGCTGCACGCATGGCTCCTGCAGACGTAGCTCAAGCCCGATTTGGGGTTTCACCCCGAGTGGCTGAGATTCTGGTGGAGGCTAGAAAACCCTCCACTAGGTATACCTATGCCTTGAAATGGAAATGGTTCACAGTCTGGGCCGCTTCAAAAGATTTCAAGCCTTTCTCATGCTCTGTTGGGCGGCTGCTGGATTACCTGTGCCACCTCTTTGATCTGGGTCTCAGTCACTCGTCCTTGAAGGTACACATGGTGGCCATTTCGGCCTACCATGCCCCTTTTGCAGACAGGATGTTTGCTCAGCTGGAGGTCTCTAAGACTTTCCTCAGAGGGGTTCTCCACTTGAGACCCCCTATTTGGGTTCCTGCCCCTCCTTGGGATTTGAATTTCATCCTCAAGAAGCTTACTCTGCCTCCTTTCAAACCGGCAGTCTCAGCAGACATGAAGTTCATCTCATGGAAGACTCTCTTCCTAGTGGCCAATACTTCTGCTCGGAAGATTTCCGAGCTCCAGGCCGTGATGAGTAAAATCCCATATTTGATTTTTCACAAGGAACATGTGGCTCTGCGCACCAACCCTAAGTTTCTCCCGAAGGTGGTAGCGGAACCAGTCCATAGAGTTACCTGCTTTCTTTACGCAACACTCCAATCAAGGGGAGTATCTCTTACACACTCTGGACGTTCACTGAATTCTGAGATACTACACTAACAGAACAAAAGATCTCAGAAAGACTGATCAACTGTTTGTCTCTTTTGCCCACAAAAGAGAAGGCAATGCTGTTTCTAAGCAATGCCTGTCCAAATGGTTGGATCATTGCATCACTTTCTGTTATGACAAGTACAACAAGACCCTTCTGGGTCAAGTGAGAGGCCACTTCACCAGAGTTGCCGCTGCCTCAGCGGCTTGTTTCAAGAATGTGTCAGCGGCGGACACCTGTGCTGCCGCCACTTGGACTTCCGTCCATACCTTTACAAAACATTACAGTTTGGATATTGCCTATCGCCATAGAACAGGCTTCGGGCTTGCTGTTTTGCAAGGCCTCCTTTTCTAAGGCCTTCACAGCTAGAGGATCTACTTTGAGTAGCTTTCCTCCTCCCGTTTTCTTCTTGTTCCAAACTGCTTGGGACTCAGTCCTATATGTAATTACCTACTGCAAGAGCCCTCTTGAAGTAAGATAGTACAGTTTTGTAAGAACTTACCGTCACAGTAGATCTTCGAGAGAGGCTCTTGCAGTAGGTAATACCTTCCTGCCTTCCATCCCCCTAAGCTTGTTTAGCTCCTTTTCCAGGTTGGGAAATATCCGCTTCTCTCTCGTCTCGCCCTTTTGGGCCTTTGGCGGGAAAGAACTGGAAGGCGGGTGTGGGGGACCGCCCCTTTATACTGATGATGTATGACGTCGGTCACCTGACGTGGGGGCGGTCCCCTGCCAGAGACTGCTAGCTAGAAATTTTTCCGTGGGGTCCTGACGCCTACCGGCGTCAGTCCTATATATAATTACCTACTGCAAGAGTTTCTCTCGATGATCTACTGTTACGGTAAGTTCTTACGTAACTGTACTTTCTTTGTCCTGCTCCTTCTTTGTTTCCTTATACTTTCTGAATGCTATCTTTTTCTCCCTTACCTTCCCCGCCACTTCTTTTGAGAACCATAGCGTTTTTTTCTTACATTTTGATTTGTTCATTTGCTTCACACAAAGGCTTGTTGCCTCTGTGATGGCGGTTTTGAGGTTTCCCCATTGTTGCTCCACCCCACCTTCTTGCCTCTTTGCTAGTGCTTTTCTGAGGCACTCTACCGTTTTGACAAAATCAGCTATCCTGAAGTCCAGTACCTTCACTTTTGTGTGACTTGACTCTACAGCTAAGTTTATCGTGAACCACACTGTTTGGTGGTTGCTTGTTCCCAGATGGCTACCCACTTCAAGATCAGAGATCCTCTCTCCATCCCCATTTGAGAGTACCAGGTCTAAGATTTCTCTCTCCCGAGTGGGTTCCAAAACTAGCTGTCTGAGGCATGCCCCCTGTAGGGCATCAGAATGCCCTGCTCTTGGATGTGGCTGCAGCAAAGGTGCTCCAGTCAACATCTGGCATATAGGTCCCCATCAGCAATATCTCCCTTTCTCTGCCATCCCAAGGATGCCTTCTATCATTCCTTGTCCATTTCTTCCCCTAAGACGGGGTCTGTATACAACCCTGTGCGGATTGTGGAGCCATTTCCAGTCTCCAGGGTGACCCACAGTGCCTCCTCTTCTCCCTGTTTACCCTTTAGTTCTGTTGCTTTGATCCCTTCCCTTACATAGAGAGCTACTCCTCCTCCTCCTCTTCCCTCCCTGTCCCTCTTGTAGATTGTGTACCCTGGTATGTTGACATCCCAGTCATGGTTCCCTGTGTACCATGTTTCTGTGACTGCCACAATATCCAGGCATCCCTCTTCCATCAAGAAGTCAGTTCTCGAGCCTGTGCAGCTCCTCACCTTCATAGGTGCAGAGTTGGATACAGTCAAAGCAAGAGCTTTTCTTCCCCTGGAAAGGGCAAGGGCTATTGTAGAGCTGGTTTCTTCATTCCACCTACTGGTCTCTCGGCCAGCAAGGCACCTACTTCAGCTTCTGGGCCACATGGCAGCTTCTGCAGCAGTGGTCCAAGGGGCCAGATTTCAGATGAGGAACATTCAATTTCACCTGAGGGCCTATTGGTCTCAGAAGAAAGATTCTCTAACCAAACTAGTTCCAGTGACTCAGACTCTGATCCAGGCTCTCCAGTGGTGGCAGGATCAGGGCAACCTCAGACAAGGAGTCCCATTCGTCACTCAGTCTCACTCTGTGGTCTTAAGCACAGATGCTTCTCTGTTGGGGTGGGGAGCCCATCTGGGGGCTCTCACAGCCCAGGGACTGTGGTCCCCTTGAGAATCCCTTCCTCATCAGTCTCTTGGAACTCAGGGTGGTCTTTCTGGCCTCACAAGCTTTCTCTCAGTCAGTGCAGAACAAGGTGGTTCAGGTCAGAACAGACACCACCAACACCATGTGGTACATCAACAAGCAGGGAGGCACTCTGTCCATGGCCTTGTGCACAGAAGCCGTGAAATTGTGGCTCCTAACTTATTCTCTGCAGACGTCTCTGATAGCAGTCCACCTTCCAGGGAAGGACAGTGTGCTAGCAGATACATTGAGCAGGATCTCCCAGGGCCATCACAAATAGTCCCTGGACCCTCCGGTGTTGAAAGGGATTTTTTTCAAGGTGGGGCACTCCAGAGATAGATCTCTTTGCAGCCCCAGACAATCACCAACTTCCTTTGTTTTGTTGCAGACCCCCAGTCTTGGGTTCAGTCCCTCTGGATGCTCTGATCTTGAACTGGGAGGGGAAATTTCTATATGCCTTCCCTCCTTTTCAAGGTTCTGGTTAAGATAAGGTCACAACCCTGCAAAGTGATTCTGATTGCTCCAGACTGGGTCAGGCAGCCTTGGTACCCCCTGTTGCTGTCCCTAGCAGTCCATCTTTGCCTGTCTCTTCCCAGGAATTACAACCTGTTAACCTCCTCTCGGGGGAGGATTTGGTACCCCAATCTTCGGTCTCTCAATCTCAAGGTATGGCTCTTGAAGAGTTAGAGTATACAGATTTGCATCTGTCCCAAGGAGTTCAGATATTCTCAAAGCCTCTCGAAAGCCTGCAACCAGAAAAACTTACAACTCCAAATGGAAAAGATTCAGCATTTGGTGTTCCAAGAAGCATATATCCCCAGGCACTGCTGAATTGTCTACAGTTCTGGATTATATGGTTCATTTTAATGGCCTAGGCTTCAGACCAGCTACTCTCAAAGTACATTTGTCAGCTGTTTCTGCTTTTCTGTCAGTGTGAAAGCCTTCCTCACTGTCTTCTCACCCTGTATTCTGTAACTTTTTCTAGGGATTGCTTCATACCAGTCACCCCTTTAGGGATCCTACCCCTGCTTGGGATCTTAATGTTTGCATTGCTCAGCTTATGCAACCCCCTTTTGAGCCTTTGTCTTCAGTAGAGCTGAAGTACTTGACTTGGAAAACTGTGTTCCTGGTAGCTATTACCTCTGCCAGGCATATCAGTGAATTGCAAGCTCTGTTAGTGGAGCCTGATTTTATCTCATTCCATAGAGATAAGGTGGTCGGTCCTTAGAACTAACAGAAGGTTTTTACATAAAGTGGTTTGATTTTCATCTGAACCAATCTGTGTCTCTCCCTCTGTCGTTCACTGATCATTCTTCTTCAGGAGAAAGAAGTTTACATAGTTTGGATGTTAAAAGAGCCCTTAGTTACTACATTGAGCGTACTAAGGCTCACAGGTTTGACTCGCTCCAGTTTCTCACTTATGGGGAAGTGGGGAAGGGCAAACCTGCCACAAAGAGAACTATTGCCAGGTGGATTGTCTCTTGCATTCATTTCTGCTATGAGAAGCTAGGCAAAATACCTCCCTCAGGTCTGAGGGCTCATTCAACTAGAGGTACAGCTGCTTCCCTGGCTGCAGCCAGGGATATTCCTTTGCTAGAGATATGTAAAGCAGCCACCTGGAAAACAGTCCATACATTTACCAAACATTACTCCCTGGACATCCAGGCTAGGATTGATGCTCGGTTTGGTACAGCAGTACTGCAGAGCCTATTCCCAAGGTAGGTTCAGTTCCCTCCTCCATGGAGGTACTGCTTGGTAGTCTGCAATAGTCAGAATACAGCAAGACTTAATGTGGTTTGAAGAAAAAATTACTCACCTTGGTAATTATGCTTCTTCTAATGGAGTATTGCTGTATTCTGACCTCCCTCATTACCTCCCCTCTCAGAACCTGTTTTTGGGAAGTGGGCTGTCAGGTGCAGTGTTGCACCCCAGGGGTGCATTTGGGCACTCCCTCCTTTTAGAGAGGGGGAGTGGGTTATATTATTAAACAGTCTTAAGTTGTTCACTACCTAGTTTTTGATTTTGGATTTCTTGACTTGAGGCTTTTGGGGATCCAAAGTATTTGGTTGCCATTTGGCTAGTAAAAAATTACAATTTCCACATAGTAGTTAGTTTTAGCTCGTAAGAATCTGACGGTTGTGCTTCTAAGTGCAGCAGACAGAGGTTTGAACTGAACTCGAGCTCAACGTTCTATGCTCTGCATAGAAAATTAACCATCTTCTCTCCAGGGCAGTTTGAGTGCTGGGGCTAACTGCAATAGTCAGAATACAGCAAGACTCCATTAGAAGAAACATAATTACTAAGGTGAGTAATTTTTTTCTGTTAACAAATCATGGGAGGATGGTGAGGTACCCAAGGACTGGAGGAGGGCGGATGAGATTCCCCTTCACAAAAGTGGGAGCAAGACAGAGGCAGGAAACTACAGACCTGTCAGTTTGACCTCAGTGGTAGGGAAAATGAAGGAATCCCTTCTGAAGGAAAGAACTGTTGAGTACCTAGAGGTCAGTGGGGCACAGGACCCAAGGCAGCATGGATTCACAGCGGGAAGGTCATGTCAGATGAATCTAATTGATTTCTTTGACTGGGTGACCAAAGTAATGGACCAAGGAGGGGCTATGGACATGGTCTACCTAGACTTCAGCAAGGCATTTGACACAGTCCTGCACAAAAGGTTAATAAACAAATTAGCCAGCCTGGGAGTGGGTCCCAGGGTGGTAGCCTGGGTAAAACATTGGCTAGACAACAGGACGCAGGGAGTAATAGTAAACAGAGTCCACAGTGAAGAAAGAGGGGTTACTAGTGGGGTACTGCAGGGTTCAGTATTGGGTCCGGTCCTTTTTAATGTCTTTATAAGTGACATTGCAGATGGACTGGATGGAAAGGTAATGTCTCTTTGCAGACGACACAAAGATTTGCAACAGGGTTAATGCACAAAGTGGAGTGGAAAGGTTGATACGGGAGTTGGCAAGGTTGGAGGAATGGTCAAATATATGGCAACTTAGATTCAGCACAAAGAAGTGCAAAGTTGTAATGCACATGGGAAACAAAAACCCATGGGAAGAGTACGGGGGGGGGGGCAAGATACTGACAACAAAAATGGAGAGACTTGCGGGGTAGTTATATCAGATGAACTAAAGGTGGGCAAGCAGTGTGAGAAGGCAGTAAGGAGGGCTGGGGGGATACTGAGATGCATAGGGAGAGGCTTCACCAGTAGAAAACATGAAGTTGTTATCCCTGTGTACAGACAGTTGGTGAGAGAGTACATCTCGAGTACTGTATGCAGTTCTGGAGACCCCATCGCTGCAAAGCCATAGACAGGGTGGAGGCTGTCTAGAGGATGGCAACCACAATGATGCCGGGTCTGCACCAGAAGACATATGAAGAGAGACTAAAGGAGCTTAATATGTATACCCCCAAGGAAAGGAGGAAGAGAAGGCACATGATAGAAACTTTCAGGTACCTCAAGGGAATCAGCAAAGTCCAGGAGAGTAGCATCTTTCAGAAAAAAGAGATGTGGAAGAACAAGGGGGCACAATTTGAAGTTTGAGGGGGGATGGCTAAGAGGTAATGTGAGGAAGTATATTTTCATGGACAGGGTTGTGGGGTGCATGGAACAGCCTTCCTGTGGAGGTCGTGGAGTCAAAAACAGTGGGGGAATTCAAGAATGCATGGGATAGACATAAGGCAATTCTAGTGGGGGTAGGAGGAAGCAGGCTGTTGGTCAACTAGGATCTGCAGCTTATCCATTAGGTAGGGAAATGGGCAGACTAGGTGGGCCAAGCGGTCCTTATCTGCCATCAAATTCTATGTTTTTGTGTTCTTCACAGAGCAGCGTTTAGCTGCTATGCAGAGAGATTCCACTTTGTGGGGGGGGGGGTTCTTCCCATCAGAAATCCTCAGGAAAGTACCACAAGGAGAAGAGGAAGGAGAGAGAAAAGTGGAGATCTCCCTCCAAATCTAGATCTTCAGGCTCCCGCTCTGCCGCCTGGGGCAGCCCTGACTCTGCCTCCCAGGTAACCCATTCTCCTTTCCGGCTAACAGTTGTCAGACCCCCCACCCGGCTTCTGGCATCTGGAGCTAAAGATTGTGGCTCTGGGTCCTCAGGCCCCACCCTACAGCTACTTAGTCTGGCTGCCTGATCAGACCTCGGGCTGGCACTCTGACCTCGGCAGGCATGCCTCAGGGCCGACATCAGTTCATTCCCGGTTGGCCTCTGTCTCTGGCACAGACCCCTGGGACAAACACAGGGCCTCGGGGCACTCTGGGAGATCTGCCTCACAGCCTCCCAGGCCACTTAAGCCGCCATCAGACAAACGTCCGGTGACGCATCAGTCGGCAGGGAGCGACACCCACCGATGATACTCAACTGACGTCGCTGCTGCAGAGCCCCGTCCATCCGCACCTACGGTCCAGTCCCTGACATCACTGGTTTCCCCCTGCCACCGACTGACAGACGCTTGGGACACAGTCCTTCTGAGGCTATCAAATGATGGCTTTGGACCAGGCGTCTACTACCGACGTTGGACCTGCCACTATGGCTCCGACGTCGCCACCAGGTCAGCTGCTGTCGCCGGATCACGGCACTAGGCTGGCGTCCGGCACAACGACTGATACAGAGCCTAAGCTATTAATATACTAAATTTGCCAGCAGAAAAAGGCCTAGAGGTCTAGCAAGTCTGCTCAAATGTGCAGCTAGCACCCCTTATTCTGCAGCTGCCCCTTCCTTCCACCCTTGCCCTTCATTAACCCTCCCCCTTGTCCTGTCCCATCCCCTTTTAAAGCAGTCCACTGTTCTACTGGATACCACTTCTGCAGGTAACGCATTCCACCCAGCCACCTCCCTCTCTGTGAAAAAAAAAAAAGTGTCTCCACATCTCCCTCCTGAACCTTCCTCCCTTCCTCTAGTCTCATATCATGGCCCCTGGTGTCCCTCCCCTTCCCTCCCTTAATTTGAACAGCCCCTGTGTACCTGTCTTGTTTATTCCTTTCATGTACTTAAAGGTTTCGATCATGTCCCCCGTGTCCCTCCTCTCCTCCAGTGAGCACATGTTCAACTCCCTCAACCGCCTCTCATATAAGTCCCCAGCCCCTTGATCATTTTTGTCATCCTGCACTGCACCCCTTCCAGTAACTTAATGTCCCTCTTCAGATACGGGCGCCAGTACTGCACGCAGTACTCCAGGTCTAACTAATGACCTATACAGTGGCAGAATTACCTCCTCCTCTCCTCGAGGATATACTCCTTGCAATACAACCCAGCATTTTGTTGGCCTTTGCAGCTGCCTTCCTAAATTGTGCCTAGTTGTTCTTTGACCCTGTAATGAGCACCCCCAGATCCTTCTCCTCCTCTGTCTGGGCTAGCTGCACTCCTCCCCCAGCAGGTAACTCCTCCTTGGGTTCTTCATCCCAAAATGCAGCACCTTGCACTTTTTGGCATTAAACCCCAGTTGCCAGGTCTGACCAGGTTTCAAGCTTTGCCAGATCAACCCCTGCCATCCCCCTAGGTCATCCACCACCACTCCTACCTTGATATCATCAGAAAACAGACTGATCTTGCTCTTGATGTCCCATGATATGTCTGCAATGAATATCCCAAACAACACTGATCCCAAAACCGAGCCTTGTGGAACACTGCTCGTCACTACCCTTGGGTGTGAGAGCTCCCCTCTCACCACCACCCTCTGTTGCCTTCCCTGAAGCCAGTCCTACTCATCTCACCAGCTTTGCACCCGCCCCTGTGCCTACTAACTAACTTACCAGCCTTCCATGGGGCACCGAGTCGAATGCCTTACTGAAGTCCAGATACAGGACATCCACTGCATAGCCACTGTCCAGTTGCCTAGTTACCCAGTCATAGAACTCGACCAGGTTGGTTTGGCAGGATCTGCCCTGTATGAGGCCATGCTGTCTGCTATCCTGTAGTCCTTTGGCCTCTAGGAGGGCCACCAGCCTCTCCTTCAGGATAGTCTCCATTAGCTTACGCACGATGGATGTGAGGCTCACTGGTCTGTAGTTTCCCGGTTCATCCTTGTGGCCACTCTTGTGGAGAGGCACAACATGAGCCATCCTCGAGTCCTTCGGTACACACCCCGAATGTAGTGAGGCATTAAATAGGTCTGCCAAAGGTCCTGCAAGGACCTCTGCCAGCTCCTTCAGTACACTGGGGTGGATGCCATCTGGGCCTGGCGCCTTGTCCACCCTCGGTGCCTTTAAACCCTCCCAAACTCTGCCCTCCATGATTTCCCCATCTGTCACCCCTCCACCCCCCCCCCCCGTTTCTGCCATTTCTCCCCCCTTGGGTGTCACCCCCCTCTTCTCTTTAGTAAATACTGAGCAGAAGTACTCATTTAGTGCTTCTGCCTTATCGCACCCTGCTTCCACCCAACCCCCTCCTTCCTAATCCTTACTATGTGATCCTTACAGCTCCTTTTCTCCCTGATGTACCTAAAGAAGTCCTTCTCCCCCTTCTTAATGCCTTGTGCCAGCCTGAGTTCTGTAGATGCTTTGGCTCCCCTTACTGCCCTTGTCACTTCCTTCAGTTCTGTCAAGTACTCCTCCCTGTCCTCTCCCCCTCCCTGTTTTCTTGTACTTCCTAAAGGCAGCTCTTTTCCTTCTTACCTTTTCCATGACCTCCTTGCTCAACCAGCTCGTTTTTTTAGCCCTAGCCTTCTTGCACATGGCCTTGCAGCAGGTTTTGGTCACCTCCACTATCCCCAGCTTTATGAGCTCCCACCTCTGGTTAGTGTCCATACTAGATTGAATTCTGGCCAGGTACCTTTTTACCACTTCCCCCATCCTCCCAAAGTCGGCCCTCCTGGTCCAGCACTCTTGTGCCAGATTCCACTCCTTCCTTGCCCATATCCAATGTGAGCCATACTGAGTGGTGGTCACTCCCTGACAGCGGTTCCTCCACTGTAAGTTCTCTCACAAAGTCCCCATTTGCCAGCACAAGGTCAAGGGTATTCCCTAATCTGGTTGGTTCACTGACCATTTGCAGCAGGAAGCTGTCCTGGAAGGCATCCAGCAGTACCTGCTTCTTTCTGTTCCTGGTTGTTGGGATACTCCAGTCCACTCCTGGCATGTTGAAGTCCCCCACAATCACCACACTACCCTTCTCACAGGTCCTCCTGATCTGTCCCACTAGTTCCCTGTCTAATCTGAGATGGTGGCCTGTACATCACTCCCATTCTAAGAATCCTATTTTTGGAATCCTTTATTTGCATCCAAAGTGACTCCGTACTACCTTCCTCCCCTTCCTCCCTTACACACTTCAGTCCTTCCTTCACATATAGTGCCACACCCCCTCCTTTCCCAATCACCCTGTCCCTATGAAATAACCTGTACCCTGGTAGAGACAGGTCCCAGTCATTGTATTGGGTGGCCCATGTTTCTGTGATGGCTGCAGTGTCCACCTCTCCCTCTGCCATGAGCACCTGTAACTCTACAGATCTTCCCTTGTCAGTCTTCACCATTCATTACTGCTTGGGTTAAGCCGGGCGCTGCACCGTACTGAAGTGTTTTTTTTTTTTTTTTGAGAGTCTGCTCCAACGGCGCCGCCCTCGAGGACGACGTACCGCGTCATGCGCGAGGGGCGGCCGTTAGGTGCTGCAGACTCCTCCTCCATCTCAGTTCTGTTTCTCCCGCCGTCGAGGCTGCACCTGCTGCGCGGTAGCTTATAGTTTCTCGGGTTTTCCACAGCTGAAGACTCCTCGTTTTTTCTCAGACCATCCACTCGACGCCGTATACCGGTAAGACTGTTCCTTTTTATTTCTATACTGCGGCGCCGAGTGCTTTATTACTTTTTTTCCTTGTTTAGTTCGCATCATGTCCGGTTCGGGAGCAAGGCGTAAATCGGGGCGGCAGCCCCTACGTCAGTGCTCCTGTGGCGGCATTTTTCCGCTTCGGACCCGGCATGATGTCTGTCTCCGTTGCCTGGGACCCAACCACGACATGGGCCAGCGTGTGGCGCTTGTTTCTCCATGGACCGTCGTGTCCTCGAAGTCGGCGATGTTCCAAGCTTCGGCTAGGCCCGCCGACCTTGGAGGGGCAGCGTCGCTCGAGATTCCCAGGTAAGGTCTCTAGGCCCTTCCCCCGGGTCTCCTCTTGGGCCTATACGGTCCGCGGAGGAGGAAGCTTCCTCCTCTTCTCTTGCCGAAGAGGAAGCTTCTCTCGCGGTGTCGGGGGAACGTCGTGGTCCCTCCCAGGGCTGCGACGTGGACACCGCCTTGGCAGTCACCTCCTCGGAGGTGCAGGCTCCCCAGTGTCGAGGCCCACTATTTCTGGGCCTGGCACTGGTGGACCTCGGCGCCGCCCTCGGCGCCGTTTTGGATCAGCGCGGTGATCGAAGCGGCGCCACAGCCAGCGCGCCAGCCTTCAGTGCAGCTCACGGTGCCGCAGGCCAGTCTGTGCTCGGCGGTGCGGGGTGGTTCCGGCGGGAGGCGGTGCCGTGGGCTAACTGGTGCGGCAGGGGCAGGACAGACCTGGCCTCAGCCGCCAGAGTGGGCGGGGTGATCGGCGCCATCCCTGGCACAGGCCCGTTGCTCGAGGGATCCCTGGGGTTGCCAGTATTGAGGTTCTGCTGGTCTCGTCCTCTTCGGAGGCCGATGACACAGATGTGGACCCATCTTGGCACCCTGACTCTTCGGGGTCAGGGCCCCGGTGGCACAGGGTGCTAGGTGGCACAGCGGGTCCCTTCCACTGTCCCCTCTCCCGTCCTCCCCTGAGGGTCCTCGGGCTAGGGGTGGCCCTGGGTCCCAGGGGGGTGATGTGGTGGGGACTGAGGAGAGAGCTCCCCTCTGGGGGCCTGTGACAGCTGCCCTCCGGTGCTGTTGCCTCCTCGGGGTGGGGAATGCTGCAGTCGGGAGGAGGCTCTCTCGAGTCAAGGGGTCGAGGCAGGGCAGGTGCCCGGTCTCCGCCGGCCACTCCTTGTGGGGTGGCTAGGAGCCATAGCGCCGAACCCCGCCCTTCTCTCTTGGGCCCTGGGGTTCCCTCCGGTGGCGTTGCTGTGGACTGCCCTTCTGGACCCATGCAGTCCCGGGCTCGTCACAGGGGAGGTTCCCCTCCTGGGCTCTTCCAGGCATCGCATCCTCAGGGTCTCATCTTGCGGCCTGGTTTGTTGTCCGGGATCCCGCCAGCTCGGGCTGGGATCCCCGGATTTCAGAGCCCTGGCAGAGATCAGTTGCCTCTTCGTAGGTGCCCTTCTCCAGTACTTCTGCATCCACCCCCCGCTCTTCCAGGCCATGTCGGTCCTACGGGTCCGTTATCCTGGGAGCAGTTCAGAGGTTCTGCGGCGGCCTTCCCCTCATATGTTAGATACTTGCATGAGTGGGTCTTTCGACTCTCCCCACCGCCGCAGGAATCTTCTGGACATTCGAGCTCTCCATCATCCTAGTCTTCCTCCTCTGAGGGAGAGGAACCCCTTGCTCATCTTTCTTCCGACTCTGATTTCACTGAATATCAGCGATTCCTCTCGAGGATGGTGAGGGATCTTCGAATCTCTTACGTTAGGCGAGACAATACTGAACGGGAGACGCGTGAATTCCTTGGAGAATTCAGTGCCCAGCACCTGGTGGTACCTTCCTGGACTATCCCCTTCCAGGAGGCGTCTATCTGTTCCTGGCAGTCGCCAGCCACCCTTTTTCCAGCCCTGGCAGACTGTCGTCGAAGGTATTGTGCCCCTTCAGAATCCCTGGGTACCCTTCCCAACCCGTCCTTGGGTTTGGGTACCGAGACTCCTTCAGGCGCTGCTGGCTGCGACCGCCCACCAGATTCGGATTCACTACAATTCGACCGGTGGGGGCGAAGAGTGTTCTCTTCTTCTCGAGCGGTGGCTTGCATTGCATCACATCAGGCTCACCACGCTGCCTACAATCTGCATCTGTGGTCGATGCTCTCCCAGCTCCTAGCATCAATGCCTGATACGGAGCAGACCAGACAGGCTATTGCCTTCTCCGCTATAGGCCTGGAGCTGGCAAGACACCAAGCAAGGGCATTTATGATGCCAATGAGGTGGCTTCCAGGCTTGCAGGGACAGCGATCTGCATTAGGCGGACGGCATGTCTCCGTCTATCAAGGTTGTCACCCCTGGCCCGGCATAGGGTGATGCGTTCTGCTTCCGGGGGACCCGTCTTTTTTCCTCCAGAGCTAGGAGACTTTTGCAGGGGCTTTCTCTGTCTCCCCGTCCTCGGGGGGCACCTCCTAGCTCTTCTCCCACTTAGGCTTCTCTTGTGTTAGCCAGGGTCTTCCCCTTCTGTTCCTCACCAACAGGAGGCTGGGGGTCTTCTTCCTCAGGGTTCTACCCCCTTTGTCAAGGGGGGAGGGGGCTTGGTACTCACCCAAGCAGAAATGAATGGTGAAGATTGACAAGGGAAGATATGAAAATTACGTACCTACCGTAATTCTTGATCTTCTCTTGTATCTTCACCATTCATTACTGATACCCACCCACCATCCCCTCAGTGGCCTCCTTCTCTGGCGTCTCCCCCTTCCGTCTCGTTCCTCTCTCCCCCCTTGGCCTTTATGCCAAAAAAAAAAAAACTTTTTTCCCCATTCTTGTGAATGGATTCTCTTTTTTCCTCAAGGTAGAGAGGAACGAGTACGGTTGCAAATTTCTTTAATTCTGAGGGAACTCTTTCTGACTGCCCATGGTGCGATTCCTTACCTTCTTCAGGTCATGTAGTTTCACAGCCTGGTGGCCATGCCCTGTCTTGGCCTCCTCAAAGTTTGGAATCCCCCTGGCAGGCATTATTTTTCAAAGCTTTTCCAGCTGCTGACTGAACTTGTCAGCTTCAAGCCTGTGTCTGCCTTGTCCTAGCAAGTCTGATTGAGTTCCTCTCTATTTTTCTTACAAACTGCCTCCGAGAAGGCATAGTTTTTCCCGTACTCTTCTGTGGTAGCACTTAACAAGGTGCTAAGGAACTTAGTCCTCTTCCTGGATGGGCGCTCTTCCGGAACAGGTTCTGCTCGGACAGTCTAGGATCTCTCAACTAGGATGAAGGGACTTGGCATGTTGAGAGTTCAGAGAGTCTGCCCTCTCTTGGGTCTGTTCAGGAGGTTCGGTGGGACCTCTCCTCGGTCCTAGCAACTGGGATTCTTGCTCCCTTATTAGTTTTGAGCCTATAAGCCTCTCAACAAACAATGTTCGATGGGCACTGTTCTCCTTCTCAACATGCCTCTTTCTTTCTTTCTTTCTTCTTCTTCCTCTCCCCCTCTCTGTTCCTCCCCTAGAGCCGCCCCGGAAAGGAGGCCCTGCGGTCCCTTAGGTAAGAATTCTCTCTCCTCTGTCTATTCTCCATTGGCTTATTCCTTTTCAGTTTATTTCCTTTCCTTTTTCTATCCCTCAGCTCTCTTGCCTCACTTTCTTTTTTCTTACACTTTATTTTCGCCTATCCGGCAAACAGAACTGAGATGGAGGAGTCGTCTGTGGCACCTAGCGGCCGCCCCTCGCGCATGGCGGTTCGTGCGTCCTTGAGGGGGCGCCCGTTGGAGCGCTCTACACCCAAAAAAAAAAAACCCCAGAGCAGGTGCCCCGGCTTAACCTAAGCAGTAATGAATGGAGAAGATCAAAATTACGGTAGTACGTAATTTCATTTTTCCTCCTAAGGCTCCTAGTATTAAGGGTAACCACCTTCCACCCCCACCCCCAAATCCTGCTCTCCTTTACTAGCTTCACCAATAGTACTTGCCATTTGTCCTTTGTCACTGTTATTGGGGAGAAGCTCATATGGTTTCCCAACTTGTGGTCTCTGCATATCTCTTGCCCAATTGTCTACCCCCCCAAACTCCTAGTTTAAATTCCCAACTTCCTCTTTGTACTCCTCCATCCTCTGTCTCAACACTTTCTTTCCCTCCTCACTCAAGTGTAGTCTGTCCTTGGCATAGAGACTACTGTCCTTCCAGGTTCCTCCCCACTCCCCCAACAGCCCATACACCTTTAGCACAACACCAGTTTCTTAGCCATCCGTTAAATTCCTCTATTCTCAGCTTTCTTGTTGTGCTTGCCTTGGGCACTGGAAGTATCTCTGAAAAAGTTACTGATCTTCCTGCCCCCTCACATAATTGTGCTAATTCCTCAAACCTCCTCTGGACTGTGTCTACTGTCTTGTCAGCCAGGTCATTTGTCCCAAGATGTATAATTAAATGAGGCTTGTCCCTACCCCTTCTACCATATTTCAGAACAGATTGTCCCACCCTTTCTGCTATCATTCCTGGCATGGCCTCCACCCAAATGCGACTGTGCCTCTCCCCCTTGCTACCCCACCTGACTCCTCTTAGTATTGAGTCCCCCAGCACTAAGATTCCACCACTCTTACTCCCTGCTTGCTTCCTTTCATCTCCCTTTCTCATTTCCAGCTCCTCCTCTTCTTTCTCATGCACATTATTTCACCCTTTTGCCCCTGTTGCAATTCTCGCAGCAGGAACCCCCCCCCCCAGGCTCCAGTTTGGTCCAGGCATTTATCAATTACTCCTCTAATTTCATCATTTCCCTCCTCCACCTTCTTCCTCTCTAGCAGTGCACAACTATTTTCTGAAGGCCCTTCACAAATGCCTGCTCCCTCTCTCTGCACAGTAACCTGTTCTCTCCTTTCCACTCCATGACTTTTGCCACTTCTTCACCTCCCCTCACAAGTCCCTATCTCCTCCTTCCATTTGTCTTTTGTATCCTGACCTGGTTTCCCCGGCAATCGTTCTTCCTGGCCTGGGCCCCTTTGTCTCTGCTTCCCTTCTTCTGACCCTCTCCTCACCACTGTTGGCTTAAATCGCCCTCCCTCATCTCCCCTTCTTCCTCCCTCCAGTATTGGGCTAAACCCACCCCAATCTGCCTTACCTGTCTTAGTACCTCCTGCAGACCCTCTATCTCCTTTCTAAGTTTCTCTATATGGTTGCACACTAAACATCCTCCCACACTCCAGGCAATTTTTAGAAAGATTGGTGCACCGCAGTTGTTGCAGCCTACAACCCTACCCATTGCTGTTGTTGCCCACCAGCGAGCCCCCCACCCACCCTTCCAGATGCAGGATACCAAACACTCCTCCAAGTCTCCCCTCTCTCCCCTCTATCAGTACAAAACATTATTTTCTTTATTTCCCCTTACCCCCCTTTGTTGTACACGTTTAGATTGAGCAACTGCTTTTTATATTCCTATCCGCGCTCAAAAAGAGACTTTCAAGTTTCTGTTGCACAACCTTCTTCAAACTCCTACTCCTCCTTTCCCCAATGCAATAGCAATGCAAAGAAGTAACAAAGAAATCTCCTAGATTTGCAGTTACTTCCCTTCCACTGAGATAGCAGTCACCGCTTCACTTGCTGCTGTTCCTTTCCTGGATGTCTGCTTCTGCTATGACAGGTGTATATCCTTTACCCGTTTGAGGAAGTGATGTCAGAACCCCTGGTATAAAGGAAATAATGGACCTGGGGCGGATGGGGTGAGGGGTTGGGGGTGGGACCAGCCCAAGTCTTCCAGAAACAATCAGGTAGCTGAGGCCTCTGGTCAGACCATTAGCACCCTCCCCCACTCTGCACTAAACTTTGCAGCCAATGAAGCCAGCAAAAATGAATCACAATTCTACTCAAAGCCCCCAAAATAGGTTTGCTACCCAAAGAAACAGGACTCAAATTCAAACAGCTTCACCAACAACACTTCAAAATGGGCTTGAAATTAGAAGATATAGGTCTCCAATTCAAAGAAACAGACCCAGTTAAATCACACCAAATAGGTTTTAAATCAGAAGAAATAGGCCTCTACAAATGCAGCCTGCTACACAGTGAAACATCAAACAAATGGGCACACTTACAGCAACCAAAACAGGTTTCAAAATTCCAACAGCCCCAAACAATACCCTGCTAACCCCTTAGAAGTAGTAAGAAAGAAAATAACCTTCTACCAAGTAGAATCCACAAGAAACAATGTAAAAACAAGAAGAAGAAGCTACTGTACTGAAGACCTGATCCTGTCCCCCTTCTAGTTCCTTCTGAGAAGCCAAAGCAACTGACAGCATACCTGATTCAGCTCTGCCTCCCCAGCTAAGCTCCACTTATCCCAGGTCAGAGACCTGTTTGGATATTGGTGGGAAACCATCAGGACGGACCTCCTGCCACCAAAACTTCTCTAACAGCACCCCCCTCCCCATTTATACGGGGGCCCCCCTTTCGATGGAACCCACCATGGGCAAGGGTAGCACTAGCCACAAACGTCACTCCAGGTCCAGGAGAAACTCCTCCGAGTGCCACAGGCAGAAACGTAGACGCACAAGGTCTTGGTCCTCCTCCTCAGTGGACTCTGACCATTCCTCAAACATGTCCTCCTTGGTGCCCTCGTCTGCTGGAGGCCTGTCCCCCGTTGACCCAAGAGATACTCCCAAGTCACCGCCGGATGATCCCTCCTTTATGGAGATCATGCGCCACATTCAGGCCAACATGGGCTGGGAGATGGAGGACCTTGACCTGCAGAGACTTCACTTGGCCAAGTACCAGCACCAAAAAGATCCGAAGCTATGGTTATCCTGCCCCTGGCGGATATGTTCGCGGACGTCACACAGGGGGCTTAGAAACGCCCTCACACCTCTTCTGTGGTACCCAAAAGGCAAACCTCCTTTACAGGACCCTCGAAGGAGGAACCCTTTCTGGGTGAATAGCCTCTGGCGGACTCTATAGTCATCTCGGCAGCCCATGGCAGATCCCAGAGGCTGCGGCATCTTAGCACACAGCCTCCAGATAGAGAGTTGAAGCAGCTGGATACTATGGGGCATAAGGTTTATTCTTCGGCAACATCTACCATATGGTGTTTTAATTTTTTGATACATATGGTTCAGTTTCAGAATGCCCTTTGGGAACAAGGGATCAACATATTGAAAGAGATCCCAGACCGCCCGCACAAAGCTGAGCTGGAAAAGCTGCTGCAAACTAGCTCTGATGTGGGCACGTATGTCCTTCGGTCGGCTCATGACTCGACGGACATGACTGCATGGGCCATGGCCACAGGAGTGTACATCCGACACCATTCATGGCTCCGGGTCTCAGGCTTTGCTCAAGATGTCCAAACATGCATCTTCGATAAACTATTTAATGGTTCCGTCCTCTTCGGTGAGGATTCAGAGAGGATTATCGCTGAGTTGCAGGATTCAGGCAAGGCCATTCGGTCCGTACATTCCACGTACAATTCGAAACAAAGGCCCTTTCAAAAACCTCGTTTTCACGGAAAAGGGGAACAGTCTCGTTTTCAGCCACAGCAGCAGTCGAGCAGAGGCTATGGCCGCAGGGCTCCTCAAGAGGCTTCGCTGGATCTGGGTTTCTGGCTGCCAGATCAGCACAGGCTGCTCCCCTTCCCCCCGGCCACAGTCTGACTCCTTGCTGGACCCACCTCCTCATGTAACCTTGATGGGGAAGGTGGTCGGAGGTCACTTTTTTCTCTGTGCAATGGGTTGGTGAGAGATCATCTTCGACCAGTGGATCCTGCAAATAATCGACAAAGGGCAATCGATTGACTACGTCCAGATGCCACCGGACAGGCCCCCAGTTCTCTCACACAGAACTCATCCGGGGTGAAATTCAGGCTTTCCTGCTCAAGAGAGTTATAGAATCTGTTCCCCCCCCCAACCCCCAATGGTAACAGGATTCTATTTACATTTCTTCCTCATGTCCAAAAAGATGGGGGACCTATGACCCATCTTGGACCTCAGCTGTGTCAGGCGCCAGAAAGTCCTCGCTGCCCATCTGCTGAAGAAACACCTAGCATCAATGGAAAAGGAGCTTCAGGAGCTGCGGGAACGTTCCTCTTTACCCACCTCCTAAGCGCAAGAAGGAGGAGAAGCGCCGGGACCTGTCCCCTTCTACCCGGCATCACCAGGCAGTCGACGCTACTTCAGGTGAGGCGTCTACCTTGGTGAGTAGTACTACTCCTCGGTCTCCATCCGCCCCAGTGGATCGGTTGCCGACCCCCCTTCCTGCCTTAGTCAGAGGGCGACATGGGTGTTCCTTTCAGGAGTATCTTGCTTCGGGGCCTGTCAGTAGCTCTCAGGCCGATAAGTCACCCGCTGGCTCCGCCGCCATTGCACGGCCTCGGTTGATAAGCTGCACTCCAGTTCAGCTGTTTCCCGTTCGACTGCGACCGATAAGTCGGATGGGTCGAGGCAGATCAGTCGGTCGCTGGCCTGCCCGACAACAGCTTGGCCAAAGTTCTCTCATCGGGCCTGTCTGTCATACCCGATGTCATGCAGAGCCAGCTTCCAGGCACCCTCTCGTCCCGCGAGGGTTCTTCCTTCCGGGACTCTCTGACTCAGCCTGACCCCTCGTTTTCCTAGGAACTCTGGGACACGAGTGCTTCTGGCCAGGGGATTCCTTCTGATACGTCAGGCCTTCTTTCCGAGTTTCCCACTTCCCCAGTGGGCCTGTTGATAGGGGTCTCTATTTCTTTAACCCCTCACCTTTCTCGGATCAGATGTCAGGTCCTGTTAGGCCCCTGATGCCAGGCCACTCTCTTGTTTACGTCCCTCCTGAGTTGGGGATGGCCTCTGGATCTTTTGCCCCGATGCCGGAGCCTCCGCCTGGCCCTTCCAGGGTTCCAGCCAGGACCCCAGGCCTGTCAGCAGACCCACATATTCCTAGAGGTCCCTTGGCCCCTCCTCCTTCGGAGCCTTGGACTCTCCCCCCCCCAACCGTCCAGTCCTATAGGCGCAAATCCTGGCTACCTGCCACCACAGTTCCCTTTTACCTGGCAGCAGGTGGTCTGTTGCTGGGTTACCTGTTGCAGGTGCCAACATCGGGGTACCAGACATGGGGCCATATGTACTAGGGGTATCATCATCACCCTTACCCCTATTGGTACCAGGCTGCTGGTTACCCCCCATATTCTTCCTCGGGGGGGGGGGTCCAGGCTATCAGCCTCCACCACCTCCTCTGCCTGAGCCAGAAGCACAGGGGACAATTCCGGCTTGGTTGAAGGACACCAGATTGCAACTCCTGCAGGAGCTGGGACACCCCCATCCGATCGTGGTTTCCACCCCAACCTCCAGCGCAGTTCAAGGAGCCCATCCCCAGTCAACCATTGGTCGTCGGATAAGGACTCCAGCAGGTATCCAGCTGGTGCCCTCTCGGGCGTCAGGATCACGGAGGAGGTTCTGGACATAGATTCTCTACCCAGCAGACTGGAGTCTTCCGACTCTTGTATCGACTCTGACTCTGCAGCTCACTCAGAGTCTCATTCTCCTTTGGAACCACAACCCAATGAGTCTCCCAGATCTCTGCCAGAGGACCTGTCATTTGCAGGGCTCCTTAGATCTATCCTGCAGGCTTGCGGCTAGGCATCCCAGGAGATGGATTCTAAAAGAAAGAGGCTTGTGGAGCACCTGGATTTGACCAATGCAGACCCCCTACCCATCCCACCTTGGATGGGGCCGCATGAGGACCTAATGTCCACAATATGGCAACAACCGTCCTTGATTCCTGCAGTCTCTAAAAAGGCCAGCAGGACCTATCATCCCCCGGAAGGAGCCAGCCACCTCATGAGTCAACCTAAGGCCAATTCGATAGTCACCACAGTGGCCCATGATAAGTCAGCTCAGCCAAAGCATCGGAGTGCCTCACCTCTGGACAAAGAGTCCAAGCAGATGGACCAATACGGCCGCAAGGTCTACGCTTCCTCCATCTGTCTCTTAATTACGTATCCTACATGATCTCTTTCCAGAAGTCGGCCTTGACTGACCTAGAGAAAGAGCTACAATCTAGCCCAATGAGAAGCTTGGAAACAAGCTGTTGGACAAGGTGAGACTTAACAAGTCTTCCTGCCTCCATGCATTGCATGCCACCTACATCTTGGTGGCCCAGTGCACCACTTTGGGCATTTGCCTGAGGCATCTGGCATGGCTCAGTCTTGCGGGACTGGCGCAAGATGTCCAAGCCACTCTCCTGGACGCCCCTTTCAGGAGCTCTATCCTGTTCGGCAGTGACGCAAAGGATATAATTACAGAGCGGCAGATCCCTGCGAGATGTCCGCTCCATGTACCACTTCAGCCCAAAACCCAAGCAGCCTTTTCGTTGCCCACAGAAAAGATGAAAAGACAGAACTGGACCTGACTCCAGGGAAAGCACCTCGCCACTGGTTCTGGCGCCCCGACCCCTCAGGCTAAAGCTCAAAAGGCCGCCGGAGGCAGTAAAGTGTCCCTCCCCTCCGCCTACTGACTCGAGGGGATTCCCTCCACCTGTTCTTCCAGTGGAGCCTGTGGAGGGAAGGTTTACCCTCCACCTAGACGGGTGGGAGGCAATAACTGCAGACACTGGGGTCCTCCAACTAATCGTAAGAGGGCACTCAATCGAGTTCCTGGACAGATCCCCGGACAGTCCTTCAGGCAGGTCTCACTACCCATCAGGCCATCTGAGCCTCATTCAGCAGGAAATCCAGGCTGTATTAGCGAAGTCAGCCATAGAGCCGGTTCCTCGCAGGCAGGAAAGGAATATTACTTCCTTTTTTTCCTGGTGTCTGTGGAGGAGTTGTGGGATAACAGATGGACCAGACACCGAACTTCAAGTTCATCACACAATATCTGTGTAATGTTTATTCAAAATACAGGAGGTAACCTTAAGCAATGGCATATCCCTTCAATAGATCAATTTGCAGCAACAGACTATGTATGTCCTTTCTCTGCACTTAGCCAGCACCTACTGACACTGATCTCTGACGTAACTCGGCAGTTGAAATTCAGCTTCCACCCCATGTGGGCCTTGTTTGCTTGGGTAGTAGGGCTCAAATAAAAAAGCTAAAAACAAAGAACCTCAATACAGAAGCTCTGAAACATGGGTTACCCCAAAGGGCATTGACAATAAGCCAAGTTTCAAAGAGAAACATCATCACACATACTTCCATAATGCAAAGCATCGTGGGATATATGTAGATCACTATGACATTTTAGACTTGTTGAGTTTACAGTAATTTGCATACATTTTAAATGGCACAACTAACTTAATTTTTATTATAGTCACATACTACCAGTCGCCTACTCTGCTGGCATTTTAGTATGTTAGTACTTACCACTATCAAAAATACCTAATGCCATGCTATTTTCAACATTTACAGGTTCTATATACATAAGGTATTTTACAACATAGTGCTATTACATACTAAATCCAACAACAATAAGCACAGCCTGTTGTTTTACATACCCTTGGCGGTCACCACAATAAGCTCCCTGTACGAGGGCCTGAGAGGGAAAAGGAAAATTAGAGAGGACACTATAGCATAATCAAGAAAGGGAAGGGGTGCCCATAGGTGGCCATCCTTGTGGACTAGAAATTGTAAAGGATAGATTAGGCTAAGAAACAGAAGAAATGTTGCAACAGATTTAAGAAAAGGTCAGTCCTCGAGTTGCAGGAGCTCCCTGTCACATATCCCCCATCTTAAGAGGGAAGCAGTTATTGCAGACTGCTTACCACCTTCCTGTCCCAGGAAGGGATGGAACTTCTGCCCAGCCATCTTCAGAAGCTCTGTCTCAGGGTCCCTATTAATGAAAAACATTCTATCATAAACATAGTGAATATCATTATTCTTTGCCCTGAGGCATTAACACATATCTCAACAGAGACTAACAGTACCTTCCCATCTCCTTTTAGGGAAAGTCTGTCATATTTCTTAACCAAAAATCTGGGTGGCTGTAAAATCCAATACCAAGAAAAACTTTCTCTGGGGTGAGTAATTACCTGCTGCAACCCCACCAGACGTCGGTTTTAAGTAGGGGCCCAGTCCTAGGTTCAACCCCTCTACATAAACCCACTGTCTCTCTTGATTCATTCATTTCACTTGCTACTGATACAGACACCTGAGGGTAGACACTCTAGGTGTTACCCCAACACAGGTTCCTAAACATTTTCCACCCACCTCCTCCTTTGTAGGTTTTTCACAAAATAAATAAAACACATGTACCACCTCCTTGATCATAACATATTGTAACATTTTGGTAATAGTAGCATCTAGTCTGCAGTATACCCCAGTCAATACAGTTAAAAGATTTAGCTGTATCAATACAAGAAAAAGTCCCTTCAGCCTCTTAGGCTTCTTCTTGCTTGCTTGGAGTCTTCAACCCCAGCACAGTATCACTAGGCACAGTCGTATCTGGGGTCTCACATTCAAGTTCCATACTTGCATCTCCAACCTCCAACAGGTAACATCCTGGGAACACAGGAAACAAAAGAATGTTCTGCTCAGTCAAGGGGTCCTCCTCAAACTGAGCCCACAAAACAATCCTCCTATGACTCTTTATCCAGACTATCTGGCAGGAACCTCTCGAGCACCTGGTACCAGTGTTCTGCTATCTGTGCGTAGTCAATCTGCCTTCAGCCATTGCTCACTCATCCAGTGGATCATCCTCATCAGGGACTCCAACTCCTGGGTGTTGTCACTCGCACCTCCAATCTTCCTTCGACCTGCATCTCTTTGTCCTCTTCAGGCTTGGCCTTCCTCTGAGCTCCTAGATCCAGTCCAGGCAGCAGCCTGTCTCCGTTTGTCATTCATGGTTCTGGCAGAACTCCACGGACTTTCTTCTCCGGTTTCTCCTCTGGCAACTCCTGGTGTATCTGTCCACCTGGGATATCTGAGCGATATCCACCAGAAAACGTCCCTCTTCAGTCAGTCCAAATGCTTCCAGCAAGTTATCCCTCTTCTGACACCAAATCTGTGGAGGGGTTGTGGGATGACAGATGGACCAGACACCAAACTTCAAGTTCAACACACAATCTCTGTGCAATGCTTATTCAAAATACAGAAAATGACATTAAGCAGTGGCATATCTCTTCTTTAGTACATCAGTTTGCAGCAGCAGACTATGTATATTCTTTCTCTGCACTTAGCCAGCACCTATTGACGCTGATCTCTGCTCTAACTCAGCATTTGAGATTCAGCCTCCACCCCTATGCGGGCCTTGTTTGCTTAGGTAGTGGGGGTTTAAAAAAACAAGCTAAAAACAAAGAACCTCAGTGCAGAAGCACTGAAACAGGGGTTACTCCAAATGGCATTGTCAGTAAGCCAAGTTTCTTTTTTTTTTTTAACCTCCTCTGACACTCCGGCATCTCCCTCTCCTTTGGGCTTCCTGGTGCTGCTACCACCCCAGCTATCCCCTTCCCGAGCTCTCTCCTACTACAGATCTGCAGCCAACTCCCCGGGTGTCCTGGCGTATGCCTTCACCGGGCAAGTCCCCCTCCTCCGAGGGGGAAGGCACCAGGGGCAGGGGAAACCCAGCGCACTCTCTTTTTACTGATCCAGGGTGCTGCTGTGGAGGAGTAGGCTCCTGGAGGTTCCGGCAGCGTAGAGCACGGAAGCCGTCATCCGCCGAAGTTGTTTTTCCACTTTTCTGGTTGTCCCTCCTGTGCCGCTTGCAGTTTATTTATTTAAGAGTTTTACCAGGAAAGTATACTGAGCGGGTTACCGTTCGATTCCAGATGCGTCCTGGGGGAACATACAAATGGAACTACAATCATAAGAACAAAGAGTGTACAAGAATGCTATTACATTTATATACAGTAGTGGAAAATTATACGTTTACAGTTAAACTAGGCAGGAAGATGTTATGAGAACTCAGTTGGAGGACAGGAGCATACAATTATAACCACACAGTGGAATCACATGTATGCAGCTTGGCTTATAGTCGACCCGGTGGTGCAGAGGGTTGAGACGCTGTAGTGGCCCCTGGTGGAGTACTTCCGGTCTCCACGGGGGCCACTGCAAAAGGCCCCACCCAGCCCACCCCAGGAGAGGAGAGCAGTCCTCCAGGCGCTCAATCTCTCCTTCCCCTGCCAGCCTCCGGCATCCCGAGTCCATTCCCAAACCTGGGTCGCTGGGCGTGGTTAGAGGTGTGGCATCCAGTGCCTCAACCCTCTGCACCACTGGGCCGGCTATAAGCCGGTTCAAAGAAACACATAATCATGCATACTTCCATAATGCAAAGCATCATGGGATATATGCAGATCATTAAATTTCAGACTTGCTCAGTTTACATCAATTTACATGCATTTTAAATAGCCCAACTAACTTAATTTTTATAATAGTCACCTAGTTTATTACCATTATCAAAAACACCTAGTGCCATGGTATTTTCAACATTTACAGGTTTTATACACATAAGGTATACACATCAAAGTATTTTATGACATGGTGCTGTTACATACTAAATCCAGCAATGATAATCACAGCCTGTTGTTTTACATACACTTGAAGGGCACCACAATAATCTCCCTGTACGAGGACCTGAGAGAGAAAAGGAAAATTAAAGAGGACACTATAGCATAGCCAAGAAAGGGAAGGGGGTGCCCATAGGTGGCCAACCTTATGGACTAGGAATTGTAAAGGCTAGATTAGGCTGAGAAATGGAAGAATTGTTGCAACAGATTTAAGAAAAGGTCAGTCTTCAAGAGTAGCAGGAGCTCCCGGTCACAGTGCCAAAAAAAGACTAGCTAGCTGAGGCCCATCCTGGAACTCAGCCTCTTTGTAGAATACAAGAGGTTCCGCATGCTAACCCTTCTGAGACTCTTACCCTTGCTTCAACAGAACCAGTGGCTGTGTTCGTTGGACATGCAGGATGCTTACCTGCGCATCCCTGTCCCCCAGGCCCACCGCCATTTTCATTGGTTCACCTTCCAGGGGAACTGCTGTCAAGTCAAGGCCCTTCCTTTTGGCCTGTCCTTGGCACCTTGGGTTTTTTCCAAGTTCCTGGTGGTGATGGCTGCAGCCCTGTGCCGCAAGGAGATTTATGTGTTCCCGTACCTGGATGACTGGCTGTTGTTGGCCCCATCTCAGGACAGTCTGATGGAGTCTCTCTTCACCACCCTGGGCCTCTTTTCCCAGCTTGGCATCACTGTGAACTATCCCAAGTCTTAGCTTTCCCCTCTTAGCACCTCCAGTTCATTGGAGCGGTGCTGGATACGGTCCAGGGCAGGGCCTTCTTACCTTTGAACAGGGCAGAAACTCTGATTCTACAAGCTTTGTCTGTGTCCAACTCTTGCTGGACCACAGCTCAATCCATCCTCCACCTGTTGCAGTTAATGGCGGCGGCCATTCCCACAGTTCCGCTTGCCAGACTGCATATGAGGGTGACCCAGTGGACCCTCGGAGTCCAGTGGGACAAAGGCTCAGGTGACCTGGACCACAGGGTCCTGGTCAGCAGTATGAAGAGGGATCTTCTTTGGTGACAGGAGCCGTCCAACCTCTCTTCAGGGAGCCCCCCTTCATCCCCCATTTCCTTCCATGACCCTCAAAACGGACACCTTGGGTCAAGGTTGGGGAGCCCACCCAGAAGACCATTGAACTCCAGGGATATGATCCCCACAAGAAGAACACTTGCACATAAATGTTCTAGAGATGAGAGCTGTGCTCTACGCTCTCCAGGTGTTTCAGACCCTCTTACGGCCAAGAACACTCCTAATCCAGATCGACAACACTGCCACGGTCTGATACATAAACAAGCAGGGAGGTACCCAATCGTACCCCCTCTTCAGGGAGGCGATGAGGGTGTGATACTGGGCAGTCCAGCACGGCCTATCGCTGACAGCAGTCCATGCCTCGGGAGTTCACACCGTCATGCAGGCACATGTGTGGGAACTAAAACAGGAGGAAGTGAAAGATCTTTTCTAGGGACGTGGATATGTTGTTCAATCCACACTTATTGGCAGGTGCCTTGCCACTTTAAATCTTGACGGAAGGTCTTCAAGCTGGCTCCTCCCACCCACCCGGGTGTTTACCACTCTCGGCTCCACCCCATGATGCCAGATCTTCCTTACCGCTTGGAAGCTCAGTTTCCCTCTTTAGCACTCTGCGTTTTAAGCCTGGATCCACACTCTTGGTTAACCCGAAACTAATTCTCAAATTTACAAGACTTGGTCTTCTTTTTCCCTCGTGGCTGCGATGGACAAATCGACTCCGGCTTTCGTCGGTGCCTGTGGGCAGAAAGATGTCCCAGACTGACCCGCACTCCCACGTCACGCTCTGCCTAGGGCTTGGCCCGTTTGCAGGCTGATTTTGTGCAAATCTTTTCGGCTTCGGTCTTGGAGGACCGCACTGCTCATCTTTTTCTTGGGCGCCCTGAAAAACTGTATTCGCCGGTCAAGTTGAAGGAGGCCCGTTGGGCGGTGTCCATGGCGGCGGGCTCCGCGGAACAGTTGGAGCAGCTGATCACCCTCGAGGAGGACGTGGCCCAGGCCGCATCTTCTTCCTCCTTGGTCACGGCATTTATCCTGCTCTACTTGGGCTCTTCATATACAGCTTCTTTTAAAGAGCTTTGCCAGTCCCTCTCCACCAAGGGAAAAGAACCATCGGGACATTCCAGTCGGTCCAAGAAGAAGTCCCACCATCGACGTTCGTGGGAGCGGGTGAGATCCCCTTCACCGGATGGTCGACTTACGACTTCGATCGAGGTTGCGGCTAATGCTTGCCCATAGGTTGTCGGTCACCCTCACTCCCGATCGACCTCGGCACATGGAGGGTGGCTCAGGCGCTTGGCAGCTGTTTGCAGACTTCTCTGAGTCTGACTATGACGACTCCTTGTTCTCCAGGCCGCTTGACCTGGAGTCTGCAGGGGGGGTCAGTCGGTGGACGAGAGCCCATCCTCGTTTTTGGGAATGCTTCGACTCATCTCAGAGTCCACTGGGATGAAGCTCAAACCCGTTTCAAATGGGCCAAGTATCCCCTCGCGGAGATACTGGACCGAAGGGATTGCCCTATGGAGGTCTTTCCAGTGCGAAGCCATTGTTGGCCAGCCCTGGAGCTGTGCAGCGGCCAGCATCTTGTCCCGCACCTTCGGCCAGGATGGCTCGAAAGTATGCGCTCCCTACCGGTTCACTCTCCGGTTTCTCGGAGCACCCCTCTGCGGAGGGGTTAGTGACCGATAGCGTTTTCCGGCATTCCAGGAACGCTCGGGATGTGGAGAAACCGCCTGATAAGGAGTCCCAAGAAATTGGACTACTCAAGGCGAAGTTATACGCTGCTTCCTCCCTAGGCCTTCGTCAGGCTAGCTCAGCCGTTCTGATGCCACACTTTTCACAGGCCCTTTTGGGCACCCTGGATGAGGTGATTCCTCATTTCCCGGCTGACCTTCAGGTAACAGTCAAGCAGGTGCGGGATCAGGGAAGGGCAGTAGCTAAACAGCAGCTCCAAACTTCGTTGGACATTGCTGAGTCGTGTGCCCGGTCAGTAGCGGCCGCGCGCCGCAGAGCTTGGCTGCGGATCTCCACCTTTACGGCTGATACCCAGCACAAGCTGGCAGACGTTCCCTTCCTGGGTACAGACTTGTTCGGGCCCGGGGTGGAGGGTCATCTCCAACGGATCGAGAAGTCCAGCACCACCTTGGACTTGGTCACGTCTGCCCAGAAGGTCAAAGGCCGCCAGCAGCAGCGTAAGCCCTTTCGTCCTTCAGCCCCTGTGGCACATCCGGCCCAGCAACAAGAGCATCAGGGCCAGCAGGCTCGTGCTTGGCACCCCAAAAGCCAAGCCTACTGCTTTCTCCAGCAGGAAGCCTGGAGGAAAAGGCCTAGGCAGCTCCTCGGCCGGCCCCTCCTCCAAGCCGGCCCAGTGACAGGTTGAGGGGTGTCGTCCCCAACCTCGTCACTCCTCCCCGGGTTCCCCCCGTGGGGGGATGGCTCCGCCACTTCCTTTCCGCCTAGTCCGCTATCACCACGGACCGCTGGGTGTTGGAAGTGGTAGGCAGGGGTCTGCCTCTGGAATTCGAGCAGTTCCCCTCCTGTCGAGTCGTCGTCCCATGGGGGGCTACGGGTTCCGCAGTAGCTCTGTCGGCTCTTCCAGCCAACATTGCCTTGCTCTTCCAGAAGGAGGTGATCAGGGAGGTGGCGGACCCCCCTCTAGACCCAGGGTTTGTGTCCAGGTACTTCCTGGTCCCAAAACGGACGGGGGGCTGGGGCCCCATTCTCGACCTACACAACCGGAACAAGTTCCTAAGGTCTCGCACCTTCACAATGATCACTCTGGCTCAGATCATTCCATCCTTGGAAAGAGGCATGTGGTTCTGTTCTCTGGACCTTCAGGACACATTCATTCACATCCCAATCTGTCCGTCTCACAGCGATTCCTCCTCTTCAGAGCAGAGGGATCCCTTTACGAGTTCTGGGCCATGCCCTTTGTCCTCTCTCCAGCTCCCAGGGTCTTCACCTAATGCATGGCAGTGGTGACAGCATTCCTGTGGCGCCGAGGGGTGTGGGTGTACCCTTACCTGGATGACTGGCTGATTGCAGCCCCCTCCAGGTTGGAGGTGGAGAGGTCCAGGGATCTGGCCCTCCAGGTCTGCTCTCAGATTGGCCTCCTCATCAACGAGGCCAAGTCGGAACTCGTGCCATCGCAGGTGATTCAGTTCATCGGGGCAGAGCTTGACTCTCTTCGAGCCAAAGCGTGGCTCCCGGCAGACAGGGCCGAGGTCCTTTGCTAAATCATTTCTGGTTGGGCAATTGCACCCTGCCCGGGACTTCCTGTGGTTTCTGGGCCTCATGGCGGCCTGCACCAGCGTGGTCCGTTGGGCCCGCTGGCATATGCGTCCTCTGCAATGGGGCTGGCCCGCCAATGGTCACAGTGCTCCGGTCCTCTGGACCAGCCAGTGACAGTGACCCAGGAGATGTGGAATGGCCTCCAGTGGTGTCTCGTTCCAGCTCATCTGCAGGAGGGTATCCCATTTGTCTGCCCCGAGCTGACGGTCACTCTGACCACCGACACGCCTCTGATGGGTTGGGGTGCCCATCTGGGGGAGCTGAACCCATGACCTCTGGTCCCCTCAGGAGTCTCGATGCCACATCAACCAGCTGGAGCTTCGACCGGTCCGACTAGCCCTCACCACCTTCGCTCCGTTCATACAGGGTCAGGTGGTCCAGGTCCAGACGGACAACACCACGACCATGTACTACCTCAACCGACAGGGCAGGATGCACTCCTTGCCCCTGTACAAGGAGGCTCTCCGCACTTGGTCTCTCGTGATCAGCTTGGAGGCAGATCTCCTAGCCATCCATGTGGCAGGAGCCTCCAACAGTCTGGCCAATGCCCTCTGCCGGATAGGCGCTGCATCTCACGAGTCGTCTCTCCTGCCGGAGATAGTACAAGATCTGTTCTCCCACTGGGGCACCCCTCAGGTGGACCTGTTCGCCTCCAGGGAGAATGAGAAGCTGAGGCTGTTTCACGCCCGCTCCTCTGAGCAGGGCTCGCTGCAGGGGGATGCCTTCTCGAGGCCGTGGACCCTGGGCCTTTTCTACGCCCTCCCTCCGTTTCCCTTGTTCCACAAGGTGCTTCTCAAGGTGAAGAGGGACAAGTCGCAGGTGATTCTGGTAGCCCCAGACTGGCCCCACCAGTTCTGGTACCCAGATCTTCTCAACCTCGGCTCCAGGCTCCCGAGGCGGCTTCCAGCCCACCTGGACCTGATCTCAGTCAACAAGGGGAAGGTACTCCATCCGGACCTTCAATCCCTGCACTTGACGGCCTGGTTCCTGAGCGGCTGGAGTTCCAGGCCTTGGGTCTTTCCGACTAGGTCCTCAACATTGTTGAGGCATCCCGTAAGGAGTCGACCAGAAAATGCTATGCCTTCAAATGGAAGAAATTCTCCATTTGGTGTCGAGACAAGGGGTTGGACCCTTCTTCCTGTTCCTTGGCTAGCATTCTGGACAACCTGTGGTCCCTTTCTCAGCTAGGGCTTTGGTCGACGACCCTTAAGGTGCACCTGGCAGCCATCTCTGCTTACCGTGCGTGGGCCGGGCAGCAGTCGGCGCAGGAGAAGGTGGTCGGGCGCTTTTTCAACGGCCTTGATCACATATCCCCTCTGGTGCGAGAACCTCCACCTCCGTGGGATCTACTGCTGGTATTGGCTCAGCTCATGGGCAGGCCAATTGAACCGATGTACAGGTGGGACATCTCCCACCTATCATGGAAGACTGCCGTCTTGGTGGCTATTACGTCAGCCAGAAGGATGGGAGAGCTCCAGGCGCTTTCCATTGAGTCTCCTTATCTGGTCTTCCATAGGGACAAGGTTGTCCTGTGCCCCAACCGAAATTCCTTCTGAAGGTGATGTCTGAGTTTCACTGTAACCAGGTGTTGACTCATAGAACATAGAAACATAGAAGTTGATGGCAGATAAGGACCACAAGACCCATCCAGTCTGCCCATTTCTTTTTCCACCTTATAAATGTGCCGTCTGCCTTTGCTCTGTCAGTGGCCTATCTATTCATACTCATCTGTATTGCTCTCTCATGCCTATCCCATGCCTGTTTGATGCCCTGCACTGTATTCATAACCACCACTTCCTGAGGTAGGCCGTTCCATGCATGCACCACCCTTTCTGTGAAAAAGAATTTCCTCACATTCACCCTTAATCGGCCTCCCTCTAGTCTCATGCTGTGTCCTCTTGTCCTGCTATTTTTCTTATATTGAAACATGTTACTCTCTTACCTTGTTAATGCCCTTAAGGTATTAGAATGTTTCAATCATATTACCTGTCTCCCTCCTTTGCTCAAGGGTATACATATTGAGCTCTGTTAACCTGTCCTCATATGTCTTCTGATGCCGTCCCTGCACCATTTTGGTTGCCCTTCTCTGGACTGCCTCAATTTGGTTAATGTCCTTGTGAAGGTGTGGCCTCCAGTACTGCATGCAGTACTCCAGATGGGGCCTAACCAGTGTCTTGTAAAGAGGGATTATTACCTCCCTCTTACGAATTGTGATACCCCTACTAATACACCCTAACATCCCCCTAGCCTTACCTACTGCTTTAGAGGCCTGCTTGGATGATTTCAGGTCATCGGTGATGATGATGCCCAAGTCTCTTTCTTCCTTTGTGACTGCCAGCAACTCCTCTCCCAGCCTATAGGTGGCTTCAGGGTTTCTCTTCCCTATGTGCATGATCTTTCACTTCTTTACATTAAATCCCAGTTGCCAATCTTCTGACCATTTTGCTAGTTTATCCAGATCTCTTCTCATTCTGCCCACTCCATCTGGATCATCTACTCTGTTGCAGATCTTGGTGTCATCTGCAAACAGACAAGCCTTACCCTCTAGTCCATCTGCAATGTCACTAATGAAGATATTGAAGAGGACTTGGCCCAGGACTGATCCCGGAGGTACCCCGCTTGTGACTTGCATCTCTTCTGACTATACCATTTACCACCACTCTCTGTTTTCTGCCTGTCAACCAGTTTGCCACCCAGTTGACCAACTTCTGACCCACCCGAGCCTAGCCAGCTTATTTATCAATCTTCTATGTGGAACAGTGTGAAAGCTTTGCTGAAGTCAAGGTGGCGACATCAACTGCTCCCCTTGGTCCACCACTCTGGTTACCCAGTCAAAGAAATCTATGAGATTAGTTTGACAGGACCTTCCTTTGTAAACCCATGCTGTCTTGGATCCTGTGCCCCTATGGATTCCAGGTGTTGCACTATCCTTTCCTTAAGGGTGCCTCCATAATCTTGCCCACTACTGAGGTAAGACTGACTGGTCTGTAGTTCCCTGCCTCCTCCCTGCTGCCACTCTTGTGGGTGGGATCACATAACCCTCCTCCAGTCTTCTGGGACCCTCTTGTGCTCAGAGACTCACTAAACAGTTCTGCTAATGGCTCTGCTAGTTCCACCTGCTGGTGTTCTACCTCAGTCACACCTCGGAGGCCGAATATAGGCTTCATACTTTGGACCCTAGGAAAGCTCTCTCTTATTATAAGGAGCGGATGGCTGAAGTTCGGGGAGAGGTTCACCAGTTGTTTGTCACCTCCGCTGAAGCCGCACCTGGCAGACCTGCAGCCAAGCAGATGATAGGCAGGTGGATCATCTCCTGCATAGATCTCTGCTATAGGTTGGCGGGCATGGAGCCTCCCAAAGGGATAAGAGCTCATTCTACCTTCCATACCGCTGCTTCGTTGGCTGCTTCTAGGGACGTCCCTATCCAGGAAATCTGCAGGGCTGCTACCTGGAAGTCAGCACACAACTTCATTGCCCATTACCACATCGACCTAGAGTCATGCCGGGATGCTGGTTTTGGGTTCTTATTCCCTAAGTAGGGGGTGCGCGCCTTGCCTCCCTCCTGCCGGAGAACTGCTAGGAGCCTGCCAATAAGTGTAGATTGAACCCTAGAAATACAGGATCTTACTTCAAGTGGGAGCTCTTGCAGCAGGCTATAACATTCAGGACTATGCCACAGGCACTAGGACCATCCGGAAAACTTCTCAGCCAGCAGTATACAGCAGGGACTGCACCCGATGCTGACCCCACCCCACGGCCCTGGTACAAAAGGGGGCGGACCCAGCTCCACCTCAGTTGTTTTCCCGTCGCATCCAGCACGTAAAGAGAGATCTACAATCAGCTTGCCAGAAAATGACAAGATTTTCTAGAAAACCTGCTTTTCTTACCGTTTTTCAACTTTTTTACTCATTTAACTGACGTCAGACCATTTCCCACGGTTTTTGAAGTTTCCCGACGAATGTCTTCACCGACATCGACCTCGCCTGAACACCATCAAAATAAGTGTGAGTGTGGGAGGCAGATCCCGGCCAAGGACAGCCATCGACGCTGCGTATTCTGCCTCAGGTCGGACCATTTACTAGCCGGACCTACATCCGTCGTCTCAAGGCCCTGAAGGCTTTTCTTCTGGAACAGAAGATGGATTGCACTCCTCCAAGGGGAAACGCAAAGAGAAGAAGCGTCACAGTAAAGACCATAGTCAGTCCTGTCACCTGTCCCAGTCTCACTCGCAGCCCTCTCCCAAGAAGGCCTGCCCTTCGGGATCAGGAGAGCGTCAAGTCATCTCAGGCCAAGGCCGGCCCTTGAGGTAGAAGTCATGGCTTGAAGGTAACCACGCTAAGGGTTACCACCAAGCCCTTGGAGGTGACTGCGGCCCCACCTCCCAGAGCACGGCGCCGCCTGCTGAAGAGCGCGCCTCCGGACTCAAGGACTCTCCAATGCCCCCGCCATCGGTACCACCACTGCGGCTGGTCGAAGGGGAAAGGGTGAAGGATTGGCCGTTGAAGAGCCGACATCCCTATCATCCAAGTCCTCCTCCCCTGGGCCTCAGGAGGGCTCTCCTTAAATCGGCCGACATCCCGGATACTCCCCTTTCTGGGCCAGGCGTGAACTTTTTCGAAGGATGAGCTGCAGGAACTGTTTTCCTTTTGGTGGGGCAGGTCCAGAGCAGCCCGTCGCGGCCCAGACACCGGTATAGGACCGGCAGACAAACCACAACTGGGAGGTGAGCCTTCCCTTGGAAGTCCCTGGGCGACCCACACCTCCTTCTAGGGCTCATTCCCGCACCCGGTCTGGAGACCACTGACGTCGCTCCAGGGACTCTGGAGACAGTCGTCGGCCTAGGTCATGTTCTCGGAGTCTTTCTCGGTCTTCTAGATGAGAACACTCCCGACGTTGGTCATCTGCCCCCTGTCGGTCTCTGCTCCGTCGCCGGTCTCGGGACCGGAGTTGGTCCTCCAGTTACCGATGACAGCGGAAGTCTGGTCATAAGGAGAGGTCAGACTAGTCGATCTCCCTCATCCTCTTCTGCGTCATCTTCCTCTCTCAGCTTGCAGTGGTCCCCAGGAGAGAAGGACCAGCCTCGCTCGCCTCCAGACGCTCCAACCTTCATGGACGTCATGAGGCATATCCAGGCCTCCAACAAGTGGGAGACGGAGGACCTGGATCCGGAACGCCGGAGAATGGCAAAGTACCTGAGACAGAAGGAGCCAAAACCACTGGTGATCCCTCCTTTGGTGGATACTTTGCAGGACCTTATACGGACTACCTGGAAACATTGAGCTTCCGTAGCGGCTGTTCCTAAGAGGTCAGATAGGCTGTACAAGGCCCCGAGGGCAGAATCTTTCATAGCTGAACACCCTCAGGTGGACTCTTCAGTGATCACGGCTGCCCATGATAAATCCAGACAGTCGAAGCACCTCAGCTCACAGCCTTCCGACCCAGAATCTCGTTATTTGGACCAGGTGGGCAGGAAGGTTTATTCTGCCTCCACCTGCTCCATACGGACTCTCAATTTCTTGACGCATATGGTCCAGTACCAGAATGTGCTATGGGAGCAAGGACAAGAGCTTTTGAAGGCCATACCAGATTCTGATCAGAAGACAGAGCTTCTGGACATCTTGAAATCGGGCTCAGACGTAGGCTCCCATGTTCTGAGAGCCTCATATGACATCACAGATACAGTAGCCAGGGCAGCTAGTTTCTGGGCTGTGCCTACGGCGCCATGCCCGGTTGAGAGTCTCAGGCTTTCACCAGGATCTGCAGGCCGGTATCAAGGACTTACCCTTCCAGGGTACCGTGGTATTGGGCAGGAATGAAGCTTTGATTTCTGTCTTAGGTCTGCGTAAGTCTATATCTGGTCAGTACGCCAGATGTACCTGGCGACCAGCGAAGACAGCATAGCGGCCATTTAATAAGCACTCTCGGTGGCCAAGGTCATGCCTGTGGTAACCAGCAGGGGCAGAGAGGTGGCTTCTGTAGGAGATCCGGTAACCAGCAGCCTGGAGGCGCTCCTACCCATGGGCCCAAGTCCTCCCAGGCCTCTCTGCCTACACCCGGCTCAGCCCAGTGACTCCCGCCCTTCCCCTTCCACAGGAAGACCCAGGGGAGATGGTCGGGGGCCGCTTCTCCCTTCATCTTGAAGGGTGAAAGTTGATTACGGCAGACCAATGGGTCCTAGATATCATCAGGAGAGGACACACGCTGGAGTTCAGAGTTCCCCCAAATACTCTGGCAAAGTACTCCCGTTGTCCTCCTTCTCACATCCCACTAATAGAAGGAGAGATTCAGACCCTCTTGCAGAAAAGGGCAATAGAGGTAGTCCCCTGGCTCAGCAGGGAAAGGGGTTTTACTCCCATTTCTTCTTGGTTCCAAAAATGAGACAGGATCTTCATCCCATTCTGGATCTCAGCTCTCTAAATCTTTTTATAGAGTACAAAAGGTTCAGGATGGTGACCCTCCCGGGTCTACTTCCTCTGCTGCACCAAGGGGACTGGCTCTGCTCCCTAGACATGCAAGATGCATATATGCATATCGGGGTCTTCCCTCCCCACAGGAAGTTTCTAAGGTTCTACTTCCAAGGGGGGCACTACCAGTTTCGAGTTCTTCTGTTCGACCTTTCTTCCGCTCTGCGATCTTTTAAAATGCTTGGCAGTAGTGGCTGCAGCTCTAAGGCGCATGGGACACTACGTTTTCCCATACCTAGACGATTGGCTACTTGCAGCCCCGTCAAGGGCAGGCTTACTTCACGCCCTCGGAGACACCTTTATTCTATTCCGAAAGCTGGGGATCACCCTGAATCGACAAAAATCGTCCCCAGAGCCTAGTCAAAAGCTCGTTTTCATTGGAGCGGTACTGGATTCTATCCAGGGCATGGCCTTCCTCCCCCAGGACAGGGGCGATCGCCTGCGAGAGATTGCCGAAGGGATCTCAGTAACTCCTCAAGTTCCAGCACGGAACTTCCTCAGGCTACTGGAGCACATGGCGGCGGCCATTCCTGTCACTGCCTTGGCCTGCGTCCACATGCAGATCCCACAGTGGATGCTCAGGGTACAGTGGGACCAAGGCTGCGACGATCTAGACTTCATGGTCAGGATCACCGAGCCAGTCAGGAGAACTTTGCGCTGGTGGATGGACCCCCGGAACTTGGAGAAAGGGGTCAGCTTTCATCTGGAGCCACCAGGTCAGACTCTTACAACAGAAGCATCAGACCTGGGATGAGCGGCACACCTGGGTGCTCACCAAACGCAAGGGGTTTGGTCACCCGAGGAGCGGTCCCTTTATATCAATGTACTGGAGATGCGAGCGGTTCTCTGTGCCTTACAGGCCTTTCAAGAGGACGTGGTGCCAGGCTCTCTTCTGGTTCAAACAGATAATATGGCGGTCGTCTTCTACATCAACAAGCAAGGGGGCACTCATTCGTAACCCCTTTGCAGGGAGGCGATGAGAGTCTGGCACTGGGCGCTGGAGCGGTGCATTCTGCTGTCCGCAGTGCGTGTTCCAGGCGTTCTCAACAATCTGGCCAACAGCCTAAGCATGTCTCGATCCAGAGCACGCAAGTTGTAGCTGCTACAGTCTGTAGCAGATCAGCTCTTCGACAAGTGGGGTCATCCAGAGCTGGACCTTTTTGCATCACCACGTAACGCCAAACTGCCAGTGTTTTGCTCGCGAAAGCACCTGCCTGGAGTTATCTGGCCAGATGCGTTATCCCTTTGCTGGGCAGGGAGGTTTCTCTATGCCTTCCGTTTTCCCTCTCATTCAGAGTCCTACTAAAGTTACAGGCAGAAGGGGCCGAATGATTCTGTAGCCCCAGATGGCCTCTGCAGATTGGTTCCCACTCCTGCAGCAGTTATCCATGAGCCTCAGTTCCGCTGCCCATATGCTGCGAGTTGCTGTCCCAGGAACAGGGTCGCTGGTCCATCCAGATCTTCGGTCCTTACACCTACATGCTTGGCTCCTTCAGATATGACTCAACTTTGAATCTGAGGTTTTTCTCGAGTAGGCGGCAGTCCTAGTTTCGGCGATAAAGCCCTCCACCTGCTCCGCTTACGCTATGAAGTGGAAGCGTTTTTGTCTGTGGGCCTCGTCACAACATTTGGACCCCGTCACTTGTCCAGTGAACTCAGCATTGCAGTATCTCTTTTCCTTGTATCAAAATGGCCTGAGTTACTCCCCTATCAAGGTGCATATGTGGGCTGTCTCCACCTATCATGCCCTCATTGGAGATAGGGTGTTGGCACAATTGGATGTTGCCCGCACCTTTTTAAGAGGAATTTTGCATATGAGACCTCCCATTCAGGACCCTGTCCCACTCTGGGATCTCCTTTATGTGTTGGAGAAGCTCACCCTCCCTCCCTTTGAACCAGCAGCGGATTGTGAGCTGCGTTACCTTTCTTGGAAGGTTTGTTTTTTGGTTGCTATTACCTCAGCTCGAAGAGTTTCTGAGCTTCAGACTCTGATGTGTAAAGAGCCGTATTTGATTTTCCACAGGGAAAGGGTTTCCCTTAGAACAATCCTAAGTTTCTTCCGGAAGTTGTCTCGGAGTTGACCCTCAACCAGTCAGTTGACCTTCCAGTTTATTTTCCTTCCCCATCGAATAGAGGGGAGGCACTCCTTCACACACTGGATGTCCACAGGACTTTGAGGTATTACCTCAAGCGGACGTCTGCGCACCATCAATCGGAGCAACTTTTTGTGGCCTTTGCGCCACAATGCTTGGGTAAACCGGTGACCAAGCAGACAATATCTAAGTGGATAGTCCACAAGCGTTTCCTTCTGCTATGAAAACACAATAAGCCCCACCGGGCCCAGTTAGGGGGTCTCTCCACCAGAGGAGTGTCTGCAGATCATTCACGCCTCCCTAAGAAATGTCTCTATCAGGGCACAGTGCGGCCGCTACCTGGAACTCTCTGCATACCTTTGTCAAGCATTGCAGCTTGGATATCGTCTCCAGACGACGAGCCAGCTTCAGCTTGTCTGTTTTGCAAGGACTTCTGTCCTGAGGCCTCTGAAGTCAGCATATTCCACCTCCCAGGGTCGTCTACTTCTTTGGCGTGGACTGCTTGGTATTCAGTCCTGAATGTTATAGCCTGCTGCAAGAGCTCCCACTCGAAGTAAGATAGTACAGTTACGTAAGAACTTGCCGTAACAGTAGATCTTGAGGAGGAGCTCTTACCAGCATCCCCACCGCCTTCCCCCCTCGAGGTGTGCAGATCCATCTTCATTTACATCTCCTGTTTTCGCTTCGTCTCCTTCTCTTGTCAGGGCTTGTTGCGGGCCTTGGCGGGGGAACTGAGGTGGAGCTGGGTCCACCCCCTTTTGTCCCAGGGCTGATGGGATGGGGATGGCGTCGGGGGCGGTCCCTGCTGTATACTACTGGCTGAGAAGTTTTCCGGATGGTCCTAGTGCCTGTGGCATAGTCCTGAATGTCATAGCCTGCTGCAAGAGCTCCTCTCGAAGATCTACTGTTACGGTAAGTTCTTACGTAACTGTACGTTACTCACCTGTAACAGGAGTTCTAGAAGTGGTATATGTTGTTCATCCACACAACCCACCCGGCTTCGACGCGCAACCTGGCTTCCAGCGGGCTAGATCTGGCGTCATTGCGCGGAGCCGAGAGTTTACCACCGCGAGTGGGTGGGAGGAGCCAGCTTGAAGACCTTCCGGCAAGATTTAAAGCGGCAAGGAACCTGCCAATAAGTGTGGATGAACAACACATACCACTTCTAGAACTCCTGTTACAGATGAGTAACCTGTATTTCAATCAGTGGGGTCGACCAGAAATAGATCTATTTGCCTCACCATCCAACGCAAAAGTACCCAGCTTTGCTAGCTTGTTCCCGGGCGTAGTGTTTTCTGGTGAGAGATGCTGTCTCTTTGTTGGACAGGGAGGTTTCTGTATGCTTTCTTTCCCTTTCCAGTTCTACAGAAAGTACTTGTGAAGCTTCAAGCAGAGGGCACTCACATGGGGGCAGTAAGCCCTGCAGAGCGACACAACAGTTATGCAATAACTTACAATAACAGTAGATCTTCGAGAGAGGTTCCTGCAGTAAGTCTTCACAGGCAGGACTGCACCCCTTGGTGTCAGGACCGCATGGCAGCACATAGCAGGGGACTGCCCCTGGCATCACATGACAGGATATCAGCATGACAGTATATAGGGGCAGTACACAAGCCCGCCCCCTCAGTTCTCCCGCCGGAAGATCCATGTAAGGGTGATGGGAGAAAGGAGCATAACTCCTAGAGCCTGGAGCTGCTGGTAGTATCCCCGGAAAGGGATAGGACAATAGGAGCTGGTGGGAGGGGAAAAGGTGACCTACTGCAGGAACCACTCTCAAATCTACTGGCTAGGGGGACTGTAGTAATGGAGGCAGCCATGTGGCCTAGAAGCTTGAGAAGAGTCATGACTAGAACCTTTGAGTGGGACGGGACGAGGCGTGGTGGGCTAGACCTCTGAATCGAAGTGCCCTGTCCTCTGGGAGAAAGGCCTTTCCTCGAGTGGTATCGAGCAAACAAACAGGGCAGCACCCACTCATACCCCGCTTTGTCGAGAAGCAGTGCGGGTCTGGAACTGGGCCATAACCCACCGCCTGGCTTCTCAAGCTGCAAGCAGAAAGGGCAGTAATGATCCTTGTGGACCCGTTGTGGCCACAGCTGATTTGGTTCCCCCTGCTGTAACAGCTGTCAGCCGAGCCGCCGCTTCCCTTGCCACTGAGCTCTCATTTGCTCTCCCAGGACAATGGGACCTTTGTTCACCCAGAACTGTGATCATTGCATCTCTATGCATGGCTCCTGAGGACCTAGCCATGTCACACTTTGGGGTATCTGTCAGGTTTGCCAGTGTTCTGGTGGCTGCCAGAAAACCTTCCACCAGAGCCACTTGCACCATGAAATCGAAGCGTTTTTTGCGCCTGGGCTACAACCTGCCATCTTGATCCCTTAGACTGTCCGGTGAGCTCGATCCTAGAGTACCTCTTGTTGCTCTCAAATTCGGGGTTGGGCTACTCGTCAATCAGAGTCCATTTGTCTGCAGTTTCTACCTACCGTGCCCCTGTTCAAAGCAGAACTGTTGCACAGTTAGACCAGGCCCGCACCTTTCTGTGGGGTATTCTCCATATGAAGCCCCCCATCAGGGCCCCCTTCCCCCTTGGGACCTTCTGTTCGTGCTGGAAAAGCTAACCTTACCCCCATTTGAGCCAGCCTCGGATTGTGAGCTCCTTCCTTTCCTGGAAAGCATTATTTTTGGTTGCCGTTCAGTTCGAAGGATTTCCGAGCTATAGGCTCTGATGTATAGAGAGCCTTATTTGGTGTTCCACAAGGACCGGGTGTCCTTGAGGACCAATCCTAAGATCTTCCTTTGTCAGTCTTCACCATTCATTACTGCTGGGTGTAAGCTAGATGTGTGCACTTGTCATGTGACCCCCTTTTTTTTTTTTTTTTTTTTTTTTTTTTTTTTTTTTTTGGAGGGAGGAGTCGGAACCTACGGCGCCACCCATGAGTGACGCACTGTGTAGTGTGTGAGGGGCAGCCATTAGGCACCTCCTCCATCCCAGTTCTGTTTCTCCCGCCGTCGAGGCCGCACCTGCTGTGCGAGTTCATAAAAAGTTTTCTACACCATTAGGCCTTCCTTCGATGCAGAGTTTCTCGACGCCGCTCCTTCATCCCGGTGATAAATCCTGACGCCGTTGAGCCTGGTAAGACTGTTGTTTTTATATATTTTGACGGCACTGGGATCTTTGCCGTATTTTGATAATTTGTTTGCATCATGCCTGATTCGGGGGCCAAGCGTAAATCCAAGGTGGGCTGCGCCCCTATGCGTCTGTGCCCCTGTGGCCAGCATGTCTCCGTCATGGATCGACATGATGTTTGCCTTCGGTACATGGGACCCAACCATAATATGGATTACTGTAACACCTGTTTTTCCATGGACCGCCATGTACTAGAAATCTGCGTGTTCGAGATCGGTAGGGCTCTGCTGACCTTTGGAGGACGACGTTGCCCCATGGCTTACCAGGCCAGATCTCTAGACCCTTCCTCCGGGTCCCCACGGCCTGGTGAGGAGGAAGCCTCCTCGTCTTCCAGCCTTGGTGAGGAGGAGGTTTCTTCTTCGGCGCCGGAGTGGCATGATTCCTCCTGGAGTCACGTCGCTGGCACCGTCCTGGTAGTCACCTCCATGGAGGTGCAGGATCCCCAGTGTCGCGGCCCTCGGTTTTGGGGGGCCTGGCACTGGCGGACCCTCGGTGCCACTCTAGATACTGGTGCTGTCCGGCACCGGTGATTTGTGCGACGCTGTTAGCGGTGCCGTTCTGGGTTCTGGCGCCGTCTGCGGTGCAGGGGACTCGGGCGACACCGTTGGCGCTGCTCTGGGTTCCGGCACCTGTGGTGGTGCTGTTCACGGTGCCGTCACCGGGGACGCTCCCGGGGTTGCCTCTCTGAAGGCCGTTCTGCTTGTCTCCCCCTTGGAGGGGAACGACTCAGAGATGGACTTGGACTGGCAACCCGATTCTTCGGAGTCGAAGTCTCTGCAGGCCGCAGTGTCAGGCGGCCCAGCGTTACTCTTCCTGAGTCCCCAGAGCAGGTTGCCTCTGGGGGTCCCACGGCTGGGGGTGGCCTGGGATCCCCTCAGGGTGATGGCTGTGGGATTCTGGAGGGGGTACCCTCTTCTGCGGTGGCACGGGCGGCTGCCATTTCTGGTGCCGCTAAGGCCCCCGGGAAGGGGCGGAGAATGCTGCTCCTGTGGCCTCCCTTAGGAGGCCTGCAGAGTGGGGCACCCCTACGCTGGTTTCAAGGAAGAGGGCTGCCTCAGAATCTGAAGGGTTGAGAGGTTGGGGCGAAGAGCAGCGGCGCATCTCCACCGCCCTGCAGGGGTGGGGAGAAGTTGCAGTGCTGAACCTTGCCTTTCCCTCGAAGGCTCAAGGGCACTTCTGGACACATGCACCCCAGTTGAGTCACAGGGGAGATTCCCCCTCTGGGCTCTAATGGAGTTTGCTTTCTGAGCTTTCTTCTTCACAACCCGGTGTGGTCTCAGGGCCCCCAGTCACGGTGGCATCGTTCCCTGGATCTCAGAGCCCCGGCAGAGGCCGGACACTTTCTCTTGGGTGCCCTTCACCCACTCCTCTGCAGACATGCCCCTTTCTTGCAGGCCATGTGGGTCCTAACGGGCCCTTAACTTGGGAGACATTCAGAGCTACTGCAGTGGCCTTTCCTGCCTATGTTAGGGCCATGGACAACAGGTCTTCCACCTGTCTTCCCCCGCCGCCGCAGGAGTCTTCTGATCATTCGCAATCCACTTCCTCCTCGTCTTCCTCTTCTGAGGAAGAGGAACTTCCTGTCCTCCGACACTGATTTCACAGAATATCAGCAGTTCCTTTCCAGGCTGGTCACGGAGCTCCGTATTTCCTTTGTTCGCAGGGACAATACAGAGTGGCAGATGCGTGAATTCAGTGCATGCTACCTCGTGGTGCCTTCCTGGCCAATCCCTTTCCAGGAGGCGTCTATCCGCACCTGTTGGTCTCCAACCACCCCTTCTTTAGCCCCAGCAGACTGCAGGAGATGGTATTGTGCCCCCACGAGTCTCTAGGTTCTCTACCTCACCCACCATAGGGCTTGATGTCCCTAGACACTCCTTCTGGGCCTCAGTGACTGGCACATGATCGAGATCCGTATTCCGCAGAATTCTACTGGTGGGAACGGAGGGTCTTCTCTTTGGCTTGTGCGTTGATGTGCATAGGTTCACATCAGGCACACCACGCTGCCTACAACAGGCATCTGTGGTCGATGCTGGTTCAGGTTCTGGCATCTACGCCTGATACGGAACAGTCCAGACAAGCCATTGCTCTCTCTGCACAGGTTCTGGAGCTTGCAAGGCACCAGGCAAGGGCATCTTATGACTCCAATGAGGTGGCTTCCAGACTGGCAGGGACAGCGATCTGCATAAGGCGGACGGAATGGCTTCGTCTATCCAGACTGTTACCCATTGCCCAGCATAGGGTGACTTCCACCACTTTCTGGGGGACCCGTCTGTTTTCCCGCAGGGCGAGGAGGATTCTTCAGGGGCATCCTCCGTCCCCCCAGCCACGGGGGACACACCCTCATCCTCAATAGCCTTAGACTGCCTCAGTCTGTTGGCTAGGGTCTTTCCCTTCTGCTTTCCACCTGTAGGAGGTTGAGGGATCTGTTCCCTAGGGCTGAGCATCAGGCCTCCTCTGGCGGGGCTTGGTACTCACCCAGCAGTAATAAATGGCGAAGATTGACAAGGGAAGATATGAAAACTACGTACCTACCGTAATTCTTGATCTTCTCTCATATCTTCACCATTCATTACTGATTCCGCCCCCACATTCCCCTCATAGGCCTCAATTCTTGGGCTTTTCTCCTACCCTGCTGGCCCCTTCCCTCCTTGAGGCCAATTGGTGGCTGAGTCCCCCTGGTACCTCAGAGCTCTCTGTCCCTTCCCTGAGGTCAGTGTGTTTGCTTCAGGGGATGTCGAAAAGGGCTTTCGACCTAACCCTGTGAGGGAACTTCCTTTGATTCTCTTATGTACAGGGTGTCCCCCAGTTAGGGGGCCCTCATCTTCTGGAATTCACCCTGTGACTGTCTTTTCAGTGCAGTTCTAAGAGAGGCCACAGGAGTTCTCCTTCTGTCTCTTTTCCTCTTTTGGCTGTTCAGTATTTTTCTCGAAATAGAAACCGTCAGTACCCCATGAGGATACTGTAAAAGTTTTTGTCATCTATCCCTAAGCCAGGCCTCACTCCTCTTTTGAATGGAGCTGCTCCTCTTCTGGAGACTGCTATGAGCCTGGAATCTGGGTTACTGAAAATTCTGGATAAATGGAGAGGAAGAGAGGCCTGTCTTCAAAGTGGCAAGGACCTGTAGTCCAAGCTTGGACTCTTAACCCTCAACTGATGGGATCCATGCTCCCTTGTCTTCAATCCCTGCTGGGATTTTAAACTTTTTAAGCCAGTGGTCTTCCATTTCCCGTGGACAGAAGTCCTCCTTCCTCACCATTTTCCCCTTCAAACAACATGAAGTCTTGCTGTATTCTGACAATCTGCAATTAGCCCCAGCCTTTAAACTGCCCCAGAGAGTATAGGGTTAATTTTCTATGCAGTGCATAGAACGTTGAGCTCGAGCTCGGTTGAGGTCTCTGTCTGCAGCACTTTGAAACCCAACTGCAAGATTCTTTACTCCGCCTCACTGAACAGCCGCTCCCGCAGATTTCTCCTCCTGCTCGGTTCAAAGTCGGTTAAAGTTGTTGGTTTCATTCCGAAATTATTTCCGCATTGTCGGTTCAGGCTCTTTCTGCGGTACCGTGAGTACTTTAGATAGTTTCTCTGTTTATTTGTGGAAATTGTAGAACTTGTATTTTCGATATATTGAACTCTTATGTTTTTCTTTAGAGTGTGATTAACGGTCCTTATCGGTTTTAAAAAAAACATGTTTTTAACATTTTTTTTTCCAATGCCCATAACACGGTTAGAAACCGATAAGGGAGTCTTGCCTGGCGGTTGCTGAAAAAAGGGTAAGTTTGGTTAGGTTGGCCATGTCTGAGAAACCCAAGAAAAAAAACAGTCCCCACTGGGTTTCAACACTGCAGTGAGTGTGAGGAGGTCTTTACTAAGGCTGATCTCCACACCACCTGTGTTTGTCTGGGGTTTGACCACCTCGATACAGACTGCCAAATATGTAAAAACTTTCCTAAGTCTACCCTGGTGAAAAGATTGGGTAGACTTAGGGAAAAGGCCGCCGAGAAGTCCGCTGACCCGGATGGCCAGCCTGGTTTGGTTCCGACCGAACCAGAAGGAGTGCCCTCTGACCAGGCGTACTTCTTCGGGCAAGAGAGAGCCGATCCTGAGGATCAGTTCCTACAAAAAGCAAGCAGAGAAATCTACGGTTGGATCAGGGTTCATATTCCGACCGCAGAAATAGCCAGAGCGATTCAGATTGTTGAATAACCCGTCGTTTCCAACCAATCCGCGCCTTTGGCAGGGGTTCGGTTCGGTCGGTTCCCTCGGTTCAAGATTATACCCCTGAGGACTTTAATGAACTGGAGTTTGAAGAGGAGGGAGATTTTGAAGATGATGGTGATGATGGTGAAAGTCTGGATGTGACTGTGGAAACCAGACATCTCCCCAGACAGACTTTCTGGTGTTTCCCCTTCCTAGGCTCTCTGAGTCCCCTCCCCACTATCTGTTTTACAGAAAAGTGGCTGAAACACTCCAGCTTCCTGTGGACGAGGCTGTGGAGGATCAAGAGGAGCCTGATTTTGTTGAAATGATGGACATCCCAGAGTCCAGGAGACTGTCTGTTCCCCTTCATAAGTCCTTTGGGAAGCAGACACAAAAAATCCTAAAGTCTCTTAATTCTGTACCTCCTGTTGACAGAAGGATGGACAAGAGGTATACTGTATCAGGCTCAGATAGAGTTTTTCTACTAGCAATGCAGCCATGTTGGGGTAGTGCAGGCTGCAGCCTGTGACAAGGCAAATATTCCCTTGGCTTCACCCCCGACAAAGACTCCAGGAAGATGGATGCCACGGCAAAGAAACAGTACATGGCATCCTCCTTGGGACTCAGGCAGGCTAACTATATGGCCTATACAGCCAGGTATCAGAAGTCCAGGTGGGACGCTGTACTGGCACTGGCTAAACAGACCTCCCCCCAGCTAGCCAAGGAGCTGGAGGAGGTGGCTGCTGATGGGATTGAGGCATCAAAGGTGCAATTTCATGCTGCTGTGGACTCCAGTGATGTGTCATCAAGAGTCATGGCTACATCTGTGGCTCTTCGGAGGATGGCTTGGCTCAGATGAATGTATCCAATTATTCGTATTTGAATAAAAAATGATTTACTACTACTACTACTACTAGATGTACTAGCCTCTCACAGGACACCCAGGCTAAGGCCATGGATTTCCCTGTGGTGGGTAATTCTCTGTTTGGGGAGCAGACAGAGAATTACATAAAGAAAATGGATGAGTACAGGACCACTTATAGGAGTGCTCAGGCCAAGGAGAGGGAGGCAGGCAACTCCTCAAAGGCAGAATCTAGGGGCAGGAGCAGGCCTTTTCATAGGCCTTTCTACCAAGCACAGGCCTCTTCTCCCTTTTCACAGACGGGGTTCTTCAGAGGGAGAGGCAGAAGGGGGATGAGCAGGGCTGTATCCACTCCTCAGTCTAAGGCCCCTGCCAAGCAGACACCCTGATGGGTCTACCCGGGTCGACTCTCCTATCCCTGTAGGGGGCAGGCTGGCTTACTTCGTCCATGACTGGATGTCTGTTACTACTTCCAGGACCCACTTGTCTGAAGTAAGCCAGGGACTGGTTCTCAGCTTCAAACAATTTCCGAAGATGAGAGCCAGATCTTTTCCACCTGCAGGTCTCTCCGAAACCCTTGCCCTAGAGGCATAGGTTTCCTCTCTGCTGGCTCTCAGAGCCATAGAGAGAGTTCCTACCCTACACCAGGGCAAAGGTCTGTACTCCAGGTACTTCCTTACCCCCAAAAAGACAGGGGAGTGGCAACCCATCCTAGATCTAAGATACCTGAACAAACATCTTTTAAAACCAAGGTTCAAGATAGTGACTCTGGGAATAATTCTTCCCTCTCTAAGGCCAGGGGACTGGCTAGCCTCCCTGGACCTCAGAGTTGCCTACTTTCACATCCCTATCAGGTGCTCCCACAGAAAGTACCTCAGGTTCAAGTTGCCCTCAGGCCATTATCAGTTCAAAGCAATGCACTTTGATCTGACATCAGCTCCAAGGGTTTTCACAAAGTGCCTGGCAGTAGTGGTTGCCTTTTTAAGAAGGCAGAAGATTTCTGTTTTTCCATATCGGGACGCCTGGCTCATAGTGGTTCAGTCTCCAGACCGAGTCAAGTCAGACCTGCAAGTGACCCAGCAAGTGCTCACTTCCCCTGTGATTTCTTCTCCACCTCCCCAAGTCAGTTCTCGAACCGGTGCAGCTTCTTACCTTTATAGGGGCAGAGCTGGATACTGTCAAAGCAAGAGCCTTTCTTCACCTGCAAAGGGCAAGAGTTCTTATAGAATTGACTTCTTCCTTCAGCCTTCAGGTGTCCCGACCAACAAGGCATTTCCTTCAGCCTTTGGGCCACATGCAGCTTCTACAGCAGTGGTCCAAGGGGCAAAATTCCAGATGAGGGACATTCAGTTCCATCTGAGGGCCTTTTGGTCCCAAAGGAAGGATCCTCTTACCAGACTGATTCCAGTGACTCTGACACTGATCCAAGCTCTTCAGTGGTGACAGGATCAGGACAATTTAAGGCAAGGGGTCCCATTTGTCACTCAGTCTCATTCGGTGGTCCTTACCACGGATGCTTCCCTTTTGGGGTGGGGAACCCATCTGGGGGCTCTCACAGCCCAGGGACTGTGGTCCCCTCAGGAATTCCTTCTTCATATCAATCTCCTGGAACTCAAGGCAGTTTTTCCTGGCCCTGCAAGCTTTCTGTCAGTCAGTGCAGAACAAGGTGGTTCAGGTCAGAACAGACACCACCACCACCATGTGGTACATCAACAAGCAGGGAGGCACTCGGTCCATGTCCTTGTGCACGGAAGCCATGAAATTGTGGTCTCTGGCTTATTCTTTGCAGACCTCTCTGGTAGCAGTCCACCTTCCAGGGAAGGACAATGTGCTAGCAGATGCACTGAGCAGGATCTCCCAGGGCCATCAAGAATGGTCCCTGGACCCTCTGGTGTTAAAAGTGATTTTTTCAAGGTGGGGCACTCCAGAGATAGATCTCTTTGCAGCCCCAGACAATCACCAACTTCCTCAGTTTTGTTGCAGACTCCCAGTCTTGGGTTTAGTCCCTCTGGATGCTCTGATGTTGAACTGGGAAGGGAAATTTCTCTGCCTTTCCTCTACTGTTAAAGGTTCTGGTCAAAGTGAGGTCACAACCCTGCAAAGTGATTCTGATTGCTTCAGATTGGGCCAGGCAGCCCTGGTACCCCCTCTTACTGTCCTTAGCAGTCCATCTTCCCCTGTCTCTTGCCAGGAACTACAACCTGTTAACCTCCTTTCGGGACGATTTGGTACCCCAATCTTCGGTCCCTCAATCTCAAGGCATGGCTCTTGAAGAGTTAGAGTATGCAGATCTGCATCTGTCCCAAGGGGTTCTGGATATTCTCAAAGCCTCTTGAAAGCTTGCCACTAGAAAGAGTTTTGACTCCAAATGGAAAATATTCAGCATTTGGTGTTCCAAGAAGCATATATCTCCAGACACTGCTTAATTGCCTACAGGTCTGGATTATATGGTCCATCTTAATGGTCTAGACCTCAGACCAGCTACTCCCAAGGTGCACTTGTCAGCTGTTTCTCCTTTTCTGTCAGTGGGAAAGCCTTCCTCACTGTCATCTCACCCTGTATTCTGTAAATTTTTCAAGGGATTGCTTCATACCAATCCTCCCTTTAGGGATACTGCCTCTGCCTGGGAGTTAAATGTTTGCATTGCTCAACTTATGCAACCCCCATTTAACCTATGTCCTCAGCAGAACTTAAGTACTTGACTTGGAAAACTGTGTTTTTGGTAGCCATTACCTCTGCCAGACGTATCAGTGAATTGCAAGCCCTGTCAGTGGAACCTGATTTTATCTCCTTCCATAGAGATAAAGTGGTCCTTAGAACCAATAGGAGGTTCTTGCCCAAAGTGGTTTCAGACTTCCATTTGAATCAGTCCGTGTCTCTCTCTCTTTTCTTCACTGATCATTCTTCCTCAGGGGAGAGGAGGCTACACAGTTCAGATGTTAAAAGAGCCCTTAGCTACTACATAGAGCGTACCAAGGGTCACAGGTTTGATTCCCTTCAGTTGTTCCTCACTTATGGGGAAGTGGGAAAGGGCAAACCTGCCACCAAAAGAACTATTGCCAGGTGGATTGTTTCTTGTATACAATTCTGCTATGAGAAACTAGGAAAAATTCCACACTCAGGCCTAAGGGCTCATTCCACAAGAGGTACAGCTGCTGCCAGGGATATCCCTCTGTTGGAAATTTGTCAAGCAGTCACCTGGAAAACAGTCCATACCTTTACCGAGCATTACACTCTGGATATCCAGGCTAGGAGTGATGCTCGGTTTGGCACAGCAGTACTTCAGAGCCTATTCCCAAAGTAGGTTCTGTCCCTTCTCCATGGAGGTACTGCTTAGTAGTCTGCAGATTGTCAGAATACAGCAGGACTTCATGTTGTTTGAAGAAAAAATTACTCACCTTAGTAATTGTGTTTCTTCTACTGGAGTCTTGCTGTATTCTGACGACCTCCCTCCCTGCCTCCCCTCTCAGAACCTGTTTTTGGGAAGTGGGTGGGCAGGTGCAGTGTTGCACCCCAGGGGTGGCTTCAGCACACCCTCCATTTTATCTGGGTGCTTTGTATTATAATCTTATTTTTGGATAGGTTTTGGTTTTGGGTTTCCTGACTTGAGTCTTCCTTTGGGAATCCAAAACTTTCTGTTGCCAGTTGGCTAGTTTTAAAAATTTTTACAATTTCCACATAGTTGGTCAGTGAGTGTTTGCTCATAAGATTCTGGCGATTGGGTTTCAAAGTGCTGCAGACAGAGACCTCAACCGAGCTCGAGCTTAACGTTCTATGCACTGCATAGAAAATTAATCCTATACTCTCCGGGGCAGTTTAAAGGCTGGGGCTAACTGCAGATTTTCAGAATACAGCAAGACTCCATTAGAAGAAACACAATTACTAAGGTAAGTAATTTTTTATTTTCTGCTTCTTCCTTTCTTTTTCCTATTCTTACTTTCTCTTCCCTTAGAACCGCCCGAGGATTGAGGCCCTGTGGTCACGTAGGGTAGGGTTCTCTCTCTTTTCTGTTCTCTCTTCGGCTTATTCCTTTTTCAGTTTTTTTCCTTTCTTTTTCCTACCCCTCGGCTGCCTTGCCTCGCTCTACTCCTATAATCTATTTCTGCCTCTGGCTGCACAGAACTGGGATGGAGTCGTCTAAGGCGTCTAATGGCCCTCACTCACTACGGAGTGCATCACTCTCGTGGGGGTTGCTGTCGACTCCTCCCTCTTCTCCCCCCCCCCCCAAAAAAAAACTCCCATGGCGGGTGCGCGCATCTGGCTTACACCCAGCAGTAATGAATGGTGAAGATACAAGAGAAGGTCAAGAATTACGGTAGGTACATAATTTTAATTTTTAACCAAAGGTGTCAGAATTGACCCTGAATCAGGACATACGCTTTTCCAGTGTATTATCCAGAGCACTCAACCCGGGGCGAGGCTAATCTCTGCACAATAGATGTCCTCCGTATTTTGCGTTCTCTCTCCAGAACACGAGAGTTTAGACGCTTCCATCAGCTCTTTGTTTCCTTTGCCCCCTGGATCCAGGGGGCTCCTGTAGCCAAACAGATCTTCTCCAAATGGTTGGTAAACTGCATTTCTTTTTGTTACCAAAAATGACAAACCCCTTGCCAGGCTCAGTGAAGGGTCACTCCATAAGGGTAGTAGCAGCTTCTTTTGCCACTTTAAGGAACTTGTCTGCAGCTGATATTAGTACAGTCGCCACATGGAATTTGGTCCATACTTTCATCATGCATTACAGTCTTGACATTGCCTCCAGACACAGAGCGGGCTTCGGTCTTGCTGTTCTGCAGGGACCCCTCTCCTGAGGGCATTCCCCTCTTGGTTTTTATCTGCTTCCTCCACCCTGTATTAATTAGTTGGGGTCTCCTCTACTGCCTTGGGACTCGGGCCTTCCGTTGTTACCTGCTGCAAGAGCTGACTCTCAAAGTAAGATAGTACAGTTACATAGGAACTTACCGTAACAATAGATCTTTGAGAGAACCTCTTGCAGCAGGTATGCCTCTCTGCCCACCTTCCCCCAAGGGAGTCTTTCTGCATTAGGTTTGCATTAGCAGCACCGTTGTTGCTCTCTGTGGAATTCCCCTCTGTTCCTGATTACCTTCCATCGTCTATGTCTGAGTCTCCGGCAGGAGAACCGAGGGATGCCAGGGGCTGCCCTCCCTTTATACCTTGCGTGACATCATGGGTGGGCCAACGTTGGGGGGTGGTCCTCGCTATGGACTGCTAGCTAGAAGGTTTCCATGGGGTTCTGATGTGTGTTGCCTTTAGTCCTGCCAGTGTTACCTGCTGCAAGAGCTTCTCTCTCGGATCTACTGTTATGGTAAGTTCTTACGTAACTGTATTTTTCTAACTCCAGGAATTCTTCAGTATGACTAACTGTAGCAGTCAGCCTCCTGTGTTGAACTGTCCCGAAGAAATGGAACACATGCAAATGATGGAACAACCTTCTGCTGTTTTGCTACTGCCTCCCCCCCCCAACCCCCACTTACCCACCACTGTCTTCTGTACTCCGCTCTTGCCCTAGAACCCCTTTCCCACAGGCAATCGGTTCACTGCACCTCCTTTGTTGCATAATTCTGGTTTGGCATCCTCTCTACTACTTTGCACGCCTGAGCCTAGCTACCGCCCCAACCTACTCCTTTCACCATAGCTATCCCTTGCACTTACTCTTCCTCTGGTCAGTCTGCCTTCTCCTTTCGTTTCCACTCTCTTTGGAACAAACTCCCCCCCTGGCCTCAGTCTATCCTCCTCCACTTTCTCACTCAAAAGACTCCTCAGACTTGTACCACACCCACTGTGCTCCCTGTGCTTTCCTGCCCTCCCCCACTAACTCTCTACTGTGATCCTCATTTTTTACTTGTTGTGATGGTTCCTGGGCCTGAATGTGTATCTGTATATTTTATATACTTTTTGTTGTTGTTTGAAGCTATTCTAGATTTAGTGTAGTAGTTGTACTGCTGCCTATGGGTCTTGTAACCATTGACCTTGCTAACATGTAAATGTTTTGTTTTATCTGTAAACTCTGTATCCCATGTTCCCCCTTCCCCAGTCACACCTGGAAATGAGCTTTGGCTCATTGTTGCTTTTCCCGATAATCAAATTTGAAATAAATAAATAAAATTGGCTTGTGCCACCATTCAGACTATTGCCCCTACCGACTGCTGCGTTCTGTAACGCTTAGATTCAATTCTCCGCCTGCCTAAGTAAGACACCTCAGAGATCGCTCCTCAGCTTGACTGACTTTTGTCTTATTTTCTGTGGAAAAGTAAACCGTTTAAATTTTTACTTAAGTGCTGCCCTTATTCTGTATTTTTATTTTGCTAACACTAGATCTTACTTCGAGAGTGTTCCTGTCGTAGGTCATTGCATGTAGAACTGCACCACCTGGCATTAGGACCACACAGCAAACTTTTCCAGCAATGCCTAGCAGGGGACTACCCACCCAACGTCACATGACCGACGTCGGCATGACCCTATATAGTGGGTGGTCCCTGTGCCCGCCTTCCAGTTCTTTCCCTCCATTGTTCTGTGCATGGTAGCTTGTGGTAAACTGCCCAGTTGATCACCTTTAAAACTCGTTTTTTCCGCTTCTACGATTTGCGTTTCTTCTCTGTGTCTTCTCCATCTTGATCCAAGGCCAAGAAGAAGTGTGAAGAGTGCGATGCTCAAATTCCACACAAGGACGGTCACCGTAGGTATCTTTTCTGCCTAGGCCCAGACCACGACACCACTGCTTGTTCAGACTGCCAGCCCTTCAATCGGGCAACCCGCAAAATAAGGCAGCAGGCCCTGGAGACCCATCTTTTAAAAACCAGGATGGCCACTCTCGAAAAAGAGATGGAGCATATGAGAGAATTTGCTTCTTCAGCTTCCTCAGAGGTCAAAAAGGCGCCGGGAGCAGGAGTGCCAGGAGGACAAAGACCGTCCGGAGCCTGGTAGGCCTACGACAAGCAAGCCTCTCCCTCGCCACCTGCCTTAGTGGTAGTCCAGGCTGCGACCGGGGATTCTCCAGGCTCGTCTGCGTCACCTCTCCCAATCTCAACTGGTAAGTCGCCCACCGGCTCACTGCTGATAAGTCTTCTCCGCCTCCTCCGGGGCCTGGCACTCGCCCAAACATTGCTCACCTGTTGGCTTCTGACAATTTAACCAATGTCCGGTCGAGCTTCATGAAGATCCCAAGTACTCCTGCTTCACTGCCTGCCACTCTGGGTCAGGAAGAGACTGATGGTCGTCTGGAAGTGGCTCTCACCCCAGCTTAAAATCACCTCTCCTCCGCGGGGAACAAGGGGCAAATGGCTCCTCCGCCGCAGACAGTCCATTCGTTGGAGGTTCCTCAGGGCCCACCACTTCGGATACCCTTCTCTCGGCACACCTAATGGAAGGGGGACAGGTCCCTTCATTGGGACCCCTTCGGCCGGCCCCGATGCCTTCTCCGGCACCGGACCCATCCCTCTTGTCAGAACCCTCCGGGCAGATTCCGTCATCAGTACTTCCTATACTGGAGCCCTCTCATCCGGTCCCGATGCCTGTCATTGTGCTAGACCCGTCTCCGTGGTCGACACCCCTATGTCTGGCCCTGATGCCTGTCCCCGACGCATCTTCATTTTCTGATGCTGGGTCCAGCGGCGCCGACCCCGTCCAATGAGATGACCCCGTCAGATGACTGTTTATCCAGTGCCCACCCCACCTCCTATCTATACTACAGCAGGATTTGCACTTGCGCCCCTGATGTACGGTAATTTTCCAGGCCCTTATAGGCCTTTTAATGTCCTGAGTTACCCTCACAGGTTCCCATTGGATCTTCCCCTGGCAGGTCGTGTCTCCAGATTTTTCATACTCGGTCTTGTCGGGACATCATTATCTGGGATACCACTTTTACCGGGGGTATCCTCACCATCACTATCCGGGCTTGGGAGTCCATGGGTATCATTATCCTCCTACCACACCCTCCCCCTGCAACACCACCTCCTCCTCCTCAGGCCCAGCCTCAGGACTTTCAGACTATGATCCAGTCCTGGGGAAGAGAGGCCAGGATGGAGCTGGTTTTGGACCTGAAGAGCTGTCTCCCAACGCAGGCTTCTACCCCCCCCCAGGTCCTTGTCCCCAGTGAGCTCAGTCCGCTCCACAGTCGATATCTTGGGAGCTACCGCTCAGGAGGTCCACCTTCCAGATTTCGAGCCCACAGATGATCCGGAGAACCAAGACTTTGGGGGGGGGGGAGATACCTCAGAGGTCTTGTCCGACCAACAGTCTCCGGCTCTTAAAGGGAAGGCTTCTCCTGAAGACCCTTCCTTCTCGGACCTGTTGAGGGCCATTCAGGAATTTTATAATTGGGAGACTGAGGAATAGGACCCCATGAGGAAAAGTCTCGCAGAACACCTGGATTTAGAGTCTTTCTCCCCAATCCCAGTTCCTCCCTGGATAGGGCCCCACGAAGACCTCACCACCACGATTTGGCAACTGCCACATTCTACCCTGGCAGTCCCTAAAAAAAGGCTAACTCGATTTACCGGGCTCCTGAGGGTGCCTCTTTTCTAGACTCTCACCCAAAGGCCAACTTCGTCATCATTACTACAGCTCATGATCGCTCAACTGCCCTGAAGCACATGAGCACCTCCCCTTCTGACAAGGAGTCTTGGCAGACTCACCAATGCGGTAAGAAGGTGTACTCTTTGGCTACGTGTGCATTTCACTCCCTTAATTATGTAGCCCACTTGGTATCCTTTCAAAAGGCAACCTTAGCCCAGATGGAGGCCCAAATTCAATCCATGGATCCCTTGGACCTTAAGGAGGGCCTATCCAAGATCTTCTGCAGGCATGTTTTACGGGCCACCTACAACTCTGTCGACGTGGTGGCCCGTATCTTGGCGACCGCTGTCTCCCTTCAGTGGCATGCTTGGCTATGCATTTCTGGACTCACCAGTGATGTCCAGACTGTGATTCAGGATGCCCCCTTTTGGGACTCTGTCCTTTTTGGGGGGGATACCAAGGATATCATCACGGGCCTACAAGACAGGGGCCAGGCCCTGAGGTCAGTTAGGTCAGTGTACCAATCTGGTGTGCAAAGGAAACAGCCCTTTCAGAGGCAGACCAGAAGACTGACAAAACAAGCCCAGACTCGTCGTCAAGGCAAGAGAAAAGCCACGGGTGCTTGACTATGCATTTCCCGGACTCGCCAATGATGCCCAGACTGTGATTCAGGATGCCCCCTTTTGGGGCTCGGTCCATTTGGGGAGGATACCAAGGACATCGTCACGGGCCTACAGGACAGGGGGCAGTTCCTGAGGTCCGTTAGGTCAATGTACCGATCAGGTGTACAAAGGAAACGGCCGTTTCGAAGGCAGACCAGAAGGCCAACAAAACAAGCCCAGACTCGTCAAGGCAAGTGAAAAGTCATGGGTGCTTCCTTTTCTTCCCCTCTGGCCTCAAAGTCCTAGAGACTATCAGGGGGTCCTCCCCCGGCCCATCCTGCCACCTCTTGACTCCCAACCCCCTCCTCAGCCCCAGAGCGAGGAGCTGGTGGTGCGGGAGGTTTGCCCTCCATGTGCAGGAATGGAGAGGCATAATCTCTGATGCATGGGTCCTGCAACTCATTTCACAGGGGCACACTCTGGAGATCTTATCTGTGTCAGTCTTCACCATTCATCACTTTTGGGTGCTGGCCGGAGGTCATGACCCCGCGGGAGCTTTTTGTTTTGGATGGCCGGAGTTGGCGTACCATTGGCGCCGCCCTCGAGGCCGATGCACTCTGTGGCACTCTCAGGTTGGCCGTTAGGTGTTGTCAACTCCGCCCTCCCGCCTCTTCTTTGTCTCCCACTATCGAGGTCACCTCATGGAAGCTCTGCTGTGTGAGAGGCCTATTGTATTTCATGAAGCCTTCGGTTCCGTGACGAGTCCGTCGACTCCATTCTCGAATTCTCCTGATGGTTCAGTTTCGCTCCACTCGACGTTGCCTGAGGTTAAAGAAAGACTGTTCCCTTCTTTATTTTGTGATGTCGGGTCTTGTTTGGTGGTGTTTTTTCCGTAGGTCATGTCTTGGTTGGGGGGCAAGAAATCAGTGAAGATGGGACGGCCCCCCATGCGTCTGTGCCTGTGCGGCCGTAAGTATTCCATCACCGACCAACAAGACCGTTGCCTCGCATGTATTAGCCCGCTACACGACATGGGCTCATGTGACGCCTACTTCTCCATGGACTGTCGTGTCATCGAACAACGTGCGTGGAAAGTTGGACGAGCTCTGCCAACTTTGGGGGACAGGCGCGCACTCATCGGGCCAAGCCACATTCTCTCGGGTCCCCTTCCGGTTCTGTACGGACCGAGGAGGAGGGGGTTTCTGCTTCTTGTAGCCTAGCCATGGCAGAAGCTCCTTCCGCAGTGCAGGAGGCCCAATCTGTCCCCCCGGGGGATGGGCGGGAGGCACCGCCTTGGCAATCGCCCCTTCGGGGGTGAAGGCTCCCTCGGTGTCATACCCTCGGTTCGTAAGGCCTGGGTCGGCGCCGTATGTGGTGCCGTGGGCCCTGCTGGCGCCGTCGACGCCGGTCTGTCACTCTACACCGTTGCTGCCGTTGGCTCCGTTCGCAGCGCTGATGGTGCTCACGGTGCTGTGGGAGGCTCTATGGCACCATCCTTGACGGTCTCTCATCCCGGCGCCGTTCACAGCGCCGTGGTTGAGCACGGAGCCATGTCCAGCTCTGGAGCCACTTGTGGCTCCAAGCAAGGACATGGCGCTGTGGGGGTTTCAGATCGCGGCGCCATGGGTCGGGATGACACCATGGGGGTTTCCAGCCTCGGCGCCGATAGTGCAGTCATAGCCGTCGGTGCAGTCTCTGGCCTTAGCGCTGCTTGTGGCGCTATGGGTCAGGACGGCACCGTGACAGGCTCCAGCTCAGAGGCTGCTGCCATTGTTGGAGCTGTGTCTTCTTCCCACACCATTCGCAGTGCGGCTGGGGACGTTGGCGCCGATGCTGGTGCAGTCTCTGGATCTGGTGCCCATTTCAGTCGGGATGGTAGCAGGCGTCCACGCACTGTTTGGCACAGAACTTCGATCTCTGAGTCAGGTAGGCAGTATGACTCTTTGGAGTTGGCTGCTCACATGGACACCTTGGTAGTGTCCTCGACAGGCCGGAACCAGCCCCCCTCTGAGGAGCGGACAGTGGCTTCCGGGACCAGGGTCAGGGGTGCTGACCAGCAGACAGTGGTGCAGGTCACCATTGCTCTGCAGTATGGACTCTGAGGGTTTCCTGACCCTTCAGTGGTGGTACCCCCTCAAGTGGTGTGCCTGGATCGCCCAGCTTTGGAGCCGATCGGAGCACTCACAGGAGGGGAAGGTGCTGCTCCCTGGATAGCCCCTTCGGGGACTGACCAAGGTTACCAGCTGCTTTGGCTGGCTCTCTCTCTCGACGAGGAGGAGGGCACTTTCAGATTCTGAGGGGTCGAGGAGTATGGACTCCATGCGGCGACCTTTTTCTGGAACCCACCCGGGTTCTGGGAGAAGAAGTAGCAAGGACCCTCGCCCTTCCCTTTCGGTTTCCTCAAGAGGGCCCCGTTCTTTTGAGGTAGGGGACTGTCCTTCTGGACTTTCACGGCCCCGGTCACCTCACGGGGGATTCTTCAGGGCACAGCCTAGGCAGTTCCATTATGGTTGACCAGCTGTCGGCTGTGGAGTTTTCCGGAGCAGCCTCTTCTCTTGTGGCTCCAGATGTGCTCCCTTGCCCAGGCGGTGGACAGCCGATTCATATTGTTGGCTCTGCCCTCTCTCCTCTGCCACATTCCCCTGCTGTCCCAGGTATCCTTGGTCCTAGCGGTCCTCTCTCCTGGGAGTAGTTCAGAGCTGTGGCTGCTCAATGTCCCTCTTATGTTAGGGCCATGGACAGACAGGTTTTCCAACGTCCCCCTGAGCAGCCAACCTCTGAGGTCCTTAGACTCCTCATCCTCCTCTTCAAGAGGTGAGGAACCGTCTGTCCACATCTTCCCAGCTGCTGATCACGCTGAGTATCAGCATTTTCTTGTGAGGATTTTGGAGGACCTGCATGTCACCCCTCCCACTCAGCACAATCCAGAGCATTCAGCGCACGCTGTTTTTTTTATTTTTTTTTATTTTTTATTTGTGGCGCTGGCACACCACTTTATCCGCCTACACTACCCCCTCGGTCCACTCCTGATCACTGATCAACCCCCTGAAACACCAACTCGAAGTCTGCCCCTAGAGTGCTCTGTTGTTCTCCCCTGTACTACGTTGATTTCCAGCAATCCCCCCTGGGTGGGGTGAAGATGGACCTTCCTCAACCTTACTTGGAGGAGAACTGGCACAGCGAGGTCTGCCCATACATCAGTGGATCCTGGGAGGAACTGATCGGTCTTCATCTAGGACTGAGAGGGCCTTCTCCAAGATTTTCCTGTTTTCCCCCACCCAACCCCCAGAGGCGCTGGCATGAGGGCTGACGTCCAGAGAGTGACGTGCTGACGCATGTCTGCCTCCCAAGCGCCCAACAGCGTCTCCCCTCCCCGACTCCACTGTATGGAGCCACCAGAGCCCTTTGAGAGCCCCTGCTTCCACCGGCTTTCTTCGGGACGTCAGGTACCCCCTGGTATCCCTCCCCGAGGAAGGAGAGCATCCACTGGGACACTTAATCCTCCCTCTTCCCGCCGACCCGGGTCGCCAGCGCAGCGTGAGGTGTGGCATCCAGTGCCTCAACCCTCAGCGCCACCGGGCTGGTGGCGCATGCCTTTTGTGGCGATTTCAGTGCGGACACTCTTGTAGTGCTCCCCCGGCCTGCTCCCTTTAGGGAGACGTCGATGCGCTTCTGGCAAAGACCCTTTTCCGGAGTCCCAGCCCCTAGGGATCTCTGCCAGAGGTATTGTACTCTCCCTCCAGAGTCTACAGGTAACCTGCCTCATCCTAGCTCAGGATTGACGCAATTGGATACTCCTGACGGGCTTCATGCCTTGCACCGTGACCAGCCCCCAGATCAAGATTCCTTGTGTTTTGACTTCTTGGGTAGGAGGACCTTTTTCTCGGCACAGTTGCTTCTCTCAGTATTTGCTCATCAGTCCCATTATGCTACCTATGATAGGTTCCTGTGGTCCAGTCTAGGTCAGCTCCTAGCCTCGATGCCTGACATGGAGGAAACCAGACAAGCCATTGCACTCTCTGCACGTGGCCTGGAGCTAGCAAGGCACCAAGCAAGGGCATCATATGATGCCAGTGAGGTAACTACAAGGGTCGTAGGGACAGCGATCTGCACTAGGTGGATGGTATGGCTGCATCTCTCTCAGTTGTCACCCTTGACCTGGCGTAGTGTGATTAACTCCGCTCACCAGAGAACCTGTCTTTTCTTCCGTAGGGTGAGACTGCGTCTGTCAGGGCAACTTCCTACCCCCTCCAGGGGGTCCCCGTGTCACTCTGCCCACTCTCGGGCCTCTCCAGACCTGTGAAGGTTCTCCCTCTTAGTGTGTGTCACACTGAGAGCTAAGGGACTCAGTCCCTTAGGGTTGAAGCCCCCTTCAGTGGGGCTCGGCACTCACCCAAAGGTGATGATGGTGAAGATTGACACAGATAAGATATGAAAATTGTAGGAGCGTGGCTGTTGTTCATCCATACTGTTTGGCATGTCCCCTTCCACTTTAAATCTTGCCAGAAGTCTCCAGGCTGGCTCCTCCCACCCACCCGGGTGGTATATACCTCAGCTTCGCCCCATAACGGCAGATCTTTCTTTCCACTGGAAGATACAGGTTCTCTTGTGCTCTCAGCATTTCGTAGGCCCTGGCTTTCAAATTGTCTGTATTACCGAAAATCAAACTCATTTGAGTTAGCGATCGCGCTTTCATCGCATCAACTATGGAGGAAAAATCTTCCCCAGGATTTCGCCGGTGCCCCGTTTCCAGAAGATGTCACGTACGAATCCCCACCTCACGTGCGTTTACTGCCTAGGTGTCTGACATGACACCTCGTCGTGCGGTTTTTGCTTGGTCTTCCATGCCAACATCCTGGACGACCGCAAGGCATGCTTGAAGCTGGGGAGACCAGGAAAAAGAAACCCACCATTGAAATCGAAGAAGGCTAGGTGAGCGGTGTCCGCGGCCCTGGGCTCCGCCGAACAGCTGGAACAGATGAAGGCATTCGAGGAGGAAGCAGCTCACGCTTTGGCCAATTGAAGCTTCTTCGTCCTGCTGAACCTAGGCTCTACCTTTACGGGCTCTTTCAGGGAGATGTGCCAGTCTCTTCCCCACTCGGGGTGAGACGCCCTCGGGCTCTCTCTCCTCCTGCTCTCGGAAGAGGGAGAAGGACCCGGTGTCTTCGTCTCGATTGAGGCGCTCTTGGGACTGGGAGATTTCAGAGTCCCAAGAGCACGTGGTCTCTACTTCATTCGAGATCACATCCTCGGCTGCTGGCTTTTCGGACCTTCCATCTGGCCAAGGGACCGAGGAAGTGTCCGACGTTGAAATTATCCTCAACCCCATCGATTCCTTGTTGCTGGCTATGCCCGACGACTGATAGGAACGGACTGTGGTCCTGGTCTTTCCAGATGAGGAGACCCAGCCTGCTGGTGTCCCCATCAAAGACCCTGTCCCGGACCTTCGGGCCTCACTGATCCTGGTGTCTCCCAGTTGACCGAGTCTGCCTCCCCGATCTCGGTCCTGGTCCAGGCCCCCCTTGGATGATCGACCGAGGAAGAGCCATAAGCGCTTAAAAAAGAGGCGATGCCACAGGTCCTCATCCTCCTCAGATGAGGAGAGGCTCCAGCGGAAACTCCATCGGTGCTATGAAGACCTTATGTGGCAGCAGCTGATCTTGACCGTGCAGAAGCCGGCTCCGCTGCCTACCCCGGCCATCACTTGGCTGTCGCCTCCTAGGCCTAAGCCGACCCCTCCAGAACCGAAGCCGTCAGTTCCTCCACATGTGGGGTCAGGCAGTCTCCCAGTTAGGCCTATTCCGGTCTCTTCACCGATTCTGGTGGAACCACCGACTAAACAGCCTGATGGAGTGGCACCCTCAAGAGAGGGCCGACAGGGCACCGTGCTTCCCCGTCGTCTGTTAAGTCACCCCAGACTGCCCTCGGCAGATTGAGGGTGACTTAGGCGGTAGACTGCTGTATCATGACTCTTCGGACTTGGACGTCACCGGTTTGCATTCACATCCCAGGGATGATGAGTCGTCGGTTGGCGCAGGGATGGAGGAAGGCCCTTCCTCTTTCCAGGGCATTCTCCGCCTCATCTCAGATTCTACTGGAATGCCCCTGGAGCCTATCCAGAAAAAGGCGGAGTACCCTCTCACCGACATTCTTAAGAGAAGAGATACCCCAACGGAGGCCTTTCCAGTGGCCGAGGCCATTGTTGGCCTGGCCCTTGAACTTTGGCAGCATCCTGCCTCCTGCCCAGCTCCATCTGTCCGCATGGCCCCAAGTACGCGGTGCCCATGGGGTCTCTTGCGGGGTTCAAGGAGCACCCTTCGGTCGAGAGCCTGGTGACCGCCTCTGTGTTCAGGCGTACTGGTAGTTTGGCCGACACTGACCGACCCCTGGACGAGGAGTCCAAGAATATGGACCACACTGCCCGTAAGGTCTACGCTGCCTCTTCTCTGGGCCTTCGTCAGGCCAGCTCGGCTGTTATTATGGCACAATTCTCTCATGCCCTTCTTGGGTCATTAGACAAGGTCCTCCCTCATCTCCCACCGGACATGCAGACCACAGTCAAGCAGATACGTGACCAGGACTGTGCTGCTGCTAAACAGCAGCTCCAGATGGCCTTGGATATCTGAGATTCTTGTGCCCGCTCGCTGGCAGCCGCAGTGGTCTCTCACCGCAGGGCTTGGCTGAGGCTTTCCTCTTTCCCGGCAGATACTCTGCATAAGCTTGCTGACGTACCCTTCCTGGGTACCGACTTGCTCGGTCTAGGAGTGGCCAGTCACCTTCAGCGTATAGAGCAGTTCAGTGCTACCTTGAATGCTACTTCTGCCAAGGCTTCTTCAGGCAAGAACCAGCAGAAGAGAAAGAAGCTATTTTGGCGCTCTTCCCCTGCAGTCCGGCAGCCCTCCTATCAAGGAGGACAGCAACATCAACAGCAGCAGCAGGATCAAGCTTGGTGCCCTCAGCCCAAGCAAGGTCCTCAGCAGCCCTGTAAAGGAGGCCGAGGCTCAGGTCGTGGAGCCTCCTCCTCCTCTTCTAAACCTGCTCAGTGACTGGTTGGGGGTGGCCACCCCTATACCCATCACGCCAGCTCTGGGTCCTCCCGTGGGGGGTTGGCTCCGCCACTTCCTTTCCGCCTGGTTCGCTGTCGCTTCAGACATGTGGGTTCTTGAAGTGGTCAGTCAGGGACTGCCTTTAGAATTCGAGCAGTATCCTCCCAACTGAGCCCGCACCCCTCGGGAGGAACGGATTTTCGCGTGCACCCAGTCGGCTCCTCAAGATGACGTAGCCCAGCTCCTCCGCAAGGAGGCAGTAGCTCCAGTGCCGGATCCTCCTAGAGACCCAGGCTTTGTTTCCATGTACTTCCTGGTGCCCAAGCAGATGGGTTGGCGCCCCATCCTAGATCTCCATGACTTGAATCAATATCTCAGATCCCGCACCTTTCGGATGGTCACTCTGAACCAGATCATACCATCCCTGGAGTGAAACATGTGGTTTTGTTCACTGGATCTACAGGACGCGTTCTTTCACGTCCCAATCTGTCCGTCCCATTAGCGATTCCTCCACTTCAGGGTCAAGGGGACACTGTACAAGGTCCGAGCCATGCCGTTCGGCCTGCCATCAGCCCCACAGGTCTTCACCAAATGCATTGCAGTGGTGGCGTCCCACCTTCAGCGTCGAGGAGTCAGAATCTACCCTTATCTCGACAATTGGCTCTTGGCAGGTTCCACCCAACAGGAGGTGGAGAGGTCCAGGGATCTGGTCCTCAAAACCTAATCCCAACTTGGCCTCCTAATCAGCGAGGCCAAGTCTGAACTCGTGCCTTCTCAGGTGATGGGCTTCATCAGGGCAGAGCTCGACTTCCGGCAGACAGGGCTGGAAGTTTTCTCCTCCTTTGCCCGATCATTTCTGGTTGGGCATTTCGCCCTGCCCGGGACTTTCTGCACTTTCTGGGGTATATGGCAGCGTGCACCTCGGTGGTCCGTTGGGCCCGGTGGCACATGTGCCCCCTTCAGTGGTAGCTGGCTGCCCAGTGGACTCAGCGATATGGTTATTTCGACCAGCTGATCACTGTAACCAAGAAGATGTGGGACGCTTTCCAATGGTGGGCCACCCCAGACTGGTTGCAGGAAGGGATCCCGTTTGTCCGCCCCAAGCAGACGGTCATCCTTACGACCGATGCCTCTCTCATGGGCTGGGGAGCTCACATGGGGGACAACAAGGCACACAGGTTCTGGACCCCCAAGGAGTCCTGATGCCACAGCAACCTGTTGGAGCTCAGAGCAGTCAGACTGGCGGAGGCGGATCTCCTAGCCATTCATGTGGCAGGAACCTCGAACCAGCTAGTGGATGCTCTCAGCCTCTTAGGCCACACATCCCACAAGTGGTCTCTTCATCCAGAGGTAGCTTACAGTCTGTTCTCCCACTGGGGCAAACTGATGGTGGATCTGTTTACCACCAGGGAAAACACCAAGCTGAGGCTGTTTCATGCCTGCCTGCCCCCCTCCCCCCAAGCAGGGCTTACTGCAGGGGGATGCCTTCTCGAGGCCATGGACCCCAGGCCTCCTCTACGCCTTCCCTCCATTTCCCTTGATTCACAAGGTGCTCCTAAAGGTGAGGAGGGACAAGGCAAAGGTGATCCTGGTAGCCGCAGACTGGCCGCACCATTTCTGGTATCCAGATCTCCTCAGGCTCAGCTGCAGGCACCCGGAGCGGCTTCCAGCACGCCTGGACCTGATATCATTCCACCAGGGGAAGGTATTCCATCCGGACCTTCAATCCCTGCACCTCACAGCCTGGTACCTGAGCGGCTAGAGTTCCAGGCTTTGGGTCTTTCCGAGGATGTCTACACCATTGTGGAGGCATCCAGAAAGGAATCAACCAGGAAATATTATGCCTTCAAATGAAAAGGTTTTCCATTTGGTGTCAGGGCAAGAGTGTGGACCCTTTGTCCTGTTCAGTGGCTAACATTCTTGACTGCCTTTGGTCTCTCTTCTAAGGGTTTCTCCAGTCATCGACCCTTAGGGTGCACCTGGCAGCCATCTCTGCTTATCGGTCGCGGGATGGTCAGCGAATGTTGGTGCAGGAGACAGTGGCCGGGAGCTTTTTCAAAGGCCTGGATCACACATCCCCTTCAGTGCGTGAACCTCCACCTCCATGGGATCTACTGCTGGTACTGGCAAAGCTCATGGACAAGCCATTCGAACCAGTGCACAAGTGTGAGTTGTCACACTTGTCATGGAAGACTGCCTTCCTGGTGGCTGTTACGTCTGCCAGAAGGACAGGGGAGCTCCAGGTGCTTTCAGTGGACTCCCGTTATCTGGTTTTCCACAGGGACAAGGTTGTCCTACACTCCCACCCGAAATTCCTCCCAAAGGTAGTGTCAGAGTTTCACCTTAACCAGGTGTTAACTGTGGCAGTGTACTACTCTAATTACACCACATAGGCCGAATACAGGCTCCATACTTTGGACCTGAGACATGCTCTGTCCTACTACAAGGAAAAAACGGTGGAAATTTGGGGAGAGGTTCGCCAGATGTTTGTCACCTACGCTGAAGCCGCTTCTGGCAGACCTGCAGCAAAATGGACTACTGCAAAGTGGATCACATCATGCATAGGTCTGTGCTACGAATTGGCGGGCAAGGAGCCTCCCCAAGGGATGAGAGCTCATTCTACCCACCATACTGCTGCATCAGTGGCGGCTTCCAGGGACATCCCTATCCAGGAGATCTGCCGGGCTGCTACCTGGAAGTCAGAAAACACCTTCATAATCCACTACCACATCGACCTTGAGTCATGCCAGGATGCTAGTTTTGGGGCCTAAGTTCTCCAGTACTCCTGAGTAGGGAGTGTGTGCCTTGCCTCCCTCCCTCCTCCCAGAGAACTACTAGGAGTCTGCCAAAGAGTGTGGATGAACAACATATCCACGCTTCTAGAAAAACAGGTTACTCACCTGTAACAGTATTTCTAGAAGTGGTATTTGTTGTTCATCCACACAGATCCACCCGACCTCCCCAGCTGCAGACGCACACAATCTGGCTTCCAGCGGGCTAAGATCTGGTGTCATGGGGCAGAGCCGAGGTATATACCAGCCAGGTGGGTGGGAGGAGCCAGCTCGAAGACTTCCAGTGAGATTTAAAATGGAAGGGGACATGCCGAAGAGTGTGGATGAACAACATATACCATTCCTAGAACTACTGTTACAGGTGAGTAAACTGTTTTTACTGCCCTCCCCTTTGGTCTTTCCTTGGCACCCAGGGTTTTTACCAAGTGCCTAGCAGTAGTGGCAGCAGCCTTCCATCATCAGGGCATTGCTGTTTTCCCCTGCCTGGACGACTGGCTAATTTCGGCCCCGTCCAGGGAGAGACTCTTGGAGGCTCTGTTGCGCACTCTGACCTGTTTTTTTGTTTCGGGATTACAGTCAGTGTCCCCAAATCCACGCTTACACCTTCTCAGAGACATCAGTTCACAGGAGCAGTGTTGGACATGGTCCAGTGCAAGGCCTTTCTCCCTCCGGAGAGGGTGGAGGCCATTTGAGAACAGGTGACTTTGGTAGCCTCCTCCAATTTCCTTCCATCCAGGATGGTGCTCTGGCTCTTGGGTTTGATGGCGGCCTCCATTTCCACGGTTCCCTTCACCAGGTTACACATGGGAATCTCTCAGTGGACCTTGCACGTACAGTGGGATCAGTTCAGAGACCGTCTGGACCATCCGGTCATGATTTCCACTGCAGGCTAGGGATCTGCAGTGGTGGAGGAATCACTCGAACTTGTCCCAGGGCCTTTCCTTCCAGAGGCTTGCTCCCCTGTGGTACTCTCACTATGGATGCTTCCCGTCAGGGTTGGGGAGCTCATATGGGGAACCACCAGACTCTTGGATTATGATCCCAGCTTGAGATGTCTCTGCACATCAATATCCTGGAGATGAGAGCAGTTCTTTATACCCTTCAGGCCTCTCAGTCCATCTTCCCTAGTGGATCATTGCTTATCCAGACCGACAGCATGCCGGAGTCTGGTACATTGACAGACAGTGAGGCACTCGGTCATACCCCCTTTGCAGGGAGGTGATGAGAGTGTGGAACTGGGCAGTCCAACATGGTCTGTCACTCACAGCCATTCACGTTCCTGGCATTTGAAATGTCCTGGCAGACAGCCTCAGCATAACGTCCACCCTCGCCCACAAGTGGGAATTAAATCAGGAAGTGGCCGACTCTCTCTCTTTCAGCATTGGGGTGACCAGAACTAGACCTGTTCGCCTCCCCATCCAACGCAAAACTTCAGTTTTTGCTCGCTCATTCCAGGGCATGGTGTTTTCTGGCACGACCCATTGTCGCTCTCTTGGACAGGGAAATTCTTATTTCCATTCTGCAGAGGGAGCTCAGATTATTCTAATCGCTCCTCTCTGGCCAAGGTAGATTTGGTTCCCGCTCTTGCAGCAGTTCACAGTGGAACCCCCAGTTCCACTTCCTCTCCAGTACAGCCTTCTTGCTCAGAATCGGGGCAAGCTTGTACACACGGGACTCGGGACCCTGTATCTTCATGCATGGCTCCTTCAGACATAATTAAGTCCCATTTTGGGGTCTCAAACAGAGTAGCCCAGGTCCTTGTGGAGGCTAGCAAACACTCCACTAGATCCACGCGTTTTTTTATTTGGGCCACTTCCAAGAGTTGGGACCCCTTTACTGGCTCAGCCCCTCACATTATGGAGCATCTCCTCCATCTTTTAGATTCCGGGCTATCTTACTCTTCCCTTAAGGTCCACCTCTTGGCTATTCCTGCCTATCATATGCTAGTGGATGGTAAACCCGTGGCGTAGCTGGAGATCCCCAAAACCTTTCTTAAAGGGATTCTTCACCTGAAACCCCCCCCATCCGTAACCCCACTCCATCTTGGGATTTAAATTTTGTATTGGAGAAGCTCCTGCTTCCCACTTTTGAACCAGCGATGAGCTGTGAGTTGTGCTGCCTTTCCTGGAAGGTGCTGTTTTTAGTTGCTACTACTTCAGCTCGTAGAATTTCCGAGCTTCAGGCCCTGGTGTTTGGGGAGCCATACTTGATTTTTCACAAGGATCGGGCGATCCTAAGGACAAATCCTAAGTTTCTTCCCAAGGTGGTTTCCGAGTTCACACTCAGTCAGATGGTGCAACTCCCAGTTTACTACCCCGTTCCTTTGAACAAAAGTGAGGCACTTCTGCACACGCTTGATGTGCATAGAATTCTGAAGTGTTAAATACATCAGACTAAGGATTCCTGTAAAGCCAATCAGCTCTTCGTCTCCTTTGCCCCCAAGTCTACGGGATTATCAGTTTCCAAACAGTGCCTTTCTAAGTGGCTCGCTAATTGCATTTGCTTCTGTTATCAGAAGCACAACAAACCTCTGCCGGGAGAAATCAGAGGTCACTCTTACCAGAGGTGTGGCTGTATCTACTGCCTTTCTATGGAGTGTTTCTGCAGCGGAGATATGTGTCACCACCTGAAGTTCAGTCCATACCTTCACCAAGCGTTACAGTCTGGACATTGCCTCTAGATGTAGGGCTAGGTTTGGCCTAGCCGTTCTGCAGGGCCTGTTGTCCTAGGCCGGTCCTATACTAATCCTTTGTTGGCTCCTCCTCCTCCCTTGTCTCTCTCGGTCTCTCTTTCTTAGGGACTGCTTGGGATTCAGTTCTACATGTAATGACCTACTGCAGGAACCCTGTCGAAGTAAGATAGTACAGTTACATAGGAACTTACTATAACAGTAGATCTTTGGGAGAGGTTCCTGCAGTAGGTCATATTTTTCCCTCTCTCCTTTCCCCAGTTTTCTTTTTGGGCTCCAAAAACTGTTTCCTTCTCCTGTCATTCCTTTTAGGATCTCTGGCAGGAGAACTGGAAGGCGGACGCGGAGACTGCCCATTATATAGGGTCATGCTGACGTCAGTCACGTGATGGTGGGTGGGCAGTGCCCCACCAGGCATTGCTGGAAAAGTTTGCCCTGCGGTTCTGACGCCAGGTGGCGCAGTCCTACATGTAATAATCTACTACAGGAACCTCTCTTGAATATCTACTGTTATGGTAAGTTGTTACGTAACTGTACTTTTTAGTTGCTTTTTACTTCAGTCTGTGGTTCCTCAGCAGTTGCGCATAGCTGTCGAGGACCCGGTAGGTGGTTCATTCTTTTATTAATAATCTGACTTAAATTCAGAACCTGTTTGGCTATTTATTGAATTTTGTTCGTTTCTGATCAGATGCGGTTCTTTCCCCGTTTGGGAACCTACCATTTCTTCAGTTTTAAGTCTGACTGGATCTGGTCATTGTTAAATTTAATTCTTTAAATCCAGTTCAGAAACCGACTTTTCTAGGGACATGGATATGTTCTGTCCACACTTACTGGCAGGTTCCTTGCCGCTTTAAATCTTGCCGGAAGGTCTTTAAGCTGGCTCCTCCCATCCACCCGGGTGGTAAAACTCTCGGCTCCGCCCCATGATGCCAGATCTTCCTTACCGCTTGGAAGCTCAGGTTCCTCGCTGCGCTCTGCGTTTAGGCCTGGATCCCTACTTCTTCGATTAAGCAAAACTCATTCTTAAATTTACTAGACTTCAGTCTTTTTCTTCCTTGGCGGCTGCGATGGACAAATTGACTCCCGTTCGGCGGTACCCTTGTGGGCAGAAGATGTCTCGGACCGATCTGCACTCCACGTGCGTTTACTGCCTTGGGCTGGATCACGATCTGCAGGCCTGTGAGTTGTGCAAGCCCTTCTCGGTCAACGTTCTCGAAGACCATGCTGCCAGACTTGAACTTGGGCGCCCCAAGGGATGTATTCCTATGGTAAAGTCGAAGGAGGCCCGTTTGGCGGTGTCAGCAGCGGCGGGCTCGGCTGAGCAACTTGAGCAAATGATTGCCCTCGAGGAGGAGGCGCCCCAGGCTGCATCATCTTCTTCCTTGGTTGCGCCATTTATCCCGCTCTCCTTGGACTCCTCCTACTCGGCTTCATTTAAGGAGCTTTGTCAGTCCCTCTCTACCAAGGGAGAGGGGCCATCGGGACATTCCTTTCTGTCCAAGAAAAAGGACTCATAGGGTAAGTCCCACCATCGACGTTCGTGGGATCAGGAGAGGTCCCCTTCCTCGGATAGTCAACAGTCGACTTCGGTCGAGGTTGCAGCTAAGGCTGCTGGCTTCACTGTGTCCCCGTCAGGTCAGCCAGCCAAGACTCCCGTCGATGCAGTCGAGATTTTTCTCGACCCGTCGGACGGGCTGTCGACTGGAGAAGCCGACAACCCTTCTTCACCGGTTCCCCCGGTGGAAACCGAGGACTTGCCTGTGCCTCCTGTGCCGGAGTCCCCGGTTAAGGTTCCTGAGCCCGGGGAGGAACGGGTTTCCCCTGCTCCCTCCCAGTCCCACCCTTGGAAACACCGAGGGTCTCGGTCTCGGACCTCCTCTCTGTCCAGCCAATCCCACCGACATGTGCGGTCTCTGTCTCGGCACAGAGGGAAGTGGCAGCGCCGCTCATCCTCGTCATCGTCCTCCTCGGAAGATAGGCTCTGGTGCAAGTTGCGTCGGCGCTATGAGGATCTGATGTGGCAGCAACTCCTTCTGTCCGGGAGCAAGCAGACTCCGTCGCCTTCCCCAACCATTAAGTGGCTGTCACCTGAATGGCCGAAACAACCCCTCATGGTCATCGAGGAGCCGAAACCGGCACCGGTTGTTCGGCCAAAACCAGCTGCACCACCCATTATGGTGGAACCCCCACCTCCACAACCAAAATCCGGGGCTCCGACCAAGGATTCTCGGTCGGGTCATGGGTTTCCCCATCGGTTGTCCATCACCCTCACTCCCGATCGTCCTCGGCAGGTGGAGGGTGGCCCAGGCCCTCGGCAGCTGTTTGCAGACTCCTCGGAGTCTGATGATGACTCTTCCCTGTTCTCCAGGTCTCTCGACCTGGAGTCCTCTGAGGGACAGTCAGTGGACGAGAGCCCATCTTCGGCTCATCTCAGAATCTACTGGGATGAAGCTCGAACCCGTGTCAAAACGGGCCAAGTATCCCCTCACAGAGATACTGGACTGAGGGGATTCTCCTACGGAGGCCTTTCCTGTGGCCAAAGCCATTGTTGGTCTGGCCCTGGAGCTATGGCAGTGGCCGGCTTCTTGTCCAGCTCCCTCGGCCAGGATGGACAGAAAGTATGCCGTTCCCACCGGCTCACTCTCCGGATTCTCTGAGCACTCCTCTGCAGAGGGGTTGGTGACAGACAGTGTCTTCCGGCGCTCTGGAAACGCTCGGGATGTGGACAAGCCACCCGATAAAGAGTCCAAGAAACTGGACTATTCCAGGCGTAAAGTTCACGCTGCGTCCTCCTTAGGCCTTCGTCAAGCCAGTTCGGCCGTACTGATGGCACACTTTTCCCACGCCCTTTTGGGCTCCCTGGATGAAATGATTCCTCATCTCCCGGCTGACCTCCAGGTTACGGTCAAGCAGGTGCGGGATCAGGGAAGGGCGGTGGCAAAGCAACAGCTCCAAACTGCTCTTGACATAGGAGACTCTTGTGCCCAGTCAGTAGCAGCAGCAGTGGCCATGCGCCGCAGAGCTTGGCCGCAGATCACTACCTTCACAGCGGATACCCAGCACAAGCTAGCAGACGTTCTCTTCCTGGGTACCGACTTATTCGGTCCCAGGGTGGAGGGTCATTTGCAGAGGATCGAGAAGTCCATTGCCATCTTGAACTTGGTCACGTCTGCCCAGAAGGACAAAGGCCGTCAACAGCAGCGTAAGCCCTTTCGGCCTTCTGCCCCTGTGGCACATCCGGCCCAGCATCACCAGCATCAGGGCCAGCAGGCTCGCACTTGGCACCCCAAAGCCAAGCCTGCAGCTTCCTCCAGCAGGAAACTGGGAGGGAAAGGCCCAGGAGGTCCCTCAGCTGGTCCTTCCTCCAAGCCTGCCCAGTGACGGGTTGAGGGTGTCGCCCCCAGCCTCGTCACTCCCCTGGGATTCTCCCTTGGGGAAGCGGCTCCATTTCCTTTCCACCTGGTCCGCTATCACGCAGACCGCTGGGTGTTGGAAGTGGTAGGGAAGGGTCTGCCTCTGGAATTCGAGCAGGCCCCACCCTATTGGGCCGTTGCCCCGCATGGAGCTATGGGGTCCAAAGCCTCTCTGTCGGCTCGTCGAGCCGACATTGCTCTGCTCCTCCAGAAGAAGGTGATCAGGGAGGTGGCGGATCCTCCACCAGACCCAGCGTTTGTGTCCAGGTATTTCCTGGTCCCGAAACGGACGGGGGAGGCCGGCGCCCCATTTTAGACCTACACGACCTGAACAAGTTCCTAAGGTCTCGAACCTTCAGGATGGTCACTCTGGCACAGATCATTCCATCCTTGGAACGAGGCATGTGGTTCTGTTCTCTGGACCTCCAGGACACGTTCTTTTACATCTCAATCCGTCCATCCCACCAGCGATTCCTCCGCTTTAGGGCGGAGGGGTCCCTTTACGAGTTCCGGGCCATGCCCTGTGGCCTTTCTCCAGCTCCCAGGGTCTTCACCAAATGCATGGCAGTGGTGACAGCATTCCTGTGGCGCCGAGGGGTCTGGGTGTACCCTTACCTGGACGACTAGCTGATTGCAGCCCCCTCCAGGTTGGAGGTGGAGAGGTCCAGGGATCTGGCCCTCCAGTTCTGTTCTCAGATTGGCCTCCTCATCAAAGAGGCCAAATCAGAACTCTTGCCAATGCAGGTGATTCAGTTCATCGGGGCAGAGCTCGACTCCCTTCGAGCCAGAGTACGGCTCCCGGCGGACAGGGACGAGGTTCTTTCTTCCTTTGCCCAGTCATTTCTGGTTGGGCATTTGCGCCCTGCCTAGGACATCCTGGGCCTCATGGTGGCCTGCACCAGCGTGGTCCATTGGGCCCACTGGCACATGCTTCCCCTTCAATGGGGACTGGTCCGCCAATGGTCACAGCACTCCGGTCTGCTGGACCAGCCAGTGGTGGTGACCCAGGAGATGTGAAACGCTCTCCAGTGGTGGATCGTTCCATCTCACTTGCAAGAGGGCATCCCGTTTGTCTGCCCTGAGCCGACGGTCATTCTAACGACCAACGTCTCTCTGGGTTGGGGTGCCCATCTGGGGGAGCAGAGTGCATGGCCTCTGGTCCCCTCAGGAGTCTCGATGCCACATCAGCCTGCTGGAGCTTCGAGCAGTCCGACTAGCCCTCACCGCCTTTGCTCCGTTTGTGTGGGGTGAAGTGATCCAAGTCCAGACGAACAATACCTCAACCATGTACTACCTAAACCGCCAGGGCGGGACGCGCTCCTTGCCCCTGTGCAAGGAAGCTCTCCGCACTTGGTCCCTCGTGAGCAGACTGAAGGCGGATCTCCTAGCCATCCATGTGGCGGGAGCCTCCAACACTCTGGCCGATGCCCTAAGCCGGATAGGCGCTGCATCTCACAAGTGGTCTATCCTGCCGGAGGTAGTACACAATCTGTTCTCCCACTGGGGCACACCTCAGGTGGACCTGTTTGCCTCCAGGGAGAATGCAAAGCTGAGGCTGTTTCATGCCCGCCCCCTCAGTAGGGCTCGCTGCAGGGGATGCTTTCTCGAGGCCGTGGACCCCGGGCCTCTTCTACGCCTTTTCCCCCATTTCCCTTGATCCACAAGGTACTTCTCAAGGCGAGGAGGGACAAGGCGCAGGTGATTCTGGTAGCCCCAGACTGGCCTCGCCAGTTCTGGTATCCAGATCTCCTCAGCCTCAGCTCCAGGCTCCCGAGGCGGCTTCCAGCCCTCCTGGAGCTGATCTCAGTCAACCAGGGCAAGGTACTCCACCCGGACTTTCAATCCCTACACCTGACCGCATGGTTCCTGAGCGGCTAGAGTTCCAGGCCTTGGGTCTTTCTGACGAGGTCCTCAGCGTTGTTGAGGCATCCTGTAAGGAGTCGACCAGAAAATGCTATGCCTTCAAATGGAAGAGTTCTCCATTTGGTGTCAGGATAAGGGGTTGGACCCTTCCTCCAGTTCCTTGGCCAGCATTCTGGACTACCTGTGGTCCCTTTCTCAGCTACGGCTTCGGTCGACGACCCTTAAGATGCACCTGGCAGCCATCTCTGCTTACAGGGCGCGGGCCGGAAAGCAGTCGGTGACACAGGAGAAGGTGGTTGGGCGATGTTTCAAAGGCCTTGATCACATATCCCCTCCGATGCGAGAACCTCCACCTCCATGGGATCCACTGCTGGTATTGGCTAAACTCATGGGCAAGCCATTTGAACCGATGCACAGGTGTGACAGCTCTCACCTGTCATGGAAGACCGCCTTCTTGGTGGCTGTCACGTCAGCCAGAAGGATGGGAGAGCTCCAGGCGCTTTCCATAGAGTCTCCTTATCTAGTCTTCCACAGGGGCAAGGTTGTCCTGCACCCCCACCATTCCTTCCGAAGGTGGTGTCGAAGTTCCACCTTAACCAGATGTTGACTCTGCCAGTGTTCTACCCCAATCACACCTCGGAGGCCGAATATAGGCTCCATACGTTGGACCCTGGAAGAGCGCTCTCTTATTATAAGGAGTGGATGGCTGAAGTTCGGGGAGAGGTTCGCCAGCTGTTTGTCACCTACACTGAAGCCGCACCTGGCAGACCTGCAGCCAAGCGGACTATAGGCAGGTGGCTTACCTCCTGCATAGATCTTTGCTACAGGTTGGCGGGCATGGAGCCTCCCAAAGGGATAAGAGCTCATTCTACCCGCCATACCGCTACTTCGGTGGCTGCTTCCAGGGACGTCCCTATCCAGGAAATGTCAAGGGCTGCTACCTGGAAGTCAGCACACACCTTCATTACCCACTACCACATCGACCTTGAGTCACGACGGGATGCTGGTTTTGGGACCTCGGTTCTCCAGTCCTTATTTCCCAAGTAGGGGGTGTGCGCCTTGCCTCCCTCCTCCCGGAGAACTGCAAGGAGTCTGCCAGTAAGTGTGGATAGAACAGCTTATCCATGTCCCTAGAAATACAGGTTACTCACCTGTAAAAGGAGTTCTAGAAATGGTATATGTTGTTCATCCACACTACCCACTCGACCTCCCCGGCTTCGACGCACAACCTGGCTTCCTGCAGGCTAGATCTGGCGTCATGGGGCGGAGCAGAGAGTTTTACCACCCGGGTGGGTGGGAGGAGCCTGCTTGAAGACCTTCCGGCAAGATTTAAAGCGGCAAGGAACCTGCAAGTAAGTGTGGATGAACAACATCTACCTGTTACAGGTGAGTAACCTGTATTTAAGTTCCTATAATTCAGTACAATAGTGTGGGCTGTTATGTTAGATGAGCCTGATAAATTAAAGCTCTGTCTCTATGCTGTCCCCATGCTCCCATGTTTTGTAATGTAGAGTGCAGGGTTGCTCTACAATTGTATGAATGGGGCAGATTTAAATTTTTATTTTCTATGTATTTTAGAGATTCACTAGGGTAAAATCAGAGCCACCACAAAACTAACAAAGCATAGAACATTTAAATTGCCGGGGAGGTAGTATAGTTGGAGATAGTGCACCTACACATTTGAGGGAAACCAAACAGGCCTCCCTAGAGCTAGCACAAACCAGCTAAAAACAACAGGGGGAAGGGGTGCTGGCAGAAAAAAAGATTGGGGACAGGAATATGCAAAATGGGAGAAACTGGGTATGGTAGTATCTGAGACAAGGAATGGGACGGGAAGGTGGGTATGAAAAATTCTGTGATAATGTGGAAGCAAGGGGGAATATGACTGATGGCCTTCTGACAGTGGAGGTATAAACCCAGTTGGACCTTGATGGAAGCCGCACAAAACATGGGCAACACAGTACTATGACTAAGGCTTCGTTCCAGATTATTCTGTGTTCAGGAGAGTGTACAGAGCAGGGAAGAAGGGGACGGGGTGGTGTTATACGTAAGGGAGGGCATCAGAGTCATTGTGATCAAGGCACTAGGGGAGGGCAGAGGTGCAGAAGCAGTGTGAGTGCAGGTAGTCGTGGGTAAGCGAGGAGCATCAGGATTCAAGTGATAAATGGTCAACCTTCTAACTACATAAATTAGTACCGCCTAGTCAGACTTGTGTATCATCTCTGTGAGGTGCATTGTGCCCCAAAGCTTAAAATGCCCCCCAAATGATGCTTTCTCATTATTCTGGTGTTGAGCATCCCTGCATTCCAATGGTAGATCTCTTTAGATCAATCTTCGAGAGTGAGCTCTTGCAGCAGGTGACACTGGTAGAACTGAAGACAGCAGGTGCCAGGACCCCACGGAAAACTTCTAGCTAGCAGTATACAGCAGGGGACTTCCCCCAACTTCGGCCTGCCCTTGACATCAGCGTCACCTCAGTTCTTTTCCCCCTGTCGACCCTCACACATCAACTCCACGGACGCCTTCTGCTGAGATCGGCCGCCATTTTGACCATGTTTTTAATGCTTTATGCTTTTGCCGAAAAATTCCATTCTCCATCGGTGTGTTGCTTTCCCCGACGTCGTCCATCAACTGGCACCATTCGAAGTGTGCTTCCGCAAACAGATACCGTGTAAGGACAGACACTCGGCCTGTCTTCTGTGCCTAGGCCCAGACCACGACACCAAGGCCTACCAGCACTGCCAGAAGTTTAATAGCATGACGAGAATTCGCCACCAAAAAGCCCTCCAGGCCTTCTTGCTCCAAGAACAACTTGCTGCCATGCAGAAGGATTTTTCATCTCAGGAGGGCCCCTCTCACAAAAAGTCATCGGGGAAGCATCACCACAAAGAAAAGAGAGAGCGAGAGAAAGACTGATCCTAATCAAAATCCAGGTCCTCTGACTCCTGGTCTGCCTCCCGGGGGAGCTCGGACTCTGCACTGCAGGCAGCGCGCGTTCCTACCTTGCTCGTGGTAGTGAGACCACCCACCTTGATACTGGTGTCCGAAGGCAAGGATTCGGGGTCTGGGGCCTCTGACCCCGCCCTGCAGCCATTGAAAGTCTGGCCATCTTCACATTTATTTAAAGATTCAAAAATAACCGTTGAGCACAGGCTCTTTTACAAAAGTTCCACGTCGAAATAAATTAAGCAGACACATTACAGCACAGGCAAAGGATAAGAAACAACAGACATTAAGATTACAACATTACAATATCGTTACAAATACTTGAATTGGTACAGCACCAGAGCTAAACCAGCATTGGATAACAATGGGGGGGGGGGGCAGAAGAATAAGAGTAAAGGGCAAGCGGAGGAGAGGAGCCTACCCCAGGGGGTGGGCAGGTGGATAGAGCAGTTTCAAATAGGAGGCTTATCGACAGCAAATGGAGGTGGGGCTGAACATGCTATGGGGGTGAAGGCCACAGGTTGGGTGTTGGGAGGAGGAATAGGGCAGGAGAGCCAAGAGTGGTGGAGCAGTGAGGAGGGGCGGGGAGTGATTGTGGCGGGATAAGCAGTCTCTTGAAGGAGTTTTGTCAGAAGCAAGGGGAGGGCTCAAAGTAAAATAGGGGTGGGGAGAGGTAGGTCAAGAGTTAAGTCAGTAGAAGGGAAGAGGACAGAATGAGCCATGGAGGGGGAGGGGCGAGGGAGCAAAAGGGGTGGGAGCCAGAGCTAGGGAAGAGGGGTAGAGTCTGGCAGCCCTGGGTCAGCTGAAGTGGCAGCATGTGGAACTAGGGTTTGGGCTTCAAGAGACTCGGGCTACGGGCCAGCAGTCAGGCGGCAACGCCAGCTTCTTCCCAGGCGACAGATCCTCTGCCACCGGACCGGTAAAAGTGTCGTCCAAGTTGGCCGCTCCCATTGGCACAGACTTCCTAGACAGATATGGGGACTCTGATCACTCTTCCGGGAGGTCCGCTTCCCAGTCCCCGAAAGGCCAAACGTTGGACTCACTGATGCCGGAGAAGCGGACATCGGAAAAGCAGTTGTCCGCCAAGGACCCACACCGACGCCAGGCCACCTCAGCACCTGTCACCTCAATTCCAGCATCACCGGCCTCGCCTCCGCCGCTGAAAGCACGGAGTGCAGACCGTCGTCAGGTACCCTGCCATCAGACTTAACACTATGGCTGCCGACCCGGGGCTACCGGCCAAGGCTCCGCCATCCCCAGACCAGACACTAGGCCTGTCGAACCATCCAACGCCGAACCAGGAACCAAGGCTACAGCTGTTGGAGGTCAAAGACCTTTTTTCCTCTTGGTGGAATACGATCAAGGGAGATCTCCTTCCACCAGAGCCCACCCACGTGTAGGAGCCTATCCCTAGGGTCATTCTCCACTGTGAACCTGCCCCCCGAGGACAGGGACCAGGTAGGCCATAAGAGCTGATCCCAGACAAGGAGCCGGAGCCGTTTCCACGCTATCAAATGGTATAAACACTGACATCAGCGTGCGAAGTCTCTGCTCTCTTCCTCCCAAGAGTCTGACCATTCCTCCTCATCGGACTCCCCTTTGTCAGGGGGACTCCCTTCATCTGACTCAAGGGATACTTCTAGGTCTCCACCAGATGACCCCTTTCTTATGGAGGTTATGCCTCACATACAGTCAAATATGGGCTGGGACACAGAGGACCTTGACCCAGAGAAGTGTCGTCTGTCCATATACTCATGCTAGAAGGACCCCAAACCAGTTGTGCCACCATTGATGGACACTTTCCAAGATGTGACAGATGCAGCATGGAAGCACCCTTCCACATCCTCAGCAATCCCCATAAAGTCAGCTCACCTCTGTAGGGCACCCAGAGAGGAGCCCTTCCTAGGTGAGCAACCGACAGCTGACTCAAAGGTCATCACTGCTGCCCTTGACAGGTCCCAGAGACCATAGCACCTGAGTACGCAGCCACCCGACAGGGAGTCCAAGCAGCTGGACAGTATGGGCAAAAAGATATATTCTTCGGCCACCTGCACCATTAGATCGCTCAGTTTTCTCACGCACATGGTGCAGTTCCAGAATGTCCTGTGGGAACAAAGGATGGACATAATTCATGACATTCCCAACTGCCCCAGAAGGCAGAGCTGGAAGAGCTCATGAAAACTGTCTCGGGCATACGCACCCACGTCCTCAGATCAGCCTGTAACTCAGCAGACATGGCAGCCAGGGCGGATGCCACTGGGTTGTGTCTCAGGCAACACTCCTTGCTTAGAGTCTCTGGCTTCGTTCAGGACATCCAGGCCGGCATCTTAGATGCCCCATTTCAGGGTTCAGTGCTGTTCAGCGAAGAGTCCAAAGAGATCATTACGAGGATACAGGACTCCGGCAAAGCTACTTGATCGGTCCAAACCACGTACAAGTCTAAACAAGAGCCTTTTCATAGGCAGCATTTTCGAGGCAAATCAGGCCAACAACCCAGAAACCAACCAAAACAGCAGCAGAGAGGTGGTTACAACTGTAAGGGTTCTTCTCGAAATTCAGGAGGCTCCAGCTCTTGGGCTGCCAAGCCCTCCCAGACCACCCTGCCCACCCCTACCAACGCCTGGCTTCTTGCCGAACCCTCCTCTTCCTCCAGAACTGTCAGAAGAGGTGGTCTGGGGTTGTTTTTCTCCTCTATCTAGAGGGCTGGAGAAAGATTACCTCCGAGCAGTGGGTTCTGCCAGTGATCCAAAGGGGGCACTCGATAGAGTTCATGGAGGTACCACTGGACAGGCCTCCACTACACTCACTGTTCCCCATCTCACACAGCTCTTATCCATGACGAGATCCAGGCTGTTCTGCTAAATGTGCAGTAGAGCCCGTGCCAGCCTCTAAGAAGGGGAAAGGGCATCAGTCCCACTTTTTCTTGGTACCCGAAAAATCGGGGGACCTACAGCCCATCCTAGACCTCAGCGTCCTCAATAGGTTTGTACAGTACAGGTGCTTCTAGATGGTTATCCTTCAGGGCTTAATACCCATGCTCCATCCAGGAGACTATCCCTGGACATGCAGGATGTGTACCTACACATCCTTATAGCCAAGCCCCACAGAAGATTCCTGAGGTTCAAATTCCGGGGACAGCACTACCAATTCAGGGCTCTGCTCTTCGGCCTGTCATCAGCGCCCCAGGTCTTTACCAAATGCCTGGCAGTTGTGTCTCCAGCCCTATGAAGGATGAGCCACTATGTCTTCCCCTGTCTGGACGACTGGCTTCTTAAGGCCCCATCCAGAGAAGAGCTACTCCACACTGTGGAAGACATCTTTTCTCTCTTCAGAGAGTTAGGGATAACCCTAAACCTGCCAGAGTCACCCCCCTGGCCAAACCAGAGACTTCATTTCATAGGAGCCCTTCTGGACACCATCCAAGGAAGGGCCTTCCTTCCCGAAGACAGAGCAGACTGCCTTCGGAGTTTCGCCCGACACCTCTCATCTGCCAGGCAGGTCCCTGCCAGGACAATACTCAGACTCCTAGGCCACATGGCAGCAGCCATCACTACTGTGCTTTTGGCCAGGCTGCATATGAGGACCATTCAGTGGACCCTGAGGGTCTAATGGAACCAGCGCTGGGATGATCTGGATCAGCTCATCTCAGACCCGGTGGTCCGCCAGACCCTCCAGTGGTGGCTAATACTCTCTCACCTCTCAGCGGGATTGTCCTTCCAGAAGATGTTTCCCGCACAGCTCCTAACCACAGATGCCTCCGACATGGACTGGGGAGCCCATCTGGACGACCACTGGAGTCCGGGGACATGGTCGACTCTAGAGGAGTCTCTACACATCAGTATGTTGGAAATGAGGGCCATCCTCTAAGTACTGCAAGCCCTGCAGACCAGTCTGCTACTAGGACACCTCCTTATCCAGATGGATGACATGTCAGTGGTGGTCTACATCAACAAGCAGGGAGGAACCCACTCATGCTAACTTTGTTGCAAGGCCATGAGGGTAAGGGACTGGGCCATAGATTATCACCTGGCTATCTCAAACGTCCATGTCCCAGGTGTACAAAACACCTTGGCCAACATGCTCAGCCAGTCAAGGACCAGAGCACATGAGTGGACCCTCGAGCAATCCATCATAGACCTTTTCAACATGTGGGGCCAACCAGAATTGGACCACTTTGCGTCCCCACTCAACGCAAGACTGCCCAGTTTCTGCTTGCTAGATCCTGGGCCTGGTGTTTTCTGGTGAGACGCTTCCCTCTGCTGGATAGGAAGGTTCCTCTACGCCTTCCTCCCCTTTCCATTGATCCAGAGGGTGCTCCTCAAACTGCAGTTGAAAGTAGCAGAAATGATCATAGTGGCTCCCTTCTGGCCTTGGCAGATAGGTTCCTTCTGCTTCAACAGCTGGCGACAGAACCACCTCTGCCCCTGGCCTCACAGGACAATGGAACCTTTGTCCATCCAGATCTCCGCTCACTACACCTGCGGCTCTTACAGACCTTGCTGTTTCCCGCTTCTGAGTCTCTGCTAGAGTGGCTGACGTTTTGGTGGCCATTAGTAAACACTCTACTAGGGCCACCTACACCATGAAATCAATCAATTAAAATCTTTATTTAGCCAGGCGAACACCATTGAGCAAGCTTATTTTCGAGATGGACCTGGGCAAGATACATGAACAGTACATAAAGAGGAATACCAACTTACAGAGTCATTACATAGAATAGGGATTCCATGAAGTGGAAGTGGTTCTGCCTCTGGGCCACCACCCGCCACTTGGATCCATTTGCCTGTCCGGTGAACTCAATCCTTGAGTACCTCCTTTCACTCTCAGACTCGGACCTGAGCTATTTTTCCATAAAGGTGTACTTATCTGTGGTGTCAGCCTATCACGCATCTATACAGGGAAAAACCCTGGCACAACTGGACTTGTCATGCACTTTCCTATGTGGCATATTACACCTGAAACCACCCATTAGGGACCCCATCCTCCAATGGGATCTTTTTTTTCATTTTGGAGACGCTTGCTTTGCCTTCCTTCGACCCAGCCATAGATTGCGAGCTACGCTTTCTCTCTTGGAAAGTATTGTTTTTAGTTGCAGTTACCTCAGCTTGGAGGATGTCCGAGCTTCAGGCTCTAATGTGTAAACAGCCCTGCATGGTTTTCCACAAGGACCAGGTGTCCTTGCACGCAAATCTCTAGTTCTTATCAAAGGTGGTGTCCGAATTTACCCTTAATTTTATTTATTGAAATGTTTTACCAGGAGGGCACACTGAGCAGAGTACTGCTCGATTCCAGGTGCGTCCTGGGGGAGTGGGAAAGTAGCGACAGACGTATAACACATAAAGTATAGAATTGCAATACAATATATGGTGGTATATACAAAACAGGACTAAGCAGAAAATAAGTTATTTTACATACATTAATACAAAGCATAACAGTACTGAGGTACAATAGTACAGAGGACAGTCCAGGAAGAGGATCAGTGCCTACGTAACAGTAAGCTGGTGCAAGGCTGGAGTGAGAACAGTTTATGGCACTTCCAGCCACAAGCACATGGTATGGAGAAGTATTCATTTATCAGGTGACTGAGGTTCTAGGAGGGGGATGACAGCCAGGTACTTGAAGGGAAGGAGTTCCATAATCTGGGCATGCGTTGCCTGAAGACTACTTGTCCAGCTGGCAAGGACATTCTTGGTACTGACAGGAGACGATTGTCAACATTTCTCGGAGTATACGGGAGGAGTGTGGGTCGTGAGCACTGCCTCGAGGTACGGAGGCAAGGACTGGGCCCAGTACTTAGCTGTGAACTTGGCGCAGTGTGTCTGTCAATGGTCGTGGAGCGAGGGCAGATTTAGAGACCGATAGAGGTCACAGTTGTGTATGGATGACGGACAATCAATGGCAAATCTGCAGAAAGAGTGGAAAAGGGGGTCCAGTCTGGCTAGGTTGGACTTGGGAGCGGCACTGTAAACTATATCCCCATAGTCGAAGTTGGGGAGAATCATTTCCTGTATGAGTGCCTTATGAGCTGGCAAGGGGATGCAACCACGATTGCGGTAGAGAGCACCCAGTTTGGGGTGAAGTTTTTTGTGGATGGCATCGATGTGTACAGAAAAGTCAAGTTGTTGGTCCAGCCAGACCCTGAGATATCTAAAGGAGGGGCAAGCTTCCAAAATAGTCCCGTCCAGGGTGTGGAAGGAGGGGGTGGTTCTGAGCTGAGAGAGTCTCTGCCTCATGCAAAAGGTCATGGAGACAGTCTTCTTGGCATTGAGGAATAGCTGGTTAGCGCGAAACCAGAGCTGAACTTAGTTGAAGTCCTGCTGCAACTTGGTCGCTACCTCAGCAGTTGAGGGGCCAGAAGCATACAAGACTGTATCGTCCGCATACATGTGCATGGATGTGAGTGGGCAGGTCATTTAGGAAGATGAAAAATAGGATCCGGCTGAGGACCGAGCCTTGGGGGACTCCTGTGGTAACTGGGAGGGAGGGTGAGGTAGAACCACCGATTTTGACGGATTAGGATTGGCCTACCAGGTAGGAGTAGCACCAACTGGTGGTCTGTGCAGATAGCCCAGCATTGCCGAGCTTATCTAGCAGGAGAGCATAAGAAACCATATCAAATGCCTTGGCCAGGTCTACAGAAATAACGGATGTGATGAGCCCCTTGTCCATTGCATCCAGGATGGAATCTGTGATCTGAAGGAGTGAGATGACTGTGGAGTGGGACTTTCTGAAGCTAGACTGGTAGGGTGAGAAGGAGGAGGAGTTGAGAAATGAGGAGAGTTGTGAGAGAACTAGTTTCTCTTGCATTTTCGCCAGAATGGGAAGGAGTGAAACAGGACAGTAGTTGCCAGGGTCAGAGGAGTTCTTCCGTTTGGGAGTGGGATGTCAGTAGCCTGTTTCCATTCCTAGGGAATCACAGCAAGAGAGAAGGAGAGGTTGTAGAGATCGTCTGGGGGCCCAGCAATTGCAGGAGCAGTTAGGTAGAGCATCTTGAATCCAGCCCTGTGGGGCACGGTGCTTTGTTAGGGTTTAGGAGGTTAGAGCTTTTTAAGACTGCCGAGGTGAGATTTGACAGGAGGGAATGGCTTAAGCGGGGGTTTAGGCTGGAAAGGGGGGAGTGCAGACAGCAGTGTCGAGGTGCAGCTTGTAAAGTAGGCATTACATTTGGTTGCTACTGCTATGGTATCTGATACTACGGTGCTGCCTACATTTAATGTAGGTGAAGGGGGGCTGAGATGGTGGAGAAGAGATTCGACCACTTTCCAGAATTTTGATGGGTGGTTTATGTTAGACTGCCTGATTAGCCTAGTGCAGGTGTTGCATAAGTATTGGTAAGTTGCGTGGTCGACAGGGAAACGGGGGTCCTTGAATGTCTTCCAGACCTGGTCTCTGGCTCTAGTGAGGTCCATGTCAGCAGTGATCCAGGGCAAGTGGGCACCCTTCACCCGTGACCTTGTGAGAGGTGCGTGGATGTCCCATGCAGCTAGGAATGTGATTTTGAAACAGAGCCATGCTTCGTTGATAGAAGAGGCCCTGTGGATGGGGGACCAGTCAGTGACTGTCGGGATCTTTGAGCGCATCAAGGTCCAGGGATTTAAATGACTTTTTTTTTTGTAAAATCTTTTTATTGAGTGTGTAGCACAGCCTGCATTGCAACCAGACTGTTATACAAAGACAGTGTCAGAATACAAGTTTTCACATATATACATTTTGAGTCAAATACAGAGTGTGAATAACATCGAGTAGTGCATTTCACCCACCCTGCAATACCAGAAAACATTCAAAGCACAAAAAGGACACAGTGTGATATCCCTGTTGCCTATCCACTAAACACGGTAGTTACATGCCCACTACGTGATGATTACATTAGAGCCCAGCTTTAAGACGACAATTAACTGAAGTGTCATATACAATGATACTTTGATAGTCAAAGATTGTACCTCTCTCCACTGCAACAAACCAGGGTTCCCAGATCTTAGTAAAGTGTGATGCTTTACCTAGAGCACTCATCTGAGCACGTTCCAATATCATACAGGATTTCACATTCTGCACCCATCTAGCTATCAGGGGTGCTTTGGTCGACATCCACATCTGTAAGATACTTCTCCTGGCATTTATTAGAGCAGTGGACCAGAGTGGATTGGATTGTTTCTGGTTTAGGTGGGAAGGGTCAGCTCCCAGCAGTAATTCCACTGGGGATTTAGAAGGAGAACAGCCTAATACCTGAACCATAATACTGTGAACTTGATGCCAGAATGGGGCTATTTTAGGGCATGTAAGGGCCATGTGCAGAAAACCCGCTTCTTCTTGACATTTGGGACAAAGAGATGATCGAGTATCATCAATCCTATGTAGCCATTTTGGGGTGGCATATGCCCTGTGCAAGAAGAAAACCTGAATCTGTCGCAGTTTATTGCTGCTAGAGCAATAAATGTAGTGTGAACACGCCATTGCCCATGTTTTATGATTTAAAGGGAGGGATAGCTCTGCACTCCAGCTCTCCATACTGGAGTTGTGCTGCTGAGGGCTAGAATTTATAAGCAGCCCATAATACAAATGCAGAAAGACACAGATAAGTGGACATTGATCCCTATACCATTCATAGAGAAAATAGAGGCAGTTAGAATGGTGTTGCTGCCACGTTTTCTATATTTGGCCCAAACCATCCCTATTGTAATTCCAGAGACATTTTATAAAAAAATTAAACAAGAAAACACAATACACATGGGGGAAGCAGAGACCAAGAATAAGACGATCAGTATTACAACTCTCAAAAGAAGGGGGTCTCTCTCTACCAAATTTTAAATATTATTACATGGCCTCCCAGATCCGTACGGCGATATATTGGCTGCACCCTAAATATGACGCAAAGTGGAAAGAAATAGAATTAGCAGAAGATCTAAGACCACCACATGGGGCTCTGCTTACAGGCAAGGGAGATAAGGAAGGGGCAGATATTGATGACCCTTACACAATGTCAACTTTACAAGTTTGGAGACAAATGTTGAGCACCAAGAATATGTTGGAATGGAGGCCCATGTTCCATTCACTGACACGCACAGAGAATTCTTTACCATCAAAAATGGACCTGGGGTATAAGAGATGGGAAAGGAGAGGATTACACATGGTGTACCAATTCTTGAAAGAGGGAAATGCAATGAGCCTCTCAGAAATGGAAGCTAAATATGAGATAACACAGAGAGATAGATTTCGACTTTCAGGTTAGGGACTATATAAAAAGTATCAGGAAAGAATGTTGGACACTACTGTATATCCTATACCCAAGATTATAGATATAATACAGAAAAGCTTAGATGGTAAGACAGAGCTAACTCACATAATATCTTACTTATATGTGGCAATAAGAGAAATGGAAGGGGACTCTGTTGATTCCATTAGGAATGTGTGGTAAAAAGACTTAAATGTCATAACAGGAGATACATGGAGAAATTACTTATCATATATACATAAAAGTACATCACCATCATGTTGGAGAGAATTCACATGGAAAAATGCTGTCAGGTTTTTCAGAACACCAGCAATCCAGATGCACCTTAATAAGGGGAAGAGTGTGGCATGCTGGAGGAGATGTGGCAAAAATCAGGCAACCCATGGGCACATTTTCTGGAGGTGTCCAATAATACAGCCTTTCCTTGAGGTACAAGAGGCGATTAAGAGTATAATTTCGACTTCTGTAATATTGAATGTACCTTTATACTTCTTACTGGATTTCCCGGAGGAAAGTAAGGCTATCAGGACAAAGAAACTCCTGCTAATACTGATTTTAGCTATAAAAAAAAAAAAAATAACAAAAAATTGGATGTCACCAAACCCAGTCCAGATAAGACAATGGCAAAATGTAGTAATAGAAATATATCAAATGGAAAGGCTGACAGCATTGACAAATAAGAGATATGCTCAATTTGAGATATGGAGAAGGTGGATATTATATATTACCCCAGTGAGAAAAGACTTTGTACCCTGAAATTGTGAAAAGACATATGAGGAAGACTGATTTTGGTATAAATATGTCTAGATGAACATTACTGTATATAAAGAAGAGCATGTTCAGACTAAAAGATCATAAATGAATGGAATATTCCACAGAAATGAATGTAACAAACTGATGAAGACAAGAATTAACTCCTATGCATGTATGTAGGTTATAAGTTGAAATGGAAAGTAAAAAACTTGAAAATAAAGTTTAAAAGAAAAAAAAGAATTTATAAGCAGCCGATAATAGACAGGGGTTTCCCCTCCTGACTGCGGATTGAACAGCTCTTCCTCAAAAGAAGAGGGAACTGACCACGCATTCCCAACCGCGAGAGTGTCCCCAAATCGGTGTCTTACTCGTAAGTACAATAAGAAATCACTCTTCGGTATAAGCCACTGCGCACAGAGCTGGGCAAAGCTCTTGAGCAACCCCCTTCATATAATTGACTTATTGCCTCCAGGCCCATAATCTATCATCCCAGTTGTACATTGGTCTCCCTGGCGCATAAATTGCAGAATACTGAGATTGGGGGAGCTACCCCCCCATAAATCCTATTCTCTTGTGTGCTAGGTTCCAAATTGTTGAAGTAGTGGCTGTGTAGGGATTACTAATTTGCACATTCCCCTTATCCCTCAAGGCCCAACCAGTAGGTCATTTCTGTAACTACCACCAAGCATGTCCTCTTCGAGACCTACCCAAGGGCACCCAGAGATCATCTCCCCCACTGGAACAAAGGCTAATTGAGCTGCCCAATAATAATACCTAAAATGTGGGAGACCCACACACCCCGGCCCCGCATACAATATACCTCTCTTAATTTTTGCCCTGCCTTTTTGCCACAAAAATCTCTGTACCACCGAGTCTAAATATTTAAAATGTGACGTAGGAATCTTGATGGGAAGAGACTGGTAGATGTATAATAGTCTGGGTAATATTGGCATTTTAATGACCCCCACTCTACCCAACAATGAAATAGGCAGGGCCATCCACCTCAAGCAGTTCTCAGCGATAGTAGTTAAGAGAGGTTTTAAATTCAGTTTGTATAAATCTGCTGCAGAGGAGGAAAGCCGCACCCCCAAATATTTTGAGGTTGGGACCAGTTGGAGCCCTCCCAAGTGTGCAATCAGCCGTGCTCAATGCTGAGTGCCCACTGGCAAGAGCTCACTCTTAGACCAATTAACCTTATGGCCTGATATGTCACCAAAGGAGCGCATTAATTCATGTACAGCCGGCAGGTCTTCCTCTTGGTGTTGTAGGTACAATAATTGGTCATCAGCATACATTGCAATTTTATGTTCTCTGCCCCCACCCCGAAACCTCTGAATCCCTGTGTGTGCTCTCAAAGCTGCTCCCAAAGGTTCTAAAGACAACATGTATAATAAGCAGAATAACAGGCACCCCGTCTAGTGCTATGACCCAATAGAAAGGGATTGGATGTGGTACCACCCGCAGAGACCTGGGCTAGGGGACCTTGATACAGTGCTCACACCGAAGAGCTAAAATTCGGGCCCACCCCCATTCTAGTCAGGGTATAGAATACCCCCATTCCACACGGTTGAAGGCCTTCTCTGCATCCAGGGCCACCACAGCTGCTCTGTGCATATTCTTTGAGCATGCCTCTCTAAGTATTATATTGAGGGAACACCTGATATTATGTTTATCCATACGACCTCTGACAAAGCCTGACTGGTCCAGATGCACCACCGATGGAAGGATTCCCTCCCGTCTAGTCGCCAGAGCTTTTGCCAAGATTTTATCATCTGCCGTAAGTAGAGAGATGGGCCTATGTGAAGAACATTAAACGGGGTCCTTACCCGCCTTGGGCAACATTGTGATTATAGCAGTCCGTGTGGAGGGGGGCAGCTCTCCCTTTTCCAGACCCTCAACCAGAGCGTCAAACATTGGGTCCAAGATATAACTCTCAAAGGTTTTATAAAAATTAATCGGTAGGCCATCCGGTCCCAGGGCCTTACCACTTCCCAATGCTCTTAGAGCAATTTTAATTTCTTGTATAATAATGGGGGAGTCCAGATTCCCAGCATCCACATCACTAATCTTATCAAGAGGAGCCCTTGTAAAAAAAACTATCATAGTCCTCACAACTGGAGTTACACTCAGACGTATAAAGCTTTTTATAGTAGGCACCAAGCGTATCCCCAATATTTTTGGCCCCCCTTATCATATTTCCCCCTGGTATTCTTAATTTGAGTGATCGTTTTAACAGCTTCTCCTTTCTTGAGCTGCCAAGCTAGATACTTTTCCGCCCTGTCCCCATCGAAGTATCGCCCTGCATCAGCTAATAAAATGTTACGCTCCAGTTGGGCACTGGATAGGGAATTAAATTTCCATTTCAGCTTTTGAACAGTGTTATAGAGAGTTGCGGAGGGGCTCCGCATGTGAGGCCTCTCATAGGCCTCAATTTTATTTCTGAGGCATTCTAATTCTTTATTGGCTTCTTGTTTAGTTCATGCCGCAAAGGCAATGGACTGCCCCCTGATGTAGGCTTTTAAAGCCTCCCACCATGTAGTGTGTGAGGTATTGCCCCTCTTATTAAATGCCAACAATTCCTGCAGCGCCCCCCCATATAATCCAAATACTTTTGATTTCGCAGGAGTAGTGGGTCCAGCCTCCAGGGCCTAGCTCCTGCCGAAGAACCTGTACCACAGATTCTCAAGTAATGGAGTGCGTGGTCGGAAATCAATATAGGTGAATACCCTACTTCTCCCACTATCTGAACCATAGCCCCAGAAACCAGCATTCTATCAGTTCGGGCATAGGAGTGATGGGCGTGAGAATAAAAACTGTACTCCCACCCTGAAGGATATAAGTGGCGCCAGGTGTCCACCAAGTTAGTCACCCTGTAGCACTTCCAGTGCTTTTGCATTCTGAGATTTTGGGACCGGGGATGTGTTAGATCTGTCTAGGACCGTATCAGTGACACAGTTGTAATCCCCGCCCAGTATCCAAGGCCCCTCCCAACAGGACATATCCAATGCCAATTTTTGAAAGAAAAAAAAAAAACTTATCTACATTTGGGGCATACACAGAGCCCACCAAGACCAAGCCCTTTCCTGGGACTTCTAACTTTGCCAGAGCGTAACTCCCCATAGGATCCATTTTTTGTTGCAGGAGTTGAAGGGGGGATCCCCTGGGCAACCATATAGAAGCACCACGAGCTTTCGATGAAAAGGTCACCGATACCCACGTACCCCCCATAGATTCAGCTGTTTTTTGTGACACTGGGTGTGAAAAGTGGGTCTCTTGCAATAAGATCACTGATCCCCTATACCAGCGAACCTTCGCAATGACTCTTACGTTTAACCATTGACTTAAGACCGTTGACATTCCAGGAGTTACAGTTAACTTCATCACCCATCATTTAGGGAGGCAGTATAGCGCAGTGGTCTAAGGCTCTGAGCTGCAAATCTGGTGACATCCAGCAGACCAGACCTGGGTTTGAATCCCACAGCTTCCACTTGCATACTGTGTGACCCTGAGCAAGTCACTTAACCTCCTTGTGCTCCCAGGTCGCTCCTGTAAAAAAGCTTTCAGCTTATTGTGCTATACCTGGTTAAACAACTAAATAAATAAAATAAATTAAACAACAATCTAAAGCAACATTTTACACTGGTATACAATAGGCAAGCCTGCACACTTTTTTCCCCTTTTGTTTCCCTCCTTCCCCTTCCCCAACCCCTTCCACAACACCCGACAGATTCGTCCCCCATCCTGAGTCACATATTTGAAGCCATAAGAAACGCCCTTCGAGGAGGTCCCGGACCAGCAAGCACCAGTGTCAGCAAAGTTGGGTGCTGCTGAACTGGTGTCATTTCCCCCCCCCCCCAATACAGAGGGCAACAGGTTCCAATCCCCTAGTACCCCGTCCACCGTCTACCCGAGAACTCCCATCCCTTCTGTCCCAATATAACAGAAACAAACCCACAGCACAGTCCAAACTGGACTGTGGCCCCGCCCACCCCCATGGGAAAGGACCCGCAAGCATTCCCATTGCAAACAATAGGCAGGGAAAACTGTTCCTACCCAAGCTGCTAGCCATATAGGTGGGGGAAAAAAAAGAGGGAAGGCAGCTCATATGCCATATATCTCAAAGAGAGAGGGAAAAAAAAAACATAAAACAGCTGTGTATCAGCAAACTGGACTAGCCCTGAACTTTGGGTGAAGCCCTGAACGCACTTAGCAGAAGCACAATACTATGTCACCACTCTTATTCAGACAGTATAACAATCCCAGACTAAATTATAGTACTGGCCTACATGCACTCCCACCATGTCCCCAAAGTCCTGGTACAAGCAGGTTGCCAAGGCCAGGTGGTTCCGCTCATCCTGCACCACAGTCCTAGTCCTTAAGTATTCCACACCCGTTGATACCCGTACCCCCAGGCATGGTCAGGCCGAAAAAATGAGCGGGGCTAAGTATAGGGCCTCCGTTTACAGTCAGTTGCCTCAGGCCTCACGGTATGCAGCTCCTCCCGACAAGCACAAAGGATCCACCTATAGAGCTGCCACACACCGCAAATCTATTAATAAACCAATGCTCAGGTGCCCTTCTCCGAGTATAACATAGTACATAGTTATGTAGGTAAACCACCCCTGAAGTTATCAGAGTCCCCAGACCCCGTTCAGGGACACCGAAAGTGAGACTTTCCAGGCCCAGGATCTCCAATCGCTAATCTCTAGGTCGGATGAGTACTGCATAACTGAGGGAGAAATAAGAGCCCCAGGATCCAAAGCGCTTATAGGCCAGCCCACCAATTGTGAACCTCAATCCAAACACATTCACTCATAGTAGGTAATGAACCGCTTAGCATTGCTTGGCTTACTGCTCATTTGGGCTCACCCACTGTCTCCTGGACTCCTCTTCCTCGAGCCACTTCTCTGCAGCTTGATGGCAAGTGAAAAAACGAGGACTTCCTCTAGGCTTCTCCACTCATAGACGTGCTGGGTATGCTAAGGAGAATTTCCAGCCCTTCTAATACAATTTGTTTTTCACAGGGTTACATTTTTGTCTTCGCAGCTGAGCTCCTGGCTGTAGTCCTGATATACATATATGTTGAGTTGTCAACTTTTAGGGGACCCATCTCCCTGGCCTTTTGCAGAACTGTCTCCTTATCTCTGAATCTCAAGTATTTGATGAGACAGTGCCTGGGGCGATCTCTGGGTTTCGGTGGGGGGCCTACCCGATCAGCATGTTCGATCTCGTATCCCGTGGCCTCCTCCGGGAGACACAGCTGCTTCATCAGTCACACATGTAACCCCATGTTGGGGTTCCTCCTCTCCAGGCCCTTGGGTAGTCCAGTGATGCGAATGTTTGATCTTCAAGCGCGATTCTCCTGGTCATCTAAGAGCTCTCGAAGGTCAGCAATTGTCAGCAAACCGTTTCTTTCAGCTGATGCACCTGCATATGTGTCTTCCAAATCGCTTACTCTCCTCTCCAGTTCGCATATTTGCGTCATATGGGTGGCCGTGGTTTCAGTCAGAGTGGTGACCACCGACTGCAGGTGGGTGAATTGTGTATTAAGATTGTGAAATTCCGCCTTCATATCTCTCCAAATTTGCACCAGGGTTTCAGGAACTCCTGCCAGCATTCTTGTGAGCTCCATTGTACCACTTTCGACCTGTACGCATCGGCATGCGGGGAAGAAGGCCCCAATCTACTAGGACTGGCCTCGTCTTTAGCAATCGACGATCTGGCCCCAAATTGTAGCTTTGCTTGCCGATTTTTTGATTTACAGGCAGCCATCCACCCAGTGATCAAGGTTATCGCCAGCAGTATTCCCCCAAAATAATTTTACAGCTGAAAATTAACTTAATAGAGCCGCCACCCAGGGAGCCACGTTAGCAAACATCCTCCATGTTTGCCGGCTGGCCACGCCCCCGATTTAAATGACCTTGAGAGAATGGTCCTGGGAGGTGCTTTTGGCCTGCAGGTTTTACAGAGTAAGTAAATCATATGGTGATCACTTAGTGAGTTGGGTAGGGTGCCTGAGGCAATTATGCGATGCCGGTGGGAGGTGAGGGCCCAGTCCAGAAGGGAGTGGTTTTTCGACTTTTTGCTTAATCGAGTGGTTTCAGCGATCTGTTGACAGGTTTAGTGCAGCAACTTCGATACGGAACTTGGAGGTGGTGTTGGATAGCCAGTTTAAATTAAAATCCCCTAGGATATGGAGCTCACCACCTTTGGCGAGGGATTTGAGGGAGTCAGAGTGTTCCATGATAGCTGGTATTGTGGTTTTGGGGGGCAGTAAGACCCTGCTATAAATAATGGGGTAGTATGGGGGAAGGAGAGTTTAATTAATATTGCGTCTGTCGGGTGAGGTGGCTTTTGGTAGAATGACGGGTGATTGGACAGCAGAAGAGATATACATAGCTATTCCACCGCCCCTCTTGTTGCCTGGTCGGCCATGCCTGATAGTGGAGTAGCCTGTGATAAAGATTTCAGAGTCCTTGTTGTGGGGCTTGAGCCAGGTTTCAGCGAAAATCAGAATGTCGTTTTTTAAGGAGGTTATAGTTGGCTGCAGCAATGTGATTTTTATTGATCAGGCTGCAATGTTTAAATGCATCAGTTTTAGTCCACGAGGTAGAATGAGGGGGTAGTGGATGGCCCTGTATTTGGAGTGGTAGATGGTCCAGGGTTTGACTCTGTCCCTCAAAAGGAGCAGCAGGAGGGTCACTAGGAACTTGTAATAGGGCATGGATCTCCGGGAATTTTGTGTGGAGGTCCTCGAATGGTGGATGGATACTGTGTGGTGGTGTTTAGGGTTATGAGGCCAGCATAGAAGGAGGATGGTAGGATGGATGGGCTGACCATCCACATAAGCACTGACTGCGTCTGGTAAAGCCCAGTATGGGGAGTGCAAGACGGTGACTGCCATGCTGGCATTGTGTAATTTGTGTCAGTTTGAGCCAGGTCCATTGGGAAGTTGGAAGGGAGGAGTGCCACTAACGAGAATAGCAGAGCAAAAAGGGCAATGTAGAAAGGAAACATAGTGGGAATGCCTATGAAGGATAACATGCAAGATTTTGAAAGAAAAGATAAAAAATAGCAGTGGTGCCCTCAAGTGGTGAAAGCATATAGGCTGCTAATGGGGAAGGTGGCTGATGGGCTAAAACACTCACGTGAGGCACAGTATAAGAGTAAACGTCCACCAAGGGTGGTGGTGAGGGCGGTGGGGCAGCCTGTACTTGCGTCGGCAGGGCAGTCAGTAGGGAGCTGTGTGTTGAGCTCAGAAAACTGTATCCGTAAGAATTTGGGGTAGGGCTGCCTCAGTAGTGCCCTTGCAACCTTCTTGTGGGCCCCGGAGCTGTGGAGACAGGACTAGAGGAGAAAGGATTTATAAAGATGTGAGCTAGGGTGAGGTAAGGTTCATTTGTGTTACAATTGGGAGAGGGACTTCACTCTGCACACAGCCCCTGTCTAGAAAGCTCAAACAGCCAGTGAAAATTGGATTTTAAACCTGCTCAATCCAGCCAGTAAAATCAGAACTTTAACCTGAACTTTTCTTAAATTTACTTAAAATTACCTAACCCTATGTATACAGCTTGAAACAGTAGGTTACTCCAGTTAAATAAAGTAAAGGCTGCTGTATGAACTTTAAACATAAAGTTAGTCTAGTAAATAAGTTTCTGGGTTGCTGTCTTTTAAACTTTTAACCTTTTGTATGGCAGCTTTAACAAAGTTCCTCCAGTAAAATAAAAGGCAGTGCATACAGAGGGCTGATCCCTGCTAGGTAAGTGACCGAGTGAGCTGGCAAATACAGGATTCTGTGCAGCATTTAACAGTAAGATCTGTTAAAGCAATTAACAGGTACACAGTAAACATTTTATAGGAATAAATCTCTCTTTGATCCTGACTCCAGACTGCGCCTGGTCCAAACAGCCTTTCTACCACTTATCGACTGTGTCAGTATTCTATATGCCAGATGCTCCGATGCCCTGTTACGTCAACTGGACACTTTCTATCATGGAGCGATACGCTTCATTTCCAACGCTCACTGTCGGACTCATCGTTGTACCCTGTATGCCTCCCTCGGGTGGACCTCCTTAGCAACCAGGTGTCTCTTCCAGTCTGTCACCTGACTCTAGAAAGCCTTGCTGGCAAAAGTACCCCTCTAAATTTCCAACCTCTTCCAACGAATTACCTGCCCCTACCCCCTGTGCAGTAACTCCTTCATTGTGCTAGATGTTCCTGGTTTGGAAACATGGCTATAAGCCATGCCCTCCCAGCTGCCTGGAATAAAGCCCAATCTAGGCTCAAACTGCAAAGCCTGATCCCCCTGAATAGCTTCAAAAGACTTGTTTTTGACAGCCTACGGGATTTCAGTAACTGCGGTTGATAAAGTGCCATCTCTCTGCCCTGGTCTATTGCAGTAACCGCTCTATCCTCTTGCCCACCCTCCTCCCTCACCCCTAAGTGACTTGCCATTATTCTTCCATTCCCCCTTCTTTCTCTCCTCCTTCCCCTCTCCATGTTACACTACCATCACCGCACAATCTACCCCTAGTCTGTATCCCACACTATCGTCACTCAACAGTCCCTGCCCTTAGCCACAGCTATCCTTTCCTTACCTTCTATCTCTACCTCCTTTCCCCACCACCTCCATAGTGCCCTTGCCCCAGCCAACATAGCCACCCTGTTATATTCACTTTTCCCACCCCTCCACCTTGTCTGCCCCTCCTTCCTTCCTCCTACCATCCCCTGTCCCCCCCCTCTTCCCTTCTGACCTTTTCCCACCCTGCCTGTGCCACTGTCTTTACTTTCCTTGCTAGCCTTGTAATTTTACTTCCCTCACGTGGCACTTCTTGTTACCCAGTGCCTAACCATTTATTTAACTCTGGCCTTAGTGCACCTAGGTATACATGATGTAAATATAATTGTCCTATTTTCTTCTCATGGATTATTTGTGTGTTTAATGCATATTACTTTGTATATTTTTGTGTAATGTCCCTGTTGTTAATCAGGACCTCTTTGTAAATGAGCCTGCTCAACTGAGTTTTTTCCTGCCAATAAACTTGAACATTGCATTTGTTAACTTTGAGCAGTAAAAAAACTATCAGTTGGCCTGTGCTGACATTTAAAGCTTTTTGTTTTTTGTGTCTTGATGCGACTGTTAGAGTCCCGATTTGAAATAAAAATGGCGCCACATTTGAAGCAGGGAGCCGCATCTCGCGCTCTGAAAACGCTGTCTGTACCTTGCTTAGTGAATTTGAGGGAGGGCTTTCTCAGTAGTGCCCTTGTGACCACCTCGTGGGCCCCGGAGCTTGCTTTGTGAATTTTTTTTTTTATTTTATTTAGTTGTTTAACCAGGTTTAGCACACTAAGCTGAAAGCTTTTTTACAGGAGCATCCTGGGAGCACAAGGAGGTTAAGTGACTTGCTCAGGGTCACACAGTATGCAAGTGGAAGCTGTGGGATTCAAACCCAGGTCTGGTCTGCTGGATGTCACCAAATTTGCAGCTCAGAGCCTTAGACCACTGCGCTGTACTGCCTCTGAATTTGGGGGAGGGCTGCCTCTGTAGTGCCCTCACAACCTCCTTGTGGGCCGTGGAGCTGTGGATCAGGACATTCACCTACCCATTTATTACCCAGAGCTCTCAAACCGAGGGGAGGCCCTCCTTCATACTCTGGATGTCCACCGGGCTCTTCATTATTATTTGACTCAAACTTTGGGCTCCAGACAGTCAGACCAGTTGTTTCTTTCATGCCCCCCCTCCCAAAAAGATGTTAGGGGCACCCATTTCTAAACAAAGCCTTTCCAAATGGTTTGTTAATTGAACTATCTACTGCTACCATGAAGACGATAAGCCTTTACTGGACCTGGTAAAAGGCCACTCCACTAGGGGAAGTGCGGCTTCCTTCGCCTCTATGAGGAATCTGTCTGCTGCAGATATCTGCACAGCTGTCACCTGGAGTTCAGGCCACACATTCATTAAGCGTTACAGCTTGGACATTGCTTCCAGGCGTAGGACAGGCTTTGACCTCACTGTCCTGCAGGGACTTATCTTATGTGGGATTCAGTCTTCTATCCCTCTCATCTGCCCTGAGCCAAAGGGCCTCTGTACTGCTTGGGACTCAGTTCTACTGGTGTCACCTGCTGCAAGAGCTCACTCTCGAAGTAAGATAGTACAGTCACATAAGAACTTACCCTAACAGTAGATCTTCAAGAGGAGCTCTTGCAGCAGGTGCTACTTCCTACTTGCCTTCCCCCTTGGGGAGTTCTTCTGCATTCGCAGCTTGACCATCTGACCTCCTCCTTGAAGGGAGCATCCTCTGCTCTCCATGCAACTTTTCATCTATGCCGGAGTCTCCGATGGGAGAACTGAGGTGATGCTGGGGGACCACCCCCTTTATTGTGTACATGACGTCCGGAGGTGGTTCCCCACTGTATTCTGCTAGCTAGAAGTTTTCCATGGGCTCCTGGCACCTGCTGGCATCAGTCCTACCAGTGTCACCTGCTGCAAGAGCTCCTCTCGAAGATATACTGTTATGGTAAGTTCTTGCATAACTGTATTTTTCTGCTGGAGAGAGCAGCTGCCCCAATTGGTGCTCCCAGCTGATGGCAAAGTTATAAGGTTTGTTTTATAAAGTATTTTATTATTAGTTCATTTTCAGTTGCTCTCATTTCCAAACTGTTTTAGTGCAAAAAAGGTGTTTTTCTTTTTCATTTTTCCCCAAACAATTCCAGGAGCTGTGGCCTAAACCACAAATACAGCCTCCTCACAGTAGCTTTGGTGGAGTTAACAGTTTAAATTTATAGCCTAACCGTTCCTTTTTAATAGTTCTGTTTTAAGAAAAATAAAATAAAGTGCCTCTACCCTGCCTATCACAGCACTTCAGGCTGTGTTGTTCTTTTTTTTTTTGGCTCATGACGACTATGGTTGAATAAAGTAAAAACCGGTCACCTCACATTGACTGGTAAACATAAATCAAAGTACCAGTGGTACTGATTGGCGTCAGGCTGTCCTAAATAGAAGCAGGACCACACTGGAAATGAGGTGCAGCATCTCAGCTGTGCTATCCTATGTAAATAAATTGCTTGTAAAGCACTTTGAGGTGCACAGCATGAACACTACTACGTCAGTTCTATACTATTCTGCAGTCCAGGAACTACAAGTAATTAATAAGTACCTTGGGTACTGAGATTTGTGAAGTGGTACTTGCTCACTATCATGATGGCTCTTTCCAAATCATCCAGATTTTCCCCTTGCTAAGCAGCGAATTCAATGCCTGGGAGGTCATTCCAAAGTGGTGAATTGGGTAAGAAACTGGTCAATGGACAGGTGACAGCGTAGTGGTTAACAGCACTCACTATAATGAGGGAAGAGTGACTAGCGTAGTACCACTGAACTCTGTTCTGAGACTGGTCCTCTTTCATGTCTTAATAAGTGACATTGTGGAAGAACTGGAAGGGAAGGTATGCTTTTTTGTAGATGAGGCCAAAATCTGTTATAGGTTGGCTATTCGGGAGACGGTGGAAAGAATGCGTAGCAACCTTGGGAAATTTGAGGTATGGTCATAGGCATGGCAGCTGGGATTCAGTGCCAAAAAGTGCAAAATCATACACCTAAGGCATAGAAACCCAGGAGCTAAGTATAGGATTTTGGGGGGGTGCTGACAGTCACTAAGCAGGAAAGGGACATTAGGGTTAACGTATCTGATTACTTCAAAGTGGCTGGGCAGTCTAACAAAGCAGTGGATAGGGCCAGTGGGATTCTGGGATGCATAGAGAGGGGTATCAACAGCTGGAGGAGGGAGGTGGTGGTACCACTGATCACTCACTGGTGTGACCCCACCCGGAGTATTGTGTCCAGTTCTGGAGGCTGCACCTCAGCAAGGATATAGACAGGGTAAAGGCATTATAGAGAAAGGAATCAAAGTCCAAAAAGCAGCTCCACTCTGGAGCTGTGCAAGTCTCAATCACAATACATAGTTCAGATTAGGTCCAGATATATATCAGATATTGTTACATATGTTTTGTGGCATAATAGTGGCAAGTAGAAACAAACTCACAAGTCTCGACCTGCTCGCATTCTGGGAAGCTTCCTCAGGAGCTGGAAGTGCGCATGCACGAAACCGGTCTGGGCTTGTGAGTCTGCTTCTACTTGCCACTATTATTGCCACAGGCATGTAATACAATAAATAACTGTGTTGTAATAATACGGATGCTGGTGCTGCCTTTTTTGGATTTGATGGATTATAGAGAAAGGAAAATAAAATAGTGCAGGGGTTGCATCAAAAGCCCTTCGAGGAGAGAAAATGAAGGATCTCAATATGTGCACCCTAGAAGAGAGAAAAGCAAGAGGTACCATAATAGAGACCTACAGCTACCTCATGGGGTGAACAAGGTACAGGAGGGGGGTCTCTTTCAAATGAGAAAGAGCACTAGGACCAGAGAGCATGTGATGAAGCTGGAAGGGGGGGTGCTTAAGAGGAATATGAGGAATTACTACTTAACCGAAAGAGTGGTGGGTGCCTGGAACAGACTGACAGCAGAAATGGTGGAGGTGAAAACTGTAAGGTGCTTTAAGCATGCATGGGATAGATATAGGGAATATTAGTGAAAAGGCAGGGAGTCAGGAGGGTTGCCAGAGACCATTTAGGGTGTGAGAAGACAGACTAGGCAGGAGCCATCTGAGCAGACTGGGTGGGCCAAGCAGTCCTTTTCGACTGATCAGTTCTGTGTTTCTATACTATGAATACTGGGCTGCTTATGAAAAATCTTTGTTTTTAGCATTTTTTTTTTTTTAATATACTGGATATTGACATTTTTAAGCCCAGTAACCACAGTGTTAGGTGACATAACCCTTGCACTGTTCGCTAATCTTGATGCGTACCTTTTGTTTAAAATGGTGCTGCCATGTGTGTAGACGGGTGGAGATGTAGCATGGCTGGGATGTGCCATGGTGATCACCTCTTGCTCTCGGAGTCTATGGTGGCCCAGAGGGCTAAGAGGATGTGACACATGGCTGGAATCCCGCACAGGCCAGCATAGCTGCGATCGGGTTCACAACACAGAGTGCCTACACTAATGCCTATTTTGTATCTCTTCTCAACCCCCATCCCCACAAAACAGGAGCGGTTATTTGTTTTAAATGTGCCAGTTGCACTGTTCCTTTCTGTTTTTTCTCAGTTCCGTCTGTTTAGTTACATCATGGATGTGTGAAAATGACAGCTATGGAGCTTGATGGAGGTCTCACTTTACTGCAACAGCTGGGAGTGTACAGTATAGCTGAGTAGGCTGGTAAAGTTTTTTATGAGATCTAATATTTTTTTTAAGTTAAAATAAGAGCATGTTGACTGTATTAATGGCTCAGAATGGTGTTATTGCTTAGTTAAATTTAAATGTGCTATATATACCCTTCTATATATGGTAACAAATTATTGAATGTCCTTAGGTGAGGGACATAATTAGTTGTCCTACATGAAATGAGGATGCTTTTTCTTGAAAAACAATGTTTTGATGTGTTTGTCAAAAAGTAGTAAAGTTAAAAAAGATAAGGGTGAAATCTGGCAGTGGTAAAAGCAGACCCAACTACAGCCAACACCGGGGTAGCCAGGGTCAGACTTTTATGAAAAACTACATATAAAATAATCAACCCCCAAGTGTTAAGAACAGGCTAATTATCAACACATCTGGGTTCTGTGATGATATGTGAGATCAAGAGCAAAGTTCGAGAGCTCCTTATGTCACAGAACCCATGACATGATTAAGGTCAACCAGTTCTTAAAATTTGCGGGTTGTTTATTTTGTATAATACAAGGGTTATCTTATTTTGCAACCTGAATTGGTAGTAAATTAAGATATTGTTTCTAAGACTGGAGAAAACTGCAGCAAAAAAGTTACTGAGGTACAAATAACTTTCAGTTGTGGTTTGACACAGCAGCTGAGTATGCTTGCACTGTAATAATAGTTTTGGTTGACAAATTTGTAGATAAAATGTCAGTCCTAATGACTTTCTTAAACTGATTGACAGATTTGGTTTCAAAAAGTCATTCTTAACAGGAGTCAAGAATGACTTTTTGAAACCACTAGTATAACAGAGTTATTACTAAATATAGGATAGTGTATGGCCTCCCATACACAACAAGGCAGTTCTTCACCCGAGTGTTTTCTGTGATGGCTGATGACCTCAAGAGCAAAGCTTGAAAGGTCCCTCTGCCATCATAGAAAACATGAGGGAGAAGAGTTGCCGAGTTGTTTGGGAGGCCATATGCTGTTATATATAGTGTATGACACCCCAAAACAAGATCTCTTACATTTTCCGGGCAGTGTCTGCCGCTGGAGACCCGCACTGCTCTTCTCTTCATCCCACCGGCCAGCTCGTGCACAGGACTCACCAGCCACCCCTTGTCCTGAGAACGGTGCTGGGGCAGGCTGTTGCATTGTGATGTTCTTACTAACGCAGAACGTAAAATCATTCTGTGTTAGTGAGGACATCACTGCTGAAGCAGAACGACTTTTTATGGTGTATGGATTTCCATACACAGTCTCATTCCACCATACACTATGTAGTATTATTTCGTAATTTCTGACAGTTTCATTTCATCACAAGGTGATTCACATAGTGATGGGCACTTGCCACTGCTTCAGCTGCCTCAGGGCAGATACTTCTGAACTCCTCTTTTTAATGTTGGAGTGATTGAGTGAAAGAGGAGGAAGTAATGTAACTGCTGATAAGAAGGAATAATATGTGCATCCCATTTTCCGGTTTGTGTGGTTTCTGCAAACAGACAATCAGAAGCCTCAAACCCAGCATAAAACATCATGGGTATGATGGTAGGGGTGGGGGTGTGGGGGGGTTTTAAACTGACTGGAAAATGATTCCGCTGGTGTTACATTCTGTTTGACATACTCCAGCTGCACCACAGCCAGCTCACTCTCAAAATAATACACACATGACGACAGCCAAAAGCTACCACTTCTGCCTAAAATCTGGCTCTCAGTGACTGAGCTTGGTGATTTTATTGCGCCAGTTTGTGGTCTCATGTCTGAGTCAGAACTGAAACAGCCTAAAAATAGAACTGGGCCCACGGGTTTCAAAAAGTGCCTAAAGTGTGGTCACTGTTTGCATAAAGCAGACAGAGTGCTGCAAGTGTTTGCGCCTAAATCATGATTGGGTAAACTATGATCTTTGCAAAGTATTTTGTCTTAAGACCTAGATAAAAAAAAAAAAGGGGGGGGAGGGGTCTTTATTGACTCCAGCCTCCCTATTTTTTGTTAACTTTTAACTGCATTTTTGAAATTGGTATTACATTATGTTCATAATACAATTTCATGTAGAGGTGAAACAGCTGATATTATACATCTATGCAGTGTTTATAGCCTGGGAATCTCAATGGCACCACTGTCACTGCATTACAACACTGGACATGCAAAAATTTACAAGTGTCTATTAAAGGGACACTGACAGCCCATGTTGCATCATAGTATTCCTGGTTGAAAACCCACATTTTGATTACTTAACTTCTCTAAAATTCATTGATGTTGCTGTTTGTTTCATCTGCTTCCCTTTATAGTAGAACCGAATTGTATGGTAATGGTGTAACTATACCCAGCCTTATTTTGTTTCAGATCCTTAATAAACATTCATTGTAAACTTTCTGAACTTATGAACACCCCCAAACAGTACAGCCACTCATGATGCAAGAGTCTTTTCCCTCTCACTGCATCGCCGATGATGACTAGACTGAGTTAGGGTGTTCCCAAGCCCAAGAAAGTTAAGGGATTTCCTTGAACACTCTAATCTCATCAACCCCCTCCAGTTGGGTTTCAGATCAAAACATGGCACAGTGACATCCTTAGCTAAGGTCATGGATTACTGGCTAACTGTACTTGACCACAAATATCACACAGGGGCAGTCTTCCTTGACCTTAGCAAAGCTTTCGACACGGTCTACCATGACATACTGCTCCAAACCTTAACCAGCACTGGATTGCAGGAGACAACCATGAAATGGTTCTCCTCATATCTACTAAATAGCAAATGGTTAGTAAAGGCTGACAGGGTTTTCTCCACCCTTCCTACCCTTCTGCGGGGGAGGCCCTCGGGGATCTTTACTGGGCCCATTACACTCTGTGATTTACATCAATAAAATACACCATATTATGAGCAATGCCAAGATTCATTTTTTTGACCGATGGCACCATGCTCTACATCTCTAAGCCATCGCTAACCTGTGTTTGTACGGACCTTCAGTCAGACTTTATCCAGTTGCAACTAAACCTATTCCAGGGCAAGCTCTTAAATGCAAATAAAAGACCTAAGGTGATGCTTTTCTCACCCTAAACTTGCGCAACATCCCAAGAACTTTCTATTCCAGACCCCACCATCTCCACCCTCTTTGGTGAATCCCTTGAAGTGGTCGACAGATTTAAATATCTCAGCGTGTGGCTTGATCACCAGCTCTCCACCATACCCCATGTCGAGACCCTATGCAAAATACTAAAAACAAGGTTAGTATTCTTTTACCGAAATGAGAATCTCTTCCCCCCCACAATGTAAGATAGAAACTAGTCCAAGTAACCTTCTTACCGCTAGTTGACTACGCTGATATTATGTACAGCCGTTGTTCTGCCATCATCCTGAACCAGGTGGATGTGCTTTATCACAGAGCTGTTAGATTCATCACGAATGTGCCCTACAAAACACACTGTACCCTGTATTCTCTTGTGGGGTGGACCTCCCTGGCACTCAAAAGAAAAAGTATCACACAGGCCTACCAACTACTCATGAATAAGGTCCCCAAATATATGTCTGATCTGTTTAAATGCTTCTCCCAGTCTGTACACAATGAGGAAAAACTCATTCTTTTTGCTTGATATTCCGTGTGTCCGCATGTGTTTCGGGGAAACTGCCATCAGTCACCTTCTGCCCGAACAGTGGTGTAGTGCACAACAAATACTTAAGATTAGCCACCCCCTAGCCTACAGGCTGTGAAAGCCACCATTGACAAAGCCTTCTTAGAATCATGTAATTGTTATAATACTTGAAATAAAAATGTTTAAGATTTAAATGTATAACTACCTGACAACCATCCCATGTATGATATATCTATTGTTTATTAGGCTGCACTGGTATGTACTTTGTCATCTTTGTCCCCTGCTTGTCTGTACATTATATGTAACTATATTCATGTCTGTGTATTATGTCTGTACATAATTTGTAAATATTTATCTGTAATTATTATACTATATGTATGCCTGTATTATGTTCTTCCCTCACCCTTCTTGGACCTTCTTGTAAATGAGCTTGTTCAGTGAAGCCTTCCTGGTGAATCAGATAAACTGAAACTGAAAGATGCAGTGGAAGTTGATCGATGAATGTAAACAAACATGTTTTTGTGTGGTAACACCAGTGTGGTTGACGGTCTGTTTTTCACTTTTAATAAAGAAAAAAAAAAAAAAGGATCAGAATCAACCAACCAGCTACATCAGCAATCTGTACAGAATGTTACCAATCATAAAATGTGTTTTTAAACTAGGGACAGTTTGAAGCTTAAGGGGGTTGACAGTGCCCCTTTAAATGTCCAAGAATCCTTGTAATTTTGCAAGGCAAGGGTCACACAATTGTCCACAAAGTCTGAGAATTAAAAGTTTCCAGATGCTTGGTGCCCATTACGTCAAAAGTGTTGCCATATTGAAAGCAAGGAGGTACATAACATAGTAAATTGTAAACTCCATCGAACAGATTTGATATACAGTAGTCCCCCCTCTAGAGCGTATGAAAAGGGAGTCATAACCCGTGTTCGTTGGAACTCTCTGTTCATTACAAGGAGGGATGCTGATCTTACTTCGAGAGGGCTCTCACAGTAGGTATTCACATATAGGACTAAGCTGCCAGGTGTCAGGACCCCACGGAAAAACTTCTAGCTAGCAGTCTCTGGTGGGGGACCTCCCCACGTCAGGTGACCCACTTACATATATCTTGTATAAAGGGTGCCCCCACGCCCACCTTCCAGTTCTTTTCCTGCCGCCGGTTAGAAGTTCCTCGCGGTAGAACAGCGCTCGTCAGTCATTCATCGGTCTCTAAGTTTTTGAACTTTTCAACCAGTTTTCTCTAAATTTCGATTTTTTTTTTTCAATCAGTTTGCTGTGTAAGTCATTCCTGATGCCATTCGAATTGCATAAGAACAAGTGCGACTTGTGTGGTTCCCAACTTCCACACAAGGACGGCCACTCCTTGTGCCTCTTCTGTCTGGGCCCATACCACCCCGTGGAGAAGTGCCAGCACTGCCAGAAATTGAATTCTGCTACCCTCAAAAGAAGGCAGCAGTCCCTGGAAGCCCATATCCTAAAGAAGAGAATGGCCTCCATGGAAGAAGAGTTAAAGAAACTTAGGCGCTTATCTATTTCCCCTGAAGGTCATAAGAAAAGGCGCAACAAGGAGAAGCATTGGGAGTGGGAACCGGCTTTCGCAGCAGCCACGACTCCGGCCGGAGTCGCAGCACTTAAGCTAATATCCCCTCTGGGGGATCGCTCCACGACGGCAGTCTTGGTGGTTACCAAGAAGGCATTGCCCCTCCTGTCTGGCTCACGCTTGGGCCCTTTAGGAGCCTCCGGGGCAAAGGAGGGCTCCGCTTCTGTGAAGGACACTTCTTCCATGCGGCCCTCCAGTCAGAGTGGGTCCGGTAAGTCAGATGTCGGTTCCACCGACAGTTGCCCAGACAAGGCTGCTAAGTCGCTTACCCCTTCGGGGGAGCGTCCAGCCAAAACACCTCCTGACAAGACCCCATCTTCTTTGCGGCCTTTTTAGGGCAGGGAGTCCGATAAGTTGGATGCCAGCTCCTCCGACGTCCACCCAGATTCGGCTGATAAGTCGGACGCTGGCTCCACCAGTGCCCATCCAAGAAGCCTGTACCAGACCCCATCGAACAGTCTGACGCCCCAGGCTCTCCGCAGCGTCTTAGCACGTTGCCCTCTGAAATGCCCACGTTTCCTCGACTGACCCCTGGGGATTATAATCCTCCTTCACCAGTTGTCACCGAGGACACTGGGATGTTGCCATCAGGGAACCCTCCTCCTGGGCCGGACTCCCTGACGCTGGACCCTCAGACATCGGTCCCGACGCTGGCCTACCCGACACCATCCAGCGTCCCTTTACCTCGCGATAGGCCTATCCTTCCGTCAGGTCCTTTGGACCCTTTCCAAGGTATACCCACGCTGGGCCCAATGCCCGCAGGGCCAGCGTTACCACTGTCTGACCCACCAGCAGGGCCTCTGCCAGGTCCCTGTGCTCTGTCAGAGCCCCAGGTACCCGACACCACAATACCTGGCTCCTCAGTATCTGGCACCCCAGTACCTGATGCCACAATATCCATCGCCGCAGTACCCAACACCGGGCTACCTGCCATCTGGTTATGGATACTTCTTTTACAGATGCCCTCAATATCCATATCCCCCCTCCTCCGCCGCCCACTCCTCAGCCACCAACGGATTTGAAGGAGACCTTGGCTTTCTGGTGTGCTGAGGCCAAGGCTCAGCTCACCAGGGGGCTCGAGAATCATCTACCGCTGCCGGATCCTATACAGGATCCCCTACGTCAGAGATGGGAGACTCCCCCCTCCCCCAACACCAGAGGCGAGCCCTCTGGTGCCCAAGGAGGGGAGGATATGCACCCCAGGGAACTCCCTAGAGGGGCCATCTTTCTCCCTCGTAGGGAGGAGTCTTCCTCCTCTTCGTCAGAAACTTCTGACTTGGACTCAGAGTCTGGCCACTCTGACCCTGAAGACGAGCCCCGTACTCCGGAATGCCCCAGGCCGAGGACTCCTCCGAAGTCCCTTATGGAGGACCCTTCCTTTCTCGAGTTGTTGAGGAAAATCCAGGAAGTACATCAGTGGCAATCAGTGGAGCCAGACCCACAGCGTAAAAAACTTGCTGCCCATCTGTATCTGACTGATACCGCTCCATCGCTGATTCCACCGTGGATAGAACCTCACGCGGATCATGTTTCCACCATTTAGAAACAACCTTCTGCATTAGCCCTCCTTCCGAGGAAGGTGGACAGGCTATACCAGGCTCCTGAGGATGTAGACTTTCTTAGCCTTCACCCCAAGGCAGACTCTTTTGTCATCAGCGCCGTTTACAGCCGCTCCGCCAATCCCAAACACCTCAGCTTGTCTCCACCTCATAAGGAATCCCAGCTTCTGGACCGATACGGGAAGAAGATCTATTCCTCTTCTACCCTTGGTATTAGGGCCCTTAACTATGTGGCACATAATGGGGGATTTCCAGAAGACCATCCTTAGCCAGGTGGAATCCAAATTGGACTCCCTTCCTGAGTGACAGACTGGCAGGAAGTGGCTGATCTTGTCCGTTGTGCTTGTTTGGCCAGTCAGCATTTACTTCGTACCACTTACGACGCAGTGGACACAGCTGGAAGGAGCTCGGCCTTCGCCGTAGGCCTACGGCGTCATGCTTGGCTCCGCGTGTCAGATTTGATCCCTGAATTGCCTTCCACCATTCAGAATGCTCCCTTCAGGGATTCGGTGCTGTTTGGGGGTAATGTCAAGGACATCATTAACGAACTGCAGGAGAAGGGCACTGCACACAAGTCTGTCAACTCTATGTACAGGCCTCCTCAAGGTCGGCAGCATCCTTTTCGTCACCAGAACCGACAAAGACAAAAACCACAGGGCAAATATGCCAACAAACGTCCGGGGGCCCCTCCTGCGACCAAGACCCCCCCCAGCAAAAAAGCCGTGGGAGCCTCGGTTGCTGCACTGCCCCACACCTCCTGACTCCCTGCCTCTGGAAGTTCCAGAGGAACCGGTAGGGGGGAGATTCTCCTCTCATCTGCCAGGCTGGGCGACTATAACTTCAGACGCTTGGGTGCTCCAGTTAATATCAGCAGGACACTCAATAGAGTTTCTGCAGAAACCGCCCCTCCAGTCGCCTTACTCCCTGCAACATCTTCCTCTGGTCCTAGAGGAAATAATCTCCTTTCTCTCGAAGGCGGCAATAGAGCCAGTTCCCACCCATCTTTGGGGAACCGGCTACTATTCCCATTTCTTCCTAGTTCCAAAGAAGATGAGAGATCTGAGGCCTGTACTAGACCTCAGCTCTCTGAACATGTTCGTGGAGTACAGACACTTCAGAATGCTCTCCTTGCAGAGCCTTCTACCTCTTCTTTAGCAGGGACAGTGGCTATGCGCTCTGGACATGCAGGATGCCTACCTGCATATCCCCATATGCCCTTCCCACCACAAATTCCTTCTATTTTGCTTTCAGAGGGACCACTACCAATTCAAGGCCCTCCCATTTGGTCTTTCCTTGGCCCTCTGAGTGTTTACCAAATGCCTGTCTGTGGTAGCAGCCCACCTGCGTACCCAGGGAGTACAGATATTCCCGTACCTGGACGACTGGCTCCTGGTGGCCCCATCCAGGAAGGAACTCCTGCACTCCCTTTCACTTGCCCTACAGGTTTTCACCAGCCTGGGTATCGCCATCAATCAGGCCAAGTCCCATTTGGTCCCATGCCAACGCCTCCAATTTATAGGAGCGATTCTGGACACGACCACCAGCAAAGCCTTCTTGCCTCCGGACAGGGTAGACACCCTTCAGACTCAGGCCCGTCTTCTGTCCGGTTGCAGGAGGGTCATAGCCAGTCAGTCCTCTGCCTCCTCGGACTAACGATAGCTGCCATTCCGACAGTCCCACTTGCTCGGCTCCATATGAGGATCTCTCAGTGGACGCTTCGGTCTCAGTGGGACCAAACCAGGGACAACCTAGACCAGGAAGTTCTAGTATCCGATCCCTTAATCAGGGACTTGCAGTGGTGGATGGTTCAGGAGGACCTCTGCCTGGGGGTTCATTTTTACATTGATCTGCCCTCCCAGACGTTGATGATGGACGCATCAGGAGAAAGTTGGGGTGCCCATCTGGGGTCTCACAGGACTCAGGGCAGCTAGTCCAGGTTCGAACAAAACCTGCACATAAATGTGCTCGAACTGAGAGCAGTCCTTTATGCTCTCCAGGCTGTACTCTCATTCATCCTCCCCGGTCATCTCCTCATACAGTCAGACAACATGTGCGTTGTCTGGTACCTCAACAAGCAGGGAGGGACATGGTCCTACCCACTGTGCTGGGAAGCGTTGAGAGTCTGGCAGTGGACAGCCCAACATCATCGTCACTTGGCCATGGTCCACGTTTCAGGAGTGGAAAATACACTGGCAGATCAACTCATTCGGTCCTCAGCCAGGTCCCACGAATGGGAGTTGGATCAAGAAGTCATAAACGACATCTTTCAGTTATGGGGAACACCTCAGATGGACTTCTTTGCCTCTCCCAAAAACGCAAAGCTTCCCACCTTCTGCTCGCTCACTCCAGGGCAAGTCATTTTTTGGCAGGACGCTCCGTCTCTCATTTGGAGGGACAGATTTGTTTATGCCTTACCTTCCATTCCTTTAATTCCGAGGGTCCTGAACAAACTCAGATCGGAGGGAGCTTGAATGATTCTCATCGCTCCTTTCTGGCCCAGGCAAGTTTGGTTCTCTCTTCTGCAACAGTTTTCAGAGGAACCTCCACTTACTCTTCCTCTGTCGCAATAATTGTTGACCCAGGATCAGTGGACCCTTGTTCATCCAGGTCTCAAATCCCTTCATTTACATGCGTGGCTCCTGCAGATGTAGCACAAGCCCACTTTAGAGTTTCTTCTCTCATAGCGGACATTTTGGTAGAGGCCAGGAAGCCTTCCACCAGGTCCACCTACGCTATGAAGTGGAAACGGTTTTCTATTTGGCCCAATTTGAAGGACTTCGAGCCTTTCCGTGCCCAGCCAATAAAGTCATAGACTACATGCGTCACCTCTTCGATCTGGGTCTCAGCCATTCCTTGTTAAAAGTCCACATGGCCTCTATCTCAGCCTACCATATTCCCTTTGGAGACAGGACTTTTGCGTAGTTGGAGGTCTTCAAGACCTTCCTCAGAGGGGTTCTCCATTTGAGACCCCCTGTCCAGATTCCTTCCCCTCCTTGACACTTGAATTTTGTTGTGGAGAAGTTTACTCTGCCTCCTTTCGAGCCAGCAGCTACAGCTGATTTAAAGTTCCTTTCTTGGAAGACACTCTTCCTAGTGGCCATTACGTCTGCTCGGTGCATTTCCAAGCTTCAGGCCTTGACGTGCAAAATCCCGTACTTGATTTTTCATAAGGAACATGTGGCTCTACGCACCAACCCTAAGTTTCTCTCTAATGTGGTGGCTGAATCTACGCTGAATCAATCCATTGAGCTACCTGCTTTCTTTACGCAACACTCCAATCAAGGGGAGTACCTCTTGCAGACTTTGGATGTTCACAGAATACTGAGATACTACACCAATCGGTCTAAGGATCTCAGGAGGACCGATCAGCTTTTTGTCTCTTTTGCTTACAAAAGAGAAGGCAATGCTGTTTCTAAGCAGTGCCTATCAAAATGGTTGGCTCATTGTATCACTTTCTGTTACAAAAAGTTCAACAAGACTCTTCTGGGTCCAGTCAGAGGTCACTCCACCAGAGGAGTAGCTGCGTCTGCGGCTTGTTTCAAGAAAGTGTCAGAGGCAGACATCTGTGCAGCCGCAACTTGGACTTCTGTCTATACCTTTGTGAAACACTACAGTTTGGACATTGCCTCTCACCACAGAGCAGGCTTCGGGTTGGCTGTCCTACAAGGTCTCCTCTCATGAGACCCGTTCAGCCTGAGGTACCCATGCTATGGATGACAGTCCTCCTCCTGAGTACTTTTCCTTCTTCCAGACTGCTTGATACTCAGTTATATATGTGAATACCTACTGCAAGAGCCCCCTCAAGGTAAGATAGTACAGTTAAGTAAGAACTTACTATAACAGTAGATCTTCGAGAGAGGCTCTTGCAGTAAGTATGCAGACAACATGAAGTCTTGCTGTATTCTGACATATTGCAGTGATCCCCAACCTTTAAACTGCCCCGGAGAACAAAGAGTTAACTTTCTATGCAGAGCATAGAATGCTGAGTTCGAGCTCGGTTGAAGTCTCTGTCTGGAGTGTTTCAAACTCAAACCGTCAGATTCTTTACTCCGCCTCACTGAACGGTCTTTCCGGAGATTTCTCCTTCAGCTCAGTTCGATAGTCGGTTAAAGTTTTTTTTTCAGTTTTTTAAACCAAAAAAGTTATCCGCGTAGTCGGTTCAGTCTCTGTCTGTGGTGCCATGAGTACTAGATAGGATTTGTTCTGTTTTTCTGTGTGGAACTTGGAAAAGTGCGTCTCAGTTCGGCTGAACCAGCCATCTGATAGTGAAGTCTTGTGTTTTGTGTTTTTACTTAGTGTGTGGTTACCGGTTCTTATCGGTTCTAAAAAAAAAAAGTGTTTTAGTTCGTTTTTTTTCCAATACCCATGACACGGTTAGGAACCGATAAGGGAGTCTTGCCTGGCGGTTCCATAAAAAGGGTAAATTGGTTAGGTTGGCCATGTCTGAGAAACCCAAGAAAAAAACCGGGCCCACTGGGTTTCAACACTGCAGTGAGTGTGGGGAGGTCTTTGATAAAGCCGATCCCCACACCACCTGTGTTTGTCTAGGGTTTGACCACCTCGACTCAGACTGCCAAATATATAAACATTTTCCCAAATCTACCCTTGAGAAGAGATTAGGTAGACTGTGGGAAAAGGAGGCCGAGAAGTCCACTGACCCGGATGGCCATCCCGGTTCGGTTCCGACCGAAGCAGGAGTGCCCTCTGACCAGGGCGATACTTCGGGCAAAAGGAGAGCCAATTCCGAGGGATCTGTTCCGGCCAAAAGAAAACGCAAAAACAAATCGTCCGGTTCGGATCCAGAGGTTCGTGTTCTGACTGCCGAAGAGATAACCAGAGCGATTCAGATTGTGGAATCGCTCCGCCCGGTTCCTACCCATCCGGTTCCTTCTGGCAGGGGTTCAGTTCGGTTGGTTCCTCTGGTTCAAGATTATACCCGTGAAGATTTTTATGAACTGGAATTTGAAGAGGAAGGGGGATTTGAGGAGGATGATGATGGTGAAAGTGAGGGTCTGGATGTGCCTGTGGAACTGGACATCTCCCCAGACAGACCTTCAGGTGTTTCCCCTCCTAGGTTTTGAGTCCTCTTCTCACTTTATGTTCTACAGAAAGGTGGCTGAAACCCCCCAGCTTACTATGGAGGAGGCTGTGGAAGATCAAGAGGAGCCTGATTATGTAAAAATGATGGACATCAGAGAGTCCAGGAGACTTTCTATTCCCCTCCACAAATCCTTTGGGAAACAGACACAAAAAATCCTAAAGTCTCCTAACATTATACCTCCTGTGGATAGAAGAATGAACAAGAGGTATACACTTTCAGGCTCAGACACGGAGTTCTTATACCAGCAGTGCAGCCATGTTGGGGTAGTGCAGGCTGCTGCCTGTGACAAGGCAAATATTCCCTTAGCTTCACACCCCCAGACAAGGACTCCAGGAAGGTTGATACCATATCAAAGAAACAGTACATGGCATCTTCCTTGTGGTCCCCCCAAGAATCCCTTCTCCATATCAATCTCCTAGAGCTCAGGGCAGTTTTTCTGGCCCTAAAAGCTCTCTCTGTCAGTACAGAACAAGGTGGTTCAGGTTAAAACGGACACCACCACCACCATGTGGTACATCAACAAGCAGGGAGGCACTCGGTCCACGGCTTTGTGCACAGAAGCCATGAAGTTGTGGTCCCTGGCTTATTCCCTGCAAACCTCTCTGGTAGCAGTTCACCTTCCAGGGAAGGACAATGTGCTAGCAGATGCACTGAGCAGGATCTCTCAGGGCCATCACGAATGGTCCCTGGACCCTCAAGTGTTGAAAGTGATTTTTTCCAGGTGGGGCACTGCAGAGATGGATCTCTTTGCAGCCCCAGACAATCACCAACTCCCTCTTTTTTGTTGCAGACCTCCAGTCTTGGGCTCAGTCCCCTGGACATCCTGATTTTGAATTGAAAGGGAAGTTTCTGTATGCCTCCCCTCACTTCTGTTCAAAGTTTTAGTCAAAATAAGGTCTCAACCTTGAAAAGTGATTCTGATTTCTCCAGATTGAGCCAGACAGCCCTGGTACCCCCTGTTGCTGTCCCTAACAGTCTGTCTTCCCCTGTCTCTTCCCAGGAATTACAACTTGTTAACATCCTCTCAGGGGAGGATTTGGTACCCCAATCTTCAGTCTCTCAATCTCAAGGCATGGCTCTTGAAGAGTTAGAGTTTGCAGATCTGCATCTTTCCCAAGGGGTTCTGGATATCCTCAAGGCTTCTTGAAAGCCCCCACCAGAAAGTCTTGTAACTCCAAATGGAAGAGAGTCAGCATTTGGTGTTCTAAGAAGCATATTTCTCCAGACACTGCTGGATTGCCTACGGTTCTGGATTATATGGTCCATCTTAATGGCCTAGGCCTCAGACCAGCTACTTTCAAGGTACACTTGTCAGCTGTTTCTGCGTTTTTGTCTGTGGGGAAGTCTTCCTCGCTATCTTCTCATCCTGTGTTCTGTAAAATGTTTTAAAGGATTGCTTCACACCAATCCTTCTTTTAGAGACCTTGCCCCTGCCTGGGATTTGAATGTTTTCATTGCTTTGCTTATGCAACCCCCTTTTGAGCCTATGTCTTCAGCAGAGCTTAAGTACTTGACTTGGAAAACTGTGTTCTTGGTAGCCATTATCTCTGCCAGGCATATCGGTGAATTGCAAGCCCTGTCAGTGGAACCTGATTTTATCTCATTTCACAGGGATAAAGTGGTCCTTAGAACCAATAGAAGGTTCTTGCCCAAAGTGGTTTCAGACTTCCATTTAAACCAGTCTGTGTCTCTTCCTGTTTTCTTCACTGATCCTTCTTTCTCAGGAGAGAGAGCTATACAGTTCAGATGTTAAGAGACCTTAGTTACTACCTAGAGCATACCGAGGGTCACAGGTTTGACTCCCTCCAGTTGTTCCTCACTTATGGAGAAGTGGGAAAGGGCAAACCTGCCACCAAAAGATCAGTTGCCAGGTGGATTGTCTCTTGTGTACAATTCTGCTATGAAATACAAGGAGAAACTCCACCCCCAGGCCTGAGGGCTCATCCCACAAGAGGTACAGCTGCTTCCCTGGCTGCTGCCAGGGATATCGCTCTCTTAGAAATTTGTCAAGCAGCCACCTGGAAAACAGTCCATATCTTTACCAAGCATTACTCTCTGGATATCCAGGCTACAAGTGATGCTCGGTTTGGCACAGCAGTACTTCAGAGCCTATTCCCAAAGTAGGTTCTGTCCCTCCTCCATGGAGGTACTGCTTGGTAGTCTGCAGTACGTCAGAATACAGCAAGACTTCATGTTGTTTGAAGAAAAATTACTCACCTTAGTAACTGTGTTTCTTCTAATGAAGTCTTGCTGTATTCTGACCTCCTCCTGCCTCCCTCTCAGAACCTGTTTTTGGGAAGTGGGTGGGCAGGTGCAGTGTTGCACCCCAAGGGTGTTTTTGTTTACACCCTTCTCCTTTTTGTTTGGGTGCTGATTTATTACCGTTATTTGTATTAGATTGGTTTTTGGGTTTCCCGACTTGAGTCTTCCTTGGGAATCCAAAACTTTTTTCTGCCAGTTGGCTAGTAGGAATTTTTACAATTTCCTCATAGAATTTTTAGTTAGTTGGGCTCGTAAGAATCTGACGGTTTGAATTTGAAACACTCCAGACAGAGACTTCAACTGAGCTCGAGCTCAGCATTCTGTGGTCGGCATAGAAAGTTAACTCTTTGTTCTCCGGGGCAGTTTAAAGGTTGGGGATCACTGCAGTATGTCAGAATACAGCAAGACTCCATTAGAAGAAACATAATTACTAAGGTGAGTAATTTTTTCTTGCCTTCCCGCCCTCCGTCCCCCTAAGCTTATTTGCTGCATTTCCATGGGAGAAATATCCTCTTCTCTCACATCTTGCCTCTTTTGGCCTTTGGTGGGAAAGAACTGGAAGGCGGGCGTGGGGGACCACTCCTTTATACTGATGTCGTATGACACCGGTCACCTGACGTGAGGGCGGTCCCCCCGTTAGAGACTGCTAGCTAGACGTTTTTTCCGTGGGGTCCTGATGCATGGCGTCTTAGTCCTATATGTGAATACCTACTGCAAGAGCCTCTCTCGAAGATCTACTGTTAGGGTAAGTTCTTGCATAACTGTACTTTTCTGACAGATGAGGGCAGTATATGCCTGCCCCTACCCCGACCCCCAGGCCATACTCCTTAATGTCAGATGTTACCTTTCAGACAAAGCATAAATATTTTACAAAAGCAAACACTGTGAGCACTCCTGTGATAACTATACAGCATGGCAGTTTTCAGTATACTTAGAGCAACTCTCTACTGTAATAAAAATTTTAAAAACACTACATTTGCACCGTTGTTTTAACTTTTTTTAGTTGTTTTTTTTTTTTAATTTTTGCCTATTGTTGGCCTACTAAATATTGTAGATAATGCAGGAATTATTTCACTGAGTCTCTGACTCTCAACTGATAACCACATAATTGCTGTTTGTGACATCACAGTCTGTCATGGTGAGCACTGTGATGTCATAAAGACACAGGTTAACAGGGAGAAGCATGACTTTTATAGACTTTTTAGGTAGACTATCAATATGTGCTGTAAAACTTGGAAAGGAACATTGAAAATAAAATATATTTGGTAAATGATAATGGGTGAAACATCTTATTTATGAAAGTACATATAAAATGCTTAGTTGCTCTTTAAGTGTCGACTCTTCCTCATATTCTTCCTCTTCAGTCTGCCTGTAAATCCTTTTCTGATCTTCTCATGCAGCCTTTCAGCAAACTTAGGTTCAGAACAAAAGTGTCCTCTGTAATGGACTTTGAGGCGTGTAGATAATGAGATATAGAATACGGAGAGAGCAACACTGCATAACCAGTGTGTTCTGCCACAGAGGGGTTCTGATTCCCTCCGACCTCGAGAGCAAAGCTCGAGAGGGCCGTGGGAATCAGAACCCTGAGGTACAGAACACACTGGTTATGCATAAAGTTGCTCATCCTGTATTTTTTATAGTGTATAGTAATTATGTGAAATGTGTGCAATATGTTTTTTCTCTTTCAGAATGAAACTGACTTGTGCAGTCTCTAGGGATTCTAGAATGCTCTTATGCTGCTGTACCACAGGAGGGTACAATCACATTCCATGACCTTTGAACTGTGGTACAACAGCATTTTTGAAAAGGATGAATTTCTATACGGAACAGTGCTGTACTATACACTGTTATGATTTACACACACACACACACACACACACACACACACACACCCCAAGTTTTCTAAGAATTTTCCGGACTGCATCAAAAGCCTTCTTCCGGGTACTGGTGCTGTAACTTGGTTGCTGCATCCAAATCTTCCAGGAATCAATTTGCACCATTGATTAACACCAGTTGGTTCTGAGCTGGAGGCAGTTGGACCCTGCCGGAGCCGGAATTTTTCAGGAGGGCTGGGGCCAAGGAAGGCTGCGCACATGCATGACACCACAAGACTAGCTCACAATGCATGGCTTACTTTGGCACTGGCCCTCAACTGCCTCAGTTCCTTTTTCTTCTCCATTGTGTGCACTTAACCGACAAAGTCGCTCTCTTTCAGGAGTCAGCACTTCACATCTGTACAACAGCTTTCAGTTCTTCTCAGTTTTAGTGTTTAAAGCTAGTGTTTGAGACAAGCTTCATGCTCAGTGTAAACTTCCTGGTGAAACATTTCAATAAATAAAATTCTTCTGTCAGTTTAGTGATTGTAGTTTACTTTTTTTGTTAGTTTCTGTCAGGTGTACTGAGCAGCAATCAAAAGTCAGAGACAGTGACAGTAGGGAGCCTTTTCAAGATATGCTGCTTATGGGGTGGGACTGTTTCACTCCACTCCCTGTGGGGAGGATTCTGATGACTGGTTGTCCTGTGTTCAGGAGTGGGGGTCAGTCCTCCTGTTAACACAGAAAGAACCAGGGCCCCTCCTGGTTCCAGTTGGGGACCTGGCAGTGTTCATCTCGAGTTCTTCCTCTTCCCATCGGAAGGGGAAGAAACTGAATTGCTCAAGGTCACCCTCTGGAAGGTCTGCTGTGAGATCCTTAGTGTCCTGGAGCAGAAGCCCTTCCCTGGCGCCTTGATGTCACTGATAACTTCTGCTCATGGGCACTGAAGTACTTGGGCCTGGAGTCCCTCCCTGTCTTCCTGTGGGGACACCGTGGGCAGTTTCATCACTGGACAGATCTTATGGAGCAGAGGGACAGCACCTGACTTGTTTTGCCACGCTTTGCAGAGAATGCCACAGACCCCCAGGGCTGGTGGTATCGAGCTGCAGTCTGACCTTCCAGCTAGGTGGAGCATCTGGCTCCATCAAAGACCTCTGGGTCCTTTCCAGTGACTGCACGCTGACGCTCTTCCATTGTCGGGCACCATCTCCTCTCTCTCTCCCGTGTCACTGTTTTGGGACTGGCCCCGATACCTTTGCCGGAATCAGGTCCTTTGAGACCTGGCCCAGCACAGTGCCTGATGCTGAGAGAGCCCATCATACCAGGCCCAGTGTCTCTGGCCGCTCTTCCGTCAGCAGCTCCTCATCTGTTGGTGCCAGTGTCGCCTGTGTTGCTGACTCCTAGGGCTGGGTATGGGAACCTGAGGTCCACTCCTCTCCCCAGAGAGGATCTGGAGGAGGATGAGTCTGACCATGACCTCATCATTTCTGAGGGTGGCAATGACATCTTTTTATAGCCTGGATAATTAAACCCCAGGCCCTTTTCCTGCTCCTCAGGAGGACCTTTATTTTCAGTCTGTCCTTCACAACATGTATGCAACTCTTGCCTTTGAGCCTTCTACCACTGATCTGAGAAAATGTCTGTCTGGTGTGGCTCAATGTTTCCTCATGCCAGTCAGTCTCATACCCCCTATCTCTCCCCGCCCCGCGTTTGACACTCCCTCTGACACAGTATGAAGTACATCTGTGTCTGTTCCCTCCAACTGTAGGCAGATAGACCGTAGGTATACTGCCCCTAGGACAGGCTATCCTTGCTTCCCAGGCTGTTGCTGACAAGGTTGTCATTTTGGCTGAAAATGACAAGGCCAGTCTTCCTCAGGAAGTCACTGCGCCTCCCATCAGTAAGGCGTCATGTAAGATGGGTATTATGGGGGGAAAAGGGCGTTCGTTGCTGCTACCCTTGGCATGAGGATAGTCAATTACCAGGAGTATTTCAATAAGTATGCCCTTTGAACCTATCTTAAGTCTCGAATGGAATTTTTGCCTGAATCAGGGACTAAGCACAAGATTCTTCAGACTCTCACTCATGGCATTTAGTCTTAGTCATCAGTTAAAAGCAGCTATGGACGCCTTTGACACTGTCTCACATTCTGCTGCTGGATGAATTTGTATTAGAACACACTCTTAGCTTCAGCCTTCTGTCTTTTCCAACAATGCCCAACAACGGGTTATGAATGTTCCCTTTGATGGTTTGTACATATTTGGACAGCAGGTAGAACAGTCTCTCAAGGCCTCCCAGAAAACCAGGACAGCCATCAGGACTTCTAGGCTTGCCCCATCCTATCCTCCGGGGGGTGGGGGTGAGGCTTCTACCACAGTAAGCATTTTTTTCGAGGCAAAGACAAGGGAGCTCAAATCAAGTCTCGGCCTCCCATACAGACATGAACGCGTAGCCGAAGGTACAGGCCTCAAAAGCGCCTAGTGCAACCCTCTGAAATCCCATCCCCAGTCTTGCCTCGGCTGTCTGAGGCAGATCTCTCCTCTCCAGTGCTGCTGTTGGTGGGGGGGCTGACTCCGTTTTACTGTCAATGAAAATCCATCACGTTGTCAGGATCACCTGGGAGGATACCCACTGAATTTTATAGAACTCCCTTTGGATTATCTACCCAGAAAGCAACCCTTCTGTCAGCTCACATGTCAGAGTTTCTTGTGAAGAAGGTCGTGGCCTTTGCACAGCAGGGCAGTGAAGTAGTGCTGGAGGTGGAGTGCAACACAGGCTTCTACCCTCATTCCAAAAAGTCAGGGCATGTGCCTCATTCTCGAACTCACAAATGTGAACAAATTCATGCAGTGGGAGAAGTTCATAATGATCTTTCCAGGGACCCTGCCACCACTCCGCAAGCCGCAGGATTGTTTCGCTTCCCTGGTTATGCAGGATGTTTACCAGCAAGGCTCCAGATAAGATTTTTTAGGATGGGTACTGTGGTATTCCATTTGAAAGTGAGGTGAGTAAAACCAAATTCAAATGCATACAAATGTCTGGACAGAGTGGAGTGAGGAGTACATTTTTTTTTTTTTTTTAAGAAATGTAGTGTTTTTTTCCTAGATAAGAATTGATCAGATGCCAGCTATGCTCCAGACAGTGGAGGCAGGTAGGAGTGATTTACTCACCAGTTTTAAAATATAGTGAGTAAAACAAAATTAGGATGCATTTGAGTACTGTAAATCTGAAAAAAATGCTCCTTTTGAATCACCAGTTATGTTATGAAATGAAAATTATGTACCTACCATAATTCTTGATCTTCACCATTCATTACTGCTTGGGTAGTGCCGGAGGCGCACACCCGCTACAGGAGATTGATTTTTTTTTTTTTTTTGAGTCTGCTCCAACGGCGCCGCCCATGAGAGCGACGCACTGCGTTATGCACGAGGGGCGGCCGTTAGGTGCCACAGTCTCCTCCTCCTCCATCTCAGTTCTGGTAGCTGGAGAGGCCAGAAAAAGGGTAAAGGGAAGAGCGAGGCAAGAGAGCCAAGGGATAGAAAAGGAAAGGCTATAAACTGAAGGAATAAGCTGGTAGAGGACAGATGGAAGCGGAGAATACCTACTTATGGACCGTGAGGGCCTCCCATCTGGGGCAGCTCTAAGGGAGGAAACAGATAACGAGAAAAGGAAGAGGAAGAAGAAGAAAGAGAAGAAAAAGGGATATTGAGGGGGAGAACACTGCCCATAGGTATAGTGGTTGAGAGGGTTATAAGCTCGGAACTAAAAACCAAGGGAGCAAGAATCCCTCCTAATAGGAGTGAGAAAAGGTTCAACTGAACCGCTTGTAAGATTGGACACAAAGGGCAGGTTCTCTATAATCTCATCATCCCAACCCCCTACACTCTAGCTGAGAGTTTACAGACTGCCCGGACAGAAAACTGTTCCGGAAAGAGAGCGCCCAACTATGAGGAGGGGGGTAAGCCCTTTAGCACCTCGTTAAGTGCTAACACCGAAGTGTGTGGGTAGGGGTTAGGCCCTACAAGAGGCAGCTTTGTATGAAGGATAGAGTGGAACTCAGTCGGACTGCCTGAGGGCAAGGCTGGGGCAGTAGTTCAGGTTAAGAAGTGCAGAAGCACCAACCAGAAGAAGCTGACAATTAAATAAGCCCCGCCAGGGGGATCCTTAATTTTGAGGCAGAGCCAAGAGGGAAAGTCTCTTTAGCTGTGAGCTGAACATCGTGGCTAAGGAGCCCAGAGGTCACCCCTAGGGGCAGTCAGAAAAAGTTCCCTCAGAATAGGAGAAAAATCCTACTCCTTCCCCTTTACCTTGAGGAAAAGAGATCTGTCCATAGAAGAATGGAAACCAGGATTTTATTTTTTTTTTTGGCATAAAGGCCAAAGGAAAGGAGCGGAATGAGAAGGCAGGGGGAGACGCCGCAGTAGGAGGCCACTGAGGGGAAGGTGGGTGGGTATCAGTAATGAATGGTGGAGATACAAGAGAAGATCAAGAATTACGGTAGATATGTAATTTTCATATCTTCCCTTGTCAGTCTTTACCATTCATTACTGCTTGGGTGAGTACCAAGCCCCCCCCGGGGGGGATAAGAAACCCTGAGGGAGCAAGACCCCCAGCCTCCTGTTGGTGGGAAACAGAAGGGGAAGACCCTGGGCTAATCAAGCAAGAAGCTTATGGTGGGAGAGAGCTAGGAGATGTCCCCCGAGGACGGGGAGACGGAGGAATCCCCTGTAAAAGTCTCCTAGCTCTGGAGGAAAAGAGACGGAGCGAATCACCCTACACTGGGCCTGGGGTGACAACCTTCATAGACGAAGCCATGCTATCCGTCTAATACAGATCGCTGTCCCTGCAAGCCTGGAAGCCACCTCATTGGCATCATAAGATGCCCTTGCTTGGTGTCTTGCCAGCTTCAGGCCTATAGCAGAGAGGGCAATAGCTTGTCTGGTTTGCTCCGTATCAGGCATTGATGCTAAGATTTGGGAAAGCATCGCCTATAAATGCCTACTGTAGGCAGCATGGTGAGCCTGATGTGCTGCAATGCATAACATCGCACGAGAGGAAGAGAAAACTCTTCATTTCTACCGTCAAATTATAAGGAATCTGAGTCCGTGGACGGTCGCTCACCTGGCAGCGGTGCCCGGAGGGAGTTTCTAGGTATGCCAATCCCGAAGGTGGGTTGGGGAGAGTACCTAGAGATTCCAATGGGGCACGGTACCTTCGTTCGCAGTCTGCCGTGGCTGGAGAAAGGGCGGCTGGTGACTGCCAGGAACGGATAGACACCTCCAGGAAGGGAATAGGCCAGGATAGTACCACCAAATGCTGGGCACTGAATTCACTGAGGAATTCACACGTGTTCTGTTCGGTATTGTCTCGCCTAACAAAGGAGATGCGAAGATCCCTCACCATCCTCAAAAGGAATCGCTGATATTCAGTGAAATCAGCATCGGAGGAGAGATGAGCAGTGGTTCCTCTCCCCTCCGAGGAGGGAGATGAGGATGATGAAGCACTCGAATGTCTAGAGGACTCCCAGCGCGGTTGGGATAGGCGAAACACCCACTCATGCATGTAACTAACATATGAGGGAAGACCGCCAAGAGCTCGAGAACGCCTCCCAGGATAATGGGCCCAGGACCGACATGGCCTGGGAGAGGGGGTGGCTGCAGAGGAATGGGAGAGGGGCACCCACTGCAAGGCAACTGTCCTCTGCTGAGGCTCTGGAACTGGGAACGGAGCCCGAGCTGGCGGGATCCCAGACAACAAACCAGGTCACAGAATGGAACCCTGGGATGCGAAGCCTGGAAGAGCCTAGTAGGGATTCTCCCTGTGATGAACCTAGGGCAGCCCCAGCAACACCACCAGAGGTCCCTGGGGCTCGAGAGGGAAAGACAGGGGCCGGTGCTCTGGCTCCTACCCGCCCGAGGGGTGGCAGGTGAGAACCAGTGCTGAACCCTGCCTCTCGCCCCCTGGACTCCGAGAACGCCTCCTCCTCGACCCCAGCGACTTCACCCCGAGGGGCTGCAGCACCGGATCGGCAGCTGCCACAACCCCTCAGGAGGAGAGCCTCTCCTCCACCTCCGCCTCCATCCCTCCAGGGACCCCAGACCACCCCAGCCTGGGAGGCCTCAGGGAGACAGCAGCGAGACGGAGGAATAGGCACGCTGCAGCCTAGCACTCGTCCCATCGGAGACCCTGACCCAGAGTCAGGGTGCCAGGATGGGTCCACATCTGAATCATCCTCCGAGGAGGAGGAAGAGACCAGCTGGACCACAATACTGGCCACCCCGGGGGTCTCTAGTGAAACGGCGCCAGTGGACCCCGCCACCCCCCGCAGCGCTCAGACCCGGCCCCGACTCCCCAACGGTGCCGGCCAGGCCCACGGCGCCGGAAGGCAGCATCGAGGGTCCACCGATGCCGGGCCCAGCAGACCTGGGCCTCGACACTGGGGGAGCCTGCACCTCCGAGGAGGTGACTGCCAAGGTGGTGTCCCGCCACGGCCCCGGGAGGGACCTCAGCGTTCCTCCAACACTGTAAAAGAGGCCTCCTTTTCGTCAAGAGAAGATGAGGAAGCCTCCTCCTCCTGTACAGACTGTATGGACCTGGAGGAAGGGTCTAGAGACATTATCTGGGAATCCCTGAGCGCACCGTCCTCCGAAAGTCGGTGGCGGAGCTCTGCCGATCTTGAACGCTATGACTTCAGGACACGTCCATCGGAGAAACGGCGCCGCACATCCATATTGTGGTTGGGTCCCAGGCAACGGAGACGTAACATCATGCCAGTCCGTGGACGGAAAATGCCGCCAGAAGTACCGACGATAGCACTGCCCGCTTTCAACTTACGCTTTTGCCCCTGAACCTGACATGATGCAAAATTAAGAACAAAACAAGCACAGCTCGGGCCGCTGAAAAAGAGAAGGAAAAGAACGGTCTTACCAGTGACGCCGAGAAAAGCAGGAAGGAGGAGTCTGGAACGGTCGATATCGCAACTAGGCCTTGAACTGAATCTGACCGTATAGTCGGTGAGGCCTTGACGGCAGGAGAAAGCGAACTGAGATGGAGGAGGAGTTTATAGGCACCAATGGCCGCATAAAGATGACACAGGCGTCCGCTTCTCGTGGGCGGCGCCATGGAGCAGACTCAAAAAAAAAAAATTTATAGCGGTGCGCACTCTCCGCTAACACCCAAGTAGTAATGAATGGTGAAGATTGACAAGGGAAGATGCACTATTCTATGGAATGTGACACATTTAGAAATGTTGATGAGTATTAATACTCATAAAAAAAAAAAAGTTTCTGAAGAGTATTTCCTAAAATGAGGTGAGTAAACTAGGTCGGTACACACCTTATCTGGAGCCCTGCTTACCAGCATGTCCTGATCCACCTAAACGACCACAAGTTTCCCCACTTTGTGTTACTGGGTCAGAATTATCAGTTCTGAGCCCTGCCCTTTGGGCTGTCATCAGTGCCTCGTGTCTTTACAAAGTGCTTTGCTGTTCTTGCAGTGCACCTTCAGAAACTCAGACTCTTAAGTTTTTCCATATCTGGGTGACTGGTTACTAGCCAGTCCGCCCAAGCAGGAGGCGGAACGAGCAGTGGCCACAGCCTCTCAGTTCCTTATCTCCATACGAGTCCTGTTGAACCTTGAGAAGTCACAGCTTCAGCTCTCTCAGCAGCTCCTCTTCATAGGGTCACTTCTGGATACCACCAGGGCAAAGGCCTTTTCTTCAGAGGACAGAAGGAAAGCCAGCCTTCAGATAGCTCATTTCATCGTGGATCACAAGTCTGTTCGGGCTCACTCCATGCAGTGCATGTGAGGCCTCATAGCCTCCTCCGTCTTCACGATGTCTCTGACTCGGCTACACATGAAGACAACCCAGTTGATGCTCAGCACGCAGTGGTCTCCAGCAACGCATCCTCAGTATTACCCTGTCTAAGTAATGAAGCCCTTGCTGTGGTCACTTACATGGTGGACACAGGAGGACAGTCTCCAAGGTCTCCCTGTCTCTCAGCCAGAGCCTCAGGTAACCCTCACCACAAATGCATTTCTGCTGGGGAGCCCATTGTCAGGGCCACCTCACTCAGGGAGTTTAGAGCCCTGCAGAGTCCCATCTCCACATCAGTGTGCTGGAAATCAGAACAGTCCTTTTCGCCCTGTGGGTTCTTGTGGACTTCGTCAGCCACAAGATAGTTCTCCAGATGGACAGCAAGTCTGTCATGTACTGCATCAACAAACAAGGGGAGAGCACACTCACCCTCTCTGCAGAGGTGCAATGAGAGTGTAGGAATGGTGTCTGGAATAGGACATTTTGGTCCAGGCAGTTTATCTGCCTGGGGCTCAGAACACTGGCAGTCTAGCTCAGCCGAACAGAAGCCGACCCTCACAAGTGGTTGTTGGTGCCAGACGTTGTACAGTCTGTGTTCAACGAGTGGGGAACCCTAGATGCGGACCTGTTTTGCATCCCCACTGAATGCCAAACTGCCTTGATTATGCTCCAGAAATCCAGAACATGGCGTTTTCTGTCACTGTGATTCAGGCTGTGGTGGACAAATCTTTTTCTGTACACATTTCTGCTTATCTCTCTAGTTTAGAGGGTACTATTCAAGCTGAAGGCTCACCAGGGCAAGATAATTCTGATCACCCCATTTTGACCTTGACAGATATGGTTTCAGCTGTTTAGCAGGCTGTGAGTCAGTCCTCTGAGGGCACTCCTTTTCATGACAGATCTGCTAATGCAGGGGTCTGTTGTCTGCCCCAGTCTGTGCTCCCTTTACCTCTAGGCCTGGTTCCTGAAGAGATAGAAGTGAGCATGTGTAAAGTATCTCAGGGGGTCTCTGAGATTCTTTTGGCTGCTTGTAAGCCCCCCACCAGAAAAAACAGCACAGCCAAATGGAAATAGTTTTCTCTGAGGTGCTCCAAAAACCATATGGATCCATTCCAGTGCCAACCAGACAAGGTTTTGGAGTACTTGCTGTACCTCTCTGATGCAGGCTTATAATACTCTACAGTTAAGGTCCATCTGTGCAGAGTTTCAGCATACCATGAGCCCTTCAGACCCCCCTCTCTAGCCCAGCTCTCTCTGTTTATGAGGTTCTTGAAGGGCATTTTGCACACAAGGCCTCCAGTCAGGAAACCTATAGCCACGTGGAATATCAAATTTGTATTGGACGTGCTCACTCATATGCCCTTTGAGCCAATGGCTACGTGTGACCTGATTGGAAAATGGCTTTTCTAGTGGCCGTAACCTCTGTCCACAGAGCCTCTGAGATACGTGCACTGGTCACAGGTTCTCCGTATACTGTTTTCCATGAAGACAAGGTGGTCCTCCTCAGACATCCCAAGTGTTTACCTAAGGTGGTGCTAGAGTTTCACTTTTATCAGCCTCTAGTGCTGCTTACATACTTTCCTAACTTCCAGAATGCAGGGGGAGTGCACCCTCCATTCTGTGGATGTTACAAGAGCCCTCATGTTCTACCTCGATAGAACCAAGGACTTCTGACAGCCTAAGCAGCTCTTCATTGCCTATTACCCTAATCAGATGGGTCAACCTGTTGCAATTAGATGCATTTCTGCATGGATTGTCTGTTGCCTTCATCAATGCTGTTCACTAGCGCAGGTCAAGCTGGAAGACCAGCTATGTGCCCACTCCATCAGAGCGGTTGCTACGTCCTTGGCAGAGATTCGCTTTGTTCATATCACTGATGTTTGCAGAGCTGCCACCTGGAGCACAGTGCTCACCTTCGCCCATGTACTGTACCCTGGCTGTCGATGCCAGGCAGCATGCCTCCTTTGGCAGGGCCATTCTTAATGGACTTAATTGCTGAGTGAGCTTCGGCTCCTACCACGCTTTCCTGGGGATTTTCATCTGAGCTTGGTACTCTAACCCATTGGTGTGAATCAGTCGTGATGATTGATTCTGGAAAGGTGTAAAAATTACATACTCACCGTAATTCTTGATCTTCTAAGAATATCTTCTCCGTTGATTCACACACCCACCCTCCTTTCCCCAGGCTTACTTTTTCTGTTTGTTGGTCTTCACCCCTGTTTTGGTTTGGGCTGTGAAGACACCGTGTTCTTTGTTATTGGCCCTTCTTATACAGGTCACAAGGGCTACCTCATGCCCTTAGGTTATGTGCATTTGTGTTAGGTTACGTTTCACCCCATCAGTAAAAAAGGTACTGAGGTGGTTTAGGGCCGAGGTAAGCCATGCAACGTAGCTAGTCTCACAGTGCCACGCATGTGCGCAGCCTACCACAGCACTTGCCCTCCTGAAAAGTTGTAGGCCCTGGTGCTTATGTCTATGGATTTACTTCCAAAACTTAAACCAAAACTCATTCAAGTTTCATCTTCAGCTCGATCTTTGATCGTGACCACGATGGAGGATAAATCCACGCCTGGATTTCACCGGTGCCCATGCAGGCAGAAGATGTCACTTACCGACCCACATGCCGCGTGTGTCTACTATCTGTGCCACGATCATGAGCCTGCGACTTTTGTCTGTCATTTCACTCAGCGGTCCTGGAGGATTGCACTGCCTGCCTAAAGTTGGGTTGTCCGGAGAAACTTTATCTGCCAGTAAAATCAAAGGATGCCTGTTGGGTGGTCTTCATGGCTGCGGGGTCCGCCGAGCAGTTAGAGCAACTTAAGGCCTTCATGGAGGTGGTGGCCCAGGCCGCTGCTCAATCCTCTTCTGTCTCGGCCTTTGTTCCACTCCGGTTGGGCTCCACTTAATCAGCCTCCTTCAAGGAACTGTGCCAGTTCCTCCCGACCAAGGGGCAGGGCCCTACCAAATCGCACAGTTCCCGCTCACGCAAGGAGGAGTCCAACAAGGATAAAGAGAAGACTTATCTTCTTCGATTCTGGAACCAGAGGCGTCTCCTGCTCTCCGGAATCTTCGGTTTTGACTTCGGTCGAAACAGCCGCCATGGCTGCTGGCTTCACGGAAACCCTGTCGGGCCAGTCGGTGGAGACGCTGGCTGACATTTTTCTCAACCCTGTCAACTGGTTGTCATCTGAAGAGGCAGACAACTCTCTTCAGGACCCCGGTCCTGCCTGTGACAACTGAAGGGGCGGCCCAGTCAGCTGAGTTGGCCCCTCTGGTCACTGACCAAGACCAGGAGGAGCCGCAGATCTCGGCTCCCTGCGAGGCCCCCATGTCGGCACTACCGATGGCCGAGGTTGAGGTCTCAGTCTTCTACCGCCTCTTGAGTTGAGCAGGTCCTGCCGACTTCGGCGGTCTCGCTCTTGGCACCATGGGAAGCGGCGCTGCTGCTGTTCGTCTTCGTCCTCCTCTGGTGAGGAGAGGCTTCGGCACAAGTTGCATCAACACTGCGAAGACCTTATGTGGCAACAGTTAGTGCTGACCGGGCTGAAGCCGACGCCGGCTACCACCCTGGCCATCACCTGGCTGTCGCCCAAGAGCATGATGCCCCTGCCGGGGCTGGTCGACGCCATTCCTCCCCAGTGGAGCCAGTCCTGACCATTTCAGCTCAACTGAAGCTGGTTTTTGCACCAATCATGGTGGAGCCACCATCCAAGCAGCCATCGACCAGGACTCCATCCAAGGAGTCTGTCGACTTAAGGGCTTCCCCATCGGCTGTCAGTCACTCTCACACCTGACCGTCCGCGGTGGGTCGAGAGTGACTCAGGTGGTCACCCACTTTCCATGGACTCCTCAGAGTCCAAGTATTCCTCTCTGCACTCCCATCCACTGGATATGGAGTTGATGGGGGATCTGTCAATGGATGAAGGCCCCACTTCGTTCATGGGCATTCTTCGCCTCATCTCAGAGTCCACGTGATGAAACTGGACCCTTTAAAAAAACAGGCTCTCTACCCCTTACAGAAATTCTGGATAAAGGGACTCTCCAACGGAGACTTAACCAGTGGCGAGGCAGTCGGCATCCCTGCTCTGAAGCTCTGGCAGTGCCCTGCACCTTCGGCCCGGATGGCCCACAAATATGCTATACCCACCGGTATCCTTTCAGGGTTCATGGAGCATCCCTCGGCTGAGGGGTTGGTGGCTGACTCCACGTTCAGGCACTCGGGCAATACGGGGGACGTCGATAGACCGCCAGATAGAGTTCAAGAAATTGGACCACTCGACTGAAAAGGTCTATGCTGCCTTCTTTCTCTGCCTCCACCAGGCGAGCTCAGTCGTTGAGATGGCACACTTCTCCCATGCCCTTCTGGGCTCTCTGGATGAGGTGATTCCTCATTTTCCTGCAGACCTTCAGACTACGGTTGAGCAGGTCCGGGACCAGGGTCGTGCTGTATCCAAACAGCAACTTCAGAGGGTGCTGGACATCAGAGACTCCTGTGCCCGCTCAGTGGCGACCGCGGTTGTCATGCGCCATAAGGCTTGGCTGCAGATTTCTACCTTCACGGCAGACACCCAGCACAAGCTGATGGATGTACCATTCTTAGGTACCGACCTGTTTGGGCCCGGTGTGGAGGGTCACCTCCAGTGCATTGAAAAGTCCTGTGCCACCCTGGACCCGGTCACATCCGCAGGCTCTAAGCAACCGAAGTGCAAGCCCTTTTGGTCCTCTACTCCTGTGGCAAAACCAGCCTAGCATCAGTCTGTCCCGCAGGCTCAGTCCTGGCAATCTCTGGCCAAGTCCATGGCCTCGGTAGTCCGAAAGCCTGGAAGGAAGGGACCCAGTGGCTCCTCAGCTGGATCCTCCTCCTCCAAACCTACTCAGTGAAGGGATGGAAGTTGCCACCCTCATGCCCGCCATACCTCCTCTGGGTCCTCCTGTGGGGGTCTGGCTCCGCCACTTCCTTTCTGTCTGGTGTGCTGTTACCATGGACAGGTGGGTTCTGGAAGTGGTTGGTCAGGGTCTACCTCTGGAATTCGAGCAGTACCCTCCAAGCCAAATCCGTGCCCCACAGGAGGACTCAGTATCCACAGACACTTGATTGGCTCTTCAAGATGACATAGCTCAGCTGCTCCGCAAGGAGGTCATGGTCAGAGTTGTGGATCCTTCAGAACACGTAGGGTTTGCCTTCAGGTACTTCTGATGCCAAAGCGGACGGAGTGCTAGCACCCCATTCTAGATCTGCATGACCTGAACAAATTCCTCAAGTCCTGCACCTTCAGGATGGTAACTCTATCCCAGATCATACCATCTGTGGAGCAAAACATGTGGTTTTGCTCTCTGGATCTTCAGGACGCGTTCTTTCATGTCCCAATCCATCCATCCCACCGAAGGTTCCTCCACTTCCAAGCAGAGGGAACCCTTTATGAGTTCCAATCCATGCCTTTTGGCCTCTCCTCAGCCCCCAGGGTCTTCGCCAAATGCATAGCAGTGGTGGCAGCTTACCTGAGGCACCAAGGGGTCCAGGTGTACCCCTGTCTGGATGACTAGCTTGATTGCAGGTTCTTCTAGGCAGAAGGTAGAGTGGTCCAGGGATCTTTCCCTTCAGACCTGCATCGACCTTGGCCTCCTAGTCAACGAGGCTAAGTCGGAACTCGTGCCCTCGCAGGAGATCAGCTTCATCGGGGCAGAGCTTGACTTGTGCCAAGCCAGTGCTTGGCTCCCGGTGGACAGGGCGGAGGTTTTCGCCTTTGCCCGATCATTCCTGGTTGAGCACTTGCGCCCTGCCTGGGACTTCCTGCACCTTCTGGGTCATATGGCAGCCTGCAACAGCATGGTCCATTGGCATATGCGCTCCCTGCAGTGGGAGCTGGCCAGCCAATCTCGGTGCAGAGGTCACTTCGACCAGCTGGTCACTGTGACCAAGAAGATGTGTGATGCCTTCCACTGGTGGCTTGTCCCAGAGCATCTGCAGGAAGGGATCCCATTTATCTGCCCCGAGCCGATGGTCATCCTGATGACCGATGCCTCTCTCACAGGCTGGGGTGCCCATCTGGGGGAACACAGAGTCCATGGGCTCTGGATCTCCGAAGCTCAGAGTAGTTGGGCTGGCGCTGACTGCCTTCGCTCTGTTTGTTCAGGGTCAAGTGGGCCAAGTCCAGATGGACAACACCACGACCATGTACTACCTCAACAAACAAGGCGGAATGCACTCCCTGCCCCTGTGCAAGGAAGCCTCCAGATTTGGACTCTCATGCACAGCTTGGAGGCGGATTCCTAGCCATTCACGTGGCAGGAGCCTCCAGTCAGCTGGCAGACACCCTCAGCCAGGTGGGCACAGCATCTACAAGTGGTCCCTCCATCCGGAGTAGTTTACAGCCTGTTATCCCAGTGGGGCACTCCTCAGGTGGACCTGTTTGCCTCCGGAGAGAACACAAAGCTGAGGCTGTATTGTGCCTGCCCCCCTCAGCTGGGAGCACTGCAGGGGAATGCCTTCTCAAGGCATTGGACCCCAGGCCTCTTCTGTGCCTTCCTTCCGCTTCCCTTGATCCACAAGATGTTACTGAAGGTCAGGAAGGACAAGGCACAGGTGATCCTGGTGGCTCCTGACTGGCCCCGCCAGTTTTGGTACCCCGATCTCCTCAGTCTCAGCAACAGGCTCCCGAGGCATCTTCCCATACACCCGGACCTGCTCTCAATCAATCGGGAAGGTTCTTCACCCAGACCTTCAGTCCCAGCACCTGACATCCTGGTTCCTGAGTGGCTAGAGTTCCAGGCTTTGGGTCTCTCTGAAGATTTCCTCACTGTTGTGGAGGCATCTTGAAAGGAATCAACCAGATAATGCTATGCCTTCAAATGGAAGAGAGTCTCCATTTGGTGTCAGGGCAAGGGTTTGGACCCTTTGACCTGTACTGTGGCTAGCATTTTGGACTACCTGTGGTGTGTCTCCCAAGGGGGACTTCGGTCGACGACCCTTACATTGCACCTGGCAGCCATCTCTGCTTACCAGGCACGGGCTGGTCAGCAGTTGGTGACGCAGGAGAAGGTGATCTGGAGCGTTTTCAAAGGCCTTGACGACATTTCCCCTGTGGTGCGTGATCCACCACCACCACCACCACCACCGTGGGACTTGTTGCTGGTTTTGGCAAAGCTCATGGGCAAGCCATGTGAACCAGTAAACAGATGTGACATGTCTCACCTGTCATGCAAGACCGCCTTCCTGGTGGCTATCACGACAGCCAGAAGGATCAGTGAGCTCCCGGCGCTCTCGACGGAGTCTCTTTACCTGGTCTTCCACAGGGACACGGTTGTCCTGCGCCCCAACCTGAAGTTCCTCCCAAAGGTTGTATCAGAGTTTCACCTCCCCTCCTTTGATCTCTTTGTAAACATCCTCTTGACCCTGTCTCACCCCCTCTTTAAAACCTCTGACCAATGCTAAGGATACCACTTCACCTAGGAAGGCGTTCCACCTTGTCACCACTCTTTCTGTAAAGTAATGCCTTCTTATTTACCTCCTGAATCTACCTCCCTCCAGCTTCAGACTGTGCCCTCAAGTGTCCCCTCCCTGTGCTTAAGAATGCTACCCGTGCCAACCTTATTTATGCCCCTCATGTATTTGAAGGTTTCTATCATGTCCCCCCTATCCCTCCGATCCTCCAGGGAGTACATGCTAAGTACCCTCAGTCTCTCCTCGTAGGGCTTGTCCTCCATCGTTCAGATCATCTTGGTTGATCTTACTTCGAGACACAGCTCTTGCAGCAGGTTACACCATTAGGACCGAAGCCGCCAGGCGCCAGGACCCCACGGAAAAATTCTAGCTAGCTAACTACAGCGGGGACCGCCCCCGACGCTTGGCCCGCCTCCGGCGTCAGGCGTGGTACAAAGAGGCGGTCCTAACCATATTCCCCAGTTCTTTTCCCGCCGTCGACTTAGCTACCTGACCCTTGGTTACCAGTCTAGCGCGCGGCGTGAATAGTTCTTTTTCGAAAATTTTCAAAATCTTCAGAATCTTCAAGCAAGATCTTGATGTCATCACCAACTTGGGCCATCCTTGAAGTGCGCTTGTGAAGCAGATTCCGTTCAAGGACCCCCACTCGGCCTGCGTCCGGGTGCCTAGGCCCAGACACCGATACCGGGCCTGTCCTTCTTGCCAAGGGTTCAACAGCCGACTCGGATCCGGCGTCAGAGGCTTTGCAGGCGTTTCTTCTGGAGGAACAACTGAAGACCATGTCCTCCAAGGGGAAAGCTCCAGGGTCCACAAGCACGCTGGAGAAGAGAGGAGAAGGCCCTTCCAGGTCCCTTCTAGGGTTCGAGTCCGGTAGCTCGGTTCGAAATCTCCCGGCTGCAATCAAGAAACCTTCATCTCAGGAGAAATCCATGGCCTTCCTCCCTCCAGGGCCTTGGCGAAGTCCGGGAACACACCATCACCACCGCAAGTCGGGTTCCCCTCCTCGGTACCCGACGTCAGGTCTTCGGCTGCGCCCACGCAAGACGTTGGAGCTCACGCCTTTAAAAAGGCCTGTAGCCCAGGCGCCCGGCTCGACAGCCGTCAGCCGTCGCCCTTCTTCCTGGGCCGCCCGTCGGCCCAGCGACCGGCGCCGGCCACCACATCCCAGCCGGACGCGGTAGGGGACCGGCGCTCCGCCTCCTGAAAGAAGAGCCCTGTTGCCTCCGACCCGACATCGGTCAGTAGCCTCTATCGAGGAGGACCTAGAACAGCCCGAGGACCAGACGGGCGACCCCGGTCCCGTAGGTACTCCCAGGGATCCCTCGCCATTACCAGAGCCCCCTGTGGAGCCGACGCCGGGACCCGACGACTGCCCACCGGCACCCGGGCCGTCGTCTGTCTTCTCTCTAGTGGAGGTGAAAGATCTGTTCACCTACTGGTGGGATACCATTAAAAAAGACATGGTTCCCCCTCCTCCTCCTCCTCCTCCTCCTACTCCGGTTCCTGCCCCCCCCCTCGCCATCGGGGTCGGCAGGCCGTGTTCCTCCTCCCGGGAGCCTAGAACCCTCCCAGGGAGACCTGATAAGGAGACCTCCGTCGAAATCCCTCTGGATCACCCAGCCCCAAGAGATCCAGGAGAGCACCGACCTTCAACGGAGGACACGATCAGACTTCTCCTCTAGATCCCCATCTCCACTCTCCATCCCTTCTCCGGACCCACGTGGAGATGCCTAGATCTCCTCCGGATGATCCCTCGTTCCTTGATATTATCAGACATATACAAGAGAACATGGGATGGGATGCTGAAGACTTAGACCCCGAAGAGTGCACTCGCCAAATATCTTGGCAAAGGACCCCAAGCCTGTGGTGGTACCACCCTTGGTTGACACTTTTGTGGACGCCACCAAGGCCGAGTGCGGAAGCGTCCCACACTGCCTCGGCGAGACCAAGAAAGCTGATCGCTTGTACAAGGCCCTAGGGACGACTAGTACTTGACGCGAGCATCCTCAGGCCGATTCTCTGGTCATCACAGCCTCACATGACCGTCACAGAGGCCACAACATTTGAGCACCCTGCCACCGACCCAGAGTCCAAACAACTGGACGATTGGTGGCGACGTGTGCTTCCGCTACCTGCGCCATCAGATCCCTGAACTATTTAACCCACATGGTTCAGTTCCAGAACGCTTTGTGGAACAGGGTCTGGAAGCGGCTGAAAAGATGCCCGAGTGAGCAGAAGGAGGAGATGCTTCAGCTCCGCAAGCAGGTTCAGACGTGGGGACCTAAGTGCTAAAACGTGATGACTCAGCGGACTCATCGGCGAGCAGCAGCTAGCGTTTGCCTCCGGAGACACTCTTGGGCTGCGCCTCGGTTTTACCCGGACGTCCAAAAGAACATCTTGGACGCCCCTTTGAGGAGAAGTATTGTTTGGTAATCCTACAGAAAGATCCTTACCAAACTCCAAGAGGCTGGGAAGGCGGTAAGGTCGGTTCAGGCCATGTACCGACCTAAGCTTGGTTCCTTTCGTAGGAACCAAAGCCGTTTTCGTGCGCGGACGCAGAGGCAACAGACCCACTCCGCTGCACCTCAGAGGGGCTCTGGTTTTCTGAGGCCAGGGCAAACACCCGCCAGCCGAGGCCACGCTCTCCCAGGCAGGCCCAGCCAGCGGTCCATCTGCCGCCACAGCCTGATCCTTTCCGCCCCGCCCTCAGGATCAACGGGAGTTTATAGTCGGGGTCGCGATTATGAACTTCCTGCCGGGATGGCAGGCCATTACCAATCGACAGGTGGGTTCTTCAGTTGGTCAGTCTAGGCCACTTTATAGAATTCGAGGAAAGCCACCCCGAGGCCTCCTTTGCTCTCCGGTATCAGGGCAGCACAAAGCCTGATCTGGCAAGAAGTACTGCCACTCACGAAGGGAGCGATAGAGATACGTCCAGAGAACCAGAGAGGACTAGGATACTATTCCCACTTCTTCCTGGTTCCCAAGAAACAGGGACCTCCGTCCAATCTTGGACCTCAGCGACCTCAATGTGTCGGTCACTTACAAGAGATTCCGATGGTGACCCTTCCAGGTCTTATCCCCATGCTCAAACAGGACGCTTTTTAGCGCCTCTAGACATGCAGGATGCCTACCTGCACATCCCTATGGCTCAGGCGCAGGAGGTTCCTGCACTGAGTTCTCGACCACCACCCTTCAGTTCCGAGCCCTTCCTTTGGACTGTCTTCCCGTACCGGGGTCTTTACCAAGTGCATGGCAGTCGTGGCAGCGTCTCTGAGGAGACAGGGCCACTCACGTGTTCCCGATATCTGGACGATTGGCTTCTCATGGCCGCCTCCAGAGAGACGTTGCTGTTCTGCAATCAAGAGCACCCAGGATCTGTTCCGATCCCTGGGCATCCCTCATAAATTACAGAAGTCTCCTGGTACCGTCCGCAGAAACTGCAGTTCATAGGAGGAATTCTGGACACTGTTCGGGAAGATTTTCTTCCGCCGACAGAGCGGAGCGCATCAGATCCCCTCATAAGGACCTATCACTAAGCAAGGTTGTACCTGCCAGGTCGGTCCTTGCTTGCTCGGACACATGGCTGCGGCCATTCCTACTGTCCTTTCAAGAAGACTCCACATGCGCATTACTCAGTGGATGCTCAAAGTGCAATGGGACCAAAGGCAAGACCACTTGGCATCCGTCAGACTCACGAATTCAGTGATTCAAGACTGGCAGTGGTGGCTAGCCCCAGGGTCGCTCGTCATCAGCGTCCCGTTCATTGCGCCGCCCCGGAGGTCACCCTCACCACAGGCGCTCTGTCTTGGGTGGGGGACACCTGGACGGGTAAAGTCCCAGGTACGTGGACTCAGATGGAAGCTCACCTTCACATCAACGTGCTGGAAATGAGAGCGGTCCTCTATGCCCTGCAGGCCTTTCAGTCAGTTATCCCACCGTGTACTCTTCTACTTCAGACAGACAACACGCGGTGATGTATTACCTCAACAAACAAGGAGGCGCACACTTACCCCTTTCGGGAAGCCATGAGAGTGTGGGATTGTAATCAGACACGGCGCGAATCTGATCACTGTGCACGTTCCCGAGTGGGACAACACGGTTGCAGACGGCCTGAGTGCAGTTCTCAGGCCAGAGTCCACGAATGGGAACTCCTTCAAGAGGTAGCAGAGGATCTGTTTCTTCGATGGGGAACTCCGATCTGGACTTGTTCGCCCCCATCCAACGCAAAACTGCCCAATTTTTGCTCGCTAGATCCAGGGCCTGGTGTTTTCTGGCGAGACGCGTTATCCCTCTCCTGGGCCAACAGATTCCTCTACGCTTTCCCTCCTTTCCCGTTGATCCAGAGAGTTCTTCTCAAACTGCGCAGGGAGCACGCAATAATGATCCTAGTGGCCCCATTTTGGCCCAGACAGATTTGGTTCCCTTTGTTGATTCAACTATCTCGGGAACCCCCGCTCCCGTTGCCGCTCAGCTCCCACTTACTGTCTCAGGAGAAGGGTTCACTTGTCCACCCGGACCTACGTTCCTTGAACCTGCATGCTTGGCTCCTAGAGACATAGCCATTTTGCGTCACGGGGTCTCGCAAGAGGTTGCAGAAGTCCTTTCTGCAGCCAGAAAGCCGGCAACGCATGCGACGTACGCCATGAAATGGCGCCGTTATTGTGTATGGTCGCGAGCAGCCACCTTTCCCTTAGGTTGTCCTGTGGGAGTAATATTAGAATATCTGCTCCCTCTTTCATTCGGGTCTAGCCTACTCCTCTATTAAAGGTGCACCTCTGTGCCATTTAAACTCCACTTCGGTGGGAAATCGTGCAGTGGCTCGTTGGGCGCTCTCGAGAATTTCTTGGGGAGTTGCACATTAGGCCTCCTATTAGAGTCCCTGTGCCTCCATGGGATTTGCTTTTTGTCCTTGAACAGCTCACGCTTCCCTTTGAACCTGTCATGATATGCGACTGCCTTGTCGTGGAAAACGTTGTTTTTAGTTGCTGTTACCTGCAAGAAGAATTTCTGAACTTCACGCTCTCATGTGCAAAGAGCCTTATTTAGTTTTCCACGGGACAGAGTATCCCTGAGGACGAACCCTAAATTCTTGCCTAAGGTGGTTTCTTCACCACTCTGAACCAGGATATCGACCTTCCGGTCTACTTCGAACTACTCTATAGAGGAGAGGCTCTGCTCCATACCCTGGATGTTCACGCGAGCCTGAGGTTTTACCTCAACAGAACTCAGTCCTTTTCGTAGTTCTGAGCAGCTTTTCATTTCTTCTCTGAGAGAATGATGGGCCAATCAGTTTCCAAACAGTCCCTTTTCGCTGGCTTGTCCAGTGTATTTCTCACTGTTATGGTATCAAACAAAAGCCCTCCCGGTACAGTCCGGGTCATTCCACTAGAGGGGTGTACTTCCTTTGCAGCGCTCAAAATGTTTCTACTTCTGCTATATGCGCTGCACACTTGGAATTCTGTGCATACCTTTATCAGGCATTATAGCCTGGACATTCTCCTCGGGAAGGGCTGGTTTTGGTTTGGCCGTGCTTAGGTCTCCTGTCCTAGGTTCAGGACCTGGTTTTTATCCTTTAATTTCCTCCTCCGGATTTTCTGACAGCGTTACTGCTTGGGAATCAGTCCTAATGGTGTAACCTGCTGCAAGAGCTGTGTCTCGAAGTAAGATAGTACAGTTACGTAAGAACTTACCGTAACAGTAGATCTTCGAGAACAGCTCTTGCAGCAGGTACCTTCCCGCCCACCTTCCCCCTTGGAGGAAGCATGGCTCAGTCTTTCTGAGCAGGAATTGTTATCTTTCTGTCTTCTGACGGCGAATCCTAGGTCTCCCATTTTGATGTCAGCCTGCGGCAAGAAGTCTCCGGCGGGAGAACTGGGGAATCTGGCGGGACCGCCCCCTTTTGTACCACGCCTGACGTCGGAGGCGGGAGCGGCGTCGGAGGCGGTCCCCGCTGTAGTTAGCTAGCTAGAATTTTTCCGTGGGGTCCTGGCGCCTGGCGGCTTCGGTCCTAATGGTGTAACCTGCTGCAAGAGCTGTTCTCGAAGATCTACTGTTACGGTAAGTTCTTACGTAACTGTACTTTCTGCGTTGAACCCCTTTCAGCAATTTGGTAACTTTCTTCTAGTAGGGGCACCAGTACTGCACGCAGTACTCTAGGTAGGGCCTCTCCAGCGATCTGTACAGTGGCAGGATGACCTCTCCTCGCCTGGACATGATTCCTCTTGCTATACACCCCAGCATCTTGTTAGCTTTGGATGCTGCTTTTCACACTGTGCTGAGTGGTTTCATTTTCCCTGTTATCAGCAAGCCCAGATCTTTTCCTCTTCTATAGTGGACAACTGTACCCCACCCAACCAATAACTGTTTCTCAGGTTTCTTGCTCCCAAGTGCATGACTATGCACTTTTAACGATAAACCCCAGCTGCCATGTTTTGACCACTACTCAAGTTCAGCTAGATCCCTTGCAGTCCTTGCCACCCTCTGCATCGTCCACCACTGACCTGATCTTCGTGTCATCTGCAAAAAGGCTGACCTTGTTCTTAATGCCATACGAGATGTCTGCTATAAATATGTTAAATAACACTGGACCCGGGACTGAGCCCTGTGGCACTCCATTGGTTACATCTCTTGGAGCTGAGGTTTCCCCTTCCACCACCACTCTCTGCCACCTGTCCTGGAGCCAGTGTTCTACCCAGTCCACCAATTTCTCCCCCTACTCCCTGATAACTCAGTTTGCTAAGCAGCCTCCCGTGTGGTACAGAATCAAAGGCCTTGCTAAAGCCCAGGTACAGGACAACCACTGCTTGGCTCCTATCCAGTGCCCTGGTCACCCAGTTGTAAAAGTCAACCAGGTTTGTCTGGCAGGATCTGCCTGAGACAAACCCATGCTGGCTGTCGTCCTGGAGTCCGTTCATCTCCAGAAAGGTTACTAACCTTTCCTTCAGTATTGTCTCCATCAGCTTCCCCACAATAGACATAAGAATGACTGGTCTGTAGTTGCCTGGTTCATCTTTGGGTCTACTTTTGTGTAGGGGCACCACATGTGCCATCTTCCAATCCTGTGGCACACATCCAGTCCTCAGGGAAGAGTTGGAACAGGGTCCTCAAGTGGCTCAGCCCGGACCTCTTCCAACTTCTTCAGAACCCTGGGGTGTATGCTGTCTGGTCCGGGTGTCTTATCAACCCGCTTAGCTCTTAATACCTCCAACATCCTGCTGACCAGGATCTCCCCTTCTGCTAAATCCGCCCCTCCTATGCCCACCCCCTGTGACATTGCTTCTCCCTGGTAAACACAGTACAGAAATATTCATTGAGTGCTTCTGCGTGCTCGTCCCCCTTTTCTGCCCACCCTTCTTTATTCTTACTATTTGGTCTTTACAGTTCCTTCTTTCCCTTATATACTTAAAGAAGTCCTTATCCCTCTCCCTAATGCCTTGTGCAAACCTTAGCTCCCTTGAAGCCTTGGCTGCCCTGATTACTTTGCTCGCTTCCCTAGATCTCTTCTGATATTCCTCCTTATCCTCCCCCATTTTAGATCTCCGCTATTTTCTGAAGGCTTCTCTTTATTCCCTCACTTTTGCCAACACCTCCCTGTTGATCCAGCTCAGCTTCCGCGCCCTGGCCTTTTTGCTCTGGATCCTTGTGCACAAGCTAGTAGCCTCCGCTAGTCCATGCTTGATTACTTTCCACCTCTGGTTAGCATCCGTGTGTGGGCCAGTGTTGGCTAGGTGCTACAACAATATGTCCCTCATCTTGCCAGAGTCAGCCTGCCCGAAATCTAGCACCTTTGTCCTGTTCTTGGCTTCCTCCTTCCCCGTACTAAAGGAGAACCACACTGTGTGTTGGTCACTTTCTGCCAATGTGTCCTCAAACTGCAGCTCCCTGACAAGATCCCCACTGGTTAATACGAGGTCCAGAATGTTACCTTCCCTAGTTGGCTCCCTGACCAACTGGACTAGAATGCTGTCCTGGACTGCATCCAGGATGACCTCTTCCTTGGCGCTAGAAGTGGCAGTGGTGTGCCATTCTACCCCTGGCAGATTGAAGTCCCCCACTATCAGTGTCTCACTTCCCACTGACCGACCTTATCTGCTGTGCTAGCTCTCTGTCAGTGTCCTCTGTCTGAGAGGTGGCCTGTACGCCCCACCCCCCAATCTAACCCTCCTTCCTTTTGAGTCCTGTATCATCACCAATAATGCTTCTGCCCTTCCTTCCTCCCTTCCCCTCCTCCCTGCTACACAATATCCCCTCCCTAATATATATGGCTACCCCCCTTCCCTTTTTCCCTGTCCTCCTTGTACAGCCTGTATCCTGGGACCATCAAGTCCCGGTCCTGGTATTGGGTGGCGCATATTTCAGTGATGGCAGCTATGTCCACCCCACCATCTGCCATCAGAGTCTTCAGCTCAACTGCTTTGTTCCCCAGGCTCCTTGTGTTCAAGGAGACCACCCTCCAGTAGGAGCCCTGCCCTATAGTCTCTGATGGCTCACCCTTAGAGCCAGCACTATTTGAATACTCCCCGACCCCTTCCCTGCTGTGTTCCCTACTTGCACTATGGCCTATTTCTGTTTGATTCCACTTAGTGCCCATCCTGAAAGGCACTTTCTCTGAACCTTTATTGCTGCTGTGGAGGGTAGACCCAACTGTCTCCCTGGCTTTGATACCTTTCTTGATGCCCCCACATTCAGTTTAAAGTCACCCTGGACGTTATGTACTCTTCCCAGCCTTTGCCGTAAGACACCTGGTCCCTCCTTACTCAAGTGTAGTCCATCTAGGGCATACAGGGGCCTATTTTCTCACATTCTGTCCCAACCTCTCCTCCCCCTCCCCCCCCGACACACACACCAGCCCGTAGCCTGTGGTTTGACGCCATGTGTTAAACTCCAAAGTCCTCTGCTTCTGACGGTACTTGCTCTGGGTACAGAGAGTACCTCTGAGAAAGCAACTGAGGACCCCACCTCCTCGCACAGCTTGCCCAACTCCTTGAAACTCTCCTGAACTTCCTCAGCTGTGTTTCTCCCTCTCTCCCCCACCAAAGTTGTTTGTGCCCAGGTGCACTATGATGTGGGGCTTCTCCCTTTCTTCCTGCCCTTCTGAATACTGTTGTTAAAACACGTAACTTAGCTCTTCTTCAAGGATATCAGTTTCATCAGGCCACACCTATGGAACTGTAGCTGCCAGGCATGAAGACCACATGGAAAGGTGGGAAGGAAAGGGAAAGTGTTTAACCATGGAAACTTTGCAAGCAATCAGCCAGGGGCTGGCCCACAGTGACATAAGACGTCGGCTCATAACATCAGTGTGGGCGGCCTGTCCCCTCAGTTCTTTTCCTGCCTTGACCATACTCATTGGACGCGGAGGAAACACTGCTGCACTAGCAGCAGTTCGGTTTCTTTATTAGTGATCACATTTGTAGTGATTTTCAACCTGCATGTCATCGAAGGAAGGAACTGTCAAAATTGTTCAATATTGTGGCTGTGAAGAGAAGATCTACGCGGCGACTCCCATAATGTCTATGTCTGCTGCCTAGGCCCTGACCACAGCATGAAAGCCTGTGGAATTTGCCAGGTTTTAATTCTGCGACCAAGTGACTCCATGAAGTGACTTTAGTAAAACACTTCCTCATCGGATGGTGGCTAGAATGGAGAAGGAGCTCCAGCAGACGAACACAGCCGTGTCGCCAGTCCAGGTCCTCTAAATCCCGGGACAAGCTGTCAGGCAGTCACAAACACAAGCACTGAGACAAGGATAAGGAGAGAGCCTCCCTGGTGTGTTCCAGGTCACCCCTCTGCACAGCAGGTTTGACCTCCTCAGCTCCCTCGCTCCCGCAGACAGTCAACACGACACCAAGGTCGGGACTTAGCGCAGGCACTACCAGGCCTAGTACAACTGATATGTCACTGTTGACATCAGAGACTCAGTCTTCCTCATTGACTCCCCAGTCGCACCCCTCGACCATAGGGGTGAAGACGCTCAGGCAATCCTATCCTTTCCGGATATGATTAGACACCTGCTCCCTAACCTCCCGGTTCAGGGGGGTCTTTCAATGAAGCCTACTCCTAATACCACCTTGACATGCCAGTCACACTTTCCACGCCGCCTCAGAGCACTGCCGATGTCGCCAGCCCTTCTGTCTCTCCATCGACCCACTCAATGACGAGTATGAATATAATCCTGACTTAATAATGCGATGTGGAGGAGGAAGCTGAGGACTATGCTGAAATTCCCTATGATGGTGGCACCAGCTCCACGGTGTCCACTTGCAGTGAGGACTTGATCAGTACACCAAGATCTCCTCCAGAGAATCCACATTCTTCACTATGATACAGTAGTTGCAGGCTGCCATGGGCTTTGATCTGGAGGACTAGGACACCACTAAGGAAAACCTTATAGAATTCCTGGAGTTGCCAGAATCTCCGCAGTTGTGGTGCCACCTCTGCTCCCTGCCTTAGAGGATCTGCCTTTCCTTCCTGGTACAGGACCAACAATATTCAACAGGAAAGCAGATATAATGTACACAGCCCCCTCTGTGAACCCTTTTTATGCCACTCAGGCAGATACAATAGTCACTAATACTGTCCATGATAGGTCTAGGGCACCTAAGCACCTGAATATCCTCCCTCCTGATAGAGTCCAGGAGGTTGGATGTTTTGGGCAGGTGGACCTTTGCCTCAGCATCATTAGCCCTTCATATTGCTACCTGTCAGGCCCACATGATGAAATACCACAACACTCTTTGGAGGAAGGCCAAGGCAGCTACACAAGCCTTGACAGAGGGCACCCCAAAACAGGAGCTTCTCAAAGCCCTTACTGCTGGGGCTGACGTGGGCTAGCATTTGCTCTGCACAGCCTACAATGCAACTCTCAGATGCTTCTGGCGGGGTCTTGACATCTGGTTCAGGAGATTTGCTTGGCTTAGGGTTGCAGGCTTGCGAATGATGTGCAATAGTCCAGTCTCAGTGCCCCATTTAGAGACATAAATTGTCGCTGATGTACAAGATATCTTATCGACTTTTCAGACCTCAGGCAAAACCTTGAAGTCTATGCATTCCTTTTACCATGCCCAACCTGGGGGTAGGAGTAGGAGGTCTTTTTTGTCCAGCAGGTGTCGGACAGCAGCCAGACAGGGTAAGGGCCAGGGAGTAGGAGCCTTGCCCACCCCAGGTGCCCGTTCAGAATCCCCTAGAATAGTGCTACAGGGGGAGCTGCCCCAACCAACTCCACCTGACTCCTTGTACACCACCCCCAACCACCTTTACCTACAGGGTGGTTGTAGGGGGTCACCTCTCCCTTCACTTAAACCAGTGGAAGGAGGTGATGTCAGATGCGTGGATTGTGGAAATCAAAGAACAGGGTCATGCTCTGGAACTTCTAGACGTACCTCCTGATTATCCTCCATTGGTGACCCATTATCCTCAAGAACACCTACCCCTGCTTCTGAAGGAGATACAAACTTTGCTATAAAAGAAGGCCATAGGACTTGTGCCCCAAGAACAAAGGCACACAGATTTTTACTCTCTGTACTTCCTGGTCCCAGAGTGAACAGGAGACCTGCAGTCTATCTTGGATCTCAAAAAGCTGAACCTCTTCATGTAGTGTAAGTAATTCAGAATAGTCACGTTGCAAGGCCTACTCCCACTGCTACAAGCAGGGAGTTGGAGCTGTTCCCTTGATGTGAAGGATGCTTACCTCCATATCAAAATACGGAATCCTCACAGAAATATTTGAGGATCTTACTTAGAGTGGGAGCTTTTGCAGCAGACTATTACCATTAGAACTAATGTCGCAGGCCTTAGGACCCACCAGAAAAATCTTAGCTAGCAGCACGCAGCAGGGCTCGCCTGCCGACGTCAGCTCTGCCCGATGTCGGTCATGCTACAAAAGGGGACAGTCCTTAGCGCCACCTCAGTTCTTTCCTGCCGCAAACCTGCTCTCAGTGGGAAGTCCTAGCTTGCGTTTTGGCATTCCTAGTGAATTTAGTTATAAAAGTTTGAAGTTTTCTTGTTTCTTTTACAGTTTTTCTCCTGTTTCCATCGAGTGTTCTACCGTCGCATGTCTTCTCCGTCCTCGGTCTCGTCTTCCAGCCCGAAGAAGACCAAGTGTGCCTGTGGCTGCCAGATTTCCTCGAAGGACGGCCATGAAGCCTGTGTCTTCTGCCTGGGCCCAGACCACAACCTTCAAGCCTGTAAAATCTGCAAAGGCTTTACCAGCAGGACCAGGATCCGGCGCCTGAAGGCCCACCTTTTGGAGAAGGAGGTGAAAGTCATGCAGAGCTCTCCTGGGGAGAAGACCAAGCATCGGGACAAATCCTATCGTAAGTCCTGTGAGTAGGACCATAGTCAGTCCCACCAGCATTCCAGGTTGCATTCTCCCCACAGGAAGGCTTCGGGTTCGGGCGGGTCCAACTGTTTGCGCCATTCAAAGCACTCTTGAGGATAAGGTGAAGTCTTCCGCTCCCAGCAAGACACCGACGCTGGCCCCGGTGGGGGCTGCTTCTGAGAAAGCTCTGGCCAAGGCGAAGGTCATGCTGCTGCATGTCCCTGTGGCCTCAGCGAACACTTCCAAGGCCTCTTCTTCGGTGCAAACCTCATTCTTGCCGAAAAAGCCCTCTGTCATGGCTTTACCTGGAGCTTCGGGATGTTCCTGACCAAGGAACGGGGCCCTCTGGCTAAGACCCCTTCGGGGTCCTGCCCTTCGAAACCAGCTAAACCAGAGCCGGCCACGGCCAAGACCCCAGCCATGGTGCCAGCCACAGATTCCAACGCTGGTCGACCTTTGGGGAAAAAAACACACTGATCACAGTACCGTCACAGACTCCAAGGTCCTCGACTCCGGAGGGCACTTCCTCAGATTCCTCTCCCAAGTTATTTTGGACCTTCCGGCTTCGCCTGTTCCCCTGAAGGGGACGGTGGCTTCAGTTTTCAGTAAAGAGCTTATGGGCTCTTTTCTTTTTGGTGGAGCCAGATCAAGAAAGATATTGCTCCCCTGAAGCCAGATCCAATACCGTCCCCACCTGCGGACATCCAAGACACGGGATCTTCCTCCAAAGTCTCCTACCAGACCTCCAGAGGAGCGTCGCAAAGCTTCAAGATCCCGCTCACCCCCAGTGGTTAGATCCCAGTTCAGGTCTCAGGACTGTCGACTGCACCGTTCATGGTCTTCCAGCCATCGCCAGTCCCTGCCCAAAAGCAGGTCCTGCAGCCATCACCGGTCCCTTACCAGGCGTGGATGCTCTCTTAGCCATCACCATTCCAGAGACTGGCACCAGTCTCCGCTCTGTTGTCCATCTCCTGAGACGACGCCGTCCTATAGCTACTCGCCTGTCGGATAGCAACTCCACGCCTAAGGATCAAGTCCTTCCGGACATAGGTCGGCTTTCCTCATCCATAGGAGCTGGTCTTCATCCTCCTCTTCCTAAGCCCAGTCCCTCTCAAGGAGTTGGAGGTTCTCCTGATGACAAGGAAACCCCTTGTTTGCCTCCTGACAACCCAACTTTTATGGAAGTCATGAGGCACATTCAGGCCTCCAATGAATGGGAGACAGCGGACCTGGATCCAGAACACCAGAGACTTGCGAGATATCTGAGGCAAAAGGAGCCTAAGCCATTGGTAGTGCCTCCTTTAGTGGATACATTCCAGGACCTCACAAGGATTACTTGGAAGAATCCAGCCACAGTTCCGAAGAAATCGGACAGGCTGTATAGAGCACCGAGGAAGGAGGCCTTTTTGGCGGAACACCCTCAGGCCGACTTGGTGGTCGTAGTGGCTGCTCATGACAAGTCTTGACAGCCCAAGTAACTTAGTTCTCAGCCTCCCAATCAGGTGTCCCGTTATCTGGATCAGGTGGGCAGGAAGATGTACTTTGCTTCCACCTGTTCCATATGATCCCCAAACTTCCTAACGCATATGATCCAGTACCAAAATGCCTTATGGGAGAAGGGACAAGAGATAGCCAACGCCTTGCCAGACTGCCCAAAAGAAGGAGCTTCTGGAGATTCTAAAATCACCTCGGACGTAGGCACCCGTGTTCTGCGTGTCTCGTGTGACAGTGCAGATACAGTGTCAAGGGCAGCAGCTTCCGGCGTCTGCCTAAGTTGCCACGCCTGGTTACGAGTCTCGGGATTCTCCCACGATCTGCAGTCCGGAATCAAGGACCTTCCCTTCCAAGGTTCCGTGCTGCTCAGGGAGGAGACCGAGAAGCTTATTTCAAAAAACATGAAGTCTTGCTATATTATGACTATTGCAGTTTGTCCCAGCCTTAGAACTGCTCCGGAGGTGAAAGAGTTAACTTCCATGCAGAGCATGGAGCTTAGAGCACGAGCTCGGTTCAGAAGCTCTGTTAGGCTGGTTTCAAACCGAAACCGTCAGATTCTTTACTCCGCCTCACTGAACAGTCGCTCTGGAGATTCCTCCTGTTGCTCGTTCATTTTCGGTTTAAAGCGCTATTTCTCGGTTTAATTTAACCGCGATTTAATTATTTTAACCGCAAAACCGATCGTTCAGGCTCTGTCTATGGTAATCGTGTAGTAATAGATAGGGTTTTTTCTGTGTGAACTTGTGGTAAGTGTTATCGGTTCGTTGAACCGATCAATTGTATTAAAATATAAGTTTAAAGCCTTTAAGGCTTCTTAGGTGTGGTTCTTAGGTCGTTCTAAAACCGGATTTCATTACGGTTTTTTCCATGACCCGTGACACGGTTTGGAACCGATAAGGGTGTCTTGCCTGGCACTGCCATTAAAAGGGCAAGTTTGTTGGTTAGGCTGGCATCATGTCTGAGAAACCCAAAAGAAAAACCGGGCCCACTGGGTTTCAACACTGTAGTGTCTGTGGGGAAGCCTTTGCCAAGGCTGACCCACACACTATATGTGTCTATTGTCTGGGGTTTGACCACCTCAATTCAGACTGCCAGATTTGTAAAAATTTCCTGCAGCCACCCTGGACAAGAGAGTGGGCAGGCTCAGGGAGCAGAGAGGCCAAGAGTCCGCTGACCCAGATGGCCAGCCGGTTGATTGCAACGAACCGGAGAATCCCTCTGACCGAGTGAGACTTCCTCGGGCAAGCGAAAAGTTGGCTCTGAGGAGCCAGTTCCAGCAAAGAAATCTAAAAAATCAGCAGGTTTGGAGTCCAAAATTTCTTCTCCAACTGCTGCAGAGATAGCCAGGGCAATACAGATTGTCCAGTCCCTGTCCCCGGTTCCCTCCGAACCGCCACTGTCTGGCAAAAGGTCGGTTCGGTCGGTTCAGCATTATGATATAGAAGAGTTCTATGAACCAGAGGAGGGGGATGAGGATTATGATCAGTGTGAATGTGACTTTGAAAGTCTGGATGTGCCCATTGAACCGGACATCTCCCCAGACAGACCTTCAGGTGAGTCTCCTCCTAGGCTTTCTGAGTCCCTTCTCATTTTTTGTTTTATAAAAAAGTTGCTGAGACCCTCCAGCTTCCCTTAGAGGAGGCTTTGGATGAGCAAGAGGAGCCTGACTATGTGGAGATGATGGATATCCCAGAGTCCAGGAGGTTGTCCATCCCTTTACATAAATCTTTTAGAAAACAAACAATACAAATTTTAAATGTTCCTAATTCTGTGCCTCCTGTGGATAAAAAGATGGACAGGAGGTACACTTTGTCAGGTCCTGATACAGATTTTCTTTCACAGCAATGCAGTCATGTTAGTAGTTCAGGCTGCAGCCTGTGATAAAGCTAATATTCCACTGGCTTCACATCCTCCTGACAAGGATTCCAGGAAGATTGATGCCATGGCCAAAACAATACATGGCAGCATCTTTGGGACTCAGACAAGCAAACTATATGGCTTATGTTGCAAGATACAGAAATCTAGATGGGATACTGTCATGGCCTTAGCTAAACAGGTCCCTGGCCAGCTTCGTAAAGGAGCTGGAACAGGTGGCTCTTGATGGTATTGAGGCATCTAAGGTGCAATTCCATGCTGCAGTGGATTCTAACGATGTATCCTCTAGAGTCATGGCTACATCTGTGGCTTTTCGGAGACTGGCCTGGCTCAGGTGTACTACTTTGTCACAGGATACCCAGTCTAAGGCTATGGATTTTCCTGTGGTGGGAAATTCTCTGTTTGGGGAGCAGACAGAGAATTATATGAAGAAAATGGATGAATATAGAACCAGTTACAGGAGTGCTCAAGCCAAGGAATGGCAAGCCACTCCTCAGAGGCAGCCCCCCAGGGGTAGGGGTAGGCCTTTTCACAGGCCTTTTTACCAGACCCAGGCCTCCTCCTCTTCAGCCTATGTACAGAGGGGGTTCTTCAGAGGGAGAGGCAGACGGGGTTCGAGCAGGCCTGCTCCCACCCCTCAGCCTAAAGCCCCTGCCAAACAGGCACCCTGATGGGATGCCCAGGATCTGCTCTCCACTACCTGTAGGGGGCAGGTTGGCTCACTTCGTCCAGGACTGGGAGTCTTTAACTTCAGACAGGTGGGTCCTGGAAGTAGTGAGCCAGGATCTGGTTCTCAGCTTCAAGAAATTTCCAAAGATGAGAGCCAGATCTTTTCCACCTACAAACCCTTTAGAGACTCTTGCTTTGGAAACAGAAGTCTCAACCCTCTTGGCTCTCAGAGCTGTAGAAAGGGTTTCTCCCTCTCACCAGGGCAAGGGTCTGTACTCCAGGTACTTCCTTACCCCAAAAAAGACAGGAGAGTGGCGGCCTATCCTGGATCTAAGATATCTAAACAAGCACCTTTTGAAGCCAAAGTTCAAAATGGTGACACTGGCAATGATTTTACCCTCCCTAAGGCCAGGGGACTGGCTAGCCTCCCTGGACCTCAAAGATGCCTACTTCCACGTTCTTATCAGAAGCTCCCATCGAAAGTACCTCAGATTCGAACTGCCCTCAGGCCATTTCAGTTCAGAGCAATGCCCTTCGGCCTCACTTCTGCCCCAAGGGTGTTCACAAAATGTCTGGCAGTTGCAGTCGCTCATCTAAGAAGGCAAAAGATTGCCATTTTTCCCTACCTGGACGACTGGCTCATTGTGGGTCTGTCTCCAGACCAGGTAAAATCACACCTGCCAGTTACCCAGCAGCTGCTTACCTCTGGGATTTCTTCTCAATCTTCCAAAGTCAGTTTGGAACCTGTCCAGGTACTCACCTTTATAGGCGAGAACTGGACACAAAGCAGGCCAGAGCCTTCCTTCCCTTGGAAAGGGTAAGGACCTTAGTGGCCCTGGCCTCCTCCTTCACTCTGCAGGTCTCTCGACCAGCAAGGCATTTCCTGCAGCTCCTAGGGCACATGGCTGCCTCCATAGCTGTGGTGAAAGGAGCAAGATTTCAGATGAGGGACATTCAGTTCCATTTAAGAGCTTTCTGGTCTCAAAGAAGAGATCCTCTATCCAAGTTAATCCCAGTGACTCAACTCTGATCCAGGCCCTTCAGTGGTGGCAGGATCAGAGCAGTCTGAGACAGGGTGCCTTTCATCCCTCTGCCCCATTCCTTGACCCTTACTACAGATGCATCCCTCTTGGGATGGGGAGCTCACATGGGCGACCTCTCCACCCAGGGATTATGGTCCCCTCAGGAATCTCTGCTCCACATCAATCTGTTGGAACTCAGAGCTGTTTTTCTGGCACTTCAGGTTTTCTCTGCCTCTGTTCAGAACAAGGTGGTACAGGTCAGAACAGACAACACCACTACAATGTGGTAGATCAACAAACAAGGGGCACTTTCGTCTCGGCCTTGTGCACCGAGGCGATGAAGTTGTGGTCTCTGGCTTATTCCCTGAACACTTCCCTCATAGCAGTTCACCTCCCAGGCAAGGACAATGTCCTGGCAGATGCTCTCAGCAGGATTTCCCAGGGCCATCACGAATGGTCACTGGATCCCCTAGTACTGGGATAGTGTTTGCCAGATGGGCACTCTCAATAGATCTTTTGCAGCCCCAGACAATCATCAACTTCCACTGTTTTGTTGCAGGCCCCCAGTGTTGGGCTCAGTTCCCTGGATGCCTTTCTCCTCGATTGGGAAGGGAAGTTTCTTTATGCCTTTCCCCCCTTCCCTCTCCTGTTCAAAGTACTAGTCAAAATCAGGTCTCAGCCCTGCAAAATGATCCTGATTGCTCCAGACTGGGCCAGGCAGCCCTGGTACCCACTCCCTCTGTTCTTAGCAGTCCATCTTCCCCTGTGTCTCCCCAGGAACCACAATCTGTTAATCTGTGCTCAGGGGAGAGTTTGGTATCCGAATCTCAAATCCCTCAACCTCAAGGCTTGGCTCTTGAGCAGTTAAGAGTTTGCTGATTTACAGCTTTCTCAAAGTGTTCTCGAAATCCTGAAGGCTGCTAGGAAGCCTTCCACCAGGGCTACCTATAACTCCCAAGTGGAAAAGGTTTTCCATATGGTGTTCTGGGAAGCATGTTTCCCCAGAATCTGCTGATCTACCCACTGTATTGGACTACATGGTCCATCTTAATTCTTTGGGACTGAGACCAGCCACCCTGAAAGTGCACTTGGCAGCTGTCTCTGCCTTCATTTCAGCAGGGAAGCCCTCTTCTTTCTGCTCACCCTGTATTTTCCAAGTTTTTCAAGGATTGCTTCATACCATCCTCCATTCAGGGACCCTGCCCTGCTTGGGATCTTAATGTTTGCATTGCTCAGCTGATGCAACCCCTTTGAGCCTCTGTCTTCGGCAGAGCTTAAGTATTTGACTTGAAAACTGTATTTCTAGTAGCCATCACTTCTGCCAGGCACAAGTGAGTTACAGGCTTTTATCAGTGGAGACTGACTTTATTTCCTTTCACAGGGATAAAGTAGTCCTCGGGACTAACAGGAAGTTTTTGCCTAAGGTGGTTTCGGATTTCCACCTTAACCAATCTACTTCACTTCCAGTGTTCTTCACTAACCATTCCTCCTCTGGTGAGAGGAGGCTGCACAGCTTAGATGTTAAGAGGGCCTAAGTTACTACATAGAGCGTACCAAGGGTCACAGGTTTGACTCCCTCCAACTATTTCTCACTTATGGTGAGGTTAGGAAAGGGAGACCTGCCATTAAGAGATCCATTGCCAGGTGGATCGTCTCTTGTATCCAATTTTGCTATCAAAAGCTGGGTAAGGTTCCCCCCTCAGGCCTGAGGGCTCACTCTACCAGAGGTACAGCTGCATCTGTAGCTGCTGCTAGAGACATCCCTATCTTGGAGATATGTCAAGCAGCTACTTGGAAAACAGTACACACTTTCACCAAATATCCAGGATATCCAGGCCAGGAGGGATGCTCGGTTTGGCACAGCCGTAATTCAGAGCCTATTCCCTAAGTAGGTTCTGTCCCTCCTCCATGGAGGTACTGCTGTGTAGTCTGCACTGTCATAATATAGCAAGACTTCATGTTGTTTGAAGAAAAATTACTCATCTTAGTAATGTTGTTTCTTCTAATGGAGTCTTGCTATATTATATCTCCCCACCTGCCCTCTCAGAACTTCTACATTGGGTATGGGGTGGGCAGTCCACTGTTGGCATTTATTGATGCCCTCTTTTATGTTTGGGTGTTGTGTTTTATTTAGTTATTTTATCTTATTTTCTGGTCCACTGACTTGAGTCTTGGTGTTGGGACCAGGAGAATGTGTGAATATGTTAGTAGCCAGTTGGCTAGTGTAGGTTACAGCTTCCACACACAGAGCCTTAGTGAGTTTTTCTCGTAAAGATGTGACGGTTTCGGTTTGAAACCACCTAACAGAGCTTCTTTAACGAGCTCGCGCTCTAAGCTCCATGCTCTGCATGGAAGTTAACTCTTTCACCTCCGGAGCAGTTCTAATGGTGGGACAAGCTGCACCTGTCATAATATAGCAAGACTCCATTAGAAAAAACAACATTACTAAGGTGAGTAATTTTTTCTTAGTGGTCCTCTCTCCTGGGAGCAGTTCAGAGCTGTGGCTGCTCAATTTCCCTCTTATGTTAAGGCCATGGACAGACAGGTTTTTCAACCTGAGCAGCCAACCTATGACTCCTCATCCTCCTCTTCAGGAGGCGAGGAGCTGTCTGTCCACATCTCCCCAGCTGCTGATCTCACTGAGTATCAGCGTTTTCTCGTGAGGATGTTGGAGGACCTGCATGTCACCCTCCCACTCAGCACAGTCTGGAGCATTCGGGCGTGCCTTTTGGGCGATTTCAGTGCGGACATTCTTGTAGTGCTCCCTGGCCTGCTCCCTTTAGGAGGCGTTGATGCGCTTCTGGCAGAGACCCTTTTCCGGAGTCCCAGCCCCTAGGGGTCTCAGCCAGAGGTATTGTGTCCCCCCCCCCGGGGTCTCCAGGTAACCTGCCTCATCCAAGCTGAGGACTGACGCAATTGGATACTCCTGACGAGCTTCGGCCCTGCACCGTGACCAGCCCCCAGATCAAGATTCCTTGGATTTTGACTTCTGGGGTAGGAGGACCTTTTACTCTGCATGGTTGCTTCTCTCGACAGCTGCTCATCAGACCCACTATGCTACCTATGATAGGTTCCTGTGGTCCGGGCTAAGTCAACTCCTAGCCTGGGACGGAGAAAACCAGACAAGCCATTGCACACTCTGCATGTGGCGTGGAGCTAACAAGCACCAAGCAAGGCATCGTATGATGCCAGTTAGGTAACTACCAGGGTCATTAGGGACAGCGATCTGCACTTGGCGGGTGGCATGGCTCACGTTTTCCAGTTGTCACCCTTGGCCCGGCGTGGTGATTAACTTCTCGTCACCGAGAACCTATCTCTTCTCCCATAGAGGAGACGGCTGCTGTCAGGGCAACTTTCCTTCTCCAGGGGTCCCTGTCTCACTCTTCCCACAATCTGGCTTCCCCAGGCCCTGAAGGTTCTCCCTCTTAGTGTGTCACCCACTGAGAGCTAAGGGACTCTGTCCTTTAAGGTTAAACCCCCTTTGGGGGGGGGGCTCGGCACTCACCCAAATGTGATGAATGGTGAAGATTGACACAGATAAGATAGGAAAATTATGTACCTACTGTAATTATGATCTTTCTGTGCATCTTCACCATTCATCACAATCCTGCCGTCATTACCCTGGGGCCTCAGTCTCTGGGTCCCCGTCCCTCTGTGCCCTCCCTTGCCCCCTCCTTTTGTAAGGAGTTGGACAGCCAGGGACACATGGGGATGTTAACTAGGGAGAGTGGTTAGCATGGGGGCACTTCTTCTCCAGTGCTTTAGCTCCATCCATGTGTGGTGGTAGTTGGTAGTTGCCCTCCTTCCTCTCCTCCTCCTTTGTTCCTTCAATCCTTGATTTCTTTGTCCGTTGGTCATATCCTCCCTAAAAAAAAAAAAATACTTTTCTTACACCAAACATTCTTTCCTGGGGGTGGGAAGAGTCCCTGTGTCTATCTTTCTTCCAGAATAACCACTTTCTGCCTTTTGGCGTTAGTGCCAGTAATTCTGTGCCTTGAATTCTGTCATCAAGCCTTTGGCTACTCCTTGCATTTCCTGTACAATCTGGAGGCAAGTCAAAGTCCAGGGTATGGTTGCTACCTCTCCCCCCTCAAATTTACCCTAAATTCCTCCCTTTTCCTTTTGTCTTTCCAGAGATTGGGGCCCCTACCCAATCCCCTTAGTTTCCTTCTTCTTCTTCTTCTGTTCTCTGTCATTTATTTCTCCTTTTGGTTTATATATTTTTTCCTTTGTCTGTCCCTTGAACTTCCTTGTCCCACCCTCCCATCCCTTTTCCTCACCTCTCCGGCGACTCAGAACTGGTGGGAGGGTGGAGTCGACAGCAGATAACTGCCAACCCGGCGCCACACAGTGCGTTCACCTCGGGCGGCGCCGATGCTCGTCTACTCCGCCCACACCAAAAAATGCTCCGCAGGGGTCATGACCTCGGCTAGTAACACAAATGTGATGAATGGTGAAGATACACAGAAAGATTATAATTATAGTAGGTACGTAATTTTCATTTTCTGCCCAAAGTGGTTTCTGAATTAACTCTCAACCAGTTGGTTGACCTCACAGCTTATTATTCTACCCCTTCCAACAGGGGAGAAGCCCTCTTGCACACTTTGGACACCCACAGGGCACTGAGGTACTACCTCAAGTGTACAGTGGCACACCGCAAATCGGAGCAACTTTTTGTGGCCTTTGAGTCTCAACACTTGGGCAAACTGGTGTCTAAACAGACTATATTTTCCCTTGTCAATCTTCACCATTTATTACTGCTTGGGTCAGTGCGAGGTGCGCTCCCTTCTGGGAGTTTTGGGGTTTTTGGTCGGCTCCAGCGGCGCCACCTGAAGCGACACATCCGTCGTACAGCGGTACGGCCATTAGGTGCCGACACCTCTATCTCAGTCTCTGTTTCTCCGCCGCCGAGGCTGCGCGGTAGTTGAAGTTAGGCCTTCTAGTCCATTCAAGCCAGACTCCTTCTCGACTTCTCTTGTGCCGTCACCCGGTAAGACTGTTCTGTTTATTTCTACTTTGATGGCTCAAGAGCTTTTTATCTATTTTAGTCTAATTTTTTTCACATCATGTCAGGTTCGGGGCAGAGCGTAAGTCGGCGGACCATGCCCTATCAAATCGGTGCTCCTGTGGCGGCATTTTTCCGTCACCCGGATCGGCATGATGTTTGTCTTGATGCCTGGGACCCAACCACGATGTGGATGCGTGCGGCGCCTGTTTCTCCACATGGTACGTCGCGTCCTAGAAGTCCAGCGCGTTCAAGATCAGCAAGGCCCGCCGACTTTCGGGGATGGCGTGCTCAGGGATTCCCAGGTAAGGCCCCAGCCCTTCCTCGGGTCCCCTCTCGGGCCTATACGGTCCGTAGAGGATGAGGCTTCCTCATCTTCTCTTGCTGAAGAGGAAGCTTCTTTTGCGGTGTCGGAGGAATGTCGAGCTCCCTCCCGGGGCCGCGGCGGGGACACCGCCTCGGCAGTCACCTCCTCAGAGGTGCAGGCTCCCCCAGTGTCAAGTCCCACGCCTGCTGGGCCCGGCATCAGTGGACCCTCGACGCTGCCTTCCGGCGCCATTTCGGATCCCAGCGGTGCCATTTTGGCCTTGCCGCGGGTCTCGTAGCACTCATGGGCCGGTTCGCTCTCCTGGCGGCACGAGTGGGGTCGAGGCGCCCGATGGCGGTGCCTTAGGTCTAACCAGCGCCCGTTGGGGGAGCCAGGGAATCTGGCCAGTGCCATTGGGGAGCAGGGCTGGGCTTAGCTGTCGCGGGGGTCTGAGGTCGTCCGCACCGTAAGGGCGCGCGTTTCCCCGGGGACCCCTGGGGTTGCTAGTATTGTGGTCCAGCTGATCTTCCTTTTCGGAGGCTGATGATTCAGACGTGGACCTGTCCTGGCAACCTGACTCTTTCAGAGTCAGTGTCCCCGGTGGCACGAGGTGCTAGGTGGCCCAGCGCGCTTATTCCTGTCCCTGCTGTCTCCTCTCTGAGGCCCCCAGGCTGGGGTGGTCTGGGGTCCCTGGAGGCGATGGAGCGGGGTGGAGGAGGGCTCTCCCTCCTGGGGGCTCGTGGCAGCTACCGACCCTGGTGCTGCTGCACCCTCAGGGGTGGATGTTGCTGGGGTCGGGGAGGCGTTCTCGAGTCCGAGGGGTCGAGGGCAGGGTTCAGGTGTCTCTGTCTCTGCCTGCCACCCCTCGTGTGGCTCGGAGCCAGTAGCACTGGGCTCCGCCTTTCCCTTGGACCCCGGGGTCCCCTCTGGTGGCGTTGCTGTGGGCTGCCCTTCTGGATCCATGCAGTCCCAGGTTCACCATAGGGGAGGATCCCCTTCTGGGCTCTTACAGGCTTCGCATCCCCAGGGTTCCGTTTTGCGACCTGGTCTGTTGTCCGGGATCCCGCCAGCTCGGGCTCCGTTCCCCGGATTCCAGAGCCCTAGTAGAGGACAGTTGCCTCTCCATAGGTGCCTATCTCCCATTCCTCTGCAGCCACCCCCCGCTCTCCCAGGCCATGTCGGTCACACGAGCCCGTTATCCTGGGAGGCATTCAGAGGTTCTGCGGCGGCCTTCCCTCATATGTTATGAATGAGCAGGTTTTTTGCCTATCCCCACCGCCACAAGAGTCCTCTGGACACTCAAGCTCTCCATCATCCTCGTCTCCCTCCTCTGAGGGAGAGGAACCCACTGCTCATCTCTCCTCCGATGCTGATTTCACTGAATATCAGCGATTCCTTTTGAGGATGGTGAGGGATCTTCGAATTTCCTATGTTAGGCGAGACAATACTGAACGGGGAGGCGTGAATTCTTGGCTAATTCAGTGCCCAGCACTTGGTGGTACTACCCTGGCCTATTCCTTCCAGGAGGCATCTATCCGTTCCTGGCAGTCGCCAGCCGCCTTTCTCCAGCCCCGCAGACTGCCAACGTGGGTTTTGTGCCCCTTGAGATCCCTAGGTACTCTCCCCAACCCCACCCCTCGGGTTTGGCATACCTAGACTCCTCCGGTGCCCGTCGCCTGGCGCCACGACCATCCACGGCTTCGGATTCTCTACAGTTCGACGGTGAGGCGAAGAGTGTTCTCTTCCTCTCGTCGATGTCTTGCATTGCATCTCATCAGGCCATCACGCTGCCTACAGTAGGCATTTGTGGTGATGCTTTCCCAAATCTTAGCATCAATGCCTGATCAGACCAAACCAGACAAGCTATTGCCCTCTCTGCTATAGGCCTGGAGCTGGCAAGACACCAAGCAAGGGCATCTTATGACGCCAGTGAGGTGGCTTCCAGCCTTGCAGGGACAGTGATCTGTATTAGACGGACGGCATGGCTTCGTCTATCAAGGTTGTCACCCCTGGCCTGGCGTAGGGTGATTCACTCCGCTTTCCGGGGGACCCGTCTCTTTTCCTCCAGAGCTAGGAGACTACTGCAGGGGCTTCCTCCGTCTCCCCATCCTCGGGGGGCACCTCCTAGTTCTTCTCCCCCATAGGCTTCTCTCTTGATTAGGCCAGGGTCTTCCCCTTCTGTTTCTCACCAACAGGAGGCTGGGGTCTTGTTCCCTCAGGGTTTCTACCCCCCCTCTTTTTTGGGGGGGGCTTGGTACTCACCCAAGCAGTAATGAATGGTGAAGATTGACAAGGGAAGATATGAAAATTACGTACCTACCGTAATTCTTGATCTTCTCTTGTATCTTCACCATTCAGTACTGATACCCAACCACCTTCCCCTCAGTGGCCTCCTACTGTGGCGTCTCCCCCTCCCGTCTCGTTCCTCTCCCTTCCTTTGGCCTTTATGCCAAAAAAAAAAAAACTTTGTTTTTCATTCTTAGTGAATGGATCCTTTTTCCTCAAGGTAAAGAGGAACGAGCACGGTCTGTGTTTCACCTATTCTGAGGGAACTCTTTCTGACTGCCCCTAGGATGTAACCTCTGGGCACCTTGATCATGTTACGCAGTTCACAGCTTAAGAGACCGTGCCCTGGCTCGGCCTCAACAGAAATTTAGATTCCTCCTGGCAGGTATTATTATTCAGCTCATTCTAGCTGGTGCATTTTCACTTCTCATCCTTGAGCGGCTGCTCTTGCCTTGCCTTAGGGAGTCTGAGTTCCCACTCTATCCTTTCATACAAAGCTGCCTTCAGTAAGGCATAATCTTTCCCCATACACTTCTGTGTTAGCACTTAACAGGGTGCTAAGGGGCATAGTCCCTTCCTGGGTGGGCGCTTTGTTCCAGAACAGATTTCTGCCGGTCAGTATGTGAGCTCTCAGCTAGGATATAGGGACTTGGCATGTTGAGAGATCAGAGAATCTACCCTTGTGTCTGATCTGTGCAGGTGGTTGGTTGAACCTTCTCTCAGTCCTATCAACAGGGATTCTTGCTCCCTTGTTTTAGTCTCGAGCTTATAAGCCTCTCAACCAATGCTCGATGGGCACTGTTCTCCCTCTCAACATGCCTTCTTTTCTTCTCTTTCTTCTTCTTCTTCTTTCCTCTCTCTCTCTGTCTCTCTGTTCCTCCCCTAGAGCCGCCCCGGAAAGGAGGCCCTGCGGTCCCTTAGGGTAGGAATTCTCTCTCCTCTGTCTGTTCTCCACCGGCTTATGCCTTTTTCAGTTTATATCCTTTCCTTTTTCTGTCCCTCGGCTCTCTTGCCTCGCTTCCCTTTTTTCCCTACCCTTTGTTTTCGCCTCTCCGGCTACCAGAACTGAGATAGAGGAGGAGTCTGCGGCACCTAACGGCCCCTCGCGCATGACGCAGTGCATCGCTCTCGAGGCGTGCCGTTGGAGCTGACTCAAAAAGAAAAACTCAGAAGCGGTGCGCATTCCGGCACTAACCCAAGCAGCAATGAATGGTGACGATACAAGAAGATCAAGAATTACTGTAGGTACGTAATTTTCATATCTCGTGGCTAGTCCACTGCATAGTCTTCTGCTACAGCAAGTACAGCAAACCTCCCCTGGTTTGGTCAGAGGTCATTCTAACAGAGGAGTGTCTACCTCCTCCACTTCTTTGAAAAATGTCTCTATTAGAAACATTTGCGCAACAGCTACTTGGAGTTCAGTACATACCTTTGTCAGGCATTACAGCCTGGACATAGGTTCTAGGCGCCGAGCCGGTTTTGGCTTTGCGGTCCTCCAGGGACTACTTTCCTGATGTACTGTCTTCCTGCCTGTCTAGGCAATGCTGTCATTGTCTGCCTTTGTCATCCTCCTCCCAGGGTTTGTCACCTTCACGTGGGACATCTTGGGACTCCGTCCTAATCGTAATAGCCTGCTACAAGAGCTCCCACTTGAAGTAAAATAGTATAGTTACGTAAGAACTTACTGTAACAGTAGATCTTTGAGAGGAGCTCTTGCAGCAGGCGCTGCTTTCCCACCCTCCTTCCCCCTGGGGAGTTTCAGCATGACAAGAGCATGCTTCGCCTGCTGAGGCCTGTTTGCGGGTCCTCTGTAGGTAGACTGAGGTGGAGCTAGGGACCCGGCCCCTTTTGTAGCATGACTGATGCCGGGGCAGAGCCGACATCATGGGGGTGGGCTCTGCTGGGTACTGCTAGCTAAGATTTTTCCGGTGGGGCCTAAGGCCTGTGGGATTAGTCCTAATGGTAATAGCCTGCTGCAAGAGCTCCTCTCAAAGATCTACTGTTGCGGTAAGTCTTGCGTAGCTGTACTTTCCTATTTCAAGGGGAACATTAGCAATTCAGAGTGTTGCTCTTTGGCTTGTTTTCTGCGCCACGGGTCTTAACCAAATGCTTGGCAGTAGTGGCAGCAGCCCTTTGCAGGGAAGGCCTTTATGTTTTCCCTGATCCGGGCGACTGGCTGTTGAAAGCCTACTCCAGGGATGAGCTCCTGCAGACCTTGAAAGACCTTAGCTCAAACCTGACAGATGTTAGATGCTCTAGGGGAAACTGTCAACATACCGAAATCAGTGTTGACCCCTTTGCTAACGACTGCAGTATATAGGATCAGTATTGGACACAGCCCAGGGCTCAGCCTTCCTGCATCTGGACAGGGCTGACTGCCTGGTTACCCAAGCACAGTTAGTGCTCGACAGCAACTGTCTCTCAGCCAGGACTTTCCTGTGCCTGCGGGGTCTCAAACAGATGCCCTGGGGTTGGATCGGGGTGCCCACCTGTCCTCCCATCAGACAGAGGGTGTGTGGTCCCCAGTGGAGAGCACCTTGCATTTAAATGTTCTAAAAATGCAAGCTGTTCTGTATGAGCTCCAGGCTTTCCAGAACCACCTGTCTGCAGGCCCTCTTCTGGTACAGACAGACAGTGTTGGTGTGATGCATTACATCAACAAGCGGGGGACATTCCTATGCAGGGAAGCAGTGAGGGTTTGGTATTGTGCTCTGGAACAGAACATGGTCTGGAACTGTCAGTAAGTACATGCTCCAGGCATAAAAATGTCTTGGCAGACTGGCTAAGCAGGTCCCAGTCCAGGATACATGAGTGGGAACTGCTGACCTCAGTAGCTGAAGACCTATTCGACAGATAGGGTTGTCCAGAGCTGGACCTTTCTGTGTCCCCACACACGCAGAACTGCCACTTTTCTGCTTGCTCGCTCCAGGGCCTGGCATTTTCTGGCAATATGCATTGCCCTCTATTGGAAAGGAGGTTCCTGCATGCCCTCCCTCCTTTCCCTCTAATTCAGAGTGTGCTACTCAAGCTGCAGATGGAGGGGTAACTCTGATACCCATTGCTCCCCTATGGCCTCAACAAATCTGGTTCCCCATTATGCAGCTAGTGGTCAAACCCCAGTGCCTCTGCTTCTGTGCAGTGGTCTACTGTAACAGGAGCAGGAAACCTGGTCCATTCGGACCTCAGATCTCTCCATATGTATACATGGCTCCTGAAGACATAGACATAGAAGCACCTGGCTGCCATATCAGCTTTTCATATGCCTATAGAGGGTCGTACGGTTGCCCAGCTGGAGGTGGCCCATACGTTTTTGAGACACATTCTGCATATGAAGCCTCCTATCCGTTATCCAGTCCTGGCTTGGAACCTGAAATTTTTTTGGAAAAGCTTACTTTGGCTCCTTTTGACCCAGCTGCAGGTTGTGACATACACTTTCTTTCTTGGAAAATGTTATTTCTAGGATCGTGGATATGTTGTTTTGTCCACTCTTGTTTGCATGTCCTTTCCTTTAAGATTCTTGCGGAAGGTCTAAAGCTGGCGCCTCCCACCCACCCAGGTGACACAGCTCTGCCCCTTGATGCTAGATCTTCCTTTCCACTGGAAGATTCAGGTTCCCCCCTTATTGCTCACAAGTTACTGTAGGCCCTGGCGTGTAAATCTACAGATTTACCCAAACTTCAACTCGTTAAGAGTTTCTCCTAGTCGCTTCACGATCTCGACCGTAATGGAGGACAAGTCCTCACCCGGTTTCCGCCGATGCCCTTGCGGGTAAAAGATGTCTCGGACTGACTCGCATGCTTCGTGCGTTTATTGCCTGGGTCACAACCATGACACCCAGATGCGTGAAATGTTATTCATTTTATCCAAATGTTTTGGAAGATCGCCTCACACGATTGCAGTTGGGCAGACCAGAATAGAACCCCGGTCAAATCCAAGGAAGCCCGGCGGGTGGTCTCTGATGCTGTGGGGTCCACTGAGCAGCTGGAACAGATGAAGGCCTTCAAGAGGAGGTGGATCAGGCCGCCGATCAGTCCTCTTCCATGTCCATCTTCGTCCCACTCGGTCTGCGCTCCACCTCCTCAGGCTCCTTTCGGGTTGTGCCAGTCCTCTCTACCAAGGGAGAGGGACCTTCAGGCCACACGCTCTCGGTCCTGTAAGAAGGACATGGAGCCTAAAAATATCTCGCCGACAGTGCTCCTGAATCCGTGAGAGATCTCGGTCCCAGGAATCTGCTGCCTCGACTTCGGTCGAGGTTGCGGCCTCAGCTGCTGGCTTCACAGTACCCCTGTCAGGCCAGCTGGCTAAGATGCTGGACGACAATCCAGTTGAGATTATCTTCGACCCTGTCAACCAGTCATCGTTCAGTGAGGCTGACAACTTCTTATTCAGGATCCTGGTCCTGCCAGCCCCTGAAGAGGAGACCCAGTCCACTGAGAATCCCCCTGTGGCCCAGCTCCTGACCAGGAAGAGTCAGCGGTCCTCCCTGGCCTTTTCAGTGACCCCGTCGGTCCAAGTCAAGGTCTCTGACACTTTCGACCGACAGGCCTAAGAAGGCGCATAAGCACTCTAAGAAGCGGCGCCGCCACCACTCTTCTTTGTCCTCCTCAGATGAGGAGAGGCTTTGACGGAAACTCAGTCGTCGACATTACAAGGATTTAATGTGGCAATAGCTCATTTTGTCCGGCCAGAAGTCAACTCCGGCTTCTACCCCAGCCATTGCTTGGCTGTTGCCCTTGAGGCCGACGCCTACTCCTCAGTTGTGGTCCGCACCAAACCTCCGCCCGCAGAGTCGGTCAAGACCATTCCAGCTCGGCCAAAACCAGTCTCTCCACCAATTGTGGTGGAGCCGCCACTGAAGCAGCCTCCTTCGGGGGCTCCTTCTAAGGAGTCTCGGACCATTCCGGTCCTACCGCGCAGGCTGTCTGTCCATCACCCTCATGCCTAACAGTCCCAGGCGAGTATAGGGCGACTCTGGTGGCCGGCTGATTTATCCGGACTCTTCGGAGTCTAGGGACTCTGACCTACATTCTCACCCTTTGGATGAGGAATCCGTCAGTAGTCTTTTTACAGAGGAAGGCCCTTCCTCTTTCATGTGCATCCTCCGCCTCATCTCTGAATCCATGGGGATGCCCTTAGGACGCATTCAGAAATGGGCCAAATACCCCCCTCACTGATGTCCTCAAATGAGGGGATTCACCGACTGAGGCCTTCCTAGTGGCCGAGGTCATTGATGGCCCTGCTTTGGAGCTGTGGCAGCACCCTGCCTCCTGCCCTGCACCTTCAGCCCACATGGCCTGCAAGTATGGGGTGCTCATTGGGTCCCTTTTGGGATTCACAGAACATCCCTCGGCCGAGGGACTGGTGACTGGGTCTGTGTTCAGGCGCTTGGGTAATACGAGACACTGATAGACCTCCAAACAGAGTCAAAAAAATTGGACCATTCGGCCCGGAAAGTCTATGCCGCCTCTTCGCTGGGCCTCCGTCAGGCAAGCTCGGCCGTCGTCATGGCGTACTTTTCTCATGCTGTACTTGGCTCTCTCGATGAGCTTCTATCTCGCCTCCCTGCAGACCTTCAGACCACAGTCAAGCAGGTCTGCGACCAGGATCAGGCGGTTGCGAAACAGCAGCTCCAGATGGCCTTGGACCTCTGAGATTCCTGCGCCCGTTCGGTGGTGGCCACAGTTGTCATCGCCATTTGACTTGGTTGCAGGTCTCCACCTTCCGAGGCGGACACCAGCACAAGCTGACTGATGTCCCTTTCCTGGGTACCAATGTTTTAGGCACAGGTGTGACGGTCACCTCAACGCATCGAAAGTCCAGTGCCACCTTACTCTGTGACTTCTGCTCAGAAGGAATCCCAGGGTTCCAAAAAGCAGAAGAAGCCTTTTTGGTATTGTGCCCCTGCAGCCAAGCAGCCCCATTTCCAGTCGGGGCAGCATCAGCAGCTGGCTCAACCTTGGCACACTCAGCACAAGTCTGGGCCCTTGGTGGCCTGTAAACCTGGAGAACGGGGTTCAGGTGGTCCCCAAGAAGGATCCTCCTCCTCCAAGCCTGCCCAGTGATAGGATGGGGGTACCCCCATACCCGTCTCAGTGGCTCTGGGTCCTCCCGTAGGGGGTCGACTCTGCCACTTTCTTTTTGCCTGGCCCACTCTTACAACGGACATGTGGGTTTTAGAACTGGTAGTTCAGGGACTGTCTCTGGAATTCAAGCAGTACCCACCAAGCCGAGCCACGTCCCACGGGAGGAAATGGTGTCCATACACACTCAGTCGGCTCTCCGTGACGACATTGCCTGTCTCCTTTGCAAGGAGGTAGTGGCCAGAGTTGTGGATCCCACTGTCATCCCAGGGATCATTTCCAGGTACTTCCTGGTCCCGAAACGGACGGGGGGCTGGTGCCCCATTCTAGAGCTGCACAACCTCAACCAGTTTCTCAGGTCCCACACATTCAGGATGGTAACTCTTGCATGATCATACCATCTCTCGAGCAAAACATGGGGTTTTGCTGTCTGGATCTCAGGACACGTTCTTTCACCTCCCGATCTGTCCATCTCACAGAGGTTTCTTGCTTTCGGGCAGAGGCAGCCCTCTTGAGTTCCAAGCCATGCCATTCGGACTGTCATCGGCTCCCAGGGTCTTCACCAAATGCATTGCAGTGGTGGTGGCCCATCTTCAGCATCGAGGGGTCCGGGTGTACCCCTATCTTGATGACTTGCTCATAGCGGGTTCCTCCAGACAGGAGGTGGAGAGGTCCAGGGACCTGGCCCTAGAGACTTGCATTGATCTTGGTTTCCTAGTTAATGTGACCAAGTCGGAACTCGTTCCTTCATAAGTGATCTGCTTCACTGGGGTAGAGCTCGACCCTTGCCGAGCCAGAGCCAGGCTCCCGACAGACAGGATGGAGGTTCTCTCCTCCTTTGCCCAGTCATTTCTGGTTGGCCACTTGCATCTTGCCTGGGATTTCCTGCGACTTCTGGGGTACATGGCAGCCTGCACCACTGTGGTCCGATGGGCCTGGTGGCATATTGTGCCCCCTTCAGTGGGGAGCTGGCCAGCTAGAGGACTCTGCGCCATGGTCATTTATTTATTTATTTATTTATTTATGTAGGTATGTATGTCTTTGGTAACCAGGTAGGTGCACTGATCCAAAGGACCGTTTTCAGGCATGACCCGGGCCACAGGGTAGCGACAAGAAAATCAGATAGATGAACAATACATTCAGATAGACGAACAGTGCATCTTTTGCAGGAAGGGATCCCATTTGTCTGTCCCGAGCCGACAGTCATCCTCATGACCAGTGCCTCTCGCACCGGCTGGGGTGCTCATATGGGGAATCGCAGAGCCCATGGGCTGTGGACCCCCGAGGAATCCCAATGTCATATCAACCTGCTGGAGCTCAGAGCAGTCAGAGTGGCACTGTCAGCATTCGTTCTGCTCCTTCAGGGTCAAGTGGTGCAAGTCCAGACGGACAATACCACGACCATGTGCTATCTCAACAAGCAGGGTGGCACGCACTCCCAGCCTCTGTGCAAGGAAGTGCTCTGCATCTGGACCCTCGTGTGCCAACTAGAGGCAGATCTCTTAGCCATCCATGTGGCAGGAGCCTTAAACCAACTGGCAGATGCTCTCAGCCGTGTGGGTGAGAGGTCCTATGAGTGGTTTCTCCATCCAGAGATAGTACACAACCTGTTCTCCCACTGGGGCAAACCTCTGTTGGATCTGTTACGCTTCTGGGAGACTCAGGCTGAGTCTGTTTCATGCCTGCCTCCTCAGCAGGGCTTAATGCAGGATGCCTTCTGAGGCCATGGATCCCAGGCCTCTTCTAAGCCTCTCTCCACTTCCCTTGGTTCACAAGGTGATCCTCAAGGTCAGGAGGTCAAGGCACAGGTGATCTTACTTGAGGGGTTCCTTCAGTAGGTCATTACATATAGGACTGGCGTCACCTGGTGTCAGGCCATCGGTGACTTTCTAGCAATCCCTGATGGGGCACCGCCCACTGACGTCACGTAACCATCAGTGTGGTACGGATAGCAGGGCGGTCCCCACACCCCGCCCACCATTTTTTTCCCACCGCCGCCTCGTGTCAGTCGCATAGCAGACTTCCAGTAGCGATCGCCATGTTAGTTCTTGCGTCAGATTTTTTCTTCGCCATTCCTTTCAAAATGTTTGCTTTTGTCTTCACCGAAGAAGTGCTTGTCCTGTGGCACACAAATACCTCATACGGACGGTCATCTGAAGTGTGTGATCTGTCTGGGCCCAGACCACCCTGTCTCATCCTGCTCGGAGTGCCAAATTTTCAGTCAGGCCACCAAAAGAGGTGACAGCAGGCTTTGGAGACCCACCTTTTAAAAGTCCATCTTGCTTCTCTTGAAAAACAAATGGACCAGATCAGCGAGTCCTCTTCAGAAAAATCTTCTCCCTCCAAGAAACACCACAAGGAGAAATCTCGGGCGTGGGAGTGCTCCGTGGAGGCTCAGCCTGAGGCCTCGAGGCCCTTGACGAGCAAGGCCATCTTGCAGCCACCTAAGAAGACTTTGGATGGTAAGTCTGATAAAACTGCTGCGGGTCAGTCGTCCGTAGGCTCCTCCGACGACTGAACCGCCACGGCCGCTAAGTTGGCCCCCGGCTCCTAGGGGACCGCCCAGCCGCCAGTAAGTTGGCCCCCAGGCTTGGGGACCCGCCTGCTACAGCCGATAAGTCTGCCAGGGGCTCCTCTGATGACCGCTCAGGTGTGGTGTGGTTCTCCGGTCGGGACCTAATGGCACCACACCTAGCAGGACCAGGGGGAGGCTGCCCCTCTCCACCCTTCTCCCCCACCAGTACGCTCCCCTTCTCAGGCGGGTACCTCTGGCGAGGACAGTGCGGGACCCCTCGACATTGAAGACCATTCCTTGGGGTCTTCCCGTGCTCCCCCAACGGGGTCACAGAGGAGGAGGCTCCTACTCAGCCGTCTGGCCTTACGGTGGAGGCCCCTCTTCCCCCATCGGGTGGGATCCCTTCAGATACGGCGAATATCCCGGTCCCGATTCCACAGTCGGATCTGACTCCCAACCCGATGTCGGAACCTCTGACGACTATTTCTCAGCCTGGGCCCAGTGGTCTGCCCCAGCCTTTGGCTCCAGCGCCAGACATGGTCCCATTCGTCCAGCCCTGACACCGGCCCCTCTGACGCTGGATCCCCTTCTGGTGCCGGTCCCAATGTTGGTATCCCTGATGTTGGCTATCCCAACGCCGGATCCGCCACTGATTTATGCAACGGTGGGTCCCCACCTCCGCTAGACCCCTGATGATAGGGATTTTTCTAGACCGCGAACTGTTCTCATTACCCACGGGGTATCCTGGGACCACTACCCGGCTGGTTCTCCACCTGATTGGAGTTCCTTGGGACAGTATTACCCTGGGTACAATCCTACCAGGGTTACCACTTCCAGGGTTATCAGGGTTATAATTACCCTCCTCCACCAGTACTTCCACCTCCTCCTCCCCGCCTCAGCCTCAACCTCCTCCACCTCCCCGCCTCCGGCTACGCCGGACTTCAAGACATTAATCCAGTCTTGGTGGCAGGGGGCGCGCTTGGAGTTGTCTTAGATCTGGAGAGTAGGCTCCCACTCCCACGCTCTCCCAGATCTCCGTCCCCGAAGAGCTCCTCTTTTTCCACGGTTCATGTCTCGGGGACGACACATCAAACCATTGTTCTTCCAGACATTCGTGGTCTCCCGGACAAGGGGTCGGATGAAGATGATGATGATGGTGATGAGGATGCCGACGAGTTGGCGGAGGATGTTTTGGAGGAACCAGAGGGTCCGAAGGGCAAGGTTTGCTCCAAACCGCCTCCCCTGCCCCGAGGACCCTGCCTTTTCGGACCTGTTGATGTCCATGAAAGATTTTTTTGACTGGGAGTCAGAGGATCAGGACCCCATGAGACAGAGACTAGCTGAAAACCTAGATTTAAAGTCTCTGTCCCTGGTCCTGATTCCTCCTTGGTCGGACCTCACCAGGGCCTCACCTTTATGGTCTGGCAGATTCCTCATTCTCTCCCGGCTGTCCCTAAGAGGGCGGACATTGTGTACCAGGCGCCGAAGAAAGCTCCCTTTCTCAAGAGGCATCCCAAGGTGGACTCTGTCGTTATTTCAGCAGCTCATAATCACTTGTCTGCACATGAGCACCTCTCCTCCAGACAAAGAGTTGAGGCCGATGGACCAGTTCGGCAGGAAGGTTTATGCTTCATCCGCATGTGCGCTCTGGTCCCTTAACTATGTGGCCCACATGGTGTCTCACCAAAAAGCTATCTTGGCCAGGTTAGAGGCCTAAGTCCAAGCAAAGGACCCCTCGAGCCTCAAGGAGGAACTTGCCAGGGATCTTCGCCTCTCTCGCTTCTCCGGTAGGCATGCTTTGCGGGCTACATATGTCTCTGTCGACTCTGTAGCTCGTGCCTCGGCAACTACCGTCGCCTTAAGACAGCATTCCTGGATTTGCATCTCTGGCTTCACCAACTAGGTACAGGATGCCCCCTTCCGGGGCTCGGTGCTTTTTGTTGGGGACACCAAAGACATTATTACTGATCTCCAGGACAGAGGCCTCGCCCTCAGATAAGTGAGGTTCATGTACCGATCGGGCACTCAACAGCAGCCCTTTCGGAAAAGGACTTGGAGGCAGAGGCAGCAGGCCCTGGCTCGACTCCAGGGCAAACGCAAGGCCACGGGTTCCACCATTCCTTCTACCTCTAAAAAACAGAGACGTTCAGGAGGCCCTCACCCTGAATGTCCTGCCACTTCCTGACTCCCTATCCCTACTACCTCCTCTGTCTCACAACGTGGAGCAGGTGGGGTGGAGGTTCGCCCGCCATGCGCAGGAATGGCAGGCAATAACCTCAGACGCATGGGTCCTGCAACTGGTGTCCATCAGACGCACTATAGAGTTTCTGGAAATTCCCCCAGAATCTCCACCAAAAAGGTCTTCGTACTCCAGGGATCAGACTCTTCTCGTTTGGGTAGAAATGAAAAGCCTTTTGCTTAAGGAAGCAATGGAGCGCATTCCCCTCCAGCAAAGGGGCAGGGGGTTTTACTCCTATTTTTTCTGGGTTCCAGAAAAGACTGGAGACTTGAGACACATTCTCGACTTAAGCAGTCTCAATCTGTTCATCGAGTACAAAAAGTTCTGGATGCTAACGCCCAGAGCCGCCTTCCACACCTTTTTAGAGAATCATTGGTTGTGCTATCTGGACATGCAGGATGCTTATCTGCACATTACAATCTTCCCCAACCACCACCAATTCCTGCGGTTCTTTTCCAAGGGAGCACTTCCAATTCGGGCCTTCCCTTTGGTCTATCCTCTGCACCTCAGGTATTGCCAGTGCCTGGCAATGGCGGCCTTTTGCGCCACCAGGGTATTGTGGTTTTCCCTTACCTGGACGATTGGTTGATCGCAGCCCTTCCAGGACTTTTACTGGCGGCTCTGTACTTTACTCTGGACCTCTCTGGGAAACTGGGAATTACTATCTATAGTCCCACGTCATCCATGACTCCGTCCCAGAGACTACAATTCATTGGTGCGGTTTTGGATACGGTCAAATACAGAGCCTTCCTTCCTTCCTCCCTCCCTCTAGACAGGATGGAGACCCTGGTCCGTCAGGCTTCTTTGGTGGCTTCATCCAGTACCATCCCAGCCCAGGAGGTACTCGCCTTCTTGGCCTGATGGCAGCCTCCATCACTACCATTCCCTGGTGAGGTTCCACATGAGTCATTCAGTGGTCCTTCACGGTGCAGTGGGACCAACTCCTGGACACACTAGACCATCCAGTCCTAGTCTCCTCGGCAGTTCAAAAACAATTGCTGTGGTGGAGGGCCCCCTTCAACTTTTACTTGGTTCTTCCTTTCAGGAGCCTAGCTCCCTTGCATCCCTAACTACAGATGCATTGAACATGGGCTGGGAGCATATCTAGGGAGCACCAAGCCCAAGGACTGCAGTCAAACTTGGAAGCATCATTACACATCAACGTTCTCGAGATGAAGGCAGTCTTGTACACCTTACAGGCCTTTCAGACCCTCCTTCCCAAGGGATCACTGCTGGTCCAAATGGACAGTATGTCGGTGGTTTGGTACCAACAAACAAGGAGGAACTTCTTCGTATCCCCTGTGCAGAGGCGATGCGGGTGTGGAACTGGGCGGTCCAGCACGATCTGGCCCTAGTGGCGTGCATGTTTCAAGTGGACAGTCTCAGCAGGTCTTGGACCCTGACTCACGAATGGGAATTATATCAGAAGTGTCAGAATCTCTCTTCCTAAGATGGGGGCATCCGGAAATCGACCTTTTCGCCTCCCAGTACAACTCAAAACTTCCCAGTGTTTGCTTGCTCGTTCCAGGGCATGGTGCTTTCTGGCAAGACGCGCTGTCTCTCTCCTGGACAGGGAACGTTTTGTGCGCCTTCCCTTTGTTTCCCATTTTCCAGAGGGTCCTTCTCGAGCTTCAGGCAGAGAAGGCGAGGATGATCCTCTTCGCCCCTCTCTGGTCGAGACAAATTTGGTTCCCACTGCTACAGCAGCTAACGAGGAAACCACTGGTTTCCCAGTGACTCGCAACCTCTTGACTCAGGATCAAGGTTGCCTTGTCCATCTGGGGCTCAGGACTGCATCGTCATGCGTGGCTCCTGCAGACATAACGATTTTTCGCTTTGGGGTCTCCTCTCGAGTAGCTCAGGTTCTTTTAGAGGCTAGAAAACCCTCTACTCGTTCCACTTATGCCATGATGTGGAAATGTTTTTCCATCTGGGTGACTTCCAAGAATTGGAACCCCTTTTCTTGTTCTGCCCCACAAGTCGTGGAATACCTCCTTCATCTGTCAGACTCACGTCTGTCATACTTTTCCTCGAAGGTCCACCTTTCAGCAATTTCGGCGTACCACGAGCTCGTGGATGGTAAGCCCGTGGCTAAGCTGGAGGTCTCAAAAACCTTTCTGAAAGGTATCCTCCATCTGAAACCCCCCATCCGCAGCCCAACCCCACCTTGGGATTTGAACTTTGTGTTGGAGAAACTCACTCTCCCCCCATTTGAACCAGCGATGAGCTGAGATTTACATTTGCTTTCCTGGAGTACATTATTTTTAGTTGGCATTACATCAGCTCGAAGGATTTCTGAGCTTCATGCTCTGGTTTGTAAAGAGCTTTATCTTATTTTTCACAAGGACCGGGTGGTCCTCAGGACAAACCCTAAGTTTTTACCCAAGGTGGTGTCAGAAGCCACACTGAACCAATCAGTAGAGCTTCCAGTTTACTTTTCATCCCCTACAAACAGAGGTGAGGCACTCCTGCACACCATGGACGTCCATCGGATCCTTCGTTGCTACACACACCGAACAAAGGATTTCCATAGCTGTGATCAACTTTTTGTTTCGTTTTCCCCCAGTTCGAAGGGCAAAGCGGTTGCGAAGCAGTGCCTTTACAACTGGTTAGGCAACTGTATTCGGTAGTGTTACCAAAAGGAGAAAAACCTCTGCCGGGTCCCATCAGAGGTCATTCTACTAGGGGCATGGCCGCTTCCGCTGCTTTTTTGCAGAACATCTCTGCAGCTGATATCTGCACCGCATCCACTTGGGAGTTCTGCCCACACCTTTACTAAACACTACAGTCTGGACATTGCTTCTAGATGGAGGGCAGGCTTCAGACTAGCTGTCTTGCAGGGCCTTCTGATCTAGGCTGGGTCAATTCTTGTTCCCAGTTCTGTTGGAGTTATTTTCTCCTCCTCTTCCTTGTTTCTCTCTGTCTCTCTTGGGACTCAGTCCTATATGTAATGACCTCCTGAAGGAATCCTCTCAAAGTAAGATAGTACAGTTCACAGTGGAACTTGCAACAGTAGATCTTTGAGAGGTACAACTCAGTAGGTCCATATTTTCCCTCCTCCTTCCCTCATTTTTATTTCTTACGGACTCCAAATCCTGTCGCTCCTGCTGTCAGGCTTCTTCCTGGCTCCAGCGGAGAACTGGAGAGGAGGGGACCGCCCACAATACTGACCACACTGACGTCTGTCACGTGGACGGGTGGGCGGTCCCCATCAGGGATTGCTAGAAAAGTCTGCCGTGTGGCCCGATGCCAGGTTGCACCAGTCCTATATGTAATGACCTACTGAAGGAACCACTCTCAAAGATATACTGTTATGGTAAGTTCTTGTTAACTGTACTATCCTAGTAGCCCTAGACTGGCCTTACCAGTTCTTGTATCCAGATCTCAGCCTCAGGCCCCCGAGGCGTCTTCCAGTACGTCTGGATCTGATATCAGTCAATCAGGGGAAGGTATTCCATCTGGACTTTCAATCCCTACACCTGACAGCCTGGTTCCTGAGCAGCAAGAGTTCCAGGCTTTGGGTCTCTCTGAGGATGTACTCACAGTCGTGGAAGCATCCAGAAAGGAGGCGACCAGGAGGTGCTATGCCTTCAAGTGAAAAAGGTTTTCCATTTGGTGTCTTGGCAAGGGTTTGGACCCTTTGTCCTGTCCAATGGCTAGTATCCTCGACTGCCTTTGGTCTCTGTCCAAAGGGGGTCTTTGGTCTACGACCCTAAAGGTGCACCTGGCAGCCATTTCTGCCTACCGGGCACGGGCCAGTCAACAGACGGTGGCACAGGAGAAGGTGGTCTGGTGCTTCTTTAAAGGTCTCGACCATATTTCCCCATCGGTACATGAACCACCACCATCATGGGATCGACTGCTTGTACTGGTAAAGCTCGTGGACAAGCCATTTGAACTGATGCACAGGTGTGAGATGTCACATCTGTTGTGGAAGACCATCTTCTTGGTGGCTGTCATGTCAGCCAGAAGGACTGGGGAGCTACAGGCACTCTGTTGAGTCTCCTTACCTGGTCTTCCATAGGGACAAAGTTGTCCTGCGCCCCGGCCCAAAATTTCTTCCGAAGGTGATGTCGCAGTTTCACCTTAACCAGGTGTTGACTCTGCCGGTGTACTACCCCAGTTACACCTCGGAGGCTGAGTACAGGCTCCATGCTTTGGACCTAAGACGAGCGCTCTCTTATAAGGAGCAGACGGCTGACATTCGGGGAGAGGTTCACCAGCTGTTTGTCACCTATGCCAAAGCTGCACCTGGCAGACCTGTGGACGATTGGCAGATGGATTTACATCATGCATTGATCTGTTATAGGTTGGTGGGCAAAGAGCCTTCCTTAGGGATAAGAGGTCACTCCACCCTCCATACTGCTGCATTGGTGGCTGCTTCCAGGGACATCCCTATTCAGGAAATCTGCAGGGCTGCTACCTCGAAGTCAGTTAACACCTTCATTATCCACTACCACATCGACCTGGAGTCACGCTGGGATGCTGGTTTTGGGGCCTCAGTTCTCCAATCTCTGTTCCCCAAGAAAATATTGAGGGGGGTGTGCACCTTGCTTCCCTCTTCCCGGAGAACTGCTTGGAGTCTGCCAACAAGTGTACATAGAACAACATATCCACAATCCTAGAAAAACAGGTTACTCGTCTGTAACAGTAGTTCTAGGAGTGGTATATGTTGTTCAGAAGGACCCACCCGACCTCCCCAGCTTCGATGCACAACCTAAACTTCCAGTGGGCAAAAACTGGCAGCAAGGGGCGGAGCTGAGGCCTGGGTGGGAGGAGTCAGCTTTTAGACCTTCCGGCAAGAATCTTAAAGGGAAAGGACATGCCAACAAGTATGGATGAACAAGATATACCACTCCCAGAACTACTGTGATGGGTGAGTAACTTGTTTTTTTTTTAGTTGCAGTCACTTCTGCTCAAAGGATTTCAAAGCTACAGGCTCTAATGTGTGAGCTTTATTTTTTTTTTTTTTTTTCCCATAAAGGCAGGGTGTGTTTGTGTATCGGTCCTGGGTTTTACTTTAAATCTAACCATCCACTTGCCAGTTTATTGACCTGAGGATGCCAATCCAGGGAATTGCTCCATACTCTAGTTGTACATTGAATAGTGGGTACTACATTCACTGCACAAGGACTGCAGAAAGTCCTTGCAGCTTTTGTTTCATCCACCCTGAGCAAGAGGGTGCCCCAGTTTCCAAACAGTGCTTGTCCAAGTGGCTGGCTAATTATATTATTACTGTATGTTTCAGGCAGTATGATAAGGAACTTCCTGAGGTGGTTCATGGTCATTCAGCAAGAGGCGTGGCCACCTCTGTTGCTTGTTTTAAAAATGTGTCCGTTGCAGACATCTGTGCAACTGCAGTCTGGACGTTGTCTCTTGCAGAAGGGCTGGCTTTGGCATAGCTGTGCTACAAGGCCTACTTCCTTAAGCCGATAGGCTCCAGCTACCCAGGCTATTTCAGCTAGAACTGCTTGGTACTCGATCCATAGGTGTGGTCTAATGAAAGAGATATCCTCGAAGACAGAACAGTTACGTACTTATCATAACAGTAGATCTTAGAGAGATTCTGTTTCATCAGATCATGCTGTCACACCTTTCTTGCCCTTTTGGGCCTACAACTGTAACCTGGGTTGCTTCCATCTCCATTTAAGTCTACTCTTTAAAGCTCTGCCTAGTCTGGGTTCACAGAGTACTTGGTTCTCTCCTGGTTCTCTACAGAGAGATCCTCTGAGCATGATCTCCAGCAGGGAGCTGAGAAGAGATGGGGCTACCCACATTTATGTGTGAACTGACATCTGACATTATTGTGGGTGGCCCCTGGCTGGCTGCTTGCAAAGTTTCCATGTGGCCCTAGCACCTGGCAGCTTATAGTTCCATAGGTGTGACCTGATGAAAGGGATTCTCTTGAACATCTACTGTTGCGGTAAGTACATAACTGTTCTTTTCATCAGGCATACTAGCACTGTTTTCTAGGGGCATGGTTGTGGTTTACTTCATGCTCTGGAAGTTCTACTGGAATCATGTTACTGGCTAACGTCATTACTGCCTGTCGTGGCTAAGTCCTCATGTACGTCGCTGACATAGTGCTGTAGTCGTTGTAGGCCAACCCAGATGCACTTGAAAACAGATCAGGAATTGCTTATCAGTTGCTGAGTCATGGTTCCTAAACCACAAGCTTCTTCTAAACTACAAGAAGACAAAGACCATACTCTTTGCCACACCTCAAAACAGGCACAAAACCTATTAACTGTGTATTCATAACAACCAAAATTAAATTCTGGATATGGTCCATACCTTCAAATACCTTGGGGTCACCATCGACTGCTCCCTCTCCTACTCGCAACACATTGACTTGGTTGCAAAGTCTGTTAATTCCAGGATCGGCCTGCTGTACAGGCATAAGCGTTGTCTAACTGAGGAAGCCATGCTGTATTGTGTTCCTTGTTGAATTACTGTTAAATGTTTGTTCTGTTTTTAATTTCTGTGACGTGGAACCTTTGTAAAGGAGTCTCTGACTCAAAGATGTATCAAATACTCAATAAATAAATAAAGCCCTGAGACTCACAGTGACCAGCTCAGTCCTGTCGATCATAGACTATGGACAGGTGGTCTACGGAGCAGCTACCGATGCAGCTCTACACAGAATAAAGGTAGCCCTTAACAAATCCTTTAGACTGATCTAGGAGCCCACCGCCTATATGCTTACTTACGAGCTTTACTCCCTGCACTGGATGGCTCAACCTAGAAAATAGGATCCAGTGCAAGTTTGCCTCCTAGCCAGAAGAAGGCCACTCTGGGCCTCACTGCCCCAGGGGTACTTGGTCTCCTTCACCCTAACAGCAGCATCAGGAATACTAGAAGTGTGAGTAGTCTAAACATACCCTTTCGTCTGACCTCACAAGGTCAAGGATCCTTCAATTATAGGGCCCCAGAATGGCTGAACTCCCTCAGCACATTTAGATCAGACCTGAAAGCTCACCTGGTGTCCAGCAACACAAAGTGCAGCTGTGGTCTATAAAAGTTATTTTTTTTTCTTTATTCTCGCAATCTTTCACCTGCTTACTTCAATTGTCTTCTGAACCACCTTTCTACTCTCCCATCCTGACCCTGACCATTAGCGCCTGATCCTACCACTGACTTACTTCCCACTCTCACTTCCACCCTACTCTAACCTTTGTCTGACGAGGCTTGTAGAGCTGCTTTTCTGCCCCCCTCCAGCCTCTCCCAGCACTTGAATTTTCAACCTGCTACTTCCCACATCCTCTTTTGCTTCCTTTCCCTAATCTCTACTCAGTATTTTACATCTCCTTTCTTCTCTATTCCTTAATCGGCCAGTTTGCTGTATATGTTCACTGTTTCTCATGTTTTTTTTTTTACCATACTTTCAGATTATGTAAACTTCATGCAATGTATGTAATCAGACCTTGGTTGTTTGCACACTGTATTTATGTTTTATAAGTCTGCCTTTTCTTTGTAAATGAGCTTTTAGCTCAAAAGTGTTAATTCCTAGCATTCAATAAATAAGTTCATCCCACCATCTGGGCAAAATATCCCCTACCACCGCACTTTGACATCAGATCTTTCTTTCCGCTGGAGGAAGAGGTCACCTCCTTTGTGGCTCCCGCTTAGGTTTTCTGTTCCATAGGCTAACATTAACCGTCAAAGTTTTCAGTCTTTCTCAAACCTTGTTTTGTGGTCCCTTTGACGCCGTCTCGGACCAATGATAGAGCAACGGAAACCACGTTTAAAATTTCGAGTCAGGTGCCAGCAAAAGGTGTCGATCACCAATCCACACAAGTGTGTGCTGCCTTGCAGACAGTTCGTGAATGGGTGCGGTCCGTGCAGAAGTATGCTTCCTGACTCCCTCGAGAACAGGAAGCTCCAACTCTCACTGGGTCAGCCTTCAAACGGGATCCGAAGGACCGCCCTAAGGCCGCAAAAAGACCTTGGCTGCGACCGGGTCAGCTGATCAACTTGCGGCCTTCAAGGCAGAAATGGCAGCACCTGTGTTGCATAATGTGGGCAGGCACGTGGCCTATAACAACCTGCTGAAGGATTCCTCTCACCATCAGCCGTCCTGGATGAGGTATACTTGCTTCGATCTTGCTTGATCAAGAGGAGTCACCGCTCCTCAACCTCCTCTTCCTCAGATGAGGAGAGCACCTCAGCAAGATGCGCTGGTGCTAACGGGAGCCCTCTGGCAACAGTGGGCCATTGCAAGGCAGGGTAGGGCTCTACCCCTGGACCTTTGGTTTTCTGGCTGCTGCCGCCAGTGACATCTCCACAGGTCCACACCATGCCATTGCCAGACACAGCTACTTCTCCACCTCTTCAGTTAGGGCCTCCACCACTGCAACTGAATATGGGCGCTCCAACCAAGGGTGCTAGCCATTCAGCCACTGGCTTGTCAGGCTGGTTGCTGGTGAGGATCACTTTGGGAGAGGATTCCTGGGAGGTCCACTGCGAGAAGCAGCTGAGGGCCATTTTGTGAGGGGGTCAACGGATGACTTTGTTCATGAGTCCATGTCTCCTCTGAGACTACATTCTTCAACTGCAGCTCAGTCCAGGAGTTTTCCATTGAGCATGGCCTGGTATGGTTTGGGGGGGTTCTCTGCCTTATTTCAGAATCCATATCAAACAACATGAAGTCTTGCTGTATTCTGACATATGCAGTTAGGTCCCGCCTTTCAACTGCCCTGGAGAACAAAGAGTTAAACTTTCCATGGCCAGCATGGAATGTTCACCGCGAGCTCGGTTGAAGCCCCTGTCTGCTGTTGTTTAAACTCCAACCGTAAGATTCTTTACTCCGCCTCACCGAACAGTCGCTCCGGAGATTTCTCCTTTGCTCGGTTCAAAAAAGTCGGTTAAAGAGTCGTTTTTTTTGCTCGGTTTCTACCGAATTGCTGCTACTGATTTGTCGGTTTAAGTCTCTCTGTGGTACCGTGAGTACTAGATAGGTTTTCTATATAGTTTCTGTGTGGAACTTGTAAATTGTGGATCGGTTCAGCTGAATCGATCAGTTTCAGGTAAAAAAGTTTGTGTATTTACTTAGAGTGTGGTAACCGGTCCGTATTGGTTCTAAAAAAAAAAAAAATGGATTTTTATTATGTTTTTTTCCAAGACCCGCGACATGGTCAGGAACCGATAGGGGAGTCTTGCCTGGTGGATTGCCAAAAAAAGGATAAGTTTTGGTTAGGATTGGCCATGTCTGAGAAACCCAGGAAAAAAAACGGGCCCACTGGGTTTCAACACTGCAGTATGTCTAGGGAAGTCTTTGCTAAGGCTGATCCCCACACCACCTGTGTTTATTGTCTGGGGTTTGACCACCTTGATTCAGACTGCCAAAATTGTAAGAATTTTCCCAAATCTACCCTGGAAAAGAGGTTAGGTAGACTGAGAGGAAGGAGGCCGAGAAGTCCCTGACCGGATGGCCAGCCAGTTTGGTTCCGACCGAACCAGAAGAGTGTTCTCTGACCAGGACGATACTTCTTCGGGCAAAAGGAGAGCCGATTCTGAGGAGTCGGTTCCGGTAAAAAGAAAAGATAAATCATCCGGTTCGAACCCAGAAATTCATACTCTGACCGCCGTTGAGATAGCCAAGGCGATAAGAATAGTGCGATCGCTTACTTTGGTTCCAGCCGAAACGGCACCATCTGGCAGGGGTTCAGTTCGGTCAGTTCCCCTGGTTCCGGATTACACCTTGGAAGAATTTTATGAACCGGATGAGGAGGAGGGAGAGTATGAGGATGATGATGGTGATTATGAAAGTCTGGATGTGCCTACTGACCCGGACATCTCCCCAGACAGACCTTCAGGTGTTTCTCTTCCTAGGCTTTCTGAGTCCTCTTCTCACTTTATGTTTTACAAAAAAGTGGCTGAAACCCTCCAGCTTCCTATGGAAGAAGCAGTAGAGGATCAGGAGGAGCCTAATTTTGTTGAAATGATAGACATCCCAGAGTCCAGGAGACTGTCCCTCCACAAATCCTTTGGAAACAGACACATAAAATTTTAAGACTCCTAATTCCATACCTCCTGTGGATAGACGAATGGACAAAAGGTATACTCTTTCGGCTCAGACACAGAGTTCCTTTCCCAGCAATGCAGCCATGTTGGGGTAGTGCAGGCTGCTGCCTGTGATAAGGCAAATATCCCTTGGCATCACACCCCCCAGATAAGGACTCCAGGAGGATTGATGCCATGGCAAAGAAACAGTACATGGCAGCATCTTTGGGACTCAGGCAGGCTAACTGTATGGCCTATACAGCTAGATACCAGAAGTCCAGGTGGGACACTGTGCTGGCTCTGGCTAAACAGGCCCCTGACCAGCTTGCCAAGGAGCTGGAGCAGGTGACTGCAGATGGGATTGAGGCATCCAAGGTGCAATTTCATGCTGCTGTGGACTCCAATGATGTTTCATCAAGAGTCATGGCTACATCTGTGGCTCTTGGAGGATGGCTTGGCTCAGATGTACAAGCCTATCATAGGATACCCAAGCTAAGGCCATGTATTTCCCTGTTGTTGGTAATTCTCTGTTTGGGGAGCAGACAGAGAACTACATGAAAAAGATGGATGAGAACAGGACCACTTGCAGGAGTGCTCAGGCCAAAGAAAGGCAAGCCAATCCTCAAAGGCAGCAGTCCAGGGGCAGGGGAGGCCTTTCCAAAGGCCTTTTTACCAAGCTCAGGCCTCTTCCTCTTCTTATTCTCGGGGTTCTTTTGAGGGAGAGGCAGACGGGGGATGACCAGGGTTGCATCCACCCCTCAGCCTAAAGCCCGTGCCAAGCAGACACCCTGATGGGTCTGCCCGGGCCGATTCTCCAATTCCAGTAGGGGGCAGGCTGGCTTACTTTGTCCAGGACTGGAAGTTTCTGACATCAGACAAGTGGGTCCTGGAAGCAGTAAGCCAGGGACTGGTTCTCAGCTTCAAAAAATTTCCCAAGATGAGAACCAGATCCTTTCCACCTGCAAATCCATCTGAGACCCTTGCCTTAGAGGCAGAGGTTTTTTCCCTCCTGGCTTTCAGAGCTATAGAGAGGGTTCCCACCCTACACAAGGGCAAAGGATTGTACTCCAGGTACTTCCTAATCCCCAAAAAGACAGGAGAATGGCGGCCCATCCTCGACCTAAGGTATCTGAACAAACATCTTTTAAAACCAAAGTTCAAAATGGTGACTCTGGGAATAATCCTTCCCTCTCTAAGGCCAGGGGACTGGCTAGCCTCCCTGGACCTCAAAGAAGCCTATATTCACATTCCCATGAAGTGCTCCCACAGAAAGTACCTCAGGTTCGAGTTGCCCTCAGGCCACTATCAATTCAGAGCAATGCCCTTTGGCCTAACATCAGCCCCAAGGGTTTTCACAAAGTGCCTGTCAGTAGTGGTTGCTTTCCTAAGGAGAAAAAAGATCTACATCTTCCCATGCTTGGACGACTGACTTATAGTAGGTCAGTCTCTAGACCAAGTCAAGTCACATTTGCAAATAACTCAACAAGTGCTCACTTCCTTAGGATTCCTTCTCAACGTTCCAAAGTCAGTTCTCGAACCAGTACAGCTCCTCACCTTCATAGGGGCGGAGCTGGATACAATAAGGGCAAGAGCCTTCCTTCCCCTGGACAGGGCAAGGACCCTTATGGAACTGGCCTCTTCATTCACCCTACAGGTGTCTCGACCAGAAGGCATTTCCTTCAGCTTCTGAGCCACATGGCATCTTCCACAGCAGCGGTCCAGGGAGCAAGATTCCAGATGAGGGACATTCAGTTCCACTTAAAAGCCTTCTGGTCCCAAAGAAAGGATTCCCTTACCAAACTAATCCCAGTGACTCAAACCCTGATCCAGGCCTTGCAGTGGTGGCAGGATCAGGACAATTTGAGACAAGGAGTTCCTTTTGTCTCTGTCTCATTCAGTGATACTCACCACAGATGCTTCCCTGCTGGACTGGGGAGCCCATCTGGTGGATCTTACCACCCAAGGGCTGTGGTCACCTTAGGAACCTCTGCTTCACATCAGTCTCTTGGAACTCAGAGCGGTGTTTCTGACACTGCAAGCCTTTTCCAAATCTGTTCAGAACAAGGTGGTCCAGGTCAGAACAGACACCACCACCATGTGGTACATCAACAAGCAGGGAGGCACTCAGTCTGCAGCCTTGTGCACAGAAGCAATGAAGTTGTGGTCCCTGGCCTATTCCCTGCAAACCTCTCTGATAGCAGTTCACCTCCCAGGGAAGGACAATGTTCTAGCAGATGCTCTGAGCAGAATATCCCAGGGCCATCACAAATGGACCCTAGATCCCCTAGTTTTGAAAGTTATTTTCTCGAGATGGGGCACTCCACAGATAGATCTTTTTGCAGCCCCAGACAATCACCAACTTCCTCTCTTTTGTTGCAGACCCCTAGTCTTGGGCTCAGTCCCCCTGGATGCTCTGATCCTGAATTGGGAAGGGAAATTTCTGTATGCTTTTTCCCCCCTTCCCTCTCCTGTTCAAAGTGTTAGTCAAGATAAGGTCACAAACATGCAAAGTGATTGATTGCTCTAGACTGGGCCAGACAGCCACCTGTACCCCTGTTGCTGTCCTAGCAGTCCACCTTCCCCTGTCTCTTCCCAGGAATTACAACCTGTTGACATCCTCTCAGGGAGGATTTGGTACCCGAACCTTCGGTCTCTCAATCTCAAGGCATGGCTCTTGAAGAGTTAGTTTGCTGACCTGCATCTTTCCCAAGGGGTTCTGGATATCCTTAAGGCTTCTCGAAAGCCTTCCACCAGAAAGACTTACAATTCCAAATGGAAAAGGTTCACTATTTGGTGTTCTAAGAAGAATATTTCTCCAGATTCTGCTGGGTTGCCTACGGTTCTGGACTATATGGTCCATCTCAATGACCTAGGGCCTTAGGCCAGCTACACTTAAAGTGCATTTGGCAGCTGTTTCTGCTTTCCTGTCAGTAGGCAAGCCTTCCCTCTTTCAGCCCATCCTGTGTTTTGTAAGTTCTTCAAGGATTGCTGCACCAATCCCTTTAGGGACCCTGCTCCTGCTTGGGACCTTAATGTTTGCATTGCTCAGCTTATGCAACCCCCTTTGAGCCTTTGTCCTCTGCAGAGCTTAAGTACTTGACTTGGAAAACTGTGTTTTTGGTAGCCATTACCTCTGCCAGGCGTATCAGTGAATTGCAAGCCCTGTCAGTGGAGCCTGATTTCATCTCTTTCCATAGAGATAAAGTAGTCCTAAGAACTAACAGGACGTTTTTGCCTAAAGTGGTTTCAGATTTCCACCTCAACCAGTCTGTGTCTCTCTCTGTTTTCTTCACTGACCATTCCTCCTCTGGAGAGAGGAGGCTGCACAGCTTGGATGTTAAAAGGGCCCTCAGCTACTACATAGAGCGCACCAAGGGTCACAGGTTTGAGTCCCTTCAGTTGTTCCTCACATATGGAGAGGTTGGTAAGGGCAAACCTGCCACTAAGAGATCTATTGCCAGGTGGATTGTTTCTTGTATACAATTCTGCTATGAAAACTGGGTAGAACTCCACCCTCAGGCCTGAGGGCTCACTCTACTAGAGGTACAGCTGCTTACCTGGCTGCTGCCAGGGATATTCCTATCTTAGAAATCTGTCAAGCAGCCACCTGGAAAACAGTCCATACATTCACCAAGCATTACTCTCTGGATATCCAGGCTAGGAGTGATGCTCGGTTTGGCACAGCAGTACTTCAAAGCCTGTTTCCAATGTAGGTTGTGTCCCTCCTCCATGGAGGTACTGTTTGGTAGTCTGCATATGTCAGAATACAGCAAGACTTCATGTTGTTTGAAGAAAAAATGACTCACCTTAGTAATGTTGTTTCTTCTAATGGAGTCTTGCTGTATTCTGATCTCCCCACCGCCTTCCCTCTCAGAACCTAGTTTTTGGGATGTGAGTGGGCAGGAGCAGTGTTGGCACGCTATGGGTGTCCCTTTTTCACCCTCCTTTATTTTGGGTGAGTGTTGTGTATTGGGATGTGTTTTGTTTTTTGGGTTTCCTGACCTGAGTCTGTGCTTTGAAACCAAAAAACCCTTTTATATAGATATAGTTGCCAGTTGGCTAGTTTTGAGTTTTACAGTTTCCGCACCGAACTTCTAGTGAGCATTGCTCGAAAAGATCTGACGGTTGGAGTTTAAACAACTGCAGACAGGGGCTTCAACTGAGCTCGCAGTGAACATTCCATGCTGGCCATGGAAAGTTTAACTCTTTGTTCTCCAGGGCAGTTGAAAGGCAGGACCTAACTGCATATGTCAGAATACGGCAAGACTCCATTAGAAGAAACAACATTACTAAGGTGAGTAATTTTTTTTCATCTGTCCCACTTGAGCCAGTATTGAAGAGGGCGAAATACCCTGTCACGGACATTCTGTAGTGGGGCAAATCCCCAGGGGTTGCCTTCCCTGTGGCTGAGGCCATTTTGGGACCGGCCCTAGAGGTTTGGCAGCATCCTGCTCTGCACCCTATGCCCGTATAGTCCTTAAGTATGCAGTCCCACTGGTTCTCTTTCAAGTTTTTGTGACCACTCGTCTGTGGAGGGACTGGTCACTGATTTGATGTTCCATAAATCCAGACACCGGGGAGACGTGGACAGTCCTCCAGACAAGGAGTCTCCTAAGATTGACCATGCTGCTAAGAAGGTGTACGCTGTGGCTTCCTCTAGGTCTTCAGCAGGCTAGCTATGCTGTGATGATGGCTAACTTCAGTCATTTCCTGATGGGAGTCTTTGATGTACTTCCCCTCACCTCCTTGTCGAGCAGCAGTTGAGGTGAAGCTCATCAGAGACCAGGGTCAATCCGTGGCTAAACACCAGCTTCAGACAGCCTTGAACGTGGGCGATTCTTGCACCTGTGCTGTAACAGCGGCTGTCCCCATGCATCACAAGGCCTGACTGTGTCTGTCCACCTTCACAGTTTAACTTGGCTGATGTCCTTTTCCTGGGCACCAACCTCTTCGGCCCTGGGGTGGAAGGACATCTCACCCACATGGAGAAGTCCAGTGCCATCCTGAATTTTGTGACTTCATCCCAGAAGAGCCAGAAAAAGAAGCCTAAAAAACAGACTTTCCAGTATCGGCCCTTTCAGTCACAGCCTCCCTGGTAGCAGCCCCAGCACAGGGAGTTCCAGACCTGGCACCCCAAGCAGAAGTGTGTGGCGAGGGTCCAAACAAAAAAAGGGGGAGGCCAGAACTGGTGGTGCCCCCTCCAGCAGCAGCCACCAGTGCCGCCACAAAAGCTGCCCAGTGACTGGATGAGGTGAGTCTTCCACCTTCTGTCCTGACTCTGACTCTTCTCCCTGTCGAAGGTCTGCTATGTCACTTCTTACCACATTTGTCTGCTATCACAACAGACAAGTGAGTGTTAGACGTAGTAGGCAGAGGACTGTCTCTAGACTTAGAGGATTCTCCTGCCCTCCCACCTCCATGCGCCTCGAGAATCCAAGGTCTCACAACACGCTGTCCGCCATAAGGGTGGACATCACTCAGCTGCTTGCAAAAGGGGCGTTAGCCTGTGTTCCAGGCGCCCTGGCCAGTCAGTGTTATGTCTCCAGGTACTTTTCTAGTCCCGAAATGGACAGGGGGCTGGTGCCCCTTACTGGATTTGCACAGTCTCAACCAGTTTATGCGGAAACACAAGATCAAGATGGTCAGTCTGAACCAGATTATATCGTCCCTAAAGCAGAACATATGGTTCTGCTCCTTAGATCTCCAGAATGTTTTTCCATTTTCCCATCCATCAATGCCACAACCAGTACCTCCAGTTCCAAGCAGAAGGGATCTTGTGTCTGTTCCAAGCATTGCCCTTTGGCCCTTCTTCTTCGTGAGGGGTCTTCACCAAACATATGGCAGCGGTGGCAGTCCACTTGTGGTGCCTCAGGGTTAGAGTGCACCCATATGTGGATGACTGGCTGTTGGCTGGTCCATCCATAGAAGCTGTGGAGAGAGCCACAGATCTGGCTCTCCAGACTTGTCGAGACTTAGGCCTACTGATCAACCTGGAAAAGTACAAAGTGCTGCTGAGGCAGGTGCTCAAGTTCACCAGGGCAGAACTAGACTCCTTGCAGACCAAGGCCTGCCTTTCTGTGGACTGGGCACTGGATCTTGCCTCCTTTGCCTGATCATGTCAGGTTGGCTCTCATGCCCTGCCCAGGGTTTTCTGAGTCTGCTGGGTGTGCTACACCAGCGTGGTCTGTTAGTCCTGCTGGCACATGTGCCACCTTCAGTGGGAGCTGGGAAGACAGCGGTCCCAGCACCTAGGCCACTTTGACCAGCTGGTCATAGTGACCCAGCCGATGTGGGATTGCTATCCAGTGGTGGCTATTCCTAGAACACCTGTAGGAAGGAATCCTGTTTGTCCGCCCAGAAGCAACCGTCATGCTCACAACAGACTCACCTCTGGTGGGGTGGGGAGCGCATGTAGGGGACAACAGAGCTCACAAGTCCTGATCACCCAAGGAGTCCCATCATCACATAAACCTGCTAGAGCGCTGTGCCATGCATTTGACTCTGACGGAGCTTGCTCCTGTAGTCAGGGGTCAGGTTATGCAGATCCAGATGGACAACGTCATGTCCATGTTCTGCCTAAACAGGCAGAGTGGAACTCGTGTCTTTCCCTGTGTTGGGAGGTGCTCCACACCTCAACCCTCGTGCACAGCTTGGGTGCAGATCTCCTGGCAATCCACATCGTGGGAAGGGGAAATTGTTTAACCAGGAGAGGCACACTGAGCCAAAACTTGTTTCCAGGTGCGACCTGGGAGCACAAGGAAGTTAAGTGACTTGCTCAGGGTCACATAGTATGCAAGTGGTGACTGTGGGATTCAAACCTAGGTCTCCAGGTTTGCAGCTCAGAGCCTTAAACCACTGCACTATACTGCCTCCAAGGGAGAGCATAGTCAGCTGGTGGATGCTGTCTGTCAGGTAGGAGAGACATCACACAAGTAGTCCTGCATCAGAAGATGGTGAGCTCCCTGTAGGCCAAACCTCTAGTTGGACCTCTTTCCCTCCTGGAAGAACACCAAACTGAGGCTGTTTTGTGCCTACTCCTCACAGTTCGGGACATTGCTAGGGGATTCCTTCATGAGGACCTAGACCCCAGGCCTTGTGAATGCCTTTCTTCCCTTTTCCCTGATCCACAAGGTAGTGGTGAAGGTGTGGAAGGAAAAGGTGCAGATGATTCTGATGACTCCAGACTGGCCACGACCATTCTGATACCCATATCTCTTCAGCCTCAGCCGCAGGCCTCCTTGGCACCTGCCTCTCTGTCCAGGACTACTGACCAGACTTCAGGGGATGTTCCTGCACCCAGACCTTCATTCCCTGCACCTCACGGTCTGGTTCCTGAGCGGCTAGAAATCTAGGCCTTGGATTTCTCAGAGGATGTTCTCCACATTGTGCAGGCCTTCAGGAAAGAGTCAACTCACAGGTGCTATGCCTTCAAATGGACGAGATTCTGTCGGCCTGGTGGCGCTGAGCTGAGGCGCTGGACGCCACACCTTGGACTACGTTTGGAACCTGGGTTCAGGAATGAGTTAGGGTTGTTGTGGGTCGGCCGGGGGAGGGAGTGAGGGAGCAGGATTGAGCAGCCGGAAGGCAGCTCTCCTCTCCCGGGGAAGGACCTTGTCGCCTCTGCAGTCCAACTGCCTCAGATGGGATCCTGAGGGTAGTGCAGCTGGGAGATGACATGAATAGGGAGAGTGCTGCGGAACCACAGCATGCGCGTGTCTCACACTTGCATGCGCGGCATGGGTAGAAAACAGAAGGAAAATGGTGCTGACTGGCAGGATGACGCCGGCCCCCCCCCCGCAGACTTCAACTCTGGCTAGCTGGGTACCTCTGTGCCATCGAGTTGAGTCCCGGTGGATGTTGGGGTGACTGGGCTGGAGGGACCGGTAAAAGGGGACCAATCAGCATGGGGAAATGGAAAAAAATGTATATAAGGAAAAAAATGGACGAGACTCTTCATTTGGTGTCTAGGCAGGGGGCTGTATCCCCTTCCTTGCCCTGTGGCTAACATCCTGGACCACCTCTGGTCCCATTCCCAAGTGGGACTGTGGGCGAAGACACTTAAGATGCACCTAGCAGTTATCTCTGCTTACCACTTGTCCCTTCTGGTGCGTGTACTACTTCAACCGTGGGTCTTGCTTCTGGTTTTGGCTGTGATTGTGGGCAAACCTTTCGAGTCAGCATACAGGTGTGAGATGTCACGCCTGTCATGGAAGACAGCCTTCTTAGTGGCCATTACGTCAGCCAGAAGGATCATGAGGCACCAGGTGGACTTTCTCTTGCTGGTCTTCCAGAGCGACAGTCATTTGCCCCAACTCAAATTTCCTCCTGAAGGTGGTATCAGAATTTCACCTTAACCAGTTGATTAACTTACCAGTTGATTTCACCAGCCTATCGTTGAAGGCCGATCACATGTTCCATACTCTAGATCTGTGGAGCGCACTGCTGGAGTTCAGTGACAGACTCGCCAGCTGTTTGTCATCTACATTGAAGCTGTGCCTGGAAGACCAGCAGCAAAGCAGATGATTACACGATAGATTACATCCTGCATCGATCTCTGGTAAAGGTTGCTGGTAAGGAGCCTCCCATAGGGCTTATTCCGCTAGACATACAGCTGCCTTGGTGGCTTCTTCCAGGAATGTCCCCATACAGGTGATTTGTAGGCCTGCTACCTGCAAGTCAGCACACACTTCTGTTTCACACTATTGCATCGACCTGGAGTCATGCTGGGATGCAAGGTTTGGGACCTCAGTTCTCCAGTCTTTGTTTGCCAAGTAGGGGTGCATGCCTTGCCCCTTCCTCCCGGAGAACTGCTAGGAGTCTGACAGTGTAGATAAGTGAACCATATCCATGCCCCTAGAAGAATAGATTACTCACCTGTAACCATAGATCTGCTATGGGGATAATCTCTTGCAGCAGGTAGTACGCTTGGGTCATCGCCAGAGGGGGCTTTGGTGCATGGCAGCTCTCTTCTAGCAGTCTTTTTCCAGGGGCCGTCCTGCATGACAGCATCATGCTGCTTTTATATAAGAGTGGGCGGTCCCTAGTATCCTCAGTTCATTTTCCTGCCGTCTTCAGCTCACACGCAACAGCTAGTGCATAGAGCAGCAGTCGTCGAAGAGAACTTGAGCTGGAAACTAACTTTTATCAGTTTCCCCTGCCTTCATCGACAAATGTCCAAAGAATCTACAAGCTAGTCAGCACTATTTCCGTCATGTCGTTGCGGTAGGAAGGAAAAAAAAGTGGCTGTGACTTCCACTCAGCATATTTCCAAGCTTCATGCCCTAATGTGCTAAGAGCCTTACCTAATCTTTCACAAAGACAGAGTGGCTCTCCGAACCAATCCTTCCTTTTTACCTAAGATGGTCTGTGAACACATCTTAAATCAGTCCGTAGAATTGCCAGTCTACTACCCTGAGCCCTCCAGTAGGGGAGAATACCTCCTACACACCTTAGATGTCCATCGCATATTGAGACACTATACCAGTCGTACCAAATCTTTTAGAAAAACTCCTCAGCTTTTTGTTACCTTCGCCTCAACCAGGGAAGGTTTCCCGGTCACTGAACAGACCCTCTCCAATTGGCTGGCACATTGTATAACTTTTTGTTGTAAGAAATATAACAAGCCATTACCAGGACCTGTCCAAGTCCATTCTACCAGAGCTATGGCCACTACAGTGGCCTGCTTTAAAGGGGCTGTTATCACAGATGTCTACGGTGCAGCTACATGGTCCACAATATATACTTTCATGAAGCATTACAACTTAGACATTGCTTCTCGCCATAGGACGGCCTTTGGCCGCACTGTCCTAAAAGACCTTCTGTCATAACTCTCCACCCTTCCTGGGTTTACTGCTTGGGAGTCATCCCAAGTGTATTACCTGCTGCAAGAGATTATCCTCGTGGAAAATAGTACAATTGCGTTCTTACCGTAATGGTAGATCTTCAAGGTGTATCTCTTGCAGCGGGTGCGATCCCTCCCTCCTTCCCCCTCCTTCTCTAAGAGAACTACTTCTAATCCAAATACATATGGGAAGGGATACCTATGGTACCTCAGATTTCCCTCAGTCCTCGCTTAGTCAGCTGAATCTGGCGGGGAACTGAGAATACCAGGGACCGCCCACTATTATATAGGAGCAGAGCAGTGATGTCCTGTGTGGGCGGTCTCTGGAAAGAGACTGCTAGAAGAGAGCTGCTGTGCACCACAGTGCCCTCTGGCGATGACCCAAGTGTATTACCTGCTGCATGAGATACCCCTCAAAGATCTACCGTTACGGTAAATATGCAACTGTACTTTCTAGGAGTGATATTGGTTCACATCTACACAACCCACCCAGCCTCCCCTGGCAGGCGGAACATGGATCCTGCTTCTAACATATAAAATGTGATGTCGGGGGTTGGGGGAATATATCATCCGGGTGGTGGAAGCAACTTAGCTATAAGACGTCCGGCCAGTAACGTCATTGTAATGGAACTGCCAGTGTGGATGTGAACCACGTACCACTTCTGGAACTACATATCCTTTTCAGAGATATTGCTGTCATCAGGTCGCACCTATGGAACTTAATCGTCAGGATCACATGGAAGCTTTTTCTGCAGCAGTCTTAGGGGCCGCCACGCCAATGTCAAGCTCCATCATCACATGCCCTATATAAGCGTGGGCTGCCCCGCTTCCTCCTCAGGTATTTCTCACCATCGATCATTTACGGACAGACTTTGTGGAAGCTTCCTCACTCAGTTCGACCAGCAAAACTACTTACCTTTTTCTTCAGTAATTGCCTTTGAATCACTTTATTTTAAAGTGATTCTTTTTGTCTTTATATGTCATGAACTACTCCTTTGTCTGCTCTTTTCCATAGCTGCGGAAAGTTTCTTCAGCTGATGACCATGAATGTCTGCTGTCTTGGGCCTGGTCACAGTGCTCTCACCTAAAGTTTAACCTCACCACCTGGCACCAGCACAAGACAGCTCTGCAGAAGGCCCAGCCATGATATGCACATAGGTATCCAGCATATCGAGGGAGCATAGCCAGTCGTCCTGCTTGAGCAGAGGAAGATGACCATGTAGAGTGACCATCCAGAACTTTCTGTACTGAATAAAAATGATTCAGCTCCTTGAGGTCTAGAATGGGCTTCAAGTCCCCTGTTCTTTTGGGAACCAGGAGTAGAACCCCTTGTACCTGTTCTAGGGGGGAGCATCACCAATTCAGGGCATTGCCCTTTGGCTTATCCTCTGCACCACCCTCTACGTGTTCCCTTACTTGGACGACTGGTTACTGAAAGACCAGTCCATGGAGCTTCTGTTGTTAACTCTAGAGTGCACCCTGCAATTGTTCCAGTCCTTGGGCATCACTGTCAGTTCTGTGCTGACCCATCCCAGCGATTGCAGTACATAGGAGTGGTTCAAACAACATGAAGTCTTGCTATATTATGACATATGCAGTGAGTCCCAACCTTCGAACTGCTCCGGAGGTGAAAGTTAACTTTCCATGCCAGGCATGGAACTTTGAGCACGAGCTCGGTTGAAAACTCTGTCTGTTGTTCTTCAAACTCAAACTGTCAGATTCTTTACTCCGCTTCACTGAACAGTCGCTCCAGAGATTTCTCCTCCTGCTCGGTTCATTTTGTCGGTTAAAGTATTTTTCAGTTTTTTAAACGAATTTAAACCGCAACCGGTCGGTTCAAGCTCTGTCTGTGGTATTGTAAGTACTAGATAGGTTTTACATTTACTTTTGTGGAACTTGTAACGGTATTATCGGTTCGGTTTGAACCGATCAGGTTGTTGTAAATACATTAATCTGTCTTTTAGAGTGCGGTTCCTGTTCTTATCGGTTCTAAAAACTGATTTCATTACGGTTTTTCCACGACCCGTGACATGGTTGGGGAACCGATAAGAGAGTCTTGTTTACGGATTGCCATAAACGGGCAAGTTTTGGTTAGGCTGGTACTATGTCTGAGAAACCCAAAAGAAAAACTGGCCCACTGGTTTCAACACTGCAGTGTTTGGGGAAGCCTTGCCAAGGCTGACCCCACACCACCTGTGTTTATTGTCTGGGGTTTGACCACCTCAATGCAGACTGCCAGATTTGCAAAAATTTTCCTGCAGCTACCCTGGATAAGAGAGTTGGTAGGCTCAGGGAAAGGGACCCAAGAAGTCTGCTGACCCGGATGGCCAGCCTGGTTCGGTTGTAACCGAACCGTAGGGAGTGCCCTCTGACCAGGGCGAGACTTCCTCGGGCAAAAGGAGAGCCGACTCGGAGGAGTCGGTTCCAGCAAAAAGGACTAGAAAATCAGCAGGTATGGAGCCAAAATTTCCCTCTCCAACCGCTGAAGAAATAGCCAAAGTGATTAAAATTGTCCAGTCGCTTTCCCCGATTCCGACCAAACCGGCACCATCAGGTAAGCGTAGGGTTCGGTCAGTTCCACCGGTTCAAGAATATGATTTACAGGAATTTTATGAACCGGAGGAGGGGGAAGAGGAGTATGAGGAGAGTGAATGTGGATTTGAAAGTCTGGATGTGCCCATTGAACCGGACATCTCCCCAGACAGACCTTCAGGAGTGTCTCCCCCTAGGCTTTCTGAGTCCCCCTCTCATTTTATGTTTTATAAAAAAGTGGCTGAAACCCTCCAGCTCCCTATGGAGGAAGCTGTGGATGATCAAGAGGAGCCTGACTATGTAGAAATGATGGATATCCCAGAGTCTAGGAGACTGTCTATTCCTTTGCATAAATCTTTTGGGAAACAGACAGTAAAAATTCTAAAAACTCCTCACACTATACCTCCTGTGGATGAAAGAATGGACAAGAGGTACACATTGTCAGGCTCTAATACGGAGCTCCTTACACAACAATGCAGCCATGTTGGGGTAGTGCAGGCTGCAGCCTGTGACAAGGCAAATATTCCCTTGGCTTCACACCCCCCTGACAAGGACTCCAGGAGGATTGATGCCATGGCAAAGAAACAGTACATGGCAGCATCCTTGGGACTCAGACAGGCAAATTATATGGCTTATGTTGCTAGATACCAGAAATCCAGATGGGACACCATTATGGTTTCTAGCAAAGCAGGTCCCTGGCCAGCTTGCTAAGGAGCTGGAGCAGGTGGCTGCTGATGGTATTGAGGCATCTAAGGTGCAATTTCATGCTGCAGTGGACTCTAATGATGTGTCATCAAGAGTCATGGCTACATCTGTGGCTCTTCGTGAGGATGGCTTGGCCTAGATGTACTAGCCTGTCGCAGGATACCCAGACTAATGCCATGGATTTTCCTGTTGTGGGTAACTCTCTGTCTGGGAGCAGACAGAGAATTACATGAAGAAAATGGATGAGTATAGGACCACCTATAGGAGTGCACAGGCCAAGGAAAGGCAGGCCACTCCTCAAAGGCAGCCTTCCAGGGCAGGGGCAGACCTTTCATAGGCCTTTTACTAAGCCCAGGCCTCCTCTTCAGCTTATGCCCAGAGGGGGTTCTTTAGAGGAGAGGCAGATGGGGTAGCAGTACCTGCTTCCACCCCTCAGCCTAAAGCCCCTGCCAAGCAGGCATCCTGATGGGTGGCCAGGGCCGATTCTCCACTACCTGTAGGGGGCAGGCTGGCTTACTTTGTCCAGGACTGGAAGTCTTTAACATCAGACAAGTGGGTCCTGGAAGTAGTAAGCCAGAGACTGGTTCTCAGCTTCAAACAATTTCCAAAGATGAGAACCAGGTCCTTTCCACCTGCAAATCCATCAGAGGCACTTGCCCTAGAGACAGAAGTTTCTACCGTCCTTGCTCTCAGAACCGTGGAAAGGGTTCCACCCCTACACCAGGGCAAAGGGTTGTACTCCAGGTACTTCCTTACCCCCAAAAAGACAGGAGAATGGCGGCCCATCTTGGATCTCAGATACCTAAACAAGCACCTTTTGAAACCAAAATTCAAAATGGTGACTCTGGGAATTATTTTACCTTCTCTAAGGCCAGGGGACTGGCTAGCATCCCTGGACCTCAAGGATGCCTACTTCCATGTTCTTATCAGAAGCTGCCATCAAAAGTACCTCAGATTCAAACTGCCTCAGGCCATTACCAGTTCAGGAGCAGTGCCCTTCGGCCTCACCTCTGCCCCGAGGGTATTCACAAAATACCTGGCAGTAGCAGTTGCCCACTTAAGAAGGCAAAAGATTGCCATCTTTCCTTACCTGGATGACTGGCTCATAGTAGGCCAGTCTCCAGACCAAGTCAAATTACATCTTCAGGTAACTCAGCAGCTGCTCACATCTCTAGGTTTCCTTCTCAATCTTCCAAAGTCAGATCTTCACTTGTCAGTCTTCACCATTCATTACTGCTTGGGGTTAGGCCGGAGGCGCGCACCTGCTACGGGAGGTGTTTTTTTTTTTTTTTTTTTGAGTCTGCTCCAACGGCGCCGCCCTCAAGGACGACGTACCGCATCATGCGCGAGGCGGCCGTTAGTGCCGCAGACCCTCCTCCATCTCAGTTCTGTTTCTCCCGCCTGCTGAGGTTGCACCTGCTGCGCGTGGGCTAATAGTGTTCTCGTTTTTCCGACCTCAAGACCTCGCTTTTCAGACGATTCACTCACACCGTGACACCGTAAGACCGCTCTTTTTCTTTCTATACTGGGCGCCGAAGTGCTTTATTGCCTTTTTCCTTGTTTAGTTCGTGATCATGTCCGTCTGGAGCAAGGCGAAAGTCGGCGGCGGGCGCGCCTCTTGCGCGCCGGTGCTCCTGTGGCCGCATTTTTCCATCTCGGACCGGCATGATGTCTGTCTCTGCTGCCTGGAACCCAACCACTACATGGACCGCGTGCGATGCTTGTTTCTCCATGGACCGTCAGTGTCCTCAAGTCCGCGCTGCCTGCAAGGCCCCGCCGACTGGGACAGCGTCGCCCAGGGATTCCCAGGTAAGGTCTCTAGGCCCTTTCTCCGGCCTGTACGGTCCGCTGAGGAGGAAGCTTCCTCCTCCTCTCTTGCCAGGAGGAAGCTTCTCGCGGTGTCGGGGAACGCCAGTGGTCCTTCCGGGCCGTGACGGGACACAGCTTCGCAGTCACCTCCTCGAGGTGCAGGCTCCCCAGTGCCGAGGCCCACGATTTCTGGCCTGGCACCGTGGACCCTGACGCCTCCCGGCACCGCTTCGGGATCCTGGCGCTGGTGATCGGGACAGCGCCGAGGCACGCTGCTCTGGCCTTCGGGCGCTATAGGCCCGGGTTTAGTTTCTTGCTGGCGCCCGGGTTGGGGTCCGACCCGGGAGCCTAACTGGTGCGGCAGGGGAGCCAGGACCGGTCCTGGCTGTCACGAGTGGGCTGGGGTCGTCCGGCGCCGTTGCTCCGGGGACCCCTGGGGTTACCAGCATTGAGGTTCTGCTGGTCTCGTCCTCTTCGGAGGTCGATGACTCAGATGTGGACCCATCCTGGCACCCTGACTCTTCGGGGTCAGTGTCCCCAGTGGCACAGGGTGCTAGGCGGCGCAGCGGGCCTCTCCCACTGTCCCCACTCCCGTCCTCCCCTGAGGGCCCTCGGGCTAGGGGTGGCCCTGGGTCCCAGGGGGTGATGTGGTGGGACTGAGGAGGAGGCCCCTCCTGGGCCTGTGACAGCTACCCTCCGGTGCTGTTGCCTTCTCTCGGGTGGGGAACGCTGCAGTCGAGGAGGAGGGCTCCGAGTCCCAGGGGCGGGGACGGTGGTCCGGTCTCCGCTGCCACCCCTCATGGGGTGGCTAGGAGCCGTAGCGCCAACCCCGCCTCTTTCCTCTTGGGCCTGGGGTTCCCTCCGGTGGCGTATGCTGTGGACTGCCCTTCTGGATCCATGCAGTCCCAGGTTGTCACAGGGAGGTCCCCTCGGCTCTTCCAGGCATCACATCCTTAGGGTCCGCCTTGCGCCTGGTTTGTTGTCCGGGATCCTGCCAGCTCGGCCTGCTTCCCGGATTTCAGAGCTCTGGCAGAGTCAGCTGCCTTCATAGGTGCCTCTTCTCCAGTACCTCTGCATCCACCCCCCGCTCTTCCAGGCCATGTCGGTCCTACGGGTCCGTTATCCTGGGAGCAGTTCAGAGGTTCTGCGGCGGCCTTCCCCTCATATGTTAGATACATGCATGAGCGGGTCTTTTGACTCTCCCCACGCCGCAGGAATCTTCTGGACATTCGAGCTCTCCATCATCCTCGTCTTCCTCCTCTGAGGGAGAGGAACCCCTTGCTCATCTTTCTTCCGACGCTGATTTCACGGAATATCAGCGATTCCTCTCGAGGATGGTGAGGATCTTGAATCTTACGTTAGGCGAGACAATACTGAACGGGAGACGCGTGAATTCCTTGGAGAATTCAGTGCCCAGCACCTGGTGGTACCTTCCTGGCCTATCCCCTTCCAGGAGGCGTCTATCCGTTCCTTGCAGTCGCCAGCCACCCTTTCTCCAGCTCCGGCAGACTGTCATCGAAGGTATTGTGCCCCCTCGGAATCCCTGGGTAGCCTTCCCAACCTGTCCTCGGGTTTGGTGTACCTAGAGACTCCTTCGGCGCGCCGCCGCCTGGCGCACGACCGCCCACCAGATTCGGATTCCCTACAGTTCGACCGGTGGGGGCTAAGAGTGTTCTCCTCTTCTCGTGCAGTGGCTTGCATTGCATCACATCAGGCTCACCACGCTGCCTACAATCTGCATCTGTGGTCGATGCTCTCCCAGTTCCTAGCATCAATGCCTGATACGGAGCAAACCAGACAGGCTATTGCCCTCTCTGCTATAGGTCTGGAGCTGGCAAGACACCAAGCAAGGGCATCTTATGACGCCATTGAGGTGGCTTCCAGGCTTGCCGGGACAGTGATCTGCATTAGGCGGATGACATGGCTCCATCTATCAAGGTTGTCACCCCTGGCCCGGCGTAAGGTGATGTGCTCCGCTTTCCGGGGGACCCGTCTTTTTTCCTCCAGAGCTAGGAGACTTTTGCAGGGGCTTCCTCCGTCTCCCCGTCCTCGGGGGGGCGCCTCCTAGCTCTTCTCCCACTTAGGCTTCTCTTTGTGTTAGCCAGGGTCTTCCCCTTCTGTTCTTCACTAACAGGAGGCTGGGGGTCTTGTTCCCTCAGGGTTCTACCCCCACCTTTTTCAAGGGGAGGGGCTTTGTATCACCTGTTAGGATGAATGGTGAAGATTGACAAGGGAAGATATGAAAATTATGACTCTACCGTAATTCTTGATCTTCTCTTGTATCTTCACCATTCATTACTGATACCTACCCACCTTCCCTCAGTGGCCTCCTTCTGTATGCCCTCCCTCCTGCCTCGCTCCTCTCCCCCTTGGCCTTTATGCCAAAAAAATAATAATTTTTTTCTGTTTTTCCCCATTCTTGTGAATGGATTCTCTTTTCCTCAAGGTAGGGGGGAACGAGTACGGTTGCAAATTTCTTTAATTCTGAGGGAACTCTTTCTGATTGCCCTATGGTGCGATTCCTTACCTTTTTCAGGTCATGTAGTTTCACAGCCTGGTGGCCATGCCCTGTCTTGACCTCCTCAAAGTTTGGAATCCCCCTGGCAGGTATTATTATTCAAGCTTTTCCAGCTGCTGACTGAACTTGTCAGCTTCAAGCTTCTGTCTGCCTTGTCCTAGCAAGTCTGATTGAGTTCCTCTCTACTTTTCTTACAAACTGCCTTTGAGAAGGCATAGTCTTTCCCATACTCTTCTGTGTTAGCACTTAACAAGGTGCTAAGGAACTTAGTCCTCTTCCTGGATGGGCGCTCTTCCGGAACAGGTTCTGCTCGAACAGTCTAGGAGCCCTCAACTAGGATGAAGGGACTTGGCATGTTGAGAGTTCAGAGAGTCTGCCCTCACTTGGGTCTGTTCAGGAGGTTTGGTGGAACCTCTCCTCAGTCCTAGCAACTGGGATTCTTGCTCCCTTATTAGTTTTGAGCCTATAAGCCTCTCAACCAACAATGCTCAATGGGCACTGTTCTCCCTCTCAACATGCCTCTTTCTTTCTTTCTTTCTTCTTCTACTTTCCTCTCCCTCTCTCTGTTCCTCCCCTAGAGCCGCCCTGGAAAGGAGGCCCTGCGGTCCCTTAGGGTAGGAATTCTCTATTCTCTGTCTATTCTCCATCGGCTTATTCCTTTTTCAGTTTATTTCCTTTCCTTTTTCTATCCCTCGGCTCTCTTGCCTCAGTTTCTTTTTTCTTACACTTTATTTTCGCCTCTCCAGCTACCAGAACTGAGATGGAGGAGGAGTCTACGGCACCTAACGGCCGCCCCTCGCGCATGACGCGGCATGTTGTCCTCGAGGGCGGCGCCTGTGAGCCGACTCAAAAAAACTCCAGTAGCGGGACGGCCCGCTTAACCCCCAAGCAGTAATGAATGGTGAAGATACAAGAAAGATCAAGAATTACGGTAGGTACGTAATTTTCATTTCTAGAGCCTGTCCAGCTTCTCACCTTCATAGGTGCGGAACTGAACACAAAAGAGGCCAGAGCCTTCCTTCCTCTGGAAAGAGCAAGGACCCTGGTCTCTCTAGCCTCCTCTTTCACCCTGCAGGTCTCTCGACCAGCAAGGCATTTTCTGCAGCTCCTGGGGCACATGGCTGCTTCTACAGCAGTAGTGCAGGGAGCAAGATTTCAGATGAGGGACATCCAGTTCCATCTGAGAGCCTTTTGGTCTCAAAGGAGAGACCCTCTAACCAAATTGATCCCAGTAACTTCGAACCCTGATCCAAGCCCTTCAGTGGTGGCAGGACCAGAGCAATCTGAGACAGGGGTCCCCTTCGCCCCTCAGTCTCACTCCTTAATCCTTACTACAGATGCATCCCTCTTGGGGTGGGGAGCTCACATGGGCACCTCACTGCAAGGGATTGTGGTCCCCTCAGGAATCTCTGCTCCACATCAATCTGTTGGAACTCAGAGCAGTTTTTCTAGCACTTCAAGTTTTTTCCAAATCTGTTCAGAACAAAGTTATTCAGGTCAGAACAGACAACACCACCACAATGTGGTACATCAACAAGCAAGGGGGCACTCGGTCTACGGCCTTGTGCACCGAAGCAATGAAGTTGTGGTCTCTGGCTTACTCTATAAACACCTTCCTTATTGCAGTTCACCTCCCAGGCAAGGACAATGTCCTGGCAGATGCTCTCAGCAGGATTTCCCAGGGCCATCACAGAATGGTCACTGGATCCCCTAGTACTGAGGTAGTATTTGCCAGATGGGGCACCCGCAGATAGATCTTTTGCAGCCCCAGACAATCACCAACTTCCCTTTTTGCTGCAGGCCCCCAGTGTTGGGCTCAGTCCTCTGGATGCCTTCCTTCTCAGTTGGGAAGGAAGTTTCTCTGCTCCCCGGTTCGAAGGTGCAGTCAGAATCAGATCTCAACCCTGCAAGATGATCCTGATTGCTCCAGATTGGGCCAGACAACCCTGGTACCCACTCCTTATGTCCTTAGCAGTCCACCTTTCCTGTGTCTTCCCAGGAATCACAACCTGTTAACCTGTGCTCAGGGAGAGTTTGGCACCGAACCTCAAATCTCTCAATCTCAAGGCCTGGCTCTTGAAGAGTTAGAGTTTGCTGATCTACACCTCTCCCAAGGTGTATTGGATATCTTGAAGGCTTCTAGGAAGCCTTCCACCAGGGCTACTTATAATTCCAAATGAAAGAGATTTTCCATATGGTGCTCTGGCAAGCATATCTCCCCAAACTCTGCTGACTTACCCACAGTCCTGGATTATATGGTGCATTTGAATACTTTGAGGCTGAGACCAGCTACCCTAAAAGTGCACCTGGCAGCCGTGTCTGCTTTCTTATCAGCAGGTAAACCCTCTTCTCTTTCAGCTCATCCTGTATTCTCCAAGTTTTTCAAGGGGTTGCTTCAAACCAACCCTCCATTCAGGGACCCTGCCCCTGCCTGGGATCTTAATATTTGCATTGCCCAGCTTATGCAACCCCCTTATGAGCCCTTGTCTTCAGCAGAGCTTAAGTACTTGACTTGGAAAACTGTGTTTTTGGTAGCCGTCACTTCTGCCAGGCGCATAAGTGAATTACAAGCATTGTCAGTGGAGCCTGATTTTATCTCCTTTCATAGAGATAAGGTGGTCCTCAGGACCAACAGAAAGTTCTTGCCTAAGGTGGTTTCAGACTTCCACCTTAATCAATCTGTGTCTCCCCCTGTGTACGTCACTGACCATTCCCCCTCTGGCAAGAGGAGACTGCACAATTTAGATGTCAAAAGAGCCCTTAGTTACTACTTAGAGCGTACCAAGGGTCACAGGTTTGACTCCCTCCAACTGTTCCTCACTTATGGTGAGGTTGGTAAAGGGAAACCTGCCACTAAAAGATCCATTGCCAGGTGGATTGTCTCTTGTATCCAATTTTGCTATGAAAACTGGGTAAGGTTCCTCCCTCAGGCCTGAGGGCTCACTCTACCAGAGGTACAGCTGCGTCTCTGGCTGCTGCCAGGGACATCCCTATCCTAGAGATATGTCAAGCAGCTACCTGGAAAACAGTTCACACTTTTACCAAGCATTACTCCCTGGACATCCAGGCTAGGAGTGATGCTCGGTTTGGCACAGCTGTGCTTCAGAGCCTATTTCCTAAGTAGGTTCTGTCCCTCCTCCATGGAGGTACTGCTGTGTAGTCTGCATATGTCATAATATAGCAAGACTTCATGTTGTTTGAAGAAAAAATTACTCACCTTAGTAATGTTGTTTTCTAATGGAGTCTTGCTATATTATGACCTCTGCCTGCCCTCTCAGAACCTCTGCTTTTTGGGATGTGGGTGGGCAGTGTAATATTGGCACTTAGTAGATGCCCACCTTGTTTTTTCACCCCTCCTTTTGGGGTGATTGGTGTGTTTTTCATTTTTGGGTCCCCTGACTTGAGTCTTTGTTTTGGGACCAAAAATGTGTTCTTCTTAGTAGCCAGTTGGCTAGTGTAGGTTTACAGCTTCCACACAGAAACTTAGTGAGTTTTGCTCGAAAAGATCTGATAGTTTGAGTTTGAAGAACAACAGACAGAGTTTTCAACCGAGCTAGTGTTCAAAGTTCCATGCCTGGCATGGAAAGTTAACTCTTTCACCTCCGGAGCAGTTCAAAGGTTGGGACTCACTGCATATGTCATAATATAGGAAGACTCCATTAGAAGAAACAACATTACTAAGGTGAGTAATTTTTTCTTCTGGACTCTACTCAGGGCAAGGCCTTCCTCCCTCAAGATAGAGTGGACCGCCTCCTTGCCCAGGCCTAGGAGGTTGCTCAGAGCCAGTATGTCTCAGCGAGAATATTCTTGAGGCTACTAGGCCGCAACCTTCGATCTTATCTGTGTCAGTCTTCACCGTTCATCACTGGTGGGTTATGGCCAGAGGATCAGGACCCTGTGGGAGCATTTTTTTTCTCTTTTCTTGGGGGAGGAGCTGGCGCCAGGGATGGTGCCTCCCTCAAGGCAGACACACAGCGTGGCGCTCGAGCAATGGCCAGTAAATGACGCCGACTCCTCACTCACCTCAGTTCTGCTTCTCTTGCCATCAAGTGAACAGCAACCTCGTGGGCAAGTAAGATTTCAGCTGCGACACCACAACCTAGTTCCATTTTCGTCATCACGGAAGCCTTAGTTCTGTGTACCGTTGCTGTCTCTCTGCGTTGATTCGACTCCAGATCATCAAAACCGGTAAGACCTTTCCTTTTTATTGGCACCAAGACCTTTTCTGTAATTTTAGTTAATTTTTCCATCCGATCATGTCTCGTCCTAGGGACAAGAAAAAGTCTTCCAAAACGGGCCAGCTCCCCCCATGCGTCGGGGTCCCTGTGGTTGGCAACACTCTGTTATAAATCAGCATGATTGTTGTTTGACCTGCCTGGGCCCAGTCCATAACATGGACCGATGCAATGCTTGCTTCTCCATGGACTGTAGAGTGCTCGAAAGCCGCACGTGTAAAGTTGGCTGCATGCCACCCACTTTCATAGGGCAGCCTCGTACACAGGACGCCAGATGCAGGTCCCCTCCCAGTTCTGTACAGGCCGTGGAGGAGGGGGCCTCCAGCCCTTCAAGCCTTGCCACGGTGGAGGCTCCTCCTTCAGTGCTGGAGGCACTGTCTGACCCCCCACCCTGGGGGCCGGGCTGGGAGCACCTTCTCGGCAATCACCTCCTCAGAGTTGAAGGCTCCCCCGGTGTTGCGGCCTGTACCTGTCGAGCGATTTCCTCGGCGCCGCATATTGGAGTTCACTCAGATCCTGGAGTCGTTCGCGGCTCCAGTGATCGGGGGGGGGGGCTGTGCGCTGTACTGGGCCGTCTTGCGGTGCTGCTTGTGGAGCTGTGAGTTAGAGAGCCTTGGGGTGAACTCGCTGGAGATCCTCTGGATCCGCTTCACTTCAGTGGAGGATGATACAGAGGCAGATCCGAACATACTGCTAGACATCTCAGAGTCTCAGGGCTCTCCTCCGCCTAGCACCACTGTGCCTTCCCAACCTCCTCTCCTTTATGAGCCAGTTGTCTCAACCGGCGCCAGCCTCAGTGCTGCTTGTGGCGCCGGAAGCCTCTCCAGGGCTGATTGTGTCACCAGAGAGAACACCGGTGTTGGTATGGACTCCGAACCCAGGAAAGATTGTATCTCCAGGCCCCAGTGACCAGGCTGGCTCTGTTCTCGGAGCCTCTCAGTCTCCTGGGACCAGGAAGAGGGTTCTGTCATGGGCCGACCCCTGGGGGCTGGTAGGTGAGGTTGGATTGTTGGGCTCGAGGAAGAGGTCCCTCTTGGAGGCTGGAGGGGTGAGGGGCAAGGTGAGGAGCAGCGGTTTTCCCCTGATAGCCAAGCCTTCCTTCTCCTCCTTATTGTCTCCAAGTGAGACCTTATTGCAGGAGGCTAGGGGCCGCCCTTCAAACAACATGAAGTCTTGCTATATTATGACAGGTGCAGTTTGTCCCACCATTAGAACTGCTCCGGAGGTGAAAGAGTTAACTTCCATGCAGAGCATGGAGCTTAGAGCGCGAGCTCGGTTAAAGAAGCTCTGTTAGGGTGGTTTCAAACCGAAACCGTCAGATTCTTTACTCCGCCTCACTGAACAGTCGCTCCGGAGATTCCTCCTGCTGCTCGGTTCATTTCCTCGGTTTAAAACGCTTTTTCTCGGTTGAATTTAACCGCGATATTATTTATTTTAACTGCAAAACCGATTGGGTTCAAGCTCTGTCTATGGTATTGTAAGTAATAGATAGGTTTTTCTGTGTGGAACTTTAAATTTTTCTCGGTTCGGTTTGAACGATCAGATTCTGTTAAACTTAGTTTAAAGCCTTTTAGAGCTTGTTAGAGTGCGGTTCCCGGTTCTTATCGGTTCTAAAAAACAGATTTCATTACGGTTTTTTCATCGCCTGTGACACGGTTGGAACCGATAAGGGTGTCTTGCCTGGCACTGCTGTTAAAAGGGCAAGTTTGTTGGTTAGGCTGGCATCATGTCTGAGAAACCCAAAAGAAAAACCGGCCCACTGGGTTTCAACATTGTAGTGTCTGTGGGGAAGCCTTGCAGTGACCCACACACACATGTGTCTGTTGTCTGGGGTTTGACCACCTCAATTCAGACTGCCAGATTTAGAAAAATTTCCTGCAGCCACCCTGGACAAGAGAGTGGGCAGGCTCAGGAACGAGAGGCCAAAAGTCCGCTGACCCGATGGTCAGCCCGGTTCGTGCCAACCGAACGGAGGGAGTGCCCTCTGACCAGGGCGAGACTTCCGGCAATCAAAAGCTGGCTCTGAGGAGCCAGTTCCAGCAAAGAAAACTAAAAATCAGCAGGTTTGGAGTCCAAAATTCCTTCTCCAACTGCTGCAGAGATAGCCAGGGCAATACAGATTGTCCAGTCACTGTCCCCGGTTCCCTCCGAACCGCCACTATCTGGCAAAAGGTCTGTTCCACCGGTTCAAGAATATGATATAGAAGAGTTTTATGAACCAGAGGATGGGGAGGATGATTATGATCAGTGTGAATGTGACTTTGAAAGTCTGGATGTGCCCATTGAACCGGACATCTCCCCAGACAGACCTTTAGGTGAATCTCCCCCTAGGCTTTCTGAGTCCCCTTCTCATTTTTTGTTTTATAAAAAAGTTGCTGAGACCCTCCAGCTTCCCTTAGAGGAGGCTTTGGATGAGCAAGAGGAGCCTGACTATGTAGAGATGATGGATATCCCAGAGTCCAGGAGATTGTCCATCCCTTTGCATAAATCTTTTAGAAACAAACAATAAAAATTTTAAAAGCTCCTAATTCTGTGCCTCCTGTAGATAAAAAGATGGACAGGAGGTACACTTTGTCAGGTCCTGATACAGATTTTCTTTCACAGCAATGCAGTCATGTTGGAGTAGTTCAGGCTGCAGCCTGTGATAAAGCTAATATTCCCCTGGCTTCACATCCTCCTGACAAGGACTCCAGGAAGATTGATGCCATGGCCAAAAAACAATACATGGCAGCATCTTTGGGACTCAAACAAGCAAACTATATGGCTTATGTTGCGAGATACCAGAAATCTAGATGGGATACTGTCATGGCCTTAGCCAAACAGGTCCCTGGCCAGCTTGCAAAGGAGCTGGAGCAGGTGGCTCTTGATGGTATTGAGGCATCTAAGGTGCAGTTCCATGCTGCAGTGGATTCTAATGATGTGTCCTCTAGAGTCATGGCTACATCTGTGGCTTTTCGTAGATTGGCCTGGCTCAGGTGTACTACTATGTCACAGGATACCCAGTCTAAGGCTATGGATTTTCCTGTGGTGGGAAATTCTCTGTTTGGGGAGCAGACAGAGAATTATATGAAGAAAATGGATGAATATAGAACCACTTATAGGAGTGCACAAGCCAAGGAACGGCAAGCCACTCCTCAGAGGCAGCCCCCCAGGGGTAGGGGCAGGCCTTTTCACAGGCCTTTTTACCAGACGCAGGCCTCCTCCTCTACAGCCTATGCTCAGAGGGGGTTCTTCAGAGGAGAGGCAGGCGAGTGCAGGCAGGCCTGCTCCCACCCTCAGCCTAAAGCCCCTGCCAAAAGGCACCCTGATGGGATGCCCAGGGTCGGCTCTCCATTACCTGTAGGGGCAGGCTGGCTTACTTCGTCCAGGACTGGGAGTCTTTAACATCAGACAGGTGGGTCCTGGAAGTAGTGAGCCAGGGTCTGTTCTCAGCTTCAAAAATTTCCAAAGATGAGAGCCAGATCTTTCCACCTGCAAACCCTTTAGAGACTCTTGCTTTGAAACAGAAGTCTCAACCCTCCTGGCTCTCGGGCTGCAGAAAGGGTTTCTCCCTCACACCAGGGCAAGGGTCTGTACTCCAGGTACTTCCTTACCCCAAAAAAGACAGGAGAGTGGCGGCCTATCCTGGATCTAAGATATCTAAACAAGCACCTTTTAAAACCAAAGTTCAAAATGGTAACTCTGGGAATGATTTTACCCTCCCTAAGGCCAGGGGACTGGCTAGCTTCCCTGAACCTCAAGGATGCCCACTTCCATGTTCTTATCAGAAGCTCCCATCGAAAGTACCTCAGATTTGAACTGCCCTCAGGCCATTATCAGTTCAGAGCAATGCCCTTCGGCCTCACTTCTGCCCCAAGGGTGTTCACAAAATGTCTGGCAGTAGCAGTTGCTCATCTAAGAAGGCAAAAGATTGCCATTTTTCCTTACCTGGACGACTGGCTCATTGTGGGTCAGTCTCCAGACCAGGTCAAATCACACCTGCTAGTTACCCAGCAGCTGCTTACCTCTCTGGGCTTTCTTCTCAATCTTCCAAAGTTAGTTTTGGAACCTGTCAAGGTACTCACGTTTATAGGCGCAGAACTGGACACAAAGCAGGCCAGAGCCTTCCTTCCCCTGGAAAGGGTAAAGACCTTAGTGGCCCTGGTCTCATCCTTCACTCTGCAGGTCTCTCGACCAGCAAGGCATTTCCTGCAGCTCCTAGGACACATGGCTGCTTCCACAGCTGTAGTGCAAGGAGCAAGATTTCAGATGAGGGATATTCAGTTCCATTTGAGAGCTTTCTGGTCTCAAAGAAGAGATCCCCTATCCAAGCTAATCCCAGTGACTCGAACCCTGATCCAGGCCCTTCAGTGGTGGCAGGATCAGAGCAATCTGAGACAAGGGGTGCCTTTCATCCCTCTGTCCCACTCCTTGACCCTTACTACAGATGCATCCCTCTTGGGATGGGGAGCTCACATGGGCGACCTCTCCACCCAGGGGTTATGGTCCCCTCAGGAATCTCTGCTCCACATCAATCTGTTGGAACTCAGGCTGTTTTCTAGCACTTCAGGTTTTTCTGCATCTGTTCAGAACAAGGTGGTACAGGTCAGAACAGACAACACCACTACAATGTGGTACATCAACAAACAAAGGGGCACTCGGTCTTGGCCTTGTGCACTGAGGCGATGAAGCTGGTCTCTGGCTTATTCCCTGAACACTTCCCTCATAGCAGTTCATCTCCCAGGCAAGGACAATGTCCTGGCAGATGCTCTCAGCAGGATTTCCCAGGGCCATCACGAATGGTCACTGGATCCCCTAGTACTGGGGATAGTGTTTGCCAGATGGGGCACTCCTCAGATAGATCTTTTTGCAGCCCCAGACAATCATCAACTTCCACTTTTTTGTTGCAGGCCCCCAGTGTTGGGCTCAGTCCCCCTGGATGACTTTCTTCTCGATTGGGAAGGGAAGTTCCTTTATGCCTTTCCCCCCTTCCCTCTCCTGTTCAAAGTACTAGTCAGAATCAGGTCTCAGCCCTGCAAGATGATCCTGATTGCTCCAGACTGGGCCAGGCAGCCTGGTACCCTCCTTCTGTCCTTAGCAGTCCATCTTCCCTGTGTCTCCCCAGGAACCACAATCTGTTAACCTGTGCTCAGGGAGGTTTGGTACCAGATCTCAAATCCCTCAACCTCAAGGCTTGGCTCTTGAGCAGTTAGAGTTGCTGATCTACAACTTTCTCAAAGTGTTCAAATCCTGAAGGCTGCTAGGAAGCCTTCCACCAGGGCTACCTATAACTCTAAGTGGAAAAGGTTTTCCATATGGTGTTCTGGGAAGCATATTTCCCCGGAATCTGCTGATCTACCCACTGTATTGGACTATATGGTCCATCTTAATTCTTTGGGACTGAGACCAGCTACCCTGAAAGTGCACTTGGCAGCTGTTTCTGCCTTCATTTCAGCAGGGAAGCCTTTTTCTCCTTCTGCTCACCCTGTATTTTCCAAGTTTTTTAAGGGATTGCTTCATACCAATCCTCCATTCAGGGACCCTGCCCCTGCTTGGGATCTTAATGTTTGCATTGCTCAGCTGATGCAACCCCCCTGTGAGCCTCTGTCTTCGGCAGAGCTTAAGTATTTGACTTGGAAAACTGTAGTTCTAGTAGCCATCACTTCTGCCAGGCGCATAAGTGAGTTACAGGCTTTATCAGTGGAGACTGACTTTAGTTCCTTTCACAGGGATAAAGTAGTCCACAGGGATAAAGTAGTCCTCAGGACTAACAGGAAGTTTTTGCCTAAGGTGGTTTTGGATTTCCACCTTAACCAATCTATTTCACTTCCAGTGTTCTTCACTGACCATTCCTCCTCTGGTGAGAGGAGGTTGCACAGCTTAGATGTTAAGAGGGCCCTAAGTTACTACATAGAGTGTACCAAGGGTCACAGGTTTGACTCCCTCCAACTATTTCTCACTTATGGTGAGGTTGGGAAAGGAGACCTGCCACTAAGAGATCCATTGCCAGGTGGATGTCTCTTGTATCAATTTTGCTATCAAAAGCTGGGTAAGGTTCCCCCCTCAGGCCTGAGGGCTCACTCTACCAGAGGTACAGCTCGTCTCTAGCTGCTGCTAGAGACATTCTATCTTGGAGATATGTCAAGCAGCTACTTGGAAAACAGTACACTTTCACCAAGCATTACTCCCTGTATATCAGGCCAGGAGGGATGCTCGGTTTAACACAACCATTAGCTGAGAGCCTATTCCCTAAGTAGGTTCTGTCCCTTCTCCATGGAGGTACTGCTGTGTAGTCTGCACCTGTCATAATATAGCAAGACTTCATGTTGTTTTGAAGAAAAATTACTCCCTTAGTAATGTTGTTTCTTCTAATGAGTCTTGCTATATTAGACCTCCCCAACCTGCCCCTCTCAGAACTTCTACTTTGGGTATGGGGTGGGCAGTCCACTGTTGGCATTTATTGATGCCCTCTTTCATGTTTGGGTGTTGTGTTTTATTTAGTTATTTTATCTTATTTTGTGGTCCACTGACTTGAGTCTTGGTGTTGGGACCAGGAAAATGTGTGAATATGTTAGTAGCCAGTTGGCTAGTGTAGGTTACAGCTTCCACACAGAGCCTTAGTGAGTTTGCTGTAAAGATCTAGCGGTTTTCGGTTTGAAACCACCCTAACAGAGCTTCTTTAACCGAGCTTGCGCTCTAAGCTCCATGCTCTGCATGGAAGTTAACTCTTTCACCTCCAGAGCAGTTCTAATGGTGGGACAAACTGCACCTGTCATAATATAGCAAGACTCCATTAGAAGAAACAACATTACTAAGGTAAGTAATTTTTTCTTCTGGACCCATGCAGCCCCAATTGTCTCAAACGGGGGGAATCCCCTTCAGGGTTCAGTCCTGACTGTTGCAGTCTGGTTCAGTGGTCAGTTACTGTTCCGACTGTCTGATCCTTCTGGGGTGCTGGATCTCCTGTGCGGTCTCTTAGCTCAGGCAGAGAGCATCCTCTTTCGCAGACATTTATCCTCTTTACGTGTGCCTTCCCCTCCCTCCTTCCCAGGCCACTTGGGTCCTGTGGGGCAGCTGACCTGGAGCAGTTCAGGGCCTCGGCTGCTGATTTCCACCGTTACGTAAGGGCCATGGATGAACAGGTATTTCATCTGTCCCTCCCAGCAGCAACCAGACTCTGACTCTTATGAATTGATCGGCCTCCTTGTCTTCTCCCCGAAGAGGATCCCTTTGTTCACCTGTCCTGGGACACTGACCAGACCTCTTTTATCAGCGTTTCCTTTCAGGTCTGGTCGACAAGCTCCACATTTCCAGGGTAGCAAAACGCAAACCTGAATGGACAACATACATTTTTTTCAGCGAGTTCAGCATGGATCACCTAGTGGTGCTTGTCTGGCCTGCCCCTTTCCGAGAAGCATCGTACCATACCAGGCAGTGTCAATCAGTACCTTCCCCAGCCCCAATGGACTGTCAGCGCAGATACTGCGCATCCCAAGGATCGCCAGGAACCATCCTCCCCCCCCCTTCTGGTGTGATCCTCCTAGACACTCATGGGCATAGAAGCCCCAGGCACGACCGACCTCCAGAGGTGGATTCTAGAGTTTGACCAATGGGGGAGGAGAGTTTTCTCCTCTGTGCATCTTTCGCTTTCTATGGCAGTGCATCAGGCCCATCATGCTGCCTAGATCTGGCACTTGTGGTCCTTGCTAAGACAGATCCTAGCATCTATGCCTGATACAGAGGCAACCTGGCAAGCCATTGCTGTCTCCGTACGTGGCTTGAAGCTTGCGAGACACCAAGCAAGGGTGTCATATGACACCAGTGAGGTAGCGTCAAGTTTAGCAGGGACAGCAATCTGCATCAGGTGGATGGCATGGCTTCGCCTTTCCCGGTTGTCACCCTTGGCCCGGTGTAGGGTGATTGCCTCCTCTTTTCAGAGGACCCACCTTTTTTCGCTGCAGGGTGACATGGGAGCTTCAGGGGTGCCTTCCATCTCCCAAGCATAGGGATACCCCGCCTCACCCTGGCCAATCACAGGCCTAACTCAGCCTGTCAGGGTCTCCTTCTCCTGTGTCTCCCCCACAGGAGGCTGATGGATGTTCTCCCTCAGGAAGGTACCAGGTCCCCTTCGGGGGGGGGTGGGGGGCTTGGTAATCACCCACCTGTGATGAACGGTGAAGATTGACACAGATAAGGTATGAAAATAATGTATCTACCACAATTCTTGATCTTTCTGTGTATCTTTACCATTCATCACTGCTTGCTTCCCACCCACCCACCTTCCCCTCTTGGGCCTCAGACTCTGGGCTGTACCTCCCTCCTTCTTGTTTTTCCCCAATTGAGGCCATTGTGGACTGTGTCCAGCTGGTACCGGGGGACCATCTTCCTCTCTGGAGGTAGGGGTCCTTTTGGGTGAAGGAGGGGCATGCAGAGCTGCTTAGGAGAGATAGCTTTCTGGGACCCTGATATGGGCCTTCCCTAGGAGGCTTGGGTCCTCCCAGTCCCAGACCTCTCCCCGCACCCTAAGTGTGGGATAGTGAGACCGTCCTCTGATTGGCAGGGATTCTCTCTCCCCTAGATTTTTTCCCACACCGCTGCCTCCAGCGGAGTTTATTTTTTGGGCAGCACCCCTCCCTCTTGCAAGTCTCTCCCCCCTCTTTCCAGAGGAGGGGGTGAGTATGCGTTTTCCCCCTTCAGGAGCACTCTTGGATAGAAGGAGAGTCTCTGCCCCAGGATGGGTTATATCCCTACCTTAGCAACACTCTGAAACAGGAGTGGAAGACCTGCAACTCCCCTTCGGGTGTCAGGGGAGGGGACTTAGCCAGTTTGTCACTTTGATCCTTGCCAAACCTCTTAGCTATACTGCTTTCTTAAGTTATGATGCTCCTCTCTCGGGAGTCACATTCTTGGATTGAACAAGTGGATCCTTGTGGGATATGGCTAATCAGGGTTCCTCTTCCCTTGGCCACTTAGCACCCTCCTTTGGGAGTTGAAGGGTCACCTGTCTCCTTCCCTTTTCCTTCTTTCTTTACTATCTTCTTTCTCTCTTCTTGCTTGCTCTGAGGGCGGGGCCTCCTGTTCCAGACCCCTAGGTTAATCCTGTCCTCTCGCTCGGCATTGTATCTTTTTCTGTTTATATCCTTTCCTTTGGCTGTTTCTTGGGCTGCCTTGCCCCACCCTCTTTTTTTCTCTTTCTCACTCTCCGGCGTATGCAGAACTGAGGTTAGAAAGGAGTCGGCGTCATTTACTGGCCATCCCTCAAGTGCCATGCTGTGCATCTACCTCAAGGGCGGTGCCTTATCGGCGCTGGCTCCTCCCCCTAGGGGAATAAAATACTCCTGGGGGGTCCTGATCCTCCAGCCATAAGCATAACCCACCAGTGATGGATGGTGAAGATGCACAGAAAGATAAAGAATTACGGTAAGTAGGTAATTTTCATTTATGGTCCCTTTGGCCAGGCTGCATATGAGGATACTGCAGTGAACCCTCAGGGGTCCAGTGGGATCCAGCGCTCAGATGATCTAGATCAGCTGGTCCTTGTCTCCTCCCCAGTCTGCAGAGTGCTTCACTGGTGGATGAACTGGACCAGTCTCTTAAAAGGGGTCCCCTTCCTTATCCCCACTCCTCACCAGATCCTCACCATGGATGCTTCAGCTGTGGACTGGGGAGCCCACCTAGGTCTTTATCAAACCCAGGGTCTCTGGTCTCAGTGGGAGACTCTCCTCCACATAAATGTCCTAGAAATGAGGGCAGTTCTGTATGCATTACAGGACTTCCAGAATCATCTTTCTCCGGGCTCTTTGCTGGTACAGTCGGACAATCTCAGTGTGGTCTATTATATCAACAAGCAAGAGGGGACTCATTCCTGCCCCTGTTCCGAGAAGCAGTGAGGGTCTGGTATTGGTTCTAGATCACAGTCTAGAACTGTCAGCCATTCATGTGCCTGAAGCCCAAAATGCCTTGGCAGACAGCCTCAGCAGGTCACAGTCCAAAATGCACGAATGGGAACTGCTGACATTGGTCACAGAAGACCTGTTCGACAGGTGGGGTCATCCATAGTTGGACCTTTTTGCGTCCCCACTCAACGCAAAACTGTAATGTTTCTGCTGGCCAGATCTAGGGCCTGGGGTTTTCTGGTGAGACGCATTGTTCCTCTCTTAGAACAGAAGGTTTCTAGGATCATTAATCTCTTGTTCATCCACACTTATTGGCATGTCCCTTTCCCCTTTAAGGATTGCTGGAAGGTCTTCAAGCTGGCTTCTCCCACCCACCCGGGTGGTATAGCCCTCGGCTCAGCCCCATGATGCCAGATCTTCCTTTCCGCTGGAAGATTCAGGTTGCTTCCTCTTTGGTCTCACTTTTTGTAGGCCCTAGCTTCAAAACCTTCGGTTATTCTGAAACTTCAACTCGCTTGAGTTAGCGACTGTGATTCTCATCGTTCCATCATGGAAGATAAATCTTCCCCCAGATTTCGCTGGTGCCCGTGCAGCCACAAAATGTGCACTGATCTGCATACTGCTTGCGTTTACTGTCTGGGTGTCAGCCATGACACCAAGACTTGAAAGATGTGTCTCACTTTTCCACCGAATGTCCTCGATGATTGTCTCGCACTCCTCAAATTGGGCAGGCCCAAAAAACGGAATCCTCCGGTGAAATGTAAAGAGGCCCGGTTGGGTGGTCTCCGCGGCTGCGGGATCCACCAAACAGCTGGAGCAAATGGCATTCGAAGAAGAAGCAGCGTGGGCCGCAGAGTCTTCCTCTCAGTCGTTTTTTCATTCCTCTCAACTTGGGCTCTACCTTTTTGGGTGCCTTCCGAGAGTTGTGCCAATGTCTCCCCACTAAGGGCAAGGGAACTGCGGGCTCACGCTCCTCTCGGTCCCATAAGAGGGATAAGGATCTGAATCAGTCTTTGTCTCGGCGAAGACGCTCTTGGGATTGTGAGCGATCTTGGTCCCAGGATTCAGCAGTATCGACTTCAGTTGAAATTGCCTTCTCGGCCTCTGGTTTCTTGGCCATGCCATCTAGCAGTCGACCAAGGTCTCGATCGTTCTTGATCCCATTGATCCGTTGTCACCCATTCCGGTTGCTGACTCTCTCAGTAGGACCCCAGTCCTGTCTTTTCCCGACAAGGAGACCCAGCCAGCTGGGGATCCCATTGAGGAACCGGTCCCTGATCCCAGGAGGTCACCAGCCCCACCGGTGTCTCCCAAGCGACCGACTCGGCCAGTCCGATCCAGGTCAAGATCTCGACCCCCTCAACCGACAGGCCGAGGAAGGCGCACAAGCACTCCAAAACGAGGCGACGCCATCAGTCATCCTCGTCCTCCTCGAATGAGGAAAGGCTTCAAAGGGCTCCGCCGACACTACGAGGATCTGGTGTGGCAATAGCTGATCCTGTCTGTGCAGAAGCTGACCAGTCCCTACTCTGGCCATTACTTGGCCTTCGCCTCCTAGGCTGAAGCCGACTCCTTTGGAACTAGTGAAATCGGTTCCCCTACCTGCGGAGCTGACTAAACCCGCTCCGGTTTGGCTGATATCGGTCTCTCCACTGATTGTGGTGGAGCCGCCGCCTAAACAGCCTTTGGGAGGGGCTTCTATGAAGGAAGCTCTGTCAACCCTGGGTCTTCCTCACAGGATCTCGGTCACCCTCATTCCTGATCGCCCCAGGCACGTTGAGGGCGACCTTGGCGGCCAAGCATTAAATCCGGATACCTCGGATTCAGATGAAACCGACCTTCATTCTCACCCGCGGGATGACGAGTTGGCCGGTGCTCTGTCGACAGAGGAAGGCCCTTTGCCCTTTCAAGGAATTCTCCACCTTATCTCTGAATTAACTGGGATGCCGCTGGAACCAATCCAGAAACTGGCGGAGTACCCTCTCACTGACATTCTCAAGAGAGGCGATACCCTGACAGAAGCCTTTCCTGTGGCCGAAGCCATTGCTGGCCCAGCCTTGGAGCTTTGGCAGCATCCTGCCTCTCTCCCAGCGCCGTCTGCCCGGATGGCCCCCAAGTATGCGGTGCCCATGGGGTCCCTCTCGGGATTCATAGAACATCCCTCAGCCGAGAGCCTTGTGACCACCTCTGTGTTCAGATGTACAGGTAGCTCTACCGACACTGATAGACCCCCAGACAAGGAGTCCAAGAAACTGGACCACTCTGCCATAAAGGTCTGTGCGGCCTCCTCCGTAGGCCTCCATCAGGCAAGCTCGGCTGTCGTCATGGCGCACTTCTCCCAAGCCCTTCTAGGGTCCTTGGATGAAGTTCTCCCACATCTCCCCGCGGTCTTTCAGACTACAGTCAGGCAGGTCCGGGAACAAGGCTGTACCATTGCCAAACAGCAGCTTCATATGGCTCTGGACATTGGGGACTTATGCACCCATTCAGTGGCAGCCGCGGTTGCCTCACGCCGCAGTGCTTGCCTGAGGCTTTCCACCTTCACTGCGGATACCCAGCACAAACTTGCTGATGTTCCTTTCCTGGGCACTGATCTCTTCGATCCAGGTGTGGATGGTCACCTTCAGCGAATCAAACAGTCCAGTGCCTCCTTGGACTCGGCTACTTCTGCTCAAAGCGCTTCTGGCCCTAAGAAGCAGCAGAAGAAGAAGCCTTTCAAACAACATGAAGTCTTGCTGTATTCTGACAATCTGCAGCAGTTGGCTCCAGACTTTGAACTGTCCCGGAGTGTAGAGGGTTAATTTTCTATGTAGTGCATAGAACGCTGAGCACGAGCTCACTTGAGGTCTCTGTCTGTAGCACTTTGAAACCCAACCGTCAGATTCTTTTCTCCGCCTTACTGAACAGTTGCTCAGGAGATTTCTCCTTCTGCTCGGTTCAGTCGGTTAAAGTGTCAGTTTTTCTGCTCAGCTTCTGTAGTATTACAGTTCAGGGCTCTGTCTGTGATACAGTAGGTACTTAGGTAGTAATTCTGGGTTATTTGTGGAAATTGTAAAAACTTTTCTCGATCAGTTCGACTGAACCGATCCAACTTATTTGAACTCTGTGTGTTTTCCTTTAGTGTGTGGTTACTGGTCCTTATTGGTTTAAAAAAAACAAAATGTGTTTTTACCCGTAACATGGTTAGAAACCGATAAGGGAGTCTTGCCTGGCAGTTGCCGAAAAAAGGGTAAGTTTAGTTAGGCTGGCCATGTCTGAGAAACCCAAGAAAAAAAACCTGCCCATTGGGTTTCAACACTGCAGTGAGTGTGGGGAGGTCTTTGCTAAGGCTCATCCCCACACCACCTGTGTTTATTGTCTGGGGTTTGACCACCTCGATACAGACTGCCAAATATGTAAAAACTTTCCTAAGTCTACCCTGGAAAAAAGATTAGGTAGACTTTGGGAGAAGGAGGCCGAGAAGTCCGCTGACCCGGATGGCCAGCCCAGTTCGGTTCTGACCAAACCAGAAGGAGTGCCCTCTGACTAGGGCGCTACTTCTTCGGGCAAGAGGAGAGCCGATCCTGAGGGATCGGTTCCTACAAAAAGGAAACGTAAAGAAAAATCAGCCGGTTCAGATCCGGAGGTTCATGTTACGACCACTGATGAGATTGCCCAAGCGATTCGGATTGTTGAATTGCTTCGCCTGGTTCCTTCCGATCCGGCTTCGTTAGCTAGGGGTTCGGTTGGTTCATCTGGTTCAGGATTATGCCCCTGAAGATTTTTATGAACCAGAATTTGAGGAGGAGGGGGATTATGAGCAAGATGATTATGATGGAGCAGTAAGTCTGGATGTGCCCAGTGAACCGGACATCTCCCCAAACAGACCTTCTGGTGTTTCCCCTCCTAGGCTCTCTGAGTCCCATCCCCACTATCTGTTCTACAGAAAAGTGGCTGAAACCCTCCAGCTCCCTATGGAGGAGGCTACAGAGGATCAAGAGGAGCCTGATTTTGTTGAAATGATGGACATACCAGAGTCCAGGAGGCTGTCTGTTCCCCTACACAAATCATTTGGGAAACGGACACAAACAATTTTAAAGTCTCCAAATTCTGTACCTCCTGTTGATAGAAGAATGGACAAGAGGTATACCTTATCAGGCTCAGACACAGAGTTTTTCTATCAGCAATGCAGCCATGTTGGGGTCGTGCAGGCTGCTGCCTGTGACAGGGCTTATGTTCCCTTGGCTTCACACCCCCCAGATAAAGACTCCAGGAGGATGGATGCCTTGGCTAGAAACAGTACATGGCATCCTCTTTGGGACTGAGGCAGGCTAATTATATGGCCTGTGCAGCCAGGTACCAGAAGTCCAGGTGGGGCACTGTACTGGCACTGGCTAAACAGGCCTCCCCCCAGCTGGCCAAGGAGCTGGAGGAGGTGACTGCTCATGGGATTTAGGCATCTAAGGTACAATTTCATGTTGCTGTGGACTCCAGTGATGTCATCAAGAGTCATGGCTACATCTGTGGCTGTTCGGAGAATGGCTTGGCTCAGATGTACTAGCCTCTCACAGGACACCCAGGCTAAGGCCATGGATGTCCCTGTGGAAGGTAATTCTCTGTTTGAGGAGCAGACAGAGAATTACATGAAAAAGATGGAGGAATATAGGACCACTTATAGGAGTGCATAGGCCAAGGAGAGGCAGGCAACTCCTCAAAGGCAGCAATCTAGGGGCAGGCCTTTTCATATGCCTTTCTACCAAGCACAGGCCTCTTCTCCCTTTTCACAGAGAGGGTTCTTCAGGGGGAGAGGCAGAAGGGGGATGAGCAGGGCTACATCCACTCCTCAGCCTAAGGCCCCTGCCAAGCAGACACCCTGATGGGTCTGCCCGGGTCGACTCTCCTATCCCTGTAGGGGGCAGGCTTGCTTACTTTATCCAGGACTGGATGTCTGTTACTTCAGACAAGTGGGTCCTGGAAGTAGTAAGCCAGGGACTGGTTCTCAGCTTCAAAAAATTTCCAAGGATAAGAGACAGATCTTTTCCACCTGCAAGTCTCTCCGAAACCCTTGCCCTAGAGGCAGAGGTTTCGTCTCTTCTGGCCTTAAGAACCATAGAGAGAGTTCCTACCCTACACCAGGGCAAAGGTCTGTACTCCAGGTACTTCCCTACCCCAAAAAAGACAGGAGAGTGGCGACCCATCCTAGATCTGAGATACCTGAACAAACATCTTTTGAAACCAAGGTTCAAGATGGTGACTCTGGGAATAATTCTTCTCTCCCTAAGGCCAGGGGACTGGCTAGCCTCCCTGGACCTCAAAGATGCCTACTTTCACATCCCCATCAGGTGCTCCCACAGAAAGTACCTCGGGTTCAAGTTGCCCTCAAGCCATTATCAGTTCAAAGCAATGCCCTTTGGTCTAACATCAGCTCCAAGGGTTTTCACAAAGTGCCTGGCAGTAGTAGTTGCCTTTCTAAGAAGGCAAAAGATTCCCATTTTTCCATATCTGGACGACTGGCTCATAGTAGGTCAGTTTCCAGACCAAGTCAAGCCAGACCTACAAGTGACCCAGCAAGTGCTCACTTCCCTGGGATTTCTTCTCAACCTCCCCAAGTCAGTTCTCGAACCGGTGCAGCTTCTTACCTTTATTGGGGCAGAGCTAGCTACTGTCAAAGCAAGAGCTTTTCTTCCCCTTGAAAGGGCAAGAGTTCTTATAGAACTGGCTTCTTTCTTCAGCCTTCAGGTGTCCTGACCAGCAAGGCACTTCCTCCAGCTCTTGGGCCACATGGCAGCTTCTACAGCGGTGGTCCAAGGGGCAAGATTCCAGATGAGGGACATTCAGATCTTACTTCGAGACACAGCTCTTGCAGCAGGTTACACCATTAGGACCGAAGCCGCCAGGCGCCAGGACCCCACGGAAAAATTCTAGCTAGCTAACTACAGCGGGGACGCCCCCGACGTCGGTCCCGCCTCCGACGTCAGGCGTGGTACAAAAGGGGGCGGTCCCGCCAGATTCCCAGTTCTTTTCCATACGTCGACAGCTACCTGACCCCTTCGGTTACCAGTCTGGCGGCGTGTGAATAGTTCTTTTTCGATAAAATTTTGAAAATCTTCAGAATCCTCTTCAAGCAAGATCTTGATGTCATCACCAACTTCTGGCCATCCATCGAAGTGCGCTTGTGAAGCAGATCCCGTTCAAGGACCCCACGGCCTGCGTCCGGTGCCTGACCCGAACCCGATACCGAGCCTGTCCTTCTTGCCAAGGGTTCAACAGCCGTACCGGATCCGGCGTCAGAAGGCTTTGCAGGCGTTTCTTCTGGAGGAACAACTGAAGACCATGTCCTCCAGGGAAAGCTCCAGGGTCCACAAGCGCGGAGAAGAGAAGAAAAGGCCCTTCCAGGTCCCCTTCCAGGGTTCGAGTCCCGTAGCTCGGTTGAAATCTCCCCGGCTGCAATCAAGAAACCTTCATCTCAGGAGAAATCCAGGCCTTCCTCCCTTCCAGGGCCTTGGCGAAGTCCGGGAGCGACACCATCACCACCGCAAGTCGGGTTCCGCTCCTCGGTACCCGGCGTCAGGTCTTCGTCGGTGCCTCCACGCAAGACGCTGGAGCTCACGCCTTTAAAGGCCTGTAGCCCAGGCGCCGGCTCGACAGCCGTCAGCCGTGCCCTTCTTCCTGGAGCCGCCCGTCGGGACCGGCGCGGCCATTACATCCAGCGGACGCGCGTTGAGGACCGGCGCCCGCCCCTCCTGAAAGAGGCCCTGTTGCCTCCGACCGACATCGGTCAGGAGCCTCTGTCGGAGGGAGGACCTAGAGCAGCCGAGGACCAGGCGACCCGGTCCGTCGGTACTCCCAGGGAACCCTCGCCATTACCAGAGCCCCTGTGGAGCCGGCCGGGACCCGCGACCGCCACCAGCACCGGACGTCGTCGGGCCTCTCTAGTGGAGGTGAAAGATCTGTTCACCTACTGGTGGGATACCATTAAAAGACATGGTCCCCCCTCCTCCTACTCCTCCTCCTCCGGTTTCTGCCCCCCCCTCGCCGCCCGGGGTCGGCAGGCGTGTTCCTCCTCCCGGGGCCTAGGGCCCCTCCCAGGGACCGATGCGGAGACCTCCGTCTGAAATCCTCTTCTGGATCACCCAGCCCCAAGAGATCCAGGAGGCGCGGCGATCGCCTTCAACGCAGGACACGGGATCAGACTACTCCACCTCTAGATCCCCATCTCCACTCTCCATCCCTTCTCCGGACCCACGTGAGATGCCTAGATCTCCTCGGATGATCCCTCGTTCCTTGATATTATGAGACATATACAAGAGAACATGGGATGGGATGCTGAAGACTTAGACCCGAAAATACGACTCGCCAGATATCTTGACAAAAGGACCCCAAGCCTGTGGTGGTACCACCCTTGGTTGACACTTTTCGTGGGCGTCACCAAGGCTTGGCGATGGGCGTCCACACTCGCTCGGCGAGACCGAAGAAAGCTGATCGCTTGTACCAAGGCTCTAAGACGACCAGTGCCCAGCGCCCAGCATCCTCAGGCGATTCTCTGGTCATCACAGCCTCACATGACCGGTCTGAGAGGCCACAACATTTGAGCACCTGCCACGGACCCAGATCCAAACAACTGGGCGCATTGGGTAGGCGCGCGTATGCTTCCGCTACCTGCGCCATCAGATCCCTGAACTATTTAACCCACATGGTTCAGTTCCAGAGCAGCTTGGTGGAACAGGGTCTGAAGCGGCTGAAAAGATGCCGAAGGTGAGCAGAAGGAGGAGATGCTTCAACTCCTCCGTCACGGGTTCAACGTGGGGACCCAAGTGCTAAGGCAGCGTGTGACTCCAGCGGACTCATCGCCGAGCAGCAGCTTCTGGCGTTTGCCTCCCAGAGACACTCTTGGTTCGCGTCTCCGGTTTTACCCGGACGTCCAAAAGAACATCTTGGGCGCCCTTTTGAAGGAGAAGTATTGTTTGGTAATCCTGCAGAAAGATCTACCAAACTCCAAGGGGCGGGAAGGCGGTAAGGTCGGTTCAGGCCATGTACCGACCTAGCTTGGTTCCTTCGTAGGAACCAAAGCCGTTTCGTCTTGAGGACTTGAGAGGCAACAGACCCACTCCGCTGCACCTCAGAGGGCTCTGGTTTCGTAGAGCCCAGGGCAAACACCCGCCAGCCGAGGCCAGCGTTCTCTAGAGCAGGCCCAGCCAGCGGGTCCATCTGCGCCACAGCCTGACTCCTTTCGGCCGCCCCTCAGGATCAGCGGGAGTTTATAGTCGGGAGTCGCATTGCAAACTTCCTGCCGGGATGGCAGGCCATTACCACCGACAGGTGGGTTCTTCAATTGGTCGGTCTGAGCCACTTTATAAGTCGCAGGAAAGCCACCCTCGAGGCCTCCTGCTCTCCGGTATCAGGGTCAGCACAAAGCCTTGATCTGGCAAGAGTACTCGCGCTACTACGAAAGGGGCGATAGATACGTCCCAGAAGAACCAGAAGGACTAGGATACTATTCCCACTTCTTCCTGGTTCCCAAGAAACAGGGACCTCCGTCCAATCTTGGACCTCAGCGACCTCAATGTGTGGGTCACTTACAAGAGATTCCGCATGGTGACCCTTCGGGTCTTATCCCCATGCTCAAACAGGACGCCTTTTAGTGTCTCTAGACATGCAGGATGCCTACCTGCACATCCCTAGGCTCAGGCGCACAGGAGGTTCCTGCGCCGAGTTTCTCGACCACCACCTTCAGTTCTGAGCCCTTCCTTTCGGACTGTCTTCCGCACAAGGGTCTTTACCAAGTGCATGGCAGTCGTGGCAGCGTCTCTGAGAGACAGGGCCACTCACGTGTTCCGATACCTGGACGACTGGCTTCTCATGGCCGCCTCCAGAAGGCGTTGCTTCTTGCAATCAAAGCACCCAGGATCTGTTCCGATCCTGGGCATCCTCATAAATTATGAGAAGTCTCTCCTGGTACCGTCAAGAAACTGCAGTTCATAGGAGCAGTTCTGGACACTGTTAGGGAAGAGCCTTTCTTCCGGCCGACAGAGCCGGGCGCATCAGATCCCTCATAAGGGACCTATCATTAAGCAAGGTTGTACCTGCCAGGTCGATCCTACACTTGCTCCGGACACATGGCTGCGGCCATTCCTCACTGTCCTTTCGCAAGACTCCACATGCGCATTACTCAATGGATGCTCAAAGTGCAATGGGACCAAAGGCAAGACCACTTGCAGCATCCGGTCAGACTCACGAATTCAGTGATTCAAGACTGGCAGTGGTGGCTAGCCCCAGGGTCGCTCTCATCAGGCGTCCGTCATGCGCCCGTCCCGAGGTCACCCTCACCACAGGCGCTTCCGGTCTTGGGTGGGGGGCACACCTGGGACGGGTAAAGTCCAAGTGCGTGGACCCAGATGGAGCTCACCTTCACATCAACGTGCTGGAAATGAGCGGTCCTCTATGCCCTGCAGTGCTCAGTCAGTTATCCCACCGTGTACTCTTCTGCTTCAGACAGACAACACGGCGGTGATGTATTACCTCAACAAACAAGGGCACACTCTTACCCCTTTGCAGGAGGCCATGAGAGTGTGGGATTGGAATAATCAGACACGCGCAAATCTGATCACTGTACGCGTTCCCGGAGTGGACAACACGGTTGCAGGCGCCGCCTGAGTCGTTCTCAGGCCAGAGTCACAGATAGGGAACTCCTTCAAAAGGTAGCAGAGGATCTGTTTCTTGATGGAGAACTCCAGATCTAGACTTGTTAGCCTCCCCATCCAGCACAAAACTGCCCAATTTTTGCTCGCTAGATCCAGGGCCTGGTGTTTTCTGGCGAGAGCGTTATCCCTCTCCTGGGCCAACAATTCCTCTCGCTTTCCCTCCTTTCCGTTGATCCAGAGTTCTTCTCAAACTATGAAACGCATAATAATGATCCTGGTGGCCCCATTGTGGCCCAGACAGATTTGGTTCCTTTGTTGATTCAACTATCTGGGAACCCCGCCCCGTGCCGCTCAGCTCCCTTACTGTCTCAGGAGAAGGTTCACTTGTCCACCGGACCTCGTTCCTTGAACCTGCATGCTTGGCTCCTAGAGACATAGCCATTTTAAAGTCACGGGGTCTCGCAGAGGTTGCAGAAGTCCTTTCTGCAGCCAGAAGCCAACAACGCATGCGGCGTCACGCCATGAAATGGCGCCCGTTTTTAATGTATATTCAGCGACACGACCTTTTCCCCTCAAAGTTGTCCTGTGGGAGTAATATTAGAATATTTGCTCTCCCTCTTTCATTCGGGTCTAGCCTACTCCTCTATTAAAAGTGCACCTCTGTGCCATTTCGACTACCACCTCCCGGTGAGAAATCGTACAGTGGCTCAGGTGGGCGCCTCTCGAGAATTTCTTGGGAGTGTTGCACCTTAGGCCTCCTAATGAGAGACCCTGTGCCTCCATGGGATTTGCTTTTTGTCCTTGAACAGCTCCGCTTCCCCTTTGAACCGCAGCGGATTACACTCGTTTTCTGTAAGTGAAGCGTTGTTTTAGTTGCTGTTACCTCGAAGAAGAATTTCTGAACTTCACGCTTCATGTGCAAAGAGCCTTATTTAGTTTTCCACGGGACAGAGTATCCCTGAGGCCGAACCCTAAATTCTTGCCTAAGGTGGTTTCTTCACTCACTCTGAACCAGGATATCGACCTTCCGGTCTACTTCGAACTACTCCTAATAGAGGAGAGCTCTGCTCCATACCCTGGATGTTAACGCAGCCTGAGGTTTTACCTCAACAGAACTCAGTCCTTCGTAGTTCTGAGCAGCTTTTCATTCCTTCTCTGAGAGAATGATGGGCCAATCAGTATCCAAACAGTCCCTTTCTGCTGGCTTGTCCAGTGTATTTCTCACTGTTATGGTATCAAACAAAGCCCCTCCGGGTACAGTCGGGGTCATTCCACTAGAGGTGGCTACTTCCTTTGCAGCGCTCAAAAATGTTTCCACTTCTGCTATATGCGCTGCATGCTTGGAGTTCTGTGCATACCTTTATCAGGCATTATAGCCTGGACACTACGCCTCTCGGCGAAGGGCCAGTTTTGGTTTGGCCGTGCTTCAGGGTCTCCTGTCCTAGGTTCAGGACCTGGTTTATCCTTTATTTTCCTCCTCCCGGATTTTCTGACAGCGTTACTGCTTGGGAATCAGTCCTAATGGTGTAACCTGCTGCCAGAGCTGTGTCTCGGTAAGAAGACAGTATCGTAAGAACTTGCGTAACAGTAGATCTTCGAGAACAGCTCTTGCAACAGGCTTCTATCCATCCACCTTCCCCCTTGGAGGCATGGCTCGTCTTTCTGAGCAGGGTACATTATCTTTCTGTCTTCGTGACGAATCCTAGGTCTCCCATTTTGATGTCAGTCTCTGGCAAGAAGTCTCCAGTGGAGAACTGGGGAATCTGGTAGGGACCGCCCCCTTTGTACCACGCCTGGACGTCCGGATGGGGACCGGCGTCGGCGGTCCCTCGCTGTAGTTAGCTAGCTGAGAATTTTCCGTGGGTCCTGGCGCCTGGCGGCTTCGGTCCTAATGGTGTAACCTGCTGCAAGAGCTGTTCTCGAAGATCTACTGTTACGGTAAGTTCTTACGTAACTGTACTTTCCTTCTGAGAGCCTTTTGGCCCCAAAGGAAGGATTCTCTTACCAAACTGATTCCAGTGACTCGGACACTAATCCAAGCTCTTCACTGGTGGCAGGATCACGACAGTTTAAGGCAAGGGGTCCCATTTGTCACTCAGTCTCATTCGGTGGTCCTTACCACGGATGCTTCTCTTTTGGTGTGGGGAGCCCAAATGGGGGCTCTCACAGCCCAGGGACTGTGGTCCCCTCAGGAATCCCTTCTTCATATCAATCTCCTGGAACTCAGGGCAGTTTTTCTGGCCCTGTAAGCTTTTTCTCAGTCCGTGCAGAGCAAGGTGGTTCAGGTCAGAACAGACACCACCACCACCATGTGGTACATCAACAAGCGGGGAGGCACTCGGTCCACGGCCTTGTGCATGGAAGCCATGAAATTGTGGTCCCTGGCTTATTCTCTGCAGCCTTCTCTCATAGCAGTCCACCTTCCAGGGAAGGACAGTGTGCTAGCAGATGCACTGAGCAGGATCTCCCAGGGCCATCACGAATGGTCCCTGTACCCTCTGGTGTTGAAAGTGATTTTTTTCAAGGTGGGGCACTCCAGAGATAGTTCTCTTTGCAGCCCCAGACAATCATCAACTTCCTCTGTTTTGTTGCAGACCCCCAGTCTTGGGCTCAGTCCCTCTGGATGATCTGATGTTGAACTGGGAAGGGAAATTTCTCTGTGCCTTCCCTCCCTTTCCTCTACTGTTCAAGGTTCTGGTCAAGGTAAGGTCACAACCCTGCAAAGTGATTCTGTTTGCTCCAGATTGGGCCAGGCAGCCCTGGTACCCCCTCTTACTGTCCCTAGCAGTCCATCTTCCACTGTCTCTTCCCAGGAATTATAACCTGTTAACATCCTGTCAGGGGAGGATTTGGTACCCCAATCTTCGGTCCCTCAGTCTCAAGGCATGGCTCTTGAAGAGTTAGAGTATGCAGATTTGTATCTGTCCCAAGGGGTTCTGGATATTCTCAAAGCCTCTCGAAAGCCTGCCTCCAGAAAGACTTATGACTCCAAATGGAAAAGATTCAGCATTTGGTGTTCCAAGAAGCATACATCTCCAGACACTGCTGAATTGCCTACAGTTCTGGATTATGTGGTCCATCTTAATGGCCTAGGCCTCAGACGAGCTACTCTCAAGGTACACTTGTCAGCTGTTTCTGCCTTTCTGTCAGTGGGAAAGCCTTCCTCACTGTCATCTCACCCTGTATTCTGTAAATTTTTCAAGGGATTGCTTCATACCAGTCCTCCCTTTAGGGATCCTGCCCTTTCCTGGGACTTAAATGTTTGCATTGCTCAACTTATGCAACCACCATTTGAGCCTATGTCCTCAGCAGAGCTTAAGTACTTGACTTGGAAAACTGTGTTTCTAGGGACATGGATATGTTGTTCAGTCCACACTTACTGGCAGGTTCCTTGCAGCTTTAAATCTTGCTGGAAGGTCTTCAAGCTGGCTCCTCCCACCCACCCGGGTGGTAAAACTCTCTGCTCCGCCCCATGACGCCAGATCTTCCTTACCACCTTGAAGCTCAGGTTCACTCCTTTGCGCTTTGCGTTTTAGGCCTGGATCCAAACTCTGCGGTTCACCTGAAACTAATTTTAAAATTGACAAGATTTCGGTCTTTATCTTCCCTCGCGGCTTCGATGGACAAATTGACTCCCAGATTTCGTTGGTGCCCCTGTGGGCTGAAGATGTCCCGGACCGATCTGCACTCCACATGCGTTTAGTGCCTTGGACTCAGCCATGATTCACAGGCTTGTGAGTTGTGCAAATCCTTTTCGGCTTTGGTCTTGGAGGACCGCGCTGCCTGATTGCTGTTGGGGCGACCCGAGAAACGTTATCCTCTGGTCAAGTGGAAGGAGGCCCGTTGGGCGGTGTCTGCGGCTGCAGGCTCAGCTGAACAGCTGGAGCAGATGATCGCCCTCGAGGAGGCGGCGGCCCAAGCCGCATCATCATCATCCTCGGTCGTGGCATTTATCCCGCTCTCCTTGGGCTCCTCCTACACAGCTTCTTTCAAGGAGTTTTGCCAGTCCCTCTCCACCAAGGGGGAAGGGCCTTCTGGACATTCCTCTCGGTCCAAAACGAAGGACCCCAAAGGTAAGTCCCACCGTCGACATTCGTGGGAGCGGGAGAGGTCCCTTTCCCCGGATAGTCGACACTCAACTTTGGTTGAGGTTGTGGCTAAGGCCGCTGGCTTCATAGTGTCCCCGTCTGGTCAGCCGGCCGAGACACCCGTTGACGCAGTTGAGATTTTTCTCAGCCCATCCAGGCTGTCGACTGGAGAAGCCAACAACCCTTCTTAACCGGACCCCCCGTTGGAAACCAAGGACTTGCCTGTGCCTCCTGTGCAGTAGTCCCCGGTTAAGGTCCCTGAACTGAGGGAGGAGCGGGTTTTCCCCCGCCCCCTCTAAAGACCACCCTCGGAAACACCGAAGGTCTCAGTCTTGGACCTCTTCCCGGTCCAGCCGATCCCACCGACATTGGCGATCTCGGTCTCGGCACCGTGGAAAGCGGTGGCACTGCTCATCCTCTTCTTCGTCCTTTTCGGAGGATAGGCTCCGGCGCAAATTGTGTCGGCGCTACGAGGATCTAATGTGGCAGCAGCTCCTTTTGACCGAGAATAAGCCAACTCCGTCGTCTTCCGACCATTAAGTGGTTGTCACGGGCGGCGAGAAACGCCTTGTAGTAGTCGAGCCAAAGCGGCACCGGTTGTTCGGCAGCCGGCTCGCCTGCCATTGTGGTGGAACCTCCGCCTCCACTACCGAAGACTGGGGCCCCAACCAGGGATTCTCGGTCGGGCCAGGGTTTGCCCCACAGGTTGTCGGTCACCCTCACTCACGATAGACCTCGGCAGGTGGAGGGTGACTCAGGCGCTCAGCAGCTGTTCGCAGACTCCTCGGAGTCTGATGATGATGACTTCTTGTTCTCCAGGCCGCTTGACTTGGAGTCCAGTGGGGGTCAGTCGGTGGACAAGAGCCAATCCTCGTTTCTTGGAATGCTTCAGCTCGTCTCAGAGTCCACTGGGATGAAGCTCAAACCCATTTCAAAATGGGCCACGTATCCCCTCACGGAGATACTGGACCGAGAGGATTCCCCCACGGAGGTCTTCCTGGTGGCCGAAGCCAGTGTTGGCCCGGCCCTGGAGCTGTGGCAGCGGCCAGCTTCTTGTCCAGCACCTTCGACCAGGATGGCACAAAAGTATGCTTTTCCCACTGGTTCACTCTCCGGTTTCTCTGAGCACCCCTCTGCGGAGGGGCTAGTGACCGACAGCGTTTTCTGGCATTCCAGGAACGCTCGGGATGTGGACCAGCCACTTAATAAGGAGTCCAAGATACTGGACTACTCCGGGCGAAAAGTCTATGCGACTTCCTCGCTAGGCCTTCATCAGGCCAGCTCGGCCTTTCTGATGGCACACTTTTCACACGCCCTTTTGGGCTCCCTGGATGAGGTGATTCCTCACCTCCCGGCTGACCTTCAGACGGTCAAGCAGGTGTGGGATCAGGAAAGGGCGATGACCAAACAGCAGCTCCAGACTTCCCTGGTCATCGCTGACTCGTGTGCCCGGTCAGTAGTGGCCGCAGTGGCCATGCGCCGCAGAGCTTGGCTGCGGATCTCTACCTTTATGGCAGATACCCAGCACAAGTTGGCAGACGTTCCCTTCTTGGGTACCAACTTGTTCGGTCCCGGGGTGGAGGGTCATCTGCAAAAGATCGTGAAGTCCAATACCACCTTCGACTCGGTCACGTCTGCCTAGAAGGACAAGGCGCCAGCAGCAGCGTAAGCCCTTTCGGCCTTCAGACCCTGCGGCATGTCCGGCCCAGCAACACCAGCATCAGGGCCAGCAGGCTCACACTTGGCACCCCAAAGCCAAGCCTGCTGCTTCCTCCAACAGGAAGCCGGGAGGGAAAGGTCCAGGAGGCTCCTCGACCGGCCCTTCCTGCAAGCCTGCCCAGTGACGGGTTGAGGGGTGTCGCTGCCAACCTCGTCACTCCTCTCCTGGTTCCCCCCCGTGAGAGGACGGCTCCGCCACTTCCTTTCTGCCTGGTCCAATATCACCACGGACCGCTGAGTGCTGGAAGTTTTAGGAAGGGGTCTGCCTCTGGAATTCGAGCAGTCCCCACCCTATCGAGCCATCGCCCGACGGGGGGGCTACAGGGTCCGCAGCCTCTCTGTCGGCCCGTCTAGCCGACATTGCCCTGCTCCTCCAGAAGGAGGTGATCAGGGAGGTGGTGGATCCCCCATCAGACCCAGGGTTTGTGTCCAGGTACTTCCTGGTCCCAAAACGGACAGGGGGCTGGTGCCCCATTTTAGACCTACACGACCTGAACAAGTTCCTAAGGTCTCGAACCTTCAGGATGGTCACTGTGGCTCAGATCATCTCATCCTTGGAATGAGGTGTGTGGTTCTGTTCTCTGAACCTTCAGGATGCGTTCTTTCACGTCCCAATCCGTCCATCCCACCAGCGATTCCTCCGCTTCAGAGCAGAGGGATCCCTTCATCAGTTCCGGGCCATGCCCTTTGGCCTATCTCCAGCTTCCAGGGTCTTCACCAAATGCATGGCAATGGTGACAGCATTCCTGTGGCGCCAAAGGGTCTGGGTGTACCCATACCTGGACGACTGGCTGATTGCAGCCTCCTCCAAGCTGGAGGTGGAGCGGTCCAGGGATCTGGCCCTCCAGATCTGCTCTCAGATTGGCCTCCTCATCAACGGGGCCAAATCGGAACTCGTGCCAACGCAGGTGATTCAGTTCATCGGGGCAGAGCTCGACTCTCTTCAAGCCAGAGCATGGCTCCCGGCGGACAGGGCCGAGGTTCTTTCCTCCTTTGCCCAATATTTCTGGTTGGGCAGTTGCACCCTGCCAGGGACTTCCTGCACCTCCTGGGCCTCATGGCGGCCTGCACCAGCGTGGTCCATTGGGTTCGCTGGCACATGCATCCCCTTCAGTGGGGCTAGCCCTCCAATGGTCACAGCGCTCCGGTCCTCTGGACCAGCCTGTGATAGTTATCCAGGAGATGTGGAACGCTGTCCAGTGGTGGCTCATTCCTGCTCATCTGCAGGAGGTTATCCCATTCGTCCACCCAGAGCTGACAGTCACTCTAACGACTGACACCTCTCTGATGGGTTGGGGTGCCCATCTGGAGGAGCTCAGAGCGCACAGCCTCTGGTCCCCTCTGGAGTCTCGATGTCACATCAACCTGCTGGAGCTTCAGGTAGTCCGACTAGCCCTCACCACCTTCGCTCCGTTTGTACGAGGTCAAGTGGTCCAGGTCCAGACAGACAACACCACGACCATGCACTACCTAAACCGCCAGGACAGGACACACTCCTTGCCTCTGTGTAAGGAAGCTGTCCGCACTTGGTCTCTCGTGAGTAGACTGGAGGCGGATCTCCAGCCATCCGTGTGGCTGGAGCTTCCAACACTCTGGCCGATGCCGTAGGCCGGATAGGTGCTGCATCTCACGAGTGGTCTCTCCTGCCGGAGGTAGTACAAGATCTATTCTCCCACTGGGGCACTCCTCAGGTGGACCTGTTTGCCTCCAGGGAGAATGCGAAGCTGAGGCTGTTTCATGCCCGCGCCCCTATGCAACCTCCTTTTGAGCCTTTGTCCTCAGCAGAGCTTAAGTACTTGACTTGGAAAATTGTGTTTTTGGTAGCCATTACCTCTGCCAGACGTATCAGTGAATTGCAAGCCCTTTCAGTGGAACCTGAGTTTATCTCCTTTCATAGATATAAAGTGGTCCTTAGAACCAGTAGGAGGTTCTTGCCCAAAGTAGTTTCAGACTTCCATTTGAATCAGTCTGTCTCTCTCTGTTTTCTTCACTGATCATTCTTCCTCAGGGGAGAGGAGGCTACACAGTTTGGATGTTAAAGGAGCCCTTCGCTACTACATAGAGCGTACCAAGGGTCACAGGTTTGAATCCCTCCAGTTGTTCCTCACTTATGGGGAAGTGGGAAAGGGCAACCCTGCCACCAAAAGAACTATTGCCAGGTGGATTGTTTCTTGTATACAATTCTGCTATGAGAAACTAGGAAAAATTCCACCCTCAGGCCTGAGGGCTCACTCTACAAGAGGTACAGCTGCTTCCCTGGTTGCTGCCAGGGATAACCCTCTCTTAGAAATTTGTCAAGCAGCCACCTGGAAAACAGTCCATACCTTTACTAAGCATTACTCTCTGGATATCCAGGCTAGGAGTGATGCTCTGTTTGGCACAGCAGTACTTCAGAGCCTATTCCCAAAGTAGGTTCTGTCCCTCCCCCATGGAGGTACTGCTTAGTAGTCTACAGATTGTCAGAATACAGCAAGACTTAATGCTTTTTGAAGAAAAAATTACTCACCTTAGTAATTGTGTTTTTTCTAATGGAGTCTTGCTGTATTCCGACCACCCTCCCTGCCTCCCCTCTCAGAACCTGTTTTTGGGAAGTGGGTGGGCAGGCACAGTGTTGCACCCCAGGAGTGCTTCAAGCACACCCTCCACTTTATCTGGGTGCTTTGTATTATTATCTTTTATATTTGATTAGGTTTTGGTTTTGGTTTTGGGTTTCCTGACTTGAGTCTTCCTTTTGGGAATCCAAAACTTTCTGTTGCCAGTTGGCTAGTTAAAAAATTTTACAATTTCCACATAGTCAGTGAGTGTTTGCTCGTAAGAATCTGACGGTTGGGTTTCAAAGTGCTGCAGACAGAGACCTCAACCAAGCTCGAGCTCAACGTTCTATGCACTGCATAGAAAATTAACCCTCTACACTCCAGGGCAGTTCAAAGGGTGGAGCTAACTGCTGCAGATTGTCAGAATATAGCAAGACTCCATTAGAAGAAACATAATTACTAAGGTGAGTAATTTTTAATTTCGTCACTCTGCTCCTGCAGCCCCTGCTCCTCCCTTTCAGAGAGCACAGCATCAGCAGGCACAGCCCGGACCTCCCCAGGCATGCAGAGGAGGTTGGGGTTCAGGCCCTGGACCCTCTTCCTCCAAGCCTGCCCAGTGACTGGATAGATGTGGCCCCTTCATTCCCATCACGCCAGCTCTGGGTCCTCCTGTGGGGGGTCCGCACCGCCACTTTCTTTCCACCTGGTCCACTGTTACCACGGACAGGTGGGTCTTAGAAGGGGTCGGCCAGGGTCTGCCTCTAGAATTCGAGCAGTACATACCCAGCCAGGCCAAGCCCCGCCCCATGGGAGGAGTGAGTATCAGCCAACACTCAGTCAGCTCTGAGAAACGACATAGCCCAGCTCCTCCTCAAGGAGGCAGTGGTCCGAGTGGCAGATCCTCCAGTCAACCCAGGGTTCATTTCCAGGTACTTCCTGGTCCCAAAGCGGACGGGGCTGCTGCCCTATTCTAGATCTGCACGACCGGAATCGGTATTTCAGGCTGCGCACCTTTCGGATGGTAACTCTGTCCCCAGATCATACCATCCCTGGAGCAAAACACGTGGTTCTGCTCACTGGATCTTGAGGACGCATTCTTTCACATCCCAGTCCGCCATCTCACCAGCAGTTCCTCCTCTTCAGAGCGGAGGGAACCCTATATGAGTTCCAAGCCATGCCGTTTGGCCTGTTATCGGCCCCACGTGTCTTCACCAAATGCATTTCAGTAGTGGCAGCCCACCTCAGGCGTCGAGGGATCAGGGTATACCCTTACCTTGGCGATTGGCTCTTAGCAAGTTCCACCCAGCAAGAGGTGGCAAGGTCCAGGGACCTGGCCCTCCAGACCTGCACTTAACTTGGCCTCCTGATCAATGAGACCAAGTCTGAGCTCGTGCCTTCTCAGGTGATATGCTTCATCGGGGCAGAGCTCGACACCCAGCGGACAGGGCGGAGGTTCTCTCCTGCTTTGCCCAATCATTTCTTGTTGGGCAATTGTGCCCTGCACAGGACTTTCTGCACCTTCTGGGTTACATGATGGCCTGCACCACCATGATTCATTGAGCCAGATGGCATATGCGCGCCCTTCAATGGGAGCTGGCCACCCAGTAGACTCAGCACCTAGGTCATTTCGACCAGCTGATCAGTCTGACCCAGAAGATGTGGAACGCTCTCCAGTGGTGGACCATCCTAGATCAGTTGCAGGAAGGGATCCTGTTTTTCCACCCCAAGCCAACGGTTGTCCTCATGACCAATGCCTCTCTCATGGGCTGGGGAGCCCACATGGGGGACAACGTGGCTCATGGGTTCTGGACCCCAGAGAATTCCCATTATGACATCAACCTGTTAGAGCTCAGAGTGGTCAGACTGGCACTATGACAGCATTCGCTCAGCAGCTTCAGGGTCGTGTGGTTCAAGTCCAGACGGAAGATACCATGACCATGTACGACCTCAACAAGCAGGGCGGCACGCACTTCCGGCTGCTGTGCAGGGAAGCACTCCGCATCTGGACACTCATGAGCTGACTGGAGGCAGATCTCCTAGCCATCCATGTGGCAGGAGCCTCAAATCAACTGGCGGATGCCCTCAAGTGCATAGGTGAGACATCCAACAAGTGGTCTCTCTATCCAGAGGTAGCTTACAGCCTGTTCTCCCACTGGGGCAAACCGATGGTAGAGCTGTTTGCCTTCACGGGAAAACACCAAACTGAGGTTGTTTCATGTTTTTTGGTGTCCGCGCAAGGGCCTGGACCCTCTGTCCTGTACCGTGGCTAGCATTTTAGACAAATTTTGGTCTCTGTCCAAAGGAGGTCTTCGACGTTTAAAGTGCACATCTGGTAGCCATCCCTGTTTACCGGGCGCGGGCCAGTCAGCAGACGGTGGCACAGGAGAAGGTGGTCTGGCGCTTTTCAAAGGCCTTGATCACATATCCCCTCCAGTGCATGAACCTCCACCTTCGTGGGATTTACTTCTGGTCTTGGCAAAGCTCATAGGCAGGCCATTTGAACCGATGCACAAGTGTGAGATGTCACACTTGTGGAAGACAGACTTCTTGGTGGCTGTCACATCTGCCAGGACGACAGGGGAGCTCGAGGGGCTCTTGGTGGACTCTTCTTATCTGGTCTTCCACAGAGACAAGGTTGTCCTGCACCCCCACCTGAAATTCCTCCCAAAGGTGGGGTCAGAGTTTCACCTTAACCAGGTGTTGACTCAGCCTGTGTTCTACCCGAACTACACCTCGGATGCAGAGTATAGGCTCCATACTCTGGACCTGAGACAAGCTCTCTCCTATTATAAGGAAAGGACGTTGTAAATTCGGAGTGAGGTTTGCCATCTGTTTGTCACCTATGCTGAAGCTGTCTCTGGCAGACCTGCAGCAAAGCGGATGATCGCAAGATGGATTACATCTTGCATTGATCTCTACTATAGGTTGGCGGGCATGGGGTCTCCCAGAGGGATAAGAGCTCATTCTACCCCCCCATGCCGCTATGTCGGTGGCTGCTTCCAGGGACATCCCTATCCAGGAAATCTGTCTGGCTGCCACTTGGAAGACAGCAAACACCTTCATCACCCATTACCACATCGACCTTGAGGCTCGCCGGGATGCTGGTTTTGGGGCCTCAGTTCTCCAGTCTCTCTTCCCAAAGTAGGGGGTGTGCGCCTTGTCTCCCTTCTCTCGGAGAATTGCTAGGAGTCTGCCAATAAGTGTGGATGAACAACATATCCACGATCCTAGAAAAACAGGTTACTCACCTGTACCAGTAGTTCTAGGAATGGTATATGCTGATCTTCCCTTGTCAGTCTTCACCATTCATTACTGCTTGGGGTAGTGCTGAATGCCTTTCCGCTAAATTTTTGTTTTAGAATCTGCTCCAGCAGTGCCGCCCACGAGAGCGACACACTGCATCATGTGTGAGGGGCGGCCGTTAGGTGCCACAGACTCCTCCATCTCAGTTCTGTTTCTCCCGCCGTCGAGGCTGCACTTGCTGCATGGTTAGAATTTTTCAGTACTAGGCCTAGTTGACGTTTATCGACGCCGTTCCAGACTCCTCCTTCCTGCTTTTTCTCAACGTCGTCACCGGTAAGACCGTTCTTTTTCTTCTCTTTATTCGACCCCGAGAACTGTGCTTTGTTTTTGCCTTAATTGTTTCACATCATGTCAGGTTTGGGGGCAAAACGCAAGTCGAAGGGGGCCCGCACCCCTGTGCGATGGTGCTCCTGTGGCCGGCATTTTTCCATCATGGACCGGCATGATGTTTCTCTCCGTTGCCTGGGACCCAACCATAATATGGATGCATGCTATGCCTGTTTCTCAATGGATCATCGCGTCCTGGAAGTCCGCGCGCTCAAGATCGTCAAGGCTCTGCTGACTTTTGGGTGATGGCGCCGCTCCAGGGATTCCCAGGTAAGGTCTCTAGACCCTTCCTCCGGGTCCCCTCTCAGGTCTATACGGTCTGTTGAGGAGGAGGCCTCCTCATCTTCTCTTGCCGAGGAGGAGGCCTCTTTCACAGCGTCTGAGAATGCTGGGGTCCCTCTGGGGGCAGCGAGACCACCGCCTTGGCAGTCACCTCCTCGGAGGTGCAGGCTCCCCCAGTGTCGAGGCCCAGGTTTGCTTGGCCCGGCATCGGCGGACCCTCGACGCCACCGCGCGGCGTCGGTGATCGAGACGGTGCTGTTTGCAGTGCCGTGTTGGCTCTCAGCACCGCGGGCAGCGCCGTGGGCCCAGTCAGTTCTTCTAGCAGTGCCGAGTCGGGTCCCAGCGCCGAGGGCGGTGCAGTGGGTCTGGCCAGCGCCGTTGGGGAGTTAGGGCCAGGTCTCAGCATTGCGGGTGGTCCAGGGTTGTACCGGTGCCGTTTGTGGTGCCGTTTCACTGGAGACCCCCGGGGTCAGTATTGTGGCCAGTATTGTGGTCCAGCTGGTCTCTTCCTCCTCGGAGGAGGATGATTCAGATGTGGACCCGTCCTGGCATCCTGGCTCTTCGGAGTCAGGGTCTCCAGTGGGACGAGGTGCTAGGCGGCCCTGCGCGCCTATTTCTCTGTCTCCACTGCTGTCCTCCCCTGAGGCCTCCCAGGCTGGGGGTGGTCTGGGGTCCCTGGAGGGGGATGGTGTGGAGGTGGAGGGAGGGGCTCTCCCTCTTGGGGGGGTTGTGGCAGCTGCCGATACCAGTGATGCTGCACCCCCTCGGGGTGGGGGGTCGTTGGGGTTGAGGAGGAGGGCGTTCTCGAAGTCTGGGGGGTCGAGAGACAGGGTTCAGGTGTCTCGGTCTTCACCTGCCACCCTTCGGGGGGTGCGGGTAGGAGCTGTAGCACCAGGCCCCATCTTTCCCTTTCGAGCCCCAGGGACCCCCCTGGTGGCGTTGCTGTGGGCTGCCCTTCTGGACCCATGCAGCCTCAGGTTCGACACAGGGGTGGATCCCCTACTAGGCTCTTCCAGGCTTCGCATCCCCAGGGTTCTGTTTTGTGACTTGGTTTGTTGTCCAGGATCCCGCCAGCTCAGGCCCCATTCCCCGGATTTCAGAGCCTCTGCAGAGGACAGTTGCCTCGCCGTAGGTGCCCCTCGCCGTAGGTGCCCCTCTCCCATTCCTCTGCAGCCACCCCCCTCTCTCCCAAGCCATGTCGGTCCCTCTGGGCCCGTTATCCTGGGGAGGCGTTCAGAGGCTCTGCGGCGGCCTTCCCCTAAGACGTTAAATACATGCATAAGCGGGTGTTTCGCCTATTCCCACCGCCGCAGGAGTCCTCTGGACATTCGAGCTCTCCATCATCCTAGTTTCCCTCCTCCTCAGAGCGAGAGGAACCCACTGGTCATCTCTCCTTCGATGCTGATTTCACTGAATATCAGCGATTCCTGTCGAGGATGGTGAGAGATCTTCACGTCTCTTTTGTTAGGCGAGACAATACCGAATGGGAGACGCGTGAATTCCTCAGTGAATTCAGTGCCCAGCACTTGGTGATACTTTCCTGGCCTATTACCTTCCAGGAGCTGTCTATCCATTCCTGGCAGTTGCCAGCTGCCCCTTCTCCAGCCCCGGCAGACTGCAGAAGAAGGTATTGTGCCCCATTGGAGTCTCTAGGTATTCTCCCCAACCCACCTTCAGGATTGGCATACCTATAAACTCCCTCCAGGCGTCGCCACCAGGCGCACGACCGTCCACCGGACTCAGATTCCCTACAGTTTGACCGGTGGGGGCGAAGAGTGTTCTCTTCCTCTCGTGCGATGTTATGCATTGCATCACATCAGGCTCACCATGCTGCCTACAGTAGGCATTTGTGGTCGATGCTTTCCCAAATCTTAGCATCAATGCCTGATATGGAGCAAACCAGACAAGCTATTGCCCTCTCTGCTATAGATCTGGAGCTGGCAAGACAGCAAGCAAGGGCATCTTATGACACCAGTGAGATGGCTTCCAGACTTGCAGGGACAGCTATCTGTATTAGACGGCATGGCTTCATCTATCAAGGTTGTCACCCCTGGCCCGGCGTATGGTGATTCGTTCAGCTTTCCGGGGGACTCTTCTCTTTTCCTCCAGAGCTAGGAGACTTCTGCGGGGGCTCCCTCTGTCTCCCCGTCCTCGTGGGACACCCCCTAGCTCTCCTCCACCATAGGCTTCTCACTTGATTAGCCCAAGGTCTTCCCCTTCTGTTTCCCACCAACAGGGGGCTGGGGGTCCTGCTCCCTCAGGGTTTCTTTATTCCCCCCCCCTTGGGGGGGGTCTTGGTGCTCACCCAAGCAGTAATGAATGGTGAAGATTGACAAGGGAAGATATGAAAATTACGTATCTACGTAATTCTTGATCTTCTCTTGTATCTTCACCATTCATTACTAACCCACCCACCCACCCACCTTCCCTCAGTGGCCTCCTACTGTGGCACTCTCCCTCCTTCTCATTCCACTTCTTTCCTTTGGCCTTTATGCCAAAAAAAAAAAAAATCCTGGTTTCCGTTCTTCTTGGATGGATCTTTTTTCCTCAAGTTAAAGGGGAACGAGTAGGACTTTTTCTCCTATCCTGAAGAAACTCTTTCTAACTGCCCCTAGGGGTAACCTCTTGGCTCCTTAGTCACGTTGTTCAGTTCACAGCTGAAGAGACCGTCTCTCTTGGCTTGGCCTCAAAATCAAAATTCCCCCTGGCAGGCATTATTTAGTTGTCCACTTCTTCTGGTTGGTGCTTCTGCACTTCTTAACCTTGAACTGCTGCCCTTGCCTTGCCTTCAGGGAGTCCGATTGAGTTCCCACTCTATCCTTCATACAAAGCTGCCTTTTGTGGGGCCTAACCCCTACCCACACACTTTGGTGTTAGCACTTAACAAGGTGCTATGGGTTTACCCGCGCGCCCCCCCAAATAGTTGGGAGCTCTCCTTCCGGAACAGATTTCTGGCCGGGCAGTCTGTAAGCTCTCAGCTAGAGTGTAGGATTTTGGGATGATGAGAATATAGAGAATCTGCCCTTTGTGTCCAATCTGTACAAGTGGTTCAGTTGAACCTTTTCTCACTCCTGTTAGGAGGAATTCTTGCTCCCTTGGTTTTGGTTCCGAGCTTATAACCCTCTCAACCAATATATCTATGGGCAGTGTTCTCCCCTCTCAACATCCCTTCTTTCTTCTTCCTTTTTTCTTCATGTGTTCCTCCCTTAGAGTCGCCCCAGATGGGAGACCCTGCAGTCCCTTAGGGTAGGTATTCTCCCTCTTCTATCTGTCCTCTACCGGCTTATTCCTTCTTCAGTTTATATCCTTTCCTTTTTCTGTGCCTCAGCTCTCTTGCCTCTCTCTCTCCTTTACCATTTGTTTCGCCTCTCCGGCTACTAAAACTGAGATGGAAGAAGAGTCTCGCAAGCATCCTCATCATCTCGCATGACACAGTGCATTGGCTCATAGGAGGTGCCATTGGAGCCGACACCAAAAAAAAAAAATTCCTGTAGCAGGTGTGCACCTCCGGCACTACCCCAAGTAGTAATGAATGGTGAAGATACAAAAGAAGATCAAGAATTACGGTAGGTACATAATTTTCATTTCATCCACACGGACCCACCCGACCTCCCCGACTGCAACGCACAAACCTGGCTTCTAGCAGGCTAAGATCTAGTGTCATGGGGCGAAGCAGAGGGCTATACCACCCGAGTGGGTGGGAAGAACCAGATTAAAGACCGTCCAGCGATCCTTGAAGGGGAAAGGGACATGCCAATAAATGTGGATAAACAACATATACCACTCCTAGAACTACTGTTACATGTGAGTAACCTGTTTTTCTTTACACCTTCCCTCCCTTTCCTCTGATTCAAAGGGTGCTCATCAAGCTACATAGGGAAGGTGCCACCCTAATTCTGGTGATTCCGTTCTGGCCTCGTCTGATATGGTTTCTATTACTGCAACAGTTGGCTGTGGAACCTCCAGTTCCCCTGCCCCTTAGCCAGAACCTGTTGACACAAGCTCAGGGAACCCTGGTTCATCCAGACCTCAGGTCCCTCCATCTGCATGCTTGTCTCCTGAGGACATAGCCATTGCTCGGTTCAGGGTATCTCAGAAGGTGGCTGATGTCCTAGTGGCTACAAGGAAACCTTCCACCAGAGCCACTTATTCGATGAAGTGAAAGTGCTTTGCTGAATGGACCCCTTCCCATCACCTGTCCAGTCAGCCAAGTTCTAGAGTATCACCTCTCCTTATCGGATGCAGTACTCGTACTCCAATATTCTTCTATCAAGGAACAGCTGTCGACTATTTCAGCCTTTCCTGTGCCTATTGATGGCCTTATGGCGGCCCAATTGAATGTGGCCTGTACTTTTCTGAGGGCAACCTCCACTTGAAGCCTCCTATCCGTAATCCAGTCCTGGCTTGGTACCTCAGTTTCATTCTTGAGAAGCTGACCCTGTCTCTGAGCCAGCTGCATCTTGCGAGTTACTCATTCTGTCATGGGAAGCATGATTTTTAGTTGCCATTACCTCTGCTCGAAGAATTTCAGAGCTAAAGGCTCTCATGTGAGCAGCCTTATTTGATGTTCCATTAGGGGCATCTCTCTGCGTATTAATCATAAGTTTCTTCCTAAGGTGGTGTCTGAGTTTACCCTAAATCAATCCATCCACCAGAGCATGCCAATCCAGGGGAAGCATTGCTGCATACTTTGGATGTGCATAGAATTCTCAGGTACTATACAAACTGTACTGAGAACTGCAGAAAGTCGTCCTTGGTTGTATTTCTTTCGCCTCTGGCAGAGACGGTACTCCAGTTTTGAAACAGTGCTTGTCCAAATGGTTGGCCAGCTATATTGTTTTTTGTTACAGGAGGAAGGGTAAGGGAACATCCTTGGGTTTTCAAGGGTATGGCCACTTTAGTTGCTTGTTTGAAAGGCGTGTCAGCAGCTGAGATTTGCACTGCTGTAACTTGAAGTACTGCCCACACTTTCACCAAGCACTACAGTCTGGACATTGCCTCCAGAAGACGGGCAGGGTTTGGCCTAGGTGTGCATCAGGGCCTTCTTTCTTAGGCCTCTGTCCTCCTGCCACCCAGACTGTTTAGCGCTTAGCACTGCTTGGACTCTTTTCATAGGTGTGACCTGATCACAGATGTCCCCAAAGAAGATAGAACAGTTACGTATGAACTTTACGTAACAGTAGATCTTCAAGGGAATCTTTCATCAGGTCATGCTGCCCCTCCCTCCATCCCCCTTTCTCTGTCTACAGCTCCTCTGTCCTGTTGCTCCAGCTTTCTGCTTGCTGGGCACCTTCTCTCTCTCGCCTTGGTTCCCTGGTTGGGACTCCTGTCTGCTATGGCTAGGGAAAGAACTGAGGAGGGAGCAGCAGGGCTGCCTACGCTTCTATAGGGCATGTGATGTCTGAGCCTGACGTAGGCATGGGCGGCCCCTAATAGACTGCTGCAGAAAAAGCTTCCATGTGATCCTGACGGCTAACTCATTCACTGTACAGGAGCTCTTTGAGAGTTCCACCGCTTGTGTCCTGTATACTCTTAACACTGCATCCTGGGCCTTTCTAAGCAAAATCAGGCAATAATCAGCATGCCACAAACAAATGCTAATACCTCATGAACCATAAGAGCTACACACAAAGTATGAGTGACAGAGTTGTTCAGCACAACATTACATTTCCAATGGTGCTACACAATTTATTATAAACAATTTCTTTTTTTCTATATTAGTGGAAATAGCAAACAGTGTTTTTTTGCAATAAAATAGTCGACATAAACAATTTTTGGTACAACAATATGTAATATATGAACACCAAATTAAGCATCCATACATTAGGTGTAGGTACAAAAGTAATTTTGTACTAAAAAGCAATTTTTCTAATATAAAACACGTATTTTTTCCCATTTTATTCAAGATGCTTAGGTGAGGCTTGAGGGGCAAATGTCAGCCACGCACATCATCCGATAAACAAATATGAATAACTCCTATAAGTATATGTGATACACACAAAATATCAGTGACAGAGTTGTTCAGTACAAAATTACCTTTCTAATGGTGCTATGCAGTCAATTCTAATCAATTTGGTTCGCAAGTAACGCAGAGATATCGTGTTAACAACCTCAGAAGTGTCCAGGGCACACAGGAAGTCTTTGTCGTCGTGGGAGACAAAGGGGATATTTGGCTGCCACCTACAGGCGTTTCCAGGAGGTAGTGAGCCAAGTTCCATAGGTGTAATCTGATGAGAGATTCCCTCGAAGATCTACTGTTACAGTAACTTCTTACATAACTATTTTACCTTCAAACATATATCTTCCCTTAGGCCACAGCTTTGGAACTATACCCATATCTGTGCTAGGACCACAAGGAAACTTTTGCTCGCTGGGGGCCACCCACAATGACGTCAGATGTCAACATCTACAAAAACGTGGGCGACCCCTTCTCTCCTCGGTTCTTTTCCCGCCGTCCACTGTGCTCATTGGACCTCCTGTGGAAATGAATATGACTAGCCGTAATCATTTATTATTTTCTTACTAAGTAATCACTAAAATTTAGTGATATCACTGCCTCTCTATGCCGTGAAAACCAATGACGTTGTTGCAGTACTGTGAGTGTGGAGACAAAATATACAAGGACGATGCATACAAGGTGTGTCTACTGTTCAGGTCTCTCTCACAATGTAAGAACTTGTGAGATTTGCCACAGCTTCAGTCAAGCAACAAAGCGATGCAGGAAAAGTTTTTGTTAGAAGAAACTCTAGCAGCCATGGAAAAAGCCCAGGGTTAGAAGACAGTGTCGCCAGCCCCATTGACCGATTTTCAGTTGCTGAAGACTGCGAAAAAGACAGTTTGTCATCGGGACATAATCACAAACATAAGGCTAGTTCTGCATCCCCAATGAGATTTAGGTCACTGTTGATGCCTGCAGGTAGCCAGCCTGCATCGTCATAGTCATCCCTGGTGACTCCAGCCCCCCCACCTATGGGCGGTGCATCGCTGACTCCAGCAGTCATGGCCCCTTGCCAGGGCATCGATGCGCAGGCAGTACTGGCTTCGGTATCAAATATGATGCGGCACATACTTCCTGGCTTGCCTGTACTGCTGTCACCGGGAGTTACTACATCCGCAGACCCTCTCAACATCCTACTGGTGCACAGCAAGCACTTCCTGAGCAGAGGCCCCCAGCATCACCAGCGAGGTCCTCCATTCCCACCTTTGTTTTTTTGTCAACTGTATTTATCCTCCTGTGGCAGGGTGACTTCTGCGTCCGACGAGCCTACCGAACTTGCGGTCCTTTGGGGACTTGTAGTGCCATGCATGCCCCAACAGATCCCCAGAGTTGGTCCGGGGGCATCATCCTCATCATCCCCCACGATTTTCCTCCGTTTCTCCCATGACTACTACACTGGACCCCCGGAAGTGGTACTGCATGCATGTGGAGGCACACATGCATACCGCAGCTCCAGACTGGGTCCCTTCCGCCCTCCCCATCGACCTAGCATCGGAGCTTCTCGCAAGTGGCACCGTCCTTCTGGCCTCCACCGGGGGCGGCCAAGCTCAGAGACAGCTGGAGATCTCCTCCTGAGGCTGAGGCGACTCACATCCTCTCCCTCTCCCCGCCGACCTCCGATGACCCTGGCTCATTACCGGGTCACCGGCGAGGTGTGACATCCAGCACCTCAACCCTCAGCGCCACCAGTCTGGCCTTCCATCCCCACCTTTGACAGGGACACCAGCTAGGAGGAAGAATTTAATCCAGACCTCAGAATGGAAGAGGGATATGGAGAGGGATATTATGCTTCCTGTTCCAGCTCCTGTATCCTCTTGCAGTGAGGATTCTGTAGTTCATACACCTATATCTCCTCCTGAAGACCCTACTTTTCAGACAGTGATGCAGCAAATGAAAAATGCTATAGGTTTTGCTGTGGAAGAAGAGGATTCCTCAGAAAGTATTTGGGTTTCCTGGAGGTTCCCTGCACTCCATCCATCATTGTTCCTCCAGTTTATCCTGCATGGTATAGGCCAGATACCATACCAGCTATACCTAGAAAGGCTGACAAGCAGTACGCTCCCCGTGGTGCCAAGCTGTATGATGCAAACCAGTCAGAAACTGATTCTGTGGTCATAATGGCTGCCCATGGTAGATCCAGGGCACCAAAGCATATGAGCACCCTGCCACCTGATAAGGAATCCAAGAGGCTTGATGTGATTGGCATGTGAACATAGGCAGTTGCCTCATTGGGCATGTGTATTGCAAACTGTCAATCTTACATGATCAGGTATTAAAATAGCCTCTAGAAGGCTTCCAAAGCTGCAGCTCAGGCACTCACAGAGGGCAATACCAAGAATTAATTGTTTAACAGTTTGACTGCTGGAGCTGAGGTAGGCAAACATCTGCTGTGCTAAGCATATGATGCTTCAAATGCATCTGGCAGGGCAGCTGCCACTGGTATTTGCATGGGAAGGTATTCTTGGCTCAGAGTGGTGGGGTTTGCCCCAAATATGCAGCAAACAGCCTTGAAAGTGCCTTTTCGAGGCACCAGACTTTTTGATACTATATAGAAGAGGCACACTAAGAGGGCTTCAAGTCTTGAAAATGACTTTAAGGTCAGTTGAATTGTTGTACCCCACACATGGTAGAGGTCAAAATAAAGGATCCTTTCTCCGGGCTCCTGCCAGAGGTGGCCGTAAAGGCTACCATCAGCATGGCTGAGTTAAGGGTGGTGAAGCTGTGCCAATTCCCCCTCCTCCAGGAGCCCATTCCCAAGCCTCCAGAGCTGGTGGTGCTGCCCCCAGAGCTGGTGGTGCTGCCTCATCAGCTCTGCATGGCTTGTGTTGGACTCCCCAACCCCAAGACCGCTTCAGCCACAAGAAGGGGGTGGTAGGCGGTCACTTCTTCCTTCATTTAACACATTGGAGTGAGAGTATTAAAGTAGAGTGGGTCCTGGAGATAATTGCAAAGGGACATGCTCTGGAGTTGCTAGAAAACCCTCCAGAGCATCCTCCATCTCTTTCAACTTATCCCCTGGGACATCTGCCACTGCTGAAAGAAGAGGTACAAGCATTGCTAACCAAGTGTGCCATAGAACCTGTACCTTCACGCCAGAAAGGCAAAGGGTTCTGCTCTCCTGGTCCCCAAATTGACAGGAGATCTCAGACCTGTGCTAGACCTGTAGTTTTGCATGGTCTCACTGCAAAATCGGATTCTCCTGTTGCAAACAGGAGACAGGATTTGCTCCATGGTAATGAAGGATGCATACCTTCATATCAGGATCGGACAATATCACATAAAGTACTTGAGATTTATCTTGTAAGTGGAGCACTTTCAGTTGAGTATTATCCTTTGACTTGTCTTCTGTGACTCTGGTCTTTATCAGATGCTTGGCTGTGATGGCAGCAGCCCTTCGCAGGATTGGTCTGTATCTCTTCCATACCTGACTGTTGAAAGCCAGGTCCTGGAGCCAACTTCAACACCCCTTGTCCCGCAGAAGGCTGCAGTATGTAGGTGCAGTCCTGGACACAGAACAGGACAGAGTGCTTCTACCCCTGGATCAAACGCAGCTGGTGTACAGCAGTCATTGCGTCCCAGCCAGGACTTTCCTGTGCTTCCTGGGACTCATCTCAGCGGCCATTGTGACTGTGCTACTGGCTTGCTTACATATGCGGATACCACAGTGGACCCCGAGAGTGCAGTGGGACCAGTTGACGGATGTTGTGGACCAAAAGGTGGTTGTTATGTCCCATTTATACAGAACATTGATGTGGTGGATGGACTGCAGTAGCCTGTTGAGGGTGTTCCATTCTTAATCCCACTCTGATTCAATTCTCACATCGAGTGCATCAGGATCTGGGTAGGGAGCACATCTGGGTTCTTTTCAAACCAAGAGGTCATGGACCCAGGTGGAATCCAAATGATCAATCAATCAAAATCTTTATTTAACCAGGCAGACACCATTGAGCAAGCTCATTTTCGAGGTGGACCTGGGGAAGACAATATAAGTGTACAGACCAAAAAATCCTCAAATAAAGAGCAAATACAAGAAAATAAAGTAAGATACTTAGTAGCAGATATGTACAGGCTAAGTGGAGATAAAAAATTGTGTTTAGACAAAAATATACAGGGCACATTAATACAGTATCCGATGTATACAGGTTACAAGCACGACAGATGCGAAGTGAAAGTCAAAGAATTATTTATTTAAATATATAATATTTTAATGGAGAGGGACTGAATGTTCAAAAGAGGGCCACGGAGTGGGGAGGGCCAGGCCATAGACAGCGAGATGGGGAAGAACAGGTCGCCTAAGTGATTGCCGACCTAAGGGTTACGGGAAACAGACACAGGAGTCCTTAGGATGGCGCATAATTAGGGCTTTGAACGATGCTAGGCTAATAGGGAGACTTATTTTCAGGGAATTTTTGCAGCTTGTTCCACAACAGGGGAAGTACGTAGATCATAGAGACCTGCCAAAGCGGGATCTAACCTTGGGTACCATCAGTATAATGTAAGAGGCACTTCTCAGAAGTTAGTTACATGGGGTGCTTAACGGCAAGCAAGCTGCAATATAATTTGTTAGTTTATTCGTAATGGCTTTGAATGTCCAGAGAGCCGCATTTCGCTGGTGTCTAAGAATAAGGGATGGCCAGCCCACAGCGGTATACAGGAGGCAGTGATGAGTGGAGTAGGGGAGCTCCGTAATGAACCTAAGTGCTCTGTGATAGTGTATCAGGTTTGGCAAGAGTACCAACTGAACCTTGACTATATATAAAGTCTGCATAGTCTATCAGAGGAAGAAAGGTTGTTTGCACTAGCCGCATTTTGGCCTCCATAGGAAGAAAGTTTTTTATCCTATAGAAAAGTCCTAGTCTCTGGCAGAGTTTCTTTAGAAGCTCATCAGTGCACCCTTGAAATGAGAGAGAGTTATCAATCCAGACCCCCCCCCCCCCAAGTATTTGAATTTAGACACAATCCAGCTGCTCTCCCAGTATTGTGGAAATAGATGTGAGGGTTCCAGGGGAGAGCAGGTTTGTAAAGATGGACCGGGAGAGAGAGCATGGCTTTAGTTTTCTTAACATTCAGGAGCAGCTGCTGGTTTAAGAGCTGGAGTTGCAGCAGATTGAACTCGTCCTGGAGAGATGATAGTACTGTATTAAGTGAAGGCCCACTGGTGTAGAGCACTGTGTCGTCTGTGAAATATGTATTTGAGACTTGTTGATGGTGGCATTGATATTATTTATGTAGATTGCAAAAAGTAGAGGGCCCAGGATGGAGCCTTGAGGTACACCCCTAAACAGTGGTTTTAGGAGAGAGACCTCCCGTTCTGCCTTGACTTGCTGATAATGTCCTGACTAGTAGTTGGTGAACCATCTAAGCGAGAGAGCATACCGGCCAATATTCTGAAGAGACAGATGCAAGGAGTGCTCGACAGTGTCCAAAGCCTTACTAAGATCCAGAAAGACTGCACCAACAAAGTTCTTATTTTCTAATTCTCCCTGCCAGTCGTTGGTCACCTTGGCTGTGGCAGAGATTGTACTGTGTTGAGCCCTGAAGCCTGACTGTAGTGGGTTTAGGAGCTTTGCTGATTCCAGGTGTTCCCTGAGCTGAGAATTAATGATTTTTTCCAACAATTTAGACAGGATGGGGAGGAGAGAGATAGGCCTGTAGTTGTTCAGGTCACTGGGATCTCCAGCCTTAAATACGGGAATGATGTGTGCGGTTTTCCAAATGGTAGGAAGGACACCTTGGGAAATTGATAAGTTGAACAAATGTGTAATGGGCACCCAAGGGCACAATAGCCTGCCTTTAAAAAGAAGGGGTCAACGTGGTCCACACCCGGGCTTTTCCTGACATCCAGTTGGAGTAGGAGGTCCTCCACTTCCTTCAGAGATGTGGGATGAAGAGAGAAGGAAGGGTTAGATGAAGTGAAGTCTGATGCGTCTATTCCCAGTTGTGCATGTAATGTACTGGCTGGGGAGGAATCAAAAGCTAACCCTGCAGTGGCAAAATGGTTGTTGGAGTCAAGGATGGTAGGTTTATTAGAGACTGTGGAAGTACCAATTAGTATTTTAGCAGGCAAGGAATTACCAGTTTGGTGGCCTTCGATGTCTCTAATCATCCTCCAGAATTTGGATGAGTGCTTGGTAGAAGCTTCAAGTTGAGAGTGGTAGTAATTAGCCTTAGTATCTCTAACCAACATGGTGCTGAGGTTTCTTGCTCTCCTAAAAAGGTTCCAGTCGTTGGGTAGCTTTGTTCTACGATCAGTTTTCCATAACCTGTCCCTATTCCATAAAGCGCTCTTTACTTCTGATGGGAACCAGTGACGATACATGATGGTCCTGGAGATGAGAGCTGCCTTATACAGTCTCTTGGTTTTTCCAGAAGCACCTGACTCTGGGTCATCTCCTAATACAAATGGACAGTGTCAGTGTTCTGCATTACATAAATATTGGGGGGTCATGCCTATCCCCTGTGTTGGGAAGCAGTGAGAGTGTGATACTGTGAGGTGGAACACAGCCTAGAGTTTTCTGCTGTGCATCTCCTAGGGGTTCAAAACGTTTTAACAGACAAGCTAAGCAGGTCAGTCCAAGATGCACGAATAGGAACTGCTGACCTCCATGGTAGATGACCTCTTCGTAAGGTGAAATCATCTAGAGTTGGACCCTTGCGCATCCCCGTACAAGTCAAAACTGTCGCATTCTGCTCGCTCCAGGACATGACGTTTTTGGCGATACTCATTGTCCCTGTCTTGGAAAGGGAGTTTTTTTTATGCATTCCTTCCCATTCCACAACTACACAGAGTATTACTGAAACTATAGATGGAGGGAGCGACCCTCCTCATAATTGCACCTCTGTGGCCTCGACAGATATGGTATCTGCTGCTTCAGCAACTAGCAGTGGCATCTCCGGTCCCATTGCCTTTGGGCAGAGGCTTGTTGTCACAGGACAAGGAGGCCCTGGTCCATCCAGACCTGAAGTCCTTGCATCTCATGCATGGCTTCTGAAGATAGACCATAGCACTGTTTGGGGTGTCACGTAAAGTAGCTGATGTTCTGGTTGCAGCCAGAATGCCTTCCACCAGACGTATGTACTCTTTAAAGTGGAAGCGTTTCACTTTGTGGTCTACTTCCAAAATTAACCCATTCTTAGGCAGGCAGTACGGGCAGACTAGGTGGGCCTAGCAGTCCTTATCTGCCATCAAGTACTATTTTACTATTCACCTGTCCAGTCAGGGCAGTGTTGGAATACTTGCTGTCTGTCAGACTCCAGACTACAATATTCCTCACTGAAGTGTAACTGGCAGCTGTATCAGCTTTCCATGCCCCTGTTGATGGGCGTACAGTAGCTCAGTTAGAGGTCTTCTGTACCTTTTTGAGAGGTACTCTGCATATGAAACCTCCCACTCGTAATCTGGTCATTGTCCTCCCCCCACCCCCCGTGGGACTTTAGTTATGTGTTTTGAAAAATGTACTTTGGCTCTTTTTGATCCAGCCGCGAGTTGTGTCTTACGCTTTCTTTCATGGAAAATGTTATTTTTAGTTGAAATCACTTAGGCTCGAAGGATTTCAGAGCTACAGGATCTAATGTGTGAGCCTCCTTATTTGATTTTCCATAAAGACAGGATGCTTTACATACTAATACTAAATTTTTGCCAAAGGTGGTGTCTAGCGTTTGCACTAAAACATTCCACCTTCCAGTTTATTATCCTGAGCATGCCAGTCAAGGTGAAGCATTGCTTCACACTTTGGATGTACATAGAATACTGAGATACTATAGTGCTTGCACCAAGGACTGCAGAAAGTCCTGTCAGCTTTTTATTTCGTTCTCCCTGGGGAAAGGGTGTACCTGTTTCAAAACAGTGCTTGTCCAAATGGCCTGCATGTTGTATTGTGTTGTGTTACAGGAAGTACAGTAAGGAACTTCCTGGTGCGGTTTTTGGACATTCCATAAGGGGCATGGCCACATCTGTTTGCTTCAGCAGTGTGTCTGCGGCTGACATCTGTGCTGCAGCAACCTGGAGTACTTTCTACACCTTTACTAAATATTACAGTCTGGACATTGTTTCTGGTAGACCTGCAGGCTTTCGGCCTGGCTGTCCTGCATGGCATAATGTCATGAACAGACTGCGCCAATTTCCCATTTAGCTTTTGGGACTGCTTGGAACTCGTTTCAAAGGTGTGGCCTAAAGGAAGCGATATCCTCGAATAAGATAGAACAGTTACATACTTACCGTAACAGTAGAGCTTCAAGAGAATATCTTCCCTTAGGCTATGTCGGTCCTCCCTCCTTCACCCTTTTATCAACTGTAGGGGGATTTGGCGTACAGTTCTTCCTTGGCAATTTTCATTGCTGCCATCTCCAGCGCCTGTATCTGCCTAATGTCAGAGGTGCTGGTATGATCTCCTGGTCCCCAGAGAAGAGTCCTCCAATCACATTCTCCAGCGGAGAACTGAGAAGCGATGAGGCCACCCACATTTATGTAGATGCTGACGCATGATGTCATCTTGGACAGCCCCTGGCAAGCAAAAGTTTCCATATGGTCTTAGTGCTGATGCAATTATAGTTCCAAAGGTGTAGCCTAATGGTAGATATTCTCTCAAAGATCTACTGTTCGATAAGTACATAACTGTTCCTTACAGGTGAGTAACCTAGTCATATTTTCCACAGTACTTGATATTTTTCATGTTTCCTTGTCCCCATCATTTTTCTTTCTCCGCGGGTTTCTGGGGAAAGTCCTTTTTAATGGCCTCAAGCTTACAACCAGCCTCTGATGGATCGCTGAAATGGAAAACCTTGCCAGAATAAATGATTCTCAAGCGGGCAGGGAGCTGCATTGCATGCGAGACCCCAAGCTCCCTCATCCCCGATCAGACTGCATCAAAGCCACGCCACCGCTGGTGAGTGGCATAGCTGAGGTCTGGGAAACAATGCACAACCGTTCCATCAGTTAATTGTAAGGACCCTGCAGTCTGGGCTTTTTGTAGGAACATATCTCACACATGTACACTTGATGTCATGATCAGAAAGGTTCGGGAAGATCCAAATTGTTTGGTGTGCTATGCAGTATGCCCTGACAGTCAGTGTTCATCAGTTATTTGAAACAAGTTTGATACAAGTTTCTGCTTGACACAGAAAATGTCTGTCCCTTTGAGACCCTCTGAGATGCCCAAAACCCAGAGGCCCGTGCCTCATTTTCTAGGTACTCAGATTTCGCTCTAAGAGTCTCTGTTCTTTTAAAACTCCATCAGTCACCGACTGGGATTTGTTGAAACTTTCTGTTCTGATAGAATCCAGTTTGGGTTCCACTAGTGTTAGCGGGTTATTGAATCCTTCAGTCTTCTTGTCCAGCTACCTCACAACTTCTTGAACTACCCAAACCGTGGCCTCCAAATCCCTGTTGTTCTCTGCAGTCGACTATCTGTCTTGAGCACCACTTGTTGATGGATACAGGCCAACCTCCTCCCCGAGTCCTTCAACTGTTCAATTTTGGGTCTAACCATTATTGCATTTGGCCCAAATTTTGTCTGCTGATTCCCAAAGGTTGCTGCTATCGTGAAAACTGTCCTTGGAGAGAGCTTACAAATGTTAAATGTGGGAAAAAATATATACTTTTTAGTATCATTCAGACAGGAACCGTGTGAGAAGCATTTGCACTTGTCTGTTGCTAGCCATGCCCCCCACACCCCTCACTAGAGCAGTTCCAAGCAGCTAGAGCAAACTCTAGAATCTCAGCACAGACCCAGTTACTGTAATGACCCATCGTCTGTATACCTCCCGTTAAAGTAAATCTGCCATAATAATTTAAAGACAATCCAAGGAGAATGCCCACCCTACTGAATGTTATGACAGGAGCAGTCTGAGAAGCATCTGCATTTATGTGTCATTAGTCACGCGCCCTCACCCACCAACTAGAGGAATTCTAAGGAACTAGAGCAAAATCTGGGTTCTCACCATAAACACAATTACAATAATGACCTGTGATCTGCATACCTTCTCTGTTAAAATAAATCTGTGTAATACTTTAAAGAAAATCTGAGGAGAATGCCCACCCTCTTGAATCTGGATAACCAATTCCACTTGTTCTAATCACTACCCTCTGTACAAAAAAAAATGAGGGTGGTAATGGATTAAACTACAACCTGATAGTTCTAGAATAAATAGATCTCACTTGTATACGTAAAAAGTACTAATATGACAGACTAGAAGGATACTCTGTGGTTTAAAAAAAAAAAAAGGGGGGGAGGGACTACCATGGAGTTACCATCCCTGTTGGCCTTCTGCCAGGTACGATTATACCAACTGAAACATGGAGCAAGAAGACTGCCATAGTTCTCCTCTGGACCATCCCCCATTGGCGTGACAGTGCCCCCAGCCCCATCACCTGTCTTTCCCAGGACTCACCTTTCCCTAGATGCTCCTCCCTTCCCCCCCCCCAAAAGGGTGAGGCCTTTGGAAGGCACCCCCTTTTCCCCTGTCTGACCTGAAGCTCGTCATCCTGCAACAGTCTGGCCTTTTTCTTTCTTTGTCCCCCTGGGAGACCTGGCATGCAGTTATGTCATGCCGACATCTGCCACGCCTCCCCAACCAAGCCCACTCTGGCTGCCATGCCCCAGACTTCTTCCAGGGGCCAGTTAGGCACAGCGCGCTTCCCCACCCTCCCCAGAGGACGAGAGCAGTCCATCCGGATGCTTTATCCTCCGAACATCGGTCATCGGCGTCGTAGGCGGTAGCTGTGCTGCTGTGCTAGTGAGCCAGCTGACTGCCATAGTTTTCTGCATCAACTACATTTGAATTTTTTTTATTTACTTGAAAGTTTGTGACCGGGAGAGGCACACAGAGCCGTGGCTCCATTCCCGGTGCGACCCGGGGCACAGGAAGGGGAATATTTGTATAGATGTAAACTGACTTACAGAACCATATTAAGCTGTTGGTAGTATTTATAGTGAATGCACTATTTGTAGTGGTTTCAAGCTCCCAAAAAGAGAAAAAAGGATAAACTTTAATCAAAGAGATGGAGCCACACTCTTCAGCATGGTCATCATGTAAATTGGCTGTGAGCTTTAAATTGGAGCACAACTTACGTGCCATTTTAAAACTGTTGCAGGAGTGGTTGGACATACATATATTTAAAAAAAAAAAAAAAAAAAATCACCAAACACTTAAAATCACAGGTTATAGACCGTGTCTGCATACTGGTAGTCTAAAGACAGTAGCAAATCGATAGGCAGCAACTGGCGGTAACAATTAAAAATAGCAGTGCCGATTGAAACAGTTTGTGCAAGTCTTGATACTCTATAACTGGCGTGAGGACATAGGCAATAAATTCCATGGTCAGCGGTAAAAAGAAAAGTCACAATACCACTTTAATGCCTCTGCCCTATGGAATAAAGTCCTTCTTTCAAATGTTTAACATCTTCGTTGGCCAGTGGCACTGGGGGTTGAGACACTAGATACCACACCTTAAGCCATCCGGCGACCGGGTTAGGGGAGTAGCCGAATTAGGTCGGGAGTTGACTGGGGAAGGGAAGGATTGAGTGCCCGATGGCTGCTCTCCTTCCCTGGGGAAGGGACACCTGCAGGCCTTGGTGCGATACCGCCACCTGGGGGAACTCGGGTGGTTGATGCAGGAGGGTAGCAGCATCGGGAGGAGGAAGACATCAGCTGAGGGCCAGAGCAGGTGACATCTCACCGTGCCCTGAACTCATTGGCCCTCCTTGCACGCTGACATCCGGGGGCGGGGAGATAAAGGAGGAAAAAATCCCCACATTGAGGCCGGTAGACGGGCTTCGGAGGGCAGTGTTTGGAAGTCCATGGGCTCCTGACACAAGGTGCACGCTCCATCTGTATCTGTGGGAGTCAGGGGGGACTCCTCCAACCCCGCCGGGGGCCATCTGGAGGATCTAGGGTCTCAAGTGGGGCACCCATGTGCGCGGGCAGCGCTCAGAGAGCTCTAATACGGGTCATCATTGAGGCCCCAAAGAGTGGGGCCAACAGGGGATAAGGTAGGAGGATAAATAGAAAAAAAAAAGAAACAGTTTAACATCTTAACTGAAGGACACCCCTAAACTAGCTCCATGGCTGATTTGAAAATCCTTGCCTTCAGTGTGAATGGCATGCATGTTGAAATCAAAAGAACAAGATTAAGGCTGCCCTGTTGGCCCTTTGGCAGTACATCACACTAAAATACAAAATCACACATGCCCACACAATGCAGAGCATCATGGACTGCATATGCAAATCACCACAGAATGTTATGCTGGTTCAACTTTAAGCAGAATTGTATGGTGCCGAAAGGCCTCTCACACAGTTTGCAAAGGTTGCTAACAGATGACAGACACGTGTTTCGTCCTACCAGGACTCATCAGTATGCCTCGTCTGTCACACTGTTGTGCCGGTGACCCAAGTTCAGGAGCGAATTCGGGACGCTGTGTCAGCGATCAGACCTGACTGCAGCAGCTGCCACCAGGCAGTGTGCTGCTGTCAGGGTGAGTTGGGCACTGCACCACTGGTTCCGCAGGAATGTCACTATGTGCATCTGAGGCCTAGACCCTAGTGCATGCAAGGTGGAGGAGGGAGGCTGGGAGAAACTCTGAGCATCACCTGTATGATGGCCCGGATTCCTTGCTCCCCGGGTCCTAGTACCTGCCATCAATGGGTCCTGGCTCACATAGCGAGCTGCCGGGGGCGTGATGACCACCCTTCCCCCAGATGAATAGATGTAGGGGAAGCTCGCAGGTAGTTGGGCTCGGAGTGTTCCGGGAATAACCAGGGCCAATTCAGACTACATCCCTAGGATCAGGATATATACCTGGCGTAGCATGGCCAGGGAAAAAATACAATTTTGGCTGGGGGGGGGAGACAAAATTATTGCATGAAATTAAAAAAATTGGGCATGACTGTGTCACTTTCACAGGAGATCCACTTGTCAACTGCCGAGCACAATAAATTGCAGAGATCTGTCTGGAGATCATCTGTGCTTGGTCATGGGATACTCAGCCTCATTATAGAGAAACAGCGGTGTTAATATGTAAAGACTTGCCCTTTAAAAGTTGGCAAGGTGGACATTGTAATGGAGGGGAGATCAGAGGAACTTGGTAGTATCATAAGTTTTGTGGCCATTAATGGTGTTAAATGTTTTGCTCTTCTGGACTATACTACAATGGCCACAAGTAAAACTTCCCCGGGGTTAGGAGGGACAACCAGTTACTGAGGTTTTTCCACTCACTGGAAATTGTGAACAGGCATATCACCCAAATTTCCAGCCCATATGTAAACAATTTTGGGGAGTCAGTCAAGGCTTTCAAGTGCCAGATCAATAAACAGAATATGCCACTGCTTCACAAAAATGTCTCTGATGTTTGCAGATTCTAACACCAGGGATACCTCAGTTAATGTTTATATTTTATACAGTCATTTCGGCCAAGAGTGACGCCCTGGGGATAGAACTGTGCAAATTTCAGAATTTGGAATGTAGGTTCTAACTGCATCCGCTCTCCACTCTTGACCGTTGCTCAGATCTTTTTCTCCACCTGAAGAGAGTGGTTGCCCCGTAGTGAACTCTGGTAACAGTTGGTTCTCCAGTCTGTTTTATTTTGTATTTATTTTAGAAAAGAGTTTCCGTTCGTTTTCTCAATTACTCTGCATTAGTTTAGTTTATTTTTTTCTGCAAATTACAGTTTCTCCAGTTCCTATTTGATTCCCAGGAACTGGAGAATACTCTTCTGGCTACTGTTATTTTCTTCACTATTTAGCTGGTGGTAGTCGTAGTAAATATTTATTTTTATACAGGAAAGATCTTGCATACCAATCATTAGGTCAAAAAACCATTTTCAAGATGGTCCTGTTTTATCATTAAAAATTACAGCAAAAAGTGACATAAAACGCAATACTAAGTAGATTTAGTTCCCGCAGACAATCATTCTAATAAAAATAATATACTCATAAGTTTAAAGTGCAGATCTCCTTATATAATGGCTATCTTTAGTCATTACACTTGCATCTCAAATTTAACTCCTGTCTTATGGAGATCATTAAGTGTTTTGTGCTTTGTTCTTGTTTCAAATTACTGTTTATTGGTTCCCATATTTGTACAACCTTGGCAACAAATGTCATGTACCCAAATCTGTTATTTATCTTTGCTTGTATATATTTATTATTGAAATCTCTTGGGTTATAATTATGTTTATGATCTTTTACTTCCAGTTTATTAATTGGGTAAATAGGCGTTTTAGAATGTATTACCCCATGGATTTGACGCAACAAGTGTAAGGAGTTGAACATATTGCAGTGATGCTTGTGGTAGTCACGTTTCAAAATGAACCTGGCAAGATTATCATAAGTGGTGTCAAGTTTTTTTTTAACTTGATTTACAGGCCATCCCGTAAATGTGACTCCCATAGTCTATACATGGAACAATTAGCTGGTTAATGAAATATTGGTTCTCGTTTTTTGGTCAGTACTGAACCCTGATCTCCAGAAAGCACCACTTTTTTTATTTGTCTTGCTTAACAGTTCTTTTATGTGAAAGTCAGACTTCAATCCCTCCTCTATCCAGACTCCCAAGTATTTGTAACAATTTTCTTGACCCAAGATTTCAATTTTAAGTGTTTTCATTTGAATATTCTGATGCGTATGTCTGTTTGAATTAAAAACCATAGTTTTTGTTTTTTTAATGTTTAATACTAATTTCGAATGGTATAACCACTGTTTAAAAGTTGTAAAATCTAGTTGTAAATCATGTTCCATTTCTTGAATGGATTTACCATGAGCTATTAAAACTGAGCCGTCTGCATACAGCTTCACACTTTTGTGGGCTGTTACACTGACCAGCTCGGTTATGTAAATATGGAATAGTGTGGGCCCTAAAATAAATCCCTGTGGGACTCCTCTTCACTAAGGCTGACTTGGATAAAAAAACATCTGCCTGTACTTGAGTCCTGGAAGTTAAATAAGATTGAAACCACGAAGAGTTTTATTTAATTATTTATTGAATTCTCGGGTTACAACCTTTGAGCTGCAAGCTCATTTACGAAGGTTCCATGTCAAGAAGTGAGCAAAAAAAGAAAAAGGATCAATCAATCAAAACTTTATTTAACTAGGCAGATTCATGATTGAGCAAGCTCATTTTCAAGATAGTCCTGGCAGAAGGGAACAGAGCAAGGAATAATACAATTGGACACTTAGTGCAGGATGGTACATGCAGTAAAAAAATAGCAACGTCATCATCAGATAATACAGTGTGTGCAGATTGTTAAATTAAGGGTACACCAACGTCTTGGGTGGATACTAAACAAAGCAATAGAAGTAACAGAGTGTGCTAAGAAGATTATATTAATGACAGAACAAGAAGGCATGAATGGACTGACAAGGAGGGTCGACCCTTTGGGGGGAGGGGGGTTCAGGAGGAGGATGACAACACTAGAGGGAGAGGTGACACAAACATAGTAAGGCCAGGGGAGGGTAAGAAGAGTATACAGAGGGAGATGTGCAGAGAAGTGCTGGAGTTATAAGCAAATGGAGAGCAGGGCAGGGAGGCCAGTATGAGAATCACCTGTGGCAGGTACATATGCCGTTCAGCATGCGTGTGATAGACAGCTTAAAGGTATCGGGACCTGGCAGGGATGAGAACCTTAATGTCTCTTGCATGTTGTTCCAAAGGGAAGGGAAGGAGAAATTGATAGAAGCCTTACCATACTAGGACCTTATGCTTGGCACCTTGAAGGATACAAGGGATGTGCTTCTTAGGCCATACGCTCCTGTTACACTTACAAAGAGAGCAAAGATATAACCTGGTAGCTTATCAGTTAAGGCCCTGTAGAACCACAGGGGAGGGCATTTATTTGCCTCCTCAATGTAAGAGATGGCCAGGCGAGCTTTTGGTAGAGCAAGCAGTGGTGGGTACAACTGGGCACATCCAGAATAAACCGCAAGGCATGGTGATAGAGGGTGTTTAATTTACATAATGCCTGATTTGAATGGTGGCCATAAATAATGTCTGCATAATCGAGCAGAGGAATAAAAGTTGTAAGGACCAGTTCTTTCTGGCTTCTGAGGAGGAGTTTTATACTATAAAAGATACCTAGACGTTGTCAAGTCTTCCTTTTATCATTTTAGGAATATCACCCGGGTGAAACACCTGATTCCTGTGGCTGACCTTCCTGCACTGGTCCATGCCTTCATGACCACCCGCCTTAATTATTTCAGTGCCCTGTACCTAGTGCTACAGGGGTTGATATCCGCCGCTAGTAGCTAGTGCAGAACGCAGCGGCCAGGCTTCTGACTGGAGAACTAGTCATATTACACCTGTGCTGCACGGACTGCGCTGGCTCCCAGTTCAGTGGTGGATCACCTTTAAGGTCTGGTTACTGACCTATAAAGCCCTACACGAACAGGGACCCCAATATCTGCAAGATCTTCTTACTCCCTACTGCCCCTTTCGTTCACTCCGATCCACCGACGTGGGATTGCTAGAGATTCCCTGGGTTCTTTTAAAGACATCTGGGGCACGTGCGTTCTCTTATGCTGCCCCTTCCTAATGGAATTCTCTACCTCATCGGATAAGAGAATGCCTGAGCGTCGAGTTTTAAATCGGAGCTCAAAACCTTTCTGTTTTTTAAATGATGAGTGATTTTATAATGTCTAAGAATGCTTATTTAACTGTTTGTTGTCTTTTTAATTGTTTGTTTTTAATTTACCTGAACAGCGCTTTGGTTTTGAAAAGCGCTTAAAAGATAGTTTTACTTATTTAGTTTTGCTTACTTATTTTTACTAACTTAGCTTTTTTGATAGCGCATTCAGATGTACCGCAGAATTAAGCCTGTTAATCAACCAGAGACCCAGGTACTTAAACTTGTCCACTATTTCCAGAGGTTCGTCTAATAGGGTGAAAATAGAGCGGTTCGATGCTAGCCCCTGGGTATGAGTGGCAAGTGGAGGTATGATCATTGCCTTGTTTGTTTGTTTTTTTTTTTTGCGTTAAGCAGTAGCTTGTCTTTTAGTGAATTGGTTGGAGGGTGACAAAATTGTGTTGTAGCTCATCGTAAGCGATGTCCAGGGATGAGTTCATGGCATAGAGAACCGTATCATTAGCGAATAGATGTATGTAGCCTGAGCGTATGTGAGAGTCAATATGGTTTATGTATAACGCGAATAGGATGGGGCCCAGGATGGAGCCTTGTGGCACACCCCGAGGAAGGGTTTTGAGCAGAGACAGTTCCCCTTGAGCTTTAATCTGTTGTGGTCTGTTGGAGAGATGACATTCAAACCACTTTAGGACAGTATTGTCTAGGCTGAAGCTGTTCAGGACGTTAAGCAGAAGGCTATGATCCACGGTATCAAAGGCCTTACTAAGGTCCAGAAAGAGGGCATAGACGTGTTGTTTTTGTATCCAAAGCATTTTGCCAGTCATTGGAGACTTTGGCGAGGGCAGTTATAGTGCTGTGCTTGGGCCTAAAACCTGATTGGGCTGGGTTCAGGAGGTTCTCGGATTCTAGATAATCCCTAAGTTGGTAATTGACAATTTTCTCTAGGATTTTTGACAGGGTAGGAAGCAGTTGTTCAGGTCAGCTGGATCTCCAGACTTGAAAAGGGGAGTGACATGTGCTGTTTTCCAAAGAGGAGGTAATTCACCCTGAATTAGGGAACTATTAAATAGGTGGGTGATTTGGGCAGTCAGATGGTAAAAGCCTGTTTTCAAGAAAAATGGTTCTGTAAAGATCAGCACTGCCACACATTTTTGTGTCCAGAGATATTAGAAAGTCCTCCACCTGTTTGAATGTAACTGGTTGAAAGCAGAAGGAGGAGTCTCTCGGGTTTGTGACAATGTCAGAGGATAAGCCATCAGTGGCATTGCAGCGGACATTTAACTTGCTGAGGGGTGAATCGTCAAAAGCAAGGCCTGCTGTGGCAAAATGATTGTTGACTTGTTCAAGAATGTCAGCTCTGGTCGTGTAAGAAATGTTACCTGCCACTATTCTAGCGGGCAGGGGGGAGGCTGGCGAGTGACCTTCAACCTCTTTAAGAATGTTCCAAAAATAGGCAGAGCAATTTTTATTTCCTTCAAGGGCGGTCAGGACATAATGTGAGTTTTCTGCCCTTATTAACTTGGTGCAGCATTCTTAGCCATCCGAAAGGCAAGCCAGTTGGCTTCTAACTTTATTTTCCTGGCTGTTTTCCACAGTACATTCCTGTCCCGGAGGGCTTTCTTCAAGGTAGGCGTGAACCAGTCAGGGGACCTTTTCCTTGTTTTGATCCTCCTAAGTGGAGCATGTTTATCAGTCCCGCTAGTAGGTTTTGGAAAATATTGACAGCCTCAGTAACAGAGGGGGCCAGATAGAAATTCTGCCAGTTGATGTTACCAAGGTCTGTCAGGAAGGCGGTCTGGCAGAAGTTTTTTAGGCTTCTTTTTAGCTTGAAGGTAGAAGTAGACAGCCTGGCATGGGACCGGCGAATACAGGCAGTGGCACAGTAGTCACTGTGAAAAACTCCTGTATGGGTGATGTTGTAAGGCTTACTGACAAGCATAAGATCCAGTAGGGTACTGTGGCTGGAGTTTTTCTTGTTTGGTCTGGTGTTAACCCATGTACATCGCAGAACTCTTTAATCTTGTTAGCGCAGGCATCGTTCCAGTTCAGATTGAAATCTCCCATTATTATGCTTTCTAGGTTCACCTTATCCAGTATGGAGTGTAGGTGTTCTAGAATGTAAAGCGTCGCAGAGGGTGGCCTATAACAGGCAGATATTAAGAGGGCTACTTCAAGTAAAATGGTTAACTTAAGGGCAAGGCATTCGAATTCCTTAAGTAGGGAGGTCCAAACGATGTCTGAGACATGGTATTTGATCTGGCATAGATAGTGACTCCACCTCCCCAAGCGAGTCTGTCACATCTGAACAGGTTATATCCATGTGTATTGACCGTTTTGTCAGGGATATGGCTCGAGAGCCATGTCTCCGAAATCATAACTCTGTCCGGTACTGTGTGTAATACCCAAGCCTGGACTAAGTCAGATTTTTTGGGGGTAAGCTGCAAACATTCATGGGCAGGAAACTAAGGCCCTTAACTTGCGAGAGGTCCGATGGGTTCCAAGCAGGAGGGGTGGGCCAGGGTTAAGTTCAACATTCCCTGAGTAGAGTAGAAGTAATAGTAACTTCCTGAGACAGTTTATAATTGTTTTTAAGGCTTTGTTTTGACATTTGGTACTTGAAGCTTTGTGGGAAGTGTTGCTGGGTCGGTGAGGAGGTGTCAGAGAGACAGGGCATAGAGTGCCACTCAGCTGTAAGGAGAAATGGCATATGAATGTAGATAGAAGGTCTGAGCTCGGGAAAGAGTGTGGAGTGCAGGAGGGTGTCAGTGCTCCTTGTGTGGGTAGAACATTTTGCAAAAATTATCTTTGGCAAAACACACTTCCTAGGTGGGTCCTGTTGGGGCGGATCACTCATTTTTCCTTTAAAACTGTTATTTAGAAGCAGGATCCATCCGTAAATGGTAATAGCTGTTAGTGCAGCCATCAGACTGGGGGACTGCACAGAGCAAGGGCACAGGCTATAAAGGAGCTGCCAAGACAGTGGTGCAGAAACCCTTTAAAGAATGAGTACCAGGACAGAGGAGCAGAGTCCCTTTAAGGAGGGAATAGTATCACATGCAATTACTGGATCAGCAACAGAGACAATACAGAGAGAAAATTACATAGTATAGATGCATGTTACAGAACTGAGCTATGCTGGTGCTAGTATAGGTCATTAGGGGGAACAGAGAGAGTGGGAGGTGGTCCAGAGTAAAGGGTTTGAGGTGAGAGCTAGCGGTAGCCTCAGGCTCGATCTCACCTTGTCAGGAGGAGGGGTAGGGTGGAGGAGAATGTGGAAAAGGACAGGAGGTAGGGAAGTTGGCAATGGGTTGGGCTACGAATCTTGAAGGAGTAGGGAGGGAGGGGAAGTGGGTGGGGTGGGGGTATTGGGAATGGGTAAGTTGGTGGTGAAGTAGCAGGTTGGGCAATTTAGAAGTGCTTAAGTTGGGGATAACCAGCATCTGATTACAGGAGGAGTTTCTTCGTCTGTGCCTATTTTTGCCATTCTGCGAATCTGTAAACCACATTGTTTGCTAATTTGTGGTCTTTTGCTATATTTGGCTATCCATTTTACAGAGAACAGAGCATTTTCACTTTCCATTTCTGTCTGTGCCCTTTCACCTTAATTGATCGGTTCCTGTTACAGAAGCCGCAGTTTGACCTTTGGCACAGTTTCTTCAGTATGAGAGCTGTTTCTTACTATTGGGCTTTTGTACTGTATCATTTTTTTTTGTTTGTGGGGGGACTCCTTTTGATTATAAGGTTCTCTCTAATTGGTATGTCTGAGATCTTGTGGACCTTCAAAAAAGTATGCCAGTTGTTTTCAGTGCTAGGCAAAAGCAGACCGTCACAAGCTCAGTTTAAAGTGTTTATGTCCACAACACGACTTTATACATTGTAAGTCCTGTCATGTTTTTTGCCCAAAAACCTCATTTAAAAGAGTAAAGCTTTCAAAAAGAAGCATGGCTCAGCCTGCCTTTGTCACCTAAAAATGATAAAAAAAGGATTTGAGACTGGTCCAACGATGATGGAAACCACACGCCTGAAGGGGCCATCTCATGTACAGCAGCAAATAATGTAAAAGGTGACAAGAAAAAGATAAAACTGCACAGCCATCAAAAAGGCTTGGTAAAGATGGTTCAGATATCAGGGTGCCCAAAAGGGGGAACCCAGAATCTAGTGATGGAAAAAATAACAAATCAAAGTCTTAGAGCAAGCATTGGAAACGGTGTTTGCCAAAAAGAAATTAAAAGAAAACAATGTCAGTGCCACTCCTCCTACACAGGAACAGGCAATATGGCACAAGGATAATGACCTCATCAGAGGACGTATCAAAAATGTGGACATTTTTCAAGGCTGTCTAGGCCATGGGAAATTTGAATAAAATACCTGCCACCTCTCCATTCCCCAGCTCAGGCTGCAACCAATCTTTCTGCAGAGGAGGAGAAAGAATAATCTTCTTTGTGGTTATCTCAGTCATCGGGTCACACCATAGGAACTTCACCGTCAGTGAAGAGGAATCCACACAGAAGATTTTCAGCAGAACAGCTGGGGCTGCCCACGCTGACGTTGATGTCACCAACCATATAAAGGCATGAGCAACCCTGCTCCCTCTTTAGTTCTTTCCCGCCATCAACTGTCTACTCAGGTCTCCGAGGAAGCTCCGACGCAGTCTCGTGCTTTTTTTCCCTACAGCTTTTTTCTGCATACTTTACCTTGGAATCTCTTTTTGTCAGAGATTCCTTCATTATGTTTGTGGAGAACTACTCCATTTACCTCTCTCATCCATCACTGCCACTGCAGAAGGAAGATTGCCACCACAGACTAACATTCTCTCTGTGTCTGCTGTCTTGGGCCTGGCCACGAAGTTTCTGATTGTGAGCTCTGCCAGAAGTTTAATCAAACAACCCTCAAGCAGTCGAAAGAAGGCTCTAAAAAATTTCCTAATGGAATAGCAGGTAGCCAGTTCCAGCCAGGGGTTCCCAGGGTCCCAGCCTGTCAATCACCAGCAGGGTCGTCGCGCTCCCAGGCTGCTAAGGCCTGGGACAAGTCCTTGGGGGGGGGGGGGGTCATGAGAGACCGAGATCGGGACCGCTTCCCCCGGTGGTGGTCCCGCTCCCCGACGGCTTCTTCATCCAGGGAACTTCGTTGACAGCTACAGCGTTGACGCTTAGATCTGCTGTCCAGGTCTCTGTGCCTACCAGACCCATACCAACGGCTCTGCCATCTGATTCCCAGGGTGGCTTGTTGATGACCTCCAGGTCTGCCCCTAGTCCGTCGATGACGGGCTCTTCGTCAGTGGCCCTCCCACATGACCTGATCCTGTTCCAAGCCCTCGAGCTCCCAGTACCCTTCCAATGAGCCATCACTCCCAGCCCCACCCCCACCCGTCGATGCGGGACTCGGTACTTGTTAATCTCAGCGAGATCCTTACAAAGTTCACCTCGGTGGGTGTTCACCAGCCTGTTTCCTTCAGGCCTACCTCACCTGCGCCATCGACAGCGGTTTTGTCATCGACACCCTCCGTCGTTCGTGGACTGTACCCGCGATTCATCGGCACACCACACATCGGCCCTAGACTTGAAAGAGGTAGACGAGGAGGAGTATAACCCTGACCTCATTCTGCCTGATGAGGAAGAAGAGGAAGAGTCCCTCTCTTCAGACAAGTCCACTGCTGCTTCTGTCAGCAAGGACTGTCAAAACACACCCCATGATCTCCTCTAGAGGACCTCACCTTCTTCAATATCATGAAGCAGTTGTCCTCTGCTATGGGGTTTCATACTGAGGAGCAGAATGGCACCAGGAAAGACTTGGTGGATATACTGGAGATCCCCAAGTCTCCTTCAAAGACCATTCCTCCCATTTTTCCTGCCTTGAGGAATGCTGCCACTGCGACCTGGCACCACCTTGACATGGTGCCAGCCATGCCCAGGAGGGTAGATAAGTTTTATTGTGCCCCTCAGGGGTTCCCTCACTGTGCTGCTCAGCCTGAGACGGATTCAGTGGTCATAAAGGCTGTTCATGACAGGTCCAAAAGTCCCAAACACCTTAGTTCCCTCCCCCAGACAGAGTCTCGCAGAACTGATATTTTGGGGCAAGAGGGTTTACACCTCCTCCACCTTGGGTTTGAGGATTGCAAATTATCTGTCCCACATGGTGAAGTTCCAGAACACCAACTGGAAGAAGGGCAATGCCGCTGCCCAGGCTCTTCCAGAGAGCTCTCAGAAACAGGAGCTTCTACAATGCTTGCAGACAGTTGAAGATGTCAGCAAGCACCTTTTGAGGGTGCTTTGGGACTTGTCAAACACTGTTGCCAGGGCTGCTGCCACAGGCATCGGCCTTCATAGGCACGCCTGACTGAGGGTCTCTGCCTTTGCCATGGATGTTCAGCAGAAGGTGCTGAATGCTCCCTTTAATGGAGCCAACACCCGGACATTCACAACATAATCAGTGACCTCTGCAGGCCTCTGGCAGGACCATTAAGTCCATCCACTTGTTGTACCACACAAAGCAGCAGAAGGGCAGACAGCGCTCTCCCTTTCATAGGGCACCCAACAGGCAGGGAGAAGCCTGTCTGGCCCAAGGCAAGCGAAGAGCCTTCACTGCCCTACCCGGCGCTTCCAATTCTGGAGCTGCCGCCAAGCACCCCAGAGGAGAGATAGAGCATCCCCCGCGGCTGGATCTGCTTCAACTCGACTCCTTGCCAGACCCCTTTTTTTCTGGTCCCTGAAGAAGGGTGGTGGTCTGAGGTTGATTCTCCCTCCACCTAAATCAATGGAGAACCATAACATCGGATGCAGGAGGCAGTATAGCGCAGTAGTTTAAGGGTCTGAGCTGCAAATCTGGAGGCCTAGGTTTGAATCCCACAGCCCCCACTTGCAAACTTTGTGACCCTGAACAAGTCACTTAACTTCCTTGTGCTCCCAGGTCACACCTGGAAACAAGCTTCAGCTTAGTGTGCCTCTCCTGGTTAAACAATTTCCCCTTCCCTTGGATTCTGCAACTTATAAAAAAGGGTCACACCTTGGAGCTTGCAGAACTCCCTCCAGAGACTCCTCCAGTGCCCTCCAGCCCACTCGTCTGTGCTCCAGGAGAAAGTACAATGTCTCCTGCACAAACAGGCCATCGAGCCTGTGCCCAGGCTTCAGAGGAACAGAGGGTTTTACTCCAAGATCTTATTTCGAGAGGGCTCTTGCAGTAGGTAATTACATATAGGACTGACGCCGGGAGGCGTCGGGCCCGCACAGAAAAATTTCTAGCTAGCAGACTGGCGGGGGACCGCCCCCACGTCAGGCGACCAGTGTCAGTATAAAGGGGCGGTCCCCCACACCCGCCTTCCAGTTCTTTCCTGCCATTAGCTCATGTCAGCGCCTCGCGTTAAGTTCAGCAGCTAAATCCCAGCCTCAGTCGTCGGTAGTTTTTACTGAGTTATTTTCGATTTTTCGCATTTTTGTCAGGTATTCGTCGGTGTATGTTGTCCCCCACACCCTCTGAGCATATGAACAAGTGCCACTCGAGCGGTGCCCAACTCCCACACAAGGACGGCCATTCCCAGTGCCTCTTCTGCCTAGGCCCAGATCATCAGGTGGAGACGTGCCAGCACTGCCTTAAATTCAGTGCGGCGACCTGCAGGCGGTGGCAGCAGTCCATGGAGGCCCATATTTTAAAGAAGAAAATGTCCTCCATCGAAAAGGAGTTAAAAAAGCTCCGGCAGGCGTCCACTTCCCCCAAAGGCCAATGCAAGAAAAAAGACAAGGAGAAGCACCGGGACAAGGGCTCCTCTCCACTGCATCTTCTTCGGGAGTCGCCGTGCTTCAGGTAACGTCCCCCCCCCCCCGGGGGACCGATCCGTGAGGACCACCTTGGAGGTTTCCAGGGGGGCGGTGGCCCGCCTGTCTGGCTCGCGCTCAGGCCCTTGAGCGCCAACCTCCGGGACTATTGGAGGCCTCAACTCCCAGTAAAGCCGCCACTGTGCGGCCCTACTGGATTCAGCGACTCCGGTAAGCGAGGAAGTACCGGCTCCTCGGCAGCCCGCCGCGGAGGCGCGATAAGTCGCCGACCCCTCGGGCAGCGCACAGCCCCTCTTGCACCCGACCAGGCCACCTCTCCTTCGCGACCTGCCTCGGGCGACGGGTCCACTAAGTCGGACGTCGGCTCCTCCGGCATCCACCCGGACCCCGCTGATAAGTCGGACTTTGGCTTGCCCAACGTCCGCACGGCGTCTGAGCCGACGCCGGACCCTCCCACATCCGCCGATCCCGGCTTCCCGCAGCCTTTGCTGCCCTCCAGGGACCCTGGGCCTCCTCAGCCTGACCCCGGGGATTTTTCCCCTCCATCCCCGGGCAGTGCCGAAGTTCCTGCTGCGGCCCCCTCAGACTGTCCGCCCGCTGGGCCAACCGATCTGATGCCGGCTCCCCGGCCGCCGGCCCAGACGCCGGTCTTGCCAACCCCGGGCAACATCCCACTCCCGGATGCCGCTCCAATGCCGGGCCTTCTGCTCCAGACCCGCCCATGGGCCCTCCGGCTGGGCCGTCTGCTCCGACAGACCCCTCTGTTCCTGGGTATCCGACCCCGTCGTATCCAACACCGTCTTACCCGGCTCCGCAGTATCCGCCCCAGTACCCAACGCCGGCCTATCCGACACCGCAGTACCCGGTGCCTCAATACCAGACGCCGGGCTTCCCGCCATCGGGTTATGGATACACACCTTATGGGTATAATCCATACCCGTATCCCCCTCCTCCTCCTCCACCGGCCCCCTCAGCCGCTGGTGGACTTGAAGGAGACTCTGGCCTCCTGGTGGGCTGAGGCCAAGGCTCAGCTCACCAGAGAGGTGGAGAGTTGTCTCCCGATGATGGTGCCGGTTCCGGGTTCCCGTACGTCCGTGACGACAGACTCCCTTCCCACCTCCAGACACCAGGGCCGAACCCTCTGGTTCTAGGGCTGGGCAGGACACGCTTCCCCGAGGACGTCCCAAGGGGTCCGTTCCTCCCCCACATCAGGAGAGGGAGTCTTCCTCATCATCATCTTCTTCCTCCTCGGACACCTCGGATGACTCCAACGGTTGTTCCGAGCCGGACGACGAGCTACACTGTCTGTCTAAGCCCAGGCCAAGGACTCCTCCAAAGTCCCCTCCGGAGGATCCTTCTTTTATGGAGTTGCTGCGCAAAATCCAGGAGGTTCACAAGTGGCATTCCTTGGAGCCGGATCCCCAGCGTAAGAAACTCACTGGGCATCTGGATCTGCCCGTGACAGCTCCCACCTTGGTGCCACCCTGAATTGAGCCTCATGCCGATCTTGTTTCCACTATTTGGAAGCAGCCGTCGGCTTTAGCGCCACTTCCTCAAAAGTCGAACAGGCTATATCAGGCTCCCGAGGGTGTTGACTATTTAGATTCTCACCCTCGAGCTGATTCGGTCATGATTGGCGCCGCTCGTGGCCGGACACCTAACCCGAAACATCTGAGCTTGTCTCCACCTGCCAAGGAATCCCGTCCTCTGGACCAGTACAGGAAGAAGATCTATGCTTCTTCCACTCTGGGTATTAGGGCCCTAAATTATATCAGTCACATGGAGGATTACCAGAAGGCGATTCTTAGTGAGGTGTCCCTTCCGGACTCTCAAGTCAAACAGGAAGTGACTGACCTCGTCCGCTCTGCACATTCAGCCAGTTGGCACATGCTTAGTGCTACTTACAATGCAGGGGACACTGCTGGTAGGAGCTCCGCTTTCGCCGTAGGCTTACGGCGTCATGCCTGGCTCCATGTCAGGGTTGGTCCCGGAAGTGCAGTCCGCTATTCAGGAAGCGCCCTTTCGGGGTTCGGTGCTGTTCGGTGGTGATGTCAAGGACATTATCATTGATCTGCAGAAGAAGGGGACTGCACTGAAGTCTGTGGACTCCATGTATCATCCCCATCAAATGCAGCACCATCCCTTTTGCAGACGGAATCGGCAAATGGCGAAACCCCAGGGAAAGCAGGCCACTAGCGCGAGGCCCCACCCCCCCCCGGCTGCCAAGCCCCCTCTGCCCAAAAAAGCAGCGGGTGCTTCAGCCGCGATGCTGTCCCACACCAACTGACTCCTTTCCTCTCCCACAGCCTCTGGGCCTTCCAGTGGAACTGGTAGGAGGGAGGTTTTCCCTCCACCTCCCTGGTTGGGAGAGAATAACTTCAGATTCCTGGGTGCTCCAGCTGATCACAAAAGGACACTCCATAGAGTTTCTCCAGAAACCACCTCGTCACCCTCCCCCAAGGTGTTCGTACGCTCGGGAACACCTTCTTCTGGTCCAGGAAGAGATTTCAGCACTTTTGCTGAAGGAGGCGATAGAGCCCGTCCCCCTTTCTCTTCAGGGGCAGGTTGCTATTCCACTTCTTCCTGGTCCAAGAGACAGGAGATGTAAGGCCAATTCTTGACCTCAGTTCCCTGAACTTATTCGTGGAGTACAAGAGGTTCAGGATGCTCTCCCTGCAGGGCCTCCTGCCCCTCCTTCGGCCGGGACAGTGGCTGTGCGCTCTGGATATGCAGGATGCTTACCTGCACATCCCTATCTGCCCTTCTCACTGCAAATACCTCCGTTTTGCTTTCCAGGGGGACCACCACCAGTTCAAGGCCCTCCCATTTGGTCTTTCCTCGGCACCCCAGGTTTGCACCAAATGCCTTTCGGTGGTAGCAGCCTACCTGCTTACTCAGGGGGTGCAGGTTTTCCCATACCTGGATGATTGGCTCCTGGCGGCCCCGTCCAGGGAGGCTCTCCTGCAGTTCCTTTCCCTTACCCAGGGGGTGTTTTTCTCCTTGGGCATCACCATCAACCACTCTAGGTCCCACTTGATCCTGTCCCAGAGGCTCCAGTTTATCGAGGCGATCCTGGACACGACCTCTGGCAGGGCCTTCCTGCCACCGGACAGGGCGGACACATTCCAGGCTCAGGTCACCCTGTTGTCCGGCCACAGGCGGGTCAGTGCCAGGTCGGTCCTTTGCCTCCTCGGGCTTATGGCGGCTGTAATCCCAACAGTCCCTCGCGCTCGGCTCTACATGAGGATCTCTCAGTGGACGCTTTGATCTCAGTGGGATCAGTTGGTGGACGACCTGGACCAGCTTGTCCTAGTCTCCTCCCCCATGATTCGGGACTTGCAGTGGTGGATGGTTCAGGAGAACCTTTGTCGGGGAGTTCCCTTCTGTCTTTCTCCCCCCCGCCCAGACTCTGACCACAGACACCTCGAGCGAAGGTTTGAGAGACCATCTAGGACCTCACAGGACCCAGGGCTCGTGGTCCAAGCTCGAGAAAATGCTTCACATCAATGTGCTTGAGCTTCTGGCAGTGCTTTATGCTCTTTAAACTCTGCATCTGCATATCCTTCCTGGCCACTTAGCCGTACAGACTGACAATGTGTGTGTGGTATGGTACATCAACAGAGAGGCAGGGACTCGTTCCTACCCTCTTTGCAGGGAAGCGATGCGAGTTTGGGATTGGGCAGTATAGCAAAACCTCCACCTCACGGCAGTTCATATCCCGGGGGTCGAGAACACCTTATCAGATAAACTCAATCGCTCATCTGCTCAAGCTCATGAGTGGGAACTGGATCGGGGGTCTTAGACAATATTTTCTTACGTTGGGGAACACCACAGGTGGACCTGTTCACCTCGCCTCTAAACGCAAAGCTTCCTGACTTCTGCTCGCTCGCTCCAGAGCACGGCATTTTTTTGAGAGACACTCTGTCTCTAGATTGGAAGGACAGATTCTATGCTTTCCCCCCGATCCCTTTGATTCTGAGAGTCTTACAGAAACTCTGATCAGAAGGAGCTCAAACGATACTGAGCACTCCTTTCTGGCCCAGGCAAGTTTGGTTCTCTCTTCTGCAACAATACTCCGAGGAGCCTCCTCTTCCTCTGTCACGACTTTTACTGACCCAGGATCAGGGGACCCTGGTCCATCCAGGTCTCAAGTCCCTTCAACTGCATGCATGGCTCCTGCAGACGTAGCTCAAGCCCGATTTGGGGTTTCACCCCTAGTGGCTGAGATTTTGGTGGAGGCTAGAAAACCCTCCACTAGGTCTACCTATGCCGTGAAATGGAAACGGTTCACAATCTGAGCCACTTCAAAAGATTTCGAGCCTTTGTCGTGCTCTGTTGGGCGGCTGCTGGATTTCCTGCGCCACCTCTTTGATCTGGGTGTCAGTCACTTGTCCTTGAAGGTGCACATGGCAGCCATTTCGGCCTACCATGTCCGTTTTGCAGTCAGGACGTTTGCTCAGCTGGAGGTCTCTAAGACTTTCCTTAGAGGGGTTCTCCACTTGAGACCCCCTATCCGGGTTCCTGCCCCTCCTTGGGATTTGAATTTCATTCTCGAGAAGCTTACTTTGCCTCCTTTCGAAACAGCAGCCTCAGCAGACATGAAGTTCCTCTCATGGAAGACTCTCTTCCTAGTGGCCATTACTTCTGCTCGGAGGATTTCCGAGCTACAGACCCTGATGTGTAAAATCACGTATTTGATTTTTCACAAGGAACGTGTGGCTCTGCGCACCAACCCTAAGTTTCTCCCTAAGGTGGTAGCGGAATCTACATTGAACCAGTCCATAGAGTTACCTGCTTTCTTTACGCAGCACTCCAATCAAGGGGAGTATCTCTTACACACTCTGGACATTCACCGAATTCTGAAATACTACATTAATAGAACAAAATATCTCAGAAAGATTGAAAAACTGTTTTGTCTCTTTTGCCCACAAAAGAGAAGGCAATGCTGTTTCTAAGCAATGCCTGTCCAAATGATTGGCTAATTGTATCACTTTCTGTTATGACAAGTACAACAAGACCCTTCCGGGTCAAGTGAGAGACCACTCCACCAGAGGAGTCGCTGCCTCGGCGGCTTGTTTCAAGAATGTGTCAGCGGCGGACATCTGTGCTGCTGCCACTTGGACTTCCGTCCATACCTTCACAAAACATTACAGTTTGGATATTGCCTCTCACCATCGAGCAGGCTTCGGGCTTGCTGTTCTGCAAGGCCTCCTTTCCTAAGGCCTTAACAACTAGAGAACTTACTTTGAGTAGCTTTACTCCTCCTGTTTGCTTCTTCTTGTTCCAGACTGCTTGGGACTCAGTCCTATATGTAATTACCTACTGCAAGAGCCCTCTCGAAGTAAGGTAGTACAGTTATGTAAGAACTTACCGTAACAGTAGGTCTTCGAGAGAGGCTCTCGCAGTAGGTAATACCTTCCTGGCCTCCATCCCCTAAGCTTTTTTAGCTCCTTTTCCAGGTTGGGAAATATCCGCTTCTCTCTCATCTCGCCCTTTTGGACCTTTGGCGGGAAAGAACTGGAAGGCAGGCGTGGGGGACCGCCCCTTTATACTGACATCGGTCACCTGATGTTGGGGTGGTCCCCCACCAGAGACCGCTAGCTAGAAAATATTTCCTGGGCCCTGACTCCTGTCACACGTCCGCCCCATATGTAATTACCTACTGCAAGAGCGCCTCTCGAAGATCTACTGTTACAGTAAGTTCTTACGTAACTGTGCTTTCTTCCTGGTTCCCAAAAAGACCAGAGATTTGAGGCCTATTCTGGATTTAAAAGACCTCAATCTGTATGTCAGTACAAAAGGTTCCATATGGTAACTTTGCCCAGTCTGATGCCCCTGCTGAAGCAGGGCAACTGGCTGTGCTCTCTGGACATGCAGGAGGCCTACCAGCACATCTTGGTGTTCCCTCCTCACAGCAGGTTTCTCCGGTTCCTTTTTCAGGGCAAACATTGCCAGTTCAAAGTGCTGTCCTTTGGCTTGTCCTCTGCGCCATGGGTCTTTATCAAGAGCTTAGCAGCGGTAGTTGCGGCCCTCTGGTGGGAAGGAATGCATATCTTCCTTTATCTGGATGATTAGCTGTTAAAAGCACCATCCAGGGACCAGGTCCTGGAGACCTTAAACAGGATTCTTCAGCTGTTCTCTCCCTGGGCATCAATGTCAACTTGCTAAGTCAGTCCTGGTTCTGTCCCAGAGACTGCAATACATAGGGGTGGTTCTGGACTCGGCACAGGGGAAAGCTTTCCTGATTCTGAGCAGAGCAGAGTGCTTCATGGCTCAGGCCCAGCAGGTGGCCCAGAGTCATCATGTCCCCACCAGGCTTATCTGAGACTCTTGGGGCTGATGGCGGCCACTATTCCCACTGTCCCTCTGACCAGACTTCACATGTGTACCCTTCAGTGGACCCTAAGGGTGCAGTGGGACCAGCAGACAGATGACTTGGGCCAGTTAGTTCTGGTCTCACCTGTTCACAGAGTGCTTCAGTGGTGGATGGATCCCTAGAACCTCTTGTGGGGGGTTCCATTCCAGCTCTCCTTCCCACTGCAGATCCTCACCACGGATGCTTCCGGGTTGGGCTGGGGTGCCCATTTCAAACTCAGGGCTCTTGGTCCCAGATCAAGACCTCTCTGCATATCGGTGTCCTGGAGATGCGGGCGGTTCTGTATGCCATGCAGGCCTTCCAGAGCCATCTTCTTCCAGGTCAGTTGCTGATTCGGTCAGAAAACCTCTGTTTAGTGTAGTACACCAACAAACAAGTGGGGACTTATTCATACCCCCTATGCAGGGAGGCCATGAGAGTGTGGTATTGGGCTCTAGACAGCAATCTGACCCCTCAAGCGGTCCATGTCCCAAGAGTGCTAAACACTCTGGCAAACAGCCTTAGCCCGACACAGTCCAGCATACACGAGTAGGAACTTCTCTCCATTGCAGAAGATCTGTTCAACAGATGGGGTCGTCCAGAGTTGGACCTTTTGAGTCCCCACTCAACACAAAACTGCCCAATTTCTGCTCGCTTAATCCAAGGCCTAGAGTTTTCTGGTGAGACACGTTGTCCCTCTCCTGGAGCAGGAGGTTTCTCTATGCCTTCCCTTCGACTCTTCTGATTCAGAGGGTGCTCATCAAGTTATAGATGGCTCCTTTCTGGCCTCGCCAGCTATGGTTTCCTCTTCTTCAGCAGCTGGCGGAGGAACCTCCAGTTCCGCACCACCTCTGCAGGAATCTGCTGACCCAGGATCATGGGACCCTGGTCCATCCCAACCTCGGATCCCTCCATCTGCACACTTGTCTCCTGAGGACATAGCTGTCTCCAGGGGTGCGGTTTCTAATAGGGTGACAGACATCCTAATGGCTGCCCGGAAGCCTTTCATCCGTGCCAGTTATGCCATGAAGTGGAAGCAGTTTGCCACTTGGGCTGCCAAGCATAATCTGGATTCCTTCACCTGTCCAGTGAACCAGATCCTGGACTACCTGATCTTTCTATCCGACTTAGGTCTCCAGTACTCCTCCCTCAAGGTACACCTTTCGGCTATCTCAGCTTTCCATGAGCCCATGGGTGACTGTACCATAGCTCAGCTGGATGTCTTCCATATCTTTTTGAGAGGCATCCTGCATCTGAAACCTTCAATCTGTTCTGTCCCGGCTTGGGATTTGAATTTTGTTTTGGAGAAGGTGACACTGTCTCATTTTGAACCAGTTGCAACTTGCGACCTTCACTTTCTTTTCCTGGAAAGTGTTATTTCTAGGAGCGTGGATATGTTGTTCATCCACACTCTTTGGCATGTCCCATTTCCCCTTTAAATCTTGCTGAAAGTCTTCAAGCTGGCTCCTCCCACCCACCCGGGTGGTATATACCTCGGCTCCGCCCCATGACACCAGATCTTCCTTTCTGCTGGAAGATTCAGGTTCCCTTGTGCTACTTCTTCAAGTACTGTAGGCCCTGGATTCTAATTGACGGTTTAAGAGTTTACGATTCCAATCCGAGCGCATCGGACATGGAGGATAAGTCGTCCCCTGGGTTTCACCGGTGTCCTTGCGGACAAAAAATGTTGCGCACTTATCCCCACCTCTCGTGCGTTTATTGCTTGGGTGTCGTGCATGACACCACCATTTGCACCATCTGTCTGGCCTTCCATCCCAACGTCCTGGAAGACCGCAAGGCGCGCCTAAAGCTAGGAAGACCGGAGCTTTGCAATCCACCAGTGAAATCGAAGGAGGCCAGGTGGGCGGTTTCCGTGGCCGCCGAGCAGCTCGACCAGATGGCAGCTTTCGAAGATGAAGCTGCTCAAGCTTCGGCCAGCCGAAGTATTTTTGTGCCGCTTAACCTGAGCTCCACTTTCTCCTAGGTCCTTTCAGGAGCTGTGCCAGTCTCTCCCTACCAAGAGAAAGGTACCCTCGGGCTAGCATTCCTCCCGCCCGAAGAAAAGGGACAAGGACCCTAAATCTTCTTCTGTCTGAAGAAGATGTTCCTGGGACCAAGAGCGGTCCGATTCTCACCGGCTTCTCGGACCTTCCATCCGACCAAGGCCGAGGATATGGCAGAACCGGACGAGATTTCTCTTGACCCGATCGAGCCGTTGTCGCCGACCCCGCTCGACGACTGTTTGAAGAAGACACCCATCCTTTCTTTCCCTGACAAGGAGACCTGTCCTTCGGGTATCCCGATCGAGGGACAGGAGCCGGAACATCGGTTTTCACTGAATCCAGCCTCTCCCGATCGACAGAGCCGACACCATCAGTCTCGATCGAGGACTAGGACCCCGTCGGTTGAAAAATCAAAAAAAGGTCACAAACGCACCCGGAAGATGCACCGCCACCAATCCTCATCCTCCTCGGACGAGGCGAGACTTCAGCGGAAGCTCCGACGTCATGAGGACCTCATGTGGCAACAGCTAATTCTGACCGGTCAAAAGCCGGCTACACCGGCCATTACTTAGCCCCAGCCTCTTAGGCCGATGCCTACTCCGGAACCGAAGACTCCGGTTCTCCCTCTGGTAGGACCGGCGCACATTCCTGTTCGGCCTGTTCCGGTCTCCCCACCAATTTTGGGTGAGCCACTGCCTAAGCAGCCCAGGAGGCCCCTCAAGGATCGGACAGATACGGGCCTGCCCCGTCGTCGGTCCGTCACTGTTGTCCCCGATCGCCCTCGGCGTATTGAAGGGGACATAGGCGGGAGGCCCCTGTATCCCCACTCCTCGGACTCGAATACCACTGGTCTTCACTCACACCCTGATAATGAGTTGTCAGTGACAGGCCTGGCGGAAGGTCCTTCCTCTTTCCAGGGCATCCTTCGACTTATTTCTGAGTCCACCGGTATGCCCTTGCAGCCTATCCAAAAGAAGGCAGAATATCCTCTCACGGATATCCTTAAGAGGGGGGGATACCCCGATGGAGGACTTCCCAGTGGCAAAAGCCATTGTTGGCCTGGCCCTTGAGCTATGGCAGTGCCCTGCCTCTTGCCTGGCTCTGTCTGCCCGCATGGCTCGCAAATACCCTGTACCCATGGGATCCTTGGCGGGCTTCACTGAGCATCCCTCGGCCGAGAGTCTTGTGACCGCCTCAGTGTTTAGACGCACGGGCAGCTCAGCGGATACTGACTGCCCTCCGGACAAGGAGTCCAAAAATATGGACCATTCTGCCCAGAAGGTATATGCAGCCTCATCCTTGGGCCTTCGTCAAGCCAGCTCGGCAGTGATCATGGCACACTTCTCTCACGCCCTCTTGGGGTCACTAAATGAAGTCCTCCCTCATCTCCCAGTGGACATGCAGACCACGGTCAAGCAAGTCCGTGACCAGGGCCATGCTGTTGCAAAACAGCAGCTCCAGACGGCTTTGGACATTGGAGATTCCTGTGCCCGTTCACTAGCAGCCGCAGTGGCTACTCGCCGCAGGGCATGGCTGAGAGTCTTCTCTTTTCCAGCGGATACTCAGCACAAGTTAGCTGACGTGCCTTTCTTTGGCACCGACCTCTTCGGTCCAGGAGTAGCAGGTCACGTTCAGCACATAGAGCAGTCCAGTGCCACCTTGGATGCCACTTCTGCTAAGGGTTCTTCGAGCAAGAACCAGCAGAAGTGCAAGAAGAAGTCGTTTTGGCACTCTTGTCCTGCAGTTAGACAGCCTCCCTTCCAGGGAGGTCAGCAGCAACAGCAGGCTCAAGCTTGGCGCTCTAGGCCCAAGCAGGGTCCCCAACAGCCCCGCAAAGGAGGCCGAGGTGCCGGTCCAGGAGCCTCCTCCTCTAAGCCTGCGCAGTGACGGGTCGGGGGTGGCCACCCCTACTCCCGTCACGCCAGTTCTGGGTCCTCCTGTGGGGGGCCGGCTATGCCACTTTCTTTCCGCCTGGTCCGGTATCACTTCGGACAGGTGGGTCCTGGAAGTGGGTGGAGGTTTTCCTCCTTTGCCCAATAATTTCTGGTTGGGCACTTGCATCCTGCCCAGGACTTCCTGCGCCTTCTGGGTTACATGGCAGCATGCACCTCAGTGGTCCGTTGGGCCAGATTTCACATGCGCCCCCTCCAGTGGGAGCTGGCCGCTCAGTGGAATCGGCGTCAGGGTCTTTTCGATCAGCTGGTCACTGTCACCCAGAAGATGTGGGATGCTCTTCAATGGTGTCCCAAGTTGTCTGCAGGAAGGGATCCCATTAGTCCGCCCGAGCCGACGGTCGTCCTTATGACCGATCCCTCTCTCATGGGCTGGGGAGCCCCATGGGGGACCACAGAGCCCACGGGTTCTGGACCCCCCCCCGAGGAGTCCCGATGCCACATCAACCTGCTGGAGCTCAGAGCAGTCAGACTGGCACTGTCAGCTTTCGCTCCTCTGCTCCGAGGTCAAGTGGTTCAAGTCCAGACGGACAATACCACGACCATGTACTACCTCAACAAACAGGGCGGCATGCACTCCCGTCTGCTGTGCAAGGAGGTGCTCTGGATCTGGACCCTCATCAGCCGGTTGGAGGCGGATTTCCTTGCCATCCATGTGGCAGGAGTCTCGAACCAACTGGCAGATGCTCTCAGCCGCATAGGCCAGACATCCCGAGAGTGGTCTCTCCATCCAGAGGTGGCTTACAATCTGTTCTCCTGTTGGGGCAAACCGTTGGTGGACCTGTTTGCCTCCAGGGAGAACACCAAGCTGAGGCTGTACGATACCCGACTCCCTCAGCAGGGCTCGCTGCAGGGAATGCCTTTTCGAGGCCGTGGACCCCAGGCTTCCTCGCCTTCCCTCCATTTCCCTTGATCCACAAGGTGTTACTTAAGGTGAGGAGGGACAAGGCGAAGTGATCCTGGTAGCCCCAGATTGGCCCCCCAGTTCTGGTATCCAGATCTCCTCAGCCTCAGCTGCAGGGCCCCGAGCAGATTTGTACGCCCAGACCTGATATCATTGAACCAGGGAAGGTATTCCACCCGGACCTTCATTCCCTGCACCTCACAGCCTGGTACCTGAGCAGCTAGAGTTCCAGGCTCTGGGTCTTTCCGAGGATGTCTACACTGTGGTGGAGGCATCTCGTAAGGAATCGACCAGGAAATGTTATGCCTTCAAATGGAAAAGATTTTCCATTTGATGTTAGGGTAAGAGTCTGGATCCCTTATCCTGCTCTGTGGCTAACATTTTAGACTACCTTTGGTCTCTCTCTCTCTCCAAAGGGGGTCTTCGGTCATCGACCCTTAGGGTGCACCTGGCAGCCATTTCTGCTTACCGGGCACGGGACGGTCAGTCGACATTGGCACAGGAGATAGCGGTCGGGCGCTTTTTCAAAGGCCTGGATCACATATTCCCTCCAGTACATGAACCTCCACCTCCGTGGGATCTTCTGCTGGTTTTGGCAAAGCTCATGGGCAAGCCAATCGAACCCATGCACAAGTGTGAGCTCTCCTTCCGAAGGTGGTGTCAGAGTTTCACCTTAACCAGGTGTTGACTCTGTCGGTATATTACCCTGACTATGCCTCAGAAGCCGAGTACAGGCTCCATACCCTGGACCTTAGACGTGCTCTCTCCTACTACAAGGAGAGGACGGCGGAAATTTGGGGAGAGGTTCGCCAGCTGTTTGTCACCTATGCTGAAGCCGCTTCTGGCAGACCTGCAGCCAAACGGACCATTGCGAGATGGATTACATCATGCATAGGTCTGTGCTATGAGTTGGCAGGCAAGGAGCCTCCCAGAGGGATAAGAGCTCATTCTATCCGCCATACTGCTGCATCAGTGGCTGCTTCCAGGGACATCCCTATCCAGGAAATCTGTCGGGCTGCTACCTGGAAGTCAGCAAACACCTTCATTAGCCATTACCACATCAACCTTGAGTCACATCGGGATGCTGGTTTTGGGGCCTCGGTTCTCCAATCTGTTTCCTAAGTAGGGGGTGTGCGCCTTGCCTCCTTCCTCCCAGAGAACTGCTAGGAGTCTGCCAAACAGTGCGGATGAATAACATATCCACGCTCCTAGAAAAACAGGTTACTCACCTGTAACAGTAGTTCTAGGAGTGGTATATGTTGTTTATCCAGGTGCACCAACCCAACCTCCCTGGCTTTAGGTGCATCACTTTGCTTCCAGAGGGCTAAGATCTGGCGTCATGGGGCGGAGCCGAGGTGTATATACCACCTGGGTGGGTGGGAGGAGCCAGCTTGAAGACTTCCGGCAAGATTTAAAGGGGAAAGGGGACATGCCATAGAGTGTGGATGAACAAGATATACCACTCCTAGAACTACTGTTACAGGTGAGTAACCTGTTTTTTTAGTTGCTATTACTTCTGCTTCAAGAATCTCAGAGCTTCAGGCCCTCTGGTGTGAGGAGCCTTATTTGATTTTTCACAAAGAAAAGGGTGTGTTTACACAAAAATCCTAAGTTTCTCCCTAATGTGGTGTCTGAATTTACATTGAACAAAATCTATCCACCTCCCTGTTTGTTTTGCAGAGCATGCCAATCCAGGGGAGCACTGCTCCATATGTCAAGACATCTGCAGAACTTTAAAGTAGTACCTGATCTGAACTGAGGAAAGCAAGAATTCGAAGCAGTTGTTTGTTTCCCCAGGTAGAGAAGGCGCTCCAGTTTCTAAGCAAAGTTTATCCGAATGGTTGGCAAATTGCATAGTGTCCTGCTACAGAAAATACAGCAAAGAATTGCCTGGTGCTGTCAAAGCTTATTACCCCAGAGGCATGGCTACCTTTGTGGCTCGTTTCCAAGGGTCTCGGCCGCTGACATTTGTGCAGCTGCCACCTGGAGCATCGCCCATACCTTTATCAAGCACTACAGTCTGGACATTGCCTCTAGAGCCTGTGCAGGATTTGGCAGGGCTATGTTGCCGGGCCTCCTGTCTTAAGTTTATGGCTTGCCTTCCTCCTAGACTGTCTGTTTGCACCTGTAACTGCTTAGGACTTGTTCCTGTGGTGTGCTCTGATGACTGAAATACCCCCCGAAGAAGATAGAACAGTTACATAAGAACTTAATGTAACAGTAGATCTTTTTGGAGATCTCAGTTGTCAGGTCTGTTTCCCTTCCACCATCCCCCTTTTGGGGCTTCTTACTGAAACTGGCTGCTTGATGTATCCAGCCTTTCTTATAGGCATGGGCACCTCCCTCTCCCCACCCCCCCATATCCCCTATGGTAGGGCTATTCTCCCTTGGCCTCCAGGGGAAAGAACTGATGAGGGAATTGGGCCTTTATAGGGTTGGTGAGATCGTCACATGACGTCAGCGTGGGCGGCCCAGTTGTACTGCTGAAAATCTTTTGTGTGGATTCCTGTTCACCGACTGTGAAGTTCCTATGGTGTGACCTGATGACTGAGATCCCCTCTAAGATCTACTGTTATGGTAAGCTCTTACGTAACAATTCCTTATGTGCATATGGAGGAAGGTGACCCCATGGAGATAGAGGACACTACTTAACAAGATTTTGAGCCCTCTCAAAGGCAGATCAGGATTACACATCCTTTTCCTCATTTGTCAGACACGTGATTTGTACTATATACATTCCCCCACTAGAAACAGAGGAAGATGAAGAGGATGCTGATTTTATGGATGTCCTGGAAGTAGCTTCATCTGGAAGGGTGTTTCCCCATACATAAACCACTTAAAAAGGTCATAACAAAAATCATGGCAGCACCCACTTCAGCTGCAGCCATCGACAAAAAAATTGAGAGAAAATATCAGGACAAGCAGGGAGTGGAATATCTGTGTGCCTATCCTTATCATCTTTGGGTAGTGCAGGCTGCTGCTTGTGAGAGAGCAAAAATCACTATATACGCACCCCCCCAACAAAAAGTCAAATACTATATCAAAAAAGTTTATAAAACAGCTTTCCTGCTAATCAGGCAGGCAGCTTATTTAGCACATATAGCACAGTACCGTAAAGCACACTGGAACACAATTCTGGCATTGTCAGAAAGAGCAGATGATGGTATGGCACAGGACTTGATTACCACAGCAAGCTCATCCATGTATGCCACAAAATATCGTTTCCACATCGCAGTGGACACTAGTGACACTGCTGCTAGAGTTTTGGCTCATGCAGTATCATTAATAAGGTGATCTTCCCTTGTCAATCTTCACCATTCATTACTTCCTGGGTGTAAGCCGGAATGGCGCACCGTCCGCGAAGCTTTTTTTTTTTTAACTTTGGCTACTATGGCACTGCCCTCGAGAGTGCGTCATGCGGCGGCCGTTAGTAGCGACGACTCCTCCTCCAACTCAGTTCTGTTTCTCCGCCGTCCCGAGCGCTTACCAACTGCGGTAGCGGTCATTTTTAATCGTGTTTGCCGACTCCTGTTTTTCTTCACACTTCGGCGCCGATCCGGTAAGACTGTTCCTTTTCTATATCTCGGCGGGTGTGTTTCTTGCTGTGTTTAGCCTTGTTATTTTGCGTATGTCCGGTTGAGGGCTAAGCGCTTTTCCAAGACAGGCCACGCCCCTGTGCGTCGGTGCTCCTGTGGCCGGCATTTCTCCGTCTCGGACCGGCATGACGTTTGCCTTCGTTGCCTGGGACCCAACCATGATATGGATTCGTGCGACGCCTGTTTCTCGATGGACCGTCACGTCCTCGAAATCCGCGCGTTTACGCTCGGCAAGGCCCCGCCGACTTTCAGGGGACGGCGTCGCTCTGGGATTCTCGGGCAAGGTCGTTGGGCCCTCCCGGGTCCCCTCCGGGCCTATCTGATCCGAGGAGGAGCTCTCTCGTCTTTTCTTGCCGGAGGAGGCCCCTTCAGCGGTGTTGGGGCGTCGTAGTCCCTTCGGGGCACGCGCTGGCACCGCCTCGGCAGTCACCTCTTCGGAGGTGCAGGCTCCCCCCGTGTCGAGGCCCTTGGCTTTTGGGCCTGGCTCGGGTGGACCCTCGACGCCGCCTTTCGGCGCCGTTTCGGATCCCGGCACCATTCGCGGTGCTGGTGATCGATGCAGCGCCGTTTTGGATCCCGGCGCCGTTCGCGGAGCCGGTGATCAGGGCGGTGCCGCTTTGGATCTGCGCCGGTGATCGGGGCGGTGCCGCTTTGGGCATCGGCGCCGTTTGCGGCGCCGATGGTTTAAGCGGTGCCGTCGGCGTGCCGCTGGCCCCCGGGATGCCACGGCGGGCGCCTGTGGGCCTTGTCCTTCCTTCCTAGCGGTGCCGGCCTGCCGGGCGCCTGGCCGGGGTCGGAGTTGGGCCTGGCTGCTACGGTGTGGGGGCGGCGGCGTCACCGTACTGGGGCCGTTCGCGGCTCCGGACCTCAAGGGACCCCTGGGTGGCCAGCATCGAGGTCCAGCTGGTCTCGTCCTCCTCGGGGGCGATGACTCAGGCGTGGACCCATCCTGGCACCCCACTCTTGGTCTGGGTCCCCTGTGGCTACAGGTACCAGGCGGCGCGCGGCCCCTCCCTCTGTCCCCCTTCCGGTCGTCTCCTGAGGGTTCCCCGGCTGGGGTGGCGGGAGCCGGGGGCAAGCGTGGGGGTGACGGAGGGCTCCCTCTCTGGAGGCGGTGACAGCTACCCCCGCGGTGCTGTTGCCCCTCTAGGGACAGGGGGCCGCTGTGGTCGAGGAGGAGGGCCTCTCGGAGTCCGAGGGTTGAGGGCAGGGTCTGCCACTCGGTCTTCTTTGGCCACCTGGGGGTGGCCAGGAGCCGTAGTGCGGAACCTCGCCCCTCCCTCCAGGGTTCTAGGGTGTCCTCCGGCGGCGTTTGTGCGGACTGCCTTTCTGGATCCATGCAGTCCCGGCGTCGTCACAGGGGAGGTTCTCCCCCAGGGCTCTTCCAGGCTCCGCTTCCCCAGAGTTCCGTTCTGCGGCCTGGTCTGATATCCGGGATCCCTCCTACTAGGGCTCCTTTCCCTGGATTCCAGAGCCCTCGCAGAGAGCAGTTGCCTCCTCGGAGGTGCCCCTCTCCCATCTCTCTACCTTCTCCTCCCCCGCTCCCAGGCCATGTCGGTCCTACGGGTCCGTTATCCTGGGAGCAGTTCAAGGGTTCTCGGTGGCCTTTCCTCATCGTTAGATACATGCATGGGCGGGTCTTTCGACTCTCCCCACCGCCACAGGAATCCTCTGGACATTCCAGCTCCCCATCATCCTCGTCTCCCTCCTCTGAGAGAGGAACCCTACTCATCTTTCCTCCGATGCTGATTTCACTGAATATCAGCGTTTCCTCCTCGAGGATGGTGAGGATCTTCAGATTTCCTATGTTCGGAGAACAATACCCGAGCAGGAGGCGAGAATTCCTTGGTGAATTCAGTGCCCAGCATTTGGTGGTACCTTCCTGGCCTATCCCTTTCCAGGAGGCGTCTATCCGGTCCTGGCAGTCCCCAGCCGCTTCTTCTCCAGCCCCGGCTGACTGTCAGCGTAGGTATTGTGCCCCCTCAGAGTCTCTAGGTTCTCTTCCCAACCCGCCCTCCGGTTTGGTTTACCTAGACACTCCTTCTGGGCGCCACTGCCTGGCACACGACCGCCCACCGGATCCGGACTCTCTCCAGTTCGACCGTTGGGGGCGAAGAGTGTTCTCTTCTTCTCGTGCGAGTGCCAGTAGTGCATCTCATCAGGCTCACCACGCTGCCTACAACCGGCATTTGTGGTCGATAATGTCCCAGCTGTTGGCATCAATGCCTGACGAAGCAAACCAGACAAGCCGTTGCCCTCTCCAGCGTAGGCCTGGAGCTGGCAAGACACCAAGCAAGGGCATCTTACGGCGCCAATGAGGTGGCTTCCAGGTTTGCGGGGACAGCGATCTGCATCAGGCGGACGGCATGGCTTCGTCTTTCCAGGTTGTCACCCCTGGCCCAGCGTAGGGTGATTCGCTCCGCCTTCCGGGGGAACCGTCTTTTCTCCTCTAGAGCTAGGAGACTTTTACAGGGGCTCCCTCCGTCTCCTCGTCCTCGGGAGGCACCTCCTAGCTCTTCCCCCACTTAGGCTTTCTGAATGAGCCAGGGTCGTCTCCTTCTGTTTCTCACCAACAGAAGGCTGGGGGTCTTGTTCCCTCAGGGTATGGCCTCTTCCCCCTTCCTGGGGGAAGAGGAGCTTAGTACTCACCCAGGAGTAATGAATGGTGAAGATTGACAAGGAAGATATGAAAATTACGTACCTACACGTAATTCTTAGTCTTCTCTTGTATCTTCACCATTCATTACCCTCCCTCCATCCCCTCAGTGGCCTCTTCCTGTGGCTTCTCCACCTCCGTCTTCCTCTCTCTGCAACATATAAAAAATTATAAAAATGGGAAGAATTGCTCAATTTTTCCAAAAAAAAATTTCTATTTCTTGGGGGTTCTTATTCTCCAGAAAATTATTTACTCTAAGATTCTTGGGCCATCTAGTGGATTTGCTTGGCGATCAAACTGCACAACTATCTCTTGCCATCCCTCGAATGAGATACCTCTGGGGTTTAGCCTGGCTCAGGCTATTCAGTTTTGATCCTGCAATCCGTGCTCCAGCTGTTAAGCCCTAGAATCAAAAACCCCTCCCCCTTCCCTAATTCTTGCCTTGCAGAGAGGAGGAACGGGCACGTCTGTTTTGTAAAAAAAAAAAGCAAAAAGCTGAGGGAACTCTCTTCGACTGCCATAGGCATTCTTGGTATTCAGGTCACGCTCCTAGCCTGCAAGTGATTATCTGTAAAAAAAAAAAAAGAGAAAAACAAACAAGAAGTAAGATGAGAGGGCAGACTGCCCTTCTCACCAGATTTTGATAATTGGTGTTTTCCTTTCTAGTGTCCTCGGACAGTTTTACAGACAAGCAGTGCTGACCATAACCAATCCCAGCCAGCCTAAGCCTCTGGCCTGCCTTGGCGAGTCCGACTGAGTCCCACTTCTGTACTTATGAACTCCTGAAAGGCTTACAGTTTCCATTTCCAAACCCCTGAGCAGTGCTCTCATACTGCCGGGGTTTTATTCTCCTCCTGGTGTCCTCCAGTTAAAGGCCTTCCACGGCCAGGGCCAAGTGGTTATCAAAACAATGGCATGTTGAGGATGAGGACTATGCCCTCCTGAGTCTGTCTAGCGGGTTTGGTGAACCTTCTCTTCAGCTCTATCTCCGGGGATTCTTGCTTCCCTGTTAAGTCGAGCCTTCAGCCATAAGCTAACTAGGCTCCTTGGGCATTCTGGTCCCCTCAACATCCCATCTCTCTCTTCTCTTCTTCTTCTTCTTCTTTCTCATTTCCCTCCTTCTCTCTCCTCCTAGAGTCGCCCAGGTAAGGAGGCCCTGCAGTCCCTAGGTTAGGGATACTCTTATCTCCTCTGTCCTTCCTCCATCGGCTTATTCCTTTTTCAGTTCATTCTTCCTTGCTTTGCTATCCCTTGGCTATCTTGCCTCGCTATCTTTATTCTCTGCTTTAGCTTTGCCTCTCCGGTTCATGGAGAACTGAGTTGGAGGAGGAGGAGTCAATTACGCTACTGGCCGCCCTCGCATATGGCGTCACTCTCGAGGGCAGTGCCGTTAGCCAAAGTTAAAAAAAAGCTCCCGTGGCAGTGCTTGGCCTCCGGCTTACACCCAGGAAGTAATGAATGGTGAAGATACAAGAGAAGATCAAGAATTACGGTAGGTACGTAATTTTCATTTCCTGGCTAAGGAGTTCCATCCTTTCCCTGGATACTCAAAATAAGGCCATGGATTTCTCCTTTGAGGGAAATTATTTCGTAGCAAAACAGAGGCCTACCTGAAAAAAGTGGATGAATACAAAACCACTTTCAAAAATAACAATGAGAAGGAAAAGGCCTCTTCCTCCTACGGGTTATGCAGAAGGGAAGGAAGAGAGAGAGGGGATACTTCCAAGAGCCAGTGTCTCTTATGCTCCCTATGAGTACCAGTCACAAAGAGGTTATAACAAAACCCTTGACAGTTTTGCCCAGGTCACCCAACCATTGCCAGTGGGAGGGAGACGGGCACACAACTTCCAGGAATGTGTAAACAGTACCACAGGCAAATGGGTTCTGAAAGTAGTGGGCGGTGGGGCTGTCTGCAGTTCAGTCACTTCACCAGAAACACAGAAGCTTTCCAACTCACTGTCCCACAGAAAAAAAGTCTGCTGAAACTGAAAGTTAAAAAAAAAAACGTAATATCAGAAGCTATAGAAAAAGTCTCTGCCTCCCAGTGGGGTAGGGGCCTACTCTCAAGATACTTCCTGATCCGTAAGAAAAATGGGGAGTGGCAACCCATTTTAGACCTCATGTTTCTGAACGAACATTTGAGAAAAGAAAAATTCAGGATGGTCACACTAAGGACAGTGATACCATCTTTGCAGAAAGGTCATTGGCTGGGATCCCTAGATCTGAAAGATGCCTGTTTTCTTCATGTCCCAATCAGTCTCACAAAAATATCTCTGATTCAAGCTTGGAACTTCAAATACCAGTTCACAGCTCTTCCAGTTGGTCTCACCTCAGTTCCAAGGGTTTTCACAAAGTGTCTAGCTGTGGTGGTAGCACATCTGTGAAGACAAGGCATGGTGGTTTTCCCATACCTGTATAACTGGCTAGTGTCAGGGAAAACAGAACAGGAGGCAAGGTGCTCAGTTCAGATGGTAAAATGTACCTTGGATAACCTGGGATTCTTGACAAACCTACAGAAGTGCCGGATAGAGCCTGTTCAAATACTGGATTTTATTGGAGTGGAGCTAAGCATCCTGCAGGGGAAAGCTTTCCTCCCTCAGGCCAGAGTTACAGCTTTGATAGTGACAGCAGTCTTTCACAGCAGGTCAGCCAAGACCTGCAAGAGACTTCCTACATTTACTAGATCACATGGACATGTCCACAGCTGTGGTTCTGTGGGCCAGGATCCAAATGAGGGGTACCCAGTACTACGTAAGGGACAGTTGGTCCCAATGATGGGATCCACTCTTAAAGCTAGTGCCAGTCACAAAAGCACTAGTGATATCTTTAGAGTGGTGGAAGGAAGAAGGCATCCTCAGAGAGGGCATTCCCTTCCTTCAGCAGTCACCAACAAGTATCCTTACAATGGATGTCCCACTACTGGGGTGAGGCACACACCTAGCGGACCTCATAGTGAGTGGCGCATGGAGCCCACAGGAGTCACTAGAACACATAAATCTCCTAGAGCTCAGAGCAGTATTGCTAGCAATGCAGTATTTCTTCCCCCAGCTCCAGGGTCATACTGTCCAAATCAGGACAGACAACACCACAGCAGTATACTACATAAACAAGCGTGAAGGAACAAGATCCTCAAAACTGTACAGAGGTAGTGAGGATCTGGGACCTGGCTTATTGCTTAGAAGCAAATGTTTTGGCAGTGCATCTACCAGGCAGAGACAATGTCCTAGCAGATTCCGTGAGCAGAATCAGCCAGGGAAATCACAAATGGGCCTTAAACCAGCAGGTACTGGCCACGGTGTTCAGAAGGTGGGGCACTCCTAATATAGACCTGTTTTGCATCTTGAGAGAACTGTCAGCTCCCACAGTTTTGTTGCAAACCACAAGCCAGAGACACCATCTCAGAGGACACCCTGGTTCGGAACTGGACAGGGAAGTTCCTGTCTGTCCTCCCACTATTTCCACTCATTCAGAAACTACTCCTGAAACTCAGGAAGGAACCTGCAACAGTTGTCATAATAGGCACAGACTGGGCCAGGCAGGCCTGATACTCGATGCTTCTGAATCTGTCCAACAAGAATCCAATCAGCCTGCCTCTCAGTTACAATCTGTTGACTTTGTCCCAGGGCAAAATAATATTTCCGAACCCCAGGAACCTACACTTGAGGGCATGGTTCTTGAGGAGTTGGAATTTTCTGGATTGAATCTCCCAGAAGATGTTTTGAAGATGCTTAGTTTCAAGGAAACCCGCTAACAGGAAAGCTTATTCCTCTAAATGGAAAATGTTTTCTTCAAACAACATGAAGTCTTGCTGTATTCTGACATATGCAGTTAGCCCCAGCACTTGAACTGCTCCAGAGAGGAAAGAGTTAACTCTATGCCAGAGCATAGAACGTTGGGCTCAAGCTCTGTTCAAACCTCTGTCTGCTGCACTTCAAAGTGTAACCGTCAGATTCTTTACTCCGCCTAACTGAACAGTCGCTCAGGAGAGTTCTCCTTCACTTGTCGGTTCGATACTAGTAAAATGCCGGTTTTATACCATAATTTCTTTATTTTTTCGGTTCAGATCCCTGTCTGAGGTACAGTAAGTGTTGTAGGTAGTGGACTTTAGTTTAATTTCTGTTTATTGTGTGTGGAAATTGCAAATCTTGTCAATCGGTCTGGTTGGAATCGATTGTGGTGTTGTTGGTTTATTCTTTAATATTTTAGTGTGAGGTTCCGGTCCCTGTCGATTTCAAAAAAACATAATTTTGAACTTTTTTTTTTTTTTTTTTTTTTACATAGCCCGTAACACGGTTGGTAATGATAAAGGGGTCTTGCCTGGCTAGCTGCTAAAGGGTAAGTGGTTAGGATAGCTGCGTCTCAGAAACCCAAAAGAAAAACCGGGCCCACTGGGTTTCAGCACTGTAGTGAGTGTGGGGATGCCTTTGCTAAAGCAGACCCTCACACCACCTGTGTATATTGTCTGGGGTTTGACCACCTCGATTCAGACTGCCAAATATGTAAAAATGTTCTGAAGACCACCCTGGACAATAGATTGATTAGGCTGAGGGAAAAGGAGGCTGAGAAGTCCGTGGATCTGGATGGTCAGCCCGGTTAATTTCCAATCGAACCTGAGGGAGTGCCCACTGACCTGGGCGATACTTCCTCGGACAAAAGGAGAGCAGATTATGAGGGGGTCGGTTCCGTCAAAAAGAAAAGAAATCTGCCGGTTCGGATCCAGAACCATTGCGTCCAACAACCGAAGAGATTGCCAGGGCGATTAGCATTGTGGAATCCCTCCATTCAGTTCCGTCTGTTCTGGCGCCTCCTGGTAGGCGCTCGGTTTGGTCAGTTCCTCCAGTTCCGGAATATTGTCCGGATGATTATTATGAACCGGATTTGGAAGGGGAAGAAGGGTACGACGATGATGGTGTGGAAGGTCTGAATGAGCCCATTGAACCGGACATCTCCCCAGACAGGCCTTCTAATGTTTCCCCTCCCAGGCTTTCTGAGTCCCCATCCCACTATTTGTTCTACAAAAAAGTGGCAGAAACCCTCCAGCTCCCTCTGGTTGAAGCTGCTGAGAAATAAGAGGAGCCTGACTTTGTAGAAATGATGGACATCCCAGAGTTCAAGAAGCTGTCTATTCCCCTCCATAAATCTTTTGGGAAACCGACACAAAAAATTCTACAAACACCAAATTCTTTACTTCCTTTGGACAAGAGAATGGACAGGAGGTATATGTTGCCTGGCCCAGGTATGGAGTTCTTACTCCAACAATGCAGCCATGTTGTGGTCGTGCAGGCTGCAGCCTGTGACAAGGCTAACATACCCTTGGCTTCATCCCCCCCTCCCCCCAGATAAAGACTCTAGGAAGATGGATGCTATGGTCAAAAAACAGTACTTGGCATCCTCCTTGGGACTCAGGCAGGCAAACGATATGGCCTGCACAGCCAAATACCAAATGTCCAGATGGGATACTGTTCTGGAACTGGCCAAACAGGCTTCCCCCCCAGCTAGCCAAGGAGCTGGAGGTGGCGGCTGCTGATGGGATTGAGGCCTAAGATCCATTTTCATGCTGCTGTGGACTCAAATGATGCGTCATCACGAGTCATGGCTACATCTGTGTCTCTTCGGAGATTTACTTGGCTCAGATGTACTAGCCTCTCACAGGACACTCAGGCCAAGGCCATGGATTTCCCTGTGGTGGGTAATTCTCTGTTTGGGGAGCAAACAGAGAATTACATGAAAAAGATAGATGAATACAGGACCACCTACAGGAGTGCACAGGCCAAGCAAAGGCAGGCAACTCCTCAAAAGCAGCAGTCTAGGGGCAGGCCTTTTCACTGGCCTTTCTACCAGGCATAGGCCTCCCCTCCTTTTCCTCAGAGGGGGTTCTTCAGAGGGAGAGGCAGAAGGCGGATGAGCAAGGCTGCATCCTCCTCCCAGTCTAAGGCTCCTGCCAAGCAGACACCCTGCTGTGTCAGCCCGGGTTGTCTCCCCTATTCCAGTAGGAGGCAGGCTGGCTTACTACTTCCAGGCCTGGAAGTCTGTTACCTCAGACAAGTGGGTCCTGGAAGTAGTAAGCCGGGGACTAGCCCTCAGCTTTAAAAAATTTCCAAAACTAAGGGTCAGGTCTTTTCCACCTGCAAACATCTCCGAAACCATTGCCCTAGAGGCAGCAGTTTCCTCTCTGCTGCCTCTCGGAGCCATAGAGAGAGTTCCTACTCCATTCAGGGACAAGGGTATGTACCCCAGATACTTCCTTATCCCAAAAAAGACAGGGGAGTGGCAGCCCATCCTAGACTTAAGATACCTAAACAAGCACCTAGTCAAGCCAAAATTAAAAATGGTGACTCTGGGAGTAATTCTTCCCTCTCTGAGGCCAGGGGATTGGTTATCCTCCCTGGACCTCAAGGATGCCTACTTTCACATTCCCATCCGGTGCTCCCACAGAAAGTACCTCAGGTTCAAATTGCCTTCAGGCTACTATCAGGTCAGAGCAATGCCCTTCAGACTAACATCAGCTCCAAGGGTATTCACAAAATGCCCAGTAGCAGTAGTATTGGCCTTTCTAAAGAGAAAAAACATCTCCATTTTCCCATACCTGGACGACTGGCTCATTGTGAGGCAGTCTCCAGACCAAGTTAAGTCAAACCTGTAAGTGACACAAAAACTGCTCACTTCTCTGGGATTCCTCCTCAGTCTTCCAAAGTCAGATCTTTCCTTGTCGATCTTCACCATTCATTACTGCTTGGGCATAAGCCGGGGGCGTGCACCCGCCACAAGAGGTTTTTTTTTTTTTCCAGAGGTCTGCGCAGACAGCTGCCCTGAGTAACTCATTGTGTGATGCTGCGGCCGTGAGCGCCGCAGACTCCACCTACATCCCAGTTCTGTTTCTCCCTTGATAAGGTTGCACCTGCTGTGGGTATCGGAAAGTTTACTGCGCCACCAGACCATTTTCGTCGAAGTTCGACGCCGTGTTACAGTATCTCCTGCATCCTGGTTAGTTTTCCCGACATTGTCTATCCAGTAAGAACATTCAATTTATTTATTTTTCGATGATGCCGGGAGCTTTTCTGGTTCACAAAGTTAGTTTCGCATCATGCCTGGTTCAGGAGCTAAACATAAGTCGAAAGCGGGTCGTGCCTCTATGCGTGGTGCTCCTGTGGCTGGCATTTTTCCATTTCGGACCGGCATTATGTCTGCCTTCGGTGCCTGGGATCCAACCATGATATGGATAGATGTGATGCCTGTTTGTTGATGGACCGCCGTGTTCTCGAAGTCCATGCTTTCAAAATTGGCAAGGCCCCACTGACCTTTGGAGGACGGCGTCGCTCTCAGGCCTCCCAGGTCAGATCTTTAGACCCTTCCTCCGGGTCCCCTCCCAGGCCTGTACTGTCTGGAGAGGAGGAGGCCTCCTCATCTTCGGGTCTTGCTGAGGAGGAGGCCTCTTTTGTGGTGTCGGGGGAATGTCATGGTCCCTCCCGGGGCCTCGGTGGAGACACCGCCTCGGCAGTCACCCCCAGTGTCATGGCCCGCGGTTGCTCGGCCCGGCATGGGTGGACCCTCGACGCCGCTTTCCGGCGCCACTCCGGATCCCCGAGGCGGTCTCATCTTGGCTTTCGTCAACGTTGGTGGCTCCACGGACTCGGGTCGACTCCGTTGGCACTGCCATATCGGACCCTGGTGCCAAGGGCAGTGCCGGGGACTCAGCTGGAGCTGCGGACGGATCTGGGCCGGGTTCCAGTGTTGGCACGGCATTGACGTCGGACAGCGCTGTGGGTGGCACCGTTTCTCATGGGACTCCTGGGGTGGCCAGTATTGAGGTCCTTCTGGTTGGCTCTTCATCGGAAGCGGACGACTCAGATGCGAACCCGTCCTGGCTCTCCAATTCCTCGGGATCAGAGTCTTCTGTGGGACACGGTGCCAGGCAGCCCAGAGCACCCATTCCTCAGTCCCCACAGCAGTCTTCCTGTGAGGACTCCCAGGCTGGGGGTGGCCTGGGGTCCCTGGGGGGGAACGGTGTGGAGATTGGGGTGTCTGTTCTCCCAGGGAACTGGGCAGCTGGTCCTGGGCTGCTAAGCCTTCCCTGGGGGACTGGGGCCCCTATCTTTGGGGGCTCCCCTGAGAGAACCCCAGATCGACTAGCTCTGTTGCTGGCGTCGAGGAGGAGGGCGTCCTCAGAGTCTGAGGGGTTGAGAGGCCGGGGTGAGACGCATCGAGTTCCGCCTGCTACCCCTCGGGTACAGGTAGAAGCCGTAGTGCCAAACCCCACCTCTCCCTTTTAGGCTTGAGGGACCCCTCCGGTGGCGTTGCTGTGGGCTGTCCTTCTGGATCCTTGCAACCCCAGGTACGTCACAGGGGAGGACCCCCTTCCAGGCTCTTTCAAGGTTCGCATCCCCAGGGTTCCGTTCTGTGACCTAGTTTGTTATCCAGGGACCCGCCAGCTTGGGCTTAGTTTCCCGGATTCCAGAGCCTTAGCAGAGGTCTGTTACCTATTTGTAGGTGCCCCTCTCCCGTTCCTCTGCAGCCACCCCCCTCTCTCCCGGGCCATGTCGGTCCTACCAGTCTGTTATCCTGTGAGACGCTGAGAGGCACTGCGGTGGCCTTCCCCTCACATGTTAGATATATGCATGAGTGGGTGTTTTGCCTATCCCCACCGCTGCAGGAGTCCTCTGGACATTTGAGTTCCCCATCCTCCTCCTATCCCTCGTCAGAGGGAGAGGAACCCCCTGCTCATCTCTCTTCCAACGCTGATTTTGTGGAATCTCATTGCTTCCTTTCAAGGATGGTTGGGGACCTCCGTATATCCTATGTAGGGTGAGACAATACTGAGCGGGAGATGCATGAATTCCTCAGTGAATTCAGTGCCTAACATCTGGTGGTGCCATCCTGGCCTGTTCCCTTCCAGGAGGCATCTATCCATTCCTGGCAGTGTCCAGCTGACCCTATCCCAACCCCGGCAGACTGCAGGAGGAGGTATTGTGCCCTATCCGAGTCCCTAGGTTCTCTTCCCAACCCGCCTTAGGGATTGGTGTCCTTAGAGACTCCTTCCGGGTGCCGCCACCTGGCGCATGACTGACCACCGGACTCCGATTCCCTACAGTTTGACTGGTTGGGCCGAAAAGTGTTCTCTTCCTCTCATGCAGTGTTGTGTATCGCATCACATCAGGCACACCATGCTGCCTACAGCAGGCATCTGTGGTCGATGCTATCTCGGCTTCTAGCATCAGTGCCTGACATGGAGCAATCTAGACAGGCCATTGCCCTCTCTGCTATAGGCCTGGAGCTGGCAATGCACCAGGCAAGGGCATCTTACGACGCCAACGAGGTGGCTTCCAGGCTTGCAGGGACAGCGATCTGCATCAGGCGGATGGCCTGGCTTAGTCTATCAAGATTGTCACTCCTGACTCGCTGTAGGGTGATTCGCTCCACCTTCCGAGGGACCCGTCTTTTTTCCACCAGGGCTAGGAGGCTTCTGCAGGGGCTTCCTCCATCTCCTCATCTCCGGGAGTCACCTCCTAGCTCTCCTCAGCCTTAGACTTCTCGTCTAATTAGCCCAAGGACTCTTCCTTCTGTTTTCCACCAACAGGAGGCTGAGGATCTTGTTCTCTCAGGGTTTCTCTTGTCCCCCCCTTCGGGAAGGGCTTGGCACTCACCCAAGCAGTAATGAATGGTGAAGACTGACAAGGGAAGATATGAAAATGATGTACCTACCGTAATTCTTGATCTTTTCTTGTATCTTCACCATTCATTACTGATACCCATCCACCTTTCCCTCAAGGGCCTCCTACTTCGGGGTCTCCCCCTCCCTGCTCGTTCCTCCCCTCTTTTTCTTTGGCCTTTAAGCCAAAACAAAACAAAAAATAAAATCTTGATTTTCCGTTCTTCTCTGGATGGATCCAGTTTCCGGGGGACAAGTCTGATTACCTCTATCCTAAGGGAACTCTTTCTGATTGCCCCTTGGGGTGACCTCTTGGCTCATTCTTAGCCATGTTCAATTCACAGTTAGAGACCGTGCCTTTAATGGCTAGGTTCCCTTTTTCTAGGTCCCCTATGGCATTCTCAATCTCCTGTTGTGTCAGCTTCCACTGTTTTAACACTGTCCTGACACTGCGATTGAGTCCCCACTCTGTCCTTCACATAAAGGGGTGCCCTCTGTAGGGCTTCAAATACCCCCACACACACACACACACACATATCTGTGTTGGCACTTAACAAGGTGCTAGTGGGCTTCCTTCCCCTCCCTAGTTGGGTGCTCTCCTTTCGGATCAGAATTTCTGCCTTGGCAGTGTGTGAGCTTTCACCTAGAGTTTAAGGGGTTGGGGATAGCGGGAGGTATAGAGAATCTGCATTTGACTCCAAGCTGTGCATGCGGTTCGGTTGAACCTTCTCTTCAGTTGTGTCAAGTGGGATCCTTGCTCCCTTATTTTTGGTTCCCGAGCTTATAAGCCTTTAAACCAATCTCTCAGTTGGCAGAGTTCTCCCCTCCTGACATCCCTCTTTCTCTCTTCCTCTTCCTCTTTCTCTCCTTTATCTGTTCTTCCCTTGGAGTCGCCCCAGCAGTGAGGCCTTGCGGTCCCTTAGGGTAGGCATTCCTTTTTCTGTTCTCTACCAGCTTATTCCTTTTTCAGTTTATATCTTTTCCTTTTTCTATTCCTCAGCTCTCTTGCCTTGTTCACTTTTTCTGGTAATTATTTCGCCTCTCCGTCTAACAGAACTGGGATATAGGAGTCGTCTGCGGTGCCTAACGGCCGCCCCTCGCACATCACACGACGTGTCACTCTTGGGGGTGGCGCCATCGGCGCAGACTCCTCTGGGGGGGGGACCTCCCGTGGCGGGTGGGTGCCTCCACCTTACACCCAAGTAGTAATGAATGGTGAATATACAAGTGAAGATCAAGAATTATGGTAGGTACGTAATTTTCATTTCTCAAGCCAGTGCAACTACTGATCTTCATAGGGATAGAGTTGGGCACCGTCCAAGCAAAGGCTTTTCTTCCTTTAACAAGGGCAAATGCCCTTACAGACCTGGCTTCTTCTTTTCGCCTTCTGGTGTCTCGACCAGCAAGACATTTTCTTCAGCTCCTGGGTCACATTGGCAGCCTCTACTGCAGTGGTGCAGGGAACCAGATTTCAGATGAGGGACATTCATTTCCATCTGAGGTCCTTTTTGTCTCAGAAAAAAGATCCTCTAACCAAACTGATTCCAATGACTCAGACTCTGATCCAAGCTCTCCAGTGGTGGTTGGATCAGTATAGTCTCAGACAAGGAGTCCCATTCATCAGTCAGACTCATTCAGTGGTTTTAACCATAGATACTTCTCTCCTGGGATGGGGAGCTCACTTGAGAGCCCTCATAGTACAAGAACTGTGGTCCCCTCAGGAGTCTCTACTTCATATCAATCTTCTAGAGCTCAGGGCAGTATACCTGGCTCTTAAAGCTTTCTCTGACTTAGTACAGAACAAGGTATTTCAGGTCAGGACAGACACCACCACCACGTGGCACATCAACAAGCAGGGAGGCACTTGGTCTATGGCCTTGTGCATGGAAGTCATGAAATTATGGTCTCTGGTTTATTCTGTGCAGACATCTCTGGTAGCAGTCCACCTTCTAGGGAAGGACAATGTGCTAGCAGATGCCCTGAATAGGATATCTCAGGGCCATCACGAATGGTCCCTTGATCCCCTGGTGTTGAATGTAATTTTCTCAAGATGGGGGCACTCTAGAGATGGATCTCATTGTAGCCCCAGACAATCATCATTTCCCATTCTTCTGTTGCAGACCCCCAGTCATGGGTTCAGTTCCCCTGGATGCTCTGGTTCTGGATTGGTAGGGGAAATTCCTGTATGCCTTTTCTCTGTTGTTCAAGATTCTGGTCAAGATAAGGTCACAATCATGCAAAGTGATCCTGATTGCACCAGACTGGGCCAGGCAGCTTTGGTATCCTCTATTGATGTCTCTAGCAGTCCATCTTCCCCTGTCCTCTCCCCAAGAAACACAATCTGTTAACCTCCTCTCGGGGGAGGATATGGTACCCCAACCTTCGGTCTCTCAACCTCAAGGCTTGGCTCTTGAAGAGTTAGAGTATGCAAGTCTGCATCTGTCTCAGGGGGTTGTGGATATTCTTAAAGGCTCTCAAAAACCTGCCACCAGAAAAACTTGTAATTCCAAATGAAAAAGATTTAGCATTTGGTGTTCCAATAGGGATGTCTTACCAGATACTGCTGATTTAGCTACAGTTCTAGATTATATGGTTAATCTTAATGGCTTAGGCCTCAGGCCAGCCACTTTGAAAGTACACTTAGCAGCTGCCTCTGCATTCCTGTCAGTGGGGAAGGCTTCCTCCCTGGCATCTCACCCTGTTTTCTGTAAGTTCTTTAAAGGTTTGCTCCATACCAACCCTCCCTTTAAGGACCCTACCCCTGCATGGGATCTTAATGTTTACATTGCTCAGCTCATGCAACCTCCCTTTGAGCCTTCGGCTTTAGCAGAACTTAAGTACTTGACTTGGAAAACTGTGTTCCTGGTAGCTATCACTTCTGCCAGGCGTATTAGTTAATTACAAGCTCTGTCAGTTAAGCTTAATTTCTATCTCATTTCATAGAGATAAGGTGGTCCTTACAACCAACAGGTGGTTCTTACCCAAGGTGGTTTCAGATTTTCATCTGAACCAGTCCATGTCTCTTCCTGTGTTCTTCACTGATCATTCTTCTTCTGGAGAAAGAAGATTACACAGTCTGGCTATTAAGAGGGCACTTAGCTACTACATTGAGCGCACTAAGGCACTTAGATTTGACTGTCCTCAGTTGTTTCTCATTTATGGTGAAGTAGGAAACCTGCTACTAAGAGAACTATTGCCAGGTGGATTGTCTCTTGTGTACAATTCTGCTGTGAAAAGCTAGGCAAAATACCCCCCTCAGGCCTGAGGGCTCATTCGACTAGAGGTACAGCTGCTTCTCTGGCTGTTGCCAGAGACATTCCCTTACTAGAAATATGCAAAGCAGCCACCTGGAAAACAGTCCATACATTCACCAAGCATTACTCTCTGGCTGTCCAGGCTAGGAGTGATGCTAGTTTTGATATAGCCGTACTACAGAGCCTATTCCCAGAATAGGTTCGGTCCCTCCTCCTTGGAGGTACTGCGTGGTAGTCTGCATATGTCAGAATACAGCAAGACTTCATGTTGTTTGAAGAAAAAATTACTTACCTTAGTAATTGTGTTTCTTCTAATGGAGTCTTGCTGTTTTCTGACCTCTGTCCCTGCCTCCCCTCTCAGAACCTGTTTTTTGGGAAGTGGGCTGGCAGGTACAGTGTTGCACCTCAGGGGTGTACTTGGCACTCCCCCCTTTTAGAAAGGGGGAGTGGATTATGTTTATGTTGTTTGTAGTTATGTTTTTTCACTACCTGGTTATTATTTTGGGGTTCTCGACTTGAGTCTTTTGGGGACCCACAAAAAAATTGGTTGCCTGTTGGCTAGTTTATTTACAATTTCTACCTAGGAGGTGTAGTTAGTATTAGCTCGTAAGGATCTGACAGTTACACTTTGAAGTGCAGCAGACAGAGGTTTGAACCAAACTCAAGCCCAACATTCTATGCTCTGGCATAGGAGTTAACTCTTTCCTCTCTGGGGCAGTTCAAGTGTTGGGGCTAACTGCATATGTCAGAATACAGCAAGACTCCATTAGAAGAAACACAATTATAAGGTGAGTATTTTTTTTCTTACTGATATGCCCCCAGAAAAATAAACCCAAGAGAGGCAGAGTTGCTATAATTCTTCAGTACTTGGTACACGTGCAGTCGTTAGGCCTATGGCCTTCAACTTTAAAGGTGCATTTAGCATCAGTATCAGCATACGTATCAGCCAGCAAGGAAAACACTCTGGCTCACAACACTCTTTCAGAAGGTTTTCTAAAGGCCAGAATTATTTGTACCTGCCAGTCCTGTCCTGGGTTCCTGTCCCTCCGTGGGACCTCAGTATATGCCGTGCCCAGCTTATGGAGGCTCCTTTTGAGCCTGTGGAAACTGCTGACCTGAAGTATATCACATGGAAAGCCATATTCCTTTTTTTTTTTTTATTATTTATATTTATTGATTTCAAATGTAGCAAGTACAAAGAAGAAATAAACTATTGGTTCTAAGTATAGAAGGAATACTTACCTATACATCTTATGATTAGTGAAAAAAAACATTCACTCTTCATCCACTGTTACTTCCATTGAGGGACAACTTATAATGGTCAGATAGCCAGAAAGGCCAGACCTTAAAAAAAAAAAAAATGTTTGGTAATTAGCCCTTGCAGCAATGACCACAGACAAAAATACTCATGAACGTCAAAATAAATGTTTATATGCCCAAGTGCTGTTGGGGTGTCTTACCTGATCCCTGATTTTACTGAGTAGCTCAAAACCATATCCCTTATTCAAAAAACGTTTCAGTTCTGATGACCTTTGTTCAAATATCCCATCTGTGGAACAATTCCTCTGAACACAGAGAAACTGTGATTTGGGAATGTTACTGATGGTGTGGCATGGGTGGCAACTGCTGGAGTGGCGGAGGCTATTTCTGTCCATCTGTTTCTAAACGGATAGTTTCCAGTGCTACACTCCATTGTTCTGTGTATATCCAGGTCAAGAAATGTAATAGCTGCATGTGAAATTAAAGAACATTTTTCAGATTGGGATTAAATTAAGGAAAAGGACAAATGCCTGCAGCTACCCCCATGCCACACCATCAGTATATCACCAATAAAACAGTGCCAGAATCCCAGCTGATCAAGGAAGGGATTAACATTAGTGTTCAGAACTGCCTCTTTTCCCCACAGGGCAAGGTACAGTCGTGGCCAAAAATATTGGCGCCCCTGCACTTTTTCAGATAACTCACAATTTCCTCTAAAATAAATTGAAATTAACAGTACAGTATTTGGTCTCCACAATTCTTTATTTCTCTGTTAATATTACAGAACCTTTGTTTTTGATTCAGAATTTAATGTATCCTTTTAAATCAGAAAATGAAAAGAGAAATGGCATTGACAAAATTATTGACAGCCTAGACTTAATATTTGGTAGCACAGCCTTTGGTCAAAACAACTGCAATCAACCACTTCCTATAGCCATGGATGAGCTTCCCGCGCCTCTCTACTGGCAGTTTGGCCCATTCTTCTTGTGCAAACTACTCTAGTTCTCCCAGATTTGAAGGGTGCCTTCTCCCAACTGCTGTTTTCAGATCTCTCCACAGGTTTTCAGTGGAATTTAGATCTGGACTCATTGCTGGCCACTTCAGAACAGTCCAGCGTCTTGTCTTGAACCATTCCTGGGTGCTTTTTGAAGTGTGTTTGGGGTCATTGTCCTGCTGGAAGACCCATGACCTTCGATGGAGACCAGCTTTCTGACACTGGGTTCAACATTGGCCCAAAATGGCCTGGTAATCTCCAGATTTCATGATGCCATGCACACGCTCAAGGCACCCAGTGCCAGAGGCAGCAAGCAACCCCAAAACATCACTGAACCTCCTCCATGTTTGACTGTAGGGAAGGTGTTCTTTTCTTTGAAGGCTTCATTTTGTTTTCTGTAAACATAGAGATGATGTGCTTTACCAAAAAGCTCTAATTTGGTTTCATCTGTCCACAGGACATTCTCCCAGAAGGATTTTGGTTTGTTCAGGTGTGTTTTGGCAAACCCCAGTCGGGCTTTTTTATGTCTCTCTCAGCAGTGGGGTCCTCCTGGGCCTCCTATCATATAACCCCCTTTCATTGAGTTGGCGATGGATGGTGCGAGTTGAAACTGTCGTACCTTGTGTCTGAAGGTCAGCTTGAATCTGTTTGGCAGTTGATCAAGGTGCTTTCTCCACCATTCGAACAATCCTGCGCTGCAATCTTCGATCAAGTTTTCTCTTGCGGCCACGTCCAGGGAGGTTGGCTACAGTGCCATGGGCCTTAAACATCCTGATAACATTACGTACGGTGGAAACAGGAACATCAAGGTCTCCGGAGATTGATTTGTAGCCTTGAGATTGTCCATGCTTAGCTACACTCTTCTGACTGACCTCCTCAGACAATTCTCTGGCTGTCTTTCTTTTCTCCACGCTCATTGCGGTACACACAGTGACACAAAACAGGAGAATGAGTCCTTTTCGCTATTCAAACTGGTTGAATGAGTGATTTTTATATTGCAGGCACCTGCAACTTACCACAGGTGAGTTCAGTTCCAAAGTGAAGGAGAATCACCTGCTTGAAATCTGATTATTTCTAACTACTTCTAAAAGGTGCCAATAATTTTGTCTGGGCCATTTAAGGATTTCTGTGTGGAATAAGCTAAGACGTAGTAAATTTTTCTGCTTTTTGTGTTTTATTCCACTGCAAACCAAAGAAATACATATGTGGATACTCAAATATTTTTTTAATTTCAACAGTTTTCTGGAAGGAATGGTGCATTATTAGAAAAAACTGCAAGGGCGCCAATATTTTTGGCCACGACTGTACAAATTGGCTAACCGGGGGCAAATGTCGCCCCATTGCTGTACCCTTGACCTGTATGAAATACTGGCCCTGGAACAGAAACAAATTACATTTTAAAACAAATTCTGATAACCTGCACAGGAGATCTTTGAAACCTTCATTATAGTCAGATGAGATGTTGAGCCAAGTATGTATGGTGTTATGGTATCATCATAGGGTGTCCCTTATACCATCTGTTGTAATGCACTCCTAAAATATAGCCTCTGAGTTTCTGAAAATATCTTTACAAACCAAACCCCCTTTTCTTTTTGCTTCCTTTATTTTTTCTGCCCCTTCCACCCCTCCCCCCGAAAGTTATTCTGTCCTAAATTTTATAGACTTCTGTTGTCCTTGGGTGGTAGAGCCATGTCATGATCAAATATACAGAAGTATTTTACTTCTTCAGTGTTAATTTGTTTGCACAATGCCATGTGTCATTCGATATTCTACTTAGTATACTTTATTGGCTTTTTTCTTTGTGTTTACACCTCGCTCATGAATATGATGACTGAATTTTTACAGTTACAGTACATGTATTTAATAGGCTATATGAATGCACTGTCACCTTAAGCTAATGTGCTTAAGTACTGGGGTAGCTGAGTTGCTAATCACACTCCAGACCACACTAAGATCTGCAACAGAGTAGATGATCCAGATGGGGTGGGCAGAATGAGAAGAGATCTGGAAGAACTGGCAAAATGGTCGGAAGAGTGTCAGCTGGGGTTTAACGCAAAGAACTGCAAGATCATGCACATAGGGAAGAGAAACCCTGAAGCTACCTATAGGTTAGGAGGGGAGCTGCTGCCAATCACAAGGGAAGAAAGAGACTTGGGCATCATAATCACAGATGACAAGAAATCATCCAAGCAGACCACTAAAGCAATAGGTAAGGCTAGAGGGGTGTTGGGGTGTATTAGTAGAGGTATCGCAAGTCAGAAGAGGGAGGTAATAATCCCTCTTTACAAGACATTGGTTAGGCCCCATCTGGAGTACTAAGTGCGGTACTGGAGGCCGCACCTGCACAAGGACATTAGCAAAGTGGAGGCAGTCCAGAGAAGGGCAACCAAAATAGTGCAGGGACTGCATCAGAAAACATATGAGGACAGATTAACGGAGCTCAATATGTATACTCTAGAGCAAAGGAGGGAGAGAGGTGATGTGATCAAAACATTCAAACATCTTAAGGGCATTAATAACGTGAAAGAGTCTAACATGTTTCAGTATTGTCTCAATATATAATTTTTAGCCTGCCTAATGTAATCTTGCCTTTATTCCTGTACAGATACTTTGTGTGTATTGTTTCTAGGTTCGTGGATATGTAGTTCATCCACACTGTTTGGCATGTCCTTTTCCCCTTTAAATCATGCCGAAGTCTTCAAGCTGGCTTCTCCCACACACCTGGGTGGTAAAACCCTCGGCTCCGCCCCATGACGCCAGATCTTCCTTACCGCTTGGAAACTCAGGTTCCCTCCTTAGCACTCTGCGTTTTAGGCCTGGATCCAAACTCTTCAGTTAACCCAAAACTACTTTTAAAGTTTACAAGACTTCGGTCTTTGTCTTCCCTCGCGGCTGCGATGGACAAATCGACTCCCGGCTTTCATCAGTGCCCTTGTGGGCAGATGATGTCCCGGACCGATCCGCACTCCACATGTGTCTACTGCCTGGGGCTTGGTCACAATTCACAGGCTTGCGAAGTGTGCAGCTCCTTCTCGGCTTCGGTCTTGGAGTATCGCGCTGCTCGACTTCTTCTTGGGTGCCCTGAAAAACGGTATCCGCCGGTCAAGTCGAAGGAGGCCCGTTGGGCAGTGTCCGCGGTGGCGGGCTCCACAGACAGTTTGAGCAGATGATCGCCCTCGAGGAGGAGGCGGCCCAGGCCGCTTCTTCTTCCTCCTTGGCTGCAGCATTTATCCTGCTCTCTTTGGGCTCCTCCTACACGGCTTCATTTAAGGAGCTTTGCCAGTCCCTCTCCACTAAGGGAGAAGGGCCATTGGGACATTCCAGTCAGTCCAAGAAGAAGGACTCAAAAGGTAAGTCCCACCATCGACGTTCATGGGAGCGGGAGAGATCCCCTTCTCCGGACCGTCGACTTTTGACTTTGGTCGAGGTTGCGGCTAAGGCTGCTGGCTTCACGGTGTCCCTGTCAGGTCAGCAGGCCAAAACAACTGTTGACGCGGTCAAGATTTTTCTTGACCCATCGGACAGTTTGTCGACTGGTGATGCAGACAACCCTACTTCACTGGTTCCCCCAGTGATTATCGAGGACTTTCCTGTGCCGGAGTGCCCGATTAAGGTCCCCGAACCTAAGGAAGGGCGGGTTTCCCCCATTCCCTCTCTGACCCACCCTCGGAAACCCCAAAGGCCTCAGTCTCTGTCTTCTTACAGGTCCAACCGGTCCCACCGATGTTGGCGGTCTCAGCACCGTGGAAAGCGGCGTCACCGCTTCATCCTCATCATCCTCTTCGGAGGATAGGCTCCGGCACAAGTTGCGTCAGCGCTACAAGGATTTAATGTGGCAGCAGCTCTTATTGTCCGGGAATAAGCAGATTCCGTCCCCTTTTCCGGCCATTAAGTGGCTGTCACCGGAGCGGCTGAAACATCCCCTCGTAGTGGTCGAGGAGCAGACTCCAGCACCAGTTGTTTGGCCAAAGCCGGCTGCTCCACCCATTGTGGTGGAACCCCCGCCTCCACAACCAAAAACTGGGGCCCCGACCAAGGATTCTCTGTCGGGTCAGGGCTTGCCCCACAGGTTGTCGGTCACCCTTACTCTTGCTCGACCTTGGCAGGTGGAGGGTGGCTCAGGCGCCCGGCAGCTGTTTGCAGACTCCTTGGAGTCTGATGACGACTCCTTCCTGTTCTCCAGGCCGCTTGACCTGGAGTCTGCGGAGGGTCAGTCGGTGGACGAGAGCCCATCCTCGTTTTTAGGTTTGCTTCAGCTCATCTCGGAGTCCACCAGGATGCAGCTCAAACCTGTTTTGAAATGGGCCAAGTATCCCCTCACGGAGATACTGGACCAAGGGGATTCCCCTATGGAGGCCTTTCTTGTGGCCGAAGCCATTGTTGGCCCAGCCCTGGAGTTGTAGCAGCTGCCAGCATCTTGTCCCGCGCCTTCGGCCAGGATGGCCTGAAAGTACGCAGTCCCTACCGGCTCACTCTCCAGTTTCTCGGAGCACCCCTCTGCAGAGGGGTTAGTGACTGACAGTGTTTTCCGGCGTTCCGGGAATGCTCGGGACGTGGACAAACCACCCAATAAGGAATCCAAGAAGCCAGCTTACGCGGGGTGGAAGGTTTACGCTGCTTCCTCCCTAGGCCTTCATCAGCCTAGCTCGGCACTTCTGATGGCACATTTCTCACATGCTCTTATGGGCTCCCTGGATGAGGTGATTTCCTCATCTCCCGGGTGACCTTCAGATGACGGTCAAGCAGGTGCGGGATCAGGGAAGGGCGGTGGCAAAACAACAGCTCCAAACTTAGTTGGACATTGGTGATTCTTGTGCCTGATCAGTAGCAGCCGCAGTGGCCATGCGCCGCAGAGCTTGACTGCGGATCTCCACCTTCATGGCAGACACCCAGCACAAGCTGACAGACATTCCCTTCCTGGGCACCGACTTGTTCGGGCCGGGGGTGGAAGGCCATCTCCAGAGGATCGAGAAGTCCAGCGCCACCTTGTACTCTATCACGTCTGCCCAGAAGGACAAAGACCACCAGCAGCAGCGTAAGCCCTTTTGCTCTTCTGCCCCTGTGGCACGTCCGGCCCAGCAGGCACACACTTGGCACCCTAAGGCCAAGTCTGCCGTTTCCTCCAGTAGGAAGCCTGGAGGCAAGGGTCCAGGAGGTCCCTCAGCGGGCCCTTCTTCCAAGCCTGCCCAGTGACGGGTTGAGGGGTGTCACCCCCAACCTCATCACTCCTCCCTGGGTTCCCCCCATTGGGGGATGGCTCCGCCACTTCCTTTCCGTCTGGTCTGCTATCACCACGGACCGCTAGGTGCTAGAAGTGGTGGGCAGGGGTCTGCCTCTGGAATTCGTGCAGTTCCCTCCCTATTGAGCCTTCACCCCACAGGAGGGAAGCATGGTCCGCAGCCTCTCTGTCAGCTCATCGGGCCGACATTGCCTTGCTCCTCCAGAAGGAGGTGGTCAGCGAGGTGGCGGATCCTTCTCCAGACGCAGGGTTTGTGTCCAGGTACATCCTGGTCCCAAAACGGACGGGGGGCTGGTGCCCCATTCTCGACCTACATGACCTGAACAAGTTCCTAAGGCAGCGCACCTTCAGGATGGTCATTCTGGGTCAGATCATTCAATCCTTGAAACAAGGTGTGTGGTTTTGTTCTCTGGACCTGTAGGACACGTTCTTTCACGTCCCAGTCCGTCCGTCTCATCAGCGATTCCCATGCTTTCAAGCAGAGGGATCTCTCTACGAGTTACGGGCCATGCCCTTCGGCCTCTCTCCAGCTCCCAGGGTCTTCACCAAATGCATGGCAGTGGTGACAGCATTCCTGCGGCGCCGAGGGGTCCAGGTGTACCCTTACCTGGATGACTGGTTGATTGCAGCCCCCTCCAGGTTGCAGGTGGAGCGGTCCAGAGATCTGGCCCTCCAGGTCTACTCTCAGATTGGCCTCCTCATCAACGAGGCCAAGTCGGAACTCATGCCATCAGAGATGATTGTTTATCGGGGCAGAGCTCAACTCTCTTCAAGCCAAAGCCCGGCTCCCGACGGACAGGGCGGAGGTCCTTTCCTCCTTTGCCCAGTCATTTCTGGTTGGACAGTTGTGCCCTGCCTGGGACTTTCTCCGCCTCCTGGGCCTCATGGCGGCCTGCACCAGCGTGGTCCATTGGGCCCGCTGCCATATGTGTCCCCTACAATGAGGGCTGGCCCGCCAATGGTCACAGTGCTCCGGTCCTCTGGACCAGCCAGTGGCAGTGACCCAGGAGATGTGGGATGGCCTACAGTGGTGGCTCATTCCAGCTCATCTGCAGGAGAGTATCCCATTTGTCCTCCCAGAGCCGATGGTCACTCAGACGACCGACACACCTCTGATGGGTTGGGGTGCCCATCTTGGGGAGCTCAGAGCCCACGGCCTCTGGTCCCCTCAGGAGTCTCGATGCCACATCAACCTGCTGGAGCTTCGAGCGGTCCCACTGGCCCTCACCGCCTTCTCTCCATTTGTACGGGATCAAGTGGTCCAGGTCCAGATGGACAACACCACAACCATGTACTACCTCAACCGACAGGGTGGGACGCACTCCTCGCCCCTGTGCAAGAAAGCTCTCCGCACTTGGTCTCTCATGATCAGCCTGGAGGCAGATCTCCTAGCCATTCATGTGGCAGGAGCCTCCAACAGTCTGGCCAATGCCCTCAGCCAGATAGGCACTGCATCTCACGAGTGGTCTCTCCTGCCCGAGGTAGTACAAGATCTGTTCCCCACTGGGGCACCCCTCAGGTGGACCTGTTTGCCTCCAGGGAGAATGCAAAGCTGAGGCTGTTTCACTTCCGACCCCCTCAGCAGGGCTCACTGCAGGGGGATGCCTTCTCGAAGTCGTGGACCCCGGGCCTCTTCCCTCCATTTCCCTTGATCCACAAGGTGCTTCTCAAGGTGCAGGTGATTCTGGTAGCCCCAGACTGGCCCCGCCAGTTCTGGTATCCAGATTTCCACCTCAGCTTCAGGCTCCCGAGGCAGCTTCCAGCCCACCCGGACCTGATCTCAGTCAGCAAGGGGAAGGTACTCCATCTGGACCTTCAATCCCTGCACCTGATGGCCTGGTTCCTGAGCGGCTAGAGTTCCAGGCCTTGGGTCTTTTCGACGAGGTTCTCAGCGTCGTTGAGGCGTCCAGTGAGGAGTCAACCAGGAAATGCTATGCCTTCAAATGGAAGAGATTCTCCATTTGGTGTCAGGACAAGGGTTGGACCATTCTTCCTGTTCATTGGCTAGCATTCTGGACTGCCTGTGATCCTTTCTCAGCTAGGGCCCGGTGGCGACCCTTAGGTTGCACTAGCAGCCATCTCTGCTGACCGGCACGGGCGGCAAGCTAGTCGCCAGGAGAAGGTGATCGGCCGCTTTTCAAGTCTGATCACACATCCTCCAGTGTGAGAACCTCCGCCTCGTGGGATCTACTGCTGGTATTGGCTAAGCTCATGGGCAAGCCATTCGAACCATTGTACAGGTGTGACATCTCTCACCTGTTGTGGAAGACCGCCTTCTTGGTGGCTATTACGTCAGCCAGAAGGATGGGAGAGCTCCAGTTGCTTTCCATCGAGTCTTCTTATCTGGTCTTCCATAGGGACAAGGTTGTCCTGCACCCCCAACCGAAATTCCTTCCGAAGGTGGTGTCGGAGTTTCACCTTAACCAGGTGTTGACTCTGCCGGTGTTCTACCCTAATCACACCTCGGAGGCCAAATATAGGCTCCATACTTTGGACCCTAGAAGAGCGCTCTCTTATTATAAGGAGCAGACGGCTGAAGTTCGGGGAGAGGTTCGCCAGCTGTTTGTCACCTACGCTGAAGCAGCACCTGGAAGATCTGCTGTCAAGCGGACGATAGGCAGGTGGGTCACCTGCTGCATAGATCTCTGCTATAGGTTGGCGGGCATGGAGCCTCCCAGAGGGATGAGAGCTCATTCTGCCCACCATACCGCTGCTTCGGTGGCTGCTTCTAGGGACGTCCCTATCCACGAAATCTGCAGGGCTGCTGCCTGGAAGTCAGCACACACTTTTATTTCCCATTACCACATTGACCTAGAGTCATGCCGGGATGCTGGTTTTGGGACCTTGGTTCTCCAGTCCTTATTCCCTAAGTAGGGGGTGCGCGCCTTGCTTCCCTGCTCCCGGAGAACTGCTAGGAGTCTGCCGATAAGTGTGGATTGAACAACATATCCACGTCCCTAGAAATACAGGTTACTCACCTGTAACAGGAGTTCTAGGAGTGCTATATGTTCATCCACATGACCCACCCGACCTCCCCGGCTTCGATGCGCAACCTGGCTTCCATCTGGCTAGATCTGGCGTCATGGGGCGGAGCCGAGGGTTTACCACCCAGGTGGGTGGGAGGAGCCAGCTTGAAGACCTTCCAGCAACATTTAAAGCAGCAAGGAATCTGCCAATAAATGTGGATGAACAACATATACCACTCCTAGAACTCCTGTTACAGGTGAGTAACTTGTATTTACTCACCTGTAACAGTAGTTCTAGGAGTGGTATATGTTGTTCATCCACACGGACCCACCCGACCTCCCCGGCTGCAGACGCACAAAATCTGGCTTCCAGCAGGCTAAGATTTGGCGTCATGTGGTGGAGCTAAGGGATATACCACCCGGGTGGGTGGGAGGAGCCAGCTTACAGACCTTCCAGCGATCCTTAAAGGGAAAGGGACATGCCAGATAGTGAGGATGAGCAACATATACCGCTCCTAGAACTACAGTTACAGGTGAGTAACCGGTCTCTTTGGCCCAGGGACGGATGGTCATCTCACACGGACTGAAAAGTCCAGTGCCACCCTGGACTCTGTGGCTTTGTCCTAGAAGGACCTGAAGGCCCAAAAAAATCCTAAAATGAAGTTCTGTCAGTTTCGGTCCTTTTAAGCCACAGCAGCCTTGGCGGCAGCAGCAGCCCCAGCAGGAGCAGTACTAAGCCTGATGCCCAAGGCTCAGTTCTGTGGTCAGGGGTCTGGGGGGGTAGGGGAAGTGGTGCCCCTCTGGCCCCCAGTGGTCCCTCCAAAGCTGCCCAGTGATTGGGGGGTGTTCACCTCCCACCTGTCCAGTTCCTGACCCATCTCTGGGGGGGCTGCTACACCACGTCTGACCACATTGGTCCATTATTACTTCGAATAAGTGGGTTCTTGTGGTGGTAGGCAGAGGGCTGCCTTTCAGTTTTGAGGTGCTCCCACCTTAACAATCCCACGCTTTGCGTGAGTTCTCGGTGTCGCTGTCTGCCTTCAGGGAGGGCGTTACTCAGCTCCTTGCAAGGGCTATATCCCATGTCCCAGGCAGCACACTGGCATTTCAGGGTACATATACTGCTACTTTCTGGTCCCCTGGAGCAAGGCATCTGGTTCTGCTCCTGGACCTGGGCATTCTGCCACATTCCAGTTCATTTTCCCACTAGCGTGACTCTGGTTCCACAAAGGAGAGGTTCTGTGGGCCGGCCCACCGGCGTAGCAGTAGCGCTACCACCTGCGACGCCAGTGACCTGGGTTCAGTAGCGAGCCTGGGCTGCTGGAGGGCCAGCCGGGGGAAGAAGGATTGAGTGCCCATAGGGCCGCTCTCCCTCTCTGGGAGGGGTGGGCAATCTATCCCTGCCACGATACTGCCATCTCCTGACCACAGGTACTGGCGGTGTGGTTGGGGAAGCAGAAAGCAAGGGAGGGGCTGACTTTGGCAGAGGGCCTGAGTGGAGGCGTATCTTTGCCTCACTGGCCCTCCCCGAACGCTGACGTCAGCAGAGGAGCAGGGGCTGAAACAAGGAAAAACACCCCAGCTGGTCCTGGCAATGAGCCATCCACACTTCACATCCACGGAAGACATGGGGGCACACTTCCCTGAAGTTCGAGGGAGGTAAGTGGGGAACCTACTCGCCCACCGAGTTAACTGGGGCTCTGGAACAAAAAAATTGAGTGGTGCACTCTAGGAGCAGATTCTTCGGTCCTCGCGGTGGAGTGCGATGGGGCTTGGGGGCTCTGAGAGAGAGGACCAAATGGCCCAGTAGAGGAGGAGCAAAAATTGAAAGAAAAAAAAAAAGGGATTCTCAGTCAGTTCCAGGTCATGGCTTTCAGCAGTGCCCAGGGTCTTCACCAAGTGCATGGCAGTTATGGCAGCCTTCCTGTGGTGCAAGGATGTCATGGTATACCCTTTCCTGGATGATTGGCTGATAGCCAGGCAGTCCGAGGAAGTTGCGGAGTGGTTCAGGCATCTGGCCTTCCAGATCTGAAGAGGCTTGGGCCTCTTGTTCTACCCAGCGAAGTTCAACTGATCCCCCACACAGGTGATTCACTTCATCTGGGTAGAGCTAGACTCCCTGCAGGCCAAGACCTGCCTTCCTGTGGCTAGGGCACTGGATTTTATCTCCTTTGCTCGATCGTTTCAGGTTGGGCGCTTGTGCCCTGCCTGGGTCTTCCTGCGGCTGCTGGGATACATGGCGTTCTGTACTAGTGTGGTTCGGTGGGCCCGCTGGTGGATGCGTCACCTGCGGTGGGGGTTGGGCTGTTAGTGTGGCAAGCACCTAGGACACTTGGACCAGCCAGTCACAGTGACCTAGCCGATGTAGGATGCCATCCAGTGTTGATTGATCCTAGAACTTCTAGAGGAAGGAATCCCTTCTTTCCACCCAGAACAGATTGGCACTTTCATGATGGATGCATATCTAGTGGGGTGGGGATTGAACCTGGGAGACAACAGGGCCCATGGGTTCTGGTCACCCAGGAAGTCCCATCACCACTACCACCTGTTGGAGCTCTGTGCAATATTGCTAGCTCTGACTGAATTCACTCCTAGTGTGGGCTCGGGTAGTGCAAGTCCAGATGGACAATACCACAACCATGTTCTCTGCGAACAAGCAGGGCTGCACACACACTTCCCTTGTGTTGGGAGGCGCTCCACACCTGAAATCTTGTGCGCAGCCTGGGTGCAGATGATCTGGTGATTATGTCGCCAAAGTGGACAGTCAGCTGGCAGATGCTCTCAGCTGGGTGGGCGAGATGTTGCATGGGTGGTCCCTGCGTCAACAGGTGGTGAACCATTTGTTCTCACTGTGGGGCTTAGTACTGGTAGACTTATTTGCTTTCTGGGAAAACCCATAACTAAGGCTGTTTTGTGTCCACTGCCTACAGTCCGGGACACTGGTTGGGGAATTCATTCACGAGGCCCTGGACTCCATGTGTCGTGTGCTTTTCATTGTTTCCCCCCTGATCCACAAAGTGGTGGTCCAGGCCCAGAAAGACAAGGAGCAGATGATCCTGATAGCTCCGGACTGGCCACGGCAGTTCTGGTACCTGGATCTCCTCAGCCTCAGCAACAAGCCTTCATGGTGTTTGCCTCTTCACCCACATCTGCTTACCACACAACAGGAGTAGATCCTGCTCTCATCTACAGTCCCTGCACCTCACAGCCTGGTTCCTGAGCAGCTAGAATTCCAGGCTTTGGGTCTTTCAGAGAATGTGCTCCATGTTGTGGAAGCCTCCCAAAAGAGTCGACTTGCACCCTTAAATGGCAGAGGTTTTCCATTTGGTATCCAAACAAAGAGCTTGTTCCCTATCCTCAAGTACCTCTGGTCCCTCTCTCTGCTGGGTTTGCGAGCAACAGCCCTCAAGGTGCAACTGGCAGCTGTCCTTTGCATACTGGGCCCGGGCTGGTATGTCAACGGTGGCCCAGGAGAAGGTGATCGGGTGCTTTCTCAAGGGCCTGGACCAGCTACACACTTTGGTGCATGAACCAGCACCACAGTGGGAGTTATTGCTGGTGCAGGCTGTGCTCATGTGCAAGCCTTTTGAACCTATGCACAGGTGTGAGATGGAAGATGACCTTCTTGGTCGCCATCACGTCTGTCAAAAGGATTAGTGAGCTACAGGTGCTCTTAGTGGAGTCTCCATATCTGACCTTCCGCGGGGACAGAGTTGTTGTTTGCCTGCGATACCAGCGCCCCCACCCTAACTTCTTCCCAAAAATAGTATCAGAGTGCCACCTCAACCAGGTGATGAACCTTCCAGTATATTTTGTCAGCCCATCTTCAGGGGCTGACTACAGGCTTCATACTTTGGACCTGTGGAGGGCTCTGTCTTACTCTGTAGCATGCACAGCTGGAGTTTGGGGTGAGGCTTGCCAGCCGTTGTTTGTAACGTACACGCCTGGCAGAATGGCAGCTAAGGGGATTATTGGCAGGTCGATGACATCCTGCATCACCTCTGTTTATGGGTTGGCTGGTAGGGAGCCTCCCTTACGGCTTATTTCTCCAGACATACCGCCGTCTTGGTTGCTGCTTCCAGGGACATCCCTGTCTGGGAAATATGCAGGGCTGCTACCTGGAAGTTGGCATACACCTTCATCTCTCATTACATACAAAACAGAGAGCATAGAAACATAGAATTTGATGGCAGATAAGGACCGCCTAGCCCACCTAGTCTGCCCATTTACCTACCTAATGGATAAGCTGCAAATCCTAGTTAACCAACAGCCTACTTCCTCCTACCCCCACTGGAATTGCCTTATGTCTGTCCCATGCATTCTTGAATTCTCCCACTGTTTTTGACTCCACAACCTCCTCAGGAAGGCCGTTCCATGCATCCACAACACTCTCTGAAAAAATACTTCCTCGCATTACCTCTGAGCCATCCCCCCTCTATCTTCAAATTGTGCCTCTTTGTTCTTGCACATCTCTTTTTCTGAAAGATGCTACCCTCTTGGACTTTAATTCCCTTGAAGTACTTAAAAGTTTCTGTCATGTCCCTCCTTTCCTTGAGGATATACATATTAAGCTCCTTTAGTCTCTCTTCGTATGTCTTCTGGTGCAGAACCTGCACCATTTTAGTGCCCTCCTCTGGACAGCCTCCATCCTGTCTATGTCCATGCGGAGATGGGGTCTCCAGAACTGCACGCAGTACTCCAGATGGGGTGTCACCATCTGTCTGTGCAGAGGGTTAACTTCCTGTTTTCTATTGATGATGTCTCTCCTTATGCATCCCAGTATCCCCCCAGCCCTCCTTACTGCCTTCTCACATTGCTTGCCCACATTTAGGTCATCTGATATGACTACCCCAAGGTCCCTTTCCATTTTTGTTGTTGGTATCTCACTCCCCATCGTGTACTCTTCCCCTGGGTTTTTTGTTTCCCGGGTGTATTACTTTGCACTTCTTTGCGTTGACTCTAAGGTGCCATACATTTGACCATTTCTCCAACCTTGCCAAGTCCCTTCTCATCCTTTCCACCGCACCTTGTGTATTATCAACCCTGTTGCAGATGTCTGTCATCTGCAAAGAGTCATACTTTTCCTGCCATTACCTCGACGATGTCACTTATAAAGACATTAAAGAGGACCAGTCCCAGTTTTGAACCCTGCAGTACCCCGCTAGTAACCCCGCTTTCTTCATAGTGGACTCCATTTACTATTACCCTCTGTGTCCTGTTGTCCAGCCTATCTTTTTACTCAGGATACCACCTTGGGACCCACTCCAAGGATGGCTAACTTGTATGTTAATCCTTTGTGTGGGACTGTGTCAAATGCTTTCCTAAAGTCTAGGTAGGCCATGTCCACAGCCCCTCCCTTGTCTACTACTTTGGTCACCCAGTTAAAGAAATCTATTAGATTCGTCTGACATGACCTTCCTTCCATGAATCCATGCTGCCTTGGGTCCTGTGCCCTGCTGGCCTCTAGGCACTCAACAGTTCTTTCCTTCAGAAGTGATTCCATCATTTTCCCTACCACTGAGGTAAAACTAACAGGTCTGTAGTTTCCTGCTTCTGCCCTGCCCCCACACTTTTGTGAAGTGGAATCACATCCGCCCTCCTTTAGTCCTCGGATATCACCCCAACCTCCCATGATTGGTTAAAGAGGATGCTGCATTTGGGACTACAGTTCTCCGGTCTTTTCGCCAAGTAGGGGTACTTGCCTTGTCCCCCTCCTGTCAGAGAGCTACTGGAAGTCTGACAGTGTGTGGATAAGTGAACTGTATCCACGGCCCTGGAAACATAGGTTACTCACTTGTAACTGTAGATCTTCCTGTATGTATCTTCACCATTCTTCAATGGTGGGTGTACGCCGGAGGCGCTGTGACCCCATGGGAGCTTTCAGCTTATACATTTTTTTGTTTGGGGAAGGAGCCAGCATCGAGGCCGGTGCCGCCCTCAAGGACGATGCACAGCGTGCTGTGCGAGTGTCAGCCAGTAAACGATACCAACTCCTCCCTCACCTCAGTTCTGTTCTTCCCACCATCGAGAGTGCACCTCGCGGGAGCTGAAGAGCAACTTCGTAGTTTGTCATCGAAGTCACCGAAAGTTCTGTTCGTAACTCGATACTGTAGAGCTGCAAATGGGTGAGACCATTCCTTTTTGCTTTATTTTATTTCTACAGCATTGAGTCTGTTCTTTGTCTTAGTTAATTTTTGTGCAGTCGATCATGTCCGATCCAGTGCCTAAATCTAAGGCGGGACATGCCCCTACGTGTCAGTGCCCCTGTGGCAAGTCCATTTCCATAATGGATCGCCATGATCGATATCTTTCTTGCCTGGGCCCACAGCACGACGTGGACAGCTGTGACGCATGCATCTCTATGGACCGCCGGGTCCTCAGTGCACGCGTTGAAGGTGGGTCGGAAACCACCTACCTTCGGAGGGCACCATTGGTTACGGGACGCCATGACAAGAACTCTGGACCATTCCCCCAGGTTGCCCTTTGTTACTACACGTACTGGAGGGCCACAAGCCGTCGACCGTGCTGGCCTTTCTGGCACCTCCAGTTTGCTAGAGAGGTCGGGTGGGCAGCCCTCTGTTGTCTGCCTCTTCGGAGCCACGGCCTCCCCCAGTGTCACGATCAGAGCTATACGCTGGATCCGAACCAGTTGGGCCATCGACTCCATCCGCCGGTTCCGCTCAAGCTCCTGGTACTGTTTCTGGGGCCGGTGAGCAGGGCGGTGCCGAGAGTGCAGCATGGCCTTCGTTCAGTTCCGTGAGCAGTGCCAAACACAGTAGGGTGTTAGGGGTGGCCCTCTCCCGGGTGTCCTGCTCTCTTCCTCTTCCTCTTCAGAGAAGGAGGATGGGTCTGACCCAGACTGGTTGCCCCTCTCTGAGGAATCTCACCGCCCTACGAGGCCTAGCAGCGTTATTTTGAAGTTTTTTTCTCCTCTTCCAACTGATTCTGTCTCTGGGGCCGCCATCTTGGAGTCCTCCAGTGCAATTGCTGGTGCCGGGGATTTTTTGCGGTGCTGTGGGACAGGGCGGCACCATCCCTAGTGCTGTGGAAAAGAGTGGTGCTGTTCCCCGGTGCCATAGAGAAGGACGGGGCCGATAATGGAGCAGAATCGTGAGGCGGTGTCGGGTTTGGGGTGGCGCCTCTCTTGATGCGAGTTTGGAGGTGGCACCTCTGGGGGGCAGATCTGGTGCAAAGCTGGGGCGGGCGCAGCCTTCGTTACCTTTTTATGGGCTAACTCAGGGGTTGCTGTGGCAGGCTTGCAGACACCTGTGGCTCCTTCGGTGTTACCCCCCTTTGATGCTTCAGAGATGGATGAGGGGCAGGTCTCTTTCTGAGGGGGAGGGCTTAAGAGCACCTGGGGTGGCCCAAGGGTCTTCTCTCAGAGCTGCAGGTGGCTCTGGTAGGAGCCACAGTGCCAATCCATCGCACTTTCGCTCTCCTCAGTGGGGGGGACCTACATCTGGTGGGGTTAGGGGCCGCCTGCAAGGGCCAGACTGGCCCCGGTCTCCTCACTGTGGGGCTTCTTCATTAGGGTACCACGCAGGCCACACCTGCACAGTTGTGCAGCCTTCTGTGGATTCTTTGCTCAGCCCCACCCTTCGGGAGGGATTGCGTGAGCGTTCCCGAATCCCTAGCAGGGATCCTCCTCCTCTAGCTCGTCAGTCGTCTTCTCCTTCCTCGAATCTTCTGCCTCACCCTTGTGCTCTCCCAGACATTTCAGATGCTGTGGGGCCCCTTTCATGGGACCAATTCAGAGGCTCGGCTACAGCATTTCCTTGTTATCTCTTATAGCTGTGAACCAGGTCATCTTTAGACCAGAAACCTCTGCTGCACCCAGATCTGAATCGTGCTCCTCTGCCTCGTCTTCCTCCCTGGAGGAAGAAGACTCCTCGGTCCACTTGTCCTCAGATGCTGATTTCACCAGCTATCAGCATTTCTTGTCGAGGTGGCTGGAGGAACTCCACTTTTCCAGTTTCGCAAGTTGCGATCCTGCCCATGTGACTCGGGCTCTCCTGGGAGAGTTTTTCTCAGAGAACGTGATTATTCCTCCATGGCCTGTTCCCTTTCAGGAAGAGTCCCATCAGGTCTGGCAGTCTCCTACTACCCCCTCTCCTGCCCCGAGGGACAGCCAGCACAGGTATTGTGCCCCCTGGGGGTCTCCAGGTGGATTGCCTCATCCCACTTTGGGGATAAAGTTACTGGATACCCCCTCTGGGCATCGTCGCCTGAGACACAACCACCCCCCCAGAGTTTGACTCAGCTGAGTATAACTGCTGGGGGAGAAGGATTTTTTCCTTGGTGCGTCTCCTATGCATTTCATCACATCAAGCCCATATGGCTGTCTATGCTAGATGCTTACAGATGATGCTGGGACAACTCCTACTCACTCTGCCTGATTCGGAGGCAACCAGGCAGGCCATCTGTCTTTCTGCTTCTGGCCTAGCGCTAGCGAGGCATCTTTCAGTAGCGTTTTATGAGGCTATTGAGATAGCTGCTAGGTTGGCAGGATCTGCAGTCTGGCTTCATCTTTCTAAGTTATCACCCTTGGCCTGGCATAGGGTGATTGCCTCCCCTTTCCAAGGAGCCCATTTGTTCTCCCACAGGGTGAGATGGGAATTGGCAGGGCACCTCCCAGGTCACGGGAGGCCCCGTCTCATCCTGGCCAGTCTCTGGCCTCTCCGGACCCATAGGGGGCTTCTCCCCCTGTGGTTCTCCCCCACAAGGGGCTGAGGGAACGGCTTTCCTCAGGGATGTGCCAGGTCCCCTTCGGGGGCTTGGCACTCAGCCACCAGTGATGAATGGTGAGGATACATACAGGAAGATATAGAAATTATGTACTTACCGTAATTCTTGATGATCTTGTATTTCTTCACCACTCATCACTGCTTCCCGCTCACCTTCCCCTCTGGTGCCTCAACCTCTCAGCAGTGCCTCCTCCCTGCATGCTCTCCCCTCTGTGGAAACCTTGTTGGGTAAGCCCTGCTTCTCTGCTCTTGTTCCTCCAGGGGATTATTATTCTCCTTAAAGAGGGAAGGACTAGCGGGGTCCCTTTCTCCTTTTTTTTTCTGTCCTTGTCAATGGAGGCTCCTTGGGTCCCTCGTGTCTCCTTCATTTTGCCTTCAAACAAAACAGGGGTTAGGTCCTCCTTGGACCTTCTCGATCCAGTGGGCATGGAGGACCCGAGGACCCTTTATCTTGAACCAGTACAGTTGACCTCTCCTCCAGGACTACTGCTCCCTTGCGTTGGCTCAGGATCAGTTTCTGGGTGCATCAATGTCTGGATGTGAAAATCTGTTGGTAAGTCCTAGACCCCAACATCCTGCTTTTGGGTTTTTCTGTCTGACACCTCCCGATTTTCCAGCCTCAGGATTGTTTTTCTTGAGCTAGCCTGGCTTGAACAATTTGGTCTTGCCTTACTTGGAGACCAGCTTGTCTCCTTTTAAGGACTGTCTGGTGAATATAGAGATGGAGGCGGCCTTGACTTCCATCTTTCTCCCTAGGGGGAGTGGGGTGTTGTGGGTCTCTCATCAGCCTTTGCTGTCCCTCCTCCTTCTCGTCTCCTAAACCCTTCTCACTTCCCTATGCCGTAGGCCTGCCCAGTAGTTGGGGGGCCCCCCCCATGCCACACCCTCAGGTAGCTACCCCTCCTGTGTCAGCTTTTTTCTCCTTTCTGTGTATATCTTTTCCTTTTACTATCTCTTGGGCTCCCTTGCCTCACCTTCTTTTTTTTTCTCTATTTCTAATTTCCACTCTCTGGCGGACAGGACTGAGGTGAGGGAGGAGTCGGCGTTGGTTACTGGCTGACTCTCACGCAGCATGCTGTGCATCTTCCTCGAGGGCGGCGCTGGCCTTGACGCCGTCTTCTCCCCCAAACAAAAAGTATTTGTAAGCTGAACACTTCCGCGGGGTCTTAGTGCCTCTGGCTTATACCCACCAGTGATGAATGGTGAAGATATACAAGAAGATCAAGAATTACGGTAAGTATATAATTTCCATTTCTAGGAGTGGTATATATTTCACATCCAACCACTCATAGCAAGTGGCACACAGATCCCTGCTTCCAGCATGCACGGTCTGATGTCTGGGGGTGGAGCCAGAGGATATACCCCCAGATGGTCAGAGGAGCTTTGCTTAGACGTTCCAATGAATCAGCAGTTCTAGTGGAACTGCCAGTGTGGGGATGTGAACTACACACCACTCCTAGAACTACGGTTATGGGTGAGTAACCTATTTTTCTCGATTTGTGCTTGAATGTATTACCATATGTGAAATTTCAGTACAAATTTTAATACATAAAACAAAGGAACATATGGAAGTTTAATGGGCTAAGAGCCTTTTTTCATGCAACTGTCCTCAGTAATAATGAATATGTTCTGAAATCCAGACTTACTGGGAAAGATGTGAGACTTGTGTCCTGCTGATGTTAGCTGTCATTGTTTTGTAGGGAACTGAAAATCACTTTAAACAGGGCACTCTCACAGTTTGCTTTATTTCACAGCTGAAGGAGAATAAAACACTTTAATGTAATATGGTAAAAAATTGTCTTCATTTGTTTCCCCCTAGAGTGAGAAATCTTACTAACCCAGCAAAGAAGTTTAAGGTGGAAGCAAATGCAAACCAGCTATATCTGACAGGAGTTGTGGTCCTTCACAAAGATGTTAACGTTGTGGTGGTGGAGGGAGGTAAGGCTGCAGAGGGGTTGGGAGACAGCCTCTCTCTAGTAACCTACTTTTTTTATGTGCAAGTTAAAGATACCATGGCACTTACAGTAAGAATAGGACATTTCTTGGGTGTCCTGGACAACATCACCCCTAGAAATAATAGACACACACACTCCAAAACACACTTGAAAACTAGCAGTCCCGACTCATTGTGCCTTTCTCAGTTAAAAAATACAAACTGCTATAATAGATATTTCATTTGATACCTATTTTGCTGTTATATGTTTTCTGGTTACTTCTGCTTCTTTTCTCTATCCTCTTTAACCCAGTATATAAACTTTAAGCCCTGTTTAGAAGAATTAAAGGCCATGTGTCATTGTAGTTGATATTAGGAGTCCCTACTAAGGATGACCTTGTCCCTGACATTGTTACTGCAGGAAGTGCCTCCCAGTGACTCATGGAGAGTCTTTCTGGCCGTTCCATAGCAGATATTGCTTACACTGTTCACATTAATGACCTGTCCCATAGCAGAAATTGCCTGCACTGTTCGCCATTAATGACCTTTGTTTCAATCACAGGACCCAAAGCACAAAAGAAGTTCAAGCGTCTGATGTTACATCGGATCAAGTGGGACGAACAAACTTCAAATTCTAAGGGGAATGGTGAGTCTTAATTTACTTGGGAATATTACAAATCAGCTTTTGCTTGTAGGCTTCTTAGGAAATTCTTTTGAAAGTGCCAGTGGGCCCCACCCAGATAATTAAGTCTGGGATAGCACATGAGGGGAATCTAGAGGTCTGTGGCAGCTGACTGAGTAAACCTGGGTTTAGGCCTGTGCACTGCATGTGGCCCCTTAACTAAAGCCACCCGAAAAAGCAAAGCACTGGGGTACTTTTGCTGTGATCCTTTAAAAAAGTCTGCAAGAGCTTGATTTTCTTCATCATTGCTACCCATGCCCAGACTGTGACCTTCTCTGCTTCATTGGAGCTTTTGATTCTTGGACTGCACTCTGACCCATAGCTTTGGCAAAAATGAGGTCTGTGTGTTGTGTGGTTTAAGAAAGCTTGGCCAACTGGGGAGTAGGGAAGAATAGAAAGTAAAAAATAAATAATAATGGCCAATTGATCAGTCATTCGATAAAAACAAAGGCCCAGATCATGCTTGCACAATTCCGTAGGTATTGGTGAAGCACACCATAGCCATGTTAAACAAGGTGAGGAAGCTTCCAAAATCAGATGACTCAGTGGGGCCCACTTCTTTAATAAGATATCGTCCTCAGTTTCTACCATCCAGGCTTGAAGGTGGATATGTTAGCAGAGAGCAGAAGGGCCTCACACTGTCTCTCAGATGCTTGAAAATGGGTTTTGTAGGACATTTTGTGCTTGGAAATTAGAAGTTCAAATTGAAACACATATTTTCACAGGTATTTTGAAGTGAGGCATTTCATAATTCAGGTACGAACAAAACCTTCTTAACCAGACTAGTGTCAGCATGGGAAGACTTTATCTTCCAGGTAGTCACTTTAAAGGGAAGGCAGATGTATATTTCTGGTGTCTATAAATTGCTGCAGTCTTCTAAGGAGGACTTGATGGACAAGGTAAAGGCTACCTGGGAGGTGGAGGCAGCCTGCACAATCTCAGAGGAGGATTGGGCCAGGAGGTTGGAGAGTCACTTCGTCCCCCACCTTGGTGGGTATTTTTCTGGAAGGTGCAAGTTGGTTACTTCTGAGCACACACAGTTAGCAAACACTTCCACACAACATACTCTGCGGATCGCTGAGAGAAAATGTGAGGGGAAGGGGGTGTCACACTGGCACATTTTATGGAGTCCTAAACTCCAGCTGTTTTTGGGAGGAGGTACAGGCCATGGTCTCTCAAATTTTGAACAAAAGTATACCTAATACCTTCATAGAGTGGGTACTTGGTGTTCCCACCATGGACTTAAAATGTATTACATACCACTTGCTGCAGGAGAACCCCCAAACTAAATATATCCCACTTGGTGCAAGGCCCCAAAAAAAAAAAATAGAGGGCCAGAGTGCATACAGTGCACGATTTAACGTACAGCCAAATTACACTCAAGGAAAGAGAAACACTTAACTAGACGATAGGCCTGGCAACAGTGGGATTCTGGAATTTATCTGACTGTGGAGGTCCCAGGTAGAGGAGACCAGTAAACAGTACATCCACTCTTTTGCCTTACACAAGACTGGAGGCAGGAATTGCCCCCCCCGCTGGGGCAGTGCATAACACCTGGTTCCCCTGTCTTTCCTGTGTAGTGTAGATGCAGGTTTGCCCCTCCTCCTCTCTCTCTCCTACCCCCTTCTTTGCTCTGCGGGGTATTTTACTTTTCTTACCTTAATACTCAGGAATTCCAGCAATAGATTTATTTTTTTTTTTTAATCGAGCTTTTTCTCCCTGCAGGTCAGCTAGCAGGTGGTTTCCAGCCCTCTCCTTGAGAGGGTTCCATCCACCCCAAACCGTGGGCTCTCTCCCATGGTCCCCGGTGAGTCCTGCCAGGGAGAGAGGAGGACCACGTGCGCAGTCGGGACTTCATGTTGCCTGCCAGCCTCCCCAGATCTATCTTCGAGGAAGCTCTTGCAGCAGACCAACACTGGTAGGACTTAGGCGCCAGGAGCACATGGAAACTTTCTAGCTAGCAGTCAACCACGGGGGACTGCCCATCACGGACATCATCCTCTGATGTCGGCCAGTCCTATAAAGGCGGGCAGTCCTCCACACCCTATTTAGTTCTTTATCGCCGTCGACCCATGCACGTCGGACCTTAGCGGACACCACAACCTCTGTTGAGCACCTTTACCCGCACTTGCCGTGCTTTTCCTACTTTTGCTATTTTTTATTCCTCTGTTTTAACATTGATTTTTCATTTTTTTCGACATCGGATTTATGTCTTCTCCACCAGCCTCATCTTCCGACCCTTCCACAAAGTGGACCTGCAGCAAACAAATTCCTTGAAAAGACAGTCACTGCTTGTATCCTGGGCTTAGGCCCCAGCCACGACACTGAAGCCTGCCAGATGTACCAGAAATTCAATCAGGCCACTTGGAGACATCATCCTAAAATCCTGGAGAGCCATCTCATCAAGCAGAAACTTGTCATGATGGAAAAGAAACTGTAGGCCAGGCACTCTTCAGCTTCACCATCCCAGTCTTACGGGGCTTCCTCCTCTTCACAGTCCTAGGAAACATCTGGCGGGAAGCACAAGCATCGGGTCAGACACCGGGACCAGTCTGCTTGCTGCTCGCGTTCTCCACATAAACCATCAACCGTGTGGGGTCTACACCAGAAGACTTATGAAAAAAAGACTAAAGCAGCTTAATATGTACAGTATACCCTTGAGGAGAGGAGGGGCATGATAGAAATGTTCAAGTACCTCAAGGGAATTAACAAAGTCCAAGAGTGTAGCATCTTTCAGAAAAAGAGATGTGCAAGAACAAGGGGCACAATTTGAAGGCAGGGGGTGGCTCAGAGGTAATGTTAGAAAATGTTTTTCTCGGAGAGGGTTGTGGATGCATGGAACTGCCTTCCTGAGGAGGCTGTGGAGTCAAGAACAGTGGAAGAATTCAAGAGTGCATGGGACAGACATAAAGCAATTCTAGTGGGGGGTAGGAGGAAGTAAGCTGTTGGTTAACTAGAATCTGCGGCTTATCCATCAGGTAGGGAAATGGGCAGTCTAGGTGGGCCAAGCCGTCCTTATCTGCCATCAGATTCTGTTTTTATGTCCTTCGGGAGTGGGGGGTCAGCCCCTGTGGCCCCACTTGCCTTTACTCCCACATGGCTGCCATGACCCCACCACCTGACCTTATCTCTGTCACAGGTGGCAGCTCCTCAGCCCCTGATGCTCAGGACCATCACTTCTGTGTGTTGTTAGCCAGAAGGCTCAGCTGGTGTAAGTGCGACCCACATCAGCTCCTCTGCAGTCACTCCCCCAACTATGGCGCTGTCTATGTTGGTTCCCTCTACCGGGTCCAGTGCCATTCCTTCTCGGCAGTGCTTGCAGCAGGCGACCAGCATGCGTCTAATCTGGCACTGTGTGGGAGGTCTCCTTCACCCCTGGCACCCGTCTCTCCTCTCCCGAGTGTTCTCAACTGGCGCCTGCAGGCCCAATGCCAGTGTTGCCCCTGCCACAGCCCGTGGGCCTGCTGCCACTCCCACGGCCTGCTGGCCCTTCGCCGGTGTACCCCACACTGGCCCCAGCATCGCTTTTTCCTAATCCGCCTGTGTATAACTGTCCTCCACTGATGAATTATAATGCCCTATTCTCTGCATGGTGGTCCTTCAAGCAGAAGTAGACATCCACTCCTCAGGACCCATCTCCGGCTTCCCTTAATCTTCAGCCCCGGACCGGGTGCGGCTAGGTCCCAGTAACCCCGTTCATCAGGCTCAACACCTGTTCCAGGACTGGCGCCCGCTGGCTAAAGTGAGCCAGATGAGGATGACTCTTGACTACTTGGTCCCTCTTCCCCGAGGGGCTCTTCGGAGAGTCAAGAACCCATTAAAGTGGTGCCTGAGTCCCCTCCTGATGATCCATAATTTATGGACATCATGTGGCACATCTAGGCCACCATGGGCTGGGAAATGGAGGAACAGGATCCAGTGTAGCACCGCCTTACCATTTACCTGAGCAACCTGATGCCCTCCCTGTAGTTGGGCCCCGAATTGACTCATATGAAGATGTCACAAGGGTGGCCTTGAATCATCCCTCCACAATTCCAGTGGTGCCTAAGAAAGCAGACCGGCTTTACCTTGCTCTAGCTGGTAAGCCCTTTTTGGGGGGGTCATCTCAAAGCTGACTTGTGGTCATCAGTGCGGCACATGACCACACCAAGAAGCTCAAGCACCTCAGCGCCCTTGCACCGGACAGGAAAGCCAGGCAGCTGGACCACCTGGGCAAGTGAGTCTTAGCGTCTTCCACCCTGGCCATTCAGGCCATTAATTATTTGGTCCACATGGACCAATACCAGAATGTCCTTTGGAACCAGGCCAGGGAACTAGTGCAGACCCTGCCACACAACCCCCTTCAAAACTCAGCTTGCCCAGGTCCTCAGGGTGGGCTCCAGCGTTGGGACTCACATCCTTCGGGCTGCCTATAATGCCGTGGATGCCTTGGACAGAGGGATGGCCACCGGTGCCATTCCTGGCTCCTAGTGCCGGGTTTTGCCTCAGACATACAGTCCAACATTTTGGATACCCCTTTCCGGGGTTCTGTCCTGGAGGGGGTGCAGAACATAATTTCCTCCCTTCAGGAGTCAGGCTGTGCCATTCGGTCTGTTCACCCACTATACTATAACCAGCCTAAGTCCGGTAGGTGGCCACCCTTTCGCCGCTCGTCCCACAGACAGGACCACCTGCTGGCCAAAGGTCAGAGCAAACGCAAGGCAGCCGCTGCCAGAGCCCTCTCAAGCACCCGGCCGCCCTCCAGTGCCCGCCCCAGCCCTCGATTCCTTGGCCGACCCCACCCCCAGAAGGGGTTCTAGGGAGGCAGTCGGGAGTCAGTTCTCCTTTCACCTCCACGGGTGGCGGGAAGTCGCATCAGACCACTGGGTACTGCAGATCATAGAACACTGCTACATGCTAGAGCTTCTCGAGTGGCCCCCGGAAACTCCTCCAGGCAACTTCTCCTACCCCCAAGCTCATCTGCACCTCATCTGGGAGAAAATACAGGCTCTTATACAAAAATAGGGCCATAGAGCCCATCCCTCTGGCTCAGTGGAGCAGGGGGTTCTACTCCCACTTTTTTCAGGAACCCAAGAAGACCAGGGATCTCCAGCCCATCCTGGATCCGAGTCCTCTCAACTTGTACGTAGAGTACAAGCACTTCAGGATGGTCACCCTTCAGGGTTTGTTGCCCTGCGTCAGAGGAACTGGCTCTGTTCTTTAGACATGCGTGATGTGTACCTGCACATCAAGATTTGTCCTTCCCAACGGTGCTTCCTCTGCTTCCATTTCCAAGGGGCCCATTTTTCAATTCAGTGCCCTTCCTTTTGGCCTGTCTTTATCCCCAGGGTCTTTACCAAGTGTGTGGTGGTGGTAGCGGCTGCCTTGAGGTGGCAAGGCTTGTATGTGTTTCCCTACCTGGACGATTGACTCCTAGCGGGCTCCCTCCTGGGACCATCTTTTCCAGGCCTTGGGTATCACCATCAACCGGCCGAAGTCCTGCCTGTCTTCTTGCCAGTGTCTCCATTACATACGGGCATTCCAGGGAGGGAATGCCTGAAGGCCCATGCTCGTGGGTCTCTTCCAGTTGCCGGGTCCCCACCAGGCTCTTTCTGCGCCTGTTGGGCCACATGGTGGTAGCCATTGCCATGGTTCCCCTTGCCCATCTTCACATGCGGATACCCCAGTGAACATTGAGGGTCCAGTGGGACCAATGCACAGATGACCTGGACCAGTTGGTTATGGTCTCTGATCTGGTCAAAAGGGTCCCGTCATGGTGGCTAGAACCGGTAAACCTGCTTCGGGTGGTGCCTCCTTTCAGATCTCTGCTCTTCATCAGATCCACAGGGTCTCGGCAGGGGTGCTCAGTTGGACACTCACTAGACTTGGGGCACTTGGACAGACATGGAACAGAGTTTTCACATCAATATTGTGGAGATGCTTATGGTTCTGTACGATTTGCAGGCCTTTCAGACTCATCTCCGTCCTGGTCTGCTCTTGGTGAAGATGGACAACATGTGCATGGTGTATTACATGAACAAACTGGGGCAATCACTCTTACCCCCATGCAGGGAGGCAATGAGAGTTTGGTATTGGGCCATCGAGCATGGTCTGGAGCTGTCGGCCGTCCATGTTCCCAGCATCGAAAACGTACTGGCAGACATTCTAAGCCGCTACCAGTCCAGGGCTTATGAGTGGAAGCTTCTTTTTTTAAATTTATATTTTATTCTGTTTTATAGATAAATTGCATACACACCATCCCGTCCAAGGAACAACCGTATGTGTTACATACTTCATTGTGAGAAAAAAGTGTCACTGTATACAGGAGTCAGTGTCCCTCACTTAATGAACCTCTATAGGAGGGTTAACAAAATGTCTGTTTTTCATTTTACCACAGATTTCTACTGAATGCTGTGAGACTCTAGCCCAAGAGCATATGGCCATTATCTATAACATAACTTTCTTAGCATGCGAAACTATTGATCCATCACCCCCAAGGGCTATTGGTGCCATGCAAATTCCTATATGCTGTAAAACCAACTCTATAATTACTCAGTCGTTGGGTACTGTTAACTGTCTGAGACCTAACAATATAGGAGAAAATGCTTCAGTATCTCTTAAACATTTACCAACATGTAAACGCCCTTTTAACTATGGGCAACCTACTATTATTCTGATGCTGACTACTTTGTGCATGTTATTTGGGGATAATCCCCCCATTGCGCTACCAAAACTTTCAACTTGCATATATTTTTAGAAAGAAAAGACAATAAAGGGAAGAGAGAGAACAAAATTTTGACCTTTGGGGTGGTACTATTATATTACTCCTTTGCTGAACTCATACTTTTAAGTATCAAGGCTACATGTATATTTAGTACTTCTAGCAATATGACTGTTTGAAGGAAAGAAAAATAAAAGTCACAGTTCTCAAGTGCCTTCTTCCTTACCTTCGGCAGTCTCTTCATCCTTCATGGCGTTCCTGGCTGCCGCCATCTTCGCTGCCCACTTCCCGGCATCTGAAGGGTCTGTAAATTCGTAGACCTTGCTATCTTGTACTGACTTGAGTTTGGTAGGGAATTGGATTGTATGGGGTATGTTTAAGTCTCTCAGCGTTCTCCTTACCCCATCAAATTATTTTTTCTTGTGAGTCGGGTAGTATACAATATGTCTGGGAATATGTGGACTGAGGCACTTTCCAAAGAAAGCGGCCCATGTCTCTTTGCTAAGTTCAGCAGTTTGTCTCTGGACACCATGCTGTCTAGTATCACCATTAGGACCCTCGGGAGCTCTACCGGTGGTTTAGGTCTGTGTGGCATGCAGTAAGCCTTTACGACATGTATTTCTTCTACTTTTAGGTGCAATTGAAATTGTTCAGTCAGCCATTCCTTAACAAATAAGTGAGCAGTATCTCCTTCCGCCCCTTCCATTAATACCACTAACCTTAGATTTTGGCTCCTAATTTGGGTTTCTAATATCTCTAGCCTGTTACTAACATGCTGTTGCTCTTTCACGTGCTGTAAAGTGGTACTTTGGCATACCGTAGTGTGCCACTTTATGTCCTCCATTTCTCCCTGAAGTACATCCACCACCTTTTCCACTGTAGCTATATTCTGCCAGCCATGAGGTCCAGTTTCGAATTTATGGAGGACAGGAGTTGACGCATCTTCCTGCCCAGGGATTGTGGCATTTCCTCTGACTCGTTTTCCTCTGATGTAACTCCTGGTGTGGATCTATAATTATTTTAGTGCTCTGAAAGTTTGTAAAATACAAGTTTTAAAGCAAGTCTTGACTGTTCAGCTCCAGGCACCACAGCGCCCAAAAAAAACAAGTGGGAGCTTCGGACTCCTGTGGTCAAAGACCTCTTGAAAGATGGGGTCTACTAGAGTTGGAACTTTTGCATCCCCACTCAATGCAAAACTGCCACTTTTCTGCTGTCTTCGATCCCAGGCCTGGAGTTTCTGGTGAGACGTGTTGTCACTCTCCTGTAAGGGGCACTGTCTTACTTCGAGGGGGAGCTCTTGCAGCAGGTAATACCAACAGGGCTAAGCTGCCAGGCATTGGGACCCCACAGAAAAATCTTCTACCTAGCAGACTGTGGCAGGGGTCACCCCGACGTCAGCTCTGCCCGGCGTCAGACGTAGTGTAAAGGGGGCAGTCCCATCTCAGTTCTTTTCGTGCCATCGACCCACTTACTTTGGCTCCAAGAACGCCTAGTTTTCGCAGTCGACCACGCTTTTTTCCTATTCACCTAAAGCGTTCAGTTCCGGTATTTTTGTCTTTGTTCGATGGATGTGCATGTCTTTGGCTTCTTCCACGCTGGGCAAGTCGAAGTGTCGGTGTGGGATGCAGATCTCAGCCAGGGACGGCCACGTGGCCTGCTTGATCTGCTTAGGCCCAGACCACCAGCCCGACAATTGCCCACGCTCCCAAAAATGTAATACCAAGACCCGCATCAGAAGAGCCAACACCCTGAAGGCCTATTTTCTAAAGAAGCAGGTGTCAGCCATGCAGAAATCTGCATCGGGATATAGTTCTTCATCCCCCGCTAGAGAGTCTCTCCCAAAGAGAAGTCATTGGGAGGGAAACGTCATCGTCACTGGGAGAAAGACAGGGCCATGTGAGAGTCCCGCCCTAAGTCCCCTCACAAAGCTTCTACTTCCTTGGCCTCCGGCCGGAGGTCAGGGTCAGTCCCACCGGTCACCTCTGGGACTGTTCCCAAGAAGACCTCCTCCTCCACCGACAAGAGCAAGGAGTCACTGCCGCCTGGGCGCCACTGCCAAGCTCCTTGGCTCACCAATTCTGCCAACCTTCTCATGGGTCAGCCCAAGAGGGACAGGTATCTTCCTCAGGCAGGTTTTTGGAAGCAGACCGTAAGTCCAGTGGTCTGTCCGACAGGTGCATACACTCAGACGACTCCACCAGACGCCAGGAGACCGTCCGGCATCTGACTCCTCCACCCCCAGCAAAGGGGAAGTCTCCCACGGGTGACAGACCTGTAAGCCAGACTAGCTCACCCTCAGGCCAGAACCAGGTGCCACAGGCCGATAAGAGGCCGTCAACCCCCAAGGATCAGGCATCTACCCCTACTCCTGTGGATCAGTCACCCAATGATTCGCACTCAAAGCCAGATGCTGAGTCGAGCGACAGGTCTGCCCCTGATACTGAGCCAGACCTACAGCCTGATATTGTGATCGAGGAGTCTCCTGACCAGACGCCAGCCCCAGAGGGTCCTCAAGGCCCATTGCTCAGGTGCGCCTACGATTAAGCGGACATGGCAGCCAGGACTGCAACCTTGGGCATTTGCATGAGGAGGCATGCCTAACTCAGAGTATCATGGTTCCGCCAGGACCTGCAGGATGCCATGCTGGACGCCCCTTTCCAGGGCTCCGTCCTTTTTGGACAAGAGGTGGAGAAAGTCATCCTCAGGCTTCAAGATTCTGGCAAGGCGGTGGCTGATGTGCACAGAATGTACAAGTCAGAGCTGCCCGCCTCCTGTCTTTGTCCTTTTCGCTGAAACCAAGAACAACAAGGAAAAGGCAACCCCAAACCATAGAGCCTTTAAGAGACGGCCACCATGTCCCTTCTGGCTTCAGGGCCCTAAGCTTGGCATGCTCAACCCCCAAAAATACAGCATGACTCCCTGCTGTCCCTCCCCCACCCTCAGATACCACTGGGGGAAACGGTAGGAGGGAGATTCTCCCTCTACCCATCAGGGTGGTCCAGTATCACCTCGGGCCAATGGATCCTTCAGACGATAGAGATGGGCTACTCACTAGCGTTTCTGAGCTGCCCTCTGGACAACCATCCTATCCCTTTCCATTGCTTGCCCAGCCACGCCCTTCTTCTAAAAGCAGATACAGGCCCTTCTGCAGAAGAAGGTCACCCAGGTGGTTCCATCTACCCAGCAGGGCAACGGCTTCTACTCGCATTTCTTTCTGGTTCCCAAGAAAATGGGAGCTTCTCTGCCCTATCCTGGATCTCAGTCAGCTGAACGAATATATCCAGTACAGGAGATTCAGAATGGTGACCCCAGCAAGCCTATTGCCCATGATCCATCAAGGAGACTGGCTGTGCTTCCTAAATATGCAGGATGCATATATGCACATTAAGATCCTTCCCTCCCACAGGAAGTTCTTGCGCTTCCTTTTTCAAGGTCAGCACTATCAGTTCAGGGTATTTCCATTCAGCCTCTCATTAGCGCTAAGAGTCTTCACCAAGTGCCTGGCAGTGGTAGCAGCGGCCCAGAGAAGAAAAGGCCACTTTGTCTACCCTTAACCTGGACAACTGGCTTATTTCTGCCCAGTCAGAAGACCAGCTGAACAGTGCCTTGCAAGAAACAATCTTGATGTTCCAGTGCCTGGGCATCACTCTGAGTTGGTCCAAGTCACATTGGCCCTCCCAGAGGTGTCAGTATATTGGGGCGGTCCTAGACACCATTTAAGGCATGGCCTTTCTGCCTCCAGACCGGGCAGAACGGCTGAGAGGTGTTGCCCGAAGAGTGCAGACGTCAAACCGAGTCACAGCGAGAGTAATCCTGCAACTACTGAGGAGGAGAGGAGGGGAGGGTGGCCCTACAGGGGGACCTGGAGGCTCTAGAAATGTGGTCTAGAAAGTGGAAGCTGAGGTTTAATTCAGGGAAATGCAAGGTACTGCACCCAGGAGACAGAATCCCGGGCCAAGTGTACACCCTCGGGGAGCTACAAGTCTCGATGGCTGAGAGGGACCTGGGGGTAGTGGTGGATGTCAAGATGAACAACTCGGAGACTTGTAGGAGGGCAGCGGCCAAGGTCAACAGGATGCTGGAATGCATCACTAGGGGGGATCACCTCCAGAAGGAAGGAAGTGATGCTCCCTCTGTGTAACTGATTGGTGAGGCCACACCTAGAGTACTGTGTGCAGTTTTGGAGGCCACACTTAAAGAGGGACATTGAACTCCTGGAGAGGGTCCAGAGGAGGGCAACCAAAATGATCTGGGGCTTGGGGGACAGGACCTATGGGGAGAGGCTCGAAGAGCTAAATATGTACACATTGAAGAGAGAAGGGACTGGGGAACATGATAGAGGTCTTCAGGTACATGAAAGGGATAAATAGAGGAGGAGCAGTCAGGGTGCTCCAAAGGAATGGGGGGCAACTAGAGGGCATGGGTGGAAGCTTGGGGGGATTCAGGAGAGGAGAAGGTGCTACTTTACTGAGAGGGTGGTAGAGCTATGGAATGCGCTGCCCAAGGGGCTGGTGGAGGCAGAGACAGTGAAGGGGTTCAAGAAGGGGTGGGAGGGTACAGGGAAGGGTTCTGGAAGCAAAGTCTAGTGCAGTGAGAATATCCAGGACTGGGAAGGCAGAAGCCAAAGAGGGCGAGGGGGGCAGCAAGGTCAGCTCCCAAGGTGGGGGCTGACCAAACGAGCAGACACGAAAGACCATTAGGCCTATTCTGCTGGCATTTTAGTATGTTAGTATATGGCAGCTACCATAGCCACGGCTGAACATGAGGACACTACAGTGGCACCTCAAAGTGCAGTGGGACCAGGGCCTAGACGAGCTTGACCAGCCTGTTCAGATATCGGAGGCAGTCCGTCATGCTCTACTACGGTGGTTAAATCCAGTCAACCTCGAGGTAGGTGTTACCTTTCAGCGGCCGAGCCTGATTCAGATCCTCACTTTGGATGTCTCGGGTCTAGGCTGGGGAGCCCATCTGGATGTGCATCGAACAAAGGGTTCTTGGAACGCAGTAGAACGGTCCCTTCACATCAATATTTTGGAAATGAGAGCCGTACTATATGCCCTTCAGACTTTCCAAGATCAGCTGTACCGGGGACCACTCCTAATTCAGTCAGACAACACTCTGGTAGTGTTTCATCTAAACAAGCAAGGGGCAACTCTCGTATCCCCTGTGCAGAGAGGCCATAAGAGTGTGATAGTGGCAGTAGAACATGGACTGGACATCATGGCGATTCACGTACCAGGGGTTCAGAATGTTCTCGCCAACAGTCTGTCGCTCTCGATCTCTGAATCATGAGTGGAAGTTGCACCAAGAGGTGGCAGAAGACCTCTTCAAAAGATGGAGTCGACCAGAGCTGGACCTCTTTGTGTCCCTGTGCAGCGCCAAACTGCCAAGTTTCTGCTCGCTAGATCCAGAACCTGGTGTGTTTTGGTGAGACGCACTGTCCCTTTCCTGGACAGGGAGGTTTCTATATGCCTTCCCTCCCTTCCCTCTCCTTCAGAGAGTCTTGCTCAAGTTGCAGACTGAGGAAGCCAGAATGATTCTGGTAGCTCCTCTCTGGCCTCGTCAGATCTGGAATCCGCTGCTGCAACAACTGGCCACAGAACTTCCCATCCAGTTGCCCCTCTTCTCTCATTTGCTCTCCCAAGATCAAGGGATGCTCATCCACCCAGCTCTGCAGCCCCTGCATCTGCATGCCTGGCTCCTGCAGCCCTAGCTGAGGAAAGATTGGAAGTGTCACATAGGGTGGCAGAGGTCCTAGTAGCAGTGAGAAAACCCATCACCAGGGCAACCTATGCCATGAAGTGGAAGTGTTTTTGTTTATGGGCAGCACCCCTTTCCATGGACCCCTTGGATTGTCCAGTAAAATCTGTGCTGGAGTACCTTCTCCATCTTTTGGACTTGGGCCATTAAGGTGCATCTCTGTGCTCTGTCTGCCTACCGTGCACCTATAAACAGGAGGACTCTGGCTCAGCTTGATCTGTGCAAGACTTTCTTGAGGGGAATCTTGCACATCAGACCACCACGGAGGGATCCTGTCTCTCCTTGAGATCTTCTTTTTGTTTTAGAAAAGCTCGCCCTTCCTCCCTTTGAGCCAGCCGTGACATGCGAGCTTTGCTTTCTCTCTTGGAAAGTGTTATTTTTAGTTGCTATTACTTCTGCTCAGAGAGTTTCTGAGCTGCAGGCTCTGATGTGTAAAGAGCCTTACCTCATTTTCCACAGGGACAGGGTGGCACTGCTTACAAACCCTAAGTTTCTACCGAAAGTGGTGTCCGAACTTATCTTGAATAAGGACATCCAGCTTCCAGTTTCTTATCTAGAGTATTCTAATAAGGGGGGAGCTCTGTTGCGTACTCTGGATGTACATAGGATCCTCGGGTATTACCTCAACAGAACTGGTTCCGTTTGGCAGATGGACCAGTTGTTCGTTTCTTTGCCTGTAGGAAGACGAGGGCTCCTGTCACCAAGCAAACACTGACCAGATGATTAGTGCATTGCATCAGCTTTTGCTATCAGCACCACAACAAGTCCTTACCGGGATCGGTTAAGGGCCACTCTACCAGAGGTATGGCAATTTCCTTTGCATCTCTCCAGAATGTGTCTTCAGCAGACCTTTGTGCTGCCGCTATTTAGAGCTCAGTCCATACCTTCGTCAGACACTACAGTCTGGACATTGCCTCTAGGAGGAGAGCAGGCTTTGGACTAGCAGTCCTTCAGGGTCTCCTCTCCTAAGCTCCACCTTATCAATTCTCAGTTTTATCCTCTTCCCGTGTGACCTGGGTCTCTCTTTGGGTACTGCTTAGGACTCAGTCCTATTGGTATTACCCGCTGCAAGAGCTCCCCCTCGAAGTAAGATAGTACAGTTACGTAAGAACTTACCGTAACAGTAGATCTTCGAGAGGAGCTCTTGCAGCAGTTGGCTTTCTCACCCTCCAACTGCCAGGAACAAATTTATTTTTTCCTTTTCTTTGGGTATGCGAGACCCTCCTCAGTTCTCCATTCTGTTTGTCAGCGGTTCTCCGGTGGGAACTGAGATGGTGCGAGGGACTGCCCGCTTTATACTACGTCTGATGTCGGGCGGAGCTGACGGGGGGGGGGGGGGCAGTCCCCCGCCACAGACTGCTAACTAGAAGGTTTTTCCATGGGGTCCTAACACCTGGTGGCCTTAGTCCTATTGATATTACCTGCAGCAAGAGCTCCTCTCAAAGATCTACTGTTATGGTAAGTTCTTCCGTAACTGTACTTTTCTTTACACCTTCCCTCCCTCCTGCTTCTCAAACTTCAGTTGGAGGGGCAGAAATAATTCTCATAGCCCCTTTCTGGCCACATCACATCTGGTTCCCCTTGTGGCAGCAGCTAGCGTTAGAACCTCTAGTGCCCTTGCCCTTGTGCACTGGCTTGCTGTTCCAGGAGCAGGGCACCCTGGTTCATCCGAATCTAAAATCTCTGCATTTCCATGTGTGGCTCCTGCAAACTTAGCCATCGCCTGCTTTGGGGTTTCCTCGAAGGTCACAGATGTCCTAGTGGCCTCCAGAAAGCCATCCACCAAGACCATTTACGCAGTGAAATAAAAGTACTTCACCCTTTGGGCTGTTTTGCATCAGCTGGATCCCTTCACCTGTGAATCAGGTGTTGGAGTACCTTCTCTCCCTCTCAGACTCGAGCTTGAGGTACTCCTCTCTCAAGGTGCGTCTTTCTGTCATCTTTGTGTACCATGCACCTATCGAGAGCAGAGCCATTGCTCAACTTGAGGTGTCTTGCACTTTACTGTGGGGCATTTTGCATCTGAAACCTCCCATTCGGGACCCAGTCCCTCGATGGGATCTTAATTTTATGTTGGAGAAACTCGGTACCTTCCTTTGAACCAGTCGCGAGTTGTGAGCTGCGCTTTCTGTCATGAAAAGTGCTCTTTTTAGTTGCGATTACTTTGGCTTAGAGGATTGACGAGCTTCAGGCTCTTCTGTGTAAAGAGCCTTGTTTGGCTTTTCACAAAGACAGGACGTCTTTGCATACTAATCCTAAGTTTCTTCCCAAGGTGGTGTCAGAGTTTACTTTGAACCAATCCATCCACCTACCGGTTTACTATCCTGAGTATTCTAATCAAGGGGAGGTTTTGCTCCATACGTTGGATGTACATAGAATTCTACAATACTGTGATAACTGGACCAAGACTTCTAGGAAGTCTGATCAGTTGTTTGTTTCGTTCACCCCCAACAGAGAGGGCACTCCATTTTCCAAATAGTGTTTGTCTAGGTGGTTAGGTAATTGTATTGTTCATTGCAACTGTAAGTACAATAAGGACTTACTGAGAGTGGTTAAGGACCGCTTCCATGGCTTGTTTCAGAAATGTGTCTGCTGTGGAGGTCTGTGCAGCCGCCACCTGAAGTTATGTCCACACCTTCACCAAGCCTTAGTCTGGACATTGCTGCTAGACGTAGGGCCAACCTCAGCCTCGCCATTCTGCAGGGCCTTCTTTCTTAGGCCAGTGACTGCTGTCTTTCCTCCTCCTGGTGCTGTTTCCTTTATTCTGTCGGAAATGCTTGCTACTCGGTCCTATCAGTGTTGGCCTGTTGCAAGAGCTTCCTCGAAGTAAGATAGTACAGTTACTTAAGAACTTGACGTAACAATAGGTTTTCAAGAGGAGCTCTTGCAGCAGGCTGATTTTCCCTCCTTCCTTCCCCTTTTTGTTGATCTGCTGTATCTTCTTCCATTTCCATGGGTTTTCTACGTTCCCTTTTTCCTTCATGGCTCTTGGGAACCTCCTCGGTTTCTTCTTCCGCTGCCCACTTCGGGTCATCGGTGGGAGAACTGAGGATGGTGTGGGGGACCGTCCGCCTTTATAGGATAGGCTGACTTCAGAGGGTGACATCAGCAGTGGGCGATCTCCCATGGTAGACTGCTAGCTAGAAAGTCCATGTGGTCCTGGCGCCTGGTTTCTAAGTCCTACCGGTGTTGGCCTGCTGCAAGAGCTCCTCTCAAATATCTACTGATCTTGTCTGTGTCAGTCTTCACCATTCATCACAGATGGGTATCTGCCGGAGGTCAGGACCCCGTGGGAGCTTTTTTTAAGGTGGAGTGGAGTGAGACACAATCAGCGCCGATGCACTGCGTGGCGCTCGCGGGTTGGCTGTTAGGTTGTGTCTACTCCGCCTGCCTGCCAGTTCTTAGTCTCCCACCGTAGAGGTCACCTCGTGTGGAAGCTGAAGAAAGTTTGAGGCCTGCTTCATAGTTTCTCTCCCTACGATATTCTCGTTCCGAAGTCCGTCAGTTCCACCTGCCGGTTCTGTGTTGCCTTACTCGATGTTGCCCGGTAAGATCTTTCCATTATTATATTTTTCTGCAATGTTGAGTCTGTTTTGGGTGGGTTTTTTTTCGCCCGTGGGTCATGTCTCAGTGGGAGGCTAAAATCTTCAAGACAGGTCGCCCCAATGCCTTGGTGCCCATGCGGCCGAATGTTTTCGTCACCCAGCCAGTATAACGGTGTCTTCGTGTCTTGGCCTGCTTCATGACATAGTTAAGTGCGATGCTGTTTTCCATGGACGCGCCAGGTCATCGAAACAGCGTGTGGAAGGTAGGCGAGCTCCGCCACATTTCGGGGTCAGGTACACTTGATCGGGCCAAGCCGCGCTCTCTCAGCCTTTCCTCCGGGTCCCTCCCAGTTCTGTACGGACCGAGGAGGAGGGAGCCTCGGCTACTTGTAGCATAGCTGTTGCTGAGGCTTCTTCCATGATGCAGGAGTCCCGTCCCTCCCTTCTTGGGCGGGCGGGGCGCCGCCATGTAATCGCTTGTCGGTGAAGGCTCCCCGGTGTTGGTCCTGCTGGTCGCCGAAGGCCTGGGCTGAGAGCCATTCTTGGCGCCGTCGGTGGCACCTGAGGAGCCGGGCGGCGCCATTCGCAGTGCCATCGGTGCCGATGGTGCCATTGGGGCTGTCGTCGGCGCCGTCTCCACCCTTGGTGCTGCTCGCGGCACCATGGGACCGGATGGCGCCGTGACTGGTCCCGGCTCTGGATCTCTGGTTTGGGCTAGGGCCGTGCCTCCTGCGGATTCCGCTCGCGGGGCTGCGGGAGGTGCTGGCACCGGCTCTGACACAGCTTTGGTCTCCTGGCCTATTGGCAAGGATGGCACTGCCCGCCCTCCCACGGTTTGGCACAGGGCCTCGGACTCTACCTCCTCAGAGACTGAGTCAAGCTCTGAGTCATACGTGCAGTCTGACCCTTTGGGGTTGGCTGTTGAGGTGGGTAGCACGGTAGTCTCCTCGACAAGTCAGAGTCAGACCCCTTCTGAGGTGAGGTCGGTGGCTACTGAGACTAGGGTCAGGGGTGCTGACCAGCAGGCAGTGGTGCAGGCTACCATAGTTCTGCAGCCTGGTCTTGGCGGTTTCACTGACCCCTCGGTTGTGGTATCCTCTCCAGTGGTGTGCCTAGATCGCCCAACTTTGGGGCCAATTGGAGCACCTACAGGGGAGGGAAGGTACTGCATCCTGGATAACCCCTTGATGGGCTGCCCAGAGATGCCAGCTACCTAGGCTGGCCCTCTCGAGGAGGAGGGCTCTTTCAGACTCTGAGGGGTGTGGGGTCAGCACGTCGGCCTTTTTCTGGGGTTCACCCGGGCCCTGGGAGAAGCCATAGTGTGGATATCCGCTCTTCCTCCTTGGTCTCTTTGAGAGAGTCCCGCTCTTTTGAGGTAGGGGACCGTTCTTCTGGACCTATATGGCCCCGGTCGCCTCACAGGGGGGATTCTTCCGGGCGCAGCCAAGGCAGTACCGATTTGGTTGTTCAGCTGTCGGCTGTGGGGTCTTCCGGGGCACCTTCTTCCGTGGGTGCCCACGGTCCACTCCTTAACCCAGGCGGAGGTCAGCCAGCATCTCTTCTCAGCTCTGTCCCCATCCCTCTGCTACACTCTCCTGCGCTTCCAGCCATCCTCTGTCCTAGCGGGCCTCTCACCTGGAGCAGTTCAGAGCGGGGGCTGCTCAGTTCCCTGCTTACGTTAGGGCAATGGACAGCCAGGTTTTTCAACCTCCCCCCATGCAGCCTCCCACTGAACAGCTGGTGACCTCCAGCTTCTCATCCCCCTTTTCTGGGGGAGAGGAAACCTCTGTCCACATCTCTCTAGCTGCTGATCTCTCTGAGTATCAGCGATTCCTCGTGAGGATGTTGGAGGACTTGCACCTTACTCCTTCCACTACCAGCAATCCTGAACACTCAGCACACGCCTTTCTAGGTGATTTTGGCGAGGCCATCCTTGTGGTGCCACCCTGGCCGGCTCCCTTTCAGGAGGCGTTGTTGCGTTCCTGGCAGAGGCCCTTCTCTGGAGTTCCTGCCCCAAGGGATCTCACCCAGAGGTATTGCGCACCCCCGAAGTCTCCAGGTTCCATGCCTCATCCTCAGTCTGGATTGACGCAGTTGGATACTCCTGATGGGCTTCACACCTTTCACCGTGACCAGCCCCCAGATCAAGACTCCTTGGAGTTTGATTTCTGGGGTAGGAGGACTTTCTACTCGGCACGGTTACTTCTGTCTATCTCTGCACATCAGGCCCACTATGCAGCCTATGACAGGTTTTTGTGGTCCAGGTTAGGTCAGCTCCTAGCCTCTTTGCCTGACATGGAGCAAACCAGACAAGCCATTGCACTCTCTGCGCATGGCCTGGAGCTAGCAAGGCACCAAGTGAGGGCATCCTATGATGCCAACGAGGTAGCTACCAGGGTCGTAGGGACAGTGACCTGCACTAGGCGGACGGCATGGCTGCGTCTTTCCCGGTTGTCACTCTTGGCCCGGCGTAGGGTGATTAACTCTGCCCACCGGGAACCTATCTCTTCTCCCACAGGTGAGACTTCCTTCACCTCCAGGGGAACTCCCTCTCTCTCTCTCTCCCCCCCACTCGGGCCTCTCCAGGCCCTGAGGTTCCCATAGTGTGTCACCCACTGAGGGCTAAGATTCTATCCCTTAGGGTGTAAAAAACCCCCTTCGAGGGGGCTCGGTACTCGCCCATCTGTGAAGATTAACACAGATAAGATATGAAAATTACGTACCTACTGTAATTATGATCTTTCTGTGTATCTTCACCATTCATCACAACCCCACCCTCCATCCCCTTGGGGCCTCAGTCTCTGGGTCCACCTCCCTCTCTGTGCCTCCCCCCCTCTCCTCATTAGGAGTGGGGTAGAACAGGGACACACGGGGGAGTAATGTTTCAGGGAGAGTGGATAGCTCGGGCGGCACTCCTTCTCCAGTGCCTTGGCTCCACCTCTGTGGGGTGGGAGTTGGCAGTTGCCCTCCTTCTCTCCTCCTCCCTGTTTCCGTCCAACCTATTTCTCCTTAAAAAAAAAAAAAATCCCTTTTTTTTTCACCAAAAATTTTTCTTTGAAGAAGGCGTTGAATCTCTGTACCCTGTCCTTCTTCCAGAATAGTTGACTCTGTTTATCTGGAGTGTTTGCCAGCTATTCCATGCCTTGAATTCTGGCAGAAAGCATTGCTACTTCTTGTAGTTCCTACGCAATCTGGAGACAGACCAGGGTCTGGGATGTGTTATCCTTCTCCCCTCTCTTCCTAAATTCTTTACCCACCCTACCTCCCTCTTCCTTTTCCAGAGATGGGGGCCCCTCCCAATCCCCTTTAGTTTCCAACTTCTCTCTTTCTGTCCTCTCAGTCGTTATTTCTCCTTTTAGTTCATTCATTTTTTCCTTCTTCTGTCCCTTGGACTTCCTTGTCCCACCCTCCACTCCCTTCCTCTTAACTCTCCGGCAACTCAGAACTGGAAGGCAGGTGGAGTCGACACTACCTAACGGCCAACCCGCGAGCACCACACAGTGCGTCGGCCCCTAGGGCAGCGCCAGTGGTGTGTCTGCTCCGCCTACCCTTAAAAAAAAAAAATTCCAGTGGAGTCCTGACCTCCGGCAGATAACCCATCTGTGATGAATGGTGAAGATGCACAGAAAGATCATAATTACGGTAGATACATAATTTTCATTTATGGTAAGTTCTTAATGTAAATGTACATTTTCGATTTTCTCCCTTCCCCATTGCTGGGGCACGCACATCAGTGCGCACACGCTGCAGGGTCCCGTAGAACCTCCCTTCATTGGCATCCCTGACCCATTCTTCCCTCAGGCCTCCACTTGGGGGCAGTCATTCCGCAGGAATGCCAATGTAACTTCCCCGGAAGAGGAGAGCTGTCCTCTGGACACTCAGTCCTTTCCCTCCCCAACTGGCCCCCTGCTATCCGCGTTAATATGGGTCGTTGGTGTGGCAGGCGGTAAGGGGCAATGCCTCAGCCGTCCACGCCACTGGACTGGCTCCAGCAATAGACTTCTTGATAAGAATTAATCAAATGAAACAATAACGTGCACACCAATTTGATTTGTTTAAAAAGTTTATTGTTAATTGTTGAAGCAACTTGCAGCTATCATGAGTTGTAGTAGATGTTCTGTTTTTACTAAGTGTCATATTGGGACCTGTAACTGTATAATGTGTGATTTATATGAGAAATGGATCACTCTACACAGTGTAAAATGAACTTGTTGAAATATAATGAATAGATCTTCATCGTGGGTATCTGTCATCAGATCACACATATGAAACTTCACTGTCAGTAAAGCAGGATGCACGCTGAAGATTTTCAGCAGTACCACTGGGGCTGCCCACACCGACATCACCAGCCCTATTAAGGTGTGAGCAGCCCCACTCCCTTCTCAGTTCTTTCCCATCATCAGTTCTGTTCACATGGGTCTCTGTGGAAGCTCAGGCACCGTTTTACATCATTTTTGCCTACGACTTTATTTTAGTTTTTCAGAATCTTTTGTGAAAAAAAAAAAAAAAGTCCCCTACCTTGTTTATGTTGTTCAGTTCTGGGCAGGGGTCCCTCCTTCCCAGTCACCTGTGGGTTTGTCGAGTTCCCAGGCCTGTAAGAGTTAAGTCTTGAGGGAAAAGTCACAAAAAAAACACGAGATCGGGATCATTTTCCCCCAGCACCGGTCCCACACCCCAACGGCTTCTTTTTCCTCTTCCGGGGGGTACTTCATCAGCTGCAATTGTGCCAATGCCTGTCACTGTCCAGGTTTCTCTGTTCCTTCCAGACCCATGCCGACAGCACTGCCGCTCACCTCTCGGTGCGGCCGGTCATCAGACCCTAGTTCGTCAACGCCTGGCTCGTTGTCAACAGCCCTTCTGTCGTGGCCTGATGCTTTTCCAAGAACTTGGGTGTTGGGCTTTTTGTGCTCCCAAAGCCCGATGGACAGGTTGTTGCGCCCTGTGCTGTCGACTCCTCCTCCGTCAACGCAGCAATCTACTATCATTGACCTCAATGATTTCCTGACCAAGTTTACTTCATTTTTGGTCCATCAGATGGGCACTTATAGGCCTGGGTCCCCTGCACCAATGACAGGCCCATCATCTTCGGGGCCACTTCAGCCTCCACAGACTGTTTCCCTTGGGTCGTTGTCGGTCCCTCGTTCATCAGATCTCGAGGGGGAGCAGGTCAGCGTTGAAGAGGCATACCATCCTGACCTCGTCTTGCTTGAGGAAGAGGAGGAAGAGCCTCTTTCCTCTGACAGGTCCACTGCCTCCTCAGTGAGTGAGGACTGTCAAGCATACTCCCAGATCTTCTCCAGAGGACCCTACTTTCTTTAATGTTATGAAGCAGCTGTCCTCAGCCATGGGCTTTCATACTGAGGAAGAGGATGCCACCAGATGGGACCTTGTGGACTTTCTGGAAATTCCAGAATCCCCTCCTAAGGTCATTCCTCCTATCCGCCCAGCCCTGAGGAATGCCACTACTGCCGCTTGGCACAAACCTGATATGGTTCTGGCCATGCCCTGCAAGGCGGATAAGTTACATCATGCTCCACAGGGCCTTCCTTATTATGCTACCCAACCCAAGACTGACTCTGTAGTCATCAGGGCAGCTCATAACAAGTCAGAGGTGCCTAAGCACCTCAGTTCCCCCCCTTCCCCGGACAGGGAATCCCAGAGGATTGACCTTTGGGGTAAAAGGATATATGCCTCCTCTACCTTGGGTCTGAGGATTGCCAATTACCTCTCTGACTTGGTCAGATACTAGAATACCATCTGAAAGAAGGGCAAGGCTGCTGCCCTGGCTGGCCCTGTCGGAATGTAGCCAGAAACAGAAGGTTCTTAAATGCTTGCAAAATGCAGAGGATATCAGCAAGCACCTTGTGACAGCCCTCTACGATATCTCCGATACTGGTGCCAGGGCAGCTGCCACAGGCATTTGCCTTTGTAAGCACTCCTGGCTGAGGGTCTCGGGCTTTGTGGCCAGTGTCCAACAAAAGGTACTTAACATCCCTTTCAGTGGCTCTAAACTATTTGGGCCAGATGTTCAGGACATCATCAGTGACCTACAGGCATCTGGCAAGGCTGTTGTGTCTGTCCACTCACTCTATCATGCACAGCCTAGGAGCAGACAGCACCCTCCCTTTCACAAGGTGTCCCACAAGTCCGGAGCAGTCTCCTGTACCTAGGGCAAGAGAAAGGCCTCCTCCCCCTTGCTTGCCCCCTCCGGCGCCGCAGCAAAGTGCCCCATGGGTGACGGATCAGCCCCAGCATTTGGATCTGTCTCATCTTGACTCCTTGCTATTCCACCCCCCCTTTCTGGTACCGGAGCAAGAGGTGGTGGTCAGAGGACTGTTCTCCCTCCATCTCAATCAATGGAGAACCATCACTGCAGATGCCTAGATTCTTCAGATTATAGAGAAGGGGTCACACTCTGGAACTCATAGAGGTGCCCCCAGAGGTTCCTCCCATACTCTCCACTTATACCCTAGCCTACCTGTCCGTCCTCCAGGAGCAGGTACAGTCCCTTCTGCGGAACAAGGCCATTGAGCCAGTGCTCGGGCGCCAAAGTAACAGGGTATTTTATTCCAGGTTCTTCCTGGTCTCCAAACTAACCAGAGATCAGGCCTATTCTAGATCTCAAGGACTTCAGTCTCTATGTCTAGTACAAGGAATTCTGCATGGTCACCCTGCTAGTTACTGATACTTCTACTCAAGCAGGGTGACTGGCTGTGCTCCCTTGACATGCAGGATACTTGCCTGCATATTTCGGTGTTTCCACCACACAGAAGAGGCGAGCATTACCAATTCAAGGTATAATCCTTTGGCTTATGCTCTGCGCCGCAGGTCTTTACCGAGCACTTAGCAGCAGTAGCTGCAGCTCTCTTAAGGGAGGGACTGTACGTTTTCTCCCATCTGAACAACTGTCTTCTAAAGGCCCCGTCCAGGGAGCAGCTCCTTCAGACTCTGGAAACAACCCTTCAGCTGTTTTCCTCCCTGAGCATCACTGTCAACCTGCCCAAGTCTGTCCTGATCCCATCTCAGAGGCTGCAATATCTAGGGGCAGTTCTGGACTTTGCGCAGGGCAGTGTCTTCCTACCTCAAAACAGGGCAGAGTGCCTCATTGCCCAAGCTCAGGAGGTAGCACAGAGCCATTACATCTTGGCCAGGGTACATCTGAGGCTATTGGGTCTGACGGCCATGGCCATTATCATGGTTCCTTTAGCCAGGTTGCACATGCGAGTCCTTCAGTGGACACTCAGTGCAATGGGACCGACACGTGGATGAACTAGATCAATTAGTGCTGATCTCCTCACCAGTCCACAGGGTGCTCCAGTGGTGGATAGACCCTCAGAACCTCTCCGGTCCCATTCCAGATTTTCTCTCCCCAGCAGATCCTCGCCACAGACGCATCTGGTTCAGGCTGGGGGCACATCTGGGTCCCTTCAAGACCCGGGGGTCCTTGGTCCCAGGTCCCAGATGGAATCCTCTCTGCATATCAGCATCCTGGAGATGTGGGCAGTCTTGTATGCTATGCAGGCCTTTCAGAACCACCACGTCCTGGATTATTTTATTTGTTTAGTTTTTGTTTACTGGGTAGGGTGCACTAGGCAGACTGCTGCCTGTTTTCAGGCACGACCCAGAAGGTTACAGACAGGGTTTGGTTTTAACATACAACATAGTCATGATATATTGATTGGTACAGTACAGGGCTTAGCAGTACACATTAAGGAACATGGTTGGTTTTAACATTTAACATAACCATGTTGCTTCGATTGGTACAGTACAAGAGCATACCTATACAATGAGGGAACAAGGATGCACAAGTGCATACAGTGGGATGACACAAATTGAAGGCATCAGTATATAGGGTGCAGGTAAAAGTGCAGCTAGATTAAGAAAAACAGTTGCACCAGAGAGGGTGATGAGAAAATTACATAAAATGCAGTGGTGCATTCAGTGAGAATATTCAAGTGACTTTCACCCAAATGAGGCCTATGAGTGCTATATGCAGTGATAAAGACGGTGAGCATTTTAACATTGACATTTACACACCCGGCACCTAAGATAGTCCCATTCAGGGGAGAGAGTAATAGCTAAACCAAAAATAAGAGACGGTGGCGTACAAATAGAAAAGAGACGGAGGGAGGCGATTAACAATAGAGCAAGACTGTACTGGGCAAGGTACATTGGAGGAACTATATATACACACACGTGACTGGGTGGGAGGAGTAAGGGAGTGGAGATATACAAAGCAAGTGCCTTGGGAGTGTTGCAGCAATAGGGTGCTGAGTTGGTATCTGAAAGAGGTGGGTGACTGACACTGGCATACATTCAGGGGAATGCTGTTCCAGAGTTTGGGGGCAGCAGTTGCAAAGGCCATAGTGCCATATTTGAATCTTGACCTTGGGATGGACAGCAAGACGCAGCCCAGGGATCTAAGAGAGTCTTGGTTATTAATAAGTATGAGGAGGAGTACCAGGGATTGAGGGATGTGGTTATATAGGGTTCTGTAGATAATTCTCTCTAGGGAGTGGTCCATCAAGGGGAGTGCCAACCCAGCTTATTATAAAGTATGCAGTGGTGGGTAATACGATTATACGCAAATGTGAAATTACATATATTTTTGTATCCCACCTGTCATTTGCGCAGCAGGGTACTGAGAGTGCGAGAGAAAACTGGCAGACCATAAGTGAGCTTGAGAGGAGTAGACTCCTTGCAATTGTTTTGCGTGCTGACGAGGCGAGATTAGGACTGACATAGTAAGCTATCCCAAGGCTGGAGTTTACCGCCTTACATATAGAAGTGAGAAGTCCATAGAGGGATCAAGAGTGACCCCAAGATACTTGAAGGAAGAGACCGTTTCCAATGGGGAGTCATCGTGTCACAGTACTATTAATGAGGAGCAGTTATCTTTGAGTCGATGATGGGGTTCCAAAGAGCATCACCTGGGATTTAGAGCAATTTAGGAGAAGTTTATTTTCATTTAGCCAGGCCTGGACGGCCCTAAAGTCAGAAGTTAGAGTTCTGTTAACATCTTCCATTTTGGAAGCATTACTGAAGAACACCAGATCGTCTGCATAGAAGAGAGGGGTACAGTGTTTAAAACAGTGTTGTATTGAATTGATAAGCAGCGAGATTAGTAGAGGACAGAGCTTGGATCCTTGGGGAACACCTAGGAGGGATGGGAGGTACTCGGAGAAAGCAGAGTCGAAACAGGCTCTGCTGCCTGTGGGAAAGGTAACTGTAGAACCAGGGAAGGGCATTTTCTGATATTTGAAGAGAACTGAGGTTGCTAAAAAGGATTGGTTTGGGGGGGGGGGCAACGGTGTCGAAGGCCTTTGTGAGGTCTATGTAAACAGCCCCAGTATAGTCACCCCCTATCTAAAGAGGTGAGTATGTTGGTTAACGTAAGTAGTGCTGAGGTGGTGCAGTTACCTTTTCGGAAACAGAATTGGGCAGGACAAAGGAGGTCATATTTAGTGAGAGATGAGGTTAGCTGAGCAGCAACTGTTTTTTCCAGGATTTTTCTCAATACCAGAATAATGGTGATGGGCCTATAGTTAGAGAGTTTGCAGATCTTACTTCAAGACACAGCTCTTGCAGCAGGTTACACCATTAGGACTGAAGCCGGCAGGCGTCAGGACCCCACGGAAAAATTCTAGCTAGCTATCTTCAGCGGCGACCGTCCCCGACGTCGGTCCCGCCTCCGACGTTGGCGTAGTACACCCGGTCCTGCTCCTTTTGCCTAGGCTTCAACAGCAGAACCCGGATCCGTCGCCAGAAGGCCCTACAGGCGTTCCTGCATGAGGAAAAACTCAAGACCATGGCCTCCAAGGGAGATTCTTCGGAGAAGGCCCATAGACATTCGGAGAAGCATAGAGAGAAGGCCCCTTCCAGGTCCCCGTCTAGGGCCTCTGATTCTCGTAGCTCCGACTCCAGGTCCGACCACTCGCCTTCCCAGGCCAGTTCTCAGCCTCCCCCTGCTGCAGTGAGAAAATCTTCGGGCTCCTCTTCTCAGGCCAAGACTTCCAGGCCTCCTTCGTCTTCCAAGGCCCTGGTCAAGTCAGGGGACCGCCACCATCACCACAAGTCGGGTTCCCGCCATTCTGAACTTGATGTCAGGTCTGCCTCCTTGCCTCCTCCTCCCCAGCGGAAGACCAAGGAACTCACCTCTCTTAAGAGACCGTCGGACCCGACGTCGACCCGCCCAACGTCGGCCTCTCGCCACAGGTCCCCAGAGCCGTCGCCAGCCAAGCCTACGCACCCCTGGATGCCGGTAGGGGGGCCGACGTCCGTGCCTGTCCAGATTGAGAAAAGGGCCCCAACGCCTCCGACCGACGTCGGTCAGGAGACCATTACAGAGGTGGAGTTAACACAGCCCGAGGACCAGACGGGCAACCCCGGTCCTGTCGAGCCTCCCAGGGAACCGTCCCCGCAACCCAAGGTCCCTGTGGAGCCGACGCCGGAACCCGACCACCGGCGCCCGGTCCGTCGTCGGGTCTTTCTTTCTCAGAGGTTAAGGAGCTTTTCACTTACTGGTGGGATACCATCAAAAAGGACGTGGTCCCCACCCCACCTCCTCTTCCACCTCCTCCTCCTCCTCCTCCTTCTAGACCCGGTTACTCCTCCGGTTCCTGTGCCCCTTCTCCATCCGGGTCTGCAGGCGGTTACCTCCTCCCAGGGCCCAGGATCCCTCAAGGGAGACCAGATAAAGAGACCTCCGTCCAGATCCTCTTCTGGGTCACCCAGCCCTAAGAGACCCAGAAGACGTCGCCGTTCGCCTTCGACGGAGGACACGGGATCAGAGTTGTCAACAGGATCTAGATCCCCATCTCCCCTCTACATCCCTTCTCGGACCCACGTGAGCTTCCAGGTCTCCTCGGATGACCCCTGTTCTCGGACATCATGAGACACATCAAAAGAACATGGGATGGGATGCGGAAGGAGTTAGACCCGAGGCTCGCCTTGTAAAATATCTTGACGAAGGACCCCAAGCCTGTGGTGGTGCCACCCTTGGTAGCGCTTTCGTGGGCGTCACCAAAGCAGCGTGGAAGCGTCCACATTCACTCCCGGCAATGCTGAAGAAAGCTGACCGCCTGTACAAGGCTCCAAGGGAAGACCAGTACTTGGCTCAGCATCCTCAGGCCGACTCTCTGGTCATAACAGCCTCATGACAGGTCCCAGAGACCGCAACATTTGAGCACTCTGCCACCAGACCCGGAGTCCAAACAGCTGGGCGCTATGGGTAGGCGCACGTATGCTTCCGCTTCTGCGCCATCAGATCCCTGAATTACTTGACCCACATGGTGCAATTCCAAACGCCTTGTGGGAGCAGGGTCTGGATCTGGCTGAGAAGTTGCCAGAAGGTGAGCAGAAGGAGGAGATGTTGCAGCTCCTCCGGACGGGTTCGGACGTGGGGACCCAAGTGCTACAAGCCGCGTACGACTCCGCGGACTCCTCGGCCCGAGCAGCAGCTTCAGGTGTATGCCTCTGTAGACACTCTTGGCTCCGTGTCTCCGGCTTTACCCCGGACGTCCACAAAAATATCATGGACGCCCCATTTGAGGGAGAAGTTCTCTTTGATGAGCCCTCTGAGAGAGTCATCACCAAGCTTCAAGAGGCCGGGAAGGCGGTGAGGTCGGTCCAGGCAATGTACCGACCGAGGCTTAGTTCCTTTCGTAGGAACCAAAGCCAGTTTCGTGGACGGGCACAGACACAACAGTCCCGCACCGGTCCACAACAGAGGGGCTCCGGTTCCCGTAGAGCCCAGGGTAGACAGCCCACGGGCCGAGGTCAACGTCCAGCTAAACCGGCCCAGCCCGCAGGCCCCTCCGTCACCACAGCCTGACTCCTTTCCGGCCGCCCCTCAGGATCAGCAGGACATCAAGGTCGGGGAGTCGCATTCAAGTACCTGCCAGGATGGCAGTCCATAACTCACCGACGGTGGGTTCTTCAATTAGTCGAAAGAGGCCACTTTATAGAATTCAGAAAAGCCACCCTCGAGGCCTCCTCTGCTCTCCCGTTACTTGAGTCAGCACAAACCTCTGATCAGGCAGAAATACTCGCGCTCCTGCAAAAGGCGGCGACAGAGTATGTCCCAGAGAACCAGAAAGGATTCGGGTACTACTCCCACTTCTTCCTGGTTCCAAAGAAAACAGGGGACCTCCGTCCGATTCTGGACCTCAGCGACCTCAATATGTCGGTCGCCTACAAAAGATTCCGCATGGTGACTCTTCCGGGTCTTATCCCCATGCTAAAGAGGGATGCATTTTTAGCATCCCTAGACATGCAGGATGCATACCTGCACATCCCTGTAGCTCAGGCGCACAGGAGGTTCCTGCGCTTTGAGTTTCTCTGCCACCACTTTCAGTTCAGCACTTCCATTCGGACTGTCATCGCTCCCAGGTCTTTACCAAATGCATTGGCAGTCGTGGCTCGTCTCTAAGGAGACAGGGCCATTATGTGTTCCGTACTTGGACGATTGGCTTCTCATGGCCGCCTCAGAGAGGCGCGTTGGTCATCCAGAGTACCGAGGATCTGTTTCGGTCTCTGGGCATCTTGATCAATTACAAGAAGTCTCTCCTGGTACCGTCGCAGAAACTGCAGTTCATAGGCGCAGTCCTGGACACCATTCAGGTAAGAGCATTTCTTCCAGACAGAGCGGAGCGCATCAGATCCCTCATCATGGAGCTTTCGTCGAACAAGACCGTCCCGGCCAGGTCGGTCCTTCGCTTGCTCAGACACATGGCTGCGGCCATTCCGACCGTCCCTTTCGCAAGGCTCCACATGCAGGTAACTCAGTGGATGCTCAAGGTGCAATGGGACCAAAGGCAAGACCATATGCAGCATCCGGTCAGAATCACGAACGCCGTGATTCGAGACTGGCAACGGTGGCTAGACCCAGGGACACTCTCTACGGGTGTTCCATTTATAGCACGTCCCGGAGGTAATCCTCACCACAGACTCCTCAGGACTAGGGTGGGAGCACACCTGGACGGGGTGAAGTCCCAGGAAGTTGGACCCCTCAGGAGGCTCAAATTCATATCAGCGTTCTGGAGATGAGGTGGTCCTTTATGCCCTGCAGGCATTTCGGTCAGAGATCCCGGCGAGTACTCTCCTGCTACAGACAGACAACACAGCGGTGATGTATTACCTCAACAAACAAGGAGGCGCACACTCTTACACCCTTTGCAGGGAGGCTATGAGGGTGTGGGATTGGGTAATCTGACACGGCGCTAACCTGATCACAGTACATGTTCCCGGGGTGGACAACACAATTGCAGATGGCCTGAGTCGCTCCCAGGCCAGAGTCCACGAGTGGGAACTTCTTCAGGAGGTAGCAGAGGATCTGTTTCTTCGATGGGGAACTCCAGAATTGGACTTGTTCACTTCCCCATCTAACGCAAAACTGCCCAATTTTTGCTCGCTAGATCCAGGGCCTGATGTTTTCTGGCGAGACGCGTTGTCCCTCTCCTGGGCGGACAGATTCCTGTACGCTTTCCCTCCCTTCCCGTTGATCCAGACAGTTCTTCTCAAACTACGCAGGGAGCTTGCAACAATGATCCTGGTGGCCCCTTTCTGGCCCAGACAGATCTGGTTCCCTTTGCTAATACAGCTATCCCGGGAACCTCCGCTCCCGTTGCCATTCAGCTCCCATCTCTTGTCTCAGGAGGAGGGCTCACTGGTCCACCCGGACTTACGCTCACTGAACCTGCATGCATGGCTCCTAGAGACATAGCCATTTTGCGACACGGGGTCGCAAGAGGATTCTGAGAGTTCTTTCTGCGGCCAGAAAGCTGGCAACGCATGCAACGTACGCCATGAAATGGCGCCGTTTTTGTCTATGGTCGCAAACACGCGGCCTTTCCCCTTTAGGTTGTCCAGTGAAAGCGGTGTAAGAGTACCTGCTCTCCCTTTTCCGTTCGGGTCTCGCCTACTCCTCTATTAAGGTGCACCTCTGTGCCATTTCAGCTTATTACCTCCCAGTGGGACAGCGCACAGTGGCACAATTAGATGCCTGTCGAGAATTCTTGAGAGGGGTGTTGCATCTTAGGCCGCCCATTAGGGACCCAGTGCCTCCATGGGACTTGCTCTTTGTCCTGGAGCAACTCGTTTTCTGTTGTGGAAAACGTTGTTTTTAGTTGCTGTTACGTCAGCGAGAAGAGTTTCCGAGCTTCATGCTCTCATGTGTAAGGAACCTTATTTGATTTTCCACCGGGACAGAGTATCCCTGAGGACGAATCCTAAATTCTTGCCTAAGGTGGTTTCCACACTCACTGTCAATCAGGACATTGACCTGCCTGTCTACTTCCCTAATTATTCTAATAGAGAGAGAGGCGCTGATCCACACCCTGGATGTTCACCGCAGCTTAAGGTACTACCTGAGCAGAACTAAGCAGCTTCGTAAGTCGGAGCAACTTTTCGTTTCCTTTAATGAAAGGATGATGGGCCAACCAGTATCCAAACAGTCCCTTTCTCGCTGGCTTGTCCAGTGCATATCATACTGTTATGATATCAAACAAAAGCCCCTTCCGGGATCAGTCCGGGGCTATTCCACTAGGGGAGTGGCCACCTCCTTTGCAGCAGTTCGAAACATCTCCACCTCTGCCATTTGTGCTGCAGCCACTTGGAGCTCTGTACATACCTTTATCAGGCACTATAGCCTGGACATTGCTTCACGGCGAAGAGCCGGCTTCGGCCTGGCTGTGCTACAGGGTCTCCTGTCCTAGAATCAGGACCTGTAATGAACTTTCTAGTTTCCTCCTCCCAGAGTGTTTGCAAGCGCTACTGCTTGGGAATCAGTCCTAATGGTGTAACCTGCTGCAAGAGCTATGTCTCGAAGTAAGATAGTACAGTTACGTAAGAACTTACCGTAACAGTAGATCTTAGAGAACAGCTCTTGCAGCAGGTACCTTCCCGCCCACCTTCCCCCTTGGAGGAGGCATGGCTTAAGCATTTTTTAACAGGGATTTATACCCTTTCTTCTTCTGACGGTGGATCCTCAGTCTCCCATCTTGATGTCAGCCTGCGGCCGGAAGTCTCCGGCGGGAGAACTGGGGAATCTGGCGGGACCGCCCCCTTATGTACTACGCCTGACGTCGGAGGCAGGACTGACGTCGGGGGCGGTCCGCTGAAGATAGCTAGCTAGAATTTTTCCGTGGGGTCCTGACGCCTGCCGGCTTCAGTCCTAATGGTGTAACCTGCTGCAAGAGCTGTTCTCGAAGATCTACTGTTACGGTAAGTTCTTACGTAACTGTACTTTCCCTTATTTGTATATAGGGATAATGTTGGCCATTTTCCAGGCAGACAGAACAACACTGGAGGAAAGTGACACATTAATAATACTTGTTACTGGGGCTGCCATCTCCCATGCTGCTAGTTTTTTACCATCAGGAGAGTCTATGGCCAGCAAACCGAATGACTTACTCGCCGTCTTCTCTCTCTCTCTCTCTCCTGAAACAACGTGATAAAAGCTGGGCTATCTTTAAAGCCTCTAACTCTGACATCGATTGAGCCACGTATAGATCCCTGAGAAACAAATGCAAACGAGCCATCCGTCGCAATGAAAGTTTATATTTTCACACACTATTAGAATCCCTCAACAACCCACGTCAGTACTGGAACCTCCTCAAACAGTCCCTTGGATTCACAAATATATGCGCCCCCCACCACACATTTTGAGATTAATGGCACTAACTGCAACAATCCCTACACCATTGTGAATGCCTTTAATAAAACAATTCTCAGACTCCCCTGTCTTCACCTCGACAGTGCTGCGGACCACCTCCCCCCAGTCCACCCCTCTGGGGTCCAATCCCTCATTCCACTTTTCCTCATTCTCAACAGAGGAAATTTATACAAACTCTTCAGCCATATCCCAACATTCAAGCCTGCCAGGCCCGATGGCATTGAGCCTGCACTACTAAAACTAGCAGCATGGGAGATGGCAGCCCCAGTAACAAGTATTATTAATGTGTCACTTTCCTCCAGTGTTGTTCTGTCTGCCTGGAAAATGCCTTGGGAAGAGCCCTAACGGGTCACGGTACCTTCATTGGCTCCGAGGTCTTCCACTCTGGAGTGCACTTCTTCAGAGTCTTCTCCAGAGGCCCTTCTGGACCTTCTAGCTTCACCGATTCCCTTGAAGGGCCCGACTGCTTCGGTGTTTATTAAAGAAGAGCTTCAAGAGCCCTTTTCTTTCTGCTGGAGCCAAATCAAGAAGGATGAGCCTACCCCAAAGTCGGACCTGACACCGGTCCCCAACCGGCTGGATATCCAGGGCATGTCTTTCCTCCCACAGGAAAGGGGAGATTGTCTGCGAGAAGTGGTCTGAGCAGTCCTAATAACCCCGCAGGTCCAAGCCAGGACCTTCCTCAGACTTCTGGGGCACGTGGCGGCGGCCATTCCTGTAACTCCCTTGGCTCACCTCCACATGAGGGTCCCGCAGTGGATGCTCAGGGTGCAGTGGGACCAAAGCTTCAGCGGTCACGACCATATGGTCAAGATCTCCGAGCCGTTCAGAAGGACCCTTCTTTGGTGGCTAGATCCCCTCAACTTAGAGAAAGGGGTCTTGTTTCAACAGGAGCCTCCGAGTCTGACCTTGATGACAGACACCTCCGACTTCAGCTGGAGGGCTCACCTAGGGGACAGCCAGACTCCAGGTGTTCGGTCCCCTTGAGGAGCACAACCTCCACTTCAATGTTCTAGAAATTCGAGCAGTCCTCAACGCACTATGGGCTTTCCAAGAGGACTTAGCGCCAGGGTCTCTCCTCATTCAGTCAGACAACACAGCCGTTGTCTTCTACATCAACAAGCAAGGGGGAACACACTCCTGCCCCTTGTGCAGGGAGGCGATGAGAGTCTGGTACTGGGTGCTGGAACATCGCATCTCTCTGACCGCAGTGCACGTTCCAGGTATCCAAAATGCCTTGGCAGACAGCCTAAGCTGCTCTCACTCCAAGATGCACGAGTGGGAGCTGCTCCAATCAGTAGCAGACCAGCTCTTTGACACTTGGGGACTTCCAGAGCTGGACCTCTTTGCATCCCCACGCAACACCAAACTGCCAAGTTTCTGCTCACGAGAGCACGTGCCTGGTGTTTTTTGGCCAGATGTGTTGTCCCTTTTTTGGACAGGAAGGTTCCTTTACGCTTTCCCTCCCTTCCCTCTAATTCAGAGGGTTCTGTCGAAGGCACAGGCTGAGGGGGCTCAGATGATCCTAATCGCCCCACTGTGGCCATGGCAGATTTGGTTCCCACTACTTCAGCGGCTGTCGTTGGAACCTCCGATCCCGCTGCCAATATGTTCGCAGTTGCTATCCCAGGATCAGGGCAAGCTGGTGCACCCAGATCTCAAGTCCCTGCACCTTCATGCATGCCTCCTGCAGACGTAGTTAAGACAAGGTATGGGTCTCCCAAGAGGTGGCAGACATTTTCGTTTTGGTGAGAAAGCCCTCTACTCGGTCCACTTACGCTATGAAGTGGAAACATTTCTGTCTTTGGACTTCGTCCCATCATCTGGATCCCCTTACCTGTTCAGTGAACTCAGCTTTGCAGTACCTCCTCTCCTTATTACATCAAGGCTTGAGCTACCCTTCCATTAGGGTGCATATGTCAGCCATATCTGCCTACCATGCGTTGGTAGACAGCAGAACACTAGCCCAGTTGGATGTGGCCCGCACCTTTCTACGGGGCATTCTTCATATGAGGGCTCCCATTAGGGATCCTATTCCCTCCTGGGATCTCCTTTTTGTGTTAGAGAAGCTTACTCTCCCTCCCTTTGAACCCACAGCAGAGTGTGAGCTGCGTTCTCTCTCCTGGAGAGTGTCCTTTTTAGTTGCTGTTACTTCAGCTCAAAGGGTTTCTGAGCTTCAGGCCCTGATGTGCAAGGAGCCTTTTTTGATTTTTTTATAGGGAAAGGGTTTTCCTCAAGACAAATCCTAAGTTTCTGCCCAGAGTGGTTTCTGAATTAACCCTCAACCAGTCTGTTGACCTTCCAGTCTTATTATTCTACCCCTTCCAACAGGGGAGAAGCTCTCTTACACACTTTGGACATCCACAGGGCACTGAAGTACCACCTCAAGCGTACAGCTCTGGGTAATGGGGTTCGCGTAGGATGTTCAGTCCAACATCCTAGACGTGCCCTTCAAGGGCGACGGAGCGGATCATCAGCAGATTACAGGACTCCGGTAAGGCCATCCATACTGTGCAGTCTATGTACCGCCCAAAGCGGATACAATTTCGGAGGTCTCGCGTTCGTGACAGAGGGGAACAGCCTCAGCAACCCCGTTTTCAGCAACTCCATGCTCAGCGAGGTGGCTTCGGTCGACATGGTGGCCACAGGGGTTCCTTGGCCTCCACCTCTCACCAGGCTAAGTCTGCCCAAGCCGCTTCTCTCTCTCCCCCCCCCCTCAAACAGCATGACTTCCAGCCCAACCCACCTCTACATGACACCTCGGGAGAGGAGGAGGTGGAAGGTTGTTTCTCTCTTTATCCAGAGGCCTGGAGACAAGTGACCTCAGACCAGTGGGTTCAAGAGCTCCTAGAACATGGGCACTCTATAGAGTTCTTGTGCACCCCCACCTCCATCCCGTCACTCAGCGGGACACGCAGACCTCATCCGGCAGGAGATTCAGGAACTGCTGTCCAAAAATGCCATAGAGCCAGCCCCTCCACACGAGAGGGGCACCGGGTTCTATTCCCGCTTCTTCCTGGTCCCGAAGAAGTCGGGAGATTTGAGGCCCATCCTCAACCTCAATAACCTGAACCTGTCAGTCGCATACAAACATTTCAGGATGGTCGCCCGGCACAAAATTTTTTTTTTTTTTTAATTCATGTTTATTAAGTTACGGGCATCAACATTGTTTAGCATTCTCTTGTATATAGTCATCTTAGTTATTCATGGGTTACAATCCATTCTCTACAGCAGACAGTAATTGATTCAGACTTTTTTTTTTTTTTTTTTAAGAGGGGTTTCCGGTTATCCATTATTCATAACACATTCGATTATATAGGACATATACAGTTAGGTTACTTTCTTTTCCTCAGTCATTTCCAATACCCAATCTGTATTGCTCTCTCTCTCTCCCTCCCTGCTGGTGCCTTCCCCTTGTTCTCTTTCTACCGTATCCTCTCCCTGAACTATCCATTATGTCCACCTATTCACAAACAGGGGAGTTCTTGAATTGATCTTTTGTGTCATCGCCTCCATTTCCTGTATCTCATTAACTACTTCTGACCAATGCTTAACTGTAGGAGAGTCCAGTGGCAGCTTTGTGTGCAGCTGCCACCAAGATGTTCCAGAGGTAAACCTGGTCTCTGTCCTTCATTCCCCTCAGGGACCAGGCCCTGGACCAAGTGCCTTAAGGCCAGTGATTCTACAGGGGAGAATATCTCCTCTAGGGCCCTGCAAACAATCTACCAGAATTCTGTTAGTTTTGGGCATTGTCCCAGGATGTGTAGGTGCCCGGCCCTCTCCTCCCCACAATTTCTCCAGCAGTGTGGATCATGGTCCCCTTCCCATGTGTGCTTCACCACTGGGGTGATGAAAAAACGTGTTCTAATTTTTCACTCAAATTCTCTCCACCTCTGTGAGTTCATGGTTCTGTCGGCCTGAGCCAAGGTCATCTCCCAGTCCTTCTCTGTGAGGTGTTCACTTAATTCCTCCTCCCGTCTGCTCTTAAGGAGGGCCGAGTTTCCCTTCCCCCTATCTCTGAGGGCTTTATATAATGCAGAGAGATATGTCTCCGGTTTCTTTGATTATTTCAAATCTCTCTTATGACACACCACAACCCCTTCTGTTCTACCACTGGACCAAATTGTTTCTGTAGTTTCTGTATATGTGTTCTGAGTTGGAGGTACCTGAAATGGTCAGAGTTCCTCAGCTGAAATTGTGCTTTTATCTCTGCGAAATCTCTATGTTCCCATTCAATAGTTGTCCTAGGGTGACATTCCCTAGCCTGTTTCACCTTCTGAATGTGAGATCCTGTCCAGCCGGTGTGAATTCCCCATCCCAGGAAAACCATCTCAGGGGCCAAATCTCTCCCCAGCACTTATGTTTTGCCCAGATTCTGTGCACTACCTTCAGAGTATTTCTGACGGAGCATAAAATAACTTTCCCATCTTGGAACAACAGCCCTGCACAATCTGATTCCCATGGTGTGTCAGGGAGACTGGTTAGCATCCCTGGATATGCAGGATGCATACCTCTACATCCTTATAGCCGAAAGCCACCGAAAATGTCTTTGGTTCGCATTCCAGGGTAAGCACTTCCAGTTCAGGGCTTTGCCCTTCGGCCTCTCTTCTGCCCCAAGGGTGTTTATGAAGTGCATGGCGGTGGTGGCCGAAGCGCTTCGCAGGATGAAATACTGTGTGTTTCCATACCTAGATGAATGGCTACTTCTTGCACACTCCAGCGCTCAACTCCAGACAGCCATCCGGGATATCTGCAACCTGATCCGGAGCCTGGGGATTACCATCAACCCAGCCAAGTTGTCTTTCTGCCCCTCACAACTTCTACCATTCATCTGGGCACTTCTAAACACCATCCAGGGATGAGCCTTCCTACCTCAAGACCAGGCAGAGCGCATTTGGGCTCTAGCCAGGCAGATTTATTTTGTCTCCCCCATGCCAGCTAGGTTACTCCTCACGCTGTTGAGCTGCAAGTAGTAGAGGCAGGAGATGTGAGAGAGGTTGTTAGAGAAGGAGGGAGTTCCCCCAAGTGGCTGGAGAGTATAAGCTGCAAATGGGAAAGCGGGACTTGGGTGGGTGGGTGGTGCCCCAGCCCCAAGCTCGGTTTTAGTGCTCAGTCCCTCACCCCTAAGGTTACCCCAGAACCTGCGAGAGCCCCCATTTTCCTCACTGTCTCTTACATACTCCTGAGGGACCAGGGACAAGCTGTACAGTCCCTCATTGATTACCTCACCACACTCCCACACAAGGTGAAGCAGCTTATCCTAGGTGACCTTAATGTCAATTGGCTGAGTACCTCTGCCTCCAACTTCAGGGACTCCTTCGCTGCTCTAGATGTGACCCAACTAGTCACCTCACCCACTGGATTTAACCAGTCGTGGCACCAGCACCCTCCTAGATGTAATTCTGCCAGACCGCCCCCCCCCCATAAGATCAGGGATATTAATGTACTACCAGACACTCTTAGTGACCACTCTCCTCTGTCACTGGTCATCCCCCGCACCAAAACCAGTGTCCCGGGTCACCTCACACTGGCGCTTTGGCCCGGGGGGGGGGTCTCAGAAAGCTAAAAATGCACCTTGCCCAGCTGGATTGGTCTCCAATCATACTTGCAGTAGATATTGACTCTGCCGTAGTCTATTTCTCCAGTGCTTTCAACAAGGCCTGTGACCTTTATGCCCCCCAGACTGGAATCCGTACCAAAAAACAGAATGCCTCTTGGATCTCCCAGGCACTTATCCAAAAACTGAAGCAAAGAGACAACCTCTGGCATATTGCTGTCGCCTCATGCAAACAGGCTGACAGACAAGCCTATAATGTAGTACGTAATAGGTGCACCTGGGCTATAAGGCAGGCAAAGGCCGAATATTACCAAACCTCCCTTGCATCTACTTGGGGCTCGTTCTGTGCCTTCTGGGACAGTATGAAGGAGATCAATGGAAATACCCGCTCCCCCGCCACTATCTCAACTTTCCGTAAACGGTACTGTCACTATAGACCCACCCCTCATAGCTGAGTCCCTCAATATGGCTTTCTCAGATCTTAGCTTGGTCCTATTCAACCACTTTTTCGACCCTATTCCAGCCACCACCACTCCACCCACCCTGGACCCACCCCCTCGAGCCAGGACTCATCTGCATAAAGCCCTAGCTAGCAACAACCCCAACTGTGATCCCCTGGACTCCAGGATCCTCCGATTAGTCTTGGACACTGTGCTTGCCCCGCTCACCAACCTCCTAAACCAGTCACTCTGTCTGGGCCAGTTCCCAAGTGCTTGGAAAATTGCAGAAATCACCCCAATCCATAAGAGTGGGGATAGAACCTCCCCTAATAATTTCAGGCCCATATCCATTCTCCCCCTGCTCTCCAAAGCACTTGAAAAAATTGTGGCCTTACAGCTCTGAGTACCTAACCAAACACGACCTGTTGTGTCTAGAGCAGCATGGACACAGCACCACTACAGCCCTCCTGGAGTTCTTCCATCACCTCCACTCTGCTCTCAACTGTGGTCACATCGTGGGAGCAGTGTTCTTTGACCTCTCCAAGGCCTTTGACACTGTCTGTGACCCCCTCCTGCTTAACTCCCTCCACCAACTTGGCTTCTCCCCTGGCCCCCTCACTTTGTTTACTAGTTACGTCTCTAACAGATCCCAGTGTGTGAAGGTAAACGGTACCCTATCCAACTCCTTGCCCGTCCGCTCTGGGGTCTCCCAAGGTTCCATCCTTGGCCACGTTCTATTCAGCCTCATTATCAACCCTCTCCCCAACTCCTGCTCAAGCAATATACTCCTGTATGCCGACGCTGTCCTCTTTGATTCCCACCCTGACCCCACATCACTACAGGAATCCCTACAGCATACATTTAGTCAAGCTGAAAAGTGGTTCCTAGACCACCGGCTGGTCATTAACCTTAAGAAAACCAAATCCATGATTTTTTCTCGCCACCACAATAAGGCCAAGAATACCCCTCTTTGCATTCTCCCCAGAAATCCACTCCCTCTCAAACAGGTGTCATCCTATAAATACCTGGGCGTCACCTTCGACTCGGCTCTTACCTTCCACACCCACATCAATACCTTGTCCTCGGCTATAAACTCTCAGATTAGCCTTCTCTATCGACATAGAGATTGCTTCCCCCAAACCGCCCTCCATTTGGCCATCAACTCCTCCATCCTGTCCTTAGTAGACTACGGTCTACCCATTTATGCCACGGCTGACAACTCTGCCTTTACCAAAATTCAGACCTCGATAAACAAGGCCTGCAGGCTCTTGACTGGCGCATCCCACTGCCCTCATACTTGCCTGCTCTATTCCACCACCAACCTGCTCACCTTTGACGAGCACTTGCGCTACCAAACCTGCCAACTTGCCAAAAAAACCCTGCTGGCCCATCACCCCAGGGTCAGGCGTTCTCGCGGCGTGCATCCCCATCTGTTACCACCCGGAGCACAGTCAAGTCCACCTTCCAGGTGACCCGTACCAGGACCTTGTTAGTCCAAAGGTCCTTCCACTACCGTGCCCCCACATGGTTCAACTCCTTCCCACCATCCATCACGAAGCTTACCAAAATTGGCCCCTTCAAAGTCGCCCTCCATAACCTCCTCTTTGATGCCTGAAGCTGTAACTGCCCCTAATTATTGTGATGGGTGATCCTGCCTGCCACACTCTTAACCTGACAATGTCCATTGGACTGCTATTACTCAATTGTAACTTACTGTTTGCAACAATATTTGTAAACCACTGCAGTAATTGTATTCTTATTGTTGTATGTATTGCACCTGTATGTTACCACTGCTGTACCTCACACTTTCTTTTTGTCTGCCCTCCCTGCGACGAGGTGCCTTTATAAATGAGTCCTTGACTCAAAGATTGTAAACCCGACTCTCACATAAATAAAAATAAATAAATAAGCTCTGCGCACTAATCCCAAGTTTCTCACCAAAGTTGTGTCTGAAATGACGTTGAACCAGGATGTTCAACTCCCAGTCTACTACCCTGATCACGCCAGTCATGGTGAGGCACTTCTCCACACGTTGGACGTTCACCGCATGTTGCATTTTTACTTGTCCAGGACCAAGGGGACCAGATCGTCTGATCAGGTTTTTTTTCCTTCTCCCCACGTTTCTTGGGCAGTCCAGTTTCTAAGCAGACTCTCTCTAGGTGGCTGGTGCAGTGCATCACATTCTGTTACCAAAAGCATAACAAACCCCTATCAGGCCTGATCAGGGGTCATTCTGCCAGAGCGATGGCAGCCTCCTTTGCAGCCCTTAAGAGGGTCTCAACCTCAGATATCTGTGCGGCGGCCACATGGCACTCAGTCCACACTTTAATCAAGCACTACAGTCTTGACATCGCCTGTAGCAGTTCTGCAGGGTCTGATCTTCTAAGGATGTACCTCTTTTCCTCTCCTACCTCCCCAGGCAGTTGTCTTCAGTTTATACTGCTTGGGACTCGGTCCTATATGTTACCTGCTGCAAGAGCTTCCTCTCAAAGTAAGATAGTACAGTTACATAAGAACTTACCATAACAGTAGATCTTCGAGGAAAGCTCTTGCAGCAGGTATACTTCCCTCCCTCCTTCCCCCGGGGGATCTCGCTCTGCATGCGCCGAGCGTTTTTCTGTCTAGCTGCTGGATCAGAAATTGCCTTTCACTGTTTATTCCTGTTTGGATCTCAGGTGGTCTGTCTGCCAGTTCTTCCAGCGGTACAAGAACTGGGGCACGCTGGGGACCGCCGCCTCTGATATGCCACATGGGACATCAGAGGTGGGGCAACCCCCGCTGAGTACTGCTGGAAAAGGTTTGCCGTGGGGTCCTGCCGCCAGCCAGCATCAGTCCTATATATGTTGCCTGCTCAAAGAGCTTCTCTCAAAGATCTACTGTTACAGTAAGTTCTTACATAACTGTGCTTTTTCCCTGGTGCTAGTGCCCCCCATCGCTGCCCCAATATTAAAAATATAAGTTTCTAGGAGCGTAGATATGATGTTCATCCACACTCTTTGGCATGTCTCCTTCCGCTTTAAATCTCACCGGAAGTCTTCAAGCTGGCTCCTACCACCCACCTGGGTGGTGTATACCTTGGCTCCACCCCATGACTCCAGATCTTCCTTTCCACTGGAAGATTCAGGTTGCCTCCCTTGTGCTCACACCATCTTGTAGGCCCTGGCTTTCAAACTTTCGGTTATTCCGAAAATGTGCATTGTTCGCGTTAGTGATTGCAAGTTTGCTGCTTCGATTATGGAAGACAAGTCTTCCCCAGGATTTCGTCAGTGGCCAGAAAATGCTGTGCACTGATCCCCACGTCACATGCGTCTTTTGCCTCAGTGTCGACCATGACACCTTGAAATGCGACGCGTCTCGCCTTTCATCTCAAAGTCCTCAACAACCATCTTGCATGCCTGAAGCTGGGGATGCTGGAGAAGAGGAACCCTCCAGTGAAATCCAAGGAGGCTCGGTGGATCTGCCAAGCAGTTGGAATGCATGCAAGCGTTTGAGGAGGAAGCAGCTCATGCTGCAGAGACTTCTTGGAGCTTCTTCGTTCCACTCAACCTGGGGTTCACCTTCTCAGGTTCCTTCCGAGAGTTGTGCCAGTCTCTCCTGAACAAGGGAGAGGCAGCTGCGGGCTCGCACTCCTCTCGATCCCGCAAATGGGAGAAGGACCCGGAATCATCTTTGTCTCTATGGAGACGTTCTTGGGAGCGGGAGAGATCTCGGTCCCCGGAGCATGCGGTCTCGACTTTGGTCAAGATCACTTCTTCAGCCGCTGGTTTTTCGGCTTTGCCATCTGGTCAGCTGACCGAATTTTCGATCGACAATGTCGAAATCGTGATTGATCCGATATCGCCGACTCCGGTAGTCGATTCCCTCAATCAAACCCCTAATGATGAGACCCAGCCTGCGGACCCAGTCGAAGAAGTGGTCCCTGATCCCAGGAAATCACCGGTCCCGCCAGTGTCCCCTGAGCGTTGCGTTGCAACTTGACAATCACCTGGAAACTCACGGTGTCTCTGAAGCTCTCCAGTCTAGATTTAGGAAGAGGCATAGCGTGGAGACTGCCCTTGTTTGGGTACCAAATGATCTCCTGATGGCAAGAGATCGAAAGGCTCATACCATCTTGGTCTTTCTCGATCTCTCCGCAGCCTTTGACATTGAGGTGCTTTTGGAGACCCTGCAGGTCCTTTGCGGCCTGTCGAGTACAATCCTCAAATGGTTTTGATCTTTCCTAACAGTCAGGTCTTAGAGGGTGGTCACTTTAATTTATTCCTCTGATGCCCTCCCCCTGTCCTATGGGGTACTGCAAGGCTCCATAATGGCTCCCATGTTGTTTGCAGTGTATATGCCACCCTTAGGAGATATCGTTAGGCCATGCATCTTGAGTTTTCACTGCTATGCAGATGATACTCATCTGTATATGTCCTTTGTGCCCGGACAGGTTGATGCGGTTTCCGTGCTAAATAGTTGCCTTTCTGAGATCAAAGACTGGATGAGCTCGAGTTGGCTGAGATTGAATCCAGATAAGACTGAGATGCTGGTTGTACAACTGAGCCACCCGGGCGCGGATCTTGGTGCTGGGCACATGTCGGGCCTTTGGCTTGACGGTGTCCAGCCTATTACCTCTGATCAGATGCGTAACCTGGGCGTTGTGTTTGATGATGGCTTGACCTTGAAGTCTCAGGTGTCAGCTGTGGTCAGATCCTCATTTTACCATCTGAGGAACATCACCAGAGTGAAACACCTGATTCCCCTGGGTGACCTTCCAACTCTGGTCCATGCCTTCATTACTACCAGTCTTGACTACTGCAATGCCCTCTACCTAGGGCTATCTGGGGTTGATATCCGTCACTTGCAGCTGGTGCAGAACGCTTGCAGCCAGGTTATTGACTGGTACCTCCAGGTCCAGTCATATTACTCCTGTTCTGCGCAAACTGCATTGGCTGCTGGTTCAGTGGCGGATCACCTATAAGGTAGGCTTGCTTACCTGGAAACAGTGGAAAAAGCACAGCTTTACTCGGGCACTACAAACATTCCTGATTAGTGCTTTCAGACAGTACTTTTTTTTTTTTTTTTTTTTTTTAATTCCTCTAATTGCCTTTTTAGTGATTTAAACAGTAGCCTGCAGCTTTCACTTTCTATTTGCTGGCAGCCACCATTTCATGAGTAGCAGAGAGCTTCCTGAGCTCACTTTAGGCTAATATGACCTGCCAACCAATAGCAGAGGTCAAACAGGCATATTAGCATACAGTGAGCTCAGGAGGCTCACTGCTGCTCATGAAATGGCTGCTGCCAGCAACAGAAAGTGGAAGTTGTTGGTAGCTGTTCTAAATAATTTAAAAAAGTTGTTTCTGTCTGAAAGCACTAATTGAGAGTTTCTGTAGTATCTGAGGAAAGCTGCGTCTTTTCCATTGTTTTCCTTTAAAGCCCTACACGAACAGGGACCTGACTACCTTAAAGATCTCCTGATTCCCTACTCCCCTAATTGCCCTTTCCGATCTGCCAACAAGGGATTGTTAGAGATTCCCAGGGTTCGTCTTAAAACATCTGGAGTGCACGCTTTTTCATTTGCAGCACTGACCCTGTGGAATTCTCTACCTTGTCGGTTAAGAGAATGCCTGACCATCTCAAACTTTAAATCAGTGTTGAAAACATACTTGTTTTCATTGGCCTTCCCTGATTGATTGAATTGTGTTGATTTTAATAAATTTGATATTCTGTTTTAATGTATTTATAATCTGTGAGGCACCTTGGTTTTGAAAGGCGCTATAAAAATAAAGATTGAATTGAAATTGAATTGAATACCATTTGTGCCACAGCCAAAGGCCTGGACCCATTCTCTTGTTCGGCACCCCAGGTCCTTGAGTACCTTTTGCACCTGTCAGATTCGGGCCTCAGTTACTCTTCCCTGAAGGTCCATCTTTCAGCGGTTTCTTCCTATCACCTTCCAGTAAATGGCAAAACCCTAGTGCAGTTGGAGGACTTTAAAACCTTTCTGAAGGGGATCCTCCACTTAAAACCTCCGGTTCGTAGTCCGGTTCCCCCCCGGAACTTTAATTTTATTTTGGAGAAACTTATGTTGCCCCTTTAGAGCCGGCAGCAAGTTGCGACATGCGCTGTTTGTCCTGGAAAGCACTATTTTTGGTCGCCATTACCTCAGCTCAAAGAATTTCAAAGCCCCATGCCCTTGTTTGCAAGGAACCTTATTTAATTTTCCACACAGAGCGGGTGGCTCTGCAAACTAATCCTTCTCTTTTTTTACCGAAAGTGGTTTCAGAGTTTACGTTAAACCAAGATGTTCAACTGCCAATTTATTATCCCGAGTATTCCAACAGGAGGGAATACCTTTTGCACACGTTGAACGTGCACAGGATTTTGAGATATTGTATCTCTCAGTCCAAGTTGTTTGTGGCTTTCGCAACCAGACGTATGGGTATGGCCATCTCTAAACAGGGTCTGTCCAAGTGGTTGGCCAGTTGCATCTCGTTCAACTACCAGATGTTCAAGAAACCCCTTCTGGGGAGGTTAAAGGTCACTCGACCCATGGCATGGCTCTTTCCACGGTCTTTCTCAGTAACGTGTCCACTTCGAACATTTGTGCCATGGCCACTTGGTCTTCAGTACACACTTTCACCAAGCATTATAAGTCTGGACATTGCATCTGGGCGCAGAGTCAGTTTTGGTCTTGCTGTCTTACAAGGCCTACTATCTTAATTTGCTGTCTAATTGTTAGACATTCCGCCTCCTGGACCATAGTCTCTGACTTGCTTTTCTTGACTGCTTAGTATTCAGTCCTATCTGTGAAGACCAACTGCAGGAACCCTCTCGAAGTAAGATACAGCAGTTACGTAAGAACTTACTGTAACAGTAGATCTTCAAGAGAGGTTCTTGCAGTAGGTCACATTTTCCCTCCCACCTTCCCCCAGCTCCTGTTTCCCTGTCCCTTTCAGGGCTAATATCAGCAGCTGTGGGCTCTTAAGAGTTTTGCTCCTTTCTCCCGTCATCCTTACCGGAATCTTCCAGCGGGAGAACTGGAGGGCAGGCATGGGGACCGCCCCCTATATACTGTCACGGTGACGTCCCATCATGTATTGCTAGCTAGAAGTTTGACGTGCAGTCCTGACACCAGGGGGCGCAGTCCTATCTTTGAAGACCTACTACAGGAACCTCTCGCGGAGATCTGCTTACAGTATGTCCTTGCGCAACTGCTGTTTCTAGGAGTGGTATATGGTTAACATTCACATAACCCACCCAGCATCCCCTGGCAAGCGTTGCCTGATCTGACATCACATGACGGAGTCGGTGGATATATTTGCCCGTGTGGTGGGAGGAGCTTAGATTGAAGTTGTCTGGCTAATTAATACATTCTAGTGGAACTGCCGGAGTGTAGATTCAAATCATATACCACTCCTGGAACTATGGTTACAGGTCAGCAACCTATCCTTACTTCCCCCGATTCCTAGTACGCCAGAGTACAGGAAGATGAGCATTTTTATATATTGCAATTGTGGGATGCATGTATGTATGTGGGGTCACTCATGTATGAACTGTATACTGTCACGTATCAGGATATATTATGTATTCAGTATCTGAAAACAATTAAATATAAGTTTAAAAAAAATCTAAAAACTATTTCCCGGTATATAACCAAGGGTAAATTGTTCAAAAATGTGAAAACTGGGAAGGTGATCGGACCCACAGAAGGTTTTCTTTATGGAACCTTCAAAGTAATATAATTCTGGGAGCAGGATGTTTAGAGAAGATGACTGAGGTACTGTAATGAGGCAGTGAGCCTGACAAATTCTTATGCATAAAACGTAAAAGTTGATGTCTCTGTCTGGTCCAGTGGTTTAGCAGCACTGCATTGTACAACCTGTAAGACCTTGATTTGAATATGAGCCCCAGAATCCCACATTGAGGCACTGGGTATGTCGCAGAGGTAAGGCGCTTGGCTTCCAGGGGTGGAGGGCACAGGCCACCCTGCATTTTCACACATACTCTATTGGCTGACCAAATAGTGGCATTAGTGTCTGATGTGTAGATAGATGCTTGCCTGTACATTATGGTCTGAGGAAGCTCAGATCGTATAGGTAGGGCACGAGGAGAAAAAAATCTTTTTGGGGGATCTTTTCTATCCTTCAGGTAAGTTTAGAGATTGCTGCATGTTGCAGTGGTGCTCACAATAACTATGGCTGAAATTATAAAACTCCATTTCCTGCTTTGAAGCATGGTGGACTGTTTTGTTTAACTCTAAGATTTCTGTACTAGTAAAGAGAGATTTAATAATCATATTTATTTTATCTATATATAGATACATATATAAATATACACACACAATAACTGACCTTTCTTTTCTTTTTTGTTTTGTTCTGGGGAGCAGATGACGATGGGTCCGATGAGGAGTCTGAGAAAAAATCAAACAAATGTGTCCTAGTCTGGGAGGTAATTAAAGTTGCAAATCTCTTTTAAAATATGTTTCTTTTTTAAACCTAGTGTGATGTGATGTATGGCGTGGAGTGGGGGTGAGAGAGATGTTTTAAATATTGAAAGCACTGCACTGCTACAGAAATGAAGAGAAAAGGGTGCTGTATGAGTGGGTGGGCTGCTAATAGAGCTCAAGTGTTAATGGCAAGCTTAGTGGTGCGGTAGCAACGTATGACTCTGTCACTTGGGGGTCCATGGTTTACATGTGAGCTTTGGAATCCCACACTAGGGAGGTCATGTGATGGATATGAGGTGTTCTGCTTCTGGGAAGGGTGGCTGCAGGTTGCCCTGCATTCAAGCTCCCCCTTTGGTTAACCCATTGTCATTGGCATCATCTATGAAACTAGTCCCTTTCTCTCTTCCCTCGATCTGAGATGCACCACAGTCAAGGAAACCACAGTAAGGGTTGGGGATGGGGACTTGGTGGGGGGGGGGCACAGAAATAAATTTTTTTTTTTTAATTAGATCTAAATTTGCCTAGCCCGCTGGTGCTAGTTGGTGATGTACTGCACTGCTATGTGAGAGACCCAGGATCGAGTCTTGTTCCAGACTCCCTGCACTGGGCCAGTGGAGCCTAGGTACGATGCTGATTTATCTGTTTGAAAGTTTGTGACTGGGAGAGGCACACTGAGCCGTTGCTCGTTTCCAGGTGTGACCTGGAGGCAAGGGAAGGGGAATATGTTATGTGTACAGATGTAAACTGACTTAAAGAACCAGTTTCCTCTACTCTTATCAAGAAGTGCCCTGGGATCTTTAACATCTGCGTGAACAACCACCAGAACAGGCAGACGAGAACTTGGTTTAATGTCTCATCTGAAAGACGGCACCTCAGGTGTGCAGCACCCCCCTCTTGATGCACTACAATGTCAGTAGTGGGATTTACACCATGTTCCCGGTGTGGGACTAGAAGCTACCACCTTCTGATCTTCCAGCCTCAGAGGCGAGTGTTCTACCTCCTGAGCTGCTAATGCTTCACACTCTGACTCTCGGGGGAAGTAGATGGCTAGTCTGATTGCTGAGCACCTCCTACAGTATTTGTTAAGGTAGAATTGATGGTGTGGGGAACCACTGTCTGTTGACCCCCCCCCGCACACAGAACCACACTGCAGACAAGGTCATTGATGGGCGCCAGGAGAGGTGGAAGGGCCTTGTGGAGGGAAAATTGCCTACCCTCAGTGGAATAACAGCTGCCTGGAGCCTTACTCCAGATGCCTCTGTGCTGCCTTCCTGCACTGCCTTCAGCCTCTTAGGAGATACTTTCAGGCTTGACATGCACAGGGTGTTGGGACCCATGTAGCCCTACAGGTGGCAGAGGAGGGATCTGTTTTGGAACAGCACCGAGGTGACCTAGGAGTGTGTGGGGGTGGAAAGGTGAGTACAAAGTAGCCTGAATAGGAGAACTGTAAGATTATGGTGGCAAGGGCTCAGTAAAGAATACATTTTATAAGAAAATGTAATCTTGAACGTGTACTGACAACTAAAATTCAGTGTTTCAAGCATGTCCTCTTCTTAAGGAAGGGAAAATGAAAGAGTACTTAGGAAGTCATTTTCTTTCCTTCAGAAACCATTCCTGGAGGCCTCATGCTTTCCGTGGCAACACTGATTTGTAACATTTTCTATGAAAATACCAGTTCTAGAGACATGAATATGTTGTTCATCCACACTTATTGGCAGGTTCCTTGCCACTTTAAATCTTGCCGGAAGGTCTTCAAGCTGGCTCCTCCCACCCACCCGGGTGGTAAAACTCTCGGCTCCGCCCCATGACGCCAGATCTTCCTTACCGTTTGGAAGCTCAGGTTCCCTCCTTAGCGCTCTGCGTTTTCGACTGGTTCCTGATATTTTCAGTCTCTCCAAATTTAGATAGAAGTTTTTCTAAAACTTCGGTCTTCTTCCCTCGCTGCTGCGATAAATCATTCGATTTCCGGCTCCCAGAGGCACCCGTTTTCTACCTCCAGGAAGACCGCACTCACGTCGTCTACTGCCTCGACTTGGATCATGATCCATAAGTTTTGCGATTTTGCTGTGCCGTTTCGACCCAGCGCACTGGAGATCGGCCGTCTGGGGCTCGGCGACCTGAAACCTTTTCCGCGCCAGAAAAATCCTCGAGACCTCGTCGGGCAGTGTCCGCCGGCGCCTCGGGCTGAGCAGCTCGATCTTCTCTTCCTTGGGGGGCGGGCCCTCCCCTGCCCCTCGGTCACGCGCGCTTATCCTGCTCTCCTTGAGTTCTCCCTCATTCTGCTTCTTTTCAAGGAGCTTCGCCAGTCCTTTCCTCTAAGGGAGAGGGACCTGGGACCTGTCTCTCGGCACAAGTCTAAGGAGTCGCAGGCTGTGTCCCATTGTCGGCATTGGCGGGAGAGCTCCCCTTCCCCTGCCGGACTTCAGTCGAGGGTGCGGCTCAGGCCGCTGGTTTCATGGTATCCCTGTCAGGTCAGCCAGCCAGGACTCCCGTCGACGTTGTCGAGTCTCTCGACCCGTCATCTGGGCTGTCTTCTGCTGGAGCCGCCATCCCTTCGCCGGTCCCCCCGGCGGAGGCTGAGGTTCTGCCTGTACCTTCGGGGCAACAGGCCTCGGTCCTTTCGTCCGAGCCGAGGGAAGAGCGGGCGCTCCCCGCTCCTTCTCAGACCCACCCTCGGTTTCCCCGAGGATTTGGGTCTCTGTCTCGGTCCTCCTCTCGGTCAAGCCGCTCACGCCGACTTCGGCATTCTCGGTCGGGGCACCGAGTTAAGTGGCATTACCGTTCTTCCTCGTCTCCCTCCTCGGATGAGGAGTGGCTTCGATGCAGATGGCGTCGACGTTACGAGGAGTTCATGTGGCAGCAGTTGTTATTGTCTGGGAATCGATCAACACCGATTCATTCCCCGTCCAGCAAGCAGCTGCCGCCCGATGGGCTGACACACCCGCTCGCTGCAGTCGAGGTGCCCACTCCGGGGCTGGTTGTTCATCTGAACCTTGCTGCCCCACTGTCCTCGGTAGAACCTCGTTCGGGTCACAACCTGTCCCGCAGGTTGTCTGTCCCCCTCACTCCCGCCTGCCCTCGGCGGACGAAGAGTGACTCAGGCCTGAGGCAGCTCTTTGCAGACCCCTTGGAGTCCGACGTCGACTCCTCTATGTTACCCAGTCGGGAGGACCCGGGGTCCTCTCCGGAACGATCTGTGGATGACAGCCCTTCGTCCTTTATGGGTCTGCTTCAGCTCATCTCGGAGTTCACCGGGATGCAGCTTGAGCCATGTCTAAACGGGTCCCTTATCCCAACGGAGATTCTAGACCAAGGGGGTTCACCCTCAGAGGCCTTCCCGGTGGCCGAGGCCATCGTCGGCCCGGCCTTGGAGCTCTGGCGGCGGCCTACTTCCTGTCCTGCGCCCTCGGCCAGGATGGCCAGGAAGTACTCTGTCCCTGTCGGTTCTTTGCCCGGTTTCTCGGAGCACCCCTCGGCTGAGAGGTTAGTTACCGATAATGTTTTCCAGTGTTCTGGGAACGCTCAGGATGTGGATAGGCCCCCTGACAAAGAGTCCAAAAGGATGGACTATGTCGGGTGCAAGGTTTATGTCTGCGTCCTCCTGAGGCCTCCGACAGGCCAGTTCGGCTGCACTGATGGCATATTTCTCCCAGCCTTTTGGGCTCCCTGGATGAGTGCTCCTCATCTCCGGCCGACCTCACGGACCACAGTCCGGTGGAGTACAGGACCAGGGTAAGGCGGTGGCCCGGCAGCAGCTTGAGACTGCTCTGGACTTAGGTGATTCCTGTGCCAGGTTGGTGGTGACCGCAGTGGCCTTGCGCCGCTGGGCGTGACTGAGGTTATCCTCTTTCTCTATGGAAACCCAGCACAAGTTGGCGGACATCCCCTTCTTGGGGACTGGCCTCTTTGGCCCTGGAGTGGAGGGACACCTCCAGGGGACCGAGAAGTCCGATACCACGGCGGACATGGTCACCCCCGCCCGGCGGGACAAGGGCCACCGGCAGCCTTTGCGTAAGCCCCTTTGCCCCTCGGCCCCTGTGGCTCAGTCGGCCCATCAACTCCAGCATGAGGGCCAACAGGTGTACGCTGGGCATCCTGAATCCAAGCCAGCGGCTTCCTCTAAAGGAAAGCAGGGAGGTAAAGGCCCAGGAGCTTCCTCGGCCAATCCCTCCTCAGTGACGGGATGAGGGGCGCTGTCCCCGGCCCCGTCACCCTTACCCGGGGTCCCCCGTGGGGAGACGGCTTCAACCCTTCTCCACCTGGTCTGCTTTTCCGGACCTCTGGGTGTCGGAGGTGCTAGGGGAAGGTCCTGCCTCAGGATTGCGAGCAGGCCCCACCCTTTCGAGCCGTTGCCCCACGGGGGCCTTGCGGTCCGCAACCTCGTTGTCGGCCTTCCGAGCCGACTGGCCTGGCCCCTCGACCTAGAGGTGTCTCAGATATCCCATCCTTAGAACGAGGCGTGTGGCTCTTCCTGGATCTCCAGGACGTACTTACACTTCGTTCCGTCCGTTTCTTGGGAGACTCCTTCATTTCTTAAGTGGGGGATCCCGTTACGAGTTCCAGGCCAGGCCCTTCGATCTCTGCTCAGCATTCCTGCGGCACTGATGGGTCCGGGCGTAACCCCACCCGGATGGCGGTCTGACAGCAATCCCTCCAGGCGGAGGGGGACGGTCCAGAGCTCTGGCCCTCTAGGTTGCTCTTAGACTGGTCTCCTTTTTATTGGAGCCACGTTGGAACTCATGCCTTAGCGGGGGATCCTTCTTCGGGACGAGACTTGACTCTTGAGTCCGAGCTCGGCTCCTGGCGGACAGGGCCGAGGTTCTTCCTCCCTTACCTAGTCAGGTCTGACTGGGCATTTGCGCCCTGGCAGGGACTTCCTGCACCTCCTGGGCCTTGCGGCGGCCTGCACCAGCATGGTCTGTTTGGATCCGCCGGTTCATGCGTCCCCCTAATGGGGGCTGGCCAGCCAGCGGTCACAGCGCTGCGTTCCTTTGGACCAGTCCGTGACAACAGCCCAGGGGTTCGGGAACGCTCTCCTTCGGACCGTTCCAGCTCTTTTGCAGGAGAACATCCCGTTCGTCCGCCCCGAGTCAACGGTCTTCTCTGACCAAAGCATCTCGGATGGGTGGGGGTGCCCATCAAGGGGAAAACAGAGTGCACCGCCTCTGGTCCTCTCGGGAGTCCCAATGTCTTTCTACCTGCTGGAGCTCCAGGCGGTCCGCTTACCTTGCACCGCTCGCTCCGTTTGTGCGGGGTCTTGTGGTTTAGGTCCAGGCGGACAAAACCATGACCATGTGCTACCTATCCCGCCAGGACCGGACGAGCTCCTTGCCTCTGCGTAAGGAGGTTCTCCGCATTGGGTCTTTCGCGCAGCCGGGAGGCAGTTTCCTAGCCATTTCTATGGCAGGAGCCTCCATCACCCTGGCTGATGCCCTAGGCCGGATAAGGGCTGCGCCTCACGAGTGGTTTCCCTGCCGGAGGTAGCACAAGATCTTTCTCACTCTAGGTCACACCTCGGGTGGACCTTTGTTTTTCCTTCCAGGGAGAATTCGAGTCCGAGACTGTCTCATGCCCGCCTCCTCAGCATGGTTTGCTGTAGGGGATGCCCTTGAGGCCGTGGACCCCGGGCTTCTTCTACGCCTTGACCCTCAGGCAAGGCAAGGAGGGACTAGGCGCAGGTGATTCTGGTAGCCCCAGACTGGTTTTGCCAGCTCTGGTATCCAGCTCTCCTCAGTCTCAGCCCCAGGCTCCCGAGGGGGCTCAGCCGCCGGTCCTGATCTCTGTTGTTAGGGGAAGGTACTCCATCCGGACCTTCAATCCCTACACCTGACGGTCTGGCCCCTGTGCGGCTAGTGGCCAGGCCTTGGGTCTTCCAGCAAGGTCCTCGACGTTTCGAGGTGTCCTGCCAGGAGTCGACCAGATACGCTCGCCTCCAAATGGAAGAGTTCCCCATTTGGTGTTGGGATAGGGCCTGGTCCCCTCTCCTGTTCCTCGGCGAGCATCCTGGACTATCTGTGGTCCGTTCTTCCTTGAACTAGGGCTTCTGTCGATGACCCTCAAGGTGCTCCTGTTAGCCACTCCCGTCTTCCGGGCGCGGGCCGGAAGGTAGTCGGCGCTGGAAAGGTGGTCTGGCGCTTTCTAAGGCCGTGATCACACCTTCCCTCTGGGGAGAGTATCCCCATTTCCATGGGATCTTACGCTGGTATGGGCTTAGCTCACGGGCAAGCCGTTCGAACCTTCGCACAGGTGTGAGTTCCCCCATCTGTTGTGGAAGAACACCTTCTTGGGGCTACCATGCCTATCAGAAGGACAGGAGAATTCCAGGCGCTCCTTTGAATCTCCCTATCTGGTCTTCCACAGGGACAAGGTTGTCCTACGCCCCACCCGAAGTTCCATCCGTAGGCGGTGGCGGAGTCTTTTTCTCTAACCGGGTATTGTCTCTGCCAGGGTTCAACCCTTTTCACACCTTGGAGGCCGTGTATAGGATCCAGTGGGACCCTATTTTACGCTCACCTTCCCAGGGAGCGTAGGGATGAAGTTCGGGAGAGGTTCGCCAGCTGTTTACGCTGAAGCCGCACCTGGCAGACCTGCAGCCAAGCGGACGACTAGCGGGTGGGTCACCTCCTGCATAGTTCTCCGCTTTAGGTGGGTGGGCATGGAGCCTCCCAGAGGGATAAGTGCTCATTTTTACCCGCCCTTCTGCTGCATTGATGGCTGCTTCCGAGGATACCCTTGTCCAGGATATCCGTAGGACTCCTACCTGGAAGCAGGCTTATACCCATTCCCCTTCCACATCAACCTTGGGTCACGCCGGGATGTTGGTCGGGGCCTCAGTTCTCCAGTCTTTATACCTAAGTAGAGGGTGTGCGCCTTGCCTCCCTCCTCCCAGAGAACTGCTAGGAGTCTGCCAATAAGTGTGGATGAACAACATATCCATGTCCCTAGAAATACAGGTTACTCACCTGTAACAGGAGTTCTAGGAATGGTATATGTTGTTTATCCACACGACCCACCTGGCCTCCCCGGCTTCGACGCACAACCTGGCTTCCAGCGGGCTAGATCTGGCGTCATGGGGCGCAGCCGAGAGTTTTACCACCCGGGTGGGTGGGAGGAGCCAGCTTGAAGACCTTCCGGCAAGATTTAAAGCGGCAAGGAACCTGCCAATAAGTGTGGATGAACAACATATACCATTCCTAGAACTCCTGTTACAGGTGAGTAACCTGTATTGTGTGTTTGTCAAGGCAAGCCCATGACTTTATGCCCCACTTCATTGACATGATTGGCCTCCAGCCAAGCCCAGTGTGATTTCTGAACCCGAATTCTGATTTTCCTAGAATCCGTCTTCTCTACGAGTCCCGCTTACTGGTTTTAGAACCGGAGGCACTAGGACCCTGCGGGAGCCTGAACTTTTGGAAGCTGGCAGCACAAATATACCCCTCTCAACACATTTCTGCACGTACCCAGTGGTATGCAGGAGCGCTGCCCCAGCCGCCTTAGTTTCTTGTTTCCCCATTGTCTAAGCACAGCCTTTACCTTGTTCTCCTTGGGACAAGAATGTACCAATTTGTGTACAGGTAGCATTCTTGGACCACCCACTTTTATAGGTTAGGCCAGCGTCGGCAGAGTGACGTTAGTAGTGAGCAGTCTCCCATGGTACACTGCAAGCTAGAAAGGTTTCCATGTGGTCCTGGCCCCTGATGACTTAGTCCTGCCAATGATGACCTACTGCAAGAACCCCTCTCAAAGATCTACTGTTACGGTAAATTATGTAACTGTGCTGTCCTTGTCTCGTCCCCAGTGAAAAAAGGTTCAACTTTGTTGGATGAAACCAGCAGCCTGATGAAGGGGTTCCTATCCTCTTACCCTCCCCTTAGCAGCTTATCATAACGGGCGATTCAGGTAGAGGGGCTCATCTGGGGCCCCCACCAAATTTAAGGGACATGGTCAATGTTAGAATCCTCTCTCCACATCACCGTCCTGGAGAATGCTGGCCGTTCTTTATGCCTTGTGGGCCTTCCAGACTCCATTTCTTCGGGCTGTCTGCTAGGGGAGACAGACAACTCCAGTGAAGTTCACTATATCAGCAATCACCCAGTTGTACCCTTTCTGCCAGGAAGCTGTGAGAGTCTGGTATTAGGCTCTGAATCATGGTCTAGAACTGTCGTCCCTCCATATTCCAGGCATCCAAAATGTGCTAGCGGACAGTTTAATCCAGTCACAGTCAGAGACTCACAAGTGGGAGCTGCTGACCTCAGTAGTGGAATACCTGTCCAATAGGTGAGGTCGTCTAGAGTGGGACCTTTTATGCGTCCCCACTTAACACAAACCTGCCATTCTTTTGCTCGTCCAATCCAGGGCCTGGAGTTTTCTGGTGAGACGCGTTGTCCCTGTCTTGGAAAGAGCTTTCTGTATGCATTTTCTCCCTTCTCCCTGCATCAGAGGCTTCTAATGAGGTTCCAGATGGAAGGGGCCACAGTGATCCTCAATGCCCCCTTCTGGCCTTGTTGGATTTGGTTCCCCTAACTGCAGTTGACAGTAGAACCTCCAGTACTACTTCCTCTCCCAAAACCAGGGCACCCTAGTCCATCCGGACCTCAAATCTCCCTACATCTTCACGCCTGGCTCCTGAAGTCATAGCCACGGTTTAGTGTACGGTGTCTTCCAAGGTGGCTGATGTGCTAGTGGCAGCTAGGAAACCTTCTGCCAGAGCCACTGATTCATTGAAGTGGACACGTTTTGTGCCATGGGGTGCTACCTGTCAGCTGGATCCCTTCGCTTGTCCAGTGAACCAGTTGTTGGAGCACTTACTGTCACTTTCGGACTCTGATCTGAAGTACTCCTACCTTACGGTGCACGTCTGCCATCTCTGCTTTTCATGTGCCTGTTGATGGTCATATTGTGGCACAACTGGTGGTGTCCTGTACATTCCTAAGAGGTGATCTTTATCTTTGTCAGTCTTCATCATTCATCACAGTTGGGTATGTGGCCGGAGGTCACGACCCGGCGGAATTTATTTTATTTTTTTGGATGGCGGGTCGGCGCCGTCAGCGCCGCCTTGAAGCTGACACTGCTTGGCGCTCGCGGTTGGCCATTAGGTGTCGTCGACGCCACCCTCCCGCCAGTTCTTAGTCTCCCGCCGTTGAGGTCACACCTCGTGAGGAGCTCCTGAAGTTTTCGGCCTGTTGACCATACCATTTTCTGGACGCCGACCCTTCCCGTCGGTTCTATCGCCTACTCGACACCACTGCCTAGTAAGATAGTTCCTTTATTCTTTTCAATGACGTCAAGTCTGTTTTTTCACTTCGTTTACCGTCAATCATGGCTAGGTCAGAGGGCAAAAAGTAGCTGAAAGCGGGGCGGCCTCCCATGCATCAGTGCCGTGCGGCCGCAAGTATTCAGTTACCGACCAGCATGATCATTGTCTGGCGTGTCTTGGCCCGCTTCACAACATGGATTCATGTGATGCCTGTTTCTCTATGGATCATCGTGTCCTGGAACAGCGCGCATGGAAAGTTGGACAAGCTCCACCGACTTTCGGGGGACAGGTGCGCACTCGGGTCAAGACGCGGTCTCTCGGCCTTTCCTCCAGGTCCCCTCAAGGTTCTGTACGGAAAGCGGAGGAGGGGGCTTCAGCCTCTTGTAGCCTCACCATGGTGGAAGCCCCTTCTGCGGTGCAGGAGGTTCAGTCCTCCCGGCAGGCGGGAGTCAACACTCCGGCAATCACCCTTTCAGGGGCAAAGGCTCTCAGGTGTCATTTCCTTGGGCTGGAAAGCGGGGGTCGGCACCGTCCTCTACGCCATCCGTTGGTACTGTTTTGGGCCTCAGCACCGTGGGCCCTGTTGGCGCCAGTCCACCACTCGGCGCCATCTCTGCTGTCGATGCCGTTCGTGGCACCGATGGTGCCGTGGGAAATTCTACGGCGCCATCTTCAACTGTTTCTGGTCTCGTGCCAAGGCTGGGAACAGCGCCATGTCTAGTTCCGGCACCGTGGGAGGTGCCATTCGCGGCACCATGGCTGGTGTCGGGTCCACTTCTGCTGCCGCTCTCGCTGCTGTCTCTTCCTCGGGCACCGTTCGCAGTGCGGTGGGGGGGGTTGGTACCGACTCTGGTGTGGATACCCAGATTGGCGCCTCCCTCGGTCCGGACAAGAGCAGGCGTCCACGTACGGTCTGGCACCGGACTGTGGTCTCTACCTCTTAGGAGGTGGACTCTGAGTCTGGTTCGGACTCGCTACCCGACTCTTCGGAGTTGGCAGCCCATGTGGACACCGAAGTAGCTACTTCGGCTGACTAGAGCGGGCAGTAGCCCCCTATTCTGTGGTCAGAGGTGCTGACTAGCAGGCGGTGGTCCAGGCCACTGTTGCCCTGCAGCCTAGACTTTGAGGGTTTTCTGCCCCCTTGGTTGGGACACCTCCTCATGTGGTGTCCCTGGATCGCCCAACTTTAGGGCTGACCAAGGTGCCCACGGAGGGGGAAGGTACTACTCCCTGGGTGGTCTTCTCGGGGACTGACCAGGGTTGCCAGCTGCCCAGGCTGGTGTTTTCGTGGCGGAGGGCTCTCTCAGACTCTGAGGGGTTGAGGGGCCATGGTTCGAGGAGGCGGCCCTTCTCTGGGACCTACCCAGGTTCGGGGAGGAGTCGCAGTGCGGACCCCCACCCTTCCTTATTGGTCTCCTCGAGAGTGCCCTGGTCTTTGGAGGGAAGGGACCATCCTTTTGGGCTCACACGATCCCGGTCACCTCACAGGAGGGATTCTTCAGGGCACAGTCTAGGCAGTTCCAGCATGGTTGATCGGCTGTTGGGCTTTCTGGAACTCCCCCCCCCCCCCCGGAAACTTCCAGTGGGCTCTCTTGCCCAGACAGAGGACGTTCCTCTAATTTTGTGGATCTGACCCCCATTCCTCTGTCGCTATCTCCTGCTCTCCCAGGCATTCGTGGTCCTACGGGACCTCTCTCCTGGGAACAGTTCAGGGGTGCGGCTGATCTCTTCCCTACTTATGTCAGGGCCATGGACGGGCGGGTGATCCACCCTCCCCCTGAGCAGTCGATCTCTGAGGCCTTCTGCTTCTTCCTCCTCCTCCTCTTCTGGAGGAGAGGAACCTTCCGTCCACATCTCCCCTGCTGCTGATCTCGCAGAGTGTCAGCGTTTCCTCGTGAGGATGATGGAAGACATGCGTATCACCCCACCCACTCCTCAGCACAATCCGGAGCATTCGACGTGTGCCTTTTTAGGCGACTAAAGTGCGGCCACCCTTGTGGTGCCTGCCTGGCCTTCTCCTTTCCAAGAGGCGTCATTGCGGTTCTGTTCTCTCCCCCAACGGGAGCTAAGGGACTTTGTCCTTTAGGGTCTCGGGCCCCTTCGGGGGGCTCGATACCCACCCAGCTGTGATGAATGGTGAAGATTGACACAGATAAGATATGAAAATTACGTACCTACCGTAATTCTTGATCCTTCTGTGTATCTTCACCATTCATCTAAACTCCACCCTCCATCCCCTGGGGCCTCAATCTCTGGTCCCCCCTCCTCTGTGCCTCTTCCCTTCCCTCCGTCCTTCCCTTTGGCTATGAGTGAGGGGACCTTGGAGACACATGGAGGAACCAAGTTCTACAGCTTAGCGGCTGGGGGGTATGGGGGGCTTTTAGCCTTATCGCCTTGTGGCTTCCCCACCCCTTCTTAGAAATGGGGTGCTGCACTTGGAGCCTCCTCTTTTCCCTTCTCCTTTGTCCTTCTGGACTAATTCGATTTTTAATTATTTTGGGGGAGGCTCTTCTCTCGAAGTTCCTCCACCCATGTTTTCTTTTGGATGGGAGGGGGGGAGGATGTGCCTTGGCTTCTGGACTTCTTTAGTTGTGTTTTGCGATTAATCCCTTGGGATAGTTCTCTTCTGCCTGGAGCTGTTCATTCTGTGGTTAACCCTGCTTGCCTTGCCAGGTTTTCTTCTCTCTCCTCTCCCCTAGGGCAGAAGGTCTGAACTTGTTCAGTCTTAATCAGGAGGTCCAGGTTGCAGGATCAGCTGGCATTGTCCTCCCCCCTTCCAAGAAAGATGTTTGTCCTTCCCTTCTTCTTCCCCAGAGATTGGGGCCCCTCCGAATCCCTTAGATTCCTTTTCCTCCTTTTCTGTCCTCTCAGCCATTATTCCTCCTTTTGTTTTGCATATCTTTTCCTTTTATCTGTCTCTTGGACTCCCTTGTCCCACCCTCCCTATTTTCACTCTACAGCGACTCAGAACTGGCGAGAGGGTGGGGTTGATGACACCTAATGGCCAACCCGTGCACACCACACAGTGTGTCAGCCTCGAGGGCTGCGCCAACAGTCCGTCGACTCCGCCCATCCCAAAAAAAGCTCCCATGGGGACGTGACCTCCGGCCACATACCCAACTGTGATGAATGAAGATGCGCAGAAAGATCAAGAATTACAGTAGGTACGTAATTTTAATTTCTTCTCCTGAAGCTTCCTATCCGCAATCTGGTCCCTCCTTGGGACTGAAATTTTGTGCTGAAGAAACTTACTTTGGATCCCTTTGTGCCTGTCGCGACATGCGAGTTACACTTTCTGTTGTGGCAGACTTTATTTTTTGTTGTTATTACTTTTGCTTGAGGAATTTGAGTGTCAGGTGATCAGGTGTGAGCAGCCTTGTTTGATTGTTCACAAAGTCAGGGTGTCTATGCATACTAACCCTAAGATCTTACTTCAAGAGGGCTCTTGCAGTAGGTAATCGCCTTGAGGACTGTGCCCCCTGGCATCAGGTCCACATAGAAACTTCAGCCAGCAGTGTCTAGTGGGGGACTGCCCACCTGACGTCAGCGTGACCCTACATAATAGGCGGTCCCCACACCCACCTTCCAGTTCATTCCCGCCATCGACCTAATCAGTCAGACCTCTCGGAGATCATACGCTGCAGTTCGACCATTTATTTGGATGAGTACCCGTTTATTTTCTTTAATTAGAATCTGTTTTTTTAGTCTCTTGTGCATGTTGTCTCCTGTCAGGCACAAAAATAAATGTGCTTCGTGCAGTGCGCAACTACCACACAAGGATTCGCACTCCCTCTGCCTCTTCTGCCTAGGCCCGGACCACAAGGTTGAGGCCTGTGCCAGCTTTAACCCGGCCACATGGAAGCGCTGCCAACATGCCCTTGAAGCCCATCTTTTAAAGAAAAGGATGGTGCCAGCCCGGAGGCTCTGAGGGTTGAGGCGCTGGATGCCACACCAGCGACCCAGGTTCGGGAACAGACCCGGGGGCTGGCAGAGGAGAGGAAGTATTGAGCATCCCACGACTGCTCTCCTTCCTCTGGGGAGGGTTGGGGCAATGCATCATGCTGCAGCAGTGACTGGTGGAGGCCAGCTGCACCATAGTTGCGTGTGTCGGGGAAAGGCGCACTGGGTGTCTGCGTATGTGCTCGGACGACATTGCCGTCCTGGGTCCCCAGGGAACTTAGAAACAGCGGAAAGCGGTGAAGCGACCTCAGGTGCTGATAGCCGCGCACCTTGAACAAGGAGGCATCTTCACGGGGGGCAACCCCATGTGCATGGAGCAAATTGCACACCAGACCTGGTCCGTGGGTGCCGGAGGTCGTGGGGCCCACTCCGCAGGAGGGTGTAAAATACATAAATGATAAAGAAAAGGATGGCCTCCATGGAGAAGGAGCTCCAAAGTTTAGAAGTGCTTCCACCTCTCCCACTGAGTCCAGGCACAAGAAGAGGAGAAGCATTGGGATCAGGAGAGGTCCCCCTCATCCGAGGCAACCTGCGGGCCCCTCAAACAGGTGGTCATCTTCCTCCAGGAGGTCGACTGCCGCAACCCAGCCTGCCCCATCTCAGGAGCAGCCCTTGGGTCCCCCACCACCACTGGTCTTAGTGGCCGCAGGGCCCTCATCCCTAGCTGTGGTCTCAGCTCTGTTCAGACCCATCTCTGCATGGGGGTCTGTCAAGTCGAAAGGAGCTGCTAAGTTGTCCGTCAGCTTGCCTGACGAACGCCTGGCACAGGTCGTTGCGTCTGGCTCTGGAGTCTTCGGAGGTCATCCGATAAGATGGACGTCGGCAAGCCCGATGTCCACTCGGGTGAGCAGGCCGATAAGTCAGGAGTTGGTTCTGCCAACGCCCGCCCGGCTGACCTGACATCAGGCACTGCTGATAGGCCAGACACTGGACAGTCATCGGTTGTCGCACAGCCTCTCCTGGAGGGCTCTCCCCACCGGGAGGTGGACCAGTCCAAGTCACCATTTCGGGGAGCAGAGGGGCTTCCTACTGGTGGTTGTTCTCCATGCTCACCTCTGAATTCGGAATAGAGACTGGTGCAGCTCCCGCTGACATCCAGCCATCATTTTGTCTGTCGGAGGTGCTTTCTCTGGTGAGACCCCTACCAGGTCCTTCAGGATCTAGTGCCCCGCAGGGTCTTCCATCAGGGCCCTGAGCACCATCTGGTCCTCCATCGGGTTGCCTCCGTCAGGCCCGCCATAAGGCTGTCCGTGAGGTTACTCTCATCGGGCCCACTGTTGGGGTATCCCCCGTCAGGTCCCACGTCCGGATACCAGCAGCCTGCCTATCCACAGGCACCAGCCTATAACCCTACGGGTTACCTCCAGTCAGGATTCCATGCACTGGGGTACACATCTGCTTGCCTTTCAGTGGGTTTCCCCTCGATGCACTACCATGCGCCAGGGTTCCTGTCCCTGGGCTTTCTTGCAGGTAACACCACCCCCCACCCCACCCCTGTGTACCAGCTCACTCCACCACCGCAACCCCAGCCCCAGGCATCTTTGTATTCAAACAACATGAAGTCTTGCTATATTATGACAGTAGCAGTTTGATCCAGCTCTAGAACTGCTCCAGAGGTGAAATGGTTAAAACCATTCCAAAATAGAATTTTGGCCACGAGCTCTAAGAAGCAGCTCTATCTGTGTTATTTCAAACCTGAACTGTCAGATTCTTTACTCCGCCTCAGTGAACAGTTGCTCCGGAGATTTCTCCTACTGCTCGTTCATTTCTCAGTTTAAAAGTGTTTTCTCGGTTGGATTCAACGAGAATAGTTTATTTAACCGCAAAACCGTTCGGTTCAAGCTCTATCTGTAGTAACCATAAGTAAATTAAAGGTTTTTGTCTGTGTGGAACTTGTAAGTTATCGGTTCGGTTTTGAACCAATCAGCTGGGTTTAAACTCATTTAAAACTAAAAATTAACATTTTAGAGTGCGGTTCCGGTTCTTATCGGTTCTAAAAAAACAGATTTATTCGTTTTCCAATACCCGTGACACGGTTAAGACCGATAAAGTGTCTTACCTGGCACTGCCGTTAAAGGGCAAGTTTTCTGGTTAGGCTGGCATTATGTCTGAGAAACCCAAAAAGAAAACTGCCCACTGGTTTCAACACTGTGATGTTTGTGGGGAAGTCTTTTGCTAAGGCTGACCCACACCACATGTGTTTATTGTCTGGGGTTTGACCACCTCAGTCAGACTGCCAGATATGAAGAATTTCCTGCAGCCACCCTGGAAAAAGATTGGGCAGGCTCAGGAGCGAGAGGCCAAAGTCCGCTGACCGGATGGCCAGCCCGTTCGGTGCCAACCGGACCGGAGGAGTGCCCTCTGACCAGGGCGAGACTTCTCGGCAAAGAAAAGCTGGTTCTGAGGAACCACTTCCAGTAAAGAAAACAAGAAAATCAGCAGGTCTGAGTCCAAAACCCTTCTCCAACTGCTGCAGAGGATAGCAAAAGCCATACAGATTGTCCAGTCACTGTCTCAGGGTCCGTCCGAACCGCCACTATCTGGCAAAAGGTCAGTTCGTCCGGTCCCAGTGGTTCAGGAATATGATATTGAGGAATTTTATGAACCAGAGGAGGGGGAGGATGATTATGAACAGTATGAATGTGGCTGGGAAGGTCTGGGTGTGCCTTTGAACCGGACATCTCTCCAGACAGACCTTTAGAATCTCCCCTATGCTGTCTGAGTCCCCATCTCATTTTATGTTTCAAAAAAGTTGTTGAAACCCTTCAGCTTCCTTAGAGGAAGCTGTGGATGAGCAAGAGGAGCCTGATTTTGTTGAAATGATGGATATTCCAGAGTCTAGGAGATTGTCTATTCCTTTACATAAGTCTTTTAGGAAGCAAACAATAAAAATTTTAAAGCTCTAATTCTGTGCCTCCTGTAGATAAAAAGATGGACAGAAGGTACACATTGTCAGGTCCTGATACAGAATTCCTTTCTCAGCAATGCAGTCATGTTAGGGTAGTTCAGGCTGCAGCCTGTGATAAAGCTAATATTCCCCTGGCTTCACATTCTCCTGACGAGGATTCCAGGAAGATTGATGCCATGGCAAAAAAACAGTATATGGCAGCCTCTCTGGGACTCAGGCAAGCAAATTATATGGCTTATGTAGCTAGGTGTCAGAAATCTAGATGGGATACTGTTATGCAATTAGCCAAGCAAGCCCATGGCCTGCTGGCTAGTGAACTAGAACAGGTGGCTGCTGATGGCATTGAGGCTTCTAAGGTTCAGTTTCATGCTGCTGTGGATGTTAATGATGTTTCCTCTAGGGTCATGGCCACATCTGTAGCTTTCGTAGGTTGGCCTGGCTCAGGTGTACTAGTCTGTCACAGGATACCAGACTAAGGCTATGGATTTTCCTGTGGTGGGAAATGCTCTGTTTGGGAGCAGACAGAGAACTACATGAAAAGGATGGATGAATATGGGACTACTTACAAGAGTGCCCAGGCTAAGGAGCGGCAAGCCACTCCTCAAAGGCATACCCAGGGTGGGTAGCCTTTCACAGGCCTTTATCAGACTCAGGCCTCCTCTGCCTATGCTCAGAGGGGCTTCTTCAGAGAGGCAGAGGCAGGCGAGGGGTGGGCAGACCTGCTCCACTCCCAGCCTAAAGCTCCTGCTAAGCAGGCACCCTGATGGGGTGCCCAGGCCTATTCTCCTGTACCGGTAGGCAGGCTGGCTTACTTCAGTCAGAATTGGGCTTCTTTAACCTCAGACAAGTGGGTTCTGGAAGTAGTAAGCCAGGGTCTGGTTCTCAGCTTCAAAAAGTTTCCCAAGTTGAGAAGCAGACCTTTTCTACCTGCAAGTGCTTCAGAGACCCTTGCTCTGGAAGCAGAGGTCTCATCCCTGTTAGCTCTCAAAGCAGTAGAAAGGGTTCCTCCCCTGCACCAGGGCAGGGGTCTGTATTCCAGATACTTCCTTACCCCAAAAAAGACAGGAGAATGGCGGCCCATATTAGATCTCAGCTATCTGAACAAGCATCTTTTGAAACCAAAGTTCAAATGGTAACTCTGGCAATGATTTTACCCTCCCTAAGGCCAGGGGACTGGCTAGCCTCCCTGGACCTCAAGGATGCCTATTTCCATGTCCTAATCAGAAGCTCCCATCAAAGTACCTCAGATTCGAACTGCCCTCAGGTCATTACCAGTTCAGAGCAATGCCCTTGCCTTACCTCTGCCCCAAGGGTATTCACAAAGTGTCAGCAGTGGCTCACTTAAGGAGGCAAAGGATTGCTGTTTTCCCTATCTAGACGACTGGCTCATTGTAGGTCAGTCCCCAGAACAGGTAAAATCTCACCTGCAGGTCACCCAGCAGCTTCTCACCTCCCTGGGCTTTCTGCTAAATCTACAAAGTCGGTTCTGGAACAGTCCAGGTACTCACCTTTATAGGGGCAGAATTGGACACAAAGCTAGCCAGAGCTTTTCTTCCCTTAGAAAGGGTAAGGAATTTAGTGGCTCTGGCCCTCCTCTCACTCTGCAGGTCTCTCACCAGCAAGACACTTTCTGCAGCTCCTGGGGCACATGGCTGCATCCACAGCTGTTGTGCAGGGAGCAAGATTTCAGATGAGAGACATTCAGTTTCACTTGAGAATCTATTGGTCTCAGAGAAGAGACCCCCTTTCCAAGTTGGTCCCAGTGACTCGAACCTTGATCCTAGCCCTCCAATGGTGGCAGGATCAGAGCAATTTAAGATGGGGGGTCTCCTTCATTTCCCCTACTCACAACTTGACTCTCACTACAGATGCTTCCCTTCTGGGTTGGGGAGCCCACATGGGCGACCTTTCCACTCAGGGAGTGTGGTCCCCCCAGGAATCTCTGCTCCACATCAGTTTGCTTGAACTCAGAGCTGTCTTTTTAGCTCTTCAAGCATTTTCTGCATCTGTCCACGACAAGGTGATACAAGTCAGAACAGACAACACCACAACAATGTGGTACATCAACAAACAGGGGGCACTTCGGTCTTGGCCTTGTGCACCGAGGCAATAAGTTGTGGTCTCTGGCCTATTCCTGAACACTTCCCTCATAGCAGTTCATCTTCCAGGGAAGGACAATGTCCTAGCGGATGCTGTCAGCAGGATTTCCAGGGCCATCACGAATGGTCCCTGGATCCTCAAGTGCTGAGGATAGTCTTGCCAGATGGGGCCCCTCAGATAGATCTTTTGCAGCCCCAGACAATCACAAACTTCCTCTGTTCTGTTGCAGGCCTCCAGTGCTGGGCTCAGTTCCCCTGGATGCCCTCTTCTGGATTGGGAGGAAAGTTTCTATGCTTTCCTCCCTTCCTCTGCTATTCAAAGTAGTCAAAATCAGATCTCAGCCTTGCAGGGTGATTCTGATTGCCCCGGATTGGGCCAGGCAGCCCTGGTACCCACTCCTTCTGTCACTGACAATCCATCTTCCCCTTTGCCTCCCCAGGAATCACAACCTGTTGACTTGTGCCCAGGGAAGGGTTTGGTATCCGGACCTCAAATCCCTCAATCTCAAGGCCTGGCTCTTGAGGAGTTAGAGTTTGCTGATTTACACCTCTCTCAGGGTGTTCTTGAGATCCTAAAGGCTTCTAGAAGCCTTCCACTAGGGTTACTTATAGTTCCAAATGGAAGGTTTTCCATTTGGTGCGGGAAAAATAATATTTCCCAGAATCTGCTGATTTGCCCACTGTTAGATTACATGGTACATCTTAATTCCTTGGGTCTCAGACCAGCTACCCTGAGAGTTCATTTGGCAGCTGTATCTGCTTTTTGTGTCAGCAGAAAAGTCATCCCTCTTTCCTCTCATCCTGTGTTTTCCAAGTTTTTAAGGGATTACTCCATACTAATCCACCCTTTGGGAACCGGCCCTGCTTGGGACCTGAATGTTTGCATTGCCCAGTTAATGCAACCCTTTTGAACCTCTGTCTTCTGCAGAGCTTAAGTACCTAACTTGGAAAACTGTTTTTCTAGTGGCTATCACTTCTGCCAGACGATAAGTGAGTTGCAAGCCTTGTCAGTGGAAACTGACTTTATTTCTTTCCACAGGGATAAGGTAGTCCTTAGGACTAATAGGAAGTTTTTGCCTAAGGTGGTTTCAGATTTCCATCTTAATCAATCTATCTCCCTTCCAGTATTTTTCACTGATCACTCCTCGTCTGGTGAGAGGAGGTTGCACAGCCTGGATGTTAAGAGAGCTCTTAGTTACTATATAGTGCGTACCAAAGGTCACAGGTTCGAATCCCTCCAACTTTTCCTTACCTATGGTGAAGTTGGGAAAGGCAAACCTGCCACTAAGAGATCAATTGCCAGGTGGATTGTCTCTTGTATCCAATTTTGCTGTCAGAAACTGGGCAGAGTTCCCCCCCCCCCAGTTTGAGGGCTCATTCTACCAGGGGTACAGCTGCGTCTCTAGCTGCTGCCAGAGACATCCCTATATTAGAGATTTGCCAGGCTGCTACTTGGAAAGCGGTACACACTTTTTACCAAGCATTACTCCCTGGATGTCCAGGCCAGGAGAGATGCTCGGTTTGGCACAGCTGTTCTTCAGAGCCTATTCCTAAGTAGGTTCTGCCCCTCCTCCATGGAGGTACTGCTGTGTATTCTCTACTGTCATAATATAGCAAGACTTCATGTTGTTTGAAGAAAAATTACTCACCTTAGTAATGTTGTTTCTTCTAATGGAGTCTTGCTATATTAGACCTCCCCAACCTGCCCCTCTCAGAACCTCTACTTGGGTGGGGTGCGGGCAACTTGGTGTGGGCACCTTTTATGCCCTGTTAGCATTTTTGTCCCCTTTTGGGGCTTTGGGGGGGTGTGTGTGTGTGTGTTCTGTTATACTTATGTTTTATTCTCATATTATTAGAATTGTATTAGTATTTCTGGTCCCCTGACTTGAGTCTTGGGTGTTGGGACCAGCAATGGTTGTTGTTATTTAGGTAGCCATTTGGCTAGTGTAGGTTACAGCTTCCACACAGACCTTAGTGAGTTTTGGCTCGAAAAGATCTGACAGTTCAGGTTTGAAATAACACAGATAGAGCTGCTTCTTAGAGCTCGTGGCCAAAATTCTATTTTGGAATGGTTTTAACCATTTCACCTCCGGAGCAGTTCTAGAGCTGGATCAAACTGCTACTGTCATAATATAGCAAGACTCCATTAGAAGAAACAACATTACTAAGGTGAGTAATTTTTTCTTTCAGGGCACTTCTGCAGTCCTGGCACAGCTGGTTTCAGAGATGAGTGGTCATCAGCCTCGGAGGGAGTCCCCGAGGAGTTTGGATGTGCCTCCTGAGAGGCCGGTTCCGGTGCTGCCTCATGAGCCAGCGACAGTCCCAGCACAGAGCCCAGTGTCAGCTCGTCTCCCTCAAAAGCCAATGCCAGGCCCTAGTGATGTGCCGCATTCGGATTCTGGTTCTTTGATTTCGGACCAGGACTCGGATTCTGACTCTTCCTCCTCAGTGGAGTTGGGGTTGTTGACTCCTCCTATGGAGGACCCACAACCCAAGGAGTCCCCGAATCCTCCCCCGGAGGATCCTTCCTTTGTAGGCCTCTTGTGAAAAATCACAAAGGTCTACGATTGGAAATCAGATGAGCAGGACCCTAAGAGGTGGCGCCTCGCTGAACACCTGAGTGTGTAGGCATCAGCACCAGTCCTAACCCAACCTTGGTTGGAACCTCACGAGGACTTGACTTCAGTCATTTGGATGATGCCATCTTCAATACCTGCGGTAGCCAAAAAAGCTGACCATACCTACCACACCCGCAAAGGGAAAGACCACCTCAGCATGCACTCTAAAGCAGACTCTGTCATAGCGGCGGCTCACAACAGGTCATCTAAGCCCCACCATATGAGTATTTCCCTTCAGGACAGAGTCTCGTCAGTTGGACCACTTCGGGAGGAAGTTTTAATCTTCATCCACGCTGGCTATGAGGGCCCTGAATCACGTAGGCCATAAGTTGGTGTATCAAAAATCCCTTTTTGCCCAGCTGGAACCAGCTGTTGAAGCCCTGCCAGATTCCGAATCCAAATCCATATTAGCAGATTCGATTCACTCTGCTATGGTGGCTTGCAGGCATTCCCTTCGAGCCACCTATGACGCTGTGAATTCCTCAGCCCGGGGTGCTGTCATGGCAGTTATTCTCAAGTACTGTTCATGGTTGAGGGTGTCCAGCCTAGCCCAAGACATGCAATCAGCCATACTGGATGCTCCCTTCAGGGGATCCGTCCTGTTCGTAGGTGATGCAAAGGATATCATAACATCCCTGCAGGATAAAGGCAAGGCCCTTCAGTCAGTACAAACCATGTACCGCCTGAAATCTAAGGCAAAAAAGACATTGTCGGCAAGGGAAAAGGCAGCTGAAGCAGCAGCAAACGGCCCAACTTCATATCAAGTGTTGGGCACAGCAAACCTCAACCACCCCTCCGGCTGAGTCTGAGAGAGCCTCGAGTACAGCTCCCCCCACCCCCCTTGCATTATTCACAGTTTGCCCCTCCTCCTCTAGACCTGTCAGGGGAGCCAGTGGGAGGAAGATTTGCTCATCACCTGCAAGGGTGGTGGGCAGTGACAACCGATTCTTGGGTCCTTCAGCTCATAGAGCAAGGCCACTCTCTGGAGTTCGTGGAGACACCTCTAGACAGGCCTCCAGCCAGATCACACTACCCAAAGGTGCACATTCCTCTTCTTCAGGAGGAAATTCAGGCTGTGTTGCAAAAGAATGCTATAGAGCCTGTTCCCTTGCAGCAGGAAGGAAAGGGGTATTACTCCCACTTCTTCCTGGTCCCCAGAAAGACTGGGGATATGCATCGCATTTCAAACAACATGAAGTCTTGCTGTATTCTGACTATTGCAGTTAGGTTCTGCCTTTCAACTGCCCCAGAGAACAGGGAGTTAACTTTCCATGGCCAGCATGGAATGTTCAGAGCGAGCTCAGTTGAAGCCCCTGTCTGCTGCTGTTTAAACTCCAACCGTCCGATTCTTTACTCCGCCTCACTGAACAGTCGCTCCGGAGATTTCTCCTTTGCTCGGTTCAAAAAAGTCTGTTAAAGTGTCATTTTTCGCTCGGTTTCTACTGAATTTCTGCTACCGAATCTGTCGGTTTAAGTCTCTGTCTGTGGTACCGTGAGTACTAGATAGGTTTTACATTTTGTTTCTGTGTGGAACTTGTAAATTTCAGATTGGTTCTGCTGAACCGATCAGTTTAGTTTAAAAAAGTTTGTGAATTTACTTAAGTGTGTGGTAACCGGTCCGTATCGGTTCTAAAAAAAAAAAAAAAAAAAAGATTTTATTATGTTTTTTTCCAAGACCCGTAACATGGTCAGGAACCGATAGGGGAGTCTTGCCTGGCGGATTGCCGAAAAAAGGATAAGTTTTGGGTAGGATTGGCCATGTCTGAGAAACCCAAGAAAAAAAAAGAGCCCACTGGGTTTCAACACTGCAGTGGGTGTGGGGAAACCTTTGCTAAGGCTGATTCCCATACCACCTGTGTTTATTGTCTGGAGTTTAACCACCTAGATTCAGACTGACAAATTTGTAAGAATTTTCCCAAAGCTGCCCTGGAAAAGAGATTAGATAGACTGAGGGAAAGGGAGGCCGAGAAGTCCGCTGACCCGGATGGCCAGCCCAGTTCAGTTCCGACCGAACCAGAAGGAGTGCCCTCTGACCAGGGCGAAACTTTTGGGCAAAAAGAGAGTCGATTCTGAGGAGTCTGTTCCGGTTAAAAGGAAGAGAAAAGATAAATCGTCCAGCTCGGATCCAGAAATTCATACTCCGACCACTGATGAGATAGCCAAAGCGACAAGAATAGTGCAGTCGCTAACTCCGGTTCCAGCCGAACCGGCACCATCTGGCAGGGGCTCTGTTCGGTTGGTTCCCCGGTTCTGGATTACACTTCAGAAGAATTTTATGAATCAGGAGGAGGAGGGAGAGTATGAGGATGATGATGGTGATTATGAAAGTCTGGATGTGCCTATTGACCCTGACATCTCCCAGACAGACCTACAGGTGTTTCTCCTCCTAGGCTTTCTGAATCCCCTTCCCACTTTGTTTTACATTAAAGTGGCTGAAACCCTCCAGCTTCCAATGGAAGAAGCAGTAGAGGATCAGGAGGAGCCTGATTTTGTTGAAATGATGGACATACCAGAGTCCAGGAGACTGTCTATTCCCCTCCATAAATCTTTTGGGAAACAGACAAATAAAATTCTTAAGACTCCTAACTCCATACCTCCTGTGGACAGACGAATGGACAAGAGGTACATCCTTTCAGGCTCTGACGGGTTCCTTTCTCAACAATGCAGCCATGTTGGGAGTGAGTGCAGGCTGCTGCCTGTGATAAGGCAAATATTCCTTGGCATCACTCCCCAGATAAGGACTGCAGGAGGATTGATGCCATGGCAAAGCAGTACATGGCAGCATTTTTGGGACTCAGGCAGGCTAACTATATGGCCTACACAGCTAGATACCAGAAGTCCAGATGGGACACTGTGCTGGCTCTAGCTAAACAGGCCCCTGACCAGCTTGCCAAGGAGCTGGAGCAGGTGGCTGCAGATGGGATTGAGGCATCCAAGGTGCAATTTCATGCTGCTGTGAACTCCAGCGATGTTTCATCAAGAGTCATGGCTACATCGGTGGCCCTTCGGAGGATGGCTTGGCTCAGATGTACTAGCCTATCACAGGATACCCAGGCTAAGGCCATAGATTTCCCTGTCATTGGTAATTCTCTGTTTGGGGAGCAGACAGAGAACTACACGAAAAAGATGGATGAGTACAGGACCACCTACAGGAGTGCTCGGGCCAAAGAAAGGCAAGCCACTCCTCAAAGGCAGCAGTCCAGGGGCAGGGGCAGGCCTTTTCAAAGGCATTTTTAACAAGCTCAGGCCTCCTTCTCTTATGCTCAGAGGGGGTTCTTCAGAGGGAGAGGCAGACGGGGAATGAGCAGGCCTGCTTCCACCCCTCAGCCTAAAGCCCCAGCCAAGCAGACACCCTGATGGGTCTGCCCGGGCCAGTTCTCCAATACCTGTAGGGGGCAGGCTGGCTTACTTTGTCCAGGACTGGAAGTCTCTGACAACAGACAAGTGGGTCCTGGAAGTAGTAAGCCAGGGACTGGTTCTCAGCTTCAAAAATTTCCCAAGATGAGAACCAGATCCTTTCCACCTGCAAATCCATCAGAGACCCTTGCCCTAGAGGCAGAGGTTTCTTCCCTCCTGGCTCTCAGAGCCATAGAGAGGGTTCCTACCCTACACAAGGGCAAAGGATTGTACTCCAGGTACTTCCTAACCCCCAAAAAGACAGGAGAATGGTGGCCCATCCTGGTTCTCTGATATCTGAACAAGCACCTTTTAAAACCAAAGTTCAAAGTGGTGACTCCGGGAATAATTCTGCCCTCTCTAAGGCCAGGGGATTGGCTAACCTCCCTGGACCTCAAAGATGCCTATTTTCACATTCCCATCAGGTGCTCCCACAGAAAGTACCTCAGGTTCGAGTTGCCATCAGGCCACTATCAATTCAGAGCAATGCTCTTTGGCCTAACATTAGCCCCAGGGGTGTTCACAAAGTGCCTGGCAGTCGTGGTTGCTTTCCTAAGGAGAAAAAATATCTCCATCTTTCCATACTTGGACGACTGGCTCATAGTGGGTCAGTCTCCAGACCAAGTCAAGTCACATCTGCAAATAACTCAGCAAGTGCTCACTTCCTTAGGATTCCTCCTCAACCTTCCAAAGTCAGTTCTCAAGCCAGTACAGCTCCTCACCTTCATAGGCGGAGCTGGATACAATAAGAGCAGAGCCTTCCTTCCCCTGGACAGGGTAAGGACCCTTATGGAACTGGCCTCTTCATTCACCCTTCAGGTGTCTTGACCAGCAAGGCATTTCCTGCAGCTCCTGGGCCACATGGCAGCCTCTACAGCAGTGGTCCAGGAAGCAAGATTTCAGATGAGGGACATTCAGTTCCACTTAAGAGCCTTCTGGTCCCAAAGAAAGGATTCCCTTACCAAACTAGTCCCAGTGACTCAAACCCTGATCCAGGCTTTGCAGTGGTGGCAGGATCAGGACAATTTGAGACAAGGAGTTCCCTTTGTCACTCAGTCTCCTTCAGTGATGCTCACCACAGATGCCTCCCTGCTGGGCTGGGGTGCCCACATGGGGGATCTTACCACCCAAGGCCTGTGGTCACCTCAAGAATCTCTGCTTCACATCAGTCTCTTGAAACTCAGAGCGGTGTTTCTGGCACTGCAAGTCTTTTCCAAATCTGTACAGAACAAGGTGGTCCAGATCAGAACAGACAATACCACCACAATGTGGTACATCAACAAGCAAGGAGGCACTCGGTCTTCAGCCTTGTGCACAGAAGCAATGAAGTTGTGGTCCCTGGCCTATTCCCTGCAAACCTCTCTGATAGCAGTTCACCTCCCAGGGAAAGACATTGTCCTGGCAGATGCTCTTAGCAGGATAACCCAGGGCTATCACGAATGGACCCTAGATCCCCTAGTTTTGAAAGTAATTTTCTCGAGATGGTGCACTCCACAGATCGATTTTTTTTTTTGCAGCCCCAAACAATCACTGACTTCCTCTCTTTTGTTGCAGACCCTCAGTCTTGGACTCAGTCCCCCTGGATGCTCTGATCCTAAATTGGGAAGGGAAATTTCTGTATGCTTTTCCCCCTTCCCTCTCCTGTTCAAGGTGCTAGTCAAGATAAGGTCACAACCATGCAAAGTGATTCTGATTGCTCCAGACTGGGCCAGACAACCCTGGTACCCCCTGTTGCTGTCCTTAGCAGTCCACCTTCCCCTGTCTCTTCCCAGGAATTACAACCTGTTGACATCCTCTCAGGGGAGGATTTGGTATCCGAACCTCAAGTCTGTCTCAAGGTATGGCTTTTGAAGAGTTAGAGTTTGCTGATCTGCACCTTTCTCAAGGGGTTCTGGATATCCTTAAGGCTTCTTGAAAGCCTTCCACCAGAAAGACTTACAACTCCAAATGGAAAAGGTTCACTATTTGGTGCTCTAATGAGCATATTTCTCCAGAATCTGCTGGGTTGCCTACAGTTGTGGACTATATGGTCCATCTTAATGGCTTAGGACTTAGGCCAGCTACACTTAAAGTGCATTTGGCAACTGTTTCTGCCTTCTTGTCAGTAGGCAAGCCCTCTCCTCTGTCAGCCCATCCTGTGTTTTGCAAGTTCTTCAAGGGATTGCTGCACACCAATCCCCCCTTTAGGGACCCTGCTCCTGCTTGGCACCTTAATGTTTGCATTGCTCAGCTTATGCAACCGCCCTTTGAGCCTTTGTCCTCTGCAGAGCTTAAGTACTTGACTTGGAAAACTGTGTTTTTGGTAGCCATTACCTCTGCCAGGCGTATCAGTGAACATACGAAATTTGCCAGCAGATAAAGGCCTAGAGGTCTATCAAGTTCAGTTTCGGAATGTGCAGCTAGCACCCCTTATCTCGCAGCTGCCCTCCCTTTCACCCTTCCCTTCATTAACCCTCCTCTTGTCCTGTCCCATCCTCGTTGAAGCAGTCCACTGTTCTACTGCATACCACTTCAGCAGGTAACTCATTCCACCCAGCCACCACCTCTCTGTAAAAAGTGTCTCCTCATCTCCTCCTGAACCTTCCTCGCTCCAGTCTCATGTCATGGCCCCTAGTGGCCCTCCCTCCTTACTTTGAACAGCCCCTCTGTACCGTCTTGTTTATTCCTTTCATGTATTTAAAGTTTTTTCAATCATGTCACCCTGTCTCTCCTCTCCTCCAGTGAGTACATGTTCAACTCCTTGTACCTCCTCTCGTATGATAAGTCCCCCAGCCCCTTGATCATCTTTGTCGCTCTGCGCTGCACCCCCCACCAGTAACTTAATGTCCCTCTTCAGATACGGACGCCAGTACTGCACGCAGTACTCCAGGTGTGGTATAACTAATGATCTATACAATGGCAGAATCACCTCCTCCCTCCTCGAGGATATACCCCTTGCAATACAACCCAGCATTTTGTTGGCCTTTGCAGCCTTCCTACATTGTGACGAGTTGTTCATTGACCCTGTAATGAGCACACCCAGATCCTTCTCCTTCTCTGTCTGGGCTAGCTGCACTCCCCCTAGCTGGTAACTCCTCCTTGGGTTCTTTATCCCAAAATGCGGCACCTTGCACTTTTTGGCATTAAAGCCCAGTTGCCAGGTGTCTGACCAGGTTTCAAGCTTTGCCAGATCATCCTGCAACCCCTGCCATCCTCCTAGGTCATCCACCACCGCGCCTATCTTGGTATCATCAGCAAACAGACTGATCTTGCTCTTGATGTCCCATGATATGTCTGCAATGAATATCCCAAACAACACTGGTCCCAACACCGAGCCTTGTGGAACACCACTCGTCACTGCCCTTGGGTGTGAGAGCTCCCCACCCACCACCACCCTCTGTTGCCTTCCCTGTAGCCAGTTTCCTACCCATCTCACCAGCTTTGCACCCGCCCTGTGCCTACTAACTTCCTTCCCAGCCTTCCATATGGCACTGAGTCGAATGCCTTACTGAAGTCCAGATACAGGACATCCACTGCATGGCCCCTCGTCCAGCTGCCCAGTTACCCAGTCATAGAATTCTACCAGGTTGGTTTGGCAGGATCTGCCACGTATGAAGCCATGCTGTCTGCTGTCCTGTAGTCCTTTGGCCTCTAGGAGGGCCACCAGCCTTCCTTCAGGATAGTCTCCATTAGCTTACCCACGATGGATGTGAGGCTCACTGGTCTGTAGTTTTCTGGTTCATCCTTGGGGCCACTCTTGTGGAGGGGCACCACATGAGCCATCCTCCAGTCCTGAGGTACACACCGAATGTAGTGAGGCATTAAATATGTCTGCCAAAGGTCCTGCAAGGACCTCTGCCAGCTCCTTCAGTACCCTGGGTGGATGCCATCTGGGCCTGGTGCCTTGTCCACCCTCAGTGCCTTCAAACCCTCTCGAACTCTGCTCTCCATGATTTCCCATCTGTCCACCTCCCCCCGCTGCCATTTCTCCCACCTTGGGTGTCACCCCCCTCTTCTCTTTAGTAAATACTGAGCAGAAGTACTCATTTAGTGCTTCCGCCTTATTGCACCCTGCTTCCACCCAACCCCCCTCCTTCCTAATCCTTACTATGTGGTCCTTACAGCTCCTTTTCTCCCCAATGTACTTAAAGAAGTCCTTCTCCCCCTTCTTAATGCCTTGTGCCAGCCTTAGTTCTGTAGATGCTTTGGCTCCCCTTACTGCCCTTGTCACCTCCTTCGATTCTGTCAAGTACTCCTCCCTGTCCTCCCCCCTCCCTGTTTTCTTGTACTTCCTAAAAGCAGCTCTTTTCCTCCTTACCTTTTCCATGACCTCCTTGCTCAACCAGATCGGTTTCTTAGCCCTAGCCTTCTTGCTATGGGCTTTGCAGCAGGTTTTGGTTGCCTCCACTATCCCCAGCTTTATGAGCTCCCACCTCTGGTTAGTGTCCATACTAGATTGAATTCTGGCCAGGTACCCTTTTACCACTTCCCCCATCCTCCCAAAGTCGGCCCTCCTGAAGTCCAGCACTGTTGTGCCAGATTCCACTCATTCCTTGCTCATATCCAATGTGAGCCATACTGAGTGGTGGTCACTCCCTGACAGCGGTTCCTCCACTGTAAGTTCTCTCACAAAGTCCCCATTTGCCAGCACAAGGTCAAGGGTATTCCCTAATCTGGTTGGTTCACTGACCATTTGCAGCAGGAAGCTGTCCTGGAAGGCATCCAGCAGTACCTGGTCCCTTCTGTTCCTGGTTGTTGGGGTGCTCCAGTCCACTCCTGGCATGTTGAAGTCCCCCACAATCACCACACTACCCTTCTCGCAGGTCCTCCTGATCTGTCCCGCTAGTTCCCTGTCTAACTCCTCCATCTGAGATGGTGGCCTGTACACCACTCCCATTCTAAGAATTGCAAGCCCTGTCAGTGGAGCCCGATTTCATCTCTTTCCATAGAGATGAAGTGGTCCCAAGAACTAACAGGAAGTTTTTGCCTAAGGTGGTTTCAGATTTCCACCTTAACCAGTCTGTCTCTCCTGTTTTCTTCACTGACCATTCCTCCTCTGGAGAGGAGGCTACTGCTGGATGTTAAAAGGCCCTCAGCTACTACATAGGCGCACCAAGGGTCACAGGTTTGAGTCCCTCCAGTTGTTCCTTACATATGGAGAGGTTGGTAGGCAAACCTGCCACTGAGAGATCTATTGCCAGGTGGATTGTCTCTTGTATACAATTCTGCTATGAAAAACTGGGTAGAACTCCACCCTCAGGCCTGAGGGCTCACTCTACTAGAGGTACAGCTGCTTCCCTGGCTGCTGCCAGGGATATTCCTATCTTAGAAATTTGTCAAGCAGCCACCTGGAAAACAGTCCATACATTCATCAAGCATTACTCTCTGGATATCCAGGCTAGGAGTGATGCTCGTTTGGCACAGCAGTACCTCACAGCCTATTCCCAAAATAGGTTCTGTCCCTCCTCCATGGAGGTACTGCTTGGTAATCTGCAATAGTCAGAATACAGCAAGACTTCATGTTGTTTGAAGAAAAAATGACTCACCTTAGTAATGTTGTTTCTTCTAATGGAGTCTTGCTGTATTCTGACCTCCCCCCGCCTTCCCTCTCAGAACCTGGTTTTTGGGATGTGGTGGGCAGGAGCAGTGTTGGCACCCTAGGGGTGCCCCTTTTTCACCCTCCTTTACTTTGGGGGTGTGTTGTGTTTTTTTGGGGGGTTTCCTGACTTGAGTCTTACTTTGAAACCAAAAAAACCTTTTTAATAAATTTAGTTGCCAGTTGGCTAGTGTGAGTTTTACAGTTTCCGCACACAACTTCTAGTGAGTATTGCTAGTAAAGATCTGACGGTTGGAGTTTAAACAGCAGCAGACAGGGGCTTCAACCGAGCTCGCGCTGAACATTCCATGCTGGCCATGGAAAGTTAGTTCTTTGTTCTCCGGGGTAGTTGAAAAGCAGGACCTAACTGCAATGGTCAGAATACAGCAAGACTCCATTAGAAGAAACAACATTACTAAGGTGAGTAATTTTTTCTTCCAGCTGGTTAGCAAACTGCATCATGTTCTGTTATACAAACTACAATAAACCCCTTCCAAGGACCGGTCGAGCCCATTCCACTAGAGTTATGACAGCCACAGTGGCCTGCTTCAAAGGAGCTTCAATCACTGATATCTGCAATGTAGCCACATGGTCCACAATACATACTTTCATGAAGCATTACAATCTGGATATTGCTTCCCGCCATAGGACATCCTTTGGCTGGGCTGTCCTACAGAGTCTCCTGTCCTAATTCCATCCACTTTGGGTACACTGCTTGGGAATCATCCCAAGTGTATTACCTGCTGCAGGAGATCACCCCATGGAAGATAGTATAGTTACTTAAGAACTTACCGTCACAGTAGATCTTTGAGGGATGTCTCTTGCAGCAGGTATGTTCCTTCCCTCTGTCCCCCTCCTTCTCTAAGAAAACGATTTTTGCTCCACTTGGCACATGGGAAGGGACACACCTATGGTACCTCGGATCCCCTCGGTCCTCGCTTAACGGGCTGAATCCGGCGGGGAACTGAGGATACCGGGGACCGCCCAATTTTATAGGCAGCAGACTGAAGATGTCGCATGGGCATCCCCTGGCAAAAGACTACTAGAAGATCTGCCATGCACCACAGTGACCTCTGGCGACGACCCAAGTGTATTACCTGCTGCAAGAGACACCCTTCAAAGATCTGCTGTTGCGGTAAGTTCTTACATAACCCTACTTTCTAGGAGTGGTGTATGGCGTACATCCACACTGACACACCCAACCAACCCTGGCAAGTGGCACACTGGTCATGCTTCCAGCGGGTGAGATCTGACGTCATGGGGTGATGCTAGAAGATTTACCACCCGTATGGGTGGGAGGAGCCAGTTTGAAGACATTCTGGCAGATCTTAAAGGGGAAAGGATCACTGCCAGAAGTGTGGATGTACATACACCATGTACCACTCCTGAAACTACTGTTACAGGTGAGTAACCTGTTTTTTCTTTCTAAGGTGGTGTCTGAATTTACTTCAGATCAATCCATCCACCTGCCTATCTTTTACTTGGAGCATGCCAATTCAGGGGATGCGTAGCTCCAAGCTTTGGATGTGCTTAGAATTCTCCGTTATTATATACATCATACAAAGGACTGCAGAAAGTCCTCTTAGTTGTTTCATTTTTTCTGAACAGTGTTTGTTCAAATGGTTGACCAGCTGCATTAATTATTGATACAGGAAGTATGGCAAGGATCTTCCTGGCATGGTTCGTGGCCATTCTGCCGGAGGTATGGCCTCTTCTCTTGCCTGTTTCAGGAAAGTGTCAGCTGCAGAGGTCTGTATATGTGCTACCTGGAGTACTGTCCACACCTTTAGCAAGCACTTCAGTTTGGACATTGCCTTTAGGCATAGGGCCAGTTTTGGCCTAGTTGTCCTACAGGGCCTTCTGTCCTAAGCTGGAGGGCTCCTTCACCCAGACTTTGCTGTCTGCTAACAGAACTGCTTGGGACTTGTTCCATTGGTGTGGCCTGCTGCATGAGATACCCCCGACATCAGATAGTACAGTTACATAAGAACTTATCGTAACAGTAGATCTGTGAGGGGATCTCTTACAGCAGGCCATGCTGTCCCTCCTTCATTCCCCCTAGGTCTGGGAGGCCCTTCTGTGTTAGTACCTCCTCCTTCATCATCACCTTTTCTCTGGTGGGAACCTTCAATTCCTGCTCATTCCCTCAGTCTGTACTTAAGTGGCTTATGGTCTCCGGTGGGAGAACTGAGGAGGGCATGGGGGCTGCACACTTTTATAGGTTAGGGCGCTGGCAGCATGTGACGTCTGAGTGGGTGGTCACCAACTAGACTGCTAGCTAGAAAAGTTTCCATATGATCCTGGTGGCTATAGTTCGATAGGTGTGGCCTGCTACAAGAGATCCCCTCACAGATCTGCTGTGGTATGTTCGTACATAACTACTTTATGAGGGAGGAAGACTCCATCTCCTCATCCCTTTCCAATTTCTGGTTTCCAGTGGCACCCTGACTCTTCCCCATACTCTTAATTTCTCCATGGTGTCCTGTGGGACCCCTCTTCCCCACAAACCCTTCCTGGTGATCAGTGACACTCCCTCCCCATAAACCCTCCCTGGTGTTCAGTGGCACCACTCCTTTCCTCTCTTCCCCGAACTGCTCCCCAGTGTCCAGTGGCTCCCCCTTCCTCTCCCCATCCCTTTAAGGTCTCCCTGATGCTTAATGGCAACCTCTACCTCTTCCTATCCCCAAACATTCTCTGTGGTGTCCAGTGGCAACCTTACTCACCAGAGCACCCCAGCCTTCCAGTCCTGGTCCCTGATGGCAACTGGCACAAATCCTCTGATCATCTTCTCAGCCAACCACCATTTAACTCTGGAACTCTGACAACTGCAGTTCAGCACAAAAAACCTACAGTAATTACTACCCTTCCCCCACCAATCTCAGCCCCACTACCCACCCCACCCGTGTCCCCTTAGTCAAAAACTCACCCACAAGGTGCCAAGTATCAGTATAAGAAGATCCTGAAGCAGCATGCCACTGATCCTATCTTAACAATCTCAGCACCGGACCTTAATGCCAGCATTCATTCCCAGTAGTGCTTTGCAGTATAACATGAAGGAGAGATTGCTGGCGTTTGGGCCAGGCAGTGAGACTGTTAAGATGGGATTGCTGAATGCTGTTTTCTTATCAAGTTGTGGGTAAGTTTTCTGAGTAAGGGGACATGAGTGTGAGGGTGATGAGCGTGAGATGGGTGAGGAAGGAGGTGGTCTTCCTGGACATAAAGTCTCCACCACTCATTCACACTAATGGGGAGTATGCCGGAGGCACTAAGACCCAGCGGGAGCAAACTTTTTCAGGAGGGCCGGCGCAAGAGTTGGAGCCGCGAGGAAGCGGCACTGCAAGACCAGCGCGTGCGGTTATGACTGTCTCGATGTCGACCCTCCAGCTGCCTCAGTTCCTTTTCCCCCCGTCGAGTGCGCTTCAGTGACAATGTCGCTCGCCCGCCGGGAGTCAAACTTCAAACTAGCAGCTTAGTTTTCAGTTTCTTGTTTTGTACTTTATCTTCAGTAAGTACCGATTATATTTAATAAATTCTGCTACAAGAGAGAAGTCTTCAGCCCTCCATTGATGGAGTCGACCATGAGTGGGGCAGGTGACGGTAGGGAGACTTCATATGAAAGCTGTTCACTCTGTGGAGCCGGGTCTGGTCCACCGCCCTCTCCGGAGGGAGGGGGGGTCTGACAGCAGACAGTCCAGTGCTCAGGGAGATAGGCAGTCTTTGTGAAAGCATAAAAAGAAGCGGTCCCATTCTCTGCACTGTTCGGCCTCAAGTTCTTCTTCGGCACCCAGGTAGAAGAAGAACTACATCACTCAAGGTCGCCCTCTGGTTCGTCTGCGCATAGACAGTCTGTTACTATGGCCAGGTGCCAGTCTCCACCTTTGACGGAGTCTCCGGATTCCATCTCTGATGGTCGACCTCTTCGTCACCGGAGCCCGTCTCCGCCCATTGGAGGAGCTTCCAATGAGCAGTTTCACCAGTGGGCTGCTCTTATGGAGTAGTGGGCTTGGAGGTTGGCCCGATTACCCAAACCGGCCAGTCCGACACTAGCGCTCTCGGGCCATTCGGTTCTGGAACGGCAGCAGGGTGGTTAGCTCTTCCTACTCACATGGCGCCGCCTTCTGTGCCGTCGACTTTGCACTCTGGTGTCTATCCCCCCTCACACAGCTGTGGCATAGGGGTCTACACCGATGCCCCTATCTCCTGCCATTTTTCTTCCTGTAACTTCAAATCACAGTTCTCATACTTCTGTGACGTTGCTGTCATCTGCGGTGCCAACTTCTCCGGTGCCGCGGTCTTTTCCGGGGCTGCGAGTCCTGTCTGCACCATCCTTGCCAAGGGGCTGATGGCGGTGCCACGCTATCTGTCGGTGCCAGGAGTGGCGTCGTGTGCGGTGTCACACTCTTTGTCAGCACTGTGTGTGACGCCGTTTTCTGTGACGGCTCAGTCTTTGTTCTCAGCGCTGTTTTCTTCAGCGCCAGGGATGGGTGTGGCACCATCTGGTTGTCAGAGGTTTTCGACTCCGATTCTTTCTCCTTCTCTTCTTCCTCCTGGTTTTCATTCCATTCCTGTCTATGCAGTCCCCCCCTTGGACTGTCAGGAGATGATTCTGAGCCCGATCCAGATCTTAGAGTGGGTGATGGTGTTGACGCTGACACTGCCCTGGGGGCAGGGATCAATCCTCCTGCAGAGACTTTTATTGAGGACCTTTCCTTTAAGTCTCTGCTCAAGAATTTAAATTCTATCCTTTCTCTCCAGACCACAGAAATCGATCCTGGGAATCTTCTGCATCTCCACTATCCTCATGTCCTGGAAATCCGTATGGATTTAACCCCTCAGGTACAGCCCTCTTTCGAGACCTTTTCGCAGATGTTGTGGAAGAATCCTGCTTTTATTCTTTCTGTGGCCAAGTCCATAGACAGGAAATATGCCCCTCCCAAGGTTCGTCCCATCTTGGCCTCACAAGCCTTTGCTGATGCCATAGTGGTCCTGGCAGAGAATGATAAGGCTGTCCTTCCTCAAGAATCTACAGCCCATCCTATAAACAAAGAATCTATCAAGATAGACACCTTAGGTAAGAGAGTGTCTTTGCTGCCTCAACTCTGGGCATGTGCATTGCCAGCTACCCGGGGCTATTTTTCTCAGTATGAGTATGTTCTTTGGCATTCGCTCAAAGCAATGATAGAAGCTCTGCCCGAATCGGAGGTTAACTCAGAGCTACTTCAAACCATACCTAGGGGTATCGAGTCCAATAACCAACAGGTTAAAGCTGCAATGGATGCCTCCGATACCGCTTCCCGGGTGGCGGCTGGCATCTGCACCAGTCTCCACTCTTGGCTGCATACTTCGGGCTTCACAAATGACACCCAGCAGCAAGTCATGACCTTACCTTTCGACGGTATGTATCTGTTCAGACCTCAGATGGAGCAAGCACTAGAGGCCACACGGAAGACTAGGTCTGCCATTAAGACATCCAGACCTACACCCGCCCCCTCCCGAGGGGGTGGGAACAAGCACCAGTTTCACGACCGTCCGTCCTTTTTGAGCAAGGGCAGAGGAGGTTTTAACAGAAACCAGAACCCTCAGCCGCAAAAAAAAGCGCAGCAGAAGGCACAAGGGCCAAAATCGCCCAGTGCCACCTACTGAGTTTCTGTCACAGGTCTCACCTCAGCTGCCTGATGGGGACTACTACTTAGCTGTGGGAGGACATCTGACTCAGTTCTACAACCAGTGGAAATCTAAAACATCAGACAAATGGGTCCTTAGGATAATCCGCTAGGCATACTCTCTCAATCTTTCTGAAACCCCTCCAGATCATCTTCCCAAATGACAGCCCAGGCTGTCGGTGGCTCAGTCAGACCTTCTTGCTTCCGAGGTACAAGGCCTTCTGAACAACAGGGCAGTAGAAGTAGTTCCACTGGATCAATGAAACACAGGTTTCTACTCCCATTACTTTCTGGTCCCAAAGAAAACCGGCGGCATGCGCCCCAATCTGGATCTCAGAAAGTTAAACAAATTGCTTTACAAGGAGAAGTTCAAGACGATATCACTCAGTACCCTACTACCTCTGATTCATCTGCACGATTGGCTAGCCTCCCTGGACATGCAGGATGCCTACCAACACATTTTCATACTCCCAAAGCACCACAAATACCTAAGGTTCATGGCACTGGGTCAACATTATCGGTTCAGAGTCCTGCCTTTTGGGCTATCCTCTGCGCCTCAAGTTTTTACAAAGTGTTGTGCAATTCTCGTGGTGCACCTCAGGAAAATCGGAATACAAGTGTTCCCATATCTGGATGACTGGCTTCTAGCAAGTCCCTCCAGGCAAGAGATTCTGGAGGCTGTGGCCATGGCCTCAGACCTCCTCACATCCATGGGAGTCCTGCCGAACCTCAACATATCGCAGTTGCAGCCCTTCCAGAAGCTCCTCTTCGTACGAACTCTCTGGACACCTCCTGTGGGAAGGCTTTTCTTCCAGAGGACAGAAGGAGCAATATCTTATGGATGGCCCGATGCATCACAGAACACAGCTCGGTTCGAGCTATCCCGATGCAATGGATGCTAGGCCTCATGGCATCCTCGGTGTTCATTGTACCCTTGACTCATCTTCACATAAGAACTTCTCAGTTGAATGCTCATTGGTCCCCAACCGCTCACCATCAGTCCTTTCGCATCAAGGTGACGGAACCTCTGAAGAGATCGCTCACCTGGTGGTCTCAGGAGGACAACCTTCTGGAAGGGTATACCTTCGCCCCTCTGGATTATCAGATCTCCATTACCATGGATGTGTCCCTGATGGGTTGGGGAGCTCACTGTCGGGACCTCCACACCCAGGGTACATGGACTCAGGATGAGTCTCAACTTTGCATAAACATCCTAGAAATGAGAGTCGTCCTCTATGCAGTCCAAGCTTTGAAGGACATACTCTGTCACAAGAACATTCTTGTTCAGACAGACAAGGCAGTGATGTACTACATCAACAAACAGGGCGGTGCACACTCTTACCCATTATGCAGGAAGCAATGAGAGTGTGGAGATGGTGCCTGGAGCACAAGGCTCTGATTCATGTGGTTTACCTGCCTGGAGTACAAAACGAGCTGGCAGACCATCTCAGCAGAACGGATGCGGATCCTCACGAGTGGTCTCTTGACTCAACCGTTGTTCAGTCACTCTTCAAAGAGTGGGGAACTCCAGATTTGGACCTTTTTGCGTCCCTACTGACCACAAAACTGCCTTTCTTCTGCTCCAGAAATCCAGGACCTGGTGTTTTTTGTCAGGATGCATTCAGGCTGCGGTGGACAAGACGCTTTCTATACTCATTTTCTCCTCTTCCCCTAATTGAGTATACTGCTCAAATTAGAGTCCTGGGGGCAGAATGATTCTCATTGCCTCCTTCTGGCCTCAGCAGATATGGTTCCGCTACTCGAGAGGCTGTCTTAACCCCAGCGCTTCCCCTTCAGATGAACCTTCTGACCCAGGGTCCTGTGGTCCATCCCAACCTGAGGTCACTTCACCTTCACGCTTGGCTCCTTAAGAGACAGAGGTGAATAGGTTCAGTGTTTCTCTTAGAGTTTCAGATATTCTTTTGGCTGCACATAAGCTGGTCACTAGAAAAACGTACACAGCTAAATGGAAGTGTTTCTCTATCTGATGTGCAAAATCCTCTTGGAATCCATTTTCCTGCCCACCGAATAAAGTCTTGGAGTATCTTTTAGACCTCTCAAACACAGGTCTGCAGTACTTCACAGTCAAAGTTCATTTTTGTGCCATTTCGGCATCTCATGAGCAGGTACTTTCCATGTTGCTGGCTCAGTTGACTGTAGTTAAGAGGTTTCTTAAGGGTATTCTGCATACTAGACCTCCTATTAGACATCCAGTTGCAGCCTGGGACATTAACATTGTGCTAGACATGCTCGCTCGTAAACCTTACGAGCCTCTTAACTACTTGCGAGTTGAAGTTCCTAACTTGGAAAACGGCCTTCCTGGTGGCCATTACTTCGGCCCGTAGAGTTTCTGAAATACATGAACTGGTCACAGACACAGACACACACACACACACACCCGTACACTGTATTTCACAAGGACAAAGTAGTTCTTAGGACTTATCCTAGGGTTGTCTCAGAATTCCATCTAAACCAACCTTTAGTCCTTCCTACCTACTTTGTGAACTTCCAGAATGAAGGGGAGCATACCCTTCATTCGTTGGATGTTAAGAGAGCATTGTGTTTCTATCTAGATAGAACGAAAGAAATTCGCAAGGCTCAACAACTGTTTGTTTCCTTCAGTGAGACCTGGCTGGGTCAACCTGTTGCTATCAGGTGCATTTCAGCGTGGCTGGTGGCATGCCTTCGCCTCTGCTATTCTATGGCACAGGTCATGCTGGAAGGCAGAGTTTACGCTCACTCTACCAGAGCAGTCATGGCATCTCTGACAGAAATCCGTAGCATGCCCATTGCAGAAATTTGCAATGCAGCTACCTGAAGCTCCGTGCATACATTCAGTAAGCACTTCGCCTTAGATGTCCATGCCAGACATCTGTCATTTGGCAGGACCATTCTTAACGGACTTCTGTCCTAAGCACATGACCTCTTTATCTCCTGCCGCCCATCTCAGGGGATTATTTAGTTCTGTACTCTCTCATTAGTGTGAATGAGTGGTGGAGACTTTATGCCCAGGAAGATATGGAAATTATGCACCTACCATAATTCTTGATGATCTTGGATGAAGTCTCCACCACTCATTCACATGCCAACCCACCATCCCCCGAGCTCACTTCTCTGTTTATGGTCTTCACTCACTCAGTGGCTAAGCTATGAAGACTTTGTTGTTGACCCTTCTTACATGGGTCATTCGGGCTATCTTATGTCCAATTTTTAGTTTAGTCCTTTCTAGGTTAGTTATGCTGCACCTCCTGGGAAAAAAAGGTACTGAGGCGGTTGGAGTGTCGATGCCGAGATTACTGCACATGCCTAGCTCACAGTGCCACTTCCTCGAGGCTCCAGCTCAGGCATCGGCCCTCCTGAAAAAGTTTGCTCCCGCTGGGTCCTAGCACCTCTGGCGTACTCCCCATTAGTGTGACTGAGTGGTGGAGATTTCGTACAAGAAGATCAAGAATTACGGTAGGTACATAATTTCCATTTTTTTACACTAGCCCAAACAGAAAAATTGGGGTGAATTGCACTGGCCCCAGGCAGTTTGCACTATGCCCAGGGCCAGTGAGTTAATGTTAAAGTCTACCCCTGATGCATAGGGCATATGTCATTATTCTGTTCGCCTCCTGATGTGCAGCTCTTTTTCAGGGGTGAATGAATTATAGCTGAATGTAAAGTGTTGAATTGTACATACTGTAGGTTTAAATTTGTTTAATCTGTTATCTAATCTTTATGGCTACTGTTGTGTTCCTGCTGGTTTTTAAAGACTTTTTCTGTTTCTAGGGTACAGCAAAAGAAAGAAGTTTTGGTGAAATGAAATTCAAGCAGTGCCCTACAGAGAGCATGGCACGGGAGCATTTTAAGAAACATGGAACAGAGCACTACTGGGACCTGGCCCTCAGTGAATCAGTACTAGAATCCACAGACGATTGAGCTGACAGTTAGCCACAAGTCAATGCAGTGGCTAAATGCGCTGTAGCAGGTCTACTTGTCCCAAAAGGCCAGACTAGTGTCCTTTATTACTGAAGTAGGACCACACAGAACTTTCTCTAAATCCCACATTGACGGACGTACACAAACTTTTTCATTGTCCAGTTTTAAATATTGACTGATAAACTGTCATCTGCCTTGGGGGAGGACCATTACAGAGCTGGAAAATATGTTGTTGTGTTTTTTTTCTTTAGAGAAATCCTGATGACAACAGATTCCAAACATCCTGGCCTCAGAGAAGCCACAGCACACAAGAGGCACCTAAAGTATCTGTCAAGACCAATAAAATACCCGTGTTTCTACTTCTCCAGGAAAGCACCATTGGTTTATGTTTTGAGAGTAACTGCTTTACTAACTAGGTTGGGTGTGCGTCATTTGGCCTGCCCGCCCCAAGATGCCTTCAGTCCCGTTTGAAGCAAGAACAATTGCAGAGACGTGCAGTTCCCCCACTGTACTTATCCTTTTCATTGCTTTCTAGGGGAGGTTATATCTAGCTTTGGAATCCAAAGTGTCTGAGTGTATTGCAGGGAGAGAGAAGACTGTGACATTTGAGTATATATTTATATCTATCTACAGATTTATAGTGTTCAGGAGGACAGATTACACAGGTACTGATCTTGGAGCTTCTGTCCCAAAGTACCATCCCGTTCCAGAGGTGGAGCTAACGCTGTGAGACTAACCCAGCAGAAGCTAGACCCAAGTTTGAAGTTACTTGTATTGTGGGGATCTGCAATGATGGAGGGTGTATAGAATTTGGGTTATTTAACCTACACATGATCCCTAATTAAATAAATTTTTGTTTTTGAAAAAAAAATGTTTTATTATGTTGTTTGTGTGAGAGATTTAGTCTTAAAGCCTCTGGTACATTGATTTGCAAAACTGTAAAGTTTGGGCTTCATATGGGATGGGGGAGCAGGCATTGAGTATGCACACGTACATACAGGGGTGGCATTTTGCAAGGAAGAGCAGTGTGTAGGATCCTTAAACAGCAGGGCTCAGATTTGGTGCTAGCAATTGGCAGAGTGCCAAATAAAAGTTACATGTTGCCAGTGGCTCGTAGTTGCAACTTAAAAATAAAGTCTGCGGGAGAGTTTTTCTTGCTCTTCATTGGGCCACAGAAGGCGTTGATGGAAATCAGTCTCACCAGCTGGGAGATATCCATTTCTGCCCTCTTCAACTTTATAAGCAGATGGGCACTCCAGCAGGGTGACTCTGGATTCCAGGCAGCAGTATTCGTCAAAAACAAATACCGGGTCCTCCATAGGTGAGAAATTTGTGCAGGCAAGGCTGTTATGAACATTCATTTGTATTTAAAAAAAAAAAAAAAGATTGTGATGGATGATGTCACAATAAACTTGTGCATCTGTTCTGCACATGCCCGATTCCCTGGAACACTAAGAGAAACATAGAATTTGTCTGCAGATGGTCCCTGCCTAGTCTGTCTCCACAGAACCAGTTTAGTCTCTGGTGAACCTCTCTCCTCCGTGTTTATTTAATATTTCCCTTTGTCTGTCCCATACATGCTTAAAGCCCCCCTACTGGTTTCTCCATCACTTCCACTGGCAGTTTGCTCCAGGTGTCCACCACTTTTTCAGTGAAGTAGTACTTCCTCGCATCCCTCTTCACTGTCCCTCCCAGCTTCATTAAATACCATCTGGTTTAGCTGGCCCAGTGGCGCTGAGGTGCTGGACGCCTGAGCTCACGCTACGCCGGCGATCCGTGATCTTACTCCGAGTGGGAGCTCTTGCAGCAGGCTATAATAGTTAGGACTATGCCACAGGCACTAGCACCCTCCGGAAAACTTCTCAGCCAGCAGTACCAAGCAGGGACCACCCCCGACGTCGGCCCTGGTACAAAAAGGGCAAACCCAGCTCCACCTCAGTTCTTTTCCCACCACGTCTCGCGCACGTGAGAAGAAGCCTCCTTTCCTCAGCTTGCCAGGAACAGCGAAATTCCTTTTTCATACAGTTTTTTTGTACCGTTTTCGAAGGTTTTTTCTAGTGTTTTGACGGATGTGTTCACCGTCGGTCTCACCAGAGATTCACCAAAACAAGTGTGACTGCGGATGGCAGATCCCCACCAAAGACTGGTCTTCTGCCTCGGGCCGGACCACGATACCGTGGCCTGCTCAGCCTGCCAGGCGTTCACCAGCCGGACCCGGATCCAACGTCTCAAGGCCCTGAAGGCATTTTTGTTAGAACAGAACGATGAAGGTTGGCCAAGTACCTGAGGCAAAAGGAGCCGAAACCATTAGTGGTCCCTCCTTTGGTGGACACTTTCCAGGACCTGACCTGGACTACCTGGAAGCATCTGGCACCCATCCCGACTGTTCCCAAAAAATCGGACAGGCTGTATAAGGCCCTGAGGGCAGAAGCCTTTTTAGCTGAAAACGCTCAGGCAGACTCTTCGGTCATTACGACTGCCCATGACAAGTCCAGGCAGCCGAAGCACCTTAGCTTGCAGCCTCCCAATTCGGAGTCTCGGTATTTGGACCAGGTGGGCCAGAAGGTTTACTCTGCCTCCACCTGCTCTATCCAGTCCCTCAACTTCCTGACGCATATGGTCCAGTACCAGAATGCTCTGTGAGAGAGGTGACGAGCTACTGAGAGCCATGCCAGATTCGGAGCAGAGGACGGAACTTCTGGACATTCTTAAATCGGGCTCCGGCGTAGGTTCTCATGTCCTGAGAGCCTTGTACGACACTGCAGATACGGCAGCCCGGGCAGCCATTTCCAGGGTTTGCCTTTGGCGTCATGCCTGGTTAAGAGTCTCGGGCTTTCACCAGGATCTACAGTCTGGTATCAAGGATCTGCCATTCCAAGGTACCGTGTTGTTTGGACAGGAGATGGAAGCTCTGATTTCACGTCTCCAGGAGTCGGGCAAGTCCATCTGGTCGGTCCACCAAATGTACCACGGCGACAGCATGGGAAACGGCCCTTTCGCAAGCCCTCTGGTGGTCACAGTGGACAAGCCCATGGTAATCAGCAGGGTCAGAGAGGCGGCTTTTGTAGGAGAGCCGGTAACCAGCATCCTGGAGGCACTCCTAACTGTGGGCCTAAGTCCTCCCAGATCTCTCTACCTACGCCCAGCTCAGCCCAATGACTCCCTTCCGCCCCCCAAAGGAAGACTACGGGGAGACGGTCATTGGCCGCTTCTCCCTTCATCTCGAAGGGTGGAGAGCGATAACTGTGGACCAATGGGTCCTGGATATTATCAGGAGAGGACACACACTAGAGTTCACAGAGTTTCCTCCAAATACTCCACCAAAGTACTCCCGATATCCTCCTTCTCACATCCCACTTATAGAAGGAGAAATTCTGACCCTCTTGCAGAAAAAGGCAATAGAGGTAGTCCTCTTGCACCAGCGGGGAAAGGGGTTTTATTCCCACTTCTTCCTGGTCCCAAAAAAGACGTGGGATCTTCGTCTCATTCTGGACCTCAGCTCTCTCAATCTTTTTATAGAGTACAAAAGGTTCCGGATGGTGACCCTTCCAGTTCTACTTCCCCTGCTGCACCAAGCAGACTGGCTCTGCTCCCTGGTCTTCAAACAACATGAAGTCTTGCTATAGTCTGACAATCTGCAGTTAGCCCCAGCCTTTAAACTGCCCCAGAGAGTATAGGGTTAATTTTCTATGCAGTGCATAGAACGTTGAGCTCGAGCTCGGTTGAGGTCTCTTGTCTGCAGCACTTTGAAACCCAACTATCAGATTCTTTACTCTGCCTCACCGAATAGTCGCTCCAGAGATTTCTCCTTCTGCTTGGTTCAAAGTCTGTTAAAGTTGTCGGTTTTATTCCGAATTTACTGTAATTCCGCATTGTCGGTTCAGGCTCTTCCTCAGGGGAGAGGAGGCTTCACAGTTTAGATGTTAAAAGAGCCCTTAGCTACTACATAGAGCGTACCAAGGGTCACAGGTTTGATTCCCTCCAGTTGTTCCTCACTTATGGGGAAGTGGGAAAGGGCAAACCTGCCACCAAGAGAACTATTACCAGGTGGATTGTTTCTTGTATACAATTCTACTATGAGAAACTGGGAAAAATTCCACCCTCCGGCCTGAGGGCTCATTCCACAAGAGGTACAGCTGCTTCCCTGGCTGCTGCCAGGGATATCCCTCTGTTAGAAATTTGTCAAGCTGCCACCTGGAAAACAGTCCATACCTTTACCAAGCATTACTCTCTGGATATCCAGGCTAGGAGTGATGCTCGGTTTGGCACAGCAGTACTTCAGAGCCTATTCCCAAAGTAGGTTCTTTCCCTCCTCCATGGAGGTATTGCTTGGTAGTCTGCAGATTGTCAGAATTTCTGAGGTTCCACTTCCAAGGGGAGCACTACCAATTCCAAGTTCTTCCATTTGGCCTCTCCTCTGCTCCTTGAGTCTTCACAAAGTGCTTGGCAGTGGTGGCTGCGGCTCTAGGACGTCAGGGACATTACGTCTTCACTTACCTCAACGATTGACTACCTACGGCCCCGTCCAGGTCAAGTCTGCTTCACGCTGTCGAAGACACCTATACTCTATTCCGAGAGCTGGGGATCACCCTGAACCTTCAGAAATCATCCCCCGAGCCCAGTCAAAGACTCGTCTTCATTGGAGCGGTCCTGGATTCTGTCCAGGGCATGGCCTTTCTACCCCCAGACAGGGGCGATCGCCTGTGGGAAATTGCCGAATGGATCTCAGTAACTCCTCAGGTTCCAGCAAGGAACTTCCTCAGGCTGCTGGGGCACATTGCGGCGGCCATTCTGGTTACTCCTCTGGCCCGCCTCCACATGCGAGTCCCACAGTGGATGCTCAGGGTGCAGTGGGACTAGGGCTCCGACGATCTGGACTTTCTAGTCAGGATCACCGAGCCAGTCAGAAGAACTTTACTTCCGTGGATGGACCCCTGGAATTTGGAGAAAGGGGTCCGGTTTGTCCGGAGCCACCAGGTCAGACCTGTACAACAGATGCATCAGTTCTGGGATGGGGAGCACATCTGGGTACCCGTCAAACACAAGGGGTTTGGACACCAGAGGAGCGATCTCTCCATATCAGTGTGCTGGAGATGCAAGCGGTCCTCTATGCCTTACAGGCATTTCAAGAGGACCTGGTGCCGGGCTCTCTTCTAATTCAAACAGACAATATGGTGGTCGTCTTTTACATCAACAAGCATGGGGGCACTCATTCATATCCCCTTTGCAGGGAGGCGATGAGAGTCTGGTACTGGGCATTGGAACTACACATTCTTTTGTCAGCGGTGCACGTTCCAGGCATCCTAAACAATCTGGCCAACAGCTTAAGCAGGTCTCGATCCAGAGCTCACGAGTGGGAGCTGTTACAGTCCGTAGCGGATCAGCTCTTCAACAAGTGGAGTCGTCCAGAGCTGAACCTTTTGCGTCACCAACGCCTCAAACTGCCAATTTTGTGCTCGTGAGAGCACGCCTGGGGTTTTCTGGCCAGACGCTATCCCTTTGCTGGGCAGGGAGGTTTCTCTACGCCTTCCCGCCCTTCTCTCTCATTCAGAGAGTTTTGCTGAAGTTGCAGGCAGATGGGGCTCGAATGATTCTAGTAGCCCCCCGGTGGCTTCGGCAGATTTGGTTCCCACTCCTGCAGCGGTTATCCACGGAACCTCCAACTCTGCTGCCCATATGCTCGCAGTTGCTATCCCAGGAACAGGGATCACTGGTCTGTCCGGACCTCTGTTCCTTACATCTGCATGCTTGGCTTCTTCAGACATAGCCCAACAGAGATACGGGGTCTCCCTGGAGGTAGCGGCAGTCCTAGTGTCAGTGAGGAAGCCCTCCACCCACTCCACCTATGCTATGAAATGGAAGCGGTTTTGTTTATGGGTCTCGTCACAGCATTTGGACCCCGTCACCTGTCCAGTGAACTCAGCGTTACAGTACCTCCTCTCCTTGTACCAACGTGGCCTGAGTTACTCCTCTATTAAGGTGCACATGTGGGCTGTTTCTGCCTATCATGCTCTGATTGGAGACAAGGCTTTAGCACAGTTGGATGTAGCCCGCACCTTTCTGAGGGGAATTTTGCATATGAGACCTCCCATTAGGGATCCTATCCCACCTTGGGACCTCCTTTTTGTGTTGGAGAAGCTTACCCTCCCTCCTTTTGAACCGGCAGCGGATTGTGAGCTGCGTTTCCTTTCCTGGATGGTGTGTTTTTTGGTTGCTATTTCCTCAGCTCGAAGAGTTTCTGAGCTTCAGTCTCTGATGTGTAAAGAGCCGTATTTGGTTTTCCACAGGGAAAGGGTTTCCCTTAGAACAAATCCTAAGTTTCTTCCTAAAGTGGTCTTGGAGTTGACCCTCAACCAGTCGGTTGACCTTCCAGTCTATTTCCCTTCCCCATCTAATAGAGGGGAAACTCTCCTTCACACATTGGACGTCCACAGGACTTTGAGGTATTACCTCAAAAGGACGGCAGCGCACAATCAGTCTGAGCAACTCTTTGTGGCCTTCGCACCACAATGCTTGGGGAAACCGGTGACCAAGCAGACGATTTCAAAGTGGATCGTCCACTGTGTATCCTTCTGCTATGAAAAGCACAATAAACCCCTACCTGGTCCGGTCAGGGGTCACTCCACTAGGGGAGTATCTGCATCTTTTGCCGCCCTGAGAAATGTCTCCATAAGGGACATATGTGCGGCTGCTACCTGGAACTTGGTGCATACCTTTGTCAAGCATTACAGCTTGGATATCGTCTCCAGACACTGTGCCAGTTTTGGTCTGGCTGTTTTGCAGGGACTTTTGTCCTAGGCCTCTGGAGTCAGTATTTCCACCTCCCGGAGTCGACTACCTCTTTGGCGTGGGACTACTTGGTATTCAGTCCTAACTGTTATAGCCTGCTGCAAGAGCTCCCACTCGAAGTAAGATAGTACAGTTACGTAAGAACTTACCGTAACAGTAGATGTTCGAAAGGAGCTCTTACAGCAGGCGTTACTTTCCCAACCGCCTTCCCTCTCGAGGTGTGCAGATCTTCATCTATATCTTCATCTAGTGCTTCATCTCCTTCTCTTGACAGGGCTTGTTCTCGAGCCTTGGCGGGGGAACTGAGGTGGAGCTGGGTCCGCCCCCTTTTGTACCAGAGCTGACAGGGCGGTCCCTGCTTGGTACTGCTGGCTGAGAAGTTTTCCGAAGGGTCCTAGTGCCTGCAGCATAGTCCTAACTGTTATAGCCTGCTGCAAGAGCTCCTTTCGAAGATCTACTGTTACGGTAAGTTCTTACATAACTGTACTTTCAGGAATGAGCACGGGCTGCCAGAGGTCGATGGGAGGAAGAAGGATCGAGCGTCCGAGGGACTGCTCTCCTCCGGGGAAGGGGGCCACCAGCAGTCAGTGCCCAACTGGATCCTAGCGGTGGCTGGGGGGACAGCACACTGACGCTGAGAGAGGAGAGGAGGCAGACACTTGGAGGAGCGTGTGTGGATGCGTGTGCGCTCTCTCCATAGGGCGTCATTGTATGCCTCCTCTCCTAAGGGGAAAAAATGGAGGAAAAAGAGTTCTGGACGTGGCAAGATGAAAGTCGATCCCCGCATGCCCCGCTCCTGCAAATAAAAGTAACCTCCACACCGGATCCATTTCGGCGGGTTGAGGGATCCCTGCCGCCCCACCACGAGGGGGGGACGGGGCTGGGAGAATCAGGCATGACTGTGTGCCACCCAGGAGGAGGATAAAGAAATTAACTGCAAAAAAAAAAAAAATGTCATCTTGTTTTGATGCTCTTTCTCATTTGAAAGAGGCTGTCCTCCTGCATTCTGTTCACTGCCATGAGGTAACTGTAGGTCTCTTACGTCCCTTGTCACTCTCCTCTCATCCTCGATCTTTCCTCGCAACCTCTGCACTATTTTAGTTGCCTTCCTCTGGACTGCCTGTACCCTGTCTATATCATTTCTGAGGTGTGGCCTCCAGAACTGAACACAGTATTCCAGGTGGGGTCTCACAAGAATATTCAAATTATGCTTTCTGCACTGTGCTCGAGATCTCCCATGCCGCCTAAGGTCGAATCTTTAGTTCCTGCTAAGAGTGCTCACCCAGATTGTCGCTCCACTGAAGTCTCAGCAAGGTTGTTTTGATGATATAAAATCTTAAAGAAAAAGATAATTTAAATTTTTATTAAAATTGACAGTAACAAGTAGTACAGGAAAACGTCATCATCCATTCATTGCAGTATGTACCAGGTCTAGCAGTTTAATCAGTCAGCATAAGTAGGCAGCTATTTGCGTGGAAGCATTCTGACTTACTGCAATCTTAGCACCTCCATTTAGTTTAAGTAAAATTAACTATAGTTGCTCTTGTTTTCCGCACTATGTATTTTTCCACATTTTGCGGGGGGTTTTTTTGTTTTTTTTTTTGGTACTGGTTTCTTTGGTTCTGCATCATTTCCGGTACCTAACTGCCATGTTCAAAATTTTCAGCTTACAATACCTGGTCAAATAGCAGTAGTTACAGAAAGTAAGAGATTCAGTATAGAAGCTGGAGCACCAGCCCTCATTCAGCCAGCCCAAGGAAGATCCAAGGGTCATTTCGTAGGTGCAAAAAAGTAAACTTCATTAAATATGAAGGCAGCCTAAAACCCCTTGAAAATGCCAAGCACATGAGCGAAGCAGGCATTTTTTGCAAGCCCTTGCTACACACTGCTTGTCTGCACCTGATCTTGAGTTACTTAAATTTTAAAAAGTTTACAGTTTTGCAGCTATCATTTGATCTATGATGACCTCTTTTGCCTCTCTTGGTTGTTCTCTGTGCTGTGGTAAACCCCAGTTTGCCCTACAGGAAGGACTTCTCTGCTTAAATGGTTGCAAAAAGTAAAAAGCTCTTAACTGGTTCTCAAGATTGTTACCAAATAAAAGAATACGAGTGTTTCTTTTTTTTTTTTTTTTTGTAAGCACAGTGAGCATATTAAACTGTGGTTCTTAAAGACTGGGAGTGCTTTAAAAAACCAAAAGTGTCAAATTTCATAATTTCTCATGTCAGTGGCCATAGTTCATTTTAAGAAAAAGAACAGGACCCACAGGTTTTAAAATAAGTTCTTACAACAATAATTGGAACAACCTGCCCAAATCTGTACATCATCTGTGTGTGAGGAATGGTGCGTCAGAACTTGGAATGTTTTTAAAATGAAAAAACTCAGGCCTGCCACGCAACAGTGGTGCTATTGCTTGCAGTGCAGACAATCCGGATCCGGAAGTGAGCCTGGTTCGTTGGCGGGCCTGCATGAGTAGGAGGATTGAGCGCCCAAAAGGAGGAAGAGGGATTACTGTCACCATGCGACCACCACCTGGGTGACGGCAGGTGGCAGTGCAGGTGACGTGCTGTACTGAGGTTTGGGAACTACTGATTGGATTGATGGATGCATATACCTTGTGTGAGCATGCCTGTCAGCCAGCATCCCTGGGAGGGGAAGGAAGGAAGAAAAAAAAAAATTACAGCCATGCTCCATAACAGTTCCAAGCAACCCACAGACCCAACACCTTGCTGACCTAGGCTCACTCCTGGAATCCAACAAGCAGCCTTTCCAAGGGACCTGGTCTAGCCAGAGGACCTCCACCATGGGGATGGGATAGCATGGGGCACGAAGCCCTGGGAGATGGCAGGGGTGATGGGTTGGGGCTCCGAGAAGGACTGATCTTCCATAGATCGGTCTTCACCATTCATTACTGGTAGGTATCAGCCAGAGGCGCCAGACCCCATGGATCTTTTAGTTTTAAGCTTTTCTCTGGAAGAGGGACTGGCATCCGAGACAGCACCACCCTTAAGGCTGATGTAGTACGTGGTGCTCACGGGTTGGCAAGTAACAGATGCCACCTCCCAGCGGACTCAGTTTGTCTTTTCCCACCTTTGAAGTTGGATCTCCGTGGGAGCTGAAGCGTGTTCCAGATTTAGAGCTGCGTCAGTTCTGCCACCACCATTTTACTCACTGCCACATACCTCCAGTTGACGCTGATCTTCATTAAAAAGCCTGCAAAGACCTCTCCCTTTATTTTTTCCTATCATTAAGTGTGGCGTCTGGTACTGTGCTTGCTTTTAAGTTGTCCGTGCGGTCATGTCCTGTTTGGGGCCTTCTAAATCTAAGACAAGGCATGCCCCTATGCATCGATGCCTCTGTGGCAAGCTGATCACCATAATGGACCGCCATAACCACGGCCTTACTTGCCTGTGTCCATCTCACAATATGGACAACTGCAACGCCTGCTTCTCCGTGGACCGCCTGGTCTTCAAAGTGCACACGTTGAAGGTGGGTCGTAAACCACCCACCTTTGGAGGGTGGCGTCATTCTCGGGACAACAAGGCCAGATCATTGGGACCGTCCCCTGGGTCTCCCTCCAGTACTATATGTGCCGAAGTGGAGCAGGCCTCTGCCAGTCCTAGTCTTGCAGGGATGGGAGGCCTCTGCGAGGTGTCGGTGGGACAGTCTGCCTCTGGGGGGTCGGCCGAGTACCCCTCGCAGTCCGTTGCCCCCTCGGGGGCTCGGATGCCCCCGGTGTCACGGTAGCAGCTATATGCTGGGCCTAAGCCGGTGGAGCCCTCAGTGCCTCCTTCTGGTGCCGGGTCCCTTCCGGTAATGTTTGCGGTGCCGGGAGAGGTAGAGTGTTGGGGAAGCTTCTCTGGAGATGTCCTTGATCTCCTCCTCTTCGGAGGAGGAGGAGGATCTGGATGATCCCGACTGGCTGCCCAGCTCCCTGGAGCCTGGAGATCTCCTCCGTCCAGCCTTACAACCTCTGGTACTTACGAGTCTGCTGCCTCCTTTCTGGGGTCACTTCCTCTGAATTGGCACTGGGGACTGGGTCAGGTCCAATGCCGGCTTCAGTGCTGGGTCTGACTCTGGTGCCATTCTTGGTGCCAGATCGGACTCCGGCACTGGGGCAGGTTCGGAGATGGATTCTGGCATCATTTCTGGTGCCAGGCTGTCTCAGAATCCCCAACTCCTAGTACTAGGGGCCCCCTGAGGATCAGATCCCCATCTGGTGAGGTTGGGGAGGTCGAAGTCTGTCTGAGGCCCTTTTCCAGAGCAGTTGGTGGTTCTGGGAGTAGTCGAAGTGCTGACCCTTCTCTCCTGTCTTCCCTGGAACCGATGGGGTCTGTAGTTGGTGGGATCAGGAGCTGCGCGCAAGGGCCAGATTGGCTGGAGTCGCTCCATCTGGGGGTCCTCCCCCAAAGGCATTATCCTGTCCACCCCTCTCTGGTTGGGCATCTGGTGGGCAAGTTACACAGCCCCCTGCCCCAGAAGTGGTCCCCTGCTCAATCTCGCAGCCCTAGCAGAGATCCTACTGTGGCCCACCAGAGCTCTTCTCATCCTCCTCTCCCAGGCCTCTCTGGCCCTTCGGGAACCATGACCTGGGAACAGTTTAGGGCATTGACAACTGCATTCCCTTGTTATCTTAGAGCCCTGGATGAGGTCATTTTTAGACCTGAACTGCCAGTCACACCGGTCTCTGAACCGGACCACTCAGCCTCTTTGTCTTCCTCCGAGGAAGAGAATCCCTCCATCCATCTGTCCTCCGATGCTGATCTCACCAACTATCAGTGATTCCTGTCGGGGATGCTGGAGGAGCTCCATCTTTCCCATTTTGTGAGCCGTAATCCTACCCATGCGATGCGCGCTTTCTTAGGGGAGTTTAGCACTGATAACCTTGTCATCTTTCCGTGGCCTTGACCCTTCACAGAGGTGTTGCATAGGGTCTGGCATCGTCCCTCAGCCCCTTCTCCTGCCCTGAGGGACTGTCAGAAGAGGTATTGCACACCCCTGGGGTCTCCAGGTGCTGTGCCCCACCCATTTTCAGGAGTGGGGCTCCTAAACACCCCCTCTGGGCATCATCTCCCAAGGCATAACCACCTCCCTGGCATCCGACTCAGCTGAATTCAGCCACTGGGGTAGAAGGGTCTTCTCACGCCAAGCTGCCTATGCTGGGCACCTGTGAACAATGTTGGACCAACTCCTGGCATGCTTTCCCTTACTAAGAGAAGACCAGGCAGGCTATTAGCCTTTCTGCCTGTAGTCAGAAGTTAGCGACACCAAGCAAGAGCATCTTACAACACCAGTGTGGTAGCTTCCAGACTGGCAGGAACTGCAGTCTGCATCAGGCAGATGGTGTGGCTGTGCCTTTCAAGGTTATCTCTGGCCCTGCATAGGGGTGATTGCCTCTCCCTTCCAGGGGGCCTATTTCTTCTCCAATAGGGTGAGGCACGAGTTAGGGCACCTTCCATCTCCCAGGAATCTGGAGTCTCGGGCTCTTCCTGACCAGTCTCTGGCCTCACCAGGCCTGTAAGGGGCCCCCTCCTCTCTGTGTCATCCCCCACAGTAGGCTGAGGGGAACTTCTGCTCTCAGGGAGGTGCCAGCATCACTTATGTGGTACATGGTACTCGCCCACCAGTAATGAATGATGAAGATCTATGCAAGATATTTATGTGCTCACTGTAATTCTTGATATTCCTAGATATCTTCACCATTCATTACTGCTTCCCACCCACCTTCCCCTCATGACCGGACTGTTGGGCAATGCCGCTTCCCTGTTGGCCTGCTCCCCTCTGGGAGACCACTCTGTGGCACCTCCTGGCATGCCGATCTCTGCTCTGAGGGTGTCTAGGAGTAGACGAGCACTGATGCTCTCTCTTTCTCTCATTAGCCCCCCAAGGGCTCCAAGCTGTCTTGGACGGAGGAGTCTTCCTCTTGGGATGGGGCAGTGGTCCCCCCCCCACCCCCATCCCTTAGATGAGTAACCATTGGCTGTTCTTCATGCCAAGCTTCCATGCACATCTGATTGCACAGTTTCAGGGGTTGCCTCTCAGTGCCCTGAGTCCCTGTCCTTTGGCTTAGCGAGCCCTGGGGACCCTCCTGTCCTGTCCTCTCCTGCAGTGGAGACTTTTTGGCCCTGTCCTCTTTTTTCTTTTCTGCGGTAACCCACCTGGGTTTCCCTCAGGACAAGGTTCCCATGGACCCCCCTTTCCAGGGAAACTTATTCCCATCTCTTGAGGGAAATAAGTTTATCTTTCCACCCCCACCACTTGCCTGTGGTGGCAGGTCCAAGGGGTTGCACCTTCTAGTTCGGAGTCAATCCAGATAACTTAAGCCAGGTGCTCCCCCTCCTTGTCCATGGGGACCTTGCTCTGGGGTGTTTTTCCCCCCACCCCTCTCCTGTGTAACCAAAAAAAAAATGGCAGCTTGGAAAGTGGGGAGGACAGGGGTCCCATAGCCATCTGTTACCCGACTCCTGTAGCGCTCTTTTAGAAGCTACGGGGAATTTTCCTTCCAACTCCTTGAAGGTCCTATCTCTGCTCAGCTGGACCAAGGTCTACTCCTCTCCTGGAGCAGGTCATTTCTATTTCTTGGTCCACAGGAAACGTTCTCTACCTCCCTGATAGGGATGTTTTTCCCTTCTGGGATCCAAACTTAGTTCCTCTCTCTCTCTCTCTCCCCCCCCCAACCTCTTTTCTCTTTCTTTCCCTTCCCTCTCTCTCTCTCTCTCTTGGCCTGCCCATTGGTTGGGATCTTCCCTGCCCAGAAACACCCTAGAGCCCTTACCTCTCCTCCTGTGGTCAGCCTTAGAGTTTCAGTTTATATCCTTTCCCTTTTCTATCCTTTGGGCTCCCTTGCCCCACCCTTCCTCCTTTTTTTCTCTATACCTTGTTTTCCTCTCCGGCTAGTAGAACTGAAGAGGTTGGGGTGCCGGCGTCAGTTACTGGCCAACCCCCGAGCACCACGTAGTATGTCGGCATCCAGGGTGGCGCCATCTCTAATGTCAGCCCCTCCTCCAGAGAAACATTTAACGATATAAGCTCCCACGGGGTCTGGTGCCTCCAGCTGATACCCACTAGTAATGAATGGTGAAGATACCCAAGAAGATCAAGAATTACGGTGCGTACCTAATTTTCATTTACTGACCTGGGGGGGGGGATTCTGTGCTGGTCTCGCACTCACAGCCTTCTTTAAACGGAAATTTATTTTAGCCAAGTGTTTAAGTTTTACTGTTTACAGTTTATTTTCTTAAAGTATACTTTAGCAGAGCTTGTGTCTCTCTGCCATCTATGGGTTTTTGTTTTCTACTTGATTTTATCTCCTCCTCGTAGCCCCCTTCGGCCCGACCAGCCCCCCCCCAGCTCTGACTCCCGGAATTACCAGGGCTTACCTTATGCCCTGCCCGGGAGCTCAGGCTTCATCCTGCTGCCGGGGAATTTTTCTCCTCCATTTTCTCCCTTAACCCGTAGCCCCAGGAGTAGAGACGCATGTGCGTGGAGGTGTGCATGCGTAATACAGCCCCATCTGCCCACCCCATGGCCTAATGCCTGTGTCCCCTTCTGGCTGTTCTACTCCTGGCCTCCACTAGGAGGCAGACCTGCACTGAGGGATGCAGTGAATCCTCCCCAGAGAAAAGAGCTGCTGTCCGGCCCACTCTATCCAGCTCAATACCTACCCCAGCTAGCCTAAGATGGCCCAGGCCGCTCCCAAACTCGGTCGCCTGCATGGTGTGAGGTAAGGCGACAGCTGCTCAGCCCTCTGCGCCACCGGGCCGGCCTTCCCCTCTGTGTTTTAATGCAAATTTTCGTGGTTCCCCTCAGTTCCTGGGAACCACGAAATAAGCTGCAAATCGGACTCTGCTTAAGACATTTGTCTGTCTTTCAAACAACATGAAGTCTTACTGTATTCTGACTATATGCAGTTAGCCCCAGCACTTGAACTGCTCCAGAGAGGAAAGGGTTAACTCTATGCCAGAGCATAGAACGTTGAGCTTGAGCTCGGTTTTCAAACCTCTGTCCCAGGTACTCCTCAGTGTAACTGTCAGATTCTTTGCTCCGTCTAACTGGGAAGTCACTCTGGAGATCCTCTCCTTTGCTTCGGTTTGGCTCAAGTAAAATTTGGTCGGTTTTATCTACTGTTTAATTATTTTTCAGTATTCTGATATCTGTCCATGGTACAGTAAGTGTACTTAGTAGGGTAGTTTAAAGTTTTGTTGGTAGAAATAGTTTTTTGTTTGTTTTCTTTCCGGTCGGTCCAGTTGGAGACCAAAGCAATTCTGCATTGTTTTTTCTGGTAATTTTTTCTACCTTTTGTATTGTGGTTCCTGGTACTTATCTAATCCTAAAAAAAAACAATATTTTTCTTTTTATTTTTTTTTTACCGACCCATGACACGGTTGGAACCGATAGGTTTGTAGTTGCCTGGCTTAAACGCTGGTAAGGGTAAGTTATTATTTTTAGGCATGTCTGAGAAACCCAAAAAGAAAACAGGTCCCACTGGGTTTCAGCACTGCACCAAGTGTGGGGAGGCCTTTGCTAAAGCTGTTCCCCGCCTCGTTTGTGTTTGTCTGGGGTTTGACCACTTCAAAGAAGACTGCGAAATTTGCAAAAACTTTTCCAAAGTCACTTTAGATAAATGTTTATGTAGGCTGAAGGAAAGGGAGGCCAAGAAATCCGCTGACTCAGATGGCCAGCCCGGTTTGGTTCCGAATGAACCTGAGGGGGGTGCCCACTGACCTGGGAGATACCTCCTCGGGCAAAAGGAGAGCAAATTCTGTGGAATCGGTTCCATCTAAGAGAAAGTGCAAGTCAGCCGGTTCGGCTCCCAGTTCCCATGTTCCGACTGCTGATGAAATAGCTGAGGCGATTGCTAGTGTACAGTCGCTTTGCCTGGTTCCGACTGAACCAACACCATTCCAAAAACATTCGGTTCGGTCGGAAGTTTCTGCTTCTGAATATGCCTCTGAAGCATTTTATGAGGGCGATTGGGAAGGAGAAGATTACGAAAAAGAAGATTATGAAGGCCTAGATGAGCCAGTAGAGCCTGACATCTCCCCAGACAGGCCTTCTCATGTGTCTCCTCCCAGACTTTGAGTCCCCCTCCCATTTCTTGTTCTACAAGGAAGTGGCTGATACCCTCCAGCTTCCTGTGGAAGAGGCTGAACAGGATCAGGAGGAACCTGACTATGTTGAGATGAAGGATGTCCCAGAGTCCAAAAGGGTGTCTATCCCTCTGCATAAATCCCTGGGGAAACAGACACAAAAGATTCTTCAGTTTCCAACATCCATACCCCCTGTGGATAAAAAGATGGACAGGAAGTATACCTTGTCAGGTCCTGGCACGGAATTCCTTACAAATCATGGCAGCCATGTTGGGGTAGTGCAAGCTGCAGCCTGTGACAAGGCTAATATTCTCCTGGCATCTCACCCCTCAGATAAGGATTCCAGGAAAGTGGATGCCATGGCAAAGAAACAGTACTTGGCATCCTCCTTATGGCTCAGGAAAGCTACTTACATGGGATGTACAGACAGGTACCAGAAATCTATGTGGGATATGGTTCTGGAGCTGGCTAAGAATGCCTCTCCCCAGCTGGCCAAGGAGAGCAGGTGGCTGTGGTTGGTATTGAGGCATCAAAAGTCCAGTTTCATGCTGCTGTTGACTTGAATGATGTACATTCTAGGATTACGGCTACGCCAGGCTCCCTGAGGAGATTTGCTTGGCTCCAGTGTACCAATTTATCACAGTATACCCAGACCAAGGCCATGGATTTTCCTGTCATGGGTAATTCTCTGTTTGGAGAGCAAACAGAGGCTTACATGGAAAGGATGGATGAATACAGGACCACCTACAGGAGTGCTGCAGCCAAGGAAAAGCAGGTCACTCCTTAGAGGCAGCAGTCTAGGGCTGGCAGGGGCAGGCATTTTCAAAGGCGTTTTTACCGAGCCCATGCCGCCTCCTCTTTCCAGCAGAGGTGGATCTTACTTCGAGATACAGCTCTTGCAGCAGGTTACACCATTAGGACTGAAGCCGTCAGGCGCCAGGACCCCACGGAAATTTTCTAGCTAGCAGTCTTCAGCGGGGACCGCCTCCGACATCGGTCCCGCCCCCGACGTCAGGCGTAGTACATAAGGAGGCAGTCCCCCCACAATCCCCAGTTCTTTTCCCACCGTCGACATCGCAAGCATCGGCCTTTCAATCTCTTTCTAGCGTGCGACGACTCAGAACTACCGCATTCTCTCTTTCTAATATACGGATTTGGAATTCATCTGATGTCCTTTCTAAACACCTCTCTGGAAGGTCACCCATCGAAGTGTGCCTGCGGCAAACAGATCCCCTTCAAGGATTCTCACTCTGCCTGTGTGCGTTGTCTAGGCCCGGAACATGACACCGAGGCCTGCTCCTTCTGCCAGGGCTTCAACAGTCGCACCAGGATCTGCCGCCAGAAGGCCCTTCAAGCGTTTCTCTTGGAGGAGAAACTTAAGACCATGGATAGGGAACCTTCCTCCAGGGGGGAGTCATCAGGGAAGACCCACAAACACCGGGAAAAACACTGGGAGAAGGAAAGACCCAGGTCCCCGGCGAGGGCCTCGGACTCCCGAAGCTCCGGCTCACGGTCAGACCACTCTCCTTCTAGGGCTCAATCTCAGCCTCCCCCGGTTCAGGTCAGATCCTCCAGCGGCTCCTCCTCTCTGTTGCCTCTCAAGACTTCCAGGCCGTCGGCTGCATCCACTCCTCCTAAGGCCTCGTCTAAGTCTGGGGAGCGCCACAAATCTTCCTCCCGCCGTCGGGACTCCGACGCCAGATTGGTGTCCCAGCCTCCACGTGGGTCGGACCCGATCCCCCGTAAGACTAAGGAGCTGACGTCCCTTAAACGGACGCCAGACCCGACGTCGGCTAAGCATCACCGGCACTCCCAGGAGCCGATGATAGCAAGACACCCATCGCCGGCCAGGCGTTTGCCTCCCAGGGCATCAGCCAGGGGACCGACGTCGGCTACCCCAGAGAGGAGGACTGCACCACTGTCGCCGGCTGACGTCGGTCGGCAGGAATTATCGGAGGAGGATACCACTCAGCCCGAGGACCAGGCGGGTGACACCGGAGTCGTCTGACTCCCTCTGGAACCTTCCCCGGTGCGGGAGACCCCCGGGGACCGACGCCTGACCCCGGCGACAGGCCACCGGCGCCCGGCCCATCGTCGGGCTTGAATTTGGCAGAGGTAAAGGAGCTCTTTACCTTCTGGTGGGACACCATCAGGAAGGATGTGGTCACCACGCACCCTCCTCCTACACCGGCTCCGCCTCCACCCACTCATTCACCACCTATGCCTCCTCCTCCACCCAAGGGGCCGGTAGGACGGTCACCAGCCCCCAAGGAGCCAACACCTCCTCCTTGGGGCAGATCCTCAGATAGGAGAAGACCTCCCTCAAGATCCACTTCAGGGTCACCTAGCCCTAAGAGACCCAGACGATGCCAGTACACCACGTCTGTGGAGGATTCTAGATCTGACACCTCAGGGTGCTCCAGATCTCCTCCTCCCATCAGCATTCCCTCCCCAGACCCACACGACCTTCCCAGGTCTCCTCCGGATGATCCCTCCTTTGCGGAGATCATGAGGCACATTCAGGAGAATATGGGGTGGGATGCTGAAGAGCTTGACCCCGAGAGACAGCGCCTTGCCCGCTACCTTCGGCAGAAAGACCCAAAGCCTGTGGTAGTGCCACCCTTGGTGGACACCTTTGCAGACGTCACCAAGGCTGCGTGGAAGCGCCCGCATTCAATTCCGGCAGTGCCGGAAAAGGCTGACCGCCTATACAAGGCCCCGAGGGAGGACCAGTATCTGGCGAACCATCCTCTGGCCGATTCCCTGGTCATCACTGCCTCGCAAGACCGGTCTCAGAGACCTCAACACTTGAGCACACAGCCACCGGACCCGGAATCCAAGCAATTGGATGTCCTGGGTAGGCGCACGTACGCGGCTGCGACTTGCGCCTTCAGGTCTTTGAATTACCTCACCCACATGGTTCAGTTCCAGAACGCACTGTGGGAACAGGGACAGGACTTGGTTGAGAAGATGCCCGACGGTGGTCAAAAGGAGGAGCTCTTGACCCTCCTCCGTACAGGTTCGGATGTGGGGACCCAGGTGCTCAGAGCTACATATGACTGCGGACTCTTCGGCCAGCCTTAGGCGTGTGTCTCCGGAGACACTCCTGGCTCCGTGTCTCCGGTTTTAACCCGGACGTCCAGAAGAACATTCTAGACGTCCCTTACAACAGTGAAGTCCTGTTTGGTGAAGCCTCCAAGAGGGTAATTACCAAATTTCAGGATGCAGGGAAGGCAGTTAGATCTGTCCAGGCCATGTACAGATCTCAACCTAGTTCCTTTCGTAGCTGGACACAGAGGCAACAACCACATTCCGGCCAACAGCAGATGGGGCTCTTTTACCCGAAAAGCCCAGGTTAAGTCATCCCCAGGCAGAGGCCAACGAGCCGCAAAGTCGGCCCAGCCTGCAGGACCAAACGCTGCCACAGCATGATTCCTTCCCGGCCCCCAACCCTCCTCAAGATCAACGGGAAATGAAGGTCGGGGGTCGCAGCGCATGTCACCTGGCAGGGTGGCGGTCGATCACCACCGACAGGTGGGTGCTGCAATTGGCTGAAAAAGGCCACTATGTAGAATTTGTAGGCAGCTCACCTACAAGACCTCCCCTGCTTTCCAGCTACTCGGGTCAGCACGCCCTGCTCATACAGCAGGAAGTGCTCACGCTTCTGGACAAGGAAGCCTTAGAGCACGTTCCAGGGAACCAGAGAAGGCTAGGGTATTATTCTCACTTCTTCCTGGTTCCAAAGAAAACAGGGGACCTCCGTCCAATTCTGAACCTCAGCGACCTCGATCTGTCGGTCGCTTACGCTTCCGCATGCTGACCCTTCCGGGCCTAATTCCCATGCTGAAAAGGGACGGTTTTCTGGCATCTTTGGATATGCAGGATGCCTACCAGCACATTCCCATTGCACAAGCACACAGGAGGTTCCTACGCTTCGAGTTTCAGAGCCGCCATTATCAGTTCCGAGCTCTTCCCTTCGGACTGTCATCGGCACCTCGCGTTTTTACGAAGTGCATAGCGGTCGTAGCAGCATCTCTGAGGAAACAAGGCCACTACGTGTTCCCTTACCTGGACGACTGGCTTCTCATGGCTCCCTCCCAGGAGGCCCTGATGACGGCCATTCACCACACCCAGTCCCTTTTCCAATCACTGGGTATCCTCGTCAATTTGAGAGTCTCTCCTGGTACCGTCACGAAACTGCAGTTCATCGGACAGTTCTGGACACCGTCAGAGGAAAGCCTTTCTTCCCTCAGACAGGCGGAACATATCAGATCCCTCATCAGGGACCTGTCGGTGAGGAAGACCGTCCGGCAAGACTGGTCCTTCCATGCTTGGACATATGGCTGCGGCCATTTCAACAGTCCGATGGTACGACTCCACATGCGGGTAACCCAGTGGATGCTAAGGGTGCAATGGGACCAAAGGCAAGACCATCTGCAGCAGCCAATTCGAATCACGAATGCCGCGATTCGGGATTGGCAGTGGTGGCTAGATCTGGAGAATCTCTCCGCGGGGGTTCCCTTCACAGCGCCTTCTCCGACTGTGACTCTCTCCACAGACGCCTCAGGTCTCGGGTGGGGAGCACACCTAGATGGGGTGCGGTCTCAGGGCACATGGACAGCCCAGGAATCTCATCTCCACATCAACATTTTGGAGATGAGGGCGGTTCTTTACGCTCTGCAAGCCTTCCAGTCGGAGATTCCACCAGGTACTCTCCTGTTACAAACAGACAATACCACAGTGATGTATTACCTCAACAAACAAGGAGGCACTCACTCCTACCTGCTTTGCAGGGAGACCATGAGAGTGTGGGAGTGGGTAGTGCAGCACGGCGCAAACCTAATTGCAGTACATGTCCCAGGAGTGGACAGTACCGTCGCAGACAGTCTGAGTCGCTCTCAGGCCAGAGTCCACGAGTGGGAACTTCTACAGGAGGTGGCAGAGGATCTGTTTCACAGATGGGACACTCCAGAGTTAGACCTTTTCGCATCCCCATCCAATGCAAAACTGCCCAATTTTTGCTCGCTAGATCCAGGGCCTGGTGTTTTCTGGCGAGACGCGTTGTCCCTCTCCTGGGTGGGCAGATTCCTCTATGCCTTCCCTCCTTTCCCATTGATCCAGAGAGTTCTCTTAAAACTTCGCAGGGAGCAAGCGACGCTCATTTTGATAGCGCCTTTCTGGCCCAGACAAATTTGGTTCCCGCTTCTGCATCAGCTATCCCGGGAACCTCCACTTCCTTTGCCCATCCGCTCCCATCTGCTGTCTCAGGAGGAGGGTTCATTAGTCCATCCAGACTTACGTTCCTTGAACCTGCACGCTTGGCTCCTAGAGACATAGCCATGTTGCGATACGGGGTCTCGCAAGAAGTGGCAGATGTACTTTCTGCCGCCAGAAAGCCGGCAACCCATGCAACGTACGCCATGAAATGGCGCAGATTTTGCTTGTGGGCTCAAGCACGAGGTTTCTCGCCGCTAGAATGTCCTGAAAAGCTGGCTTTGGATTGGCTTACTCCTCGATTAAGGTGCACCTTTGTGTAATTTCGGCTTACCATGCCCCCATAGGCCATCGGATGGTGGCCCAATTGGACACTACTCGTGCCTTTTTAAGGGGAGTCCTCCACCTTAGGCCGCCCATTAAGGATCCGATTCCTCCTTGGGACTTGCTCTTCATCCTGGAGCAGCTTACGCTGCCACCTTTTGAACCAGCCGCGGATTGTGAGCTACGTTTTCTGTCGTGGAAAACGTTATTTTTAGTTGCGGTTACTTCGGCAAGAAGGATCTCCGAATTGCACGCACTTATGTGCAAAGAGCCTTATTTAGTTTTCCATCAGGACAGGTTATCCCTGAGGACAAATCCAAAGTTTCTGCCTAAGATGGTTTCAGCACTCACCCTTAATCAGGATATTGACTTAACCAGTGTACTTCCCAAGGTACACCAACCGAGGAGAAGCCCTTCTGCACACCCTCGACGTGCATCGGTGCCTCAGATATTATCTGACCAGAACCAAACAGTTTCGAAAGGCGGATCAACTGTTTGTCTCCTTTGCTATTAGAATAAAAGGAGCTCCTGTTTCTGAACAGTCTCTCTCGAGGTGGCTCATTCAGTGCATCACTTTCTGTTATGACAAGCGCAACAAACCCTTACAGGGCACAGTCAAGGGTCATTCCACGAGAGGAGTGGCCACTTCTTTTGCGGCGTTAAAGAATGTCTCCACTTCAGCTACTTGAGCAGCAGCCACTTGGAGCTCTGTGCATACCTTTATCAGGCATTACAGCCTGGATATTGCATCGAGGCAAAGAGCAGGGTTCAGCCTAGCCGTCCTTCAGGGACTTCTGTCCTAGGCTAGAGTTGTATGGAGACTTCTACCTTTCCTCCTCCCTGTGGCGTAAGATTGCCACTACTGCTTGGAAATCAGTCCTAATGGTGTAACCTGCTGCAAGAGCTGTATCTCGAAGTAAGATAGTACAGTTACGTAAGACCTTACCGTAACAGTAGATCTTCAAGAATAGCTCTTGCAGCAGGTACCTTCCCGCCCACCATCCCCCTTCTTGTGGAGGTAGGTCATAGCCAAACATCCATCTTATGGGATAGGACTTTCTGATTTTAATCTTGGCCATCTGGTGGCGGATCCTTGCTCTCCTCTTCTGATGTCATCCAGCGGCCGGGAGTCTCCGGCGGGAGAACTAGGGATTGTGGGGGGACCGCCTCCTTATGTACTACACCTGACGTCGGGGGCGGGACCGACGTCTGAGGCGGTCCCCGCTGAAGACTGCTAGCTAGAAAAGATTTCGTGGGGTCCTGGCGCCTGACGGCTTCAGTCCTAATGGTGTAACCTGCTGCAAGAGCTGTTCTCGAAGATCTACTGTTACGGTAAGTTCTTACGTAACTGTACTTTCTTTAGGGGTAGAGGCAGGAGGGGGATGACCAGGACTCCATCCTCCACTCAGTCTAAGCCCCCTGCCAAACAGACACCCTGATGTATCAGTCAGGGTCGCCTCCTCAGTTCCTGTAGGGGGCAGGCTGGCTCACTACTTCCAGGCCTGGAAGTCTGTTACCTCAGACAAATTGGTCCTGGAAGTAGTGAGCCAGGAACTTGCTCTCAGTTTCAGAAGGTTCCCAAAAATGAGAGCAGAGTATTTCAGTCATCCCTGTCCCTTGGAGACAAAGGCCTTAGAGGCAGAAGTCTCCTCTCTACTACTTCTACAAGCAGTAGAGAAGGTACCTCTCTCTCACAGGGGGAAAGGATTGTATTCCAGATACTTTCTTACCCCAAAAAAGTCAGGGGAGTGGCCACCCATCCTAGATCTAAGATACCTAAACAAACATATACTAAAGCCAAAGTTCAAAATGGTGACTCTGGGAATAATTCTTCCCTCTCTCAGACTGGCTACCCTCCCTGGATCTCAAGGATGCCTATTTACACATACCTATCAGACATTCCCACAGAAGGTACCTCAGGTTCGAGTTGCACTCGGGCCATTGCCAGTTCAGAGCAATGCCTTTCCGCCTAACATCAGTTCCAGGGGGTGTTCACCAAGTGTCTGGCAGTAGTGGTGGCCTTTCTCAGGAGACAAGGCATCTTACTGTTCCCTTACTTGGGCGACTGGCTCAAAGTGGGTCAGTCCTTAGACCAAGTCAGGCCAGCTCTAGAGGTCACTCAAAAGCTTCTGGACTCCTTAGGATTCATCCTAAATCTAAAAAAGTCTGTTCTGAAACCAGCCCAGCTTCTCACATTTATAAGGATGGAGCTGGACACTGTCCAGGCCAAGGCCTTTCTTCCTCTTTCAAGGGTTCAGTCCCTCATCACCCTGGCTTCCTTTTTTCATCCACTAGTGTCTCAGCCAGCCAGACACTTCTTACAGTTGCTAGACCGTATGGCAGCTTGCACTGCAGTAGTGCAGGGGGCAAGGTTTCAAATGAGAGATATTCACTTTCATCTAAAATCTTTTTGGTCTCAGAAAAAAGACCCTCTCTCCAAGTTAGTTCCAGTGTCTCAAACTCTGGTTCAGGCTCTCCAGTGGTGGCTGGAGGAGGACAATCTAAGGCAAGATGTCCCCTTCCTGAGTCAGGCTCCAACAGTGATTCTCACCATGGATGCTTCCCTACTGGGATGGGGAGCCCATCTAGACCAGCTTACTGCTCAGGGAACATGGTCTCATCAGGAGTCTCTCCTGCACATAAATCTTCTCGAACTCAGGGCTGTCTTTCTAGCACTTCATTCTTGAACACAATCCAGGGGAAAGTGGTGCAGATCAGGACAGACAACACTACAACCATGTGGTACATCAACAAGCAGGGGGCACTCAGTCATTAGCCTTGTGCACCGAAGCCATGAAAATATGGTCACTAGCTTATTCCCTGCAGGTTTCCCTGATAGCTGTGCATCTCCCAGGGAAGGACAGTGTACTGGCAGATGCTCTCAGCAGGATTTCTCAAGGTCACCACGAATGGGCCCTGAATCCTGTAATTCTTCAGATCATTTTCAAGAGGTGGGGCACTCCAGAGATAGCCCTCTTTGCAGCCTCGGACAATCATCAGCTTCCCCTATTCTGCTGCAGACCCCCTCTTTTGGAGTCTGTTCCTCAAGATGCTCTGCTGTTGAATTGGACAAGCAAGTTTCTGTATGCTTTTCTTCCTTTTCCTGTGATATTCAGAGTTCTGGTCAAGATCAGATCTCAGCCTTGCACTGTGATTGTAGTGGCTCCAGACTGGGCCAGACAGCCTTGGTACCCCCTGCTATTGTCAATGTCAGTGACAATTCCAGTTTGTCTTCCCAGACAGTACAATCTTCTCACCTCCTCGCAGGGGAGAATACTGTATCCCAGCCTTCAGACTCTCAGACTCAAAGCTTGGCTCTTGAGGAGCTAGAATATGCAAGCCTGCATCTTTCCCAGTCAGTCCTGGACATTCTTAAGGTTAGTAGGAAGCCTTCTACTAGAAAAACTTACAATTCCAAATGGAGGAGATTTGGTTTCTGGTGTTTTGAGGCATATTCAGCCTGATTCAGTTGACATTGCCACTGCTTTGGACTATTTGGTGCATCTTAACAGTTTGGGCCTCAGGCCTGCCACTCTCAAAGTGCATTTGGCAGCTATCTCTGCCTTCCTTTCAGCTGGGAAGGGCTCTTCCCTAGCCTCCCATCCAGTTTTCAAGAAATTTTTCGAAGGTCTGGTTCATATAAATCCCCCCCTTTATGGACCCTACTCCTGTTTAGGATCTGAATATCTGTATTGAGCAGCTTATGCAGCCCCGCTTTGAACCATTATCTTCAGCTGAGCTGAAATACTTGACTTGCAAAACTGTGTTACTGGTAGTCATTACCTCATCTAGGAGAATCGGTGAATGACAGGCCTTGTCAGTGGAACCTGATTTCATTTCACAGGGATAAGGTGGTCCTTCGAACAAAGTAAGTTCCTGCCCAAGGTGGTATCAGACTTTCATTTGAACCAGTCTGTGTCATTGCCTATATTCTTCACTCACCATTCTTCCTCTGGGGAGAGAAGACTGCGCAGTCTTGATGTAAAGAGGGCCCTTAGTTATTATATAGAATATACTAAGGCTCATAGAAATAACTGTTCACAGATATTTCTCACTTATGGAGAAGTTTGAAAAAGGTAAACCTGCCACTAAGAGAACTATTGCCAGGTGGGTTGTCTCCTGTATCCGGTTCTGCTACTGAAAACTGGGGAAAGAGCCACCCTCAGGCCTGAGGGCTCACTCCACCAGAGGTACAGCTACTTCAGTCGCAGCAGCTAGAGACATACTCTTAGAGGAAATCTGTAAAGCAGCCACCTGGAAAACTGTTCACACATTTACTAAGCATTATTCTCTTGACATTCAGCCAAGAAGTGATGCTAGGTTTGACACAGCAGTGCTGCAAAGCCTGTTCTCAAAATAGGTTCTGTAACTCCCTCCTCTAAGGGGGTATTGCTTGGTAGTCTGCATATAGTCAGAATACAGCAAGACTTCATGTTGTTTGAAGAAAAAAAATTACTAACCATAGTAATGTTTCTTCTAATGGAGTCTTGCTGTATTCTGACCTCCCTCCGTGCCTCCCCTCCTAGAACCTAGCTGTTTTGGGATGTGGGTTGGCAGGCACAGAGCTGCACTCCAGTGGTGTACCTGGGTCACCTCTTCTTTTAGAAAGTTTTTTTTGTTCTTATAATTTTAACTATATATTGCTAAGTTTACTACCTGCTTGGATTCTTTTTGGGGTTCTCGACTGGAGTCTTTTAGACCCTAACGATCTGTTTATTGCCTTTTGGCACAATATTTCTAAAACAATTTCTATTTAATAGTTATAGTGCTCATAAGAATCTGACAGTTACACTGAGGAGTACCTGGGACAGAGGTTTGAAAACTGAGCTCGAGCTCAACTTTCTATGCCCTGGCATGGAGTTAACCCTTTCCTCTCTGGAGCAGTTCAAGTGCTGGTGCCAACTGCATATAGAATACAGCAAGACTCCATTAGAAGAAACAAATTACTATGGTGAGTAATTTTTTCTTCTCGGTGTACTAGGATTGACTTCCACAAAAAGGTTGAGCATTCCTATACACACACTACACTTCAGAAGATGCATAAGAAAATCTTACAGTTGCCAGTCACTGCAATTGATAAGAAAGTTGAGAAAAGGTACCAGGCAGTGCTCCAGATAAGATTTTTTGAGGGCAAGTTTTGTGCTTATTTATTTATTGAATTTTGTTGACTGGTAGGCCACTGAGACTAAAGTCACATTTTCGAGGGGAGACAGATGGTAACCAACTGAATCAGATTAAGCTGTTGGTGGTATTTTAGTGAAGGGGAGAAATTCGGCCAGGACACCAGGGAAATTCCTCCCTACTCTTTTAGTGGGGGTTGGGGTATGGTTATGCCTGGAGCAATGTATGATGAAATGATTATTTATGTTTGTTGATTTTTCATAATGAGTTTGTATGATGTATTATTGCTTTGTTTATATTTGTTTCTTATGGTTTAAATAAATTTCCCCCACTCTTGGGTAGGAGGCGTTGCTGACACTTTCCAAGATGGAGGTTACTAAACAGGAAGACGAAGCTGAAGCTTTGGATACGGGGAAAGCTGGCCCCTTTCCCCAGTACTGTGCGTTGTAGGGCTGAAGATATGGACTATCAGGAATTGAAGGACATGATATTGGAACATACAGCATCTCCTGTACAAGGTGCACAGCAAACTTGCAGTCAAGGAATCATTGCAGATTTTGAGGAGGTGGATAAATGCCTTCAGGACACACTTCAGGAAAACCAGAATCGCCTCCTTTATCTCATGGAGGCAGAGGATGAAAGACTTTTTTTCTCTGCAGAAACTACTGCTAATTCAGAGGCACATACCACATCAGTTAACAACAGGATTACCTGATCGGAGGGACACACATAGTGCAAATCTTCAGAACCAGACTCTGCTGTCGGCTGCAATTGCACAGGAGAAAGTGTTGAGATTTCCGAATGGTATTGTAGTTTTAGGTGCGATGACAAACAACCCAGACATTCCGAAGAATTTTCCACAGGTACATCAGGCATGTGATTCTAAACTGCAACATGTTACTGAGCTGGGAAATTCGGATCAAGGGAAAAAAACAGACCAAGAGGGTGAAACGGAGCAAACACAGACTCGAAGTGCTGAATGCAATGGGTCTTTCTCCCGGTGCAGGGGGGGAATTTTCCCCGATCGACCCCAGTTCCTGGAAGAGAACAGGGCTGCACAGACAAGTCTGTTCATGGAAGTTTTACAAGGGATGCCAGCAAATACCTGCGGTAACATTGGATACCTGCAAGGGCAGTGAATGGAGTGGGGTGGTCAAGGGATGCCATAGGACAATGGCACTCCCACCCCCAGAGGTGTCCACGGTAGCATTTTGTTTACAGACTCTGGGATGATACTTAACATCCCTATTGAACAAGAACTGAATTTAATGCTTCATACACCTGTGGTTTTGGGGGATACACAGGTAAGCAACAATTTTTCTCAGAGATATGTGGATAATTACATTGTGGGGATGCAAATGGGAATTGATGTTACGCAGGACAAAGGGACAGTGACAGTGGGGCCAATTGTACCTGCACAGAAAGAACAGGATGATACTGATAACTCACAGCCTCAGCCTTTTACAGACAATAAGGGGGTCCCACTTGAATCTCCTGACAATCGGGATTCTTTAGAGACACAAGTGGTGCAGTCTGTTCTGGTTCTGTCATGGGCAGACAGGGTGGACAAGGTGGAAAAGACCTCATCAGTGCAGACAGTTCTGCAGCCAGAACCACAGGCGGGCTCAACGCCAGCCCAAAAGTGGACATCTTTTCAAAAGACAGATGTTTTGTATTTTTTCTAACTCACCAGCCTTGGCACAGAGGTGGAATGTGGTGAGACTGCTTTATGCAGGAGGTTTGGACACCCCTCCGGATAGGACATTTGTGGGTAGGGTCCTATTGAAAAATACCGTACAGATTTCCCCTAATGAGCTTTATGCCTTGATACACCCATTGAATGCATCTTATTTTGATCTCAGCCTCAGGACTGCAGTATACATGAAAGGTCTGCTGAGCGTGTTCATCTTGGGGAGGGACAGAGTCCAGTGCTTTTACCTGGGACAGCAGAAGATATTTTAAATGTAGATGCCAATACCATTTGAGTAATGCCTGTGACAAAGTACGATGCAACCTCTGCCTGTCCTTAGCGCACTGTTCAAATGCACTATGTTGTAATCTGTGCAAAGAGTCAAGGCACTCTTATCACACCTGTCCCTGGGCAACGCTTAACAATCAAGACATAGACTGGCCCAGTGGCACGGAGGGTTGAGGCGCTGGACGTCACACCTCGCCCCATGCCAGCGACCCAGGTTTGGGAATAGACTCAGGTCGGCGGGACAGGAAAGGACTGTACATCCGGAGGACTGATTTCCTGTCCTGGGAGAGGGTGGGATCACCTGCCGCAGTTCGAGCAGCCCCTGGCGATGGCTGGGGGACACAGCAACCTGTGGCACGCTGGCAGGGGTGACAGCAACAGTGGATGCCTTATGCACGGGCGTGCACCCGTCACCTACAGGGCATCCTTGCACATCTGTGCTCTAGGGAATGCACACAAGGAAAATGGCCCTATCCACGGTAGACGAAGGTGGATCCAGGGATGACGCATCCACACCCAGTGCCGGCTCCTGTACACCATCTCTGGTTATCTGCCAAACCTGGGCGCCCCACTAGATTCACAGATCACCAGGGGAGTGAAGGTGGTCCCACCCAGAGGACTCAGAAGCGGGGGTTGGGGGCGAAACTGGGTGTGGTAGAGGAAAGCTACACCAGAGCAGTAGTGGCAGACTTCAGGCGGGTGGGAGAAAGAATCGTCACGTGACCTCACGGGAGAGAGTTCGAGTGATAGAGGTAAGGAGGATAAACAAAGTTGACAAAAAAAAAAATCAAGACATGGACCCCCAGGATACTTTCATCCATAAAGCTCATCAAGCACAACAGCAGTGACTGCATAAAGAGGTGGTGGCATCCTTGGTCCATGCCATGGACTTTGATACCCCCTGAGACTTTTCAGTCAGACTATACGCATCTCCCAGTTTCCCAACAAATTGAGATACATGTTTCTCCATCCATAGTCCCAAAAGGGCCTGACACGGTGCCATCTCCCATACAGCCAATGCTGGAGATGACTATAGCCCCAGCCTGTGACACCGGAGTCTAAGGATTCACAGGAAATGCCGCCGCCAGAGATGATTGCAGCAAGCTGCAAGAGATCACTCGTATCACACGAACTGACAGAACCACTCTTGAAGTTGATATCAAAAGGGCCATCGATATTTTTAGACAACAGGTTTGATCTTTTAAACGAAGAACAAATGGATGCTGATGTTAGCCAATCATCTTTGGCTTCATTGTACCAATCTTCAAAACCAGTTATTTCCATGGACACAGACGAGGACCCGGTCCAGATGTCCACAAAATGCAAGGTCTGCAAAAAATTAAAAATGACCATGAGAAGTAGTGCTGCTCAGTATCAAGATGATGCTCCTTGAATTATTGCTTTTCCACCACCTGCACTTTCCTTGTGGATCACACTGTGCGCATTGCAACAATTAATGTGAACAGCACCAAGTCTGTGTACAAGAGGAGAGTACATTTCTCAGTATTGAAAGACTTGGACAATGACATTATTTTTTTTTTACAAGAAACCCAACACACCTCAACACAGGATTTGACTTTGACACGGCAGAACTGGTGTTGGGGGCCCTCTTTTTGTCCATGGGATATTACATTCATGTTGGGGTGGGGATTCTTCTTCTTTATTCTTATTTATTTATTTATGAGATTTACCAGACAGGCATACTGAGCGGGGGACCACTCGTTTCCAGATGCAGCCTGGGGAGTTACAGGGGTACATTAGGACTTGTAGTTACAAAGATATAACTTTTGTGCAGAGTATTTACAAGCAGAGAACATTTGGGTACAAAGTTTATTTACAAAAATTCAACATTGGTACAGAGTTTGACAAGGCAGAGAACATGTAGGTACTCAGGCATGTGCGAACTCACGATTAGGCACAGGAAGCGAGCGAGTCAGCAAGGGCTTAGAGCGTTTACAACCCTGTGGTGCTGCAGGTGGGAGTAGCGATGCAGCTCTAGCGGGGGCGCATGGGTATATAGTTCAGTGTTGGTGGTAGCAGTTGCATATGTCTGAGAAATGAGCGTGGAGAAGCGGGTTAAGAAGTCTTGGGTTAGAGGCGAGCCTGATGTCTGCAGGGAGATCATTCCAAAGTTTTTAAGGGATCATTGTTCACTGTAACCAAATTGGTGGACATTGAACCGGGTAGGGCCCTGCTGTTGGATGTCACCTATCTGGACTCCAAGTACTGCTTAGTTAATGTTTATGCCCCCCAATCTAAGTGAGCAACGGTAGATTTATTAAGTCTAATTCAGCCATATTCACACAGGCCCCATACTGTAATATTGGGGGGGACTTTAATTGTAGTTTAGCCAGACAGGACAGGGGTGCCATAACTGCCAAAATGTTTGATGCAAATTTTCTTCTTAAAATGTTGAAGTCAGCTGAGCATCACCCCATGGAGGTTATACATATTATAGGGTGAATCTGGCCACGTGTGTTGATTTCCTTTTTGTCTCCAAATACCTCCATGCTCTACAGGTTGATTTGATTCCGATGGAATTATTGGACCACCACCTTTTAGGAGGTGCCTTTGTAGAAATGGACACCTGTCCTTCGAGCAAGGGTTATTGGCGCCTGAATAATTCCATACTGAAGAACCCAGACTATCTATGTGCTAGACAGTCTTTAGCATGCATGGATGATGATTTGGGTACCTGGTGGGATAATAGAAAGAAATAAAGGGTTCTTTCATTCATGCCTTCGAGAGGCAGGCATGACAGACATACAAATCTTATTTGGATTTAAGATTCAAACTACATGTGGCACTGATGAAAATGCATGGTGGGGATGACTCCAGTCTTACGCTGGTGAACAGTACAAAGGCACAGATGTGGACTTTACAATATGATAGGGCTAGTTCCCTGCTTTTGGAACATAAATGCAGCACTCAAGGCACCACTAGAATTGGGAAAACTTTTGACAGGTGTAAAACACGAATAAGGAAAATAATTCTGAAGGGGGTGGTTACCCTGGATGGGGTCAGACATACAGACATAACTGGTACTTTGAAGGCAGCCCAATCTCACAGAACTTGTTTGGTGTCCCGCAAGTACCCTCCACAACAGGCTCCTTTTTTTTTTTCTTCATATACATTTTTATCAATCTTGGAGTTGGCAGGTGGCTTGGCCCCTCTCTCGGAGAGGTCCACTGTCTGGCCCTGACACTCCCGCATCTGATCCACCCTGTAATCCCCAGGGGTTGCCTCCCACTGGTGACAGGGCCAAGGGTAAGGGGCGTCAGCTTTTCCCGCACCCCTGAGGCAAACATTCAGACTCCTTGGGGCTGATACGGGTGCTGCAGAGCCATCATAGAGCCTGCCTGCTCCTCCACTTTTTCCGTATTTCACTTCCCTTCCCGCGGCCATTTGAGTGTGTGTGGAGGCACATGCACGCAATGATCTGCGGCACCCTCCGTATCCTTGTCACTCCCATCTGCACTACCCTTGGGCCTCCACCCAGGGGCAGCTCCGTAGCAGTCATGATTGAATCCACACCCAGGAGAGAAGAGCCATACTAAGGCCGCTCAATCCAACTCCCGGTTGACCCCCCCCGTACCGACACCGATGACCCAGGCTTGTTCCTGAACCCGATCACCAGCGTGGCATCCAGCGCCTCAACCCTCAGCGCTTCCGGGCCAGACACAACAGGCTCCTTTTATGTAATATATGAATTCCTCCCATACCTACTATCTCTGGAACTGGTCTTGTCAGACCCATTTCTGTGGAAGAAGTTCAGAAGGCAATTGGTGGTTTAAAAGCTAATGTGGCGCTAGGAGCGGATGGGTTAATGTCAGAATTTTAGAAGTGTTTCCAGTCAGACTTTGTGATTATATTGGTAGAAGTATTTAATTGGATATTACAACACAGAACAGTTACTCCATTATTTACTTACGCTTTTCAGATTCTCCTCTTCCAAAAGGGAGAAGAAATGGACTTAAATAATTGGAGACTGTTGTGTCTCAATACGAATCTGAAAATCTTAATGAAGATTTTGTCTAGTAGATTAACCAAAATCTGCTCTTTTCTGAGAATCAGTATTGCTCTATACCAAGAAGACATATTGTGGCTAATCTTATTGCCCTAAGAGAAGTAGTTGACCTGAGATCATGGGACAAGGAAGTGGGGGGCATCTCCTCTCCTTAGACCAGGAGAAGGCTTTTGACCGGATCTCGCATGATTACTTGTTTCAGGTACTTAATTGTTATGGTCTTCCCTGGACCTTTCGTGACTAGTTGAGATTATTGTATGGCTCAGCCAGCCTAGTGTCTCTAATAAATGGGCATAAAGGCTGGAAAATATCTTTAAAGTCCGGAGTCAGACAGGGATGCTCATTAAGCCTGCTGTTATATGCCTACGGTATAGACCCGATCCTGTAGAAAATACAGGTCCATCCACAGATCTATGGTATTTCTCCTCCAGGAAGTATGTCAGAGATCAAAATCCTGGCATATGTGGATGATGTGACTCTGATGGTAAAGCATTCTGTCTTGGGATGTTTGGCAGTGGAGGTGTTTGTCTTTCTCCCCAATTTCAGGGGCTTGACTAAACATCAATAAATATAAAGGAATGTCTTTAAGGGCCTCCTCCCAGTTCACAAACATTGGAGGTGTTACAATTACCAGAGACCCTTTTAAGATTTTGGGAATCACATGGTATAGAAGATATGGCACAGTATAATTCGGAGATTAAACTTCAAGAGTGTTACAATTAGGTTCAGATCTGGAAGACCTGGCATCAGAGCGGAAGTGTGTGGCAATTTGGAAGATGTTCCTCTTACCAGTGTTATCAAGTATGGTTTACCTTGTGCCTAAAGCCCTGGAGGTAAAGCTGTATAGTATTTTATTCCAATTGATATGGGGTAGCCATCTGAACTCAAACATTTGGTGCTTTGCCTCCCATTTGAGCAGGGTGGATTGAATATAATCATCCCCTTAGTATTTACATTTAGTCACTGTTTGAAATGGAATTTGATGCCATTTTTCACTGATAAAACTCTACTTTGGAGAGATTGGATGACACGTTGGCTGGACCCGTTTTTGGCACAGTGGAGCATCTCGATACCAAACAGGGTTGCCATATTATGGTCATACATGTCTTTAAAAGATAAAACATTGGAAAATAGAATATTCCACAGTACAGCGTCTACAGCCCAAACTGATTTATGAAAGTATAATGACAGGGAATTTTCAGGTTGAACCTTTCTATGTTGGCCAGTGCCAAAGAAAGTCACTGAAATGAAGAAAGCTTTAATGGATGGGAGAACTCATTTGAAGATGTGGGACATATTGTGGCTGAGTTTTCATGGTAGATTACAGGTGAAAGCAAATGCAAAACATAAAAGTCAGAGAGAGATTTTTGTCCAAGGGCAGGGTACACATTGCTACTGGAAACTATGGCCCACTTGTACTTAGAATGTCCTTATGCCACCTCCTTTTGGAAAACCCTGACTTCCACATGGAATGACCAGGTATGGGCATCCCTGCAGTATGAGAAAATTATTTTGGGACACACTTCCAGGGGCAGTAGATTTGAGGCGGATACTGTTCGCCTCATTTTCACAAACTAAATATTATTTATAGCACTCAAAATGTGCTTTGATATTCCAACAGCAGGATATTCTACCACAGGTTTTGATAACTTTGATAAAGAAATCATCTTAACCAGTATTGGACAGAGTAAATATGCAAGTCCAGGTTTGTTGGTCTTAAGGTGATGGGTTTTTGAGGCCATTTTACGGCTTACATAAATATGATGTTTTAATTTTTCCTCAGGAAATGGTACTTAAAGGTATAGGTTATGGTCCAGCATTGTACCGGGCATTCTAGCACCTTCATGAGTTTACTACTAGAATTGCATCCACATGACCAGGGTTTATATTGTGAGGGCATAGACCTATGCATCCCATGTTTCTTTAAAGGACAGATTTTGGAAGGGTATTGTGTTTTTTGGGAATGTTTATGTGTTTTGCCTTTTTCCTTTGTATTACCCTCTACAGGTGCAGTACATGCATTTGGAGTGTTTTTCTTTCTCCTTATACCCCATTTGTCCCCCTCAGCATCTCTAAGGCAAGTTTCATTTTTTTTTATATGATACATTACAGCTGCTGTTTTCCTTACTGTTTTGCTGTTCTGTACAAATATGTCAAATAAGAATTATTGTTTTGCTGTGATGTTTGTTTCTTTGCAATAAAAACGTCCCTTATTTTTTTAGAGAAGTACCAGGGCCCAGATGCTGTAACTACAGCCACACCAAAGGATACCTGGTCACTGGAGGCTGCCTTGAAAAATGCTGGATGGATTCAAACTTCTAATGGTCAGTGGATTCCCGATGCCAGTATCCCCCCCTTCTTGGAGAACTTGATTTTCAACAAACTCAGACGGATAACGCAGAATCTATCTTGGAACCAGTGCAACAATTAGACGAGCCACCGCCAGCGGCAACTGCTCAGCATCCCAACAACCATGACACAGTATTACCTACACAAGGAGCAAAAACACCGGAGCAAGGTAGTGACAAATTTGATAATTTTACAAACTCTGCCAATATTATCTCAGAAGCGAATGCTCCAGACAGAAACCAACGTGATACACAAGAGTATTGCCAATGTAAATCCTAGGGATTCACCCAAAAATAGGAGACTTCCACTCCAAAGGCAAGTTTATTCCACCATCCAGTAGAGTCTGCAAAACAACAGAATGCAGTCAGGCTACGGTAGAAGGGAGGTTTGGTACAACCTCCCGATAGGCAATATGTGGGGAAGGAACTGAGCAAAAACTCCTTAAAGATTTCCCCATCTGATGTTTATGTCTTTATTCATGCCCCTGTGGACTCTAATTTTGATATTAGTTTTCAAAACACTGCACTACTGGATAGGTGTTGGAGTCCTACAATCAAAGATACTGCCATGTGGCCTCTCTTTATAGCTATACCCCTTATGAAACCCACATTTAAGACTGTAACAGTATTGTTTCAAAACGAAGGTGTTAACTTCCACAATATAGTATATTGGCTGGAAAAAAGAAGTAGTGCACATGGCACTCCTGACCCCATCATTGACAATTAAGGATTCTGGGCGGGCGGTTGGAAATTACGAGTCCAGCTCAGACAAACATAAATGGGCATTCGGCACCTCCCAAACTGTTTTTTTTTGGGGGGGGCAGAGATCGCAGCATTCTGTTTTACCCTGGCCTGCCCAAATCGCGTAACTGGTTTGGCTCCTTGACACATTTAAATAATAGCTGTGATAAACTTAAATGCACCTTAAGTGGGGAGCTGGGGCATACAAGCACGCTTTGTACCTTTATACCTAAATGTAACCTCTGTGATGACACTGAACAGTTCAGATCCTGACTATGGGCTGCTCATAATTTTTCCGATTTTGTTGAACAGGATTATTATATACACAAGGCAACTAAAATGCACAGAACTTCGTAACCCAGCATGAACGAAGACATGAGACCAGCTGACATCAGAACTCACAAACCACCACATACTTTTTCCTCTGTGCACATCCCTAAGGAGAGATCTTCTTCCAAAGTAGACACACATACTACAATGATTACTACCACACTCCAAACAGACTTTCCTACTGCAGAGATGCACCACACTCCCACACACCCCCATCCACCTCTCCCCCTCTGAAGGATCTTTTTTAAATCTTGGGTAAAGGGAAAAAAAAAAGGGAGACAAAAATTGAAACCGGTAGAAACAGACAACACCATAGTTTTGGAAAACCGAATTTCCACCCTACAAAGTTGAGGGGACCTTTATGGAGGATGAGGATATTTAGGCATCCTCGTCCCAAAAAGATGCCTGTTCAGAACTCAAAGAAGCAGCCTCATCAACTGTTTCTAAAAAAGAAAAAGAAATGGGAAATTAGATTTGAAAGATGGAAGAATGTTACAAACCAAACACTGAACTCATGAGCCAAATTTATTTGAAACACAATGTTAATAGCATAAAATTGAATGTAAAAAGACTTCTTTTTCTATTTTAGAACAGTTTAACTATGAAATAAATTTTTTTCCAAGACACCAGATTGAATACCACAGAAGAATTAAAAAAAGCACAAGAAGGATGGTTCTGGGGGAACTCATACTGGTCCATAGGGGAGGAGCAATGCAGTGGCTTAGGCATTTGTTCTAAAATCCCAGACATTAACATTACAAATATTGATCTATATTTGACCAGGGCGAGCACTAATGGTAGATATTATACACCATTTACTAGTGTACAGGCCCCTTAACATTTATGCTCCTCAAACAAAGGCATCATGTATTGAATTGTTGAAACAAATCCAATCTTATCTGCATACAGAAAAAAACAGTACTGTCTGGAGGAAATTTCAACATCAGGTTATTAAAGTGATTTTGTCATGTTTGCCATAGCAAATGGGAGTAGTAACCTGTAGGAGTTGTGAATCAATCTCCTACCATTCCAACTGCCAAAATGTGCTGTTTTCCATGAAGAAAAAAATGGTTTTATTTCTGTGCTCTGCTTCATTTGCATAACCCTGCCCCTTTTTTCCTCAGTGCTACAACCCCAACCATGACATCATGCAAGGGAAACAAAGTTTTTAAGCACTGTTTTGAAATGGAGACCTCTGTTGGTCAGTCTTGGTATTGCAGACATCCTTTTTCTTTCACAGTTTTGAACTCTTTGCAGAAGCTGGACACCAAAGAAAAGTAGTCTGACCCATAATTACGCTCCTGAGCTACTTAGGCATTCAGGCCCCATAACATAAACATAGAAAAGTATCATCACACTCCCACATTCTGACAGGAGCTGCCACTTTAGACCTTTCACTTCACCAGCAGGCAGTAAAAGTCAAACAACATCAACACAGACTGGCAAATTATCTTTTTGGCCTATCTGCATCACAAAAACAGTTTTCCAGAAACTTTTTTACAGACTATACTGCTGTAAACACTACCGACATAGGAGACTGCACTTTGATAAGGGAGACATAAAAATCAGTTATGCACGGTACCCACAATGCATTGCTCTCTCTCTCTCTCTATATATATATATATATATATATATATGTATATACACACACACACACACACATAGATGTTGACAGCAGATAAGGGCCTACGGCCCACCTAGTCTGCCCATGTGCCCATGTACTTGGCTTCTTCGTGCTTCTCTAGAACTAGGTTATATGTCTATATAGTAGATGCTATTCTGCAGTCCCCACTACTAAAATAAGGGACTACACCTCTGAGTAATGAACATTTAAATCAACTTTATAATTTACCCACTGGCCCGGTGGCACTGAGGGCTGAGGCGCTGGTCGTCTTACCTCTTGCCACGCTGTTGACTTGTTTTCGGGAACGAGCTTGGGGGATGGCAGGGGAGAGAGGATTGAACATCTGGAGGACTGCTGTCCTCTTTCTGGAGAAGGATCCAGGGCTCAACCGATACAGTAGTGGCCCCCAGTGGAAGCTAGCGACACTATGCATGCTTAGGGCTGAAGTAGAGGGGAGGAGAGTGGCAGATGTCAGAGGACGTCATTTCACGTCCGAGCTCCGGAGGAGGGGCAACAAAAAGAAGAAACCCCAGAGGACTGAGGAGGCGACGAGGGCCTCAGGAGCCATACCTACACATCCCCAATGCTGGACTGCTGCACCAAGTGATCTCCAGGTACCAACCATGAGAGACGGACCCTCTAATTTCAGAAAGCCACCACTAAACTAGGAGTGGCGGGCCCTTCCCCAGGGGGGTGATCTGGGGGGCTGGGAAGTATCCGTGGGAGGGGAGCACTGATGGGAGTTTCAGCTGGGAGTAGCAGGGGAGGAGCTGAGTAGGCACCTCTGAGAGATGCCTCAGTGCCAATGGCAAATAAAGAGAGTTGGGGAAGAAACAAAACATTTTGATTTACCCAGACTTCCTTGATGTATGTAAAACATTGACAGTTCCCTTGCATGACATAATTCTGGGGGTGTGGCCGCACACAGAAAACTGGAGGGTGAGGGTGGTGCTGTGGAGCACGAGCAAGATGGTTGCTTTCCTGTGGAGCTCCACAAATTAACTAGAAAATATCTCAACAAAACTGCTGTTTTTGGGCAACAAAGCTGAAATACAATTGTTGCCAACTTTGAGTTAAGACTTTGTGGTTATAATGGGTAATCCTTGCAAGAACAAGACTCCCGGAGATGGAGGTAAATTGAAAACTTCAGCTGGCCCTCCTACTACACGATCTCAACAAGGCCTTTCTACGGAATAGGGAGACGCCTTGTCGGAAGAGACTCTCCAGACGATAGGGTCAAAATTAAACAAAATCGTGGCCTCAGTCTCAGGGCTAACTGCTAAATTCGATGCCTTAAGTGGCTGGAGTTGAGGCAGTGATGGAATCAGTACAGTGTGCATCAGCTGAAGCTTCTAAATGGACTGATGCGGTGATGGGGGCTGTGTCCTCAGTTATTAAGGAAAACACCCACCTGAAATCTCACCTGGAAACTCTGGAGAACCAGGCAAGAGCAGCCAACATATGAATCCTTGGCCTTCCAAAGGGGTGTGAAGGGGGATCACCTCCTCCTCCTCCTCCTCTTTGTCCGGGAATGGTTAATCCATCAGCCTGGGGAAGAGACCTCTGATTGGGCGTTCCACATCCAGAAGGCTTACAGGGTAACTCCTCGTAGCAGACGGGATAACCCAGAGGTGCTGAGAGCTGTGGTGACCATCACTGATGGAATTGGCTCAAGAGACTATTTCTTGGCACTAGCTAAACAAAAGAAGGTCCTCCTGCAAGATGGAGAACATGTCTGGATGTATCCCAATGGAAAAGAAAAGTTCAGTGGGGTGCAAGCAGTTCTGCGAGAGGCAAGGATTTCTCATGGCCTTATCTTCCTTGCCCGACTCCACATCACCCATCAGGGTAAAGTTTACCTCTATACCGAACCCTCAGAGGCTTTGAAATGGGCACAGAAGAACACGATTTCCAGATGCAGAGCTGCGGATCAAGAGGGCTTCTCATCGGAGGAAGAAGATGGCTCCTGAAACAGTTTGAATATTGTTGGACTATTTCTCTTCCTGAGGTTTGTTTGGGGCGATAGTTATAGTGGGGCACAACTGGACTAGAGACTTTTGAATTTAATTATATTTTATACTTCTTTTCCCTGGGATGGAAACTATGGCCTTAATATAATTTTAAGTTCTGTGGTATGAAGGTAAGGGATAGTTGAACATGGACCTGTACTATATTACTCTGGGATCTTATTAGACAATAGAAGTTATTATTAAAGTTTACAATTGCCCTTTACTGAAGTTATGTAAGGTTTTCCAGCTTAAATGTTAATATATTTTGAATCCTATGTTGCATAGCATAGGACAGCAATGTTTGTTTACTTTTGTGTTGGGAAAGTGGAGCTCAGATGAAAGCATTTTTCTTTTATATGTTAAAGCACAGTAAGTGCCTTAACAGTTGCAGTATACGTGGTGGAAATCTCACTCCCTGGTGGAGGCTGAGAGTTTGGTGAAATACTTCATTATATAATATGAGAAATTATTGCCACATAGCTCCTGGGCTCATTATACAGCTAACTATGCTATAAATTGTTCATAGTACTATACTGTTGGTTCCTCCCAATGATGTATCTTAAAGCATTTGACGGATTTAATTTGAGTGTACTGAGAGGGGTGGTGCCCTCATGGTGTATACTGTATGTACCTTTACTGTAATTCGATGCTTGTGATCAAACTGTATGTTTGTTGTATCAAAACAATAAACATAAAGTTAAAAAAAAGAAAACTGGAGGGCATGCAGAAACAAAAACATAAAAAGATGACTGACGATTTTTTTACAAAACAAATTGCAGCTTCAGCATCTAAAGCATGGGTAGCAATGGCATACTATGTGAAACAGGCATTTGAGGAATGTGACTAAATCACTTTAAAGACAGATTAAAGTTTTCACACAAATCAAACTTATTGTGATGCATCCTTCTTACAACAATTAATTACTAGATGCACAAAGGAACATGGTGAATCAGCTGCAACATACTTATTTTAGGGGTAAAATATAAACACGAATCAACTTTTGGTTTGAGTCAGATAATATTCCAATTTCTAACCCCAAGTCACACCTATTGAACCATCAGCCCATTTTAAGGTATGCATACAACTGTCAGACACCCAGAACCAATCTATCGGTCCTGGAAATTGGCAGTTGAATGCAAGTTTATTAGAAGAAAATAAAGTACTAATGGATCTCCAGCACATTATAAATGATAGGAAGTCGGTGATTTATTTGTATGATTCCATTACTTCTTGGTGGGAGGACAGTAAAATCTCCTTCAGAGATTTGTTTTTTATATCTAAAGCTAAACAAATGGTGGGGGGAATAGAAAATATATTGACTTGAGGAATCAGTTTCAGAAATGCTTTCCTTACAAATTTCTGAGGAAATAGACTATTCAGAACAAATTTCTCAAACAAAAAAATAAATGTGCATATATATCAATATGTTTGCATGACGACATTAGAGTTTGAACAAAAATTTGTCACGCAAGGTAAAAACTATTAAATGAATCCCTTTGAAGGGTGTAGACAACGCACTGACAGGAAGGGTATAAAGAAACTGGTTAACTCCTTAGGAGAAACATTAACAGGAAATATGGATATCCTACAGGAGATTTAAATTCATATTGAAATACAGTTTGCAACACCTTTTGCTTCAAATATATGGATGAATTGATTATTGCAGTTAGCTTAATTACCCCAAATAACAAATGTGCAAAAACAAACAATGATTTCTAATCGTATACCCCAGAAGCTCAAATGGGTGATTGAAAGATTTAAGGTGGGCATAGCACTTGGTTCAGATGGGTTACCTGGAGAACTGTTGTGGAATTCCCTATATAAAGAATTAATGGAACTATACAATGAATCCCTTAAAAATATGCTCCCAGGTAATATATAGGGAGGAATATTGCTTTTTTTTTTAATTTAAAAAAGTCTTTAAAACTGATCTTTTGAACTGGCGTCCAATCATGCTGTTAAATGCAGACTTTAAAATTTTAATGAAAATACTTGGAAAAAGACTTAAGTATTGGATGATATTGTACAAGAGACAATTTTGCTCAGTACTGGGACATCAAATCACAGATGCCTTAATTCTACTTAGGGGAATTTTTGAAAATGGTAAGCAGGGTCACAGCTCGGGTTATCTCATAAAATATGATCAAGCAAAAGCTTGTTATAGAATCTCCCACGACTATTTGTCGTTATGCCTGGGAGCCTACAGCTTCCCTCAGAAATTTATCAGCTCAATACACATATATTATAAAGAGGCTTCTACATTACCATATGAAAATGGTTGGATAGGGAAAAATATTGTATAAAGCATGGCCTTAGACAGGGGGGCTGTCCACTAAGTCCTCTCTTAGACATTTTAACCATTGACCTCCTTATTAGATTATTGGCTCAGTCTCCAAGAATACAAGCAGTTCATTCCTCAAATTCCACCGATATAAAAACTATAGCATATGCAAACGACTTGTTTATATCGGTAGGAAACAGCTTGTCAGGGACTCTAGCAAACAGTATCGTACAGGCATTTATACAGACAACAGGAGCAAAAATTTATTTTGAAAAAAAGCGACTGCATAGAAATAAGAACTCCCCTTGAAGCAGTTCATACAGTAGCTGATGCTCAGGTGGAACTGATTCTATATAAAATCTTTTTTTTTTTTTTTGAGAAGGGAGACATGATGATTTACAATTGGAAATGAAAAATAAACTTAGGAAAACAAAAAGTCACTGTGGAATAAGTGGCGAATGAGCAAAAACAAAACAAATTTTTATTATAAAAACATTTTGGTAATTTTGGTACTCATCTTTTTGTATTTAAGCCATACCCTCCCCCCAAAAAATATTAGAGACTAGTTTGTATAGCATTTTTTTCTCAATGTTTATGGGAGAGCCCCGTCTATCCACTCAAATGAGGAATAATCTATTTGGATGAAAAAATGGAGGGCTACAGATGGTAAATCCTGTAGTTTTTTTATTGTGTATTTTTATGCTAATTTGTCCCCAGTATTACTACATTCTATAAAATAGTGAGTTAGTTGGCTGAAGCCGTCTATTTCTGATATCCTACAGGAGTGGAATGCAGGGTCCTTTGTCCATAAAAATAAGAGGAAACAAAAACTTAAATCCTGATTTCACCATTTGTTTCGATTATGTCAAGAAATAGAAAGTAACCTCACTTCAAATATGTACAACCCCCAGAAAAACAGTTGTATGAGTTCATTATGCAAACTCAATGCCATGTACAACCACATTTTTCACAATATACTTTATAGGAACAAAACATGGTTAGAGATATGTTAATGGATAATAGGATTCCGAAAAAATGTGGGATGTCATCTGGCTTGGTGCACATGGCAAACTAAATGTCAAAGGAAATTTAAAACAGAGAAAGAGGAAAGGTACTGTCCTAGATCCTCATGTACTGCAGTCATTGAAACAATGGAACACTTATTTTTAGAGTGCCCATATATTGCAGAGTTTAGGGATTTAATTCGTAGTAGATGGAACATTGCACTTTTCTCAACTATCAGTACATTATTTTTAGGAATATTTCCGGTAGCATGGCACCTCTATAATGTTAGCAGTTTAAGAATAGTGGTAGCATGTTTGAAATTTTGGATATGGCCGACTCTGTAAACTGGTTTTACAGCAACAATAAATAACTTAAGAGGAACTGTTATATTCTGTTTTACATGAATTATCCTCCATACAAGAGGTAGAATGGAAGACGGTCACTAATGCTACTTATTTGGACCAATGGAAAGATTTTCATGGTTAAAATGAATTAATAACAAAGGTATTTGGAACATTGGTCTAAACTGTTTTGGAACACTGATTTGTTTCTGTATTTTTACTTTCTTTTTTCTTCTGTCACATTCTGTTGCAGAATTATGTAATAAGTGATTGAGTTTCTTTTTGTTTTGTTTATTTGTATGTTATATTCTGAAAGCTTTCAATAAAAAATTCCCCTACTCTTTTCGAGAAGTGTCATGGGATCTTTAACATCCACCTGTACAACTACCAGAACAGGCAGACGGGACCTCGATTTAATGTCTCATCTGAAAGACAGCACCTCAGGAGTGCAGCATCCCCCTCATGATGCATTGCAGTATCACTATTGGGATTTACCCCAAGTGCCTCATGTGGGGCTTGAACCCACAGCCTTTCGATCTTCCTGCCTCAGAGGTGAGTGTGCAACCTGCTGAGCCACTGACACTATTACTTTTTAAAGGAAAATAGTGGTCATTGCCCAAACCTGCCCTGCCACATCCCAAGGCCCAAATTATCATTTTCATCTTAAAGAGCAGCTTTCTAGTAGCTTTCTGCACCAGCCCCTTCGATTGCTTACCTTACCAGAACTAAAGTCCTGAAGTCTGGCATAAAAAGCCCTTTTCTACAAAAAGTTATATCCCTTGTAAACTTTGAAATCGTTCTGCTGGCAAAAAAAACACCAACTTCCCGGTACGAAAAACATACCTCCACGTCGGCGCACGCTGCCCTGTTTTGTGATGTCACAAAACGAAGGCTGCGTGAGCGCACCCCATTGCTTTCTATGGGGCCAGTATTTTCAAATATATTTATACCCTTTAGTGCTGGGATTTTATTCTGTCAAAGCGATTGATCGACTAATTGGGACCCAATTAGTCGATCGATCGCATTGATAGAATAACAGATGAATACAAATTAAGAAGCAGCATTGACTGAGGAGCACTTTTTATTAACAGATCTATTTTTTCATCTTCAATTAAAAATGGTATAAAATAATACATTTGTCACTTGTCTTCATTTATTGTGGCTTTGCTGTGTTTGGCATGTAGATAGCCGTCTGTTGTTCTATAATCTTTGTTCCACTGCATGCTGTAGTTCACTACTAGAGCACCCTTTGGGTCGGTGCCTTTAGAATTGTTTGCTAACATATTCTTTCTTGCATATACCCCCATTAGTGCAGTTTTGCTATTCCAACATCACCACTCTGTCTTGGACCACCACTCAAGTGAAATTTGTGGATGTAAAAGTTAGGAGAATTAGGATTTAAACTCAAAGCGTTAGGGTTTAAAGTACTCTGCCCTAACCACTAGCCCATCCCTGTTAGCTGAGTTTCTCAGTTCTCACCCCAGGAGTCCTTTAGCATCAGTAACAATAGCAGTTAGCTGGCTAGGTGCAACTACCCCGGAGGTATGCCTTTAAGATAATGAGCTTAAGGAATTAGCCAATCAGAAAAGAGTACAGGAGTGTGCTGAGGGAGAACAGCCTGAAGGGCTTCTGAATTTTTTTCTCCGTTGACTGAGCAACACTCCCCCTGAGGTGTCTCTCAACCTTCGTTGTTAAGAGCCTATTCTGCTTTTTCCTGGTAAAGTTTTCTTCAGAACCTATTTTTATAGTGTTCTGAGTTTGTTTAGCTTTTTAGCGGTTCCCAGGAACTGCTATTTTCAGTCAGTTCTGCAGTTCCCTCTGCTTTATTTTGTATTTATTTTAATCGTGTCTAAATGTATTTGATGGTTCCTTTTGTATTTTAATTGTGGTTCCCCTTTTCTTGCAGAGACTGATGATTTTGGACATTTTTCACTACTTTTTACCTCAGTAATCGTGATTCCGTACCACGAGGGAACCAACTGTTTTTCTTCAGTTCCGTATTATATTTCAGGATTCTCTGTGGATTGGCATGTCAGAGATCCCAAAAACAAAAAAGGAAACTGGACATACAGGTTTGAAAAATTGTGTCAACTGTCAGAATTGTTGCTATAGCAGATTCTCATAACCTGTGCCTTAAGTGTTTAGGTCCAGATCATACTTGCTCTCTTCGCACCAAATTTTGAAAGAAAACTTTGAGAAACAGAGCAGAGAGACGTGAAAGAATTATGGCTGAGGAAAAATCAAAGGCTACTGATGAGGGGCCATCAAAAAATAATAAAAATTCAAACGGTGCTGATGAAGCCTCCAAATCCCAGCCAAGAAAAGGAGGTGCTGATGAAGTGCCTAAAAATAAAGCTTCCAAAGGAGCTGATGAGGTTTCTTCAAAACCAAAAAGTAATAAGGGCACTGATGAAGTGTCTGGATTAAAAAGGAAGCATGATCAAACAGCTGATGAGGTGGCTAAAAAGAATGTTTGCAAAGACAAAAACACTCCTGTTCCTCCTGGGAAAGCCAATAATGAGACAACAGGCAGCAAATAGCACAAAGAAAAAACTAAACTAAACATATACAGCCACAGTCTGGCAGCCAACCTGATTTTTCTCAGGAGCTCCCATCTGTGGAAGATATGGCAAAAGCAAGGCAAGTCTTTCAGACCCTACAAAGCACAGGGTCCATTTTTTCTGGTGCTCCTTCTGGTAAATACTCATCCATAGTTCTCACTACAGGAGACTCTGAGGTTGAGGTAGAGCAGGAAGAACATTATTATGATGCACCAAACATATATTCAGAGGGTCTAGAACCTGATGTGTCCCCTGACCCTCATTTAGGGGCTTCCCCTGCTGACCAGGAGGATTCCTCCTCTATGCTTACATTTGTTCAAAATATGCTGGACACCCTGGACCTCTCTGCCCAGGAGACCAACCAGGATAATGACGAGGACCAAGATTATAGGGAGAGGAAAGGTCTTCCGACCGGTAAGAGGCTGGTCTTACCTATTTACAATCCTTTCAGAAAACATACCATGAAATTGCTTCAACCCGCCCAATCCTTTCAGAAAACATACCATGAAATTGCTTCAACCACACACACACACACACACACACACACACACACACTTCCTTGGCAGGGGTTGACAAGTGCTGTGACAAAAAATACCAATTTTCTAAAAACGACACTGAGTTCCTGTCTGTGCACCCCAGCCATGAGAGTATATTGTACAGCAGGCAGCATGTGAGAAAGCTGGAGTCTCTGTCTTCCTTGCCTCCTGACAAGGACTCCAGAAAAATTGATTTTATTGCAAAGAAGATGTACACTACAGCTTCTCTGCTTATCCGCCTTTCCTCCTATGTGGCTGTCACAGCCAAGTATCAAAATGCACTGTGGAATGCTGTCCTGGCTAGTGCCCAGAATGAATCAGATACAATGGCACAGGACCTGATTGATACTGCAAAAACTGCCCTGTAAGCTACGACATACCAATTCCACATGGCAGATGACAACGACGATGCTGCCTCTAGAACCATGGCCCAGGCCATGCCATCTCTTTGAGGCATTTTTCCTGGCTTAGAACTACCAGTCTTACTCCAGACACCCAGTCTAAAGCCATGGATTTTCCCTGTACACACCTTTTCTGGTGTACTGGTATGAGGTCACCAAGACAGGTTCTGAGTTCCATTATCAGGATCTGAGTTCTTTTATGAGCATCCGGGCACTGAGGGGTTAATGCAGGCATATGCCTGTGAAAGGGCAAAAAAAAAAAAATGTTAACATCTCTACTACATAAAGATTCTAGAAAGACTGGTGCCGTGGGTAAACGTGCATATTCCTCTGCATCTCTCATGAGAACAAAGCTGCTGACTTCCCCTTTGAAGGCGCATCACTCGGAGATCAGAGGACATACTTGTAGATCTGTATGAACAAGGTTGATAAAAACAAAGCTTTAGAAACTGTAGTAGAAAAAATAAATCAAGGGAGTATTTCAGACCCTAAGGAGGGTGAGCAATGGGAAAAGGCTACTACCAGAAACAGTACCACATACATCAGTGTAACACAGAGAGGTTCCAACAGGGGGGAGAGTTACAGAGGCAAGAGGCAGGCAGCCACAGCTAACCCCCTCACAAGCAAAGACTAATCCCTGATGAATTACAGGCTCTTCCAAGAATTAGTCATCCGCACCTATTCCTACTTATGGGTCTGTGCCAGTGGCACTTGGACCCCATGGGAGCTAAGTCTTCTGCAGCTTACAGGTAGGGGACCGACATTGGTGCTGGTGCCACCCACAAGGCAGACATATGACATGGCGGTCGTAGACTAGCCAGCAACCCGCACCGGTCCACTGCCTTCTTCAGTTCTGTTTTCCTTGCTGTTGATAGCACACCATGGGAGCGTTGAAGCCTATTTTCCTGCTGCTTCATCCCCTTCCTCAGTTAGCTGCCACCTCATTTGATGCCATACCCCTGGCTCTGTTTGTTTCTCAGTGCTGCACTTTTTTTCTTGTACAGCACCGAACTTCTGTTCTCGTTTTTCTTATTTTTCCATGTCTCACCATGTCCTGTTCCCAGGAGCCACAGAACAAGTCTCTGAAGAAGGCCACCAAGGATGACCTCCCCCCCTCCATATGTATTAATGCTCCTGTGGGGAACATATCTCTGTACGGGACCAGCATGACTAGTGTTGAACCTGCCTCGATGCTGAACATGATATGGGTGGCTGCAATGCCTGCTTCTTGATGGACTACCACATCTTCAAAATCCGCATGTTGCTGGCCCACCGGTGCAGTGGCAAGACAGTCTGCGGCGCCGACATCCTGGGTAGGGGGACAGACTCGGGAGTCAGAGGGCCAGCCGGGGGGAGAAGGATTGAGTGTCCCAGGGACTGCTCTCCTTATCTGGGGGAGGGGGGGGAAAGAGTGTCTGGCGCTATGCAGTCCTCTGGCAGAGGCTGGGTGTACTGCTGCAGCTGGCATCACACGTTGGGGTGGGGTGGATGATTGTATCATTGCACGTCCCCGCCCTCAGGGAAAAATTGCAGAAAAAACACTGCCAGCTGCTTATGATGACCCAAGCCTCCACCGCACTCCACTGCAGACAGAAGTCCTCTGAGGCCTGCTCCCATGACCTTGTCCTGGGGTTTCCTGGGAGTGCGCCCACCAGTGGCTCCATCAGGGAGAAAGCCTGGGGATGGGGGGCAGCGAGCGGATCTGGGTACCAGAACCCCCAGCAGGAGGAAGATCACCAGCAGGAAAAAAAAAAATCTGCATGTTGAAGTGGGGACAACATCCTACGCTAAGGTAAGGTCCCTGCAGTCTTCCCCTGAGCCCCTTCCCAGTACTATACATACTGAGGGAAACCAGGCCTCTCCTTGTCCTTGCACCACTGAGACGTTGGAGAGCCTGGGTGAGGGGTCTGGTGGATAGTTGGTCTCCCCTGGGGGACCAGCTGAGCACCCCTCCCAGTCCCTCCAGGGCAATGGATGCCCCAGATGGTGAGGTCAAAGCTATATGCTGGACCTACACCAACAGGCACCTTGGCAGTGATGCACATTGCCGCCTTGGCACATGGTACTAAGGCCTTTGCCAGTGAGCGAGGTGGTGTAGTCCACAAGGCCAGGTCCCCTTCCGATGCTGCTAGGGGTGCCAAGAGAAGGAAGGCATCCAGAGCGAGTCCCTCTTGTCTCATGAAGATGTTCTGGGTAACCTCCCCTGAGTGGTCAGATGACCCATGGGAGGATGTTAAGGAGGACCTTGGGACCCTTAAGGGCACTGGTGATGAAGAAAGCCTTCCTGGGCCTGGTTCTGGGCCTGTGTCAGGGTCTCCTCTTGTGGCTGTGCCTCTGGCCAGTGCTGGGGCTAGCACTGGGACTCCTGTCAGTGTCGTCCCTGGTGCCGTGCCTTCCCGAGGTCATTCACAGTGCTGAGAGTGGAGTCGGTGCCACCTGCGGTGCTATTTCCAGCATGGCTGCATCTGGGGATTTTGTGTCTTGCCCAAGGGGCAGGGGCAGTTCTGGTGAGGTAGGGTCTGTGAGGTCTGTGTTGGTGGCCCACTCCTTGCCCAGAGTAGGTAGCAGCTCTGGCAGGAGTCACAGTGCTGACATGGACCCTCACTTCTATACATAACCATCTGGCCCTGTCACTGGTGGGGATCGGGACCACTCTGTGGGACCTGGAGGCTTCCCCAAGGGCAGCATCTTGACTGATGCCAAGCTGTTGATCACTTGTTGATGGGTGAGCCTTCCAGGTTCTCCCCCAGCTGAGGTCCCCTGAGCACTCTCTGAGCCCTGGCATAGAAGCTGGCTCAGGCTTACACTATCCTCCTTCTCCCCCACTGCCTCCTTCTCTCCCTGGTGTTCTCAGCCCTTCGGAACCCCTGTCCTGGGAACTCTTTAGGACGGTGGCTAGTGTGTTTCCCCAGCATCTCTGATCCTTAGGCCATTTTCCTGCCTGAGGTCCCTGCACCTCCACCCCTGACTTCAACTCCCACTTCCTTCTCTAAGAAAGAGGACACTACCATCCATCTTTCATCTGACGCTGAGTATACCAGGTACCAGCAGCTCCTTGGGAAGATGATGAGGGAGCTTAGCCTCCACCATTTTGCCAGCCACAACCCTGCTAATCTGGCGCTGTCATTCCTGGGGGAATACAGCAGAGATTCCTAAGTCATCCCTCCATGCTCTCTGGCTTTTACGAAGGCATCCAGGGATGTCTGACTCTGTCCCTCTGCCCCTTCTATAGCCCCAAGGGGACATTCAGCATAGGTATTGTGCTTCCATAGGGTCTCCAGGTGCCATGCCACATCCCACTTCTGGGATTCAGTTCCTGGACACCCCCACTGGGCATAGGTGCCTGGTGCATAACTGACCACCCAACTCTGACTCTGCGGAGTGTGACATCTGGGGCAGAAGGGATTTGTTTTTGCAGTTTGCACTATGCTGTGCATTTCGGCACACCAGGCCCATCAGGCAGCCTATGGCAGGCACTGTGGATGATGCTAGGACAGCTCCTGGCATCCTTACCAGACTGTAAGGCAACCAGACAGGCTGATTGCCTTTCCACCCAGAGCCTGGAGCTGGTGAGGCACTAAGTGATGACATCTTACGATGCCAACAAGGTAGCTTCTGGGCTGGTGGGAACTGCAGTCTGCATTCGGCGGACAGCATGGCTTCATCTGGTAAGGTTGTCACCCATGGCCCAGTGTAGGGTGCCAAGTCTTGTACTACCAGGAAACCCATTTCTTCTCCTGCAGGGTCAGGCGTAAGTTGTTGGGGCACATTTCTGCCCCGGTCCACTCAGCTACGAGCCAGGACATTTGGGGCAGCTCACTATGTCTTCTCTCTTTTTCTTTTCCCCTTGCCCTCTTCTTGGAAGCCTTTTAAAGAAGAGCAATTTCTTTTTGTTAGAAAAGGCAAAAGAGTTGTGCTCCAGCCTTTTCGTGCTACTCTGCTTAAACCTCTCACAGCTACTGCTTCAGCCCCCTGCATGCAGGTGGCTGTTCAAGCCTTCTCGTGTTGCTGCCAGTGATTTGTACCTCCTTAGGTCCCAGTGGCATCCTCTCTACTGCCTCATGCCTTGTATTTCATTTTTTTTTTTTTATTTTTTTTTTTCCATGTTTGCCCTCTTACCCCTAGAGTGGCAAGGGGGCAGCTTTCCTTTCCCTTTCTCTTGCCTTCTTGCTATTTTTTTCTTTACAGAAAAAAAGGCAAGACAAGGATGGGTGAATCCCAGCTGTTTTTACAACAGCTATTCTATGGCTTCTGCCTCCACCTTCTCTGCCCAGGTGGCCCCATGTTTTTAGCTTTTCTAACCTACTACCCTAGTCCCTCCCTAGCCCCTTCTTTTAGTTGGTAGTCAGGTTTTATTGTTTTTGTGATTTTATATCCTATCACTTTAGGCTGGTTCTTAGTTTTTCTGTTCTACTTTGTTTCTGCTCCTGGCTAACGTAACGGAAGAAGGTAGGTAGTCAATTTCAATTGCTGACTAGTCCATGAATGCCAAGTCACATGTTCACCTTATGGGTGACGCCGGCACTGGCATAGGTCCCCTAGCTGTAAGCTGCGGAAGACTTTGCTCCCACAGGGTCGTAGTGCCTCTGGCACAGACACATAAATGTGAATAAGTGGTGAAATATTTTGGAAGATCAACAATTACAGTATGTACTTTTCATTTGCCACCCTCCAAGTACTAATAGGGAGCTGCCTGTCTCATCATCAATTTTTAGCAGTGGTAGTCAGTGATAATAGATGAATGGATCCTGGAAGTAGTGAGGGAGGGTCTTAGCCTTTCTTGCATTATAATCCCAAAGGGAAAAAAAAGGTACCAGCAAAAGATAATTGATGAAAGTTTTTGACAAGGAATAAATCAGGAGAGTGGCAACCTATTCTTGACCTGTAGTGTCTGAACAGGCACATAAAGAATGACATTTTCAGAATGGTCACTTTTTCTGACCTCTCAAGCTGCAGCCTTTATTACCTGGGCTAAGCAAAGATTTTCACCCAAGTGGTACTTGATATAAGACAATAGACAGCTGGGATGCCCCTATTTGCAATCCCAACTACTTCTAAACTGAGGACCTTAAAAGCCTAGGCCACCATACCTTGGGTACAACACTCATTCTAGGGGCGTGGAGATGGTGCATTAACCACACTTCTGGCAGTTTTCCTTTCCCCTTTAAATACAGCTGGAGCTGGCCTGCCGGCGCAGCGGTTGGATTCCTGCTTGCGACGCTAGCGACCCGGGTTTGAGAATGGGCCCGGGTCACTGGAGGACCGGCCGGGGGAGAGAAGGATCGAGCGTCCTGCGACAGCTCTCCTTCTCTGGGGGGAGGGTAGGGGATAGGTCTGGTGCCCGCTGGCTCCTAGCGGAGGCTGGGAGCATCGCAGTGTGTACGGCTCGAGTTACTTGGGGGAGGAGCGGACGCCGGCGTATACCTTGACGTCACCATGCTGCCCCCCCGCAGAAAACCAGAAAAACTGCTTGCTGCCAGACATGCGGCTCCCATTCCCCGAGCACCTCAGTCCGTGTCCAGGCCTCCTGCTCCTCAGCAGCATCCCCGAGCCCTAATGTAGTGTGTGCAGGGGTCTTCCCTTCCGCCCTGGTGCCCTTCCCCCTCGGAGGAGGGGGACCCGCCTGGTGATAGGGATATGCCGGGATATCCCGGGGATCGGGTGCGATATGAGGACCTGAGGAGGGCTGGATAAAGGTCCGTGGTGTCGGGGGAGAGCTTGTGGAGCCTGAAGGAGTGGGGATCAGTGTAGCATGGGTAGGCGGTATAAACATATCATGCAAAAAAAAAAAAATTAATAAATACAGCTGGAACATCTTCAAGCTAAGCTCCTCCCACCTACTTGGGTGGTATACTCCTCAGCTGTGCCCTGTGACGTAAGATGTTCCTTTCCGCTGGAAGAGTCAGGTCTCTCTCACAGCTCTGTGTGCGGTGTAGGCTAAAAAGCTAGTTCTAATTTCACCATCAGTGTTTGTCTTCTTGCCCAAGTTTCTTTCACTTTCTGCTACTTTAATGGATCGTGAAGAAGCCTGGTCCAGTCCCAGCTTTAAGCGTTACATCACATGCAACCAAAAAATGTCCCGGACGGACCCACAACTTGTCTTGCATTTACTGCCTTGGGGCAGAACACAATGCTCAGGCCTGTGGCCTGTGTAAATCTCTTCTGCTGTCATCTCTAGAGAATCATTACGTCCGCCTCTTCCTTGGTCGGCCGAATGAATGGGACCCTCCTGGTCCACTCGAGGGACATGCACAAGGTGGTGTCCAGCGGCAGGCTCGACTACCCAGCTTGTGGACGTGGTAGAGGTAGCAGCCCAGGCTGCGGTGTACGGGCCCTTCTGATAGTAACAAGAACAAGGTGAAAAAATCCTGCTGACTGTCATGGGGCCGAGAATGAGCACACTCGTCCCACTCCCGTGATTCCCTTGACCGCTCTACAACTGATGAGTGCTCTGCTTCCACCAAGTCAGTGTTGGTTGTGGGTCAGGCCGCTAACTCCACAGTACCTCCATCAAGCTTGTTGGCCATGATGCAGGCTGACCAGGCAGTTGAGATCTTTCTCGACTCAGTCGACCTGTTGTCTGAGAAGATTGAGGATGACTCGGTCTCAAGGACTCCGGTCCTTTTGCCCTTCTACCAGGAGGGTCAGGAGCAGTTGGTAGACCAGACTGTCTATTCCCAGGAGTTACCTCCATTCTGGGATCCTGCGGCAGGAACTGGTGCGGGTTCGGTACACAGCTCCTCCTCCCATTTCTCCTCACCATCAACACTCCAGTCAATCGAGATCTATGTCTCAGTTGAGATTGCAGTCAGGGGACACCTCATTTTCCTGCACTTGACCCTTGGAGCAGAAGCATCATGTCTTCTCGACCAAGTCGACCTGTTGTTTGAGGGGATCCAGGACGACTCGGTCTGAAGGACTCCGGTCATTTTGCCCCTCTTCAGACAAAAAGAGGCTCTGTCATAGGCTGCGTCAGTGCTATGAGGAGCTGATGCAGCAACTGTGGGTCCTCAGGAAGGGTATGCCCCTTCCCCGGCCCTTGTGCTTCCGTGGTCGCCCCCGGTCTGTCCCGCCCCAGTCCTACCATGCCCATTGTGTCTGGCACTGGCCTCTCCAATGGAGGTGGGGATGGTATTTTTCTTCTGGGCAAACCCTGCCTTCTTTAGGCCAGACTGGCCCATCTACCTCTTCTTGGCTTGACTCATCAGTCGAGTCATAGCAATAGAGTCCTCAGCAATGTGTGTATATAGATATAGATATATATATATCTATATATACTGTATATAATATACTAGGGTTGAGTAGCATGTTTAATGTTAAATGTCACATTTTGCACTTTAATAACTTTGCAACCGATCAATGGATTTGCACAAAATTTGGCATGCTCTGTCCTGTGGGGTAGATCCCTTGATGTGGCAAGTTTCCCTCTGGTTGGATGTACGGATTCTGAGATCAGGATAGTGCAAAAACCTTAAAAGCTGCCATTTGTTTGCAGTTTTTTCCTCATCGCCTTGTGCCCAGATTGTGTGGAATTTTTGTGTGATTTTTTTATGGTAGAAACAGCTTGGGTAACAGAACTGCCACGCATTTGTTTGGTGAAACAATATTAATCTGTTGCAAAGTTATTTAATTTTTAAGTTCCCATTGTTTTCAATGGGAAGATCACTTTCTAATATAGTGGGAGAAAGTTTGACAAAGGATTTGGCCTCATGAAAAAGGATTTTTTTTTTTATGAGGGGCCAATCCTTTTTCGTGAGCCGCCATCCTGGGTTTTTTTTCCCCCACAAACTAAAATGCCTGGAAAAATACATAAAAATGTTGCAATTTTGCAAATCAAACATCATAACCTAGCTAAACGGGCCTTGTTTAGCTAGATTCTGGTGTTTGGTTTTCACAGTTAGGGCCTGAAATACTTTTCCTGGGCACCTGAAATCCCAGGTGCCCAGCTTAGTGAGAGGAGCGCTTCTCCTGCATTCTCTGTATGAGAACTGCAGATTTTCTTGACTTCTGCAGCTGAAACTGAACTCCTGCTGCCAGCTGCAGTGTGCACTGTGACCCACTCTTCCCCTGGTGTCTAGTGGCACCCCTCATCTGCCGATCACCGTTCCCTAATTTTTATTTTAGTCCCTGGTATATAGTGACACTCCCACCCTCCAATCACTGTCCCCCTTATTTTTTTTATTTTTTTATTTATTTATTTTTTTATCCCTCCTACGTCCCTCCGGAGTCGCATTCTCAGGATGTGTCAAATAAGCCTGACCCTACCACCACCTTACCTGACTGCACGGGTCCCCCATCCTGCTGTGGGTAGCCCCCCATGTGGGGTCAGGGTGGGACCACCTCCGAACCTTCCAGTCTTGTTGGGCCCCGAGGCAGCAGAGCAAGCGGAGGCAAATCGGGACTCGGCTCGGCACTTCCAACCCCCCAACTCCGGAGGGTGTTTCTTTCCGTTTTCTTTAGGATGTCACTCACCCAGACGTCAAGGCATGAGCACCAATGTCATGACATCCTTCCCCACAGTTCATGCATGGTAGCTTGCTATGCCCCAGGCCTCCACCTGGGACCAGTCAAGCACCACGCCCTGCCCTCCCCTTCCTCGCAGAGAAGGGGAGCTGTCCGTAGGATGCTCAACCCTATCCCCCCCGGCCAGCCCTCCAGCTCTCAGGCTCATTCCTGAACTCGGGTCGCTGGCATCGCAAGCAGAAATCCAACCGCTGCGCTGACGGGCCGGCATGTCCCCCTTATTTTTGTTTATATATTTGTAGTTATATAATCTGACACCAGGATGCTCACCCGCAGTGTCACACCCCCCCTCCAACAGCCCATTGTTTTATTCATAGTGCTGACATCGGGAGGGGGGGAACAATCCCCATGTCAGCATTACAAGCACCCCCCAGCAGTGTGGGATACTTGGGAGCCCACTCTCAATGTATCAAAATTGAATGTCCTTTGATCCTGTAAAAAGAAAACAGTCCCCCGATGTCTTTTTTTATAAACCTGAAAAAAAATAAAACCGCCCCTCTTCATCCTCGTCGTCCCCCTTCCCCATCCCAATTCTCCCACTGAGCACCCACCACTCCACATCTCCCCCTTACCCTATACTTACTACCGGAGGTCATACACTGTCATCTTATGTGGACTGAGACATGTCTGCACTCTTCAAAACCCAACCCGTGAACTGAGGAATCAAGGTAAGTGTCGTATAAATGTATTTCAATGGTGTTTTAAACTTATGTTCATAACTTTTAAATTTTTAGGAATGTTTTCACCAAATTTTCAACACGGCCTTTTTGGGACTCCACCTCATGAATACTGGCGGTGAAATTTAATCAATCAGTCCTGGAAAATGATTTTGCAGTCATTGCACAGAATTGCATTTCAGGACTGAATAACGAGATTTCACCACCAGTGTTCATGGGATGAGGTCCCAAAAAGACCATGTTGAAAATTTGGTGAAAAGATTCCTAAAAATGGGTGAGTTATTAGTGTTTGTTTAAAATTTTCTGCACACGCACATAACTTTGGTAATTTTAAATATTTTGACTCCAAATGTTCTACATACCAATTTTTTCACACCACCTCATGAACAGTATAGCTGTCATTTTTCACATCCTGTACAAAATGTGTTTTCGCATTTGTGGCTCGGAATGGCATTTTGGCACAGATTTGAAACTTTTCACCTACAGAGTTTATGAGGTGGGGTCATAAAAAGACTATGTTGAAAATTTTGGGGTCAAAATATGAAAAAATGCCAAAGTTATTACCATTCATTGCAATTTCACTACACCTGCTCGTAACGTTGGAAATTTTAAATATTTTGACCCCAGATTTTCAACATAGCCTTCTTATTAACCCATCTTATGTATGTCACAGCAGACATTTTTCAAATCCTGTCCAAAATGTATTTTCACACCTGTGGTGTGGAATGGCATTGCAGTTGCACAGAATTACGTTTTGGTGGGGATTTGAAAATTTTTTGTACCTGATACATGAGGTGGGGAAATAAGATGGCTATGCTGACAATTTGGCCACTGTTGACCTATGAATGGAAGTGCAGGGCCTGAAGGGCCCTGTGCTTTCACAGCTACATGCATATTCACATCTACGTGTGGATGGGAGCGCAGGGTCCAAAGGACCCTGAGCTCCCACAGTAAAATAAGGATACTATTATACTATCTCAAAAGTAAGGAAATAAGTGACAAATAACGTTGTTAATGCTCCAGTAAGGGTCAAAGTGGAAAAAGTCTGGAAATGAGGTGTTAGGGTTTCCCTAACACCCCACCCTCCCAAACCAGGCAGGAGCGCAGGTGTGGAGTGTGCCTTGGGCTTCTCAAGCCTAACACGCACCCCATTCTGAAAAAGTCTATACATCTGACCTTATTTGCAGATGGAATTGGATGAGTGTTAGGCAGGAAATTATACCCTCTATTTAATGGTGGGAGGGTATAGCAAACCTAACAGCTTCATTGCCCAACTTTCACTTTGACCCTAACTGAGCATTAACAAAGTTTTTGCAATGTGTATATATATATATATATATATATATATATATATATATATATATATATATAAAAATCTGGGGTCAAAGTATTTAAAATTTCCAAAGTTACAAGTGTGTGTAGCAAAATTGCAATGAATGGTCATAACTTTGGCATTTTGTTTCATATTTTGACCCCAACATTTTCAACATAGTCTTCTTATGGCCCCACCTAATAAACCCTATAGGTGAAAAGTTTCAAATCCATGCCAAAATGCCATTCTGAGCCACAGGTGCGAAAACACATTGGGCTGGATATACAAACTGCGCCATTCATAGGCGCAAGCCCTTGCGCTGTGCAAAATAGTTGCCCAGGGGTGTGTCCGGGGTGATATTCAAAGAAGTTGTGCTATTGAGCAACTCCTTTGAATATCACCCCCCAGCCACAGCCACTGTGCATGGCACAGTGGAACTTGCGCCACTGCAAGTTGACAAAGTGGAGCATTCAACTTGCGGTGGCGCAAGTACCATTGCGCCATGCGCAAAATCCCGATATTCAAAAGGTGACATGCAAATGGGGCTATAATTCATGCAAGGTGCAGGGGAGGCCATTTGCATCTGATTATGGCCCCATTTGCATGCCATTAGCATGCAGGTGCGCCGATCCCCTAGGACTTGTGCCTGGCGCCCTGCCAGGCAGCAGCCGTCGGGGAACGACTCCCCCTGCAGCCCAATCGTGGGCAAAAGAGCATAAAAACACCACCACCACCCCCCACTGGCCTGATCACGGGCATAGCTTAAATACCCCCGCCTCACCAGCCCGATCGCGGGCAGCAATGTGTCTCCTCCCCCCCAACACATCCCTGGTGGTCCAGTGGACCGATAAGCCCGATCATGGGCTGAGTAATTAAACACCCCCCTCCTGAATATATCCCTGGAGGTCCAGTGGACCGAAAATCCCGATCGCGGGATGTGGTTATCAACCCCAGACACGCCGCTGGTGACCTGAGTGTCCCCCCACCCCACCCACCACGAAGCCCCACCACCCGCGGCCGGCAGCATCACCGCCTGCACGCCCCACCGTGACTGCCGGTAGGACTACTGCATGATGGTGCAGGCAAGAGCCAATGGGCGTGCAGCCCACACATATAAGACAGTTCAGTTTTGTGAATGAATTTCATTCACAAAACTGAACTGTCTTATGGTATACTGCACGCCCATTGGCTCTTGCTCTGCACCACCGGGCGGGCAGTCCACCGGCAGTCAGCTGGCGGCCGCGGCAGCAGGCGGGTGGGATGCTGCCGCCCACCGGCTGCGGGGAGCGGGCAGTGGGGCTTCAGGTGTGTGGGTGGGGACACCAGGTCACCAGGGATGTGTCTGGGGTTTGACAACCACATCCCGCGATCGGGCTTCTCGGTCCACTGGACCACCAGGGATGTGTTTGGGGACACATTGCTGCCCGCGATCGAGCTGGTGAGGGGGGGCACAGAGAGTGGGTTGAGGGCCAGCCACAGGTGGCAACTGCTGTGTTGTGCCCTGCAATGCAGCAGCTCACCTGTGGGTGGCCCTCAACTTGATCCTTTTTTTTTGGCTCAAAGTTGTGCAGGCACAGGTTGGAGGTTGCGCCTGCACAACTCTGCACAGCCCGGCTGAATATCGGGCTGTGCAGTTTATGCATGGTTCCTCCCCCTCCAGTTCAGCATGCATTCATTTGCATTGCGCTGTTGCTCAGCATGTTTTCTGTGGCGCAACTGCCTCCTGCTGAATATCGCAGAATGGAGCAAGTTCAGACTTGCGCAGGCGCAACCCTATTGCACATGGCGCAACCCTTTTGAATATCTGGCCCATTTTGGACAGGATATGAGAAATGATAGCTATACTGTTCATGAGGTGGTGTAAAAAAATGGATATACTGAAAATTTGGAGTCAAAATATTGAAAATTACCAAAGCTATGTGCATGTGTAGAGAGTTTTAAACAAATGTTAATAACTCGGCCATTTTTAGGAATCTTTTCACCAAATTTTCAACATGGCCTTTTTGGGACCCCACCCCACGAACATTGGTGCAGAAATCTTGTTATTCAGTCCTGAAATGTGATTTTGTGCAATGACCACTACATTACACAAACTCTTTTTCCCAAAGACAACAAGGGTAAATGTGAATTAACAGGATCTTTGTATAAACACAGAATCTGTCCCATCAGTAGTAACAACAAATATGGTAATGTTGCTCTTTCATCCCAGGCAGCCAAGGTCTGGAATATTCGACCCCCTCCAATAAGATCTTTAGATAATCATGTGACCTGTAAAACTGAAATTTCGAATCTTTATCAGATAAGATGTAGTTGTACATGATTTTTGTTTAGTTTAGTTAAGGCCTTCAGATAACTATGTGATCTTTATTATTAAATTCTAATTTTTACCAGCTCAGTGGCGCTGAGGGCTGAGGTGCTGGTCGCCACACCTTGCTCCATGCTGGTGACCAGTGTTCAGAAACAAGCACGGGTCACCGGGGGTTGGCTGGGGAGGAGAAAGACTGAGTTTCCAAAGGACTGCTCTCCTTCTCCGGGGAGGGGCAGTCCACGGCAGTCAGTGCATGGTTGCCTCCTGGTGGAGGCTAGGAGAACTACATGCTCCATTGCACATAGGGATGGAGCTGAGGGCAGATGTCCAGAGGGAGCACATGTGGACGCGTGCGTGCCCCCTCTCCGGTGACATCATTGCACGCCCTCGGCTCTGAGGGGTGAAAAACAGGCACCCAGTTGAGCGGCTTGATGGCTGTCCGAAAGCTTCGCCTGGTGGCCAGGCACCCAGGCTGGATCCATGTTCCATAGGGAGTATGGGGGTCTGCCTGTGGTTCTGCTGTGGAGGGTACAACCGCAGGGGCATATGGGTGCCAGGGACTGACCGGGCAGAGGTGGACGGAATCCCCGGACCAGATGCGGGAACAAGAGGGGAGCAGACTGAGGCAGCCAGAAAAAGGTAGAAAGTAGTAGCGATTAAAAAAAAAAAATCACATTTTTATTAGCTTAGACACAGTTGTACATAATCTAGGTTCAGCACAGGTGTTTGTATAAATTATTCCGTGCTTTATATGTTTTTAGAAATTGAGATTGTATTTGTTGAAAGCTGAATTGCACATTAAAATGTCTATAGTATTTAAAGCATACTGATAATTAGGATATATTATAAGACAACCAAAACTGTATTTAGTGTAAACTTGTATTGTTTGTGATGTGTCTTACGCTTTGTAAAATGTTTGAGTAACTTAAGCACACTGATAAACAGGACTGTCTTATGAACATGATTATATAATTCTAATGACTAGTATCCCTGTATAAAAATAGACTTTATCTATCTATATATATATATATATATATATATAAGTCCTTTTTACACTAAAACCCCTAAAACCCCTGTGGGACCTTTGTGTGTGCATTTTGTTAGGACTAACTGCTGCATTTAGTTGATCAGTGCTATTAACAGTGGGAGGTGTGAACCTAGATAGAACACTCTGACCTCCCTGCAAAGAGGGGTCTGAGATACTGAAACTCACTGCTGCACACCTGTTACAGTTTATTTGTGTAGTAACTTAAAAACTATTATTTCCAGTTTTAAAACGGAGATCCCACTCTCTCTCCCTCTCTCATTCTTCTTCCCTCTCTCTCTCAATCTCTCAGTCTCACTCTCGTCCATCCTTCTTTGTCCTAGTATATATATGCATGCAAGTAATTTTTATTGTGATGTCTTTGCTAACTGCATTTATTATGCTATCTGTTTTTTTATGACATGCACAATCTACCCATGTACTCTTGTAATTTCCTACCTGTGTATGTATATTTTTGATGTCCAGGACCACCTTGAAAATGAGCTTGCTCAGTGGTGTCTATGCCTGGTTAAATAAAGTCGATTGATTGATACAGACAGGAAGTGGATGCTGACGTCACTTCCAGTCGAATGCTATAAACACAGGCAGGTGGGAAGGGTACTGAAGTTCTTTTTTGCTCTAAAACCCTTGGGGGACCTTTGTGTTTGCATTTTGTTAGGGCTAACTGCTGCATTTAGTTACTCAGTGCAATTAGCAGTAGGAGGTGTGAACCTAGATAGAATCTTAGAAGCTTGATGGCAGTACACTCTGACCTCTCTGCAAAGACAGGTCTGAGATACTGAAACTCACTGCTGCACACCTGTTCAATTTGGTTAAGCCCTTTGCTTTCAGGCACTTACAGGCTGCCTTTTTAAACGCAGTTTATTAGTGTAGTGACTTTAAAACTATTATTTCCAGTTTTAAAACAGAGATGCAGACAGGACATGGGTGCTGACATCGCTTCCAGTTGAATGCTACAAAGCCCACCTGCCTAGCGAGCGGAGGCGAGTGCAGGGCAGAGCCAGGGAAGGCAGCCAGATTATTTATAACTACACACACAGGTAACTAATGACTATTTCCCGTAGTGTACTAGTTAAGGGACGAACTAAGAATGGAACCAGCTGGTGAATTGTTAGTACTAATGTGCAATGAAGGCACATTAGTAAAATGCACCAAATATAATATGTTTGCAGAGAAATCACCCTCAATAACAAGTGACATATATTTGTTTACAATATCAGAACTATAACATCATACTGACTAAACTAAATGAAGTACAGGCAGAATTGCGTACCGAAGTAAAAGAAAAGGAGGATAGAATACAACAAACCAGATGCCTTTCAGCAAAAGGCAAACACAATAGATAATGACAGTGAGATAGAGGAGGGAACCAGTAAATCACAAAAGAACAGGGAAGAGAATGATGCACAAGGTGATGCATGGTACACTATTGAAATTACTCAAAGGAGAAAGAAAGGTAGAAGAGCGGACTATGTCACAAACATATCTTTACAGAATAAATACGTGCCAGTAACACAAATGGACAGAGAAGATAGTGTGTCACCTATACAAAGACAAATGGTAGTCTTGGGTGATTCCATAATTAAACAGTGTGATGCTGTGATATGCAACCCAGATAAACATAACAATGGTTTCATCGTTTCCAGGTGCAAAAATACATCATATAAGAATGGTAGCCCCAAAGGACAGTGGAGAGAACCCCATAGTCACCATCCATGTCGGGACAAATGATGTAGGTTTTGAACATGAGAAAGACTTATGCAAGGAATTATTAAAAGCTGCCAAAGAAATAAAGCAGCTGGGAGCAGAAGTGATCAGAGACCCACGCCAACATGCTGACAATGTCACCAAGCCTATAAAGGTGTGATCAGCCCCGCTTTCTTCTCATTTCTTTCCTGCCATCGTCTCAGTCTACAGAAGTCTCCACAGAAGCTCCAATGCAGTTTCACGCCTTTTTTGCCTATTACTTTTTTCTTTTATACCTACTTTGGAATCTCTTTTTGTTAGCGATTCCTTTATTTTGTTTATATCGAGAACTACTCCTTCTACATCTCTTTTCTGTCACTGCCACTGTGGAAAGAAGATTGCCTCGACAGACAAGCATTCTTTATGTGACTGCTGTCTTGGGCCTGACCACAGAGTTTCTGACTGGGTGCTCTGCCATAAGTTTAATCAAACAACCCTCAGGCGATGAAAGAAGGTTTTAAAAAATGTCTTGAGGGAACATCAGGTAGCCAGTTCTGAGCAGGGGTCCTCCGGGGTCACAGCCTCTCAGTTGCCAGCAGGGTCATTGAGCTTCCAGGCCTCCAAGGCCTGAGACAAATCCTCGGGGGAAAGTCATAAGATAGACCAAGATCAGGACCACTCCCCCCTGGCAACGGTCCCACTTCCTGATGGTTTCTTCATCTTCTTCCCTAAGAGAACACTTAAATCGGCTTGGCTGTAGTGTCGGCAGCACAAAATCCGCTCTCTATGCCTCTTTTTTTTTTTTGAGCCCCTCCTCTGCCGTGGTGGAACTTCTTCAGGGAATCCCTAGACTGTGCTCTCCTAATCCCTCTCCGGTACCTACCGTGGTGTCGCTTGGACCTACCTCCATGCTGCCTCGGCCTACCCCCCCAGGTGGGGAGGAGGGGGGAGACCCATTTTACCCCCTCCAGTCCATCAGTGTGCATCAGGAAGTCCATCTGCAGCATCCAACGGTAGCCCGGTTATGGGTTATCTGGGGCAGTCAGGTCCCGTCTCCGTCCTACATGACAGGTTCTTTCCATTTTTCATCCCCTCCACAGGACGTGAACACGCTAGGGAAACCTAGGGGCGTGTGTACGAGATGTTAGGCGTAGTCCTCATTGCACCTCCACCCGTGGCTCACCCAGGTGGCGTAGAGCTACGGACATACATCCTCCCTCCCAGAAGAGGAGAGCGGCCGCTGGTGCTCAATCCTCCTCCCCTGGCCGACTCCTCCAACCGCCCGTAGGAGTCCGCTCCCAACCCGGGTTGTTGGCGCCATGAGCGGTAACTCACCACAGCCACAGTGGGCTGGCCCTCCATGCCTCTTTATCTATTAGGCCCATACTGACAGCTCCGCCGTCTGATTCCCAAGGTGACCGGTCATCAACCTCCAGGTTGTCTGCCTCTCCTCCATCGATGAGGGGCTCACCATCGATGGGCATCCCTACTTGGCCTGATGCATCTCCAAGCCCTCGGGCACCTCTCTCTTCGGGCTCTCAGGGCCCTGCCATTCAGTCTTTGCTCCTGACTCCGTTGACCCCCCAGTCAACATGGGGCTCAACGCTCATTGAACCCAATGAGATCTTTACCAACTTCACCTCTGTGATTGTGAATCAACTTGGTGCATTGAGGCCTACTGTCAATGGCAGCTTTGGTGTCAACACCCCCCCCCCGTCATCCATGGGATGCTCCCCACGGTTTGGCATCTGTGCACTGCACGTCGGACCTAGACCAGGTTGACATTGAGGAAGAGTATCACCCTGACCTCATCAAATCAAATCAAAAATCTTTTTTTATTCAGGCAGATATCATTGAGCAAAGCTCATTTACAAGATGGACCTGATAGGTCAAGGAACAAAATGAAGGTACAAAAGCAGACATATACAAAACACTTCTATTGAAACAGATACAGTAATATAAACATATATACAAATGGAGGATAAAGGATGATAAAACTTGACAGGTCAAGGTAGGATACAGTAAAATTACCACCAACACAGGGTAGCTGGAATTACAGGCTCCAAGGCAAACTAATACAGACAGACAGTTATGATTGATGACTGCTGAATGTTGATTAACAGCCTCTGAAGAATGACACGGAGGGGCTGGTGGAAGATTTAGATAGAGACTAAGGCTACTAGTAGTTGGATGTATGTAGGAGTGATTGGGGTAGAAGTAGTCCAGGGGTTGCTGGAGAGGTCTTGGTAAGGGTAGCAAAGCTTTAGAAAAGGTATGATAGGGGGCTGAGATATAAAGTAAGGGCTGTGGGGAGGGAAAAACTAAGGGGATGATTTATGGAAGAGTTGTCAGTAATAATTGCTGACTGAAAAAGGGAGGGGTTATGAATGTGATTGGACTAGGCCTTGTGATAGCAATTGCATTTCTCTGGGAAGAGACTTATGTAGAGTTTTTTAAAGGATGTTGGAGGTATAAAGATGGTCAACTTTAGGGCCTTCTGCAGAGAATTCCATGCCATTGCTAGAGAGTAACTGATTGCAGATCTCCCATGCCGGGTGCAGGCTTTGGGTAGCTTCAACGTGATGAGGTTGTTGCTTCTTAGGGCATATGACCTAGCTGTGGCCAGTGTAAAGCAATCTAAAATATAGGATGGAAGTTTGTTAGACAGAGTTTTGTATATCCATAGTGCAGCATTTTTGTTCCTTCTGAGGTGTAAGGATATCCAACCAACTGCAGCATAGAGAGAGCAATGATGAGTGTTGAATGGAAGATCTGTGATGAACCTTAGAGCTCTGTGGTACAAGGTATCCAATTTACTTAAATAGGAAATAGGACAGTGGCCATAAAGGAAATCTGCATAGTCTATAAGTGAAAGAGATGAGGCCTGGATTAGTTTCTGCCTTGAATCTCTGGTTAGAAAATGTTTAATTCTGAAGAAAAGGCCGAGCCTCTGGTGAAGTTTTTTCAGAAGTTCTTCAATATGCTGAGTGTAATCAAGCCTGTTATCAATCCATACCCCTAAATATTTGAATTTGTCTACATAATCAAGGCTTTCTCCAAGGATGGTGGATAGTTGGGGAAGATTGCTTGATGAGGAGGTGTTGGTATAGTAATTAGTGGAGAAGAACATAGCTTTTGTCTTCTTTGCATTTAAGAGGAGTTTTTTTTCAAGTAGTTGGTATTGCAAAAGGGAGAACTCTGATTGCAGTATTTCACAGGCCTTTGAAGGTGATGGGTTACTGACATATAAGACAGTGTCATCTGCAAAGAGGTGAACATTGGCTTTGGTGAGATTAGAGTCAATGTTGTTAATGTAAATGGCAAAAGGATAGGGCCCAGGATAGATCCTTGAGGTACTCCTCTTAGGAGTGGTTTTGATGAGGATAAGTCGCCTTCAGTTTTCACCTGCTGTGTTCTATCAGTGAGGTAACATCTGAACCACTTAAGAGAGGGTGGGTCTAGGCCTATGGAGTGCAGTGAAGAGAGTAGCAGCTCATGATCCACTGTGTCGAAGGCTTTGCTTAGGTCAAGGAATACAGCACAGATACTGTTCTTTTTGTCTAGCTCAGTTTGCCAGTCATTTGTGACTTTGGCCAATGCAGAGATGGTGCTATGCCTGGTCCTAAACCCAGATTGAGCAGGGTTTAAGAGATTATTAACATCAAGGTAGTCTCTTAATTGGATGCTCACTAATTTTTCTAGCATCTTGGAAAGCACTGGCAGAATGGATATGGGCCTGTAGTTATTGAGGTCCATGGGGTCCCCTGATTTTAGGAGGGGAAACACTTGTGCTGTTTTCCACAGCGAAGGAATAGTACCAGAGGCTAAAGATAGATTAAAAAGATGTGTTAAGGGAACTGCAAGCACATTTATTGCAATTTTTAGAAAATGGGGGTCAAGAGAGTCTGCACCTGCGCTTTTTTTAGTGTCCAATTGCAGCATTAGGTCCTCTACTTGCTTCAGTAAAACTGGTTTGAATGAGAATGAAGAATCAGCCCTCTGAGCCTCAATAGACTGGGCTTTAAGTTGTGCCCACAGTAGATTAGCTGGAGAGGAGTCAAAAGCAAGGCCAGCTGTTGTGAAGTGATTGTTGAACGCATCCAGTACTTCCCGTTTGTCGGAGATAGCAACCTTATTAAGGTGCACTTGAGATGGCAGAGAGGTGCTAGAGTCCTGCCCTAAGATCCCCTTGATGGTGCCCCAGAATCTAGCAGGATTGTGGTAAGAGGCATCAAGTTCAGCCATATAGAAAGCAGCCTTAGTACCCCTGACTTTTTTGGTGCAGCTATTTCTGGCTTTCCTGAACAGCAACCAGTCATTTGGTTCCTTAGTCTTCCTTGCCATTTTCCATAGCTTATCTCTCTCTCTCAAGCAGTGCAGATTTAAGGTCGGCTGAAAACCAGCGGCAAGATTTGCTTTTCGTTCTAACACTAGTGATTGGTGCATGAATATTGAGGGCACCTATGATTATGCTATTTAACACCTGAAGTGCTATTTCCACAGAATATGTAAGGTAGAACTCCTGCCAGCGTGTAGAGTGGCATAGGTCGTGGATATCCCTTGATATTAAGTTTTTTAGATCTTCTCGGAGAATTTTGCTGAGTTAGCTGGTTTGCGGATGATCTTATTCCTGCAATAAGACAGTGGTCACTTATGTCACTGAATAGCACTCCAGCGTGTGAGAACAGGTGGGGTTTGTTTACCAGCATGATATCAAGTAGGTGCTACTACTTTTGTTCTTTAAATTGATTCTTGTTGGTTCATTTATAAGTTGTGTAAACCCATATGTATCACAAAATGATACTAAGGGTGCAGCTGTCTTGGAGAGCCAGTTTAGATTCAGATCACCTAAGATAATGATATCTTCAGGGCCCGGTTTGATTAGGTTTCCCAGGTGGGTTAAGAGCTTATGATCAGCAGAGGGGGGCCTATAGCAGCCAATTAATTGAAAAGCTGCCATGTTGGGGAGAGCTATTTTAAGGGATAAACATTCAAATTCTTTGGGCAATGATATTGCACTAAGGCAAGATGCAGATATATTTGATTTTACATAAATAGCTACTCCACCGCCCCTTGTCAGGCGGTCTGCTCTGAAAAATTGGTAGTTGGGTAGATTTACCTCCCTATCTGTTGTTGCAGGTTTGAGCCATGTCTCGGATATTACCAGAAAGTCTGGCAAGGTATGGGCGACCCAGGCTTGTATTAATGAAAGCTTTTTCAGGAGGCTGCATGCATTGATATGAAGGAAGCTTAGTCCTTTGATGGAGGCTAGATCTGCTGGGGAGGTGATGCCCTCTGGAGGGCCTGGATTGATTTCAACATTACCAATACAGATCAGCAGAAAGAATAAGAGTTTTGTAAGGGCTTCGAAAGACAGGAGGATGGGACAGTCATTGGGCCTTCTCTTCTTGCTCGGTGGCCAATGCTTTGAGGTGATCCACTCAGGATTGCGGCTTAGTAACCTGTCACAGAGTGCTAATTTGGTGGACAGGTGTAAGGGGGAACTGTAGACCCAATAATGGAGCATCGAGCGTAAAAAGTACATGACAGGTTGTGACCCTTTTTGGGGGGTTACCCCACTGATTATGGTGTAGCAACAGTAGGGCACATGTGAGGAACCGGTCGGCACCCACTGGAGGTGTCACAGAGAAGCTAGGCTGGCGGACCGCATTATTCAGTAAGGCATGGATCGGTATGGCTTCATCCTCAAAGAACACCACAGTTGAGAGAGAGAAAAATAGTAAAAGGAGCCTCCCCATTTTGAATGCGGTAATTAGTGGTTATCTACAATGAGGACAAGGGAAGGACTGCTGAGCAGGTGACACCGCAGGGCCACTGACAGATTATTGGATAGAATATTGTTGTGGGCGGAGGTAAGAAATTCGGCGGGAAGATGCGTATAAAAAGAACACACAGGCGGCTGGGCAAAATTTTGCGGCATTCCTGCATCCTTCCTGGCTGTCTCCCGCCTCCTGGTCCCTGGGCAGCCTTGCGGTGCCAACTGCCCGCTGGCGAGCGTAGCCCCGGCGCTCACTGGGTGCTTTGAGGGCAAGGACGGCTAGACTGGAGGGAGACACGGGAAAGCACAGTCAAATAAAGAAAATTGCAGCAATCAAGTGATTCTGCAAGTAGTGTGAAGTTACTTTACACAACAAAAGGCTGGCGGGGGGTTCGGAGCCTTAGCGTCTGGCCCACTAGAAATCCCACCAAAAGGCTGTAAATCACATTACACTTTAAAATTTCAACAGAATTCTTAGATTTCTAGCAATAACAGGAAAACAGCTCTTTTTAGATAGTTTACTTCAAAAAACACACAATCCCCGACCAGCTTCAGCAGTGTAAAGTTAAACAGCAGTCTATGGAACAGGAGGACCAATCGGCTGCAAGACTCAGATAGCGCTCGCCTTCCGAGTGGCCGAGGCTTTCCCGTATCTTCCTGGCTGTCTCTCCCGGCCTCCTGGTCCCCTGGGCACCTTGGCGGGTCGCCGACCGCTGGCGGAGCGTAGCCCCGGCGCTCACTGGGTGCTTTGAGGGCAAGGACTCAGCCTCATTCTGCCTGATGATGAGGAGGAGGAGGAGGAAGGGCTCCTCTCCTCAGATAAGTCCATTGCTTCCTCTGTCAGTGAGGACTTGGTCAAAATACTCCCCTATGTCTCCTCAAGAGGACCCCACCTTCTTTAATATAATGAAGCAGTTTTCCTCTGCCATGGGGTTTCATGAAGAGGAGGAGGAGATTGTTACCTGGAAAAATTTGGTAGACTTCCTGGAGATCCCCGAGTCTCCACTGAAGATCATTCCTCCCATCTTATCTGCTCTGAAGAATACTGACACTGTAGCTTGGCACCATCCAGATATGGTGCTAGCCATGCCCTTGAGGGCAGATAAACTCTATAATGCCCATCAAGGGTTTCCTTATTATGCTGCTCAGCCTGATGCAGACTCTATGGTCATTAAGGCTGCTCATGACAGGTTCAAAGTGCTCAAACACCTTAGCCCCCTCCGCCCCAGACAAGGAGTCTCACAGAATCAACCTTTGTGGTAAAGGGGGTTTATGCTTTCTCCATCTTGGGTTTGAGGATTCAAATGACCTGTCCCACATGGTAACGTATCAGAACACCAACTGGAAGAAGGGAAAGGCTGTGGCCAGACTCTTCCAGAGGACTGTCAGAAGCAGGAGCTCCTCCAATGCTTGCAGACAGCGAAAGATGTCAGCAAGCACCTTCTGAGGGTGCTTTATTATTTGGCTGATACTGTTGCCACAGGCATATTTAAGTACAAAATAGCTGGGCTGCTCAAGATAACTGATATACACACACTTATAAGTTAAGTATCATTCTGCATTTTATTGTTAAAATATAAAAATCTGGGGGTGCTGTGGAGCACACCTGCCGACAAGACGCACTCTGATGGAGCAAGATGGCGGCCACATTATAGCAGCCGTAGTTATGTTTTTATTAATTTTAATTTTAGTTTTAATATTAGTTTTGTTGTTTCCACATTTTGGTTTATCGATTTATTAATTTTTTTCTTTTTTCGGGAAATACCTGGCGATAGTCGTCGGTAGAGATAACGACAGCGGGTGTTGCTGTTGTCTTCCTCTTCAGGACTGGAGGTTTTCCTCTGAGCAAGATTTGAGAACCTTGTTGGGAGTGCTTCAGTTAAAGTCTGGGAGGCTTTTACCAGGAGTTCATAGTTTGTGCTCTGGGACTGTAGGCTGGTTATCGGCCTCACGCTGCCCTGGGACTGTTTTCGGATGCTGTCAGAGTATTGGAGTGTCTGGGAATGTGACCCGGAGTCTGATGTTGGGACCTTGAGACTAGGTTTCTCCTAGGAGATTTGGCGGCTTTTGTTTTTTGGGCTTGGTGAACTGTTGCATCTTTGGTGCCGTCCTTTGGAGTGGGTGAGCCTGCCGGGATTTCGATCTGAACCCAGGGTGGTTTGCTGGGGTGTTTGGCTGAGGTGGACTGGGGTGGCACTGTCAGAAGATGGACCCCGGTGTGCCCGTGGTTTCTGGGCTTGCAGTGGGCAGGCTGGAGAGCCTGCTCGCATGGATTCCAGTTACTGGCTGAATTCCTCAGTGGCATCTTGGGGGACAACCGGGGGGAGATTCTCTCTGCTAGTTGGAAGTGCTCATTTAATGGTGTTTTGAGCCCATTAAATACTGGTCTGAATCCATGGTGGTCTACTGGGCAGTTAGCCACGATGGGTGATCAACAGGACGCAAAGGGTAGTAGTAAATGGAGTCCACAGTGAAGAAAGGAGGGTTACTAGCGGGGTACCGCAGGGTTCAGTACTGGGACCGGTCCTTTTTAATGTCTTTATAAGTGACATTGCCGAGGAACTGGAAGGAAAAGTATGCCTCTTTGGAGAAGACACAAAGAACTGCAACAGGGTTGATACACAAGATGGAGTGGAAAGGATGAGAAGGGACTTGGCAAGGCTGGAGGAATGGTCAAATGTATGGCAGCTCAGATTCAATACAAAGAAGTGCAAGGTAATGCACCTGGGAAACAAAAACCCAGAGAAAGAGTACACAATGGGGGGTGAGATACTGACAACAGTAAAAATGGAAAGGGACCTGGGGATAATTATATCAGATGACCTTAAGGTGGGCAAGCAATGTGAGAAGGCAGTAAGGAAGGCTGGGGGGATATTGGGATGCATAGGGAGAGGCATCACCAGTAGAAAACAGGAAGTTATTATCCCTCTGTACAGACAGTTGGTGAGACCCCATCTGGAGTTCTGTGTGCAGTTCTGGAGACCCCATCTCCGCAAAGACATAGACAGAGTGGAGGCTGTCCAGAGGAGGGCAACCAAAATGGTGCAGGGTCTGCACCAGAAGACGTACGAAGAAAGACTAAATGAGCTTAATATGTATACCCCTGAGGAAAGGAAGGAGAGAGGGGACATGATAGAAACTTTTAAGTACCTCAAGGGAACCAACAAAGTCCAAGAGGGTGGCATCTTTCAGAAAAAGAGATGTGCAAGAACAAGGGGACACAATTTAAAGATAGAGGGGGGACGGCTTAGAGGTAATGTGAGGAAGTATTTTTTCACAGAGAGGGTTGTGGATGCATGGAACTGCCTCCCTGAGGAGGTTGTGAAGTCAAGAACAGTGGGGGAATTCGAGAATGCATGTGACAGACATAAGGCAGTCCTAGTGGAGGGTAGGAGGAAGTAAGCTGTTGGTTAACTAGGATCTGCAGCTTATCTGTTAGGTAGGAAAATGGGCAGACTAGGTGGGCTAAGCAGTCCTTATCTGCCGTCAAATTATATGTTTCTATCAGGGGTGTGCTGTCGGAGGACAGACCCCAGTGTACCCGTGGTTTTGGGGTTTTGCAGGGGGCAGGCTGGAGAGCCTGCTCGCGTAGATCCAGTCACCGGCCAACCTCCTTAGTGACACCTCGGTGGATGACCTGGGGGAGAATCTCTTTCTTTTTGGCTGGCCGATTGAGCTCCCCTTTAAATGGCTGGAATAAATGTGGAGGACTGGAAGATGACTCTTTAGCCGTAGGGAAAGTCTGCTCTATTTTCATGGAATTTATGGAATAGCAAGAAACTCAGTCTTTACCAAATACTTCCCAGGTCAGATTGTTCCATTTTCCTCACTCTTATATACTAAGACCAGATTATATGACTGTTTATTTTGCCTATGTGAGAGATAGGCTTTGGGACAGATTCCTCAGGGGTGAGAGCCCTAAGGGTTTTTCATCATTCTGGTTTTCAGTGGAGCATAAGTAGGAAGAAACTGTTTCCGAACTGTCATTAATTTTCCTGAGAAGTTACAATCTGCCCAGACGGCTTAGGACTTTTTCTGAGGAGTTTACCTGAAGAGAACTGGACAATTGTTTTTTTGTTGTATGGGGGGCTGCTGTTTTAAGATATTTAAATCAGCCTATGGTTTTGATAGCATTTAATTAAATTGACTGATTAATAATTGTTTTAAAAAAAAAATAAAAAAAATTGGCAGCATGTGTTGGGACTGGGCCTTCGTGGGCAGGCACTATTCCCCCTCTAGGCTGAGGGACCTGTGCCCTTTCGATAGCCCCCTGTTACAACCTGAGGTATATAGGCATTGTCGTGCCTTGAGGATTGCACGGAGGAGGCGGAGAAGGAGGGGGGTTCCTTGGCTGCAAGGGAGGGAGCGGAGTGGGCGAATAAGGGTGGTGGGGTCGGGGAGATGTCCTGGGGCGAAATGGGCCCAGGATAGGGGAGTACGATGCCTGGTTCCCATACCCAAGGGCTCCACTGAGAGTGGGCAAGTGGCCCACTCCTCCAAGGCCTCTCATCCAACCCGGGCGGTGTTATGCAATGCCAGGTCTATAAAACACAAGACAGCAATTATTGCTGATCTTGTTGAGTCACCTGACCTGACTTGCATTACCAAGACCTGGCTGGATGAAAATGCTGGTCCCATATTGGAGTCGGCCGTTCCAGCTGGGTACTCGGTAATACATCGCTTGGGGTGGGGGGGGGGTCGCCATTTGTTTTAAATCAGAATTGGGCCTTGTGGAGGTTCCAGTGGTGTCTGCAGCTTATCCTCTAGGTAGGGGAATGGGCAGACTAGGTGGGCCAAGCTGTCCTTATCTGCCGTCAAAGTCTATGTGTCCCCAGATCCTTTGAGTGTGTCATTGGAGCAGGTGTGGGCAGCAGAATCTTACTCGTCTGCCATCCACCCGGTGATGAGAAAGTCCTTCTGCAGGAAGTCGCAGACTTCATTGTCGACCTGGTGTTGGAGCCCTCCAGGTGGTTGGTCCTGGGGGACTTCAATGCCTGGGTCGACGATGAACTCTCGCATTTTGGTCAAGACTGCCTCCAATTGATGATTTTGTTGGGCTTCACACAGGCTGTTACCACTGCTATCCATATTCAGGGTCACTCTCTGGATCTGGTGTTCACCCTGGGGATGGAGATCACGGAACTGGTGGTGGAACCAGTTGGGTGGTCTGACCATCACTCCATAAGGTTCAATTTCGTGCCCCCCCCCCTTGTGAGACCTACCCCTTTGGAGATGATCCAGTATCGCCCTTTGTGGGGAGTTCCCCCTGAGGGTCTGATGGCGGTGCTGGACCTATCAAGTTGGCCTATGTAGTGCATGGATCCAGATGCCTTAGTAGTGCACTATAATAATATGGTGCTGAAGGCACTGGACTCCATTGAGCCTGTCCGTGTTCACCCCCTCTCCCTTCAACCTTGTTCCCTTTGGTTTGGTGGGACATTGAGGGAGTTGAGGAGAGTGGGGTGAAGATTGGAACATTGTTGGCGGACAACTCATGCAACTCCGACGCAAGTAAACATACAGTTATACAAAGCAGCCAGAAATGATTGCACTAGAAAAATACGGAATGCTAAATGCAGCTATTACAAAGAGACTCTGACCAACTCTTGGGGCCAGGGAAACAAATTCTGGAACAACATGAAAGAACTCACAGATAAGGATCCTAAAGCACCACCCACTATGCTCAACCTTCATGGCACTCCTACACTCGACCTAGGTACCATCACCAGCACTTTTAATAATGCATTTACAAACCTGGACAGTGTCCTTCCACCAAATTTTTTCAATGACCTCCCCTCCAGCTCCTCCCAAGTTACCCCCCAACTAGAATGTACAACCCCAAAGTTTTTTTTTAAGGAGGTCCCACCGCAAGTAGCTAGAAAATACATTCAAAAGGCCATCGGCAAACAAGGGTATAGTGGTGACTCTCTTGACCAGAAACTGTTGGCACAAGTCCTCGATGAAATCTTAGAATCACTTACAAAGATCTTTAATCTCTCACTTAGATTGGGCCATTTCCCCTCTCTCTGGAAGAAAGCCACTGTCACACCAGTTCACAAAAGCGGAGATAGGACACTGCACACCAATTACAGACCTATCTCACTCCTCCCCCCACTATCCAAAGTGCTGGAGCGAATAGTGTCGGACCAACTAATTGAATTCCTGGATAAGTACAATGTACAGTGCCCAGAGCAGCATGGCTTCAGAAAAGGGCACAGCACCACCACTGCACTACTGGAATTTACAACCTTCATCCATGCCACGCTTGACGCAGGGAATTGTGGAGGGGCAGTATTTATAGACCTTACCAAGGCATTCGACATAGTTAACCACCCCCTACTGCTCAAGCAACTGTCCTCCATTGGGATCTCCAGTGATGCCCTTCCATGGTTCACCAGCTACCTTGATAATCGGATGCAACATGTAAGGATTGCAGGGATCTCTTCGGATGAGAAACCGGTCCGCTCCAGAGTCCCCCAGGGGTCTATTCTGTGCCCTTTACTCTTCTCCCTCTTCATCAACAATCTCCCCAGTGCCTGCCACCAAAAAATATCACTATACATAGACGATGCAGTCCTGTTTTCCAGCCACCATGACATTACAGTCCTTGAATCCCAGCTGCAGCTCGACTTCAAGCGCATCGAAGACTGGTTCAATTCTCATAAACTTGTCCTGAACCACAGCAAGACTAAAGCCATGTCCTCTGTTAACCGACAGAGCAAGGCACAACTCTCTGTCCCTCACCATCAAGAACCACGCTGGGAACCCACTCGAACATGTCAAGGAGTTCAAGTACCTTGGTATTACCCTGGATAGTACCCTCTCCTACACTCGGCATATTGACACTATTGCCAAGACCGCTAATATACGGATTGGACTACTACACAAACACAAGCACTGTATGCCTGCGGATGCTCTTAAGCTAGCCATCCACAGCTCTGTCACCTCTATCATTGACTACGGCCTTGCCATCTATGGCTCTGCCTCAACAAGTGCCCTCTGCAGGATCTCAGTTGCTCTCAACAAAGCCTGTAGACTACTGACGGGTGCAGCCTGACAAACTCACACCTGTGACCTCTATGCACAGGCCAGCTGGCTACCCCTACGCAGCAGAATACAATACCAGACCTGCTTACTTACCAAAAAGATTCTCCTTGGTCTCATGCCACCTGGTGTTAGCTCACCCCTTACTACCTACAGTGGCACTCAACAAACACGTGGTGCCCAATCTCTAACCTTTCAGGTTTCCAGATGTCGTACCTCCATGGGTCAGTGGTCCTTTATCTATAGAGCCGCTCAATGGTTCAATTCCCTCAATAAAGAAGCACTTTCCTCTACTACACTTGGACCCTTCAAAAGGAATCTCAAACTTTACCTCACCTCTACCACTCAATGTGACTGCTTCTCTGAACAGAGATCTCTCTAAATGCCTCCCAGCTCACTCATGTCTCACAGCCCCCCCTTTCCCAGTCTCATTCCCTCTGGCACTGGGCCTTCCTTGTGACTCCTTTCCTGCTTCACATCTCCACTGGTACAAGACATTTTCCACCACCATCGGACAATGGCCCATTAGCCTGCCAACTTCCTCTCCCGGTCGCACGCCTGCAATACTAACTGCCTATGGTGCCCTCTATCTCTTATTGTTACCGCAGCCAGCTGCCTACTCAAGCTGCTCATTATATGAATATTATCTCAAAGTATGTTATAACTGAGTATCTTTATTTTTTCCTTTAGTTGTTTTGGTTGTTTATTGTGCATTCTTTTACTACCAATGTATGTATGTTGACCCTCATCCTTTGACATGGAACCTTTGTAAACGAGCAGTTTCTGCTCAAAGATATTTGTAATCCAAGAATTTAATAAATACATAAATAAATAAAAATCCAGCCTGGAAGGTGACAGACTTAGATTGATGGCTCATTATGTGGACTATCAATCAGAAATCTCCCATAAGAAAGCATAGTTCTTGTTCAGGGAGATAGCTGCATCAAGAAATTGACCTGCTCAACTTTTCCGGACCATGGACAGACTATGCAATCCAGCCTGTCTACGGGGTTGGAGAGTTTTTTCCACAAATACAGTGTGACGAGTTTGCTCAGTTCTTTGATGATAAGGTGTCATCAATCAGGTCAGAGATCCGCAGTACACGTTCAAATGAGTGTTGCAGCGATTGATGTGGGGTTACAGGCCCTCGGTCTACCTGGACAGATTTTGACCAGCCAGCGATCATGGATATCATGAAGATTGTCCAGGGCTTGCGACCGACTTGCTGTAGTTTGGATCCTGGTCCTACGTGCCTCCTTGTGGGGTGCATGGATGCAATTGGACCAGTCCTTGCGAAGATAGTCTGGGGTTCTTTGGACCAAGGGGTGTTTCCGGAGTCTTTAAAAGAGGCTGTTGTGACACCCCTTTTGAAGAAATCTTCCCTTGACTCTGACTGTCTCGCTAACTACAGACCGATCTCTAACCTGCCCTTTTTGGGCAAGGTTATTGAGAAAGTAGTCGCGTTGCAGCTCGATGACTTTCTTACCACACATGAGGTCTATGATCTTCTCCAGTCCTGCCTCAGAAAGAGGCATAGTACTGAGACAGCGTTAGTCCGGGTACTTAATGATCTCCTAATAGCAAGAGATCAGAGGAGCCGTTCGATCTTGGTTCTCCTTGATCTCTCTGCAGCATTCGACACCATGGACCATGGGATGTTGCTGGATCACCTGCAGCTACTCTGCGGACTGTCAGGGACAGTCCTCAGATGGTTCCACTCTTTCCTCACAGGCAGAAGTCAGAGGGTAGTTTCAGGGATTTTTTCATCTGCTTCTTTTGCTCTGTCCTGTGGGGTGCCACAAGGCTCTGTGCTTTCCCCCATGTTGTTCACAGTGTATATGTTGCCGTTGGGAGACATTATAAGGTGTTATGGGCTGAGTTTTTACTGCTATGCAGATGATACTAAGCTCTACATGTCCTTTGTACCCGAGCAGAATGACGCTTTATTGGTCTTCAACAACTGCCTCGCTGAGATTCAGGATTGGATGAGTGCAAACTGGTTGAAGCTGAACCCGGATAAGACTAAGGTGTGTTGGTTGTGGACCCGGGTCATCGTGTAGAGAAGTTGACTCCTGGGTTTCCCTCTGGTCTTGTATAAGGGGGTAAGCAGTTGAGACTTTCTGAACAGGTGCGAAATCTAGGCGTAATTTTTGACAATGAGCTGATGCTGAAGACACAGGTATCGGCCGTTGTCAAGTCTTCCTTTTACCATCTGAGGAATATCGCCCAGATAAAACACCTTGTTCCACACAATGACCTCCCTGTGTTGGTCCATGCTTTTGTTTCCTCGTGTCTTGATTACTATAATGCTCTATATCTAGGGTTGCTGGGGGTGGATCTCCGTTGCCTGCAGCTGGTGCAGAATGCTGCAGCCAGGTTGTTGGCTGGGCTGCCAAGAACTTGCTATATCACACCTGTGCTGCACGAACTGCACTGGCTGCTGGTGCGGTGGAGTATCACCTTCAAGATCGTGTTGCTGACCTATAAGACCCTACATGGTCAGGGACCGGTTACTTGCAAGATCTCCTTCGACCCTACCGCCCTCTCCGCCCACTCTGCTCCACTGACGAGGGATTGCTAGAGATTCTCAGGGTTCGTCCTCAGTCGTCTGGGGCCAGGGCTTTTTCCTTTATGGCCCCAACCCTGTGGAATTCTCTACCTCGACAAATTAGAGAGTGCTTGTCCACAGAATCATTTAAGACATCTTTGAAAAGTTATTTATTTGAATTAGCGTTTGGTTAGGTCTATTGCTGCTTTTAATGTTTTTATGTTGTTATTCATTATGGTTGATGTTATCTTGTGTATTTGCGCTTTGATGTGTTGAAAAGCGCATTATAAATTTGATTTGAGAGCTCTGCACATTTTCAATAGTTACTGCCAAATTATAAATTCCTGTTTACTCGAACTGAGATTTGGAGGACAGCACTGTAGTCTCCTCAGAAAGCAGAATCTACACATATATTTTTCTAACATGGGTCATACGAATAAAGCACCTGGGAGCAGTGCAAAAGCCCCGATGACAACAGACCCACAACATGTGGTCACAGCACAACTATCGCAGGAAACAGAGCCACCATGGAAGGTACTTCAATTGTCCATGCAAGCGATCGATCAAAAGGTTGAATCAATCCTGTTAAGGATGTCCAAGCAAGAAGTTAAAATAGAGGCTGCAAATAAAACAGCTATCTCGGCAGAATCAACCGCGATGAAGGCACTGTCCTCTACTAATAAAATGGCCCAGGAAAACTCTCAGTTGTGATATCCTCTGGAGGCCCTGGAAAATACACAAAGGGCCTCTAACATCAGATTAGTGGGCTTGCAAGAGAATTGTGAAGGAGAAAACCTGTTAATCTTTCTTCAAGATTGGCTCCCAGGAGCTTTGAAGCTCAACTCTGAGGACTTACTACATAGTTTCATTAAGGCCTATCGAGTCTCACCACGGGCCTCGGGCATCAATGATGGTAGGCTCCATATGGTTCTCCTGGTAACTGCAAGTTCGTTGGTTCAGGACAGGATCCCTCAAGCTGCCTGGGAATCTGAAGCGCTAAACTACCAAGGCATTACGATCCATATTTTTCTGGACTTATCCTATGCTACAAGTGTAAAGAGAAAGAGGTTCGATGCAGTCCGATCTAAATTGAGAAGCCTTGGGGTGGCCCACTCACTGCTTATGCCTGCCTGTTTGCAGATCCATTACCGGGTGGGCATACCTTCTAATACATAGATCTGGAAGAAGCTGGGAGAAAAGCTGAAGCTAAAGAATTTGAGGTAGCTGGTGATCAGGAGTCATCGGACAAGGAAGAAACCTGAAAGGAACCAGTGGGCAAGGACTTTCTAATTACGCGAGGTTCCCAAACGATGGTGAAACTGCATGGTCCTTACAAATATAAAGTTACCAATTTATTGAACAGAGCACATTGCTTAATGAGGGACATTTTATCAGCTATTAATAGTATGGTGGACTTTGAACTTTATTTTAGTTAACTGTCTCTTATGGCTTGCATAGCTCTGTACTAATTTTTCTTCTTTATTGCTCTAAGTCCTACATTGATGAGCCACCTGATCATATCCTGTGGGGAGTAGTTCCTTAAATCTCACCTTGATATTGTTCTCTGATACTCTATATTTTAATATGGGGATTAAGTGTTGGGATTCGAAACTGTTGGCTTTTTCAGTAGAGTCTCGCTTAGTAATGCTTTACATGTTATTGGTTTCATGAAGGATGGGGGTCATATCAACTTCATGGTTGAATTAAGTATGTTTGGAATAATATGTTTTTTCTTTAGATGACCACCCAAAGTCCTGCGGGGTGCAGCTATCCTTAGAATGTTATAAATGTATAATCATATAATGTGTGGAATACCCCCTTATCTGAACATAAGAATGTGTAGACTAACATAATTCTGCTACATTGGATGTCTTTTTATTCACTGTGATCTCTTACATGAGTGTATCTTATGCTGTTGTTTTTATGAAAAACAATAAAATATAAGTTAAAAAAAATAAAAATAAAAATCCATACAAAATAGCAGCAATAAGTGTACCAAAAAAGCACCAATGTTTCACGTTGCACTAACGTTTTATCAAGGTGTGGTCTGGGTATCTGATTCCACTGCTTATATATCCTAAATTAGTCACATGACCTATTTAAAGGAACCATTTATAAGTCTTATTTTCAGATGACTCCCATTATATACATTGAGTGTAATAGTACTCAGACCATAAAAAAATCAATCAATCAATCAAATCTTTATCCAGGCGGGCACCATTGAGCAAGCTCATTTACAAAGTGGACCTGCACATCTAACAGCACAGCAAAAATTATTTACATACTATATACAAACAATGTACAAAATACTTCAAAGAACTTCGAAAAATACATTTAAAAACCTGTTACCGTCTGTTTTTTAGAAAAGGTACTAGACTAAAATTTTCATTTAAGCCCTCGTCTGAACTGGCTCTTAATACATATTGCCATTTGCTTTCCTGTTGGAGATATGTATTATCTAAATCGCCACCCCCCAGACCAATTGTCACTTTTTCAAGTCCTTGAAATTTAAGAATATGATCACTTCCTTTCTGTAATATATATGATGCTAAAGCATTATTAACATCTCCTGTATTAAGACTACACAGATGTTCTGAAATTATCTTGAAATTACATTTAGTTTTACCCACCTAACACTGCTGACACTTACTGCAAGTTGCTGCGTACACAACATTAGTTGTGTTACAGTTAATAAAGGCACAGAGTTCGTAAGTACGTCCATTTCCAGGATGTGTGAATACAGTTCCTGTCTGGAGTTTCTGGCAGTTACTGCAGTGAAAAGTGCCATTTGGCAAGTTATTTCTAGATGTTGTTTGTTCTGAATAGTAGCTGCTGGTCGCAATGTCCCCAATGTTTCTGCCTCTTCTATGGACTATCCTGGGGGGGGGGGTAGATGTTACTTGTTTCAACTTAGACTCCATTCTCAATATATGCCATTTCTTTTTTTTTTACTTTTCTTTTTATCCCTCCTTCTCGCTCTCAGCGTTCCATCCCTTCAGGCATTGCTCATGCCATCCATGCCTCCTTGACCTTGAGTCTGCCCCCTAGAGTGCCTCAGTAACTCCTTTTTCTCCCCTCCTACCTCTGTGGAGCACCTGCACAGTGTGGGTCTGCTCATGGTTCCTGGACTGGATGTCATGGAGCGGCCATCATCTAGGCTCGCTGAGGATTTTTTCCACTTTTTCTCCCTTCCGTCCCCCCTCCTCCCTGAGGATGTTGGCTTGGGCAAGTGCATGCTGATGCACGCCTGCCAAGTGCCTAACAACATCCTCCCTCCTGACTCCAGCCCTCTGAAGCCACCAGTGCCCCATGAGAGCCGGTGCTCCCACCAGCCCCCAGGGACGTCGGGTGCGTACACCACCCCTGATAACCCACCCCAAAGGAGGAGAGCATCCATTGGGATGCTCAATCCTCCTTCCCCCTGCTGACCCCCAATGACCCGAGTCCATGCCTGAACCCAGGTCGCCGACGTGGTACGAGGTGTGGCGTCCAGCACCTCAACCCTCAGCGCCACCGGGCTGGCCCATTTCTTTTTTTATTAATGATTCCACCTTATAGCTCTGTGGAGTGAAGTCAAGAATAAAGTTAAGCTTTTGTTGTTTTTTTTTTTTTTTTACGTTCTGTTTTGGTAGCAGCAAAGACTCTATAGGCATTAAATCTACTTGTGCTTGTGCCTTCTCTAAGCTTTCTTTATTATACCACCTATTTTCAAAGCATTGAATTTCTGCTCTGATAGTCTCCTCTAGTGCTTCATTCTTGCTAGTGTTCCTTTTAACTTATCAGTTGTCCTTTAGGAATACTGTTTACTAAACTTCTCGGATGGCAACTATCATATTGCAAAAGAGCATTCCTATCTGACATTTTTCTAAACAAACTAGTTTCTAATATTCCCTTTGTAGTTTTATTGATGTTTAAGTCCAAAAAGCTGATTTCATTTAAATCAGAGCGCAATGTGAATTTTAAATTTTTGTTAGTAGACTCAAGTATGTAACAAATGCGGGTAACTCAGTTATCGATCCTCCCCATATAGATAATAAATCATCAATATAACATATATATAATTTTATGTATTTCCAAAAGTTTTTTTTATATAGTACATTTTCAGTTTCCCACTTAGTCAGATAAATATTTGCATAGTTGAGAGCAAAGGATGCCCCATAGCTTTTCCCTTAATTTGCAAATAAAAATTGCCATCAAGCATGAACATGTTACATGCCAAAACTTTCTCTAACAAAAGCAAGCACTGTATAAAGGCATGATCATATTGGCTTTTTTTCCTTCAAAACTTCAGCTAGAGCCTCTACACCCCCTTCATCTGGGATATTTGTATAAAGTGCAGAAATGTCCATTGTTACTAATACATCATCCCCCATCACATTTACATCTTTTAGAATATTCAATAAATGTGTAGTATCTTTTAAAAATGCTGGTCCCATAGGCACAAATTCTTAAATGTGATGATCAACATATTTTGCCAGAGGCTCCGTTAAAGAGCCTATACTGTCCACTATGGGGTGGGCTGGGGGTTATGTAGGTTCTTAAGCACTTTCAGTAACCCATGTAATGAAGCCCTAACTGGAAAGGGGACTGTTAAAAAAATCATAAGTTGGCTTAGAGATAACATAATTTACCAGAAACCCATATAACATAATGTCAGTATCTTTCTTAAAATCTGCAGTCATAGCCTTAGACAGTCTCATAAAAATTAGTATCAGATAGTTGTCTGTACATTTCATCTCGCTACTTAAATTTGTCTGAGATTACTGTTTTCTGACTCTTTAATTTCGATCTCATTATTGAATGCTAAAGCTTTCAATGCCATTTTTTCTTCTTTAGAGCAGTTGTAAAATCTGGATCTTTAATTTTTAGCTATCAGTTCTTGGATTTCGAGTTCACAAGTCCTTTCAAAGACTAGGACTGCAGGGTTCTTAGGTGGTATATATACTAAGGGCTTTCTAAAAACACCAGTTGAACTTGTTTGCATGTTTGCAGTGTCAGTGGCTCAGCAGGTAGCACACTCACCTCTGAGGCTGGGAGATTAGAAGGCTGTGGGTTCTATCCCCACACCAGGCACTTGGGTTAATATCCCAATACTGACACTGTAGTGCAGCGTGAGGGGGTGCTGCACTCCTGAGGTGCCATCTTTCGGATGAGACGTTAAACCGAGATCCCATCTGCCTGTTCCAGTGGTAGTTCAGGTGGATGTTAAAGATCCTATGGCATTTCTCGAAAAGAGTAGGGGAGTTTTTATTGTATAAAAAACACAGGTAAACAACTCAATAATTCATTTACAGAAACAAAAAATAATCATGAAAATAAGTCACAGTTTCTTGAAACACACCCAAAAACGTAAGAAAAACAAATACATTCTCAAAACTTATTTAAATTTAATAAAATGAAGAAACCCTTTCCACCATTTGAAGACTGTCCGGGAAGAAAACTTTTGTGACTCTTGAAAATAAATTCTTGAAAGTTCAGTGGTTACTAAACATACATAACAATCATAAGACATTTTACGTTGATAGATTACCCATTGGCACCGTGCTTGCCATAAATAGTACCATATACAACAGAAAAAAGTAGTAAAGTGCTGTCCCAATAAATGGATAAACTAGGGGGATAAATCCCAAGGACCAACATATCATATGATGGATTCGTTAGCCAATTTAATTTCCATATCTTCGCTAAATAAGGCCATAAACCCCTAACATAAGAACAGGAAAAAAAAAATGTTCCATAGTTTCTTCTGCATTAATACAATCAAGATAAGGGCAGTTCCTTTCCTCCCTAGCTTTGTATTTAGCGTTTCCCCTAACATTTAAACGACCATAAACAATAAGCCACTGTGTGTCCCATTGAGAAACTGGCAATCTAGGATTATTTAGCTGGGCAAAAACCCTGTAATTTAGAGCAGAAGGACAGTTTTTGAAACATGGCTCCTGAGGATAAAGTGAACTAATAATTAACTGGTATAAGGACTGAGTTATCCAAAACCATGGCCTTAGTTAAATGCCATTTAAACAGTTTTTGCACCGCTGGTTTAAAATAAATAGGGATAATAATATATGGATTTAATTTTGGGGCCAAAACAAGCCATTTCGAAAAATAGCTGCCTAGAACAGCAACTACCCAACCCTTACAAATGGAATCTTTATGATGCAAACCAGAGCTAAGAGTAGTTGTAAAGAAAAGAGAGTGCACAAACACAACAGGGTCTAACATGCCCAGTCCTCCAGAGGTTTTATCCAAATAAGTATAGTGTCGTTTAACAGGGTTAAGCCTATTTCCCAACAGCATCTGAAAAAATAAACTATATAACTTTGTTTCAAGCAGAGAAGGGAGGGGAAAAATCATGGCTAAATACTGTAAACAAGGAAGAATAAATTGCTTTAAAATATGAATTCGTTTGAACTTTGAAAATTTCCACTGCTTCCATCTAGTAATCTTAGTTTCCACTTTCCCAAGAACTATTTCCCAATTCAACTGAGGCAAATTCTGAGGCCCAAACAAGAGACCCAAAATTTTCAAAGGAGTATGAGAAATCCAAATCCCATTTTGATGAACATCAGGCATAACAGATGCTCTAAAAAATAATCCCCGAGTCTTTGTGAAATTTAATTCTGCATTAGAGACAGCAGAAAAATATGAAAAACTTTCTAGAAAAAAATGGAATTGAGTATAGTCAGCAAAATACACAATCAAATCATCAGCATAGGCCTGTACTAATAAAGGGGGTAGAAACCCAACCTGAACCCCCAGCCAACACTTAGATTGATCTATAAGCCGTAATAGGGGATCAAGAGAAAAAACATACAAAAGGGGGCTTAAAGGACACCCTTGCCTAACTCCACTAGTTAAATGAAACCCTTCAGCAACTGTCCTGTGTAAAAAGGGATGAACTAAGTTATGTTCATAGAGGGAGACTAAAATTTGGATCATAGACTTAGGCACTCCATATTTTCCTAAAGTTGAAAAAAGGAAGGGAAGATGAACCCTATCAAATGCTTTTTCAAAGTCTACTGAAAGCAAACAGCCTTCAATAGCTTGTAGTGAGTAATACTCTATAGTGTCTCTAACCAGCATCAAAGCAGACTGTATCCTTCTCTCAGGGATGCCGCAAAATTGATACGGAGTTATCACTAATTTGGCATATTGCTTAAACCTGTTATTTAGAATATTCGTAAATATTTTGTAATCTGTATTTAAAAGAGTAATGGACCTCCAATTTTTAATGTCATGTCTATCTCCTGATTTAAATAAATGTAATAGTAATCCCTCAGTGAAAGTAGGAAACACATTTTTAGTATTCAGAAAAGACTGGAAAAGTAAAAGAAGACACTGACTGAATTCTTCAATAAAAGTTTTATAAAGTTGATGGGGTAAACCGTCCAAACCTGGTGAAACATTAGATTTTAAAGTTCGAATAACTGTAACTATTTCCTCTAGTGTAATCTGTCCTAATAGCTGATGAGTTTCAGTAGGTACAGTGGGTAATACAATAATGTTTAAAAATGCATCAATATCTATGTCTGAGATTGGCAACTTAGGTTCTAGAGTTTGAAAGTGCTGATGAATGACTGTCCTAAGTTGGGATACAGTGGTTTCTTTAGAGCCATTTGGTGTTATGATAAAATCAATGGTACAGGAATCTGTTAGAGTTTTACAGGCCTCAAAAGGGTCCCCAATAGGGGCCTTTTGAGTGCCAGTAGTAAATATCGCTTGCAGTGTTTTAGCTCTATCATATTGGAAGGCTTTCATAGAATTTTTTAGTGTATTAATCTGAGCTGAATAATCATATCTAGAAACATATGAAATTGAAATTAATCGTTGTAGTTGCTGTCTTAAAGATAAATACTTCATGAATTTAGAATCTCTAGTGACCACACCTTGATGCTTGAACCATTTTTGTAACAATTTAGTATCAAGCCACCAGTTTTCTACATCAGAGTATAAAAAAACAACTGATAATCTGGCTTGCAAAAGCATTTTAACACCAAATTTAGTTTGAGGAAGGTCTAAAGTGGAAACATTTAGTTTCCACCGTCCCTGCCTGCCACAACCTAAATTCCCAGAATCAAAAGAACTAATTAATAATAAATGATCAGAGAACTCCAAAGGTTTCATCTGGAAATCCTGAACATGAAATGATGGAGAAACGAACATATAATCAATGAGTGAGAACAATTTTCCTTTGGAAAATGAAAAGCTAGGCCTTTTGAGCGAAAAGGAAGACAGTTACATAAACCTGCAGTTTTAATAATGGAAGCTAAAGTATGTGAATCACAATAGACTTTCTTTGTTTGTTGTGTTAAACCAGCAAGGCTACAATTAAAATCACCTCCCATAAAATGGGCAGGAAGTAAACAAACAAGGTTGCACTGCCCATACATTGCACTCTATCAGCTTTAGTTTGTGTGTTATAGATAGTAATAAATCTGTAACAGGTATCATGCCATTTCTCATCAATTATTAAAACCCGTCCGGGGATAAGATCAATTAGCTTAAGCAGAAGAAAATTAAAGGAAGAAAAAAGGATCCCAACCCCATCAGCACTATCTGTACCAAAAGACTAATAGGAAGGTCCCCAAGGCCAATCCCTTTTGAAAGTATAGAGCTGTTCTATGGAAAACATCCAGGTCTCCTGTAGAAAACATACATCAATCTGAGAATCATGTAAGTATTGAAACAGGGATAGCCTTTTAACATTTTTTAAAAGGCTATGTGTGTTTAAAGAGCCCCAGACAAACATTATGTGAAAAAATTATTATTTTTTCCATTTTTTTCCTTCCTTGTAATTATCTCTAGTTTGTGAAAGGGTAGAAATAGAGGATTTCTGGGAATCTGAATCCCTAAACTCCATGTCTGTGTCCCCCCAAGGTGAAAACAAAGCTGCATAAGAGTTGGTAGACTCAACAGGAACTGGGCCAGGGGGAGATTTAACTGTTAAATGTCTAGCAGATCTCCTAGGCAAAGGGGAAGAGGGAACTACAAAAGCATTATCCGAGTGTCCAGCAGCTGAATCAGTATAGCTAACAGGTACCTTCTCCTGAGGTACAACAGGAATCATGTCCATCCCTGTTGTGGAAGGAACCTGAGAGGAAATAGCAGAGGGCTGACCTACAGAAGTAGGAGAGGAAAGTGCAGGGGATGAAATTATTGTGGAGATTGCACTGCTGTCTTAGAAATAGGAGGAGGAGGAGTGGGGGAGACAAACCGAGTCTTGTGCTTTCTGGATCAGCAACTCAGGACTAATACAGGATGCTTTGTTTTTGCTGCCCATGGACAATCCCTAAACACATGGCCAACTTCTTCACATAGGTCACACCGTGTGTGATTGACACTACACAGTTCCATGACCCACTTCCCCACAATTATCGCACCTGGGCTGATCACATACGCTGGATAAGTGAGTTCGAGAACCGCACTTGCATAGCAGGCCGAGGTTGACCCCCATAGAAACAAACCCCCCAATCCCTTCCTAATAAAAAGAAATTTGGAATATGCTCTATACCTGAATCAGACTGATGAAGCTTAACTTTGTATTTCCACCCTCCTGTCCAAAAAAACTCTGAATCCAGAATAGGTTCAGGAGAACTCAGCAACTCACATTTTTGTGAGAGCCAGAAAGTAATATCATCCACATGGACCCCCTCATTTCGAAACATTACAGTTACATTTTTAATCAAAGGTTTAGTTAAAGGTATAACCAGAAAGGGGTCCATGAAAACTTACACCTGTGCATATCTATCCCAAAATAAGTCTAAAAGGTGAGATGACCTAAAGCTAATATCAAAATTATCTTCACCAGATATATTAATAAAAGCATAAACATCTTTAGGAAAAAAATGCAAAGAATCCTTAATTAATGTCCTTCCAACATAATATCTGTCAGGTCTGGTATCCAAACCCCCTTTATATCGAATCCGGACCGCATTTCTCCGGGGAGCTGCTTCCCTTTTGGAAGTTGAAAAAAGTTCTGACATCAAAGGTTTCTCCTGAGATGGTTTAGAGGCCTCTAAACTTGAAGGAGGTATAATAATGTTGCTCTGTAGAATAGGAGGTGTTGAGGAAACTGGAGGAGAAGATACAGATTTTGCAGAAATGGTAGAAGAACCCGGTTTCCACGTAGGTGGATTTTGAGATAATTTAAAGTCTGAATCCCATTCTGGGTCAGGCACCCAGATACCTGAAGGAGCCTTTTTCCAACCTGCTCCAACTAGAGCTTTCCCTGTTGTCCAGGGCCCGTCACCGTGAGCAGAAGGTCGGGTGGTACTAGAGTCTGGAGGGGCAGTGGAGGTTTTAACAGTTCTCCCGGCATTATGAAGTACATCTTTTAAGAAAAATTCAGTAACACCAGGCTGGGGTGTCGTTTTGGTTTGATAAGTGATGGTAGATAAATCCGATGTTTCTCCCATAGAAGGTTGCTTATAGACAAAACCAGCAGTTTTACTGAGTGGAGTAGGAAGGGGAGGAGAAAATACCTCAGGAGATGCAGAAAACGGTATAACTGCTGAAATATTAGGTGTCTCCAGCCCTTCTAAATCTGGTTTTAGGCACTCGTCAATCCCGACGATACTACTGCCAGCCAATTGAGGAGGTTTGCAAAGTAGAGAAGATAGAGATTTTGAAGCTATATCAGAGGAAACCGGGGTTTGCAAAATTCCTTTAATTAAAACAGAATTTTCCTGTTCTCCAAGAAACGGCTGTAGGCACTCAGTAGACCAATTCCACTGCCAGCGATTGAGTTTGTAGACAGGGAACAGGAATTATAGGCTTTAAAGGAGCCTGCAAACTTCAGTAGGAGTCCAACCAATATTTCCTACGCCTCCATATTTGGCTCTAGGCACTCGCCTGAACTGACAGAAAGGATTGCCAACGGTTGAAAAGTATGACAAAGCAGGGAGGCTAGTTTTACTTGCAGTAGTGCACCAACAGAAAATGAAAGAGACTCACTGAGCCTGCAGAAGGAGTAGAATGCTGTGTTTCAGCTGAAAAGCTGATAGGGATTAGCTCACTAATGACAGGGTGTGGCCCTGGAATCTGGAGCTCTGCAGAAACTGTAGGTAGCAAGTGTAGAGAGCTACTCAGTGTTGAAACAGATTGCAAAACAGTGTTAGAAACTTCAGAAGTAGCAATAAAATCCAGATTCTCCGAATAAAATGGAGCTTCATGAAATTCATCGTCCGACTCAATTTCCGATGTAACCAAACAGTGTGCCTCTCGCAAAAGCACAGCAGGAGTGGAGGCCAGCTCTCCTACTGCAGGAACATCCTCACCCTTCGATGACTTGCACGAAGTGGCCATCATGCAGACAGCCTAATCCCCCTAGTGGCCACAATGCAGCAGCAGAGTAGGGGAATTTCATTGGTAATAAAGTGGGCTTCATTACAAAAAAACAAAACAACTCAATAAACAGAAACAATCCAAACAAGGCAAAAATCAGTTAACAGAAGAAAGTATCACAATGTTTCCAAAACAATACAGCTTGCTAAGTAGAAAAAAGTAAGAAGTCAGACTTTTTTACAGAACACAAAGCAGCCCGAATATTACAAAATACTTCATGAATGGAAATAGTTTTTTAAGAACACTAGCAAACATCTGGCTTGCCATAAATAATAACGAATAATAGCAAAATTATATATAAACTGTCAACATGATACTTTCTATTAAGCAGGTCATTCGTGCAAAACATAACATGTTCATAAGAAAGAGAGGCCAGCAAGGGTTCTGCCCAGTTAGCAGATAGGGTAGACCAGACTTCCAAAGAAAAGGGCATTCACAAAATAAATGTTGTGAGTTTCACAAACATTGAGGCAAGAGGATCTAGGACAATATCTCAAAGACAAGGCTTTATGCTTATGATTGTTGTTAACTCCTAGTCTATCATAGTTGCATAACCATACCATATCCCATAAATACGATGGCAGCCGTTGATTCAGCAGTTGGTGGAGTACCCAGGGAGACGCCCAGAGGGGCAGAACGGAAAACAATCTCCTCCTGAGCCTCCAACCTCCAAAGTCGCTCATATAGTTGGGGTCTAGATAAGATACAAAGTCCTGGGATGAAGACACCAGGTCAAGGCCATCTTAAAACTCTCTTTCCCATAAGAGGATCAGTTGGGATTTGAAATAACCCTTCATAACGGGCTTGCCAGTTATCAAGGCAGAGGGAGAACCATGCTAAAAAATAGGGCTTCCAAAAAACAGTCCCTGGTTTCAGCACTTTCCCATAATTATAATGAAGAAAAAGGCTGTAAAAAAAAACAACGGGGTGGATCATACCAAGTCCACCTTCCTTGAGCGGTCTGTAAGTAATATGTCTTTTAATGGGGTTTAGCCTGGATCCCCACAATCCTTTGAAAAAAATTCCCGTTAATCTGGAAAATAGGGAAATGGGCAGGGGGAACACATAACAAAGATGCAGGAAAATCGGTATAACCAGAGTTTTAAGGAGCACAACCTGTTTCTTCTTCCCAATTAAATGCTTTTCCACCCATTAATCACATTATCTGCCTTTTGTAGGCAAGATTCCAATTATAGATATGGATCATCACAACAAAAAAATACCTAAATCTGAAAAAACATTAGTGGATACAGAAACACCGGCATAAAGGCCCGTACTAGGGAGGAAGTATGCCCTAGTGATACACAAATACTTTTGTAAAATTTATCTTAGAACCTGAAACAGAAGAGAATGCCTGTAAAACCTGAACAATATCCTCTTGTTTAGTGGAAGAATCCACAGCCAAAATTAAATGTCCATAAGCTAATATTTTAAGTGGTAAAGAGGAGGGAGTACGAGCAACCAATAATCTGTGGGCAAAGAAAAAAGGCTCTCAAAAGAGTATCAATAAAAAAGGTATATAATAAGGGACTTAACGGGCACCCCTGACGTACCCCACGGGCCAGAATATAGTAGGATCGCCTATCCAGCCGCTCACATTAGGACGTATTACAACATTCCTATATAATTAACGAAGCCAGGAAAGGAAGCATACCGGAAACCCAAAAGCCTTTCAGGGCTAGAAATAAGAACTCATGAGAGACTGTATCAAATGCTTTTCCTGGTCTAAACTTATAATCCATCCTGTTACAGCATTTTGTTGTCCCAGAGTAAACAATTCTCTCAATAAATCAAATTGTCAGAAAGATGCCTACCTGGGATACCACAGGTTTGAGTTGGAGCTAATCATGTGTGATGCCAAAGTAATCATTCTAGATAAAAGAATTTTGGCAAGGATCTTATAATCACATTAAGCAGACTGATTGGTCTCCAATTTGTAATGTCAAGGGATCCTTTTTCTTAAACAGTAAAATCAGTAAAGCGTCTTTCATAGAAGTAGCCAAGGCATCAGAATGTAACATCTCATTATAGAGAATAGTTAGAACCGGAACAAGATCAGCAGAGAAAGTCTTGAAAAAATGTGGGGTTAGGCCATCAGACCCTGGAACAGAATGCGATTTTAAACTAGTAATGGCCGCCAATACCTCTGGTTCAGTAATGACCGAAGAAAGCTTGTTTCGATCAGAGTCCGAAAGCTGAGGTAAGGACAGTGAGCGAAAGAAAATGATCCGCATTGTCAAGGTCAGCTTTAGTGCCAAACATGTTGAAAACATAATTTTCAACACAGTGAAGCAAATCCTCAGGTTTCTTAAGTAACTCCCCGATGGAGACAATAGAGGTAATTAATTTGGCTTAAACTCTATCTTTACAGCCTTAAACAGGTCTAAACAACCTTTAGTAAGATGAGTGCCAAAACGCCTCCTGACCAAAAGAGTCAACACGATTATACTGGGATAACCTCATTTTAGCTGACCTCACTAATCTGAGAGCTAAAATCATGAGTAGTAGAGCTAGCTAAAGAGAATAGGTGCTGTAGCTGATGCTGTAGTGACAGATAAGACAAATATTTAGTATTCTGTTTTTTTGCCGCTACCTTCTGAAAAAACTGTTTCCAGCTTAGCTTAGATTCCTCCCACCAATCCATCCCAGTATCATAAAAATCAACTACTGACAACCGAGCTGTAAACTCTTTGTGCCAAAGTTTAAGAAAAAGAGGGTCATTAAGTAGAGAATCATTAAGACGCCAACTGGCTTTCTTACATCTAGGAGCAGAGTCCCAGGAAAAAGTGGCACATAGGGCAACGTGATCCGAAAATTCGGTAGCCACAGTTGTACAGGAATGTAAAATCAAAATCTTAGATAAAAAAGAAAATCTATCCTAGTATGTAAGGACCCTTTAAAAAAGTGGACCCACCTGTTTTATGGAAATGTCTATAAACATCCACAAGCTTGGCCATAGAGACCACACTATTTAAAGCCACAGAGTCACAAAATAACTTGGAAGTCTTTAGGCCTCGATCTGTTTGATGTAGGCCGCAAATTGAAATCTCGACCCATAGGAGTAATCTGGATGAAAAAGGTAGGAAGCTTAATTTGGTGAAAAGGAAGCCCTCTGAGCCTTGGTTTGAGCGCGTGGGTCCCAATCATACGAAATCTCTCAGATTTATATGAAATCTAATAACAAAGCTCTACCAGAGAAATATCTACAAGTCTAGAGACTGTAAAATTAGAGCTGGAGAACAATATCCGACCCCATCACAAGTATCAGGTCCAACAGACCAAAAAGAAGGCCTGCAGTCCATGCCTTAGAGGCCTGGAATAATTCCCCATGGGTCTTTAATCTAGTGTCAACAAGGCAGATAATGTCACTCTGTAAATCAGAAAGGGTTAAAAAATCCCCCTAATTTTCTCTTCCCTTTAATGCTGTTCACATTTAAAGAGCAGATCTTTAAGGAAGACAGGATTTAAGTAATAGGTGGTGACTTACCCTTAGTAAGCTGCCTAATGACGTTTGCAATAGGATCCGTATCAGCCTATCACCCCCATCCGGGAAAGAAAGAAGAGGAGGAATCAGTATCCTCACCCCAGTCTTTGTCTGAAAAATCTGTGGCTAAAACCAAAAATTTGTTAGAGGTTTGCCAGTTCCGTGCAGGGGGTCCTTACTACAGTAGCAACAGCTAAACCCTTCTAGTCCGTTTATGGGTAACAGTGGTAAAACTAAAATTATCTCCCCTTGACCCGAGGGGGAAGCATATCCATATCTGGAATAATGGGTGTAGTATCAGGGAAACCACAATGGCAGTAGGAGTAGGTATAACAGGAAAAGAGGGTTGGAAAACTGGAACAGAAGAGACATCTCCAACTACGGAGGAGGGGTAACCTCTGAATTAGAGGAAGCTAGACTATGGGCAAGTGACTGTTGAGCAATAGTAATAATGCCATCATGAGAGGGACAGTCTTCTCTGTTATAGAGGCCCAGGGCACCTGCCATCGCAGTAGTCAGTCCCATCACATAAGTTACACTTAAATGAATTAGTACATTTAGCTGCAATATGACCGTATTCAAAGCAGTGGCTACATTTAAAGGGTATCACAAGCGAACTTAAATAGATACGTGACCCACATTTAAAAACAGGACTTGGGTTGTCCGGCGTAAAATGACCCTTGTCTTTACCTAGAAAGAAAAAAATTAGGCAAATGTGAGTGGGCCAGTGTTAGTGGAAAAAAGCAACACGGACCTTCCAGCTGCCATCCCAAATCTGTTCAGAGTCTAGATTAGGGGTAGGCCTATTCAAGACTTCACAGCGTTTGTTTAACCAAAATAAAATGTCTTCAATGTGAACTCCCTCATTTTAAAAACAACAGTAATGTTACAAATGGCAGGTTTGGTGAGAGGGATGGCCTGGAAGGGGACCAAATGGGTGTAGTCTGAAGTTTGTCATATTGGGCCCAGAATCTATCAAGCCCAGACATTTATTTAAAACTAACATCAAAATTGGAATTACCTATATTAATCAGGGCAAAAACCCAGAAGAAAAACTTCATGGAACCCTTAAGGAGGGTTTTAGCTATATACAAACGATCTGGTGGGAGTTCTAATCCACCCTTATAAAGCAAGCGTACTGCATTCCTCCTAGGTGCAGGTTCGCCTTTGGAGGAAAATAAATCAGTAAGTTTAAATGTTGAACTTTAGGTGCAGCAACAGTAGGTAACAAAGTAGGTCCTGAGAAAACAGTAGTGGGTTCAGGTACAGTAGAAATAGACTTAGAAACAACAATAGTGTCACTAGTAACAGTAGAAGAAGAAAGAGTCACACCCGGGTTTGTTGGAGCTCAGGTCATTATTCTTAGCAGAGTTTTGAAGCATATTAATGTAGACAGGGTCCTGAGAATCAGGAGTCCAAGTCCCTTCAATATCTCTTTCCCAGCCAGCATGTAATAAAGCTGACTCTGGTGACCAGTCTAAATCAGTATTTTGGCCAGATTTAATTTTTGGGGAATAAGGAACCCCCTCGTTTGGACCAGCCAGGTTCCTGTGTAGCTGAGAAAAAAAATACTGTGGGTTTCTCCGAAAACGAAACGGAAGCAGTTGTAGTGCTAAAGTCACTTACAGAGCAGGGAATAGCTGCAGGGATTTCAGAATCTGGCTTTTCCGACGTCGGTAGTCGAAGTGGGTCATTTGAAGTAGTCCAAGAAACAGCAGTAGCAGGGGGCTGAAGAGAATTCTCTACAGCAGGAACAGAAGCCGAATCCATCGGTAGGCCGTCGACTGGGGGCTTTCCAACGCCGACGTCGTGAGAAGGAGAACAAGGAAGTGGCGTCCGAGGCAATGCCTGCGCAGAAACTCGCAATGCCGAATCTAAAAGCTGCAATTGCAGGACTAACCCTGCGCTGCTCCTGAAGACTGGAACTGAACGAGCCACTTTGCACATCAGGTAGACTGAAACAACTTCTTTAGGGTCGTTTTGAAGAACAGAGTCAAATTCAAAAATAGTCGTATTACTAACATCAGCTACAGCAAGACATGCATCTGGGGCCTCTTGAGAAGGTAGCACAGAGGAGGAGGCCGACTCCCCTGAGCTAACAGCGTCCATCTCCTCCAGGGGATCATGCGAACTGGCCATCTTGCAGCCAGCAGCAAAGGCTCCACCTGCTCAGAGTAGGGGAATTTCCCCGGTGTCCTGGCCAAATTTCTCCCCATTCACTAAACAAATACCACCAACAGTTTAATCTGGTTCAAAGTCAGTTGGCATTCATCTGTATCCCCCTCCCCCGGGTCATGCCTGAAAATAGGCAGAATTTGTCTAGTGCACTTACCCAGTCAACAAAAACGAAATAAATAAATCTATTACTTCTGCCGACTCAGTGTTACCAAATTGGGCATGTAAATCAGGATCTTCCAGAGAGTGGTCTCTTGCAGTAGGAAATACTTTTGGGTATCCAGTAGAGGTCACTGTGGTGCACGGCAGCTCTTCTAGCAGTTTTTCACCAGTGACTGCCTACACATGACATCAGCTTCCTGTTTCCTGTATAAGTGTGGGCGGTCCCTGGTATCCTCAGTTCATTTTCCCACCGTCTTCAGCTCACGCAGCAGCTAGTGCAACTTCTGTGTAGCAGTCATCGATGAGAAACTTGGAACAAAGATGAATGTCTACTGATTCTTCAACTAAACAAGCTTTATTTCGTTTCTGTCATTGCCGTAGGAAGATATATTGCTTTGACAATCACACACATTGTGTAAGGTGTCTGAGACGCACACATGACACCAATTCCTGCAGCTTATGTCAGGACTTCAATCAGGCAACTCGATGATGGTTGCTTGAAGTTCAACAACTTTTGATGAAGCAGTAAATGTCTCTCTTGGGGAACCAGGGGGCTCGTACCAAGGACTCCCCCTTTTACTGGTTCCCGTTCCAGGCAGGAAAAGAAAAAGAAGGAAAAACCCTCCTCACACTCCCTGCCTTGACGTTCATTGACAGCCACCATGTCTGGTGTTCCTTCATCGATGGGACATCCTTTTAGTGCTTCTTCGTCGACGGGGGCTAGTACCCTCTCATTGATGGCACTTTCCAGCACTTTGACTGCAGTCCAGCTAGTGATTGCTCCATTGACAGAGGCTTATACCTCTCATCGATGACACTTTCCAGCACTTTACATGCAGTAAATATACTGTTGCTCCATCAGCAAGGGCTCCTCTCCCATCGACGGTGTCTGGCAATTTAAGTGGAAATAACTCCTTTTCCCCTATGGGCTCATCAATGAGATCCCGCATTCCTCAGGGGAAACCCACAGCTTATGCTTTATCGACTGCTCCTCTGCCTACTCAGGTAGCTTCTTATAGGGGTCAGGTGGACAGAGATCAGGATTCTGGTCTTTACTGCCTAGGGATAAGACCTGCTCAGGCTACCTGTCCCATTCCCCCATCACCCCTCTGGTTTCCGAACATGCCCCCTTCTCACCCCCCCTTCTTCCCAGGAAAGGGACCTCACCAATGTAGTCCAACATGTCTTGCATGCCATGTGGCATTCTCAGCCGTCTGAAGGGCTGGGTGATCTCACCTGATCTCCTCCCCCTAACAGTTTCCACAGTGACCAGGATACCATACCACCCTGGTCGTCTCCTCCATTGATAGAGGACTATTTGTCAGATGACCAAGAATTGCCACCTGATTTCACCGGTGATCTTGAGGATGAAGAGTTTCAATATTTGGATTTTCCTAATCCGGAATCCCCCTATTCAGAAATCTCTTCCCTGGATGAGGATCTGTCTTTGCCTGTGGCAGCCTCTTCCCCAGATGACCCTTTCTTTAGTGAAATGATGGTTGAAATTCAAAAATTCATGGGATTCTCCACTACAAAACATGGCAAGCAGCGTAAGGATATGGCAGAATACCTTGAGTTACCTGAGGAGCCTGTTTTAGTGATTCCCCTGCTAATACCAACTTACCAGAATGCCATGCTGGCTGTTTGGCATCAACCTTCAGCTATTACAGCTGTTCCCCGCAAAGCAGATTGTCTATATCAGGCTCCTCTGGACCACCCCTTTTGGTCTAGTGTTCCAGAGGCAGATTCTGTGGTCAATACTGCCACTCATGACTGTACCAAAAAACCCAAGCACATGTGCTCCTTACCTCCTGATAAAGAATCCTGAAGAATTGACTATCTGTGGAAAAGGTATTTTCTTCGGGTGCTATGAATATCAGAATTTTGAACTATATGGGTCATATGAGTAAATATCAGCGTACCCTGGGGTTCTCTGCCATTGAGCTTATCAATAAACTCCCTTCCTCACAGGAAAGGGATAAATAATTGGCTACAGTGACAACTAGTAATTCAATTTCCCATCACCTTCTCAGGTCAGAATATAATGCCGTTGATACCTCAGCCCGACTAACAGCCACTGGTATCACTCTGAGTCACCATACTTGGCTTCGCTTCCCAGGCTTTGCACCTGATATACAACATAAAGTAGTTAATGCCCCCTTTAATGGGTCCAAGCTGTTCAGGCCAGGTACTCAAACTTTACTGGATGACTTACAGGCATCAGGTAGAACCCTCCGCATGGTTCATGATATGTATCATATTCCAGCTATAACCTACTGTACTCAACACACCTCTTATTCCAAATGAGGCGGCCGATATAGAGGTAAAACAAAGGCGGCTTCAGAGGTCGTGCTCAATCCAACAGTCTCAACACCTCTACCTGCCGGGGTGCCCGCTCCCGCCCTTCAGGTGGGGCTGTGCAGCCCGCCTCCCAGTGACCCACTAGGGCTCCCCCCTGCCTCCTCAACCAGGCCTCAGAGGCTGTGGGGGGTCATTTTGCCCTCCATTTGGAGGCCTAGCAAACAATCACTTCCGACAATTGGGTACTTCAGATTATACAGAAGGGTCATACATTGGAGTTTCTCTCCACCCCACACCCTTACCCTCCACGCAAGATTCTTTATCCTCCAGAGCATATACCCATCCTACAGAAGGAATTAACAGCCCTTTTGTACAAACAGACCATTGTATCGGTGCCCCTTCTGGAACATCAAACGGATTTTACTCCCATTTCTTTCTGGTACCCAAATGTACAGAAGACCTCAGACCAATATTGGATCTCAGACAACTGAATCTTTACATTCAGTACAAACGTTTCCGCATGGTCGCCCTACCGGCCATCATGCCGATTCTGAAACAGGGCAATTGGTTTTGTGCCCTAGATATGAAGGATGCCTGCCTTCATATTCCCATCCACCCTGCCCACCACAAATTTTTATGCTTCCACTTACTGGGTCAAAATTACCAGTTTCAAACACTCCTTTCAGCCTTTCATCAGCCCCCAGAGTGTTCACCAAGTGCCTAGCAATGGTGGCAGCAGCCTTACGGACTCTGCAGTAGCTCTGCTTGCCTCCCTAGATGCTGCCTTGAAAATGTTCGCAGATCTAGGAATCACAGTAAATTGGCCGAAGTCCAGTCCAAACCCAACACTGTCTCTCCAATACATTGGAGCTGTTCTAGATACAGTTACAGCCAGGGCTTACCACCTGCTCGGCAGGATACACTCATAGCTTTGGCATTACATATACAGACTAAGAAGATAGTCACAGCCAGACAAATGCTGCGCCTTCTAGGTCACATGTCCGCTGTCATCCCTGTGGTAGCCTTTGCCCATCTCCACATGAGACCTGTCCAATGAACCCTCCAGAATCAGTGGTCCCAAAAAACAGGACAGTTAGAAGACAGAATAAAGGTCACTCCCTCTCTGAAGTCCTCCCTGACATGGTGGACAATTAGAATCAATCTGAATCAGGGAATGCCTTTCCGATCCCCCCTCCCATGCAAACGTTGACCATGGATACTTCCCTGCTTGGCTGGGGAGTGCATTTAGGTTCTTGTCAGACCCAAGGCCAATGGCCCGTTTCTCCCCATCTGTCTCACATCAATCTCCTAGAGATGCGAGTGGTCTGCTAGGCTGCCAGGCATTACGGCCCTTCCTCAAACCGGGATTGTTACTGATCAGACAACACCGCAGTAGTGTTCTACCTCAACAAGCAAGAGGGTACGAAGTCTTGCACCCTATACAGAGAGACCCTTGCTGTTTGGCAGGAAGCCATATAGCAACACCTGATGCTAATAGCTGTCCACCTACCGGGACATTGCAACCAGTTAGCTAACAGACTGTCACCAGTCCACAACTCATGAATGGACACTTCACAGGCAAGTGCTCCAAGAAATCTTCAACTTATGGGGTACTCCACCAATGGATCTGTTTGCCTCCCCAGAGAATTACTGTCTTCCGAGGTATTTTGCCATTATCCCAAACAGAAAAGGATGATCTATATATGCCCTGTCCCAACCCAGGACAGGTCTCTTCTTATATGCTTCCCCCGTCCCTCTTCTACCTCGGACTCTACTGAAACAACAGTTAGAACTGACCATGATGATTCTCATAGCCCCACTGTGGCCTAGCCAGTCGTGGTTTCCCCTACTCCTGCAACATTGCCAGTCAGACCAGACCTCTTGACGTAGTGTCACGGGTCTCTACTACACCCCATTCTGAAGGTTCTGCACTGTCATATTTGGCTCCTGAAGATGCATTCATAACTTGTTTACAAGTGCCCTCTCCCGTTGTCAATATCCTCTTGGCTTTCCATAAGCCAGCAACAAGAGCAGCATACAATTCCAAATGAAAACGCTTTTCCATATGGTCAGCCTCTCGATCTTTGGACCCTTATTTTTGTCCACTGATGAAGATTCTGGACTACCTTGCCTCACTATCTGAGTTCAGTCTAAGTTATTCTTCAATTAAAGTCCACTTAGCTGCCATCTCCACTTTCCATGAGCCTCTGGATGGCAGGTTACTGTACCGTCATCATCTAGCTAAGATGTTTTTGAAAGGAATGTTACATATTAAACCTCCTATTAGAAGACCCACTCCTCGTGGGATCTAAATTTTATGATTGAAAAATTGACCCTTGAGCCTTTTGAGCCAGCTGCCACCTGTGATCTCCATTTTCTTTCATGGAAAACCCTATTTCTAGTGGCTATCACTTCTGCATGCCGTAGTTCCGAGCTCCATGCCCTCATGTGTAGGGAACCTTACTTTATTTTCCACAACGAACGGATGGTACTTTATTCCAACCCTTCCTTCCTTCCTAAAGTAGTCTCTGAACATACTTTAAATCAGTCCTTGGAGCTTTTGATCTACTATCCAGACTACAATCAGGGTGAACATCTCCTACATACTTTAGATGTCCACCGTATATTATGCTACTATACAAATCGGACACAGTCGATCAGAAAGACGACTCAACTGTTCATCTTCTTTGCCCTGGGACATGAGGGCCTCATGGTTGTAACACGTACTCTTTCATCCTAGCTGGCGCATTGTATTACATTTTGTTACAAAAAATACAACAAGCCTTTACCTGGACCTGTCCAAGCATACTCCACTAGAGCTATGGCCACCACTGCGTCTTGCTTCAAGGGAGCCTCCATTTCAGATATCTGCAGTGCAGCTACCTGGTCCATGATCCATACATTCACAAGGCACTAAAATCTGGATATTGCCTCACAACGTAGGACGGCCTTCGGCCGTGCAGTTCTACAAGGTCTCCTATCATAACTGTCCTCTTACATGGGCATTACTGCTTGGGATTCATCCCAAAAGTATTACCTACCGCAAGAGACCACTTTCATGGAAAATAGTACAGTTCCATAAAAACTTACCGTAACAGTAGATCTTTGAGGAGTGTCTCTTGCAGTAGGTTTGTTTCCATCTTCCATCCCCCTCCTTCTCTAAGAGAGCAAGTTCTGGTCCAGTGACATGGGTTAGGACTCCTTTGGTACCTCGGCTTCCCCTCAGTCCTCGCTTTGTGAGCTGAATCTGGCGGGGTAACTGAGGATACCAGGGACCGCCCACACTTATATAGGAAACAGGAAGCTGATGTCATATGTGGGCGGTCCCTGGTGAAAAAACTGCTAGTAGAGCTGCCATGCACCACAGCGACCTCTGCTGGATACCCAAAAGTATTACCTACTGTAAGAGACACTCCTCAGAGATCTACTGTTACGGTAAGTTTTTACATAACTACTTTTTTGCGTGAAACTGTTTTGAATTAATTTATTTGAGTGGTCGGGACATAATTTAAGCCTTTTTGTAAAACACGAGATTCAATTTCTGTCAGTTCATAGTTAGAGATATTAATTACCAAAGTATCTGGTGTTTGAATTAACTCCATTGTTGGCTCCAGGCTCATCTGTTCCCCCATGCACATCCTCATTGGTAACCGCAGTGTCCACCTTTTCCTCCCCTTACCCCTTGTTCCTTTTCTAACTCATCTCAAAACCAAATGAGACTTGGACTTCTCTGTGGCTGCTGTGGAATCTCTGGTAGATTCAACACAGTGTTGGTCTCCTTGTTCCTGTATTCCTGGTTTGGTCCGTCATTGGTCTCCTCGCTCCTCGTTGGTCTGCTGATCGCCCCTCATAGGCTCTTGTCTCCAGCTTCCACTAAATGAATCAATTGGTTTAATTGGCCTGGGGAAGGGGGGCACAGGAGAGATACTCCCCCCCCCGCTAAAAAAGGATTATCATATTCTTGGGTATCAGAGTCTGAGCCACTTGTATATACATCATTTTTTTATCACAACATTATTTATACCACCTCCATGGAGCTGGCAGGGGCTATGACCCCCCTCCCCCGCAGAGGGGTTCGTCCTCCAGCCCATCGGGGCCATCATGGGTCCTGCTGGGTCCCAGTATTTTTCCTCTGTTTTCTCCCCCATGCCCTTGCCCATGCAATGGGTACAGCAGCTGTCTCCACCTCCATGGAGGCAGCCAGTGCGGGCCGAACCCCTCTGGTTGTGCTGACGCATGCAGCACAAACCCCCCCCCCCAGAGGAAGGAGAGTGGTTTCTGGATGCTCAATCCTTACCTCCCTGGCTGACCCCCGAATGACCTGAGTCTGTTCCCGAACCCGGGCCACCAGCGTGGCTCAAGGTTTGGCGTCCAGCACTTCAACCCTCAGCGCCACCGGGCCAGCGTATATACATCATTAGTTCCTTCCTCCCTTGTTTTTAATATTGTTCTGGGATTCATTTTAGATGCATTATTGATCTTATCTGTGTCAATCTTCACCATTCATCACCTTTGGGTATAGTGGCCAGAGGTCACAACCCTGCGGGTGCTCTTTTTTTTTTTTTTTTGGATGGGTGGAGTCGACACACCATCGGCGCCGCCCTTTAGGCCAACGCACTGTGTGGTGCTTGCGGGTTGGCCGTTATGTGTGGTCGACCCCGGCCTCCTGCCAGTTCTTCGTCTTCCGCCATAGAAGTTGCACCTCGTGGAAGCTCTGCTGCAAGAGGCCTGTTCCTGAAGCCTTCGGCTCCATGTTTCTCGACACTGAGTTTGTCTATGCCGCTTTCTATTCCTGCCAGTTCCATGTCCACCACTACTCGACGTCGCCTGGTAAGATTGTTCCCTTTTATTCTTGTGACGTCGAGTCTTGTTTTTGGTTGTTTTTTCCCATAGGTCATGTCTCAGTTGGGGGGCAAGAAATCTGTGAAGACGGGATGGCTCCCTATGCGTCAGTGCCCATGCGGCCGTAAGTTGTCCGACACTGACCAGCATGACCGTTGCCTCATGTGTCTTGGCCCGCTACACGACATGGATTCGTGCGATGCCTGCTTCTCCGTGGACCATCCTGTCATCAAACAATGGGCGTGGAAAGTGGGATGCGCTCCGCTGACTTTCGGGGGACAGGCGTGCACTCATCGGGCTAAGCCATGGTCTCTTGGCCTTTCCTCTGGGTCCCCTCCTGGTTCTATATGGACCACGGAGTAGGGGGCTTCTGCTTCTTGTAGCCTAGCCAATGCAGAAGCCCCTTCCACTGTGCAGGAGGCCCAGTCTGTCACTCCCGGGGGGCGGGCAGGAGGCACCTCCTTGGCATTCGTCCCTTCGGGGGTGAAGGCTCCCCCGGTGTCGTTTCCATGGACTGCGAAGCCTGGGTCAGCGCCGGCCTCAATGCCATCTGTTGGTGCTGTCTTGGGCCTCGGTGCAGTTCGCGGTGTCATGTGCCTTGATGGCGCCATCAGCACCAGTCTCTCGCTCTGTGCCATCTCTGCTATCGGAGATGTTCACGGCGTCGATGGTGCTGATGGTACCATGGGAGGCTCTATGGTGCCGTCCTTGTCTGTTTCTCGCCTCGGCACCGTGTCCAGCTTTGGTGCCACTCACAGCACCAAGCAAGGACATGGCACCATGGGGGTTTCCATCCTCGGTGCCATCTGCAGCGCCGAAGGTGCAGTCAGAGCTGTCGGCGCCATCTCTGGTCTCAGAGCCACTTGCGGCACCGTGGGTCAGGATGATGCCATGACATGTCCTGGCTCCAATACTGCTGCCATCTTCAGCGCCATGTCTTCTTCGCGCACTGCTTGCGGTGCGCTTGAGGGCTTCGGTGCTGACTCTGGTGCAGTCCCTCGTTCTGGTGCCCCATTCAGTCAGGATGGCAGTAGGCATCCACATACTGTCTGGCACAGGACTTCGGTCTCCACCTCCTTGGAGGCGGAATCGGACTCTGAGTCAGATAGGCAGTCTGACTCTTTGGAGTTGGCTGCTCATGTGGACACCTTGGTATTGTTCTTGACAGGCCAGAGCGAGACCCACCTCTGAGGAGCGGACAGTGGCCCCTGGGTCCAGGGTCAGGCAGTGGTGTAGGCCACCACTGCCCTGGCACTTGGCCTTGGAGGGTTTTCTGACCCCTCAGTGATGGTACCCCCTCAGGTGCTGTGCCTGGATCGCCCAACTTTGGGGCTGATTGGAGCACCCACAGGAGGGGAGGGTGCTGCTCTCTGGATAGTACCTTCGGGGACTGACCAGGACTACCAGCTGCCTAGGCTGGCTTTTTCGAGGAGAAGGGCTCTTTTGGATTCCAAGGGGTCGAGGGGTAGGGGTTTGACGTGGCGACCCTTTTCTGAGACCCACCTGGGTTCCAGAAGGAGTCGTAGTGCGGATCTTCGCCCTTCCTTTTCAGTTTCCTCAAGAGGGCCCTATTCTTTGGAGGTAGGGGACCATCCTTTTGGACTCTCATGGCCCCAGTCACCTCACAGGGGGGATTCTTCAGGGTGCAGCCTAGGCAGTTCCAGTATGGATGACCAGCTGTCAGCTGTTGGTTTTACGGAGCTCCCTCTTCCCTTGGGGCTCCAAGTGTGCTCTCTAGCCCAGGCAGAGGACAGCCAATTCCTGTTCTCGACTCTGTCCCCTCTCCTCTGCCACCTTCTCCTGTGCTCCCAGGTATTCTTGGTCCTAGCAGATCTCTCTCCTGGGAGCAGTTCAGAGCTGTGGCTGCTCAATTTCCCTTTTACATCAGGGCTATGGACAGACAGGTTTTTCAACCTCCTCCTGAGAAGCCAGCTTCTGTACTCTTGAGGTCCTCTGACTCTTCATTCCCCTCTTCTGGAGGAGAAGAACCATCTGTCCACATCTCCCCAGCTGCTGATCTTGCAGAGTATCAGCAATTACTCGTGAGGATGTTGGAGGACCTGCACATCACCCCACCCACGCAGCACAATCCAGCACACTCAACGCGTGCCTTTTTAGGTGATTTCAGTGTGGACACTCTTGTGGTGCCCCCCTGGCCTGCTCCCTTTCAGGAGGCGTTGTTGCGTTTCTGGCAAAAACCCTTTTCTGGAGTCCCAGCCCCTAGGAATCTCTGCCAGAGGTATTGTGCCCCCCCCCATAGTCTCCAGGTTCTATGCCTCATCCTCAGTCAGGATTGATGCAGCTGGACACTCCTGATGGGCTTCATGCCCCTCACCATGACTGGCCCCCAAATCAAGATTCTATGGATTTTGACTTCTGGGGGAGGAGGACTTTTTACTCAGCATGGTTGCTGCTCTCTATTTCAGCACATCAGGCCCACTATGCTACCTACGATAGGTTCCTGTGGTCCAGATAAGGTCAACTCCAAGCCGCTATGCCTGACACAGAGGTAACCAGACAAGCCATTGCACTCTCGGCACGTGGCCTGGAGCTAGCAAGGCACCAAGCAAGGGCATCTTACGACACCAACGAGGTAGCTTCCAGAGTCGTAGGGACAGCGACCTGCACTAGGCTGACAGCATGGCTGCATCTTTCCCGGTTGTCACCCTTGGCCCAGCGTAGGGTGATTTCCTCCCCCTACCAGAGAACCCATCTTTTCTCCCATAGGGTGAGACATCTTCTGTCAGGACAAATTCGTACTCCTTCCGAGGAGTCCCCGTCTCACTCTTCCCACTCCCGGACCTCTCCAGACCCGTGAAGATTCTCTCTCTTGGTGTGCCACCCACTGAGAGCTAAGGGACTTGGTCCTTTAGGGTCCAGGGCCCCCTTCGGGGGGGTTCAGCATTCACCCAAAGGTGATGAATGGTGAAGATAAGATATGAAAATGATGTGCCTACTGTAATTCTGATCTTTCTGTGTATCTTCACCGTTCATCACAGTCCCACCCTCCATCCCCCTGGGGCCTCAGTCTATGGGTTCCCCTCCCTCTCTGTGCCCTCTTTTCACCCCCCTCCTTTCTGTTGGTCAGGAGTGGGGTGACCTTGGGCACATAGGGGGATGTTTTTGTCTAGGGGGAGAGTGGCAAGAATGGGGGGGCACTCCTTCCTCAGTGTCTCGGCTCCACCCCTGTGGAGTGGGAGTAGGTAGTTGCCCTCTTTCCTGCTCTCTTTCCCCTTCTCTGTCAGCTTTCTTTAATTTTCTTGTCCTTTGGACACAACCTCAATTTAATTTAAGAAACTAGTTTTCTTATGCCAAAAATTTGATTTTTTTTTTTGGGGGGGTATGCCTGTATCCTGTCTTTTCTTCCAGAATAGCCGATTCTGCTTATGTTGGAGTTATTGCCAGTGATTCTGTGCCTTGAATTCTGGCAGTTTAGCCTTCTGGATACTCCTTCACAGATCCTATATAATCTAGAGACACGTCTTGGTTCCAAGGTATGTTCCCTCTCCCCCCCCCCACACATCCTTACTTCTAAAATTCCCTACCCTCCCTCCCTCCTCCTCCTCCTTTTCTACTTCCAGAGATTGGGGCCCCTCCGAATCCCTTTAGTTTTCCAGCTTTATTCTGTCCTCTCAGTCGTTTATTTCTACTTATAGTTTGTATATATTTTCCTTTATCTGTCCCTTGAACTCCCTTGTCCCTCCCTCCCAACCTTTCCTTACTTTACACACATAACGGCCAACCCGCGAGCGCCATGCAGTGCGTCGGCCTCGAGGAAGGCACTGATGGTACGTCGACTCTGCCCATCCAAAAAAAAAAAAGAGCTCCCGTGGGGTCGTGACCTCCGGCCACTGTACCCAAAAGTGATGAATGGTGAAGATACACAGAAAGATCAGAATTACGGTAGGTACGTAATTTTCATTTCTTCCCCCAGTAAAAAATTCTACCTTCTAAGAAATCCCTGCAGTCTTGGTCAAACTTTTTTTTAGTTCTCTTACAGAACATAGTGTAGATTTTTCCTTGTATGGTTGTTTACCTCTGAACTATCCCTGTTATTTGTTTTGTCTGCCAATTTTATATTGTAACCTCCCGAGTTGTGTCTGAAAATAGTCATATTTTGTGGCTACGACACCTTACCCAGTAAACAAAAACTAAATAAATAAATAATATGCTGATCATAGTTCCTAATTGTCTTTTCCAGTTGAGTTCCATATTGGCCATATTCAAAGTGTGTAGCAAATTGCCTGACTGCAGCTTCCCGCTGTATAATTAATTCCTTTTCTTGTTGTTCAGTGTCTTGTAGAATTATTTTTATGTACCCTGCACTAGCATCCAGGCTATGTGTTTGCCATTTATTTAGGAAATCAGGTCTATCTAGACCAAAAGCAGGTTGTATAGCAATTCTTAAGCCCCTAGGTGCTCTTTTCACTTCCAAATATGCAGTTAATGTGATCCGCTGCCAATATAGGTGTCGTGCTTTTAATAGTGCTCTCTCCATAAGGACGAAAGCTTCTTTTATGGTATTAGGAGATCTTCCTCAAATCAGTCTTCACCATTCATTACCAATAGATCCTACCGGAGGTCAAGACCCTGCACGGGAAAAAGAGCACTGAGTGTTTAAAATTTTTGTGCTGGGTGGAGACGATGTTGGGATGGTGCCACCCTAGAGACCAACATTCTATGTGGTGCTCGCGGGTTGGCCAGTAACTGACGTCGACTCCTCCCAGCCCTCAGTTCTGTTTTTTCTGCTGTCGAGAACAATCCTGTGTGGGAATTGCTTCAAGCAACTGTGTCACAGTTTAGGCCTCAGTTTCTGTGGTGCCGTGAGTACTGGTGTCATTCGGCACCAGAGTTTTTTTTTTTTTGTTATTCTAAGTTTAATTTCGGTGCCAGTTGTCCCTTTTTCTTTCACTTTATTTGTTTTAAGTTGCAGCAATGATATGTCGGGATCAGGGCATCGTTTTAAATTAAAACAATCCAGAGTTGCCCGATGCTCCTGTGGCAACTTCATCACAATCACAGACCCCCACGATTGTCTTTTTTCTTGCCTGGGTCCCCGCCATCCAATGGATGAGTGTGACACCTGTTTTTCAATATATCTCCGTACTTTGGTGGTTCAGATGGCATGTTGGGAAAGGCAACCTCCGACTTTTGGCGGGCATCAACGAACTCAGGATGCCAAGGCAAGAACCTTGGGCTCCACCCCTGAGCCTCCACCTGGGTCTATACGACCCAACAGAGAAAGGACCACCTCTGCTCCTCTTGCTGGGGCACAGGGTCCCTGAGAGGGGTTGGTAGGGAGGTCGTCTTCCCTCGGGGAGGTGGCTGGTCACCCCTCACAGTCCGGCTCCTCCTCAGAGGATCAGATGACCCCCGAGGTGGAGTCAGAGCTAAATGCAGGCTCTCCTCAGGAGGTCCCCTCGAGACTGCACTTTCCACTGGCTTCGGCTCTCGGGGCCGCCTCCAGTGCTGATGAGCGGAGGGGGTAGCATGTCCGAGCATCCCCCTGATGCCCTTTCAGGCACCGAGGGGTCCAGAGTTCCAGGTGTTGCCCAGTTGGAGGTGGCCCTTGTCTCCTCCCCCACTTCAGGATCGGAGCGACCCTGATTGTGTCCACGGTTCCTCGGATTCTGCTCGGACATCTCCAGGACCACTGGAGTCTCTGGTCCCAGATGCTCATCCTGAGAACAGTGCCACTGGCAGTGTTGCTACCCCAGACCCTTTTGAGACCTCTTCTGGTTCTGAGAGACTTTTGCAGCTTCCCTCCCTTCCCTATCATTCGGACACCCTGGCTCTCTAATACCCCCCCTTTCCTGTTCCTCGCCTGGCGGAACAAAACTGAGGGCTGGGAGGAGTTGGCATCAGTTACTGGCCAACCCGCGAGTGCTACGTAGAATGCTGGCCTCAAGACAGCGCCGTCCCAATGTCATCTCCACCCAGCACAAACATTTTAAAGAGGTAGTGCTCTTTTTTCCCATGCAGGATCCTGACCTCCGGTAGGGCACATTAGTAATGAATGATGAAGATATTTGGAAAGATTATAATTACGGCTAGTACGTAACTTCCATTACTTGTTGTTTGCAGATCTTTTTGTAAATGATTTCCCTCCTGTGTCACCTTATTTAAAATGGGGTTTACATCCCCTTGTTTGAAGAATAGGGCTTCAATATTAAATGATTGTTCTGGAATAGTTGCAGGGTCATCATAGTACATAAGGTGTTGACTGTCCCGAAAGATAAGGGTATGCGGCTATATAAGCTCACCTCATCCGGTCCTCCAGAAGCCATAATTCTGAGGAATAATCATTCCTTTTCTGTGCCATGCCAAAAATGCAGAAATTAGCAGAAAAGAGGCGGCTGCTTGAAAAGTAACTTGGTGCCCAGACGTAAAATATTTAAGTGCAAAATAGTCAGGCTACTCAAGATAACTGTTATACACACACTTATAAGTTAAATGTCGTTATGCATTTTATTATTAAAAATTAAAAGCCATACAAAATAGCAGCAATAGGTGTACTAAAAAAGCACCAATGTTTCACGTTGCACTAATGCTTTATCAAGGTGTGGTCTGGGTATCTGATTCCACTGCTTATATACCCTAAGTTAGTCACATGGCATATTTAAAGGAACCATTTATGTCTCTTATTTTCAGATGACTCCCATTATATGCATCAAGTGTTACAGTACTCAGACTATAAAAAATCACATCTAACAGCACAGCAAAAACTATTTACATACTGTATACAAACAATGTACAAGATACTTGAAAGAACTTTGAAAAATACATTTAAAAATCTGCTACTGTCTATTTTAGGAAAGGAACTAGACTATAAAAACCAATATGATAATGCTTTTATACAGTGCTGGCTTTTGTTAACAGTGAAAGTTTTGACATGTAACATGTTCATGTTTTTTTTAACTTCATATTTATTGGTACATCTAAAATATGATACAGCTACTCATCTTCAGTGAGATGAAAGGTGTCGATCAAATACAGGTCTGATAATTTCTAATACAGTAATGTACATTATTAAAAAACCTAGGTCAACACAAATAATACATTCCATGACTTTAAACTGGTCTGAGACATAGTAAAGGAATAAAGCAAGGGTATACACTGCTTGAAGCCCCAGGCTTCTGTGTGATGGATACAATTCTTTGCAGTGTAAATTCATTCTCTGTACCAGTGTCTAACTGGATGATTGTTCTTAAAAAAAAAAAAAAAATCAAGTTGTTCCACATGTCTTCTTAAAACTTGAAATATGGCATTAGAACTAAATTAAATGGTGGTAAACAAGAGGAACAAACATAACACATGTATGCACAGTAGCAATTTATCTTATACAGAATGCTCAAAGTTTTATGACAATGGGTGTTCTACCCTACTTTCTCCCCCCCTTCTAAAGCCCTTCTAGAACTCACCTGGTGTAGCTGATGAGCCTCGTTAAAGCCCCCTTCAATAACTATCATGCTATGAACATCTGTGACCTCCTCTTTGATAAGTTTCTCTATAAAGGAGAGCAGGGGGGTTGTTCATTTGGTGCATTTATGCTCACAAATGTGCATGCCTGGCCTCTATAGGAACCTCAAATCTGAACAAATTTGCCCTCCAGGTCCATTCTAACCTGCTAAACCACCAAGGGGGCATCTCATTTTACCAGGATCGCCACCCCTCTATGATGTGGACTGGTGTCGAAATGTGAGGCATACACACTCCCTACCCAGGACCTTTTTAACTTAAGATGCTCTGCTGCAGTCAAATGGGTTTCCTGTAGGAAGGCTACAGTAGCCCCCCATAGAAACATAGACTTTGATGGCAGATAAGGACGACTTGGCCCACCCAGTCTGCCCATTTTCCTACCTATTGGATAAGCTGCAGATTCTAGTTAACCAACAGCCTACTTCCTGCAACCCCCCCCACTATAATTGCCTTATGTCTGTCCCATGCATGTTTGAATTCCCCCACTGTTTTCGACCCCACAACCTCTCCAGGAAGGCAGTTCCATGCGTCCACCACTCTCTCTGTGAAAAAGAATTTCCTCACATTACCCCTGAGCCGTCCCTCCTCTAACTTTAAATTGTGCCCCCTTGATCTTACACATCTCTTTTTCTGAAAGATGCTACCCTCCTGGACTTTGTTGATTCCCTTGAGGTACTTGAAAGTTTCTATCATGTCCCCCCATCCCTCCTTTCATCAATAGTATACATATTAAGCTCTCTCAGTCTCTCTTCATATGGTTTCTGATGTAGACCCTGCACCATTTTAGTTGCCCTCCTCTGGACTGCTTCCATCCTGTCTATGTCCTTGCGTAGATGAGGTCTCCAAAACTGCACGCAGTACTCCAGATGGGGTCTCACCAACTGTCTGTATAGAGGGATAACCACTTCCCTTTTTCTACTTGTGATGCCCCTTCCTATGCATCCCAGTATCCCCCTGGCTCTCCTTACTGACTTCTCACATTGCTTACCCACCTTTAGGTCATCTGATATGACTACACCCAGATCCCGTTCCATTATTGTTGTCGTTAGCACCTCCCCTGCTATTGTGTACTCTTCTCCTGGATTTTTATTTCCCAGGTGCATTACTTTGCACTTCTTTGCATTGAATCTAAGTTGCCATATGTCTGACCATTCCTCCAACCTTGCCAAGTCCCTTCTCATCCTTTCTACCCCCCTTGTGTATCAACTCTGTTACAGATCTTTGTGTCATCTGCAAAGAGGCATACCTTTCCTTCCAGACCCTCTGCAGTGTCACCTATAAAGACGTTAAAGAGGACTGGACCCAGTACCGAGCCCTGAGGTACTCCACTAGTAACCCCCCTTTCTTCAGAATGTGTTCCATTCACTATTACCTTCTGTGTCCTGTTGTGCAGCCAGTTTGCTACCCAGGCTACCACCCTGGGACCCACTCCCAGGCTGGCTAACTTGATTATTAATCTTTTGTGCGGGACTGTGTCAAATGCCTTGCTAAAGTCTAGGTAGGCCATATCCACAGCCCCTCCCTGGTCAATTACTTTGGTCATCCAGTCAAAGAAATCGATTAAATTCGTCTGACATGACCTTCCTGCTGTGAATCCATGCTGCTTTGGGTCCTGTGCTCCGCTGGCCTCTAGGTACTCAACAATTCTTTCTTTCAGAAGTGATTCCATCATTTTCCCCACCACTGAGGTCAAACTAACAGGTCTATAGTTTCCTGCTTATGCCTTGCTCCCACTTTTGTGAAGGGGAATCACATCTGCCCTCCTCCAGTCCTCAGGTACCACCCCATCTTCCCATGATTTGTTAAAAAGTGTGGTTAGTGGTGTCACTAGGTCCTCCCTTAGCTCTTTTAGGATTCTAGGGTGAATCCCATCAGGCCCCTTTGCTTTGTCCACCTTGAGTTTTAGGAGTTCTTTCAGTACTCTGTTCTTCTGTGAATGGACTGGTGTCAACACCCCTACCCAGAGTGCTTCTACTGTTTGGTTTAGGTAACCCCTCCTCCTCTTCTTTTGTGAATACTTTGCAAAAGTATTCATTCAGTATCTCTGCCTTTTCACTGTCTCCCTCTGCCCACCTCCCTGCTCCTTTATTAATCTTCACTATCCATCCCTTAACCTTTCTATGCTCCCTAATGTACCTATAAAAGGTTTTATCCCCCTTCTTAACTGAGTTGGCTATATTTTCCTTAGTTTGTGCCTTTGCTTTTCTGACTGCCTTCCCCACTTCTTTCTGCTTTAATTGATACAGTTCCCTGTCATGCTCCGTCTGTGATTCCTTATACTTTTTGAATGCAGCTTTTTTCTCCTTAGCCTTCCCTGACACACCTTTTGAGAACCATAGTGTTTTTTTATTCCACTTTGTTTTCTTTATTTGTTTCACACAGAGGCTTGTTGCCTCCATGATGGCAGTTTTGATTTTTCTCCATTGTTCTTCCACCCCTACTTTCTGGCCATTTGCTAATGCATTCCTCAGGTATTCACCCATTATGCTAAAGTCAGCCTTTCTAAAGTCCAGTATCCTTGTCTTTGTATGGCTTGTTTCCATGGTTGTGTTTATTGTGAAGCACACTGTGCAGTGGTTGCTTGTTCCCAGATGTCTACTGACTTCTAAATTTGTGATCCTCTCTCCATTTGAGAGTACCAGGTCTAATATTGCTCCCTCCCGAGTGGGTTCCACCACTAGCTGTCTAAGGCATGCCCCCTGTAGGGCATCGAGAATGACCCTGCTCTTGGATGTGGCTGCAGTCCATGTCACCAAGTTAACATCTGGCATATTCAGGTCCTCCATCAACAGTATCTCCCCTTCTTCAGCAATTTTGAGAATGCCCTCTATCATTTTCTTGTCCATTTCCTCCCCTTGAGACGGGGGTCTGTATACAACCCCTGTGCGGATTGTGATGCCATTCCCTGTCTCCAAGGTGACCCAGAGTTCCTCTTGTCCTCCCCCTTTACTATTTAGTTCTGTAGCTTTGATCCCTTCCCTTATGTAGAGAGCTACCCCACCTCCTCTTTTACCCTTCCTGTCCCTTCTGTAGATTGTGTACCCTGGTATGTTGACATCCCAGTCATGGTTCTCCGTGTACCATATTTCTGTGACTGCCACAATATCCAAGTGTTCATCTTCCATCAGGGCTACTAGCTCTGGAAGCTTGTTTCCCAGACTATGTGCATTGGTACTCATTGCCCTCCATTTAATGTTGGCTTTATCCTTTTTTACCCCATCCCTGCTCTTATTGCCCTTGTCCATTTTTCCATTTACCCCTGTCCTGCCCTCTGTCAAGCTCTGTACCTCAGTGTTTACCCTACTACCTGCCATGTTTTGTGGGGGGAGGCTTGAACTTTCTTGTTTCCTATCAGCGCCTCCCCCCTTGGCTAGTTTAAAAGCTTGCCAAGGAAGCCTTTAAACCTGTCACCTAGGGCGTGTTTCCTTCCTGGACAGATGCAGTCTCCCCCGTCTGTGGAGATCCTGCAATATCTTAGCCCACTTCACAGGACAGTTGATCCCACACATTAAGCGAGACTATATGAAGGTCAGCCATCTTTGCGAGGGGGGATCTGGTACCACCCACCAGTTAGGGGGGGGGGAAGGAAGCACCACCGTATATTCATTTGCTCTACAGCTCTGTGCTTTACATACAACAATAAATATAGCCGTCTACAAGAATAAACCATATAACATAACTGGAACTTGAAAAACTGTGTAACCCAACAATACATGGTTTTCGTCAAGGTGTAATTACCTTATATCCACCCTCTTCAGAACTCTGCTTTTTGAGGTGTGGTTGGAGGGCCCCCCAACACAGTGGGCCTTCAGTCAGGCTCAGGGTGTAGAACGACCTGATGACCAGAAGGGCAAGATGTTAGTGTCGCACCAATAGGCACAAAGTAACTTGTGGCTGGTGTTTAGAAGATGCCCAGCCTTAATTTAGAGAGGCCTAGCCTCGCCTTTAATACCATCTTGTATTAAGGAAGTAAACTTTGCTCCCTCACCAGGTTTCATCTGGAAGTGTTATTTGTCCCCAACAACATAGGAAGTAAAAACAAAGAAGGTCTGAAAAATATATTCAGCCAATTACTCTCCAAGTGATAGGAGGAGTGTGGGGCCACAGCTGAGACTTTCCTGTCCAGCGTTATCCCCCTATCTCAGTAAACTAAGGGGGTTGGGAATGGGACCCCCCGGAGATCGAGGATGGCATGTCCCGCATGGTGTTCTGTTTTACCAAGGTCAGCCTTCTTAACCTAAGGCTGTGTTCTAGTACGAGGCAGATAAGGCCGAATGGCAGTCCAAATGTGCATAGGGTATATATACGCCCGGCCCCCTGGTCCAACGTCAGTTAAAGCTGCAGGGAGACGTGCATCTGTATAAGACAACTTTTGTTTTTATTCCGATCTCCTCACCTGTGGAGAGACCAAGCTGGCCTCTGGAGCTGGAGTGTAACCAAAGCGCTCCCTTAAAAACAAAAATCAAGGTGAAGTGCACTGCTAGTGCCAGCACTTATAGGCCGCAATCTAGCCACCAGGGCTGCTTAAAAAGCTACTGATCATATCTGAGATGAGGGCCTTTTACTAGGTTGCAGGCATCTGCCACCATTCTAAAACCATTTCACTGCCCTGGCCCACTTAGTTCAGACACCCTTGGCAGGGATTACCATCCGATCTCCCAGGATCAACTTCCCCCTCCCCAGGGTAAACGCTCGAGCCTCAGGACCCTACCACCACCCACACCCCCCGACATCATGAATTATTAGAGAGAGCATTTACTGTTTCCACCATAGAAATAATCAAAATGTCAGATTTGTAATTAATCTGTCCCATCCTCCCTGCCTCCTTAGCAGGGTCTGCAGTAGGAGTATTGCCTGCTCAAATGAGCATTAGTAATCCCTATAAGAGAGTCACTCACTGTCCCCAACAATGAGATGCCAACAATTATTAATAAAGTCCCTTCAGGTCAGTGGGTTATCTGTAGCTTTGTCTTGCTCTGGGGAAGGAGCTCCTTCATGGCTGGGCTCTGTGGGTGGTGGAGTCAAGATGGCATTGGTATCTCTGCATGTGTGAACTGAGTCACATAATCTGGAAGTGTCCGGGTGGTCATGTAGCTCCTTTCTTTTGGTTCTGACCTTTTTCCAGGCCCTATCAGTCAGTCGATCCTTCTGATACTGTGTTGGATTTTGCAGTATCTCCATGTCCAAAGAAGACAGGAATTTCTGGGCTGCCATCAGGTCAGGGAACATCCTTATACCATTTTCCGTAGATATTTTCAATTTATCTGGGTATTCAACAATCGCCTTCCCCCTGTTTTTGTTAGAGAGTGCGAACCACAGCAAACACCATTCTACACTGTGTGAGCAGCTGGGGGTGTAGTCCTGCTCAAAAAAGAGCCTGGTATCTCCAAATATCGCCTCCTTCTTAGACCAAGCTAGTTTTGGTACGAAAATCTAAGAAGGCAATCACCACTGAATGAAGGCGGGCTTTGGGTCTTTTGGCTTGGGCACCAAAGAGCGATGTGCCCTGATAATATTTAGCAGTTTATATGCTGGTCAACCCACTATTTTGGTGAGAAAAGACTCTAGAAAGACAGGTACTGGACCCGATTCAGTTCCTTCCGGCAATCCTTGAATACAGATATTGTTACACCTAATGCGGTTCTCTAACTCCTCCAGTCTGATTTCTAGCTGTTGTTCTCTCCAGTGGAGGTCTAATAAGGCCGCATTGTGGACATCAGTGGAGGTAGAATATTTGTTTAGTCATTTTTCAAGCTGATCTGTTTTTTGGGCAATGAGTTCTAGATCTTATCTGTGTCAGTCTTCACCATTCATCACATTTGGGTACATGGCAGGAAGTCATGACCCCGCTGAAGCTCTTTTTTTTTGGTAGGCGGAGCCGACCTTTTCAGCGCCGATCCTCAAGGCTGACGATTGGGTGACTCTCGCAGGTTGGCCGTTAGGCGCTGTCGACTCTGCCTACCTGCCAGTTCTTCATCTCTCACCATCGGGGTCACCTCGTGTGGAAGCTCTGCAGGACTTGGGGCCTACCGCCTATGCAGTTTCGTCCTCAGCCTTATTATTCCTCCATGCCGCAGTCCGTCGGCTCCTTTCCTGCCGGTTCTAGTTGCCTTACTCGACGTCGCTTGGTAAGATCTTTTTATTTTTATTCTTGGTGATGTTGAGTCTGTTTTTGGTGTTTTTTTTCCTTGTAGGTCGTGTCTGGGTCAGAGGGCAAGAAGACTTTGAAGACGGGACAGCCCCCCATGCGACGGTGCCCTTGCGGCTGTTAATTTTCTGTCACCGACCAGCATGACGGTTGCCTGACTTGTCTTGGCCTGCTTCACATGGATTTGTGTGATGCCTGTTTCTCCATGGACCGCCGGGTCATTGAACAACGCGTGTGGAAAGTGGAGCGAGCTCTGCCGACTTTCAGGGGTCGGGTGCGCACTCATCGGGCCAAGCCACGTACTCTTGGCCTTTTCTCCGGGTCCCCTCCCGGTTCTACATGGACCGAGGAGGAGGGAGCCTCGGCTTTTAGTAGCCTGGCCTTTGCCGAGGCTCCTTCCGCAGTGCAGGAGGCCCGTCCCACTCTTTCGAGGCGGGCAGGAGTGCCGCCAAGGCAATCGCCTTTGGGGTGGGCTCCCTGGTGTCGGGTCCGCGAGTCCGCAGCCCGGTCGGCACCATCCTGACGCCATCAGTCGTGCCGCCTAGGGCCTGGCACTGTTCGAGGCACTGTGGGCTCTGACGGAGCCATTGTTGGCACCAGTTTGTCACTCAGTGCCATAGTTGCTGTCAACACCGACACTGCTAGCAGTGCCGTGAGAGTCTCTACAGTGCGCGCCGAGATTGAGCATGGAGCCGTGTCCGCCTCGGGACTCGGTGCTGAGGGGGCTTCTGATTCCACTGTCTGCACTGTCGTTGGTGCCGCCCCTGCCCTCGGTGCCGTGGAGCCAGAGCGGCGCTGTCCATGGCACCGATGGCACCATCGGAGCTGTCGTCTGTGCTGTCCATGCCTTCAACACCGCTTGTGGCACAGTGGAGCCAGACGGCGCCGTGACTGGTTCTGACTCTGGGGCTGCTGTTTGGGCCGGGGCTGTGTCCTCTGCGGATACTGCTCTTGGTGCTGTGGGGGGCACTGGCACTGGCTTGGGCGTGGTCTCAGAATCCAGCACCCCATTTGTCAAGAATGGCACCGGGTGCCCTCCTATGGTCTGGCACAGGGTCTCGCCCTCTACCTCTTCGGAGGCAGAGTCAGACTGTGAGTCAGATGAGCAGTCTGACTCCTTGGGGTTGACTGTTGGTGTGGGCAGCCCTGTAGTGTCCTCGACAAGATGAAGTCAGACCCCTTCTGAGGTGGGGTCGGTGGCTGCCGAGACTTGGGTCAGGGGTGCTGACCAGCGGGTAGTGGTGCAGGCCACCATTGCTCTGCAGCCCGGTCTTGGTGGGTTCACTGATTCCTCAGCAGTGGTACCCCCGCCTGTGGTGTGCCTGGATTGCCCAACTTTGGGGCCGATCAGGGCTTCTATGGGAAGGGAGGGTACTGTGCCCTGGATAGCTCCCTCAGGTGCTAGCCAGGGCTGTCAGCTACCTAGGCTGGCCCTCTCGAGGAGGAGGGCTCTTTCAGAATCCGAGGAGCCCAAGGGGCATGGGGTCTGCATGGCGACCTTTTTCTGGGGCCCACCCGGGCTCTGGAACAAGGCGTACTGCGGATCTCCGCTCTTCCTCCTCGGTCTCTTTGAGAAAGCCCCATTCTTTTGAGGTAGGGGACCATCCTTCTGGACCTATACGGCCCCAGTCGCCTCACAGGAGGGATTCTTCCGGGTGCAGCCAAGACAGTGCCGAAATGGTTGTTCAGCTGTCGGCTGTGGAGTCTTCCAGAGCACTTTCTTCTTCGGGTGCTCTTGGTCTGCTCCTTAGCCCAGGCAGAGGTCAGCCGACATCTCTTTTTGGCTCTGTCCCCATCCCTCTGCCACATTCTCCTGTGCTCCCAGGCATCCTTGGTCCTAGCGGGCCTCTCTCCTGGGAGCATTTTAGGGCTGTGACTGCTCATTTCCCAGCTTATGTTAGGGCAATGGATAGACAGGTTTTTCAACCTCCCCCAGAGCAGCCGCCTTCTGAGCAGTCGGTGCCCTTCAACTCTTCATCCCCCTCTTCTGGGGGAGAGGAGCCTTCTGTTCACATCTCTCCAGACACTGATCTCGCTGAGTATCAGCGTTTCCTCGTGAGGATGTTGGAGGACTTGCACCTCACCCCTTCCACTGTAAGCAATCCAGAGTATTCGCGCACGCCTTTCTAGGTGATTTCACCAAGGCCACCCTTGTGGTGCCCCCCTGGCCTGCTCCCTTTCAGGAGGCGTCATTGCACTCCTGGCAGAGGCCCTTCTCCAGAGTTCCTGCCCCTAGGGATCTCTGCCAGCAGTATTGCACCCCACCCCTTGAGTCTCCAGGTTCCATGCCTCATCCGCAGTCCAGATTGATGCAGTTGTACACTCCTGATGGGCTTCGTGCCCTTCACAGTGACCGGCCCCCAGATCAAGATTCCTCGGATTTTGACTTCTGGGGTAGGAGGGCTTTCTACTCGGCATGGTTGTTGCTTTCCATTTCTGCATATCAGGACCACTATGCAGCCTATGACAGGTTCTTGTGGTCCAGGCTAGGTCAACTCCTAGCCTCGTTGCCTGACATGGAGCAAACCAGACAAGCCATTGCACTCTCTGCACGTGGTCTGGAGCTAGCAAGGCACCAAGCGAGGGCATCCTATGATGCCAATGAGGTAGCTACCAGGGTCATAGGGACAGTGATCTGCACTAGGCAGACAGCATGGCTGCATCTTTCCCGGTTGTCACCCTTGGCCTGGCGTAGGGTGATTAACTCCGCTCACCACAGAACCTATCTCTTCTCCCATAGAGCGAGACAGCGTTTGTCGGGGCAACTTCCTTCCCCCTCTGGGGGGTCCCCATCTCACTCTCCCCACTCTCTGGCCTCTCCAGACCCTGAAGGTTCTTCCTCTTAGTGTGTCACCCACTGAAAGCTAAGGGACTTTGTCCCTTAGGGTGTAAAGAAAACCCCCTACTGGGGGGCTCGGCACTCACCCAAATGTGATGAATGGTGAAGATTGACACAGATAAGATATGAAAATTACGTACCTACCGTAATTATGATCTTTCTGTGTATCTTTACCATTCATCATAATCCCGCCCTCCATCCCCCTGGGGCCCCAGTCTCTAGGTCCACCTCCCTCTCTGTGCCCAACCTCACCCCCTTCTTTCTTTGTTAGGAGTGGGGTGAACAGGGGCACATGGGAGATAAGGTTCTGGGGAGAGTGGTCAGCATGGGGGGCACTCCTTCTCCAGTGCGTTAGCTCCATCCCTGTGGGGTAGGAATTGGCAGTTGCCCTCCATTCTCTCCTCCTCCTTCCCATCCATCTTATTTTTCCTTGTCCTTTGGACTATCTTTTATTACAAAAAAAAAATCTTTTTCGTTTTTCACCAAAAATCTTTCCTTGAGAGGGTGTTAATTATCTGTGCCATGTCCTTCTTCCAGAATAGCCGACTCTGCTCAGATGGAGTTTTTGCCAGCTATTCTGTACCTTGAATTCTGGCAAGAAGCCTTTGGCTACTTCTTGCAGTTCCTATACAATCTGGAGACGGACCAGGGTCTGGGATGTGTATAACTTTTTCCCCTCTCTTCCTACCTTCTAAATTCTTTACCCCACCCTACCTCCCTCCTCTATTTCCAGAGATTGGGGCCCCTCCCAATCCCTTTAGTTCCTGACACCTCTCTCTTCCTGTCCTCGCAGTCGTTATTTCTCCTTCTAGTTTTATATCTTTTCCTTTTTCCTGTCCCTTGGACTTCCTTGTCCCACCCTCCTCTCCTTTCCTCTTACCTCTCCGGCGACTCAGAACTGGCAGGCAGGTGGAGTCGACAGCGCCTAACGGCCAACCGGCAAGCATCATGCAGTACGTAGGCTTTGAGGACGGTGCCGATGGTGCGTCGGCTCCGCCTACCCAAAAAAAAAAGGGGCTCCCGCGGGGTCATGACCTCCGGCCATGTACCCAAATGTGATGAATGGTGAAGATACACAGAAAGATTATAATTACGATAGGTACATAATTTTCATTTTTCTGCGGTCCTCTGTAGCTTTTGTCTCAAGTCACTCTAAGGTTGCGCTCATCCTCTGGAGGGTCGCACATAGCTGCTTAGAAGTTATAGTACACTCCTTTTCTTCTGGTTCCTCCGAGGCGGGTAGGTGGTGCGGCGAGGCCGTGGCAGTGCAGGCTGAGGTGGGCTGAGTATAATCAAACAGCGTTTTATGCTGTTTGGCCTGTTGAGTGCCAGATTTGTCCTTTGATTTGTGTCTGGAGGACACTGTGGATCTGCTTTCTAGTATTTTGAAGTTCGGATGGGTCAGATAGCCAAGCAATTGTGGTGAATTATCTGGTGGCGGGATAGAGCTTCCAAATCAGGCTGCCATTAGGTCAGTGCGCTCACTGGAAGTCTAAAATGTTCATGTTTGATGCCACTTTTTATTTGCAAGTTAAGGGAACAGGTATGGGAGCATCCTTTGTCCCTAATTATGCAAATATTTATCTAAGTGGGAAACTGAAAATGTAGTGTGTGAAAACAAACCTTTTGGAAATATATAAAATTATATAGACGTTATATTGATGATTTATTATTTATATGGGGAGGATCAATAACTGAGTTATCTGCATTTGTTACATACTTAAAGTTTACCAACAAAAATTAAAAATTCACATTGTGCCCTGATTTACATGAAATTAGCTTTTTGGACTTAAAGATCAATAAAACTACAAAGGGAACATTAGAAACTAGTTTGTTCACAAAAATGTCAGATAGAAATGCTCTTTTGCAATATGATAGTTGCCATCCGAGAAGTTTAGTAAACAGTATTCCTAAAGGACAACTGATGAGTTAAAAGGAATACTAGCGAGGCTGAAGCACTAGATGAGAATATCAGAGCAGAAATTCAACGCTTTGAAAATAGGGGGTATAATAAAGAAAGCTTAGAGAAGGCACAAGCACAAGTAGATTTAATGCCTATAGAGTCTCTGCTGCTACCAAAACAGAACGTAAAAAAATTAAAAACAACTTCATTCTTGACTTTAGTCCACAGTGCTCTCAGGCGGAATCATTAATAAAAAAAGAACTGGTACATATTAAGAACAGAGCCTAAGTCGAAACAAGTAACATCTACCCCACCCCCAGATAGTTCAAAGAAGAGGCAGACACATTGGGGACATTGTGACCAGCAGCTACTATTCAGAACAAGCAACATCTAGAAATAACTTGCCAAATGGCACTTTTCACTGCAGTAACTGCCAATTCTGCCAGAATCTCCAGACAGGAACTGTATTCACACATCCTGAAAATGGACGTACTTATGAACTCTGTGCCTTTATTAACCTGTAACACAACTAATGTTATGTATGCACCAACTTGCAGTAAGTGTCAGCAGTTTTAGATGGGTAAAACTAAACGTAATTTCAAGATAAGAATTTCAGAACATCTGTGTAGTGTTAATACAGGAGATGTTTTTATTTTTTTTTTTGCAGACTTTTTCCTCCCTATGGCCTGGGCATCCTTCCAAGGTACTTGCTCGGCAAGGCCTCTGCTCCCTGCCTGAGCCCATCGCTTCCAGCTTCCTCCCCCAAAGCACCCAGGCAGGCCTAGCCCCCTGGATCACCCCCAAAGCGGGCCTGCCCTCCTGTGGAAGCCTTTCTGAAGTTAGAGAGGCCTACCTAAGCGTTGGGTGGGCCATGGAGTCCCCTGGAGTGATGGGCAAGCACTGGGATGTGGGCCTGCCCCTTGAGTCCTCATCATCTCCACGGTAGAGGATTTTTCTGGTATTTTCTCCCAGGAGTGCCACAGTGCAATAATGTCAGTGTGGCTTTATGCCACAGATGTCCATCGTACTCCTCCCACTTGTCAGCCCAAGCATATTGTAGTGCCTCCAGCTTCCACCCAGGGCTGCTAGTTCACCAGACATGCAGTGGATCCCTCCCCAGGGAGAGGGGAACAGCCCATTAGATGCTCAATCCTCTTCCTCCCTTGCCAGCCCCCTGTACCCAAGCTTGTTACTGAACTCGAGTCGCTGGCGTGGTGCGAGGTGTGGCATCCAGCACCTCAACGCCACCGGGCCAGCTTAATACAGGAGATGTAAATAATTCTTTAGTATCACATATATTACAGAAAGAAAGTGATCATATTCTTAAATTTCAAGGACTTGAAAAAGTGACGATTGGTCTGGGGGGGGCGTGATTTAGATAATAAATTGCTCCAACAGGAAAGCAAATGGCAATATATATTAAGAGCCAGTTCAGACAAGGGCTTATGTGAAAATTTTAGTCTAGTTCCTTTTCTAAAAAATAGATGGTAGCAGATTTTTAAATGTATTTTTCAAAGTTCTTTCAAGTGTCTTGTACATTGTTTGAATATAATATGTAAATAGTTTTTGCTGTGCTGCTAGATGTGATTTTTTATGGTCTGAGTACTGTTACACTCAATGCATATAATGGGAGTCATCTGAAAATAAGAGACATAAATGGTTCCTTTAAATAGGTCATGTGACTAACTTAGGATATATAAGTAGTGGAATCAGCTACCCAGACCACACCTTGATAAAATGTTAGTGCAATGTGAAACATTGGTGCTTTTTTGGTACACCTATTGTTGCTATTTTGTATGGATTATTGTATTATAATAACTGGGTTGGGCTTTTTCAATTTGCTATTATAAAGGAGCATTTATAATGGCAAACACGCACACGGTTTCCCTCGCTATGCGCATGCCCAACCTACAGCTCTTTCAGGTTTTCATCGCTCGCCAACAGATTTCTTTGTCGGTTGAAACCGCACCGCCACCACTACCTCTAAGTAACTATTTAAAAAAAAAAAAAACTTCCTAACAAAAATCACACCATAAAGGGGACAACAAAACAAGAAAAAGTAAACTGCTGCTAAGCGACTGAGGACTCAGCTAAACATTATCCAGACCGGAGCCGCACCAGACCATTTATTTTATATAATTGACTGTGGCAAAAAAGCCTAACCCAGCAATTACATAAAATAAAATATGGAGTGGTGTGTGTAAACTCGGGGTTGGATGCCTGGATAAACCCCACGAGCTTCACTCTTGGGGGTTTATATGCCATACAACCCCTCGGGTGTGAGTAAAATCTCGTTACACACAGCACCCCATACTTTATTCTCTATTTAATAATAAAATGCAGAACGACACCTAACTTATAAGTGTGTGTATATCAGTTATTTTGAGTAGCCCAACTATTTTGCACTTAAATATTTTATGTCTGGGCACCAAGTTACTTTTCTAGTAGCACCTCTTTTCTGCTAATTGCCATGGGCATATGCTTAGGTGGCACTCCTGGTTGTGGGGTTCTGGCTTGCCATGGACGTCCAACAAAAGGTGTTGAATGCCCCCTTTAATGGAACCAACCTGTTTGGCCCTGACGTCCAGGACATAATTAATGATCTACAGGCTTCAGCCAGGGCTATTAAGTCTGTCCATTCGCTGTACCACACTCAGCAGCAGAAAGGCAGGCAGCGCTCTTCTTTCTGTAGGGCACCTAACAGACAGGGAGTAGTCTCTAGGCCTCAAGGCAAGAGAAGAGCTTCCACTGCCCTCCCCAACCCCTCTAATGCTGGAGCTGCGGCCAAGCGTCACAGAGGTGCTAGACCAGCCCCTGTGGCTAGATCTGCCTCAGTTTGACTCCTTGCAAGAATCCCCTCTTCTGGTGTCTGGCCAAGAGGTGGTTGTCGGAGGTCAGTTCTCTCTCCATTTAAATCAGTGGAGATCCATAACTTAAGGCACTTGGATACTGCAACTTATAGGAAAGGGTCACACCTTGGAGCTTGTGGAGTGCCCTCTAGAGAAACCTCCAGCAGCCTCCCACTATCCTCCAGACCACTTGAATATGCTCCAGAAGGAAGTACAGTCCTTGTTGCACAAACTGGCCATAGAGCCTGTGCCCAGGTGTCAGAGGAACAAAGGATTTTACTCCAGGTTCTTTCTGGTTCCCAAAAAGACCGGAGATTTGAGGCCTATTCTGGATTTAAAAGACCTCAATCTGTATGTCCAGTACAGAAAGTTCTGCATGGTAATTTTGCCTGGTCTCATGCCCCTGCTCAAGCAGAGCAACTAGCTGTGCTCTTTGGATATGCAGGATACTTACCTGCACTTATTGATGTTCCCTACTTAGAGGAGGTTTCTCTGGTTCCTTTTTCAGGATGAACACTACCAGTTCAAAGTGCTGCCCTTTGGCTTGTCCTCTGTGCCACAGTTCTTTACCATGTCCTTAGCAGCAGTAGCTGCAGCCCTCAGGCAGGCGTGAATGAACATCTTACCTTATTTGGATGATTGGCTTTTAAAAGCACCATCCAGGGACCAGCTGCTGGAGACCTTAAGCAGGATTCTTCAGCTGTTCCTTTCCCTGGGCATCACGGTCAACTTGCCCAAGTCAGTCCTGGTTCCGTCCCAAAGACTGCAATACATAGGGGCATTTCTGGACTCAGTGCAGGGGAAAGCTTTCCTGCCACTGAACAGGGCAGAGTGCCTCATGGCCCAGGCCCAGGAGGTGGCCCAGAGTCGGCATATCCCTGCCAGACTGTATGAGGCTTCAGGGACTAATGGCAGCTGCCATTCCCACTGTTTTTCTAGCATGACTCCACATACATACCCTTTAGTGGACCCTCATGGTGCAGTGGGACCAGCGGACAGATGAATTAGACCAGTTAGTCCTAGTCTCCTCTCTCGTTTGCAGGGTGATTCAGTGGTGGATGGATCCCCAGAACCTTTTACAAGGGGTTCCACTCTAGATTTCCTCCCCACAGCAGACCCTCACCATGGATGCTTCCAGGTTGGGCTGGGGGATCCATCTGGGTCCTTTTCAGACAGAAGGCTGTTGATCCCAGATCAAAGCCTCTCTGCACATCAATATCTTGGTGATGCGGGAAGTTCTGTATGCATACAGGCCTTTCAGAATAATTTTCTGTGGGGGCAGTTGCTGATTCAGTCAGACAACCTCTGTGTAGTGTACTACATCAACAAGCAAGGGGGGACTCATTCGTACCCTCTACGTAGGGAGGCCATGAGAGTCTGGTATTGGGCTCTGGACCACAGCCTGACCCTCTCAGTGGTCCACGTCCTAGGAATGCTAAACACTCTGGCAGACAACCTTAGCAGGACACAGTCCAGCATGCATGAGTGGGAGCTCCTCTCATCCATCACGGATCCGTTTAACAGATGGGGTCATCCAGAGTTTAACCTTTTTGCATCTGCACACAACGTAAAACTGCCCAGTTTCTGCTCACTCAATCCAGGGCCTGGAGTTTTCTGGTGAGATGCGTTGTCCCTGTCCTGGAATAGGAGGATTCTTTATGCCTTCCCTCTGTTTCCTCTGATCTAGAGTGTGCTCATCAAGCTACAGATGGAGGGGACCAACATGATCCTGGTGGCTCCTTTTTGACCTCACCAGATATGGTTTCATCTTCTTTAGCAGCTGGCGGAGGAACCTCTGGTCCCTCTTTCCCTCTGCAGGAGTCTGCTGACCCAGAATCAGGGGACCCTGGTTCATCCCAATCTAAAGTCCCTCCATCTGCACACTTGGCTCCTGAGGACATAGCTATCACCCGGTTTGGAATCTCTAATAGGGTGGCAGACATCCTAGTAGCCACCTGAAAGCCTTCCACTCGTGCCACTTATGCCATGAACTGGAAGCGGTTTGCCGTTTGGGCTGCCAAGCATAAGCTGGACCCTTTCATCTGTCCAGTGAACCGAATCCTTGACTACCTGATCTCTTTGTCTGGTTCAGGTCTCCAATACTCTTCCCTCAAGGTGCACCTTTTGGCTATTTCTGCTTTCCATGAGCCCATGGGTGACTGCACTATTGCTCAACTGGATGTCCCCATACCTTTCTGAGGGGCATCCTACATCTGAAACCTCCAATCTGTTCTCCTGTCCCGTCTTGGGATTTGAATTTTGTTTTGGAGAAGTTGACCATGTCTCCTTTTGAGCCTGTCGCAACTTGTGACTTGCACTTTCTTTCCTGGAAAGTGCTGCTTTTAGTTGCTATCACTTCTGCTCAAAGAATCTCAGAGCTTCAGGCCCTCAGGTGCGAGGAGCCTTATTTGATTTTTCACAAAGACAGGGTGTCTTTGCACACAAATGCTAAGTTCCTTCCTAAGGTGGTGTCTGAGTTTACATTGAACCAATCTATCCACCTCCCTGTTTATTTCCCAGAGTGTGCCAGTCCAGGGGATGTACTGCTCCATAAGATAGATGTGTGCAGAACTTTGAAATTTTACCCGCTTCAAACTAAAGACAGCAGGAAGTTGAAGCAGCTGTTTTTTTTCCTTCACCACAGGTACAGAGGGTGCTTCAGTTTCTAAGCAATGTTTATCCAAATTCTGCCAGTGGAGACCAGTGAGCCTTACAACCTTTGTGGGAAAACTAATGGAGACTATACTTAAGGAAAGGCTGATGTGTTTCCTGGAGGAGAATAGCTTACAGGACAACAGGCAACATGGGTTTGTGTCTTGGAGATCTTGTCAGACCAAACTTGTTGACTTTTTTGACTGGGCGACAAGGTCACTGGATAGAGGCCATGCGGTTGATGTCCTATACCTGGACTTCAGTAAGGCATTTGACACCATGCCCCACGGAATGCTGAACAGCAGGTTAAGTAGCCTGGGAGCAGGAAGCAAGCTGGTTGGGTGGATAAAGAACTGGTTGTAGGGCAGGCAGCAGAGGGTGGTAGTTGGGGGAGAGCTCTCAGCACCAAGGGTGGTAACCAGCAGGGTACCACGGGGGTCAGTGCTAGGACCAGTTCTATTTAATGTATTTATAGCAGACATAGCAAAAGGGATAAGGAGCAAGATCAACCTCTTTGCAGATGACACTAAGATTTGTGCAGAGGTGGACAGTGAGGAAGGGGGTAAGGTACTGCAAGAGGATTTGGCAACACTTGAGTGCTGGTCAGCCAAATGGCAGCTGGGGTTCAATGCCAAACATGCAAGGTCTTGCACCTGGGGGCTAAAAACCCAAAGAACAGCTACTGATTGGGGGGAGTACAATTAGCCACTTCAGATGAGGAGAAAGATCTGGGAGCACTGGTGACGGGACATGAAACACAATGCTGGGATGCTTTGCCAGGGGAATCACCTCTAGGAGGAAGGAAGTCACTTTGCTCCTGTACAGGTCCCTGGTGAGGATGCACTTGGAGAACAGTGTGCAATTTTGGTGCCCATATCTGAAAAGGGACATCAAACTATTGGAGGGGGTCCAGTGTAGGGTGACGAAGATGATCTTGGGGATAGGGGACAAGACATTCCAGGAGAGATTGAGGGAGCTCAACATGTACATCCTAGAGGATAGAAGGGAGAGAGGGGATATGATTGAGACACTCAAGTACCTAAAGAGCATAAACAGAGTTAATTCAGAGGGCTTGTTTAAGTTAAAAGGGGGAGGGACACCAGGGGACACAGCCTGAAATTGGAGGGATGAAGGTTCAAGAGAGAAATGAGGAGGCACTACTTCATAGAGAGGGTGGTGGCTGGTTGGAATGCACTGCCAGAGGAAGTAGTGGCACTGCAGATGGTGGGCAGCTTCAAGAGAGGGTGGGATACGGCCAAAGGGAGGGTCAAAACTGTGGAAAGGGTGGGGGAGAGAGAGAGAGGTCGAAAGTGGGGGGCACTAAGTTTGAAGGGGGAGCAAGAGGAGGTGGGGCAGCTGCAGCTTAACAAGACAATGTGCTGCACACTCGAGCAGACTAGATAGACCAAATGGCCTGTATTTGATGGCAATTTTGTATGTTCATATGTAAATAGTTGGCGAATTGCATAGTATTCTGTTACAAGAAGTACGGCAAAGAATTGCCTGGTGCTGTCAAGGCTCATTCCACCATAGGCATGGCTACCTCTGTGGCTTGTTTCCAAGGGGTCTCACCCTCTGACATTTGTGTGGCTGTCACTTGGAGTACTGTCCTTTACCAAGCACTACAGTCTGGACATTGCCTCTAGAGCCCATGCAGGATTTGGCAGGGCTGTGCTGCAGGGCCTCCTGTCTTAAGTTTATGGTTGACCTTCCTCCCATACTGTCTATTTGCACCTGTAACTGCTTGGGACTCGTTCCTATGGTGTGACCTGATGACTGAGATACCCCGAAGAAGATAGAACAGTTACATAAGAACTTACCATAACAGTAGATTTTCGAAGGTCTATTTCCCTCTCACCATCCCCCTATTTGGGGCTTCTTACTGGAACTGGCTACTTGGTGTATCTAGCCTTTCACATAGGCCTGGGCACCTCTCTCTCTCTCCCTCTCCTTTGTGCCCTATGGCTGAGCTATGCTCCCTTAGTCTCTGGGGGAATGAACTGAGGAGGGAGAGGGGCCACTCACACATTTATAGGGTTGGTGGCATTGTCACATGACATCGGCGTGGGTGGCCCCAGTGGTACTGCTGAAAATCTTCCGTGTGGATTCCCATTCACTGACAGTGAAGTTCCTATGGTGTGACCTCATGACTGAGATCCCCTAGAAGATCTACTGTTACAGTAAGTTCTTACTTAACTTCTTTCCTCGTTCCACATTAAACATAGAAACATAGAATTTGATGGCAGATAAGGATCGCTTGGCCCACCTAGTCTGCCCATTTCCCTACCTATTGGATAAGCTGCAGGTCCTAGTTAACCAACAGCCTACTTCCTCCTACCCCCCCACTAGAACTGCCTTATGTCTGTCCCATGCATTCTTGAATTCCCCCACTGTTTTTGACCCAATGACCTCCTCAGGAAGGCCGTTCCATGCATCCACAGCCCTCTCCATGAAAATACTTTCTCACATTACCTCTGAGCCACCCCCCACTATCTTCAAATTGTGCCTTGTTCTTGCACATCTCTTTTCTGAATGATACTACCCTCTTGGACTTTGTTGCTTCCCTTGAGGTACTTGAAAGTTTCTATCACGTCCCCCCTTTCCTCGAGAGTATTCATATTAAGCTCCTTTAGTCTCTCTTCGTATGTCTTCTGGTGCAAACCCTGCACCATTTTAGTTGCCCTCCTCTGGACAACCTCCATCCTGTCTGTGTCCTTGTGAAGATGGGGTCTCTAGAATTACATGCATTACTCCAGATGGGGTCTCACCAACTGTCTGTACAGAGGGACAACAACTTTCTACTGGTGATACCTCTCCCTATGCATCCCAGTATCCCCCAGCCCTCCTTGCTGCCTCCTCACATTGCTTGCCCACCTTTAGGTCATCTGATATGACCACCCCCAGGTCCTTTTCCATTTTTGTTGTTGTTAGTATCTCACCCTCCATTGTGTACTCTTCCACTGGGTTTTTGTTTTCCAGGTGCAATACTTTACACTTCTTTGCATTGACTCTAAGCTGCCATACATTTGACCATTACTCCAACCTTGCCAAGTCCCTTCTCATCCTTTCCACTCCACCTTGTGTATCAACCCTGTTGCAGATCTTTTTTTTTTTGTTAACTTTGTTTATCTCCTCCGACTCCGGAACTCGCTGGGGCCTCTTCATTGGCCGGTGCCACTCTACTGCCCACTGTGAACCCCGCCATCCTGAAGGACGTCACTTTCTCCCCGGGCACCCCAAGGGGGATGAAGGGTCCCAAGGAGATTGAAGGGGGTGGTGGCGGGGCGCCACTGTTGGGCATGTGGTGGCAAGGCTCTGGAAGGGCCGTTGCCTATCTGGGCTGGAGGGGTATTTGTATTGTTACACACCCGAAGTGGGATGTGCAATGCCACCCAGCCCCGACGTGAGTGCTCCCATTCACGTCCGGGAGGCAGCCGCCCAATGTCTGCACCAAGCTTGTAAGCCCCTGTGCGTAGCAGTGCCACGGTCTCCAGCAGGGCTGCTGCCGCACCGGCTGCCCTGGATCCTCCCGAGAGAGAGAGCAGTCCTCGGACGATCAATCCTCTCTCTTCCCTGCTGACCCCCAGCAGCCTGGGCTCATTCCCGAACCCAGGTCCCCGGTGTGGCGCGAGATGTGGCATCCAGCGCCTCAACCCTCAGTGCCACCTGGCCGGCTCTGTTGCAGATCGTTGTGTCATCTGCAAAGAGACATACTTTTCCTTCCAGTCACTCCACAGTGTCACTTATAAAGACATTAAGGAGAACTGGTCCCAGTACCGAACCCTGCGATACCCCGCTAGTAACTCCCCTTTCTTCAGAGTGGACTCCGTTTACTATTACCCTCTATGTAGGCTAGGACCAAGGCTGTACTCTCCATGAAATAAGTCACTACTGCTCTATAAAGCTGTCCCACCAAATGTGTCTGAGAACCCCTTCCCCCAATGTTGTAGCATTAGTGCCAACAAGTCAGGTAATTTTTCAGGTAATTGTCTTCTAGCCTCCCCCGTGGCCCAAATACAAGTACTGACCTTAAGGTACCTGAAATGGTCTCCAGAAGGCAAGTTGTGTTTCTGTCTTAATTACTGAAAAGTGAAGATCCCGTCCTTGCCCATGAATTGATGCAGATATATCAGCCCTCTCCTGGTCCAGCATCTGAGGAAGGGGTCTGTAGAGATCTTACATTGAGAGAATCTCTTGCAGCAGGCCACAGGTGGGACTTTGCCATCAGGCACTAGGACCACACAGAAGCTTTTCTAGCTAGCAGTCTGTCAAAGGGGGCCGCCCACCTCTGATGTCGTGCACTGACGTCAGCTACTCTAAATAGGTGGGTGGCCCCCAACGTCCTCCCCAGTTTTTTCCCACCATCGACATTGTCACGTCGGATCTACAAGGAAACTGCTGCTGCTTCAGTCACCATTTTGGCATGTTTTCTTTTATTTCCCAACTTAGTTTTTCCCCATCCTTAGATGGTTTTTCTTTACTTTGATGTCATCTTCTCCTTCCTCGTCGATGTCGGAACATCACAACAAGTATGCCTGCAGCCAGAAAATTCCTAAGAAGGACAGCCACTCAGTTTGCCTTCTTTGCCTCGGCCTGGACTACGACGTCTCATCTTTTGAGTTCTGCCAGAGGTTAAAGGCCACCACCTGCTGCCACCACCAGTGGATCCTTGAGGGGCACATGCTGAAGCTGAAGGTCGCCTCAGTGGAGCAAGAGCTGCAGGCACGATCTTCCCACGCCTTTCAAGACTCACTTCTGGCCACTCAGGCCCAGTCCTCTGGTTTGGCTCCAGCCCCAGCCACAGGACAAACCTTCAGAGAAGCACAAGTACTGGGATAAAGAAATGCACAAAACCCGGCCTTTGTCTTCCCACTCATGGTCACTGCACTCAACTATGCCAGGGTCCTGCTCCTCCAAAGAGAGTTGGCACCACAACCCACCAATGCACCCCTTCCACAGGGCAAACAGTGGTTCCTCCTCCTGCCATCATCTCTGTCACAGGTGGAAGAGTGTCAGGCCAGGGATCCTCTCAGTCTGCCAGGCCCCTGCTGCTCTGGCTCATCTCTTCATCAAGCACACAGCAGAGAGCTCTGTCAGCGGTCCCACTGCCAGTGCAAGTGCTACGGCTGCAGGGGCACCTTTGTCACCCCTCCCGCCACCTGCCTCTCCAGCATCAGACACCGGTGGAGATAAGCTTTTTGCTCGCTCCCAGCCCTCGCTCTACCCCATGCAAGGCTCACCCTTCACTGGCCCTTACGTCACCTGCTCCACTGCAGGACCCTCACCATCCTGTGCCTGACCCATATTATCCATACCCGGTGCCCTATCCTGGCTACATCATTCCTACGGGAAAATCCAGCACCACCCACCACAGTACTGACCACAGACAGATTGTATGTTGTTCAAGTGCAGTTTAATTCGGGCAATAATCCAGAGTGCTGTCCTCGAATGTGCACAAGTACAAACCAGGGGATAAACAAGCAGGGCCCCACAAACTTCTACCGCTTTTGCCGGAGCATTGTCAGGAACTTTCAGTATTGTGGTGGTTGGTGCTGGATTTTCCTGTTGGCTTGGCTGTTGTTTGTACTGTAGCACACCCATATGTGGGGTGGCTTTTTTGAGCGTACACCATTCCTATGCCAGCGGCTTCTCTAGGTTATCCCTACCCACCTCCGTCGTGCCCAGCATTGGTCATAGTGGACATCTAAGGATTGGTGTCATCCTTTTGGGGGGTCCTACATTCATAGGTAATGAAGCTGGCCCCTCCATCTCCTCTGAGGGATCCGCCACAGAGGCCTACATCACTTACCCAGCGTCCACCCCCAGATGCCATGGATAGCTTTCTGCTTTTCTCCCCCAGCTAGTGAAGGGGATGAAAACCACCCTGACCTAGTTCTCCCAGATTCAGGGGATGAGGGTGCCCCAGATGAAGGGAAAGGTGATTCAGGTTCCCCCTCTCACTCTTTGGGGTCCTCCGAAGGGGTCTCAGCCACCAAGGACATTCCATGGTCCCCCAGATGATCCCGCCTTCTCGGCAGGCATGAACCGCATCCAGGCAGCGATGGGCTTTGTCTCAGAGGAGCAAGACCCCGAGCATAGGCATCTGGCTATGTACCTGCGCAAGCCTGATGCCTCACCGTTGGTAGTTCCCCCATTGATTGAGACTTATGAAGATGTTATGATGGCGGCCTGACATCAGCCTCATCTCCTCCTGTTATATCCTGCAAAGCAGATGGGCTTTACCATGCCCAAAGGGCAGACCTTTCTTGGAGCAACAAGTACAGGCAGATTCGGTGGTCATAAGTGCCACCCATGACCAGTCCAAATGGCCCAAACAGCTTGGTTCCCTGCCCTCAGAGAGGCAATCCCACCATTTGGACCTCTTTGGTAAAAGAATGTTTGGTTCCTCCACCCTTGCCATCCTGGTCCTTAATTACCTCAGCTACATGTTGCAATATCAGAACTCCATGTGGGACAAGATCCAAGATTCCATCCCCCCCAAGGGGGCTCCTAATTCAGAGTTGCAGGACCACCTCAAGAGGTCTCAGATGTAGGTGATCAGCTGCTCAGAACTACTTATGATGCTGGGGATGCATCGGCCAGGGCTGCAGCCACCAACATCTGCATTCACCAGTATCCCTGGCTTAGGGTCTCGAGATTTGACCAGGATGTGCAACAGTCTATACTGAATGCCCCCTTCAGAGGCTCCTTGCTGTTCGGGGTGATGTGGAGGACATTCTTACCAAGCTCCAGGCCTCAGGGAGGGCCATTTGTTCAGTCCATTCCCTCTACCATACCCTGTCTAGGCCTGCTCAAAAGCAGCCCTTTCACCGCCAGCCTCCCCGTCAGGTCCAGCAGCTGGCTAGACCCAGGGTAAGCACAAAACCATAGCTCCTGCCTTGCCCACCCCAACTGCTTCTGCCAGCAAAATCCCCAGAGGGGGACCAATGGGACCCACGCCTCCACCCCCTTGACTCCTTACCTGATTTCCCCCCCTCGGACGGAGCAGAAGGTGGTGGTAGGGGGTCAGTTCTCTCTCCACCTGCCCAAATGGAGGGAGATCACAACAGACAACTGGATACTTCAGATAATAGAGCACGGTCACTCATTAGGAGTTTCTAGAGTGGCCTCCAGACAACCCCACCTTTGTCCCAGTACCCTCCACATCATGTTCCTCTGATATGGGAGGAAATCTATGCCCTTCTGTGAAAGCGGACTGTAGAGCCAGTGCCAGTATCCCAGCAGGGGATGGGGTACTACTCTCATCTCTTCCTAGTCCCCAAGTGCACGAGAGACCTCAGGCCCATCCTTGACGTCAGCAAAACGAAATCTCTCCATTCAGTACAAGAAGTTCAGAATGGTCACACTGCAGGGCTTTCTCCCCATTACATCAGTGTGATTGGATCTATTCCCTGGACATGCAGGATGCATACCCACACATCAAAATATGTGCTTCTCACAGGTGCTATCTGCGCTTCCATTTCCAGGGAGTTCACTACCAGTTTCCGGCACTCCCCTTTGGCTTGTCCTCAGCCCCCAGGGTCTTTACGAAATGCCTAGCAGTGGTAGTGGCTGCCCTCCAGTGCCAGGGATTTTTTTCCCTCCTATGTAGTTTACTCCTCTGGCGAAGCTGACAGGCAGCTCTGGCCCCTCCCTTGGAAGGGACTCATCTCTCCGGCGAGGCTTTCCCCACACCCACCCCAACCAGCCATCCCCCACAAGTTATCCCCATGACAGGACCGGTGGCGAGGTGTGCCGGCCTCCCCCCACCCCTGGAAGTCAACATCTAGATTGCTGGGGGGAGGCATGGGCGCAGCCTGCCATCATGGAGCCTGCCAACTAAGATTTCTTTTTCCATTTTTTTCCCCGGACTCACGCATGTGAAATGGGTGGGGCAACTGTCTTCACCTCCGTGGAGGCAGTCTTACGCCCTGTGCATGGGTCAACCCCTTTCTAGTATCATGCCTGTGCTGACCCCCAGCCCCCACTGGGTGTCAGTCTACAGTGCAATGCTGAGGCCCCCCCAACCCTGAGGAAGGAGAGCTGCTGGCGGATGCTCAATCCTTCCTAGCCTTGGCCAACCCCTGAGTGACCAGAGTCCATTCCTGAACCCAGGTCACCGGCATGGCATGAGGTAAGGCGTCCAGCACCTCAGCCATCTGCACCACTGGGCCAGCCCCAGCACCAGGGATTTTATGTCTATCCCTACCTGGACGATTGACTCCTAGCGACCCCATCCAAGGAGCGCATACTGTTACCCCTCGGGTACACATGCAGCCTTTTCCAGGAACTTGAAGTGACCATCATTCTTCTGGCGAGATAAATTGACTCTGTCCTGGAAAGGGAAGTTTCTGTATGCCTTTCCTCCCTTCCCTCTGCTGCAGTGAGTTCTCATCAAGCTACAGATGTAGGGGCAACCATGATTCTCATCACCTCATTCTGGCCTCACCAGATTTGGTTTTCCTCTGCTTCAGCAACTGGCAGTGGAACCTCTATTTCCTCTCCCACTGTGCACAGGCTCGTGCTACCAGGAACAGGGCACCTGCAAGCCCTCCACCAGAGCCACTTATTCCATGAAGTGGAAGCATTTTGCCATTTGGGTTGCTTCACACCACCTGGATTCCTTCACATGTCCAGTTAACTAGATCCTGGAGTACCTGCTGTCTCTTTCAGTTGCAGGCCTGAAATACTTGTCTATTAAAGTACATCTATTAGCTGGCCCAGTGGCACTGAGGGTTGAGGCACTGGATGCCACATCGGCGACCCGGGGTCAGGAGCAACCTCAGGTTGCCAGGAGTCAGCAGGGGAGAGAGAGGATCGATGGACTGGACTGCTCTCCTCTCCTGGGGAGGGGATGTTGTCATCCCACTCCATGGCTTCCCCCTATTGGAGGCTGGAAGGCAGCACCGGAGGCTGGGAGACACAGAAGCGCAGAGATGTGACGTGTGCGTGCCACCACACATACACATTCACGCCACGAGGGAGGGGGGATATACGGGGAGAAAAATGGAAAAACAATGGGAAAAAAAGGTACATCTGTCTGCCATCTCTGCATATGGGCGAGCGGTGGCCCAGTTTTCTCAGTTGTGTGGATCACCAGAACTGCTGAGAGAGTTGGGTGCCTTGTGACAATACCATACATAAGAAAGGCAAAAGTCACAGCACTCCTTTTACCACAAATAGCCACACAACAAAAAGTTCCTTCTTCCTTTTTTTTCCCCAATTATTTAACCAGGAGAAAGACTCTTAAGCTGAAAGCCTGTTTACAGGTGCGACCTGGGAGCACAAGGAAGTTAAGCGACTTGCTCAGGGTCACACAGTATGCAAATGGGGGCTGTAGGATTCAAACCCAGGTCTCCAGATTTGCAGCTCAGAGCCTTAAACCATGATGCTATACTGTCTTCTAAAACCAAAAACATCAATTCAGGGCAGAAAAACTCTCCTGACGCCTTTCAGCCCTGAATTGCTGTTTTGTGTCCGTGGAAGTGTGGCATCTAAAAATAAAATCAACCAAGTAAGAAGACCTTTTTGTTGTGTGACTATTTGTGGGAACAGGAGTGCTGTGACTTTTGGCTTTCTTTCTTTCTTTTTTTTTTTCCGTATTTTATGCTCCTGCTTCCCTGGCGGCTCCCTTCCGACTGCCCCCCCCCCGTCACCTAGCTCCTCTGGGACTTACCTTACACCCCAGGGTGTGCCCAGCCACCAGTGCAGAGCCTGCGAGGGGTCAGTCCTCATCATGCCGCCGGGGGGTATTTCCACTGTTTCACCCGTTAAGCCCCGGCCATGCACAGATGCGCATGTGCGTGGAGGCGTGCATGCGCACTGGCACTGGAGACTGCCCTGCTCCACCCACCCGGCCTAGCGCCTAGCCCCACCCCCACCCAACGCTACCATCGAGCCTCCACTTGGTGGCAGCCAAGAGCCAAAGAGGCCCACCAACCCTACTCAGGAGAGGAGAGCTGCCTGGCCACTTCATCCACTCCCAGCCCTCCCCACCCCGCTGACCCCTGGCATCCCGCGCTCATTCCGAACACGGGTCGCTGGTGTGGAGAGAGGTAAGGCGTTCAGCGCCTCAGCCCTCTGCGCCACTGGGCCAGCCTGACTTTTGGCTTTCTTAAGTCTTCTCAGTTGTTTGTTTCATATGCCCCAGGAAAAGGGGTGATCCTGTTTCTAAGCAGTGTCTCTCCAAATGGTTGGCCAACTGCATTGCTTTCTGCTACCAGAACTGTGGTAAGGAGCTTCCTGGCATTGTTCATCGCCCATCAACCAAGGAGATGGCTGCCTCGGTAGCTTGTTTTCAAAATGTGTTCACTGCAGAAATCTGTGCAGCTGCTACTTGGAGTTCAGGTCACACTTTCACTACAGCCTGGATATCGCCTCTAGGCGTCGAGACAGTTTTGGTCTGGCTGTTTGCAGGGCATTCTTTCTTAGGCCTTTTCACCTCTGCCCATTCATATAATGCTGTCAGTTATGGGAACTGCTTACTACTCATCCTACCTGTGTTGGCTTGCTGCAAGAGATTCCCCTGATGTAAAAAAGATAGTACAGTTACATAAGAATTTACTGTAACAGTAGATCTTCGAGGGGATCTATTGCAACAGGCCTTATGTTTTCCTCCCTCCTTACCCCTGAGCCTGTTTATCCTGCATAAACTTCCTCTTCAGGGGGAGACCTTCAGCCTTCCCTTCCATTTCTTTTTTTTCCCCCCTCCTTTTTCCCTGGAACCTCGAGTTCCTCCTCAGCTCCCTCAGCCGGGTGTTCTGGGGTCTCCAGCAGTAGAACAGAGGAGGACGTGGGGGGCTGCCCACCTACGTAGAGTAACTGACGTCAGTGCATGACATCGGAGGTGGATGGTCCCCTTTGGTAGATTGCTAGCTAGAAATGTTTCTGTGTGGTCCTAGTGTCTGATGGCGAAGTCCCACCTGTGATGGCCTGCTGCAAGAGATCCCCTCGAAGATATACTGGCACGGTAAGTTCTGACGTAAGTGTACTTTCAATGGCCATTTGGTGTCTCTACAGAGGTCCTTTAAACAGCCAACTGTGCCTTGACATCAGGGCCTTTTCCAGATTGCATGCCATACTTATAGAAACATAGAAGTTGACGCAGGTAAGGACCACTTGGTCCACCTAGTCTGCCCATTTCCGTACCTTCTGCTTACACTCAAGATCCTAATTGATCTGATGCTTACCCCCTCTTTCCTAACACTAGGGTTGCCTTCTGTTTATCCTACGCAGTCTTGAATTCCCTTACCAGTTTTTGCTCCCACAACCTCCGCAGGGAGGCTGTTCCATGCATCTACCACCCTTTCTGTGAAAACATACTTCCTCATGTTGCCCCTAAGTCTCCCCCCAGCCTCATATTGTGACCTCTTGTTCTTGCGCATCTTTTTTTCTGAAAGATGCTCTCCTCTTGTACTTTGTTTATCCCCTTGAGGTACTTGAAAGTCTGTCATATCCTCCCTCTCCCTCCTTTCTTCTAGGGAATACATATTGAGTACTGTCAGTCTCTCTTCATACGGTTTCTGGTGCAGTCCTTGCACCATTTTTGTTGCCCTTCTTTGGACTGTTTCTACTCTATGTCCTTTCTGAGATGAGGCCTCCAGAACTAGACACAGTACTCTAGGCGAGGTCTCACCAATTGGCTGTACAGTGGCATCACCACCTTCTGTTTTCTACTGGTGATGCCTCTCCCTATTGACCCCAGCATCCCTTCAGCTTTCCTCACCGCCTTCTCAAATTGCTTTGTTACCTTTAGGTCATCTGTTATGATTACCCCCAGGTCTCTTTCCAGCTCAGTTGTCATCTGTACCACCCTCTTCAACATGTATTGCTCCTTTGGATTCCTGTGCCCCAAGTGCATGATTTTGCACTTCTTTGTATTGAACCTAAGCTGTCACACTCTTGACCACTCCTCCAGCTTGCCTAGGTCTCTTCTCATTTACTCCACCCCTCCTAGAGTGTACTGTGTAACTAAAGCTGGGTCGCCCCTGAAAAAGGGACCTCTGGGGCTCAGCAGGCCTACTCAGTTATCAAAATTGAATAAATAATAAATAAACCCTATTTCAGATCTTAGTACTATCCACAAAGAGGCATACCTTCCCTTCTAACCCACCTGCAATGTCATTTCTGAAGACATTAAAGAGGATAGGCCTCAGCGCTGATCCCTGTGGTACCCCACTGATTACCTCCCTCTCCTCGGATTGGATTCTGTTTACCAGCACCCTCTGTGTCCTATTGCTCAGCCCGTTCTGATCCAGTTTACCACCTTGGGTCCTACTCCCAGACTTCCCAACTTGTTTACTCCTGTGTGGGACGGTGTCAAAGGCCTTGCTAAAATCTAGATAGGCCTCGTCTACTGCCCCTCCCTGATCAACTACCCTGGTCACCCAGTCAAAGAAATCTATCAGATTTGTTTGACAAGACCTTCATAATATGAATCCATGTTGCCTTGGGTCTTGTGCCCCGCTGGATTCAAGGTATGCCACAATCCTTTCCTTTAACATTGATTCTATTATTTTCTTCACCACCGAGGTCAAACTGACCAGCCTGTAATTTCCAGCCTTCTCCTTGCTCCCATTTTTGTGAAGGGGTATCACATTCGCTCTCCTCCAGTCCTCCAGTACCACTCCCTCCTCCAGTGATTTGTTGAATAGGGCTGTCAATGGTGCAAACAGCACCTCTCTGAGTTATTTCAATATTCAGGGATGTATTCCATCTGGCCCCATTGCCTTGTCCACTTTCAGTTTTGCGAGTTCCTTTAGGACTGTCCTATGTACATAGACTGGTGTCCACCACTCTTTCATGTGTGTTTCTACCACCTAACTGTGGTCTCTGCCCTTCCCCTTTTTGTGAATACTGAGCAGAAGTATTTGTTCAGGAGTTCAGCTTTTTCTAGGTCCCCTTCCGAACACTCCCCTCCTCCTTTATTTAGCCCCCCGTTCTTTTTTCTTTCACTAATATACCTAAAAAAGTTTGTTTTTCCTTCTTTTACTATCTGGGCTATTTTTTCCTCTGTTTGCACCTTTGCGCTCCAGACTGCTTTCCCTGCCTACCTCTGCTTTGCCTGGTACAGTTCCCTGTTTACCTCATTCTGTGTTTCCTTGTATTTCCTGAATGTCAGTTTTTTCCTCTTTAACCTTCCCTGCCACTCCCTTTGAAAACCATAGTGATCTTTTCTTATTGTGTTGCTTACTTGCTTCATACAAATGCATATTGCCTCTGCTATGGCTCTTTTAAGGTTCCCTCACTGTTCCTCTACTTCACCCCCTCTCTTCTCCTTTGCCAGGGTTTTCTTGAAGCATTCCCCTATTCTAGCAAAGTTGGCCGTCCTGAAATCCAGGACTCTTGCCTTTGTGTAGTTTGTCTCTTCCATTGTTTTCGCCCTGAACCACACTGTATGGTGATCAGTGTACCCTAGATGACCTCTCACTGATACATCAGAAATTCTGTCCTCATTGCTGAGAACCAGGTCCAGTATAGCTGTGTCCCGGGTGGGCTCCTCCACTAGCTGTCTGAGGCACACGTCCTGCAGGGCATCCAGAATGTCTGTGCTCTGGGTTGTGACTGCAAAATAGGTGTTCCAGTTAACATCTGGCATGTTTAGATCCCCTACCAACAACACTTCCCCCTTCTCTGCCATTTTGTGGATGGTTTCCACTATTACCCTGTCTAGTTCCTCCCCCTGCGTTGGAGGTCTGTAGATGGCTCCAGTGCAGATGGCGGCACCGTTCCCCATCTCCAGGGTGACCCACAGTGCCTTCTCTCCTTCCTGCATTCCCTGAATCTGTTGCTTTGATCCTCTCTCTAATGTAGATAGCTACCCCTCCTCCCTTTCTGCCCACCCTGTCTTTCCTGAAGATTGTATACCCTGATATGTTTATGTCCTAGTCATGATTTCCAGTGTACCATGTTTCAGTGACCATGACAATGTCCAGGTCCTCCTGCACCATTAAGGCTTCTAAGTCCAGGATCTTGTTTCCCAGGCTGCAGACATTTGTACACATTGCCTTCCATGTTTTGATGCCTTCATCCCTGATGGCTCCCTTCCTATGCTTGTGCCTTCCCGCTAAGCCTCCCCTGTCTTTACTCCCAATTGCAGGTCCTTTTGATGAGTTTCCAGCCCTATGGTCCTCCCTTCTATTTTTTTGTTGTTGTTGTTGATGCTTTCTCCCCTGGTCCCCCGGTTGGCTCCACTTACCTGGCATCCTCCTGGAATCTCCGGCTGCTGTCCATCCCAAACCATCCTCCACCTTTGGACCATAACCAAGCTACCCCCAAGGCTTACCCCCCCCCCCATGGTGGGGTAGCAGGGAGCCCACAAACTCCCCACCAGGAACGGATCCAGTATTGGTGATGCCCTCTGGAGGTTGCATGTTCCCAACGGGCAGCCATCAAGATGCACAACCAGGGCCACCAATTTCCATTTTCTGTTGGTGGAGCGTGCAATGCTCAAAGTGGGGCATGCCACGCATGCGCCCACATGCAGAACACCCTGCCAGCTACTCCGCCTCCATGCCCAATTGTACAGTGCCAGGCGTGCCAACACCTAGCCTCCGCTAGGTGTCAGGCAATCGCCAGCCTCTGCCCCCACTCCCCGGGAAAGGAGAGCTGTCCTCCAGATGCTCAATCCTCTCCCACCCCATCCAGCCCCCGACGACCTGTTCACACCATGAACACAGATCGCCAGCATTGCAGGAGGTAAGGCGTCACTGCCTCAGCCCTCCATGCCACTGGGATGGCTCCTTCTGACTATTTTAACCTGTGAGGAGGGGCAGTTTGATTTTCCCTGCTTACTTCTGCCACCCTCTTGGCTAGTTTAAATGCTTAGCAATGAAAAATTTAAACTTCTCACTGAGGATCCTGGTTCCCCCGGATGGATGCAGACCATCCCTCCTATACAGGCTTGCATCCCTCCAAGTGATCCCCAGTCCCCAATGAAGCCAAATCCCTCAGCTCTGCACCAGTTCTTCAGCCATTAATTGAATCCCTTGGTATGGTGTACCCTGGCCTCTCCCATGCCGTAGACATTTAACATTTTGGAGAAGGATGCCGTGCATGCCACCTGCAAGACCCCTCCCCAACTCCATGAACCTCCTCTGCATTGCCCTAACCTCTTCCACTGCTAGATTATTTGTCCCCAGGTGGACAATAATGTCTAGCTCACCATCCCATCGTGCTGCTCCAGCAATCCTTTGGATTCACTTCCCATCCCTCCATGTTGTGACGCCAGATATGCACCTGACCTTCCTGTCTCCCACTCCAAGTCTACCCCCCAATAATAAAATAAAAAAAACAACTATGAGCTGGGATTTGAACCCCAGTCAGTTGCATGCAGGACCTTCTTTGTGTGCCTCTGCTCTGTATGCCATGGTGTCCCTTGTAAAGTATATGCTGTAAATTTATAAAACCTGGCAAAGGGCAAGTAATCTGGGGGGTTGGCAAATAACACCATGTCAATGTTGTGCAGATCACTGCACACAAATTCTCTGATCTTCCAGAAATCACTCCTCACCACTGACTCACACTAGTACATCTTAGATGGAGGTGCTAGGACCTTGAGGGAGCCAGAACTTTTGATGAGGGCTGGTGCTGAGGCAAGCTGCACTCACACACAGCACCGCAAGACTGGCTTGCGCTGCATGGCTTACCTCAGCACCAGCCCTCAACCACCTCAGTTCCTTTTTCCCAGCTGTCGAGTGCACATCAGTGATGTTGCTCGCCTTCTTTTCCCTACCAGTGTACAGTATGGAGGTGATCTTGCCTCACTGCTACTTTGTAGGAGTTTTTTTTCCTTCTACAAGCCCTCCATCTCTCAATAGATCTTCTCTGCCAGCCATCTACTAACTCTGGCTACTCAAATAAAGCTGAGGAGGGAAAGGGATAGGGGAAATTGTTTAACCAAGAAAGGCACACTAAGCTGGAGCTTGTTTCCAGGTGTGACCTTGGAGCACAAGGAAGTTAAGTGACTTGCTCAGGGTCACACAGTATGCAAGTGGAAGCTGTGGGATTCAAACCCAGGTCTGGTCTGCTGGATGTCACCAGATTTGCAGCTCAGAGCCTTAGACCACTGCGCTATACTGCCTCCTTAGACTGGAGAACTGGGGCTATTGTTTCTCATACCTAATTATCAGGGATAGTACCTTTGTCCCTGAAACCTGGCTCCTAAAGCTTATCCCATTTCCTAGTATACCTGACTACCTAAACCATTCCCCTTTTTATATGCCACTGGAGGGCAGACTCCAAACCTCTCTGATTGAGACTTGGGTACCCCTATGTCATCTCTCTCTCTCTGTCTCTTTCTGGTGATATTGAACCTAACCTGGGCCCTCCTGATGGCATCGCTGCCATGATCCCATCTTATTGGTTCACAAAAAAAGGGGCTTAGGCTTGCGCATATGACCATTAGAAACCTGTCAGCTAATTTTGTGCAGCTTGAAGCCTGGATTGCTCACAACTCCCCTGACATCCTAGGTCTAACCGAGATGTGGTTAAAACCCATATACCAGATTCATTATGTAGGATCAGTGGATATAAACTTCACAGATGTGATCATCCAAATGCTAAAAAAGATGATGGTGTTTTGTTTCATACCAGTCAAGACCCTGACATTACAGTGCTCCCGGTCAACACTACCCGTCTATGTGAAACAATTCATATAGTTATTACCTTAGATCTCACTAAGAAGCTAAATGTAGTGTGCATTTATAACTCTCCTAAAAATGGGCTAACAGGCCTGACTAAGGTAACTGACCATCTTTCCTTGCTAAAGGGCAGACAAGAGCTCATTGTCATGGGGGACCTCAACCTGGATTGGCTGGGGAAAAACTCTAATCTCTATGCAGTAGAACTCAGCAGGTTACACCTGTCTCAGTTGGTCACTCTCTCGACAAGACAGTCTAGTAGCAGCAGCCTCCAGTCTCTTCTAGACTGGGTTGTCTCCAACAGGCCTGAGATGATCAGTGCTGTTGGAGTTTTACCAGACTCAGTCAGTGACCACTCCCCGGTTTACTGTGTTTGGAAGGCTACGGCCCCCTAAACCACCTCCCACAGAAATTCTTTTCAGGAATTTTTCGAAAATGGATAAGACAGCCCTAATCTTGGAGCTACAGAACAGAGACTGGGCACCTCTGTATGATACTTGTAATATGTAGTGTGCTGCTCAATACCTCCTTATCACACTTTTGAACCTTTAAGATAACTATGTCACAGTAAAAAGGCACCGTATCCAGGGATCTGCTAACCGCTGGTTAAATTCTTCACTCCTGTCCTCTCTCAAAGAGCGGGATAAAGCCTGGAACAAAGCTAAGCTAACCCAGTTCCCATCGGATTGGACAGAGTACAGAAGACTCCAAAACCTATGCAATGTTTCCATCAGATCTGCTAAGGATAGTTACCACCGTCAGCTCCTTCGTACCTCTGTCAGTGACTCTCATGGTTTTGGAGTCATGTTAACACCATCATGGGGAAAAACAAGTGCAATACCATCTCTGATATGGTCGTGGATGGTTGTAATTACAGTAACTCACTCACTATCCCCGAGGGTCTTAACTCCAGATTCACTGACCTCTCCTCCTATACTGCACTTCCTGGGCCTTTGCCTGTCACTCCACAGAGTAACCTTAAACCTCTCAACCCATCTTTCACCCTTCGCCCAGTTTCTGAGACTGAAATCTTATGCTTCCTTAAGTCCATCTCTCCTGCTGGATCTGCAGGGGCAGATGGACTCTTACCGAAATTCCTAAGAATTGTTGCCCCTTCTATAGTCTCTCCAGTGACTAGATTTTTCAACCTGTCCCTTCTTATAGGACATGTCCCTTCCCTCTGGAAGATTGCTCGAGTTGTGCCAGTCCACAAAAAGGGGGACACCACTAACCTGGATAAGTACTGCCCTATTGCCATCCTCTCCACCCTCTCTAAAATACTGGAGAAAATCATTGCTACCCAGGTCTAGGATTACCTCTCCTCCTTCATAATCCTCACCCCTGACCAACATGGTTTCCGAAGTGGGCATAGTACATCCACTGCTCTCATTCAGTTTACAAATTATGTCAGACTCACTATGGACAATGGCTCTCTCACTGAGGCTGCTTTTGTTGATCTTGCAAAAGCATTCGATTTAGTTGACCACCCACTGCTCCTATCAAAGTTGATATCCCTAGGCTTCTCTACCTCCACCACTGCCAGGTTCCAAAATTATCTTTTGAAGCGTCATCAATTTGTCCAGATTGGAGATGCCAAGTCCCCTCTCACTCCTACTTGGATCGGAGTGCCCCAGGGTTCGATTCTTGGTCCTCTCCTGTTTATGGTCTTCATAAATGATCTCTCACCACTCACTGGTATTTGCTCAGGTCTGCTATATACTGATGGTCTTGTTCTTTACTCATCCTCCTCCTCCTCAAACCTCTTGGATATCAACCTGAATCTCAATAGTAACTTCAATACCTTTCAGAGCTGGCTATTGCAAAACAAGCTTGTCTTAAATAAAAATAAAACGGTGACTATGCTCTTAGGCTCAGGTTCAGAAATTCGGTTCAAACAACATGAAGTATTGCTGTATTCTGACTATTACAGTGATCATCAACCTTTGAACTGCCCCAGAGAACAAAGAGTTAACTTTCCATGAAGGGCACGGAACGCTGAGCTCGAGCTTGGTTGAAGCCTCTGCCTGCTGTTGTTTAAACTCCAACCATCAGATTCTTTACTCCACCTCACTGAACAGTCGCTCCGGAGATTTCTCCTTTGCTTGGTTCAAAAAAGTCGGTTAAAGTGTCGTTTTTTCACTGTTTCTACCGAATTTCTGCATACCGAACCTGTCGGTTCAAGTCTCTGTCTGTGGTACCATGAGTACTAGATAGTTTCTGTGTGGAACTTGTAAACATTGGATCAGTTCAGTTTGAACCGATCAGGTTTGTGTTAAAAAACTTCTGTCTTTATTAGAGTGTGGTAACCGGTCCATATCAGTTCTAAAAAAAACAGATTTAATTACGTTTTTTTCCAAGACCCGTAACACGGTCAGGAACCAATAGGGGTGTCTTGCCTGGCGGATTGCGAAAAAAGGGTAAGTTGTGGTTAGGATTGGCCATGTCTGAGAAACCCAAGAAAAATGGGCTCACTGGTTTCAACACTGTGTGTGTGTGGGAAGCCTTTGCTAAGGCTGATCTCACACCACCTGTGTTATTGTCTGGGGATTTAACCACCTCAATTCAGACTGCCAAATTTGTAAAGTTTTCCCAAAGCTACCCTGGATAAGAGAGTAGGTAGACTGAGGGAAAGGGGCCGAATCAACTGACCGGATAGCCAGCCGGTTCGGTTCCGACCGAACCAGAAGGAGTGCCCTCTGACCGGGCAAAACTGCTGGCAAAAGGAGAACCAATTCTGAGGAGTCGGTTCAGTTAAAAAAGAAAAAAGGAAAAATCATCTGGTTCGGTTCCACAGATTCTTTCTCCGACCGCTGATGAAATAGCCAAAGCGATAAGGATAGTTCAATCGCTTAACCTCGGTTCCGGCCAAACCGGCACCATCTGTTAGGGGCTCGGTTCGGTCGCTTCCCCCAGTTCCAGATTATACTTTAGAATAATTTTATGAACTGGAGGAGGAGGAAGGAGAGTATGAGGATAATGATGATGATGGTGATTATGAAAGTCTGGATGTGCCTATTGACCCGGACATCTCCTCAGACAGACCTTCAGGTGTTTCTCCTCCTAGGCTTTCTGAGTCCCCTTCCCACTTTATGTTTTACAAGAAAGTGGCTGAAACTCTCCAGCTTCCAATGAAAGAAGCAGTAGAGGATCAGGAGGAGCCTGATTTTGTTGAGATGATGGACATCCCAGAGTCCAGGAGATTGTCTATTCCCCTCCATAAATCTTTTGGGAAACAGGCATTTAAAATTCTAAAAACTCCTAATTCCATACCTCCTGTGGACAGAAGAATGGACAAAAGGTATACCCTTTTAGGCTCGGACACGGAGTTCCTTTCCCAGCAATGCAGCCATGTTGGGGTAGTGCAGGCTGCTGCCTGTGATAAGGCAAATATTCCCTTGGCTTCACACCCCCAGATAAGGACTCCAGGAGGATTGATGCCATGGCAAAGAAACAGTACATGGCAGCATCTTTGGGACTCAGGCAGGCTAACTATATGGCCTACACAGCTAGATACCAGAAGTGTAGGTGGGACACTGTGCTGGCTCTAGCTAAACAGACCCCTGACTAGCTTGCCAAGAAGCTGGAGCAGGTGGCTGAGGATGGGATTGAGGCATCCAAGGTGCAATTTCATGCTGCTGTGGACTTCAATGATGTTTCATCTAGAGTCATGGCTACATCTGTGGCCCTTCAGAGGATGGCTTGGCTCAGATGTACTAGCCTATCACAGGATACCCAGGCTAAGGCCATGGATTTCCCTGTCATTGGTAATTCTCTGTTTGGGGAGCAGACAGAGAACTCACATGAAGAAGATGGACAGTACAGGACCACCCACAGGAGTGCTCAGGCCAAAGAAAGGCAAGCCACCCTCAGAGGGAGCATTCCAGGAAAGAAGGCAAGCCACTCCTCAGAGGCAGCATTGGGGCAGGGCCAGGCCCTTTCAGCCCTTATGCATAGGCCTCCTCTTCTGCATATGCTCAGAGGGGGTTCTTTAGAGGGAGAGGCAGACGGGGTATGAGCAGGCCTGCTTCCACTCCTCAGTCTAAAGCCCCTGCCAAGCAGACACCCTGATGGATCTGCCTGGGCCGATTCTCCAATACCTGTAGGGGGCAGGCTGGCTTACTTTGTCCAGGACTGGAAGTCTTTAACATCAGACAAGTGGGTCCTAGAAGTAGTAAGCCTGGGACTGGTTCTCAGCTTCAAAAAATTTCCCAAGATGAGAACCAGATCCTTTCCACCTGCAAATCCATCAGAGACCCTTGCCCTAGAGGCAGAGGTTTCTTCCCTCTTGGCTCTCAGAGCCATAGAAAGGGTTCCTACCCTACACAGGGGCAAGGGATTGTACTCCAGGTACTTTCTAACCCCAAAGACAGGAGAATGGCGGCCCATCCTGGATCTGAGATATCTAAACAAGCACCTTTTAAAACCAAAATTCAAAATGGTGACTCTGGGAATAATTCTGCCCTCTCTAAGGCCAGGGGACTGGCTAGCCTCCCTGGACCTCAAAGATGCCTATTTTCACATTCCTATCAGGTGCTCCCACAGAAAGTACCTCAGGTTCGAAGTTGCCCTCAGGCCACTATCAATTCAGAGCAATGCCCTTTGGCTAACATCAGCCCCAAGAAGTGTTCACAAAGTGCCTGGCAGTAGTGATTGCTTTCTTAAGGAGAAAAAAGATCACCATCTTTCCATACTTGGACGACTGGCTCATAGTGGGTCAGTCTCCAGACCAAGTCAAGTCACATCTTCAGATAACTCAGCAACTGCTCACTTCCTTAGGATTCCTCCTGAACCTTCCAAAGTCAGTTCTCGAGCCAGTACAGCTCCTCACCTTTATGGGGCAGAGCTGGATACAATAAGAGCAAAAGCCTTCCTTTCCCTGGACAGGGCAAGGACCCTTATAGAACTGGCCTCTTCTTTCACCCTGCAGGTGTCTCGACCAGCAAGGCACTTCTTGCAGCTCCTGGGCCACATGGCAGCCTCTACTGCAGTGGTCCAGGGGGCAAGATTCCAGATGAGGGACATTCAGTTCCACCTAAGGGCCTTCTGGTCCCAAAGAAAGGATTCCCTTACCAAACTAGTCCCAGTGACTCGAACCCTGATCCAGGCTTTGCAATGGTGGCAGGATCAGGACAGTTTAAGACAGGGAGTTCCCTTTGTCACTCAGTCTCATTCTCTAATCTTCATCACAGACGCCTCCCTCTTGGGCTAGGGAGCCCACTTGGGAGATCTTACCACCCAAGGGCTGTGGTCACCTCAAGAATCTCTGCTTCACATCAATCTCTTGGAACTCAGAGCAGTGTTTCTGGCACTGCAAGCTTTTTCCAAATCTGTACAGAACAAGGTGGTCCAGATTAGAACAGACAACACCACCACAATGTGGTACATCAACAAGCAAGGAGGCACTCGGTGTATGGCCTTGTGCACAGAAGTAATGCAGTTGTGGTCTCTGGCCTATTCCCTGCAAACCTCTCTGATAGCAGTTCACCTACCAGGGAAGGACAATGTCCTACCAGATGCTCTCAGCAGGATATCTCAGGGCCACCACGAATGGTCCCTAGATCCCCTAATTTTGAAAGTGATTTTCTCCAGATGGGGCACTCCACAGATAGATCTTTTTGCAGCCCCAGACAATCACCAACTTCCTCTCTTTTGTTGCAGACCCCCAGTCTTGGGCTCAGTCCCCCTGGATGCTCTGGTTCTGAATTGGGAAGGGAAGTTCCTGTATGCTTTTCCCCCCTTCCCTCTCCTGTTCAAGGTGCTAGTCAAGATCAGGTCTCAACCGTGCAAAGTGATTCTGATCGCTCCAGACTGGGCCAGACAGCCCTGGTATCCACTGTTGCTGTCCTTAGCAGTCCACCTTCCCCTGTCTTTTCCCAGGAATTACAACCTGTTGCCATCCTCTCAGGAAAGGATTTGGTATCCAAATCTCAAATCTCTCAATCTCAAGGCCTGGCTCTTGAAGAGTTAGAGTTTGCTGATTTACACCTCTCTCAAGGTGTTCTGGATATTCTTAAGGCTCCTCAAAAGCCTTCCACCAGAAAGACTTACAACTCCAAATGGAAAAGGTTCACTATTTGGTGCTCAAATAAGCATATTTCTCCAGAGTCTGCTGGGTTGCCTACAGTCCTGGACTATATGGTTTCATCTTAATGGCTTGGGACTCAGACCAGCTACACTTAAAGTGCATCTGGCAGCTGTTTCTGCCTTCTTGTCAGTAGGCAAGCCCTCTCCTCTATCAGCCCATCCTGTATTTTGTAAATTCTTCATGGGATTGCTGCACACCAATCCTCCCTTTAGGGACCCTGCTCCTGCTTGGGACCTTAATGTTTGCATTGCCAGCTTATGCAACCCCTTTGAGCCTTTGTCCTCTGCAGAGCTTAAGTACTTGACTTGGAAAACTGTATTTTGGTAGCCATTACCTCTGCCAGGCGCATCAGTGAATTGCAAGCCCTGTCAGTGGAGCCTGATTTCATCTCTTTCCATAGAGATAAAGTGGTCCTAAGAACTAACAGGAAGTTTTTGCCTAAGGTGGTTTCAGATTTCCACCTTAATCAGTCTGTCTCTCTCCCTGTTTTCTTCACTGACCATTCCTCCTCTGGAGAGAGGAGGTTGCACAGCCTGGACGTAAAAAGGGCAATTAGATACTAAATAGAGCGCACCAAGGGTCACAGGTTTGAGTCCCTCCAGTTGTTCCTCACTTATAGAGAGGTCGGTAAGGGCAAACCTGCCACTAAAAGATCTATTGCCAGGTGGATTGTCTCTTGTATACAATTCTGCTACGAAAAATTGGGTAGAACCCCACCCTCAGGCCTGAGGGCTCACTCTACTAGAGGTATAGCTGCTTCCCTGGCTGCTGCCAGGGATATTCCTATTTTAGAAATCTGTCAAGCAGCCACCTGGAAAACAGTCCATACATTCACCAAGCATTACTCTCTGGATATCCAGGCTAGAAGTGATGCTCGGTTTGGCACAGCAGTACTTCAGAGCCTTTTCCCAAAGTAGGTTCTGTCCCTCCTCCATGGAGGTACAGCTTGGTAGTGTGCAATAGTCAGAATATAGCAAGACTTCATGTTGTTTGAAGCAAAAATTACTCACCTTAATAATGTTGTTTCTTCTAATGGAGTCTTGCTGTATTCTGACCTCCCCCCTGCCTCCCCTCTCAGAACCTGGTTTTTGGGATGTGGGTGAGCAGGAGCAGTGTTGGCACCTAAAGGTGCCCCTTTCTCACCCTCCTTTATTTTAGGTGTGTGTTGTGTTTTGTTTTTTGGGTTTCCTGACTTGAGTCTTTGCTTTGAAACCAAAAAACCCTTTTTTAACAAATTTAGTTGCCAGTTGGCTAGTGTGAGTTTTATAGTTTCCACACAGAATGCCCAGTGAGTATAGCTCATAAAGATCTGACGATTGGAGTTTAAACAACAGCAGACAGAGGCTTCAACCGAGCTCGAGCTCAGCGTTCCATGCCCTGCATGGAACGTTAACTCTTTGTTCTCCGGGGCAGTTCAAAGGTTGGTGATCACTGCAATAGTCAGAATACAGCAAGACTCCATTAGAAGAAACAACATTACTAAGGTGAGTAATTTTTTCTTCTGCACCCAACCATTAAGTATCAGAGCACTTGATGGCTCTCCTCTTAACACAGTTACTTCGTTTAAATACCTAGGAGTAACCCTTGATCCTACCTTGGATTTTGACCTGCACCTAGTTTCTGTCATCAGATCCATCAATATTCAACTTGGACTGGCATATAAAGTCAGACATAGCCTGATGACCACTGCACAGGGGATCCAGAGACCCAAATTGGCATATGGGTTAATAGCCTTTCTGGCAACTACTGGAGGGCTTCTCTGAAAGTGCTACAATAGCATTTGCCATTTTGCTCTGATTTTACCCAAACTTTTTTTTTTTTGCCTGTCACCGAACGTCTGGACTCTGCTTTGGTCACGGCACCCCTGTACCTCCACCACCCATATTGCCTGCGCTCTTCCCAGTTACCTCTAGCTTGCCCCTCAGAGGGCAGGGTCACGGCTCTGTAAGGGCACTGGCGCTGCAATCCTAGTGTCTAGTCAGGAGAGCCGGCTGGGTGGCTAATTGAGGCCAAGGGCAGGGTATCATGGAGACATTCGGGGCAGTGTTCATCTCCCCTTTTAAGCTGGGGCAGTGACGTGCAATAACGTCCTCCATCTGTCCTGCCCCAGAAGTGTTTTTCCGTGCGTCGGTGCATGGCGTCAACCCAGCCTCCGCCAGGTGTCACTCCTACACTGATCATAACGCCCCCCCTGGAGAAGGACAGCAGTTCTGGGGACACTCAGTCTTTCTCCCCCGGCTGGCCCTTCAACAATCCGGATCCATTCCCGAGCCCGGGTTGCTGGCGTCGCAAGCGGAACTCCAACTGCTGCACCAACAGGCCGTCCCTTTATCCAAATGTACTTACCAATGCACACTATACTCCAGCTTGGGATGTTTACCCCCTCATCCTGCTGTCAGTTTACCTCCTACTGTTTTATAAAGAATATAATCTCTTCCCAGATATCTGACAAATTGGCTTTACTGCTCAAACCTGCGACCTCTGCCTACCCACTGAGATCAGTGGACAAATCCCTTCTTGTCGAACCAAGATGTAAAACCAAAATGGGAAGAATGCTTTCTCTATCTGCACCCCTAAACTATGGAACTCCCTTCCACTGAATCTAAGTATCTCCCCTTCTCCATGCAGTTTCAAACAGGAGCTACACATGACTCTTTTAAGCTGCTCCTGTTCTCTATCCACCCACTCCTGTACTCGCTCCTCCTAGTTACCTACTGGCTCCAAACCTCTACTACTCTCAAACCTGCCTGGAAATCTTGCTATTTCCTCTCTTCTAGCACTTACTCACTAGGTGTTTGACTTATACTGGGTGTTATTTGCACTTGTATTCCTGTTTTGTTATTACATATAGATTCCTGCAAATTTACCGTCATTGCTAAAACTTTTGTATAAGTGTACTATGTCTGACTTCTACTGGTTCCCATGATGTTTCTTGTATTTACTATTGTCTACATACCCTTTGTTGTAATCTCCCAGGTCGTACCTGAAAATAGGCAGCTATGCTGTCTAGTGTACCTACTCAGTTAACAAAAACTAAATAAATAAAATCCAGTGCTTATTCCTTCTGTGGCTAAGTCCATTGACAGGAAGTACGCTCCCCCTAAGGATTTCCCAGTCCTGGCCTCTCACGCTTTTGCTGACGCCATAGTGATCTTGGCAGAAAATTACAAAGCCGTTCTCCCTCAGGAGTTTATGGCTCGTTCAGTAAACAAAGAATCTCGTAAGATTGACACTTTAGGGAAGTGAGTCCTCACTGCTGCTACCCTAGGTATGGGTATTGCTAGCTACCAGGGCTATTTCTCACAGTATGAGTATACCCTCTGGCATTCGCTAAAAGCCACTGTGGAGACTCTCCTAGAGTCGGACGTTACTTCGAGCTTCTCCAAACTATCACTAGAGGTGTTGAGTCCAATAATCAGCAACTTAAGGCTGCTATGGATGCCTTTGACACTGCTTCTAAGGCAGCAGCAGCTGGGATATGCACCCGACGCCACTCATGGTTACAAACCTCGGGGTTCACAAATGATGCCCAGCAAAGAGTCATAAATTTACCATTCGATGGGGCTTATCTGTTTGGCCAATAGGTGAAGCAGGCACTTGAGGGTACACAGAAATCTAGGATGGCTAACAAAATGGCCAGGCCGGCTCCTGCTGCCCCTCAATGGGGTGGGAACCACTGGCAGTTTCACAACTGTCAGTCCTTTCATGGTAAAGGCAGAGGGGGCTTCAACAAAAACCAAGCCCCTCAGCCACAAAAGAAAATGCAGCAGAAGGCACAGGGCCCAGAAGCACCTAATGCCACACTCTGAAATTCTGGCCCAGGTCCCTCCTCAGCTGTCCGAGGGGGACTCTTGTGCGGCAGTAGTGGAGCGTCTGACTCAGTTTTACAATCAGTGGAAGTCAGTCACTTCAGACAAATGGGTTCTCAGGATAATTCTCAAGGGTTATTCTCTGAATTTTTCAGATACCCCTCCAGAACATACACCCAAATGACAGCCCAGGCTGTCGGTTACTCAATCAGACCTCTTTGCTTCTGAGATTCAAGGCCTTCTGAACAACAGGGCAGTAGACTTAGTTCCACAGGAGCAACAGAACACAGGTTTCTACTCCCACTACTTCCTAGTTCCAAAGAAAACAGGCGGTATGCGCCCTATTCTAGAACTAAGGAAGTTAAACAAGTTTCTCTTCAAGGAAAAATTCAAGATGATGTTACTCGGTATGCGCTTCTACCTCTGATTCATCAAAATGATTGGCTGGCCTCCCTGGACAAACAGAAAGCCTACCAACATGTTCCCGTTCACCCAAGCCACCACAACTATCTTCAATTTGTAGCCCTGGATCAGCACTGTCAATTCAGAGTACTGCCCTTTGGACTGTCCTTGGCGCCGCAAGTTTTTACAAAGTGCTTTGTAGTCCTCGCAGTGCGCGTAAGGAAACTTGAAATTCATGTCTTCTCAGATCTGGATAACTGGCTCCTAGCAAGTTCCTCCAGACAAGGGACACAGGAAGCAGTGACCACAGCTTCCAGGTTCCTCACATCTATGGGAGTTTTGTTGAATCTGGAAAAATCACAGCTACAGCCCTCCCAGCATCTCCTCTTCATAGGAGCTCTCCTGGACACCTCCAGTGCAAGAGCCTTCCTCCCGGAGGACAGGAGGAATGATATTTTATTTTAATTTATTTCATTTTTGTTTACCAGGTAGGTGCACTAGCCATAGCAATGACTATTTTCAGGCACGACCTGGGAGGGAACAATACAGGGAAACATTTCAATACAAGTACAAAAATAGTTGACAATAGTATACAGAGCAATTTGCAACTGTATCCACAGAACAAGGAGGCTGTAATATTAGTGTAGGGCAGAAAGTAAATAAAATAAAACAGGAGCAGTACAAAGAACAAAAACTACACCACAATTTGCTATAAGGAAGATACAAATGAACATATTGAACAATTCTAGTGCTAATAAGGGAATGGATATAGAACTGGGGGGGATACTAGTAAGTGACAGAAGTGAAAGCAAGAGAAGAGGGATGAGAGTGAAGTAAGGGGGGAAGAGGGATAGATAGGTAAGGAGATGTGCATAGCGTAGAGAAGGGCAGATCAAAAGATGTCATGGAGAGAAGAGGCTGGGAAGGAAAAGAGCTATGGAGGTTTGAAGCAGGAGCACTTGTGGGAAGTGTCAAGATAATTCTGCAGCCCTTTTTTAAAAGATGCATGAGATAGTGATTGGCGCAATGCTCGTGGAAGAGAGTTCCAGTATATCCTCCAGAGAGCTCGCTTCATCAAAGAGAACGACTTAGTCCGAGCTCTCTCAATGCAGCAGATGCTGGGTCTCATGGCATCATCAGTGTTCACGGTGCCTCTGGCTCGTCTTCGCGTGAGAACCACTCAGTGAATGCATAGTACTCAGTGGTCCCTGACCACACATCCACAGTCCTTTCACATCAAGGTGACGGAACCGCTAAAATGATAACTCACCTGGTAGATTTAAGAGGGCAACCTACTGAAAGGCTTTCCCTTTGCCCCACTGGAGACACATATCACCATCACCACAGATGATCTCTACTGGGATGGGAAGCTCACTGTCAAGATCTCCACACCCAAGGTCTGTGGAGTCAGGATGAGACTCAACTCCACATAAATGTCCTGGAAATGAGAGCTGTCCTGTACACAACCTGAGCCCTGAAGGACATCCTGTCACAAATAATTCTCCTTCAGATGGACAACAAAGCGGTGATGTACTACATCAACAAGCAGGGCAGAGCGCACTCTTATCCCTTGTGCAGTGAAGCTATCAGAGTATGGGAATGGTGCCTAGAGCACAAAGCCCTGGTCTAAGCAGTCTACCTGCCTGCAGTGCAGAACAATCTAAGGGATTGCCTCAGCAGAAGAGAAGCAAATCCTCACGAGTGGCCTCTCAATGTAAATGTTGTGCAATCGCTCTTTGAAGAGTGGGGCACACCGAACCTGGACCTTTTTGCATCCCCACGCAATGCAAAACTGCCTCTATTCTGCTCCAGAAATCCAGAACCTGACATTTTCTGTCAGGATGCATTCAGACTACGGTGGACAAGATGCTTTTTATATGCATTTTCTCCTCTTCCCTTACTTCAGATGGTGCTGCTCAAGCTGGAGGCACGGGGGCAGAGAATGATCCTCCTCTCCCCATTCTGGCCTCATCAGATTTGGTTTCCATTGATCAACAGATTATCAGAAGTTCTACCAAGACAACTACCACTTCAAATGGACCTTCTGGCCCAGGGTCCAGTGGTCCATCCCAACCTGAGATCCCTTCATCTCCACGCATGGCTCCTGAGGAGACAGAAGTGAGTAGATCTGATGTCTCACATAAGGTCTCAGATATTCTCCTACAGGCACGCAAGCCAGCTCCTAGGAAAACTTACACGGCAAAGTGGAAGCATTTCTCAGTCTGGTGTGCAAAGTCTTCTTTGGATCCCTTTTCTTGCCCACCTAACAAAGTCCTGGAGTATCTACTAGACCTGTCAAATACAGGGCTACAATACTTAACTGTGAAGGTCCATCTCTGTTCGATCTCAGCTTATCACGAGCCTATACAAACTATGTCTCTGGCTCAGTTACCCTTGGTTAAGAGGTTCCTTAAAGGTATACTCCACACTAGGCCACCAGTCAGGAGACCAGTGGCTGCCTGGGATATTAACCTTGTGCTAGACATGCTCACCCGTAAACCCTTTGCGCCTCTAGCAACATGTGAGTTGAAGTTCCTGAGCTGGAAGGCCGCCTTCCTTGTAGCCACATTACCTCTGCTCGCAGAGTGTCTGAAATACATGCCCTGGTCACAGACCCTCCTTATGCAGTATTTCACAAAGACAAGGTGGTTCTTAGAACCCACCGTAAGTTTCTCTCCAGAGTAGTCTCAGAATTCCATCTAAACCAGCCCTTGGTTCTTCCGACCTACTTCGCGAACTTCCAGAATGAGGGAGAGCGTACCCTACATTCTTTGGATATTAAAAGGGTTTTGCGGTTCTATATAAACAAAACTAAAGATATCCGCAAATTAAAGCAACTCTCTGTCTCATTCCGCATGGCACGGCTGGGCCTGCCTGTTGCCATCAGGTGTACTTCGGCGTGGCTGGTGGCATGTCTTTGCTATTCCATGGCACAGGTTAAGATAGAAGGCAAGGTATACGCCCATTCTACCAGAGCAGTCACAGCATCTCTGGCAGAAATATGGAACATGCCCATTGCAGACATCTGTAATGCAGCTACTTGGAGCTCCGTGCACACTTTTGTGAAGCACTATGCTTTGGATGTCCATGCCAGACAGCATTAATCCTTTGGCAGAACAATCTTTAATACACTCCTGTCCTAAGTGAGCTCCTGTCTCCTGCTGTCCTTCTCGGGGGATTATTTTAGCTTGGTACTCTCCCATTAGTGTGAATGAGAGGTGGAGATTTTATGTCCCAGGAAGATATGAAAATTACGTACCTACCATAATTCTTGATCTTTTTGGACAAAATCTCCACCACTCATTCACACACCTACCCTCCATCCCCCAAGCTCACTTATCTGTTTTTGGTCTTCACTCCCTCGATGGCTAGGCTGTGAAGACACTGTTGTGTTGACACTTCTTATGTGGGTCATTCGGACTATCTTATATCCGGCATAGGTTAGTTTCACAAGATTAGTTTATGCTGCACCTCCTCGGTAAAAAAGGTACTGAGGCGGTTGGAGGGTCGACACTTAGGTAGCCTATACGGCACGAGCCGGTCTCGCGGCACCGCTCCACGCAGCCCTATCTCGACGCTGGTGCTCCTGAAAATTTTTGGCTCCCGCTCAGTCCTAGCATCTCCGGTGTAGTCCCATTAGTGTGAATGAGTGGTGGAGACTTCGTCAAAGAAGATCAAGAATAACGGTAGGTACATAATTCTCATTTTTCAATCATGGGGGCCACGTGGCTTGTCATTGCGTCTCAGTAAGCTTCATAAGCTAACCTGTTTAACATCCCTTTGAAGTGGCCTATGGTTTGATTCCACCCAGGATACTATTAAAAAAAATGCAGGGGAAAAAGGGTGTTCTCCAGTGTCAAACAACTGTGCAAGTCTACCATAACCCAGTGGGGTCATGGTAATGGCCAGTGCAGACAGTTCCAAGGTGAGTTCTGTTCCTTCAGAAATTGGCTCCTGAAAATGAAGGCGCCTACTCAGGTAACCAGGGTACAGTATCCGAGGAGCACTGGTCAGGCACCATGCAGGGGGCCCAGCACCACAAGCATGGTGCATCACTAGAGAGTATGCGGCCCATCCCTGACTCCTTTTCTTGGTGGTAGATTAGAGAAGTTTTCTCAAGATGGGCCAGAACAATGTCAGATGCCTTATTAGGGGTCACTTCTCTGCCCCAGTTTTCAAGGGTGGCAGAAAGGCCAGATGTCGTCGATGGCTTTCTTTGGACCAGACTTCAGGTTCCGCTAATCAATTAGTTCAGGGGTCCTGTTAGTTTTATTTTATGGTCCACAGAAAGTTTGGGAGTTGTCAGGCTTTTCTTAAATTCAAGAGCTGGAACACATTTGTGCTCCACAGCCTTTCCTCATGCAGCCCCAGAGGTCAATCACCAGGCTGCTCAGTCAGGGTTTTTCTTAAGCCCCAGTACATCTGATGGATGCCTGCCGCCACACTCTCCATGTCAGTCCCACTCAGAGTATCTCCGGTTTTGATACTGGATCAACCCTCCAGCATAGGGCACATCTTTAACTGAACATCAGCCCCTCCTGAGTTCCTTGAAGGTGCTGGTAGTCCTTGTGGCTTAATGTCTACCCTGAAAGAAAGAAATGCTGATTCATGCACCAACTTTGTCCTTAGCAAACTCTAGATATGTCAGAGTCGCATGGCTAGGGGTGATCTGGGAGAAGAGCTCTCCTGAGCCACCTGACTCTCAGACTTTGGATGCCTGGTGGTAATTTTTTGGCACAAAATCAGGAAAGGTTGGGCAGCCTTTTTTCCCCAGAAGGTGACTTTTGTCATAAATCCGCTGGCTCACTGCAGTTTGGGCCTCAGGATAGGCATCTACAGTGTAATCCCATGGGCCCACTTCCAGATGTGGCCTATTCAATGGCTTTACTGTAGGCCTGGAATCCCTCATCGGAGGATTATCAGCCAGTTTTTCCTTTTGCCCCTTTGCTTCCTCACTCCCTGAGTTAGTGAGTGGATGTGCAAGATCTGAGCAAGTTCCACTAGAACTTCCAAAGTTAATTCTCACAACAAATGTCAGCCTAGATGGATGGGGGGAGTGGAGGCAGGTCAGAGCCACTTTCCCACTAGGGAGAACTTGTCAGCCTATGAACAGTGTCTCCACATCAATGTTCAGGAGACTAAGCTGCTGGAAGAGATAAACATATTGGAAATTCTAATACGGGATTACAGATACATATGACCATTACAGAATTTATATGTCTGGATATTTGTGTCCTTCTCCCCCCCCCCCCAAATATCTGACTGCCATAGCACTCCTCAGCTAGATATATACATTCTCGTTTCATAGGATTCCAAGGTTAGATACACACATTCCCTCTCCCCCCTCACTCCTGCTTGGCTTGCCTCCCCTCTTTTCCTCCAGGTCCATTTAGACCTTGTTAGATCTAGGTAAAAAAATGTATATAGTACTGAGTACACTGAATTGGTCAGTGAAGTAACTGGGCAAGGAACGACTGTATTGCTAATTGTATTTTACAATTGTCATCATTTAGACTGTTAAGGAGTGAATGTTCACAAACGAGTATATATGTTAATATATGGGTGTTAAGGCAATTGCACATCAGTTTGGACAGTGTCTGTGAACAGTATCAGGAGAAATGCATGGAAAACTGTCACTTTTGATGCAGAGTAGCAGCATCAGTCTCTTGGCGGAGCGAGCACTTTATCCAAAAAATCCTATGGAATATGATCATTCGGGCTGTGGCCAATGGGAAAGCACATACGTGCTTTTATCAAGGTCAGCATGCCAACGAATCAGATAAGACATTTGCTTCTTTTGAAAAGCAACCACTAGCAGAAGAATCCGGCATTCTAAAAAGACATGGCTGGGGTAAGAAAAAGAATACTTAGTTTAAGATGCTACATTTGCTTAAAATCATGAGATGTGTAGACACTGAGGGCCAGATATTCAAAGCTTTGTGCTGGGCAAAAACCGTTTGCGCAGGTTTAGCGCAGGATTAGCGCGGGTCTGCTATATTCAAAAGGCCAAATAGAGCGGGCAAACTGCATTAGCGCCAGGCAAAATTATAATGTATGCAAGGGGCAAACTGACATGAATACAGGCGCAATGCTATATTCAGCGGCTAGTGCTGCGCTAAGTGGCTTAGCGCAACCTAGCGCGACACTTAGCGCGGTGCACATTACCGCCCAGGAAAAGCTTGTCTTAATCCTGGGTAAAGCAGCCTTAAGGCCGACACTGTGGCTTTGGCGCGGTGTTTGCGCCGGGTTTAGCGCGACCAACAAATAAATATGACACATAGATAAAGCCAAACATAGAGGAAGCATGCTGCTAACTGATGGCATCACAATGATGCTATCATCTGCCACCAGTCCCAGCCATGCCAGGCAGTAAGTGGTGACCCTGCCACCAGTGGACAGCACGGCAGTGTGGCCATACAGCACACACCTGCGGACTGCACTGCTGCGGACACCAACAGATGCCAGCACACACATGCAGCACTGTGGGCATGGAGGATGTTGAGGGGAGCATGTATGGGTAGCGAGGCTGTGCTACAGACCAGGTGTGGCCACAAGGCTGGGACACATCATGCAGTGTACATGGGCCAGTATTGTGAATACCCCAACACCAGTGTGCCTTTCGGATGATATATCCCCCCCCGACCACATACCTCACAGCTGTACAACTGCCATAGCACACAAAGCCAGGAATGTACATGTCACTGTGAGCATCCATGCCACAGGTGCAGCATCTGTGGGTCACGCAACAGTGTAACAGTAATGTCCAGTGTCAGTAAACATCCGCAGGTTGGGCCTCTCACTGTGTATAGTGTAGTCATCATCACTGCCCTACACACAATAGGCTTTGCTGTGTCCACACATTACTGGCCCCCCTTGCTACTGTAGTTGCTGCTGTGCACTTTAGCATGCCCTACAGTGTGACAGTTGCATGCAGCACCACCACCACCTGTGCCTATGCTGTCCTGCCCCCTGGGGTACAATATGCTATGCTATGCTGTACTGTTTACATGTAGCCTGCAGCTATCATCATGCACTGCCAGACTGACCTACAGGTGGAGCTGCGGTTGGACCTGGTCAGCCCCTGTACTTCCAGATTGACCTACAGGTGGCTCTGTGGGACCCTGCAGTAACGCTGGGCAAACTGCATGCAAATCAGGGTATAATGAGATGCTAATCCGGTTGTTTGCCCAGAGACTACCTAAGTAGGCTCATTTGCATGGCACTTTTTAGCTCCGGGCAAACGTGTTTGCTCCGGGCTAACTGCTTAGCTCAGAGCTAATGCAGCGCGGTGCTAACGGTACGGGGAATATTATACAGTTTAGATCACTGTTTTCTCACATCTGCTGCTTCCTGCAGCTGTATTGAGTCCATGCATTTGCTGGCACACACATTGGCCACGTAGTTCGTCTGTACTTGCCCTCACGTTGCTGTGTACTATGTTGTTGTTGTGGTTTGCACTTCCTGATTGCTTTATTCAGTGCTGTCTTATTCCAGGGCAATGTTTGCCCTGCACTCCCAGCCCAGTTTGCATGGCCTCATTACCATGCTATATTCGGGAGCTGTTTGCCCTGGGCTATTCCGTTTGAATATAGCTTGCTCTGTGCTCCGGGCTAAGTTTGCCCGGCGGGCAGTGCTGATTTTGCCCCGGGGCAAAGTTTTGAATATCTGGCCCTGAATGCGGAAGCAGGAGCCCACTTAAGAAGAAAAGTAATAAATATATAATACACAATACATGCCATGCAGTGCGTGGATACAAACAGGCAGGAGCGACTCATGCTCTTAAACAGCAGAGACTGCTGTATATCTGGCGTCTGTTGCTTTTTCAAAGTAAATGTTAAACAAGTGAAGAAATGTGGAACAAGTTTTCTCTTTCTAAGCAGTCACAGTGAGTTCAAGTATATTGGGAATCATTCTGAAATAACTGAGATAGAGACTTGACCTGCCTTTAGGGTCTTTTGAAGAAAGTAGTGTTGTTTAATTTCTAGTGTGGACCCACTTAAGCGCATCAGAATAGCAGGGGATAAACATGAGGCTATTTTAGAAAATAGTCAAAGTGTGTGTGAGCCAGTATACATTTTGGAAGAGAGTAAAAGAGACAGTAAAGAATATTAGACAGTAGGGGATGGATGTTTGGTTTTCTGTAGTCTGAGAGCCACAGCCGTGGTTCAAACAACATGAAGTCTTGCTATATTATGACTATTGCAGTTTGTCCCACCATTAGAACTGCTCCGGAGGTGAAAGAGTTAACTTCCATGCCAGGCATGGAACTTGGAGCGCGAGCTCGGTTAGAGAAGCTCTGTCTGGAAGATTTCAAACTGAAACTGTCAGATTCTTTACTCCACCTCACTGAACAGTCACTCCGGAGATTCCTCCTACTGCTCGGTTCATTTCTCGGTTTAAACAGTATTTTCTCGGTTAAATTCAACCGCGATTATTATTATTTTAACCGCAAACCGATCGGTTCAAGCTCTGTCTGTGGTATTGTAAGTAATAGACAGGTTTATTTCTGTGTGGAACTTGTAAATGTTTATTGGTTCAGTTCGAACCGATCAGGTTGTTTTAAAACTTTATTCTAAAGCTTTCAGAGTGCGGTTCCCAGTTCTTATCGGTTCTAAAAAAAATGGATTTCATTACGGTTTTTTCCACGACCCGTGACACGGTTGGGAACCGATAAGGGTGTCTTGCCTGGCACTACCGTTAAAAGGGCAAGTTTTTGGTTAGGCTGGCATTAAGTCTGAGAAACCCAAAAGAAAAACCGGGCCCACTGGGTTTCAGCACTGTAGTGTCTGTGGGAAGCCTTTGCCAAGGCTGACCCACTCCCACATGTATATTGTCTGAGGTTTGACCACCTCAATTCAGACTGCCAGATTTGTAGAACTTCCTGCAGCTACCCTAGATAAGAAGTTGAGTAGGCTCAGGAAGCGAGGCCAAAAGTCTGCTGACCCAGATGGCCAGCCTGGTTCGGTGCCAACCGAACGGGAGAATATACCCTCTGACCAGGGCGAGACTTCCTCGGGCAAGCGTAAAGCTGACTCTGAGAGCCAGTTCCAGCAAAGAAAACTAGAAAATCAGCAGGTGTGAGTCAAAATTCCTTCTCCAACTGCTGCAGAGATAACTAAAGCAATACAAATTGTCAGTCACTTTCTCGGTTCCGTCCGAACCGCCACTATCTGGCAAAAGGTCGGTTGGCCGGTTTCACCAGTTCAAGAATATGATATAGAAGAGTTTTATGAACCAGAGGAGGGAGGATGATTATGAACAGTGTGAATGTGACTTTGAGAGTCTGGATGTGCCCATTGAACGGACATCTCCCCAGACAGACCTTTAGAATCTCCCCTCGCTTTCTGAGTCCCTTCTCATTTTCTGTTTTATAAAAGGTTGCTGAAACCCTCCAGCTCCCATTGGAGGAAGCTGTGGATGAGCAAGAGGAACCTGACTTTGTGGAAATGATGGATATCCCAGAGTCCAGGAGATTGTCTATTCCTTTACATAAATCATTTAGAAACAAACAATAAAAATTTTAAAAGCTCCTAATTCTGTGCCTCCTGTGGACAAAAAGATGGACAGGAGGTACACTTTGTCAGGTCCTGATACAGAATTTCTTTCACAGCAATGCAGTCATGTTGGGGTAGTTCAGGCTGCAGCATGTGATAAGGCTAATATTCCCCTGGCTTCACATCCTCCTGACAAGGACTCCAGGAAGATTGATGCCATGGCTAAAAAACAAGACATGGCAGCGTCCTTGGGACTCAGACAAGCAAATTACATGGTTTATGTGGCAAGATACCAAAAATCTAGATGGGACACTGTCATGGCTTTAGCCAAACAGGCCCCTGGCCAGCTTGCCAAGGAGCTGGAGCAGGTGGCTGCTGATGGTATTGAGGCATCCAAGGTGCAATTCCATGCTGCTGTGGATTCTAATGATGTATCCTCTAGAGTCATGGCTACATCTGTGGCCTTTAGTAGATTGGCTTGGCTCAGGTGTACTAGTTTGTCTGGGATACCCAGACTAAGGCTATGGATTTTCCTGTGGTGGAAATTCTCTGTTTGGGAGCAGACAGAGAATTATATGAAGAAATGGATGAATATAGAACCACTTATAGGAGTGCAAAGCCAAGGAGTGGCAAGCCACTCCTCAGAGACAGAACCCCCAGGGGTAGAGGCAGGACTTTTCACAGGCCTTTACCAAACCAGGCCTCCTCTTGGCTTATGCTCAGAGGGGTTCTTCAGAGGGAGAGGCAGGCGGGTGCAAGCAGGCCTGCTCCACCCCTCAGCCTAAAGCCCTTGCCAAACAGGCACCCTGATGGGGTGCCCAGAGCCGGTTCTCCATTACCTGTAGGGGGCAGGCTGGCTTACTTCGTTCAGGACTGGGAGTCTTTAACATCAGACAAGTGGGTCCTGGAAGTAGTAAGCCAGTATCTGGTTCTCAGCTTCAAAAAATTTCCAGAGATGAGAATCAGATCTTTTCAACCTGCAAATCCTCTAGAGACTTTTGCCTTGGAAACAGAAGTCTCAACCCTCCTGGCTCTCAGAGCTGTAGAAAGGGTTTCTCCCCTACACCAGGGCAAGGGTCTGTACTCCAGGTACTTCCTTACCCCAAAAAAGACAGGAGAATGGCATCCCATTCTGGACCTAAGATATCTGAGCAAGCACCTTCTAAAACCAAAATTCAAAATGGTGACTCTGGCAATGATTTTACCTTCTCTAAGGCCAGGGGACTGGCTAGCTTCCCTGGACCTCAAGGATGCCTACTTCCATGTTTTTGGGGTTTTTGTACCTCCTCTCGCCAGGTTTCCGCCCGGTCACGAGATCCCCCTGCTAGGCATTCCTCCTTCATGAGCACATGCTCCCAGTTCTCCCTGCTTGCCCCACAGGCAAGGGGCGGCACCCTCGGCCCTTAGGGTGCCAATAACGCCGTAATAGGCTGGGAGCGTGGTTTTTTTATTTTGGAGAGTTTACGCCTGAGGACGGGCACTCAGAGGTGTCGGAGGTAGGCAGTGTTTTCCCCTTTATAAAGGGGCGGGAGCGTGCAATGACGCCAGCGTCCATCCCACCCCCATCTGACATCAGGTCCCGAGTGCTTGGGGTTCTCCCGGGCTCCACCAGGAGTCCCCCGTGCACTGACGACTCACCACACCCTCCCCCCGGATCAGGAGAGCAGTCGTGAGACGCTCGATCCTTCTCCCCCCAGCTGGCCCTCCGGCAACCCGAGTCCGTTCCCGAACTCGGGTCACCGGCGCCGAAAGCGGAAATCCAACCGCTGTGCTGGCGGGCCGGCCATACTTCCATGTTCTTATCAGAAGCTCCCTCCGAAAGTACCTCAGATTCGAACTGCCCTTAGGCCATTACCAGTTCAGAGCAATGCCCTTCGGCCTTACCTCTGCCCCAAGGGTATTCACAAAATGCCTGGCAGTAGTAGTTGCTCATTTAAGAAGGCAAAAGATTGCCATCTTTCCCTACCTAGACGACTGGCTCATTGTAGGTCAGTCTCCAGACCAGGTCAAATCACACCTGCAAGTTACCCAGCAGCTGCTCACCTCTCTGGGCTTTCTTCTCAATCTTTCAAAGTCAGTTCTGGAACCTGTCCAGGTACTTACCTTTATAGGTGCAGAATTGGACACAAAGCAGGCCAGAGCCTTCCTTCCGCTAGAAAGGGTAAGGAACCTAGTGGCCCTGGCCTCCTCCTTCACTCTGCAGGTCTCTCAACCAGCAAGGCATTTCCTACAGCTCCTAGGACACATGGCTGCTTCCACAGCTGTAGTGCAAGGAGCAAGATTTCAGATGAGGGACATTCAGTTCCACTTGGGAGCCTTTTGGTCTCAAAGAAAAGATCCCCTATCCAAGTTGATTCTAGTGACTCGAACCCTGATCCAGGCCCTTCACTGGTGGCAGGATCAGAGCAATCTGAGACAAGGGGTCCCCTTCATCCCTCTATCTCACTCCTTGACCCTTACTACAGATGCGTCCCTTCTGATATGGGGAGCTCACATGGGCGACCTCTCCACCCAGGGAGTGTGGTCCCCTCAGGAATCTCTGCTCCACATCAATCTGTTGGAACTCAGAGCTGTTTTCTAGTACTTCAGGTTTTCTGCATCTGTTCAGAACAAAGTGGTACAGGTCAGAACAGACAGCACCACTACAATGTGGTACATCAACAAACAAGGGGGCACTCGGTCTTCGGCCTTGTGCACTGAGGCAATGAAGTTGTGGTCTCTGGCTTATTCCCTGAACACTTCCTTCATAGCAGTTCACTTCCCAGGCAAGGACAATGTCCTGGCAGATGCTCTCAGCAGGATTTCCCAGGGCCATCACGAATGGTCACTGGATCCCCGAGTACTGGGGATAGTTTTTGTCAGATGGGGCACCCCTCAGATAGATCTTTTTGCAGCCCCAGACAATCATCCACTTCCACTGTTTTGTTGCAGGCCCCCAGTGATGAGCTCAGTCCCCCTGGATGCCTTTCTCCTCGATTGGGAAGGGAAGTTTCTATATGCCTTTCCCTTCCCTCTCTATTCAAGGTGCTAGTCAAATCAGATCTCAGCCTGCAAGATGATTCTGATTGCTCCAGATTGGGCCAGGCAGCCCTGGTACCCTCCTTCTGTCCTTAGTAGTCCATCTTCCCTGTGTCTCCCCAGGAACCACAACCTGTTAACTTGTGCCCAGGGGAGAGTTTGGTATCCGAATCTCAGATCCCTCAACCTCAAGGCCTGGCTCTTGAGGAGTTAGAATTTGCTGACCTACACCTTTCTCAAAGTGTTCTCAAAATCCTGAAAGCTTCTAGGAAGCCTTCCACTAGGGCTACTTATAACTCTAAATGGAAAAGGTTTTCCATATGGTGTTCTGGGAAGCATATTTCCTCGGAATCTGCTGATTTGCCCATTGTTTTGGACTATATGGTCCATCTTAATTCTTTGGGACTGAAACCAGCTACCCTGAAAGTGCATTTGGCAGCTGTCTCTGCTTTTATTTCAGCAGGAAAGCCTTCTTCTCTTTCCACTCACCCGGTATTTTCCAAGTTTTTCAAAGGATTACTTCATACTAATCCACCTTTCAGGGACCCTGCTCCTGCCTGGGATCTTAATATTTGCATTGCTCAGCTGATGCAACCCCCCTTTGAACCTCTGTCTTCGGCAGAGCTTAAGTACTTGACTTGGAAAACTGTTTTTCTAGTAGCCATCACTTCTGCCAGGCACATAAGTGAGTTACAAGCTTTGCCAGTGGAGACTGACTTTATTTCCTTTCACAGGGATAAGGTAGTCCTCAGGACTAACAGGAAGTTTTTGCCTAAGGTGGTTTCAGATTTCCACATTAATCAATCTGTCTCCCTTCCAGTGTTCTTCACTGATCATTCCTCCTCTGGTGAGAGGAGGTTGCACAGCTTAGATGTTAAGAGGGCCCTAAGTTACTACATAGAGCGTACCAAGGGTCACAGGTTCGAATCCTCCAACTATTTCTCACTTATGGTGAGGTTGGAATAGAAACCTGCCACTAAGAGATCCATTGCCAGGTGGATTGTCTCTTGTATCAATTTTGTTATCAAAACTGGGAAAAGTTCCCCTTCAGGCCTGAGGGCTCACTCTACCAGAGGTACAGCTGCATCTCTAGCTGCTGCCAGAGACATCCCTATCTTAGAGATATGTCAAGCAGCTACTTGGAAAACGGTACACACTTTCACCAAACATTACTCCCTGGATATCCAGGCCAGGAGGGATGCTCGGTTTGGCACAGCCGTGCTTCAGAGCCTATTCCCTAAGTATGTTCTGTCCCTCATCCATGGAGGTACTGCTGTGTATTCTGCAATTGTCATAATATAGCAAGACTTCATGTTGTTTGAAGAAAAAATTACTCACCTTAGTAATGTTGTTTCTTCTAATGGAGTCTTGCTATATTATGACCTCCCCCCCAGCCTGCCCCTCTCAGAGCTTCTACTTGGGGTATGGGGTGGGCATTCCAGTGTTGGCACTTTTTTGATGCCCATTTTTGTTTTCCACCCTTCTTTTGGGGTGTTTGGGTGTTGTGTTTTTATTATCTTATCTCATATTATTTTATTTTTCTGGTCCCCTGACTTGAGTCTTAGTGTTGGGACCAGGAAAATGTGTTAATATTTAAGTAGCCAGTTGGCTAGTGTAGGTTACAGCTTCCACACAGAACCTTAGTGAGTTTTGCTCGTAAAGATCTGACAGTTTCAGTTTGAAATCTTCCAGACAGAGCTTCTCTAACCGAGCTTGCGCTCCAAGTTCCATGCCTGGCATGGAAGTTAACTCTTTCACCTCCAGAGCAGTTCTAATGGTGGGACAAACTGCAATAGTCATTATATAGCAAGACTCCATTAGAAGAAACAACATTACTAAGGTGAGTAATTTTTTCTTCTCTGACGAACCCGACCTGCCAAACTGCCATCCGCAGTCCAGGTCTGAAGCCACCAGCCCCTCAAAGAAACACAGGTAGACCTGAGAGCCACAGCCGTGGTTCTCTGATGAACCCGACCTGCCAGACTGCCATCCACAGTCCATGTCTGAAGACATCAGCCCCTCACAGAAACACAGGTAGTCTGAGAGCCACAACTGTGGTTTGCTGACAAACCCGACCTGCCAGACTGCCATCCACAGTCCATGTCTGAAGACACCAGCCCCTCACAGAAACACAGGTAGTCTGAGAGCCACAACTGTGGTTTGCTGATGAACCCGACCTGCCAGACTGCCACCCACAGTCCAGGTCTGAAGCCACCAGCCCCTCACAGAAACAGAAACGCAGGTAGTCTGAGAGCCACAGCCATGGTTCTCTGATGAACCTGACCTGCTAGACTGCCACCCACAATCCAGGTCTGAAGCCACCAGCTCCTCACAGAAATGCAGGTAGTCTGAGAGCCACAGCCGTGAGTTCTCTGATGAACCCGACCTGCCAGACTGCCACCCGCAGTCCAGGTCTGAAGCCACCAGCCCCTCACAGAAACGCAGGTAGTCTGAAAGCCACAGCTGTGGTTCTCTGACAAACCCAACCTGCCAGACTGCCACCTGCAGTCCAGGTCTGAAACCACCAGCCCCTCACAGAAACACAGGTAGTCTGAAAGCCACAGCCATGGTTCTCTGACAAACCCGACCTGCCAGACTGCCACCCACAGTCCAGGTCTGAAGCCACCAGCCCCCACAGAAACGCAGGTAGCCTGAGAGCCACAGCCGTGGTTCTCTGATGAACCTGGCCTGCTAGACTGCCACCCACAATCCAGGTCTGAAGCCACCAGCTCCTCACAGAAATGCAGGTAGTCTGAGAGCCACAGCCGTAGTTCTCTGATGAACCCGACCTGCCAGACTGCCACCCGCAGTCCAGGTCTGAAGCCACCATCCTCACAGAAACGCAGGTAGTCTGAAAGCCACAGCCATGGTTCTCTGACAAACCCAACCTGCCAGACTGCCACCTGCAGTCCAGGTCTGAAACCACCAGCCCCTCACAGAAACACAGGTAGTCTGAAAGCCACAGCCATGGTTCTCTGACAAACCCGACCTGCCAGACTGCCACCCACAGTCCAGGTCTGAAGCCACCAGCCCCCACAGAAACGCAGGTAGCCTGAGAGCCACAGCCATGGTTCTCTGACGAATCCAACCTGCCAGACTGCCACCCGTAGTCCAGGTCTGAAGCCACCAGCCCCTCACAGAAATGCAGGTATGGACTTGCCCTCATGGACTGATTACCTCCAGGAAGGGAGCTCTAGCTGCCAATTTTTGCTTTCTTTACATGAGGACAGTTGTCTCTGGGTTTAAATCCAGAGTCTTTTACTGCTGTGGCCCACTGGCTGCAGTCAGCCCCAGGAGCACTCCAATTGGCTCCATATAGCTCTGCACTGTTAATGTTTGATTATTGTGCTAGATTGTTTGCTGTTAAAACTGTCTTGTTTGTATTTTATAGCTGAAGTTTTCTGATATAATGTAAATGCCTGTATTGTGTTCCTCATAAGACCAGTAGCGATCTCAGCTCAGGCCTTTGAAACCCCCCCCTTCACCTTTTTACGCTAGTATTGTGTTTTAAATAACCCTGTTATTGCTCACTCAGACTTGGAGGCACCTTGCCTAACATCTTGGTTTGCACCCCCCCCATTTAAGCCAGTCTGCATTTCTTTTTAGCTCCACGAGCACCCCACCCCCTCTAACTTTCTTATTTAATTCTCCTCTGCCTTCTCCTTTCAGGTAGTCTGAGAGCCACAGCCGTGGTTCTCTGATGAACCCGACCTGCCAGACTGCCACCCACAGTCCAGGTCTGAAGCCACCAGCCCCTCACAGAAACACAGGTATGGACTTGCCCTCAGGGACTGATTACCTCCAGGAAGGAAGGAAGCCCTAGCTGCCAATTTTTTAGCCCCCCCCGGTCCTGATGAAATACACATAAACCCTGCCCCAGCTTTCTAGCTCACTCCTCTCTAGCTCCCCCCTCCATCCTTTTTCCACTATATGTGTCAAATCATGAATCCTGTTCTGGTCCTTCTTCTATCTCATATCGCATGCCCAATATATGCCACCTCAAGCCTTTATTACTGTGGATACTAATCTGATCTGCTCTGTAACTAGTTCCTGTCCTTACGTGGATATATGCCTTTTCAACTCCCCAATTCTTCAATACTATTTTCATATTACATTTAACGCTGGTACACAAAATTACCACCTCAGCTTATGACTTCTGCCAACATCATAGAGGCGTCACCTCTACAGATAGCAGTCAGAGTACTCGTCTCTGCCACCCTTAGTGGGAAGGGCAAAAAATGTTGGGGTGCGCCCCCCAGGATGATGGCCCACAACAACGTAAAGGGGTTACCAATATGAAGCTTACTATTGCCACTCTAATAAAACTTTTACTCTTTGTTCTCCTGTGCTCAGGAAATGTGGAGCTCAATCTGGGGCCACCAGCTGCAACCACATCGCCCTCTGACCTTGCTGCACTGAAAGGCATGAGTTTCCTCCACATTAATGTATGCAATCTGTTAAAAAAGTTCTCCATGATCCAGGCCTGGGTCCTCCATGCACCACCAGACATCCTAGTGGTTTCAGAAACCTGGCTTAGACCGGCCACCTCCGACAGGGAAGTCAAAATCCCTAATTATTTACTATTTAGAGCAGACACTCCGGGGTGGAGGGGTTGCCATCTATGTCAAGGATAGGTATACGGCATCCTGTCTGAGTGCTTTATCTGTTGCAAATGCTTATGAATGTCTGTCTCTTCAAGTCACCATGTCGCACACTTCAACATTATGTATCATAGGGTGCTATAGACCTCCTTTTGCCGATCTACAATTGTTATCTCATCTGAGTAATATCATCAAACAACAATCCTCAGAAATAATTATTCTTGGAGATCTTAATTTAGACTGGCTATCTAAAACCGTCGCTCCTCTCATAGCTTTCTGTGACACCCATGGATTATAGCAACTCATTTTCAAACCAACACGAGTAAATAAAAAGAACGTGGATAACAGCTCCCTGCTAGATATTATCCTAGTGAATAAACCACATCTCTTCTTCTTTTGCCAGCACCTTCTTCAGTGATATCAGTGATCACTCATTTATTGCTTGCATAAGATCAAGCAACAAACCTACTACTTTGCCGAAGTTTGCTGCCAAGAGATCTAGATGGAACTTTGATCTCACTGCCTACATAAACGAACTGAAACACTCCTTGTAGTGACAAGAGTTCTATTTGGCAAAAAACACACAATCAGCATTCGACATATTCAGTAAAATTATCCTAGACGTCCTAAATAAATATGCCCCTATAGTTAAGGTGTGAATAGCAAAAAATGCATGTAGATGGTTCACACCATTATTAAAATCTGCATTGACTGAAAGAGATAACCTACGGAAAAAAGCACGCAAAACCCAGTCTGCTGTGGACTGGTGCAAGCTCAAAAGGGCACAAAACTCATGTACTAGAATGGTTAGAGATACAAAAGCTGCATACTATCATTCTGAATTTCTCTCTGCCTCCAAAAATCCTACAAAATTTTGGAAAACCGTCAAGGACTTGTCTGGTCACACGTCCAGTGGCTCACTACCTGATGAAATCTCCTTAAACAATAACACCATTAGTGACAGACTGGAAGTTCTGGATGCCTTCAATAATCACTTTGTGACTGCAGGCTTAGCCTTCGACAATTCCCCTGCGAATTTGATGCGCTCTCAGGTGGATAATCAAGGTGCAGATCCTAGCATCACCGATTCAGTCTTCTCCTTGCATCCTGCTACTCTGAAAGAAGTTGAAGACCTATTGCTAAAACTGGATGTAAAGAAAAGTGCTGGTGCCGATACCCTCGACCCATATTTTTTGAAGGTGGCCATCCATGTGTTAGCTGTGCCCATAACCCATTTATTTAACCTATCATTAACTCAAGGATCCATTCCTTCAATATGGAAGACAGCGCACATCATACCCCTGTTCAAGTCCGGAAATCCCTGTGATCTAAATAATTACAGACCAATTTCTATTCTCCCGGTCTTGTCAAAATTACTGGAAAAAGTCATAAGTAACCAGCTGAGGCAGTATCTAGAAGCTAATAACCTGCTTAATCCAGTCCAATCAGGGTTTAGAGCTAAACATAGCACTATCACAGCACTTGCCAAAGTGACTAATGACTGGCAAACAGAGCCAGACAACAGGAATTACACCTGCGCCGTATTCTTGGACCTGAGCAAGGCCTTCAACACTGTCAACCATTCTCTGCTACTCTCTTCCCTGACCTCACTAGGTGCTGACCCATTATCTTTACAGTGGTTCGACAACTACCTCTCTGATCGTTTCCAGCAGGTGAAAGCAGAAGGAGATCTCTCAATTCTCAAACCTCTCCTAAGAGGTGTTCCCCAGGGTTCTATCTTAGGACCGATCTTATTTGCAATATACATCAACAATATTGATGAAAGCATATCTAAGGCCAACATTCATCTGTTTGCAGATGACACAGTTCTTTACGTAAGACGCCCATCATTACAATCTGCTTGTAATGAGCTTCAATCTGAGTTCAACCTGCTGCAACACCAACATTCCTAAACAAAAAACTATTACTCAACGCTAAGAAAACAAAAGCAATGCTCTTTTCTCCCTCTGCCCAAATGGTAAATTCAGCCCTATCAGATACTGTGCTGCAGATTACTACAGTTCTTGGCGAGAAGTTGGAATTTGTCCCTAAATTCAAATACCTGGGAGTATGGCTGGACCATATGCTCTCCTTTATAGAGCACATTGAAGAATTACTCAAAACATTACGACAGAGACTTGGCCTCTTCTTTAAAATAGCCCACTTCTTAACTAGAGATGCCAAACTACAGCTGGTAAAATCAACCTTTCTATCCTTGATAGATTATGCTGACATCCTCTACACGGAACCGCCTTCCTGGGGAGGTTGTTGGGTCTAAAACAGTGGGGGAATTCAAACATGCATGGGACAGACATAAGGCAATTGTAGTGGGGGGTTGCAGGAAGTAGGCTGTTGGTTAACTAGAATCTGCAGCTTATCCAATAGGAAGGGAAATGGGCAGACTGGGTGGGCCAAGTGGTCCTTATCTGCCGTCAAAGTCTATGTTTCTATATCATAGAGCTTTGAGGTTCATCACAGGCCTGCCTTATTCCACTCACTACTGCTCTGTATATCAATCAGTGGGGTAGAATTCTCTTCAATTCAGGCGTGATAAAAATGTAGCCTTATCGTCCCTGAGAGCCATCTCCAAAAAACTGCCCCAATACATTACAGACTGTCTTCCTATAAAACCAATAGCCAATCATGCCCTGAGAAGTTGGAAATCTCTCCTACTGATGGTTCCCAAAGTTAACTCTCACTTTGGCAGGGCTGCTATAAGCTTTACACGGTCCTCCTTGTGGAATAAATTACAAAAAAAACTGAAACTGAGGTCACCCATCGGCATCTCATCTTTCAAGCTCTTATATTCATGTCTCAGAAATGATTAGTGCAATTGTTTTCCATGACCATGAATTGTCATCATGCTAACCTGTACCATTTAACCATGAACAAATTACTTCTAGTGCTTGTCTCCTCCTTGGCCCTAGTCTGTCATCATGCTTTCATGTAACACCTTGATGCCTCTGTCCTCCCTTTGATACTGGTCTATGTTCCCGCTTTCTCTAGCCTTCTTTTCACAACTCTATACTGCACTCATCCACAATCTACACGCAATCATACTATAAAAGTCCTAACTCTCCTTTCCCTCTCCCTGTAGGCCCCCACCGCCACGTCAGTTCTACCGACCTATCCTTGGGACTTCACTTCTCACAATGTTTATTCTTCGCTTACATATCACATACTCATCCTGGTACCCTAGCTGCCATTAGTTGGTGGTTCTCCAAGCCATTTTCATGGTTAGTACTAGTGACTGCCCCTGGTAAATGAACTAACTGGTACTTCAATACAGAGAACATGGTTTATATACAGTTGCATGGTTCAAGGGTGGACCTGCCCCCTTGTATTTGAATCCTCCTCTGTTATGGCTTGCCTTGTCTTCCTTTTTATCATTTGACTCTCTATTACTGCACCATTGTGTTTGGGTTTATATACTTATTTACATGCATTTATATGTTTTTATGATGGATGTTACCCGACCCTGTTCTAACCAGGTCCATCTTGTAAAAGAGCTCTGCTCAATGATGTTCACCTGGATAAATAAAGATATTGATTGACTGATTGATAAAAAACAGTTGGAACATTATGGCAGTAAGAAGTCTATGTAATCCATTAAAACATATTAGGAAGGGTTCCATGTTAAAATAGCGACCGCATAATAGTACCATAAAAAACGGCGAATTAAAAATGGTGACTGTCAACTTAGTGCTCAAGCATAATAGCGCTGCACATTTAGCTAAAGTGTCAAAATAGCGCCAAGGTCAGACAGGCACCCTCCTGCTCTGGTTTGAGCTTTTCTCTTAAAAATCCCATTATACCTTTAGATGTCTGAAACTTATCCATAATTAGCAAATAATTCTTTAGTAATGCTTGATAATTATATTCTGAAAGACTCAGTGGTGGGGCTAAATGACTTAAGATCTATGTGTATTCGACTTGAAAAACAAAGCAGTGGCATCTGGAAACATCTCTTTCCATTTCAACAGAGTCTTCTTGATTTGCTGGTGAAGAAAAGTGATAACTTGACAGCTGATCAGCTTGAGAGGTTATAGATATATGCACACCTTCTCTGGGCTGAGAAGTTCTCTGCTATCGTCATGTCCATTGCATGCTTGTGATGCATGTTCTGCATCAGTGTCTTGGGGAAGGGAGAACAGTGCGAAACACCCAGGCTAATAGAATAAAGCATGCCCGGTACTCTTGCGCTTTAAGCCCCCTGTTCGCCCAGCACAATAGACTTTCCTGGATTTGGATCTGGAGGTGGAGTGCCATACCTAAATACGTTCAAGTCTGAGTTTAAGTTTTGTATTTTTTCTCCTTATATACTGTATTTGTCATGCTCCTTCTTAGGCAAAGGGGATGGGGGGAGGGATGACACATTACAAAATGAGAAAAAATAAAAACATATTCGGAAATGCCACAGCATAATCTTCTGATTGCACTAGTTTGCTACAGATCCCAAGTGCCTCTAATCAGGGGATTTTATATTTTGTGTGTGTTTTAGTTTAATGCTAGTGTTGGAGTTGTCTGATAGAACTATACACCATTTGCTAATTTGAAGGCACGATATTTGTTGACTGAATGGCAGTTGCAGTCGCTTTTCTGGCATATGCGCTAATATGTTTGTGCGCCCATCTTGCATTCGCTGTTTTTTAGTTGCTGTTTTTTCAGTAGCGATTTTACAGTCGTGATTATCATGGGATACCTTAGGAAGTGCCAGGATGAGGGGGAAAAAAGGCAATTATAATTCCTTTAAAATAACATTACACATAGAGACATATCTGTCAAGTTTTCAGATAAGGAATGAGATATGTTCAGCCTTTTGGGTAAGCATTTGGATAAAGCCTTGCACTATTTCAGGACTGATGTGTTTGTGAAACGTGAGAAAGAAACCTTAGCATGTAACACTGTATGTTCACAGCAGACGTCTGTTGAAGGATATGCATTAACAAAAAAACTGACTTGTTAAGACTTAACGCAAATGAGTGCTTTAAAGCAAATATCAGCAAAAAATTCCCAACAGGTGTTTGTCTGTTTGGACTTTCAAAAAAAACCTTTCTTGGAATGTTTTCAACTTGGTGGAAGGTGAGGTGTGCACGTCTTTATTAGCTTAACGTACATTTCACTATTGGTGTGTATTCAGTGGTGTTGGAAAATAGTTGCTATAGAATACATTTTTATTAGGATTTTTACGTTTTGTAGAATTTATGATCTGCAATATAATTGAAAGGATTTACCTTACGTATGAGGAATTACGAAATTGCACCTTATTGAGTGAGTAGCACTGGAACATTACAGTTAATGTATTATAAGATTTATAGGATGGACAGCCATATTTAATTGCATATTTATGTATTTATTAGGTAACAAAAGGCATCTCCTGATGAAGCCTACTACCGTAGGTGAAACGTCGAGATTGTGGGCCGTTTGGAATATGAATAAAGCTTTGTGATTTTTTTGATACAAGAGCTGTCTACAATACATTTATTACACCCCCTATCTTTACTTGGATTCAGAGGACTTTTTGCTCCAGAATAGAGCCTCAACAGAATGTGTCTGAAATCGACTTTAATTTTATTTAGTCGAATTTACAAAAGTGAACTTCATCGCCGTTTACCGCTGCAAATCTATATTTATTGAATCCCGACAAGCCTACTTATTAGGTATAAGGACAGGTAGTACTCAGAATGGTGTTTGTCAGGGGGTCGCTGTTGAGCCCGAGCTGTGAGGCAGTAGACTTTACCAGCTCCACATCTAATTGCTGATAATCGCTTAATTTTACCTTTTTCCACCGAATATTCAGGTGAACTTTTAACAGATTCAGAAAGAGTATCCCCATAAACGCAAAATGGGTAATCCTCGTAAAGAAAAAAGAGGTGGAGCGGGGGAATCTGCAGGGACCTCACAGCCTAAGAGAATGGAAGGCCCTGTACAGGCCACAACTTCAGAAGCATCGGAGGAAACCATGGCTTCAATCGGGTCCAAATTACAGCATTTGATTTCTGTAGTAACTGATCTAAATACCAAGATGGACTCCTTCGGTACCCGACTAACGTTAGTGGAATCGACTGTAGAACAGATTCAGACGGAGATGGGAGAAGCTAAGAGACAGGCAGAAACTTCTGCCGTGGCTACAGCAACCCTACTCAAGGAGAACTCGCACCTCAGAGCTAGACTCGAGTCTCTTGAAAATCAGACTCGATCATCGCATATACGTATTTTGGGGCTCCCTGAAGGTATTGAAGGAGATCTCCCTTTGATGTTCCTACAGGAATGGCTGCAAGAAAAACTCTGCCCAGATGAACCAATTTCATTTGCTATACAGAAAGCCTACAGGATTACCCCACGAGGTTACCGTGAGGCATCTGAAACCCCCCGAACTTTACTTCTCATCACGGACGGTGTGGGAACTCGGGACAAGATCCTTCACCTAGCTCGTAGAGCAGGAACACTTACACAGGATGAAAACAGAGTTTACTTTTTTCCCGATATTAGTTATGCGACCCGCATGCGGTGGAAGAAATTTGATGGTGTACGCCAAAAACTGAGAGCCTGTTCAATTCCCCACGCTATGATTTATCCTGCATGGCTATGAATTGTATACAAAGACAAAGTCTGGATTTTTACAAACCCATCAGAAGCAGGAAAGTGGGCCATGCGTTTGCAAGAGCATCAGCGGATCCAGAACCCCGCAGAGCGTAGTCTGTCGGAGGAAGAAGATGGGGATTGACTCAAGTTGTGAGAACTTTCTAAATGTTATTAACTCCTATTTTGGAACTGTTATGTTGTCCACTACTCGTTTTTCTCAAGGTGGAGATGGTTTAAAGGGGATACCTTTAAAGTAGATAAATCGTTTAAAGAGTCGCAATCTTTAATATTGAGCCAGTCTATCTGCTGCCTGGAATTAATCTATTTACCTTACTTGAAATTAAATAGTATGATGCTACACACCTTTATAGGTGTGCAAAAGTTGGACTTTTGTACTTGCTGGACTTTAGTTATTTTAGTAATTCTCATACTGCTCTTGGGCTTTAATTACACAGCATAATTTTTATGTTACCTTACAGTATACTTTTATATATGCAATTACCCCCGGTGAGGTATCAAAATATCTTGATGCACCTTTCCTTTGATTAATTGGTGTAATACCACCCGGATGTATGTCAAGTCATGGCTTTGTCAAGATATGGTCTTGGACTTTTGTGTATCAGTATGCAAGATAATAAAAAATAAAGTTTAAAAAAAAAACAATGGTGTTTGTCCCTCAGGTGCTCATTGCCTTCCAGGAGTCCAGGACATAAGTTTCTTCCTCTGTTCAAGGGAAGAAATCACACAAGTTGAATTTATCCTGCACCGTTAAGATCTAATCTAAACAGACATGTGCATTACGTTAGTCTGAGAGTCTTGTTTGTTCTCGTGGAACAGACAAGCAGGGGCAAGAGGCCTCCTTTTAGGCCACCCTTGCTAAAAGGATGTGGGCCTGCATTGTTCAGGTCAACATTGTAGTAAGAGGAGGTCCCCGGATCTCCTCAAGGCCCACTACTCCAAGGCTAAGACGGTGCCCTGGATAGGCATGTGAAGCATTAGTTTTAAGATTATGCAAGGTAATTACATGGTCTCATGTCCACATGGGCACAAAACATCTATCTTGATGTTCAGACTTTGGCTGAGCTGGTTGCAGAGTGCTACAGACAGCAGTTTGTAAGTAATTCTCAGTGCTTGCCGCTGGCGTATGAGATAATCTTCTCCCCCTCCCGTGTTTTCTAGGTACTGCTTCTTAGAACGCAGTTGTTATGGTTACCCATTGACAATGTGGAGTGCTACACAAAGAAGAAATTTACTTCATACTTACCGTATTTTCCTTTTCTGTTAGCTCCAACATTGTCAATGGGGCCCTCCCAGGAGCCTGTTCCTGTGGGAGAATCTTATCCTGCATGCCAGGAGGGATGTCCTGTTGTAAACAAACCCTACTATTTCTTCCAGACATCTCCCTTTCTTGCTGTACTGTACTCATAAATGTAATATTAAAAAAAGGATCGTTTCCAATCAGTCTGCGACCACAGGTTAACAGTTTTACTGGTAACTCTGGAGGTGTTTTCTCCCTGTTACAGGTGGCCTCACTACATCCAGTAGTTGCCTGGAAATTCTACCTTAGTGACGATCAGCCTCAGTTTCCAGACGTGCGAAAGATGAGAACCTGCCTTTTTGTACAGGATGGTTGTTCAGGCCAAGAGCTTGAATTGTCCAAACCTTGAGTCCAATGGAGAGTCTTCTTGGACGTCTGCCTGGAAGGTAAAACTGTTTTTTATTTACATATGACAATGCGTTTGTTAATGATAGATTATAATGTATGAAAATGTGTAGCTATTAGAGCACTGCGAGGTAACTAGTAACCAGGGCCCTGTGTTTACTGCAGCAAAGGGGACCTACATTTTGCGGCAGGACCTCATACTTTCTACGGCAGAACAACTGCTGATTCTGCAGCCACTCTGCAGCAGATAAATTGTGGCTAAACAGCATACCTTCAAAGGGATTAAGTCTTAGTTAACCCTTTGACTGCCTTCGTACAACCACTCTGCTACAATGAAAGTGGAACAGCAGGCCATTTAACAGTATGTAGTCGTCTTATCACAAATATTAAACAGCAATAACCCAAACCTGGCACAGCCATGGGCATCAGTGTTCTTTTTTAATTAATTTTCCCTCCTACCTAAAATTTGAAGGCTCATCTGTTCTTCTACTGGAAATTGGTAGCCTTTGCTGTTCTCCTAGGTTATAATTGGAGGAGGACAAACACACTTAGCTAAAACTACACAGAAGACAAAACCTGCTTGGATTTCTTCTGGTTTATATTTACAGTTAGCAGATATAAAGAAAGACTCCAACTTGAAAGCCTTTTTTTTTCTGATTTTGATCCAACGTTCTTTTACATTATTTTTTTAACCTAGGAATACCCCAACTGCCTAGCAACAAACATGTTGAGTGCAGTGTGCAAATCTGTGTGTAGGTGGGGATTGTCTTCCTAAAACAGTGAAGGAGGGTGTAACCTGCAGTGTCTGTAGGATTTGTTGACTCCTGATTTTTCTTTTGCGAGGGGACATACTTAAAAATACAAGCAAGTCATTCTTATTAAGCTAAAGTAACCTTGGTTAGCATGTTCTCTTCTCGGAACTCGGGGCTATGGTGTTCTTTAGTCGGTGACCCTCATTTCACTTATGTATAGCATCAATCAAACACTCCATTCAGATTTGTTTCCATACCTGCTTGCTCCACTTCTAGTATACCCTGGTCCCCAACTCTGCTGCAGCTGGACAACCTGACCCTCCTTAAGAATTGAGCTTGATGACACCACTTAGACTGCAGGTTCAAATCTGCCAAGAAATGACTCACACTTGCAGGTACAGAACTGTGACCCACAAATCAAAACTGTGATAGATGTCTACCCATGGGGACTGAGTCCTCTGCTCAGTCTACTTCCAGCCCTATGTTTCTGCAATTAGCTTCTCCTCCAATACCTGTCACCACACTGAGATTGATTCCCCCTCCATGGGCACCACTGAATCTTCTCACTTCTTGACTACAGCTCACCTTCCAGTTCTTCCTTCCAAATTCATCTTCCAAGGATTCAGCATGGACCATGAACAGCCTCACAATGAAAAATTGACATGGCTGAGCTACCCATACCTACACAGCAGCAAATCATAACTGCCATGGACCTAATCAAGCTCTGCTGCTCTTGCGTCAGTCCCCCCACCCCCAATAATGCTGGCTGGCAGGAGTTATGTAACAAGAGCCAGCAAGAGTCAAGATGCCATGTGGCCACTAGCATTTCAGCTTTGTAGCGGGTGGCATCAGTTTGCTGTCTTTTCTAATGAGCATGTATGCCATGGCATACTTAACATGTCAATAGCTATGCCCTTGCCTTGTGTGATCACATAGCAAAACTAGCATTTCTGTGGCTGTGTGGCTGGTTTTCCTGATTTCTGCAGAAAGCACTAATTTCTGCGGTCAGCCCTGATTTCTGCGGCCACTGCTGCATCTGGAGAATCGCAGAAAACATGGGACCCTGCTACTACTAACTGGGGAGTTGCTGCAGCATGGAATCCTCATATGCCCAACATTCTAAAGTTTGGGCTGTGCCATTCCACTGGTAGGGGTGCACTGTACCCAGCTGTTTTGGTTACCCATTGACAATGTTGGAGCTAACAGAAAACAAAATTGTGGTATGAGGTTAATTTCTTCTTTTGCTTGCACCCTGATGGCCTCCCATGTGCACATCATGTACTGCAGAAATAAGTTCATGGACGTGCACACAGCAGAAATTCAGTCTCTGGATGATAACTAAAACATTTTTATGCTTTTTTAACATTTAAACTATAGGGATCAGCTACTGCTGTAAAGCAGTTAAATGGCTTAATTTGTTTTTTCAGGAAGCTTGCCACAGGTTATGGGGGGTTTATAGAAGGTCCATGCCCCCCCCCCAGCTCCTTGTTTGCAAGGAGATCGGCTTGGGCATTGATGCTCCTGAAGGGAGTGTTTTTTTTTTTCCTACATTTTAAATTTTTTCCTCCTCCCCCCACTCTCACAGCACCACTTCCTTGGAAGTCGCCAGTAGTGTCAGACCCACTTCTCCTCCATCTACCTGATCCTGCAGGTGAACCCCCATGGAGCCATGGCTATACCCCCCAGGTGGGTATGAGGTGGGGCCCTTCATCCCGAGATCCTTCTTGTCTTGTCAGGCACCCAATAGCAGGACAGGCAGGCGGGAGTTGCAAGGTCTGCACTGGCGCTCCGTAACCCCAGCACTCCAAGAGCCATAGAAACATAGAAGTTGATGGCAGATAAGGACCACAATGCCCATCCAGTCTGCCCATTTCTTTTTCTACCTTATAAATGTGCCATCGGCCTTTGCTCTATCAATGACCTATCTATTCATGCTCATCTGTACTGCTCCCTTATGCCTATCCCATGCCTGTTTGAAGCCCTGCAGCACTGTATTCATATCCACCACTTCCTGAGGTAGGCCGTTCCATGCATCCAACACCCTTTCTGTGAAAAAGAACTTCCTCACATTACCCCTTAAATGGCCTCCCTCTAATCTCATGCTGTGTCCTTTTGTCCTGCTATTTTTCTTATATTGAAACATGTTAGGACTCTTTCACCTTGTTAATGCCCTTAAGGTGTTTGAATGTTTCAATCATATCACCTCTCTCCCTCCTTTGCTCTAGGGTATACATATTGAGCTCTGTTAATCTGTCCTCATATGTTTTCTGATGCAATCCCTGCACAATTTTGGTTGCCCTTCTCTGGACTGCCTCAATTTGGTTAATGTCCTTGTGAAGGTGTGGCATGCAGTACTCCAGATGGGGCCTAACCAGTGTCTTGTAAAGAGGGATTATTACCTCCCTCTTCCGACTTGTGATACCCCTACTAATACACCCCAACATCCCTCTAGCCTTACCCACTGCTTTAGTGATCTGCTTGGATGATTTCAGGTCATCGGTGATGATGATGCCCAAGTCTCTTTCTTCCCTTGTAACTGCCAGCAACTCCCCTCCCAGCCTATAGGTGGTTTCAGAGTTTCTCTTCCCTATGTGCATGATCTTGCACTTCTTTGCATTAAACCCCAGTTGCCACTCTTCTGACCATTTTGCTACTTTATCCAGATCTCTTCTCATTCTGCCCACCCCATCTGGATCCTCTACTCTGTTGCAGATCTTGGTGTCATCTGCAAACAGACAAACCTTACCCTCAGTCCATCTTCAGTGTCACTGATGAAAATATTAGAGGACTGGCCAGGACTGATCCCTGAGGTACCCACTGTCACTTGCATCTCTTCTGACTGTATACCGTTTACCACCACTCTCTGTTTTCTGCCCGTCAACCAGTTTGCCAATTGTGTCAGTTGACCAACTTCTGACCCACCCCGAGCCTACCCAGCTTATTAATCAATCTTCTATGTGGAGCAGTATTGAAAGCTTTGCTGAAGTCAAGGTAGGCAACATCGACTGCTCCCTCTTGATCGACCACTGATTACCCAGTCAAAGAAATCTATGAGATTAGTTTGACAGGACCTTCCTGTTGTAAACCCATGCTGTCTTGGATCCTGTGCTCCTATGGATTCCAGGTGTTGCGCTATCCTTTCCTTAAGGAGTGCCCCCATAATCTTGCCCTCTACTGAGGTAAGACTGACTGGTCTGTAGTTCCCTGTCTCCTCCCTGCTACCACTCTTGTGGAGTGGCCATATTTCCCTTGTTCTGGGGGTGTGACATGCGCCCAGATGTCAAGGCACAACTGCTGACGTCCATCACGCCTCAACCCCTCTGAATGGTTTGGATGCTTGCTGTGCCTCTGGCCTCCACCAGAGGCCAGCAAAGTGCTGAGCCTCGACCTCCCCCTAAAGTAGGTGACTGGTCCCATGGATGCTCAAGCCTCTCCCCCTGGCCGGCCCTCCGTCTCCTGGGCTCGTTCCTGAACCTGGGTCAATGGCATCGCAAGCAGTAGCACTACCGCTGTGCTGGCGGGCTGGCTGAAGGGAGTGGTTTTAACCAGGTAGTCCTATTTACATTAAATCGACAGACTGCAGAAATCACCGCAAAAAATTATTTACTGTAATAAATCAAAACAGACTTGACATTCCATCTGAGGCAGTTAAATAGTTACACTACCAGACAAGTAAAAAATACTCTATTATGGAGCAGCTAATCAAAGGTTTGGGGTAGTTGCCCCCCCCCCAACCGAGACACAGTGCCATTTCCATACTATGGACCACATTTGCATAATAACACAAGGGAATCCCATTCATGATAAAATGTCTAAACCTTAAAATACTGAAATTGGACTCCTAGTGACCCTGACTACACACTAGTCAGGACAGCTCGATTGGGACCAACCTTCTAACCTTCAGTTCTATGCTAAAAGAAACAAATTCTACAAAATACATACAGCAGAAGGTAGAATTATGTCACAGCAATGAGGATCAAGTAATAGTTCCACAGAGAGTCATAGGATGCCAAAGTTCTCGGACCATCACACAAAAGTGGAGGCTCCCAGGGCTCACTACCATCCAGGTGCAGCTGCGCCAAATCTGAAAGGCCGGAATCGCCACTCTACAAAAGCAACTGGCTCAGATGCGTACTGAAATACGTGATTTTTTAGAAAGAAATCCACTCAACAACTGCAGCGCTCGGACAGACATAAATAAAATGGAAAAAGAGGAGGATATGAGACATTACTAATGGAGATGGACCATCTGTGGATTTGACTGAGAGGGCTATACTACAACTGCATCAGAGTGTTCAAACTTTACAGGAGCAAGCAGAGGATGCAAAGAGCTGTGACTGGAGGAATAACATCCAGATCTACAGACTCCCAGAGGGGCTTGAGAGACCCAACATCATTACATTCTTACAGATACTTACAGATAAGGAGGCAGTATAGTGCAGTGGTCTAAGGCTCTGAGCTGCAAATCTGGTGACATCCAACAGACCAAACCTGGGTTTGAATCCCACAGCATCCACTTACATACTGTGAGACCCTGAGCAAGTCACTTAACCTCCTTGTGCTCCCAGGTCGCTCCTGTAAAAAAGCTTTCAGCTTAGTGTGCTATACCTGGTTAAACAATTAAATAAAAAAAATAAAAAAAGATACTGCTTAAAACCTCCCTTCCCCTCCTGGACAGCCTTACACTGGAAATGGATGATGCCCATAGAACGCTGGGCTCCAAACCGGCCCCGGGAACCAGACCTCATACTGTACTAGTGAGGGATGCAGTTTCAGGAGAAGAAACAATACTGCATACAGCATGGCATTTTAAAAATGATTATGCCCCAGAAATCATGACAAAACACAACATATACCTCCCAATCATGAAAGCTTTGAAAAGTGCCAAAGTCTGTTTCCGAACTCCATACCCTGCTAGGATGACTGTGTTTTTCCCAGAGGGTACAATATCCTTTGAATCAGCAGCTGCGGTGGTTGAAGAGCTAGCCCATAGAAAGACTGAAGTTCCCCAATGGCAGACTTCGGTCAAACAGACACTGGCATCCACGCTTTCTCAGCTCCTCCGGCAAGTACGAGTGGGAATCCAGATGTTGTCAGGGCTTGGAGGCCTTGCAACAGTTAATCAACTCTCTTCAGAAGCAGCAGTAACCCACCCCTTCTACTTCGCATCAGGGGCCTACATCACCACGTTGAGTTCACGATCTCCAGTTTTGCTTCATGCAGTAGGCCTTTCTAGTTGAGTGAGCTGAGCCCTTCCCCTGGATTTCTGCGGAAGCGACATAATGACATCATGACGTAAACACTGGCACTCACCATTTGACTCTCCAGGGAAGCGGGAGGGGTGCTCGGCTTCGCTCGTCGGACTCGCCGATGCAACCACATGGACAGGGTGAAGCCTGCCTTTACACATCCTTCCCAACATTTCAACTTACAGTAAGGACTCACGTCTGGACTAAGCTAAGCCTTCCTTTTTGGATTACATTAATGATTATTTACAGGCACTGTCATGGACAAAAGATAATGCTTCTCATTTACTGATTTTATTTTACAGGATCACAACAGATGTTGCAGGACTGCTGAACAGTTGCATTGTCATCAGCAGAAAGAGTAAGGGGTCTAAAGTTTTTCATTTGCCAGGCTTTGGCAGGGGAGGGGGCTGTTACTATCATTAAAGAACTAGTGTGTTCATGGCATTTTGCAATATCTGTGGTATTGGGAGTGATGTATTTGAGCTATTTATTACCTGTAATAGAAGTATCTTAATGTAGATATTAAGCCAGGTAATGCTTTTGAGGTCGCTATCACCAGTCCGTTTGCCCAACTCCGTCCTGAACTGGGGAGTACAAGGAGTCTTGTACCTGAACTGGAACAGACGCTGAGAGGCAAGCTGTTGTGGGTTTGACTGGAGCCACCAAAGTTAGTGTCATGTAAGTTAAAGTGCACTGAACAGCATAATACTCAGTCCGCGTATAAAATGATACATTTGTATTTCATCTGTTAAACCCATATTATTTTCTATTTTATTCCCCACAAAATCATACCAAAATGACAAACTATCTGTTTACCTGACACAGTCAAGAAAAGCGGTACATCTCAAGTCACAGTCATAGGAGCAGCTTTTAGCAAGGATGTTCTGTTGTGACTTGTGAAGTGTTTACTAGGAGTGCGAGCAGTTTGTAATTAATGCAGACAGGCAGAAAAATCTGCCAAAAAGTAATTGCCTATTACATGGCATATCTGAGTGTAAATACACTACATATAATTATATGAGAGTATGAGTATACAATAATCACTGATGATCCATCTGAGTCATCTTATCAGTGATTAGATAGATTATATATGGAATATATGTAAAAAACAAACTAATCTAGATAAATGTTTTATAGTGAGATATAATATATCATGCATGACAATATTAGCATATTTTAGTAGCAAAGCACATTCCTAGCATCCATGCTTATATGATTGGTGCTCATAACTATAGGCTGGTGCAAAATAGCAGTATCACAGTACAACAGACCAGAAATACAGTGTGAGGTGTATGTGGGATGATAGGGGGCATAACCCAAGCGTAACACAGCCACTCTGTGGCAGATAAATTGTAGCTAAACAGCATACCTTCTAAGGGATTAAGCCTTAGTTAACCCTTTGACTGCCTTCGTGCAACCACTCTGCTACAATGAAAGTGGAACAGCAGGCCATTTAACAATATGTAGTCTTCTTATCACAAATATTAAATAGCAATAACCCAAACCTGGCACAGCCATGGGCATCAGTGTTCTTTTTTAATGAATTTTCCCTCCCACCCCAAATTTGAAGGTTCATCTGTTCTTCTTCTGGAAATTGGTGGCCTTTGCTGTTCTCCTAGGTTATTTCCCCAGTGTCCTGTCCAAATTTCCCTCATTCACTAAAAATACCACCAACGGCTTAATCTGGTTCAAGGTCAGTTGGCATTCATCTGTATCCCCCTCCCCCGGGTCGTGCCTGAAAATAGGCAGGATTTGTCTAGTGCACTTACCTGGTCAACAAAAACTAAATAAAAAAATATATAATTGGAGGAGGACAAACACACTTAGCTAAAACTACACAGAAGACAAAACCTGCTTGGATTTCTTCTGGTTTATATTTACAGTTAGCAGATATAAAGAAAGACTCCAACTTAAAAGCTTTTTTTTCTGATTTTGATCCAACGTTCTTTTACATTATTTTTTTAACCTAGGAATACCCCAACTGCCTTGCAACAAACATGTTGAGAACAGTGTGCAAATCTGTGTGTTGGGGGGGGGGGAGACTGTCTTCCTAAAACAGTGAAGGAGGGTGTAACTTGCAGTGTCTGTAGGATTTGTTGACTCCTGATTTTTCTTTTGGGGGGACATACTTAAAAATGCAAGCAAGTCATTCTTATTAAGCTGAAGTAACCTTGGTTAGCATGTTCTCTTCTCGGAACTCGGGGCTATGGTGTTCTTTAGTCGGTGACCCTCATTTCACTTATGTATAGCATCAATCAAACCCTCCATTTAGATTTGTTTCCATACCTGCTCAGTTCTAGTATACCCTGGTCCCCAACTCTGCTGCAGCTGGACAACTGACCCTCCTAAGAATTGAGTTTGATGACACCACTTAGACTGCAGGTTCAAATCTGCCAAGAAATGACTCACACTTGCAGGTACAGAACTGTGACCCACAAATCAAAACTGTGATAGATGTCTACCCGTGGGGACTGAGTCCTCTGCTCAGTCTACTTCCAGCCCTATGTTTCTGCAATCAGCTCCTCCTCCAATACCTGTCACCACACTGAGATTGATTCCCCCTCCATGGGCACCACTGAATCTTCTCACTTCTTGACTACAGCTCACCTTCCAGTTCTTCCTTCCAAATTCATCTTCCAAGTATTCAGCATTGACCATGAACAGCCTCACAATGAAAAATTGACATGGCTGAGCTACCCACACCTACACAGCAGCAAATCATAACTGCCATGGACCTAATCAAGCTCTGCTGCTCTTGCGTCAGTCCCCACCCCAATAATGCTGGCTGGCAGGAGTTATGTAACAAGAGCCAGCAGAGTCAAGATGCCATGCGGTCACTAGCATTTCAGCTTTGTAGCGGGCGGCATCAGTTTGCTGTCTTTTCTAATGAGCATGTATGCCATGGCATACTTAACATGTCAATAGCTATGCCCTTGCCTTGTGTGATCACATAGCATAGCTAGCATTTCTGTGGCTGTGTGGCTGGTTTTCCTGATTTCTGCAGAAAGCACTAATTTTTGCGGTCAGCCCTGATTTCTGCGGCCACTGCTATAACTACAGAATCGCAGAAAACACGGGACCCTGCTACTACTAACTGGGGAGTTGCTGCAGCATGGAATCCTCATATGCCCAACATTCTAAAGTTTGGGCTGTGCCATTCCACTGGTAGGGGTGCACTGTACCCAGTTGTTTTGATTACCCATTGACAGTGTTGGAGCTAACAGAAAACAAAATTGTGGTAAGTATGAGGTTAATTTCTTCTTTTGTTTGCCCCCTGATGGCCTTCCATGTGCACATCATGTACTGCAGAAATAAGTTCCTGGACGTGCACACAGCAGAAATTCAGTCTCTGGATAATAACTAAAACATTTTTATGCTTTTTTAACATTTAAACTATAGAGATCAGCTACTGCTGTAAAGCAGTTAAATGGCTTGATTTGTTTTTCCAGGAAGCTTGCCACAGGTTATGGGGGGTTTATAGAAGGTCCATGCCCCCAGCTCCTTGTTTGCAAGGAGATCGGCTTGGGCATTGATGCTCCTGAAGGGAGTGTTTTTTTTTTTCCTACATTTTAAATTTTTTCCTCCTCCCCCCACTCTCACAGCACCACTTCCTTGGAAGTCGCCAGTAGTGTCAGACCCACTTCTCCTCCATCTACCTGATCCTGCAGGTGAACCCCCATGGAGCCATGGCTATACCCCCAGGTGGAGTAGAGGTGGGGCCCTTCATCCGAGATCCTTCTTGTCTTGTCAGGCACCCAACAGCAGGACAGCCAGGCGGGAGTTGCAAGGTCTGCACTGGCACTCCATAACCCCAGCACTCCAAGAGCCATAGAAACATAGAAGTTGATGGCAGATAAGGACCACGATGCCCATCCAGTCTGCCCATTTCTTTTTCTACCTTATAAATGTGCCATCGGCCTTTGCTCTATCAATGACCTATCTATTCATGCTCATCTGTACTGCTCCCTTATGCCTATCCCATGCCTGTTGAAGCCCTGCAGCACTGTATTCATATCCACCACTTCCTGAGGTAGGCCGTTCCATGCATCCACCACCCTTTCGGTGAAAAAGAACTTCCTCACATTACCCCTTAAATGGCCTCCCTCTAATCACATACTGTGTCCTCTTATCCTGCTATTTTTCTTATATTGAAACATGTTGGACTCTTTCACTCTGTTAATGCCCTTAAGGTGTTTGAATGTTTCAATCATATCACCTCTCTCCCTCCCTTTCTCTAGGGTATACATATTGAGCTCTGTTAGTCTGTCCTCATATGTTTTCTGATGCAGTCCCTGCACCATTTTGTTTGCCCTTCTCTGGACTGCCTCAATTTGGTTAATGTCCTTGTGAAGGTGTGGCCTCCAGTACTGCATGCAGTACTCCAGATGAGGCCTAACCAGTGTCTTGTAAAGAGGGATTATTACCTCCCTCTTCCGACTTGTGATACCCCTACTAATACACCCCAACATCCCTCTAGCCTTACCCACTGCTTTAGTGATCTGCTTGGATGATTTCAGGTCATCAGTGATGATGATGCCCAAGTCTTTTTCTTCCCTTGTAACTGCCAGCAACTCCCCTCCCAGCCTATAGGTGGTTTCAGAGTTTCTCTTCCCTATGTGCATGATTTTGCACTTCTTTGCATTAAACCCCAGTTGCCACTCTTCCGACCATTTTGCTACTTTATCCAGATCTCTTCTCATTCTGCCCACCCCATCTGGATCCTCTACTTTGTCGCAGATCTTGGTGTCATCTGCAAACAGACAAACCTTACCCTCCAGTCCATCTGCAATGTCACTGATGAAGATATTGAAGGGGACTGGCCCCAGGACTGATCCCTGAGGTACCCCACTTGTCACTTGCATCTCTTCTGACTGTATACCGTTTACCACCACTCTCTGTTTTCTGCCCGTCAACCAGTTTGCCAATTGTGTCAGTTGACCAACTTCTGACCCACCCCGAGCCTACCCAGCTTATTAATCAATCTTCTATGTGGAGCAGTATTGAAAGCTTTGCTGAAGTCAAGGTAGGCAACATCGACTGCTCCCTCTTGATCGACCACTGATTACCCAGTCAAAGAAATCTATGAGATTAGTTTGACAGGACCTTCCTGTTATAAACCCATGCTGTCTTGGATCCTGTGCTCCTATGGATTCCAGGTGTTGCGCTATCCTTTCCTTAAGGAATGCCTCCATAATCTTGCCCCCTACTGAGGTAAGACTGACTGGTCTATAGTTCCTTGCCTCCTCCCTGCTACCACTCTTGTGGAGTGGCCATATTTCCCTTGTTCTGGGGGTGTGACATGCGTCCAAATGTCAAGGCACAACTGCTGACGTCCATCACGCCTCAACCCCTCTGAATGGTTTGGATGCTTGCTGCGCCTCTGGCCTCCATCAGAGTCCAGCAAAGTGCTGAGCCTCGACCCCCCCCAAAGTAGGTGACTGGTCCCATGGATGCTCAAGCCTCTCCCCCTGGCCGGCCCTCCGTCTCCTGGGCTCATTCCTGAACCTGGGTCAATGGCATCGCAAGCAGTAGCACTACCGCTGTGCTGGCAGGCTGGCTGAAGGAAGTGGTTTTAACCAGGTAGTCCTATTTACATTAAATCGACAGACTGCAGAAATCACCGCAAAAAATTATTTACTGTAATAAATCAAAACAGACTTGACATTCCATCTGAGGCAGTTAAATAGTTACACTACCAGATGTAAAAAATACTCTATTATGGAGCAGCTAATCAAAGGTTTGGGGTAGTTGCCCCACCACCACCACCACCACCGAGACACAGTGCCATTTCCATACTATGGACCACATTTGCATAATAACACAAGGGAATCCCATTCATGATAAAATGTCTAAACCTTAAAATGCTGAAATTGGACTCCTAGTGACCCTGACTACACACTAGTCAGGACAGCTCCGATTGGGACCAACCTTCTAACCTTCAGTTCTATGCTAAAAGAAACAAATTCTACAAAATACATACAGCAGAAGGTAGAATTATGTCACAGCAATGAGGATCAAGTAATAGTTCCACAGAGGAGTCATAGGATGCCAAGAGATTCTCGGACCATCACACAAAAAGTGGAGGCTCCCAGGGCTCACTACCATCCAGGTGCAGCTGCGCCAAATCTGAAAGGCCCGGAATCGCCACTCTACAAAAGCAACTGGCTCAGATGCGTACTGAAATACGTGATTTTTTAGAAAGAAATCCACTCAACAACTGCAGCGCTCCGGACAGACATAAATAAAATGGAAAAAAGAGAGGAGGGATATGAGACATTACTAATGGAGATGGACCATCGTGTGGATTTGACTGAGAGGGCTATACTACAACTGCATCAGAGTGTTCAAACTTTACAGGAGCAAGCAGAGGATGCAAAGAGCTGTGACTGGAGGAATAACATCCAGATCTACAGACTCCCAGAGGGGCTTGAGAGACCCAACATCATTACATTCTTACAGATACTTACAGATAAGGAGGCAGTATAGCGCAGTGGTCTAAGGCTCTGAGCTGCAAATCTGGTGACATCCAACAGACCAAACCTGGGTTTGAATCCCACAGCATCCACTTACATACTGTGAGACCCTGAGCAAGTCACTTAACCTCCTTGTGCTCCTGTAAAAAAGCTTTCAGCTTAGTGTGCTATACCGGGTTAAACAATTAAATAAAAAAAATAAAAAAAGATGCTGCTTAAAACCTCCCTCCCCCTCCTGGACAGCCTTACACTGGAAATGGATGATGCCCATAGAACGCTGGGCTCCAAACCGGCCCCGGGAACCAGACCTCATACTGTACTAGTGAGGATGCTGCAGTTTCAGGAGAAGGAAACAATACTGCATACAGCATGGCATTTTAAAAATGATTATGCCCCAGAAATCATGACAAAACACAACATATACCTCCCAATCATGAAAGCTTTGAAAAGTGCCAAAGTCTGTTTCTGAACTCCATACCCTGCTAGGATGACTGTGTTTTTCCCAGAGGGTACAATATCCTTTGAATCAGCAGCTGCGGTGGTTGAAGAGCTAGCCCAGAGAAAGACTGAAGTTCCCCAATGGCAGACTTTGGTCAAACAGACACTGGCATCCACGCTTTCTCAGCTCCTCCAGCAAGTACGAGTGGGAATCCAGATGTTGTCAGGGCTTGGAGGCCTTGCAACAGTTAGTCAACTCTCTTCAGAAGCAGCAGTAACCCACCCCTTCTACTTCACATCAGGGGCCTACATCGCCACGTTGAGTTCACGATCTCCATTTTTGCTTCATGCAGTAGGCCTTTCTAGTTGAATGAGCTGAGCCCTTCCCCTGGATTTCTGCGGAAGCAACATAATGACATCATGGCGTAAACACTGGCACTCACCATTTGACTCTCCATGGAAGGGGAGGGTGCTCGGCTTCGGCTTCGCTCGGACTCGGCAATGCAACAACATGGACAGGGTGAAGTCTGCCTTTACACATCCTTCCAACATTTCAACTTACAGTAAGGACTCACGTCTGGACTAAGCTAAGCCTTCCTGTTTGGATTACATTAATGATTATTTACAGGCACTGTCATGGACAAAAGATAATGCTTCTCATTTACTGATTTTATTTTACAGGATCACAAGAGATGTTGCAGGACTGCTGAACAGTTGCATTGTCATCAGCAGAAAGAGTAAGGGGTCTAAAGTTTTTCATTTGCCAGGCTTTGGCGGGGGAGGGGGGCTGTTACTATCATTAAAGAACTAGTGTGTTCATGGCATTTTGCAATATCTGTGGTATTGGAGTGATGTGTTTGAGATATTTTTTACCTGTAATAGAAGTATCTTAATGTAGATATTAAGCCAGGTAATGCTTTTGAGGTCGCTATCGTCAATCCGTTTGCCCAACTCCATCCTGAACTGGAGAGTACAAGGAGTCTTGTACCTGAACTGGAACGGAGAGGCAAGCTGCTGTGGGTTTGACAGGAGTCACCAAAGTTAGCGTCATGTAAGTTAAAGTGCACTGAACAGCATAATACTCAGTCCGCATATAAAATTATACATTTGTATTTCATCTGTTAAACCCATATTATTTTGTATTTTATTCCCCACAAAATCATACCAAAATGACAAACTATCTGCTTACTTGACACAGTCAAGAAAAGCCGTACATCTCAAGTCACAGTCATAGGAGCAGCTTTTTGCAGGGATGTTCTGTTGTGACTTGTGATGTGTTTACTAGGAGTGCAAGCAGTTTGTAATTGATGCAGACAGGCAGAAAAATCTGCCAAAAAGTCATTGCCATGCTGTGTGTGCTGTTTTTTTTTTTTTTGTATCAGGATGTGTTTTTCTGGGGGGGGAAGGGGGCGAGGACGAGTCACACTCTTATGTATGTACTGACAGGCTGCAATTCGCACTGTTTTATATTAACAGTATAGGGGGGTCAGACTGACCCTCAGTACTGAACACTGATCCATAAGCTGGTGATTTCGCTGATTTTTATAGTGTTCTCTTGCTATATCTAACTTCTATATAGCAAAATCCCTGCTATATGTAGCACTCAGTGTGGCTCCTAAACTGAATCAGCGTGAAGCAGGCTTCGCTGCAACAATATCTGGGTAATTTTTTACCTCAGCACTTTATCAGTAAGCACTACTACCCCTCAGATGGAGTTATTTATCCATTCATCCTGTAGCTTGTAACTGAAAGTCTAAAAGCTCGTTATAAGTGACTTCAACTCACTGAATGCAGCTGCACTTTTCCTTTCAATGCTCTTGTCTTCATCCAGCCCCCACACTGATCGAATCACTGTGTCCTTGCAGACATCCACGTGACAGAAAAATGTTATGCGTTATCTCCTTAGTCATGTCTAGAAGAAGTGTAGGTTCTGGCTTCCTGGGAAAAATTAGGGAGTGCTGTGCATACAAGGTTCAGAATCCAGAATCGTGATGGCATTCAACATGGGTGGCCCTCCTCTCTCTCTCTTGCCAGGGGCTGTGCAAATTCTAGTGTCCCAGATCATTAGTAGATTTAAAGGAGAGCTACTGGAAGGGGAACTCGAGCCACTGGTGCATAGATTGTGACTCGAGTACACTGATTCCCCCGCCACAGTCCCCCAAGAAAACGGTAGTAAATAATCTGATCACTCGTAACTTTTTACTTTGGAGCTGGTGCAGCCAGCATATTGAGTAATGGAGAGGAGCCTTCTGGGAGATCGCGCTGGCAAATACCACGATATGATGACGGCACCCACATGGCATATAGGCACCCTTTGAAAAAATAACACCTGGCATAGTAAAAACAGAGATTCTAATATCTCTTTATACAAGAGCAATGGGGAGGAAGAGACAAAACTGTGTCATCATCATTTCACAGTATTTGCCAGCACGATCTCCCAGGGGGCGCCTCTCCACTACTCAATATGCCGGCTGCACCAGTTCCAAATTAAAAAGTTATGAGTGATCAGGTAATTCACTACCTGTTTTTTTTTTTTGGGGGGGGTACTCAAGCAACAATCTATGCATCAGTGGCTTGAGTTCACCTCCAGTAGTTCTCCTTTAATGAATATTTTTATGAAAAAGCAACAAAGCAATGGTCCTGTGACTAGGGTCCGGAGTACAGCAGCATGTGTTTAGTACAGAGGGGGAGGATGAAACACTTAAAAGCTGTGAGCCAGTTGGTTTTCAGAAACAGTGGTGACAGAATTGCCATGTCTGCTGCATTTCTAATCTGCTGATGTGTTGATAGGTCGTGGTACATGCCATTTTCTGCAACTCACTTCTCGATGTTTCAAACCTGCAGTTTAGTCTTTGATATACAGTGCCTTGTCAGATTGTTGCTTCTGCTCAGGCTGCAGCTAGCTGGGATCGCAGATGCAAAAAGCTTAGAAAGTTTCTGCTAATAGCTTGGCAGAAGACACCAGGAGAAAGGACTGCTGTGTGACTGGACTTCTCTGCTGGGACTAAAGTAGAAGAACTTTTGTATTTGACTTTTAATTTAGGGTAAAAAAACTAACATACAAAAAAAAAAAGTGTGTGTTTGGGTTAACTGAACTGAATGGGTATCTGAAGAGTTGTCTAGGTGTAAATCTCAGGTGACTGAAAGGACTTAACTGCTGTGAGGTTTAAATTACTTGTAGAAAGATCTGGTAAGTAGGGGGAGTGGCTTAGCTTGAAGGAAGCTACATTTAAAGACTGCCTTAGAAAGTTTCTGCTAATAGCTTGGCAGAAGACACCAGGAGAAAGGACTGCTGTGTGACTGGACTGCTCTGCTGGGACTATATTGCCCTCCTTCCCTCCCCTCCACCCAAAGCTAGTTCTATTTTTATAGGCACAGAATTTGACTGACAACAGGAACTTCCTGTTTAGGGGCAGGAAGTGAGTGATCACAGAACCACAAAGGACCCACCATCCTAGAAGGGCAAGAGTAGCTCTCTGGCCCCCTCTAGCTGCTGGAGGTCTGCCTCTGAGCAAGTAAGTGGTCTACTGCGAAATATAGGATATTCTTGCCTCAGAACAGGACAATCAGGAGCTTAAAGGGCACACAGGCAGAAAGTAAGGCGAGAGAGAGAAAAATACAGAGGAAGAGTAAGGATTGAAAACAGTTAAGGGGCCAGAAATAAGACATGATTGGGTGGTGCAGTGCAGTGGCTGTGGAGCAGCAGTCTTCCGGAGATGTTCTGGAGGATGCGGTGTTGTCTCATCTGCAGGCACCTCTCTGGGCTGAGGAGGAGCTGCTCATCTCAGGCTGAGTTGGCCAGGATTGTAGGACCTCCTCTTCCATCCAGGGACCACCAGTGCCACCGTTGCCTCAGAGGTTGCCAAGAAAGAGGGCGGTTGGACCACAGTGGGCTCAGGGAGGGTAGGGTGGTGGAACAGAAGCTCCACTCCCATTGTACCTCTCCACAATTCCTATGCCATTCTGGCTAAGTGTGGTTCTCTATGGAGGCACCACAGTGGAGACCAAGGAGAATGCTGGGAACCTCCACAAAGGAGACCCACAGAAGGGTGGCAGGGGACCCTGCAGGGGAAGGAAACAACTCCTGGTGGGGGACTCCATTGTTAGGAAGGTAGAACTGGGGGAGGAAGGGGAGAGGGAGGTAAGGTGCCTGCCTGGCGTCATGGCTTGCAGGGACAGGAAGCGAATCCTCAGGATTGCTGGAGCAGCTGCACAGGGGAGGAAGCTGGATGTCATTGTCCACCTAGGGACAAATGACCTGGCTAAGAAAGGGATTAGAGAAGTGCAGGAAGAGTTTGTGGAATTGGGGAGGGCCTTAGTCAAGTATGCATACGGTAACCTTCTCGGAGGTGCTACCCATCTATGGCATAGGAGGCTGGGGTGTTCCGTGCCATGGGATTCAATCAGTGGTTGAAAAACTGGTGTGGAGCTCAGGATTTGGCTTCATTAGGGACTGGGGTCCACCTGGGTGATGCAAGCCTATACTGGCATGATGGGCTGCATCTGTCAGGAGGGAACCAGGATCCTAGGTGATAGGTTTAAATGCTTCATTGGCAAGCTTTTAAACTAGCCAAGGAGGCACTGGAAAGGAGTAGGAAAATCCTAGCCCCCCCCAAATAATCACGGTAGTAAGTGCGGCAAACACCAACATAGAGGTGTCGATAGGGAGAAGGGCAGGGGTAAATGAAGAAAGTGACAAAGGCAAGAAGGACAGGGATGGGGTAAAAGGGAGTAAGGCCATCAGGAAATGGCGGGTAATGAGTACCAATGCCCGTAGTCTGGGCAACAAGCTCCCTGAGCTGATGGCCTTAATGGAAGAGGGATGCCTGGATATCGTAGCAGTCACAGAAACACGGTACACAGAGAACCATGACTGGGATGTTAACATACCAGGGTACATAACCTACAGGAGAGACAGGCAGGGGAGAAGAGGGGGAGGAGTAGCTCTCTATGTAAAGGAAGGGATAAAAGCAATTGAACAAAAGAGTAAACAGGGAGAAGAGGAGGCACTGTGGGTCACCTTGGAGACTGGAAGGGCACCACAATCCGCACAGGGGTTGTGTACAGACCCCCATGTCAGGGGGAAGGAATGGACAAGGATATGATAGAAGGCATTCTTAGAATGGCAGAGAAAGGGGAGATATGGTTGATGGGAGACCTGAATATGCCAGATGTTAACTGGAGCACATCTGCTGCAGCCACATCCAAGAGCAGGGCCATTCTTGATGCCCTACAGGTGGCAGGCATTAGACAGTTAGTTTGGAACCCACTCGTGAGGAGCAATCTTAGACCTCGTGCTCTCAAGCGGGGGCAGTGAGAGGATCTCAGATCCAGAAGTGGTTGCCATCTGGGGACAAGTGAACATCAAACAGTGTGGTTCACGTTAAACTCAGCTACAGAGTCAAGCCATACAAAAGTGAGGGTACTGGACTTTAGGAGGGCTGACTTTGGCAAGATGGGAGAGTGCCTCAGAAAAGCACTAGCAAACAGGCTAGAAGGAGGTGTGGAGCAACAATGGGGAATTATCAAAACTGCCATCACAGAGGCAACAAGCCTTTGTGTGAAGCAAATGAACAAATCAAAATGAAAGAAAAAGCCACTATGGTTCTCAAAAGAGGTGGCTGTGAAAGTCAGGAAGAAAAGATAACATTCGGAAGTATAAGGAAACACAGAAGGAGCAGGACAGAGAGCTATACCAGTTAAGGCAGAAGGAAGCAGGGAGGAAGTCAGAATAACAAAGGCCCAAACTGAGGAAAAGATAGCAACTCAGTTAAGAAGAGGATAAAACCTTTATAGGTACATCAGCGGGTAGAAAGACAAAGGAGGGATAGTGAGGCTGAATAGAATGAACGATGGGTGGGCAGAGGGGACAGTGAAAAACAGGAATACTGAACGAATATTTCTGCTCAGTATTCCAAAAGAGGAGAAGTGCCTAATCCAATTAACAGAAGCACTCTTGATAGAGGGTCGATCCCAGTCCTTTCACAGAAGAAAGGTTCTGCAAGAACTCCTAAAACTGAAGGTGGACAAAGCAATGGGTCCTGATGGAATTCACCCCAGAATTCTAAAATAATTAAGGGAAGAACTAGTGAAACCACTGGCTACTCTTTTTAATAAATCATGGGAGGATGGTGTGGTACCCGAGGACTGGAGGAAGGCGGATGTGATTCCCCTTCACAAAAGTGGGTCCAAGACAGAGGCAGGAAACTACAGACCTGTCAGTCTGACCTCTGTGGTAGGGAAAGTGATGGAGTCACTTCTGAAGGAAAAGAATAGTCCAGTACCTAGAGGCCAGTGGGCACAGGACCCAAGGCATGGGTTCTGGCGGAAGGTCATGTCAGGCAGATCTAATAGATTTCTTTGACTGGGTGACCAAAGTAGTAGACCAGGAGGGGCTGTGGACATGGCCTACCTAGACTTTGCAAGGCATTTGACACAGTCCCACAAAAGATTAATAGTCAAATTAACCAGCCTGGGAGTGGGACCCAGGGTGGTAGCCTGGGTAAAACATTGGCTGGACAACAGGACACAGAAGGTAACTGTAAATGGAGTCCATTCTGAAGAAAGGGGGTTACTAGTGGGGTACCGCAGGGTTCAGTATTGGGTCCAGTCCTTTTTAATGTCTTCATCAGTGACATTGCAGAGGGACTGGAAGGAAAAGTATGCCTTTTTGCAGATGACACAAAAATCTGCAACAGGGTTGATACACAAGGAGGCATGGAAAGGATGAAAAGGGACTTGGCAAGGTTGGAGGAATGGTCAGAAGTATGGCAGCTAGGATTCAATGCAAAGAGCTAAAATAATGCACTGGGAAACAAGAACAGGGGAAGAATACACAATGGGTGGGGAGAGTAGTAACAACAACAAAAAAGGAAAGGTACCTGGGAGTAATAATATCAGATGACCTTAAGGTTAGCAAGCAATGTGAGAAGGCAGTAGGGAGGGCTGGGGTATACTAGGATGTATAGGAGAGCAACAGCAGAAAAACAGGAAGTTGTTATCCTCTGTACAGACAGTTGGTGAGACCCCATCTGGAGTACTGTGTCCAGTTCTGGAGACCCCATCTCCATAAGGACATAGACAGGATAGAGGCAGTCCAGGGAGGGCAACTAAAATGGTGCAGGGTCTGCAAGAGAAGCCGTATGAGGAGAGACTAAAGGAGCTTAATATGTATACCCTTGAGGAAAGAAGGGAGAGGGGACATGATAGAAACTTTTAAGTACCTCAGTGGAATCAATAAAGTCCAAGAGGTAGCATTTTTCAGAAAAGAGACTTGCAAGAACAAGGGGACACAATTTAAAGATAGAAGGAGGCGGTTCAGGGCAATGTGAGAAGTATTATTTTACAGAGAGGGTAGTGGATGCATGGAACAGCCTTCCTGAGGAGGTTGTGGGTCTAAAACTGTGGGAGACTTCAAAAATGCATGGGACAGACATAAGGCAATTCTTGTGGGGGGTAGGAAGAAATAGGCTGTTGGTTAACTAGGATCTGTGGCCTATCCTGTAGGTAGGGAAATGGGCAGACTAGATGGGCCTAGCGGTCCTTATCTGCCGTCAAAGTCTATGTTTCTATGTTTCAAATGGCATTTACGGAAACATTACAAGTTTTTTAACTATCAAAAAGTGACTTGCAGAAAATGGCCATCATACCATGACCTATCAACATATTATTAGATTGGAAATACTGCAGCAGGAACACAGACAAACTGATATTATTAGGCTGCAAGAGTGGAACACTGCACAAGCAGAGTGGTCAGTGCTGCTTCCCCCCAGTACATCACTTCCGGTTTTGTCTGCACCAATGGCGACCAACACAGAGCTGCAGTCCAGTAATTTGTAAAGCACTAGAAAAACATATTTCTCTTTCCTAAGCTGGTCTCCGGGCTTCCTTACACTTGGGCTGTACCTCCTGATGCTGGTCGTCAGGCAGGAATCAAAGATCTTACTTCGAGAGTGTTCCTTCAGTAGGTCATTACATATAGGACTGGCACCACCTGGCGTCGGGCCACACAGCAGACTTTTCTAGAAATCCCTGATGGGGGACCACCCACCCAATGTCACATGACTGATGTCAGCGTGACTGTATATAGTGGGCAGTCCCCACGCTTGTCCTCCAGTTCTTTCCCGCTGTCACCTCGTGTCAGTCGCTCCACAGACTTCCATTTGCGATCATCGAGAAAGTTCATGGTAACCCCTCCCTACTTTATTCTTTACAACTGCTGTTCTTTTTGATGTCTTCTCCTCAGAAGAAGTGCCCATCGTGTGGTACCCAGATCCCGCACAAAGACGGACATCCGAAGTGCGTCGTCTGCCTAGGCCCAGACCATCAAGTCTCCTCTTGCCCTGAGTGCCAGTCCTTCAACCAGGCCACGAAAAAACAGAGACAGCAGGCTTTGGAGGCCCACCTGCTCAAAGCCTGCCTAGTTTCACTACAGAAAAAGATGGATCAGTTTAGGGACTCATCTGAAAAATCTTCCCCTTCAAAAAAACATAAGGAGAAGTCTAAGGAGCGGGCTCCCTACGCGGACGATGTCAGGCCCTCAACGAGCAAGGCCCAGCTGCCACCCAGGACACCGGACGGTAAGTCAGACAAATCTCCGGCAGATAAGTCGATCGTCGGCTCCTCCAGCGACTGCGCCACCTCAGCCGGTAAGTCGGCCTCTGGCTCCTCCGGAGACCGCGCGGCAGCCGGTAAGTTGGCTCCCCCGGCTGGGGGCAGCCACCCGGCTCCAGTCGATGTCGGCTGGGTGTTCTACCCCCTGACTGCCTGACCCCGCCCACTAAGTCTGCCATTTCTGATGACCGCACAGGCTCGGTTCCCCTGTCTGGGCCTAACGGCGCCACACCTGACATCTGGCGGGACCAGAAGGAGAAAGCCCCTCTCATTCCCCCTCCTTCACCCGTGTCCTCGCATTCTCCCACGGACACGTCCGGCGATGGAGATGTCCTTGAACCTGTGGATATGTTGGGTTCCTCTCCGTACTCCCCTGCCAGGATCCAGGCACTGGAGGCTCCTTCTTGGCTGGCTGGCCTTTTAGTGGAGGCCCCTCCGCAGCCTGACAGCGGACTGTCAGCCCCTCCCCAGGTGCCGGCCGTCTCAACGACAGTCCCCCTGCCGGGACCAGCCATCCGGCCTCTACCTTTGGCCCCAACACCGGACCGACTCTGATGACAGAGCCCCTTTGTCCGGTGCCGACACCGGCCTCTCTGACACCAGATCCCCTTCCAGTGCCGGATCGGGTAGCGCCAGTGCCAACGTCAGTTCCTCTGACGTGGACTGTCCTGACACCGGACCCTCCTCTGATCTATACTATGGTGGGTCCAACGTGGATTGCCCTGATGTCAGGACTGACGACGGGAATTTACACCCAACCCCGAACTGTCCCCCATTACCCTTATGGGTATCCGGGGATCCTTACCCGGGGGGGGGGTTCCACTCCCAACTGGAGTCACATGGGACAGTTCTACCTGGGATTTAACCCCTATTCCCACTTCATGGGACCTCAGGGTTATTATCCCCCACCAGTCGCCCTTCTTCCTCCTCCCTCCTCCTCCACTCCAGCCTCAGCCGGCTCTACTCCCCCCCAAGTTGTTCTGGATTTCAAGACCTTAACATAGTCTTGGTGGCAGGGGGCTAGGTCAGAGCTGGTTTCGGACCTAGAAACTAGACTCCCACAACTGCAGCTTAATAGGTCCTCTTCCCCAAGCAGCTCGCTTCCGACTGTCCACATCTCGGGGAGGAGTTAGCAGAACGTTTCCCTTCCAGATTTTTCTTGTCGTCCTGTTGAGGGGGCAGATGATGACAGCTCAGATGGAAGGGAAGATTCCTCAGAGGAGGAGATCTTGGAGGACCCCAAGGAACTGAAAGGTAAGGCCTCACCGAAGTCACTGCCAGAGGACCCTTCCTTCTTGGACCTCTTGAGGGCCTTGAGAGACTACTTCGACTGGGAGTCGGAGGAACAGGACCCAATGAGACAGAGACTCACAGAACACCTGGACTTGGAGTCTCTGTCACCTATCCCAGTTCCCCCATGGATGGGCCCCCATCAAGACCTCACCACGACCATCTGGCAGATGCCTCAGTGTATTCTAGCTGTACCCAAGCGTGCGGACAGACTCTACTGGATGCCGAAGGGTGCTCCTTTCTTAAAGTCTCATCCTAAGGCTGACTCTGTAGTCATTTTAGCGGCTCATGATCGCGCATCTGCTCCTAAGCACATGAGCACTACTCCTCCATACAAGGAGTCGAGGCAGAAGGACCAGTTTGGGAAAAAGGTCTACTCCTCGGCCACGTGTGCCCTTCGCTCCCTCAGTTATGTGGCCCATATGGTGTCCCACCAAAAAGTGACTATGGCCAGGTTAGAGACGAAGGTCCAATCCATGGATCCTTCACCTCTCAAGGAGGAACTTGCCAAGGATCTCCACCTCTCCAAGATCTCCTGTAGGCATGCTCTGCAGGCCACTTACAATTCTGTCGACGCTGTGGCCCGTACCTTGGCAACTGCCGTTGCCCTTAGATGGCACTCCTGGCTTTGCCTTTTGGGCCTCACTAACAAGGTCCAGTTGGTGATTCAGGATGCCCCTTTCAGGGGCTCCATCCTTTTCGGAGGGGACACCAAAGATATCATAATGGACCTAAAGGACAAAGGAGTTGCTCTGCGGTCTGTTAGGTCTATGTACCGATTGGGTGCTCAACAACAACAGCAGCAGCAGCCCTTTCAGGAAAAGACCTGGAGGCAGAGGAAGAATGCTCAGGCGTACCGTCAAGGGAGGCGTAAGGCCATGGGTACAGCCACCCCTCCTGCCTCCAAGAATCAGAGACATTCAGGAGGTCCTCCCCCTGAACATCTCGCTACTTCTTGACTCCCCGGCCCCACTGCCTCCTCAGTCTTGCGACGGGGAGCAGGTGGGGGGAGGTTCACCCGCCATGCGCAGGAGTGGAGGGCGAGTACCTCCGACGAGTGGGTTCCGCAACTAGTGTCCATCAGGCACACCATAGAGCTCCTGGAGCTTCCCCCGGGAAATCCTCCACAAAAGTCCTTGTACTCTCAGGACCAAGCACTTCTCGTTCGTGAGGAGGTAAATTCACTCTTGCTCAAAGAAGCGATCAAACGCTTCCCCTCAGGGCAAAGGGGAAAGGGATTCTATTTCCATTTTTTCCTGGTTCCAAAAAAGACTGGGGACGTCCAACCCATACTCGACCTGAGTCGGCTCAACCAGTTTGTCGAGTACAAAAAATTTCGAATGCTGATTCTCCAGAGCCTCCTTCCTCTCCTCATGGAGAACCACTGGCTCTGCACCCTGGATATGCAGGATGCCTCCCTACATGTCCCTATTTTCCCCAGCCACTGCCGATTCCTGCATTTCCATTTCCAAGGGGAACACTTCCAGTTTCAGGTGCTCCCCTTTAGTCTGTCTTTGGCACCTTGGGTTTTTGCCAAGTGCCTAGTGGTGGTCGCGGTGTTCCTGCGCTGCCAGGGTATTGCAATATTCCCTTACCTGGATGACTGGCTGATTGCAGCCCCGGCCAGGGATTCCTTGCTGGAGGCTCTTTCCTTTACACTGGACTAGTTCAGCCAGTTAGGGATCATGGTCAACGTGCCCAAGTCATCCCTTATCCCTGCCCAGAAACTCCAGTTTATTGGAGAAGTCCTGGATATGGTCCAGTGCAGAGCCTTCCTCCCTCCAGACAGGGTGGAGACCCTTATTCATCAGGCCTCCTCTACCGTTCCCCTAGCAAGGCTCCACATGAGGATCACTCAGTGGTCCTTGCAGGTGCAGTGGGACCAGCTTCTGGATGATCTGGACCATCTGGTCCTCATCTCCTCAGCGGTTCAGAAGGATTTGCAATGGTGGATGGATTCCTGCAATCTTTCCTTGTGACTTCCTTTTCGGATCCCTGCCCCAGCGGCTACCCTCACCACGGATGCCTCAAACATGGGGTGGGGTGCTCACCTGGGGGAACATCAAGCCCAGGGACTTTGGTCCGACTTGGAGATTTCTCTCCACATCAGTGCTCTGGAGCTCAGGGCGGTCCTGTATGCATTACAGGCCTTTCAGACCCTCCTTCCAAAGGGAACACTGCTGATCCAAACGGACAATATGTCAGTAGTTTGGTACATCAACAAACAAGGAGGAACCCAGTTGTACTCTCTTTGCAGGGAGGCGACCAGGGTGTGGAACTGGGCAGTCCAGCACCATCTGGCCCTAGTGGCCGTGCACGTGTCGGGAGTTCTAAACGTCCTGGCGGACAGTCTCAGCAGATCTCATACCCTAGCTCACGAGTGGGAACTGCATCAGGAAGTGGCGGATTCCATCTTCTGAAGTTGGGGGCATCTGGAAATCGACCTCTTCGCCTCCCATTCCAACATAAAACTTCCCAAGTTTTGCTCGCTCGTTCCAGAGCAAAGGGCTTTCTGGAGCGACACATTGTCTCTATCTTGGACAGGGAAATTTTTGTACGCTTTCCCTCCATTTCCCATTCTGCAGAGAGTTCTTCTCAAGCTTCAGGCAGAGAGGACAAGGATGATCCTCATCGCCCCTCTCTGGACGAGACAGATCTGGTTCCCGCTGCTTCAGCAGCTTTCCAGGGAACCACTGGTTCCACTTCCAGTAACTCACGATCTCCTTACTCAGGATCAAGGCCATCTGGTTCACCCCGGGGCTCAGGACCCTGCATCTTCATGCATGGCTCCTGCAGACATAGCAATATCCCATTTCGGGGGGTTTCCTCTCAGGTTGCACAGGTCCTAATTGAGGCCAGGAAACCTTCTACCCATTCCACCTACACCATGAAGTGGAAGCGGTTTTCCATATGGGTGACCGCAAAGTGCTGGAACCCCTTCTTTTTCTCAGCCCCGCAAGTCATGGAATACCTCCTTCACTTGTCAGACTCCGGTCTGTCCTACTCTTCCTTAAAGGTACATCTATCAGCTATTTCAGCGTACCACGAGCTAGTGCATGGTAAACCCGTGGCTCAGTTGGATGTCTCTAAAACCTTTCTGAAAGGGATTCTCCATCTGAAACCACCCATCCGCAGCCCAACCCCACCTTGGGACTTGAACTTTGTCCTGAAAAAGCTCATCCTTCCTCCTTTCGAGCCAGCTATGAGCTGTGATCTGCGCTTCCTGTCTTGGAAGGTGTTTTTTCTGGTGGCCATCACATCAGCTCGAAGGACTTTGGAGCTTCACGCTCTAGTCTGCAAGGAGCCTTACTTGATTTTCCATTGGGACCGGGCAGTCCTTAGAACCCATCCGAGGTTCCTCCCAAAGGTGGTGTCAGAAGCCATGCTGAACCAATCGGTAGAGCTTCCTGTGTATTACCCCTTCCCCTCTAACAAAGGTGAGGCACTCCTTCACACGATGGATGTCCATCGGATTCTCCAGTGTTATACACACCAGACTAAGGAGTTTCGTTCTTGCGATCAGTTGTTTGTCTCTTTCGCCCCGAGATCGAAGGGCAAACTGGTTTCTAAGCAGGGTCTTTCAAAATGGCTAGGCAACTGCATTCAGTTCTGTTACCAGAGGTATGATAAACCTCTGCCGGGTTCCATCAGAGGTCATTCTACTAGGGGCATGGCTGCTTCCGCGGCCTTCCTTCGGAACGTTTCCAAGGCTGACATTTGTGCTGCCGCTACTTGGAGTTCTGTCCATGCCTTTACCAAACACTATAGTCTGGACATTGCTTCTAGGCGGAGGGCTGGCTTTGGCCTAGCCGTCCTGCAGAGCCTTTTCGGACTTCAGTTATTTCCGTTGGAGTTTGTTTTCCACCTCCCTAGTTTCTCTCTGTCTCTCCTCAGAGGGATTGCTTGGGACTCAGTCCTATATGTAATGACCTACTTGAAGGAACCCTCTCGAAGTAAGATAGTACAGTTACGAAAGAACTTACCGTAACAGTAGATCTTCGAGAGAGGTTCCTTCAGTAGGTCATATTTTTCCTCCCTCCTTCCCCTCATTTTATGTTTTACAGGGTCTCCAAATCCTGTTCACTCCTGCTGTCAGGCCTCTTCCTGGCTCCGGTGGGAGAACTGGAGGGTGGGCGTGGGGACTGCCCACTATATACAGTCACGCTGACGTCAGTCACGTGACATCGGGTGGGCAGTCCCCCATCAGGTATTGCTAGAAAAGTCTGCTGTGCGGCCCGATGCCAGGTGGCACCAGTCTTATATGTAATGACCTACTGAAGAAACCTCTCTCAAAGATCTACTGTTACGGTAAGTTCTTACGTAACTGTACTGTCTGCAACAGGGGGCATCTAGCCCTCCATTTCCGGCTTCCTCCAGTTTACTTCCTGCCTTCAGTGAAGCAGGTACTCTGTAGCAGAGCCCTGTCACACATGGCAGGGCTGAAAAGACTGTAAGTCACTTAAAATTAATTTTAAAAAATGTCAACAGTTTTTCAGCAAGAGGAGCAATTTTCAAATGTCCCAGGGTGGGATCAAGTCTGAGCCTTGCAAGCTGCACAGACTGGCCCCACCTCTCAGCAGCTCATTTTTTTCTCATGATTTTGGACTCCCCCCTAACGGACTCCTACAAGCCTTTTCAAGCAAGGGGGCATTCACAATTAAGCACTGGAGTGCTTTTCAAGAGCTGCAGTGCCTTCCGATTAACAAATGGTTCTGGTGAAGGTTTCAGCTGCTCGTCGACAGCACAGCTCGTCAGCACAAATTTAGCAACACGCCAGGCCACTTGTTGACGATCAGCCCTCTGGTCAATGAGCACTGGGGAGACCTAATAACGCTGCAGCACCAGACGATCAGCGTGTTTGATGATCGCTGAGGAGATTAGTAGTGCCGTAGCACTGGGACAGGGGAAACGAGGCAGGGGCAAAACAAGATCAGTGTTTGTGAACCCTCACCCCCCCCCAAACCAAATCCAGGAATTTTTATTTCTAACCCCAGGAATCCACTAATATTATTACTCTTGTAGTGTTCCTTTAAATCAGCATTGCCCTGGAGCCAAATAGAATGCTATGCTAATGATGGAATCTTTAGCTTGTGCATTCAATTTCAAACTGCCCATTGTAACTGCCTACATTCTAACCTCAGATTTCTTCTCTCTGCTGCAAAGTTCAGACGCCCTTGAGAGCTCTCTCAATCAAGACAGATTCCTGTAGTGCATAAAACAAAAAATCTTAAGTATTTTGTTTTATTTTTTCATTAGTGCCTATTGTAATTGTTTATACGTGTTTTTTACCTCATAGTTTTAAGTTTAGTTTTATTTCCCGGTTCCTCGCAGTTACTTTGAATCGAGGGGTAACCAATTCTTTTGTTGTTTAAATCAAAACCTTTTTTAAGGGCTCCGGTTACTTTATTTTTTATTTAAAATTTACCGCATTTGAACCGAGGTTTATTGGTTCCCTCTGTGGTTCTCTGTTCCGGATCCAATAAGAACTGCTAGTCTCTGAACTTTATCGGTTCCTGAACCGACCGCTATTTCTCTCGGAACCGATCGCAAATATTTAAATTTGGCAATTTTTTGTCAGTTCCCAGTTCCTGTTTTCTAAAATGTCGGATAAGTCAAAAAAGAAAACGGGACCCCTTAGTTTAAAAATTGCTTGAAGTGTGCAGAGGTATTTGCCAAGGCAGATAAGCATGTTCTTTGCTTGATCTGCCTTGGGCAGCAGCATTTCATTGAAAATTGTGATATTTGTAAGTCTTTCCCTGACAAGACAGTGGAAATATGCAGGGAGAGGCTTAAAAGGAGACTAGAGGAGGGATCCATGGGCTCTAACCAGTCCACCCACTCTAAGACTGTGGCTGTTCCTTCCGGAGCCTCCAAATCCATCCCTGATACAGGTGAAGGCTCTGGCAAGAGAGGCAAAGAACTGGCTGACTCCCCAGTGCCTGTCAAAAAACTGAAGAAAACAAAGCACACTGAAACCCCGGCTGAAACACCTCAAGGGGTCCCCTCATGTGCCCATTCCTGCTCCTTCTCCTGCTGATTTGACTCAGGCCTTAGCCTTACTCCAGGTGCTGCAGGGCTTAATACCACCTCAGCAGCCTGTGCATGCTACTGCTGAAAAAGCTACTGTTGTTGCCTCTCTTTTGCCCACTGCCAGAGTGGCATATGAGGAGGATGATCAGGATGAGGAGGGTATTGAACCTGAGTCTCACCAGGGCAAGAGTTTGGTTCTCCTCCCAGACCCACAGAGGATCTCATCCCATTTTTCCTTTTTTTTTTATATATTTTTTTATTGAACTTTTACTTTAAGTAAGACATCACACAATCATGCAGTGTGGTATGGAAACCCATCCACTTACATTTGTTAAAATAGAGGAGCTTCATTTTACATCGCGCGTTGGAGATCACTATTTACTTAACCAGAATGTGTTAGTTAAGACATTTTCACAGTTGTTCTAGTTAGTGAATCTATAAGACTTCTTATTGTATAGGTGGCACCCCTCACATTCCCCAGCCAGTGGGAGGTCACTACGGAATAAAGTTCACGTCAATTTGTGCCATATACCAGACCCATTTTCGCCACTTAAGACCAAACTGGGTTGATTTATCATGTATGGCAGCTGTGAGTTTCTCCAATTAATATATGTTCATTACTATGGATCTACAATCTTCTACTTTTGGAATTGTCTTATAGGTTCATAGGTAAAACTAAGCTTTACAAAGACCATAGGTCCATTTGCTTGCTACAAATCTTGCTAATACACGGATATATTTTGACTCTGTAGATGTAAATCTATGGGATGTTTAAATGCTGTCATTGTTTGAGAACCAATGACTTCTATAGTTAACTCATTCCATATTTTAATAACTCTTACTGAAAACCAGTGTTTTCTTGCCTGCCTATTGAATCTCTCGCACTTTAAATGTAGGGGATGGGCTCGTGTATTGTAATTCTGTTCCTGCAACTCAAAGCCCAGCAACTCCCACAGTTGATGGTCCGACATAGCCTGATACACCATGCACATGTCCCCACGTAACCTACGATATTCTAATGAGAAGAGATCCAATTTTTTTAACCTTGCTTCATAATCAAGGCCCTGGACTTCCCTAATTTTTCTTGTAGCTCTTCTCTGAATCCCCTCAATCATGTTTATAGCACCCCTTTGGCCTGGTGCCCAGAACTGCATGCAGTACTCTGTATGTGGCCTCACCAGGGAGGTATAAAGTGGAAGCAAAACTTCCTTGTCCCTGCTCTTGACATGTCTATGTATACAACAAAGTATACCTCCTTCTTTTTTAACCACCTGTATGCATTGTAAGTTGAATTTAGAATTATTATTTACCTTAATTCCTAAATCTTGCTCTTCCTGGACCACTCTTAATTCTTGCCCTGCTAGTTTATACACTACCCCTGGATTATTCCTACCCATGTGCATCACTGTACACTTGGCAACATTATATATGGCCCCATTATCATGGGCCCAATCCTCCAATTCATTTAGGGCTTCCTGGATTTTTGTACCCTCAGCTTGGCTGTTTACTGGAAAACCTATGTGTGTATCGTCTGCAAATTTTGTCAGCCAAATATTTGTATTAGGCTTCATGGTTGAAATATAAAAATGATATAGACGTGGTCCCAGTATGGATCCCCACTAGTAACCCCCGTCCAATCTGACAGTTCACCCAGCACACTCACTCTTTGCCTTCTGCTGAACAACTATGCTTTAATCCATAGAACTAGGTGTGCCTGTATGCCTGCATTACTAAGGGTTAGTGTCAGCTGGTCATGTGGGACCTTATCAAAGGCCTTGGCAAAGTCCAAAAAGATGACATCTACCGATTAGCCCTCATCCAAAGTTTTGCTGACCTTCCCATAGAACTCCAATAAATTTGTCTGGCATGAATGCCCCCTTGTAAAACCATGTTGTGAAGCATCCAGAACCCCTTTTCCCTCAACACTAGTCATAATTTGATCCTTAATTATGCCTTCCAATATCTTCCCAAGAACCGATGTCAGGCTGATTGGTCTATAGTATGTAACCTCCTGTCTAGAACCCTTTTTTATAGATGGACATCACTACAGCTTGTTTCCAGGCCTCAATGACCTGACCTGTCTCTAAAGATTGCTGGAATAATAAAGTAACTGGCCCCGCCAAACAGTCCGCCAATTCTTTAAGCATTCTAGGATGCATGTCATCTGGACCTTGTGCCTTAAATGGGTTCAGATTGCTTAGCCTCCTCCGAACATCCTCTACCTCAATTTTAGGGCAGGTTGTGTCACATAACCCAATATCAGGATCCCCAATTTTATGAGCAACATTAAAGACTGAGGAAAAATAAGTATTCAGCCTATCAGCCGTGGCCTTGTTATCTGTTATAAGGCTATCACTAGTATCCTTCAGTGGTCCTACTGTTCTACACTTGCCCCCTTTTTTGTTTATATAGGCATAAAAGGATTTATAATTATCCTGTACTTTTGTGGCAAGTTTATATTCAAATGCCTTTTTTGCCTTGGAGATGGTTAATTTGGTCTTTTTCAAACATGCTTTATATAATGCCCACGACCTAGCTTCACCACTTTTTTTTGCCCTGATGAACGCCCTATTCTTTTTCTTAATAGCTCTTTTAACTGAAGGAGAGAGCCATGGCGGTATAACCTTTTTGGGATTCTGGTATTTTGTAACCACAGGCACATATTTCTGGATTAGCTCATTCAGTTTATTACTGAGCCTATCCCAAATTTCATATACTGTAATATTCTAGAGGTCATGTGCCCAGTTCCATTTATTCAGCTCTTCCTTAAAAGCTAAGAAGTCAGTTTTATTATAATCATGTACAGTAGTACTACCAACCTCTGTTTCTACTGCTGCACTGTACAAAAATCTAATCATAGAGTGATTGCTAGTGCCAAGGGGAACATAAACTGTACACTTTTGAATGCTATCTGCTATATTAGTCAATATCAGATCTAAAATATGGTTACCCCTTGTATTATCCATGACCAGTTGTTCCAGTCCCGCCACCAGAAAGGACTACAAAAAACTAGCCTCCATTTTGGAGCCAGTCTGGCACGTTGTCCAGTCAATTCCAGGTAAATTGAAGTCCCCATAATAATGGCCCTATCTTCCTGTGTAATACATTTGATGAACTTCAAAATAAGGTCATCATTTTTTACCAGGCTAACTGGTGGTCTATATACAACACCAATACTTAACTTAGGTGTATTCGGGGCAGTAAGTACCTCGGACTCACTCCAGGCTGAACAATCAATATTTTCAGATATTATTTCATTCGAGACATACAGTGCCACTCCTCCTCCTCTAGAAATCTGCCTATCCTTATTATAAAGTGTATACCCAGGGATCTGTTTATCCCATATGTCCTCCTCCCTCCACCAGGTTTCTGTAATGGCACATATATGAATATCCGAATTATGTAATTCAAACATTAATTCATCCATTTTATTAATAAGACTTCTAGCATTCACTACAAGAAAATTCCAATTGGACTTGGGTTTACACACCGTCTTTTTTTTGTGTATTCCCTGACCCCCCCCAATTTCTAGTTTAAATATTCATCCAAGCACTGCCTTAGCCTATTTGAAAACACCCTTTTTTCCCTGCCTGTTAAGGAGTAGTCCATCCCTGGAAAAATTATGAAATGCCTGGAATTCCTCCCAATGATCTAAGAAAGTAAAACCTTCCCTAAAACACCATCTCTTAAGCCATCCATTTAGTGCTCTAATACTCTTATCGAGCTACCTGCCTGCCCTTGGAACTGGTAAAATGCCAGATACTATTAACTCACAACCCCTATTATTCAGCTCTTTACCCACTTCCTCAAAATCACGCTGTATCTCCGTGATGTTTCTCCTCCCCACATTGTTAACCCCTACATGAAGGACTGTTACAGGAGTCTGCATATTTTCTAGTAAACCCCGGAGTAGTTGTTTAATATCCCCAATGCCAGCCCCCGGTAAAGCTGAAACAGTGTAAAATTCCTTCCTATTTTGCATAATACTTGGTCCGTGTACCTAAGCATAGAGTCACCAATCACAAGTATATCCCTAGGAGGCATAGTTTCATTTGTGGGTAATTCAGACTTTTCTGCATTAGTGGTATCTGATAAGCTCCTGTGAAAACTATGATTATGTGTTGATGAGGGTTCCTCAGATCCATGATCGTTTTCTAAAGCACTATACCTATTTGGGGTTAGCATATTTGAGGAACTCCCTATGTTCCTTCTTCCCTTTTTTCCCTTTTGTGATTTGTGCACTATACACCAGTCATCTGTATCAACAGTATCATTAATTTCCCTTGATTTAGGAAGGGAGTTCTCAAGTTGGGGCGGGAGCTGTGATGTAGAGAGATCATATACTGCATCATCTATAAAATGTTCCAAAAAAGTTATCTCTTTCTGGAGCCTCACCCTTGCTTTCAAAGAAGCTATTTCCACCTGCAGTTTCACAATTAACAGGCATTTCTTGCAGGTGAACCCCTGGATCTCCTTCCCCTCCATAAACATACAACAATTACCATACTTCTTCAATAAGGGCATTATTACCTGAACACTTTTGTTCCTGATTTTTATGGTAAAATGTCCCTGCATCCCAGTGCTCCAGCTTCACCAGCCGACACGCGCCGATGCGTGTGTCTCTGATGCACATCTCCGCGTGCTGTGGCTGCGCCTGCCTCGAGCCTCGCCTTGCTGCAGCAGGGCCGATTATACAGCTTGCGTGTGACCCGGAAGGACAAATTGGGGTCGCGGGATCACTCGCAACAAGTTGCGATTAAAAATAAATATTTCTGTTGCTGGACCCTTTGCCCTATGTAATTAAGGGCTACATGTGCTGTAATTCATGACAGATACAATAAAAACTCTAAAAAGAGCTCTTGTAGTTTGTTTATCTTTCTGACTCAGGAGAACTACAACTCCCCTCTTCCTCCTTCCTATATTAGAAGCAGGGCTCCAATCAAAATACAACAGTACAAGGTATATTTAAAAAGCAAAGTTTGCTAGCGAGTTCCCACACACAGTCCCACACCACAGCTGCTATAGCCAGGACTATTTAGTTTTTTTTTGACATCCATTTTCTTGCTATTGCCTTTTTTGCTGCTAGTAAATAGATGGGCAACAGGGTTCCTTCTTGACCTCCCTGTTGGCTTTATCGACAGCAACACCAGTTCTGCCAATAGTTCTACATTTTCCCCTATGCATTTCTGCAATTCAACCTGTATGGAAGACCAAAAAGGCATAAGAAGGGGACATTACACAATATATGACCTAGGTCTGCTAGTACACAGTTGCAACCTCTCCAACAGTTTCCATAGCTCATAGGCAAATACTTAAGTCAGTACCGCAGTAGAACGAAAAAATCTATAACGGCACTTCCAAGCAAATTCTCTCCAGGTCTGTGAAAGAGTATCTTAACTGCTGAAATAGCATTGTTTTCCCATTCTTCTACATCTATTTGTATTTCTAATTCTGAATTCCATTTAGTAAGAATGGAATTAGTACTATCTCCTAATGTGTCTCTTAAACCTTTTTATAGCTGACCAACTGTGTGAAGCATTTGGCTCCCCTGGAGATATACCTTCAATAATTCCATTAAGGGAGGGTCTAGGTTGGGGAGATTCGTTCTATCTGGTCTATGTCCCAGTATGCATGTTCTTAACTGCAGATATCTAAAATTATCCTGATATGGAAGCCCATAGGCCTCTCTTATTTCTTCAAATGAAGCCATTCCCTCTTTGGTTAACATTTGATAGATACAGTAAATATATCCCTGTCTCCACTTGTGGGGTCAGTAGCCAAGGGTTTAAAATTCTCATCTCTGGAAATCAGTCTCAAATAATAAAATGTCTCTGAGAAATTAGAATTAGTCTTTACTGAGTTCCATATTTTGATAAGTTCTCTTGTATAGTTGGTCAGGTGACTTGGTAGGATGGAATATTTCTTTGTTGAAAATAATACTCTAGGAACATCATGCAAATCATTTACTGTTAGTTCAATATCTTTCCAAGGGGCCTGATATGTCAGGTTCGCCCATTGTACTACTAGTTTAAGAAAAGATGCCTTAGCATACCATTTCAAGCTTGGTAGATTTGCTCCTCCCTTTGCCAAAGGTAAATTTAGAATTGAAGTTCGAATTCTTGGGCGCGTCCCTGCCTAGATGAAGCTTGATATAATTTTATTCCAGCTATTAAAATAGAACCAAGGAGGCCAGATTGGAACATTTTGAAATAAATACAAAAGACGGGGTAAAATATTCATTCTTATAATTTCTATTCTCTGGAAAAAGGAAAATCTCATTCCTTTCCAAACCCCCAGATCCTTTTGTATTTGTACAGTAAGGGGCTCATAATTTACCGGATCTATATTATTAAGGTTTTGTGGAATAGTTGTTCCTAAGTATTTTATCTTGGTTTTCTGCCAATTCAATGGAATATTGGCTCTTAATGTTAGGGAGGGTCCAAATTATGAGAGCACTCCCGGTTTGGTCACATTGAGTTTAAAACCCACGTAATGCTGATGTAACCCCTAGATGGCGCTATCCCAGGGGCTACTACCCCTGCCTGATTTGCCACTAACAGGTTGAGGGGCCTGGATCCAATGACGGGTGCCTCCACCCAGAGGTCAGGGTTTGCAATAGTTAAACTAACTTGGTCACAGCCCTCTGGGACACTGCAACCCCCCTTTCTTCCCACTAGTGGCCCACACAATATATCAGAATTACCTTCACAGTATACACTTACCCCAGGTCTGGTTCCGGCACTGGGACCTCCTGTGAAATGAGATACAGTGCAACAATCACAGTACAGTACTTTAACATAGACAAATACCTCAGGCAGTATAACTTTGCTGAAACAAGCAGCTCTGATTTATTTAGGGATATAACAAGGACAGGGGAAATCAGGTTAATTAGCTTATCATCAATAATTACTATGGCTCTGTGCAGTGCCTATTCCTATCAGTTACTGTCCTGGGTACCCAAGCCCTAGTGGCTAGTCCAAACCTGGCAGCTGGTAGGGGCCCTTTCACACAGAGAAAAGGAGAATTAAACAGTCAGCAGTACAGTAATTCCATTTGGATTTAATGTGGCAATTCAACAGGGAGCGACCCTGAATTAGTACTCACGACCTCCAAATAAGATAGGGTCCTTCAATGTCAGCAGGGCTCACTTGAGGTACACAAACCTCTTCACACATCCATATAAAAGAAAGCACTATACCAGGCAGGCTGCATCTGTATCCCGATCGCATCTACTGCACAATACCCGGAGAACACACAGCAGATTCAGTTCCTGACAGACAGAGTGCAATTTTCAGCAATTCCTCCAGTCTTCTACAGGGTGAGCCTGGTTTCTACTCTTCAGAGATCCTTTGATTCTTTTCACAGGACGGATTCAGTCCTAACAAGCTGTTACACAAGCTGCAGACCGGAACTCTCTGGGCCTTACACGTTTTTTGACTAAAACTGCACACTGAAAAGCACAGGGCTCCTTCCTTCTTCACTGCCAAAGCTCAACTGAAACTCCAACCGACAAAACCGGCACTTCCTTTGAGTTCCTCCCAGTTCTTGACTGGATTGGCTGTCACTCACAATAGACTGCTGCTGTTGGTCCAAAAGGCACTGAAGTCTAAACTACATCTCCCAGAGTCACTGCCCATACAATCCTCTTGTGGCTGGCTCAGATTATGAGTCCAAGTTCTGATCGTCAAGGCACCATTTTAGAGCTAGCTTACCCACACTGATTGGTCCAGTTCAGCAGTTCAAAACTAGAATGGGAACTAGCAGACACAGTTCTGACTGCAAAGAAAGCAGGTTAGACAAACTGTATTTCATTATTACTCTAAATAATTTCTGGCAAACAGTTACATCTTTCAGATAGGTTCCTTTGCACTCCTAGTGACTGCAAAATGAAGTGAATTGGCAGCAGCTCGAGTGGTACTCAATCAAAGAAACACACAGTCCCCCATACAAACTAATTATGTCTGCAAGCAGACAGCTCTTAAAGAGACAGTACCAGAGGTTCTAAAAACACTCACTGATAAATGGCTTAAACGCCAAACACCATTCAGGCTTGGAGCATTCAAGCAAGCTCCTGGAAGTCTTTTGGGAACCGCCATTTGCAGGGGGGTTACACTGAAAAGTATTTAAGACCTCCCATAATTTAGGGATCGAGGTCTCTGGTGTAAGAGTCAAAATTAATACATCATCGGCAAACAATGCCACTTTATACTGCTTTTGCCCCAATGGGATCCCTTCAATCTCAACCTCTCTTCTGATTACTGATGTAAGTGGCTCCATGTAAAGAGCAAAAAGCAAGGGGGACAAGGGGCAGCCCTGCCTCGTGCCTCTTTGTAAAGTAATGGGGGGGTAATGCACCATTCATCCTAATGTAAGCCATTTCTTGAGAGAATCTGGGAAGTCAAAAGCCATTAAGGTTTCCCATAAGAAATCCCAAGACACTGTTGAATGCCTTCTTGGCATCTAAATTTAAGAGTGTTGATGGGATCTCTCTTTCTTTTTTTTTTTTGTTATTCTCTTTTTATTATTATTCATCATTAGTGTCATCAGGTACAGACTTTACATTACATACATTCGCTTCAGTAGTCTCCTGACATAGTTCTAGTAAATAAAATCGATGGAAGAATCCTAGTGCCCACAAATACAATAAGTATACAAAGATTAGGCTATTCCTATTTCTAAATTGTACAGACTGCCTGGATTCACATATAATTTCATCTTGAGATGTAGACATGCACATTCCCCTTCCCAATTACAACAAGAAGCTTATTCCCTTTCAATAATAGTTAAAAAGATAATGTAGTAATATGCCTCTAAACAATGCAATTAGACGTGCTATTAAGGACCAACAGGGGCCCAGCAGGGAATTTTTGTTGCTGTGCCTGAGATTATCTAGGTATAGGTATTTGTTGTCCCTTTCACTTCTTTCCCTTTCTTTTCCTTCCTTTACCTTTCCATTTTCCCCCCTTTTCTTTTCTTTGCAGGCTAACTCAGTTATTCCATTAGGGAACGAACACTGGATCCTTCAATGCATAGTAGAATAGCCATCTGTTCCATCTTGAGTTAAAAGCCTCTACTCGGTTGTTCAGTTTATAGGTTATTTTTTCCATATAATAGATTTGCTTTATTATGGTGTGCCAGTCCTTTGGGGTGGGAGAGGTAGGTGTCTTCCAAACTTTAGTTATAGCTTTTTTCCCTGAAGTGAGAAGAATAGCCAATAAATATAGAATGTTTTGGTCTTTTATATTTCTGGGAAAGATCAGGAGTATAAAAAGTTGCAGGGATAATTGGAGTGGAATTCCTAAAATCAATTGGATTTTGGATTGCAGGGCCTGAATGAATGGCGCCAATTTGGGGCAGCCATATACCACATGTGTTAGGTGGGCCTATTTTTACACACAGTCGCCAACAGGAAGCTGTGCCATTCCACTCAAAGTGACTCGTGATCTCTGGAGTATAAAATATCTATTTAGAGAATTTCAAAGCGAATTCTAGCCATTGGTGTGAACTAGAGTGCGTGCAACCTGCTGCAGGCTTGCTGCCATTACTCTGGTTCTATAGGTACGCCTAATTCGTGTTGCCATTTCTGTCTAATTGTCTTTAAACTTTCCTGATGTGAAAGTATTAAAGATCTATAAAAAGTTGAGATTAGATGTCTCTGATTTGGAGAGATAAGCATGGATTGCATGGAGGTAATTAACTGGGGCCAGCTATCAGGAGTGTGTGCCAAAGATGACAAGGAGCTATAATAATACCTTATTTGGAGATACCTATAATGGTGCGAGCTAAGTAGATTAAATTTTGTTTGCATTTCCTGATAGGACCATAATCTCCCAGCTGTTGCAACCTGAAATAAATATCTAAGCTGATATTTTGTCCGGCGCTGGAAGGCGTCATCAAGTTTCTGGGGGAGAAAGCCAGGGAGGGCGGTTATGGGACATATTAATGGGATAAAGGGAGTAATCCAAGGTTGCCTTCTTTTTTTTTTTTTATTTTCTTTTTTCCCCCCGCAGGACCACCGAACCCGTCCACCCTGGTCCAGGCCCCGGAGACCTCCGCCGTCGCCCGATTGCTGCTGAGGACCCTCGGTCACCCCGGCTTACCCCGGGCTGGGGCCCGTGGGCCACGTTCGTGGCCCGGAACTGCTCTAGTGGGGTCCTGCAGCGGCCCAGCGTATGTGAGGCTCTCCGGAGGCTTCACATCAATCGGCGGTCCTGCCCTCCATCTTTTCCTCCGGTTTTCTCCTAGAGGAAGCGGGGACGTGCAATGACGCCAGCGTCCGCCCTGCCTCCATCCCCCCCCATGCTCGAGCTCCGGCTAACGCGGAACCTCCCGGTCTCCACCAGGGGTCTCCCACGCGCCGAGGCTTACCCGCGCCCTCCCCCGAGTAGGAGAGCCGTTCATCGACGCCGATCCTACTTCGTCAGCCCTCCACGACCCGGATCCGCTCCTCGAACCTGGGTCGCTATGCTTGTAAGCGGAAATCCTACCACTGCGTCAATGGGCCGGCCAAGGTTGCCTTCTTATTTTATGCCAGATTATCACTCTATTCCTAATTTCGGGGGGTTATTTCTGACATTCTTCCAAGCGGGGTGTATCACAGTAAAGTGTGTTATATTCTAGGTCTGGAATGATGTGCCGTTCAAGATCTACCCAGTGTGCATCCCCAACTGAAATCTGCCTAGCAAATGTGTGGAGCAGGCACGCAGCCTGATAGTAACAATATAAGTCAGGCAGAGATAATCCTCCTAAATCTCTTGGCATAGTCAATATTTTAAACTTAACTCTAGGTCTATGCCCCGCCCAAATAAAACGTGAAATGACCCTATTCCAGACTTTAAATATGGATTGAGGGAGCAGGATGGGAATATTATTAAAAAGGTAGAAGGCTGTAGGAAGTGTGATCATGCGGAGAAGGTCTATTCTCCTAGACAGAGTTAGTGGGAGAGTACTCCAATTTGCCAGGTCATCTTTAAGACGCGTTGTAAAGGGGACATAATTATATTTATATGCATCTTGCAGGTCCCTAGAGAGGGATCTCTCTTTCTTGTATATGTTAGAGAAGAAGCATTTTTTGATGAATATTATCTGTAGTATTTCTGGATTTTATAAAACCTGATTGATCTGAGTGAATTATTGTTGGCGCCACTTGTTCTAACCTATGAGCCCAAATTCCTATAAATAGTTTGTAATCAGCATTGAGTATTAATATTGGTTGATAAGAGGCTGGATTAGTTTGATCTTTACCCTGTTTAGGAATTGCTGCTGTGATCACATAAGACCTTGAGGGGGGTGAAGACCCTCCTTCTATAATTTCCCCAAAACACCTTTGACAAAGTAGGTAGTAAAAGACCCAAACATTTGCTGTACTATTTGGCCGTGAATCCATCCGGCCCAGGACATTTGTTAGGTTTAGCTTTTCTAATTTGAAATAATATTTCTAAAGTTGTAATCAGAGCTTCTAAAGTCTGTTTTTGACACTTTGACAGTTTTGGTAGGTTTAGTTGATTTAGGAATTGTTGACGCCCTCCTTTCATTACATTAGATTCTTTTGTATAGAAGGCTTGATAGTATTTTTCTAAGATAAGCTGTATACCTTTCTCTGTGTGTTTCATTTTCTGCGTTGCAGGATCATGCAATTTCAATATTGTGGCTGACCGTTTCATTGCCCTTAATCTACGTGATAGATTATGCGTCCCACAGGAACCCCCTTCATAATTATTTTATTTAAGATAAAGTAAAGTTTGTTGTACCCTACAGTCCATAATCCTTTGAATTTCTTGTCTCGTCTCCCTAATTTTTTGTAACAGTTTTTGATCTCCTTCTCCATGTAATTGCTGATATGCCAAAAGGCTCTCCACAAGCTGACGGTACCTAGCCTCATTCTGTTTATATTTTCTGGAGGAATATGTCAATATCTCACCCTGCAAAACTGCCTAAAGCATATCACATATTATTGTTTTACACATTTCTGGGGTTTCATTTTCCCTCAACAGTTGTGGGATTCTTACCTGTAGTAATTTTATTAATTGTGGGTCCCTCAATAATGACTCATCTAAACGCCATAGAGTCCGTCTATTCTGTTTTGCAAAATTTATTTTTAACGTCATGGAATGATGGTCAGCGTAGTCTGGGGCTGTATGATATATCTTGTACATATTGAAAATCCTCATAGGATATAAAGAAATAATTTAACCATGCATAAGATTTAAATCGAGGGGAGTAATAGGTGTATGCCTTTTGAGTTGGGTATAATTTTCTCCAGCCATCCACCAATCCTAGTTGATCAAATGAACCTCTGAGAAAATGCAGTGTGTTTGTAGCTCTGTGCAAACGGGGATTGGTGGTATCCATTTGCACATTCCAAGTCATATTTAAGTCCCCCCCAAGTATGACTCTCCCCTTAAGCACTTTGAGCAGTTTATTAATAAAGGCCCGCACCACATTAACCGTGGACTGTGGTGGGAGGTAAGCATTAACCAGGGTTATATCCTTTGCATATAATTTACCTTGGAGAATTACATATCTACCTTGGTATATGTAGCCTTAATTTCTAATGGTGTCATTTGTGGGATAAATATTGCTGCACCCCTCCTTTTCCCTGATGGATGAGATGAGGCATACACCACATATCTGCACCCCCATCTAAGTTTAGCATGTTCTCTTTCTGATAAGTGGGTTTCTTGTATATAATATATATCTGCTGGATTTTTCTGTAGGTATTGCTAAAACCTCGTTCTTTTTATTGGGTTATTCAAGCCGTTAATATTTTGTGAAAATATCTTTGTAGGTACTGATGACATCATATTCGTCTAAAATGAAGGGTGCCACCCATGCCTTCATAATCCACCCCAGACGTCCCTGAGGACCCAAAGCAGCAGCCACAGAGAAGAACCCGGTCCCCAGGCCAGTAACAGTACAATTCTACTAGGAAAGCAACCCTTTTCCTGAGCATCAATAAAGTTTTATCTTTGATCTCTTTTTTTTGTGTGTGTGTGTCTTTTTTAATAACAGAACCCCTTTAACTATATCCCCCTTCCAACCTCTTGAAGGGGGAAAACTATATGTAACTATTGTAACTATATTACACTTTGACTTCCACAACCGAGGTAAGATCCTCTCTTTACCTCGATTCCCAATGAGAAAAAAAATTATCCCTCCTGGGGCAGAGGGCCCAACCCACCAACTATGAGAGCAAGGCTCGCCGAGGGATTAATAGATCCCAACTCACATTAAGTAAACTCAAAATGACACATATTAACGTAACAAAATATATTGGTAAGGCCATGTCTTCTCCAACCCCAAAATAAGGAGCTCCCCTAACGTATGGTTTGTTAATGGCTTTTGTTTAAATATACCCCTTCTTTTTGGGTAAGGGTTTTATGCCAGGTCTTCATTATTTAGGTATTGTAGCTTCTAAAAAGCAGGGGGGCCCCAACCCCTTGAGTACCCCCCCCCGGACTTTAGTCGGGTCACATTATTTAGAACCCTTAGCCCTTGTTCCATAGCCTTTACCTTATCCCCCCTTAATTCCTATGTCGGGTTAAAAACCTGTTCAAACCATTGTACACAACACCCAAGCACCTGCTCATTCTCCCACCCTCCTAAGCATCTAAACAAGGTGTCCATCTTAAGAAGAATATTAGTATAGTTCTTAGGCAAGTAGTCCTGGTTATTTCTTGACCAAGCTTGTTAGGATAGCGGAAAGAGATACCAACAGCGGCGCGTGGAGGCACCCACTGGACTGGGTCGGGGACCAGGGTCCAAAGCGACCTTCCCCCCAACAGGGCACACTGCTACACCCCCGGCCTGGGTAGAATACCCCACCATTGGGAGGAGCCTGGGCATGATGAGAACTTCATCCCATCAGAATGACCCCACAAGAGAGAAGCCAGCTACAGACCCCCATCTCCTAATAAGTAAACCCACCGGGTGCCCCCCCACTCCAATCCCCAACATCAGCAACTCAACTGCTCTTCATTGGCTTACATATTGTTCTGGATATTTTAGCCTCTTCATGAAGTCAAAAAATACATGTGTGAACTGCTGCTCCAAAGTTTCCTGTAGAGATGCCTCTGGTTTAGTGTCTCTCTGGTTCTGCGACGTTTGATCTCTTCTACCCCAGGAACATTAGCCTCCAGTTCTCTTGTGCCACGTTCACGGACTGAATATAGACCCCTTGCTTGCAAGTCTTTTGTAGCCTCTGCTGCAGTATTAAAGGTCTCCTGGCCCTCCTGGAACTGTACCACCAGTTTTGCTGGATAAGGGGTTTTAAATTTTAGATTGTTAGATCTTAAGCAGGGAAATGGGGATATAGTCCCTTCTTTGCTTTTGCGTTAATGCTGCATAGTCATTATCCACAAATATACTTTTCCCTTTAAAATGTTAAGGTTTTTTTGACCCAAGCCTTCAGCAAAAGTTTATCTTTTATAGCAAAATTAAGGAAGCATGCCACTACAGACCGTGGATGCACATCTGGAGCTGTAGGCTTCGGACCTCGTTCCCTATGAGCATGCTCGATATCCAAGGGAAATTCAGGGTCCAAATCCAGGAGTTAAGTGTAGCCAGCGATCAAGAAATGCCACCATGTCCCATCCCTTCTCATTCTCAGGTACTCCGTAAAACCTCCAGTTTTTTCTCCTGCTTCTATTTTCAGCATCCTCCTGTTTTAACAATATTTTTAACTGTGAGGTTGCCAATTCAGTCATCGAAGTGTGAAGAAATTCTATCTGTACGTTATTTGAGGTTATCTAATGATCTGCTTCATCTACTCTAGTCTGGAGGGCTCCCAGATCCGACTGGAGCCCCTGGATTGAATCATGCATCTCGGCTGGAAAATCAGCAATTGCCTGCAAGATTGCCTCTGTTTCATCATTCTGCTGGGTGGCTTGTTGTAGCTCCTTTTGGTTTGTTTTCCTATGTTGGTTCGGCCGACCCCGTCACCCATCCTCCAACTGCATTTTTGCCGGCTCCCCTCGCTGCACCTCTGTGTTGCTTTCCTCAGAGTCTCGTTTGTCGGCAAGCAGGAAAAATCTGTTACCGAAAGTCTGCACTAGTATCTATCTCTTCTTTTCTCCCTCGGAGACCACAAAACGATTTCTTTTCTTGTACAGGTTAGTTCCCACTTTCCTCCGACTTCTGTCTGGTGCAGTTAAACTTTTTTTTTTTATTAGGGTGTTGTGCTGTTTTGAGTATATTTTATTTTTTTCTAAGGGAAGAGCTCTAGCCCTACACTGCTCATCTGATTATGGCGCTACTGGAAGTCTCATCCCATTTTTCTTTTGTTAAAAAAATGGTAGAAACCCTGGATCTGCAAACAGCTGAAGAGATCCAGGATGAGGAAGAGGCACAATATATGGAGATCATGGGGCTGACACCCACTAAAAGGCTCCTCCTGCTATGTACAAATTCTTTAAAAAGGATGTTCTGTAAATCCTCAAGTCTCCCAATACTGCAACACCCACTGTTAAAAAGTGCGACAAGAAATACCAGCTAGAAAGGTCTGGCCCTGAGTTTCTGTTTAGTCACCCAGACCAGCAAGGGATTGTTCAACAGGCTGCCTGTGAAAAGGTGAAAAACCCCTTATCCTCTCACCCCTCTGAGAAGTATTCGAGGGAGGTGGACAGCATGGCAAAAAAGGGGTACCTTTCGGCATCCCTAGCAGTACGCCAAGCCAACTACCAGGCTTATGCAGCCCTCTATCAGAAGGCTCTATGGCAATCAGTGATAGACAATGCTGAGGCTAATCCCTCTTTAACAGTGTCAGAACTGCTGGACACAGCAAGACTGGGCTTACAGGCTTCCAAATACCAGTTTTAAATGGCAGCTGACACAAATGATACAGCTGCTAGATGGATGGCTGGTACCATAGCATTAAGGAGATGTGCCTAGCCGAGGGCTACTAATCTCACCCAGGACACCCAGAGTAAGGCTATGGACTTCCCAGTTGAGGGCCACTCTCTTTTTGGTGCCTAGACTACGGCATATATGAAAAAAGTAGATGAATGTAAAGCTACTTTTAGGAGCAATTCCACCAGAGATAGAGCCTCTCCTTCCACTTTGTCCTACACTAGGGGAGGCAGGGGTAGGTACTCTTTTAGAAGGCCTTTCTTTCAAGTACAGGCTGTTTCCCAGCAGCAGTACCAACCACAGCAGGGTGGTTTTTACAGAGGTAGAGGCAGAAGGGGTTCCAGGAGAGGATCCCAATCTACCCAGCCTCAGCAGCAAGCAAAGCAGAACCCCTGACTTTTCCGCTCAGGCTGCCTCTCCATTTCCTATAGGGGCAGACTCACCCATTATTTTCAGGAGTGGTTGAAAATAACCACAAACAAGTGGGTCCTGGAAATAGTGAGTCAGCGTCTCTCACTCTGTTTCAAGTCCCTTCCTCCTCCAAGGTTAAAACAGTTTACACCAGCTCCTTTCTCGGAAAGAAAACTGCTGGAGCAGGAGGTGCAGGCTTTACTGCTGGCAAAAGCAGTCGAGTCTGTTCCTCTCAACCAAAGAGGGCAAGGGTTTTATTCAAGATACTTCCTAACAACAAAAAAGAATGGAGAGTGGTGGCCTATACTAGACTTCAGACTGCTAAACAAGTACCTGGTAAAACCCAGGTTCAAGATGGTCACAATGGCCATGATTTTGCCAACTCTGCAAAAAGGGGACTGGCTAGCCTCCTTGGATCTAAAGGATGCATATTTCCATATTCCCAAAAGGGAGTCACACAGAAAGTATCTCAGATTCAGACACCCTTCAGGCCATTATCGGTTCTCAACACTTCCCTTCGGCCTCACCTCTGCACCAAGGGTCTTTACCAAGTGCATAGCAGTAGTAGTGGCACACCTAAGAAGGTTGGGTGTCACTGTTTTTCCTTACCTGGATGATTGACTAATCATAGGAAAATCCCACCAGCAGGTGTCAGACCACCTTCAGGTAACCCATGATCTGCTTCTCTCCCAAGGATTACTCCTCAACACCAAAAAGTCAGTCCTGAACCCTGTGCAGGTTCTACAGTTCATAGGTGCAGAACTGGATACAGTAGTGGGAAGAGCCTGTCTCTCTCTCAGGAAAGGGCAGAAAGCATTTGGGTTTTGGCAGGCTCATTTGCCCTGGGCAGGCCAAAGCCAGCAAGACACTTCCTTCAACTGTTAGAACACACGGCTTCAGCAACAAGCACAGTCATAGGTGCCAGATTTCAAATGAGAGATATTCAGTTCCACCTCAGAGCACACTGGTGCCAAAGGCAGGACCCCCCCCCCAAAAGCCAGTACCAGTCGCACAAACGTTACTGCAGGCCCTCCAATGGTGAAGGGAGCTGGAAAATTTAAGGAAAGGGGTTCCATTTCTGCAGGAGCCTCCTTCTCTGGTTCTCACAACAGATGCTTCCCTGCTAGGATGGGGTGCTCATTTAGGGGAACACACCATCCACAGTACCTGGGAGAGTGCAGACTCACTGCTGCACATAAACTTGCTGGAGTTAAGAGCTGTTTATCTGGCCCTCCAGGCCTTCTCTCATCTCATACAGGGAAAGGTGGTACAAGTCAAAACAGACAATACCACAACAATGTATTACGTCAACAAACAAGGAGGGACAAGGTCCACTCCCCTGTGTACGGAGGCAATGAACATATGGAACCTCGCTTACTCCCTAAATTCCTCTCTGCAGTCAATTCATTTGCCCGGCAAGGACAACACCTTGGTAGATGCCTTGAGTGGGATAAACCAGGCCCAACATGAACGGGCATTGAACAAGTAAGTGGTGAATGCTCTATTCAGGAGGTGGGGGAACCCAGAAGTAGATCTTTGCTTCACACCAAAATCACCACTTACCTCTCTATTGTTGCAGGGCCCCAGTGAAAGAGACAGTTCCCATGGATGCCCTGATCCTGGATTGGACAGGCAGGCATCTTTATGCCTTTCCTCCATTTCCATTGATACTCAGGGTGCTCATCAAGCTCAGGTCCCAACCAGCTTCAATGATCCTGGTAGCCCCAGACTGGGCAAGACAGCCTTGGTACTCCCCACTGCCCTCAGTGTCAGTGACCAAGCCAATTCACCTTTCTCAGAGGTGCAGTCTGCTGACTTCCTTTCAGGGGAGGGTAGTGTACCCTAATCTCAGGTCTCTCAAGCTCAAGGCTTGGTTCCTGAGGACTTAGAATATGCAGATTGGCAGTTCTCTGAAGGAGTTTTGGAAGTCCTTACAGGTAACCTTCCACTAAGAAAACCTATGCCTCTAAATGGAAAAGATTTTCCATTTGGTGCAGTGATAAGGGTATAGTCCCAGCCCAAGATGGAATCCCAAGCCTTCTGGATTACTTGTCTCACCTGCACTCCCAAGGGTTGCAGCACTCAACTCTGAAGGTGCACCTGGCTTCAGTCTCAGCATACGTTTCAGCTGGAAAGGATTACACACCTGGCATCAAATTCTTTATCTAAAAGGTTCTTTAAAGGGCCCTCTCATTTGTTTCCCCCTTCACAGGGAACCAGTGCCAGCATGGGACCTTAATATTTGCATTGCCCAGCTTATGCTTCTGCCCTTTGCGCCTACGGCATCGGCACAGCTTAAATTTGTTACCTGGAAGGTAGGCTTGTAGCAATCACTCCTGCCAGAAGGATAAGTGAGCTTCAGCCCCTTTGTGTGGAAAAGGACTATGTTTCTTTTCACAGGGACAAGGTAGTTTTGAGAACTAATAGGAAATTCCTCCCCAAGGTGGTTTCTGACTTCTATTTGAACCAGTCTATAACATTGCCAGTTTTCTTTACTGAACACTCTAGCTCAGGTGAACGTAGATTGCACAGCTTGGATGTAAAAAGAGCACTGAGTTATTACATGACTCATACCAAAGACCGTAGGCAGGACAGGCAACCACTGTTCCTCACCTATGGGGAAGTAGGTAAAGGCACTCCTGCTTCAAAGAGAACTATCTCTCGATGGATAGTTCAGTGTATTCAGTTTTGCTATTCAAAAGCAGGTAAGATACCCCCCTCTGGTCTCAGGGCCCACTCTACAAGGGACACAGCTGCCACTACTGCAGCTGCCCGAGAGGTACCACTGATGGAAATATGTAAAGCAGCTACCTGGAGGTCAGTCCACACCTTCACTAAGCATTATAGCCTGGACACTCAGTCCAGAAGTGATGCCAGATTTGACACAGCAGTTCTGCAGAGTCTTTTTCCTAAATAGATTCTTGCCCACTTCGAGGTACTGCAGCATAGTCTGCAAGAATAATAATATTAGTGGATTCCTGGGGTTAGAAGAAAAAACTACTCACCTGTAGTAATCTTGTTTCTTTCAGAGGGATCCACTAATATTATTACTCCCCTTCCTTGCCTTCCCTTCAGAATCAGTAACTAGGAAAATCCTTTCCACAGCTGATAATATGTATAGTTGGAGTGGCATGCCACCTACTGGCACTTTCTAGTAATGTCTTTTAACTCGTAGATTATTTTTTCTAAGGTATATCTGGCTTTAAGAAAAAGGGGACATTTATTTCTTCTGGTCCTCTAGTTAATGTTATTAGTTACCCCAGTTGGGGCACCAATTTTTTCCTCTGGTTATTTAATTATTTATTTCTATGTTTTATGGCCTCTGCAGGCGTCTAAGAAATCTGAGGTTAGAATGTAGGCAGTTACAATGGGCAGTTTGAAACTGAATGCACGAGCTAAAGATTCCATCACTAGCATAGCATTCTATTTGGCTCCGGGGCAGTGCTGATTTAAAGGAGCACTACAAGAGTAGTAATATTAATGGATCCCTTTGGAAGAAACAAGATTACTACAGGTGAGTAATTTTTTCTTCTGTTACGGAGAAGGAGACAGACAAGTCTGTTAGAGAGTGAAACAGACAGTCTGAGTGGCTCTTAAAGGGACAGCACCCAATTTCAGCGGCAGTCTAGGATACTGCAAGGCGGGTACACTGAAAAAAGGGAATCATGGCCTCAGAAAAGTCTAGCAGGGGCAAAGAATGTCAGTGCTGCAAATCCCCGCTCCTGATCATTTTCACTGGCTCACTTTGCCTTACATGTGAAAAGGCAGCAGCCGCCACAAATGGTGAGGACTCAATGGATGCAATCTCTCCCTCAACTCAGACGAATACCCAAGGAAGGTCTGAATGACCGGGTACTTCCAGGTCGGAGAGAGAAATGGCAACCAGGGAAACCCAACAGGTGACTGCCCCCTCCCTGGATCCAGACCTTATAGACAAGTTAAACGGGGCTTTGCTCTGGAAACTGCATGCTTCGACTAGCAACCTCCAGGGTCCCCTGATATGAGACCCCACAAAAAGGCAAAAAATAAAGGACCCCCTCCCCATCCTCATCTGACAAGGGGTGGCTATCCTCACATCACTATGACAAGAAGAAGAAATCCAGATACAGGGAGAGATCATCCGAGGAGGATGAGCACCATTCCTCACACCACAGGAGGAAGAAAAAGTCTCATTCTGGAGTAGATCTAGGGGCATTCACAAGGGAAAACATCACAGGGGATATTCCCTGGACTCCTCAGATGCCAGCTCTTCCCCCGAGGAGGGGGAGATAGTGGGCTCATCATTGGACTCAGACGACTCCCCATCCAGACACTTTGACCTGGAGGACCTAGATTTTTTTATTAAAAAGGTCATATCCGAGATCAACCTCGGATCTTCTCCAGCTGTCCCTTCCCAGCCGAAACAGACTTTTTGCCTGGCATCTACCTCCAAACTGGCCACAGCCTTCCCTATCCCTTCCGCCATAGAGGACTTACTAAAAGAGGAATGGCAAGGTCCAGAACACACATACCCGGTCCCCTGTTGGATCTCTAAACTTCTAAAGTTTGACAAGAAGCAGTCAGGAAAGTGGATAGACTGCCCCAGGATCGATCCACTGATTTCTAATCTAACTAAAAAGACAGCCATCCCCACTGAAAGAGGGGCATCACTAAGGGACCCAGTGGACAGAAAAGTGGATGCCTTGCTGAAGAAAGCCTTCCACGCATTGGCAACTTCACTTAAGGCAGCAACAGTGAATCTCTTCTCGGCCAGAGCCGCCCTGTCCTGGGCATCAGATCTAGCTTTTCAATTTGCAGAAGACCCAGAGAAAAACTTGCTGATTATTCTTCAGCTACAGTTAATGGGCCTAGCATTGGCTTATGCAGTCGACATGTCCGAGGAGACAGTCAGGTGTGCTGCACAGACCATGTTTTATCAAACCTCAGCTCACTGCAACCTCTGGCTTTGGGCCTGTCAAGTAGAGGCCTCTTCAAAGAGTCATTTGGTAAATGCGCCATACAAAGGAAATCTCCTGTTTGGTTCAGCCCTGAAGGAGGCGGTGAAGGAATCTGGGAGAGACAGCCAAGGTACACATGCCCCAGTCCAGGGGCAGGGGCAGAGGCAAATCATGGTCCTTAGGCTCCAGGTGCAATTTTTGTGACTGGGGTTACAACAAAGGTCAAAACTCTAAATTTTCCGGGAAAAGAATGTGGCTTTACTCCCGCAACCAACGTAACTTTGGGGGGGGGGATCCGGCACCAGTGGAGGCTCCAGAGACACCAGCAACAACAACAAAAAGTCCCAATGAAGCCACCTGGACCCATCCTTGAGTAGGGGGCAGACTTTCAAATTTCCTCGAGGAATGGGTCCATACGACATCGGACAAATGAATAACAGACATTATTAGCAAGGGTTACCTGACAGAGTTCGAGTCCAAGCCACCCCTACTGCACGTGGTGCCCTCCCCTATCTCAAACAGCTGCTGAGAGAACGAGAGAGAGAGAGACAGAGACAGAGAGAGAGAGAGAGAGAGAGAGAGAGAAAGCAGTCAAAGCTTCCTTAAATCAAGGAGGTTATTTAATAGACTACATTGAAATTAATTATTACTTTTTGGACCTGTGTAAGTAACAAGTATTAATTCTCGGGTTAACTTTTCTTAGTTTAACTTTTATTTGCCAGGGAGGAACTGTAGCTGGGAGATATTTGCAGTCATTTGTGACTAGACCTGTTACTTAACCTCTGTGAAATAGGTGTCTGAAAGGAAGGAAGGCACTCCCCGGGGTGGAGTTGTATTTGATTGTTTCTGGAGGGCACAGGTTTACTCCCACCCACCCTGCCCCTTACCCGCCCCTAGCACATAACTTCCTTTATAGCAGGGTTCCGACAACACTTCCCCAAAACTGCTAACAGCATACACCTGTTCATATCCTTAAAGACACATCACACCAAATAGGGGGGTAGAGACACTCACAAGCTTGCACACACTAAAACAAGAACAAAAAACAAAACAAAAAAAAGAAAAGCATCTGCAACAGGAAGGGACATAGACGTGGGGAGTGGTGCAATGCACTGGTTGTGGAGCAGCAGTCTTCCGGGAGACATTCTGGAGATTGCGTTGCTGTCCTATTTGCAGGCACCTCGCTGGTCTGAGGGAGGAGGCTGTTCGTCTCCATGCTGACCTGATAAGGATTTGGGAAACCTGCTCCCCTACCCAGGGACCACCCAGGCCACTGCCACTACCTCAGAGGTTGCCAAGAAAGAGGAGTGGTTGGACCACAGTGGGCTCAGAGAGGGTGAGGGTGGTGGAACAGAGGTGCATCCCTCCAGTTGTGCCTCTCCACAATTCATTCGCCACTATGGCAAAGCATGGTTCCTCTATGGAAGCACCCACAGTGGAGACCAAAGAGGATGCCAGGAACCTCAACAATGGAGACCCACAGGAGGGTGGCACAGGACCCCACAGGGGAAGGAAACAACTCCTGGTGGGGGACTCAATTGTTGGGGAGTAGAACTGGGGTAGGGAGGGGAAAGGGAGGTAAGGTGCCTGCCTGGTGCTACGGCTTGGAGGGACAGAAAATGAATCCTCAGGATCACAGGAGCAGCTGCAAGGGGGAGGGGATTTCTGGTTAATGCAAACCCTGTAGTCACAACTGTAGACTCAGCTTGGTTGTTCAGCCACAGGTGTAACAGTAAGATGGGCACAAGAAAAAGAGTGGGGAAGGGGAGGGGCACGGGTGAGGGGCTAGTGACGGAAACAGTAGAGAAGACCCATCCGTGACACCCTGGACAATTTAATTATATTTAAACCAATCTGCAAAAGTTGCATACCACTGGAGCATGGAGGGGGCGGCACAAATGCCCAGGAAACATTTAATGCCTATATCCACCTGGATCGCCCCCCATGTTGTGGGACAGGATCGACCCAAGACAGGCAGGACTGACGGGTGCATGCAACCATCTCTTGCCCCCCCCAAACAGGTTTCCAGCTCTAGCAATCCAATATCACTTTGAGGCACTGCCTGTCAAGTCCCTTGCAAACATAGATTAAGATGCTATAAGATTTCTTGGAAGTAGGAACCACAATCTACTTTCAGTTCTGTATTTACCCTTACCACCTGGGCATAACCCCCAGAGTTCTTTCCTCACCACATCTGGATCACTATTGGGGGTCCAAGCAGGAGTGGCAGCTGGGTTCTAAAATAGAGCAACCATAAACATAATTTTACTAATCTGGTGTACAGACATCGGGGAGCCAAGAAACATGCAGCCTGCCAACATCAGTCTGTGTGAATCTAGCTGGTGAGTCAGTCCTCATCTTATTCTAACAACAGTGATAATCAATACTCACAATTGAGAAACTATCAGTACCAATTTTGTTGTCTACACAGTGGTAGAATGGGACCCCTTACACCCCCAACAGTGAATGTCCCATCAGTTTCCACGTGCCCCTCCCCCCCCCGGAACCACTAACCACAGCTGCAGTGAATGAGTTCACCCAAGGCCAGTTTTGATATTAAAGAGCTAGTGGATTACAGCAGCATTTTAAAGATGGGATGCAGTGATTTAATAGGTATCCCCACCAGTTTGACATCCAGATTTATTACAAATTGCATACTATGTAGATAATCGAAATTTAAATACCTGTAAATTTTCTTTCTCCAACGGCTGGTCTCTGGGCTTCCTTACACTTGGGCTGTACCGCCTGATGCTGGTTTTCAGGCAGGAATTAAAGATCTGCAGCAGGGGGCATCTAGCCCTCCATTTCTGGCTTCCTCCAGTAATTCCAAAAGCAGTCCAAATGTGGCAATACTATGAGAACTTGGAAACAAAACACAAGAAAATTTAAGGCAACCATATACATTCTGGGAGGGAATCCGAAGCCTGGAGACCAGCTGTCAGAGAAAGAAAATTTACAGGTATTTAAATTTCAATTTCTCTCTCCTAAGCTGGTCTCTGGGCTTCCTAACACTTGGGATATACAAAAGCAGTACATCCCCAGATGCCCTGGGTGGGAAGAATGTCCATTGCCCTTACGAGTCCACCACCGCCTGAAGCACTTGGCGGCCAAAGGATGTCTCCGCCAAGGACATCATGTCCAGCTTGTAAAATTTTGTAAATGTGTGAATGGATGACCAAGTGGCCGCCCTGCATAGGTCTGCTGGAGATGCTTCTCTGAAGTTCACCCACAAAGTGGCCATAGCTCTGGTGAAATGTGCTCTTACTGGGCCAGGCAAAGGTACCCCAGCCTTGTTGTAAGCCATGGTGATGAGTGATCTGATCCATCTGGCTATTGAGTCTTCTGACACTCTTTTACCCATATTTTGACCTGTAGATAAAATGAACAGGCTTGACGTTTTACGTATATCATCTGTCCTCTTGATATACATCTACAATGCTCTTCTCGGGTCTAGTATATGAAATTCCCTTTCCTTTTCATTTTTGGGGGTGTGGGCAGAAGGAAGGGAGGATAAGATCTTGGTTGCAATGGAAAGGAGACATAACTTTGGGTAAAAACCCTGGCTCTGTACAAAAAAACCACAGAGTCCTGATGAAAAACAGTGTATGGCTCTTTGGTGAACAGCGATCCCAGCTCACTGATTCTCCGTGCTGAAGTAACAGCTACCAGAAAAATGACCTTCATTGTGAGATGCATGATGGAAGTTTCCTTAAGAGGTTCAAAAGGCTCCTTGGTCAATGCTTTGAGAACCAGGTTAAGTCTCCCAAGGTGGAACTGTTGGCTTGATCGGGGAGCGTTTTAACATTGCCGCCCTTAGAAACCTCCCGACATGAGGATGTGAGCCCACAGATTCTCCCTAGTCTACTAACAAGCGCACCCCCAGGGCTGAGACCTGTACTCGTAGGGTGGCTAGTTGCAGACCCTTGTCAAATCCCTCTTGAAGAATCTGTAATAGCACAGGTAATGATATTGGATGGTCCTGTATATCCCTGGATTGAAGCCAGAACAACAATTTCCTCCAGATTCTATAATACACTTCAGAAGAGGAGGGGCGACATGAGTTCACCATCATTTCGATCACCGGAGTCGTACAGCCTAACTCCTTGAAAGTTTCCCACTCAGTCCCCAACCCAAGAGGGACAGATTGCTCAAATTGGGGTGCAGGACCGGCCCCTGATGGAGTAGGTCCAGGCTGAACTGGAAAGATACAGTTGGTCCTCTTGACAGTTGAATGAGAAGCGGGAACCAAGGACGGCGAGGCCATCGAGGACAGACTAGGATGATTTCTGCTCTGTCTCGGGCCACCTTGTGGAGAACTCTGGAATGCAGTGATATTGGAGGGAAGACATGCAGGAGACCGAACTGACCCTACTCTAGGGAAAAGGCGTCCTGAGCTACTGCTAGTTCGTCCCTGGCCAAGGAGCAGAATTGTTATGCCTTGGAGTTTCAATTGGATGCAAACAGATCTACCTGGGGATTGCCCCACTGCTCTGTTAGGAGGTGGAAGGCACTGTCCTTCAGCTCCCACTCCCCTGGTAAGACACCTTGGCGCTTAGCCAGTCAGCCGTGACATTTTCCTGTCCTGGAATGTACACGGCTCTTGTACTTGCCAGCTGTTGCTTTGCCCATCGAAAGAGAAGTAGTGACTCATGAAGCAGTTTTGAGCTTTTTGTGCCTCCCTGATCCGATTATCTGTTAGAATCAACACATCCTGATTGCATACTTGTTGATGGAAGTGTATCAGAGCTAGGCAAACTGCCCTCACCTTGAGGATGTTTATGCTGTACCATGATTCTACCAGGGACCATTTGCCTTGTGCCGACAACTGATGCAGGTAGGTCCCCATCCCCTGAGGCTTGCATTGGTCGTGATTCTGAGTTGTTGTGGATGTCCCAACTTTCGCCCCCTCATGACATTTGATCACCGAGACCACCACCGGAGGGAGGATTTTATCTGTTGAGAAACTGGGATTAGCTGGTGCTGGCACCACTGCTTGACCAGATGGACTTGAATGGGCTGCATGTGCACCAGAGCCCAGGGGACCGAATCCGCCAGTGACACTAGAGTCCTAATTAGCTGCATGAAGGTCTGTGCTGGCAGCTGGGTTGCTGTGAGAAATTTGTTGATGAGCTTCAATAGGTCCCTGAATTTCCATTCTGTGAGAAAAACTTTGCTGGTCTGAGTCCTGAAGTCTGCCCCCAGGTTTTGGCTCGGAGTTAAGGAGCTCTTTCTCTAGTTGATGACAAATCTGTGTGCTGAGAGGCACCAGACTACCTCAGTCACTGCCTGTACTGCTTGGTTGAGCTCGGGACCTTGATGAGAATATCGTCCAGATAAGGGAAAAGCTGTATCCCCCTGTTCTGAAGGTGAGCAATGACCACTACCAGCACATTTGAGAATGTCCTTGGGGCTGACGAGAGGCCAAAAGGAAGGATTTTGAACTGGAAGTGTTGCCTTCCAACCTTGAATCTGAGATATTGCCTGTGTAATCTCTGGATGAGAATATGCTAGTACGCATCTTGCAGGTCGATGGATGCTAGAAAGTCCCCTTGCTGTAGTTCCTTGATGATTGATGACAGTGTTTCCATCTTGAAGGGTCTGCTGCGTGAAAAACGATTTAGGAATTTGAGGTTGAAGACTGGTCTGAAACCTCCTGTGCACTTGGGCATGATGAATATGGAGTGTACCTCCCAATTTAACTGTGGGGGGAACTTGCTTGATCGTTCCCGCTTGTAGAAGGTCTGTGATGGCCTGTAACGTCGCCTGTCTTTTGGAAGAGTTGTTTAGAAACATAGAATCTGATGGCAGATAAGGACCACTTGGCCCACCTAGTCTGCCCATTTCCCTACCTAACGGATAAGATGCAGATCCTAGTTAACCAACAGCCTACTTCCTCCTACCCCCCACTAGAATTGCCTTATGTCTGTCCCATGCATTCTTGAATTCCCCCACTGTTTTTGACTCTACGACCTCCTCAGGAAGGCTGTTCCATCATCTACAACCCTCTCTGTGAAGAAACACTTCCTCACATCACCTCTGAGCCATCCCCCGTCTTCAGATTGTGCCCCCTTGATCTTGCACATCTCTTTTTCTGAAAGATGCTGCCCTCTTGGACTTTGTTGATTCCCTTGAGGTATTTGAACGTTTCTGTCATGTCCCCTCTGTCCCTCCTTTCCTTGAGGCAATACATCTGAAGCTCCTTTAGTCTTCTTTCATATGTCTTCTTGTGCATACCCTTCACCATTTTGGTTGCCCTCCTCTGGACAGCCTCCACTCTGTCTATGTCTTTGCAGAGATGGGGTCTCCAGAACTGTTCACAGTACTCCAGATGTGGTCTTACCAACAGTCTGTACAGAGGGCCAACAACTTCCTGATTTCTACTGGTGATGCCTCTTCCTATGCATCCCAGTATCCCCCCAGCCCTCCTTACTGCCTTCTCATATTGCTGGCCCACCTTTAGGTTGTCTGATATGACTACTCCCAGGTCCCTTTCCATTTTTGTTGTTGTCAGTATCTCACCCCCCATTGTGTACTCTTCCCCTGGATTTTTGTTTCCCAGGTGCATTAATTTGCACTTCTTTGCGTTGAATCTAAGCTGCCATACATTTGACCATTCCTCCAAACTTGCCAAGTCCCCTTTTAATCCTTTCCACCCCACCTTGCATATAAACCCTGTTGCAGATCTTTGTGTCATCTGCAAAGTGATATACTTTTCCTTCCAGTCCCTCTGCAGTGTCACTTATAAAGACATTAAAAAGGACCAGCCCCAGTACTGAACCCTGCAGTACCCCACGAGTAACCCCCCTTTCTTCACTGTAGACTCCATTTACTATTACCCTCTGTGTTCTGTTGTCCAGCCAGTGTTTTACCCAGGCTACCACCCTGGGACTAACTCCCAGGCTGGTTAATTTGTTTATTAATCTTTTGTGCGAGACTGTCAAATGCCTTGCTAAAGTCTAGGTAGGCCATGTCCATAGCTCCTCCCTGGTCTACTACTTTGGTCACCCAGTCAAAGAAATCAATTAGATTTGTCTAACATGACCTTCCTGCTGTGAATCCATGCTGCCTTGGGTCCTGTGCCCCACTGGCCTCTAGGTACTCAACAATTCTTTCCTTCAGAAGTGATTCCATCATTTTTCCTACCAATGAGGTCAAACTGACAGGTCTGTAGTTTCCTGCCTCTGTCTTGCTCCTACTTTTGTGAAGGGGAATCACATCTGCCCTCCTCCAGTCATCAGGTACCACACCATCCTCCCATGATTTATTAAAAAGGGTAGTCAGTGGTGTTACTAGTTATTTCCTTAGTTCTTTCAGAATTCTGGGGTGAATCCCATCAGGCCCCATTGCTTTATGCACCTTCAGTTTTAAGAGTTCTTTCAGAACCCTTTCTTCTGTGAAAGGACTAATATCAACCCCCCTTTCTAGAGTGCTTCTATTGACTGGATTAGGTATCGCCCCCACTCTTCCATCGTGAATACTAAGCAGAAGTATTCATTCAGTATCCCTGCTTTTTCACTGTCGCTCTCGGCCCAACCACCTTCCTCTTTATTCAGTCTCAGTATCCCTGCCTTAGTCTTTCTTTGCTCCCTAATGTACCTATAAAAGGTTTTATCCCCCTTCTTAACCGAGTTGGCCATCTTTTCCTCGGTTTGGGCCTTTGCTATTCTGACTGCCTTCCCCACTTCCTTCTGCTTTAACTGGTACAGTTCTCTGTCCTACTCCTTCTGTATTTCCTTAAACTTCCTGAATGCTATCTTTTTCTCCCTAACCTTCCCCGCCACTTCTTTTGAGAACTATAGTGTTTTTTTCTTTCATTTTAATTTATTTGCTTCACACAAAGGCTTGTTGCCTCTGTGACGGCGGTTTTGATGTTTTCCCATTGTTGCTCCACCCCACCTTCTTGCCTGTTTGCTAGAACTTTTCTGAGGCACTCTCCCATTTTGACAAAATCAGCCCTCCTGAAGTCCAGTACCTTCACTTTTGTATTGCTTGACTCTACAGCTAAATTTATTGTGAACCACACTGTTTGGTGGTCACTTGTTCCCAGATGGCTACCCACGTCAGGATCGGAGATCCTCTCTCTGTCCCCATTTGAGAGTACCAGGTCTAATATTGCTCTCTCCCGAGTGGGTTCCAAAACTAGCTGTCTGAGTTATGCCCTCTGTACTGCATCGAGAATGGCCCTGCTTTTGGATGTGGCTGCAGCAAAGGTGCTCCAGTTAACATCTGGCACATTTAGGTCCCCCATCAACAATATCTCCCCTTTCTCTGCCATCATAAGGATGCTTTCTATCATTTCCCTGTCCATTTCCTCCCCCTGAGACGGGAGTCTGTATACAACCCATGTGGACTGTGGTGCCATTTCCAGTCTCCAGGGTGACCCACAGTGCCTCCTCTCCTCCCTGTTTACCCTTTAGTTTTGTTGCATTGATCCCTTCCCTTACATAGAGAGCTACTCCTCCTCTTCTTCTTCCTTCCCTGTCCCTCCTGTAGATTGTGTACCCTGGTATGTTGCCATCCCAGTCATGGCTCTCTGTGTACCATGTTTCTGTGACTGCCATGCTATCCAGGCATCCCTCTTCCATCAAGGCCACCATTTCGGGGAGCTTTTTACCTAGACTATGGGCATTGGTACTCATTATCCTCCATTTTTTTATGACTTTATTTCTTTTTGCCCCATCCCTGTCCTTACTGCCTTTGTCTTTTTCTGCATTTACCCCTGCTCTTCTCCCGATCGACTGCTCTATCTTGATATTTACCTACTAACTACCCTGATTTTTTTTGGGGGGGGCTAGGATTTCCCTTCTCCTTTCAGTGCCTCCCCTCTTGGCTAGTTTAAATGCTGCCAATGAAGCATTTAAACCTATCACCTAGGATCCTGGTTTCCCTCCTAGATAGATGCAGACCGTCGTGCCAGTATAGGCCTGCATCCCTCCAGGTGGAGCCCCAGTCCCCAATGAAGCAAAATCCCTGAGCTCTGCACCAGTTTTTCAATAAGTCATTGAATCCCATGGTGTAGAGTACCCTAACCTATTGTTGCAGACCAAAATGTTAGGCAAGGTGCCTCCAAGTCTGAGTGGGCAACACAATACAGTCTGCTGAACCCCACCCTTTTCAGAGTTTTGATTCCTGATGGCCCCAGAGAATATAAGGATTTGAGGCCACTAAATAGGCCTACGTAAAGATCTACCTCGAATGTTTAAAGACGTTGACACATTGACTATAATCAGTTAGAAGTTTGATCTGCTGTTGTCTTTTCAACCCCTATACACCACGTCATACATCAGTCATGGCCAGACCTAATGGAGCTCCTTTGTCAGGGGTGGGGTAGACGTACCTGATTTTGAACATCTTTTGAAATTATTTGTCTGATAATGCTATTCCTATTAACATTAGTGCCGTTTCCCTGTTGCCGAGTACTATAAAAATCTCACTATTAATTACCTTGATTATGTTTTTCCTGGTTTTCCCTCTGCCCCGTGATGACTGAGTTTACTGTTACTCAGGGAAGTGGTTGCTTTGACTCTTCCTTTTGACCTTGTGGGTAGTAGGAGGAACCCAGTGACAATATGCCCAGCTCTTCCGTGCCGGGACAGACCTCAGCTCTGCCTGCAGTGGGGACAGTTGGCTTTAATAGCTGGAATGGAGCTACCTGGCTCACCCCTACAGCACAAGCCAAATGTTTGGAGGCAGAATGAGGCAATACACAATTTTATAGTTCTGTAATTCTAATAGCAGGGTGATCAGTATTCTCTATTTGTGCAGCGTTTTTCATTTATCCATTTGAACATGTTTTTATCTGGGTTGAGGTTCAAGACAGGGCGTCTCCATGTCCATGGCATCTGGGAGCCGTTGTTGGAGGGCTCTGTGGCTGGGTATGAAAGGGGCAATTTGTGTAATTTTGTAGGTGGACTACAATGCTGAATGACTGAATTGGCCATCAGCTGCTCCTGTGCCTTTCTAGTTTCTGTTGGCCATCAGCTGCTCCTGTGCCTTTCTAGTTTCTGTTGGCCATCAGCTGCTCCTGTGCCTTTCTAGTTTCTGTTGGCCTCCAGCTGTTCCTGAACCTTTCTAGTTTCTGTTGGCCATCAGCTGCTCCTGAGCCTTTCTAGTTTCTGTTGGCCATCAGCTGTTCCTGAGCCTTTCTAGTTTCTGTTGGCCATCAGCTGCTCCTGTGCTTTTCTAGTTTCTGTTGGCCATCAGCTGCTCCTTTCTAGTTTCTGTTGGCCATCAGCTGCTCCTGTACCTTTCTAGTTTCTGTTGGCCATCGGCTGCTCCTGTGCCCTTCTAGTTTCTGTTGGCCATCGGCTGCTCCTGTACCTTTCTAGTTTCTGTTGGCCATCGGCTGCTCCTGTGCCTTTCTAGTTTCTGTTGGCCATCGGCTGCTCCTGTGCCTTTCTAGTTTCTGTTGGCCATCAGCTGCTCCTGTGCCTTTCTAGTTTCTGTTGGCCATCAGCTGCTCCTGAGCCTTTCTAGTTTCTGCTCTAATTCATCACAGGAATTCTTCTGAAAGTCAGTAATAACCAGTATTGGAAACTGCATGGGAGATCAGAACCAAGTCTACGAAAAATTGCCATTTTGAAATGTGGTCTCCAAGTCTGACAGTTTACAATTTGAAAACCAACTCTCCTGCAAGAACTGTCCACTCAGAGCAGCGTGAGCTTGCTGTGAGTGCACAGCTTCAGGTCAAAGGTCATCAGCTCGTTTACCTGCAGTTTAACAGAGACAATCAAAAATAAATTAAAATGGATTCTGCAACATATTTACATTTCTTTTTAGATTTAACTGCAAACAATTCTTGCATATATTTTCTTTAGAGCATATATTTAAGTTAGTAACTTACAGTGTTAACTGTTATATTTAATCTTCCTGATTGTAGCCCCAGCTCCAGCTGCTCCAGCTGAGCATTGAATCAAACTTCAGAGTACTGGAGGTGGGGTAAAACTTTAATTGAAAGGTAGGTCCTTCTCTGTTTTTAACATTCAGAATGTGTCTCTCACTAGCTGTTTAATTTGCATTAACTACCAGAGACTGTATAGAAGCAGTCACCCAATGGTGGTAAATACACCTGGTGTCTCTGGAGTTTTATTACTTCACCTCTGTACTGATAAAAATCCACTTGAGCAGGTATTAAAGGGTAATGTTGAGCTACATTACAATATTTCCATATCATCATGCAAGGTACTTTCTTAGATGTTTAGAATTTATAATTAAATGAGTTCAGTTGGTAGCACACTGTATTTATACAGGTGTTAACTCATGGTTGGGTTTGTTCTCCTTATTTGCTGTTAGCCTTTATACACTAGTTTGGAAAAATAATCAAATAATTTTCATATCCATGGGTAAGGAAATTTGTTTCTAGTACTTCATCCAGGTTTATGGGACTGTGATGAATCTGGGTGAGGGAGGGGGGTAGCGGGGGGCTCCAAAGATGCCTTGATTCCCGGATAAGCTTGTTCAAGAAAGTTCAGTGGGGGGGAGGGGTAGTCCAGGTTTCATCCTCCTCCTCACTTTTTATGTGTTATACCTATTACTAGTAATTTTATATGAGAGGACAGAGGGTGTTCCTGGGCTGTGACAAACTATAGTTTTTTAGAAATGTAAGATGTGTTGTGAATATGAGTTGAATGAGGATTGTTTCCACCCTTTTCCTGTCTAGCTTGTCTACTTCAATCTATTATCTTTCAGTTTTTTTCTCTCTCAGTTAATTTACATGTTGTGGTGCGAGGATTCAGGGTATGGTCCCTATATAGGCTCACCGGGGGGGGGGTTATTTCCAGTGGGTTGCAGTACTTCTGTCAAGTCAGGCATTCATCTCCACCAGAAAGACATTTTCTGGAGCACTTTTATGCATACAGTCAACCATGCCTAGTCCAATATTATTTTAGTCACATGGAATGTAAGGGGTCTTAACTATAAGATTAGACCCCTTTTGAAGAAACCCTCCCTGGACCTAAACTGCCTCAGCAATTACAGGCCGGTTTCAAACCTCCCATTTTTATGGAAGGTCATTGAAAAAGTGGTAGCCATGTAGCTTGAGAGACATCTTGCTTCTTCCTCCACCTATAAGCCTTTCCAGTCGGGGTTTCGTGTGGGGCATAGTACACAGACTGCCCTGATGAGGGTGCTTAATGACCTCCTGATGGTAAGGGACAGGACAGACTGGACTATCTTGGTCCTCCTTGACCTCTCTGCAGCGTATGACACCGTGGACCATGAGGTGCTACTTGATTGCCTGAGGTTTTGGTGTGGCCTGTCCAGTAATGTCATCAACTGGTTCAGGTCATACCTAACAGGCAGAGTGCAGAGGATGACGATGGGGTTAGCTTCATCTAACCTGAAGCCTCTGTGCTGTGGGGTACCGTAAGGTTCAGTCCTGTCGCCCTTGTTGTTCATGGTGTACATGCTGCCATTGGGGGACATTATCAGGTGGTACGGGCTGGGTTTTAACTGCTATGCAGATGATACCCAGCTGTACCTGTCCTATGCATCCAATACCCAGGTGTTGACATCTCTGTTTAACAGCTGCCTCAATGAGATCCAGGCTTGAATGACTCAAAACTGGCTTAAACTTAACCCAGACAAGACAGAGGTACTTGTTGTGGATCCAGTTCGTCGTGGCGGAGGGCGTTGTGAGAGGGCTACCCCCTGACCTTATGTTGGAGGCATTCCCCTTACTCTGTCTAGTAAGATGAAGGATCTGGGTGTGGTCCTAGACAATGGCTTGACACTTGATGCTCAGGTGTCGGCCATCGTTCGGAGTGGAGTTTATCATCTTAGGAACATTGCTTGAATCCGAGTCCTGATCCCACTGGAGGATCTAACCACACTGGTTCATGCTTTCGTCACTTCCAGGCTGGGCTAGTGCAATGCCCTGTACCTAGGGTTATCTGGAGGCAACCTCCGCAGGCTACAGCTAGTGCAGAATGCGGGCGGCAAGATTACTGACTGGGGCAAGACGCAGTGATCATATTACTCCGGTCCTCCGCGGACTGCACTGGCTGCCAGTCAGGTTAAGGATTGTCTTCAAGGTAGGGCTCCTGACCTACAAGACCCTACACAAAGGGGGACCTGTCTATCTGCAAGATCTCCTTGCCCCCTACTGTCTGCCCCGAGCACTCCATTCTGCTGGGGGGGAGGCTTCCCTGGAGATCCCAGAGTGAGGTTGCGGCATTCTGGAGATAGGGTGTTTTCAGTGGCGGCACTCACCTTGTGGAACTCCCTTCCTGGATATCTTAGGGAGGCCCCCTCGGTAGAAGCCTTTAAGAGACAATTAAAAACATATTGTTCCAGCAGGCTTTTAATGATTGATACATTTTAAATGGGATGGATAGAATTTTAATGTCTATGTTGAATTGCTGCTATGTTTATTTTGTTTTTCGAATTGTATTGTACAGTGCCCAGAGTCCCTGGAATTGGGCACTTTATAAATAAAATATCTATCTATCTAAAAGATATTCTGTGCTGAGACACCTGAAGAAAACTTAACCCATCTATAGTAATCCTACGGGGAGACTCTGCTAGTAGAACAGCACTGTGATTTAATGCATAGGGATTGGTTGAGTCAGGTAAGGCAGGACACAGTTCAAAAAAGGGGAGGTGTTTTAATACTGATAAAGAGAGGTTTAAACTTTCAGATAAACTCCAGTATTTCAGACAACAATGGATATTATCTAATAGTCAGGGGGAAGTTAAACGAGGAGGACGTCACATTAATGAATGTGTATGGCCCAAATGATCCATCCCATGACATCTATAAGGGGCTTAATGACAAACTGTCTAATCTCCTTGAGTCACTATTTTACTGGCAGGAGATACAAACAATATCTTGCGCCCACTTTTGGACAGATCCAATGCCAGAACCCCCTGACAGAGACTTAAATAATCTGATTGATGCTCTGGACCTTGTTGATGCTTGGAGAATACTAATCCCTAACTATAAGGAGTTCACTTACTGGTCTCCATGCTATAAGTCTGAATCTAGAATAGATCAAATCTATGTCCCCAAGACCATGATTGAGAGAGTGATTACCTCTCAAATAAAAGAATAAGTTGTTTTGGATCACTCCCCTGTAACAATCTCCTTTATGGAGAGTGAATCAAATAAACACAACATAAGATGGAAAATAAATAACTTCCTCCTAAGTCACAAGGATGTCTCCACTCAGGCAGAAAATGTTATTAGGGAATTCTTACAGTTTAATGACTCTGCTGATACTTCCTGGGCAACTAATTGGGAATGTTTGAAATGCTGTCTTAGAGACTTACTGATTAGCACCTCCTCAGGCATCAAAAAGGAGAAAAAGATCAAAACAGAGGGAGTCCTAAATAAGATTAAGCTGACAGAAGATCATCTTAAATAGAATATGTATGATACAATTTGGGCCTTTTGGTCTAGATTAAAAACTGAATATTATGAACTAATTAGGGGTGAAGCAGAGTTTGCCATTAGGAAATCCAAATTAAATTATGTTGATTCAGGTCCAAAGGCCTCAAGGATATTGGCAATAACACATATACAAAACAACAATGCCATAAGAATATGCTCTTTTAGAGATGCCTAGAACAACCTCTTAGTTACTGGTCATAACAAAAAATTCAATGAGGTTTTCCTGAACTTTTACAGAGACTTGTACAACACTAAAAATTAATGTAGCCCCCGAATATTAAAGAATTTTGTAAGAGTTTACACATTCCCACAGTACCTGAGAATTATAAGAACATATTACTAAGTGACATTATCATGCAAGAAATCAAAGAAACAATTGGCAAACTTAAAGCACCGGGGCTTGACGGCTACTCTGTTAACTTTTATCAGAAATTAGTTGAGACAGTTGCGCCCATACTTACTGAGGTATTTCAGGAGGCCTTTAACAAAGGTCATCTACACCCTAACATGACTCGGGGACTGCTCTCCCTGATTCACAAAGCAGGGAAGGACCAGATTGAATTTAAGAACTACAGACCAATATCTCATAAACATGGATATTAAAATACTTGCTAAAATCTTAGTTGGCACACTAGAGAACGTTATCCCTCTTTTGACTGAGAATAAACAAACCAATTTTATTAAAGAAAGTATGTCAGCTGACAATACTAGAAAATAATTTCATTTGATGGATGTAGCAAATAAGAAAAAAATACTCACCGCAGTAATCTTCCTTCTTCCAATGGATCCTTTAGCATCAGCAACTTTTTTGCACTTAGCTGGCTAGGTGCAACTGCCCCGGAAGTGTACCTTTAAGAGATATTTAAATGAGCTTAGGGCCAAGCCAATCAGAAGTCAGGAAAGGGGGTGAGCCGAGTCAGAGCTGTTGAAGGCTTCAGGATTTTTTCGAGGAAAAACGAGGGCAATTGCCCTGAAAAAGAATCAACAGGATTCAAAACATGCAAATGTCCACAAAAAGTGGAAATAGAAACAACAGCAGCACGAGCTAAAAACTCATCAATAAGAAATTCCAAATTTGGTAAAAGGTGAATTAAAGAGACCTTTTCTGACAAGTGAACCGAGGAGGAGGGGTTGGAGCTTACTGATGCTAAAGGACCCCTTGGAAAAAAGAAGATTACTGCGGTGAGTAATTTTTTCTTCTTACCGCAGGAGTCCATTAGCATCAGTAACTTTTTTGCAGACTACCGAGCAGTACCAAGTGGGAGGTGGGCAGAGAACCTACTTAGGAAAGAAGCTCTGCAGAACTGCCTGCCAAATTTGGCATCAGATCTGGTCTGCACATCCAAACTGTAGTGTTTCATAAAGGTGTGCACAGATTTCCAGGTAGCTGCTTTGCAGACGTCCAGTAGGGGAATGTCCCTTGCTACTGCATGCAAGACTGCAGTGACCCTGGTGGAGTGAGTCCTAAGCCCCACTGGAGGTTGGTGACCAGCTATCTCATGGCAGAATCTAATACAAGAGGTCAACCAATGAGAAATAGTTCTCTTGGTAGTTGGTCTTCCTCTGCCCATATCCCTGTAGGTGAGGAACAACTGAGTGGAAGAACCTCTAGACTGTCTAGTATGCCCTAGGTAGTGAAAGATGGCTCTTTTGATATCCGAGCTGTGGAGCTTTTGCTCGCCAGGACTGGACTGCTCAGTAAAGAAGACATGCAGAGTAATGGACTGGTTCAAGTGAAACTCTGAAACCACCTTTGGCAGAAATTTCCTATTTGTCCTGAGCTCAACTTTATTATTGTGAGGGATGATGTAATTAGGCTCAGTGCACAGGGCCTGTAGCTCTGAAATCCTCCTGGGAGAGGTAATGGCTACCAGAAAGACTGTCTTCCAAGTTAGAAACTTGATGTGGGCCATGGATATAGGCTCAAAGAGTGGATTTATGAGCCCATCTATGCAAAGGTTCAGGCTTCAAGGAGGAATGGGCTTCCTGATTGGAGGCTGGAGGTGCAAGAGGCCTTTGAAAAATTGTTTAAAAATGTGGGGAAAAAATTATTTTTTCTTTCCCACTGAAAGGTAGGCTGAAATTGCCGCCAGGTGTAGCTTGAGGGAGGAAGGTTTCAAGCCTGACACCTGTAAGTGTACCAGGTACTCTAGCAGCTGAGGGTCTGAAGCTGATGGGGTTCAACCTTTTTGCTCTTGCACCAGAGGGAAAATCTTTTCCATTTGGCTGCATGAGTCTTCTTAGTGTTTGTTTTCTTTTTTAGCCATCCTCAGTACCTAAAGGACCTGTTTAGAGTACTGTGAGGATGGAAACTCTAACTCAAGAACCAGGTCTTGAGGTGAAGAGTGTGTATGTCTGGGTACTTCAATCCCATCTGAGGAAGGGTCAGCAGGGAGTGAGCTGGAGGCAGGCGAATGGGCCTGCTGCAGGACATTGAGAGAAGGAGAGGGTACCAGGCTTGTCTGGGCCAGTCCGGTGCCATTAGGATCATCGATGCAGGCTGCCGTCTGTGCTTCAGCAAAACCCTGACTATCAGGGGAAAGGGAGGAAATGCATATAGAAACCTCCCTGACCAGTCCAGGATCAGGACATCCAGAGGAAGTGTTCCTGGCACTGGAAGCCTGCAACAGTACTGAGGAAGCTGAAAATTGAGGGGAGAGGCAAACAGATCCATGTCGGGTGTGCCCCACCACCTGAACACTGTGGCTAGTACTTGCTTGTTCAGCGTTCGTTCACTCTGGCCTTGACTGATGCAGCTTAGAGCATCCGCCAGAATACTGAGTTTGTCTGGGAGGTGAACAGCTGAGAGGCCGACTCCCAGGGAGAATGCTAGAGACCAGAGCTTCCGAACAGAATATTCCTGATTTGGTACCACCCTGCTTGTTTATGTAAAACACTGCAGTGGTGTTGTCCATTCGAATTTGAACCACCTGCCCTTCTTTGCTGGTAGCGAAAGCTTTGAGAGCTAGGAAGACTACTGTGAGTTCCAAAAGATTTATGTGCAACTGTGACTCTTCGGGAGTGCAGTTTCCACTTACTGAGGCACTGTCCAAATGCACTCTCCAGTCCAAAAGGGAGGCATCTGTGGTGATCACCCCTTTGGGAAGAGGAACTTGAAAAGGAACCCCTGCCTGCAGATTTGCAGGGTTCTTCCACCACAGCAGGTTTTGGAGGAACTGCTCCAGCACAGATATCAACTTTGAAAATGTGTTGTTTCTCTGAGGCCAGCCAGCTCTGAGGTAGGCTTGCAGGAGATGCATCCTGTACCTGACCCCTGGGACTACTGAAGTCATAGAGGCCATATGTCCCAGAAGTTTGAGGAAATTTGGCCGTCTCCGGACAAGAGAATCTGCCACTGAAAGGAAATTCTGAATTCTTTCCTGCGGGAGGAAGGTATATCCCTTCTGAGTGTCCAGCTGGGCCTCTATGAAGGTGAGCAGCTGGGTGGATTCCAGGTGAGATTTCCTTTAGATTTACCAGGAAACCCAGAGACTCCAGAGTGCGTTCTGTGAGAGAAAGAGATACCTTTACCTGGCAAGGAGATTTTGCTGCTATGAGCCAGTCGTCCAGATGGGCTAGAGAGCAAAACTCAGTCTTCTTAGATGTGCTGCTATCACTGCGAGACACTTGGTAAAGACACTTGGGGCCAAGGACAGACCGAAGGGCATTGCGGTAAACTGATAGTGACCAGAAGGAAGTCTGAACCTGAGAAACTTCCTGTGAGATCTCCTTATAGGTATGTGGAAGTAGGCGTCCTTTAAGTCAAGAGAGGCTAGCCAGTCTCCCTGCTGTAAGGACTGTATGACCAGTGACAGAGTGACCAGTTTTTTTTTTTCTACTCTGTTTATTTATTTATTGAAATCTAGGATTAAAAGACCTTTGAGCCAAGGCTCTTTTACAAAGGTTCCACATCAGAGGCAAATACAAAACAGGGTTGACACACAACAAAATAGGAGAACAATAGTCATAGTACAACAGTATATGGTGAGTAGAGGCAGGATAAATAAAGACATGCTACAACATTTCAAATTGGAGATTGAACCATAGAACACTCAGGTACGAAGCCAAGTAGGGGTCCAATGGAATAACAGTGAGGCCTCAGTAAAGAGGCGGACAGAACCAAGATCAAGGAGGAAAACGAAGGGAGGGGACACAAAGATGCAGCCGGTGGTAGTTGTCAGAAGAGGGGCAGGGTAAAGGAACATGGGTGAAGGGAAGGAGGGGCGGGGGGATGGAGGAGAGAGGAGATGGGGAGGGTAGGTGGAGGGGGTATAAAGGAATAATAAGTGCAAGTGGGGTACGAGCTGCAGGGGGGGGATGTGGTGGTATCAGTGGCTGGACATGTCAGCTCAGGCATAAGTGTAGCAGTCACAGGAGCTCGAGGCAATAAGATGAAGCCGTAGACGATTTTTGAAGGTACCAAGGGTAGGTGCTGAGGAGATGTCAGGGTTAAGGTTATTCAGCCAAAGTGGAGACGTATAGGCGAATGCATGTTGACCCTGAACAGGACGGCAGCAGGGGATTTGAAGGAGTTGAGTTTTAGACCCCCTGGTGATCTGCAGGTTGTTTCTGCTGTTGTGGAGCAAGGCAGTGACTCCCGGTGGCACAAGGCCAAGGCTGATTTTCCTTGCCATTGTGCAGGTCAGGAACTTTATGCGATTAGAGAGTTGGAGTCAGCGGGTTTGTGCATACAGGTCACAGGTATGTGTAAGTCGGTGTGCCCCAGTGACTAGCCAACATGACTTATTGAGGGCTATTGAGATGCATCTGAGGGTAGACCTAGTGGCAGAGCCATAGATGAGGAGGCCATAATCAATAATCAAAACCATGGAACTCTGAACGGTAAGCTTCAGAGCTTGGGGTGTGAGATGTTGTCTGTGCCTGTAGAGGAGGTCTAGGCGGGTATTAGCTGCTTTAGCCACGCTTTTGACGTGTGCCTTGTAGAAGAGGTTGGTGTCAAGCAGTATCCAGAAGTATCTGATGGAACGGACCTGTTCGAGGATATTCCCTTGCGCAGTGGAGATAGTTAGGCGGTGAAGCTTGTGTCTATTGTGAGAGCTGCAGAAGAGCACAGACTTTGTTTTCTTTTGGTTAAGGATGAGCTTGTGATTAGAGAACCACTTCTCAATGGCACTAAACCCAACCTGGAGATTTTGTTGTAATGACAAGGGGTCTCTGTGGGATGAGAAGATGACTGCATTGTCTGCATAGAGGGTGATTTTTCTCTGTGGAAGATTGTGGTAAGGAATTGAGAAATAGGCTGAAAAGTAGTGGGCCAAATACAGAACCTTGCAGAACACCAGCGTGAACCGGTAAGGCATCAGAGAGAGTAGTGGCAATTTTTACCGTCTGTGTGCAGTTTTCCAGGTAGCTTTTGAACCACTGTGCTGAGTCCAGAGAGAGTCCAATATTTAGGAGTTGGTTGACCAGTAGCCGATGGTGAACAGTATTAAAAGCCTTGGAGAGGTTGACATAAACTGCGCCAGTAAGAAGGCCCTTGTCTAGGGAACTATGTACAGCACCAGTGAATTCAAGAAGGGCAGTGGAGGTACTGGGTCCCTTTCTGAATCCATGCTGTTGATCACACAATAGATTGTGTTTGACGAGATGGTTGGTTAGCTGATCTGCTACGATACGTTCAAGTATCCTTGGAGAGAGGGGGCAGAATAGAAACTGGGCGATAGTTAGCATGGCTTGTCTTATCACCACTTTTCTGAACTGGAGAGACAGTAGCAGCTTTCCATCTGTCCGGGAATTGACTGGAGCGAAAAAGAGAGATTCAGGATTTTGGTTAAGGGGCATATAACTTCCTCAAGAGTAAACAACAGTAACTTGAGGTCGAGGGTATCACCACTTGCTCTGGATTTTGAGATGGCACCTGTGATGTATTATCGTGTGTTACACAAGTTGATCTGCTGAAAGTAGAAGTTGGGGGTGTTAGCCAGGGAAACACGGGCATTTGTGGAACAGGTGTCGTCATTAAAGAAATAGGGGGGACGACAGCACTAAGGTCAGTGAATGCTGTGTTAAAGGTGTTAGAAATTGATATGGGGTCAAGTGTAGTGACACCATCAACAATCAGCATGGCTGGGGTTTTTTTTTGTTGTTTTCCTGTGATTTCCTTGATGTTGTCCCAGAAAGCACGACCATTGTCCCAGGTGTTTGTGAGAGCATCGTTATAGTAGGAGGTTTTTGTAAGCTAGATGGCTTTGGTAAAGGTATTCTGGGCTTGTTTGTAGTTTTGAATGTCTGATGGCTTGCCTGTGGCTTTGGCCACCGCCCAGAGGTGGTCCCTAGCTTTCAGTTGAGCGAGTAGCCTGGAGTTTATCCAGGGGTTGCTGAGTGTTTTGACTTTATGTTTTTTAGCAGGTGCAAAGAGGTCACAGGCCTTGTTAAAGGTAGCAAAGAAGAGGTCAAGGGCCACATTGACGTCTGTAGCGCTGTAGATGGGTTGGCAGTCTTGTTGGCTCAGGTATTGTTTGAAATAGGAGAGCTTCCCACGAGGGAGGAATCTACTTTGTATGATAGTGGGAGGTGGCCTGAGAAATTTGTTGGACCATTCGCAAATGACTGGGGAGTGGTCACTGAGGGAGTCTGGGAGAAGCAGTGCAGAGAGATCAAGGATAGGCAGTGAGGACCCAGTCCAATAGGGTGCTAGTGCCGGTCTTGTAATTTGTTCTAGTAAGGGTGTAGACTATCTGTGTGAGGTTGGCAGCAGCTATGGCATCTTTATGAGCACCTACATCGGATCCAAGCAAATTTATGTTAAAGTCCCCTAGGAGGATAAGTTCGGAGTCAGGAGGCTGGGAGTTGATGAACTTGAGGACATCGTTAAGGCCGTTGACTTGGTCCCGGGGTGGAATGTAAATGGTGACGATTTGGAGTGCTTTGTGATTAGGACCAAGGAGTAGTTTGATGGGTAGGATCTGGGTCGAGGACTCGGGCATCAGTGTATTAAGGGGTGAACCATTAAGGTGTCTTTGACATAGACGACACAGCCCCCACCCTTCTTAGAGACTCGATCCAGTCTAAAAATGTTGTAACCCTGGAGGGGTATCGCAGGGTCAGGCACTTTCGGCATCAGCCAGGTTTCCACCACAGCTAGGATGCCAGGGTTGTGATGCCTAACAAAGGTTTGAAGTGTGTCGAACTTCGACAGTAGGCTACAGATGTATAGGGTTGCTAGGAGAAGAGCACCGGCAGTTGTTTTGAAATTTGGGCTGCAAGGTCCAGGGTTTGGGTGAACACTGCCTGAGATCAGTAGGATGAGGAGAAGCAGTTGTAAGGAGTAAAGGTGTAGTTCCTTAAGGCCTAATTTAAGACGTTGTTTGCTGATGGAGTCGTAGGTGGGTTCCAGTCGATAGCAGCCAGGCGATGCAATCTGTTGTAGCAAGTATAGGCAGGCAGGCCCACAGGGCTTTGTTTCCTTTAGTGGGTAAGGGGACACCCCCGGTGAAGGGATACGACCGGGACAATGGGGCGTCTGAGCACCTGGATGGCGGGTCAGTCGGGGACAATGACAGGACTTGGCCATCCAAAGGAGAAGACGACAGCGGGTCACGTAGGAAGAAGTAAAAAGATAATACAAAAAAAAGTTGGAAATTCTTGCAGAATTTGGATTAATCTCCAGCTGTAAACTGAATAAGGATAAATCATTTTTTTTACCCTCAAATCATTTTTATAACAAGCAGGAGATTGCAGACCTGGGTATAACAAGGGAATCAGAAGAACTTGATTATTTAGAGAGAAAAGTATTCAAGACTATTAATAAACATCTACTTCTTAAGAATTTTATACAGGACACTCTAGTTACATGGAATAATTTGCCTCTGGGGTCATTTAGATTTGATCAAAATGATCATTCTTCCTAAAGGCCTCTATACCTTTATACTGTTGCCCTTTAATATAAATAAAATGGTTCCTAGATGGATTTTTCTTTTCAGTACCCTGCGACCCTAAGAATATGGCATGAAGGGGCTACTTACTCATTCTCTGACATGAACAAAGCAAAGGAGGCTTATCTGCAGATGGGTTTGCTGCTTAAGTGAAGTTAAGCTGTGGAATATTTTAACTTTGCCTTTGAACATGGATGCAGCTGTCAATAGCCTCTTGTAAATTTCACTTGTGGGGGCTTTTGGTATGAGGTTCCTTTGTACATTACGGCTCTTGTCATTCTGGTTCCTTGAAACTAACTTAGGCCCTGTCCACACTGCACGGAAAATCTGTAATGTTTTGAAACCATTACAGACTGAAAGGCCCTGTCTATACTACCTTGGAAAGCCCCTCGGTAACGTTACAGAATGTCCAAACAGTTACCATAACGGTTTGCGTCTACACTGGTAACATTACAGAAAGTGTTTTCGTAACATTAAAGAAACCTTTTGTGAGGTGGTTTCAACAATGGTCTCTGTAATGGTTTCAAAGCTCTGTTTAACCCTGTCCACACTACACAAGTAAAATCCTGTAATGTTTTCAAAACGTTTTCAGTGGTAGTGTGGATACACTGTAACTTTTCCAGTCTGTACCGGTTTCAAACCGTTACAGATTTTTAGTGCAGTGTAGACAGGGCCAAAACGTTACAGTGCATCCACCCTACCACTGAAAACATTACAAGATTTTACTTATGTAGACAGGCCCAAAATATCAGTTTTCAACAACAGTTTTGAAAACACTTTTCACGATGATACCAGTGTAAATATAAACTGTTACAGTGATGGTTTGGACCCTCTGTAACGTTACAGAGGGATTTTTTCTGGTGTAGTGTGGACAGGGCCTAAATGTCTCCCCTGTGGTTTCCTTATTCCCGCCTCTTCGCTGCCAGGATGGAATCCCCGGATCTACACTGGTGCCAGGTTTCCCGCTGGGAATAATGGCGACAGAACAATTCAACTCTGCAAATGGAATTTCCCTCTGGGAAGCTCTGGATAGTATAATAGCAAACTGGCACTGCCTCTGGGACCATCTGGATTGTACAACTGCAAACCAATGTGATCTCAGGTGGGTGCACTTCACTCAATTGATCTGGACATCAAGGTGGGATTTCCAGTTTTTGTCCTTGAGACTACCCAGCAATCAGCCTTAAACAAGGCCCTCGTGGTGACTTTTGCCCGATGCTCATGATACAAACTGCCTAAGCTGTGAGCAGGCATTTCTGACATTAATTCTTGTGTATGTGAGGATTAAATGAGTTAAATCACTTCATTCCACAGTTTTCTCGCCATGTTTAAGGCTGTCTTCTGATTTAGATGCGGTTGAAAGGTTATAAAGGTTTCCGCCTGCTACACTCTCTTGTAATCGAGAATGGGGTGGGGAATTTCTAGAATGGCAGCAGAGGGTATCAAAAGTGATACCACAAATTCATGTAATAATATTGGGAGACTAATGAACTTGAGTGCAGGCCCAAACACAGGCATTTTAGGGCGTAATTGTGTTTTAACAGCTATGAAGAACTTGAGACATATTTGGGGTGTTTAGTGGGCTGTATCTCCGTGGGTTCAAGATGATTTCTAGGAATATGCCCAGTCTTGGCCTATTGGTCATCTTCCACACAGAGCTGCTAATTTGGGGACTGATGCCTTAAACAACATAAATAAATTCTAGTCTGGCCAAATGACAAGCAGCTGACGTACAAAGGGGAAGGGAAACTATATTAGACAAAAAGATGGGGGAGTATGGACTCTCAGAGGGGGGCCAGAGGGTGACTGAAAGAGCACCACAGGTATTTAAAGGGGTGTAGGCTGTAGACTCCATGTAGGACGATAATGTGCTTTGAGCTTTCACCTGACCACACAATTACTAAAGGAAAAATATATGAGTGGGGGGGCGGGACTTCTACTGTCTATAAACTACTAGACTAGCTTGGTCTCCTTGTGAGACTACACTACTCCCTGGGCTGGGAGCTTTGGAGCGAGAGGTGTGACCTGGTCGGATACAGGCTAATCGGAGTTACTTGGGGGGGTAAGAGGGAGGAGGGGAAGGGTATTTCTTGTTCATCCATTTTTGTGCTGTGGTTTATAATGTACACTGTTAGAAGCAAGTTGCTTGTTTGGTTTAAATTGTTCTTGTTTAAACTGTTAGATGGTTTGAATACTATGTTTGCAATTACAGTACATACAATACCTTTTTTGAGTATAGTAATGAGAGACTCAGCTCTACACGCTTGGAAAGGGGTTACTTCCTCCTCTATAAAAACGGCTTGGGAACGTGATTTGGGGATTCAGATTTCAGAGGAATTTTGGGCTTGGACCCAAACAAGGATTCATTGGGGCCTATCAGCAATTAGCTGGCAGGAGTTTTCTTGGAAGATCTTTGTTAGATATTTTTGGACCCAAGCAATTCAGATGAAATATCAAAGTAATGGTTTCTCAACCTGTTGGAGAAAATGTGGGCATTAGTACATATAATGTGGAGTTGCCCTGTATTGACCCCCTTTTCTCAGGACCTGCATCAGACCTTACAGGCGATAATAGACCCTGGCCTGAACTTAACCCCTCTTGTTACTTTTTCTTGGAATTACCAAGGGAATATCGGGAACCCCTTACAATTAAGCTCTTGAAGATATCATTCCTAGTGGCTCAGAAAGCACTAACTAACAATTGGTTACCTCAAAAACCTATCACCTTAAATATGTGGCAAGAACTCATGATCAGTATCTATAGAACGGAAGCATTAATGGCTACCATTAATGAAAGGGCTCCTCAGTTTGAGAATCTGTGGAAGCATTGGGTTCTATATATGGCTGGGGTGAGACCTGATTTCATTCCCTGAGAATAGAGCATAACGTATTAAGTTAGGCTCTCAAACCTAGAGACTAGGATACATGATTTACAATAGAAATCAGCATAGTATATAAAATCTCTTTGGCTTCTCCCTGTTGACAGTTGATAAATAATAATTTTTTTCTCCTCTTCTCCTTTGCATAAGCTGTTAAACATTGAAAATTGCCCTAACAGTAGCTTAACGCAAACCGGTATGACAGAACTAATAGTTGTCTCGCTGCTACCTCCTTAGAATACTATTTGCCATATGTATTGGTTTTGACTTTTGTCAAATGAAATGCTCATGAAAACATTATATCTACTAATTATGTCTGTAACGTGTCTGTTAAGCATTGGAAAGTGCCTCAATTGGAGCTTAAGGTAATCCGGTATGAGAGAACTATTGGATATTTTGCTGCTACCCCCTTTGAATATTGTATGCTACATACCCTAGTTATTGAGTAAGTCAAATGAAATGCTTATGAAAACAATATATTTATTAAGAGTATGTCTGTAATGTTCTACTGAACTAAAACTATAAATAAAAAAAGTTTTAAAAAAAGTAATGAGAGGCTCTGTTTCATGTGGGGGGAGGTGTCACTGGAGAGGAGCACTGAAGGGATGGGTTGGGATCTGTGCTTTTAAGGCCGTAGCCCTCCATCCGACCACCTTTAGCACTGTTTGATGGCTAGAAAAATCACAATATGCTCGTGGAATGTCCAGGGTATCTCTTCTCCGGTGAAGCGCAAGAAAATCCTTGCCACCTTGAAATGGAGCAAAGGTCAAATAGCAATGATTCAGGAGACGCATCTAGCGTCATCAAAGCACGACAAGCTAGCATCAGACTTGGTGAGCTGCTGTTATTCAGCATCCTATAAAGGACATAAGAGAGGAGCTGCAATTTTAATCCATAAAAATCTTAACTCACCTTAGGTAACATATATGCACCAGTAGTGCACGATCCTGTTTTTTTTTCATTTCCCGAACCTTGTACTGGCAGGGATTTTAACTGTGCCATGGATGCCTATTGGACAGATCAGCTAAAGCCAGCAGCAGCTCCCGGGGGGGGGGGGGTTAAATGAGATGGACCTGCTGGATGCTTGGAGGGAGAATAACCCGGGTGCGAGGGAGTACATGTTTTACTCGAACCCCCACGAAACATGGTCACACCTTGACTATATCTTCATCCCAAGGTGTTAATATACTAGGGTTCCTGACACACAGATCAGTCCTATCCTGGTCTCGGACCATGCTAGGGTCCTGGTGATACTGCAGATGCCTCCTCCTCGAATGAGGGCAAGGGGGTGGAGATTCCCAAGTTATATGCTCCAAAATGAACAATTCAAAGACTATCTAACAGAAGACTGATCCTTATACAAGGAGACTAAGAAGGACACTACCCCTGACAAAGCCAGTTTTTGGGATGCGGGAAAAGCCTTTATGATAATTGCCTATATGGTGACTAAACACAGGCAGCATAGAGAAAAGTTCCAGGAACTAGAACAAAAAGTTAAAGCCCTGGAGATTCAAACATTTCAAGACCGGTCGGAGGATAAACTCCATGCTCTCAGGTAGGTGAGGAAAATGGTCAACAGGGAACTTAAAAGCGGAGATTTTATGAATGGGGAAACAAGCTGAGTCCACTCTTGGCCAGGTTGGCACAGGGGGAGAGGAAATCTAAGGTTGTGACATCCATTAGGACACAGGTAGGAACACGGGTAAGGGGAGGAAATTAGGGAAGAATTTGTGCAGTTATCAGAAACTCTATACCAGTGACTGCCCAGATGGTGAGACACGCATGTCTCAGTTCCTGGACACCCTAAACCTCCCAACTCCCACCACAGAGCAGATCAATCAGCTAAGTGCCCCTCCATCCCTGGTTGAATTACAGGGGGAAGCAGCGTGTCTCACTGCGGGTAAAGCGGCAGGGCCTGATGGTCTTCCTATGGAATACTACAGGGCACTGGAGGAACAGGATGTGGCAAGATATGCTTGACAAGTATCAGAACGCTGTAGAGGAGGGGACACCTTCACGATCTTGTGGGTTAGCGACCATTATGGTAATCCCAAAGTCCAGGAAGGACCCCAACTACTGTGTGGCCTACAGACCAATCTCCATGTTGAACTTTGACGTTAAAATCTATTCTGGCTCCGTGGTGCCAAGCAAAGGGGTTCATTCAGCATGCTGGCAACCCGGGATCGTGCCTCAAGCCCAGGTACCAGGAGTGGAGTCTGACAGGGGAGGGATGCACAAGCGCCCATTGGATGCTTCCCTCCTGGGGGGGTACTGTCTGGGCACCTCTGGGCAGATTGGGTGCGTGCTTGTGGGACATGATGCCTTGAGACACTCCCTGCATGCCCCTGTCCAAGGATGCCACCCATGCAAGGCACAGAACTTGAGGGGCGGGGCAGAGAAAATGGCATCTCAGATGACAGCCGCCGGACCCTCACCGCCACGCAGCCCCAACAGCCAGGACTAACCCCTAGCAGCACCTATAGGTCCAAGCAGGTAAAGCCGAGAGGCTCATTTTCCCAAAAAGGAGGACCCACCCGACAAAGGTTGCGTCGGGTTATTGGGGGGGGGGCGCTGCAGTTGGCAGTGGGGGTTGCCTGAGGCAAGGCCCTAGGTGGCCTGAAGGAGAGGCCAGCCGAGACGCACGGGGAGGTGCAAAATAGAAAATACAAAAAAAAAATCTATTCTAAGGTATTGGCCCGGAGATTGGAGGAAATCCTCCTGGACTTGATAGGCACGGACCAAACAGGGTTTGTCAAAGGACATCACTCGTTTCACAATGTGTGTAGATTGCCGGGTGGTCTCATAAAAGATGTAGAATGGCATACTTCCGGTTATCCAGATCAAAAGACCTGGGGAGGGGGGACTTAAAAGCACCTGATCTTTTTTACCTTGCATGTAGATTGATACAATTATCGAAATGGTTTGATATGCAAGAGAATGCTCACTCTAATTAAATGGGGATGGGACGGGTACAGGGGGAGAGTAAATCTGACCAGGCCCAGTACAGGTGGAACATCTGGGACTGGTGACAGTATAACCCAAGGGGGAAGGGGAGACATCAAAATCGACCCTCAGTGCAGGTGCTGAAAATCGAACAGACTCGAGAGACTGTTAGGCCTATTCTGTTGGCATTTTACTATGTTAGTAATCCTGAACGGCTTGAACTGGAGTCTGAAATAACTAAAATATCTACAACCAACTTAAGATCTCTCCTATTTACTAACCTCCCCAAACCCCTTAGATGCAAAATCCTTTCTGATAGCCTTTTTATTCTTAAAGGATGGTCTAGAATGTTAGATCTAAATTTAGGGAAATCCAGACTTCAACCCTTGTTTCGTAACTCTAATCTTACATCTAATGGTCAAGTGTTTGAGAATTTAAAATGGGAAAAGAAAGGGGTAAATAAAATCAAAGATGTATTACAGGAATGTGCGCTAATACAATTCAGCACCTTAATGCAAAATAAATGTCTTTAGTAATCGGATGTTGACTGTTTAGTGAGGAGGATCAAAGCTCATACAATGTATGGCAGAATGTTGTTATATGTAGAAATCTACCTTTTTTATAGCAACATTTTACCATTGATGTGATGTCACAATGTTGTTAACCCATCGATGGTATGTCACATCAATAGGGTAACAACTGTGAATGGTCTCCGCATGAGCGCACTTTTTTTCTCTCATGAACCAATGGAGGGGCACAGCAGTGAGAGAATGACCACAGCGGTGACTAATATTTAAAAAGTAAGGAGCTGTCTTCATTTTTCTTGGCACTACACACTATAAAATATAATAAACGGTCCTTCTATCAGTAACCGTTTTTTAATGTTTCGAGGTTGACACGGCAATGTAAACCTCTCAAGCTTCGCTCTCGAAGTTTATATGGTTGCCCTGGCAACCTCTTGATGGTTAACAAACCAGTTACTGATAGAGGACCATACATTATCCTCTATGTATTTGATGGGGATACCATCTTAGACTCCAATACTAATTCCAAAAATTTCCTGGCATGCATACAAACTATCGCATTTTTATAACTTTCTAGTTTGCATGAATGGTCCCAATTTAGGAAATATTAGGTGGTGAACTAATGCACTGGGTAAGGAGACCGCTAACTGGAAGTGGAATAAAATCTGGCTGAAAACATTCAAGACAGTAAATGTAAAATTGTTACAATTTCAAACTATCCACAGTTTGTATTATACTCCTGTTCAGATGAACAAAATGGGTTTGTGAGCTTCATCTAACTGCTTGACATGTGGAATTGATGTGACTTGATACACATGTTCTGAGATTGCCCCAATATGAAATAACTATGGGATAATATAGCTCACTTCTTTATGGCATCCCTCTAAACTCAGATAAAGGGCACAATGCCAGTCTCAAGTCTTGTAGCCAAATATGAACCCTTCTTGGTCATTGCACAAATGGGGAAGATCCAGGTGTGTCACTTTCTTTGGGGTACCAGTGTGCTCCTGATTTCGTCTTCTCCAACAGGACATGCAACAACCTGGTTCAAAATCCCTATAAACTCTTGCTTGAGACTTTGGTATTCTCCCTATCTCTACCCAGATAGCTCTTACAGACCGTTGCTTGACTGGTTGCCTATGAAGGCACCCCTTAGCAATAACAGTTTGTCACAGTTTATTTATAACTGTCCCACAATTCACACACAATTTAGAAATCTCGCTCAGGCAGTTTTCTTAAAAACAAATGTTTTTACTAAAATACTTTAATAATCCTACAGTTACAACTAAAAGATGCACTAATTTGGTCACAGAATAACAGAAATAAAAGTGGGAAATATACATGTAACATGCACTATAACTGTTATCTAAAGTCTACCTTAAGTCCGTAGTGAATCGTAGTCCAAAGAAAGTAAATGAAAGATTCAGTTTCCTTTGTACTAGCAGTCTTGCTTCTTATATTGTCAGGAGAAGAGTGTCCCTTGTAGATGCTCAACAAAAATGAAAGAGATACCCTAGTTTGTTAGCTCTTTATATAGCGGGTGAAAGTCCCATAACTTTTAGGTCAGTAGATGGCACCCCTGCACTTTCCCCTGACTACCCTGTGATGTCACACAGCTTTACAATTATGACACCTATAAGATCATTTAAAACAGGTCTGCCAGGAAGGATGTTCCTGGTCCTCTCACCTCATAAAATGCAACATACCATAACAGTTTCCTGGAATCAGAGCAGCCTGCCTCTGAAGTGCATAGTTTATAACAGGTAAATGGATTTTGGCATATCTCTGTTAAGGGACCTGGAAATGCAACCTTAGCTTCCTGGCAAGCAGTTGCCCCTCAGGTCAGAGGATGGTTAACAATTTTTAAAGAAATCCGGTCTCTTTTTCTATGTGATCTTTTGCATTAACACTGGATTTCTTGTGACATGTACGCATACACAAAATCACATAAAAAATATACAAAATAACTATATCTATAAATAACTGGCAGATGGCTAGCTTGCCACAGTCTTCACCCACCTCGGAAGGTAGGCCAGCAGTTGTCTTCACCCACCTCAGAAGGTAGGCTAGCAGTTAGGCAGGCAGGACCTCAGAGCTCTGGTCCCCTGGCAGAAACCAAAAGCTTTTTGTATCATGACAGTGAGGCAGTGGATTTGTCACCTCACATAAACACAAATACTTATTTCAGCAGTCTTTGCAATCTTGGTTGCCAAAACACAGCAGTTCAGTCAAGCTTAGGTAAATCCCCTTGTCTCTGGGATTTACCAGGTGGTTGGCAACAGTTTCTGAAGTTCTTAGTTTGTTTTGGCACAAACTAAATGGTTTTAGGCTGAGACAGCAGTAGGAGCTGTCAGAATCAGTTGTTGTTGCTTCAGAATCTCACACAGACAGACCCAGGGTCAAACTGTCAACCCCAGAATGTTAGTCTGAACACACATCTCATTGGTCCACAGGCGTCTTGAGCTCCACCCCCTGACTGGACTACTGTAGCTACCAATAGGGTTCCTTGCTGTCTTCAGGCAGACGACATCCAAATATGGCTGCCCCATACAGTGCTGTTCATCAGAGTCCAATGTAATAAAATGGTGTTGGCAGCATCTGGCTGCATGGGGAGGACCCTCCTGGTCCCATCTGGTGGTTGCTAGGGTCAGGAGTCACTTTGGGGGGGCACCATGTTGGGAGCTCAGTTCTGTGAGCTCCTCAGCAGCAGCTGAACTGAAAATGGCACTCTTGGCCGCGAAGCATCATGGAACTTGTAGTCCCAGCAGCCATTTTGTCCCTTGTACTCCCCGACCCACTGGAGGCTCAGACCGGGAAGCCTTTTAACCCTGGCAGGGCCGCGGACTGATATATCAGTCCAAAATTCCTATACATTCTAATTCTGTTGGCAGCCTAAGGGTTAAAAAATGTTATTTCATTTAGTTCCCCCCCACCCACTGGTGTCCGATGGGGCTGGGGAGATGACTGGAAAAGCGACGCTTCTGCTGCAGCTGATGGGTGCCAAAATAATATGTGGCCTTTTCTCTGCTCCCCACCCCATGGCAGTCTGAGGGGGTGGAGAAGCAAACTGTCTGGTGGCTTTTACTTTGCTCTCCACCCTGCTGTGCAGCAGTTCGAGGGGGCAGGGAAGCAACACAAGTGTGCGGCTCACTGGCCAAATTCTCTTTGGGCGCACTGGTACCGAAACTGTTTAAAACGCTCCCAGCCCTGGCAGTAGTCCAGGAACTGGCTGGGGGAGGGAGTAGGCAAGCAGCTCGCAAGCCACACGGGATTGGGTGCTTGGGGCACTGCAACACAGTTATTCTACTCCCCAGCCCTGCTGCAGTCCAGGAGCGGGTTAGGAAGCAAAGAAGTGCATTGGGACATGGAAAGGGCCCCTAAGGTAAGCTCCCAACTTGGGAGGGTTACACCTGCAACTGTAGTTCTAGGAGTGGTATTTACCATCATTTACCATCCACCAGGTGATGAGGGTTTATTCCTGCAGGAGATTGCGGACTTCATCATCGACACAGTACTGGAGTCCCCCCAGATGGATAATTCTGGGGACTTCAATGCCTGGGTTGACGACGAACTCTCACAGTTTAGTCAAAATCTCCTCCAGCTAATGACAATGCTGGGCCTTACATAGAGGATAGTGGATGGGCAACAGTGAACAACAACACTGTTGTTCACTTCGAGAGGTTGTCATGATAACCAGGAAAACTGTCTTCGGTTGGCATGAAAACTTCAAGAAGTGAAACACAGTGTTGTTGTTTACTGTTGCCCACCCACTGTCTTTTTTAGTGTATGGACAACAGTACACAAATTAGCGATTTACTGCCTCCACGGTCGCGCCTTGATGTCGGTGACCCCCTGCTCCTCCCCGCCAGTGACTGTAAATACACTGCACTCCTTCCCGTGCGATCATAAACATTTAAAAACAAAGACGGCTGTCCTGCTGTGTGCCATCCACTCTTTAAAAAAAAAAATGGAACTAAAATTTTTTTATTGTCCGTCTGTGCCTCCGATTAACTGCAGCGCCCATTTTGTCATTTCCACCAACCGCGACTCATGCATGTGCAAAAGTGGTAGTGCTGTTGTACCATCGATGTGACATACTCACGATGGTACAACAACATCATGACGTCATATCAGTGGTACAACAACACTAAAGAAAGCTAGATTTTTAACAAATACAACATTCTACCATACACTATACAGGAAATTACCTTCTCTACCCATATAGGAGGTCACTCACTGGATCTGCTGTTCCTCCTGGGAATGGAGATCAATGACTTGGGGATGGAACCAGCCAGTTGGTCTGATCATCACACCATTGGGTTCAGTTTCGGGGGCCCCCCCAAATGGACCTACCCCTTCAGAGATGGTCCAGTACTGTCCTTTAAGGGGAGTTACCCCGGATGGTCTGTTGGTGGTGCTAGACCTATCGGGATTGCTGGGTGAAAGCACAGGTCCTGGGGATCTCATTCTAGCCTATAATAAGGCAGTGGGAAATGCCACGGACTTAATTGATCCTGTTTGTGTTCGACCACTCACTCTTTGCCCAAGGTCCCCCTGGTATGATGGGGCTTTGAATGAGCTGAGGCAGGTTGGTTGAAGACTGGAGAGAGCATGGTGGAGGTCATGGAAGTGGATGCTGACAGGCTTAGATTGATGGAACATTACAAAGGCTATCAATCAGAAATCACCCGTAAGAAGGCAAAGTTCCTGTTCAGGGAGATTTCTGCTGTGCAGAACTGACTGGCTCAGTTTTTTCGAACCGTTGACAGATTGTGCAATCCAATCTGTCTCCAGTCCGGAAGAGCTTTTTCACAAATTAAGTGTGATGAGCTAGCTCATTTTTTCGCAGATAAGGTTGCCAGCAACAGGTCTGGAATTGGCCTGGCTCTCTCCATGAGGGACTGCAGAGGTCGATGAGAGATGATGGGCACCTGGTCTGTTTGGATGGATTTCAACTGACCGGAATTCATGGACGTTGAGAAAACTGTCCAGACTTTGCACCCAACCTGGTATATTAAATGACTCCCACCTCACCCAAGTCATCTCCCTACCGACCAGAATGAACCATGCATCAGGAAAGCATACCATAATCGACTGGGTCCTGGCTTTTATCCCCAGCAATGTAAAAATGGCAGGGACCTTGGCCGATGCCTTGAGCGACCACTCGTCGGTATTTGCCATCTGGAAGAACTGTGTGAATAAAGTCCGCCTAGGATTATTACTACTAGGGACTTCTCTTCTCCTCCTGACCAATTCATTGGTACTTAAATGGGATCGACTGGAGCAATATCAGACACCTTCCTAACCTGGAGGATGCGTTAAATTTTTCCAGACATCCCTCACTAGAATTATTGACCTCTTAGCTCCTATGAAAACCCACAGAGTAAAGGGAAGCTGCTATAAGTGGATCTTGCCTCCTCTAAAAGCTTTGATGTCCACCCGGGACAAGGCCTGGAAAAAGTACAGGAAATCAATGCTACCGGGGGACTTAGCCAGTTACAGGGCCCTTAGAAACCAAAGCAAAAGGCCATAAAGTTAGCTAAAAGACTATATCACCAACCTTCAAAAACTAACTAAGGCAATCCCAGGCTTTTCTGGTGCACATTAATGAACTCCTCAAAGGGAGCAAAAAACTACACCAGCCCAATCTTGGCTAATGGGCAATTAATCGATGGGGATCTCTCATTGCTGAGTCCCTTAACAGTTACTTCACGAACCTGGATGCTTACAAGGCGGGACCCCCTGACAGGAGGAGTGAGCAGAGCGCTCAACAGCCCCAGACCTTGACCGCCCTTTGTTTCACCTGAGGCTGGTCAGGAAAAGGAGGTTTGATCATCCTTAAATCCCTACACTCGAGATGATCTAGGGGGCCCGATGGGATCAAACAGAATCCTCAGGAGGGCTCCAGCTTTAGCTAAGCCCTAACCTGGCTGATAAACCGTCTATTATGGAGGGGTCTGTACCCAAGCTTTGGAAACAGGCCCTAGTGATTCCTATACACAAGGGAGGGCCAACTGAGCCCATTGAGAACTACAGGCCCATCTCTTTGCTGTGTGTCATTGCAAAAGTACAGGAGAAGCTAGTCTACTCCCAACTCCGAGAATACCTAGAAATCCACCAGGCAATCTCACCATGGCTTCAGAGCCAAGCATGGGACGGATACTGCGCTAACTAAACTCTCAGCAGATGTACTGAGCAATAATGACGCAGGGGTCAGCACAGGGGCGGTCTTTATTGACCTATCTAAAGCATTCGACTTGGTAAACCACAACCTCCTACTACAAAAAATGCGCTCACTTGGCCTTGACACCCATTCACTGGGTTGGTTCAAGAGTTATCTCTCTGGGCGCACCAGAGGGTCAAGTGGGAGGATAAAGTCTCACGCTAGCTCCACTCAAAGAAGGGTACCTCAAGGGTCAATCCTCGGCCCCCTTCTCTTTACACGGTTCATAAATGATCTGCATACACACTGCGGAGCAGTAGCTGTTATCCAGTACGCGATGATGCAAGCGGCCATTTACAGAGCTTCCCCACTTTACTTGAGTTGGTGACAGCCTCCAAGAAGACATCCTTCAGATGGAGGACTGGCTCACTCTTAACAAAATGGTTTTAAACACCAACAAAACAAAGGTAATGCTCTTTGGTCCTAGATCCCTGGGATCTGAGAGGTCACATCTTCTACAACTCCAGTCCGGGGGGGTGTAAAACTTGAGGTGGTCACCTCCACCAAATACCTTGGCCTCACCCTGGACCAAGGCCTCACACTAAAAAATCACGTAGACCAAATCACCAAAGCCATCCATGGGAAACTTGGAATCCTTTATAGACTAAAGGACCAGATTATCCCTGAAGCTAGGGTAGCCATTGCCGCTAGCATACTCCTCCCTAAGCTCACCCTCGTGGCCCCGATTCTCCAGGGCGTGGCGTGGCGGAGTTAGGAGGCTGCAGACCTTGTACAACAAGATAGTCCGCTTGCCACTATGTCACACCGAGGACTCACCACTGCGAGGCCCAATCTAGGCTCAGGTGGCCGTCTTTGGAAGCTTGCCTCTCCTACCCAACCCTCTGCCTTACATTCAAGCTACTGGGTCCCACACCTCCCCCCAGCCTGAATGGTCTCGTTAGGGTGAAACCCAACCCACGGTGCCTGCGCTCATCAGGCCAAACTCTCCTCGTGGTTCCCAAGACTAGGACTAAAGCCGGGTCCAGGTCCTTTGCATACACCGCCTCTTCCACCTGGAACAACCTCCCCTTGGAGGCAGGGAGGCTGTGTCCGTCACCAGCTTCCGGACAAAGCTCAAGGGACACCTGCTTGACAGGAGCACATGTCTTTGTTACAGGACCTGACCACGTACAGCCATCCTGGTAGCTCATCAGACCCGACCTTGCATAGCCATCCTGGTAGCATAACGGACCTCCCCCTAAAGATGGGGTGCACTTTTGTCCCTCTTATCCCCCTTCCAATATGCCCACAAAGAAGCTAACCCCAGGTCTTTAGCTACTGCTTGCCTAACAGAGCACTCTCAACCTAATCATTAACCTGGGATGTAAAACGGTCTCGTTATGTGTAACCTCTATGTCCTTACTGCCTGCATGTCTTACACTACCTGCCACCTGTAAACCTATGTATTCTTACTGTTAAATACTTTACAATTCACATGACTGTACTGATCTGTTACCTGTAAGTTGTTGTCTCACCCGGGTCGCCCCTGAAAAAGGGACCTCCGGGGCCCAGTGGGCCTACCCGGTCATCAAAATTCAATAAATAAATAACTGGTTGCAGTTTGGATTCGGGTCCTACCTCCCTTCTAGTGGGATGTGTAGATGGTATCTGCCCAATCCTAGCTGAAATTGTTTGGAGATCCTTGGAGAGAGGAGTCTTCCCAGATTCCCTAAAGGAGGCAGTCATTCGACCACTCCTTAAAAAACCCTCCTTGGATCCTGACAATCCAGCTAACTACCGACCTGTCTCTAACCTTCCCTTTGTGGGGAAGGTTATTGTGAAGGTGGTTGCGTTGCAACTGGAAGATCATCCTGTAATCTACAATGTCAATGAAGCTCTCCAGTCTGGGTCAAGGAAGAGGCCTAGCACAGAGACTGCCCTTGTTTGGGTATTAAATGACCTCTTAATGGCGAGAGATCGAAAGGCTCGTACCATCTTGGTCCTTCTTGATCTCTCAACAGCCTTTGATACTGTGGACCATGAGGTGCTTTTGGAGACCCTGCAGTCCCTTTGTGGGCTGTTGGGTACAGTCCTTGAATAGTTTCAATCTTTCCTCGTAGGTAGGTCTCAAGAGGGTGGTCACTGGAATTTATTCCTCCGATGCCCTCCCCCTGTCCTGTAGGGTGCCGCAGGGTTCCATATTGGTGCACATGTTGTTCGCAGTTTATATGCCGTCATTGGGAGACATTATCAGGCGTTACAACTTGAGTTTTCACTGCTATGCAGATGATACTCAGCTATATATGTCCTTTGTGCCCGGACAGGTTGACGTTATCTCTATGCCAAATAGTTGCCTCTCCGAGATCAAAGACTGGATGAGCTTGAGTTGGTTGAGATTGAATCGGGATAAGACTGAGGTGTTGGTTATGGATCCGGGTCACCCCGTGGCAGGTTTTGGGGCTGGGCACGTCAGGCCTTTGGCTTGACGGTGTTCAGCTCATTACCTCAGATCAGGTTCGTAACCTGGGTGTTATTTCTGATGACGGCTTGACCCTGAAGTCTCAGGTGTCAGCTGTCGTTAAATCCTCATTTTACCATCTGAGGAATATCTTCCGGGTCAAATACCCGATTCCACCCGGCGGCCTTCCAACATTGGTCCACGCCTTCATCACCACCCCTCTTGACTATTGACTGGTACTTCTAGGACCAGTCACATTACGCCTGTGCTGTGCGAACTGCACTGGCTGCCAGTTCAGTGGCGGATGACCTATATAAGATAGGCTTGCTTACCTTTAAAGCCCTACACAAACAGGGACCAGACTACCAGAAAGATCTTCTGACTCCCTGCTCCCCCAATCGCCCTCTCCAATCCGCCGACCAGGGATTGCTAGAGATTCCCAGGGTTCGTCTTAAAACATCTGGAGCTCGTGCTTTCTCATTTGCAGCACCAACCCTGTGGAATTCTCTACCTCGTAGGTTAAGAGAATGCCTGACCATTAGTCGTTTTAAATCCATGTTAAAAACATATTTATTTTCTTTGGCCTTTCCTGTTTAACTACTTGACTGTTTTAAATAATTTATAAATATTTGTTTCATTTTGGTTTTATTATGTAAAGCGCCTCGATTTCGAAAGGCGCTATATATTAATTGATATATGGGTCACATCTGCAGCACCCAGGCTTGACCTCCACTGGCAAGTGGCACACGGATCCTTGCTTCTAGCATGCAAGATCTGACGTCATGGGGTGTTGCTGGGTGGTGGGAGAACCTTAGCTTAAAGATGTTCCAAAGAATTAACACTTATGGTGCAACTGCCACTGTGTGGATTTGAGCTATGTACCACTCCTAGAACTAGGGTTACAAGTAACGAACTTGGTTTTAGTACCCATGTGTAATTTAGAAACACCAAAAAGGATAACAAAATAGTCTGTAGAGAGAAAAGAAGCATAATTCGAACTAATATTTAAAAATCAACAGATGGAAAAATTACATACAGCTTCAATGCAGTTCTTGAAAATAAAGACATGCGACTGGTAAATCAATTACCGAATGTGATTTTGGGAAGAGTATAGCCCCTCTGACTTTCCGTAGATTTCGACCCTACCATTCTAACACATTAACACTACATATGCGTATCAGTAGCGGTTTCACTGGGTTAAAAATTGCCCATAATGCAAATAGATCAGCTTTTTGCTTTTCACATAATTTGTTCCAGTTTATTAAAGGGAGAAAATTAAGGTGGAAGTCCCCTCTCTGTATCCAGTCATGGTTGGTCCAAAGCTTTCACTCTTGGAGCATGCGCGGTGACCATGCTTGTTGCTCCAGATAGTTGAAAAATGGTGGCGAGTGGCGATAAGCTTTGCAGATCAACTGCAGTTATGGAGATTTGCTTTTGCTAGCGGAACTCAGAGAAAGGCGGCGCGTAGTAGTTGGTAAAAACCACCAACACACTGACTAGGCAGGACAGATCAGTCGATCACCAACAACCTCCCCACCGGTGACAGTTGTGTTAATTATAAGTTTACCTTAACCTGTGTATGTAAGGATAACACGGAGAGGAGCTAGCAGGGGTCGCGCACTCTCGTTTGTGTGATGAGGGGTTAACGGGTCCCTCACGCTTGTTACTCTCGCCCCTTCTACTTTAGAACTCCACCGGGAACCCAACATTCGGTATTCATCTACACACACGGTTCCCTCTCCCAAACTACTACAGGTTATAACCCAACGAAGGCTCGGGCGCGCGGAAAGAGGCGGGTCCGGCGCTGGGCGGTTGTGAAGGAGACGGACAGTGAATGCGCGCGCGTTGTGAATCCAGGGGACTTTGAGGTTATCCATTCGCACCTGCCCACCCATACATAGCCACTCTCCGCATTCTTTAGCAGTACAGCAGTGGGTCTTTCATGCCCCGTCACGGGGGTCATGGCCTCCTGATTTCCTTGCCTCTCACAAGTTTTTAACCGAAGGCAAGGGATAATTTTTACGTGAAGGGGGCGTGCGCGCGCCGGTGGAGGATACGCGCGCGCCCGTGCAGTGTTTGTGTGGGGAAAGATGGCGGCTGGAGGCAGCGGCCGGGCCTCCTCCTCCTCCGGGGGGCTGGAGTCGACCCTGGACCGCAAACTGCAGCTCGTCACGAACACCATGGAGTCTATCCAGGGATTGTCGTCCTGGTGCATCGAGAACAAGAAGCAACACAAGACGGTCGTGCAGTATTGGATGAAGTGGCTGAGGAGATGTGAGTACACTTTGGAGGGGGAGGCGGATTGTTAAGGGTTCAACGTCTACTCTACTTGTCTATTAAAAGTTGGCGGCAGCCTCCTGGCCTTCTGTGGAATGGCCAGTGACGCTGTGTGGAGAGCGCAGGCTCCTGGTCCAGTTTTACATATACAGTGAGCAAATACCTGCTTGGCAACTAATCTGGGCCTTGGACGTGGGGCTTTGGTAGCACCTGCCATAGCCAACAACCATTCCTTTCAGCCAGGGATTGAATTAAGTCCATTCCGATAGTATCGGACTTCCAAAAGCGAGTCAATAGCTTTCAGCATAAAGATGGAGGGAATATTTAATCTCCCAAAGCGCTGGAAGTTGAACCCTTTTTTTGCGTTTCTTAGTTGAAAACACACATTTTTATTGATGTGTGCTTTCTCTAAAGTTCGTTGATGTTGCTTGTTTTATCTGCATCTTTTTAGTAGAATGAATGTGCATGCTAATGTTGTAATTAAAACCAGCATTGTTTTGTTTCAACTACTTGATCTGCTTTTATTTCATACTTCCGGAACATTAGGAACACCCCCAAACAGTGCAGCCTCTCTTCCTCTGCATCACGGGTGGCCAGCATGTGTTGGGGGGTGTTCCCAAGTCCAGGAAGACTGCTGTGGGAGTTGATCATGACAACAAACCTGTTTTAGTGTGGTAGCAGTACTGTTGACTGTTTTTGTTTTTAAAAAGGGAAGGAAAAAATGAATTGGACTCTACCAACTATATCAGCATAATTCTACAGAATGTGACCAATCATGGAACATTTTTTTTTTTTAAATTAGGGATGGTTTGAAGCTTAAGGAGGTTGACTGTGTCCTTTTATTGGTTGCTCTTTTTGGAAGTACATTGCACCGTAGTGGCATAGAAATAAAAGGTCAGAATGGGCACTAGATTCATCAGTATAGAAAGGTGGCCCACTCGGAGTATGGGGTTCATGCCCTGTGTGCAGAATGGCAAATGCCAGCGGTTGAGCTGATATCAGATGAGAGGTGCTCATGGTCTCGTGGAATATCGGACCCTGAAAGTGAATAGATCACTGGTTCCTGATGGCGTGCATCCGCGGGTGCTGAGGGAGGTGAGTCAAAGTGGTGGCACCATTGGCCGAGTTGTTTCTTAGCAACACTGACCAGTTCACAAAAGTAGAGACCGATATGATCTTGGTAACTACAGGCCTCCAATTTTGCAGACATGGCTTGTTTTTTTCTGGACGTGCATCGTGTCATAGTAACTTGCATAGTAACGTAGTAATTTAAGGTTGGCTGCTACACTAGGTCCACCTGCAGAGGATGGTGGGCCACTCTGCAAAGGAAAAATCAATCAATCAAAATCTTTATTTATTCAGGCGAACATCATTGAGCATAGCTCATTTACAAGATGGACCTGAGTGGTCATAACAATAAAGGTTACACATTTTACACAAAACCATGGTACTGAATAAACACAAATACAATCATTTATGAATGAGACAGATATACAAATATTTACATATATACAAGGCAAAATGACAATAAACCTAAATCATATTAAAGGAGAGAAACAAACAGTATAGTAGGGATAAAGCTCGGATAGTTGGACTTGGGTGGGCATATATGTATGAAGTTTGCGGATAATGAGCTAGAAGAACGATAGATAAATAGGTGGGAGCTTAAAAAGGGGGGGTATGGGAAGGAGGGGGTGTGGGAGGACTAGGCCTTGTGGAAGCAGTTGAAAGGGGGGGCGCACTCTCCAAAAATACTTATTTTCACAGGATTCTTCTCCCCGGTGGACATTTTTTATTGGTATACACTCAACGTTTGCCATTCATTAACTGGCTTCTTCACTGGATTGCTTTATTTAGATTTTATATCATCAGACTATCTAGTATTGTGATGTAAGTTGCAAATGCAGGATGTTTCCTTGTTGGTGGATTATAGTGTGATCACATTTTTAATAGTTTGCACAACTCTTTCATACCTATCCATTTCCCTGCTGCTCCCCAAATTGGGCATGGGTCAGAGGGTAGAAGAGGCATGGGATTTTGCCTTGTCACACAAATCACGGGGTGATGGTGCTCGGTCTAGTACAAAAGCATAAAAGTAGGTTATTGAAATATTACAACAGTTGTATTTATTTTAGACAAATTTTAAGAAGCAATAAGTGAAGTAAACACAATGGAGTGTCAGGTATAGTGTTACATAAACTCTCATGGTTGTAGATATAATTTCACAGGAATTTTTTTTTGTTTGTTTATGGACGGTCATAAATGTATGAAAGTTTTATAAATTTGCATCATGCTGTCCCTTGAAGAAACCAGTGAACGAATAGCAAAATGTTGGGGTGTACACCAGTTTATTTATTTTAGGGTCCCTGTGGCCTGCATTGTAGGGTGTCCAAGAAGGTGAGTCTGAATCTGGCAGCACAGATGGCAGGGAGGGCCAGTGGCATGCAGAGGGTATCGCTAGCAGGAGGTGGTGATATTGTATAAAACATTGGTAAGGCCTCACCTGGAGTACTGCGTGCAGCTCTGGTGGCCACACTTCTGCAAGGACATAGTTAAGGTGGAGATTATCCAGAGAAGGGCAGCAAAGATGGTGCAGGGCTTGCGTCACAAAACATGAGAAGAGAGTGAGACTAAGGGACCTCAACATGTACTCACTGGAGGAGAAGAGATAGTGGAGGGACATGATTGAAACATTCAAGTACCTCAAGGGCATAAACAAGGTGCAGGTGGGGGGACCTTTTCCAATGTAGAAAAAGTACTAGAACAAGGGGTCACAATATGAAATTGGAAGGGGGTAGATTAAGAGGTAATGTGAGGAAATGTTTCTACACAGAAAGGGTAGTTGACGCTTGGAATAGTCTGCCACAGGAGGTAGTGGGGGAAGCACAGTAGAGGAGTTTAGGCAAGCCTGGGACAGGCACAAGGGAAGCTTGAGAGGGGAGGGAGTGAAGAAAAGCCATTCATCACATAGGGTCAGTGGCCACATACAATGTATAGGGCCTACGGGCAGACTGGATGGGCCTAGCGGTCCTTATGTGCTGACAATTTCTATTTTTTGTGCTATTCCCTAGCAACAGGGTGGTGCAAGCCCACTGGAGGGTCTGTGTAGTGCTGCTCCACAAAAGTAGATGGAGACAGTTGGTCCCAGTAACTACAGCACGGCATAAATTAGTGCTGGAGTCTTGATTAGCGGCCTTCGCTAATCAAAGTGAAAAATGATTAGCAATTGGCCGAAGTTGATTAGCAGTTACCAAAAATTGATATTTTTGTTCAGAACCCCCATAACATGTACTTATCTTGCTTTATGTTGATAAAATACACATTTACACAAGTTTATGAGACTGATATCTGTTTTTATTTAACGATTTCCAGAGAAATACAGCAATTGTGCAATAGCACATACATTTTAAGAGCTGAGATAGGATGTCTGCCAGTGTAGACCGTTGATTCGTGAACGTGAGTTGTGACAAATTAAACATAAATTTAAAATGAACCCCTGCCCCAACATAAAAACTCTACCTGGTACTGTGATTGACCACACAGTTACCAACAAGGATTGGGTGCAATCTATTTGCTACTCTTCTCCACCAGGCATGTAGCCAGTAATTCTGGCCTGTTTGGGGAGGGGGGGGGACCTAGGGGTGGTCCACCATCCACAACTGCCAAATCACCAGGACGTCTTGGTTTAGCACTAAAAAAACATGTCTACAACCCTGTCTGGGTTGAATTCGTCTGGGTGGGGCTGCTTTTTTTAATGCAGATCAATGTTTCTACAGTGTCCTCTGTCAGACTTGCTCTTTAGTCAGTTTTTGCTTTGTTCATAGTTGAAAAACGCCATTCTACAATTGCATTAAACTCGGGAAATATTCTCAACACATTGACAAGCTTCAACAGATCTGGATAAGAATTTTGGAAATCACATGCCAGATAGCAGAGGCAGAAAGATTGATGAAATTGGTTTGAGCAGAAATCTTAAACTCTTGCCATTCTGCAAGTAGCAGAGTGCTGTCACAGTCAGGCTGCAAAAGTGTTAAAAAGTGGTTAGCTACTGCAGTAATGTCACTGTTACCATACAGCTCCAGTTTATTTCTGTCTGCAGCTGGCCAGTCTGGTATCTAACATTTTTCTATAATTATAGATATTACTTTCATCAGTCAAACCGAACCTTTGTTCATAAGAGTTCTCAGTGTTTGTCATGTATTTCTTAGTTTGCTATTTAAAATTTTTAACAACTTGGTCACTAAAATGTGTCGATTTCACACCCTTGTATGTTTTTATTTATTTTAGCTTTTGTTTACCGGGTAAGTACACTAGACAAGTATTATGCCTATTTTCATGAATGACCCGGGAGAATACAACATGGGGAAAACAGTCAAGGAAACCTAGCAATGAAAGTACAATTCTGTCACGGTAAACAAACCCGTGGGAGAGAAATACATCATTTGACGTTAAGAGGAAACCTATAGTAGTAAAGCACTGTCCACGGAGTGGATTGGTCATAATATAATTTATAACATTTCAGTTGACGCTCTCTAGACTAGCTAGTTCACTGACAGATATTTACGGGTGGTTATATATATAGAAGTGGAGCATAGTTCAAAGAATGGATTGATTGTAATATAACTTATTACATTATAGTAAACACTCCCTAGGCTAGTTGGATCGCAGACAGATATTTACAGATCATCACATTTATCTAAAATATACATACGTTGGACAGAATCAGGACACTTGGGAGTAGGAATTTCTACCTATGACCGAGGTGCAATGTTGTGGTCAGCCTTTGACCGTGGAGCAATATTGTGGCTAATAATGCCCTACGTTTTTTTAGAGAATAGGGCAAGGAAGGAGTAGTCAGAAGTCATTGAAACCATAGGGGATATCTCCAGAATCAGTGGAGGCAACCTGGGGAGGTTCTGACCAAACAGTTTGATACTTTACTCTAGGGAGGTTTGGGGCAGTCACACACTGAAGCTAGTTTTAGGAAACCCCACAGGGAATTGCGAAAACTCAGATAGGAGGGGGCAGATCGGATATCCACAGGGAGCGAAATCCAGAGTCTTGGCGCACTTATGGCAAAGTCCCGATTTCCCCCATGAGGGTCCAGGTGGGAGGGACTTTGAGCATCCCTGATGTGAGAGACCTAAGATGGTGGTAGGGGGTGGGATCCAGTTTAGGCAGAAGCCGGGCCAGCCTCTGGGGGGTGCGAGTTCTGATCACTTTCCCGGAGAGGCATCCCAAACCGAAATCAAGGTATCTAGCTGGGGAGAGCTAGTAGAGTTTCTCATATAGCTCACAGCGAGTGGGTGAGTCGGGGGGCAGCCAGGCAAAACGACAAATGTTATTGTAGGCTGTGTACCACCGGGTGAGATGTGTCTTTTGGAGGGCGAGCAAATAGGTGCAGCCCATAGCTGAGGGAAGGAAGGAGCACACCCTTTGCAAGGGAAAATCTGGCTGCCGGTATAAGATTGTACCTGGCCCTATAGGCCAGACCCAGTTTGCAGTTAGCAGCCCTGCAGATGTTAAGGATATGATTTCCCATGTCGAGTTGGGGGTCGAGTGTTACCCCCAGATATTTGATGGAGCTCACTATGGGTAGTGAGGGTCCATCTGCGCTGGTGATGTGTAAGTGGGCTGATGAGGCTTTGATTTTTGCCATTGAGCCAAAGAGCATAGTCTGTGTCTTTTTCAGGTTCAGGACTAGTTTGTGGCCAGTAACCCAAAACAATACATTGTTAAAATCATTAGTCAGGCTCTGGTTTAGGGTAGTGGTATTCTGGGAATGAGCCAGGATTACCAGGTCGTCTGCATACATGGTGGCTCTGCAGCTGGTAGTAACCATGGGTAGTTGACTGATGAAGAGGGAGAAGAGGAGGGGTCCCAGCACCGAGCCCTGAGACACTCCGGAGGTCACCAGTAGGGGCTCGGAGAGGACTTTATTGAAGCAGGTACGCTGCTTTCTACCATGCAGATAACCCATTAGCCATTTCATGGCATGGGGGGATTGGCCAAGTGACCACAGCTGTGCACCAAGCAATTTGTGGTCAGTGAGGTCAAAAGCTTTGGACAGGTCGATAAATATGGCACCAGAGAGTTTGCCCTGGTCCATGGCTGTCCGGGTACTTGATGTAACCGAGATCAAGGCTGTGTCGGTGCTGTGTCCCTTACGAAAGCCATGCTGAGGACAGCAGTTCATGAGAGTGGATATACTCCGGAAGCTGCTCAGCCACTGCCTTTTCAAGGAGCTTGCTACGGGTTGGGAGAATGGCGATCGGATGATAATTGTCAGGCAGTTTTAGGATTTTCCTACTTCAGTACAGGGACTATCCTCGCCTCTTCCAGATGTTGGGGATGGTCCCCAGTGCAAGGGATAGGTTGAAGATGAAGGCTACTGGTGAGGCAATGTGTGCAGCACCAAACCTAAGGAGCTTAGGCTCCAGGTTGTCTTTGCCAGGACTGGAGTACTGGGAGAGGCCGGCTAGGAGTTTCTGCAAGTCCTGGACTGATACAGCCCTGAGGTAGAACATTTGACGAGGAGGATGATCCTCCAGCCGAGTGGGGGGAGGGGATGGGCAGAGCCTCATCAGATGGGAAGAAGAGGCTGTAAGGCTCAGAGGTTAGAGAAGTGATTATTAGGGAGTTGGCTATGGTATGGGGATTTTGCAGGAGACTCCATTTATGACCATGTCCGTGACCCCCGGATGGGAGGATCTGCTGACAAGAGAGATTTAATATCTCTCCAGAACCTCCTGAGATCACTGGCAGAGCTTAGTAGGGTGGACTTGCAAAAGTCACTCTTCGCTGCCCTGATGGCCTTTTTTCACTTGTTCCTGAGGTGTCTGTACCTTTGAACAATTGTGGGATCACTGGTACCTTTAGAACGAGCCCAACACTTATCTCTCTCCCGCATCTGGCTAGGAGATTCCCATTTAACCAGAGGGTAGCGGACCCCCTCACCCTATGGGTGACCTTGGGAGCATGCTTGTCTTGCAGCGCCCCAAAGGTGGAGAGGAAGTAAGAGGTTGCTGCCGAGGGGTCAGTGGCACCATACACCCCAGACCAGTCAGTAACTCTTAAGTCCTCAAGGGACTCCCCAGGATCAAACCTAGAGTAGTTTCTGACATGCATGATTTTGTGTGGAATTTTGGGGGTGGGAATTTTCCATACACAGAAGACTGATGAATGGTTAGAGATGGAGTCAGATAACGTGCCCGCTGATGAGATCCTGTCGGGACGGTTAGACATGATCCAGTCCAGTATGGTACTGGAGAATCCATTTGTTGTCTGTCTGGCTGGCTCCTGGATGAGTTGGGTCAGGGCAAGGTTAGCAAGTACAGGCTCAAACTGCTTTACATTACCACTATCCCAGTTAAGGTTAACATCCCCCAGGATTATGAGTTCATTATCCCCAACACTGGAACTGATTGTGTCCATGAGGTGAGTTAATCCAGGAAGCCCACCCCTTGGAGGGTTATAGGTGCACACCAGGTGCAGTTTCTTTGTGTCTCCAAGTAGCAGGAGCACATGTAGTAGCTCACAGGGGGACACGTTTGTATACTGGTGGACTTGATCACGTGCTCCTGAAAGAACATCAGACCCATTTTTATTTTTTTTCCAAGTTCACTGCCACCTATAGGACCATTCTGCTTAGCATGGTAAAGAGTGTTTCTCAAAGTTTTAGCAGAGCTAAGTAGCCCTGGTATTTCAGCTACTTATTTTTGAAGTGTTAAGGTGGGTGCACCAGGACTGAAAGGCGGCGCATATAGTGCCTGTCCACAAGGGGGGATCAAGGGAGGTGGCAGAGAACTACAGGCCTGTCAGCCTGACATCGGTGGTGGGCAAGGTGATGGAGGGCATTGTCAAGGAGAGGCTAGGGGGGACCTGGGAAAGTCAGGGTACCTGGACGATAGACAGCATGGATTCGTCTCGGGGAAATCGTGTCAGACAAACCTTGTGGAGTTCTATGACTGGGTGATTAGTGCCTTGACCTGTAGACCAGTGGACGTCCTCTTTCTAGACTTCAGCAAAGCATTTGACTCTGTTCCTCACGTGGGCCTGTTGGATAAGCTGGGAGAAATGGGGGTGGGGAACCAGATGATCAGATGGATAGGCAATTGGCTCCAGGACCGGACCCAGAGGGTCGTAGTTGGCGAGATAGTCTCATCCCCAAGAGGGTAATTAGTGGGGTCCCACAGGATCAGTCCTTGGGCCCCTCCTGTTCCAACGCTCGTCTCTGACATAAGGACAGGAATCAGGAGTGAGATGAGTCTCTTTGCGGATGACTCAAAACTGGGGGCGGTGGTGGATGGGGAGGAGGGGAGGGTGGCTCTACAGGGGGACCTGGAGGCTCTGGAAAGATGATCTAGAAAGTGGAAACTGAGGTTCAATGCAGGGAAATGCAAGGTACTCCACCTGGGGGCCAGAAAACTGGGCCAAGTGTACACCCGGGAGGGGGGGGGAAGTGCTACAAGTCTCAATGGCTGAGAGGGACCTGGGGGTGGTGGTGGATGTCAAAATGAACAACTCAGAGATTTGTAGGAGGGCAGCAGCCAAGGCCAACAGGATGCTGGGATGCATCGCTAGGGGGATCACCTCCAGAAGGAGGGAAGTGATACTCCCTCTGTGTAACTGCTTGGTGAGACCTCACCTTGAGTACTGCGTGCAGTTTTGGAGGTCACACTTAAGAGGACGTTAAACTCCTGGAGAGGGTCCAGAGGAGGCAACCAAAATGATTTGGGGCTTGGGGGACAGGACCTATGAGGAGAGGCTCAAGAGCTAAATATGTACACATTGGAGAGAGAAGGGACCGGGGGACATGATGGAAGTCTTCAAGTACATGAAGAGGGTAAATAGGGGAGGAACAGTCCAGGGTGCTTGAAGGAAGGAGGGGGGCCACTAGAGGCATGGGTGGAAGCTGGATGGGGAGATTCAGGGTGAAAGGAGGAAGCTACTTCACTGAGAGGGTGGTGGAGCCATGGAATGCACTACCTAGGGGCTGGTGGAGGCAGAGATGGTGGAGGGGTTCAAGAGGGCTGGGACAGGTACAGGGAAGGGTTCTGGAAGCAAAATCCAATGCAGCAAGAATATCCGGAACTGGGAAGGGAGAAGCCAGAGAAGGCGAAGGGGGCAGCAAGGTCAGCACCCAGGGTGGGGGCTGACCAATCGAGCAGATTCGAAAGACCGTTAGGCCTATTCTGCTGGCATTTTAGTATGTTAGTGAGAACCTGGCAAGTGGCTGAAACAGCTGTTCAAAATACAAAAGGTGTGCTACTATTTGGAATTTAGTCGTAATTTGCAACACTCCCTTGGCTTTGGCCTGGTCATGAGTTGGGTCTGCGACCATAAATTCTAAATGGGTACAGATTACGGGAATGGTTTGGTAACAGCATGGGTGGCAAGAAGTTTATGCTGCACCCAACATGTGCCATGAGCCTTCTTGGGCTTTTCAACTGACATCTCCATGGCATGGGCAAGGGACTGTAACTCTTTGAATCTCTTGGGCCTTTTCTGATGGAGATAAAACAGTTGGGTCAGAAAGTTTGAAATAAGTGTTCTCTCTCCTAAGCTGGTCCCTGGGCTTCCTTACTCCTGGGCTCCACCTCCTGATACTGACAGTAAGGCAGGAATCAGACCTCTGCAGCAGGGGACATCCAGGCCTCCACTTCCTGTCTCCCTCAGTTTACTTCCTGCCTTCAGTGGAGCAGGTACTCTGCAGCAGAGCTCTGCCACAGGGGCAGGACTGAAGACTCATTTATAAAATTCTTTGTTTACTTGTGGAGCAACTATAGGATGGCTAGAAGCAATTGAGAATCGCCCCTTGGTGGGTCCAAGTCTCAGCCTTGCAAGCTGCATAGACTGGCCCCACTCTGAGCGGATCCCCATCTTTCCTGCCATTTTGGGCTCCCTACAACGGTCGTCTGGAAGCATCTTTCATGGCCAGTTCTAATCTGTGTGAGAAACAATGAACACCAACTACCCACTGTGTGCCTTCCCTTAAAAGAGCAGCAAGACCCCGTCTTACACCCATGTTGACAGATGCCCTATCAGTCCCAAACCCAGCCATGTTTCTTATATTAAGGCCACACTCTGCAAAATGTCTACAAGGCGTGTTTTTTTTTTTTTTAAACCCCCAAGGGAGCTGCAGGTTTGCAGATTACTAGGAAGGGCATTCCAGAGGGACAGAATGTATGTCACAAAAGACCGAAGAACTTGACATGTCTGGACTCTAGGAACATGGAGGAGTTGCCGATTTAGAGGACCTCAAGGTTCTTCCAGGCTGTTTAAGCATTAAGGTGCAACTAACTCGGACTGGGGGGGCATTAGTTTGTAGAAGCTTGAAAGCCAGACATAAGGAAGGGTACATTAGCCTGCACTCAAGGGAAGGCCAATTTAGTGAGTGCAGTACTGTACAGTGGTGTTCTGGGGTGGAGCACCCAGGGCAAAGCGCCCGACTCTATGATGCAGTATTTTCTGTTTTTGCATCTCCGTGGTGAGTGTAGCACTGGGCCCTGTAGAACAGGGTGGGCAGGAGCATGCCGGTGGGTACCCTTAACTTAGGTGTCTGAGTGAGAAAAGGGTTCACACGATACAGGAGACCAAGCTTCTGGTTCAGCGTCTTGGTAAGTTGATGAACATGAACCTTGAAGGAACAGTCTTGATCAGTATACACTCCCAGGTATTTAATGCAGTCCACAACCTCCATAGGAGAACCACTGGACAGGCAGGGGAACAGTGAGCATGATCTATCAGGGCCTACCCTTTTGTGTCCAAATAGGATGGCTTTGGTTTTTTTCACATAGAGGACTAGCAGATTAGTCAGGTACCAGTTTTCCAATATGCAGAGGTCCTGGTTCAGAAGTTGATTTAGCTGTGCTGCATCCGGAGCAGTTCTGTACAACATGGCATCATTTCTGTAAAGGGTCAGCTTTTATTTATGTATTTTTATTTAGTTTTTGTTGACCGGGTAAGTGCACTAGACAAATCCTGCCTATTTTCAGGCACGACCCGGGGGAGGGGGATACAGATGAATGCCAACTGACCTTGAACCAGATTAAACTGTTGGTGGGATTCTTAGTGAAAGAGGGAAATTTGGCCAGGACACTGGGGAAATTCCCCTACTCTTTTCGATAAAGGCCATGGTATCTTTAACATCCACCTGAACTACCACCAATCCAGGCAGATGGGACCTCGGTTTAACGTCTCATCCGAAAGACTGCACCTCAGAAGTGCAGCACCCCTCTCTTGCTGCACTACAGTGTCAGTACTGGGATATTAACCTAAGTGCCAGATGTGGGAACTGAACCCACAGCCCTCTTGGCACCTCCACAGTGCTTAGGCAAGTTATTGACGAATAGGGAGAATAGGAAGGGCCCCAATATTGAACCTTGGGGGATCCCTTCAGAGATGGAGTGCTTGTTTGACTTCACCCCCAGCCATCTGACTATTTGAGATCCACCATGTAGGTAGTCTGTGAACCACTGTACTGAGTGGTTGTCCAATCCAAGGGATCTGAGCTGCGAGATGAGCAGTTGATTGGTCCACCAGATCAAAGGCCTTGGTAAGGTCTATAAAGATTGCACCAGTTAGTTGGCCGTTATCTTGGGCTGCGAGTATGTCGGACGTAAGGCTAACTAAGGCAGTCTCTGTGCTATGTAGTTTACTAAATCCGTGTTGTCTGGGAGTAAGGAGGTTATGTTGTTCAACATATTCCTGGACTTATCGGTACACAATTCTCTAGCATTTTGCTTAGTGTACAGAATATGGAAATCTGTCTGTAATTCTCGACCAGCTCACTTGGCCCCCCTTTGGGGATGGGGATAACCAGGCAGTTTTCCAGGCTGTGGGAACTTTACCTTCCATCAGCAACCTGTTGAATAACCACGTGATTGGTGTGGCAAGTTCTTGGGCTGCTAATCTGAGTAACCTGGGTTCTAGCTTGTCCCACCCTGCAGAACTGGTGACCTTAATGTTCTTGATCAGCTTTAGGACCTCAGTTTTAGACACCAATTTAAGGTGAAAGTTAGGTGATGAGGGAAATGACAGACATTGACAGTAAGGGGTCGTAGTTGTTTTTCCTGCCAAAGTAGGGCACACGTCTTTTTAGCCGCTGTTCTTTTCGGGTGCAAGGCTGGTTGGGGCCGCATCAGCGGCGGGAGAGACTGGGGCAAGCATTCCAGGGCTGCATCGGCGGCGGGACAGGCCAGGACCACATCGGTGGTCAGAAAGGGGAGCGTCTGGGCAAGCGGCAGAGAGACCGTGAGCTGTGGGGGGGCCATTCCGCGCACCGGGTGTGATTTTTTTTCGAACAGACCAGTCGCAAATCAATTGCCGCTGTGCTTTGTCCCTCACCACCCACCCTAGCCCCAACCTCTCTTAAATGGTCGTTGGGGGTGGAACCTTGGAGGAGGGCAAGTTGAGATTGGGTGAGCTGGAACGCTAGGAGCACCAGGAAGCTGGATTGTTGCTGCTTGGGGCGGGGGGGGGTCATGTACACTGTGATGCTTGGGCATTTTTGACTACTACCAGGGAGGGGCAAATTGGAGCAAACTGTGCATGCTAACTACAGCTGAGGAAATAGGTAAACTGTGTGCAAACTGACTATTGCTGGGGCTTTTGAGCTGCCTAATGTTGGGAGGTGGGCAAATTTGCTTGTGAATCTGACTACTGCTAGGGCTGGGAATTGCTGCAATCTGAATACTGCTGAGTGAGGGGGCACACTGCTTGGATCTTGCTGTATAGAAGGAAGAGGAGGGGGAAAAAGGTGGAATGCTTGTGTAGCACTGACTGAATTATTTCTGGCTGAGGGCCGTATTGCTCACACCCAAAATGAGGGTAGACTTGGGGGTGGCCAGAGCGGGCATCTTTGGTAGGGTGATTGTGTCTACAGGATGCGGGGCGGCTATAATATTAAATTGGGCATGGAGGTTCGGAGGGTGCCCAGTGTGTTTCCAGTTGGCAGTTCTTTGGGAGGAGGTTGAGGGGAACAGAAGGCAGCTGGAAGGCGGGAAGGTAGGGGAGGGAAGGATCTCATAACAGTAAACGAGGCAGAAATGGCATACCCCAGGGAACAGGCAGACAAGGACCATATGGTTACTCCGGAGGGGTGGGGCACAAAACGAGCAACGTATGGAAGTAACTCCGTGAGGGAGGCGGCTGACCAGAGGGAGCCAAGGGGGGGGGGGCAGGTAAGGGAACTGCTTGGGCAAGCATCAACTTACTACCTGCGATTCACCCTGCTGCGTGTGTTTTGCTGGGAGCTGCCGTGGAGAGACGGGGCATGTGATCCAGGGCCGCATCGGTGGCGGTGAGAAAGGACCCATTGGTGGTTAGAGGAGGACTGGGGGGGCCATAGGAGCCGCATTGGCGGTGAAGGGAGAGTGGGAGGCCTCTGCCTCGGGGAGCAAGGAGCAGTAGGGCCGTTAGCGCTGAGCGCGCAAACTTTGGTTGAGCGACTGGGCTATATTGCAATAAAGGCCATTAGCCGAGTCACGAGTGCTGCTGCTGCTTGTTGTTTGTCCCACACCACCCATGCCCTGACCTTTATTAAATAGTCGGTGAGGGTGGAGCCTTGGAGGTCCGGGGAAGGCTGTGAGTGGGTGTCCTGAACTGCTAATTGGGGAAAAGGGGCGCTGTATGCTGTGCCTGCATAGGCAACACTGATCATCTGTAAAGAGCAAGCTGAGTGAGGGGGACTTGGACTTTGAATAATTAAACAAAAGGGCGGCTGTATGCTGTGCCTGCTTGGGTACCATTGACTACCTGCTATATACAGCTGTGAGATATGATGAATGTGATCTGATTACTGGGCTGAACTGTTTACTGCTACTAATCTTTGTGGGGTGGGCAAAAATGGAGCTGGTTCTGGTTTGTGGCAGATTGCAGGAAAGGGGGACTGTATGCTGTGTCTGCTTGGGCACCATTGACTACATGAAATATAGATATATAGCGGCGGGATTTGGTAATTATGAACTGTGATATCTGCTGAATTGTATATTGCTGTCTGATCTTGTGAGGTGGGCAAAAACTAAATTGGCGTTGCAAGCGGTTGGTACTGCTCACACCAAAATGAGGGTGGTTTCTGGGCTGGACAGAGCAGGCATCTTTGGCAGGGTGATTGGGTGTACAGGGCAACAGTAATCCTAAATTGGGCATGGAGGAACGGAGGGTGTCCAGTCTGTTTTTCGTCTGACAGGACTTTGGGAGGAGGTCGAGGGGACCAGAGAACTGGAAGGCATGGGGGGGGGGGAGTGGAAATGGTCTCATGGAGGGAGGAGAGGCCACTACAGCATACCCCAGGGAGCAGGTAGGCATGGGCCCTATGGAAACTCCGGAGGGGTAGGGTGCAATACAAACAACTGATGGAAAACACCACACAGGAGGGGGGACCAATCAAGGGAGCAAAGGAGGGAGGGGTGGAGAAACGTCGGAGGCAGGCATCATGCTTAGCAACAGGTGCACCATGCTGTACCCAGGAGAGGAGGTGGGTGAGGCTGGCGGGGGGGGCAGGGGTCAGAGAGAGGATTTGGTCAGCAAGCCAGGGGGTCGAGTAGGAGGGGTAGTGAAACAGGAGGGGGGTAAGCAGGCAGCAGAGGTACTAGCAAGCCGGGGTGGGTTGGGGAAAGAGAGGTGATGGGGACAGAGGGGAGGGGGAACTGGGGCGAGGCAGGCACTGGCTGGGGCAGTCAGCCAAGGAGGGGGTAGTAGAGGCAATCCTGAGGAAGGCCAGTGGGGGAGGGAGAAATCTGTTGGGGGTAGGGTAGGGAGAAAATATGCCAGGCGAGATAGGGAGCAAGACCGTAGTGGGGATTGGGCAGGGAGGAAGCAGTGGAAAGGTGTATGGGTGAGGTCCTCTGGTTCTGGACCCAAAGAGGAGTCCGGGGCTAAAGAAAGCGCCCAGGAGGTTGGGGGCGGGAGCAAATTGGGAACCACAAGCAGAAGGAAGAGCATGGTAGGACACGCATAGACTAGTGATCCCTGGACTGAAGGGTGTGGGAGGCGTAAGTTGGGGGTTGTTGATAGAAGGAAGAGCCTGGAAGGGGTCAAAAGGGCCAGTAAGATGGTGGTGGGAGTGAAGGTGATCCTGCTGGGGGACTCCATGACCAGAGGCATCCAGTGGGAGGGGTAGGGTAGGGGACAAAGCAGCCCGTCAGACCGGGCCTATCCGTTAACAAGGCCAAATTCTAGCTATATTCATTAGGATTGAAATGCGAGGGATCCCCAGTTCTCTCTCCTAAGCTGGTCTCTGGGCTTCCTTACTCATGGACTGTACCTCCTGATGCTGATCCACAGGCAGGAATCGGACCCTCTGCAGCAGGGGACATACAGCCCTCCACTTCCTGTTCTCCTCAGTTTACTTCCTGCCTTGCAGAGAGCAGGTACTCTGCAGAAGAGCTCTGTCACTGAGATGGCAGGGCTTAAGACTTCAGGGCTGTAAGTTTCAAAAATTTGTTTCACGGTGGAGTACTGGAAGTCATCCACAGAGAGCTGGTGTGGGTGGATCAAGAGGCAAAGCTCCCTCTCTATGCTTAGCGGGCCCCAGTCTCAGCCGTGCATTCTGAACAGACTGACCCCTCTCAGTTGCCCATAATTTTGCTTTCTCTGAGGACTTCACTTCAGCTGCCCATGACGCGCTCTCAGCATTCAGGGGGTACCCGTCTCAGCTGTGCTTGCTGGACAGACCGGCCCCTCTCAGCGTTTCTCCTCGCTCCACTGCAGGCTCAGCACGCATTATCAGCAGACTGACATGCCATTTCCTTCTCCCACGCTAAAGGCCTCCTGTGCTATCGGACTTGGCGGCGCTGCCCCCCTCCTTCCCCCCCCCCCCGGAGACACAAGTTGGGTCAGAGGATAAAACTGGTTTATATGCCAAAAAAAGGGGCTTACAGGCAGCAGAGGGGATGCTACACTTGGAGAGTTGTGATTAAATCCAGGACACAGATTGAATGCAGGGCACGGTAGCACTTTCCTGGTGGCAGTATCGAGGTCTTTGGGCTCCCAGCAGCTGGCGACACTACTAGTGGGCAGGTGCACAGTTGGCTCCCAGCAGTTGGCGATGCTACTGGTAGGCAGCGCACAGTTGGTGATGAGCACTCGGGGTGACTTAGGGCTCATCGACGGAGGCCATTACTGCTGCTCAGGCCATCATATCCACCACTCTGGTGGCAGTGTGAACAGGCCATTGGCGAGCTCCTGGGATTCTCAACTTATTGGGAGGCCTCATTAAGCGAGCAGCTTGGTTTTCTGGCCACCCAGATACAGTTTCTTCTGGGCACAAACTATTTGGAAGGGAACGGCGATCTGGAAATCCAGGTGAGCTTTCGGGAACTGGCCAGAGTCTGCCATTCTATAGGAAGTTCAATTTCCTTCTCGGAAATCCTGCCAGTACCTAGGGCATCTGGGAAGACCAAGCACAAACTCAGAGGTGTGAACCAGTGGCTCAGGGATTGGTGCAGGGCAGAAGGGTATGGGCTGGTGGGGGACTGGGGGGACACATGGGACGATAAGGGGTTATATGCTAGGGATAGGATGCATCTTAACCTAGAGGGGAAGGAGATCATAAAACTGAAACTCGCTGAGGCGCTATGCTGGCAACCCGCGTTCGAGAGCGAGCACGTGTCGGCAGGGGAGGAGAAGGATTGAGTGTCCGAAGGACTGCTCTTCTTCTCCAGGGAGGGGGGTTTCTGGTGGTCGGCGCTTGGTCGCCCCCCCCCCGGTGGAGGCTGGAGGACAGGGCGCTGTACCACAAGCTGGGGAGGAGTCTGGCCAGACGCATGGAGGAAGTGCATGCAGAAGTGTGCACACTTCTCTCCGTTGGCAACATTGCATGGCCCCGACTCCAGGGGAGAAAACAAGGAGGAGAAAAAGAACGCTGTCGTGCAGGATGGCGGACGACACCTCGCAGGCTCCGCCCCAGCTAGCCACGGCGCTGGCCAACTAAATCCGGGCTTCAGTGGGGAAGTTGGGGACCCCCCTGCTGACCCTGCTGGGGGGGGGGGTAAGCCCTGGGGTCAGGTCAGCGCCGGCTGGTAGATGCCGGGGGACAGGGCTGGGGATGCCCTCCTGAGGGATAGCCGGCAGCAGGAGAGAGGTTAAGAAGTGTCTGTTTTTAAAAAAAAAAACAAAAAAAACTGAAACTCGCTGAATTCATAACCGCGAAGTGGGGTTTAAACTTGTAAAGGGGTGAGGGATTAGTGAAGGAATGGAGTCAGGAGGACTGACAGAGGTCCTTGGTCTAGGGCGGCAAATGAGGGCAGGTGACTGATGTACACAAAGCGAGAGCTGTGCAGGAAAGGGCAAATAGGGAGTGCGCAGGGCCGAGTCAGTTGGGTAGGGGAGAGAGATGGGGTGGAGGACGATCCTGATCAACGCCAGGTGTATGGGCAGCAAAATACCTGAGCTCCAGGCGATGCTGGCAGAGGGATCAGTGGATGTGGCAGCAATTACGGAAACATGGGCCACCCAAAAGAATGATTGGGACCTAAGATTGGAGGGTACACAATATTCAGGAGGGATAGAGAAGAGGGTAGAGAAGGGAGTGTAGCACTGATAGTCAAGAATGGCATATTGGTGAGTGGAGGAGGCAGATGGGGGCATGGAAGCAATTTGGGTAACCCTACAATCGGGGGGAGGCAAAAGACTGAAAGTAGGGGTGGTGTACAGACCCCCTGCAATGGATGAGGACCTGGAAGGAAAATTGGTTGAGAACATCAAGGGGTACTGTGACATTGGAAAGGGTAGGGTGGTGGTCGTGGGGGACCTAAATATACCGGGGGCAGACTGGGACACCATGACATCAGCGGTGGCCAGGGAGCAGAGGCTGATGGATGTGTTTCAGGATGCCTTTCTGGTCCAGTAGGAGACAGCGACCAGATAAGGGGTCTGGAGGTGTGTAGCCTGCTGGCAGGAGGAGACCTTGCCACGGTCTGGTTTCTGCTGTGTCGGGGGGACAACTGCTCAAACATGGTGGTAGTGGACTTCAGGGGGGCAGACTTCGAGGGCATGGGCAGGATTCTGAGAGGGAGCTTGAGCAAGATTAGGCCAGACATGGATGTTGGCAGCTTGTGGGGGACCATTAAAAAAGGGGTACAGGAGGCTACTAGCTCATGTGCGAGGGTAAAGCGTAAAAATGATAGGGCCAACAAGCCGTGCTGGTGGACCAGGGAGGTGCAAGAGGGGGTGAGGGATAAGAAAGCTGCCTACGCTTGTTTTAAGTGCTCCAGGGGGGACCGGGAGAGAGGTGAGTACGAGTCGACAGCTAGAAAGGTAACGAGTGGTGAGGGGAGCCAAGGCGAGGATGGAACAAAACCTGGCTAGGGATATCCAGGGAGATGGAAAGGGAATTTGTAGATGGATAGGGGAAAAGAGGAAAAAGAACACGGATCTCCAGGATTAGGACTGGGGAAGGATGGGTTCAGGAGGCAGGGGAGCCGGCAGAGGTACTAAACAAGTACTTTGCCTCGGTATTTATGGAAGGAGATATGAAATCCATTGAACTGGCAGGGGGGGTCAGCTGAGAGGAGAGGACAGATGGAGATGAGGAGACCAGAACGGGCTGGGGCACCGGGTGGGCCAGGCCTAGAAGGAGATGGGTGCTTTGTTGGGGGGTTAGGGAGGAGAAATCACAGAGGACAGCGTGAGGGAGACCCTACGGGCACTGAAAACTGTCAAGGCACTGGGACCGGATGGGCTGCATCCGAGAGTTCTGAAGAAACTGGTGGACGAACTGCCTCTCTCCAGACAGGATGGGTGCCTCAGGATTGGAGAGTGGCTCATATGGTGCCTATCCACAAAGCGAGGGTCTAGGGAGGAGGTGGGAAATTACAGGCCAGTCAGCCTAACGTCGGTGGTTGGCAAACTAATGGAGGGCTTCATCAAGGGGAAGTTCGGGAGGCAACTGGAAAGGCTGGGGCACATGGATGACAAACAGTATGGTTTTGTCCTGGGGAGACAGTGCCAGACAACCTCATAGATTTTTATGACTGGGTGACAGGGACCCTGGACAGACAAAGACCGGTGAACGTCCTGTATCTGGATTTCAGTGAGGTGTTTGACTCTGTACCTCACATCGGGTTGTTGACAAAGTTGGGAGGGATGGGGGTGGGAAGACAGTTGCTTAGATGGGTAGAAAACTGACTTACAGATGGAACACAGAGGGTAGTGGTTGGTGGGAGAGTCTCTTCCCCAGGAAGGTCTTCAGTAGGGTTCCCCAAAGTTCAGTACTGGGGCCACTCCTGTTCAATGCCTATGTCTCTGATATAGGGAGGTGGGTTAGGAGTAGGATGAGCCTCTTTGCGGATGACTCAAAACTAGGAGCACTGACTGATGGGGAGGAAGCGAGGGTGACAGTCCAGAGGGACCTGGATACCCTGGAGGGTTGGTCAAGGAGGTAGGGGCTGAGGTTTAATCTGGGGAGGTGTAGGGTGTTGCATCTGGGGGTCAGAAACCCAGGTCATGTATACACCCTATGAGGGGTCTCACTGCAAGCCACGTTGAGTGAAAAGGACCTGGGGGTGGTGACAGACACCAGAATGAACAACACTGAAAACTGCAGAAGATCGGCGGCAAAGGCAAACGGGATACTGGGCTGCATAGCCCAGGGAATAACGTCCTGGAGGAGTGAGGTGATCCTGCCTCTGTATAATGCCTTGGTCAGTCCGCATCTTGAGTATTGAGTGCAGTTCTGGAGACCTCACCTTAGGAAGGACATGGCACTGTTGGAGAGGGTCCAGAGGAGGGCAACCAGGATGATCTGGGGCATGAGTGATAGGACCTATGAGGAAAGGCTGGAAGTCCTTGGGCTGTACTCGCTAGAGGAGAGGAGAGACGTGGGGGGGGGGGGGGAGACATGATTTGAGGTATTCAGATACGTGAAAGGGATTAACTGGGGCAGGGCCAGAGAAATGTGCAGGCTAGGACGTCATGCTCCCTCGTGCATCTTAGGAAGGAGCTCCCGAGGTGATCAACACAAAACCTCCTAATTACAGTGTTTTTAGAAAAAAATAAACTGCACAAACTGAACGGAGGACACAAATATGCCGCGAGTGAGGGATCAACCGAAAACTAAAATGTTCACTATGCTGGATGAGGAGAGATTGTCTGAGGGCGGCTCAGAGTGAGGGCTCCCGGGCCTCATCGACCTCGTGCTGTAGCGCGAATACCTGTAGCCACATTCTAACGGATACCTTACAAAGACAAATGGCGCAGATATTGGCTGAACTCCGGGATTTCCGGAAGGAAATGAGATCCACCATTACAGGCCTCTGCGTGAATATTACTAAACTGGAGAAGAGGCAAGAATCTATGGAGACGCAGGTCACAGAAACTGATAGCTCTCTCGGTGTTGTACACCCTGCCATCGTGCAGCTACACTACAGCATAAAACACCTCCAAGATAGGGCTGAAGATGCGGAGAGTAGGAATCGCTGAAATAATTTTTGTATTGCTGGCATTCCTGAAGGAACCGAGGGCTCGGATATCAGATTTATCCAGGACACCCTCCGCGAAGTGCTCACCCTCCCATCGTATCATACCTTGGGGTTCGAGCAAGTTCATCGTACCCTAGACCCGAAGCCAGCCCCTGGAGCAAGGCCGAGCGTGATCTTAGCTAAATTCCTTCGATTTCAAGAGAAGTAGAGTGTCCTACATGCAGCGTGGAAGAAGGGGATGGAAATCCTCAATGGCCAGCGGCTGTATTTTGAAAAAGATTTCGCCCTGGAGATCATGCTGAGGCGGAGGGCCTACATCCCCGTAATGAAGGCGCTCAAAAATGTACACGTTCAGTTCAGGACTCCATACCCAGCGAAGGTGACAATCTACTTTAATGATGGTGCCCTTACCTTCGACTCGGCAAATGCAGCAGTGGCAGCCCTGAAATCCAGGAAGATTGATGCCCCACTGCAGAGACCCAGAACCGACCCAGCTGGCCCCTCCATAGTGGCGAGACTCTCACAGAAGATGTGGAGTGGTGGCCAACGTGATGCAGGCCGCCGGGGGGGGGGGCATAGAGATGATACTTGACAGTGAGGGTGCTTCGAAGGAAGGAGGAAGGGGCCACTAGAGGGCGTGGGTGGAAGCTGGAGGGGAAGATTCAGGAGAAAAGGAGGAGGTGCTACTCACTGAGAGGGTGGTAGAGCCATGGAATGCACTACCTGGGGCTGGTGGAGGCAGAGACAGTGGAGGGTTCAAGAGGGTGGGACAGGTACAGGGAAGGTTCAGGAAGCAAAATCCAATGCAGCAAGAATATCTGGAACTGGGAAGGGAGAAGCCAGAGAAGGCGAGGGGGACAGCAAGGTCAGCACCCAGGGTGGGGGCTGACCAAACGAGCAGACACGAAAGACCATTAGGCCTATTCTGCTGGCATTTTAGTATGTTAGTATGTTAGTATTGTGACCGCTTCTAAAGCACGACGATCCGGCCCTCTCCCTGGCCGTCTGGATTCATCTGAGGCCCCTCCATGAGACCAGAACCAGCTGTCCTGGGCAGCAAGTATTTTCTCAGTTCCAGACACTGCCAATTTAAATGCACTACTGACTGATAAATCTGTTGTGGTTGGGGCTCGGGGAGGGGGTTTGGGTGCAGTCCACACTGGTATAACTGCATAAATTGCAGCTTTGGGGGCTCGTGGGATCTAGTATTCCTGCTGCTTTGTACCTTATAGGCGCGGCTGGTGCTGGGCCCTCACTCTCCCTTAGTTCCCCTGGAAGGCCTGGGGGGTTGGGCGCATGCACTGCTGGGGGCCCTCTACGCTTTTCTCCCTGATGTTCCTTGCTTCTCCTCCCCTCTCCTGGGATTTGTTCCTGCTGGGATCTTTATTCCAGGAAATGTATATGGGGTTTGTCCCGGGGGGGGGGTGCGGGGCGCCGCATCGATGCTGCTCGATTTCCCTGGCGTGTCCTGGTGTTGTGCGATCTAGCAAGCGCCTTGGCCAGTCATAGTAGATGCTAGTATTGGGAGTGGCATTAGTTAGAGCAAAGGCCCTGTCCTTGGGGGATAATAGAGCTTCACATGATTAAACAAACTCCTGTGTCTGAACTCTATTATCTCGAACAACGAGTATTCTTCTTGGCATACATACCACAAATATAGACATACAGTTACCTGATTAGTCTGCTGGGGCCGGGGTTGGAGCCGGGGCTTTGGGGGGGGGGGGTTTTGGAGTGCAATCCACGCGGGATAATTATATGAACTGCAGCTCTGGGGGACTGTTGGGCCTGTAGGTTTGCTGCATCCTGCCAGTCGGCGGTGGTTGCTGCTTGGCTCTCACCTGCTACATTCTGCCCTGAAGTTGTTCTGAGAGTGGGCGTGCTCACCACAGAGTGTTTTCTTTCCCCCCCCGGCTTGGTGTTCCCGTACCTCCCTCTCCCTCCTTTGGAGTCTTTGTTCCCTGATTGATTGCAGTTCGAGGAGCTGTGGAGTGGCTTGCTCCGCCGGGTATAGCATTACTGCTGCCAGTTGGCCTGGCTTGCTCCTTGAGTAGGGCTCGGTGATGTGAGATGTGGCTCGCGCGTCCGCCGGCCCTATGGTGGACTGGTGAGGAGTGCGTTGCCAATTACAGAAAAGGCCCTGCCTATAACGGATGAAGCGAGGTCCACATTGTTAGGCATGCTCTCCTGCCCTGAGTTGAAGGTGCGGGCCCTGGTGCTCTGTGACACTGGCTCCGATTGGGAATGGGGTGGTGGGCCTCCTGCACTGGAGCGAGAGTGTTGGGGACAGCGGGGGCTCCCCTGTTCCCCATGATCCTGGCCTGCTCCTCTGCTTCCCTGGACTACTCCGAGTCTGGCTTGGGGAAGGGTGAATTTAATTACAGGCATGCTGTGGCGCATGTCACCCTGCCCCCACCAGTTGAACCACACGTTTACACCCCATGTCAATATGAAAGCTCGAAATTTTGTTCAGGGTTAAGCATTTCACTGCAGCTTAGTATCAGAACCCGAGTGGACTGGCCATATTTGGGGGGGTTACATATATTTGGACTGCTGCATTTTCACTGTCGATCTGGCCTCCTGTATGGGGGCTTCACTGAAGGCTTCCTATATCCCTACTGCGAATGGTTAATTGCGTGCCATGGAATGGGAGTAGGCAGTTATGATTTGCGCCCCCCTCCCCGCAGGGGTCCTGAGCTGTTTGGGCCGGTGTATCTGGGCCAGGTTGGATGAAGGGGCTGCCCCCTGACTCCCCTGCCCGCTTGTCCCTGTCCCTTCCACCTTCCCCGGCGGAAGTTGCAGCACCCCCTGCTGCTGGAGCACTGTTTAATTGCCTGGGCTGGTTGCTCCTCACCTAAACTCGGAGCAGAGTTGCTAGAACTAACTACTCAAGACAGCGACAATGGAGGGCTTTGCCCTCCTCCTGCTTGCTGGACGAGCTGGACTTTTTGGAAATACAGTGGCTCCCGGCCCTCATACTTCTATTTGGTAGTCCTAGAGAGGATCCCCTGCTCAAGGCTAACCTTTAACCATTACACCTCTTGAAGGTTGATCACCGCCTCTCTGTATGGTGTCCTATATATTCTTTTTTGCCTCCCTTTCATTTTTTCTTTTTCCTTCTTTCCTACACCCTACTTAGACACTATAGATGTCTGGAGGACCCCTTTAAGGGACCATTCCTCCTGGGAAGGAAACTTCTCACTTCAGGGTCTAGAAATGACCCTGCTTCATTCAAGCACTAGTTTTTGTTTGACCGATGATGTGGCCCAGTTGGCTGCATGTTGGAGCCTGTTACTAGTTAGGGTTTTAATTCTTGTAAATATTAAATCTCTGTTACAAGTTAGCTTTTTCCAAGAAGTATCTGTTATGAAAGGTCTACATAAATGTTGAATTTGTTCTTGTTCTAATACTCTAGTCGACTGTCACTATGCAAATGGATCAAGAAAACCTTTGACGGAGGACCCCTGTGATGATTTGGTTGTTCTGTGAGAGGGGTGTGGACCCACTGGCAGCGTCTCACACCAACTTAACTCATAACCACCCCGCATTTGAAACTTCTATCCCATGATATAAATGGCTTAACCTCCCCAGTTAAGAGATCCAGAGTACTAGCATATTTGAGGAAGAGCAGATCTAATCTGATCTACCTGCAAGAAACCCACTTAAGCTCTCCGGAACACTCCAAATTAGCACGGCTTGGCCATGGGGAGGTTTTTTACTTCTCTAGTGGTAGCGGCAGACGTAGGGGAGTGGCAATTATAATACCTCCACACACCCCTTTCAGCCCGGGACTACGATGGGCTGACCCTCTGAGGGTAGACTCATTATCGTGCAGGGCGTGATCGGTGCTAGGTAGGTTACACTGGCAAGTGCCTATTTCCCCCCGGGTTTCCTTATCTCCCAGCTGAAAACACTGTTTGATAAAATAGTCCAAATGACTAGTGGGACTCTTCTGTTGGCAGGAGATTTTAACCTCCTCCCTGATACTGCTAAAGACTCCTTCAACCCACATCCTCCAAGGCAAACAGCTAACCAAAAACTTTTTAAGAGATTTACACAGGAGGTAGGCTGGTGTGATGTTTAGCGCTATGCACACCCTCAAGCACAGAACTACTCCTCAGTACACTGTACCTACTTGAGCATTGACCAAACCTATACCCAAGTTGAGAACCTTCTCAGAAGGAACTGGAAGGGGACAGGATCAGTTGTGTTCCAGGACAGTAGCTGCTTCTCGTTTTTTTTCACAGGGTTCTTGTGGATTTTACTTGGTAGAAGGTTATTTCTTTTCTTTCTTACTTCTAAGGGGCTAGCAGGGTATTGTTTTGGGGGCTGTTGGAAGTTTGAAAACTGGTTTGGTGGCTGTAAGTGGGCTCATTTGTTGGATGTTTCACTGTGTAACAGGCTGCGCTGGTGGAGGCCTATTTCTTTTGATTTAAAACCTATTTGGTGGGAGTTGCTTGGGCCTGGTTCTTTGGCTGCTGGGCTCGGAGGGGAGACACAGGGCTGATGTACATTCTCTCTCTCTCTCTCTCTCGGGTCGAGTGTCTGCCCAAAACCCTCCCTCCCCAGAGTTCTGCTAATTTATAAGGGAACACCTGCCCTGCAATTGGAGGAAAAGGCTGCAGGTGCAGCTCATGTAGTTCTAGCCACTGGGGGTTGGATTTAAAGGCTGTGAGAGAGGAGCTTAGGGAGTTGTTCATTTCCCTTATAAGTTTACTGTGTTGTACTGCACCTAGTAACAGGGTTACCGGTGTACTGTGGGACTGCATCTAAGATTAGTGGGAGACCTGATTAGGCAGTAGGGTGTATCTTGGACTGGGGGGAACCTGGTGGCTCACCCAAGGAAACCTACTTGGAAGGGGATGGAACCACACGTCATTAGGGCCGGCATCTTTGGGAGGGTGGTGGGGTGCACAGGTGTGGGCAACCATGATACTGGACTGGGCTTGGAAGTTGGTGGTTGCCCAGTGTGCTACCAGCTGGCACAGCTTAGGGAGGAGGTTGCGGGGATTAGGAGACAGCTGGGGAAGGGGGAGGTATGGTTGGGGAAGGGGCAGGGGATCCCACAGGGTTGCACCAAGCACTGGGGGCGGGGCATAGGGAAAGGAGTGCAGGAGAATACTCAGGGGTCACATAGGGACCCTGGCAGAGGGGGGTCCAAAAGGACACTACCAAGGAAGCAGGCAGGTAACTGGGGACCCTCACAAAGGAGGGACAGAGGGACAACATTCTCAGGGAAGTAGGCAGATGGCCAGGGCTGGACAGAAGGAAGCAAGGAGGGGAGGTGGATCAGACCTTACACTCCGTAACCGCTTCAATTCTCTTTTTCTGCTCAAGGATGGGGGGGCGGTGATGTAGCCACGACAGGGGTGGTTAGAGACGGAAAGGGAGTGGGGCAGGAGGCAGGGGCAGGATAGCAGGAAGAACAGGGAGAACTGGGAATGCAGGAAAATGGGGGCAGTGAATCGGAGCAGGAGGAAGAGGAGGAAAGTGCAAGGAGAGAAGGACCAGTTGGGAGGAAGGAGAAGGACCAGAAGTATAAGGAGGATTCAGTAAAGGAAGCTGAGGGTTTAGGCCAGGGAGCCACGACAAGCAAGGAGGGACTAAATGGAGACAGGAAGGAAGGGAGGACGAGCCAAGCTAGTTTAGCAGATGGGGGAGAAGGACCGGTCGCGAGCAGTGAGGGGGGAGTTAGCAAGGTACAGAAGGATACTCAGGAGGAGGGGAAGGAGTGGCCAGGGTAAATGAGGGGGTGGCATGTGGCACCCAGATAGGGGAAGGAACAAGGAGCCGGCTGGGCGGATGGTCTGGTAGAAAGGATGAGGGACATGGAAGGGGAGGAAATGGAGGAAAAGGAGCGGTCAGAGTGCTCCTGTTGGGGGATTCTATGAACAGGGGTATCAAATGGGATAGGGAAGGAGAAGCCTGGCCAGTTAGAACAAGACGCTTCCCTGGACTAATGGTGCACAGGGCTAAGCACAAGGTATATCAGCTGGCAAAGGATTGTGGGGTTCCCCGGACATACTGGTCCACCTGGGTACAAATGACATTGAGGAAATAGCGAGCTAGAGATACAGGCAAGATTCAGGAGCTCGCCAGGTCTGTCGTGACATAGGATGCACAGTTTCCTTCTCAGAAATCCTGCCGGTGCCAAGGGCTGGTGGGGAACACAAAGGAAGATTGGGAGATAAACCAGTGGCTCAGGGAGTGGTGTGAGGCCAGAGGGTATGGGTTGATGGAGTTGGGGAGACCTGGGAAGATAAGGAGCTGTATGCTAGAGATAGACTTCATCTCAATTTGGAGGAGGAATCCTTAAGTTGAAATAGAGGTTCACTGGTGAAAAGTGGGGTTTAAACTTGTGAAGGGGAGGGATGGAAAAAGCTGCCAAGGGGTGCTGATAATAGGAGGGACTCTGTCTCCACCCCTGGGGAGCTGGAGGATTCTTGAAGAGCCGACTGGTAAAGTGCAGACCAGGGGAAAACAGAATCATGTGGGAACACAAGCAGGAAATGGAGTATAGGAAGGGTGGAAGGTAGTCCTGCTAATGCCCAGGAGCTTGGGCGAAGTAAAATGCCCGCGCTCCAGGCGATGCTGACTGAGGGAGCAGTGGATGGGCGGTCACTGAGACCTGGGCCACTGCAGGACACGACTGGGACCTGAACCTGGAGGTTACACTATGTTCAGGAAGGACAGGGGGAGGAAGGGAGGAGCGAGCAATGATAGTCAAAACTGCACTGGCATAGGGAGTAAAGAGGTGGAGGGAACCGTGGGCGATTTGGGTGCCTTGATAACAAGGGGAGAGGTAAAAATAGGAGTGGTGTATAGACCCCTGCCCTGGCGTAGGAGCTGGAGGAGAGTCTGGTGGCAGATGTTGGGAGACACTGCAGACTGGGCAGAGGAGCGGTGGTGGTGTTGGAGGTTAAACATGCCAGAACAGACTGGGAGACTATGACATCCTCTGTGACCAGGAACAGATGTTGTTGGATGTCTTTCAAGGCATTCCTAACTCAGCAGGTGGGGAACCGACCAGGAGGCCTTGGTACTGGATGTGGTCCTGGCAGACAGTGACCAGATTGGGGCCTGGAGGTAAGGGACCCATTGGCGGGAGTGACCATGCCATGGTCTGGTTCTGCCTGGACCTAGGAGGGCTAGAAGGCTGCACAAAAGCGGAGGTAACAACTTCAGGGGCCGGATTTTAAGGAAATGGGAAGGATCCTTAAGGAGCATTAGGATGTGATTGGGTCAGACATGGGCCTTTGATAGTAGGTAGGAAATCATCAGGAGAGGGGTGCAGTATGCTACCAGTACCTGTGCAAGGTAAGGCGAAAATGCGGTGGGCCGAAAACCCTGCTGGTGGACCAGGAAGTCCAGGAGGTGGTGCAGGAAAGAAGGCAGTTTATAAAGCAATTCAAGTGCTCAAGGGTGAAAGGATCAAGGGGCTGGAAGGCTGATGAGCTAGAAGGGCACTAGGGTGGTGAGGCGGCTAAGGCAAGGAAGGGGCAGAACCTGGCCCAGGGGTTAAGAGAGGAACAAAGGTGTTCTTTAGATACATTGGGGAGAAGCTAAGGGTGAAGGGCAGATTAACAGGATTAAATCAGGGGGAGGGATGAGCACAAGACCGGGGGAGCAGGCTGAGGTACTAAATGAGTGCTTCACCTCAGTTTTCCACGAAGGAAAATGGGTGCTGCATCATACATGGGAGAGACAGAGATACTGAGGAGGGGACCCACCACGATCGGTGGGTCTGGGGAGAGGGCAGGCATCACTGGCAGGAGGGGAGGCTAAGCAGGGAGAAGAGGTACTGGAAGTGGAAATCACAGCAGAGAGAGTGAGGCCCTCAGCTCCCTTAAGATGGAGAAAGCACTGGGCCGGATAAATTACATCCCAGGAGTGCTGAAGGAACTCTGCGGATGTCCTGAGGGGAGCTTTTCACCATCTCTCTGAGGACAGGGTGGGTGCCTCAGGACTGGAAGGTGGCGCATATAGTGCCTATCCACAAGAGGGGCTCAAGGGTGGCAGAGAACAGGCCTGTCAGCTTGACATCGGTGGTGGGCAAAGTGATGGAGGGCATTGTCAAGGAGGGCTGGGGGGACCTGGAAAAGTCAGGGTGCCTGGATGATGGACAGCATGGATTCGTCCAGGGAAATCGTGTCAGACAAACCTTGTGAGTTCTATGACTGGGTGACTAGTGCCTTGGACCTGGTGAGACCAGTGGACGCCTCTTTCTAGACTTGAGCAAGGCATTTGACTCTGTTCTCACGGGGCCTGTTGGATAAGCTGGAGAAATGGGTGGGGAACCAGATGATCAGATGGATAGGCAATTGGCTCAGGACGGACCAGAGGGTGGTAGTTGGGGATGTCTCATCCATAAGGAGGGTCATTGAGTAGGGTCCCACAGGGATCAGTCTCTGGGCCCCTCTGTTCAACGCCTCATCTCTGACATAAGGACAGGAATCAGGAGTGAGATGAGTCTCTCCGATGGATGACTCAAAACTGAAGCGTGTGGTGGATGGGAAGGAGGGAAGAGTGGCTCACAGGAGGACCTGAGGCTCTGGAAAGATGGTCTAGAAAGTGGAAACTGAGATTCAGTGCAGGAATGGTACTCCACCTGGGGGCCAGAAACCCAGGTGAAGTGTACACCCTGGGGAAATGCTACAAGTCTCGATGGCTGAGAGGGACCTGGGGTGGTGGTGGATGTCAAGATGAACAACTCGAGACTTGTGGAGGCAGCAGCCAAGGCCAACTGGATGCTGGGATGCATCGCTAGGGGATCACCTCAGAAGGAGGAGTGATATTTCCTCTGTATAACTGTTTGGTGAGGCTGCACCTTGGTACTGCGTGCAGTTTTGGAGTGCACACTTAGAGGACATTAACCTCCTGGAGAGGGTCCAGAGGAGGGCAACCAAATGATTTGGGGCTTGGGGACAGGACCTTGAGGAGAGGCTCAAGACTAAATATGTACACATTGGAAAAGAGAAGGGACCGGAGGACATGATAGAGGTTTTCAAGTACATGAAGAGGGTAAATAGGGGAGGAACAGTCAGGGTGCTTGAAGGAAGGAGGAGGGGGCCACCTGGGGCATGGGTGGAAGCTGGAGGGGAAGATTCAGGGTGAACGAGGAGGTGCTACTTCACTGAGAGGGTGGTGGAGCCATGGAATGGGGCTGCCTAGGGGCTGGTGGAGGCAGAGATGGTGGAGGGGTTCAAGAGGGGCTGGGACAGGTACAGGGGAAGGGTTCTGGAAGCAAAATCCAATGCAGCAAGAATATCTAGAACTGGGAAGGGAGAAGCCAGAGAAGGCGAGGGGGGCAGCAAGGTCAGCACCCAGGGTGGGGGCTGACCAAACGAGCAGACACGAAAGACCATTAGTCCTATTCTGCTGGCATTTTAGTATGTAATATACTACAGGATGCAAGAATGGGTGACACAGCCCACTCTGACCATACCCCCTTGATCACTACCTGGGTCATGGGCTTACAACCCAGAAATACCCGATGGAGACTTGACCCTTATCTCCGGTCCAAACAATTTCAAGAATACCTTCAGGATAAAATTAGGGAAATCATAGGAAATAATTCCCCGGAAGAATCATCTCCCGCAATACACTGGGACACAGTGAAATCTAACATACTAACATACTAAAATGCCAGCAGAATAGGCCTAACGGTCTTTCGTGTCTGCTCGTTTGGTCAGCCCCCACCCTGGGTGCTGACCTTGCTGTCCCCCTTGCCTTCTCTGGCTTCTTCCTTCCCAGTTCCGGATATTCTTGCTGCATTGGAATTTGCTTCCAGAACCCTTCCCCTGTACCTGTCCCACCCCCTCTTGAACCCCTCCACTGTCTCTGCCTCCACCAGCCCCCTAGGCAGTGCATTCCATGGCTCCACCACCCTCTCAGTGAAGTAGCACCTCCTCCTTCTCCCCTGAATCTCCCCAGCTTCCACCCATGCCCTCTAGTGGCCCCTCCTCCTTCCTTGAAGCACCCTGACTGTTCCTCCCTATTTACCCTTCATGTACCTGAAGACCTCTCTCATGTCCTCCGGTCCCTTCTCTTCTTCCAATGTGTACATATTTAGCTCTTCTCGAGCCTCCCTCATAGGTCCTGTCCCTCAAGCCCCAAATCATTTTGGATGCCCTCCTGACCCTCTCCAGGAGGTTAATGTCCTCTTTAAGTGTGGCCTCCAAAACTGCACAGTACTCAGATGCGGCCTCACCAAGCAGTTCTACAGAGGGAGTATCACTTCCTCCTTCTGGAGGTGATCCCCTAGCGATGCATCCCGCATCCTGTTGGCCTTGGCTGCTGCCCTCCTACAAGTCTCCGAGTTGTTCATCTTGACATCCACCACCACCCCCAGGTCCCTCTCAACCATAGAGACTTGTAGCATCCCCCCCACCAGGGTGTACACTTGGCCTGGGTTTCTGGCCCCCAGGCGGAGTACCTTGCATTTCCCTGCATTGAACCTCAGCTTCCACTTTCTAGACCATCTTTCCAGAGCCTCCAGGTCCCCCTGTAGGGCCACCCTCCCCTCCTCCCCATCCACCACCGTCCCCAGTTTCGAGTCATCTGCAAAGAGACTCATCTCACTCCTGATTCCTGTCCTTATGTCAGATACGTAGGCGTTGAACAGAAGGGGCCCAAGGACTGATCCCTGTGGGACCCCACTAACCACCTCCTGGGGATGAGACTATCCCACCAACTACAACCCTCTGGGTCCGGTCCTGGAGCCAATTGCCTATCCATCTGATCATCTGGTTCCCCACCCCATTTCTCCCAGCTTATCCAACAGGCCCACGTGAGGAACAGAGTTAAATGCCTGCTGAAGTCTAGAAAGAGGACATCCACTGGTCTACCCAGGTCCAAGGCACTTGTCACCCAGTCATAGAACTCCACCAGGTTTGTCTGACACACTTCGGGATGAATCCATGCTGTCTATCGTCCAGGCACCCTGACTTATCCAGGTCCCCCCAGCCTCTCCTGACAATGCCTCCATCACCTTGCCCACCACTGATGTCAGGCTGACAGGCCTGTAGTTCTCTGCCACCTCCCTTGATCCCCCCCTTGTGGATAGGCACTACATGCGCCACCTTCCAGTCTTGGGGCACCCACCCTGTCCTCAGAGAGATGGTGAAAAGCTCCGTCCGGGGTTTCGCCAGGATATCCGCAAGTTCCTTCAGCACTCTGGGATATAATTTATCCGGCCCCGGTGCTTTCTCCGTCTTAAGGGAGCTGAGGGCTTCCCCTACTCTCTCTGCTGTGATTTCCACTTCCGGTACCTCTTCTCCCTGCTTAGCCCTCCCCCCACCTGCCAGTTATGCCTCCCCCTCTCCCCAGACGCGCCGATCGTTAAGGGTCCCCCCCTCATCAGTATCTCTGTGTCCTCCCATGTATGATGCAGCACCCCCATTTTCCTTGGTGAAAACTGAGGTGAAGTACTCATTTAGTACCTCAGCCTGCTCCTCTGGGTCTTGTGCCCATCTCTCCCCTGATTTAATCCTGCTAATCTGCCCCTTCACCCTTCGTTATTCCCCAATGTATCTAAAGAACCCCTTGTTCCCTCTCCTAATTTCCCTGGCCAGGTTCTGCTCCTTCTTTGCCTTAGCCACCCTCACCACTCTAGTGGCCCTTCTAGCCATCAGCTCGTACTCCCCTCGATCCCTTTCACTCCTTGAGCACTTGAATTGCTTATAGACTGCTTTCTTCCCCAAGCACTTCCTGGACCTCCTGGTCCACCAGCAGGGTTTTCGGCCCCACCTTATTGCCTACTCTTGCACAGGTGCTGGTAGCATCCTGAACCCCTCTCCTGATGATTTCCCACCTACTATCAGTCCCATGTCTGACCCAATCCCATCCAAATGCTCCTAAGGATCCTTCCCATTTCCAAAACTGCCTGAAGTCAAGTTACTCTGCCTTTGTGCAGCCTTCCACCCTCCCAGGTCTAGGCAGAACCAGACCGTGGCATGGTCACTCCCGCCAATGGGTCCCTTACCTCCAGGCCTCCAATCTGATCACTGTCTGCCAGGACCACATCCAGTACCCGCGCCTCCCTGGTCGGTTCCCTCACCTGCTGAGTTAGGAACGCGTCTTGAAAGACATCCAACAACCTCTGTTCCCTGGTCACAGAGGATGTCAGTCTCCCAGTCTGTTCCTGGAATGTTTAAGTCCCCCAACACCACCACCGTTCCTCTGCCCAGTCTGCAGTGTCTCCAACATCTGCCACCAGACTGTCCTCCAGCTGCTCCGCCAGGCAGGGGTCTATACACCACACCTGTTTTACTCTCTTGCCCCCTTGTTATCAAGGTGACCCAAATCGCCTCCACGGTTCCCTCCGCTCCTCTACTCCCCTATGCCAATGCCAGTTTTGACTATCATTGCTACCCCTCCTCCCTCCCCGTCCTTCCTGAACATAGTGTAACCCTCCAGGTTCAGGTCCCAGTCATGTCCTGCAGTGGCCCAAGTCTCAGTGACCGCTGCCACATCCACTGCTCCCTCAGTTAGCATCGCCTGGAGCTCAGGCATTGTATTTCCCAAGCTCCTGGCATTTAGCAGGACTACCTTCCACCCTTTCCCTATACTTCCATTTCCCCTGCTCGTGTTCCCATGGGGATTCTGTTTTCCCCTGGTCTGCGCTTTGCCCGTCGGCCTTTTTCTGCAATCCTCCTGGTCCCCAGGGGGGTGGAGACAGAGTCCCTCCTTTATCGGCACCCCCTTGACAGCCTTTTCTCCCATCCCGCCCCCCTTCACAAGTTTAAACCCCACTTTTCACCAATGAACCCCTTTATTTTCAACTTAAGGATTCCCCTCCCCTTCAAATTGAGATGTAGTCTCTCTCTAGCATACAGCTCCTTATCCTCCCAGGTCTCCCCCCAATCCCCCATCAACCCATACCCTCTGGCCTCACACTACTCCCTGAGCCACTTGTTTATCTCCCTAATCTTCCTTTTGTGTTCCCCACTAGCCCTTGGCACTGGCAGGATTTCTGAAAGGAACTGTGCATCCTATGTCATGACAGACCCTGGCGAGCTCCCTGAATCTTGCCTGTATCTCTAGCTCGCTATTTCCTCAATGTCATTTGTACCCAGAATGGACCAGTATGTCTGGGGAACCCCCACCTTTTGCCAGCTGAAATACCTCTTGCTTAGCCCTGTGCACCGTTAGTCAGGAAGCATCTTGTTCTAACTGGCCCAGGCTTCTCCCTCCCTATCCCATTTGATACCCTGATCATAGAATCCCCCAGCAGGAACACTCTGACCACCTTTCTCCTCCATCTCCCCATGTCCCTCATCCTTTCTACCGCCCCTCCACCCAGCCGCTCCTTGTTTCTCTCCTATCTGGTGCCACATGCCACCCTCCTTATTTACCATGGCCAACTCTCTCCTCCTCCTGAGTATCCTTCTGTACCTTGTTAATTCCCCCTCACTGCTTCGAACTGGTCCTTCTCCCCCATCTGCTAAACTAGCCTGGCTCGTCCTCCCTTCCTTCCTGTCTCCATTTAGTTCCTACTTGCTCGTCGTGCTCCCCTGGCCTAAGCCCTCAGCTCCCTTTACTGAATCCTCCTTATACTTCTGGTCCTTCTCCTTTACCTTTCCTCCCAACTGGTCCTTCTCCTTGCACTTTCCTCCTCTTCCCCTGCCCTCCTGCTCTGATTCACTGCTCCCCATTCTCCTGCATTCCAGGTCCCCGTTCTTCCTGCTATCGGCCCCTGACTCCTGCCTCCACTCCCTTTCGTCTCTAACCACCTATAGGTAGCTACATCACCCCTCATCCTCGAAGCAGAAGAAGAGAATTAGCGGTTATTGGAGTGTAAGGTCTGATCCACCTCCCCGCCTTGCTTCTTCTGTCCAGCTCCTGGCCATCTGCCTACTTCCCTGAGAATGTTGTCCCTCTGTCCCTCCTTTGTGAGGGTCCCCAGTTACCTGCCTGCTTCCTTGGTAGTGTCCTTTGGACCCCTCTGCCAGGGTCCCTATGTGACCGCTGAGGTATTCTCCTGCACTCCTTTCCTATGCCCCACCCCAGTGCTGGTGCAACCCGTGGGAGATTCCCAGCCCCTTTCCCAACCATACCACCCCTTCCCCAGCTTCCCCAATCCGCAACCTCCTCCCTAAGCTGTGCTAGCTGGTAGCACACTGGCAACCACCCAACTTCCAGCCCAGTCCAGTATCATGGCTGCTCACACCCTGTGCACCCCACCACCTCCCAAAGATGCCGGCCCTAATGACGTGTGGTTCCATCCCTTCCAAATAGGTTTCCTTGGGTGAGCCACCAGGTTCCCCCAGTCCAAGATACACCCTACTGCCTAATCAGGTCACCCACTAATCTTAGAGACAGTCCCACTGTACACCAGTAACCCTGTTACTAGGTGCAGTAGAACACATTAAACTTATAGGGGAAATGAACTCCCTAAGCTCCTCTCTCCCAGCCTTTAAATCCAACCCCCAGTGGCTAGAACTACATGAGCTGCACCTGTAGCCTTTTCCTCCAATTGCAGGGCAGGTGTTCCCCTATAAATTCGCAGACTTCTGGGGAAGGAGGGTATTGGGCAGACACCTGACTCAAGAGAGAGTGTATCAGCCCTGTGTCTCCCCCCCAAGCCCAGCAGCCAAAGAACCAGGCCCAAGCAAATCCCACCAAATAGGTTTTAAATCAGAAGAAATAGGCCTCTACCAGCGCAGCCTGTTACACAGTGAAACACCCACAAAATGAGCCCCACTTACAGCCACCAAATCAGTTTTCAAACATCCAGCAGTCCCCAAAACAATACCCTGCTAGCCCCTTAGAAGTAAGAAAGAAAAGAACTAACCTACCAAGTAAAATCCACAAGAACCTTGTGAAAACAGCAGCAGCTACTGTCCTGGAACACAACTGATACTGTCCCCTTCCAGTTCTTTCCTCTGTCCTCTGTGGACATATAATTGAGCACACTGCGGAACTATACAAAGAAGGGAGCAGAAGACTAAACCAGAGGACACACTACACTTTTTACAAATGGCCCACAAACAAGGGGATACTTCAGTCTTTCCCCAATTACAAGTCAAGTCAGACCTCGATCGTTTAGCCTTACAGCAAACAGAAATTGCTTTAACTTTCTTGAGACAAAGATACCACGAAGTAGGGTCCAGAGCAACTAGGTTATTAGTCTACCAAATCCGTAAACAAAAGAAGTCCTCAGTTATAACCACTATCAGACAGCCTGGCCATGGTCAACTCCTAACTAAGCTGCATGATGTAATGGAGGCATTCGCCTCATACTGTTCCACTCTATATAGCCCAGAACAATCCCCTACAGCCCACCAAATAGATCAGTATCTCCGCCCTATAACTCTGCCATCTTTCCGAGACCCACAGAGGGAAATCCTGACCCGCCTGATTACAGAAAATGAGCTGGCCGCTGCCTTACCAGAGCAAAAACCTTAAAAGCTCCTGGTCTGGATGGATACGGAATAGAATTCTGTAGGGCAACTAGACCCCAGATTTTCCATAAACTTCTGAGACTATTTAATTCTGTTATGGAGGGAGGCCTGTCCCCACCCTCATGGTCGTATGCGACCATCTGTTATCCCTAAACCAGGGAAACCCCCACAGCTCTGCAGTTCCTACAGACCAATTTCGGTTCTAAATGGACTGCCAACTATTTGTCTATCTTGACTCGTCGCTTAGACCCTTTTTCTCCCCAACTTATAGATAGAGACCAAACTGGCTTCTTGGGTACCCTTTCCACCACTGATATTAAGCGTACTCTCCATCTGACCCATAAGATGCATTCTACTCGTACCCCCTCAGTCTTAATTAGCCTTGTCGTCGAAAAGGCGTTCAATAGGGTGGCTTGGCCATTCCTTTACCGTGTTCTTCATAAAGTTGAGATTCCTCCAGCCCTAGTTAAGGTTATGCACAATATATATGCCACCCCACAGGCCTGTATAAAGATAAATGGACATCATTCTGGATATTTCTGGCTAGGGTTTGCTCTATTCATTGAACCCCTCGCACAGTATATACGGGACTCACAGAATCTTACTGGGGTCACATTGGGGGGTACGGAGCACCAAGTGGCATTGTATGCTAACGACGTGCTACTTTACCTCCAGAACCCGGAAAAATCACTCCCAGCAATTGGGCAGCTTTTGGATGAGTTTGGACAGGTGTCTGGATACAAGCTTAATCTTTCCAAAACTGAGATCCTCACATTCCACTATTCTCAGTCACCCAACGTACAAAACCTATTTCCCTGCAACTGGTCCCTGACTAAACTGAAATACCTGGGTATTCAGCTCTCCCGGTCTCCGGCGGACTACTATAAGAATAACTATGCCCACTTCACGTCCCAACTTAAAACTGACTTGGCCACTTGGAACACACTGCCACTAAGCCTCTCCAGAAGAATAGAGCTGATTAGAATGGTGGTACTCCCTAGGGCCCTTTATTTCAGAATGCCCCCATACCACTTCTGGACAACACTTTCCGGATTTGGAACAGCTCCATATCCACATTTATTTGGGCAGGGCAAAGACCTAGAGTCCGCCTTAAGGTGCTCACCAGCCTTCCAAGATCGGAGTGGGGACTTGCGCTCCCCGATCTCCGGCTCTGTCATAATGCTGCGCTACTTACACACCTGATGGCGAGGCAGAATGGTATAACTACCGCGCACTGGGCAGATATTGAACAGTCACTTATCAGTAATAGAGAATATTTTGGGAAAATTTATGGGCAACACAACGATCCTCTTCCACCCAATCGTATAAATCCATGGAGAATTCATTATTTAAACTCTTGGAGATGTATAACGAATACACAACATTTAGATCCCTTTTTTCCCCCCTTATATTCCCCATAGCAAGTTTAGACCAGTTTATTCCTAACAGAATGGATCACAGGTTCCTGGTCTGGGGGAGAATGGGTTTGCCATACCTCTCACAAGTCATAACTCAGGGGAATATGCGATCCTTCATTGAAATTCAAGCCCAATACAACCTGCCATGCAGGGACTTTTATAGAGTTTTGCAACTTCGTCACTACTATGAATCACTGCCTATCTCGGCTCTAAACGCCTGCTCAGATACCCCACCTGATTAACCTTCAAGCCTGGCTGAATAATTCACATGAGCGAAGACACTCACTCTCAGCTTACTACCACTCCCAAAAAGCCCAACAACTAACTATTACAGATGATGTTAGACTCCAGTGGCAGGAGGAGTTAGAGCACCCTGTTACCACTGAAGACTAGCAGAAAGCATGCCAGTATGTTTCTAAAGTAACTAGCTCGCACCAATGGCGTGAATATGCATGGAAAAACCTTATTTGATATTTCAGAACTCCTGTAATTACAGTCACTACATACAGTGTGGATCAGCAGCATGCTGGCGTCAATGCGGAGAAGTCAGAGCGACCCATTCGCATGTCATGTTGACCTGCCTTAAACTCCAACCTTTATAATAGCACTTTAGGCTAATCTGAGAACTTTTTGGCCCACAATTTCAATTAACTGGGCAGAAACACATTTTACTACTAATCCCAAGAGAACTAAGGAAACCATCTATTAGATATCTCCTTCTGCTTCTCACGGTGGCCAAGAAGGCCATTATAAAAGTATGGTTAACCACAAAAATCCCAACCATTCAAGACTGGTGGCAGATCACCAAACAAATACATTATATGGAGTGGATAACACATAACTTAAATGACCGGGGAGAGCAATTTAATTCCTTATGGTCCCAATGGCAGCTATACTATATGCTACAGGACGACTCCTTTATCCCCTGAACATCACTAGTGGGAGGGGGCACCCCCCAAAAATAGTTACAACTATTCAGAGCTCTTCTAATCACCAAGAGTTACCTAATTGCTCACCCCCCCTGTTCTACCTTCCAGTATATACAACCCTTCCCGTCACCTGCCCCCCATCCCACCTCTGGAGTTGGGTTGGGACGCTCCGGGGACTCCCATTGGTGGCCTCCCCGGCCCCCATCTTTCCCACCTCCTTGCCGTAGTTGGGAGGCTGTTGGAGACATGAATTTCTGACATATGTAAGAGCATGGAAAAAAACACTAACAGGGTGTCTTGGTTTAAACTAAGTTCCAGCTGGCATCTCTACTCAATATTAAATGCAACAGATTGACCCTTCATAATGAACATGGAGCATTGTAATTACCTTCTCTTCTTCACTATTCGAATTAGCTAATTTATTGGAGGCCTCTGTTGTTGGTTATAATTGTACTGTATGACTGCTTAATAGAATTGATTCATAATCGTATATAAAATCCAAATGCTGTAAACAACCTGATATGTAGACTATGTATGTTAAAAATTCAATAAAATGAAATATATATATATATATATATATATATATATATATATATATATATATAAAACAATTTTCAGTCTAAAAGGGGCACAACCAGGGTGCATGAATGGAAGTTGGAGAGGGGGACCTACAAGGGAGAATGTAGAGGGCATTACTTCACTGAGAGGGTGGTGGAGCCATGGAATGCATTGCGTGGGAGTCTAGTCCAGCGGGGCACAGTGGAGGGCTTCAAGAGGGGGTGGGACAGATGCATGGGTGTACTGAAGCCAGAGTTGACCCTCTTGGGGGGCTGGGGGGAGGAGGAGCTAGCGCCCAATAGGGGCTGGCTACCAAGCAGACACGAAAGACCGTTGGGCCTATTCTGCTGGCTTTTAGTATGTTAGTATATCTGGGATATGAGGTGGAGGGGGGAGCAGGCGGATAGGGAGGGTTTGGTCAGTAAGTTTTGGGGGATGGGGACAGGGAGGGAGCCAGATCCACACAATGGGAGGGGGAGGACATGAGCCTAGGTTGGAGGAGGTAAGGGGGATGGGGAGCGCGAGGTGAGGCCAGGGAGGAGGGGAAGGACTAGGGTGGGCAGGCATCCAGGTTGGGGCAGTTAGCCACGGATAGGGGTGAGGTAGGGAGTACTCTAGATAGGCTGGCCTCGAGGCAGGAAAAATCGGATGAGGTGGAGAGGAGGGGTAGGGAGAAATACAGTAGATGGGGTGGAGGATGGCAGGACCGGGGAGACGAGGGAAGCCGTGAGAAGGATGCCTGGGTGGGGGTGAGGCTACTGGCCCAGAAGGGAGTCAGAGAAGATTGGGGAGGGGCCTGTGCCACCCAAGAGGTTGGGGGGGCAAGGAGCAAGCTGAGGCGACAGGCAGAAGAGCATGGTAGGGCATGCACAGGCTTGTGGTCCCCAGGCTGGGGTGCCGGGAGGAGTAAGTTGAGGGTTGATGGCAGAAGGAAGAGCCTACAAGGAATCAAACGGGCCAGTAAAGTGGTGGTAGGGAGGGTGAAGGTGATTCTGCTGGATGACTCCATGACCAAGGGCATCCAGTGGTAGGGGCGGGGAGGGGAAAAAGCAGCCCAGTCAAGGCTAAATGTATCCCAGGCCTATCCGTACACAAGGCCAAATTCCAGCTGTACTTGATAGCATTGGAATGTGGGGCATCAGCAGACTTTCAAGTACATCTGGGAACAAATGACTTGGAAGGAAACAATGAACTAGAAATCCAGGCGAGATTCCGAGAACTGGCCAGGGTTTGCCACTCCATAGGAAGCTCAATCTCCTTCTCCGAGATCCTTCCAGTATCTAGTGCGTCCGGGGAGACCAAGCATAAACTTAGAGGGGTGCACCAGTGGCTCAGGGACTGGTGCAGTACAGAAGGGTATGGGCTGGTGGGGGATTGGGGGGATACTTGGGAGGACAAGGGGTTATATGCTAGGGATAGGATGCACTTCATTATGGAGGGGAAGGAGATCTTGAAACTAAAACTTGCTGGATTTATATTAGAGAGGTGGGGTTTAAACTTGTAAAGGGGGGAGGATTAAGTAAAAGAATTGCTCCAGGAGGGATGCTTGAGGGTCCAGGTCTAGAGCATGAAACGAGGGCAGGTGACTGCATTGAGAAGCCATTGAGAGCTGTGCAGGAAAGGGCGACTAGGGGTTGCGCAGGGCCGAGATGACTAGAGAAGGGAGAGGGGTCGGGGTGGAGGATGGTTCTGATCAGTGCCAGGAGCATGGGCAATAAAATGCCTATGCTCCAGGCAATGCTGGTTGAGGGATCAGTGGATGTGGCAGCAATTACTGAGATATGGGACACCCAGAAGAATGATTGGGACCTAAACTTGGAGGGATACAAAATATTCAGGAAGGATAGAGGAGAGGGAAGAGGAGGTGGTGTAGTACTGATAGTCAAAAATGACATAATGGTTAGTGGAGTGGGAGGCTGTAGGGAGGGTGGAGGCAATTTGGGTAACCCTGCAAGCGAGGGGAGGTAAGATTGAAAATGGGGGTGGTGTACAGACCCCTTGCGATGGAAGAGGCCCTGAAGGTCAAACTAGTCGAGGACATCAAGGGTCACTGTGACCTTGGAAAGGGTAGGGTGGTGGTCACGGGGGACCTTAATATGCCAGGGGCAGACTAGGACACTAACATCCTCTGTGGCCAGGGAACAGAGACTGATGGATGTATTTCAGGATGCCTTCTTGGTCCAGCAGGTTGGGGAACCCACTAGGGGAGGGGCGGATATTGGACGTTGTCCTAGCAGACAGTGACCAGATAAAGGGCTTGGAGGTGTGCAGCCTGCTGGCGGGTGGCAACCACACCACTTTCTGGATTCTGCTGTATCTGGGGGGATAATAGCCGCACTAATACAGTACATAGATACATACATAGACAGTGTCGGCAGATAAGGGCCTATGGCCCACCCAGTCTGCCCATTTGAGCTTGTAAGTTCAGTTTGTTTTCCTAGAAGTCGGTTGCACCTTACCCCTGACCTTCAGAATTCCTTTATGTCTATCCCATGCATTCTTAAATCCCGTGATTGTTTCAGCCCCCACCACTTCCTCTGGCAGGGTGTTCCACCTGTTCACACCTGCTCTGTGAAGAAATTCTTTCTCATGTTTCCTCTGAATCGCCCTCCCTCCAACTTCATCCCATGCCTCTAGTCCTGGAACATCTTTTTCGCTTAAAAATAGTGTTTTCCTGCACCCTGTTCCTCCCTGTAAGATACTTGTATGTCTCTATCATATCCCCTCTCTCCCTCCTCTCCTCCAGGGAGTACATGTTCAGTTCCTTCAACCTGTCTTCATAGGACTTGTGATGCAATCCATGCACCATCTTTGTTGCCGCCCTCTGAACCTTCTCTAGTAGTAGTAGTAGTAGATGTCAGGGGGGTGGACTTCGTGGGCATGGGTAGGATTCTACCGGGGAGCTTGGACAAGATTAGGCCGGACATGGATGCTGGTAGCTTGTGGGAGACCATTAAGTAGGAGGTGCAGGAGGCCACTAGGTCCTGTACAAAAGTAAGGCATAAGCATGGTAGAGCCAACAAGCCGTGTTGGTGGACCAGGGAGGTGCAGGAGGTGGTGAGGGATAAAACGGCTGCCTATACACGTTTCAAGCGCTCTAAGGAGATAGGGAGAGGGGGTGAGTATGAGTTGATGGCTAGGAGGGTCACCAGAGTGGTGAGGGGAGCCAAGGTGAGGATGGAGCAAAACCTGGCTAGGGATGTCTGGAGAAGGAGATTCTATACTGTAGATACACAGGGGAGAAAGAAAAGGGAGGGCACAGATCAGCAGGATTAGGACTGGGGAGGGATGGGCTCGGGGCAGAGGAACAGACAGAGGTTTGCCTCGATATTTACAGTGGGAGGAGGGGATCCCTCCAGCCTGACGGGACGGAAGTGGAGCAAGGAAAGTAGAGTGGTCAGATGGAGATGGAGTCTGGAGGACCGAAAGAGGCTAGGGTTCAGGCCAGGCCAAATCTAAAAGGGAATGGGTGGTTGAATGGGGGTATGGGCTGGGAAGGTGAAATCACAGTGGATAGGGTGAGGGAGGCCCATCTGGCACTAAAAACTGATAAGGCGCCTGGTCCGGATGGGCTGCATCCAAGAGTCATGAAGAAGCTGGCGGATGAGCTAGCAGCTCCACTGGCTGCAGTCTTTAATACTTCTCTGCAGACAGGAGGGGTGCCTCAAGACTGGAGGGTGGCCTATGTGGTGTCTATCCACAAAGGGGGTCTAGAGAGGACATGGAAAATTTGAGTCCTGTCAGCCTAAGGTCTATGGTAGGCAAGGTAATGGAGGGCATTATCAAAGAGAGGCTCTGAGGCAACTGGAAAGGTTGGAACCAGAAGAACTGTGGGTCACCCTAGAAACAGGAAATAGGACAGCCATAAAAACTGGGGTTGTCTACAGGCCCCAGACCAGGGGGAGGACATAGACACATTACTGTTAGAAGATATACAAAACATGACGGCTAAAGGGGAGGTTCTGATAATCGGAGACTTCAACATGCCAGATACAGATTGGTCAATACCAGCAGGAAAATCTGCCAGAACTAGACACATGGTGGATTCCCTACAGGGGGAGGGCCTCCAAGAACTGGTACAACAACCCACAAGAGACAGGGCTATCCTAGATCTAGTACTAACAGGGAAAGGATCACAGATCTCCAGGTAGGTTACCTGGGAGCCAGTGACCATCACATGGTATGGTTCAGTTTGGCCACTACTACTAAATCATCCCATTCCAAGGCAAAAATATGGGACTTCAGATGAGCTGACTTTGATAAGATGGCTAACAGAGTTAAGCTAGCCCTGGCAAAAAGAAATACTGGTGAGGGGGTACAGGCAAAGCGGGCAAGCATTAAGGATGCAATACTTCAAGCAACGTCCCATTGTGTTAGAGAGAAAGGGAAATGCAAAGAAGAAGGAAACCACTTTGGTTGTCAAAAACGGCAGAAAAGGTCATAGCCAAAAGGCTGCCCTTCAGGAAATATAAGGGAACGCAGTGGGTGAAGATAGGGAGGCATACCAAACTTCCCTAAGGGAAGCAGGGAAGGCTGTAAGGCAGGCAAAGGCCCAAACCGAGGAAACACTAGTACGAACAGCAAAAAAGGTGACAAGACTTTTTATAGATACATTAGTTAAAGGACAAAGTCCAGAGGGGGTATTGCTAAGATCAAAGGAGATGAAGGGGCATGTGAGGAGGACCATGTAAAAGCATCTATCCTAAATAGATAATTCGGCTCATTATTTACTGAAGAGAAGGTAGGGCAGGGCCCACAGCTTAGCACCATGGACTCTGGGGTGGGAGGTGAGCACTAGTCCCTTCACAAAAGAAAGGGTCCTACAAGAGCTCGATAAGCTCAGGGTGGACAAGGCAATGGGATCTGATGGCATACATCCCAGGGTACTAAAGGAGCTAAGGGTGGAACTAGCAGAGCCATTATCAGAACTATTTAATGAGTCTCTGAGCACGGGAGAGGTCCCAGAAGACTGGAGAAGGGCTCATGTGATCCCGCTCCACAAGAGTGGTAGCAGGGAGGAGGCAGGGAACTACAGACCAGTCAGTCTTACCTCAGTAGTGGGCAAGATTTTGGAGGCACTCCTTAAGGAAAGGATAGTGCAACACCTGGAATCCATAGGATGACAGGATCCAAAACAGCATGGGTTTACAAAAGGAAGGTCCTGTCAAACCAGTTTCATAGATTTCTTTGACTGGGTAACCAGAGTGGTGGACCAAGGGGGAGCAGTTGATGTTGCCTATCTTTACTTCAACAAAGCTTTTGATACTGTTCCATATAGAAAATTGATTAATAAGCTGGGTAGGCTCAGGGTGGGTCAGAAGTTGGTCAACTGGGTGGCAAACTGGTTGACGGGCAGAAAATGGAGAGTGGTGGTAAATGGTATACAATCAGGAGAGATGCAAGTCACAAGTGGGGTACCTCAGGGATCAGTCCTGGGGCCAGTCCTCTTCAGTATCTTCATCAGTGACATTGCAGATGGACTCTAGGGTAAGGTTTGTCTGTTTGCAGATGACACCAAGATCTGCAACAGAGTAGATGATCCAGATGGGGTTGGCAGAATGAGAATAGATCTGGATAAACTAGCAAAATGGTAGGAAGAGTGGCAGCTGAGGTTTAATGCAAAGAAATGCAAGATCTTGCACATGGGGGAGAGAAACCCTGAAGCCACCTGTAGTCTGGGCGGGGAGTTGCTGGCAGTGACAAGGGAAGAAAGAGATTTGGGCATCATTACCACCGATGACCTGAAATCATCCAAGCAGATCGCTAAAACAGTAGGTAAGACTAGGGGGATGTTAGGGTGTATTAGTAGGGGTATCTCAAGTCGGAAGGAGGAGGTAATGATCCCTCTTTACAAGACACTGGTTAGGCCCCATCTGGAGTACTGTGTGCAGTACTGGAGGCCACACCTTCACAAGGACATTAACTAAATTGAGGCAGTCCAGAGAAGGGCAACCAAAATGGTGCAGGTACTGCATCAGAAAACACATGAGGACAGATGAACTGAGCTCAATATGTATACCCTAGAGCAAAGGAGGGAGAGATGATATGATCAAAACATTCAAACACCTTAAGGGCATTAACAAAGTGAGAGTCTAACATGTTTCAATATAAGAAAAATAGCTGAACAAGAGGACACAGCATGAGATTAGGTGGAGACTGATTAACATACTAACATACTAAAATACCAGCAGAATAGGCCTAACGGTCTTTCGTGTCTGCTCGTTTGGTCAGCCCCCACCCTGGGAGGTGACCTTGATGCCCCCCTTGATCTCGCTGGCTTCTCCCATCCCAGTCGCGGATATTCCCACTACACAGGACTTTGCATCCGGAACCCTTCCCTTGTACCTGTCCTACCCCCTCTTGAACCCCTCCACCAGCCCCCTGGGAGCGCATTCCATGGCACCACCACCCTCTCAGTGAAGCAGCACCACCTCCTTTCTCTCCTGAATCTCCCCCCTCCAGCTTCCACCCATGCCTTCTAGTTGCCCCCCCCCCTTCCTTCGGAGCACCTTGACTGCTCCTCCCTATTTAACACCTTCGTATACTTGAAGATCTCCATCATGTCATTCTCCCCCGTACCTTCTCTCTTCCAGTGTGTACATATTTAGCTCTTTGAGCCTCTCCCCATGGGTCCTGTTCCCCCAAGCCCCAGATTGTTTAGTTACCCCCTCTGAATCCTCTCCAGGAGTTCAATGTCCCTCTTTAATAAGTGTGCTCCTCCAAAACTGCACGCAGTACTCGAGTGTGGCCTCACCAAGCAGTTATACAGGGGGAGTATCACTTCCCTCCTTCTGGAGGTGATCCCCCTAGTGATGCACCCCAGCATCCTGTTGGCATTGGCTGCTGCCCTCCTGTATGTCTCCCAAGTTGTTCATCTTGACATCCACCACCACCCCTAGGTCCATCTCAGCCATTGAGACTTGTAGAATCCCCCCCTCCCCCCGGGTGTACTCTTGACCTGGGTTTCTGGCTCCCAGATGCAGTACCTTGCATTTCCCTGCCTTAAATGTTAGCTTGCACTTTCTAGACCACCTTTCCAGAGCCTCCAGGTCCCTCTGTAGGGCCACCCTCCCCATCCACCACTGCCACCAGTTTTGAGTCATCCACAAAGAGACTCATCTCACTCCTGATAGCCTTCCTTACGTCAGAGACATAAGCATTCAACAGGAGGGACCCAAAGACTGATCCCTGAGGGACCCCACTAATGACCCTCCTGCCAACCACGACCCTCTGGGTCCGGTCTTGGTGCCAGTTGCCTATCCATCTGATCATCTGGTTCACCATCCCCATTTCTCCCAGCTTATTCAACAGGCCTCCATGAGGAACAGAGTCAAACGCCTTGCTGAAGTCAAGATGGAGAACGTCCACCGGTCTACCCAGGTCCAAGGCTCTCATCTCACAGTCATAGAACTCCACAAGGTTTGTCTGACACGATTTCCCTGGGACAAATCCATGCTGTCTATCGTCCAGGCACCCAGACTTTTTCAGGTCCCCCTCAGCCTCTCCTTGACAATGCCCTCCATCACCTTGCCCACCGCCGATGTCCGGTTGATTGGCCTGTAGTTCCCTGCCACCTCCTTTGTTTCCCCCCCCCCTTGTGTATAGGCACTATTTGCGCCACCTTCCAGTCCTGGGGCACCCACCCTGTCCTCAGAGAGGTGCTGAAAAGCTCTGCCAGGGGTTTCGCCAGGACATCCGTCAGTTCCTTCAGCACTCTGGGATGTAATTTATCTGGCCCCAGTGCATTCTCCATCTTAAGGGACCTGAGGGCTTCCCTCACACTCTCTACCATGATTTCCTCCTCCGCTACCTCGTCCCCCTGCTTTGCCTTCCTCTCTCCTGCCAGTGATGGCCCATCCTCTCCCCAGACCCAATGATCGGCAAGGGTTCCCCCCTCAATTTCACCATCTCCTCCCATGTATGATGCAGCCCCCCCATTTCCCTTGGTGAAAACTGAGGCGAAGTGCTCATTTAGTGCCTCAGCCTGCTCCCCCTGATCTTGTGCTCATCCCTCCCCTATTTTAATCCGGCTAATCTGCCCCTTCACCCTTCGTTTTCCCCCAGTGTATCTAAAGAATCCCTTACTCCCTTTCCTAATTTCCCTGGGCAGGTTCTGCTCCTTCCTTGCCTTAGCTGCCCTCACCACTCTAGTGGCCCTTCTGGCCATCAGCTCGTACTCTCCTCTATCCCTTTCACTCCTTGAGCATTTGAAATGCCTATAAGCCACCTTCTTTCCCCTCACCACCTCCTGAACCTCCCTGATCCACCAGCAGGGTTCACGGGCCCTACCACATATTTGTCCTACTCTTGCAGAGGTGCTGGTAGCATTCTGCACCCCCCTCCTGATTTCCCACCTACTGTCCATGTCCATGTCCATGCCTGGCCCAATCCCATCCAAATGCTTCATAAGAATCCTTCCCATTTCCTTGAAATCTGCCCTCTGAAATCGGTTACCCCCGTCTTTGTGTAGCCTTCTACTCCTCCTAGGTCCAGGCAGAACCAGACCGTGGTATGGTCACTCCCCGCCAACGGGTCCCTTACCTCTAGGACCACATCCAGTATCTGCGCCTCCCTGGTCGGTTCTCCTAGCTGCTGAGTTAGGAACGCATCCTGAAAGATGTCCAACAACCTCTGTTCCCTGGCCACCGAGGATGTCATAGTCTCCCAGTCTGTTCCTGGCATGTTTAAGTCCCCCAACACCACCACCCTTCCCCTGCCCAATTTGCAGTGTCTCCCAGCATCTGCCACCAGACTCTCCTCCAGCTCCTCCGCCAGCACAGGGGGTCTATACACCACTCCTATTTTTACTGCCTTGCCTCCACAGTTCCCTCCGCTTCCTCCACTCCTCTTATGCCAATGCAGTTTTTGACTATTATTGCTACTCCTCCTCTCCTTCCCTTCCCTCTGTCCTTCTTGAACATGGTGCAACCCTCCAGGTTCGGGTCCCAGTCGTGCCCTGTGGTGGCCCAGGTCTCAGTGACCGCTGCCACATCCACCTCTCCCTCAGTTAGCATCGCCTGGAGCTCAGGCGTTTTATTGTCCAAGCTCCTGGCATTTAGCAGGACTACCTTCCACCCTTTCCGTATACTTCCATTTCCCTGCTCGCGTTCCCATGGGGTTTCGTCTTCCCTGGTCAGCACCTTACCAGTCGGCCTTTTCCCACATTCCTCCAGCTCCCGGGGGGTGGACTGAGTCCTTCTTTATCGGACCCCTCGACAGCCTTTTCTCCATCCTCCCCCTTCACAAGTTTAAACCCCACCTTTCACCAATGAACCCTCTATTTTCAACTTAGATTTTCCTCCTTCCAAATTGAGATGGAGCCTATCTCTAGCATATAGTCCCTTGTCCTCCAAGGTCTCCCCCGCCCATCAACCTATACCCTCTGGCCCCACCAGTCCCTGAGCCACTGGTTTATCTCCCTAATCTTCCTCTTGTGTTCCCCACTAGGCCTTGGCATCGGCAGGATTTCCGAGAAGGAAATCCTGCATCCTGTGTCATGACAGACCCTGGCAAGCCCCCTGATCCTTGCCTGTGTCTCTAGCTCACTATTTCCCTTAATGTCATTGGTACCCAGGTGGACCAGTTTATCCAGGGAACCTACACAATCCTTTGCCAGCTTATATACCTCATGCTTGGCCCTGTGCACCATTAGTCTAGGGAAACATTTTGTTCTAACTGGGCAGGCTTCCCCCTGCCTATCCCATTTGATACCCCTGATCATGGAATCACCCAACAGGATCACTCTGGCCGCCCCTTTTCCTCCATTTTCCTCCTTCCATGTTCCTCATCCTTTCTACTGGCCCTTCCCCCCCAGCCGGCTCCTTGCTCCTCCTCCTATCTGGGTGCCCCATGCCACCCCTTCCTTATTTACCCTGGCCACCCCCTCCCCTCTGATCCTATGCCTCTCCTCCTCCCGAGTATCCTTTTGTACCCCACTACCCCCCGTCGCTGCTCGCGACTAGTCTCTCTCCCGCTAAGCTTGTCTGTCTGTCCTCCCTTCCTTCCGCCTCGTGCTCAGCCCCTCCTTGCCTGTCGTTCTCCTGTATCCTCTTTGTACTTCTGGTCCCTCTCCTTGCCCTTTCCTCCCAACTGGTCCTTCTCCTTGCACTTTCCTGTCTCTACCCCTCCTCCTCCTGCTCTGATCCACTGCTCCCCCCAATTTCCCATGTTCCAAGTTCCCCCCTGTTCTTCCTGCTATCTGGCCCCTGCTTTCTGCCCTGCACTCCTTTTCCACCTCCAACCGCCCCTGTTATGGCTACATCACCCACCTCATCCTCAAGCAGCAGAAGAGAATTGAAGCGGTTACTGAGCTTACGGTCTGATCCACCCCCCCACCCCGCTTCCTTCTGTCCTGTCCCAGCCATCTGCCTACTTCCCTGAGAATGTACTCCCTTTGGCCCCCTTCTGTGAGGGTCCCCAGATACCTGCCTGCTTCCTTGGTAGTGTCCTCCTTTTGGGCCCCCTCTGTCAGGGTCCCTGTGTAACCCCAGAGTACTCTCCTGCACTCCTTTCCCTATGCCCCCGCCCCAGTGCTTGGTGTAACCACGTGGAAGAGCCCCTGCCCTATTCCCCAACCTTACCTCCCCCTTCCCTCCAGCTGTCTCCTAATCCTCTCGACCTCCTCCCTAAGCTGTGCCAGCTGGTGGAGCACTGGGCAACCACCAAACTTCCAAGCCCAGTCCAGTATCATGGCCGCCCCACATCCTGTGCACCCCACCACCCTCCCAAAGATGCCAGCCCTAATGATGTGTGGTCCCATCCCCCTCCAAGTAGGTTTCCTTGGGTGAACTCCCAGGTTCTCCACTAGTCAGAGTTACACCCCTACCCACTAATTGAGTCACCCACTAATCCTAGATAAAATCCCACAGTAAACGGGTACCCCCGTTACTAGGTGCAGTACTACAGGAATAACTTATAAGGAAGTACAACTCCAAGCTCCTCTCCCAGCCCTTAAACCCAGCCCCCAGTGGCTATAACTACATGAGCTTCACCTGAAGCCTTTTCCTCCAATTGCAGGGCAGGTGTTCCCCATAAATCAGCCTAGCTCTGGGGAGGGAGGAGGGTGCGGAGGGTGGATTAGCCTACACCAGACTCCGAAGAGAGTGTATCAGCCCTGTGACTGCCCCTCACTGCACCTTCAAGCACTGTCAGCTAAGAAAATCTTTCAAGTCTGCTTACTAGCAGCATCCAGCTAGAAGCTTCTTTCCCCATTCACCTCTAACTGAAGACTAATGGCTAATCTGAGGGCGTTCTTTTTAACAGAAAGGGTGGTGGATGCATGGAATGGCCTACCTCAGGAAGTGGTGGATATGAATACAGTGCAGGGCTTCAAACAGGCATGGGATAGGCATATGGGAGCAGTACAGATGAGTATGAATAAATAGGTCATTGACAGAGCAACGGCCAGTGGTACATTTATAAGGTAGAAAAAGAAATGGGCTGAATGGATGGGCCTTGCGGTCCTTATCTGCTGTCAACTTCTAAGTTTCTATGTTAGGAGGGGAGAGTGGCCCTGCAAGAGGACCTGGAGGCTCTGGATAGGTGGTCTAAAAATGGAAACTGAGGTTTAGTGCAGGGAAGTGCAGTGTTCTGCACTTAGGGGCCAGAAATCCGGGCCAAGGGTATATCCGGGGACACACTACAAGTCTGAGGGCAAGAGGGACCTGGGGGTGATGGTGGATGTCAGAATGAACAACTCTGAGAATTGTAGGAGGGCAGCGTCAAAAGCCAGTAGGATGCTGGGTTGCATTGCTAGGGATTACCTCTAGAAGGGCGGAAGTGATCCATCCTCTCTCTAACTGCTTGGTTGGGCTACACCTTGAGTACTGCGTGCAGTTTTGGAGACCGCACTTAAGGAGGGACATTGCACTCCTGGAGAGGGTACAAAGGAGGGCAACCAAAATGATGTGGGGCCTGGAGGAGAGGACCTATGGGGAGAGACTCTGGGAGCTCAGCATGTACACCCTGGAGGAAGGAAGGACGGGGGGAGACAGATAGAGGTCTTAAAGTACGTGAAGGGGATCATAGGGATGGCTCAGTCGAGGTGTTCCAAAGGAAAGGGGGTGGCAACTTGAGGACATGGGTTAAAGCTAGAGGGGGAGAGGAGGAGGAGGTGCTAGTTCACGGAGAGGGGGTAGAACCATGGAATGCACTGCCCAAGGGACTGGTGGAGGCGGATACTGTGGGGGTGGTGTTAAGAGAGGCTGGGACAGGTATAAGGGGATGGTGAAGATGAAGTCCAGTACAAGGGAAACCTCTTGAACTGTGGACAGAGAAACGGGGTGGGGGGTACTGCTGTATGGTGCTGACTGTCGAGCAGACACGAAAGACCAATAGGCCTCCTCTGCTGGCATTTTAGTATGTTAGTAATTTCTTTCTTAGACTGGTGATCGCAGGACTGGAGCCATCCCTAATTACAGTTTTGAGTTACGAGGTCCAGTTACAGTTGTATATGTTGCGTATTTGGAGTTCAGTATAGGTGGATTGTGTGGTTTGGTGTTCGACCATTTTCTGTTTCAGAACAGACTGCCACGGTCCCCAGGAGGGTGAGCCTGTGCAGCTGTGTCGAGTCTACTTCTAGGGACGTGGATGTGGTGTTCAGTCCACACTGTCTGGCAGGTAACTTGCTGCTTTAAGATGTGCCGGAAGGTCTTCAAGCTGGCTCCTCCCACCCACCCGGGTGGTATAACCCTTGGTTCCGCCATATGATGCCAATCTTCCTTACCACTTGGAAGCTCAGGTTCCCTCCTTAGCGCTCTTGCATTTTGCAGGCCCTGGATCTTAAATCTTCGGATTTTTTTTTTCAAAACTTACCTTAAACTCATAAGAGTATGGTCTTCTCCAGTTTCTCTCGCGGTTGTGATGGAAGACAAGTCCGTTCCCGGGTTCTGTCGATGCCATTGTGAGCAGTAGATGTCTCGCACCGCGCCCCCCCCCCCCAGACGTGCATTTACTGCCATGGGCATGACCACGATCCACAGGCTTGTGATCAGTGTCTGTCCTGTTCTCTGGTGTTCAAAGACCGTGCTGCCAGACTCCAGCTGGGGTGACCTGAGAAATGGTACCCGCCGGTCAAATCTAAGGAGGCCCATTGGGTGGTGGCTGCGGGCTCTGCTGAACAACTGGAACAGCTCACGGCCCTTGAGGAAGAGGTGGCCCCGGCCGTGGCGAACTCCTCTTCAGTTTTGGCCTTGATTCCGCTCCAATTGGGCTCTTCTTACTTGGCTTCCTTTTGGGAGCTGTGCCAGTCCCTCTTGACTAAAGCGGAGGGCCCTTCTGGGTCTGACAGCCCTCGGTCCCGGAGGAAGGATCCAAAAAATAGCAATTCAAGTACCTGTAAATTTTCTTTCTCCCACTGCTGGTCTCCTGGCTCATCACTTATGGGAGGTCCTTCCTGGAACCAAGTGACAGGCAGGAAGCATACAGACTTCTACAAGATGGAGATACCCTCCCGCTTTTGTTTGTTCTAGATGTCAGTACTTCTATACTGTTTGTCCCCTGAGGAAACGCACAACTTGGAAACAAAAGAAAGGTTAGTGTAACTTGCGGCTGGAGGCAGACTTTCGGCATTCTGGGAAGGACGGAGTCCGGAGACCAGCAGTCTGAGAAAGAAAATTTACTGGTATTTAAATTTCTATTTCTCTCTCCTAAAGCTGGTCTCTGGGCTCATCACTTCTGGGATATACTAAAGCAGTACATTCCTCCACTTCCTGGGTGGGAAGAATGTTCAAAGTCCCTTATGGGTCCACCACTGCCTGGAAGACCCTGCGGTCAAAGGATGCCTTGGCTGAGGTGGAAACATCTAACTTGTAGAACTTTGCAGAGGTATGAATGGTTGACCATGTAGCCGCTCTACATAAGTCTGCTGGGAAAGCTTCTCTGAAGTCCATCAAGGACGTAGCCATCGCCTGGGTTGAGTGAGCCTGCACTGGACTCGGCAGGTCGATCCCGGCCTTCTGGTAGGCCATGGTGATGGTGGAACGAATCCACCTAGCAATGGAGTCCTTTGATGCTTTCTTACCCATATTCGAGATGAATAGACTTGAAGTTTTACGGATGGAGTCGGAGCTCTTGATGTAAATCTTGAGAGCTCTCCTTGGATCAAATGTGTGAAATTCTCTGCCCTTCTTTTTGTGGGGATGAGGACAGAATGAGGGAAGGTTCAAGACTTGGTTGCAGTGAAAAGGAGACATCACCTTCGGTAAAAAGGCGGTATCTGTCCGTATAACTACTGAGTCTTGATGAAAAATTGTGTAAGGTTCTTTGGATGACAGGGCTCCTATCTCACTGATGTGGCGGGCTGAGGTGATAGCAAAGAAAGACAGCCTTCATCGTGAGATGAAGCAAAGATGTCTCCTTTAAGGGCTCAAAAGGTGGCTTGGTGAGTGCTTTGATTACCAGGTAGAGCCTCCAAGGTGGAACTATGGGCTTTATTGGTGGACGCTTCAACGTTGCTGTTCTCCGAAATCGTTGGACATGGGGGAGCGTTTCTAAAGATTCCCCTGAGTCCATCAACAGGCGCGCCCCTAAAGCAGAAACCTGGACTCTTAAGGTAGCTGGTTGGAGGTCAATGTCGAAACCCTCCTGAAGGAATTGAAGGATGGTAGGCAGAGACATGAAGTTGTCTGTCAGAGAGGTGTCTCGTAACCAGAACAGGAATTTTCTCCAGATCCTATAATAAACCATGGAGGAAGAGGCCTGTCTGGATTGAATCGGCATTTCTAAGACTGGTGCAGAGAAACCCAACTCCTTGAGAGTTTCCCGCTCAATCTCCACGCCTAGAGGGACAGATTGCGAGGACTGGGGCGCAGCAGGTTTGGGCTTTCTTGGAACACCAGAGGAGAATGTAGAGACATTTGGACTAATTGGGGGAAACCACGGTCTGCGGGGCAAGTGTGGGCAAACCAGAATCATCTCTGCTTGATCTTGAGCAGTCTTGTGCAGTACCCTTGATAAGATCGGAATTGGAGGAAAGGCATACAGAAGATCGAACTGACCCCAGTTGATGGAGAAGGCATCCTGAGCTATGGCCCTCTCGTTCTTGATGAGAGAGCAGAACTGTGGAACTTTGCAATTTTTTCGGCAGGCGAAAAGATTTACCTGCGAGTGGCCCACCGCGCTGTGCTGAGTTGGAAGGTGCTGTCCTTGAGCTCCCATTTGCCTGGCAGGATGTCCTTTTGACTTGGCCAGTCTGCTGTGACATTTCCCTGGCCTGGGATGTATGCAGCCCTTCGACTCCCCAGGTTGTCTTCTACCCAGTGAAAGAGGAGTCGCCTCTTGTAGCATCCAGGAGCTCTTTGTGCCTCCCTGACTGTTGACGTAGGGCATTGTTGTCCAATTGTCCGTGAGGGTGAGGATGTCCCGGTGGGAAAGCTGTGTCTTGAACTGCTGTAGTGCCAGGTAGACTGCCCGCTTCTCCAGTACATTGATGCTGTAGCAAGACTCTACCAGTGAGCACTTGCCCTGTGCTGAGAGCTTATCTGAATGCGCCCCCCCAGCCCCAGAGGCTGGCATTGGTGATGACCAGGGCTCTAGATAAGATTTTTTGGGATGGGTACCTGTACTCCTCATTTTGAAGGTGAGATGAGTAAAACGAAATTCAGATGTGTACAAATGTCTTGCTTGAGTGGACTGAGTACATTTATTAAAGATTTTTTTTTTCTAGATAAGAATTTCAGGTGCCAACAATGCTCCAAATAATGTTGGCAGGTAGGAATTTACTCACCAGCTTTAAAACATAGTGAGTATAGCAAAATTGGGGTGCATACAAGTGCTGTAAATCTGGCAAAAAACTGTTCCTTTTGAATCACCAGTTATGTTATTAAGCACTATACTTTCTTTGGTATGTGGAGTATTTACAAATATTGGGTGAGTACTGCTACTCATTAAAAACATTGCTGAAGAATATTTCCTAAAATGAGGTGAGTAAAATAGGCTGGTACACACCTTATCTGGAGCCCTGGTGGGGACTCTCATCTGGTGGGGGTGTCCCAGTTTGAGACCCCTCATGATGTTGCCCTGCTGAGTCCACCAGATACGGGAGTCTTTTACCTGGCGAGATACCTGAATCCTCTGGTCCCATTGTGCCCCTTGATTGGGACCACTGCTGGAGGAGACTTGACTGGAGAGGTCGCATGTGGACTAGCGCCCAGGGAACTGAGTCTGCCAGGGAGACCATCCACCCTGTGAGTTGCATGAAGGAGCAGGCCGGCAGTGATTGAGCTGCTTGGAATTTGTAGATGAGTGTGCTCAGTTCCTTGAATTTCGACTCTGTGGGAGAAACTTTGTTCTGGATTGTGTCTATATTAACCCCCAGATGATTCGGAGACTGTGACGGTTGTAGGAAGGTGGTCTTCTGATTGATTATGAACCGCAGAGAGGAGAGGCACTGAGTGACCTCCGTCACTGCTTGGACTACTTGATCGTACCGTGGGGCTTTGAGAATGTCGTCCAGGTATGGGAAGAGCTGGATATGTTGCATTTGGAGATGAGCGACCACAGTCACCAGGACTTTGGAGAAGACTCTGGGGGCTGAGGACAGGCCGAAGGGCAGCGTTGTGAATTGAATATGGTGATCTTCCACTTTGAACCTGAGGAATTGTCGGTGTGCCTTCCAGATGGGAATATGCAGATACTCACCTTGTAAATCTGTTGAGTCCAGAAAGTCCCCCTGATGGATTTCTCGGATGATGAAGGGCAGGGTCTCCCATCTTAAATGTTTTGTGATGAACAAAACCATTTAGAAACTTGAGATCTAACACTGGCGGAAACTTCTTGAGCGTTTTGGCACTATGAAAAATAGGGAGTACACTCTTCGGTTCCTTTCTCGAATGGGAACTTGTTCGATCGCTGCTGCCTGTATAAGATCTGTAATCGTTTGCAGGGTTGCCGCTCTTTTCACTGGGTTGTTTGAGACTGGCGAGGGCACTACGTGGGGTGGGGTGGGGGGCCTGGAGTTGAACTGTATCGAGTAAACCTCGCGATTTACATCTAGCACCCACTTGTCTGTGGTGATGTGGACCCATTCCTCGAAAAAACTGGAAAGCCTGCCCCCTATATGTGGATGGTGCACTAGCGTAGGGACCCCAGTCTCAGCCTTGCAAGCTGTACAGACTGGCTCCTTGCTCCCTCTCACCTTCCCACCAATGAGCCCTACTTTCTGTGCTAGGAGCCTCCCGCTACCTCCCCCGGTGCAACGAAGAGGGAGTCAAGACATTCACTGAGGAGCCAGCGGATCAGCGCCATGGGGGAGAGACAGAGTTTCCGGCCTGTGAAGCTCTTTAGGCCCGCCAGTCTCAAACAACCCAGTGAAAAGAGTGGCAACCCTGCAAAGCTCATTTGAAGCTCCCTAGCTGGTCTTCCACAGGGATAAGGTAGTCCTGTGCCACCTCCTGAAATTTCTTCCGAACGTGGTGTCGGAGTTTCACCTGAATCAGTTGTTTGCTCTGCCGGTGTTCTACCCCCAGTCACACCTTGGAGACAGAGTACAGGCTCCATACCTTGGACCTGAGACTAGCGCTCGCCTACTATAAAGTGTACGGTGGAAGTTCGGGGAGACGTTTGCCAGCTGTTCATCACCTACGCTGAAGCTGCACCTGGCAGACCTGCAGCAAAGTGGACGATTGGGAGGTGGATCACTTCCTGCATTGAGCTCTGCTACAGGTTGGCGGGTAGGGAGCCTCCCGTAGGGCTTAGAGCTCATTCTACCTGTCATACTGCTGCGTCGGTGGCTGCTTCTAGGGACGTCCCTATCCAGGAAATCTGCAGGGCTGGTACCTGGAAGTCGGCACACACCTTCATTTCTCATTACCACATCGACCTTGAGTCACGCCGGGATACTGGTTTTGGGGCCTCAGTTCTCCAGTCCCTGTTCCCTAACTTGGAGGGGGGGGGGGAGTGCCTTGCCTCCCTCCCTCCTGGAGAACTGCTAGGAGTCTGCCAGATAGTGTGGATTGAATGACATATCCACGTCCCTAGAACAACAGGTTACTCACCTGTAACAGTAGTTCTAGGAGTGGTATATGTTGTTCATCCACACGGACCCACCCGACCTCCCGGGCTTCGACGCACACACGGCTTCCAGCGGGCTAGATCTGACGTCATGAGGCGGCGCCGAGGGTTATACCATCTGGGTGGGTGGGAAGAGCCAGCTTGAAGACATTCCGGCACAACTTAAAGTGGCAAGGTACCTGCCAGATGGTGTGGATGAAGAACATATACCACTCCTGGAACTACTGTTACAAGTGAGTAACCTGTTTTTTCCTGCCTCTGTGGAAGCCTAGGAGGGAAGATCCCAGTGGTTTGACAGGCCTGCGTCCAACAGTCTGAGAAAAAAAATTTGCAGGCATTTAAAGATCATCTACCAGGTAAAGTGAAACCCTGACCACTTCACAGATCGGGGCTGCAGTATTCAAATGCCCCCTGCAGTCACCTTGTAAGTGTATGTATATATGTGTGTTTGTATGTATATAGGTATATGTACGTGTATACATATATATATATATATATATATATATATATATATATACGCAACGTAGTATATATATTCATAAATTATCTGCCTACTCATAAAGTTCGGGGAAGCCCGCGGTGCAGCTGGCATTTTCAAGTATGTCGCCAACGTCCGCTTCAGTTCTCACTAATACTAACGTGAGATGACGATCATCACCAAACCAACCTGGTCGAGTTCTGTGACTGGGTAACTAGGCAACTGGGCGCTCATGCAGTGGATGTCCTGTATCTGGACTTCAGTAAGGCATTCGACTCAGTGCCACATGGAAGGCTGGGAAGGAAGTTAGTAGGCACAGGGGCGGGTGCAAAGCTGGTGAGATGGGTAGGAAACTGGCTGCAGGGAAGGCAGCAGAGGATGGTGGTGGGTGGGGAGCTCTCACATCCAAGGGCAGTGACGAACAGTGTTCCACAGGGCTCAGTGTTGGGACCAGTGTTGTTTGGGATATTCATTGCACACATATCATGGAACATAAAGAGCAAGATCATAGATACATAGATACATAGATACATAGACAGTGTCGGCAGATAAGGGCCTATGGCCCACCTAGTCTGCCCATTTGAGCTTGTAAGTTCAGTTTGTTTTCCTAGAAGTCTATTTCCCCTTACCCCTGACCTCTAGAATTCCTTTATGTCTATCCCATGCATTCTTATCAGATCAGTCTGTTTGCTGATGATACCAAGATAGGCGCCGTGGTGGATGACCTAGGGGGATGGCAGGGGTTGCAGCATGATCTGGCAAAGCTTGAAACCTGGTCAGACACCTGGCAACTGGGCTTTAATGCCAAAAAGTGCAAGGTGCTGCATTTTGGGATGAAGAACCCAAGGAGGAGTTACCAGCTAGGGGGAGTGCAACTAGCCCAGACAAAGGAGGAGAAGGATCTGGTGTGCTCATTACAGGGTCAATGAACAACTCAGCACAATGTAGGAAGGCAGCTGCAAAGGCCAACAAAATGCTGGGTAGTATTGCAAGGGGTATATCCTCAAAGAGGGAGGAGGTGATTCTGCCACTGTATAGGTCATTAGTTAGACCACACCTGGAGTACTGTGTGCAGTACTGGCGTCCGTATCTGAAGAGGGACATTGGTTACTGGAGGGGGGTAGCTTAGAGCGACAAAGATGATCAAGGGGCTGGGGGCTTATCATACGAGAGGAGGTTGAAGGAGTTGAACATGTACTCACTGGAGGAGAGGAGAGACAGGGGTGACTTGATTGAAACCTTTAAATACATGAATGGAATAAACAAGACGGTACAGAGGGCTGTTCAAAGTAAGGAGGGAGGGCCACCAGGGGCCATGATATGAGACTGGAGCGAGGAAGGTTCAGGAGGAGATGAGGAGACCCTTTTTACAGAGAGGGTGGTGGCTGGGTGGAATGCTACCTGCTGAAGTGGTATGCAGTAGAACAGTGGACTGCTTCAAACGAGGATGGGACAGGACAAGAGGGTTAATGAAGGGAAAGGGTGGAAGGGAGGCAGCTGCAGGATAAGGGGTGCTAGCTGCACTCGAGCAGACTGATAGACCCTCTAGGCCTTTATCTGCTGGCAAATTTCAGATGTTCATATTGTTTTAGCTTTTATTGCTAGCTCTTATATATGGAACTATTATTAACAATAAATATGAAATGCTGATTATTTTTACTAGCTGCCTAAATACCATGTGAATGGCTGGCATACACATGGTATTTAGGCAACTGGCGTAAAAATAACGATCAGCATTTGGTATTCATTATAAATAGTTCTGTACATAGGGCTAACAATAAGGCTAAGCCAGTGATGTCATCTTGCGTTGGTACTAGTGAAAACGGAGGCAGACGTTGGTACCATACTTGAAAATGCTGGCTGCACTGGGGGCGTCCCCGAATTTTGCAGGTAATTTTATATATATATATATATATATATATATTTTTTTTTTTTTTACAAGGTGACTGCAGGGGGGATTTGAACAGTGAGCCCCGATCTGTCGGGGCTTCACTTTACCTAGTAGATATCCTTTAAATTTAATGGACCCAGGGCACTCATCTTGTGGGTCTGTATGTGACTGGTTGAAACCCTGGTGGGATATTGCCTAAATCAAGATATAAGACAGCAGTAATTCAGTTAGCATACACCCCCTTCCCCATACACACCGACTGTGAAGAATAGGTACCACCTTACATTGGATCAAAAACAGTAAAATATCTGGCGGTAGTCGGCCCGGTGGAGCCAAGGACTAAGGTGCTGGATGCTTTGCCTTGCACCACGCCGATGACTCGTGTTCGGGAACAAGCACAGGCAGCCGTTCAGCTGGGGGGGTTGGGGGTTGGAGTTGGATGGAGCTGCTGAGACGCATCTCTCCTCTCTGGGGAGGGAAGGTGGTATCCCTAGACTCTTGACTGCCTCGTGGTGGAGGTCAGGGGGCAGCACAGGCCTGAGGGAGTGCTAGGCCAACAGGTGAGCGGAATGGGCTGTCACCGGGGCTGTAGTATGCGTGTGCACCTCCATGCGCATACATCTCTACTCCTGGGGCCCCGAGGGTAATTGGGAGAAAAATGGATCCTCCGGCTGCAGGATGACGCCTGACCCTCCGCAGGCTCCGTTCCTGGGTGGGGCATAAGGTAAGCACTGGTAATTCTGGGATGTCTGGGCTGGGGGACCGGTTGAGCTGAAGGGGGCAGCCAGGAGGACAGCAATAAAATAATAATAATAAAAAAAAAATCTATATGTGTGTGTGTGTGTGTGTGTGTGTATATATGTATGTATGTGTGTATGTATGTATGTGTGTATATATATATATATACATATATATATATATATATATATGTGTATCTCTCTCTCTGGCGGTTAATATCCCACAAGGCATTACAAAACTGAATACGATAAATTAAGATTAAGTGGCTACAGCTCTGGTGGCTGATCTACAGCATTGGCAGCTGTTGTCTGTACCCACAGTAAGTAGAGTGGAGTGCAGTGAGAATGACTTCACTCCTGAAATTACTCCTGTTATTTCAAAGTTTATCTATCACCCCAACGATTTTTCAGTTTAGCTTCCGGGATAAAATAAGTCTGAAGTTTCTCTGGGTGGGAAACAAGCTCAAGTAGCCTATAAAAAAAAATTACAGTTGCCAAAAGCGAAGGGTGGCCTTGCTCTTCCCAACTTAACAGTCCTGTCATTGGGCAGCATATTATACACATAGCTGCACCTGGATTGACTCTGCTCTGTCAGGAGCATTGGAAGGATACAGAGTTGAGAGCTTTTTTACCAGGCCTAGATTTGGCGCTGTTTGCTTCACTGCTCCCCTCTGACAGTAACCAGTGCAGTGGGTTTTATGCAGATTTGAAGGCCTGGGGCCAAGTACCAAACTGGATCCTCTCACCTCAGGGCTGTATTTATTTGCAAACCCTGACAAAGAATGAAAAATTTACCCTGCAGTGACTGGACAATAGGTTTGGGAGCTGGTGCAAGTTAGGCCTGTGCTGTATAGCACACTTTTATCAACGGGCAACACTAACATACTAAAATGCCAGCAGAATAGGCCTAACGGTCTTTCGTGTCTGCTCGTTTGGTCAGCCTCCACCCTGGGAGCTGACCTTGCTGCTCCCCTTGCCCTCTCTGGCTTCTCCCTTCCCAGTCCCAGATATTCTCGCTGCACTGGTTTTTGCTTCCAGAATTCTTCCCCTGTACCTGTCCCACCCCCTCTTGAACCCCTCCACCAGCCCCCTTGGCAGCACATTCCATGGCTCCACCACCCTCTCAGTGAAGTAGCACCTCCTCCTTTCTCCCTGAATCTCCCTCCACCAGCTTCCACCCATGCCTCTAGTTGCCCCCTTCCTTCTTTCGAGCACCCTGACTACTCCTCCCCTATTTATCCCTTTCATGTACCAGAAGACCTCTATCATGTCTCTCCCCCACCCCGATCCCTTCTCTCTTCCAATGTTTACATATTTAGCTCTTCGAGCCTCTCCCCATAGGTCTTATTCCCCCAAGCCCCAAATCATTTTGGTTGCCCTCCTCTGGACCCTCTCCAGGAGTTTAACGTCCCTCTTTAAGTGTGGCCTCCAAAACTGCATGCAGTACTCGAGGTGTGGCGTCACAAAGCAGTTATACAGAGGCTCGTAACAAATGCACTTGGGCCATCAGGCAAGCCAAAGCTGCATACTATAAACGCACCCTCACCACCACTTGGGGCTCCGGGAAAACTTTCTGGAGTAACATCAAGGAGGTCTGTGGAAAACCTGCCTCCCCTCCCCCAACCCAGATTACAGTCAATGGGATTACTACCCAGGACTTCACGGCTATCTCCGAAGCCCTCAACACTTCCTTCTCTGACCTCTCACATATCCTCCCACCTAACTTCTTTGACATGACCTCCCCCCCACCGGCCCCTCGGCCAGCAACACCCCTCCACCCTTTAGGCTAAGAGTAATCTCCTGTAATGAGGCAAAATGCTACCTCACCAAAGCTCTGGCAATTCTCGCTACAGCTCTGACAGGCTGGACCTCAAACTCGTAAGGTTGTTCCTGGATGTGACTCTCCCCCTTCTCACCAAAATCCTCAACCTGTCCTTATGCCTCAGCCAGTTCCTCTCGGCTTGGAAGGGAGCAGTGATAACACCCATACTAAAGGGTGGGGACCCCATGGCAGCTACCAACTATAGACCAATTTCAATCCTCCCACCCCTCACTAAGGCTATTGAAAAAATAGTTTCGGATCAGCTTACCGACCATGTATCCAAACATGACCTTCTCTGCCACGAACAGCATGGTTTCTGGAGGGGCCACAGCACCTCCACTGCCCTCATTGAATTCATTACCTTGATTCATGAGGCCCTAGATCAAGGATCTTTTGTGGGGGCTGTCTACATTGATCTGACCAAAGCGTTTGATACTGTCAGTCACGAATTATTATTTTATACCCTCCTATCCCTTAACTTTTCCCCACAGGTCACCGCCTGGTTCAAGGATTACCTCTCAGGTCGGACGCAGCAAGTCAAGATTAGCAAAACTATCACCACACGCAAGCCGGTTTGTGCTGGAGTCCCGCAGGGGTCAGTACTAGGCCCCCTGCTATTCACCCTCCTCCTTAACTCCCTACCTAAATCCTGCAGTGGTCACTTGCTGCTGTATGCTGAAGATGCAGTAGTTTACTGGAAACACCCACATCCCAACTCTTCAACTAGCCCTGCAGGGTCACTTCAGGGAGCTAGAAACCTGGTTTTTGGATCACCGCCTTATCAACTACAACAAAACAAAGTCCATGATCTTCGCACACCGCCAAAGCCCACACTGTCACGTGCCCCTAGTAATAACAAACACCCATGGCTCTTCCTTGGAGCAGGTCTCTCGTTTTTAAATATCTGGGTCACCTTAGACACCCAACTCTCCTTCCACACCCATATCCAACACGTCTCCTCCTCTATCAACATGCGACTCAGGATCCTTTTTAGACACAAGCACTGCCTACCCCCCCCCCCCGCCATGCACCTAGCTGTATCCTCCTCAATCCTATCCTTGGTAGACTACGGGATGGTCATTTACAGGTCTGCAGATCAAACTGCCCTGCACATCAACCTCGCCCTTAATAAAGCCTGCTGGTTAGTCTCGGGCTGTGACAAGTTAACCCATACTTGTGAGCTCTATGAACACACTGGATGGCTAAACTTCCAAGGCAGACTTAAATATTTCACCTGCCTTATGGCAAAAAAGATGCAACTAAAACCATCCCCTATCGGCCTCCACCCGATTTTACGCACAGCCCACCATAGGCGGACACAACAGCACGCAGCTAACCCCAACCTGATTAACCCTCGCTGTAGAACCTCTCGGTCAAAAATCCTTCCACTACCGGGCCCCTCTCTGGCTGAACAGCCTCCGCCTCCATCTCTTTGACCCACAGTCTCAACCAATTTAAGTCAGGTCTCAAACCCTACTCCTCGGCTTGTGTCTGTAATTACCCCCCAGCCCTATCCCTCACCCTCTCCATCTCCTGAGTCAGTTTACCTTGGAACTACTCTGTCGCAGTAACCCCATTCTCTTTTAGTTGTCTGGTACGTGCCTACCTCCCAAGGCTCCCAATCTTACCTGTCCCGTTATGCAGGTATTTGACCCTGGGTCCCTCATGACCCTACGAATTTGTATACTGTATTAACTTTGTTCCCGGGGACTCCCCCATGCTCCCAGTTGATGTTTCCTGCTATGTTAACGGAAGCCTTGATTGTCTAACCTGCATTTTATTCATTTCTGTACATATAACTGTATTGTTCTGTTATTTTACCTGACGTGGAGCCTTTGCAAAAGAGTGTATGACTCAAAGGATTGTAATTCTGATTATTTCAAATAAATAAATGAAAGCAATCCCGATACAGGAGCAGATCCTCGGAAGAGTAGGATCAGTATTCCTCACACCATAAGAGATCTCATTCTCGGGGTAGATGTAGGAGCACACACAAGGGGAAGTGTCACAGGGACTGTTCCCCAGGCTTCTCAGACTCCAGTTCTTCTCCAGAAGAGGGGGAGCTAGTGGACTCATCCTCGGTCTCTGACCCCCCCCGTCCAGAAACTTTGACCTGGAGGACCTAGACTTTTTCTTGTGGTTTTTTTTTTTTTTTAATTTCTTTTTTTACCCTCCTACTGCCCTGCAGAGCCACTTCCTTCAGGAATCTCCTTTCGAGCCTGCCCCTGCCAGCACCTACCTTGCAACCTCTGGTCCCTCCATCTAGCCACAGAAACCCCTCGGTCGGGGTCAGGCAACCCCCCAAATCTTGAAGTCTCGTCAGGGTCCAGGGTCACAGGCAGGCGCTAGCACATTGGGACCCGGCTCGGCGTTCCGTCATCCCATCCCTGAGGGTGTTTTTCCCATGTTCTTCATGGGACGCTATGTGCCCATGCGTCAAGGCGTCTGCCTGCATCTGCAACATCACCCCCCCCTCCTTCCGTGAAGAAGCTGTCCCCGAGGCTGATTGGCTGCCAGCCTACGCCTGCAACCAATCATGCTCCTGAGACTCCAGCTTGCTGTTGCTTCTCCTAGCCTCCGCCAGGGGTCGCCGCTTGCTGGGTTGGAAGTCCCTCCGGAGAAGGCGAGCTGTCCCCAGATGCTTCAGCTCTCTCTCCCCGGCCAGCTTACTGAACCCAGGTCCGCCGGGCGTGGTTAGGTGTGTGGCCCAGTGCTTCAACCCTCAGCGCCACCGGGCCGGCTGACCTAGACTTTTTCATCAAGAAGGTCATAGCTGAAATTTATTTAGATTCTTCCGCAGTGGCTCCAGCACAGCTGAAACTGACCTTTCGCCTGGCATCTGCCGCCAGACTGGCCACAGCCTTCCCTGTTCTCCAGCCGTAAAGGACTTGCTAAAGGAGGAATGGCAGGGTCCAGAATGCACCTGTCCAGTGCCCCGGCGGATCTCTAAGCTCCTCAAGTTTGACAAGAAACAATCTGAAAAGTGGCTAGACTGCCCCAGAATCGACCCTCTGATTTCGAACCTCACCAAGAAGAACATCCTAGCCGAAGGAGGGGCATCATTCAGGGACCCAGTGGACAGGAAAGTGGATGCCTCACTCAAAAAGGCCTTCCAAGCATCAACAACGTCTCTCAAGGTGGTGGTACCTGCCAGTCTTTTTTCAGCCTGAGCCACTCTGTCCTGGGCCTCAGAATTAGCTTTTCAGTTCACTGAGGACACAAAGAACAAGGCTGTTATTCATCCGCTACAATTAATAGGTTTGGCATCTGCTTTTGCAGCAGACCTATCAGGAGGCAGTCGGGTGCACCGCTCGGGCCATGTTTTATCAAACTTTGGCTCGCCGCAACCTTTGGCTTTGGGTCTGCCAAGCAGACGCCTCTTCAAAGAGCCATTTGATAAATGCCTCCTATGAAGGTAATCTGTTTGACTTGGCTCTGAAGGAGGTGGTGAAGGAATCCGGGGAGACAGCTAAGGTGCATATGCTCCAGACATGAGGCAGGGGCAGATCATGGTCCTCGGGGGCCCCAGATGCAGTTTTTGTGCCTGAGGTTACAACAAGGGTCAAAACTTTTAATTTCTCTGGCAAAAGAACATGATTCTCCACTCATAACCAGCGTCACTTCAGAGGAGCCAGATCCGGTGACGGTGGTGGCACCAGAGACACCAGAAACGGCAACAAGAAGTCTCAATGAAGCTATCCGGGCCCATCCTCGAGTAGGGGGCAGACTTTCATTTTTTCTCGAGGAATGGGTCCAAACTACGTTGGGCAGATGGGTCCTTGACAGCATCAGCAAGGGTTACTAATAGAATTTGAATCCAAGCCCCCACTACCTCATGTGGTGTTCTCCATCTCAGGCAACCCATCCAAAAGGCAGGCTATGTTACAGGCCATTACAGATCTTCAAGCAGGGGCTCTCGAGCAAGTCACCCCCAAAGAGACCAATTGGGGTGGGTCTACTCTCTATTCTTCATCATGCCAAAACGCACAGGGGGATTCAGGCCAGTTCTAGACCTCAAATTCCTGAATCTTTATTTTTTTTATTTACTTTACTTTTTGCCTGTTTCGGGATCGTCTGTTTTTAGCCCTTGGTCATGGCCCCTTGTACTTCCACCTCCGGCGATCACCGAGCTCTCCCAGTCACCCCTGGCTTGCTCCCAAGAGGGTGGGGTTGCTTCACTGGTCCCCTTCCAGTGCCACACTACTGGTACTGGTCAGGAGAGCCGGTACCAGAGGCTGATCGAGGCCACAGGGGAAGGGTGCCATGGAGATGACCCGGCATAGAGTTTTGTCTCCTGTAAGCAGGGGTGGGAATGTGCAGTGACGACCAGCATCCGCCCCGCCCTTAAGGCATGCTGGCGCCGGTGTGGTGCGATGAACCCAGCCTCTGCTGGGTGCTGCTGTGCACTGAACACTCAACCCCCCTCCCTTCCAGAGAAGGTGAGCAGTCCTAGGGATGCTCAGTCCTTCTCTCTCCGGCCAGCCCTTCGACCTGGGTCCATTCTCGAACCTTGGGCGCCGGTGTTGCAAGCGGAAATCCAACCGCTGTGCCGGCAGGCCATTCCTGAATCATTTTGTCTGCAGCAGAGCCTTCAAGATTGAAACGTTGTCATCAATCAGGGAGTTGCAACAGGGGGATTTTCTGGCATCCATCGATCTTCAAGATGCCTATTTGCATATTCTCATCCAGGAACTACACAGGCAGTATCTCGGGTTCAAGGTGGGGGAGCAGCACTTCCAGTTCAAAACACTGCCATTTGGGCTGTCTTCAGCCCCAAGGCCATTCTCCAAGGTGCTAGTAGTGGTCATAGCTCACCTTGGGGAATAGAGGGCTACAATTTTTCCCTTACTTGGACGATATTCTCATGAAGGCCCCACAGCTTGAACAAGCAGTAGTGGAGGTAGTCCGGTGTCTGTCGGCACACGGATTTGTCATTAACTGGAGGAAAAAGTTCCCTAACTCCAGGCCAGACCTTGAACCACCTGGGGACAGACTTCATGACACAAGCCAACATGGTCTTTTCCCTGGAAGCAAAATTCAGGGACCTGCTGAGGCTTATCGAGAAGTTTCATACAGCTCCTCAGCTGCCGGCTCACTCCTTCATGCAGCTAATTGGGACTCTAGTATCGCTGGTGGATTCAGTCCCTTGGTTCCTAGTCCACATGTGGCCCATTCAAGCACACTTGCTTAGGCTGTGGTCCCAGTCCAGACACAGCCAGCGCCAACTGATCTCAATTTCTCAAGAGATAAAAACTTCCGCCAGTGGTGGACTCAGAGGTCAGATGTCATGAGGGGTCGTAAGTTGGGCTATCCACACCAAATCCGAATCATGACCGATGCCATCCTCAGGGGCTGGGGGGCTCACTTGCATCAGCAGTCAGCTCAGGTCATGTTTTTGCTGTTAGAAACAAGGTACAGCATAAACGTCCTCTAGATGAGAGCAGTGCGCCTAGCCCTGATGCACTTCGAACAGCAAGTCCTCAATCAGGACGTACTGATTCTAGCAACGATGGCATACATCAACTATCAGGGCAGAACAAGGTGGTCAAAAATGCTATGGGAGACCCTTCTTTTTCAGTGGGCCGAGCTCCACCTGGCAAGCATAAGAGCGGTGTATATTCCAGGACAAGAAATCTACCAGGGGAACGGGAGCTGAAGGACCATGCCTTCCACATCATAACAAAACAGTGGGGCAATCCCCAGAAAGATCTCTCTGCCTGCCAGAGAAACTCCAAGGTAAAGCAATTCTGCTCCCTGGCTAAGGACGAACTAGCGGTAGCTCAGGATGCCTTTTCCCTAGACTGGGGTCAGTTCGGTCTCCTGTATGCCTTTCTTCCAATACTGCTTCTATCCAGAGTCCTTCACAAAATTGCTCTGGACAGTGCAGAAATAATTCTAGTCGGTCACCGATGGCCTCGTTATCCATGGTTCCTGCTTCTCATTCATCTGTCAGAGTGGCCACCTATAACCTTGCAGATCAGCCTGGATCTTCTCCATCAGTCCAGTTCTGCATCCCAATTTGAACAACCTGTCTCTCTTTGCCTGGAGATTGAGCAGGAAACTTTCAAAGAACTAGGCTAAACAGATTGTTATTGAAATGATGGTGAACTCACGCTGCCCCTCTTCCTCTAAAGTGCATTATAGAATCTGGAGGAAATTTCTTGTTCTGGCTTCAATCCAAATGCATACAGGACCATCCAATATCATTACCTGTGCTATTGCAGTTTCTTCAAGAGGGGTTTGACAAAGGACTGCAACCAGCCACCTTACTAGTTCAGGTTTTCGCACTGGGGGTGCTCTTGCTGGTGGACTCAGGGTACTCATTGGGCTCATATCACCATGTCAGGAGGTTTCTAAGGGCAGCAACATTAAAATGCCCTCCAGTCAAGCCAGCGGTACCACCTTGGAGACTTAATCTGGTTCTCAAGGTTTTGACCAGAGCTCCTTTTGAGCCTCTTAAGGAGACATCTCTCATGCATCTGACAGTGAAGGTCGCTTCTCGTAATTACTTCGGCCAGGAGAATCAGCGAACTGGGAGCATTGTCCACCAAAGAGCCGTACACTATTTTTTGTGTAATATCTTTTTTTTTTTTTCTCTACGCGCTTCCATGGTAGCCACTCTTTCGGTTGTGCCAATGGATACTTCGACCCATCCTGTCCCCGAGCCTCCGCTCTCAGCCACCTCGGGGTGACCCGGGGTAACCCTTCACTGGGTGGGTTCCCTTCCTCCGAGGGGGAAGGCACCAGCCTGGGCAGGGCAGGCAGACCAGCTGAACGCTCGCCTAAGGTACTGCTGAGGCAGATGGCTGCAGGGGCATTGATGGCCTTGGAGATCCGGGCAGCCATCATCCTGCATAACATGGAGCCATTTTTCTGGTATGCTTTCCTCCTTATGCTGTTGTGCGGTGCTCCCGGTCTCCACCAGAGGCTGCTGCCTACCGATGTCTACCCATAACCCACCCCAGGAGAGGAGAGCAGTCCTGTGGATGCTCAGTACACTCCTTCCCCTGCCAGCCCCCGGCATCCCGAGTCCATTCCTGAACCTGGGTCGCTCGCGTGGGTTTAGGTAAGGTACCAGTGCCTCAGCCCTCTACGCCACCCGGCTGGCACTGTACACTATTTTTCACCGGGACTCTGTGGTGCCTCTGTGGTGCTCCGAACAGATAGTTTTTTTGACAAAAGTTGTCTCCCTTCTATTGCAACCAAGAGTTAATTCTACCCTCCTTCTGCCCACACCCCAAAAGTGAAAAGGAAAGGGAATTTCACACAATAGATCCGAGAAGAGCCATGAAAATGTATATTAAGAGAACAGAGGCTATTCGCAAAACTTTTTGTTCATTTTAACTACAGGTCAAAATATGGGTAAAAAAGCTTAAAAAGACACTATAGCCTAGCCAGATGGATTCGGTTTGTCATCACCACGGCTTATCAGGCTGGAGTAACTTTGCCTGGCCCAGTGAGAGCCCATTACACCAGAGCTATGGCCACTTCATGGGCGAACTTCAGAGAAGCATCTCCAGCAGACCTATGCAGGGTGGCCACATGGTCATCCATTTACACATTTACAAACTGGACGTGATGTCTCCAGCAGAAGCATCCTTTGGCCGCTGAGTGCTTCAAATGGTGGTGTACCCTTAAGGGCAGTTGACATTCTTCCCACCCAGGATATCGGGGGATGTACTGCTTTTGTATATCCCATGAGTAAGGAAGCCTGGAGACCAGCTTAGGAGAGAGAAATCGAAATTTAAATACCTGTAAATGTTCTTTCTCTGACTGCTGGTCTCCGGGCTTCGGCTTTCCTCCCAGAATGTACAAAGTTGGCTGACCACCTGGCCATGTATGCCTTAATTTTCTTGTTTTTGCTTCCAAGTTCATGTAGTATTGCCACATTTGGACTGCTTTCGGAAGAACTGAGGGAAACAGGAAGTGGAGGGCTGGATGTCCCCTGCTGCAGAGGTCTAATTCCTGCCTGCATCAGGAGGTACAGCCCATGAGTAAGGAAGCCCAGAGACCTGCCATCGGAGAAAGAACATTTACAGATATTTAAATTTCGATTTTTAAGGTGGCAGAATTGAGTGAGGACTGAGTGAGCAGAGTAGTGGGGCTTAGCTGGATGAGTGTGGATTTTACTGTAATTAACGTGGGTGAAACTGAAGAACTGGTGGTCGGGTGGGGCAAAACCAAAACACTGTATCCCACATCACTTTATAATTCAGGAAAGGGAGAAGAGAGAATGCTGCTGCCATGGATGTGAGGGTGGGTGCTAGAAAACAGTACTATGGTACAGAAAGTTGGGCCATTGCTATATGTGCTAGTGCTACTTTAAAAACTCTTGAGTAAACTTTTCCCTGCCAAAGTATATTAACTATAAACGACAGTTTACCGTGATACTAGTATACATACATATATATCTATGTATAGCATCTTTACATGTACAAGGTATTTCCTTGGTAATGAAGACTGGAGTGACTTCCAAGATCGCGTAACTGTTTTTTTTTTTTTTTTTTTTAGAGTGAATGTTTGACTTTGTTTACTTTAGTGAGAGTATAGATGGATAATTGGGGAAAATTGCAGCTTAAAGTGACCCGTGAAAGTTCCCCAAATGCCTTTTTTGCATAGTATGCCATTGCCAGCCATGCTTCAGATGTGGAAGCTGCAGTTTGTTTTGTAAAAAAAAATATTTGTTTCATCAGCGCTTTTGTTTCAGGCTACTCTCTAGTTTTCTCTGTGCGGCCACATTCCCTAGAATATCATGCAAGGGAAGCTGTCAATGTTTTACATACAGCAATAATGAATTCTGGGTAAATTATAATGACTTAAATGTTCTTTACTCAGATGCAGGCTCTTATTTTGGTAGTGGTGACTGCAGTATAGCATCTAATATGTAGATGTACGTAGCATGGTATCGTGGGTACAGTAAGTTGTCTTCCAATTTCCTTACTGTGAGGTGCAGTCTCATTTATGTAGTGGGTTCAACAACTCTGATATGTTTATTTTCAAAACAAGACATTGTGCATACAGTGTCTACCTGACAAGTAGGGCTCTAGATAATATTTTTTGGGATGAGTACCTGTACTCCTCATTTTGAAAGTGAGGTGAGTAAAACGAAATTCACATGTGTACAAATGTCTTGCTAGAGTGGACTGAGGCGTACAGTTACTGAAAAATTTTTTTTTTTTTTTCTAGATAAGAATTTCAGGTGCCAACAATGCCCCAAATAATGTTGGCAGGTAGGAATTTACTCACCAGTTTTAAAACATGGTGAGTAAAGCAAAAGTGGGATGCATACAAGTGCTGTAAATCTGGCAAAAACTGTTCCATTTGAATCACCAGTTATGTTATTGAGCAGTATTCTTTGGCGTGTGGAGTTATTTACAAATGTTGAGTGAGTACTGGTACTCATCAAAAAATTCTGAAGAGTATTTCCGACAATGAGGTGAGTAAAATAGGCCGGTACACACCTTATCTGGAGCCCTGCTGACAAGATTTCTTTACTGAGAGATGTAGTCTATTTCTGTAGTGACCACAGAAATATAATAGCCTGTATACTAATTTAGATAATGAGGCATCGTGGTTACAGTAAATAGCTGATTCTCTCTCCTAAGTTGGTCTCCGGGCTTCTTTGCTCCTGTAAGGAAGCCCGGAGACCAGCCGTTGGAGAAAGAAAATTTACAGGTATTTAAATTGCGATTTTTTTTTTTTTTTTTTTTTCCTTCCCCCTTCTGTCTCCCTAATCAAAGTGCAGTCTCCTATTTTGGTAGTGTTTACAGCAGTACAGTCTGCAGAAAAGCTTCTGGAAAAAAATGTTTTTATGATGCAAGTAGGCCAAAAAGATAATTTGCCATTCTGTGTAGATGGTGTTTCACTTTTACTGCCTGCTGGTGAAGTGACGGCTCTTATCAGAATGTGGGAGTGTGATACTTTCCTATGTTTATGTTATAGGGCTTGAATGGCTGTAAGTAGCTCAGAGCTTACACGGCTCTGAGCTGCTTTCAACCAATCAAAATCACTAGAATTTTTCTACACGTTATGCTTTCCTATCTAACACTTCAGTGATCCCCCCCCCCCCCCGCCTTTGAACTCCAAGGAGGGAACTAGAGACACAGTTAAACCAATGGCTCACTTATATTGTGCACATGAAAAATTCAATTGCATCCTGCTATCTTAATACGTTTTACTGCTATATATCCATGTTGACTGTTGCACGCCAAACAACCTGTAACTGTAAGATTGTTTACTGTTGCTTGCCAAACAACCTGTACCTGTATGACTCTTTACCTTGTATTTTCCTGTAATCTCTTGGGTCTCCCCTGAAAAAGGGACCTCCCAGTGGGCCTACCCGGTCATCAAAATTCAATAAATAAATAATACATGCTAATGTAGTGGGGAGGAATAGGACTAGATACATACTGATTTTCACATCACACTCATTACTGTTGGGTAGATGACCATCTAATGAGCACACAAAAAAGAAAAACACTTGAGAAATATGAAGTAATAAGTCTAAGTTCGAAAATTACTGAACTGATCTGCTTGCATTTCTTGGCACTGCCCACTCTTCAAAGCAGCAGTATTGGTTAGTTGGCAAAATATGGAGGGATTAACCCATGACAGACTGCATGGGTTTACTGAGCATTAATCCATGACAACGGGGGTGGGGTCTGAGTGACTTCAGCCTCCCAGGCGTGAATTAATGCTCAGTAAACCCATGCTCTGGAGTGGGTTAATACTCTTATAAAATAGGCAACTTTATTTTAGAGGTTTACCTAAATATAAAAAAAAAAGAAAAAAAAAAACTGTACATGCATTTGAGTGTCGTCCCCCCCCTCGGTATTGAACATTGCAGAACTTGTGAATGGGGAGAAGATTCAGCTGCACAGAATATCTGCGTGGGGCAGTGTATGTACTTTGAGTTTTAAATTAATACACCCGTTGCTTTTTAAATTTCCACGATTTTGTAGTGCAGTAAGCAGCCAGTTGGAGTCTTGAAAGGGTGGGGAATATTTCTACAAAGGTGCACGCTGCTCGCGACGTGTGAGCGTGAGTGGTGCCACTCCTTAACAAGAAAGTTTGTTTGGGTTATGTGGAGAGGGTAATACATTGTGTATAATTTAAACTGCACTGGTTTTACTTTAGTGATATAAGGTACTTGTGATTGGGTTTGTCATTTTAAGGACAGCTTGCCTCTTTCTTTTTTTTTTTACTTTTGTTTATCTTCCTGACACCCCGGGCATCCTTCAGGAGTGCCCACATGGATCTCCGCCCTACTCCCAACCTGAACCCGCATTTCCCTGGCCTTTCCTCCCCAGAACGACTGCAGGCTGACCAGACCCCCGGTACCATCTCCGGGGCTGATTCCGCTCCACTCAGTGGCTACCTCCTAAGTATGAGGGGCCTACCTGCAAGTCGTCGGGTCCCCCAGGGGGGGGGGAAGAGGGAGATCCTGGGCATGTCTGGGCCGGTGTTTGGGATGTGGAAGGGTCCATTGGGGCCACCATCATCTCCCTGACGTGCAGGAGGTATTTTTCTTAGCTTTCTGTCTCCCCCCACGGGCATGGCCAGCAAGGGCTGCGGAATGCCGTGCCCCAGGCATTATGCTGCGCCGCTACACTGGTGACCTCCAGCCACCGCCAGAGGTCACTCCTAGACGAGCGCGTCTCACCCCACCCCGGAAGAGAGCAGTCGGGGGACGCCTCAATCTCTGTCTCCCCGCCAAACCCCCGCTCACTGAACCTGAAAGGTCAGCGGGCGCGAGGTGTGGCGCCCAGCACCTCAACCCTCAGCGCCACCGGCCCCGCTGACAGTTTGCATCTTAACAGGTACCTTGAGTAGGAACTCATTTAAACCAAACTTATTTAAAGTGACTTATTGAATATTTCGTTTATAAATGGGTAAAGTTATTGCTGTTAATAAGTGTTTGTTTGTTCTTTCCTATGCCTACAGTCTGGTACTCCAAGGTTTCAGCCTTTGTCTGCAAATTACTCAATTTTTTTATCCCCATTTTAGAGGGACATCAGCTGTTTACGATGTCTGGTGTTACTGTACAAGTTCATTCCCAAAATTTAACCTATTAAAAAACATGTGTAGAGACATGGTCAAGTATGCTCTATTAATTAAGGGGTATTTTTATAATTATACATTGACTGTAAAGTTTTCTCACTTTTTGGGGTCCTTGGGGAGACCAACGAAAATGAGACACTATATGCTGAAGGTTATTAGGCGTCTGAGTAGTCTTTTTTTAGTGACATGTGGAGACATGCCTCCCAGTCCGGGCCCAGGTGATGCTACTTTGAGGGGAACTGATACTTTGGTACCTAATAACAGTGATTTGTTTTTCAAGGGACATTTTGGGATAGTGCACTTTAATTCTCGAAGTGTTGGGAAAAAGTTTGATTCAGAGATTGTGTTACCATGCACCAGCCAAAGGTTATAGTAATTATGGAAGCCTGGCTGCATGGTAGGATTGAGGATTTCCTAGTCCAATTGGATAAATATCAAATGTATAGGAACGATAGAAAAAAGGGTAAAGGTGGTGGGATCCTGATTTTGTATTGAATCGAACCTGTAATCTATTAGGCTTCAGACAGATGCTATCTTGATGGGTTTGTAAATTTTAGTATTGGAGCTAAAGATTACTTTTGGTAAACCTATGTTACTCTGTGACATCTATAAATCTCCTAAAACTAATTTCAGATGTCTTTGATTCCCTTCAGATGTTTCTATGAAAGTATAAAAATTCACATGAAATTCTCCTTTTAGGGGATTTTAATGTAACTTGGACAGAAATCAAGGAATAATGCAGCTCGTTAGATTTTCAAATTGGTATGGGCCTGAATCAATTAATTCAGGGTCCTACAAGATTGAATAATAGGGACTTCTCAAAATCTTCCACTTTAGATCTTATTTTTACAAATAGCCCTAGTCTCTACTTAACTAGTGGGGTTTTACCAGACATTCTCGGATCATCAAATCATTTTTGCTATTCGAAAAAAGGTGAGGGTACTTGGCCAAACTTCTGATCATTTTATTTTTGAGAAATTTCGGACAATTTGATGGTTAATTATATGTTGGACGTAGAGGATATTGATTGGAACAGACTTAATCTTATCCCTGGTGCCTCAGATGCCTGGAGGTACTTTCTCCGGGAATGTATGCTGGTTTGCAGTCGCTATGCACCCATTGTAAGGAGAAAAGTAAAAGCGGTTAGTTTAAAATGGTATAATTCAAGCCTGCATAAACTAAAGCGGCAAAGAGATAAATGTTGGCATAAGCAAAGTGTCCCCAACGAAACTAATTGGCTGGCCTATAGACAGTCACGTAATAAATATAGTAAGGTAATAGTAAGGTAGTTGGAGAAACTAAACAATAATATTTAAAAAAAGAAAAAATATCTATAAATAATAAAAGGAGCATTTTGTAGCATAATGTCGGTGTTAATGGGTACCCATAAAACTAGATATGAAAGTAATTTTTTGATTAAATAACCAGTATATGCCATCTAGTCCTGAGGTGGCTGAAACCATTAATTACTTCTTCCTCGAATCTGGAATTTCGGGGAATGAAAATCATCAAACACAATCTTTCTTGCAAGAACAGTTTTCTTTCAGAAAACGCACTTGAGTTTTTGAAAGGAGATTCACAATTCTCCTTTACAAATATCTTGGTTGACGATGTACTGTTTGAACTTCTGAAACTAGATATAAAAAAATCCATCGGTCCTGATAGAATACCATCAGAGTTACTTCGGGTACGCAGCTCCAGTTATTGCATATCCGTTATCCTATATATTTAATCTTTCTTCAAAATGCTGAGTTCCTAGAACATTGGAAAATAGCTAAGGTAATTCCTGTACACAAATCGGGTGTAAAAACCGACATTGGAAATTATAGACCAATTTCACTTTTGTCCCAGATTTCAAAGATTTTTGAGCATTTGGTATCTTAAGATTTGGTATCTTACCAGCTTACTCATTTCTTGGAGTCTGGGGAAAAAACTGAATAGTAGACAGTCTGGGTTTGGAGCTTATAGTGCTCAGACTGCCTTAGCTAAGGTTGTTGGAGATGCATATGATTGTCTGTCTGGATCGTGGGCTTTCAACAGGTGCTATTTTTATAGGCTGTTGAAAGCCTTCGATACACTTAACCATGCTACCCTCTTATCTAGACTGGGGGAGCTGAACAGCTGTCCTAAGGTTGTGGGATGGTTGAGCTCCTACATTCTAGGTAGGCAACAGTTCATATCATTGGGCACATCAAATTCTTCTCTTAAATATGCTCAATCTGGGGTGCCCCAGGGATCTATTCTGGGATCCTTATTTTTCAATATTTATGTTAACGGACTTAAATTTTGCTGCATAAATGTTAACTTTCATCTTTATGCTGACGCTACGGTGATTGACGCTAGTTGGAGCTCTGATTTGGTCCAGGAAAGATTACAGGTAGTTCTCTCTCCTAAGCTGGTCTCCGGGCTCCCTTACTCCTGGGCTGTACCTCTTGATGTTGATCCGAAGGCAGGAAACAGACCTCTGCAGCAGGGGACATCCAACCCTCCACTTCCTGTTCTCCTCAGTTTACTTCCTGCCTTCAGTTTGGCAGGTACTCTGCAAGCAGAGCTCTGCCATGTGGATCAGAAATCACAGCTGTATGTTGGAATCCCAGGGTGGGTGCCAGTCTCAGCCTTGCAAGCTGCACAGCCTGGCCCCATTTTCACTGGTTTTTTTTTTCCCTGCACATCCTGCACTAGGCCTGAAATGCTACTTAGTGCAGTGGAAAGTTTCTCAGGGAATCAAAATGAGCACCGGAGTGTTTTTGATTTCCAAGGAATCAGAACAGGCCCAGAGTGCTCAGTAACCCGCAACATCTATTTCAAACAACATGAAGTCTTGCTATATTATGACGTATGCAGAGAGTCCCAACCTTCGAACTGCTCCGGAGGTGAAAGAGTTAACTTTCCATGCCAGGCGTGGAACCTTGAGTGCGAGCTCGGTTGAAAAAACTGTCTGTTGTTGCTCAAACTGTCAGATTCTTTACTCCGCCTCACTGAACAGTTGCTCGGAGATTTTTCCTTCTGCTCGGTTCGTTTGTCGGTTAAAAAGTCTTATTTTTTCGGTTTCTTGACCGAAATTAAACTGCAATTGGTCGGTTCAAGCTCTGTCTGTGGTACTGTAAGTAATAGATAGGCTTACATTTATTTTTCCTCCTGTGTGGAACTTGTGAACGTCTTTTTCGGTTCAGTTTGAACTGATTAGGTTGTTTTAAAAAACTTTCTAGTCCTTTAGAGTGCGGTTCCCGGTTCTTATCGGTTCTAAAAAAAAACACGGGTTTCATTACGGTTTTTTCCCTGACCCGTGACACGGTTGGGTACCCATAAGAAAGTCTTGCTTGGCGGATTGCCACTAACAGGCAAGTTTGGTTAGGCTGGCACTATGTCTGAGAAACCCAAAAGAAAAACCGGGCCCACTGGGTTTCAGCACTGTGGTCTCTGTGGGGAAGCTTTTGCTAAGGCTGACCCACACACCACCTGTGTATATTGTCTGGGGTTTGACCACCTCAATGCAGACTGCCAGATTTGTAAGAATTTTCCTGCTGCCACTGTGGAAGAGAGAGTTGGTAGGCTCAGGGAAAGGGAGGCCAAAAAGTCCGCTGACCCGGATGGCCAGCCCGGTTCGGTTCCAACCGAACCGGAGGGAGTGCCCTGTGACCAGGGCGATACTTCCTCGGGCAAACGAAGAGCCAGCTCTGAGGAGCCAGTTCCAACTAAAAGGACTAGAAGTCAGCTAGTGTGGAGCCAAAAGTTCTTTCTCCAACCGCTGAGGAAATAGCTAAAGCAATTCAAATTGTCCAGTCTCTTTCCCCGGTTCCGTCCGAACCGACACCATCAGGGAAGCGCTCGGTTGCCGGTTCCACCGGTTCAAGATTGATTTTAAGGATTTTTATGAACCGGAGGAAGGGGAGGAGGAGTATGAAGAGAGTGAATGTGATTTTGAAGGTCTGGATGTGCCCATTGAACCGGACATCTCTCCAGACAGACCGTCAGGGGCCCCCCCCAGGCTATCTGAGTTCCCTTCTCATTTTATGTTCTATAAGAAAGTTGCTGAAACTCTCCAACTCCCTGTTGAGGAAGCTTTTGATGACCAAGAAGAGCCTGATTATGTAGAAATGATGGACATTCCAGAGTCTAGGAGACTGTCTATTCCCTTGCACAAATCCTTTAGGAAACAGACAGTACAAATTCTAAAAACTCCTCACTCTATCCTTCCTGTTGATAAAAGGATGGACAAGAGGTATACATTATCAGGCTCTGATATGGAGTTCCTCTCTGAGCAATGCAGCCATGTGGGGGTAGTGCAGGCTGCAGCCTGTGACAAGGCAAATATTCCTCTAGCCTCTCACCCTCCTGAAAAGGATTCCAGGAGGATGGATGCCAAGGCAAAGAAACAGTACATGGCAGCATCTTTAGGACTCAGACAGGCAAATTATATGGCTTATGCTGCTAGGTACCAGAAATCCAGATGGGATACTGTGCTGGCCCTAGCGAAACAGGCCCCTGACCAGCTTGCCAGGGAGCTGGAGCAGGTGGCTGCAGATGGTATTGAGGCATCCAAGGTGCAATTTCATGCTGCAGTGGACTCTCTGATGATGTGTCATTAAGAGTCATGGCTACATCTGTGGCTCTTCGCAGAATGGCCTGGCTCAGATGTACTACCCTGTCACAGGATACCCAGTCTAAGGCTATGGATTTTCCTGTTGTTGGCAATTCTCTGTTTGGGGAGCAGACAGAGAATTATATGAAGAAAATGGATGAGTATTGGACCATCTATAGGAGTGCACAGGCCAAAGAAAGGCAAGCCACTCCTCAAAGGCAGCATGTCAGGGGCAGGGGCAGGCCTTTTCATAGGCCTTTTTACCAAGCCCAGGTCTCCTCTTCTGCTTATGCCAGAGGGGGTTCTTTAGAGGAAGAGGCAGACGGGGTTCAAGTAAGCCTGCTCCTACCCCTCAGCCCAAAGCCCCTGCCAAGCAGGCTCCCTGATGGGGTGGCCAGGGCCGATTCTCCACCACCGGTAGGGGGGAGGCTGGCTTACTTTGTCCAGGACTGGAAGTCTTTAACATCAGACAAGTGGGTCCTGGAAGTAGTAAGCCAGGGTCTGGTTCTCAGCTTCAAAAAATTTCCGAAGATGAGAGCCAGGTCTTTTCCACCTGCAAATCCATCAGAGGCACTTGTCCTCCTGGCTCTCAGAGCTGTGGAAAGGGTTCCACCCCTACACCAGGGCAAAGGGTTGTACTCCAGGTACTTCCTTACCCCAAAAAAGACAGGACAATGGTGGCCCATCCTGGATCTCGGATATCTAAACAAGCACCTTTTAAAACCAAAATTAAAAATGGTGACTCTGGGAATTATTTTACCCTCTCTAAGGCCAGGGGACTGGCTAGCCTCCCTGGACCTCAAGGATGCCTACTTCCATGTTCTTATCAGAAGTACCTCAGATTCGAACTGCCCTCAGGCCATTACCAGTTCAGAGCAATGCCCTTCGGCCTCACCTCGGCCCCGAGGGTATTCACAAAATTCCTGGCAGTAGCAGTTGCCCACTTAAGAAGGCAAAAGATTGCCATCTTTCCGTATCTGGACGACTGGCTCATAGTAGGCCAGTCTCTAGACCAGGTCAAACTACACCTTCAGGTAACTCAGCAACTGCTCACATCTCTAGGTTTCCTTCTCAATCTTCCAAAGTCAGTTCTAGAGCCTGTCCAGCTTCTCACCTTCGTAGGCGCAGAACTGAACACAAAAGAGGCAAGAGCCTTCCTTCCTCTGGAAAGAGCAAGGTCCCTGGTCTCTCTGGCCTCCTCTTTCACCCTGCAGGTCTCTCGACCTGCAAGGCATTTTCTACAGCTCCTGGGGCACATGGCTGCTTCTACAGCAGTTGTGCAGGGAGCAAGATTTCAGATGAGGGATGTCCAGTTCCATTTGAGAGCCTTTTGGTCTCAAAGGAGAGACCCTCTAACCAAATTGATCCCAGTGACTCGAACCCTGATCCAGTCCCTTCAGTGGTGGCAGGACCAGAGCAATCTGAGACGGGGTCCTCTTCACCCTCCAGTCTCACTCCTTAACCCTTACTACAGATGCATCCCTCTTGGGGTGGGGAGCTCACATGGGCGACCTCACTACCCAGGGATTGTTGTCCCCACAGGAATCTCTGCTCCACATCAATCTGTTGGAACTCAGAGCAGTTTTTCTAGCACTTCAAAGTTTTTTCCACATCTGCTCAGAACAAGGTTGTACAGGTCAGAACAGACAACACCACTACAATGTGGTACATCAACAAGCAAGGAGGCACTTGGTCTACGGCCTTGTGCACCGAAGCAATGAAGTTGTGGTCTCTGGCTTATTCCCTGAACGCCTCCCTTACAGCAGTTCACCTCCCAGGCAAGGACAATGTCCTGGCAGATGCTCTCAGCAGGATTTCCCATGGCCATCACGAATGGGCACTGGATCCCCTAGTACTAGAGGTAGTATTTGCCAGATGGGGCACCCCGCTGATAGATCTTTTCGCAGCCCCAGACAGTCACCAACTTCCCCTTTTTTGCTGCAGGCCCCCAGTGTTGGGCTCAGTCCCTCTGGATGCCTTCCTTCTCAGTTGGGAAGGGAAGTTTCTCTATGCTTTTCCCCCCTTCCCTCTTCTGTTCAAGGCGCTAGTCAAAATCAGGTCTCAACCCTGCAAGATGATCCTGATTGCTCCAGATTGGGCCAGACAGCCCTGGTACCCACTCCTCATGTCCTTAGCAGTCCACCTTCCCCTGTGTCTTCCCAGGAATCACAATCTGTTAACCTGTGCCCAGGGGAGAGTTTGGTATCTGAACCTCAAATCTCGCAATCTCAAGGCCTGGCTCTTGAAGAGTTAGTTTGCTGACCTACACCTCTCCCAAGGTGTACTGGATATCTTGAAGGCCTCTAGGAAGCCTTCCACCAGGGTACTTATAGTTCCAAATGGAAGAGATTTTCCATATGGTGCTCTGGCAAGCATATTCCCCCAGAATCTGCTGACTTGCCCACAATCCTGGATTATTTAGTGCATTTGAATTCTTTGAGGCTGAGACCAGCTACCCTAAAAGTGCACCTGGCAGCCGTGTCTGCTTTCTTATTAGCAGGTAAACCTTCTTTTGCAGCTCACCCTGTATTCTCCAATTTTTTCAAGGGGTTGCTTCACACCAACCCTCCATTCAGGGACCCTGCCCCTGCTTGGGATCTTAATATTTGCATTGCCCAGCTTATGCAACCCCCTTTTGAGCCTTTGTCTTCAGCAGAGCTCAAGTACTTGACTTGGAAAACTGTGTTTTTGGTAGCCATCACTTCTGCCAGGCGCATAAGTGAATTGCAAGCATTGTTAGTGGAGCCTGATTTTTATCTCCTTTCACAGAGATAAGGTGGTCCTCAGGACTAACAGAAAGTTTTTGCCTAAGGTGGTTTCAGATTTCCACCTTAATCGATCCATGTCTCTTCCTGTGTACTTCACTGACCATTCCTCCTCTGGCGAGAGGAGATTGCACAGTTTAGATGTCAAAAGAGTCCTTAGTTACTACATAGAACGTACCAAGGGTCACAAGTTTGACTCCCTCCAATTGTTCCTCACTTATGGTGAGGTTGGTAAAGGAAAACCTGCCACTGAAAGATCCATTGCCAGGTGGATTCTCTTGTATCCAATTTTGCTATGAAAAACTGGGTAAGGTTCCTCCCTCAGGCCTGAGGGCTTACTCTACCAGAGTTACAGCTGTGTCTCTGGCTGCTGCCAGGGACATCCCTATCCTAGAGACATGTCAAGCAGCTACCTGGAAAACAGTTCACACTTTTACTAAGCATTACTCCCTGGACATTCAGGCTAGGAGTGATGCTCGATTTGGCACAGCTGTGCTTCAGAGCCTATTTCCTAAGTAGGTTCTGTCCCCCCTCCATGGAGGTACTGCTGTGTAATCTGCATATGTCACAATATAGCAAGACTCATATGCTGGATCTACTCATAGTGTAGTTTGTAGTGGCTGCTTGTCTGCGTCTGTAGCTTAGTTTTTGTGGATTTACATGGTTTTCTGCTTGGAGTAACTACACCATTCTTGCTCACTACATCCGTGAAAGTCTACTGAACTGGATTTCTGCAAAACATCATCACCAGGTATCTGCATTTTTCATTTAAAAATCAACTTTTTGGAAGCTATCCTAGCAAAACATAAGTCAAGCAACTAAGTCTGACAAACTCAGTGACTCTAGGTCTGCTTGAATCCACATTTTCGCCTGACCTGCTCCATGATCTGTATGTGGGCTTTTCAACAACCTCTTTGAATGACAAAGAAGCATGCAGACAAAAGGATTTCACATCCTGCATATGCACAGGCACAGTTCATCACCTTCAGGAATTCTAACACATTCTGTGACTCTGTACCTCAGCTGTTGATCATTTCTTTTGGCTTGTGACTTAACCACCAGGTATATACTCCTGTCTCTCCTGTTATGTCTAAACTGGCTAACAACTTGTACATCTCTTGCTACTTATCCCTGCACTAACAATGAGTGACTTCAGGTTTTCTAACATCCTGCTGTACTATTACTCGAATTCTACCCCTGCTCACTCTATCCTCATCAAAAAGGGCTGTATCTATCTGTCTATCCACTCCTATCTCTTGACTATCGTAGACCCAAACGCCAGCTAGGCACTCTCTCTGCCAACCTACTTTCTCACCTTGCCCGGCGGCTCCTTATGCTTGCCGGAGATATTGAACCCAATCTGGGCCTTATGGTTTGCTTCTTCCCCCTGCAACGGCTGCAACAAAAAGGGTCTGTTGAAATGCCCATGAATATCCGGAGTTTCACGAGTCACCTGGCTGAGCTCAAGCCTGGGCTAAACTGATTAACCCTGACATTTTATGCCTATTGGAGACTGGCTGAAGCCTTGGGTGCCTGATGCCACTTGTCTTGTGCCTGGTTATAGCATCTAAGGAAAGACCAGATTGGGACAAAGGAGGTTGATTATGTACAAAAATCATCTATCCCTGAACATCCTACCCTGCACTGATTCCCTAACACCTTGTGAAACTCTGCACGCTACCCTGGCACTGTTCAAAACTGCTGCACATCATTTGTGTCTACAATCCACTTACAAGCCGGATGAGTGGTCTCCAGAATTTGCTACAATATGTCTCCCAGATTGTAAAATCAAATGAGGCTCTACTCCTTGGGACCTGAACCTTAACTGGCTGGGTCCACAGCACAGCATCCTTGAATCTCTAATACAGAAGCACAATCTACACCAAACTATCACAGGCTTTACCAGAACTACTACTCCGCACTCAGGGTCCCTACTTGATTGGATCCTCACCACCAGACCTGATCATGTACTAGATGCCACAGTGCTTGCTGACTCAATCACTGATCATTCCCCACACTTTGTCGATGGCGATCCTGTCCACCTCCTCCTCCTCCACCACGCCTGATTAGGTTTTCAAACTATGCTGCCCTGACAAACAAGCCTTCCTATTTGACCTCTCTTGTGTTGACTGGTCTAACATTTATACGCAACCAATGTTGATACTGCCCTCAATTCATTTCTGACTGAATTTGGCAACATCACAAAGAAGCACCTCCCTACAGTCAAAGGAGGGTAAGGGGCCAGCATTCGAGGTGGCTGAAAAAGACCTGCTTCAAAAGTTAAAAGTTAGAGACAATCAATGGAAAAGTACAAACAAACTGGACTGCAGTCAGATCTCATTCTGTATAAACAATACAGAAATGACTGTAAAGATGCATCAGGCAGGCCAAAAGTAAATACTGCCAAAACCTGCTGATTAATTCTTCCAATGACCCTCGAAGTTTTGGGGTCACATTAAGTCCTTCTTAGGTTCTGCTAAAGATGTCACTCCCTCAGATATGGTCCTACATGGTGTACACTGTAATGATTCTACTACCATTGCAAATGCTTTTAACCAACAATTTTCTGACTTATCTGCCTACACAGCTTCCCTCCCATCACAATCCTCTGCTTCACAGTTTAACCCCACAGCATCTGAAGGACCCCAAACTTAACCAACCCTTCTATTTCAGGGAAGTGTCTAGGCATCAGGTCCTAAAGCTGCTCAGGTCACTCTCTGAAAACACCAGTACTGGCTCAGATGGCCTAGAACCAAGACTACTAAAAATGGCTTCTACTACATCTCTGGCCCCTGGCACACATCTTCACCCTATCTCTCCAATGGCATTGTCCCTGAAGTCTGGAAGGCAGCCAGAGTCACTCCTGTATTTAAGAAAGGCAGTAAAATGACATATCAAATTACCGCCTATTGCTATTTTGTCTGTTCTGAATAAAATCCTGGAAAAGTAGTATCCATGCAAATCACTGAATACCTTGAGAAATTCAATTTACTAAGCTCAGCACAACATGGTTTTAGAAAGCATCACAGCACCATGACAGCACTTGCAAAATTCACTTCAGATATCGCTATCAATACGGATAGAGGAAAGTTAACAGGGCAGTCTTCATTGACTTAACCAAAGCTTTCGATCTGGTTGACCATTCTCTGCTACTATCCCTCAGTACCTTGGGCTTCTCTCCCAGTCACTACCTGGTTCAAAGCTACCTCCAACAGAACACAAGCTGTTAAGTTTAATTCATCCATGTCAGACAGTGCTGTTATCAACATTGGGGTCCCTCGGGTCTATACTTGGCCTCTCTTTCTATTCTCATTATTCACAATAAACTTCCTGAGTTGGTCACCACAGGTCACTCACTTCTTTTCGCGGATGACCTGGTAATTTATTATCACACTGATAAGGTCCTGGATCTAAATGCTGCCCTCACTGCAGATTTTCGTATATACAACACTGGTTGAACTCTCAACACCTGGTTTTAAATACAAATAAAACAAAGTTATGATGTTTGGCTCCAATCACAAGCTTAGATCCTGTCCTCTGACCATCTCTGTCTCTGATATCGATGGGGACCCTATAGAAACTGTCACTTCCTTTCGTTACCTTGGCATCCACCTGGATCAAACCTTGGACCTGAAAGCACATATACAGGAAACCTGCAAGTCAATTAACTGCAAATTGGGGGCTGCCTACAGAACCAAATACCTGCTCACCCCTGCTGCTAAATTGGCGATAGCCAGAGGCATTCTATTGCCAACCCTTACTTATGGGTGTCCCATCCTGTCCTTGGCCACCAAATCTTCACTGCAACTATGGGATACTACCTTCAATAATGTGTGCAGGTATGCAACCAAAGCACCTCTCGCTGCAGCATCATTGTCTCTTATATCAGGACCTTGTTGGCTCTCTCTTCCTCTACCAGGCAGTACTACTTGTACAATTTAGTTGATTCCATCTTAAGGACGTCCAAGCTCATATCCTGTCTGATCTCCTCAGGCCGCCATTCCCACAAGGAATCTTAGATCGCTGATCAGACCTTACTATCCATCCCCTTTGTCGGACTAAAAGGCATGGGCTCCTTCCATCATGCTGCTGCCCCCACCTATGGAACCTACTACCTCAGGATCTAAGAGATGTCTCCACTCATGTGACTTTTAAGAGCAAACTCAGGACTTTCCTCACTACTATGAACAAATGTGTTTGCTTTGACCCTACCTGATCCGCTGCATTTGTACTGTTTCCTCATTGCTAGCACTTTTACCTGTCCAAATGGGTGTTCTATACTGTTCCTTGTAATTAATGTTTTATTTTGTGCCTTGTAATTAATGTTGCCTTAACCTGTTTCTTTATAAGCCTAATGTTAGCTGTTGACAATTGTAAGTTGCTATTCTACTCCATGACATTCTTATCTTCACTTCACAGCCCTCCTCACTTAACCCCACTGCTGCTCTTCCCTTCTTCTGTTATATCCTCTTCCCCTTGCCACTCCCACCAAATTCACCTTTACCTGTTCCTACCTCATCCATGCCCTCCTTAGTCCCCACCCTCCTGGCTGTGCTTAGTCACCTCTCTCCACCTACTACCGCCTACTCCCACTGTCTACCGACCCCCTTCCCTGCCCTGCCGCCTCTTGGTTCCACTGGCTCGGCTTGACTTTGTTACACTTTGCCGCTATTGACGAACTCCTCCGCCTCATCCCTCTCTCACCGGCATCCTCACTCCGCCCTGCCGCTATCGGTTCCACCAGCCCGCTGTATTTTCCTACCTCCTACCGCTGTTGCCGCTCACTGCCGCCTCCCCCTACCACCCTCTCTCTTCGCCTGCCATCTTCGGCCCATAGGCCCGCCGCAGGTTGGTCACCACATCTCATTGTTGCCGCATTCGACGGACATTCTCTTTCCACTTAATCTCTCCCTCCCATCCTTTGCCAGTTTTCCTTCCTTGTGTCTTTTCTACTGATGCCTATCCTCTTATTTTCTGCCTTCTACTATTCACATTTTTGAGTATGTTCCATGATCAAGTGCTAAAGTATATTTTTGTTTACTAATGTATGTTACATTGCCATATGTATTTCTCTCTGCATTTTTTGTACTCGTCATCTTAATAATCTGGCTGTACTCTTTGTGTGTTGTAATTGTACCTCCCGGGTCGTGCCTGAAAACAGTCACTTGCTGACTAGCGCACTTACCCGGTTAACAAAAACTAAATAAATAAATAAATGTTGTTTGAAGAAAAAATTACTCACCTTAGTAATGTTGTTTCTTCTAATGGAGTCTTGCTATATTATGACCTACCCCCAGCCTGCCCCTCTCAGAACCTCTACTTTTAGGATGTGGGTGGCAGTGCTGGTAGAATCATGAGATGCCCACTTTATTTTCACCTTCTTTCTTTAGGGTGCTTGGGTGTTATGTTTTAATTTTTCTTTCTTGATTCCCCTGACTTGAGTCTTTGTTTTGGGATCAAGAACAAAAATGTGTTCTTGTAGTTAGTAGCCAGTGGGCTAGTGTAGGTTTACGGCTTCCACACAGAACCTTAGTGAGTTTTGCTCGTAAAGATCTGACAGTTTGAGCAGCAACAGACAGAGTTTTCAACCGAGCTCGAGCTCAAGGTTCCATGCCTGGCATGGAAAGTTAACTCTTTCACCTCCGGAGCAGTTCGAAGGTTGGGACTCACTGCATATGTCATAATATAGCAAGACTCCATTAGAAGAAACAACATTACTAAGGTGAGTAATTTTTTCTTTTAGGGGGTCAGAACAGGATGGGCCCCATCTCTTCGTGAGGCTGTTTTCCCTGTGCTTTCTTGGGTGTAAACAGTATGAGGAGTTAGGGAGAATGCATCTTCCCTCAGCGTTTGGGCAGAAACTGCGTGTGTGTTTTCCCGCACTTACTACCTGCGAAGGATTACGCAAGGGAATAAACGGCACAAGGACTTGGGGAGACTACATCTCCCCTCAGCTGGCAGCCCTGTATCTTTTCCCCGTATTTTTTCTCGTTATCCCATCAACGGCATTCTAATTGAGCCACTCGTCGATGGTGGGCCGACAGCTTGTCAGCGGCAACTTGTTGACGAATCACTGCTCGACAAAGCACTGCAGGGATGAGGAACTCCAACAAGCACGCAAAGGGGCTTAAATGATCATATGAGGCAACCGTCGGGCAATCAGATTACCTCAGCCGCTCGTCGACGGCGGACCTGCAGTACGGCTTAGTGACTCCATTGACTAGCACTACAGCACAGGAGGAGCGCTATTATGGAGCCTCCATTGACGAGCACTACGTCGCGGGAGGAGCGCTATTTTGGAGCCTTTTGTTCACCATGCTGCACACCCCCAAAAAAAAAAAAAAATTCAAGAAGTGAGTCAGCTGCCTAGGTTTTTTCAGATCACTGCATATTCTAGGGGGAATAAAATAAAAAACCTTAGAAAAAGGACTACAGCACAAGGGCAGCTCTGATGGCTTTTACAGGATTGGCACAATTCTTAAAGGGCCAGCACACTTTCTGCCTGCTTCAGCAGCAGGACATCAGGAAGGGGGGAGTAAGCTGAATTAAGGTAAGTAGGGCCTTTTGTGGTATTATGGCCTCGGACAAGCCTTCCCGGGACAGAAAAGGTCAGCGTGGCTAGTCGTCCTGTGCTAATGACCTTGGCTGGGTAGCCTCTCCTATAACGTCCAGAGGGCAACGCCTGCAAGTAGGGAAGACATCATGGAGGAACATCTGCCTCGGCTCAGTATCATAGCCCATGGATCATATTGACTGACAGCTTCCAGAGGGTCTCAGCAATCCACAGACCCCTCTGACACCACACCACATAAAACAGTTAAATACAACCCAACAGTTAAATAAGACCAGATATGAAACCTCTCTAGAGTATACAAGAAAATGGACCATCCATATTCTCCCTCCTCTCTGTTCTCACCCCGAGAGGCAGTTGACCTGGGAGGATCAACATTCCGCCCCCTAGGAGAATAATAAGGTATAGAGGGTAACCTAAAGCATTGCAGGGGGCATTTCTGGCACTCGTAGGACCCCAGCTTATCTTCTGGAGGGGGAGCGAATGGCCAAATTTCTGTCTAAATAGAGGTCACTGTCGAGCTTTCCCTTGGTTCTTACCCGGCGGCTCCCAGCCAACAAGAACAGGTTTTTCTCGCTTGTCGTCTGCTGTCAAACCGGCCACAACTTTTCCCACTCTTCCTACCAACAGGGAAATGGCCAAAGGAGGAGTGGCAACTCTCTAAGCTTCCTCCCCTATCCAGTACCCCAGCAGATTTTAAGCTTTTCAGGCTCTGAACGTAGCAATTGGGGAAAAATGGCAAAAACTGCCGTAGAAGCTACCCTCTAATTTCAAACCAAACAGTGAGTCACTGGACAGGACCGTAGAGACCTTGCTTATGCAGCAAACCAGTCAGAAGAGGCTGCACGGGGCGATTCTCGATCCCTGGCTCGCCACAACGCCTGGCTTTGGCCCTAGCAGGCAGGGTCTTCTCCCAGGAGGTGTTTGGTAATGCATGTCATAGTCTAGGGCAAGGGCAATTCGGGGTCCAGAGACCCCAGACACAGAATTCATGGCCAAGCGTATAACTAGGATCAAACTCAACTTCTCGAGGAAAAGTGTGTATGGGTCTCCTTACCTAAGCAATGTAACCTCAGAAGGGACGAATCTAGTGGAGAGGGTGACAGCGATCAACAACAAATAGTCACAAGCTATCTGGGCCCATTCTCGAGTAGGGGGCAGACCTTCATACTTCTCAAGCAAGGGGTCCAAACCAAGTCGGTCAGGTGGGTCCTATACATCACCAACAAGCCCCCGCTTCGTGTCATGCCCTCCCCTCTCTATAGTGGCTCATCCAAAATGCAAACCCTCTACAGTCCGAGGATATGTGCAAAGTGCCCCTTGAACAAAGTGCAGGCACAGAGATTAACTAAGGGGCTGCTCCGTATTCTTCATGGCGCAAAAATATATAGGGGGTTCAGGCCCCTCCTACATCTCAAAGGATTGAACAAGCAAGAGACCCATCTGCAGATTCCTGTTCAGGAACTACACAAGCACCAGTTCAAATTCAAGGTGGGGGAGCAGTTCTTCTATTCAAAATTCTGACATCTTGAGTATTCCCAAGACCCACGGGCATTAGTAACGATGCCATCAGTGGAAACGGTCCACTTAAAGGCCCCACGGCTCGACAAAACAGTACATGCAGGGGATTTTCCGGCACCCATAATTCTGCAAGATGCCTACTTGCTTATTCCCATGCAGTAATGGCGCACGCAGTATCCCAGATTCAGAGTAGGAGAGCAGTATTTCCAAATCAAACTCTACCATTACTGTCTTCAGATCCGTGGACAGTATTTAAGGTGCTAGTAGTGGTTATGGTCCACTTAAAGGCCCCACAGCTCAACCAAGCATTACAGGCAGTGGCAGATGTAGTCTGGTTCCCTATGGCACATGGTTTTCCCATCAACTGGAGAAAGAGCTCCCTAATTCCAAACCAGACCTTGATCCTCCTGGGGGGGGCTCACATCATGACACAAGGTTTCTCCACCCGAAAACTAGATTTTGGGATCTGTAATTGCTCATCAAGGAGTTTTGTAAACTCCTCAGCTGCCTGCTTATTTTTTTACACAGCTCATTAAGACAGATTAAGCCCTTCCTCCAGGGATGGTCCCAGAGGTCATGAAGGGCCACAAGTTAGGCCATCCGCACTAAGTCGGAATCGCGACCAATGCAAACCTTAGGAGCTGGGAAGGACTCACCTGCATCAGCTGTTGGCACCGGGCAGGGGATTGCTGTTGGACACACAGTACAGTATAAGCGTTTGAGGGGGGGAACAGTAGGCCATGCCCCATGACACGCTGAACAGCAATTCCTCAATCAGGCTAGCCTGATTCCAACTGACAATCTGGCAACGCTGACATACACCGACCATCAGGGCGAAACGAGAAGCTCAAAGATGCTAAAGGAATACCTTCTCTTTCAGTGGGTTGAGCACCACTGAGCGATGTTTGCATCTGGACAGAAAGATGTCATAGCAGAATGTCTCAGTCGCAAGGTGGGTCGACCAAGGGATTGCAGCTGAAGGACACTGCCTCCCACATTCAGACAGAATAGTGGGGCAATACTCAAACAGATCTTTTCGCCTGCTGGCAGAACTCCAAGGTAAAGCAATTCCATTCCCTGGCCAAGGACGAACCAGCAGTGGCTCAGGACACCTTTTCCCCATAAACTAGGATCTGTTCGGTCTCCTGTATGCCTTCCTCCAATACTGCCTCTATGAAGAGTCCTCCACAAAGTGGCCTTGGACAGGACAGTCATTATTCTAGTCTGTCCCTTTTGTTTTTTCTGCACTTAGTTGTTTCTCATTCATTAGTCAGTGCTACCACTTCGAACATTCAGGTTCAGCCTGGGCATTCTCCATCAAGGTTCAGTTCTGCACCCCATTTTCACAACTAGTCTGTCTCCTTCTAGACCTGGAAAGTGAGTGGAAAAACTTTCAAGGAGCTATGCGGCACTGCTCCTGCTATTGACATGATGGGGAACTAGTGTGTGTCTTCTTCCTCCAAAGTGCATTATAGAATCCGGAGGAAATTTTGGTTCTGGCTTCATTCCAGACACATACAGAATGACACAGTATAATAGCCTGTACTACTGCAGTTCCTTTAAGACAGATGGACAAAGGACTGCAACCAACCACCTTACAAAGTAGAGTTTCTGCACTGGGGGCACTGTTGACGGACCCTGGGGAATTGTTGGGCTCATATCTCCATGTCTGGTGGTAGTTCAGGCAGCAGCATTAAAACATCTTCAATCCACCAAAGCTATCTCCTTGGAGTCTTAATATGGTTCTCAATGCCTTAACCAAGACCCCCTTTAGAGTGCCTCAAGCCATTCATCATGCATCTCAAAATAAAGGTCGCCCCTTTTTTTTCTCAGAGCTATTACTCTAGCCAGGAGTTTCAGCAAACTAAAAGCATGGCTTGTCCAAGAGCTGTACGCTTGTTCATCAGGATAGAACAGTGCCAATTTTTGTTTGCCAAGTTATGTCTCCCCCTCTGTTAAAATCAAGGGTTCATTCTTCCTTCCTTCTGCCCACTAGCTAAAAGAAACAAGGATGGAAAATTTCATACACTAGGCCTGGGAAGATGGAGAAGAATGTACATTAAGAGAAAGGAAACTATTCACAAAACTTCAACTGTGTTCATGTCAGCTAAAAGGAAAATATTTGGGGCAGCAAGGGTTCAATAGACTCTATAGCCAAATGGATTCTATCCGTCTCCTCTATGGCTTATGATCGGGCCACAGTGACTTGCCTGGCCCAGCGAGCGTCTGTGGCCCCCTTTGGGGGCGTAATTCAGAGAAGCATTGACAGCACACACTCACTGAGAGGCTTTGTGATCATCCATTCACACACTGTAGCGCGCAAAAAAAAAAAAAATGTTCTCACTGGAGGTAATGTCCTTGGCAGAGGCATCCTTTGGCCGCAGAGCATTTCAAGCGGTGGTGAACCCTTAAGGGCTGTTGACTTTCTTCCCACCCAGGACATCTGAGGATGTACTGCATTTTATAATAATCTTTATTTTTTATTGTTTTTTTTATTATGGTAGCACAGTAGTGCTACCATAGTTAGGGTTGAGGAGCCATTTACATGTTAAACCCCAAATTTTACACCTTAATAACTTTGCAACTGTTTGATGGATTTGCCTGAAATTTGGAATACACTATCAAGACCCATACGCCTTGGGATCTGCCAGGTTTCGTACCGGTCGGATACACGGCTGCGGAGTTATGAAGCGTGATCTGTGCGTGCGTTTACGCTTTTTCTGGAATTCTACGGTCGCGCCTACAGGTCTCCACGTGCTATGGACCGGTCCTAAATCTTCAGGGAACGCAGCCAGGTCCTTATGCCTTTTGAAGATTTTGTGAAAATATTAAACTGTTCAAAAGTTATTCAAAAACTATTTCCATTATAAGTCAATGGGAAAAGTTAACAAAAAGTTCAACAGTGTCGCAAATGCACTTTTTACTGTCGCAAATCTGCCATTTTGTTTTCAGTTAGTGATCAGAAAAATGCTTGGCATTTAAAATTGGAACCCTCTAGCAACCTAATTCCTTTTGTATTCACCTAGTCGGGCCCTGAGGATGCTAGCCATGTTTTTATTTTGGGGTAAAACACCCCAGAAATATGTTTTTAAAATTTCTGGAAAAAGTACTTTCGCAAATAAGTGTCGCACTCTCGGAAGTGTTGCAGATTTTTGTGAAAGCTTTCGCAAATTGCGACAGTACTTTTCTAGGTTGTGGGAAAATGACAGCAATTCTTTGGCACCCTGCTGCAAAAGAACGGTTTTGTGCTTTGGCCTGAAATTTGGAGGGAACGCAGCTGACATCTCACAGATGTGCCTTTCACTGTTGTGTTGAAAAAATATTACACGGCGGCAACGTTACAGCACTCCAAAGTTGACGCTTTTCCGATAGGATAACATTTGCATCCCACGCATTGCAGCAATCCTTTGGCGCCCAGCTGCACTAGAACGGCTTGGTCTTTGGGCTGAAATTTGGAGGAAGACAGCCAACATCCCATAGATGTGTCTTTAGTGGTTTGGTGAAAAATATTACAGGGAGCCAAAGTTATGGCAGTCCAAACTTTTTTCTCCCATAGGATAACACATTGCTCGCTATGCCTTTCAGGGCCCGAGATTCGAAAACGTGTGTGATACGGACTTTTCGTCGAAATGCTTAGCCCTATTGGGGGGCTAAGTACAAAACTAACCAGGAAAGTCGTAAATCATATGACTTTTACGTTTTTTTTTTTTCTATGTCATACGGTTCCTGAGATATAAGCTATTTAGTATTCCAATTCCTCATTTTCTGCTTAGAGGCCCATTATTATGCATACATTCTTTGTACTCAATGTCTTTCTCTATGCAGCTTTTGGGGAAAACCAACCTGTGCGCTTACATTACTGTTACCGTTGCCCTTTCCGCTTGTGGTTCTGTACCTGTTTCACTTACCGTTCACGTCTACGCCACCATGTACGTTATCCTTTGCATTTTCATTTGCGCTTGTGTGTCTGTAATTTTTTTGTCATTTGTGTCTACAGTACTGTTTCTCTTTCTGTTTGGCTTTGCGTCACCATGCCCATTGACATTTCCGTTTGTGGGCACCATGTTACTATGTGACAAGACATCACATGGCGGACCGTTCCCATCTATGCCACCATGTACATTACCCTTTCTGTTCTCATTCGCACTTGCGTTACCATGTTCGCTACTGTTAGCGTTTCTGTTTGCGTTGGGCCCCACGCTCCCACTGCTGCATTACGTGGCGGGAGAGCGGGGCCGCCGCTGCATTACATTCAGTATTTCTTGTTGTTCTCCAAAAAGAAGAAATTAGAGCAAAACCTCAGTTCATGCATCAGTTAGGTTGTTCCTGGCGACAAAGTGAAGAAATTCGATTGTTAGGGTTGAAAACCCTTGGACCCCAGCCCACCCCCAGGCGGCATTGGGTGTTTGGTCCCAATCTCACCCCATTCTCCTATACTTCTGCTGCTTTACACTGTGATGGGGTGAGAGGCGGCGCACCCCAATGCCAGTTGGGGGGTGACTGGGGGTCCAAGGGGGTTTTCAACCCAACACCGAATTTTCTCACTTTCGTTGCTGTGGAACAACCCTAACTGATGCATTAAACTGAGTTTTTTGCCTCTAATAGTTATATATATGACAGCAGGAGTTCATCTATATACAGTATTGCTTTTTTGTCTTACAGTGCATAGAATGTTCTTTGGGTTGGCAATTCGTTTCTATAACATCATTCTGTTATATATCAAATGACACTTGATCAAAATTCATCTTACAAAAATTGGTCACTTTCAAATGGCTCAGGGAACAAATGTTTCATCTAGATGTGAGATATAAAAGACCCATGGCTTCCATTGGAACTCAAATCGTGATATCCTTCCAGCACTAGAAGCTACTGTTCTCCCTAGATAATATATCTGTCATCAGTGAATGCCAATCGGAGAGGGTGGGTACTTTAGCCGTTCGACATAGGCGAGTTATAACCTTTTTAGCTGCTGCCAGGTACAGGTATAACTTATTTCCACCTGGTGGAACTTTTCCGTCTTCCCCAATATAAAGCAAAATCATCTGATTGATTGGATAAATTAATTTCTGGTCCCACAGTATTTTGTATACCCTTCTCTGTATCCGACCAGTATTAAGTAACTTTCAGACAGGTACAAAAAATGTTTGCCATTTTTTCTCAACATTCTCGCCAACAAAGGCCATACCTCACAGATAAAAATTCAGCAGTTTTGTCAGGGGTGTAAAAATATCTACTACGACTTTTCCATATGAATTCTGACCAGTATGATGACTGTGATACTTTCATCGAGTGAGGAATAGGTTCCAACCATTTCTCATAAGTTATGAGTCCCTAATTCTCTGTTCCATCTCCCTAAGATATCTTAAGTGGATTCCTTCCAGAAATCTTATTGCTTTATATATTTGTCCAATTAAATGAATTTGTTCTCTGCCTTCTATAGCGTCCCTTAACAGGGACATCAACATAGGTATGAGAGAGGGCAGAGTATTTAATGCTAATTCTTTCTGTATAAATGACTGAATCTGTAAATATCTATAATGGTGTGTATGGGGAAGTTGATATTTTTCCTGTAGTGTGGCAAAAGGCAATACTCCGTTTACATCTAGGTATTGATATAACAAAAGCAGACCTTTTCTCTGCCATTCTTGATGGACCCGAACAGCTCCCATCTCCGAAAATGCACTTTCTGTACCTATTAGTTTAAAATAACCAAAAACTTCAGTTATTGTAGTAGACGCCCTTAGCTCAGACCAAGCCTTTAACATATAACGGGTTCCAAATGTTAAGTTTTTTTGTAACTGTGGATAAGCATTTTGGGGGCAAATATAATAGGGATAATATTTACTAAATCATTTGGTATAAATTCAGTCATTCGTCCATTGTTTTTCTACCTGAGGATTCAGCCATGTCATCACTATTTCACATGTTACTGCCTTATGGTAATCTCTAAGGCTTGGAAGATTACAACCCCCCTTTGCCCCTGGTAACTAAGAGAGACCATCTGACCCTAGGCTGCTGTCCTGCCCACACAAATCTCAAAGATTCTAGTCCAGGATGCAAAGTAGAATTGTGATGAAATAATATAATATTTATTTATTTAGTTTTTGTTGACCAGGTAAGTGCACTAGACAAATCCTGCCTATTTTCAGGCACGACCCGGGGGAGGGGGATACAGATGAATGCCAAGTGACCTTGAACCAGATTAAGTTGTTGGTGGTATTTTTAGTGAAATGAGGGAAATTTGGCCAGGACACCAGGGAAATCCCCTTACTCTTTTCGATAAATGCCATGGGATCTTTAACATCCACCTGAACTACCACCAATCCAGGCAGATAGGACCTCGGTTTAACGTCTCATCCGAAAGATGGCACCTTAGAAGTGTGGCACCCCTCTCATGCTGCACTACAGTGTCAGTACTGGGATATTAACCCAAGTGCCAGATGTGGGAACTGAACCACAGCCCTCTGATCTCCCAGCTTCAGAGGCGAGTGTGCTACCTACTGAGCCACTGACACTGTGATATCTTAGGAATAGCTTGTATTCAAGCTGAAAAAGAGAATACCTGATGTGTCCACTTCTCGACTAAATTCTCTATCGATAGGGGCTCTAAATTACAGTTCCAAATGTTACAATTTCTGGTGAATATTTACACCTAAATATTTAATCTTATTATTTCTCCGTTTCAGAAGGATCTGGTTCTTCAGAGACTGAGAGGGGATGAAATTTAAAGATAACTCTGTTTTTTGTATATTTATTTTGTATCTGGCTATCTCTGAGAACTTATCTGTCATTTGTAATTGCATTAAGTTCAATATGTCTGTACTGTTATTCACGGGTCGCCCCTGAAAAAGGGACCTTTGGGGCCCAGCGGGCCTACCTGGTCATCAAAATTCAATAAATAAAATAAAATAAATTTGTAAAGTAGCAGGAATGGACTTTTCTGGTTCTATGAGTGTTAATAATACAGCATCTGCATATAATTATATAGTAAAATCCCTCCCTCCTAAAAGGACCCCCTTAATCTTAGGATGTTGCCTCATGGCTTCAGCCAATGGCTTAATGTATATGGCAGACAGTAAGGGGGAAAGTGGACATCCCTGCCTAACTCCCCTTCCCAGCTGTATCATTGAAGATAACTGTCCATTCACTTTAACATCGCTTGGAGGTATAGATTCTCTGTATCGCATTCAGAGAATTCCCAGGAACTAACCAAAAATGCTTCCCATAAAGGCCAACTGACGCGATTAAATGCTTTGTCTGCATCAAGGCTGAGCAACACTGTCTGTTTCTGATTTAAGTGGCCCAACAAATGGATTGTTCTACATATATTATTTGTGGTTTCTCTGGCTCAAATGAACCCAGATTGATCTGAATTAATCAAATAGGGCAACAATTCCTCCAGTCTGTGCTCATATGGACATAAATAACTTGTAGTCCATGGTAATATGGATATTGGCCTATATGAAGTAGGCAGATCTGCTGGTTTGCGCTCTTTTAATATAGGTGAAATATTAGTGGAATCCCATGAAGGAGGAGGTGGACTCTTCTGTTGAATTTCTAAAAAGGCCTTTAGTAGTAAGGGGATCAGTTGTTTACTAAAATCCTGTTCCACTCTGATGGAAAATTATCTGGGCTAGGGGTTTTTAATGATTTATTTTCCTTTATAGCACGTCTGACTTCCTCTGATCTGATAGGGGCTTTTAATCTGCTTTCCATTTCCCTAGTTAGCTTTCTAAATGTAAAGGGGGGGGGGGATTCCTCAATTTTGTTAAATTCTGGATCTTGTGGTTTCTCATATAGCTGCCTATATTATTTCTGGAACAATTGCATTATCTGTTGTGAATTAAAAGCTCTCGTTTTTCTCTCCGGATCCACTAAATGTGTTATGATTGTGGCTGTCCTATGTTCCCTAAGCCTCTGGGCCAAATTTCTCACCCCTTTTTGCCCTCACTCATACCTATATGTTTTCAAGTAAAAAAAAAAAATGCCTGTTGTGTTTCTTCATCTAAAAGTTTCTGGAGCGCAGCCTTTGTCTGATTAATCTGGGTTTCGGCCTCTGTAGTAATAGGGGTAAACTTTGCATTTCCCTTAATTTCTCATGTAATTCACCATATCGTGTTTCCCAGTATCTCTTCTTGTATGCTGAATACGCAGTTATCTCCCCCCAATCACAGCCTTCAGAGTATCCCAAACAATTGTATTGGCTGTCTCCTGGGACAAATTTTCTGCAATAACCTGAGCTATTTTTGAGTTAAAGCTGTCCCTAAAAGTTTTATCCTTTAGAAAGGATGTATTCAGGTGCCACCCAGTGGATTTCTTTGGTATTTTAAAGTGTAGCCTCAAAAATAGAGGAGAGTGATCAGAAAGAAATCTAGGTCCTATAGTTAAATCTTGTAAACAGTCTAAATGTTCTTTTGAAATGAAAAAATAGTCCAGTCTTGAGTAAGAATTGTCTCTAGGGGAGAAAAATGTATATCCCCCAGAAAGAGGATAAAAATGTCTCCATACATCGATTAGACCCAATGCCCTAAGTTGAGAGAGAAATAATCTTTGAGCAGATGTTAGCCTATATTTGGAAGGTGCAGAGGCGTCCAACCGAGGTGTCAAAGTTAAATTGATCTCTTCCCCTATTATAAGACAGCCGTGCATAATGTCTAGAAGCTTTGCAAAAAATCTTTTAAAAAGACAAACTGATGTAAGGGGGGAAATACACGTTCACTAACGTGACCTTTGTCCCATAAAGGGTACCTTTTAAGATTATATACCTTCCCTCTGAGTCTACACTCTGTGCTCCTAAATGAAAAGGAGAGGTCCTAGGTATTAAAATGGCTACTCCTCGTCGTTTCCCCTTTAGGGAAGGATGACACATACACCCAAAACCTGCTCCCCCAATTCAATTTTGCATGTTTGGTATCTGTTGTGTGTTTCCTGGAGGTAATAAAAATCGCTGGGGTGTTTCTTAATATATTGGAACAGTCTGGCCCTTTTGATGGGGTTGTTAAGCCCATTTATATTAAGCGAGAGTGCTTTTACTATCTGAGTAGCCATCTTATTCCCTTATGGAAACATATTCTCTCCTGTTGTCACCATCTTAATAATCCAATCCCTGAAGGATCACCATACTGATGTCCCCCCCCCCCCCGAGCCATCTTTCTGAACGTCACTTTTTTTTAAACATTTTATGCCTTTCTCGTCTAGATTATTCTTAAACATCTCTTGCGATCTTATCAAACTTACTGAAATCTGAAGCAAGTTATCAGTATATGTCTGACCTTTTTCTTGATAACTATGTACATATACTGTGTTCCAAATAATGACTTCCAAGGTAGGGGAGTCTAAAAACTTACTCCCTAAGTGTGCCTCCTGATAGTCTGAGGTCACTGGAGGATATCTGGTAACACCAAATGCGCAGGCCTTCTGGGGATATACTGCTCCCCTAATAAAAATAAAAGGAAATGTGCAGACAAACTAAATAAAAATCAAACTGATAACTCAAAATATTCTGCCTGTCTGTCTTTAATTTGAAATGGGCTTCCCTGGACAGCTTTTCTTGGCCCTTATATCAATTCTTACTGAAAACAAATCAAACAGCCCTCAATATTCTGCTCTTTAGAGTTGTATCCGTTGCGTCCTTCAGAGCAATCGCAGGGGCCAGTTCCAACAGCCAGATCGAAAGTTTTACTTGTTTCTTTGTTATGGCAGAGTTTTCTGCAGGTAAACTTATTAAGCGTTCCTTTTCTCTGTCCAACCTCCTGTGAGAGAGTTGTCATCTAATAAAGATTCCAGTTCAAGTAACTGAATTTCCAGTCCCTCTCATCAGTCATGCCCTTTCAGAGACCTCTATCCAGAGGACCCTTGAGAAATCCCAAGCCAATCTTCATCTTCTATCAGTCAGATTCTTCCCCTTGCCGATCGGTGAAAATTTGCCAGGCGATTGGAAATGTTCCCCTTTGCTGTCTCTCCATCCATTCCGTGCTCTGCCCATATTCACGTTTGCCAATGTAGTGGGTCAGCTCTCTGCAGTCCCATCGTGGATTTTATTTTTGTTTGAATTCCCGCTTTTAGGAGCTCCTCTCTGGCCTCCTCTGCAGTGTGAAATTCCTTCCTACCTTCGCGATGGCAGTTGCACCACAAGTCTGACTGGGTATGGTGTTGTAAATCTGATGGCTGCCTCCTTCAAAGCTGTTAAGATGTCTGCATATGCTTTGCGATTGCGCAGAGTTTGTGGAGCGTAGTCATTATCTACATAAGCAGGTTTGTCCATAAAAGACCTTGACTTACGCCATGCTGCTTTTAATACTGTCTCCTTGACTGTATAGCTTAAGCGCATAATAATAGATCGAGGCCTAGCATTCGGATCTGTAGGCTGTGGGCCCAGTGCATGGTGAACTCTCTCTAATGATAATTGAATATTGGAGGGCAATTCAAGAGCTGTTTTTAGCAAAGTAATAGTAAAGTCAGTAGTGTCCTGACCTTTTGAGCCTTCAGGAATGCAATATAATCTTAAGTTTCTTCTGCGAGCTCTCTTTTCTAGATCTTCTTGTTTTTCTTGTAGCTGTACACATTGATCTTGTAAGAGTTGAATTGTATTCTCTATGTCGTCTACTCTGTTCTCTGTCTCTCCGATGCATCAGTTTGTTGCTCCAGGCTCACTACGTCCCTGCAAAGCTCTCCGCAAAGATCTTTAATTTCTGCATGAAACGATTATGGCTCCTTGTATATAGTATCTAACTTTATGTGTTTGTGTCTCGCTTTAATATTTGGTATGGTTGTCTGGTCCTGCCATTCTGCTGGCACTTGAGAGTTTTCAGAATCGGAGGGCTCCTGGGCCGACATTGCTGCTCAATTTAATTCTGCTCACTGCTGCCCGTAGTTGTGTTTTATTTTTCTTCTTTAAGTTGCTTCTTACGTATATGTTCCCGATATCTGGATCTTGTTTATTTTAATTTGTTGTTAAGAATGTCAAATCGGGAAGATTATCGGGGTGTAGTGGAGCTCTTCGTTTACACTGCCATGCTGCTTGGAAGCCCAACCGGAAGTCTCTGGGGACATACTGCCTTTGTATATCCCAGGAGTAAGGAAGCCTGGAGACCAGCTTAGGAGAGAGGAATCAAAATTTAAATACCTGTAAATTTTCTTTCTCCGGCTGGTCTCCGGGCTTCAGATTCCCTCCCAGAATGTATATAGTTGGCTGGCCTCGCGGCCATATATGCCTTAAAATTCTTGTTTTTTTGTTCCTAAATTCTTGTAGTATTACCACATTGGACTGCTTTTAGGAAGAACTGAGAACAGGAAGTGGAGGGCTGGATGTCCCCTGCTGCAGAGGTCTGATTCCTGCCTGTGGATCAGCATCAGGAGGTACATTCCAGGAGTAAGGAAGCCCGGAGACCAGCTGTCGGTGAAAGAAAATTTACAGGTATTTAAATTTCGATTTCTAACTCTGTAATCTGATGCAAGAGGTTATTTGCCTCTTGTTCCCAAATGTTCTTATGTTTAGAGGCCAAACGTGGAAACTCTCCCTAGAGGAAACACTTGAAGGCACACCACTCGTGATCACCCCTAGCTACTGAACCAGCATTAATATCAATGTAAGACTGGATCTGCAATTTGGTCTTTGAAGTAAGTAATGGGTCTTTCAAAAGTTGGTTGTTTAGTTTCCAGGAAGTATCTTTCTGTATAATTGGGGAGAGGGAAAGCGTCAGCCAGATCAAAGCATGATCTGATAGCACCCTGGGAGCTATCCCACTGTCCAGGGCACCCCATATCTCAGATTGATTAATTAGAATAAAGTCTATAAACGGGAGTAGGAACCATGAACAGCAGAATAAAAGGAGAATTCTCTGGCTTGGGGATGAAGGATCCTCCACGGATCACACAGTCTCAACGAATCCATGAACGATAGCATGTTGGGATGGAGACAGTGGGGCTAATGAGCTACCTGACTGGTCTAAATCCTGAGTAAGTGTAATGTTCCAGTCACCCCAAGAATTATGCGGGCAGGTAGGAGAGAGGCCAGGTGGTCTGCGAGTTCCTTGAAAAAGGCAGGGCTACAGACACTATCTAGTATTACCTCTACCTGATCAAGATAGCCTTTCACCAAAATGTACAGTGTCTGAGGGTCAGAGATGTATTGTGTGCATTGAAAGTTTATATTTCTGGAGAGTAATATGGCTACACCTCTGCTCGATGAGTTGTAACCTGAGGCAAAAACCTGGCCAATTGCTTGTCTGCGGAACCAAGCCCCCTCAGAAAACAACAGATGAGTTTCTTGCAAAAATATTACCTTGCATTGCATTTGAGATAAATGCTTAAAGACCTGATATCTTTTGATTTGAGTCTGTGCACCTTTTTTTTTTAAATCACATCTGTTTTTTCTCCTGCAGCCACTGACCTGCTATTTATCCAGCCAGCGCTCCACTTCCCCGAACGACCTGTAGGCACACACACACTGGCTGGCATATGCTGCCATACCTTCGAGAGGGACCCTCCCCCCGTAGTTCCCGTGCCAGGCTGGGAAGCAGTGTGCGATGTACTCCTCAGCCCTGCTGGGCTCGGAAGTTGCGGCCATCAAGCTGCCGTGGCTAGTGCTGCCATTTTCCTCCTTGGGAAGTCCCTTTCGGAGTGCAGACGTGCAGTGACGTCAGGCAGAGCATGCCAACGTCTGCTGCACTCCTCCCCTAAGCTACACTGACTCTAGCAGTGACCCCAATTGTCACCAGGAGCCGCTGCAGTGCAGTGGAAACCACTGGATAGGAGAGCAGTCTCTGGATGCTTGATCTATCCCCGGCCAACCCCTGACAGCGTGGGTTAGGTATCCGAACCGGGTGTTCAGTTTGGCGTGAGGTGTGGCGTCCAGCACCTCAACCCTCAGCGCCAGCGGGCCAGACGACGTGCACCTTTGATGTTCCAGGATGCAAACTTTAAGAAGCTAGCCATTTCCTCTATATTGCATAGTGATTAACAAAGTCGGAAATCCAAATGAGGACACTACATCAACCCCCCACCTCCCCGCCCCTCCAGAACCCTTGGCAGACATTCTTTGCAATATGAAAAGATAATATATAACTCTGTAATAGTGTAGATAGAGACTGCAAAATGGCAAAGAACGTTGCTCCTCCCTAACAAATAGGACCACCCTTTATAAAAACACTGAACCCTAATAATAATGCAGAGATATAAAGACTCCCACCCACTGCCCAATCCCCATGCATATTAATATTTACAAAACCATTCCCTGTTCCCATGACTAATATACTACTAACTATACCATTATAGATGGATAACCCCTGGTTCCTTAGTCCAGTTACTATATGAACAGCCAGTAGGAGTGACGCTTGGCCAACTGGTTATGATTATTGTATGATATTGGTATTATAAATACATGGTCTGTGTATGACATTTCAGTGTGTGAGGAATTTGGCCTGTAACTTTCTAAGTGTCAGTAGCTGAAAACCAGGATGTAATTAAACAGACCAGAAGGAAACAGTTAATTGGAGCATCCTTCTAGAGAGACAGTTTATGGCCCTCATCACCTGCTGCTGCTTTTGAAGTTAGAACTTAAATACCAATTTTATTACATCAGGAAAGGATGTCATTTAGCTGATTCCTGTTGACTATCTCACACCTGGGTGATGGACTGAAAGGTTGTAAACCTCAAAGGAAATGATTGATTAAAGAGCTTTCATAATTTAGGAACTGTGTTTTTTTTTTTCTCTCCTGATGTCTCCTTATTTAAAATACCTCCTGGTAGGAAATCATGTCTGTAATTTTATATTCAAAAAGGAGGTGCTAGATGACTCACAGAAGGGGTGTGAAGACAGAGTTTAAGCCGATATTTGTGTCTGAAATGTTTGTCATTGTTTGGGACTTCGAGAGAAAACAGTTCTCTGACCTAACTAAAAGCACTTACAGAGGTAATAAGTTAGATAGGAAAAAATCTAAATGTATTGTACAGGGCTTGAAATATAGGCTTTCCGTATTTCCGTAGAAATGCAGAAAGGGCTGCTGGAAATGTAGCTTGTCTTTCTGCATTTCCGTCTGGAAATGGAAAACCAAGCAGTGGTTAACAGTAATTCCTTTGACCGCACGGTCGTGCTGGCAGTATAGAGCAGCAAGTTGAGTACATGGTCATGGAGTCCCCAGAAAAGTAATATGTGGAGTGTCCCTTTGCACACTCACGAGAGGGAGAAGCACGGCTCTTATTCTGTTCTGGGCTGGGGCGGGGAGTGTCTTCTTTGCTGCGACCATAGCATCGTGAGCTGGTCCTCCTGTTGTCTTGCAAAACGGGTAGGGAATCGGGCACCACGGACAGGTATGGGGTCCTTTACATGCAGAAGTGAAGCATGTGACCCTGCCATGCCTCCTGATTGGCCAGCTGTGATACTTCCATGCTGTGCTGACTGAGGGGTAAAGAACTAGTCAGTTGGCAGTCTGTGAAGAAGGATCTCCATAGCGCGCTCTGCAAACGTATGGTAAAAAACTTGATAAAATTAATTGATTTAATTGTGTTGCACTAAATTTGTAGAACTTGTAAGGAAAAAGTCAAACACTTGGGGGGTACTTTTAGGGACCGGGCATTGAGTTGTTTTTTCTTGTGTGGGGGAGGAGAGATGCTCAAAGTAGTCTGATGGGGATAAAACAGCTGGGCAGCAGTAGGGAACGAGATCAGGGAAAAATGTGCAGTCTCAGCATATGTTTGGAAGAGACTGAGCCTAGGGGAACAAGTTCTGACTTTGACATGTCTTGATACAGAAAGATACCTTGAAACCTTAAAAACCTTAAGACTCTGCAGAAAAAAGAAAAGGGAAACTGCTGCCTGTACAAAAAAAAAAAAGAAGAGCGTCATGTCTCAAGGCTTACTAATTGGCATAGTGTGAGGGGGAAGTCTTTAGACCTGTGACACAATACTTGGCTGGGGGGGGGGGGCAGCTGTGCAGAAAATGAAGCGGGGTAAAAAGTCATGCCTGAACACAAAAAAAGAAACTAAGGGCTCAAAACATCCTGCCTGAAGGATTAAAGGAGTAGTCCACCCAGAATGTGCAAAAAACATATGTAGAGTGTTTTGATGTGTATGTTAAGCCCTAGTGTGTCCTTCCCTCTTTCTGCTATTTGGAGTTTTTCCTAAATTGCCTGCTAGCTGTATGGTAGTTTTACGACCCCTGGGGATCTCCATAACAAATAGTTTTATTGGTTTTCTTTCTCCTACAGTGCCCCCTGTCTCATGTGACAGTGATTTAGCCATGCCCTTAGATTTAGCATGTGTACTGCTTTAAAATTAGTTTAGCAACAGCAGAGCCTTGTAAGTGTTGTTATCCAGGGAGCACAGATGGCAAGTTAGTTGAGCAGATACCTGAAAGCAATCTAATTGGGGTTTCTGTTAGAAAACAACTGCTAGGAATTACTCTCCCAAGTGATTGACTGCAGTTCTCTGGCGTTTTGCAGGATATGCTGTTTTTCTAGGTAGTTTAAAAATTTAAATATGAATTTGGGGGAGGGGGCGATCCGGTAGCAGGGCGAGGATGAAGAGAATGATGCGTTCTTTCTATTAGGTAGGAAGGATTGGAAGGCGAGGGCCCCGCAATCTTTGCGAAGAGCTTCTGAGTAAATGGTACCGAGGAGGTGCCTTTGGCTGATTCTGGGAGGCCAGATATGAGCAAATGATTCTTGCGACTTCGCCCCTCAGGCACACTATTTCAGTGTTGATTTTATTCCTCCATTGCTCCAAGGAGAAAGTTTGGGACTCTGCATCTCCAACACACCAGCCCAGATCGCCAAGATCGGCGCGCATCGATTTGTGCTCCGCTGTAATGTTCTGTAGTGCTTCTCTAAAGGGCTGCAGTTCCTGTAAAAAAAATCGGTCTTCAGTGAGATGAATAGCTGATGTGTTGGTGTTGGACTGCTGACCCGGTTGGGAGCTCTGGGCTTTAGATTTTTTGGCAGCTTTCTCCGGTGTGGCGGGTGATGTGTGCTGTGGCAAGGCCTGTTTCATATTCACCTCCATTCTGCAAGCTGTGCTGTAGCTGGGAGCACTGCAGGAGATGCTAATCCGTTGCAGATGTTTGTGCAGCGGTTCTGATATGCCAGATAGGTAAACTCCACCAGTAAAATAGTGAAAAGGCTCAATTTAGGCAGGTAGCAGTGGGAGCCGAAGTGCAATGCTACCACCTGCGCGAAGGCATCACATGATCTCAGAGTTGTTCATTTTGACATCCACCACCACCCCCAGGTCCCTCTCGCCCATCGAGACTTGTAGCATTTCTCCCCCCTCCCGGGTATACACTTAGTCTGGGTTTCTGGCCTCCAGTTGCAGAACCCTTCATTGAACTTCAGGTTCCACTTCCTCAGAGCCTCGAGGTCCTCCTAGAGGGCCACTCTCCTCCTCCCCATCCACCACCGCTCACAGCTTCGAGTCATCCGCAGAGACTCATTTAGCTCCTGATACCCATCCTTATGTCAGAGACATGGGCGGTAAATAGGAGGGGCCCTAGGACTCGATACCTGGGGGACCCCACTAATGATGATCCTTGGATATGAGACTAGCCCCCCAACCACCACCCTCTGAGTATGCTTTGAGAGCCAATTTCCTATCCATTTGATCATCTGCTTCCCCAACCCCATTTCCCCCAGTTTAGCCAACAGGCCACCATGAGGTACCGAATCAAACGCCTTGCTGAAGTCATGAAAGAGGACGTCTGCCGGCCTACCCTGGTCCAGGGCACTCATTACCCAATCATAGAACTCCACAAGGTTTGTCTGACACGATCTTCCCGGGATAAGGCCTTGCTGTCTGTCGTCCAGATACCCCAATTTCTCCAGTACCCCCCAGTCTTTCCTTGATGTTACCCTCCATCACCTTGCCTACCCCGACGTCAGGCTAAGGGGGCTGTAGTTCCCCGCTTCCCTTCTTGATCTACCCTTGTGGATAGGCACGATATGGGCCACCCTCTAGTCTTGGGGTACCCATCTCGTCTTCAGAGAGATGTTGAAAAGCTCTGCCAGGGAGGCCGACAGGACATCCATCATTTTCCTCAGCATCCTGGGATGTATTTCATCCGGCCCTGGTGCTTTCTCCATCCTAAGGGACCTGAGGGCTTCCCTCACTCTCTCTACTGGGATTTCCACCTCCACATCCTTCCCCTCGGCCCCCTGATCTGCCTTTGCCCCTCCTGATTGTGCTGGCCCGCCCCTCCCAAGACCTGTTGGGGCTCCCGATCTGTAAGGGTCCTGCCCCTCCATGAGTACAGGTCTTCTCCCCTGAATGACAGCACCCCTTCCTCCCTGGTAAAACTGAGGGCAAAGTCCTTTTCAGTACCTTGGTCTGCTTCCCGTGTCCTGTGTCCCTCCTCCCTGTCCTAATCCTGCTAATCTGCTCTCTCACCCCCCAAATGTATCTAAAGAACCCTTGTTCCCCTCCTAATTTCCCTGGCCAAGTTCTGCTCCTTCCTCGCCTTAGCTGATTTCACCACCCTGGTGACCCTCCTGGTCATCGGTTCATACTTCCCCTGATCCCTTTCACTTCTTGAGTGCTTGAAGTGCCTATAGGCAGCCTTCTTTACCCTCACCGCCTCTTGAACCTCCCAGGTCCACCAACAGGGTCTTCTGGCCTTACCGAATTTGCACCGCACTCTTACACAGGACTTGGTAGCCTCCTGCACTCTCCTCCTAGTGATCTCCCACCTATTGTCAGCATCCCATGTCTGGCCTTATCTCATCCAAATGACTCTTAAGGATCCTTCCCATACCCCTGAAATCTGCACCCCTAAAGTCAGTTACCACCATCTTTGTGCGGCCTGCCTCTCTTCCCTAGGTCCAGGAAAAAACAGACTGTAGCATGATCACTCCTTGCCAACGGGTCCCTCGCCTCCAGGCCCTTAATCTGGTCACTGTCCACCAGGACAAATCCAGTATCCAGGCCTCCCTAGTCTGCTCCCCCACCTGCTAGATTAGGAATGTGTCCTGGAAGACATCCAGCAGCCTCTGCTCCCTGGCCACTGGGGACGTCACAGTCTCCTAGTCTGTCCCTGGCATGTTTAGCTCACCCATCATAACTACCCTTCCCTTGCCCAATCCACAGTGTTCCATAACATTTGCCACCAGACTCTTCCAGATCCTCCGCCAGCACCCCTATTTTTACTCTTACCCCCTGCATTTGCAGGGTGACACAAATTGCCTCCATGCTCCCCTCCTATACCAATGCAATTTTTGAGAGTTGGTTCTACCCCCCTTCCCTTTGTTCCTGAACATAGTGTAGCCTTCCAGGTTTAGGTCCCAGTCGTGCCCTTGGAGTGGCCCGTGTCTCAGTGATGGCTGCCACGTCCACTGCCTCCTCAGCTAGTGTCGCCTGGAGCTCAGGCATCTTACTTCCCAAGCTCCTGAAATTTATCAGGACCATCCTCCACCCTTTTCCTCTCCTTCCATTCCTTACCCTTGTGCTTCCGTGTGGCCGCATGCACTCCCCCCCCCCCCCACCTCTTGGCCTTTTTCCATATCCCTCCAGCCCCTTGGGCAGTTGGAGACAGAGTCCCTCTTTTATCGGCCCCCCTGCAACAGCCCCTTCTTCCATCCCTCACCCTTTAAGAAATTTAAACCCTACCTTTCACTGATGAACCCTGCTATTTTCAGCTTAAGGATTTCCCTCCCTTCCAAATTAAGGTGGAGCCTGTCCCTAACGTACAGCCCCTTATCCTTCCAGGTTGCACCCTAGTCCCCCACCAGCCCATACCCCTTGACCTCAAACCACTCCCTGAGCCACTGATTTACCACCTTAATTTTTTGCTTGTTCTCCACACTAGCCCTCGGCACCGGCATGATTTTCGAGAAGATCGAGCATCCTATGGAATGGCAAACCCTGGCTAGCTCCTGAAACCTTGCCTGTATCTCTAGTTCACTGTATCCCTCTGTCATGTGTATCCAGGTGCACCAGTATGTCCGGGGAACCTCCACATTCCCTTGCCAGTGAATAAACCTCGTGCTTGGTCTTGTGCACTGTCAGGCCAGGGAAACATTTTGATCTTACTTCGAGAGGTTTCTTGCATTAGGTCTTCACATATAGGACTGTGCCCCCTGGCGTCTGGTCCGAACAGCAAAGTTGTAGATGGCAGTCATCAGTGGGGACCGCCCCTGACGTCAGCCCGGCTATAAAGGAGGCGGTCCTGTGCCCGCACTCCAGTTCTTTCCCGCCGTTGCCTCAGTAACATTCGGCACGCGCTAGAACAGCGATCAGATGTCCACCATTTTGTCGAAGTTTTTTTCGCTTCATAAGTAGTTTCAACTTATTTGTTTCACTCTATTTGATGTCTTCTAGACAGAAGTGCTTGAAGTGCGGCCCCTAAATCCCACATGGGGACGACCACTGCTGCTGCCTCTTTTGCCTCGGTTCTAAGCACAACTCCCAGGAGTGCTGCATCTGCCAGGCTTTCAACCAGGTGACCCGAACCAAGTGCAAGCGAACCCACGAGGCCCATCTCCTGACCCAACGACTGGCGTCAATGGAAAAGGAGCTCCAGGAACTGTGGAATAGGTTGTCGCCAGGCCCAAAAAAAGAAGAAAAGCACCGGGAGCGGAGTCCGTCGCCATGCGAGAGGCCCCCCGAAACTGTGAGTACTTCTGCCGGTGCCCCATCCGCTTCTTTAGGCTGGGCACCTTCTCCCCCTCCTGCCCGGCGTGGGCAGGCGGAGTCGTCTCTTTAGAGGTCTCTGTTCTGTCTACCTGCCCTGCCGATAAGACACCCATCGACTCTGTCGCAGGGCGCACGGCCTCAGCCGATAAGTCTTGCGGCGGTCTCCGGACTGCCTCCAGCCCGGCCCGGTCTGATCAGTCGGACGACGGCTCCTCTGTCGCCCGCCTGGATTCTTCCACTCTTCCGTTAGGCTCCAGTTTGGCCCCTGACGTCGGACAGAGTGAGGGGCAGAGTGACCCTTCGTCTTGTAGGGTGTTGCAACCCAGGGACTTGCCACCTGATCCGCTGATTTTTCTTCCAGCGAAATCTCATTCGGACCTGCCCCCCCTCACCAGGCCTTCCGTCATCCCCGGACTATATTCAGACGCCGGCTGGGGATCTCCCTATGGAGCCTCCTCCCAGGGGACCTTCGGGGGCTCTTCCAGATCCCGCACCTCCCCGAGGCGCCATGGCAGTACATCCGGCAGGACCAGAACCTCCGGGCAGGTTTCCGGGCTCGGATCCCATTGTCCCGCCTTTGGGTGGCCCACCGTTGACCCCACATTTTCCAACGCTATGTGCTATGCTATGTGCGTCAGACGCCGGGATGCCCTGGGTATGCCTACTATCCACAGACTGGTTATCATTACCCCTCTTGGCCTCAGTACCCAGGTTATCCATCCTACCAGCCACCGCCTCCTTCTCCACCGGCACCAGAAAAAGCACCCCACTAGTGGCAGGAGGCCAGAAACCAGTTGCTGTCGGAGCTCAGGCAGTCAGTGGGGGAACCCCCCCAACCCAGGGCCCCCCTCCACCGCCTCCTGTGGGCAGAACCTCAGGTTCTCATACTGCGGGTATGGACCCTTCCATCCCTAGCGGCTCAGAACCCTCTGACACAGAGTCCGACACCGATCCCTCGGATCCCAGATCTCCGGTTGAGGTTCCACCAAAGGAGTCTCGTATGTCCCGTCCGGAGGACCCATCCTTTGGAGACCTCTTGTGCTTTATACAGGCAGCCATAGGGTGGCCCACAGAAGAGGTTGATCCGCAACGCAGAAGACTTGTGGAGCACGTGGACCTTACTACTTCGGATCCCATCCCCATACCCCCGTGGATGGGACCCCATGAGGACTTGGTCACCACTATATGGCAGCAACTGTCCTCCATACCAGCAGTCTCCAGGAAAGCATACTGGACCTATTATCCCCCGGAAGGTATTAAACACCTTAACTCCCATCCTAATGCTGATTCCATGGTCATTACGGCCACCCATGACCGGTCAGCCCAACCGAAACACCTGTCTGTGTTCTTCACCTCCAGATAAGGACTCTCGCCAGTTAGACCAGTTCGGGTGAAACATTTTATTCTTCTTCCTCCTATGGCATAAGATCGCTCAACTATGTCTTGCACATGTTTGCTTTCCAAAAAGCTACTCTTTCGGAGCTGGAAAGGGATCTACTTAAGGTTCAAGATGAAACCCTTAGGAATAAGATGCTGGACATGGTCAGAATGGGGAAGTCCTTGTGTCGTCATGTGCTGCAAGCGACTTACGACTCTGTGGACTCTGTGGCTAGGGCAGCAGCCACTGGAATCTGTCTCCGCTGGCTCTCCTGGCTTCGGATAGTCGATTTGGCACAGGACGTACAGACTTCCCTCTTGAACACCCCTTTTAGGGGTTTTGTCCTCTTTGGCGGCAATGCAAAAGATATTATCATGGGACTGCAAGAGAGAGGACGCTTATTTTTTATTTATTTTTAATTTTCTTTTTTTCCTCCTGGCAGGACCCCGTCTTCCTCTTAAGCCTTGGTCACGGCTCCCAGAGACCACCACCACAGTTTATGGCTGCCGAGGTCCCTCAGTCACCCCCGGCTTACCCCCCAGAGGGTGGGGCCGCTGCCACCTTCTTGGTGGCCATGGGACTAGTATCTGGTCGGGGACCCGCAGCGATGGTGGTACGGTGAGGTCCTCCGGGGAGGGCTTCATATGCACGATGGTCCTTGCCCACCTCACTTTTTCCTCCATTTATAAAAATTTTTTTTTCGTTATGGAGGCGGGGATGTGCAATGACGCCAGCGTCCGCCCCGCCTCCCAGAACTGTACGCGTCGGACGATTGAGCTCCACCGGCCTCTGCCAGGAGTCCTCAGTGCGCCAGTCGCTGCCCCCACCCTTCCCCTGGAGAAGGAGAGCAGTCCATGGGACGCTCTGTCTTTCCCCCCCGGCTGGCCCTCCAACGATCCGGGTCCGTTCCCGAACCCGGGTCGTCGGTGTACGCAAGCAGAAATCCCACCGTTGCGCGCCAGCAGGCCAGCAGAGAGGATGCTTCTAAGAGACGACACTCTATGTACAAGACTGGATCTGAAAAGGCAGCCCTTTTTCCGCCAAAGAAGGTGGAACAAGAACCAGGCCAAGCGTCAGGAATAAGACTTGCCCCTGGCTCTGGGCCCAAGCCCCACAGGCTGAATTCTCCAAACCAGCCTTGGGGCAAAGCTCCCCCCCTCAGTGTCCTGACTTCCTTCCCTTCCTTCCGCTCCCTCCCTTGCCTCGGGAGGAACCAGTTGGAGGGAGGTTCGGCCTCCACCTGGAAGGTTGGAGTTTCGTTGCCACAGAGTCTCTGGTGCTTCAGCTCATCCAGCGAGGTTACTCGATTGAGTTTGTCGAGATTCCCGCCCCTCTACCTCCGGGACAGTCTCTCTATCCTCTGGATCAGGTCCCCCTCATCTTGCAAGAGATTCAGGCTCTCCTCCTAAAGGGGGCCATAGAACCTGTCCCTCAAAACCAGACAAGAAGGGGATTTTATTCCCACTTCTTCCTAGTCCCAAAGAAAATGGGCGACCTAAGACAGATCCTGGACCTCATCACACTAAACATCTTCGAGTACAAGAAGTTTCGTATATTGACCCTTCAGGGGCTCCTTCTCTGCTCCATCCCAACTCTTGGCTGTGCTCCCTGGATATGCAGTATGCCTAGCTGCACGTCCCTATCTTCCAGGCCCACCGCTGCTTCCTCAGTTTCACTTTTATGGAAGATCACTTCCAGTTTCGGGCACTCTCTTTTGGCCTTTCTTCGGCCCCCTGGGTGTTCCTGAAGTGCCTAGCAGTGGTGGCGGTGTTCGTATGCTGCCAGGGCATTTATGTCTTCCCGGGCCTGGTTGACTGACTCCTCTCAGCACCCCCTCCTACCAGCCTGAAAGTCTCTCTTTCACTCTGAACTTGTTCTCCCTTCTGGGGATCATGGTCAGCTTCCCCAAGTCCCAGCTAGTACCATCCAATTCATTGGCGCTGTGCTAGATACAGTTCAGAGCAAGGCTTTTCTGCCATCAGATCGGGCCGAGACTTTGGTTGCCCATGCCACTCTTGTGGCCCAGGCTCGATGGATCCCAGTACATGCTATGCTCTGTCTTTTGGGGCTGATGGCGGTGGCCATTTCTACAGTTCCGCTGGCCAGACTTCACATGAGGGTCACCCAGTGGTCTGTCCAAGTCCGGTGAGATCAGAGGACGGATGGCATGAACCAAAAAGTCGTGATCTCCACCAACCTTCAGAGAGATCTTCGCTGGTGACAGGATCTCTCAAACCTATCAAGGGGAACCCCTTTTCATTCCCCTGTGCCTACCCAAACCATCACCACGGATGCCTTGGACTTGGGCTGGGGAGTCCACCTGGGGGAAAACAAGACACGGGTCTTGGTCCGAACAGGAGCGCATGCTCCACATCAACATTCTGGAGACCAGAGTGGTTCTTTATGCTATCCAGGCATTTCAGTCCCTTCTGATACTGGGATCTCTTCTGATCCAGACGGACAATATGTCCACAGTCTGGTACATCAACAAACAGGGAGGAACCCAGTCATACTCTCTTTGCAGGGAAGCAGTTAGGGTTTGGTACTGTGTGATCCAGCACAGCCTTTACTTCACAGCAGTCCACGTACCAGGAGAAAGCAATGTTCTGGCAGACAGTCGGTCGATCAGTGGTCAGGGCCCACGAGTGCGAGCTAAAGTCTGAGGTGATCGAAGAACTCTTTGTTCGATGGGGTCGTCCAGACTTAGATGTGTTCGCCACCCCATATAACGCAAAACTACCCAACTTTTGCTCACTCGTTCCTGGGCATGATGCTTTGTGGGATGCGTCTCTCTCTCTCTCTCTCTCTCTCTCTCTCTCGGACAGGGAGGTTTCTTTACGCATTTCCTCCCTTTTCTCTCATTCAGAAGGTCCTGGTGAAACTTCAGGTGGAGGGAGCTCATATGATCCCTATCGCTCCTCTCTGGCCATGCCAGATTTAGTTCCCTCTGTTGCAGCAACTGGCACTGGAACCTCCAGTTCCTTTGCCTTGGTCCCACGACCTTCTGACACAGGAGGAGGACAGCTTGGTGCACCAGAGCCATCAGTCTCTCCACCGTCATGCATGGCACCTGTGGACATAGTGGCTTCCCGCTATGGTGTCTCCTCGCTGGTTGCTCATGTCTTAGTAGAGGCCAGAAAACCCTCTACTAGATCCACCTAGGCCATGAAATGGAAAAGATTTTCGATCTGGTCCCCAGCAAGGAGCTGGGATCCTTTTTTGCGCTTGGAGGCCCAGGTTTACCTCGCACATTTATCTGAGACTGGCCTTAGCTACTCCTCCGTCAAGTTGCATCTCTCTGTGGTGGAGGGCAAAACCTTGGCTCAGTTGGAGGTTGCCAAGACCTTTCTGAAAGGCATCCTTCACTTGACACCTCCTATCCGGAATTCCTGTCCCCCCTGGGACCTGAATTTCATGCTCGAGAAGCTGACTTTACCCCCGTTTGAACCAGGTTCTTCTTGCGGCTTATGCTTCCTTTCCTGGAAGACTTTATTTTTAGTCGGTCACTTCCGCCAGAAGGGTCTCTGAGCGCCAGGCTTTTGTTTGTAAAGAACACTATTTAATTTTTTAGAGAGACAGAGTAGTCCTGCGGACTAACCCTTCTTTTCTCCCCAAAGTGGTATCAGAAACCATTCAGAGCTTGGAATTACCAGTCTACTATCCCCAGCATTCCAACATGGGGAAATACCTTCTGCACAGCCCTAGATGTGCACTGGATTCTGAGGTACTACATGAACTAGACTAAAGAGGTTTGTAAATCAAACCAACTCTTTGTCGCCTTTGCTCCACAGTGCCAGGGCAAAGCTATTTCCAAACAAACCATCTCTAGATGGTTAGCCAACTGCATCCATTTTTCTTACATGAAATATGGGAAGTCCCTTCTGGGGTCAGTTAAAGGTCACTCCACCCGCAGCGTGGCTACCTCCACTGCCTTCTTTAGGAATGTGTCCACTGCAGAGATTTGTGCAGCGGCCACTTGGTCGTCTGTTCACACTTTCACCAAGCATTACAGTCTGGACATTGCCTCTAGGTGCAGAACAGGTTTTGGTTTTGCAGTTCTGCAAGGCCTCCTGTCATGATTCCCTATGGCGACTTCTCCTTCTGGATGCACTTCTGCATTATTATTTTGGGGACTGTTTGGCATTCAATCCTATAAGTGAAGACCTACTGCAGGAACCCTCTCGAAGTAAGATATTGCAGTTACGTAAGAACTTACCGTAACCGTAGATCTTCGAGAGAGGTTCCTGCAGTAGATCAAGTTTTCCATCCTCCTTCCTCCCAGTTCCCGGATGTTATTTCCTTTATTTTCCATCCTGCCTAGTCCTTTGGTCTAGAGAGGAAGCGGGGTCATAGTAGTTTTTCCACTCCTAGCTATGGTTTACCTTTCTTTAGGGCTCCGGTAGAAAAGAACTGGAGAGTGGGCGTGGGACCACCTCCTTTATAGCCAGGCTGACGCGGGGGGCGGTCCCCGCTGATTGCTATCTACAGGTTTGCCATTTGGACCCGACGCCAGGGGGCACAGTCCTATATGTGAAGACCTACTGCAGGAACCTCTCTTGAAGATCTACTGTTATGGTAAGTTCTTGCGTAACTGCAATGTTCTAACCAGGCAGGCTTTACCCTCCCCCTGCCCCTCCCATTGCATACCCCTGATCATGGAATCCCCCAGCAGGAGCACTCTGAACTTCCCCCTTTCCTCTGTGCCCCACCCTTTGGTTTCCCCTCCTTCTATGTCCTTTTTTCTGGCAACTCGCCCCAGCCAGCTCCTCACACCTCTCATCATCTGGGTGCCATATCCTGCCTTCTTCTCTATTGACACTGGCCACCCCCTCTCCTCTTTTCCTGGGCATCCCCCCACTTGAGTAACCTTTTTTGCATCGCTATGCCCTCTCTCCCTGCTCTTGACTGGTCCTTCTGCCCTATCTGTTGGCCTAGCCTGGCTCTTACTCCCTTCTGTCCTGTCTGTGTTCAGCACCCCCTGCCTGCCATGCCCCCTGGCCCAAACCCTCAGCCCCATTTACTGCAGCCTCCCCCTTCACCTAATCCTCTTCCTTGCCCTGTCCCCACCCTTTCCCTCAGCCTGTTTGGATCCCCCTGTCTCCGCTTTCTCCTCAAGCCCCCGATTTCTGGGCCCAGCCTCTTGTCCCCTCCTCCCTTTCCGTACCTATCCACCCCTGTAGTTGCTGCATCCTTCTCCCCATAGAAACCTCCCTCTTCTACTACCAGATGTAGAGGATTGAAACGGTTGCTGAGCCTAATGCCAGACCCCAGAACTTCCCCCTCTCAACCCCCATCTCGGTTTCCTCTGTACAGCCCCAGACACCTGCCTGCTTTTTTGGAAGTTTGCTCCTTGTGGGCCCCTCTGTCAGGGTCTCCATGTGCCCCCCTGGGCTTCTCTCTCTGTGCCAGAGGCTTTAGTACCTGGTGCAGCTATGTAGGTAACCTTTGGCCCCCATTTCCCCCAGCTGTCTCCTAATCCTCTCAGCCCAAGCTGTGCCAGCTGGTAGCAGCACACTGGGCAACCACCGAACTTTCAAGCCCAGTCAAATACCATGGCCGCCCCACACTCTATGGACCCAGCCACCCTCCCAAAGATGCCGCTGTAGTGACGTATAGTCCCACCCCCATCACAGCAGATTTTTTTTTTTTTAAGGACAATAAGCTCTCCAAGTAAATGCGAAAACTAATCCCGCTGGGTTCCCCAGTGATCAGAGCTACAGTAACTAAATGTTCACTACTAGTCCAAGCCATTCCTATCCCCTGACTCCTCCCGCACCAGGTATTTAATAGGGGTCAGAGCTGGGGTGAGGGGGTTGGAAACAGTTACAGCTCCTCTAAGTAAGAGTGAGTGCAGCTGGGCCTGTCCTTATATAGCCCAGCCGCGAGTTCAGATATTGGCTTTCTGCATGCTGATTGATCCGCACTCTGCTCCCTTAGCCCCTACCCTGACTTGATGCCAGTGCAGGCGAGCCGGGAAATGTCTGTCCTGGCTGCTCCCGCTACCGAATGCAGGCCTTGGTCTCTCTCCACGCTGCCGATGTTGCGAGAACTCCCCGGCTCTGCCGCCGATCTCCATGGCTCCCAGCAGCTGCAGTTCTTCACCGTGTGTGGCCCCCGGTCATGCTCCACACCGCCAGTGCACCCAGCAAATTCCCTGGTTCCCAGCAATTACAGCCCTTCTAGTAAGAGTGCGTGCAACTGAGCCTGTCCTTGTATAGCCCAGCCGCAAGTTCAGATATGGCGCTCTGCACGCTGATTGGTCTGCACTCTGCTCCCTTAGCTCCCACCGTGACTCGCTGCTAATGCAGGCGAGCCAGGAAATGTCTGTCCTGGCTGCTTCTGCCACCAAATGTGCCCCCGGTGTCTCTTCACGCCGCCGATGCGGCCAGAAGAACTTCCCAGCTCTGCCGTGTGCAGCCCCCGGTCACGCTGCCAATGTGGACAGCAAACTCCCCGTCTCCCAACAATTACAGCTCCTCTAGTATGCTGCACTGCTCGCTCTGATCTAACAGGGACAGTCTGCACCTCTATAACACATAATTTCAAATTAAATGGTGATTCACTTGATTCGTACAGTGGAACACCCACATTGTGTCGTCATCCTGAAAGAGGGTCCAATACCTATCTGAACTTCCTTATTGCCCTCAAAATGTCCCATTGCAATAGCAGTTCATTTCTTTAACAGTAGAGTCCAAAGGGTACTTACTAGTCCAAACAGAATGCACGACACTGAGATCAGTTCACCTTGTTTAAAAGATTTTTTATTTGCTCTGCAGAAACGCAGTTGCTCAGGTCTCTGTTTCTCAGACTAACAGTCAGCTCCATATCCAGAACACCCTGACTTCTCGCTCCTTCGAACTTCATCAGGGGGCAAAAGGGTGCTCGGTTGCAAGTGTTAATGGTCATCCGGTAACTTCAGGAGTAGCGCATCTATTTGATAATATTTAAATGCTTTGGTAATGCTGCATGTGCTGTATTAAGGGCACTTGAATTTCATCATGTCAGTATGGCCAGTGCCACCCCCACCATCAGTTAAACACTCCTAAATAGTGCAGCTTTTTGGATTAAAAAATGCAGTTGTATAGGTGCCTCTTCAGGACTTGGACAGAGAGAAGCCAGTATACTAGTCAGTGATTTTTTCCATTTTCAAAAATGGCCAGTACTACTTGGCAAAATTATAAAATCCGTTGGGGCAAATCGGCATGTTTTGTTCAAAACTTTGTCCCGCAGTGGAGGGGTTTGCACAAAAAGCTGGTGCAAAGTGAGGTCCCCCCCCCCCCAAGTGTTAGCACTGTGAGGTTTAAAACATGATTTGAATTGGACCCATTGGTGTAAAAATGTGGGTCTAATGGGGAAACCTACTGCATCAAAACATAAATCGGTGGCAGATTTTGGAACAGTTCACGTTCCCTTCCTTAGAGGGTGTTACAAAGTAGGTGCATCAATTTGAACCCACTGGCAAAGGGGAGGAGAGGGGTCATTTCTAGGCAGGCTGCAGCTTTTACTCTTTTGGTACAAGTTAGTGCTGTTCCTGTCCTAAGTGCTGGTTTAGAAATGCCAGATTCCATTTTTTTACTATTTTATATTGAGAACTGAAGATCATTGGTTCTAGTATGCTGTTTTGCAAATCCACCTTCAGCAAGGATCGGAAGGGTGACAGTACAGTGGCATACAGCATGCTCTCTCTCCCTTCTGGCAAATTTGCACTTGTTCAGCTGCTTGCATCCTGAATCCTAGGCTCCACTCATGGGACTAAGACACAGTACTTGAAACTGGTTTCTAGAGCCTGACTGTGAATATATGTGCCCAAGTAAACTAAACTTCCCTTCTTGGTGATTAGGGAGAGCAGCTAGAGGATACTGTTTACTTTATTGATATGGGGTCTTCAGGTACGTGAAAGGAATAACCAAGAGCAGAACCAAGGAGCTGTTCGGGCTAAAGAAGGGGGGAACAACCAGGGGGCATGAGTGGAAGCTGGAGGGGTGAAATTACAGGGGGGAATGTAGGAGACATTGTTTCACTGAGAAGGGTGGTGGAGCCGTGGAATGCGCTGCCCGGGAGGCTGGTGGAGGAAGGCACAGTGGAGGGCTTCAAGAAGGGATGGGACAGGTACAAGGGGAAACTGAGGCCAAGGAGGACCCTCTCGGGGGTGGGGGATGGGAAGGCGAACAACCACTAGGTGGCTGGCTACTGAGCAGATATGCCAGACCATTAGGCCTATTCTGCTGGCTTTTAGTATGTTGTTGCTGATGTTATCCTGTGGAAGCTGCTCTTCCCCGTCACCACGAGGCTGAGCTTAATTTAAGAGGTCAACTTTGTGAGTGAAGTCTTTTTTTCAGAGTAATAAGCACAACTGTATGCAATAAGCGCCCCAACTGCTGGGTACTTCTGGATCTGATCAGTGTCTGATCTTGACTTTGTCAGCTCAGGCTTTTTCCCCAGTCCTGCTGTTCCTATTGAGATTGTGTTTGTATGAACCTCTTGCAGCCTGTTCTGATCATTGTCTCTAGAAATGTAACTGGGTTACCAGCATTTTGTTCTTTGCAAACTGCCAAGTGCTATAGCATGACAAACAAGGGCATCATGCTCAAGTGTGTCTAATCTGGCATCTTTCACCAAAACTGTGAATTAACTGCAATGGCTGGGATACAAATGTATGGCTGTGAAATCATTTTAAATATAAAAGTAGCAAAACTTCACACAGTTGACTTGATGAAGATAGTTGCATATTACTAACATACTAAAGTGCCAGCAGAATAGGCCTAATGGTCTTTCGTGTCTGCTCGTTTGGTCAGCTTCCACCCTGGGTGCTGACCTTGCTGCCCCCCTCGCCTCCTCTGGCTTTTCCCTTCCCAGTTCCGGATATTCTTGCTGCATTGGATTTTGCTTCCAGAACCCTTGCCCTGTACCTGTCCCACCCCCTCTTGAACCCCTCCACTGTCTCTGCCTCAACCAGCCCCCTAGGCAGCGCATTCCATGGCTCCACCACCCTCTCAGTGAAGTAGCACCTCCTCTTTCTCCCTGAACCCCCCTCCAGCTTCCACCTATGCCCTCTAGTGGCCCCCTCCTCCTTCCTTGAAATCCCGACTGTTCCTCCCTATTTACCCTCTTCATGTACCTGAAGACCTCTATCATGTCCCCCCGGTCCCTTCTCTCTTCCAATGTGTACATATTTAGCTCTTTGAGCCTCTCCTCATAGGTCCTGTCCCCCAAGCCCCAAATCATTTTGGTTGCCCTCCTCTGGATCCTCTCCAGGACAGTAATGTCCCTCTTTAAGTGTGGCCTCCAAAACTGCATGCAGTACTCAAGGTGTGGCCTCACCAAGCAGTTATACAGAGGGAGTATCACTTCTCTCCTTCTGTAGGTGATCCCCCTAGCAATGCATCCCAGCATCCTGTTGGCCTTGGCTGGTGCCCTCCTACAAGTCTCCGAGTTGTTCATCTTGACATCCACCAGCACCCCCAGGTCCCTCTCAGCCATCGAGACTTGTAGCATTTCCCCCTCCAGGGTGTACACTTGGCCTGGGTTTCTGGCCCCCAGGTGGAGTACCTTGCATTTCCCTGCATTGAACCTCAGCTTCCACTTTCTAGATCATCTTTCCAGAGCCTCCAGGTCCCTCTGTAGGGTCACCCTCCCCTCCTCCCCATCCACCACCGCCCCCAGTTTTGAGTCATCCAAAAGAGACTCATCTCACTCCTGATTCCTGTCCTTATGTCAGAGGCGATGGCGTTGGCGAGGAGGGCCAAGGACTGATCCCTGTGGGACCCCACTAACGACCCCTCCTTGGGGATGAGACTATCCTCTCACCACGACCCTCTGGGTCCGGTCCTGGAGCCAATTGCCTATCCATCTGATCATCTAGTTCCCCACCCCATTTCTCCCAGCTTATCCAACAGGCCCACGTGAGGAACAGTCAAATGCCTTGCTGAAGTCTAGAAGAGGGCGTCCGCTGGTCTACCCAGGTCCAAGGCACTCGTCACCCAGTCATAGAACTCCACAAGGTTTGTCTGCGATTTCCCTGGGACGAATCTATGCTGTCTATCGTCCAGGCACTCTGACTTTTCCAGGTCCCCCAGCCTCTCCTTGACAATGCCCTCCATCACCTTGCCCACCACCGAGGTCAGGCTGACAGGCCTGTAGTTCCCTGCCACCTCCCTTGATCCCCCCTTGTGGATAGGCACTATATCGGCCACCTTCCAGTCCTGGGCACCCACCCTGTCCTCAGAGAGATGGTGAAAAGCTCCGCCAGGGGTTTCTGCCAGGACATCTGCAAGTTCCTTCAGCACTCTGGATGTAATTTATCCGCCGCAGTGCTTTCTCTCTGTCTTAGGGAGCTGAGTGTTTCCTCTCTCTGCTGTGATTTCCACTTCCGTACCTCTTCTCCCTGCTTAGCCCTCCCCTCCTGCCAGTGATGCCTCCCCCTCTCCCCAGACCCGCCGATCGGTAAGGGTCCTCCCCTCCTCAGTATCTCTGTCTCCTCCCATGTATGATGCAGCACCCCCATTTTCCTTGGTGAAAACTGAGGTGAAGTACTCATTTAGTACCTCAGCCTGCTCCCCGGTCTTGTGCCCATCTCTCCCCTGATTTAATCTGCTAATCTGCCCCTTCACCCTTCGCTTTCCCAATGTATCTAAAGAACCCTTGTTCCTCTCCTAATTTCCTGGCCAGGTTCTGCTCCTCCTTGCCTTAGCCGCCTCACCACTCTAGTGGCCCTTCTAGCCATCAGCTCATACTCTCCTTGATCCCTTTCACTCCTTGAGCATTTGAATTGCCTATAGGCTGCCTTCTTTCCCCGCACCACCTCCTGGACCTCCCTGGTCCACCAGCAGGGTTTTCGGGCCCTGCCGCATTTTCGTCTTACTCTTGCACAGATGCTGGTAGCATCCTGTACCCCTCTCCTGATGATTTCCTACCTACTGTCAGCGTCCATGTCTGACCCAATCACATCCAAATGCTCCTTAAGGATCCTTCCCATTTCCTTAAAATCTGTCCCCCTGAAGTCAGTTACTTCCGTCTTTGTGCAGCCTTCTAGCCCTCCTAGGTCCAGGCAGAACCAGACCATGGCATGGTCGCTCCCTGCCAACGGGTCCCTTACCTCCAGGCCCCCAATCTGGTCACTGTCTGCCAGGACCACATCCAGTACCCGCGCCTCCCTGGTTGGTTCCCCCACCTGCTGAGTTAGGAATGCGTCCTGAAAGACATCCAACAACCTGTTCCCTGGTCACAGAGGATTAACATAAACACTGCAGGCCATATTGGGAGAAAGGGATTTAGGGGTGGTGATAGACGTCAAAATGAATAACTCTGAAAATTGTAGAAGAACTGCAGCCAAAGCAAACAGGATACTGGGTTGCATAGCCTGGGGAATTGCATGAGGAGGAGGGAGGTGATCCTCCCACTATATAATGCCTTGGTCAGGCCGTATCTCATGTACTGTGTACAGTTCTGGAGACCTCATCTGAAGAAGGACATAGCACCCCTGGAGAGGGTCCAGAAGAGAGTGACTAGGATGATTCGGGGCATGGAGGGGAGGCCTTATGAGGAGAGACTGGATGAGCTTGGGCTTTACTCACTGGAGGAGAGGAAGGACAGGGGAGATATGATAGAGGTTTTCAGGTATGTAAAAGGAATAAACAGGAGGGAACCAAAGAGCTTTTTAAGCTAAAGGGGGAACCTGGGTCTGTGAAGGGAAACTACAGGGGGGAGTGTAGGAAGCATTTTTTCATTGAGAGGGTGGTGTAGCCTTGGAATGTATTGCCTAGGAGGCTGGTGGAGGAGGGCACAGTGGAGGGTTTCAAGAAGGGTGGGACAGGTACAAGGGGAAACTGAAACTAAAGAAGATCCTATTGGGGGCTGGAGGTGGTGGTAAGGCGAGCAGCCAGTAGGTTGCTGGCTTTCGAGCAGACAAGACAGACCATTCGGCCTATTCTGCTGGCTTTTTAGTATGTTAGTATTAAAAGGACACTGTCTGCTTTTTAGTTGCATTTCTACAGGTTATGCTTTCTGTTCTCTAGCTGGCGTGAAATGTAGACAGCCTAGAGGCTGACAGGCTTAGATTGATGGAACATTATAAGGGCTATCAATCAGGAAATCGCCGTAAGAAGGCAGAATTTTTGTCCAGGGAGATTTCTGCTGTGCAGAATCCACCGGCTCAGCTCTTCCGAACTGTTGACAGATGGTGCAGTCCAATCTGTCTTCAGTCCAGTGGAGCCTTTTCTCAGGCTAAATGTGAGGAGTTCACTTGATTTTTTTGCAGATAAGATTGCCAGCATTAGGTCCAGTATCGGACCTGCTCTCCCTAAGAGAGGTTGTGGAGGGAGGTGGGGAGCACTCGGTCTGTCTGGTCGGACTTAATTCGGCCGGAATTCATAGACGTTGTGAATATCAGCCAGACTTTGCGCCCAACCAGTTGTAGTTTAGATCCCGGCCCTACTCCCTTATTAGTGGGTTGTTCAGATGTTATCTGCCTGATCTAGCTGAAATTGTCTGGAGTTCCTCGGAGAGGGGGTCTTTCCTGATCCCCTAAAGGAGGCGGTCATATGACCACTCCTGAAAAAACCCTCCTGGGATCCTGACTGCAAAGCTAAGTTCCGACCTGTCTCCAACCTGCCCTTTGTGGGCAAGGTTATTGAGAAGGTGGTTGCGTTGCAGCTGGACGATCACCTTGTGACCCATAGTGTCTGTGCTCTCCAGTCTGGATTTAGGAAGCGACCTAGCACTGAGACTGCACTTGTCTGGGTATCGAATGACCTCCTAATGGCGAGAGATCAAAAGGCTCATACCGTCTTGTTCCTTCTCGATCTCTCTGCAGCATTTGACACTGTAGATCATGGTGTGCTTTTGGAGTCCTTTCGTCTTTTTTGTGGGCTGTTGAGAACAGTCTTGGAATGGTTTTGATCGTTCCTCGCGGGCAGGTCTCCGAGGGTGGTCACTGGAATTTATTCCTCTGATGGCCTCCCCCTGTCCTGCGGTGTGCTGCAGGGCTCCATGTTAGCACCCATGTTTGCAGTGTACATGCTACCATTGGGAGATCTCATCAGATGATACAGTTTGAGTTTTCACTGCTATGCAGATGATACTCTGCTGTATATGTCCTTTCTACCTGGACAGGTTGATGCAATCTCTGTGCTAAATAACTGCCTCACTGAAATAAAGGACTGGATGAGCACCAGCTGGCTGAGACTGAATCCAGACAAGGCTGAAGTGTTGGTTATGGACCCATATCGTCCGGGGGCAGGTTTGGGGGCTGGGCAGGCATCAGGCTTATGACTTGATGGTGTTCAGCTCACTGCCTCAGATCAGGTGCGTAACCTGGACGTTATTTATTTTTTCAGTTCTCTATTTTTGCCCTGTTTCCTACCACCGGGACCATCTGCTCGGTCACAGACTCCGGCTGCGGCTAATCATATTTAGTCACCCTCCCTGAACCCCCTGGCTTGCCCCCAGGGCGGGGTCACGGTGCCTCGGGCCAAGGGTGCCGCAGACATGGGAAAGGCAGAAGTTGGCCTGAGATCCAGTGTAGCTGGAGTGGGCGTTATCAAGGTAGCGGGAGCAGGGTTTTTCTCCCCTTTTTGTGCTCAGGAGGAGGCGGGGACGTGCAGTGATGTCCTGCATCTTTCCCACCCCCTGAAGTTGTCAAGAGATGGTAGCTGCGATACCCCCGGCCCCTGCGAAGCACCGGGCACTGTCCCCACCCTTCCTCCGGAGAAGGAGAGCAGTCCTTGGGGCGCTTCATCCTTCTCGACCAGCCCTCCAGAGACCTGGGTCTACTCCTGAACCCGGGTCGCTGGCACCGCAAGTGGAAATCCAACCGCTGCGCCGGCAGGCCGGCATGGGCGTTATATTTGACTGCCTGACCCTGAAATCTCAGGTGTCAGCTGTGGTTAAATCCTCTTGTTACCATCTGAGGAATATCCCTTAGGTGAAACATCTGGCTCCGCTGGATGACCTTCCAACATTGGTCCATGCCTTCATCAACACCCGGTTGGACTACTGCAGTGCCCTCTACCTAGGGCTTCCTTGGGTTGATATCCACCAGATACAGCTAGTGCCGAACGCTGCAGCTAGACTCCTGACTGGTATGTCAAGGTCCAGTCATATTTCACCTGTACTGTGTGGACTGCACTGGCTGCCTGTTCAGTGGCGGATCACCTATAAAGTTAACCTGCTAACCTTCACAGCCCTACACGAACAGGGACCCGGCTACCTGAAAGATCTGCTGTTCTCTCACCTAAGCTGGTCTCCGGGCTTCAATATGCCTGGGCTGTACCTCCTGATGACAGTTGTAGGCAGGACTAACGCTGTGCAGCGGGGGGGGGTGGATAAGAAGCCCTCCACATCTGGTCGTCTCCACTCTACTTTCTGCCTTCAGTGAAGCAGGTGCTGTGCAGCAGAGCTCTGTCACACGTGGCAGGGCTGGAGAGACCATACGTTTTTCGTAGAAAATGATTATTTTCTTTTATTCTGTTCTTGACATGATTACCCAGTGGTGGGACCCAGTCTCAGCCTTGCAAGCTGCACAGACTGGCCACACCTCACAGCAACCCTGCTCAGCCTTTTTCCCCATGCAGGAGTCCGGCTTTCTAGGGCAAATGCTTTCCAGCAAAGCGGCTGCCAGAGGAGACGAAAGCGGGAACTGGAGCCTTTTCCTTAACCCTACAGTGAGGTTTTTTCCTTCCGACGAGCGGTTTTCTGAAAACTTTCAACTGCTCGTCGCGGCTTCTCTCATCAAAGTGATTCTCTGCCTGGGAAGGCCTTGCATAGGTAGCACCACCACGCTGCTTCTCGCATCGCGTGGACCTTCCCAGTAGTGCCGCAGTGCGGAGCTGTAACACAACCCACTCCTACCCCTCCAAACGCCTGCCAGGTTTTCTCTTAGCGCCAGAGAAGTAGGCTGCAAAGGGCAGCACTCTGCCAGAAGTTTTATTTTCTGCAAGGAAAGCAGTACTTCAAGGAGACCTGACTCCACTGGGGTTACATTATCTTGGGAAGCAAGGGGCATGGGAAATGGCCTCAGAAAAATCCAGTAGGGGCAAAAAATGTCAATGCTGTAAGTCCCCACTCCTGATCACTTTTGGTGGCTCAGTCTGCCTCACATGTGAAAACAGAAATTTGGGCACTTGTAAACTTTCTTTCTCCAATGGCTGGTCTTCGGGCTTCCTTACTATTGGGCTGCTCCTCCTGATGACCGTGATAGGCAGGTCCAGAACTGCAGCATGGGGGGCATAAGAAGGCCTCCACTTCCGGATACCACCAGTCTACTTCCTGCCTTTGGTGAAGCAGGTACTCTGTAGCAGAGCCCTGTCACTCGTGGCAGGGCTGAAATTACTTTTCAGCAAGCATCGAGAGTCATTGGACAACCTGTAAGTGAAACTTGCTCAGGGGAAGTAGCCTTGGTGAGAACCAGCCTTAGCTTTGCACGCTACACAGGCTGGTCTCACCTCTGGACGGCCGACAGGCTATCTGGTTTTCCGCACGTTAGCCTCGACAGGAGACAGTACTGGGGAGAGAGAAAGGCGGATTGCTTCAGGGCCCATTGTATCGCTGAAAAGGCTCCAGCGGTTTTAACGGCCGCTTTTTAGCGGTTTAGCTGGTCGGAGCACAGACTGCCCCTCACCGCGCCGGGGGTTTATTTTTTGGCCATATGAGGCTCAGGCTAAGCGCTTCTGCATGCTAGGCGGACTTGTTCATTCGGACCTCAAACGGATCTCCGGGTTCATTGCGCCTCCCCAGCCTCGGCGACTGGAGCAGAACAGCCAGGCTACGATTAAAGGGCAATTCCCCAGCCAATTAATTTGAAGGTTGGCTTGTTTGTAGAAGACAGGCATTTAAAGGGGTCAGGCTACAAGTGTAGAAGACAGGCATTTAAAGGGGCCAGGCTACAATTAAAGGGGCCATTGCCCCCCCCCCCTTTAGCCAATTAATCTGAAGGTTGGCTTGTGTGTGTGCAGCACTTGGAAGCAGTCCTGGTTTTGTGTCTCTGAGGGACTCTTACTGCAGCCAGAAGGGACCTTCTCAGCAGCTGAAAAGGGACGTATAGATATGTTTATTTGCCAACTCTGACCCTGCAGCAAGGGAAAACCATAGAAGATGGCTTCAGAAAAATCAAATCAAGGAAAAAAATGCCTGCACTGCAGGTCCCCTCTCTTGATTACCTTTGCTGACTCAGTCAGCCTCACATGTGAGAAGGCAGCGGCAGCTAGTGGGGTCGGCACAATGGGCACCAGTTTGTTGCAGGCAAATGGACAGGAGAGGTCCGACTGAACACAATCAGGCATTCCAGAAAGGTCTGACCGGCTTACTGATCGGGGCGCTATATCCAGGGCCCCCCCAATCCCTTAACCCCGAGCTCATAGGTTGAACAGAACCTTTGCTATGGACCCCTCTTCCTTTGAGTGGCACCCTGCGGGGTCACCAGATGCGAGACAACACAAGAAAGCCAGGAGAAAAAGGACCCCCCCCATCCTCTTCTGACGAGGGGGGCCTTCCTCTCGCCACTCCCGCCCCAAGAAAAAGTTGAGAAGAGGACAGATCTCCAGAGGAGGACAGTCACCATCATTCTAGCCACAGGTGCAGAAAAAGGTCTTGTTCAAGGAGCAGAACAGGGGCGGACATAAGGGCAGACGTCACAGGGGGTACTCCCCGGGCTCCTCAGGCGACAGCTCTTCCATCTCAGAGAGACTGCATTAGAAACGACTGGTGGTATCCGGAAGTAGAGGGCTTCTTATGCCCCCCGCTGCAGTTCTGGACCTGCCTATCACTTTCCTCAGGAGGAGCAGCCCAGGAGTAAGGAAGCTGTGAGACCAGCCGTTGGAGAGAGAAAATTTACAGGTACCCAAATTTCTGTCTTCCGGATACCACCAGTCGTTTTTAATGCAGTCTGTCTGAGGTAATACAATGAGAACTAGGAAACAACATGAGCAGTTACATCATAAGGGCCCTGAGGCCCACCAACTATATACATTCTGGGAGGGCATCCGGAGCCTGGAGACCAGCAGTCAGAGAAAGAAAATTTACAGGTACCCAAATTTCTGTTTCTCTCTGCTGGGCTGGTCTCCGGGCTTCCTTACTCCTGGGATATCCAAAAGCAGTGCATCCCTAGATATCCTGGATGGGAAGAATGTTAAGTGTCCTTAGGGATCCAGCACTGACTGAAGCACTCGGTGGCCAAAAGATGCTTCCGCTGAGGACATGACATCCAGTTTGTAAAATTTAGTAAAGGTATGAATGGATGATCACGTGGCTGCTCTGCATAAGTCTGCTGGAGATGCCTCTCTGAAGTTTGCCCATGACGTGGCCGTCGCTCTGGTGGAATGGGCTCTCACTGGTCCAGGCAGAGATACTCCCACCTTATCATACGCCGTGATGATTACTGATCTAATCCATCTGACTATAGAGTCTTTTGATGCTGTTTTACCCATATTTCGGACTGCAGTCAAAATAAACAAGCTTGATGTTTTGTGAAAAGTGTCTGTTCTCTTAATATAGATTCTGATTGTTCTCCTTGGCTCTAAGGTGTGAAATTCTCTTTCTTTTTCGTTTTTCGGGTGAGGGCAGAAAGAAGGAAGTACGAGCTCCTGGTTGCAGTGGAAGCGAAACATGATCTTCGGTAAGAAGCCTGGATCCGTCCTGAGTACCACCAAATTTGGGTGAAAAACTGTCTAGGACTCTTTGGTTGACAGCGCCCCCAGTTCGCTGATTCTCCTAGCTGATGTGATGGCCACCAGAAAAACCGCCTTCATAGTAAGATGCATGACAGATGCTTCCTTCAAGGGCTCGAATGGTGATTTTGTGAGGGCCTTGAGGACCAGATTAAGTTTCCAAGGTGGAACAATTGGCTTAATTGGTGGGCATTTTAAGCGTTGCTGCCCTTAAAACCTCCGACGTGAGGGTGAGACCCCAGCGTATCCCCAGAGTCATGCGAACAAAGTGCCCCCAGTGCTGCAACTTGAACTCTCAAGGTCTGGCTGCAAGCCCTTATCGAATACCTCATGCAGAAATTGCAAAAGGACCAGGAGGGTTATTGGATGATCCTGAGTGCCCTTGGAGTGGAGCCAGAATAAGAATCTTCTCCATATCCTATAATACACCCTGGTGGATGAAGCGCGTCGGGAGCTGACCATCATTTCGATGACTGGAGCAGTGTAACCTAACTCTTTGAACGTTTCCCGCTCAGTCTCCAAGCCGAGAGGGATAGATGGCTGAGATTGTGGTGCAGGACCGGACCGTGGTGGAGAAGGTCTGAGTGGTGCTGGAAAACGAAAGATTGTGCCTTTGACAGCTGAACGAGTGGAGGGAACCAGGGGCAACGTGGCCACCTGGGACAGACTAGGATCATTTACGCCTTGTCTCTGGCCACTTTGTGCAGAACCCTGGAGAGAAGTGTGATTGGAGGAAAGGCGTACAGGAGGCGGAGGCGACCCCAGTTTAGGGAGAAGGCATCCTGTGCTATTGCTAGGTCGTCTCTGGCTAGGGAGCCGAACTGTTAAACCTTTTGAGTTTTGTCGGCATGCAAACAGATCCACTTGTGGATTGCCCCACCTCTGGACAAGGAGCTGGAAGGCTGCATCCTTCAGTTCCCATTCTCCCGAGAGAACATCCTTGCGGCTTAGCCAGTCTGCTGTGATATTCTCCTGACCTGGTATGTACACTGCCCTTATGCTTGCCGGGTGCTTCTCTGCCTTGCGGAAAAGGAGAAGGGATTCCTGAAGCATTTTTGTGCTTTGTGTGCCGCCTTGGTGGTTGATGTAAGCCATTGCTGTTCGATTGTCTGTTAAAATCAACACATCCCTGGTGCACACTGGCTGATGGAAGTGCTTTAGGACTATACGAACTGCTCTCATCTCTAGGACATTTATGCTGTACCTCGATTCCGTCAGGGACCACTTGCCTTGGGTTGATGTCTGTTGTAGGTGAGCCCCCCAACCCCTGAGGCTTGCGTCTGTTGTGATCCTCATCTGACGCAGATGACGTAGGTCTCGACTTCTCATCACGTTTTTTTTTTCTCAGAGACCACCTTGCGAGGGCTCTCTTTACCTGCTGTGAAACTGGGATGAGGTGGAGCTGAGGGTGGCAGGACTAGGACCACAGCTTGAGCAGATGAGTCTGAATGGGCCGCATGTGTACCAGAGCCCATGGAATTGAGTCTGCCAGGGACACGAGTCCCAATAAGTTGTAAAAAGGACTGTGCCGGCAGTTGATTGTTCCTTTGGAATTTGCTAATGAGTTTTAACAGGTTCTTGAACTTTGGGGGGAATCCTTGTTGATCTGCGTTCTGAATTTCGCTCCCAGGTGGCTCAGGCTGTGACTCTGAATTAGGGAGCACTTCTTCCGGTTGATTAGAAAACCGTGAGCCGTGAGGCACTGGACTACATCCGCCACTGCCTGTACTGCTTGGTTGAGCTGTGGAGCCTTGATGAGGATGTCTTCCAGATAAGGGAATAGCTGGATCCCCTGGTTCCGTAGATGGGCTATTACTGCTACCGGGACCTTCGAGAAGGTTATTTGGGCTGATGACAGTCTGAACAGGAGAGTCTTGAATTGGAAGTGACTGTTCCCCAGCTTGAACCTCAGATATTGCCTGTGCCTGCTGTGAATTGGGATATGCAGATAGCCATCTTGTAGGTCTATGGATGCTAAAAAGTCTCCTTGCAGCACTTCCTTGGCAATTGAGGCCAATGTTTCCATCTTGAATGGTCTGCTGTGCACAAAGTGGTTTAGGAACTTGAGGTCTAGGACTGGTCTGCTTGACCCCCTGTGCTGTGGGCACAATGAAAACAAGTGACCCCCCTGGTTGAGCTCTGGGGGGGGTGGGGAGAACTTGTTGATAGCCCTGGCTTGCAGAAGATCCGGTGATGGCCTGCAGTGGTGGCTTGCCTTTTGGACGAGTTGTTTGAAATAGGTGAGGGCACCACATGTGGTAATGGAGGCTTGGACTCGAATTCTATTAAGTATCCCTGGCGGATAATGTCTAACACCCATCTGTCCGACGTTGTTTGGACCCATTCCTTGAAAATCTGAAAGTCTGCCCCCTACTCGAGGATGAGCCTGCATTTCCTCATTGTGCTTTCTTGTTGCTGGTTCCTGTATCCCTGAGATTCCCGCCTCCACCTGATCCGCCTCCCCTAAAAGATCACTGGTGTCTGGAGAACCATGGCCTTTTTTCTGAAGAACTGGAATTCTGACCCTTGTTGTAACCTCTGTCATGAAAAATACGCCTTGTGCCTGAAGGCCAGGATTTGCCCTGGCTCCTAGACTGTGGCATATGCACCTTTGCGGTTTCACCCGATTTCTTCACCGCCTCCTTCAGCGCAGACCCGAACATGAGGTTGCCTTCGTATGGTGCCTTCACCAAATGGCTCTTTGAGGAAGCATCCGCGTGCTATGCCCGGAGCCATAGGTTGCGACGAGCAGAGGTTTGGTAAAACATGGTCCATGCAGCACAACGGACTGCTTCTTCTGACAAATCTGCCACATAGGCGGAGGCCAACCCCATTGACTGTAGTTGTTGGATAATGGGAGAATTCTTGTCTGGTTCTTCTGCGAACTGAAAAGCTAAATCCGATGCCCAAGATAAGGCGGCTCTGGCGGAGAATAGGTTTGCTGCCGTGGCCTTAAGGGATGTTGCCAAGGCTTGAAAGGCTCTTTTGAGCAATGAGTCCAGTTTTCTGTCCACTGGGTCTCTTAGCAAAGCCCCCCCTCGGCTGGAATGACTGTTTTCTTGGTCAGGTTGGAAAACAGTGGGTCAGTTCTGGGGCAGTCTAGTTACTTCTCCGATTTGTTTTTTTTGTCAAACTTCAGAAAGTTTGGATATCCATTTGGGAACCGGAAAAGCACGCTCCGGACCCTGCCATTCTTCCTTTAGCAAGTCCTCAATGGCGGGAGGGATGGGAAAAGCTGTAGCAGGACTAGAGGTGGACACCAGGCGAAAAGCTTGTTTTGGCTGTGTAGAGACTGGGGGGGGGGGGTGGCTAGGTGAATCTCGGATATGACCTTCTTGGTAAAGAAGTCTAGGTCGTCAAGGTTGAAATTTCTGGATGATGAGTCGTCAGGATCGGACGAGGAATCTACTGTCTCCCTCTTTGGTGGAAGAGCTGTCGCCTGAGGAGTACCCCCTATGACGTCTGCCTTTATATCCGCCCCTTGTTCTGCTCCGTGAACGAGACCTTTTTCTGCACCTGTGGCAAGTATGATGGTGACTGTCCTCCTCTGGAGATCTGTCCTCTTCTCTAAACTTTTTCTTGGGGCGGGAGTGGCGAGAGGAAGGCCCCCCCCTCATCAGAAGAGGATGAGGAGGGGGTCCTTTTTCTCCTGGCTTTCTTGTGTTGTCTTGCATCTGGTGACCCCGGAGGGTGTCACTCAAAGGAAGAGTGGTCCATAGCAAAGGCTCTGTTCAACCTATGAGCTCGGGGTTAAGGGATTGGGGGGTTCCTGGATATAGCGCCCCGCTCAGTAAGCCGGTCGGACCTTTCTGGAATGCTTGATTGTGTTCAGTCTGACCTCTCCTGTCCATTTGCCTGCAACGAACTGGTGTCCATTGTGCCGACCCCGCTAGCTGCCGCTGCCTTCTCACATGTGAGGCTGAGTGAGTCAGCAAAGGTAATCAAGAGAGGGGACCTGCAGTGCAGGCATTTTTTTCCTTGATTTGATTTTTCTGAAGCCATCTTCTATGGTTTTCCCTTGCTGCGGGGTCAGAGTGGGTAAATAAACAGATCTATAAGCCCCTTTTCAGCTGCTGAGAAGGTCCCTTCTGGCTGCAGTAAGAGTCCCTCCGAGACACAAAACCAGGACTGCTTCCTAGTGCAGCACACACACAAGCTGACCTTCAGATTAATTGGCTGGAGGTGGGGGACAATGGCCCCTTTAAATGCCTGTTTTCTACACACAAGCCAACCTTCAGATTAATTGGCGGGGGGGGGTAATGGCCCCTTTAATTGTAGCCTGGCCTCTTTAAATACCTGTCTTCTGCTCCAGTTGCTGAGGCTGGGGGGGCAATGAACCTGGAGTTCCCTTTAATGAAGCCTCGCTGTCCTGATGTTCAAGTGAGGTCTGGATGAATAGGTCTGCCTAATGCGTAGAAGCGCTAGCCCTGAGCCTCATTTGGTGCCAAAAAAAAAAACCCCTGAGCGCGAGGTAGTGGGAGCAGTTTTTCCAATGCTCTGACCGCTAAAAACGGCTGTTTAAAAGTACCACTGCAGCCCAGAAGTGACTCTGGGGAGCCTCTTTAGCGATCATGATGGACCCTGAAGCGAGCACACCTTCCCCCCCCCAGCACTGTCTGAGCCGACGAGTTGTGCCTGTCTGGGCTAGCGCGTGGGAAAAAGCGCTAGCCTGTTGGCTGTCGAGAGGTGAGACCAGCCTGTGTAGCATCCAAGGCTAAGGCTGGATCTCACAGAGGTTACCTCCCCTAAGCAAGTTTCACTTACAGGTTGTCCATTGCTGTTCGATTGTCCGTTACCAATTGACTCTCGATTCTTGCTACAAAGTTAATCTATGGCCCTGCCACAAGTGACAGGGCTCTGCTGCAGAGTTCCTGCTTCACCAAAAGGCAGGAAGTAGACTGGTGGTATCCGAAAGTGGAGGGCTTCTTATACCCCCTGGACCTGCCTATCACTGTCATCAGGAGGAGCAGCCCAGGAGTAAGGAAGCCCGGCCACCAACCCAGGAGAGAGAAAGGCAGTGACTACTAGTGGTGAGGGCTCAGTGGATGCAACCTCTCTCTCATCACAGGCAGGTGTCCAAGAGAGGTCTGACCGGCTGGCTACTTCCAGGTTAGAGCGAGCCAGACAAATGCTCCAGAAAGATCTGAACGACTGGCTACCTCCCGGTCTGAGCAGATGACAATGTTCAGAGAGATCCCCACCCTGGACCCCTGAACATAACGACAGGTTGAACATTGATTTTGCTATGGAACCTTTTTCCTTTGAATGGCAACCTCCCGGATCACTGGATAGGAGACACCACAGAAAGACTAAAAGGAAAAGGACCCCCTCCTCATCCTCTTCCGACAAGGGGGTGGCTATCCTCGCACCGCTCTGACAAGAAGAAAATCCAGAGAAGGGGGCAGATCGTCAGACAAGGATAGTCGTCATTACTCTAGCAGGAGGAAGAAAAGATCTCATTCCCGGAGTAGACCTAGGGACATGTACAAGGGCAAACACCATAGGGGATATTCCCCGGACTCCTCAGTCACCAGTTCCTCCACTGAGGGGGAGATAGTAGATTCATCATCGGACTCTGATGACCTCCCTGTCCAGAAATTTTGACCTAGAGGACCTAGCCTTTTTTTCTTTTTCCAAAAGATCATATCCGAGTTTCACCTCTGCTCTTCTCCACCTGTTACCTCTCAACCGAAACAAACTTCACTTGGCATCGCCTCCAGACCGGCTACAGCCTTCCCTATACCACCCGCCATTGAGGACCTGCTAAAAGAATGGCAAGGTCCAGAGCGAGCCTATCAGGTTCCCCGACGAATATCCAAACTTCTGAAGTTTGACAAGAAACTATCTGAAAACTGGTTAGACTGCCCCAGAATCTACCCCTTAATTTCTAACCTAACCAAGAAAACTGTCATACTAGGTGAATGAGGGACTTCTCTAAGGGACCCAGAAGACAGAAAGGTGGACTCCTCGTTCAAAAAAGCCTTTTAAGCCTAGGCAATTTCCTTCAAGGCAGCCACCGCAAACCTATTCTCCGCCAGAGCCGTGCTATCTTGGACATCGGATTTAGCTTTTCATTTCATGGTGATCCAGAAAATAACTCCCCCTGTTATCCATCAGCTGCAGTTAATGGGGTTGGCATCGGCTTATGCAGTGGATGTCTTAGAAGAGGTGGTCAGGTGTCCTGCACGAACCATGTTCTACCAAACCTCCACTCGCCGCAACCTGTGGTTTTGGGCATGGCAAGCAGGTGCATCCTCAAAGAGCCCTTTGAATGCCCCCTACGAAGGCAACCTCCTGTTCGGGTCGCCTCGGAAGGAGGCGGTGAAGGAATCCAGCGAAACAGCAAAGGTGCATATGCCCCAGTCCAGGGGTCGGTGCAAGGTGCAGTTTTCATGACCGGTTACAACAAGGGGCAGAACTCCAACTTTTCACGGAAAAGAACATGGTTCTTCCGAAACCAGCAGAATTTCAGAGGAGGTGGATCCGCCGGAGGTGGAGGCACCAGAGACAATGGAAATACCAGCAAAAAATGACAGGCCATGCAGGCCCATCCTCGAGTAGGGGACAGGCTTTCTAAATTCCTTGAAGAATGGGTCCAGACCACGTCGGACAGATGGGTTCTAGACAGTATCAGCAAAGGTTACCTGATAGAGTAGAGTCCAAGCCCCTATTACCTCATGTGGTGCCATCTCCCTTCTCAAACGAGTCGTTCAAAAGACTAGCTATATTGCAGGCGTATCACTGATATTCTACAAGAGGGGGCTATCGAATGGGTTCACCTCAAGAGGTCAATCGGGGGTCTGCTCTATTTTTCATTGTGCCCAAGCGCACGGGAGGTCACAGACCAGTCCTAGACCTCATATTCCTGAATTGTTTTGTACGCAACAGACCATTCAAAATGGAAACTCTGTCCTCAATTGTAAAGGAAGTGATGCAAGATGACTTTCTGGCATCCATCGACTTGCAAAATGCCTACCTCCATATTCCTATTCATAGCCGGCACAGGCAATATTTGAGATTCATGATAGGGAACCATCACTTCCAATTCAAGACCCTCCCTTTTGGCCTTTCATCAGCCCCAAGAACCTTCTTGAAGGTACTAGTAGCAGTGGTAGCTCACCTTCGGAACTGAGGGATCTAGCTGTTACCTTATCTGGACAATACCCTCATCAAAGCTCCACAGCTCAACCAAGCGGTACAGGCAGTGACTGAAGTAGTCCAGTGTCTCACGGTGAACGGATTTGTCATCAATCTGAAGAAGAGTTCCCTAATCCCGAGCCAGAACCTGAACCACCTGGGAGCAGAATTGAGGACGCAGGACAAAGGTCCCCTCTCCCAGTCAAAATTCAGGGACCTACTGGAGCTCATCAACAAATTTCAAAGGTCCGCTCAACTGCCGGCCCAGTCCTTTATGCAGCTAATCGGGACGTTCATGTCACTGGCAGATTCGGTCCCAGGGCACTAGTGCACATGCGACCCATTCAAGCTCATCTGCTCAAGCTGTAGTCCCAGTCCAGGCACAGTCAGCACCAGCTCTTCCCAATTTCTCAGCGGGTGAAAACCTCCCTCGCATGGTGGTCTCTGAGGGAAAATGTGGTGAGGGGTTGAAATCTAGGCCATCCGCACCTAACAAGAATCGCAACGGATGCAAGCCTCGGGGTTGGGGGCTCACCTGGACCGAATGTTGGCCCAAGGCATGTTGTCCCTGACGGAATCAGGGTACATTATCAACATCCTAGAGTTGAGGGCAGTTCGACTAGCCCTGTTACACTTCCATCAGCAAGTGCGTAACCGGGACATGTTGATTCTGACAATCGAACAGCCATGGCTTACGTCAACTATCAGGGTGGCACAGAAAGCTCAAAAATGCTTTGGGAATCTCTTCTCAAACACTTGGTGAGCATAAGAGCCATGTACATACCAGGACAGGAAAATGTCACAGCAGACTGGTTAAGCCACCAAGACGTCACCTGGGAGAATGGGAGCTGAAGGACACCGTCTTCCAACTTCTAATAGAGTGGTGGGGCAATCCACAGGTAGATTTGTTTGCATGCCAACAAAATGCCAAGACACAGCAGTTCTGCTCCCTGGCCAGGGACAGCCTAGCATTAGCTCAGGATGCTTTATCCCTAAACTAGGGTTGCTTTGGCCTTCTGTATGCTATTTCCCCAATTCCGCTCCTATCCAGGGTCCTGCACCCAGTGGCTCGGGACAGGGCAGAGATGATTCTGGTCTGCCTCAGGTGGCCTCGCCGCCCCTGGTTCCCACTCCTCATTCAGCTGTCAAAGGCACCACCCTTTATTTTCCAGCTCAGCTCAGACCTTCTTCATCAGGGTCCAGTTCTACACCACAATCTGAGCAATCTGTCGTCCTTGGCATGGAGATTGAGTGGGAAGCATTCAAAGAGTTACGCTACACTGCTCCGATTATTGAAATGATTGTAAACTCTCTGCGCCCCTCCTCCTCTTAGGTATATTAAAGAATCTGGGGAAAATTCTTGCTCTGTCTCCAATCTAAAGATGTACAGGATCATCCAGTATCCCTCCCGATGCTTTTACAATTTCTTCACAAGGGATTTGACAAGGGTCTGCAGCCAGCCACCTTACGAGTCCAAGTCTCTGCACTGGGGGCGCTCTTGTTGGCAGACTCGGGAGACTCGCTGGGATCTCACCCTCATGTGAGGAGGTTTCTAAGAGCAGCAACGTTAAAGCGCCCCCCAATTAAGCCAACTGTACCACATTGGAGACTTAATCTTGTTCTTAAGGCCCTCACAAAAGCAACTTTCGAGCCCCTGAAAGAGGCTTCAATCATGTATCTTACAATAAAGGTGTTTTTTCTGGTAGCTATTACGTCAGCCAGGAGAATCAGCGAACTGGGGGAGCTGTCAACCTAGAAGCCTTACACCGTTTTTCCTTAGGACTCTGTGGTACTCCGGACGGAGCCAGGGTTTTTACCGAAGGTTATGTCTCTCTTCCACTGTAACCAAGAGCTAATCCTTCCTTCCTTTCCTTCTGTCCTCACCCGAAAAATGAAAAGGAAAGAGTTTCATACTCTAGATCCGAGGAGAGCAATCAGATTATACATTAAGAGAATGGACGTTATTCACAAAACATCAAGCTTGTTGATTTTTAACTGCAGGCCAAAATGTAGGCAAGAAGGCTTCAAAAGACTCTATAGCCAGATGTATTAGATCAGTAATCACTATGGCGTATGTTCAGGTTGGAGTAGTTCTACCGGGTCCAGTGAGAGCCCATTCCACCAGAGCTATGGCCACTTTGTGGGCGAACTTCAGAGAAGCATCCCCAGCAGACTTGTGCAGAGCGGCCACTTGGTCATCCATTCACACGTTTACAAAATTTTACAAACTGGATGTAATGTTCCTGGAGGACACTTCCATTGGCTGCTGAGTGCTTAGGCGGTGGTGGAACCCTAAGAGCACTTGACATTCTTCCCAACCGGGACATCTAGGGATGCACTGCTTTTGGATATCCCAGGTGTAATGAAGCCTGGAGACCGGCTAAGGAGAGAGAAATCGAAATTTGGGTACCTATAAATTTTCGTCTTCCAGCGGCTGTTCTCAGGCTTTGGATTCCCTCCCAGAATGTATATAGTTGGCTGGCCTCAGGGCCACTAATTCCGTAACTGTTTCTGTTTTTGTTTCCAAGTTCTTGTAGTATTGCCTTAGGGGGGACTGCATTAGGAACGACTGGAGATAACCGGATGTGGAGGGCTTCTTATCCCTCCCTGCTGCACAGCGTTAGTCCTTCCTACACCTGTCATCTGGAGATACAGCCTAGGCGTAATGAAGCCCGGAGACCAGCTGTCTGAGAAAGAAAATTTACAGGTAACCAAATTTCGATACTCTCTACTGCCCCCTTTGTCCTCTCTAATTCGCTGACGAGGGATTGCTAGAGATTCCGAGGGATCGGCTAAAATCTTCGGGTGCTCGTGCTTTTTCTTTTGCAGCACCCTACCTGTGGAATTCTCTACCTTGTCTGTAAAGAGAATGCCTGACTGTCAAGAGTTTTAAATCTATGTTGAAAACCTACCCTTTCAAGTTAGCCTTCCCAGATGATTTTTAACTAATTGTTATATTGTTTTGTAATTGCTATATTTGTATTTTGTAATTTTGTAAAGCACCTTGGCTATGGGAAGGCACTATAAAAATTAAATTTTACTCACTCACTTTTTACTTTACTTGCTTTACTAGACAATGCGCATGCCTGGAGTCACAGTTTCAACTTTCATATAGCAAATTTACCTGGCTACAGCGCTTGCTTTTAAAACCGTTACTTTTCCAGTATCAGAAGGGTACTGTCAAGGATGTAGTTTGTAGAATTTGAAAAAGAAAAATTCAAAATGTGGTTTGACGAAGCCATCCACAGCTTTTGCAGGATGAATACGGGAGCGTTGCCTCTGGGGCAGGCAAACTGTGGTCCTCCCTTGGAGGATCTCAATTCGCCCTGATCTCAGTGCTTCATTGAGCCTTCCCCGGTGCCCCATTTTCTTCCCTATTATTCTGGGACCCCAGAACACAGTTGTGCATGCATGTGGAGGTGCGCATGTGCTCCGTGGCTCTGGTGACTGCCCCTTCCTCCCACTCTGCCTAATACCTGGCTCCTTTTAGGGCTTGGTGCTTCCATCTGTCCTCCACCTGGTGGCAGCAAAGAGCCGGGGAAGCCCACATCCCTCCCCAGGAGAGGAGAGCTGCCTGGTGGCTACTTGATCCAGCATCTCCCCCCGCGACTCAGGCTTGTTCCCGAACTTGGGTCGCTGACCTGGGAGGAGATAAGACGTCCAGTGTCTCAGCCCTCCACACCGCTGGTACGAACACAATTTAACTTTAGTCCATAAAATGATAAAATCACATTTAGTTAAATCCTACAGTATATATCTCTCATAAGATGGTCTCCGGGCTTCCTTACTCATGGGCTGTACTTCCTGATGTTGGCTGTAGGCAGGACTAAAGCGCTGCAGCAGGGATATAAGAAGCCCTCCACATCTGGTTGTCTCCAGTTTACTTTCTGCCTTCAGACTGGCAGGTACTCTGCAAGCAGTGTCCACATGGCAGAGCTGAAGACAGCAGACTGTAAATCTATCAGTTTCATTTATCTTTGGGAGATTTTTATTTATTTTATTTAGTTTTCGTTTACCGGGTAGATGCACTAGCCAGAAAGACTATTTTCAGGCACGACCTGGGAGAGTACAGAGACAAACTTCAAAGAACATCATGATACATAGTGCAAGGTATAGGAACATTGTGATACATAGTTCAAGTTACATAGCAGCAATGTGACAAAGAATTGAGGTAGTTAGACCAAAAATAAGCATTTAAGTTAATGTAAGACAAAATACTATCGGCTCAATATAGGAAATTGAGGTAGGAAGATCAAAGTACAGCATTAATATTTACACAAGACAATACATTAAGGTCAAATTATGTGACCAGGCCACTGTGCAAGTAAGGAAATAAGGTGCTGTGAGCAGTAGCCACCAAGCAAAGATACATAAAGGGAGGAGCTTGGGAGAAAGCTGGGGAAGGATGATAGGATAATCTGGTAGGGAGAGAAGGAAGTGGGAGAGTGAAGTGAAAGTTGAGGGGAAGAGTTTCACTGACTGGGGTGGGCCCTAGGCTCCTGGATGACGACAGGCGGAGGGTAGGATTAGAGAGTAAGGGCTATGGTGGTTTGAAGCAGGAGCATATGTAGGAGGAGAGGAGATAATATCCAAGTTCTTTCTTAATGGAGTTGTGAGATACAGATTGGCGTAAGGTTACAGGAAGTGAGTTCCAGAAGTAGGGTGCATGACAGGCAAAAGCACGACCACCTTTATTGGTGCGATGTCTCGGGATGAGGACAGGGATATTTACCGCAGAGCGCAACACATAGTTGGTTTTCTGGTAGGGAAGGAGACGGGTCAGTGAATTTGGGATACGGGATCTGATAATGTTATCAGTAATGGTCCCAAGCGCGCAGGACCTTGGTTCAAGTGGAGGAAACCATCCTAGATCCGAGTAGAGGAGACGATGTTTGAGCTGGGGGGAACTGGATGCAAAGCAACAGGTGTTATTGTAAGGAACGTCCCACTTACGGAGACTTGAAATGCTGTCAGAGGCATACGTAGCAACCCTGTAGGTGAGAAGGGGAAGTAATATCCCACGGGCTATAGCGAGTCTTGCTGAGGGAGTGAGCGCATAGCTTGTTCAGTAGGCGACCCCTAGTTTGGAGTGGACCTGCTTGGAGATAGTATGAATGTGGAGGTTGGAACATAGGGATGGGTCAAGAGTGACCCCAAGATACTTGAATGAATTAACCACTCCAACAGATGTGCCATCAAAGGAGTAAACATTAAAGTGTGTTTGGGAGTGTTTGAGCTTGAGACTGGAGCCAAATAACATAGCTTGGGTCTTTGCTGTGTTTAGGACTAGTTTGTGATTTACAAGCCACTGCTGTAAGAGCTGATAATCACTGGAGAGTTTTGTGTTTATGTACTTGATGTTATTTGAACTGCAGTACAGAACAATGTTATCTTCGTATAGTAGGGAGGAGGTACTGAGGAGATAAGTGGTAATACTATTAATGAAAATAGTGAAAAGCAGAGGACCTAAAATAGACCCTTGAGGTACACCTATGTTGATGGTAGCCTTGTCAGAGAGGGTGGAGTTGAATTTCACGTATTGAGACCTATTGGACAGACAGCTATCAAACCAGTTGACAACATTTAGCGCAAAGCCTAGAGAATTTAGAGTAGCAATGAGGATGGAGTGGTCGACAAGGTCAAATGCCTTAGTCATATCAATAAAAATGGCCCCGGTGAGCCTGCCAGAGTCCATAGCCACGAAGGTGTCAGATGTGGGGGGAGGGAAGGGGAGGAGGGGTAGCAATGATAGTAAAAAACTGCATTGGCATAGGGGGAGTAGAGGAGGCGGAGGGAACCATGGAGGCGATTTGGGTCACCTTGATAACAAGGGGGGGCAAGAGAGTAAAAATAGGAGTGGTGTATAGACCCCCTGCCCTGGCAGAGGAGCTGGAGGACAGTCAGGTGGCAGATGTTAGGAGACACTGCAGACTGGGCAGAGGAAAGGTGGTGATGTTAGGGGACTTAAACATGCCAGGAACAGACTGGGAGACTATGACATCCTCTGTGACCAGGGAACAGGGGTTGTTGGATGTCTTCAAGACGCTGCTCCTAACTCAGCAGGTGAGGGAACCGACCAGGAGGCACGGGTACTGGATGTGGTCCTGGCAGACAGTGACCAGATTGGGGGCCTGAGGTAAGGGACCCATTGGCGGGAGTGACCATGCCACGGTCTGGTTCTGCCTGGACCTAGGAGGGTAGAAGGCTGCACAAAGGCGGAGTAACCGACTTCAGGGGTGGATTTTAAGGAAATGGGAAGGATCCTTAGGGAGCATTTGGATGGGATTGGGTCAGACATGGACGCTGATAGTAGGTGGTAAATCATCAGGAGAGGGGTGCAGGATGCTACCAGCACCTGTGCAAGAGTAAGACTTAAAATGCGTAGGGCCCAAAACCTGTTGGTGGACCAGGGAGGTCCAGGAGGTGGTGCAGGGAAAGAAAGCAGCCTATAAGAAATTCAAGTGCTCAAGGAGTGAAAGGGATCGAGGGGAGTATGAGCTGATGGCTAGAAGGGCCACTAGAGTGGTGAGGGTGGCTAAGGCAAGGAAGGGGCAGAACCTGGCCAGGGAAATTAGGAGAGGGAAAGGGGTTCTTTAGATACATTGGGGAAAACGAAGGGTGAAGGGGCAGATTAGCAGGATTAAATCAGGGAAGAGATGGGCACAAGACCCAGAGGAGCAGGCTGAGGTACTAAATGAGTACTTCACCTCAGTTTTCACCAGGGAAAATGGGGATGCTGCTGCATCATACATGGGAGGAGACAGAGATAATGAGGGGGGGCCCCTACCAACGGGCAGGTCTGGGGAGAGGGGGGCATCACTGGCAGGTGGGGGAGGGCCAAGCAGGAGAAGAGGTACTGAAGTGGAAATCACAGCAGAGAGAGGAGGGAAGCCCTCAGCCCCTTAAGACGGAGAAAGCACCGGGCCGGATAAATTACATCCTAGAGTGCTGAAGGAACTTGCAGATGTCCTGACGAAACCCCTGGCAGAGCTTTACCATCTCTGAGGACAGGGTGGGTGCCCCAAGACTGGAAGGTGGCGCATGTAGTGCCCATCCACAAGGGGACTAAGGGAGGTGGTAGGGAACTACAGGCCTGTCAGCCTGACATCAGTGGTGGGAAAGGTGATGGAGGCATTGTCAAGGAGAGGCTGGGGGACCTGGATAAGTCAGGGTGCCTGGACGATAGACAGCATGGATTCATCCCGGGGAAATCGTGTCAGACAAACCTGGTGGAGTTCTATGACTGGGTGACAAGTGCCTTGGACCTGGGTAGACCAGTGGATGTCCTCTTTCTAGACTTCAGCAAGGCATTTGACTCTGTTCCTCATGTGGGCCTGTTGGATAAACTAGGAGAAATGGGGGTGGGAAACCAGATGATCCGATGTATAGGCAATTGGCTCCAGGACCGGACCCAGAGGGTCAGAGTTGGTGGGATAGTCTCTTCCCAAGGAGGGTCATTAGTGGGTCCCACAGGATCAGTCCTTGGGCCCCTTCTGTTCAACGCCACTGATCTGACATAAGGACAGGAATCAGGAGTGAGATGAGTCTCTTTGCAGATGACTCAAACTGGGGGCGGTGGTGATGGGGAGGAGGGAAGGTGGCCCCTGGGGACCTGGAGGCTCTGGAAAGATGGTCTAGAAAGTGGAGCTGAGGTTTAATGCAGGGAAATGCAAGGTACTCCACCTGGGGGCCAGAAACCCAGGCCAAGTGTACACCGGGGAATACTACAAGTCTCAATGGCTGAGAGGGACCTGGGGGTGGTGGTGGATGTCAAGATGAACAACTCTGAGACTTGTAGGAGGCAGCAGCCAAGGCCAACAGGATGCTGGGATGCATCATTAGGGATCACCTCCAGAAGGAGGGAAGTGATACCCTCTGTATAACTGCTTGGTGAGGTCAAGATTCTGGAGTACTGCGGCAGTTTTGGAGGCCGCATTAAAGAGGGATATTAACCTCCTGGAGAGGGTCCAGAGGAGGGCAACCAAAATGATTTGGGGCTTGGGGACAGGACCTATGAGGAGAGGCTCAAGAGCAAATATGTACACTTTGGACGAGAGAAGGGACCGGGGGGACATGATAGAGGTCTTCAGGTACATGAAGAGGGTAAATAGGGGAGGAACAGTGAGGGTGCTTCGAAGGAAGGAGGAGGGGGCCACTAGAGGGCATGGGTGGAAGCTGGAGGGGGGAAGATTCAGGGGAGAAAGGAGGAGGTGCTACTTCACTGAGAGGGTGGTAGAGCCATGGAATGCACTACCTAGGGGGCTGGTGGAGGCAGAGACAGTGGAGGGGTTCAAGAGGTGATGGGACAGGTACAGGGGAAGGGTTCAGGAAGCAAAATCCAATGCAGCAAGAATATCCGGAACTGGGAAGGGAGAAGCCAGAGAAGGCGAGGGGGACAGCAAGGTCAGCACCCAGGGTGGGGGCTGACCAAACGAGCAGACACGAAAGACCATTAGGCCTATTCTGCTGGCATTTTAGTATGTTAGTTTAAATAGGGCAGTGGTGGTACTGTGACCCTTGTGGAAGCCATGTTGGGCGTCATTTAGGAGGTTGTGCTTCAGTAGGAAGTCGGTGGTCTGGGTAACAACTATTTTCTCAAGAATTTTACTGAGAACGGATAGGATGGCAGTAGGACGGTAGTTCAGTGGGTCAAGTGGGTTGCCTTTTTTGAAAACGGGGGTAATTCTAGCCATCTTCCAAATATCCGGGACAGTACTTCGACACAGAGAGAGGGTAAAGATTTTAGCAAGGGGAGCTGCTGTGTGGGGAGCAGCCAATTTTAGGAGCTTAAGTTCAAGGTTATCAGACCCAACAGCTGTATGCTCAGAAATGTTGAAGTGTTGGAGAACCACACTAGTTGGGACGGATTTGAAATGGAAAGTAGGCTTGGAAGAGTTTGTAGGTGAGGTGGGGTTAGATGAAGTAGGGAAAGTGGAGGTATATTGGGTGAGGTCAGAAAATTACCTGTTAAAGAAGTTTACAATGGTGAGGGGATTGTTGCAATGGGTGCCATTCAGAGTCATGTCATTTGGAGTGGATGACTGGTTTGATCCCAGGAAGAACTTCATATGGGACCAGAATTATTTGGGGTGACCCTGGGAGTCTGTTAGAAGGTTATCGCAGTATGAACTTTTTGCTTGTTTGATTTATTTCTTACAGACATTTCTTAAAGCACTGTACGTATTAAAGTCTACAAGAAGACTTGATTTCATGTAGTGAAGCCAAATTTTGTCCATCTGTCTTAATTCAGATAACAGGTCAGATTTTAGCCAGCGAGTCCAATTATTTCTAACCCACCATGTAACAAGTTGACAGTGAGTTTCTTGCAGTTCTAAGAATTTTGTCAGGAAGATATTTAGGGCTGTTTGGACATCTGATGAGCTAAGGAGAGGGGACCAGTCAATGCAAGCTACTTTAACCAAGAAGGCCTGTGAGTCAAAAGTTTGCAAAATTGCAGAAAGTAATGAAGCAGGGCTTCATAGGTTCAGGCCTACCTTTGCCCCAAACACAAAGTGGGGGAGTGGTCTGAGATGGCTTCAGAATTCCTACATCTACAATATTCTCAGGTCGGTTCGACATGATCCAGTCCAGCAAGGTGCTAGTATTGGAATGAGGAGCAGTTCTGGTGGGCGAGGGGATAAGTTGATGTAGGTTGAAACTCTGTCTAGTTGGGGCTGTCATGAGTATGCTACCTAACCAGTTTAAATTGATGTCACCTAGTATAAGGACTTCATTATTTCCGGAGTGAATGGTAGTTTGGTCAAGAAGCTCATCCAGTCCTTTTAGGCCATGGGTAGGCGGAGTGTAAGCACAGACAATATGCAGTTTCTTTGTGCCAAGGGAGAGCAGGGCATGAAGTGCCTCACAATGGTTCATGGGGGCCAAGCTGATTTCAGACAGCTGGAGGTGTGATTTATAATAAATAGCTGTATCCCCCCCCTTTTGGGGGCTGATCTATCATTCCTCAGCAGATTATAGGATGGTAGAGCACACCGTGAGTTAGAGGTGGATGGCTTCAGCCACGTTTCGGTGAGCCATAATATATCAGGCTTATGAAGTGCGGTCCAAGATTCAAGTTCCACAAAATTCTGCTCAAGGCTCCTGTATTATGATGTGTTATAAGTAGGCCTATAGAATTTAAGGAGCAGCTGAAGAGGTTTGGGGTCCAGGGTTTGGCTGTATATCCGCAGAGGGTAGAATGGTCAGTAGGAGGAGGTATAGTTTATGATGCAGGAAAGGTGAAAGGGAACAGATTTGCCGGAACCTGGAATTAAGGGCAAGGGCAACCAGGCAAATCCAGGCCTTGCTTAGAAGTAATGGTGTGGGATCATAGCATACTGCGGGTGTTAATCAGTAGATTTGAGAAAGTGAAGTGCTGGCGTTGATAGTGTGGGAGAGCAGTTTCTGCAGGGGGGAACACGTAAACAGGTTGGTGTAACAGAAGTGGTGTAGCTATGGCTAGTATTAGTAGCACCTGTTTATTCATTATCAGCCCTGACATTAGGAGAGGAATTCAGTAGAAAAGGAGGAGAGTTATGCAACAGTTGGTCTGTTTTACTAAGAGGCAAGTTAAAATAAGGAGTAGACGTGACTGAGAGGGTGGAGGCAAGAAACTTTAGGGCAGGTCTAGAGAAGGGGATTAGACCAGAAATAGACAGGTAAGGAGGGTTATTGCAAGCAAAAGATGGGATTGACGAGGGATCAGGAAGGGCAGCAGTATAAAGCAATTTAGTAGCAACAAGGCAGTAGACTGGAGATGAGTGTATAAGGATAGATGTGGGCTAGGGACAGAGAGAGTAAAAAGGGGAGAGGTACTGCTAATAAGTTCTGTAGTTACTAAATAGAGGTTAGAGGAGAGGGCCAGGATAAAAGCGTGGCAACAGAAGCAGTGCAGAGCTGCTTAAAGGAAAACTACACCCAAAACTTGAAAAAATATATGTTGTGCAGAGTGTTTTAATTTGTATGTGAAGTTCTAGTGTTTCCTTCCCTCTGACTGGTATTAGGAGTTTTTCCAAAATTAGCCTGCTAGCTTTATGACCCCTGGGGATCTTCATACCTGATAGCATAATTGTATTTCTTGTTCCCACAGTGCATCTTATCTCATGTGACTGTGATGTAAGAGAGACCCAACATTCAGCACACACATGCCAAACAAACTAAATATCTTGGAAGCGTTACAAGCTGCACAAAAATTACCAGCAGCAAAGTTTTTCAGTACAGTAAAACCTTTAGGATGAGGGTGGTCACCAAGCTGAATTCTACATATTTTAAAATATAGCCATCTCTATTGTTGTGAACTGATTGTAATGCAATGCTTTCTGCTGGATTTATGGGCTCTGCTACATCACCATTACATGAAACAAGGTGCACTGTAGGACAAAGAAATGCAATAAAGCTATTTGATATGGAGATCTCCAGGGGTCGTAAAACTACCCTAAAGCTAGCAGGCTAATTTAGGAAAAACTCCTAATACCAGACAGAGGGAAGGAAACACTAGAACTTCACATACAAATTAAAACACTCTGCACAGCATATATTTTTTCAAGTTTTGGGTGTAGTTTTCCTTTAATGGAGCAATAGTTTCCACCTGGTAGTAGGGAGGGACTGAGAAAGTACTGTGAGAGCAAGTAGCATTGGAGTAAGCCATAGGAGGCAGGGACAGATGGAGTATGTAATAAGAAGCCTGGGTGGGGGTGGGGGGAGAAAAATACCCCTGCAAGTGTTCGGACCCTGAGCCTGGAAATATGAGTTGGCGGCAGGGAGAAGCGGTTTGGAGAGCCGACTAGCAGGCTCACCAGTCAGAAGCCTGAGGATAGTCGCTTAACCAATCTGGAGTAAGGAGCGTAAAAGGCGCACCAATGGAAAAGTCACTGTAATCAGGCAGTCTCTGGGAGAAAACAGCAGCTGTACCTCTAGTAAGGAGTCCAGGGAGCGGGACCAGGAGGGTGGCAGGAAGAAAGCAGAAATCCTCGATGATGGTGGCGGCCAGGGAAACGGCCGGAGGTGCCGCCGTAACTATGAGTGCTGCTCAGAGCTGCGTTGGGACCGTCTCTAATAAGGAGTCTGGGGAGCGGGACCAGGAGGGCGGCAGGAGACAGCAGAAATCCTCGGTGATGGCGGCAGCCAGAGAATGGCTGAGGCGCCGCCAGAAATAATGAGCTGCCCACTCGAGCTGCACTGGGACCGTAGCTGACTTTCAGTGTTTCCTGCATGGGCACCAGTCTCAGCCTTGCAAGCTGCACAGACTGGACCCATTTCACTGCAGTGTTTTTTTTTTTTTTCCTCCTTCGATTTTGGACTAGGCCGTCCACACCAACCCTGCAGCACTAGGACAGGAATCCAGGAGTTTGAATCTGTCCCAGTACAGCTTTGGCATTTTGGGGGCTAAAAATAGGCACCGGAGTGCTTAACAGGACGCATTCCCTAACAAAGGGCAGCACCGAGTGTTTCCAGTCGATGGCTGGCGCTTTGGGCCCCTTAGCCGCTTGTCGACTGTGACCTGCTCAGTTAAATTCAGCTGCTCCTTGTGCAGTGGACAGCTCATGCCTTGGGATCCTCAGCCAATCGGGAACCTGCTCCGCTAATACAGCTCAGAGTGCAGTTTTAGTGTCTCAAAAACAGCTCTGGAGTGCATAGTCAGGACGCATTCCCTCACAGGGGCAGCTCTGAGTTTTTTCTCGTCAATGGCTGGCACTTTGGTCTCCTCAGCTGCTCGTCGACGATGGCCTGCTCTGCTAGTACAGCTGCTCGTCGATGTTCACTTTCTCTCTCTCTTGTTGACGAGTGCGGCAGTACCGGAGGAGCGCTGTTCGGAGCAAACCAAAGAGCAGGCGTCTCTCCCGGTGGCAAACCTCGCGTACAGGGGGCAGTAAAATCAACAGCACCAGAGTGCTTATTCATATATCCCCTTGACAATGGCAGTCCCTGGGTGTTTTCTGTCAATGGCGGTCGTTCCGATCTCCTCAGCCACTCGTCGACAATGGGACTGCCCTGCTCGCTCAGCCGCTTGGGGACATTCAGCGTATTCTGGTGAACGAACGCTGCAGGCATTATGACCACTACCTGGGATCAGTGGCTCAACGTGGAACATAGCCCCTCCCCGACAAATGTTTTCATCATACAAAGAAAAGGGAGCTCAGTATCTTGCTCTTAAAGGGCCAGCAGCAATTCAGGCAACTTAAACAGGAAACCTCCAGAGGGAGGGGGCATACTGTAAAAAAGGCGAGGACCATTAGGAGCCATGGTCTCAGACAGTCCTTCCAGGGGCGCACGGGGGCTTCATCCCCACTTCTAATGGCTTTCACTGGGTTGCTGGGCCTAATTGCAGAAGGCAGCATCTCGAATGTCGGACTCCCAGGAAGGCAGCCCCGTCCTCGACTCAGTCCAATAGCCAACAGATGGACAGGTCTTAGCGAGTAGCACCCACCAGATATGAGAGGGCAGCGGCCTTAGAGACCCAGCAGTCCGCAGTCTCATCTCTGGTCCCAGTCCTACAGATAAAGTAGGGCATCTGCTCTGGACCCTGCAGGCTTCACATACACCTCAGGGATCACTATATGGGAACCTCACAAGAAGGCATAAGGAGGAGGACCCCATTCAGTCCTAATCTGAAGAGTAGCAGTTGTCTTCACATCATTACAGTCTCCTCACATCATTACAGTGTCAAAGTAGATATAGGGGTGCTAATAAGCAAGAGTGTCGCAGAGAGCATTCCTCGGACTCCTTAAACTCCAGTTCACCTCCCCCAGGAGAGGGGGAACTAGGGGGCTTATCATCGTCATCAGACTCTGACGACTTATTGTCTAGAATCTCTGACCTGGAGGGTGTAAACTTTTTCATAACCCAGATCATAGTCTGGATTTACCTTAGATCTTTTTTGGGGGGGCCCCCCAGCCAGCCAGCCAGCCAAAACAGGCTTTCACCTGGCAGCTGCCGCCAAATCTGACCACAGCCTCCCTCTCCCTCTCCCTTCAGACATAAAGGGCTTGCGATAGGAGGAATGGCAAGTTCCAGATCGCACCTATCCAGTGGCCTGGGGGCTATCTAAGCTTCCAAAGTGGTCAAGAAGCAATCTGCAAAGGGGTTAGACTGCCCCATAATAATCCCAGGGGATAGGAAAGTGGACACCGATCTCAACTAGGCCGTAAAAACTTCAGCTATGTCTCAAGGTGGCAACCACCAATCTTTTTTTTGGCCAGAGCCACTCCATCCAGGGCCCCTGGATTTGGTCATCTCAGTTCACTGTGGACCCAGAGAAGAACATGCCTATTTTTCACCAGCTGCAGTTAATGGGTTTGGCTTAGGATTACGCCGCAGCTGTATTGGGAGAGGTGGTGAGGAGCACCACTTGGTCCATGTCTTATCAAACCTTGGCTGGCTGCAACCTCTGGCTTCAGACCTGGCAAGCAGGCGCCTCTGCGACAAGCCAGTTCGTTACCGCACCCTATGGAGGTATTTCCCTGTCGGTTCAGCTCTTAAAGAGGCAGTGAAGGATTCCGGGGAGCTGGCAAAGGTGCACATGCCACTGTCAAGAGGCAGGGGGGCCAGTCTTGGTCCTCAGGCCCCAGATGCATTCTTTGTTACCAAGATTACAATAAGGGTCAAAACACTAATCGTGGACTTCCGGGGACGTCACGCTCCAGATGCAAGCCTGAATTAATAGGCTCTCTCCGCAGCCTGATTAAATCTCCATTTTTACTGCTAAATACTGGGAATCTCTCTATAGAAGCACCCCTGAAGGAGCAACAATGTCTAAGCGAGGGGAGAAAACTCTGAAAAAGCCCCCCTTGATCCACAATGACGGTGGATTCTCGGACTCTGGTAGCGAAGCCTCGCAGGCCTCATCGACCTCGCGACAGAGTAACGGTGCTCCCGATCAGCCCGCTCTGACTGCTTTGCAGTGACAAATGACCTTAGTCCTTGCAGAGCTCCGAGATTTCAGGAACTAATTCCGCTCTACCACCACCGCGCTGAGAACCGACATTGGGAAGCTGGAGAAGCAGCAAGAGCACCTCGAGCAGCATGTCACTGAATCGGATACCAGGATAGACAGAACAGAGTGGGCCATTGTTCAGCTGAATCAGTGTGTGCAGACGCTGCAGGAGCGTGCTGAAGACGCTGAAAGTCAGAATCGGCGTAACAACATCCGGATTTCGGGGATCCCAGAAGGAGAGGAAGGTACTGAACCTCACAAATTTATTCACCTTCTTCTGAAGCAGACACTTGAAGTTCCTAATGAATCCACACTAGAGTTCGAGAGAGTCCACCGCACACTAGTCCCCAAGCCCCCCTCCCCCGAGGAGAGGCCTAATGCTATATTAGTCCGTTTTCTCTGCTTTCAAGAAAAAGAGTCAATACTTCACACAGCCTGGAAAATGGGCCAGGTTAGCTATAAGGGCCAGCGGCTGTTTTTTGAAAATGATTCTACACCAGAGATTATGGCGAGACGCAGGGCCTATATTCCAATATTAAAGGAGCCGAAAAAGGCTGGCCTACGCTCTCGAACCCCCTACCCTGCTAAGCTGATAGTCTTCCACCCTGATGGGCAGCTTACCTTTACTTCAGCTGAAGAGGCAATAGAAGGTCTCTGGAAGCATCAAGTGGACTTGTAAATCTCATCGAGTAGACCTTCTAAAGGAACACCAGCAGCAAAGCTAGCCCAGCAGGCTTGGCAGTCTGGGAAGCGAGAGGTCAGAAAACGTCAGGGGCTTGAGGCAATCTGTAAGATCGTTGATTCCCTCAGAGAGTAGACAAAAGGGAATACCTGATTCTCGAATTGGATGGGCAAAGTACCTTTGGAACTTTACAGACTTCTCTAATCTTACTAATGGGAACTGTCTTTTGGACACTATTTCCAGACTGTGGACTTTGGGACAGATGTAGCGTCCCCTAAACAGGACTTTCAGGGATCTTCTCCTGATTGATACTGTGCCTGTCCCCTCAAGTCTGCATGACTAACAACTCCGCAGATAAGTGCTGTTTTCTGGCTATTACTTTGCTACCTTCTCTGGTGGTATTAAAACTATACTTGACTGCTCTTCTAAGTAACACTGACACGCTGCACTTGTAATTCTGGTCTCATATTTTCTTTCTCTCCCTCCTTTTTTTTCCCCGTTCTCTTTCTCTATGTATGTCAGTTATTCACATCATTGAGGTTGCTGCGATGGCAGCTGTGGGTAAGGAAATCGCCTGTTATTTTGTCACTTCCTTATAATATCTGTCCACACATGCCAAGATGAGCCCCCAAGTCAATATTTTTCTCCTCCCAGTGAAGTGTTGCTGCCGACTTCTCTCCCCCAGATCTGGATCCCTGGAGTGGTGAGGGCTGATCTGACAGTACCCAAGGATTTGCCACCGTGAGAAATCAGGTGGTCCCTCTGGCTCTCACTGCCAATATTATAATTCAGGCCAATCATCACCGAAGCGGCATATAAAGCCTCCCAGGGAGATGAATCCTTGAACTGAGCATATGGTTGGCCGTGGGGTGCTGGTGGGACCAGGCTAGAATGCGCTGGATAGTTTGATTGTGGCAGTTTTGGGCCTACCTGGGCCATTATGTATCCCGATCCTCTTCCCCTCTCTCCCCACCTAGGTCTTACCTGCCTCGCTAGCCCTGGAGGGCCTTTTATCTCCTGGGCGACTTACAACCGGGTATTACATTTAACCCCGGAGCCGGCGTGGGCATTGGCCTCCTGAAACAACCCTCCCTTTTTTTTCTCTTATTCAGAACTTTGATTTGCCATCTCATATTATCTCCCCTAGGAATTACACACCCTTTCAGAACGCGGGCTTGCTGGAGTGTGACTAGCCAATACCCCCTACCCTTTATCCTTAGATAGGCATTAGAAGTGCGTAGGGGTCTCTTCACCTGAGATACCCCATTTTCAGTGAGGATTTCCTCACTTCCGAGGGCCTTGGAAGCTCTCGGCAGCTGGAAGTATTCGTTTACAGGTTTGTGCTTATATTACCAAATTGTTTACATAAGCGGCTTCAGCCCTGTTGGCTCAAGCCAATCTCAGACTGGCTGCTTTACTCATGCATCATCTGAATTTACAGAACATTGTTCACATTGTAATGTTTATCTCTTTAGGTTGCCAGTTTGAGGGCAACCAGTTATCAGCTGATAATTTTACGGTTAAGTCTTTGGAAATTTATTTTGACATCCAGATTGTTATAGACTTAAGATTGTGTCCAGTTAATTGCTATGTTTATGGCATGGAGTGTTTGTGGGTGTGGGCTCCCTGGCGACCATGCGGCCTGCTATCTGTAAATTCATACTCGGCCAAAACCCCACTATGGAGGAGACACCCCTGAGATTAGTGTCCTGGAACGTTAATGGGCTCTCCACCCCAGTTAAGTGTGCCAGGGTCCTCTCTCAAGTTAAAAGAGCTAAAGCTGACATTGTTTACTTACAGGAGACCCATCTAAGTAATGTGGAGCACGCAAAGCTGGGGCGGATCGCGAGGGGTGAGGTATACGGTTCTACTTTTAGGGGTGTCAGGAGGAGGGGGTGGGGTGTAGCTATAATAATACCCCATCATACTCCCTGGCAATTGCAAGCAAAATGGACAGACCCATATGGTCGACTGGTTCTACTCCGAGGTCTGGTGGGAGGGACAGTGGTCACCCTGGCAAATGCTTATTTTCCACCAGACTCAACAGTCTGTGACATCAGGGGCCTACTAGACAGAATCACGCAATTTACCAAGGGCATGCTATAGCTCGCAGGAGACTTTAATATTTTGCTTAACCCTGAGAGGGACTCCTCTAGTCTTATTACTCCCAGGAAAACCCCACAACAGAAACTCCTCAGTAGATTTCTGTTTGTAGTGAGCTGGACCGACACTTGGCATTACACTCATCCCCATACTAGGAACTACACACATTATTCAGCAAGGCCTTTGACACTGTGCCACATAGAAGACTATTACACAAACTGGGGAATATGGGTGTGGGCAGGACAGTAGTGTGGTGGGTAGGTAACTGGCTGGGTGACAGGACACAGAGGGTGGTGGTAAATGGCTGTCACTCCACAGAGGGAAGAGTGACCAGTGGGGTACCACAGAGATCAGTGCTGGGATGGGTCCTATTCAACATCTTCATCAGTGGCATTGCGCAGGACCTAGAAGGCAGAATTTCACTGTTCACTGATGACACAAAGCTCTGTAACAGAGTAGACACACCAGAGGGTGTAGACAGAATGAGAAGGGACCTGCAGAAACTTGAAGAATGGTCAGGGGTTTGGCAGTTGAAATTCAATGCAAAGAAGTGCAAGATAATGCATATGGGGCACAAAAACCCTGGCACAATATATCAGTTGGGGGGTGAGGATATAGCATGCACCAAGCAGGAAAGGATCTTAGGGGTTATCATCTCTGATGACCTCAAGGTAGAGAACAGTGTGACGAGGCAGCAGGTAAAGCAAATAGGATGCTGGGATGTATAGGCAGGGGCATCACCAGCAGGGAAAGGGAGGTCATAATTCCGCTATACAAGACACTAGTGAGGCCCCACCTGGAGTACAGTGTACAGTTCTGGAGACCATACCTACGTGAGGACATAGACAGGGTAGAGAAGGTTCAGAGGAGGGCAACAAAGATGGTGCATGGATTGCATCACAAGTCCTCGAAGACAGGTTGAAGGAACTGAACATGTACTCCCTGGAGGAGAGGAGGAGAGAGGATATGATAGAGACATACAAGTATCTCACAGGGAGGAACAGGGTGCAGGAATACACTATTTTAAGCGAAAAAGATGTTCCAGGACTAGAGGCATAGGATGAAGTTGGAGGGGGGCGATTCGGAGGAAACATGAGAAGAATTTCTTCACAGAACGGGTGGTGGACAAGTGGACACCCTGCCAGAGGAAGTGGTGGGGCTGAAACAATCACGGGATTTAAGAATGCATGGGATAGACATAAAGGAATTCTGGAGGTCAGGGGTAAGAGGCAACAGACTTCTAGGAAAGCATAAACTGAACTTACAAGCTCAAATGGGTCGACTGGGAGACTGGGTGGGCCATAGGCCCTTACCTGCCGACACTGTCTATGTATCTATGTATTCGGCCGTCCACCAAACTTACCCCAGAATCGACTTGTGCTTCACCCAAGTAGAACACTTAGACCAGCTGGTTGACACCCAAATCGGAGATATTGCCCTATCAGATCATGCCCATATTATAAGCACTTGGAAACTGGGACTGCAGAAGAGGAATACTATTTGGGGTTTGAATCCCTTCCATCTAAAGTGTAGACAATTTAATGAATTCTTAACAGACAAGATATCTGAGATACTTACTGACAACACTAGTCCCGCTATCTCCCCAGGTAGCCTCTGGGTTACCATAAAAACAGTCCTCCGTGGCCACCTTATTAAACACACATCACAACTTGCGAGTGCTCGCAGACAGCACAAGACTCGACTGGAGGAAACTTTGCATTTCTTACAAACAGCACATAAGCAGGGTGATAATTCCGTGCTTCCTCAACTTAAACAGGTTAAACAAGATCTCGACAGGTTGGCATTACAACAGACAGAAATTGCCTTAACCTTCCTCCGACAGAAGTACTACGAGGTGGGACCCAGGGCTACCAGGCTGTTGGCCTACCAAATTAGGAAGCAGAGGAAGGCGGCTACTATCACTACTATACGCCACCCAGCAGGAGGTAGACCCCCGAACAAACTCAACGATATTATGGAGGCATTCACCACATATTATTCAGCCTTGTATACTCCAGAACATCTCATAGCTCCAGATCAGATTAAGGGGTTCTTACGGGACCTTGCCCTTCCCAGTATCTCACCGGAACAGGGCGAACAGCTGCTAAGCCCTATCACGATGCAGGAGTTAGCGTCCTAGCCCGAGCCAAAACTATGAAAGCTCCGGGACCGGATGGCTATGGAGCTGAATTCTACAAAGCTGCAAAACAGCTCCTCCTGCCTCCCCTTTTGAGTACCTGTAACTCTGTCTTAGAGGGGGACTCTCCGTCCCCTACCTGGGCATATGCCACAATTTGTGTCATCCCCAAGCCTGGTAAAAATCCCCAGCTGTGTGAATCATATTGCCCAATTTCTGTTTTAAACTCAGACTACAAATGATTTATGGGGATCATGGCCCATAGGCTAGAAGTTATTCTTCCACAAGTAGTTCATAGGGACCAAACAGGGTTTGTAGGAGGGCGTACTACTACAGACAGCATAAAGAGAACCTACCATATAATACGTAAAATGAACACCTCTAACCTCCCCGCGACCTTAGTAAGCCTTGATGCAGAAAAGGCCTTTGATAGAGTACACTGGCCTTTTCTATTCTCGGTTATGGAGTTTATGGGTTTCCCATGTCATTAATCCGGTAATCGCAAACATTTACTCTTCTCCAAGAGCTTGGGTGCGGGTCGCTGGGCACCACTCGGGTTCTTTCCCCCTTTACAGGGGCACCAGGCACGGTTGCCCCCTGTCACCTCTCCTATTTGCCTTGTTTATGGAACCATTAGCACAATTAATCGGCAGTCGCAGGACATCTTGGGCATCGAGGTTAAAGGTGAAGAGCACCTTATAGCTCTCTATGCGGATGATGTTCTCCTATACCTACGAAACCCAGCTAGCTCACTCCCGAAAGTTAACGAGCTACTAGAAACATTTGGGCATCTCTCGGGCTATAAAGTGAATTTCAAACAACATGAAGTTTTGCTATATTCTGACAGTAGCAGCAGTAAGTCCCAACCTTCGACCTGCCCCAGAGATGAGAGTTAATTTTCCATGCCAGGCATGGAACGCCGAGCTCGAGCTCGGTTGAGACTCTGTCTGTTGTTCTTCAAACTCAACCGTCAGATTCTTTATTCCGCCTCACTGAACAGTCGCTCCGGAAATTTCTCCTTCTGCTCGGTTCATTTGTCGGTTAAAGTACCGCTTTTCTCGGTTTTTGACCGAATTTAAACCGTAAACCTATCGGTTCAGTCTCTGTCTGTGGTATTTGTGAGTACTAGATAGGTTTTATTTTATTCTATTCTGTGTGGAACTTGTAAACGGTTTATCGGTTCGGTTTGAACCGATCAAGTTGTTAAAAAATCTTAAATTGTACTTTTAGAGTGTGGTTACCGATTCTTATTGGTTCTAAAAAAAAAATGGATTTTATTCCTGGCAGACAGTGGTCCTGGCAGACAGTGACCAGATTGGGGGCCTGGAGGTAAGGGACCCATTGGCGGGGAGTGACCATGCCACGGTCTGGTTCTGCCTGGACCTAGGAGGGGTAGAAGGCTGCACAAAGACGGAAGTAACCGACTTCAGGGGGGCGGATTTTAAGGAAATGGGAAGGATCCTTAAGGAGCATTTGGATGGGATTGGGTCAGACATGGACGCTGATAGTAGGTGGTAAATCATCAGGAGAGGGGTGCAGGATGCTACCAGCACCTGTGCAAGAGTAAGACGAAAATGCGGTAGGGCCCAAAAACCCTGTTGGTGGACCAGGGAGGTCCAGGAGGTGGTGCGGGGAAAGAAAGCAGCCTATAAGCAATTCAAGTGCTCAAGGAGTGAAAGGGATCGAGGGGAGTACGAGCTGATGGCTAGAAGGGCCACTAGAGTGGTGAGGGTGGCTAAGGCAAAGAAGGAGCAGAACCAGGCCAGGGAAATTAGGAGAGGGAGCAAGGGGTTCTTTAGATACATTGGGGAAAAACGAAGGGTGAAGGGGCAGATTAGCAGGATTAAATCAGGGGAGAGATGGGCACAAGACCCGGGGGAGCAGGCTGAGGTACTAAATGAGTACTTCTCAGTTTTCACCAGGAAAATGGGGTGCTGCATCATACATGGGAGGAGACAGAGATACTGAGGAGGGGGGGACCCTCACCGATCGGCAGGTCTGGGGAGAGGAGGCATCACTGGCAGGTGGGGGGAGGCCAAGCAGGAGAAGGGTACCGGAAGTGGAAATCACAGCAGAGAGAGTGAAAGCCCTCAGCTCCTTAAGACGGAGAAAGCACCGGGCGATAAATTACATCCCAGAGTGCTGAAGGAACTTGCAGATGTCCTGGCAAAACCCCTGGCAGAGCTTTTCACCATCTCTCTGAGGACAGGGTGGGTGCCCCAAGACTGGAAGGTGGCGCATATAGTGCCTATCCACAAGGGGGATCAAGGAAGTGGCAGGAGAACTACAGGCCTGTCAGCCTGACCTCGGTGGTGGGCAAGGTGATGGAGGGCATTGTCAAGGAGAGGCTGGGGGACCTGGATAAGTCAGGGTGCCTGGACGATAGACAGCATGGATTCATCCCGGGGAAATCGTGTCAGACAAACCTGGTGGAGTTCTATGACTGGGTGACAAGTGCCTTGGACCTGGGTAGACCAGTGGATGTCCTCTTTCTAGACTTCAGCAAGGCATTTGACTCTGTTCCTCACATGGGCCTGTTGGATAAGCTGGGAGAAATGTGGGTGGGGAACCAGATGATCAGATGGATAGGCAATTGGCTCCAAGACCGGACCCAGAGGGTTGTAGTTGGTGGGATAGTCTCATCCCCAAGGAGGGTCGTTAGTGGGGTCCCACAGGGATCAGTCCTTGGGCCCCTTCTGTTCAACGCCTGCATATCTGACATAAGGACAGGAATCAGGAGTGAGATGAGTCTCTTTGCAGATGACTCGAAACTGGGGCGGTGGTGGATGGGGAGGAGGGAGGTGGCCCTACAGGGGGACCTGGAGGCTCTGGAAAGATGGTCTAGAAAGTGGAAGCTGAGGTTCAATGCAGGGAAATGCAAGGTACTCCACCTGGGGCCAAGAAACCCAGGTCAAGTGTACACCCTGGGGGAATGCTACAAGTCTCGATGGCTGAGAGGGACCTGGGGGTGGTGGTGGATGTCAAGATGAACAACTCGGAGACTTGTAGGAGGGCAGCAGCCAAGGCCAACAGGATGCTGGGATGCACCGCTAGGGGGATCACACTCAGAAGGAGGAGTAGTTACTCCCTCTGTATAACTGCTTGGTGAGGCCGCACCTTGAGTACTGCGTGCAGTTTTGGAGGCCACACTTAAAGCGGGACATTAACCTCCTGGAGAGGGTCCAGAGGAGGGCAACCAAAATGATTTGGGGCTTGGGGGACAGGACCTATGAGGAGAGGCTCGAAGAGCTAAATATGTACACATTGGAAGAGAGAAGGGACCGGGGGGACATGATAGAGGTCTTTAGGTACATGAAGAGGGTAAATAGGGGAGGAACAGTCGGGGTGCTTCGAAGGAAGGAGGAAGGGGCCACTAGAGGGCATGGCTGGAAGCTGGAGGGAGGAAGATTCAGGGGAGAAAGGAGGAGGTGCTACTTCACTGAGAGGGTGGTGGAGCCATGGAATGCACTGCCTAGGGGGCTGGTGGAGGCAGAGACAGTGGAGGGGTTCAAGAGGGGGTGGGACAGGTACAGGGAAAGGGTTCTGGAAGCAAAATCCAATGCAGCAAGAATATCCGGAACTGGGAAGGGAGAAGCCAGAGAAGGCGAGGGGGACAGCAAGGTCAGCACCCAGGTTGGGGACTGACCAAACGAGCAGACACGAAAGACCGTTAGGCCTATTCTGCTGGCATTTTAGTATGTTAGTATTACGGTTTTTTCCATGACCCGTGACACGGTTGGGAACCGATAAGAGGGTTTTGCCTGGCGGATTGCCATAAAAGGGTAAGTTTGGTTAGGACTGGCACCATGTCTGAGAAACCCAAAAGAAAAACCGGACCCACTGGATTTCAACACTGCAGTGTGTGTGGGAAAGTCTTTGCCAAGGCTGACCCCCACACCACCTGTGCTTATTGTCTGGGGTTTGACCACCTCAATGCAGACTGCCAGATTTGCAAAAATTTCCCTGCAGCTACCCTAGAAAAGAGAGCTGGTAGGCTCAGGGAAAGGGAGGCCAAAAAGTCCGCTGAACCGGATGGCCAGCCTGGTTTGGTTCAAACCGAACCAGAGGGAGTGCCCTCTGACCAGGGCGAGACTTCTTCGAGCAAAAGGAGAGCCGATTCTGAGGAGTCGGTTCCCGGCTAAAAGAACTAGAAAAGAAAAATCAGCTGGTGTGGAGCCAAAACTTTCCTCTCCAACCGCTGAAGAAATAGCCAAAGCGATCAAAATTGTTCAGGCGCTTGGTTCGGCCGGTTCCACCGGTTTAAGAGTATGATTTAGAGGAATTTTATGAACCGGAGGAGGAGGAAGAGGAGTATGAGGAAAGTGAATGTGAATTTGAAAGTCTGGATGTGCCCATTGACCCGGACATCTCCCCAGACAGACCTTCAGGAGTGTCTCCTCCTAGGCTTTCTGAGTCCCCCTCCCATTTCATGTTTTATAAAAAAGTGGCTGAAACCCTCCAGCTTCCTATAGAAGAAACTGTGGACGACCAAGAGGAGCCTGACTATGTGGACATGATGGCTATCCCAGAGTCTAGGAGGCTGTCTATTCTCTTGCACAAATCTTTTGGGAAACAGACATTTAAGATTTTAAAGACTCCTAACACTATACCTTCTGTGGATAAAAGAATGGACAAGAGGTATACATTGTCAGGCTCAGACACGGAGTTCCTTACACAACAATGCAGCCATGTTGGGGTAGTGCAGGCTGCAGCCTGTGATGAGGCAAACATTCCCTTGGTTTCACACCCCCCCGGACAAGGACTCCAGGAGGATTGATGCCATGGCAAAGAAACAGTACATAGCAGCATCCTTGGGACTCAGACAGGCCAATTATATGGCCTACACTGCTAGGTATCAAAAATCCAGATGGGTCGCTGTTATGGCCCTAGCAAAACAGGTCCCTGGCCAGCTTGCCAAGGAGCTGGAGCAGGTGGCTGCTGATGGCATTGAGGCATCCAAGGTGCAATTCCATGCTGCAGTGGACTCCAATGATGTGTCATCTAGAGTCATGGCTACATCTGTGGCACTTCGAAGAATGGCTTGGCTCAGATGTACTAGCCTGTCACAGGATACCCAGAGTAAGGCCATGGATTTTCCTGTTGTGGGTAATTCTCTGTTTGGGGAGCAAACTGAGAATTACATGAAGAAATTGGATGAGTATAGGACCACCTATAGGAGTGCACAGGCCAAGGAAAGGCAGGCCACTTCTCAAAGGCAGCTTCGCAGGGGCAGGCCTTTTCATAGGCCTTTTTACCAAGCCCATGCCTCCTCTTCTGCTTATGCCCAGAGGGGGTTCTTTTGAGGGAGGGGCAGACGTGGTACAAGCAGGTCTGCTTCCACCCCTCAGCCCAAAGCCCTTGCCAAACAGGCACCCTAATGGGGTTGCCAGGGCCGATTCTTAGCTACCTGTCGGGGGCAGGCTGGCTTACTTTGTCCAGGACTGGCAGTCTCTGACATCAGACAAACGGGTCCTGGAGGTAGTAAGCCAGGGACTGGTTCTCCGCTTGAAAAAGTTTCCAAAGATGAGAACCAGATCCTTTCCACCTGCAAATCCATCAGAGACCCTTTCTCTAGGAGCAGAGGTTTCTTCCCTCCTGGGTCTCAGAGCCATAGAGATGGTTCCCACCCTACACGAGGGCAAAGGATTGTACTCCAGGTACTTCCTTACCCCAAAAAAAGACAGGAGAATGGCGGCCCATCCTGGATCTCAGATGCTTAAACATGCACCTTTTAAAACCAAAATTCAAAATGGTGACTCTGGGAATTATTCTACCTTCTCTAAGGCCAGGGGACTGGCTAGTGTCTCTGGACCTCAAGGATGTCTACTTCCATATTCTCGCCAGAAGCTCCCATCGCAAGTACCTCCGGTTCGAGCTGCCCTCAGGCCACTACCAGTTCAGAGCAATGCCCTTTGCCCTTACCTCTGCTCCAAGCGTATTCACAAAATGCCTGGCAGTGGTAGTTGCTTCTCTAAGAAGGCAGAAGATTGTCATCTTCCCTTACCTGGACGACTGGCTCATAGTAGGCCAGTCCCCAGACCAAGTCAAATTACACTTACAGATAACTCGGCAACTGCTCACTTCTTTGAGTTTCCTTCTAAATCTTCCAAAGCCAGTTCTAGAGCCTGTCTAGCTCTGCACCTATGAAGGTGCAGAGCTAGACACAGAGAAGGCCAGAGCCATCCTTCCCCTGGACGGGGCAAGAACCCTGGTCTCTCTGGCCTCCTCATTCACCCTGCAGGTGTCTCGACCAGCAAGGCATTTTCTACAGCTCCTGGGGCACATGGCTGCTTCTACAGCAGTAGTGCAGGGAGCAATGTTTCAGATGAGGGACATTCAGTTCCATTTGAGAGCCTTTTGGTCTCAAAGGAAGGACCCTCTGACCAAATTGATCCCAGTAACTCGAACCCTGATCCAGGCCCTACAGTGGTGGCAGGATCAGAGCAATCTGAAACAAGGGGTTCCCTTTGTCACTCAGTCTCGCTCTTTAATCCTTACTACAGATGCCTCCCTCTTGGGGGCCTCACATGGGCAACCTCACCACCCAGGGGTTGTGGTCCCCTCCGGAATCTCTGCTCCGCATCAATCTGTTGGAACTCAGAGCAGTATTTCTAGCACTTCAAGCTTTTTCCAAGTCTGTTCAGAACAAAGTTGTACAGGTCAGAACAGAAACCACCACCACAGTCTGGTACAGCAACAAGCAAGGAGGCACTCTGTCTATGGCCTTGTGCACTGAAGCAATGAAGTTGTGGTCTCTGGCTTACTCCCTAGCAGTCCACCTTCCCCTGTGTCTTCCCAGGAATTACAACCTGTTAACCTGTGCTCGGGGAGGGTTTGGTACCCGAATCTCAAATCTCTCTATCTCAAGGCCTGGCTCTTGAAGAGTTAGAGTTTGCTGATTTACACCTCTCCCAAGGTGTAATGGATATCCTGAAGGCTTCTAGAAAACCTTCCACCAGAGCTACTTATAATTCCAAATGGAAAAGATTTTCCATATGGTGCTCTGGAAAGCACATTTCCCCAGAATCTGCTGATCTGCCCACAGTCCTTGATTATATGGTCCACTTAAATAGCTTGGGGCTGAGACCAGCTACACTGAAAGTGCATCTGGCAGCTGTGTCTGCCTTTATTTCAGCAGGCAAGCCCTCTTCTTTTTCAGCTCACCCTGTATTCTCCAAGTTTTTCAAGGGATTGCTTCACACCAACCCTCCATTCAGGGACCCTGCCCCTGCCTGGGACCTTAACGTTTGCATTGCTCAACTTATACTAACATACTAAAACGCCAGCAGAATAGGCCTAACGGTCTTTCGTGTCTGCTCGTTTGGTCAGTCCCCCACCTGGGTGCTGACCTTGCTGCCCCTCGCCTTCTGTGGCTTCTCCTTCCCAGTTCCGGATATTCTTGCTGCATTGGATTTTGCTTCCAGAACCCTTCCCTGTACCTGTCCCACCCCTCTTGAACCCCTCCACTGTCTCTGCCTCCACCAGCCCCTAGGCAGGCGCATTCCATGGCTTCACCACCCTCTCAGTGAAGTAGCACCTCCTCCTTTCTCCCTGAATCTTCCTCCTCCAGCTTCCACCCATGCCTCTAGTGGCCCCTCCTCCTTCCTTGAAGCACCCAGACTGTTCCTCCCATTTACCCTCTTCATGTACCTGAAGACCTCTATCATGTCCCCAGTACCTTCTCTCTTCAATGTGTACATATTTAGCTCTTGAGCCTCTCCTCATAGGTCCTGTCCCCAAGCCCCAAATCATTTTGGTTGCCCTCCTCTGGACCCTCTCCAGGAGGTTAATGTCCCTCTTTAAGTGTGGCCTCAAACCTGCAGCAGGTACTCAAGGTGCGGCTCACCAAGCAGTTATACAGAGTATCACTTCCCTCCTTCTGGAGGTGTTCCCCCTAGCGATGCATCCCAGCATCCTGTTGGCCTTGGCTGCTGCCCTCCTACAAGTCTGAGTTGTTCATCTTGACATCCACCACCACCACCACCCCCCAGGTCCCTCTCAGCCATTGAGATTTGAAGCATTTCCTCCCCCCAGGGTGTACACTTGGCCCGGGTTTCTGGCCCCCAGGTGGAGTACCTTGCATTTCCCTGCATTGAACCTTAGCTTCCACTTTCTAGACCATCTTTCCAGAGCCTCCAGATCCCCCTGTAGGGCCACCCTTCCCTCCTCCCCATCCACCACCGCCCCCAGTTTCGAGTCATCCGCAAAGAGACTCATCTCACTCCTGACTCCTGTCCTTATGTCAGGGACATAGGCGTTGAACAGAAGGGGCCCAAGGACTGATCCCTTTGGGACCCCACTAATGACCCTCCTTGGGGATAAGACTATCTCGACAACTCCTGGAGCCAATTGCCTATCCATCTAATCATCTGGTTCCCCAACCCCATTTCTCCCAGCTTATCCAATAGGCCCACGTGAGGAACAGAGTCAAATGCCTTGCTGAAGTCTAGAAAGAGGACGTCCACTGGTCTACCCAGGTCCAAGGCACTCGTCACCCAGTCATTGAACTCCACAAAGTTTGTCTGACACGATTTCCCCGATTTATGCAACCCCCTTTTGAGCCTTTGTCTTCAGCAGAGCTTAAGTACTTGACTTGGAAAGTGGTGTTTCTGGTAGCCATCACTTCTGCCAGTCACATAAGTGAATTACAAGCTTTGTCAGTGGAGCCTGATTTTATCTCCTTTCATAGTGATAAGGTGGTCCTCTGGACTAACAGGAAGTTCTTGCCTAAGGTGGTTTCAGATTTCCACCTTAATCAATCTGTCTCTTCCAGTGTACTTAACTGACCATTCCTCCTCTGGCGAGAGGAGGCTGCACAGTTTAGATGTGAAAAGAGCCCTTAGTTACTACATAGAGCGTACCAAGGGTCACAGGTTTGACTCCCTCCAACTGTTCCTCACTTATGGTGAGGTTGGTAAAGGGAAACCTGCCACTAAAAGATCTATTGCCAGGTGGGTTGTCTCTTATTTCCAATTTTGCTATGAAAAACTGGGTAAGGTTCCTCCCTCAGGCCTGAGGGCTCACTCTACCAGAGGTACAGCTGCTTCCCTGGCTGCTGCCAGGGACATTCCTATTCTAGAGATATGTCAAGCAGCTACCTGGAAAACAATTCACACTTTTACCAAGCATTACTCCCTAGACATCCAGGCTAGGAGTGATGCTCGGTTTGGCACAGCTATGTTTCAGAGCCTATTTCCTAAGTAGGTTCTGTCCCTCCTCCATGGAGGTACTGCTTTGTAGTCTGCTACTGTCAGAATATAGCAAGACTTCATGTTGTTTGAAGAAAAAATTACTCACCTTAGTAATGTTGTTTCTTCTAATGAAGTCTTGCTATATTCTGACCTTCCCCCCCGCCTGCCCCTCTCAGAACCTCTGTTTTTGGGATGTGGGTGGGCAGTGCGGTGTTGGCACTTGGTAGGTGCCCACCTTTTTGTTTTCAGCACTTCTTTTCTTGGGGTGAGTTGGTGGTGTGTTTTTCATTTTTTGGGTCTTCTGACTTGAGTCTTTGTTTTGGGACCAAAAAAATGTGTTATGTTTAGTAGCCAGTTGGCTAGTGTAGGTTTACAGCTTCCACACAGGACCTAGTGAGTTTAGCTCGTAAAGATCTGACAGTTTGAGTTTGAAGAACAACAGACAGAGTCTCAACCGAGCTCGAGCTCAACGTTCCATGCCTGGCATGAAAGTTAACTCTTTCATGTCCGGGGCAGTTCGAAAGTTGGGACTCACTGCTGCTACTGTCAGAATATAGCAAGACTCCATTAGAAGAAACAACATTACTAAGGTGAGTAATTTTTTCATCTCGAATATCAAAGTTTTGACCTTTCAGTATACACCCGACCAAGCTATTCGGGAACAATTCCCTTGCAAGTGGGACTTGGGGAAGATAAAATATTTAGGGTTAAATTTAACTAGGAACTTGAGTGATGCCTATAGGCAGAACTACTTCCACTTTACCACACGTCTTAAGGAAGACTCAGCCAACTGGAGTACACTCCCACTGAGCCTTTCTAGGAAGATAGAACTCATCCGAATGGTGACGTTACCCAGAGCTTTGTACCTCTAACAATATCCCCATTGCCCTCCCCCAGTCTGTGTTTCTGGAGTGGGACAGGGCTATATCTCACTTTATTTGGGCTGGTCGCAGGCCAAGAGTCAGGCTGAAACTCCTTACTAAACCAAGAGGCCTTGGAGGTCTCTCCCTCCCCGACCTTTATCGGTATTACCAAGCTGCGCACCTTCTTCATGCTTTAGCAAGACAGCTACTAGAAAGCGAGATGCTTTGGGCAGAGTTGGAGCAGGCAGTTATTCCAGATCTAGAATATTTTGACATATTATACCGTGGGACAAGACACTCAGTAGATTTCCAGAACCTACCCATAGAGATACAGCATAGAGTGACCACCTGGTACCAGGTTAGGAGACAATTCTCTATTTACCACTTTATTCCATTAATTTGCCCAATCACGGTACTCCCAGACTTACAGCCCAGGAGACTGGACCATTCTTTTCGTCAGTGGTCGAGGTATGGCCTAAGGTACCTGTTCCAGATCATAACTGGAGGGAAATTATGGTCATTTCAGGAAATACAGACAAAATTTAACCTGCCCAACTCCCACCATTATAGGTATTTACAGTTAAGACACTACTACGGGTCTTTGCCGGCCACAGTGCATAGTCCTGAACACTGGCCCCCTTTGATTGCTATAATTCACTCTTTGTTTTCCTCCCCAAATCAGACACCCCTGATATCAGCCCTCTGTCGTGCCCTGATATCTTCTCCCTTGACAACTCTGAGTGATACCGTGAAAAATGGCAACATGAATTGGGTATGCCCATGGGGAAAAGCAGTGAGAACAAGCCTGTGGCAGGTGTCACGCACATCCAGCTCACACCAATGGCGATGCTACCTGGAAATTCCTCGTTTGATATTTCTATACGCCTGAAGTCACTAGTCACTACACCCCGGGACGCTCAGCCACCTGCTGGTGACTATGTAGTGAGGGCAAGGCTCATCTCACACATGTAATGTATACGTGCCCTAAGCTGCTTCCATTTATTCAACCTTTACAGTTGGAGCTCCAAGAGATCTTTGATGGGCCTTTCCAGCTGACCCCACAGGTATTTATCCTTTTAATTCTCCCCGAAGACCTCGGAGACCAGGGCACCCGCTACCTTTTAGCCATTCTTTTGTCAGCAGGGAAAAAAAGCCATCACCAAAACGATGGCTGACCCCTGACATCCCAACCCTTCGGGACTGGTGGTCCATAACCAAGCAAATTTACCAGATGGAAAAATTAACATATAGATTAAATGATAGAGAAGAAAAATTCCAATCTAGATGGAATAAATGGCTTCTGTATTATATGCTTAAGGACCCAACTTTCGTCCCATAGTTTAATAAACCTTTTTCCTCCTTCTGCCTTCCCCGTTCCCAATCCCTTAATTTTGCAGTGTGGTTTGGTTGCGTGGTGTGGGAGGGGGCCCCCCTCCCCCTATCTTTGATGTTTGGGTGCCTTAGGGTTGATATGTATGACAGTATAATGTCCGTCATTAATGATATTTTAATTACTAATGTTTCTCTGACATCTAGGACCTGTTTTAGTATTTGCGCGAAATTAATCATTTCAGGAGTTGGGTCTCCTGAACCTCCGGAGTCTCTTTGGACAATAATTTTAATTTTGTTGGAGCTATTTTTAAAGACTTATGCTGAACATTAACTACTCTAATGTATGTAAGAATACTCTGAGTACCCATACTTGATTCCTAATCTCATTAATGTATGGACACAATCGGATGGAATGTACTGTAAGAAAAATCAAATAAAGAAGAGAATAACCAAAAAAAAAAAAAAACACTAATTGTGGCAAGAACATATTATCTGGGCCCAGCCTCGAGTAGGGGTGGACATTTAAAAAATTTCTTGAGGAAGTGGTCCAAACCAAGCCGATCATAGGGGCCTTAGAAATTATCAGCCAGGGTTGCGTATACAAGCCCACCTACCTCATGTGGTGCCCTCCCCTATCTATGGCAACCCATATAAAAGACAGGTGACGATACAGGCCATGATAGACCTTTGGCAAGCAGAGGCCATTTTCCCCCTCAGAGTTCCAAGTGGGGAGGTATCTCCCTAGTCCCAATCGTGCCAACTTGCACAGGGGTATTCGGCTAGTCCCGGGCCTCAAATTCCTGAATAGATTTGTCCACAGCACACCCTTCAAGGTGGAAACCCCATCATCAATCATCAGGGCGTTGCAAAAGGGAGATTTATCCAGCATCCCTATGCCTGCAACATGCTTATTTACATGTTCCCATTCAGGAACTAGGCAGACACTATCTCAGGTTCAAAGTGGGGAAGCAGTATTTCAAATTTCAAACTCCGCCATTCGGGTTTTCCTCAGACCCAGAAAAATTATTTAAGATGCTAGTAGCGGTCATAGCCCACAGACACATCAGCCCAACCAGGCAAGGTTTTTTTTTTATCTGGAAGCACAATCTTTAGGGCTCTGCCAAAGCTCATAGAGGAGTTTTCACATTGTTCCTCTGCTGCCTGCATATTTCTTTCATGCAGTCAATGGTGTCAGATTAATCTGTCCCTCCAGCAAGGGTCTCTGAGGACAGAGGTCATGAAAGGTTGCAAGTTGGGCCTTCATGCCAAATCCGAATCACGACCAGTGCAAGCCTCAGGAGCTTGGGTGGCTCACCTGCATTAACTATCAGCCCAAGGCAGGTAATCACTGTTAGAAACAAGGGGCAGCTTAAACGTTCTCGAGATGAGAGCAGTATGCCTCTCTCTGAGGCCCCTGAACAGCTATTCCTCAATGAGGATGGACTGGTTTCAACTGACCATCTGACAACATAGGTATACATCGACCACCAGGGCAGCACAAGATGCTCAAAAACGCTAACAGATTCCCCATTTCCCTTCATAGGGACAAGCACTACCGAACGATGTTTATTCCTGGACAGGAAAATGACGCTGAAGACTGGCTCAGTTGCTAGGTTCTTCTTCCAAGGGAATGGGAGCTGAAGGACAGTGCCTTCCACACCCCAACAGAACAGTGGGTCAATCCTCAGACAGATCTTTCGCCTGTGTGCGGAATTCCAAGGTACAGCAATTCTGCACCCTGGCCAGGGACGAACCAGCGGTGGCTCAGGACGCCTTTTCCCCAAACCGGGATCAGTTCAGTCTCCTGTATGCCTTTCTCCAATACTGCTTCTGTCAAGACTCTTCCACATAGTGGCTCTGGACAGGGCAGTCATGGTTTTGGTTGGTCCCTTATGGCCAGGGCTCGAAATAACCGGCTGTCCGCCCATCCCGGACAGCCGGTTTCCAACTGGGACAGCCGCTTTTTGAAGTCCGCCTGTCCCGGGGACAGGCGGTTTACATTTGCAGCTGGAGTATTGAGCTGGGCACTAGGACCCAGCGGCAGATGGGAGGTTTCCGGATGGCGTCGACGTCATGACGCCTAGCTCCGGCCGCCGAAAAGTGCAGCTCCGCTCGCCCATTCCCGCTGACTGAGGGTCAAGTGACTGCAGCTACTAGCATCACCTGACCTCTCAGCAAGCAGGAAAAACTGACTGGCGCCGACTCGCGCTCCTCACTCTCACTAGTCTGGCCATAGGGTGAGGAGCGCAGAGTGAGGAGAGCGCGAGCGAGCATGTGGGGAAAAATAAAATCAGCAATTTAACAGCTCTTCTCAGGGCTCTAGCATTTGGGGGCTGCTGGTACTTGGAGGAGAGGGGAGGTGAACAAGGAATTTATTTAGAAAGTGAAAAAAAAAAAGACTTCTGTAAATTCTCAACAGCCCTTCTCAGGGCTCTAGCATTTGGGGGCTCAGTTTGTGTGCATCAGTCCTGCTGGTACTTGGAGGAGGAGAGGGGAGGTGAACAAGGGATTTATTTAGTGTGTCAGGTCTCAAAGCTGTCAGACACTGTACCTGTAGTACACCTAAAACTCTCTCAAAGCCAAAAGACACCTTGTGATCTGCAAGTCTCATCATCTCTGACTCTGAATAAAAAAATATATCTTGAGTGTGCAGAGAGGTGAAGGCAAGGCTCTATTAAAGCTTATTGTTCACTCAGCCTGTGTAAAGCCCTCCAGAGCTTGAACCTTGAAGATAGATACTGACAGACTTACTGTACCACTACTACTAATTTAAACTAGCCCCTGTCAGCCTGCTGTTGTGCTCTGCCACTGGACTAACTGAATAAAAGTAAAATTGAGTGACACTGTGACAACTTCAAGAAGGCACTGTCAAAGGGAGAGGAGGGGATTAAATTACAAAACAAGTTGACAGCAGGATACCCCTCAGGTTTTAGTTGTGAAATCTGAGCGGGAGGAAAATATAAATATTAAACTCCTTTGTCGGGGTTTTACAGGAGGAAAGAAAACTAAACAGACTGTTCACGTCTTCTAATATCTCTGATCATCACTTCACTGTAGTGTCCACTGTCTTCAGAGTGCTTACTGTACTTTAAATGCATACTAGCTAAGTAAACCAAAAGGGGAAAAAAATGTCTTTGTTAAAGTTTGGCTTTAAAAAAATTACAGGAAAGCCTTCGGTTTCAAGCCAGGAGGGAGGAGAAAGCTCGGGTTCTTCCATGTGTACTGCTTCTCCATTACTGATAGACTCAGTAGCACCAACTACTCACCCCACCATTGTGGCCACAGATGTGACAACTTGTAGTGCCAGTGCTGATATGCCAGCAACTCTGACTGCTGTTGAAAGTGGCGGAGTCCCAGGGCAAAAAGAAAAAGGGGGTTCCAGGAGACCTGGAAGAAAAATAGGGAGTGGCTACTATATGAGCCTGATGTGGGCATGACCTGCTCATACTGCAAAAATACTTAAGGGAGACAAACACTTTCATGAGTGGCTGTAAGAGCATGAGACTTGAAAATGTCTGAGCTCATGAACTCTCCAAACCTCATAAATTAGCCATTGAAAAAATACTGTGTCTACACAGACCCTTCCAACTAGCAATAGAACGAGGAATAATACAAATGGAAAACAATGAGGTGACACAAGTGGAACATTTGTTTAGAACAACTCTTTATTTGATTAATTCAGAGCAGCCCATTCACAGATTTCCCTGGCATCTTAGAATTGCAACATGTAAATGGTGCAAATGTCGGAGTCAGTTATAGAAGTGACAAACAGGCAGCAACATTCACACATTTTATTTCAGAATCAATAAGGATAAAAGATGCAAAACTGGTTAACAGTAACACTTTCATCTCTGTCCTATGTGACTCGAGCACTGATGCCTCAGTAATAGAAGAGGAGGCAGTCTATATTAGGACAATGGAAAATTTCTGTCCAGTTAACAAATTTGTTTCCCTTCAGCCAGTCTCTATTCCAAATGGTGAAAGCATTTATAACTCAATAGGTGATGCCTTAGAATTCACCTTGGACTGTAAAGACTGGAAAGAAAAATTGTTGCTTTTGGATCTGATGGGGCACCCGTCATGTTGGGTAAAGTGACTGGGGTGTTTGGCAGGATTTTGAAAGATGTACCTCATTTGTTAGGGATTCAGTGCAATGCCCACAAGTTGGAGCTAGCTATAAAGTAATCAGCAACATCTATTCCATACATGAAAACAACAGATGAAGTCTTAATGGGTATCTATAAAGTATACCATAAGTCTCCCAAAAACTGGGCCGGTCTCAAAGAGTTAGCCAGTAATATGAGGTGCACCATTCACAAACCAGTTAATGTGTCAGGGACCCGGTGGGTTGCACACAGAGAAAGGGCTCTGTCTGTTATTCTGTCCAGCTACAAGGCCTTAGTTGTACATTTACAGCACATTGCTTCCTCACCAGGGCAAACAAAAGATCAGGCCGGTGGGTTGTTCAAAACAATAAGTACTGTGAGATTTGTCCTGTTTTCTCAGTTTCTGGCTGAATACCTTTCTGTCATGATGGCCTTCAGTCTAAGTCTACAGAGAGACAGCTCAACAGTAGAAACAATAGTCAGCAAGGTTGAACACGGTGCTGTGGCTAGAGAACTACCCTGCATGAGGATAAACTTGACAAAGTCTGTAACGAATTGCTGTTGCTCCCTGACTCTGACACAGCTGACAGTGACACTAGCAGTAGTTGACTGACAGGCTCAGCCACTACTCAGGTTCAGTTCCGTGGATCTGACATCTTCCTTAACTTAGAAAGGGGATATTCTATAGATAGAACCAAACCGGCAGTGTTGCGTGATGTTACAAGCCTTCTTTCATCTATAATTGAAAGTATTCACTCACAATTTTCCAATTTTAAAACAAAGTCCTACGGTCATTCAGTATATTTAACCCATTACAGCTACCAGATAGTGACCAACTAGCCCTTTATGGCAATGAGGAAGTCAGAACCCTCACAGTGCACTATAGTGACCTACTGAAGAAACACAATAATAATATAAACTTGATTGAAGCGCAATGGTTAGAGCTTAAACCACTTATGAAAAAATCACTGAATGAGCTGTCTCCGAAATTTCACTATTTGGATTTCTGGCAAAATTCTCCATAATGATGCACATGAACAGCGATTCCCTGATATTCTGGTCTTAGTCACAATAGCTCTACTGATCCCAACCCAAACGGCAGTAGTTGAGAGAGGATTCAGCTTGATGGGCAGAGTGAAGTCTGACTGAGGTCCTGTCTGTCTCCTATAACTACATCTGAACTAATGCGTGTCAAGCTGTCAGATGCTAGCGTTGCTACATTTGACCTGCAGGATGCCATAACACTATGGTTCAAATCTGGAAAACAAAGAAGACCTCATGTGAGACCATATGGCTGCAGACTTGATTCAAGTTCTGATTCAGAAATAGACTAGACTCAATCAGTGTGTTACCTTGAAAAATAACCTCCCAAAAAGCAACAGTTTTCTCTCTTTCCGCTTTACAGTCCATTTTATGTTTTAAGTTTAAAATTCACCTCACAAAAATGTGGACAGGTAAAACTTTGTCCGGACAGGCAACATTTACATTCCACTTGTCCCTCAGACAGGCATCTCAAAAAAATTATTTCTAGCCCTGCTTATGGCCCTTCCGTACATGGTTCCGACTATCATTCATCTGTCGAGGTGAACACCTCTAACCTCCAATTTCAGCCCAGACCCCCTCCATCAAGGTTCGGTTCTGCATCTCAATTTGAACAACTTATGTCTCTAGGCCTGGAGATTGAGCAGGAAAACTGTCATGGAGCTAGGCTGCACAACTCCTGTTGTGATGGAAAGGATGTGGAACCCATGTCTCGCTTCTTCCTCTAAAGGGTAGTATAGAATTTGGTGGAAATTCTGGTTCTGGCGTCATACCAGCCACATACAGTACTCTCCAATATAATCACCTGTACGACTGCAGTTCCATTTAAGAGGGGTAGACAAAGGACTGCAACCAGCCACCTTACAAGTTCAGGTTTCTGCACTGTAGGCACTCTTGGTGATGGATTAAGGGGAATCGTTGGGCCCATGTCCGCAAGTTTCTAAAGACAACAGTAAAATATCCTCCAATCAAACCAATGGCTCCACCTCAGAGTCTTAATCTGGTTCTCCAGGCTGTGACCAAGGCTCCTTTAGAGCATCTGCAGGAGACATCCCTCATGCATCTCAAAATGAAGGTCGCCTTTTCTCATAACTAGTCAAAAAGCCAGGAGAAGCAGCGAAATGGGAGCTTTGAGAGCCGTATACTGTCTTTCATCAGGCTGTGCGGTACTCCGAACGGATCCAGGTTGTTGACAGAAGTTATGTCTCTCTTACATTGTAACCAAGGGTTCTTTCGTGTTTCCTTCTGCCCACTCACTAAAAGCGATAACAAAAGGGAATTTTACCCACTAGACCCAAGAAGAGTGATGAAAATGTACATTAAGAGAACGAAGGCTATTCAAAACTCCAAGTTCGTTAATCTTAACTATGGGCCAAAAATTATGGGTAATGAGGATTCAGAAGACTCTCTCACCATATGGATTCTATCCATCATCTCCACGGCTTATGATCAGGCCGGAGTTTCTTGCCTGACCCAATGGGAGCCCATTCCACCAGAGCTGTGGCCCCTTCGGGGGCTTACTTCAGAGAAGCATCTCCAGCAGGTGCCTGCCTGGTGCCATGGCTTGGAGGGACAAGAAGCGAATCCTCAGGATTGCAGAAGCAGCATCACAGGAGAGGGAACTAGATATCATTGTCCACCTTGGGACAAATGACCTAGCTAGGCATGGGATCAGTGCAGGATGAAATTGTGGAGTTGGGGAAGGGCCCCAGACAGGTAGCAAGCACGGTTACCTTCTCAGAGGTGCTGCCAGTCCATGGCAGGGGTGAGACTAGGGTACTAAACACCATGCAGTTTAATGAATGGTTGCAAAACTGGTGCAGAGCACAGGGTTTTGGCTTCATTGGGGACTGCAGGTACACTTGAAGAGATGAAGGTCTATACTGGCACGATGGTCTGCATCTGTCCACGAAGGGAACCAAGATCCTGCATGACAGGTTTAAATGCTTCCTTGGCAAGCTTTCAAACTAGCCATGGGGGGGGGAGTTGCTAATAAGAGGCAGGACATTTCAAGCCTTCCCCCACAAAACATGCCAGGTAGTAAGGTACACACTGAGGTGCAGTGCTCAACAGAGGGCAGGACAGGGGTAAATTGAAAAATAGACAGGGGGAGAAAAAGGATAAAGCCAAAATTAAATGGAGGGCAATGAGTACCAATGCCCGTAGTATGGGAAACCAGCTTCCTGAGCTAGTAGCTTTGATGGAAGATGAACAATTGGATATTGTGGCAATCAGGGAAACATGGTACACGGAGAACCATGACTGGGATGTCAGCATACCGGGGTGTACAGTCTACAGAAGGGACAGGGAGGGGAAAAGAGGAGGTGGAGTAGCTCTATAGATAAGGGAAGGGATCAAAGCTGTAGAACTAAAAAGTAAAGGGGGGGGGGACAAGAGGCACTCTGGGTCACCTTGGAGACAGGGAATGGCATCACAGTCCGCACTGGAGTTGTAGACCCCCTTCTCATGGGGAGGAAATGGACAAGAAAATGAAAGAGGACATTCTCAAAATGACTGAAAAAGGGGAGATATTGTTGATGGGGGATCTGAATATGCCAGATGTTAACTGGATGACATGTACTGCAGCCACATCCAAGAGCAGGGTCATTCTCGATGCCCTGCAGGGGGCAGGCCTTAGACTGCTAGTGTTGGAACCCACTTGGGAGGGAGCAATACTAGACCTGGTACTCTCAAATGGAGAGAGGATCACAAATTTAGAGTCAGTAGACATCTGGGAACAAGCGACCACTGCACAGTGTGCTTCACAATAAGCACAACCATGGAGACGAGCCATACAAGAACAAGCATACTGGACTTTAGAAGGGCTGACTTTGGCAAAATGGGTGAATACCGAGAATACACTAGCAAATGGCCAAGGGGGGCAGTGGAGAAAAACTGCCATCATAGAGGCAACAAGCCTTTGTGTGAAATGGATAAAGAAAACAAACTGGAGTAAAAAACCTCTATGGTTCTCAAAAGAGGTGGCAGGGAAGGTTAAGAAGAAAAAGGCTGCATTCAAAAAGTAGAAGGAATCACAGAAGGAGCACGACAGGGAACTGTATCAATTAAAGCAGAAAGAAGTGGGGAAGGCAGTCAGAATAGCAAAAGCCCAAACCGAGGAAAAAATGGCCAATTCAGTTAAGAAGGGGGGATAAAACCTTATATAGGTGCATTAGGGAGCATAGAAAGGTTAAGGGAGGGATAGTGAAGAATAATAAGGGAGAGGGGAGGTGGGCAGAGGGAGACAGTGGAAAGGCAGAGATACTGAATGAATACTTTTGCTCAGTATTCACAAAAGAAGATGAGGAGGAGTTACCTAAACCAGACGATAGCAGCACTGTGGGTAGGGGGGTTGACACCAGTCCATTTACAGAAGAGTCCTGAAATAACTCCTAAAACTCAAGGTGGACAAAGCAATGGGGCCTGAACGGATTCACCCCAGAATCCTAAAAGAACTAAGGGAGGACCTAGTGACACCACTGACCACACTTTTTAACAAATCATTGGAGGATGGGTGGTACCTGAGGACTGGAGGAGGGCAGATGTGATTCTCCTTCACAAAAGTGGGAGCAAGGCAGAAGCGGAAACTACAGACCTGTAAGTTTGACTTCAGTGGTAGGGAAAATGATGGAATCACTTCTGAAAGAAAGAATTGTTGAGTACCTAGAGGCCAGCGGGCACAGGACCAAAGCAGCATGGATTTACAGCAGGAAGGTCATGTCAGACAAATCTAATAGATTTCTTTGACTGGGTGACCAAAGTAATAGACCAGGGAGGGCTGTGGATATGGCCTACCTAGACTTTAACAAGGCATTTGACACAGTCCGCACAAAGATTAATAATCAAGTTAGCCAGCCTGGGAGTGGGTCCCAGGGTGGTAGCCTGGGTAGCAAACTGGCTGCAAAACAGGACACAGAAGGTAATAGTGAATGGAACACATTCCGAAGAAAGGGGGGTTACTAGTGGAGTACCTCAGGGCTCAGTACTGGATCCAGTCCTCTTTAACATCTTTATAGGTGACATTGCAGAGGGTCTGGAGGGAAAGGTATGCCTCTTTGCAAATGACACAAAGATCTGTAACAGAGTTTATACACGTCGGGGGGTGAAAAGGATGAGAAGGGACTTGGCAAGGTTGTAGGAATGGTCAGACACATGGCAACTTAGATTCAATACAAAGAAGTGTAAAGTAATGTACCTGGGAAACAAAAACCCAGGAGAAGAGTACACAATAGCAGGGGAGGTACTAACAACAATAAAAATGGAAATGGACCTAGGGGTAGTCATATCAGATGATCTAAAGGTTGGTAAGCAATGTGAGAAGTCAGTAAGGAGAGCTGGGGGATACTGGGATGCATAGGAAGGGGCATTGCAAGTAGAAAAAGGGAAGTGGTTATTCCTCTGTACAGACAGTTGGTGAGACCCCATCTGGAGTACTGTGTGCAGTTTTGGAGACCTCATCTATGCAAGGACGTAGACAGGATGGAAGCAGCCCAGAGGAGGACAACTAAAACGGTGCAGGGTCTGCATCAGAAACCATATGAAGAGAGACTGAGAGCTTAATATGTGTACCCTTGATGAAAGGAGGCACAGGGGGTACATGATAAAAACATTCAAGTACCTGAAGGGAATCAACAAAGTCCAGGAGGGTAGCATCTTTCAGAAAAAGAGATGTCTAAGAACAAGGGTGCACAATTTAAAGATAGAGGGAGGACGGCTCAGGGGTAATGTGAGGAAATTTTTTTTCACGGAAATGTGGTGGATGCATGGAACTGCCTTCCTGGGGAGGTTGTTGGGTCTAAAACAGTGGGGGAATTCGAACATGCATGGGACAGACATAAGGCAATTGTAGTGGGGGGTGGCAGGAAGTAGGCTGTTGGTTAACTAGAATCTGCAGCTTATCCAGTAGGTAGGGAAATGGGCAGACTGGGTGGGCCAAGTGGTCCTTCAAACAACATGAAGTCTCGCTATATTATGACAATTGCAGTATGACCGCAGGTTAGAACTGCTCCGGAGGTGAAATAGTTAACTTTCCATGCAGGCATGGAACTTGAAACCGAGCTCGGTTGAAAACTCTGTCTGTTGTTCTTCAAACGCAAACTGTCAGATTCTTTACTCCGCCTCACTGAACAGTCGCTCTGGAGATTTCTCCTTCTGCTCAGTTCATTTTGTCAGTTTAAAAGTATTATTTTCTCGGTTTTCAGCAGAAATTAAACCGCAGCCGGTCGGTTCAAGCTCTGTCTGTGGTAATGTAAGTAATAGATAGGTTTTACATTTAGTTTTTCTGTGTGGAACTTGTAATTCATTATCGGTTCGGTTTGAACCGATCAGGTTGTATTTAAATCTACTAGTCCTTTTTTAGAGTGCGGTTCCCGGTTCTTATTGGTTCTAAAAACGGATTTCATTACGTTTTTTTCCACGACCCGTGACACGGCTTGGGAACCGATAAGGGTGTCTTGTTTGGCGGATTGCCATAAACGGGCAAGTTGGTTAGGCTGGCATTATGTCTGAGAAACCCAAAAGAAAAACCAGACCCACTGGGTTTCAACACTGTAGTGTTTGTGGGGAAGTTTTTGCTAAGGCTGATCCACACACCACATGTGTCTGTTGTCTGGGGTTTGACCACCTCAATTCAGACTGCCAGATTTGTCAGAATTTCCCTGCTGCTACCATTGATAAGAGAGTTGGTAGGCTCAGGGAAAGGGAGGCCAAAAAGTCCGCTGACCGGGATGGCCAGCCCGGTTCAGTACCAGCCGAACCGGAGGGAGTGCCCTCTGACCAGGCCGATACTTCCTCGGGCAAACGAAGAGCCAGTTCTGAGGAGCCGGTTCCAGGAAAAAGGACTAGAAAGTCAGCTAGCGTAGAGCCAAAAGTTCTCTCCCCAACTGCTGAGGAACTAGCTAAAGCAATTCAAATTGTCCAGTCTCTTTCCCCGGTTCCGACCGATCCGACACCTTCAGGGAGGCGTTCGGTTCGGCCGGTTCCACCGGTTCAAGGTTATGATTTTGAGGATTTTTATGAACCAGAGGAGGGGGAAGAGGAATATGAGGAGAGTGAATATGGTCTTGAAGATCTGGATGTGCCCATTGAACCGGACATCTCTCCAGATAGACCCTTACGGGTTTCTCCTCCAAGGCTTTCTGAGTCCCCTTCTCATTTCATGTTTTATAAAAAAAAAAAAGTTGCTGAAACTCTCCAGCTCACTGTTGAGGAAGCTGTTGATGACCAAGAGGAGCCAAACTATGTAGAAATGATGGATATTCCAGAGTCTAGGAGACTGTCTATTCCTTTGCATAAATCTTTTCGGAAACAGACAGTAAAAGTTTTAAAAACTCCTCACACTATACCTCCTGTGGATAAAAGGATGGACAAGAGGTATACCTTATCAGTCTCCGACACTGATTTCCTCACTCAGCAATGCAGCCATGTGGGGGTAGTGCAGGCTGCAGCCTGTGACAAGGCTAATATTCCCCTAGCTTCACACCCCCCTGAGAAGGACTCCAGGAAGATTGATGCTATGGCAAAGAAACAGTACATGGCACCATCTTTGGGACTCAGACAAGCAAATTATATGGCTTATGTTGCTAGGTACCAGAAATCCAGATGGGATACTGTGCTGGCCCTAGCAAAACAAGTCCCTGACCAGCTTGCCAGGGAGCTGGAACAGGTGGCTATGGATGGTATTGAGGCATCCAAGGTGCAATTTCATGCTGCAGTGAAATCTAATGATGTTTCATCAAGAGTCATGGCTACATCTGTTGCACTTCGCAGGATGGCTTGGCTCAGATGTACTACCCTGTCTCAGGATACCCAGTCTAAGGCCATGGATTTTCCTGTTGTGGGAAATTCTCTGTTTGGGGAGCAAACAGAGAATTACAGGAAGAAAATGGATGAATATAGGACCACCTATAGGAGTGCACAGGCCAAGGAAAGGCAGGCCACTCCTCAAAAGCAGCTTCCTAGAGGCAGGGGCAGGCCTTTTCATAGGCCTTTTTACCAAGCCCAAGCTTCCTCTCCGCCTATGCTCAGAGGGGGTTCTTTAGAGGGAGAGGCAGACGGGGTACAGGCAGGTCTGCTTCCACCCCCTCAGCCCAAAGCCCCTGCCAAGCAGGCACCCTGATGGGATTGCCATGGCGGATTCTTCTGTACCTGTAGGGGGCAGGCTGGTTTACTTTGTCCAGGACTGGAAGTCTTTAACATCAGACAAGTGAGTCCTGGAAGTAGTAAGCCAGGGACTGGTTCTCAGCTTCAAAAAATTTCCAAAGCTGAGAACCAGATCTTTTCCACCTGCAACTCCATCAGAGGCACTCGCCCTAGAGGCAGAGTCTCTACCCTCCAGGCTCTCAGAGCTGTGGAAAGGGTTCCTCCCCTACACCAGGGCAAAGGTTTGTACTCCAGGTACTTCCTTACCCCAAAAAAGACAGGAGAATGGCGGCCCATCCTGGATCTCAGATATTTAAACAAGCGCCTTTTAAAGCCAAAGTTCAAAATGGTGACTCTGGGAATTATCCTACCCTCTCTAAGGCCAGGGGACTGGCTAGCTTCCCTGGACCTCAAGGATGCCTACTTCCATATTCCCAACAGAAGCTCCCATCGAAAGTACCTCAGGTTCGAGCTGCCCTCAGGCCACTACCAGTTCAGAGCTATGCCCTTCGGCCTCACTTCTGCCCCAAGGGTATTCACCAAATGCCTGGCAGTAGCAGTTGCCTACCTAAGAAGACAAAAGATTGCCATCTTTCCTTACCTGGACGATTGGCTCATAGTAGGCCAGTACCCAGACCAGGTCAATTTACATCTTCAGATAACGCAGCAACTGCTTACATCTCTAGGTTTCCTTCTGAATCTCTCAAAGTCAGTTCTAGAGCCTGTCCAGCTTCTTACCTTCATAGACGCAGAACTGAACACACAGGAAGTCAGTGCCTTCCTTCCCCTGGACAGTGCAAAGACCCTAGTCTCCCTGGCCTCCTCATTTAGCCTGCAGGTCTCCCGGCCAGCAAGGCATTTTCTGCAGCTCCTAGGACACATGGCTGCTTCTACAGCAGTTGTGCAGGGAGCAAGATTTCAGATGAGAGACATCCAGTTCCATTTGAGAGTTTTTTGGTCTCAAAGAAAGGATCCTCTTACCAAGTTGATCCGAGTAACTCGAACCCTGATCCAAGCCCTACAGTGGTGGCAGGATCAGAGCAACCTGAGACAAGGGGTTCCTTTTGTCATTCAGTCTCATTCTGTCATCCTTACAACAGATGCATCCCTCTTGGGCTGGGGAGCTCACATGGGCAACCTCACCATCCAGGGTCTGTGGTCTCCCCAGGAATCTCTGCTCCACATCAACCTGTTGGAGCTCAGAGCAGTTTTTCTAGCACTTCAAGCTTTTTCCAAATCTGTTCAGAACAAGAGTATTCAGGTCAGAACGGGCACCACCACTACAATGTGGTACATCAACAAGCAAAGGGGCACTCTGTCTACGGCCTTGTGCACCGAAGCAATGAAGTTGTGGTCTCTGACCTACTCCTTGAACACCTCCCTTACGGCAGTCCACCTCCCAGGCAAGGACAATGTCCTGGCAGATGCTCTCAGCAGGATTTCCCAGGGCCACCACGAATGGTCACTGGATCCCCTGGTCTTGGGAGTAGTATTTGCCAGATGGGGCACCCTGCAGATAGATCTTTTTGCAGCCCCAGACAATCACCAACTTCCTCTTTTTTGCTGCAGGCCCCCAGTGTTGGGCTCACTCCCCCTGGATGCCTTAGCCCTCAGTTGGGAAGGGAAGTTCCTCTATGCCTTCCCTCCCTTTCTTCTCCTGTTCAAAGTGCTAGTCAAAATCAGATCCCAATCCTGCAAAGTCATTCTGATAGCTCCAGATTGGGCCAGACAACCCTGGTATCCACTCCTGCTGTCCTTAGCAGTCCATCCTCCCCTGTGCCTTCCCAGGAATCACAATCTGTTAGCCTGTGCCCATGGAAGGGTTTGGTATCCGAATCTCAAATCTCTCAATCTCAAGGCTTGGTTCTTGAAGAGTTAGAGTTTGCTGATTTACACCTTTCCCAAGGTGTAATGGATATATTGAAGGCCTCAAGGAAGCCTTCCACCAGGGCTACTTACAATTCCAAATGGAAAAGGTTTTCCATATGGTGCTCGGAAAAGCACATTTCCCCAGTCTCTGCTGATCTACCCACAGTCCTGGATTATATGGTCCACCTGAATTCTTTGGGGCTGAGACCAGCTACCCTGAAGGTGCATTTGGCAGCTGTGTCTGCTTTTATTTCAGCAGGTAAATCCTCTTCTCTTTCAGCTCATCCTGTATTTTCCAATTTTTTTTAAGGGGTTACTTCACACCAACCCTCCATTCAGGGATCCTGCCCCTGCCTGGGATCTTAATGTTTGCAATGCTCAGCTTATGCAACCCCACTTCGAGCCCTTGTCTTCAGCTGAGCTCAAGTACTTGACTTGGAAAACTGTGTTTCTGGTAGCCATCACCTCTGCCAGATGCATAAGTGAATTACAAGCGTTGTCAGTGAAGCAGGAGTTTATCTCTCTTCACAGAGATAAGGTGGGCCTCCAGACTAACAGAAAGTTCCTGCCTAAGGTGGTTTCAGATTTCCACCTTAATCAATCTGTTTCTCTTCCAGTGTACTTCACTGACCACTCCTCCTCTGGGAAGAGGAGGCTGCACAGCCTAGATGTGAAGAGAGCCCTTAGTTACTACATTGAGCGTACCAAGGGTCATAGGTTTGACTCCCTCCAACTGTTCCTCACTTATGGCGAAGTTGGTAAAGGGAAGCCAGCCACTAAAAGATCCATTGCCAGGAGGATTGTCTCTTGTATCCAATTCTGCTACGAGAAGTTGGGTAAAGTTCCCCCCTCAGGCCTGAGGGCTCACTCTACCAGAGGTACAGCTGCTTCTCTGGCTGCTGCCAGAGACATTCCTGTTCTAGAAATATGTCAAGCAGCTACCTGGAAAACAGTTCCCACTTTTACCAAGCACTACTTCCTGGACATCCAGGCTAGGAGTGATGTTCTGTTTGGCATAGCCGTGCTTCAGAGCCTATTCCCTAAGTAGGTTCTGTCCCTCCTCCATGGGGGTACTGCTATGTAGTCTGCAATTGTCATAATATAGCAAGACTTTATGTTGTTTGAAGAAAAAATTACTCACCTTAGTAATGGTATTTCTTCTAATGGAGTCTTGCTATATTATGACCTCCCTCCCTGCCTGCCCCTCTCAGAACCTCTGTTTTGGGATGTGGGTGGGCAGTTCAGGGTTGGCACTTTTTTGATGCCCACCTTGTTGTTTTTCACCTTACTTTTTGGGTGAATTGGTGTTGTGTTTTTGCATTTTTTGGTCTCCTGACTTGAGTCTTTGTTTTAGGCCAAAAAATGAGTGTTTATGTTAGTAGCCAGTTGGCTAGTGTAGGTTTACAGCTTCCACACAGAGCCTTAGTGAGTTTTAGCTCGTAAAGATCTGACAGTTTGTGTTTGAAGAACAGACAGAGTTTTCAGCCGAGCTCGCGCTCTAAGTTCCATGCCTGCATGGAAAGTTAACTATTTCACCTCCGGAGCAGTTCTAACCTGCGGTCATACTGCAATTGTCATAATATAGCAAGACTCCATTAGAAGAAACAACATTACTAAGGTGAGTAATTTTTTCTTATCTGCCGTCAGTCTGTGTTTCCATGTTCCTATGTAGCAGCCTTATACATAGAGGCCACTTGGTCATTCAGTCACATATTTACAAAATGTTACAGGCTGGATGTGATGTCCTCGACAGAGACATCCTTGGGCCACTGAGTGCTTCAGGCAATGGTTGACCCTTAAGGGCACTTGACTTGCTTCCCAACCGGGACATCTGGGGATGTACTGCTTTGGTATATCCCATGAGTAAGGAAGCCTGGAGACGAGCTTAGGGGAGAGAAATCGAAATTTAAATACCTGTAAATTTTCTTTCTCTGACGGCTGGTCTCCGGGCTTCGGATTCCCTTCCAGAATGTATATTGTGCCGTAACTTATTTGTGTTTTTGTTTCCAAGTTGTCTTAGTATTGCTTCAGGGGGACTGTTAGGAACAACTGGAGACAACCAGATGTGGAGGGCCTTCTTATCCGCCTGCTGCAGAGCTTTAGTCCTGCCTACAGCCAGCATCGAGAGGTACAGCCCATTAGTAAGGAAGCCCGGAGACCAGCTGTCGGAGAAAGCACATTTTCAGATATTTAAATTTCGATTTTGTTGCCATTAAAAATACCAGCAGTACAACAGAAAGCACATGGCTGTACAAATGCAAACCCCCCCCCAAAAAAAAACTCATTGTTTTGGAAATCATAACCATAGCCACTTTGAAATGGCACTGAATACATAGAAACATAGAATCTGTCAGCAGATAAGGACCATATGGCCCACTTAGTCTGCCCATTCCACTAGACCCAAGAAGAGTGACGTAAATGTATATTAAGAGAACGGAGGCCATTCAAAACTCCAAGTTTGTTACTCTATCCCCTGCTGCAGAACTTAAGTCAGGGCTTGGGTGGAAGCTGGAGGTGGGGAGATTCAGTGGGGAAAGGAGGAGGTGCTACTTCACTGAGAGGGTGGTGGAGCCACGGAATGGCAGAGACCGTGGAGGGGTTTAAGATGGGGTGGGACAGGTACAGGGAAGGGTTCTGGAAGCAAAGTCCAGTGCAGCGAGAATATCTGGGATTGGGAAGGGAGGAGCCTGAGTGGGCGAGGGGGCAGCAAGGTCAGTTCCCATGGTTGGGGCTGATCAAACAAGCAGACATGAAGGACCGATAGGCCTATTCTGTACTTTTTAGCATTTAAACTCAATTGCCAGACACCTGACCACTCCTCTAATAGACTTAGGTCCTTTCTCATTTTTTACCCCCTCTGGTGTGTCCACTCTGTTGCAGATCTTGGTGTCATCTCTGAAGAGGGACACCTTTCCCTCCAGACGCTCTGCAGTGTTGCTAATGAAGACATCGAATGGGACTGGCCCCATTACTGACCCCTATGGCACCCCGCTGGTTACCTCCCTCTCCTCAGATTTCATGCCATTTACCACCAACCTCTGCCCCTTTGCCAATTCACAGACCACTTTTTCCATCATAGGACCCATTCCCAGGCACCCCAGTTTATTTAGCAATCTCCTTTGCGGGACGGTGTTGAAGGCCTTGCCCTTACAGAAGGGATAGGATGGAGAGAAGGGGGGTAGCTTTTATCATTAGGGATGGCATAGGGATAAGCAAGGTTGAGGAAGCAGGGTACCAGGTGGAGGCTTTATGGGTCACTCTGCGGGCTCCAGGGGGTAGTATATAGACCACCTGGGCAGGGGTAGGAACAGGTGGAAGGCCTGGTGGCAAACCTTAGGGATCACTGTGGTAGGGGAGAGGGCAAAACTCTGGTGCTGGGAGACTTGAATATGCCAGAAGCAGACTCTGGAACTATGGTGTTGTCATTGGGCAGGGAGCAGTGCTTGCTGGACGTCTTCCAGGATGAGTTTCTTGCCCAGCTGGTGACTGATCTGACGAGGGAGGGGTGCGTCCTGGATATGGTCCTGTCAGATGGCGAGCTCGTCAGGGACCTCGTTGTGGGAGACCCACTGGCGGGAAGTTACCACGCCACTGTCTGGTTCTCCCTTGACCTAGAGGGTGGGGTGGAACACGCACACGTTAGGGGTGCGGACTTCGGGAGTATGGAGAAGATCCTTGGGGGCTACCTAGATGAGATCAGGCTAAGCATGCGCACTGAGGCCTGGTGGGAAATTATTAAAAGGGGCTCCTGGAGGCTACCAAGGCCTGCATGAGGGAGAGATGCAAGTAGGGCAAAGCTAAGTGGACGAGCTGGTGGACAAGGGAGGTCCAGGAAGCGGTGAGGGAGAAATAGGCTGCTTATAGCCGATAAAAATGTTTTTTGGGGGCTGTATCCAAGGGGGAATATGATAAAATAGCCAGGAGGGTCACCAGGGTGGTGAGGTTGGCCAAGGTGGAGCAGAGCTGAGATTGGTACAGGAGATTAGAAGGGGGAGGGTTCTTCAGGTATATCGGGAAAGAAGAAAAGGAAAGGGCAGTTTGGTAGGCTGAGGTCGGGAGTGGGTGGAGGAGGCTGAGGAGCAGGTGGAGGTACTAAATGACTTTTTGCTTTGGTCTTTAGCAAGGAGGATGGGGGGGGGGGGTGTTTGGCACTGCAAGGGGAGAGGGAAGGGGGGACCGGCAGATGAAGCGGGGGAAATGGATGTTGAAATCCCCATTGGCAGGGTGTGGGATGCCCTCAAAGCCCTAAGAGCAGATAAAGCACTGGGCCCAGATGGGATCCATCCCAGGGTGCTTAAGGAACTGACAGATATCCTGGCCGCACCCCTGGTGGACTTTTTCACTCCTCCCTTCAGTCGGTCTAGGTGTCTCATGACTGGAGGATGGCCCATATTGTGCCTGTACACAAGGGTGGCTCGAGAGAGGAGCCAGGAAACTACAGGCCAGTTAGCCTGATGTCGGTAGTGGGCAGAGTAATGGAGGTCATCTTGAAGGAGAGGCTGGAGGTGGTCCTGAAGGCACGGGGCCACCTAGATGATAACCAGCATAGTTTTAAGGGCAGATCATGTCAGACCAACCTGGTGGAGTTCTGTGAGGGGGGTGATGAGAGCGCTGAACCAGGACAGACCAGTGGATGTCCTCTTTCTAGACTTCAGCAGGGTGTTTGACTTGGTGACAGATCCTGGGCTGCTGTGGGATATGGGGGTGGGGCAGATGGTCAGCTGGATAGGAAACTGGCTAACGGGGCACATACACAGGGTGAGGTCTCATTTCCCAGGAGAGTCATTAGCGGGGTCCCACAGGGAATGGTACTGGGCCCACTCCTGTTTAACAGCTATATCTCCAACATCAGAAGAGATATCAGTAGTGAGATGAGCCTCTTTGCCGATGGCTCGAATCTGTGGGCAGAAGGGGAAGAGGGGAAGCTGACTCTCCAAGAGGATCTGGAGACTTTGGGGAGTTGGGCATGTGCCTGGAAACTATAGTTTAGTACTGGGAAATGCAGGGTTCTTCACCTGGGGCCAAAATCCAGGCTCATGTATACACCTTTGGGGGAGGGGGGGGAGAGAGGCACTGTGGGTTTCTAGGGGGAGTGGGACCTCAGAGTGGTGGATGCCAAAATAAATAACTGAGTAGTGTAGAAGGCCTGCGGCCCAAGCAAATAATGCTGGGGTGCATAGCCAGGGGGATGACCTCAAGGAGTAGAGGTGCTCCTTCCGCTATATAATTGGCTGGTTAGACCACACCTTGAATACTGCGAGCAGGTTTGGCGTCCTTACTTAGAGGGATATTACTCTTCTGGAGAGGGTCCAGAGGAGGGCGTCTAGGATAATACTAGGGCTAGGGTAAAAGCCCTAGGAGGAGAGACTGGAGGAGCTCAGCCTGTGCTTGCTGGAGAAGAGAAGTAACAGAGGGGATGTGATAGAGGTCGTCAAATATCTCAATGGAATGAATAGGGTAAACCTTGAGGGGGTGCTGCAGCTGAGGGAGATTGGGGCCACCAGGGGACACTCAATGAGGCTGGCCAGGGGAAGGCTAAGGGGGAAACAAGGAAACGCTACTTCACTGAGAGGGTAGTGGAGCCCTGGAATGTGCTGCCCATGGAGGTGGTGGCTGCTACAACTGTGGAGGGGTTCAAGAAAGGCTGGGATAGGTATAGAGGAGGGTGCATCCCAAAGCCCCCTGGGGTTGGGGACCTTGTAGGGAGGGGTGGGGCTGTAACGGTGCCCTGGGTAGGCACTGATCCCCAAGCTGATTTGACGGACCATAGAGCCTAATCTGCTGGCTTTTTAGTATGATGGGATGAAATCCAGGTAGGCTACATCCACCGTCCCTCCCTGGTCTACCACCCTGGTTACCCAGTCAAAGAACTCTGTAAGATTCATTGACAGAACCGCCCCACTGAGAATCCATGCTGCCTTGGATCCTGTGCCTCGCTGTGCTCCAGAAACTTTAGAATCCTCTCCTTAAATAAGGACCCCATTAATTTCCCCCACTACTGAGGTCAGGCTTACAGGCCTGTAATTGCCTGCCTCCTCCTCTGCTTCCACTCTTGTGGAGAGGGACCACATCTGCCCTCTTCCAGTCCTCTGGTACTTCTCCTGTCTCTAGTGAAGCATTGAAAAGTGTAGCCAGTGGTTCCGACAGCTCTTCCCCGAGTTCCTTTGGTACTCAGGGGTGGATCCCCTTACATCATGTAAGTGTACAGATTTTTGGTTTTAAGTAGCTGGTAAATGTCTCACAAGAATCAAAATACAATTATTTGAATAAGAAACGCATACTGACCACCATCGACCCTTTCCTCAAACCAAAAACGCCAGGCTAGCAAATATGTATTTTATAGGAGCCGGTCAGAGGTTAAAATTTAGCTTGCATGTTTTTGTGTTTGTTAAAATAAATAGCGAAACAAGACACTGGCTTTTTTTTTTTTTTGGGGGGTTGAATGCAGCACTGTGGAATACTTGATTTGTATTTATTGGGCAGCAGCACTGTGTGCCTTGTATAATTAGGCTAATGGTGTTTATTTCTAACCTGAAGGCTCGATTTGTTTCACTTGAGTGTGGCTCTTACATGTTTGTATATGTTACTTCTGTGTCAGTTTGCTCAGGGAGCAGCACCAAGGATGCTAAATGTGAAACTTTCAGTGTCCAGACTAACTGCAAACAAAGTATATTGCACCTTTTTATGTGCAAAATCCATGATGCTTAGCATGACTGGGGTAAATGACCTTAAAGATGGTTCTGAACAGTTTTTTCACACACATTTTAGTCAACTGATATAAGTTGTCATCTTGCTGCCTTTGAAAGAACCGAGAGAAACATGGGGGGGGAAGGGTTTGAACCCTGCTTTTTAAAGGTCTTGCTATTGTGGTCTGCATTTATTCTGGTGCCTAGGTTAGCCTTTTTTGCAAGTTTTGTTTCTTCGAACAGTCCCTCTGTATAACTGCTTGGTGAGGTCACACCTAGAGTACTGCGTGCAGTTTTGGAGCCCACACTTAGAGAGGGACATTGAACTCATGGAGAGGGTCCAGAGGAGGGCAACCAAAATAATCTGGGGCTGGGGGGACCATAGGGGAGGCTTGAAGAGCTAAATGTGTACACATTGGAAGAGAGAAGGGACAGGGGGCATGATAGGGGTCTTCAGGTGCGTGAAGGGGTAAATAGGGAGGTGCAGTGGGGTGCTCGAAGGAAGGGGACAACTAGAGGGCATGGGTGGAAGCTGGGGGAGAAAGGAGGAGGTGCCGCTTCACTGAGAGGGTGGTAGAAGCATGGAATTTGCTGCCCAGGGGGCTGGTGGAAGCAGAGTCTGTGGAGGGTTCAACAGAGGGTGGGACAGGTGCAGGGAAAGGGTTCTGGAAGCAAAGTCCAATGCAGCAAGAATACCCTGGACTGGGGAAGTAGAAGCCTGAGGGGGGGGGGGTGCAGCAAGGTCAGTTCCCAGGGTGGGGGCTGACCAAACGAGCAGACACGAAAGACGGCTAGGCCTATTTTGCCGGCATTTTAGTATGTTTTTCCTTTCTCCTTTGTTGCGTACTCTTGGGGTTTTTCCTCAGCATTAGGTTGCGTAGGTTTTGTACTTTCCCATTCCTGAGAGTTCTGAGTATCCCTCTGGGGTCCTTTGATATTGTTGTTGAATTTTGTTGACCCAGTAAGCCCACTGAGCCTAGAAGTCCCTTTTTCAGGGGTGACGGGGGTGGGGGGGATATTGATGGTAAGCAACTGAAATTGAACCAGATTAAGCTGTTGGTGAATGAGGGAAATTTGGCAAGGACACCAGGGAAATTCCTCTATTCTTTTCGAGAAGTGCCATGGGATCTTTAACATCCATCTGAACTACCACCAATCCAGGCAGATGGGACCTCTGTTTAATGTGTCATCCGAAAGGCTGCACCTCAGAAGTGCAGCACCCCTCTCATGCTGCACTGCGGTGTCAGTACTGGGATATTAACCCAGGTGCCAGATGTGGGAACTGAACCCACAGCCCTCTGATCTCCTGACATCAGAGGCGAGTGTGCTACCTACTGAGCCACTGACACTGACTGACAGGGGGGACATTGGAATTTAAACAGATGTTTTTGTGGCAGACCTGTTGGCACAGGGGTAGGGCTACCACTTGCGATGCTGGAAACCGGGGTTGGGGAAACAAGGCCATGATGCTGGGGAGAGGAGGATTGAGAGTCCTGGAGGATGCTTTCCTCCGGAGACTGAGTGCAGGTTCCGCTGCAGTACTGCCACCTGGTGGCCACAAATGGTAGTACAATAGTAGGCACAAAACTGTGTGTGCATGTGCCCGTCTCTCAATGCCGATGTCCGATGGTGATGAAGGATCAAGTGGAAATACCCCAGAGTGAGCAGGATGACGCCGCCTCTCGTGCCCTGACTGTCCTCCTGGTTGGTACTTCACTAACTGGAAGGGGGGCCCCCTGTCCCAGATGGAATCTGCCCCAGTGGCAGGAGCTGTGCATTGTGGACACCCTGGGTGCGGATGTAAAAACCAGAGAGGGTGGAGAATCGGACTGGGATGGCACGTGTGTAAAAGGGGGCAGCATAGGAGATGGGAATAAGTAAAATGTGTGTTTTTATATAAAACAAAAAAAAAAATTTGGCTGGTTCTGAGGGTTGAGGCGCTGGACGCCACACCTCGAGCTATGCTGACTACCCAAGCTCTGGTTTCCAGGGGTCTGCAGTGGAGGGAGAGCATTGAGCATCCAGTGGATGGCTCTCCTTTCCCAGGGAGGAAGGAAGGGAATGTTGTCCCGCTCCTTGGCTGCCGTGGGCGGAGGTCAGGGGCAGCACCGGAGTTAGGGAGGCAAGAATGTGGCAGCGTGGCACACGCTCCATGTGGCCTCACTGCCACGGAAAGGTAGGGACAAAAACAGAAAATGGAGGGGCGCCAACAGGCTGCATGAAGCCTGGCTGCGCTCCTGATCCAGGGATCAAATTCCTGGCAAGCTGGATTGTGTATTTGGGGGCGTAGGAGGGAGAATGGCCCTTCCCTCCCTGGTTGGCCATTGGGGGGTGGAATATTTGTGGGGGATTTGCTGGGATCTAGGCTGAGGGTCGGGACATGCACTTTGTGTCAGGGTGGATGTGAGCCAGAGCCTGCCTGCCAGGGGGGGACAGAAAATGGAAAAAAAGAAAATGATGATTTTTAAATTAACATACTAAAAGCCAGCAGAATAGGCCTAATGGTCTTTCGAGTCTGCTTGGTAGTCAGCCCCTATTGCGTGCTAGCTCCTTCTCCCCCCCAGCCCCCGAGAGGGCCAACTTTGACTTCAGTACACCCATGCATCTCTCCCACCCCCTCTTGAAGCCCTCCACTGTGCTCTGCTCGACTAGACTCCCGGGCAGTGCATTCCATGGCTCCACCACCCTCTCAGTGAAGTAATGCCTTCTACGTTCTCCCCTGTAGGTTCCCCCCTCCTGCTTCCATTCATGCTCTCTGGTTGTGTCCCCTTTCTTTAGCGTGAACATTTCTTTGGCTCTGCCCCTGTTAATCCCTTTCACATATTTGAATACCTCAATCATGTCCTCCTGTCTTTCCTCTCCTCCGGAGAGTACAGCCGAAGGACTTCCAGCCTTTTCTCATTGGTCCTTTCACACATCTCCCCGGATCATCCTGGTTGCCCTACTCTGAACCCTCTCCAACAATGCTATGTCCTTTTCTAAGGTGAGGTCTCCAGAACTGCAAGCAATACTCAAGATGCGGCCTGGCCAAGGCATTATACAGTGGCAGGATCACCTCCCTCCTCCGGAATGTTATTCCCCGGGCTATGCAGCCCAGTATCCTGTTTGTCTTTGCCGCCAATCTTCTGCAGTTTTCAGTGTTCTTCATTCTGGTGTCTACCACCACCCCCAGGTCCCTTTTACTCGATGTGGCTTGCAGTGAGACCCCTCCCAGGGTGTATACATGACCTGGGTTTCTGACCCCCCAGATGCAACACCCTATACTTCCCCGGATTAAACCTCATCCCCCACCTCCTTGACCAACCCTACAGGGTACCCAGATCCCTCTGGACTGTCCTCCTCGCTTCCGCCCTGTCAGCTAGTGCTCCCAGTTTTCAGTCATCCGTGAAGAGGCTCGTCCTACTGCTAACCCCCCCTCTCTATATCAGAGACATGGGCATTGAACTGGAGTGGCCCCAGTACTGAACCTTGGGGAACCCCACTGAAGACCTTACTAGGGGGAGGAGACTATCCCACCAACCACTATCCTCTGTGTTCTATCTGTAAGCCAATTAAAATGTTTTGTTTCAATCTTTTTTGTGGTTGTTGCAGTGTTTTTGACATAGTTGTGGCATTTTTTACTGATTTGCATTATTTTGGTAAGAATTAATGCATCTGTGCAAAATGTTTGCCCTTAGTTTGGAGAAATTAGCCACATGTGTGGTGAAATGTGCCACAGTTGCAGAGAAATATGCTACAAGTACTGGAGAAATGTGCTGGAGTGCATGTGGCTAAAATCTTTGTTGCTGATCTTTATGGCACAGAGTAGTCAGAGTCGAAACACTGTGACATGCAGTGAGGAGTACCTACAGGATACAATAGGCAGTTTGAGATCTGTCGTATTAAATGAAAAGCAAGTTAGAAACACAGAATTTGTCATCAGTAAAGAACCCCTTGGCCCACCCAGTCTGCCCTGATGGTCCCTGCCCAGTCAGTCTCCACAGACCCTAACTGGTCTCTGGCGACCCTCGCTCCTCCCTGCCCATTTCCTAATATTTCCCCATGTCTGTTTCATACATGCTTGAAGCACCATACTGTTTTCGCTGCTACCACCTCTGCTGGCAGTCTATTCCAGGTGTCCACCAGTCTTTCAGTGAAGTAGTACTTCCTCACATACTCCTAAACTCCCTCCCCCCTATCTTTATCACATGCTCTCTGGTTCTGGTAGTCTTCCTTATTTAAGACTCCCCTCCTACACCCTGGTTATCCATGTGAGGTACTTGTAGGTCTCTGTCATGTCCTGTCTCGCTTTGCTGTCTTCCAGGGTGTATATTACTCTAGCACAGTTTTTTCAAAAATTGTTCAAAATATGAGAAAAACTTGTAACATAGGTAGGCTTTTATGTTTTCATTAAAATATAAAAGCAGGACACATGATCCGATATTAAGTGAGTCAGAATACAGTTATTATACAGTTACCCGAAAAATGCCAAAAATATGCATACATTTGACTCACTGGTCCACAAATGTTTCCAGATTACAAATTACACCGAATAACCATTTCTCTCCTTATGCAAATTAGCCCTGCGACCAGCAGTCTGAGAAAGAAACTTTACAGGTATTTAAATTTAGATTTATGTTTTACATCAGGGATCGACAAATTTAAAATTCTCTCTCCTAAGCTGGTCTGCAGGCTCCTGATGACATCTGTAGCCAGGACTGACTTTGTGCAGCAGGGGGAATAAGGAGCCCTCCACATCTGGTCGTTGCCAGTTTACTTCCTGCCTTCTCTAAAGCTGGCAACGTGCAGCAGAAGCCCTGTCACTCGTGGCAGGACTGAAGAGACCGTAAGTTTTTCTTGACATTATTCTTGGGCATCGGTGATTCCGTTTATCATTTTCAGCGGTGGGATCCAGTCTCAGCCTTGCAAGCTGCACAGACTGGCCCCACCTCACAATAGCACCTCACGGCCTCTTTTCCCGCGCATGAGGCCCCGCTTTCAAGTGCTGCATCTAGCGACTCTCATCACTTCCACAAGCCCAGGGGACGCCAGAGGAAATTGGAGCTTTTATTTCTCTATTGATGAACGGTCATTCAGAAAGCTTTAGACTGCTCGTCGCGGCTTCCCTGAGCAGCGCGATTCTCCGCGTGAGAAGGCAGGTGACACTTCAGCACGACAGTCTTCCCCTCGCCTCATTGTATCTTGTTAGAAAGGCGACAGGAGTTTTTGCTGTACAGCGACAGCGCGGGACTGGCTCCCATTTACAAACTCCACCCCCAAAAAAGTAAGCCTAGGACACTTACAGCTAAAGGGCATTTCTCTCTGCCAGGATTCTGTTGGTGGCAAGGAAGCAGTGCTTAACCAGTGCTAAGTGGTTAGCACTTTCTGACTTGGGGGAGGGGGGAGCATATTGTCTGCAGAAGAGAGGGGCACTGACAGTGGCCTCAGAAAAATCAAGTAGGGGGAAAAAAATGTCAGTGCTGTAAGTCCCTGCGCATACTCTCTTTTGCTGGCTCAGTCTGCCTTACATGTGAAAAGGCAGCGGCCGCTAGTGGGGAGGGCTCAGTGGATGCAACCTCTCTCTCGTCACAGGCAAATGCCCAAGAGAGGTCTGACCAGACTGCTACTTCCAGGTCAGAGCGAGCACAGTCAAATGTTCCAGAAAGATCTGAATGACTGGCTACCTCCAGGGGAACAGCATCATCCAGAGATACCCCGACCTTAGACCCCGAAATGATAGGCTGAATAGGGCCTTTGCTATGGACCCTTCTTCCTTTGAATGGCAGCTTTCAGGATCACTGGACAGGAGACCCCACAAAAAGGCTAAAAGAAAAAGGACCCCCTCCCCATCCGACGAGTGGGGGCTATCTTCTCATCGCTTCCACAAGAAAAAGAAATCCAGAGAAGGGGACAGATCGTCAGACGAGGACGGTCACCATTACTCTCGCAGGAGGAAGAAAGGGTCTCATTCCCGAAGTGGACCTACGGGCATACACAAGGGCAAATGCCACAGGGGGTTTTCCCCAGAATCGTCTGCCACCAGTTCCTTCACCGAGGAGGGGGAGATAGTGGACTCATCATCAGACTCGGACTCCCCATCCAGAAGTTTTGACATGGAGGATCTAGACTTTCATCAGTCATTTCCAAGATTCACCTCTACTCTCCTCCTGTCACCTCTCAACCAAAACAGACTTTTCGCTTGGCATCTGCCTCCAGACCGGTGACTGCCTTCTCTGTACCTTCCGCCATTGAGGATCTGCTCAAAGAAGAATGGCAAGGTCCAGAACGTGCTCATCTGGTTCCCTGACGCATCTCCAGACATCTGAAGTTTGACAAGAAAGTCTGAAAAGTAGTTAGACTGCCCCAGAATCGACCCCTTAATTTCTAACCTTACCAAGAAAACTGTCATACCAGCTGTAGGAGGGGCTTCTCTAAGGGACCCAGTAGACAGAAAGGTGGACTCCTCTCTCAAAAAAGCCTTTCAAGCCTCTGCAACTTCCCTCATGGCAGCCACCGCAAACCTATTCTCCATCAGAGCCGCCCTATCCTGGGCATCGGATCTAGCCTTTCAATTCGCAGAAGACCAAGAAAAGAACTCCCCCATTATCCATCAGCTGCAATTGATGGGGTTGTCTTCAGCCTATGCAGCGGATGTATCAGAGGAGGTGGTCAGGTGTGCTGCGCGGACCATTTTTATCAAACCTTGGCTTGCCGCAATCTGTGGCTTCGGACATGGCAAGCAGATGCATTCTCAAAGAGCCATTTGGTGAACGCACCCTACAAAGGCAGCCTCCTGTTCGGGTCGGCACTGAAGGAGGCGGTGAAGGAATCGGGGGAACAGCTGAGGTGCATATGCCCCAGTCCAGGGGTCGGGCCAAAGCGTGGTCTTCAGGTCCAAGGTGCAGTTTTCGTGACAGAGGCTACAACAAGGGGCAGAACTCCAGCTTTTCAGAGAAAAGAACATGGTTCTCCTGGAACCAGCAGAATTTCAGAGGAGGCAGTTCCGGTGGAGGTGGAGGCTCCAGAGACACCGAGAATAACACCAAAAAATCACAATGAGGCCATGCGGGCCCATCCTTGAGTAGGGGGCAGGCTTTCAGACTTTTTCCCGGAATGGGCCCGGACCACGTTGGACAGATGGGTGCTAGACATTATCAGCAAAGGTTACCTAATAGAGTTGGAGTCCAAGCCCCCATTACTTCATGTGGTGCCCTCTCCCATCTCAAACAACTTGTTCAAAAGATAGGCGACATGGCAGGCTTTCATTGACCTTCTGCTAGAAGGGGCTATTGAACGGGTCCCCCCCCCCCCCAAAAAGAGCCCAATCGAGGCGTATACTCCCAATTTTCGTTGTACCCAAATGTACAGGAGGTCACAGACCTGTCTTGGACCTCAAATTCCTAAATAGTTTTGTGCGCAGCAGACCATTCAAGATGGAAACTCTCATCAGTTGTCAAGGAAGTGCTGCAAGGAGATTTTCTGGCATCCATCGACTTGCAGGATGCCTACCTCCATATTCCTATTCACAACCTGCACAGGCAATATCTGAGATTTGAGGTAGGGAACCATCACTTCCAATTCAAGACCCTTCCTTTCATCAGCCCTAAGAACCTTCTTGAAGGTGCTAGTAGCAATGGTAGCTCACCTTTGGAACTGAGGGATCCAGCTGTTCCCTTATTTGGACGATAGCCTCTTCAAAGCTCCGCAGCTCAGTCAAGCAGTGCAGGCAGTGACGGATGTGGTCCAGTGTCTCGCGGCACACTGTTTTGTCATCAACCATCACTTCGAATTGAAGAGTTCCCTAATCATGAACCAGAGCTTGAACCACTTGGAGCAGTTTTCAGCACACAGGACAACAAGGTGTTTCCCCCAGAGTTGAAATTCAGGGACCTGATGGAGCTCAACAAATTCCAAAGCTCTGCTTATCTGCCGGCACAGTTCTTTATGCAGCTGATCGAGGCGTTGGTGTCACTGGCAGACTCAATCCCATGGGCTCTAGCGCACATGTGTCTAATTCAAGCTCATCTGCTCTGGCTGTGGTCCCAGTCCAGGCACAGTCAGCACCAGCTCATTCCAATTCCTCAGCAGATAAATACCTCTCTTGCATGGTGGTCTTGGAGGGAAAATGTGATGAGGGTCCGAAAGCTAGGCCAGCCGCTCCAAACAAGAATCACAACAGATGCAAGCCTCGGGGTTGGGGCTCACCTGGACCGGATGTTGGCCCAGGGCAAGTGGTCCCTGACGGAATGAAGACACAGCATAAACATCCTAGAGATGAGGGCAGTTCGGCTAGCCCTGATACACTTCCGTCAACCTGTGCGCAACCAGGATGTGTTGATTCTGACAGACAATCTAGCAGCTATGGCCTACATCAACCGTCAGGGCGCCACTGAAAGTTAAAGACTGCTTCGGGAGTCTCTTCTCCTCTTCCAGTGGGTAGAAAAACAACTGGCTTGTATAAGGGCCGTGTACATACCAGGACAGGAAAATGACACAGCAGACTGGTTAAGCCGCCAAAACATCCTCCCGGGAGAATGGGAGCTGAAGGAGACTGCATTCCAACTCCTAATAGAGAGGTGGGGCAAACCACAGGTAGATCTGTTTACACGTCGACAAAACGCCAAGACGCAGCAGTTCTACTCCCTGGCAAAAGACAATCTAGCACTAGCTCAGAACGCCTTCTCCCTAAACTGTGGTTGCCTCAGCCTCCTGTATGCTTTTCCCCCAATTACGGTGTTATCCATGGTCCTACACAAGGTGGCCAGGGACAGGGCGGAGATGATTCTAGTCTGCCCCAGGTGGCCTCTCCGCCCTTGGTTCCCACTCCTCATTCAGCTGTCAGAGGCATCACCCTTTATTTTCCAGCTCAGCTTAGACCTTCTTCATCAGGGTCCTTTTCTGCACCACAGTCTGAGCAATCTATCCCTCTCGGCTTGCAGATTGAGTGAGAAACTTTCAAAGAGTTGGGCTACACCGCTCTGGTCATTGAAATGATGGTAAACTCCAGGCGCCCCTCCTCCTCTAAAGTGTAGTGTAGAATCTGGAGAAAATTCTTGTTCTGGCTCCAATCTAAGGCTATGCAAGATCATCCAATATCCTTTCCAGTGCTTTTGCAATTTCTTCAGGAGGGTTTTGACAAAGGTCTCCAGCCAGCCACCTCACGAGTTCAAGTTTCTGCATTGGGGGCGCTCTTGTTGGCAGATTCGGGAGACTCACTGGGATCTCATCCTCATGTCAGGAGGTTTCTAAAAGCAACGACATTAAACGCCCTTCAATTAAGCCAACCATACTACCTTGGAGACTTAATCTGGTTGTCAAGGCCCTAACAAAAGCACACTTCGAGCCTCTGAAAGAGGCTTCATTCATGCATCTGACAATGAAGGTGGTCTTTCTGGTAGCCGTTACATCAGCCAGGAGAATCTGCAAACTGGGGGCGCTGTCAACCAAAGAGCTCTACACTGTTTTCCATCAGGACTCTGTGGTACTCTGGATGGATGCAGGATTTTTACTGACGATTATGTGTCTCTTTCACTGTAACCAGGAGCTAATGCTTCCTTCCTTCCTTCTGTCCTCACCCGAAAAACGAAAAGGAAAGAGTTTCATACTCTAGATCTGCAGAGAGCAATCAAATTATATATTAAGAGAACGGATGCTATTCGCAAAACATCAAGCTTATTCATTTTAACTGCAGGCCAAAACATGGGTAAAAAAAGCTTCAAAAGACTCTGGATTAGATCAGTAATCACTATGGCGTATGATCAGGCTGGAGTACTTCTACCTAGTCCAGTGAGAGCTCATTCCACCAGAGCTATGGCCACTTAATGGGCCAACTTCAGAGAAGCATCCCCAGCAGATTTATGCACAGCAGCCACTTGGTCATCCATTCACACATTTACAAAGTTTTACAAACGGGATGTAATGGCCTCAGCGGATGCCTCCTTTGGCCACAGAGTGCTTCAGGTGGTGGTGGAGCCCTAAGAGCACCCGGGACATCTAGGGATGGGACTGCTTTTGGATATCCCCGGCGTAATGAAGCCTGGAGACCAGCTTAGGAGAGAGAAATAGAAATTTTGGTACTTGCAAATTTTCTTTCTTCTCCGACTGGTCTCCGGGCTTCGGAACCCATTCCAGAATGTATATAATTGGCTGGCCTCAGGGCCAGCCAGTTATGCCGTAACTATTATGTTTTTGGTTTCCAAGTTCTTGTAGTATTGCCTCAGGGGGACTGTGTTAAGAATGACTGGAAATGACCGGATGTGGAGGGCTCCTTATCCCCCCCTGCTGCACAGCGTTAGTCCTGCATACAGCTGTGATCAGGAGGTACAGCCCAGGCATAATGAAGCCCGGAGACCAGCCATCGAAGAAAGAAAATTTACAGGTACCCAAATTTCTATTTGCGTGGCGGCCCAAGGACAACTGGCCTAGTCAGAAATCGTAGTCCCAGTGTTGCGAGGGTAGGCAGCTCATGGTCGAAGGCTTTATTTTAAGGAAAGTTGAAAATAATTCCTGAACAAAGCACGCTTGGGTGGGGGGTTGTATTATTAAAACTAGGTAGCTATAGCCACTGGAAAACCGGGGATGATGTATTTTTCTTTTAAATTAATACAGATGGAAGTCTGTGACAACCAAGTTCTAGTCCCAGGACAAAACAAAGTATGTTAAGTATGTTTTATAGAATAATTATTTAGAAGGGCAAGAACTCTGAAGAACTGTCAGCAGGAGGACTAGGACAGGATGACAATGGTGCAGCAGCAGGAGATGCAGGGGCAGACGAAGCAGAAGTAGATGTAGCAACAGCATGTCCATAAACCTGTTGAATGCTTGGACCAGACAGCTGCAAGTGGTTGATTGCATGATCAGGGTCAAAGTCGCACAGTTCAGGACCCTCTACTGTTTGCAGGAGAGACTGGAGGGTATCATCAGTCAGGCATGTCCGTATTTTTGTTTTTTGAGGTTTTCAGGTGAGAAGACTCGTTCACACTTTGCAGTCGATACTCATTGGCAGTAGTATTTCTACTAATTCTAGAATGTGAACAGTCTGGGGTGGTTTTTCTTTTAGCAGTCTTGTATAGACCTCCAGATAGGGTTTGTCAGTGGCAGAAAAAAATCAAAATATGCAGCCAAATTAATCAGTTCAGTGGTCCCAAACTCTACAGGTTTTTCTCTTGGGAGATCAAATTGCTTAAAATCCAGATAGGTGAACCATTTTAGAGGTACCTCTGAGAAATACTGAAATCTTTTTCGTCTATGTAAGCAATTGCTGCATCTACTAAAGTCTGCAGTTGTGCATCTGTGGCAATTGCCTCTGAATGTGAAAGGAACAGTCTTCTCTTCAGCTCCCCTCTTTTTTTAATTCAGTTGTTTAACCAGGTATAGCACACTAAGCTGGAAGCTTTTTTACAGGAGCGACCTGGGAGCACAAGGAGGTTGACTTGCTCAAGGCCACACAGTATGCAAGTGGAAGCTGTGGGATTCAAACCCAGGTCTGGTCTGCTGGATGTCACCAGATTTGCAGCTCAGAGCCTTAGACCACTGCGCTATACTGCCTCCTAAATGACATAGTCCATACATTTGTCTTGTGCTTTGTAATGACCTAGGAAAGCTGTCCTATATTTCCCTGGCTTTGATTTCTCTTCCATCAGCTGGGGCAGGCAGGTCTCGATGAGTTTTGGTACTTCTAGAATGAAGTCACCTCTTTGAAACTGCAGTGGCAGGTTTTTCAGTATTGGTAAAAATAAAATCTTGCAGGATGTAAAGAGATTTCACAAAGTACAGACTCTGTACCTCTCGTGTGCCTTTGATTTGGAACCGTCATCACCAGCTGAATTAGGTGCATGTTCCAAGCACTGTGCTACTGTGGGTAGGTTCACCAGAACTGCATGAACTGAACGGGATCTACTGGCAAGCCAGCTCACCTGTTTAATTGCACTAAAGTTGGCCAGATCAGTATCTATCACAGTTCTTGAAGCTCTCATTTTTTGGGACTGTAATAAAATTATTTAAATGTCTCCATGAGTATTTTCAAGCTCTGATATGAATGGATTTTTTTTTATCACATAGAGAAGTGCCAACTCTAGCTTATAGGCAACAGAGTGCATGGCTTTTATGCAAGGACAGTGCTACCGCAACTTTGCAGTGGTGCCCCCTCTTTCACCTGTCATTACACTTGCCCCATCAAAATTGGCAGAAATAAGAAGTGGCCCAGTACATCGGTCCCTTTTTTTCCATCATACCTCAACCATTTGTAATTAGTTAACCAATGAGATTGAAATAGTCCAACACTTTTCTCTTGGTCATATTTCTTATTTTTACTTCCCTCCTCCACCTGCTTATCGAGTACTAAGGTGTATTTCTTAGGAAGTAAAAATAAAGGGTGAGTGGGGCGCAAGCCTTCAGCTAAGGTTTCACTGTGCAATTCAAGTGACTGATCAGCTGTCATCCACAGCCACAGATGCAGACTCCTTGTCGTTACTTTTTGTCTCGCTACTTTGATGAGGATGCTGTTTCTGCTGACCGCAGAGATAGTAGTGTGTTGCTTACTGTTCTGCATATTGTTCGTTGTCTGGTTATTTATCTACTTTATTTTTTGTGATGCTAATAAAATCTGTTCCATCACAGTCACTGTGCTATGTATTTTCTACTGGTAGTGGTCTAGAATGGGAGAGAAGAGACCCATTGCTGTTTATTTGTTTAGGATCAACACCTTTGAGCCAAAGGCTCTTTTACATAGGTTCAACGTCAAGATCAAAAAGGGAAATACAAGGTACAGGTAAACAAATAAGCTGGGTTAAAACAAGGTACAGGTAAACGAATAAGTTGGATTAAACAAACATTCAGTGTAATCATTCAGGTATGGGCAACAGAATTGTATATTTGGAATGCCCGAAGGGTAACCTACAAGTTAATTTTTGGAAGTAGAGAATTGCACAAGTATATTCCCATAGGTGCAGACAGTAGCCTTGTCTAGCAGGGTGCTGTACAGGCAGGGCTCCAGATAAGGTGTGTACCAGCCTATTTTACTCACCTCATTTTAGGAAATACTCTTCAGAAATTTTTGAGTATCAGTACTCACCCAACATTTGTAAGTACTCCACACACCAAAGAATAGTGCTTCATAACAAACTGGTGATTCAAAAGGAACAGTTTTTTGCCAGATTTACAGCACTTGTATGAATCCCACTTTTGTTTTACTCACTGTGTTTTAAAACTGGTGAGTAAATTCCTACCTGCCAACATTATTTGGAGCATTGTTGGCACCTGAAATTCTTATCTACAAAAAAAAAAAATTAATAAATGTACTCTTTAGTCCACTCTAGCAAGACATTTGTACACATTTGAATTTTGTTTTACTCACCTCACTTTCAAAATGAGGAGTACAGGTACTCATCCCAAAAATTCTTTAAGAGTCCTGTGTACAGGGGCAAGTAGCAAGGGGCCCTGGCCATGATTAAAGGCAGTGGCTGGCGGGAGGAGGGACGTGAGCACAGCAAGGATGGTTGAGAGTGAGAGGCGGGGGAGGGGTAGGTAGAGAAAAAGGATGGTAGGGTTAAAAGGAGCAAAGGGCATAGAGGAAGTTTAACCAGAGAGGGGAGGCAGGGGAAGTGGGGGATATGCAGGTGTATATGGGTGGCTGGGATAGATAGGGTTGGGAAGGATAATGAGGGAGGCGATCAGGGGTAGATGTTGTGGGGATGTTAAGTGGCAGGGGGAGGATCATCATTGGGGAGGACTCCGGACTAAGTATAACAGTCGCAGGAGGCTCTGGCAACGAGGTAACAACTGAGTTTTAGTTTAAAGGGGCCAAGTGTGGCAGTGTCAGCAATCTCCCTGGGCAAGGAATTAAACCATTACTAAAAATAGCAGGCTGCTAAACTAAGCACGACAGGCAGTCAGAGTGGAATGAGATTGGGATAGGAAGAAATAGCAACACCATACATACAAAGGTTTGCAGGATGGTGTTGCTTGCTTTGATGCTAAATTTTTTTAATTCTATTTTTTAACTTTTTTCTGCACTGCACTTTGTCCAGTGCCAGCCATACACCCTCACCTGACACACTCCGGAGCCTGGCAGTTACTTTCCTGTTCCTACCGCATCACAGCAAAGCTTCCTTTATTTTATTTTTATTTCCTTATGCAGCTTTTGAGTTAAGGTCAGTTGTACTTGTCACACTTTGCCTTTACTTTTGTCAGGGCAACACAAGCCCAACCCTCCCTTTTTATGTTGGCTTGTGCGCACGTGCAAGCAACATCTTGTGGTGGTAGCACATTTCAGAGGTGTGCCAGTGTTGGCCAACGCAGTGGATGCTTTAGTGGGTGCGACAGTGAGCATGCTGCCAATGATAGCAGTTTCAGAGAGCGGCAAAGAGTTGAAATGAATCTGCTGCTGCAATCAGAGACAGGCTCGTCATTGCAGCAGCGGATGACACACCTCCATTATGTGCCTTTCCTGATGAAACATTTCAGTAAATATGGCAGCTCCTGCCGTCGGCCACAATCCCCAGAAAGCTGACATTGTGGTGCCCAATCCCAGTGTCTTGTGTGTCTCACTCACATTATGTGGCGCACCATTAAATGGCGTCTCGTCCCCCATCCCCACCCTCCCTCTCCATCTTCCCTGCATCCCCCACCCCATACTTGCCCTTTGGAGGTCGGAACCGCGATCTTCTCTGAACTGATAAACACCTGCACTCTTCAAAGCCGAACTGTGAACTGAAGAAATGACTGTAAACTTTATAATGGGACGCAATGGGGGGGGGGGGGTTCAACTTAAGTTGATATCTCAGCCACTTGTTCGAATTTTGGGTGCAAATTCTCAACATGGGGTTCTTGGGACCCCACCTTGTGAACATGTCACTGTCACTTAGTTTCTCAGTCCCGAAAGGTGATTTTCAAACAACATGAAGTCTTGCTGTATTTTGACTATTGCAGTTAGGTCCTGCCTTTCAACTGCCCTAGAGAATTAAGAGTTGAACTTTCCATGGCCAGTATGGAATGTTCACCGCGAGCTCGGTTGAAGCCCCCTGTCTGCTGTTGTTTAAACTCCAACCGTCAGATTCTTTACTCCGACTCACTGAACAGTCGCTCCGGAGATTTCTCCTTTGCTCGGTTCAAAAAAATTGGTTATAGTGTCATTTTTCACTCGGTTTCTACTGAATTTCTGCTACCGAATCTGTCGGTTTAAGTCTCTGTCTGTGATACTGTGAGTACTAGATAGGTTTTGCATTTCGTTTCTGTGTGGAACTTGAAAATGTTGGATCGGTTCGGCTGAACCGATCGGTTAAGGTAAAAAAAAGTTTGTGAATTTACTTAGTGTGTGGTAACAGGTCCGTATTGGTTCTAAAAAAAAAAAAAAAACTGATTTTATTATGTTTTTTTCCAAGACCCGTAACGCGGTCAGGAACCGATAGGGGAGTCTTGCCTGGTGGATTGCCGAAAAAAGGGTACGTTTTAGATAGGATTGGCCATGTCTGAGAAACCCAAGGAAAAAAACTGGCACACTGGGTTTCATCACTGCAGTGTGTGGGGAAGCCTTTGCTAAGGCTGATCCCCACACCACCTGTGTTTATTGTCTGTGGTTTGATCACCTCGATTCAGACTGCCAAATTTGTAAGAATTTTCCCAAAGCTACCCTGGATAAGAGAGTAGGTAGACTGGGGAAAGGGAGGCCGAGAAGTCCACTGACCCGGATGGCCAGCCTGGTTCGGTTCTGACCGAACCAGAAGGAGTGCCATCTGACCAGGGCAGTACTACTTCGGGCAAAAGGAGAGCCGATTCTGAGGAGTCGGTTCCGGTTAAAAGAAAAAGGAAAGATAAATCGTCCGGTTCGGATCCAGAAATCCATACTCTGACCACTGATGAGATAGCCAAGGTGATAAGAGTAGTGCAATCGCTTACTTCAGTTCCGGCCGAACCGGCACCATCAGGCAGGGGTTCGGTTTGGTCGGTTCCCCCGGTTCCGGATTACACTTCCGAAGAATTTTATGAACCGGATGAGGAGGAGGGAGAGTATGAGGATGATGATGATGGTGATTATGAAAGTCTGGATGTGCCTATTGACCCGACATCTCCCCAGACAGGCCTTCAGGTGTTTCTCCTCCTAGGCTTTGAGTCCCCTTCCTACTTTGTTTTACAAAAAAGTGGCTGAAACCCTCCAGCTTCCTATGGAAGAAGCAGTAGAGGATCAGGAGGAGCCTGATTTTGTTGAAATGATGGACATCCCAGAGTCCAGGAGACTGTCTGTTCCCCTCCATGAATCTTTTGGGAAACAGACAAATAAAATTCTTAAGACTCCTAACTACATACCTCCTGTGGACAGACGAATGGACAAGTACACTCTTTTTCAGGCTCAGACACAGAGTTCCTTTCTCAGCAATGCAGCCATGTTGGAGTAGTACAGGCTGCTGCCTGTGATAAGGCAAATATCCCTTGGCATCACCCCCTACCGACAAGGACTCCAGGAAGATTGATGCCATGGCAAAGAAACAGTACATGGCAGCATCTTTGGGACTCAGGCAGGCTAACTATATGGCCTACACAGCTAGATACCAGAAGTCCAGATGGGACACTGTGCTGGCTCTGGCTAAACAGGCCCCTGACCAGCTTGCCAGGGAGCTGGAGCAGGTGGCTGCAGATGGGATTGAGGCATCCAAGGTGCAATTTCATGCTGCTGCTGTGGACTCCAGTGATGTTTCATCAAGAGTCATGGCTACATCTGTTGCCTTTCCGAGGATGGCTTGGCTCAGATGTACTAGCCTATCACAGCATACCCAGGCTAAGGCCATGGATTTCCCTGTTATTGGTAATTTTCTGTTTGGGGAGCAGACAGAGAACTACATGAAAAAGATGAATGAGTACGGGACCACCTACAGGAGTGCTCAGGCCAAAGAAAGGCAAGCCACTTCTCAAAGGCAGCAGTCCAGGGACAGGGGCAGGCCTTTCCAAAAGCCTTTTTACCAAGCCCAGGCCTCCTCTTCTTCTTATGCTCAGAGGAGATTCTTCAGAGGGAGAGGCAGACGGGGAATGAGCAGGCCTGCATCCACCCCTCAGCCTAAAGCCCCTGCCAAGCAGACACCCTGATGGGTCTGCCTGGGCCGATTCTCCAATACTTGTAGGGGGCAGGCTGGCTTACTTTGTCCAGGACTGGAAGTCTCTGACATCAGACAAGTGGGTCCTGGAACTAGTAAGCCAGGGACTGGTTCTCAGCTTCAAAAGATTTCCCAAGATGAGAACCAGATCCTTTCCACCTGCAAATCCATCAGAGACCCTTGCCCTAGAGGCAGAGGTTTCTTCCCTCCTGGCTCTCAGAGCCATAGAGATGGTTCCCACCCTACATGAGGGCAAAGGATTGTACTCCAGGTACTTCCTAACCCACAAAACGACAGGAGAATGGCGGCCCATCGTGGACCTAAGATATCTGAACAAGCACCTTTAAAACCAAAGTTCAAAATGGTGACTCTGGGAATCATCCTTCCCTCTCTAAGGCCAGGGGACTGGCTAGCCTCCTTGGACCTCAAAGATGCCTATTTTCACATTCCCATCAGGTGCTCCCACAGAAAGTACCTCATGTTCGAGTTGCCCTCAGGCCACTATCAATTCAGAACAATGCCCTTTGGCCTAACATCAGCCCCAAGGGTTTTCACAAAATGCCTGGCAGTAGTGGTTGCTTTCCTAAGGAGAAAAAAGATCTCCATCTTTCCATACTTGGACGACTGGCTCATAGTGGGTCAGTCTCCAGACCAGGTCAAGTCACATTTGCAAATAACTGAGCAAGTGCTCACTTCCTTAGGATTCCTCCTCAACCTTCCAAAGTCGGTTTTCGAGCCAGTACAGCTCCTCACCTTCATAGAGGCGGAGCTGGATGCAGTAAGGGCAAGAGCCTTCCTTCCCTTGGACAGGGAAGGACCTTTATGGGACTGGCCTCTTCATTCACCCTTCAGGTGTCTCGACCAGCAAGGCATTTCCTTCAACTTCTGGGCCACATGGCAGCCTCCATAGCAGTGGTCCAGGGAGCAAGATTCCAGATGAGGGACATTCAGTTCCACTTAAGAGCCTTCTGGTCCCAAAGAAAGGCTTCCCTTACCAAACTAGTCCCAGTGACTCAAACCCTGATCCAGGCTTTGCAGTGGTGTCAGGATCAGGACAATTTGAGACAAGGAGTTCCTTTTGTCACTCAGTCTCATTCAGTGATACTCACCACAGACTCCTCTCGACTGGGCTGGAGAGCCCACCTAGGGGATCTTACCACCCAAGGGCTGTGGTCACCTCAAGAATCTCTGCTTCACATCAATCTCTTGGAACTCAGAGCAGTGTTTCTGGCACTGCAAGCCTTTTCCAAATCTGTACAGAACAAGGTAGTCCAGATCAGAACAGACGACACCACCACAATGTGGTACATCAACAAGCAAGGAGGCACGCTGTCTACGGCCTTGTGCACAGAAGCAGTGAAGTTGTGGTCCCTGGCCTATTCCCTGCAAACCTCTCTAATAGCAGTTCACCTCCCAGGGAAGGACAGTGTCCTAGCAGATGCTCTCAGCAGGATATCCCAGGGCTATCACGAATGGACCATAGATCCCCTAGTTTTGAAAGTGATTTTCTTGAGATGGGGCACTCCAGAGATAGATCTTTTTGCAGCCCCAGACAATCACCAACTTCCTCTCTTTTGTTGCAGACCCCCAGCCTTGGGTTCAGTCTCCCTGAATGCTCCGATTCTGAATTAGGAAGGGAAATTTCTGTATGCTCCCTCTCCTGTTCAGGGTGTTAGTGAAGATAAGGTCACAACCGTGCAAAGTGATTGTGATTGCTCCAGACTGAGCCAGACGGCCCTGGTACCTACCTGTTGCTGTCCTTAGCAGTCCACCTTCCCCTGTCTCTTCCCAGGAATTACAGCCTGTTGACATCCTCTCAGAGGAGGATTTGGTACCCGAACCTCAGGTCTCTCAATCTCAAGGCATGGCTCTTGAAGAGCTAGAGTCTGCTGATCTGCATCTTTCTCAAGGGGTTCTGGATATCCTTAAGGCTTCTCGAAAGCCTTCCACTAGAAAGACTTACAATTCCAAATGGAAAAGGTTCACTATTTGGTGTTCTAATGAGGATATTTCTCCAGAATCTGCCGGGTTGCCTACGGTTCTGGGCTATATGGTCCAACTCAATGGCCTAGACCTTAGGCCAGCTACACTTAAAGTGCATTTGGCAGCTGTTTCTGCCTTGTCAGTAGGCAAGCCCTCTCCTCTGTCAGCCCATCCTGTGTTTTGTAATTTCTTCAAGGGATTGCTGCACACCAATACCCCCTATAGGGACCCTGCTCCTACTTGGGACCTTAATGTTTGCATTGCTCAGCTTATGCAACCAGCCTTTGAGCCTTTGTCTTCTGCAGAGCTTAAGTACTTGACTTGGAAAACTGTGTTTTTGGTAGCCATTACCTCTGCCAGGCATATCAGTGACTTACAAGCCCTGTCAGTAGAGCCTGATTTCATCTATTTCCATACAGATAAAGTGGTCCTAAGAACTAACAGGAAGTTTTTGCCTAAGGTGGTTTCAGATTTCCACCTCAACCAGTCTGTCTCTCCCTGTTTTCTTCACTGACCATTCCTCCTCTGGAGAGAGGAGGCTGCACAACTTAGATGTTAAAAGGGCCCTCAGCTACTACATAGAGCGCACCATGGGTCACGGGTTTGAGTCCCTCCAATTGTTCCTCACATATGGAGAGGTTGGTAAGGGCAAACCTGCCACTAAGAGATCTATTGCCAGGTGGATTGTTTCTTGTATACAATTCTGCTATGAAAAACTGGGTAGAACTCCACCCTCAGGCCTGAGAGCTCACTCTACTAGAGGGTATAGCTGCTTCCCTGGCTGCTGCCAGGGATATTCCTATCTTAGAAATCTGTCAAGCAGCCAACTGGAAAACAGTCCATACATTCACCAAGCATTACTGTCTGGATATCCAGGCTAGGAGTTATGCTCGGTTTGGCACAGCAGTACTTCAGAGCCTGTTTCCAAAGTAGGTTCTGTCCCTCCTCCATGGAGGTACTGCTTGGTAGTCTGCAATAGTCAGAATACAGCAAGACTTCATGTTGTTTGAAGAAAAAATTACTCACCTTAGTAATGTTGTTTCTTCTAATGGAGTCTTGCTGTATTCTGGCCTCCCCTCTCAGAACCTGGGTTTTGGGATGTGGGTGGGCAGGAGCAGTGTTGGCACCCTAGGGGTGTCCCTTTTTCACCCTCCTTTATTTTGGGTGAGTGTTGTGTTTTGGGATGTCTTGTTTTTTGGGTTTCCTGACTTGAGTCTTTGCTTTGAAACAAAAAAAACACTTTTGTATAAATTTAGTTGCCAGTTGGCTAGTGTGAGTTTTACAGTTTCCACACAGAACTTCTAGTGAGTATTGCTCGTAAAGATCTGGCTGTTGGAGTTTAAACAGCAGCAGACAGGGGCTTCAGCCGAGCTCACGGTGAACATTCCATGCTGGCCATGGAAAGTTGAACTCTTTGTTCTTCGGGGCAGTTGAAAGGCAGGATCTAAGTGCAATAGTCAGAATACAGCAAGACTCCATTAGAAGAAACAACATTACTAAGGTGAGTAATTTTTTCTTGCGGTCACTGCACGGAATCACCCTTCGGGACCGATTAACGATATGACAGTGCCACTGTTCATGAGGGGAGGTCCCCAAAAGCCCATGTTGCAAATTTGGTGAAAGAATTAAAAAAAAAAAATGACTGCATTATGAGTGTGTTGTGCAGTTTCTACGCATGCTCATAACTTCACTAATTTTTCATATTTTGTCTCCAGATTTCAACATTGGCATTTTTTCACACCTCCTTATGAACAGTATAGCTGCAATTTTTCACATCCTTCCTGAAACGTATTTTCACACCTATGGTGCAGAATGGCACGGTCGCTGTGGGAAATCAACTTTCGGGACAGACTAACAAAATCACAGTGCCGCTGTTCATGAGGAGAGATTGAAAAATGCCCATGTTGAAAATTTGGTGAAAAAAGTCAAAAAATGATTGCGTGTTAGGTGTGCATTGTGCAGTTTCTACGCACGTTTGTAACTTCGCCAATTTTTCACATTTTTACTCTATATTTTCAACATTGTCATTTTTTCATACGACCTCATGGACAGTACAGCTTTAATTTTTCAGATCCTGCCAGAATTGTGTTTTTATCTCTCCTTATGCTGGTCTCCGGGCTTCATAACTACTGGGAGGTACCTCCTCTTGCCATGTGACGGGCAGGAACACAAAGCTCTGCAGCCTGGACATCCTCCTTCCAACTTCCTGTGCTCACCAGTTTACTTCCTGCCTTGCTGGGAGCAGGTGTTCTGCAGCATAGCTCTGTCATTGCAGTGACAGGGCTGAAGACTTCAGGACTGTAAGTTTGGACTTTTTTCATTACTGGATTTGCAGAGAGAGCAGGGATGGGTGGCCCCTTTGACAAACCTCTCTCTCTGCTCTTAGGGGGTCCCAGTCTCAGCCCTGCACGCTGAACAGACTGGCACCCCTCCACCTTCCTCCCGCACGGCCCCAGACTCTGCCACATGCGTGCTGTACAGACTGGCCTCCCATTATTTTCTCCCATGCTAAGTGTTCATGGCTCTGTCCCCTCCCCCACTGTTTGTCGGCTCAGAGGATAAACAAGGGGAAAAATTCTTCACTATCCCTGATTCAGGCAACAGACGAGATGCTTTGTTGGAGCTGCCACCCTGCCTATGGAAGCGCTACTGCCAGCTCCTTGCGGATCCCCTTTCCAAGCAGCTTGTCGTCTGAGTGAGCTTGCCGCAGTGGAGAGCTGGTCATGATTGCAGCTGGGCACAGATGCACTTCTATGGCACTCAGAAGCACATGCAAGGAGCAATTTTTCATCGCTCTTCAGTGGTTAGGCTCATCGATTGAGGCTGCATACAGCACAGCTGTGCTTCAGCAGCGTGCTCAGATGGCCGACGAAACCTTGGGCTCCTTGTTAAATTGGCGGCAACATGCACAGGATGCCTTATTGAATGGGCGGCGCCACTACAGGCCGCACAGATTGTCGACGAGCACCTGGAGTCTCAATGCTCATTGACAGAGGCCTCTGTCTCAACTAGCCTGAACCCAGACACATTTCCAGGGCGTTTTTTCCGTCGACGAGCACTTCAGTGGGTTAGCTCGTCGCTGAAGGATGCGTATAGCGCAACTAGCCTGGTGGCAAGGTATTCAGGCCATTGACGAGCTCCTTGGGCTATTAGCTCGTCAACGGAAGCCTTATGGAACTAGCAGCACTACAAGCAGGCCACTCAGGTTCAGTCCGTTGACTAGCAACTCCAGGGGTCTCAGTTCTTGTGGACAGAGGCCGCTACTGCCCTTGGAGGCGACTGGGAAAGGCTTCCTACAGTCAGTTTAATGGAAGGCCCCCCCAAAAAAAAAAATACGAAGGAACCACCATTACAGGCAATGCTGCTTGGTGGCCAAAACCAAGAACTGAGAGCCAGGAGTCTTGGTAACCTAAAGACCTGAGTTTGATCCTCTCTTCGGATTTCAGAACAGGACCAGAAGTGCAGATAAGGGAATCTGTTTATGGATAAGGGTCCTATCTCATAGCAGGTGGATTATGAGACTACGTGGATTGGGTGCTAGTACAGGGGCACCCAGCTGTACCTGCCAGCAGCGGGGAATGACATATTCCTTAGTATGTCTTCGGATTATCATGGCATACACTCCTTTAAGCAGGAGTTGCCATAGGTTCAGATCCCCCTTGGTGGGCCACCCGTGCTGCTCTCTCTGTTTATACTCTATGCAACCAATGACCTCGAGGTCACCGGAGATAACGGAAGCCATCTCAGCGAGCAGCTCCCAATGATTAGTAGGGGAGGTCACAGGCTCCAAGGGGACTCTCTTCGCCCTCAGAGGCTTAGCGCCGATCATTCATGCCTCCACAGCCCACATTTGTGGGCCCCTCGAGAGCATGACAAGGTGGAGGTATCTCAAGTAGGCTACTCGGGCGTCCGTAACCTCACGGCAGCAATGACCAATCTTTTCACCTAACAATCCCTTCTAGTTCCAGTAAAAACCAAGTCTGCCCGCCATCAACCCCAGCTCATGCGCTTGGCATCGGCTCACTCAGCAGTCAGGCAGCTATGCAAAAAATTCCAAATTTCACCAAATTACAACCCAGCACTCCCTGGATTTTGGAGCTGGGCAAATGGTCGCATCTTCAGGAATTCACATGGAAAATACACCATATGAAGGAGTATTCAGGGAACTGGAGAAGATACACATGCAGCATCAAGGGACAGACCTACAGTGCCTTCAGAAAGTATTCACCCCGCTTGGATTTTGTCACATTTTGTGATGTTGCAAACTCAAATTAAAATACATTTATATGGGTTTTTTTTGTCACGTATCTACACAAATTACTCTATAATGTCAAAGTGGAATGAAACTTCTGGAGTTTTTTTGTACATGTAATTTAAAATAAAAACCTGAAATGTCTTGATTTGGTAAGTATTCACCCCCTTCGCTGTGACACTCCAAATTGAGCTCAGGTGCATCCAGTTTCCTTGTGAGATCACTCTCAAACTTGAATGGGGTCCACCTGTGGTCAGTTCAAATGGTTGACATGATTTCAGAGGAAATACACCTGTCTATGTAAGGTCCCACTGTTGATTGTGCATGTCAGAGCAGAAACTCTACCATGAAGACCAAGGAGCTGTCCGTAGAACTCCGTGATAGAATTGTGAGGAGGCATAGATCTGGGGAGGGGTATAAAAACATTTCTAGGGTGTTGAAAGTTCCCAGGAGTACAGTCAAGTCCATCATTAGGAAATGGAAAGATTATGGAACCACCCAGACTCTTCCTAGAGCAGGCAGTCCTCCCAAACTGAGCAACCAGACAAGAAGGACCTTGGTCAGGGAAGTGACCAAGAACCCAATGACCACCCTGATAGAACTACAGAGTTCCATGGCTGAGATGGGAGAACCTGTCCAGAGGACAACAATCTCTGCAGCACGTCACAGATGTAACCTCTATGGAAGAGTGGCTAGACGGAAGCCACTCCTGAGAAAAGGCCACATAATAGCATGTTTGGAGTTTGCAAGAAGGCATGTGGCAGACTCTGAGACCATGTGGCAAAAGATTCTCTAGTCTGATGAAACAAAAATTTAACTCTTTGGCCTGAATGCAAAGCACCATACCTGGCGCAAACTGAACACAGCTCATCATCCATGTAACACCATCCCTACCATGAAGCATGTTGGTGACAGTGTCATGTTATGGGGATGCTTTTCAGTGGCAGGGTCTGGGGCACTTGTCAGGATAGAGAGAACAATGAATGGAGCCAAATACAGGCACATCCTTGAGGAGAACCTGCATCAGTCTGCAATGGACCTTGGACTGGGGCTAAGATTTACATTCTAACAGGAGAACGACCCCAAGCATACAGGCAAAGCAACACTGGAGTGGCTTCAGAACAATAAGGTGAATGTCCTTGAGTGACCCAGCCAAAGCCCAGACTTGAATCCCATTGAGAATCTGTGGAAGGACTTAAAGATTGTGGTTCACAGACGCTCCCCATCCAACTTGACAGAGCTTGAGCAAATCTGCAAGGAAGAATGGGCGAAAATCCCCAAATCCAGATGTGCAAAGCTGATACAGACATACCCAAGAAGACTCAAAGCTGTAATTGCTGCCAAAGGCGCTTCTACAAAGTATTGACTCAGGGGAGTGAATACTTAAGTAAATAAGATATTTCAGTTTTTAATGTTTCATAAATTTTTGTTACACAATAAAACTATTTTTGCCCCTTTAAATTGTTGAGTGTGCTGTGTTAATCAAGGGGGAAAAATTCATTTCAATGCATTAAAAATTCTGGTAGTAACACAACAAAATGTGACAAAATCCAAGGGGGTGAATACTTTCTGAAGGCCCTGTATATCTTGGTCACCAGGCTCCTGAAAAGTTTTTCGGGCCCATGCCTGGAGCTAAGGGCAGAATGGGTCGTTTCAGGAAAATGCACACGGTTCTCCTCCCCTAACCAGTGTTTCTACAGGGGAAGACAAGGTGGCACTTAAGTCACAGGGGACAACGTCAAAACCTCGCAATGAAGATCTCGGGCCCATCTTCGAGTAAGGGACAAACACGTCCATGCCAAGTCATGCAAGAGGTTCGGGGCATTGGTCACTACTGACACAATTGCCTCCCACTCAAAACCACTGTTGGCCTCACGTGGCCCCCTTGCCAACTTCTAACTGTGGTTTGCCAATGGCCCAAGCAAGTTCAGGTGAGCCCTAATCATCTTCTGGCAGACTAGTGAGCAGGTTCTCCCTCAGACTGGAACAAGGGCGTTCCCTCACTCTTATGAGGATTAAGATCAGTCTTGGTCCTGAAACCTTGACACCACTGGGGGCACACAACATCAATGGAATTATAAGACTCTCTTCATTTTATCCCCATTCGGGAGTCGCACAATAACTTAGATTGAAGGTGGGGAACAATCCCCTTCAATTCAAAACGCTTCCCTCCGAGCCAAAGGTTCGGCCGGGGTCGTAGGAGCGGTATTTGCTCCTACTTATGATAATTACTCACCCCACACAACCAGGATACAGCTTTTCCCCATCTGGTCAATGTCATCCAAGGTCCCACAGTTTTATCAGGCAATACCAGCAGTGGCGGAGGTAGTCTAGTGCGCCTCTAGGCACAGAATTACAAAGAACCGAAGCAAGAGCTCTTTAGTTCTTCCCCCGTCCCTACGCTATCTGGGAGCAGGCTTCGAAACACAGTCGGGTGTCTCACACAGAAGAGAAATCCATGGACCTCCGGAGCCTGTAGAGTATTTTACATCCACTCACCTACTGACTGCCCACTGTTGCCTCAGACTCATAGGGGACATGCTCTCCTTCGTAGATGTAGTCTTCTGGGCAATGATTCACAGACGCCCCATCCAGGCCAGCATTCTCGCACTGTGGTCCCATTCCAGGGATGGCTAGAAAGAAATAAAATCTCCCAACTCCTTGCCTTGGGGGTGCATTGTTCATTGATGGGCTCGGAGGACCAATTTTATGAGTGTTTGCAATTTGGGGCTTCCTCACCGAGCAAGAATTACTAACGATGACTGCCTAAGGGGCTAGGGAGATTCTGTGTCAGGCATCCACCGTAGGCAAGTGGTCTCTGTCAAGTCCAGATCCAGCACAATGGACAACCAAGCAACGATAACTTATATTGATCACCGGGGTTGAACAAGGAGATCATGGATACACGAGGAACTCCTTCTGTGAGGAGTTAATGGATACACAAGGAACTCCTCATGACCCTTTAGGGGGCCGTATGGTGCCTGCCAGGCCTGGTGGCAGTATACATTCTGGCTCTGAATAACATCTGGGCAGCCTGGCTACAGCGCAAGGAATTCCTACCAGGGGAATGGGAGCTGGAGGATGATGCCTTCAGCACCCTTCAGGTAGATATTTCCACCTGCTGGCAAAACTCCAAACTTGGCTACCCTCCAGTGTCCAGCACAGGGTGACCGTGGATCTGGCAGAACCGTCTTTGGTCTACTTCTACTAAGCCCAGGTGTCCATGGTTCACATGTCTGAGTCGCATGACAAGGCAACCTCCGATACAATGTGACTCAGCCCAGACCTTTTCACAGGCCCTGTGCTGAATTTCATTGTGCACAGGCTTTCTTTTTCTCGCAGGGAGATTGATCAGGATTCTCTCAAGGAGCTAGGATTTCTCTCTTCTGGCATTGAAATGATGATTCCTCATCTTATTCTAAAACAGAATGTGGAGCGGGTCTCCTTTCTGGCTTCAAGAGCATCAGATGTTGACTGGGGGTATCACTACTCCTCATTCTTCAGTTCCTCCATAAGAATTTGAGACAGAGCTACAACCATCCTCATGGTGGGTTCAGGTTCTGCACTGGGAACCCCCTGGTTGATAGAGGCAGAAGAGTCCTTGCGGTCTCCTCGCCAGGTGGGAGGGTTCCTGAGGGCGTCACCTTAAAACACCTTTCAACCTAGCTGAGACTCAACTTGGTCAAAGAGGCATCCTCATACACCAGAGGACGACGGTCTTATTTCTTATAGCTACCTCTTTAACCAGTCGCATCAGTACGCTGGAAGATATCTTCCATACGGATCCTCGTATAGTATTTTTATATTGATACCTGTAGGGACTCTGAGGTCGTCTGATTAAACATGGAAACATAGACGTTGATGTCAGGTAAGGACCGCAAGGCCCATCCAGTCTGCCCATTTCTTTTTCGACCTCATGATTGTGCCATCGGCCTTTGCTCTGTAGGTGGTCTATCTCATCTGTATTGCTCCCTTATGCCTGTTTGAAGCCATGCACTATATTCATATCCACCACCTCCTGAGGTGGGCCATTCCATGCGTCCACCACCCTTTCTGTGAAAAAAGTCTCTTCCCTTGTGACTGCCAGCAACTCCACTCCCAATCTATAGGTGGCCTTAGGACTGATCCCTGAGGTATCCCACTTGTGACTTGCATCTCTTCTGACAGTATACCATTTACCACCACTGTTTTCTGCCCGCCAACCAGTTTGCCACCCAGTTGACCAACTTCTGACCCAGCCCGAGCCTACCCAGCTTATTAATCAATCTTCTATGTGGAACAGTATCAAAATATGGAAGATCTTTTTGCTCTAGTTGGACTTCTCTGAATGTGTACGGTATTGAGGATTGGAAGAAGCATTACCTTCCTGTGGATTCTCTAGATAGTTGCTCCTCTCCACCTCGGGTGGATATTCTGCAGGGTTTGGGCTGGTTATGGAGGAACTGCTGCGGTTCTAGCTGGAGGGTCCCCCCCCCCCCTTGTGGTTGTTGGTAAGGGGATGTGGCGGCTGGAGGGAGGCTGAGGTCACTTTCCACTCTAGAGCAGCCTGTTTGTCTTTCTGTGGGTCTTTTCGCCTCGGGGGGGGGGGTATTTTCTGTCTTTAGGGCCATGGCACCTGAGTAGGGACTTTGGCTGTGTTTTAGAGGAAAACTCATGGGGTTTAGTGGTAGGTGGGAGCTACTGCTTTCCTCTTGGGAGATCTTTTTTATTCTGAGCACAGCCTTAACTTGACAAAAATCTGGTGTCTTGGGACTGCTCCGGTGAGAAACTTTCAGCAGAGAACTGGCCATTTGGAGGAATTTTCTGATGTCTAGACTTGAAGGGGGTGAGAGACTCTCCTGTTCCTTGTAAAGGAAATTTTTTCGATCCGGATGGACATCATTCTTACTTTGATTCTGGTTTGTTGGGATCATTCTGAAACTTGCACTGTTTGACTTTATTTTAAAGTTGAGAGACTTTTTGTAGACTTCTGGACATTTGGATATTGCACATTTTATATGTTATTTTATTTTTGTTTGACCTAATTTGTTTGTGTGTTGTTTTGATTATTATTTTGGGAAGTTGGGGAAGTTTGTTTATTTTGTGGTGTTGCATTAATGAGTTAGGTGTTGGGTTTTAATGTGTGTAGAGGGCCTGCCACCACAGTCGTACGCTATTCGTCCTCTGCTTTTCGTGCCCTTCACCATTACAGTGGTCAACCTACCAACGCTGTGGAGCGTTGGGGAATTGTGCAGAGGGTAAGAAGGGGTTTTACGGGGTGCAGACAGTGGCGGTCGAATGAGTGGGGACCAGAAGATGCCCTGGGGCGAAATGGACTCTGGAACGAGGTTCTCCTTGTCTAGTTTCCATACCCAAGGGCACCGCTGTTGATGTTGGGCAAATGGTCTGTGCCGCTTCGGTTTCCTGTCCAACCAGGGTGGTGTTGTGCAGTGCCAGATCCATAAAGAACAAGACTGCAGTTATTGCAGATCTGGTCAAGTCTGTAGATCTGGGTTGCATTACCGAGACCTGGCTGGACGAAAATGCTGGTCCTCTTTTGGAGGCAGCAGTTCCAGCTGGGTACTCGGTGTTACTCCATCCGAGATTGGACCGGTGGGGGTGGGGTGGGGTTGGGTCCGCTTAAAACCGAACTGGGCCTCGCAAGTGTACCAGCTGAGGGAGCCGAGTCCATCGAGTATATCGTAGTGGCAGGTGTTGCTTGTAGAAGTGTTCTCGTCTGCCGCCCACCAGGTGATGAGAAATGTTTTCTGCAGGAAGTAGCGGACTTCGTCGTTGACATGGCATTTGAGTCGCCCAGGCTGATGGTCCTGGATGACTTCAGTGCCCGGGTCAATGACAAGCTCTTGCAGTTTGGACAACACTTCCTCCAGTTAATTCAGAAATCCAGATTTCTTTGACTGGGTGACCAAAGTAGTAGACCAGGGAGGGGCTGTGGACATGGCCTACCTAGACTTTAGCAAGGCATTTGACACAGTCCCACACAAAAGATTATTAGTCAAATTAACCAGCCTGGGAGTGGTAGCCTGGGTAAAACATTGGCTGGACAACAGGACACAGAAGGTAATTGTAAATGGAGTCCACTCTGAAGAAAGGGCGGTTACTAGTGGGGTACCGCAGGGTTCAGTATTGGGTCTAGTCCTTTTTAATGTCTTCATCAGTGGCATTGTAGAGGGAGTGGAAGGAAAAGGATGCCTTTTTGCAGATGACACACAGATCTGCAACAGGGTTGATACACAAGGAGGCATGGAAAGGATGAAAAGGGACTTGGCAAGGTTGGAGGAATGGTCAGATGTATGGCAGCTAGGATTCAATGCAAAAGTGCAAATAATGCACCTGGGAAACAAGAACCCAGGGAAGAATACACAGTGGGTGGGGAGGTAGTAACAACAACAAAACAGGAAAGGGACCTGGGGTAATCATATAAGATGACCTTAAGGTTAGCAAGCAATGTGAGAAGGCAGTAGGGAGGGTCGGGGTATACTGGGATGTATAGGGAGAGGCATCAGCAGCAGAAAACAGGAAGTTGTTACCTCTGTACAGACAGTTGGTGAGACCCCATCTGGAATATTGTGTCCAGTTCTGAGACCCCATCTCTGCAAGGACATAGACAGGATGGAGGCAGTCCAGAGGAGGGCAACTAAAATGGTGCAGGGTCTGCAAGAGAAGTCATATGAGGAGAGACTAAAGGAGCTTAATATGTATACCCTTGAGGAAAGAAGGGAGAGGGGGGACATGATAGAAACTTTCAAGTACCTCAAGGGAATCAACAAAGTCCAAGAGGGTAGCATCTTTCAGAAAAAGAGACTTGCAAGAACAAGGGACACAATTTAAAGATAGAAGGAGGCGTTCAGGGGCAATGTGAGGAAGTATTATTTCACAGAGAGGGTAGTGGATGCATGGAACAGCCTTCCTGTGGAAGTTGTGGAGTCTAAAACTGTGGGAGAATTCAAGAATGCATGGGACAGACATAAGGCAATTCTTGTGGGGGGCAGGAAGATATAGGCTGTTGGTTAAATAGGATCTGCGGCCTATCCTGTAGGTAGGGAAATGGGCAGGCTAGATGGGCCTAGCGGTCCTTATCTGCCGTCAAAGTCTATGTCTATGTAATGACATCTTTGGGCCTTACACAAGTGGTTACTGCTGCCACTCATAAGAGCGGTCACTCCTTGGACTTAGTTTTCCTCTTGGGGATTGAGGCTTCCGATGTGGGGGTGGAACCTGTCAGTTGGTCCGATCGCTACACGGTGAGGTTCAGTTTTTGCACCCCCCTCCTTTGTAGGCCTGCCCCTGTGGAGATGGTTAGGTACCGCTGTTTGCGAGATGTTGGCTCTATAGGCCTAGCTGCGGTAGTTGACCTATCTGGAGTGAGCAATGATCCCGATGCCTTGGTGCTGGCCTATAATAGGGCCATCTCCTCGGCCCACAATCTTATTGCTCTGGTCCGTGTTCGTCCTCTCCCCCTTTGACCTTGGTCTCCATGGTTTGATGGGACTTTGAGGGAGATGCGGCGACAAGGATGAAGATTTGAACAGCGCTGGTGGAGAACTGCCCTTGATGCCGACCATCTTAGATTGATGGAACATTATCAAGTCTTAATCTGCAATCTCTCATAAGAAGGCAGAGTTCGCAACCCAGCCTGTCTTCAGGTTCGGAAAGCCTTTTCATAAGTGGAGTGTGATGAGCTCGCTTGTTTGTTTGCAGATAAGGTGGCTGACATCAGGGCAGCAATCCGGCCAGCGCCCTCTATGGGAGAAGTTATTGATCGGCGTTTGGTTGCAGACCCTGGTTTTCCCTGGAGTTGCTTCGGCCGGCCTGAGTTCAGTGATGTCATGAGGATTTTCCGTAGTATGCACCCTACATGCTGTAGTTTGAATCTGGGCCCAACTTTCCTTGATAAAGGGTTGTCTTGATATCATTGGCCCAGTCCTGGCACGGATAGTTTGGTGCTCCATGGATATAGATGCGTTTCCTAGCTCCCTGAAGGAGGCAATGGTGACACCCCTCCTGAAGAAAGCTTCCTTGGACCCCGACTGCCTTGATAACTACAGGCCGATCTCTAATCTTCCCTTTATAGGGAAGATTATTGAGAAAGTAGTGGCTGCACAATTGGAAAACCACTTAACCATCCATGACATCTGTGAACCACTCCAGTCTGGTTTTCGAAAGAGGCATAGTACTGAGACAGCGCTGGTTCGGGTGCTTAATGATCTCCTGATAGCTAGGGATCAGAAGAGCCCTTCTATCTTGGTGGTTCTTGACCATCGGCTTTTGACACTGTGGACCATGGGGTGCTTCTCGCATGACTGGAGTTCATCTGTGGCCTATCGGGTGCAGTCCTCAGTTGGTTTAAATCTTTCATCACTGACAGAACTCAGAGTGGTGTCGGGGATAAATTCTTCCCAACCAGTCTCTGTCATGTGGAGTTCCCTAGAGCTCGGTGTTGTCCCCCATGTTGTTTGCAGTGTATATGCTGCCCCTCGGAGACATTATAAGAAGGTATGGGCTGAGGTTTCACAGCTATGTGGATGATACCCAGCTCTACCTGTCTCTGACACCCGACCAGGATAGAGCTGTCTCGGTTTTTAATAACTGCTGCGCTGAAATCCAGTGCTGGATGGATTCAAGCTGGCTGAAGTTGAACTCTGGGAAGACTGAGGTAATGGTTGTGGATCCGGGGTCGTAAGGTAGAGGGGATGGGAGCTGGTTTACCCTCAGGTTTATTTCTGGGGGGTTCCCAGCTCCCTACCTCTGAGCAGGTGCGGAACCTGGGGGCGATTTTTGACAGTGAGCTAACACTGCGTACACAAGTGTCAGCAGTTGTCATACTTTCCTTTTATCATCTTAGGAACATTGCCAGGATTAGGCACCTTGTTCCGCCCGCCTGTCTGCCAACTTTGTTCCACGCTTTTGTGACCTCATGCCTTTATTATTGCAACTCCCCTTTATCTAGGGCTTCCTGGTGTTGATATCTGCTGCTTGCAGCTGGTGCAGAATGCTGCAACTCGGTTATTGACAGGTATGTCTCATGCCTGTCTTATTTCTCCAGTGTTGCGCGATCTGCACTGGATGCCGATTCAGTGGCAGATCACCTTTATAGTTTGTATTCTGACTTGCAGATCCCTACATTTACAGGGCCCGGACTACTTGAAAGAGCATCTGGTGCCTCACTGCCCTAAGCGATCTCTCTGCTCTACGGACGAGTAGCTGCTAGAGATTCCGAGGGTTTCTCTGAAATCATCTGGCATTCGTGCTTTTGTGTATGCTGCTGCAACCCTTTGGAATTCTCTACCCTGTCCGCTTTGTCAGTATGTGACCATGAAGGAATTTAAAAAGGCCATGAAGACCTATTTATGGTCAAGGATTTATTTTAACTAATTATTGTTTTTGGAGCTCAGATTATTGTTTTTATGTTTTATTATTTGTTAATATTGTAAGGCGCCTTGAGTCTAAGAAAGGTGCGGTATAAAGTTTTATTATTATTATTTTAAAAGCTTTGCTGAAGTCATAGTATGCAACATCAACTGCACCCCCCTGGGAGTTCTTGCCGTTCAATGTGGCAGGTGCTGCACCCCTCTCTCCGTTGGCTAGTTTAAATATTCTGCAAAGACATCAAACTTCTGGTCCAATGCACTGACTCCCTCCTTAGTCAGATGCAGTCCGTCGAATTTAAAGAACTTTCACTCCCAAAATTGTTGCAAGTTGCCTACAAATTTGTGTCCTTTTTTTCTTGGCAACAGCCCTTGAGCCACATGTTTAGCTACCCTGTCTCCCCCTCTCGCAGACCAACAGAATCTCAGAGAAGGAGATGCTGGATGAAATGGATGACATTTGGTCTCCCAGCCTGGTCAGGTGTTCTTTGGTCTCCACAACTGACCAGCTAGAGAGATCGTTAGTCCCTATATGTTCCAGGACATCGATGTTTTCTCCTCCTTCCTGCAAAATGTTAGCAATGTGGTCAGTCTCTCCACACTGATGTACCTGGAAGACATCTGACCATTACTCCTGGCTGGAGGTAGGTATCAACTCTCCAAATCATGGAGTCTCCTATGATAAGACATGTTTTGGGATTTCCTTTTTGCTTTTTTGTTTTGGTCCCTATTTGGGGTGAGTTTTGTTGTGCTAACTTCTGTGCTGCAGTGTCCTCTGCCCCTTTGATTTTGGAGATAGAGGTAGATACAGATTTGTTGTTTTCATATGGTTTGTGGAGGTGATACGTTGGAGAGCACTTAGTGATTGGGCACCCGATTTGTCCCCTCCCCCAAACCACCTGCCAACCGCCCGGACCAACTACCCTCTGTGGTTGAGGTGCTTCAGTTGGATGTTGGGGAAATGGCAGATGGTTCTATTGTAATATATTTCCTCCTGAATATGTGATTTGAGGCACGCAATCTCTGCCCATCCTGCCTGAAGCTGAGCCCTTAGCTCTCCAATGGTCCAGCATGTAGGACAGCGTCCTAAATCCTGTATAACTGCCCTTTTGAAAAGTGTCCCGCAGTACCTGCAGTTAATAATATCCATTCCACTTGAGCAGGGATGTGCAAATTCCATTGCCCAACGCCCGAGGCAATTTGACTGTCTGGCAGACCCTTTGATCTCCCCCTTTCAGCCTTGGACAAGTTTTTTTTTTTTTTGGTTTGGGTAATTTTTTTTTTTCATTCTGTGCATGCGTTTTTTTTTTTTTGGTAACCGGTTCTGCCCTCGCTGCTCTGAAGACAGTGTGCATATTTTCCTAGTTCTGAAGCGTGCATAAGGAGACATGCCCCCCCCCCCGCCTGCAGTTTTCTGATTCATTTCTGCAGGCTGGCAACAGTGATGGTGTCTAGTAATTGGCCACTATGAATGATGCGGGATGTCTGGAGGATGGGGAAAAAAAACCATGCAGGAAGGAGCAGTTAGTTGCGCGCCATACTACGGCAGTGTGAGACAGGATCTTAAGTCATTGCGACAGCCGAGGCTCTAAGTAGTACGTCAGGATGACGATCGCAGAGTGCAGTGCACTAAGAAATTCATTAAAAAAAAAAAAAAAAGATTGGCTGCTGCTCAGAGAACAGGGACTGAAATGAGACTGAAGAATGAAGGGGGGTAGAAGAGGCCAGGACCTGGTACGTCAGTTATCTAGGCCGAATCGTAGCACACTCATCTTTGCAGCCTGGCTGTTTGTCTGCCTGGTCTGAGAGAGAGAGACTCGAGGTGGGTATCTGTACCTCATAATATTTTGCTTCACATTTTATACTGCACTGCTGAATAATTGTTTTGTGATTTCTGACCTCTGGGTAGTCAGGCAGTCATTCTGCAGGTCACGTAGTACCATAGTGAAGTAAAATGCACGATCGCACTTTGTAGAAATAAGTAGCATTAATCACCGCCAGATAAGGGCTCTGCCGTGGATTAATCCCGCTGGGGTTGTTCGAGGGCGCAGCCCGAGGGGTCCAACCGCCCAGCGGGCATTAATCCACAGCAGAGCCCGAGGCTGAAGGTGATTAATGCGCTTGCCGCGACGAGCCTATGTTACCGGCATCACCTCCGGCGGGCAGCATCGGCGCTGTTTGTCTAGCATTCCCTGACTGCTGTACAACCGCAGCGAGCGCCAGGATTCACGAACGCCACAGCTGCCTGCAACCGAGCCGGTATTGCCACGGTAACGCCTGCTGGTCAGTACCAGCTGTGGCCATGGAGGCACTGAGGCAGCAGCCCGGCCCGCTACTGGCAGCTCCCCGCTGGTTCAGGGTAGTGAGCAGTACCGGGAAAGGCAGGGAACAGTTGACAACTGCCCATCTGGAACATACCGTCTTCTGCCACTGTTTGGTTCAAAAGGGCCGTCACTTATGACGCTGTCTTCTACAACCGTATAAACTGTTCCCTGCCTTTCCCACAGTACTGCAGTCGCATAACAGCGGGGGCTCGGAGTCATGGAGCGGGCTGCTACCCTCGGGAGCCTCCATGGCCACAGCTGGTACTGACTGAGTGGGCGTTATGTGTGGCTTAATACCTGCTCGGTTTCGGTCAGCTGTGGCCATTCGGCCAATCCTCGTGCTCCTTTGCAGTGAGCTGTGTTACAAGTAATTATTAGGGGCTAGATTCTAACTGTAACTGTCGTCACGGTTGGTGAAAAAGGTGTACAGTACTTAACTGCAGCACAGCTGCTACTGGAGTCTGGACACAGTCTCCTCCAAGCTAGGACACCACCTGCCCCTCTCATTTACTCAGTGTTTACTCTGTCTGCAGTCGTGATGTTGTTTGGCAGGTCAAAGCAGGTGTCATTGGTGGTGGTAGTGGCAGGGTGATATGGGACTGTCTAGTCTGTGCTGTGCGCCAAGTGTGAGTCCAGCATGAACTTTAACTGGTGTCTGTGTTTATTGGGAGCAATATGGTCATGGTGGGACTGTGGGTGGGATTGTCGGGTGATGATGCTGCCGGGCCCATGTTAATTTCTGTGTCTCAGACTCCCGTGGTTCAGTCGTTGGGTCACAGACAGTGACCCTGCTGTGTGTACTTTGGATAGGGTTATAGATGGCTTGCTACCACCTACAGCTTCCGAGTCCGACTGCTTGATCATGGCGCATCGTCGTGGACTACGTGGTGTGGTGCACTGGTGGTACTGGTATGGGAGGGGACTGTGTCTGTGGTCCTGGGGCAGCAATGGGCCCTGCAGTGACTAGTCTTGCGTCAGGATGGCTGCATCATCTCGTCTTTTGTGGCACTGCACTACTGTGGTTGGCTGGCAGTGGGTGGTATTGGTACCTATGGGAATGTGTCTGTGGTGGGCCTGGGATAGCACTGCATCATCTCGTCTTTTATAAATTGTGGCACTGCACTGTGGCTGGCTGGGCTGGCAGTAGAATAAATTATGTGGCTAATCCATCATCATTCCTGCTGCCACACCACCGCACCATTTTGGGTTGTGTGAGTGTATGCCATGTTTATTTATGGTAGTTGCCAGTTGGTTTGGTGTGGTGCATGACGTGACGTGCATGCATGCATGCCCAGCCCTAGTAGTGCTGTGTTGGTAATCCAGAAGGAGTTGGTCAGGCGCCCCCCCCCACCCCTTGACAGCCAGGTTGACTGGTGTGGGCATGGTGGGGCAGCATTGATGGCTGTTTTTTTTTTTTTTTTTTTGGTGGTGGTTGGAATCGGAATGGATCTGACTTCAGCTCAAGAGGCACTGACTGTCCACTGATTGAAACTGAGACAGACTCTGTTAGCACTCTGAGCGTAAGTGCAGCTTGCTTGCAGCGCTAATGTGCGTAAATGTCTGGACTGTGGTGCTACTACTAGAGGGAGGGTGGTGAAGAAGAAGGGGTGTGCAGGACTGTGCCTGGCTAATAAGGGTTTTTATTTGGGGGTCAGGGTGGGGAGAGGAAATGATGAATTGTGGTTACCAAGCGTTGCGCAGTTGGCAATAACATGATAGATTAGGCTATAGCTACAATGTAGATTACATACACAAGCAAGGTAAGAACAAAATTCACTTTTGGTCATTAGTCGTTGTAACATTGTTTTTTTATAGTACAGTATCTTTCGAGGTAGGGCAAGTATGAGATAGTGTGGGCAAGTAATTTTTATAACCTGATCTGAATAATTAAGAGGAGGAAAATGAAAGTAAAAGTTAGATTTCTTTTTTGTATAACCTGTTATAACAAGTTAAATTACTTGTGCCCCTGTAAGTGAGGTCAGTGTGTAGAAACCCCTCTGATCCTCCCTGTCCTGCACTGCTACAGGAAGTGTGTCAACTGTGCTGACTCTATGAAAGGAGTGTAGCATGGGGTGGTTGGGGATGGGGGTGGGTGGTGGGCCTTTACCTTGCCGAAAAAGAACCATGGACGTAAAAAATAAGGAGGTAAGAGCAGAAACAATCAACCAACAACAAATGCAGTAGCCCATAAAGCTTAGCCTAATGATAGATAAAACTGTAAAACCTGTAAAGCACCACCTGTAACAATTTCACGTAAGATATACCCTGCAAAAAACACGTTGCTACAGAAAAAAATAAAGCAGTAACAGAAGATATACCATGCAAAAAACGATTTGAATCAGAGAAGATTACAGCAGTAATCTGTAAGCATGAAACAGTAACAACCCTGTGGACACACCCTATAATAATGCAGCAGAAGGTATACCCTGAAATAGCAATTTGAATCGGAGATTACAGCAGCAAAATGTAAGTAAAAAACAAAATCAAATCTTGTGAGCACTAAAGAAAATAACACAGTAAATCTGCCTAGCAAAAAGAAGCCTTAATCTTTTTCCTTGCTCTGTCAATGTTGCTCCTTGCTCTGTCCTTACAAGTAAACCTGGAAGAAAAGAGCTCAGGTGAAGTTAGGTGCGGCAAACCTAGTCTCCGATTCCTGCCTTCTTATCAGCATCAGGAGGTACAACCCATGAGTAAGGAAGCCCGGAGACCGGCTTAGGAGAGAGAAGCATTTGTCAATGCCGAATGTTGGCTTGCTGGCATTGGCATTGGTAGTGCAGGAGTTGGAGAGATGCATAATAGGAATGGCAGTAAAGTACTGAACCGAAGCCAACCCACCCCTACCCTGCAGAGACTGACAGGTGTTGGGGGTGTGCCTCTGGGTCATCTGCCATAACGCTCACGCCATTTCTCCTCGCCTTACCCTGCAGACACCGACAGGTGTTGCGGTGTGTCTTGAGGTCTTTGGACCTTATACTTGCCCCATTCCATAAGGAAATACGCTGAGATGGGTGAGGTATAGCAGAATGGGGTGAATGTTTGGTCCAAAGACCCCAAGGCACACCTTGATGCCTGTCACTGGCTGCAGGGTCGGGGTGGAATGGCATGAGCATTATGGTTAATGACCTCAAGTCACACCCCCGACACCTGTTAGTTTCTACAGAGTAGGGCGTTATGGTTAGAAACCCATGCCCCCGTCCGTTTCTTGATATTTTCGCTCCACACTTTCAAAATGGGCTGTTTGTGACCCTGCCTCATGAACAGTGACACTATCATTTTGTCAATCCCGAAAGGTGGTTTTGCACAGCGACTGCACCATTTGGCGCCACAGATGTGAAACACAAATTTAAATACCTGTAAATTTTCTTTCTCTGACTGCTGGTCTCCGGGCTTCATAACTACTGGGAGGTACCTCTGCTTGCCACATGACAGGCAGGAACACAAAGCTCTGCAGCCTGGACATCCTCCCTCCCACTTCCTGTGATCACCAGTTCTTCCCAAAGCCATTCCATCCTGGTAGTACTGTATAAACTTGGAAACAGAAAGAGACATCATTATCTCAAAGAATCTGCCAGCAGACTGCCAGCTTCTTACATTCTGGGAGGGAAGAAGCCCGGAGACAGTCAAAGAAAATTTACAGGTATTTAAATTTCTGTTTCTCTCTCCTTATGCTGGTCTCCGGGCTTCATAACTACTGGGTTATACTAAAGCAGTACATCCCCTGGCTTTCCGGGTGGGAAGAATGTAAATACCCCTAAAAGGATCACCACCACCACAAGAACCAAGAAGCCTTGGTCAAGGCAGACAGATCCAGCTTGGAAAGACCGGATATGGTTTGAATAGGTGGCTAAAAATTCTCCCTGCATAAGCCAGCCAGAGAGGGATCATTCAGGCCCACCCCCGAGATGGCCAGGGCCCCGGCTGAATGTGCCTTAAATGGTCCAGGTAAAGGCATCCCCAAGCTGGAAGGAATAGGTTATGGGTGACTAAATATATCTGGCCATAGAGCTTAGAAGCCTCTCTTTTGATGGCTTGGTCCTTGGTGAGGACGAATAAACTGGAGCTTTATGAATGGGCTCGAAACTTTTAAAGCAGTCCTGTAACACTCTCTTTTTAGGATCCAGAGAATGAAATTTGTTTTCCTTTTCCTATTTTGATGAAAGGTAGCAGGGAGGACTGCTCAACCCCTGGTTGCTGAAAAAAGGAATATTAACTTCGGTAAAAAGATTCTGGGTCTAATCAGAGGACCACAGAGTCCCTATGGGTAAATTACCTTCAGTAAAAGGATTGGACATCATCATCACTGATGACCTGAAATCATCCAAGCAGACCACTAAAGCAGTAGGTAAGGCTAGGTGGATGTTGGGGTGTATTAGTAGAGGTATCACAAGTCGGAAGGGGCAGGGAATAATCCCTCTTTACAAGACACTGGTTAGGCCCCATCTGGAGTACAGCGTACAGTACTGGAGGCTTCACCTTCACAAGGACATCAACAAAATGGAGGCAGTCCAGAGAAGGGTAACTAAAATGATGCAGGGACTGCATCAAAAAACATGAGGACAGATTAACAGAGCTCAATATGTATACCCAAGAGCAAAGGAGGGATAAAGGTGATATAATCGAAACATTCAAAACCTTAAGGGCATTAACAAGGTGAAAGTCAAACATGTTTCAATATAAGAAAAATAGCAGGACAAAAGGACACATGAGATTAGAGGGAGGCCGATTAAGGGGTAATGTGTGGAAGTTTTCTCTCTCCTGGGCTGGTCTCCGGGCTTCCTTACTCCTGGCACGAACCATGTTTTACCAAACCTCTGCTCGATGCAACCTATGGCTCCGGGCATGGCACGTGAATGCTTCCTCAAAGAGCCATTTGGTGAATGCACCATACGAAGGCAACCTCCTGTTCGGGTCTGCGCTGAAGGAAGCAGTGAAGAAATCGGGTAAAACAGCAGAGATGCATATGCCCCAGTCTAGAAGCCGGAGCAAAGCCTGTCCTTCAAGTGCAAGGCGTAATTTTCGTGACAGAGGTTACAACAAGGGACAGAATCCCAATTCTTCAGGAAAAAGGCCATGATTCTTCTGACACCAGTGGACTTTTAGGGGAGGTGGATCAGGCAGAGGAGGCAATTCCAGAGACTCAGGAAACAGCAACAAGAAAGCACAATGAGGAAATGCTGGCTTATCCTCGAGTAGGGGGCAGACTTTCAGATTTTCTTGAGGAATGGGTCCAAACAACGTCTGACAGATGGGTGTTGGACATTATCCGCCAGGGATACTTAATAGAATTCGAGTCCAAGCCCCCATTACCTCATGTTGTACCCTCTCCTACTTCAAACAACTCGTCCAAAAGACAAGCCACACTGCAGGCCATCACGGATCTTCTGCAAGCCGGGACTATCAAACAGGTTCCCTCCACAGAGCTCAACTGGGGGGTCTGCTCCCTGTTTTTCATTGTGCCCAAGCGCACAGGAGGTCACAGATGTTGAGCAGAGGTTTGGTAAAACATGGTCCGTGCCAGGAATAAGGAAGCCCGGAGACCAGCCATTGGAGAAAGAAAATTTACAGGTACCCAAATTTCTGTTTTTCACAGAAAGGGTGGTGGATGCATGGAATGGCCTACCTCAGGAAGTGGTTGATATGAATAGAGTGCAGGGCTTCAGACATGCATGGGATAGGCATAAGGGAGCAATACAGATGAGTATGACTGGATAGGCCATTGACAGAATAAAGGCCTATGGCACATTCATATGGTAGAAAAAAATGGGCAGACTGGATGGGCCTTGTGGTCCTTATCTTCCATCACCTTCTACATTACCGCTGCAGCAGGGAACATCCAGCTCTCCTCTTCCTATCTCCCTCAGTGTACTTCCTGCCTTCAGACTGGCAGGTACTCTGCAAGCAGAGCTCTGTCACCATGTGGCAGAGCTAAAGACAGCAGACTGTAAGTCAAAATGTCCTCTTATTTGGATTTCTGAGGAATCGTAGCTGTTTCAGTGCTCCTGTGTGGGTTCCAGTCTCAGCCTTGCAAGCTGGTTCCGCCCTGTTATTCCTTTTACATACTTGAAGACTCCTATCATGTGTCCCCTGTCCCTTCTCTCCTCCATTGTGTACATCCCAAGCTCTCCTCATAGGGCCTCACCTCCATTCCCTGAATTATCCTGGTCACTCTCCAACAGCGCTATGTCGTTCTTCAAATGAGGTCTCCAGAACTGCACACAGTACTCGAGTTGCGGCCTGACCAAGGCATTCTGAACGTAATTCCCCTGGCTATGCAGCCCAGTGTCCTGTTTGCTTTGGCTGCGGTTCTTCTACTGTTTTCAGTGTTGTTCATTTTGACGTCTTCCACAACCCCTAAATCCTGCTCACTCACTGTGGATTGCAGTGTGACGCCCCCCCGGTGTAAACATGTCTTGGATTTCTGACCCACAAATGAAGTACCATGCATTTCCTGGCATTAAATTTCAATCCCCGCCTCCTTGATCACTCCTCCGGGGTATTCAGATCCCCCTTGACTGCCTCTCGCTTTTTCCCAGTCCACCAGTGCTCCCAGTTTGGAATCCTCTGCAAAGAGACTTAGCCTACTCCTAACCCCCCCTTCCCTATATCTGAGACATAGGCATTGAACAGGAGTGGCCCCAATACTGAACCTTGGGGGAACCCACCGATTACCTTCCTAGGGGAGGAGACTATGCCACCGACCATTACCCTCTATATTCGCCCCCAAAACCAAGTTTCAACCCAATTGAGCTCCTGTCCTCCCACCCCCATCTCCCCCAGCTTTGCTATCATCTCTTTATGCGGTACTGAATCAAATGCCTTGCTAAAATCCAGGTATAGGACGTTCACTGGCCTGTCTGTCCAAGGCCCCCGTCACCCAATCATAAAACTCTACGAGGTTGGACTGACACGATCTCCCCGGAACAAAGCCATGCCATTCATCATCCTGGTGCCCTAACCTTTCCAGCTGCTGCCCAAGCCTCTCATTGATAAAGCCCCCCATTACTTTGCCTACCACAGACGATAGGCGGACAGGCCTATAATTCTCCATCTCCTCCCTAGACCCCCCCTTTATGGATAGGCACTACATAAGCCACCCTCCAGTCTTGGGGCACCCATCCTGTCTGCAGAGAGGTGTTAGAGTGCAGCCAGTGGAGCTGCCAGCACCTCCTCTCCAGTTCCTTCATAACCCTCGTGTGTAGCCCATCTGGCCCCAGCACCCCAGTTTTTAGCTTCCAAAGGGCCTCCCTCAACCTATCCGCTGTGATTTCTCCCTTCCCTCCAGTCCTCCCCTCATGTAACTTCCCCACCCCTTATGGGTCTGGCCCTGCCTGTACCCTAGCCTCTCGCCATCCTCTGGTCTCAGACTGATCTCTCGCTTTTGCTAGCTTCTCTTCCCTCCCATCAATCTGTAGTGATCTCCTGTCCCATCTGCAAAGATTGAGGCAAGGTACTCATTAAGCACTTCTGCCTGATTCCCCTACTTCCTGACCCCATCCCCCCACAATTTTAAACCTGTTGATCTGTGTCCTCTCTTTTCTCTTTTCCCTTCTCTCTCCTCTCGTGTATCTATAGAATCCCCCCTTCCCCGATATCCCTAACCAGGTTTTGTTCCAACCCTGCCTTGGCTCCCCTCACCACTCTGGTGACCCTCCTGGCCAATAGTTCATACTCTCCTCGCTCCTTATCCTCCCTTGAGCGTTTAAAATGTGCATAGGCGCCTTTTTATCCCTCACCGCCTCCTGCACCTCTCTGGTCCACCAACATGGCTTGCTGGTTCTACCATGCTTTTGCCTTAATTTTGTACAGGACCTAGTAGCCTCTTGCACCCCTTTTTTAATGGTCTCCCATATGCTTCCAGCATCCATGTCTGGCCTAATCTTTTCCAGCCTCTCCCGTAGAATCCTACCCATACCCACAAAGTCCGCTCCCCTGAAATGTACCATTACTGTAGTAGTGCGCTTTTTCTCACCCCCCTAGATACAGCAGAAACCAGACCGTGGCATGGTCACCACCTGCCAGTGGACTGCACACCCCCAGGCCATTATCTGGTCACCGTCTGCTAGGACAGTGTCCAGTATCTGCCCCTCTCTTGTAGATTCCCCCACCTGTTGGACCAGGAAGGCATCCTGAAAGACCTCCATCAGTTGCTGTTCCCTGGTTACAGAGGATGTCATGGTGTCCCAGTCTTCTCCCAGCATATTATGGTCATCCATGACCACCAACCTACTCTTACCAAGGTCACAATGACCCTTGATGTTATCAAAAAGTTTATCCTCCAGAGCCTCCTCTGTTGCAGGTGGGCCTGTATACCACCTCTATTTTCAATTTTTTCCCTCCCCTCGTTTGCAGGGTTACCGAAATCGCCTCCACACACCCTCCAGACCCTCCACTTCACTAACCACTATGTCATTTCTGACCATCAGTGCAACTCCTCATCCTCTTCCTACTCCCCTATCTTTCCTGGATACCTTTCATACCTGAGAGAATGGAGTTAGTGAGCTGAAGGAGGGAAGTGGAGTGGGCTTTACTAAAACTAGACTGAAAGGCTAGGAAAAGCCAGCAGTCACCAAAGTGGGGGCGAGTCGTAGTGGTAAAGGTGCATAAGTTTCAGTTTATTTACAGTTTTGTGTGCCAAACTCTGCAAAAAAACAAAAATGCTTCCAACTCTTGTAGCAAGTCAGCCTACCTTGCCACAGGAGACTTTATTGAAACTAATGGCTCCCTCTGCTGGAGTAATCGTGTACAGTCCATTTAAAGAGGTCCACATGCCACTCTACATATGCAGAAATGGGTATATGAAGATAAATATACATATAGAAAGCTCCAATAACAATAACATTTAATAGTCCCACCATACCTGTGCAGCATTTATGAACTACTGTGAATTTAATAGGAGGCAGTACAGTGTAGCGGTTAAGGACACTGAGCTGCAAACCTAGAGACCTGGGTTTGAATCCCATCAGCCCCCACTTTGCCTACTGTGCGACTCTGAGCAAGTCACTTGACTGCCATGTGCTCCCAGGTCGTACCTGGAAACAAGCTACAACTTGGTGTGCCTTTCCTGGTTAAACAATTTCCCCTTTCTCTATTAGTATGATTAAAAACAGGATGTATCCAAATACACCAGTTATCATAAAGAAAATTAGCCTCTCTGACTTGACATCTGAAAAGTAATGAGATGAATATGAAGAGTAATGCCTGTGCAGGTGTGTGTTATGATGATTCCTCATAATACAAACCTTGCAAGGCATTATGTTTTATAACCCTTGTAAGGTTTCAGAGAAAAAAAGCTGTAACCTTCATTTGTGCGAGCTTGTCCCTTATCAGCTGTGGTACTCACACAAATACTTTGCTTTCTTGGGCGCTTAAGTGAAGTGAGAGCACAAGGTGGAAAACACCGCAATAACCCCCTATTGAGTTCTGGAATTCAATGGGTTATTACGGCATTTTATCAAGATTGGATATCCAGTCGTCATAGGGGGTCGTCAGCAATTATAGATAGCAGTTACATACCAAAAAATGCATCTCACCACCAGATAATATATGTGTGTATATTTGGGGTGTATGTATATAATCTACATATAAATATATACGTGGATATGTATATGTAGATACAGATATGTAGATGGATATATCTACATTGATATAGCTAGACTTGGACATATGTGTTATACATATGTATGTATTAATACAGATATATTGTGTGTGTGTGTATATATATATATATATATATATATATATATATATATATATATATAGGGGTGTGTGTGTGTGTGTGTGTGTGTATATATATATATATATATATACAGTGCCATGAAAAGTATTTGCCCCTTCCTGATTTTCTATTATTGCATATTTGTCACACTGGATGTTTTCAGGTCTTTAGAAAAATGTAATATTAGATAAAGGAACCTGAGTGAACAAATAACACTTGTTTTTTTTTTAATTTCACTTATTTAATGAAAAAAAGTTAACCAACACCAACTGGCACTGTGTGAAAAAGTAATTGCCCCCTTACACTTAATAACTGGTTATGCCACATTTAGCTGCAATGACTGCAACCAAACACTTCCTATAATTCAATATCATTCTTTCACATCGCTGTGGAGGAATTTTAACCCACTCTTCCTCGCAGAACTGCTTTAATTCAGTAACATTTGGTAGGTTTTCGAGCATGAACTGCTGCTTCAGGTCCTGCCACAGCATCTCTATTGGGTTTAAGTCTGGACTTTGACTAGGCCACTCCAAAACTTTAATTTTACTTCTTTTAGCCATTCTGATGTGGACTTGCTTTTGTGTTTTGGATCATTGTCTTGCTGCATGACCCAACTACTCTTCAGCTTCAGCTGACGGAAGGATGACTGGACATTCTCCTTAAGAATTTTCTGGTACAGAGCAGAATTCATGGTTCCTTTAATTATGGCAAGTCATCCAGGTCCTTAGGCAGCAAAGCATCCCCACACCATCACACTACCACCACCATGTTTGACTGTTGGTATGGTGTTCTTACTGTGGAATGCTGTGTTTGCTTTACGCTAGACATTATGGGATCCATGTTGTCCAAAAAGTTCCACTTTGAACTCATCTGTCCATAGAACATTTTCCCAAAAGGCTTGTGGATCATCCAGGTGCTTCTTGGCAAATGAGAGACAAGCATTTATGTTCTTCTTGGTTAGCGGTGGTTTCCGCCTTGCTGCTCTCACATGAAGCCCATTTTTGCCCAGTCTCTTTCTGATTGTGGAGTCATGAACACTGACCTTGGCTGAGGCAAGAGAAGCCTGCAGTTCTTTGGATGTTGTTTTAGGATCCTTTGAGACTTCTTGGATGATTTTACACTGCGCCCTTGGAGTAATTTTGGCAGGCCGCCCACTCCTGGAAGGTTCACTACTGTTCCAAGTGTTCTCCATTTGGAGATTATGGCTCTCACTGTGGTTCGATGGAGTCCCAGAGCCTTAGAAATAGCTTTGTAACCCTTTCCAGACTAATAGAGGGCAACAAATTTTTTCTGATCTTTTCAGGAACTTCCTTTGATCATGATAATGTGCTTGTTGAATCTTTGTGCTGGCAACGTGACTCTGATGGTAAGGGCCAAAATAAGTGAGGGTTTATATTGAGCAGGGCTGGCTGTAATCAAGCCTGGCTGTGTTCAATCAGCTGACTCTAATTATCCCTTAATTGGGTTGATTTAACTGAGGGCAATTACTTTTCACACAGTGCCAGTTGGTGTTGGTTAACTTTTTTCATTAAATAAATGAAATAAGTGAAAAAAAGTGTTATTTGTTCACTCAGGTTCCCTTTATCTGATATTATATTTTGTCTAAAGACCTGAAAACATCCAGTGTGACAAATATGCAATAATAGAGAAAATCAGGAAGGGGGCAAATACTTTTTCACGCCACTGTATATATATATATATATATATAAAAATGATGATCCACTGCAGGACGTGCTCTGATATATGGGTGCCTTGGTTGATCTTGCCATTTTAACTGTCTCCGGTCTAATAGCTTTCACTTTTGTGTTGCAGCGTAGCGTGTCAGAGCAGCATTCATACAGTAAAAACAGTGCTCGCTGAAGTTTATAATCGGCAAGCTAGTTGCATAAAAAGCTGTAATTTGTGTAGTTTCAAAACTTAATTTTCTTTAAAAAAAAAAAAAAAAGGCGCTGGCTGTGCAGTAAGGATAGTGAGCAAGTTGGCAACTTTACAAGTATAGCGAATGTTGCTTCAGCGGCTGCTCAATCTTATCTGTGTCAGTCTTCACCGTTCATCACAGATGGTTACCTGGCCGGAGGTCAGGGACCCGTGGGGCTCTTTAATTTTTATATTTTTTTAAAGGGGGTAAGCGAGCCGACACCACGTGGCGCCGCCCTCAAGGCCCGACGTACTGCGTGGCGCTCGAGGTTGGCGTTAGGCTGTCAATGACCACTTCGCCTACCAGTTCTTCATCTCCCGCCCGCCGAGGTCACCTCGTGAAGCTTCGACAAGAATTTTAGGCCTTCGCTTCAGTTCATCGGTTGCCTGCCGGTTCTGTGTTCTGCCTTCACTCAACGTCGCCCGGTACGATCTTTCCTCTTTATTTGAATTCTGTGACGTCAAGTCTGTTTTGGTGTTTTTTTCCATAGGTCATGTCTCGGTTGGAGGGCAAGAAGTCTTCGAAGACGAGTCGGCCCCCCTATGCCGGTGCCCGCAGCACGAAAAATTTCCGTCACGATCAGCGTGGTTCTTGGCCCACTTCACAACATGGACTTGTGCGACACCTGCTTCTCCATGGACTGCCGGGTCCTCGAACAATGCTCGTTGAAAGTGGGGCGAGCTCCACTGACTTTCCGGGGTAGGGTTTGCACTCTTCGGGCCAAGCCGCGCTCTTTTGGCCCTTCTTCCGGGTTCTGTATGGACTGAGGAGGAGGGAGCCTCGGCTATATGTAACCTGGCCATTGCCGAGGCTCCTCCCGTAGCGCAGGAGGCCTGTCCTGCTTCCTCTCGGGAGCGGGCGGGAGGCGCCGCCATGGCAATCGCTCCTTCGGGGGTGAAGGCTCCCCTGATCGCTCCCGCAGCTCGGAAGGCTCGGTCGGCGCCTTTTGGCTGCTTTCAGGTGCCTGGGCCCTGTCGGTGCCGACTTGTCGCTCTGCACCGTGGGCTCAGTCGACGCTGTTCACGGCACCGAGGGACCAGATCCAGCGTCCTCCTTCACCGTGTCTTGCGGTGCCGAGGTTGAGCACGGCGCCGTGGGGCCTTCGACTCAGTCTGTCGGCGCTGTTCGTGGTGCCGAGGGGCTGGTCGGTGCTATGTTTGGCGCCGGGTCTGCCTTCCGGGAAGTTGTCGGTGCCGCTATGGTCCTCGGTGCCACGAGGCCGGGTGGCATCCACGCCGAGGGTGCTGCTGGGGCTGCTGTCGGCGCCGTCCCTGTCCTTGGTACCGCTCCCGGTACTGGTGGATTTGACGGCGCTGCGACTGGCCCTGGCACTGGACCTCTGGCTCGAGCTGCTGCGGTGCCTCCTGCAGGTCCCGCTAGCGGGGTTGCGGAGGGCACGGTCGCCGACTCGGGCACAGCACTGGCTGCTGGGCCCAGTGGCAAGGTTGGTTCTGCTTGCCCTCCTATGGTTTGGCTCAGAGCTTAGGACTCTACCTCTTCCGAGTAGAGTTCCGAGTCGGACGAGCAGTCGCACCCCTCTCGGTTGGCTGCGGAGGAGGGCAGCACTGTGGTCTCGTCGACGAGTCGGAGCCAGCCCCCTACTGAGGAGAGGCAGGTGGCCCCCGAGACTAGGGTCAGTGGTGCTGACCAGCAGACAGTGGTGCGAGCCACCATGGCTCTGCAACCTGGTCTTGGGGGTTTCATCGACTCCTCGGTGGTGATGGTACCCCCTCCAGTGGTGTGTCTTGATCACCCAACTTTGGGGCCCATCGAGAAGCCTACAGGAGGGGAGGGTACTGTTCCCTGGGTCTCCCCTTTGGGGGCTGCCCAGAGATGCCAGCTACCTAGGTTGGCCCTCTCGAGGAGGAGGACTCACTCAGACTCTGAGGAGTCGAGGGGTGTAGGGTCGGTGCGTCAGCCTTTTTCTGGGGTCCACTTAGGCCCTGGACGGAGCCGTAGTGCAGATTTCCACCCTTCCCCCTCGGGTTCCTTGAGGGAGTCCCGTTCTTTTGAGACAGGGGACCGCCCTTCTGGATCTTTACGGCCCTGGTCGCCTCACTGGGGGGATTCTTCTGGGCGTAGCCAAGGCAGTACCAACATGGTTGTACAGCTGTCGGCTGTGGGGTCTTCCGGGGCACCTTCCTCGGGTGCTCACGGTCCGCTCCCTAGCCCTGGTGGAGGTCAGCCGACTTCTCTTCTCGGCTCTGCCCCTATCCCTCTGCCACATTCTCCTGCGCTCCCAGGCATTCTTGGTCCTAGTGGCCCTCTCACCTGGGAGCAGTTCAGAGCGGTGGCTGCCCAGTTCCTTGCTTATGTTAGGGCTATGGACAGCTAGGTTTTTCAACCTTCCCCCCCGTGCAGCCACCCTCTGAACACATGGTGACCTCCAGCTCCTCATCCCCCTCTTCTGGGGGAGAGGAACCTTCTGTCCACATCTCTCCGGCTGCTGATCTCTCGGAGTATCAGCATTTCCTCGTAAGGATGTTGGAGGACTTGCACCTTTCACCCTCTACTATCAGCAATCCTGAGCATGCGGCGCACGCCTTTCTAGGCGATTTTGGCGAGGCCACCCTTGTGGTGCCGCTTCTGGCCAGCTCCCTTTGGGAGGCATCCTCATGCTTCTGGCAGAGGCCCTTCTCCGTAGTCTCACTCCCAAGGGACCTCAGCCAGAGGTATTAGCCCCCGGAGTCTCCAGGTTCCATGCCTCATCCGCAGTCTGGCTTGGACATCTGACACTACTGATGGGCTTCGCGCCCCACCGTGACCGCCCCAGATCAAGGCTCTCGATTTTGATTTTTGGGGAGGAGGACCTTCACCGCACGGTTGTTCTTTCTATTTCTGCTCATGAGGCCCACTATGCAGCCTACAACAGGTTCTTGTGGTCCAGGCTAGGTCAGATCCTAGCCTCTTGCTCTGGACTTGGAGCAAACCAGACAAGCCATCGCGCTCTCTGCACGTGGCCTGGAGCTAGCAAGGCACCAAGCGAGGGCATCTTATGGTGCCAGCGAGGTAGCTACCAGGGTCGTAGGGACAGCGATCTGCACTAGGAGATCGGCATGGCTGCGTCTTTCCCGGTTGTCACCCTTGGCCCGGCGAGGGTGATTAGCTCCACCACCAAGGAACCTACCTTTTCTCCCGTGAGAGTGAGACTGCTTGTCAGGCAGCTTCCTTACCCTCCGGGGACCCTGTCTCTCTCTCTCCCCACCTCGGCCTCCAGGCCCCGAAGGTTCCCCCCTGGTGTGTCACCACTGAGGGCTAAGGGACCCTGTCCCTTAGGGTGTAATGAAACAACCCCTTCAGGGGGCTTGGTACTCATCCATCTGTGATGAATGGTGAAGATTGACACAGATAAGATATGAAAATTACGTACCTACCGTAATTCTGATTTTTTCTGTGTATCTTCACCATTCATCACAACCCCACCCTCCATCCCCTGGGGCCTCAGTCTCTGGGTTCCCCTCCCTCTCTGTGGCTCCCCCTCTCCTCTTTAGGAGCGGGGTAAAGTAGGGACACACAGGGGGGGTATTCTCCTATGAAGAGTAGACAGCTAGAGCGGCACTCCTTCTCTACTGCTCGTCTCCACCCCGATGGGGTGGGAGTTAGTGGTTGCCCTCCTCCTGTTCTCCTTCTGGTTTCATCCAACTATTTAAAAAAAAAACTTTTTTTTTTTTCACCAAACATTTTCCTGAGAGAGTACTCAAACCTGTACCCCGTCCTTTCTCCAGAATAGCGGACTCTGCTTCTGGGGTATTTGCCAGTTATTCTGTGCCTTGAATTCTGGCAGAGAGCTTTGCTACTCCTTGCAGTTCCTATACAGTCTGGTGACGGACAAGGGTCTCGGATACCTTGATACCTCTCCATCTCTCCTAAATTCTCTCCCCTCCCTACCCTCCCTTCTTCCGCTTCTAGAGATTGGGGCCCCTACGCAGTCCCCTTAGTCTAATCTCTTCTTTGCTGTCCTCTCAGTCGTTATTTCTCCTTTTAGTTCAGTTATCCTTTCCTTTTTCTGTCCCTTGGACTCTCTTGTCCCACCCTCCATCCCTTCCTCTTACCTCTCTCGGCGACCAGAACTGGTAGGCAGCTTGTTGACAGCCCACGGCCAACCCTCGCGCCCACGCAGTATCGCGCCAGCCCCGAGGGCGGCGCGGATGGTGTGTCGGCCCACCCCTTTTAAAATAAAAAAAAATAAAAAGTTCCCACGGGGTCCTGACCTCCGGCCAGGTAACCCATCTGTGATAAATGGTGAAGATACACAGAAAGATCAGAATTACAGTAGGTACGTAATTTTCATCTCTTGCCTCTCCATTTGTGACGCTGCCGACTTGCTTGCTCTCCCTCTCTGCTGAGTTGGTGACTTTTTTTTTTTTTTAATACAGAAGAACTAAAGTCTCAAGGTCATCTGTTACCAAGGGAACCTCAAGATGTAAGAATTTCCTTGTTTGTGTATGACTGCTCATACATAAACTTTTGTAGTGCATGGGCAGTCACAGCATAGAACATCACACAAAACCAGCTGGAGAAGTCAGAGAATAGAAATTTTAACATTTTCTTTTTCTTTAACTGACACTGTGCTGCAGATGTTTCTGCAAGTTAGTTTAAAAAAAAAAAAAAGTAACTTCTAGCTTAACTGGATTGAGGAAAGCAACTATGTGGCAGCATTCCAAGTTGTTATGCTGCAGTAGTGACATAGCTAGTACAGCATAACAGCTGTGATGACATAGCTACTGCAGCAAAACAACTCCATTCTAGGTATGGATTTCTATCCATAACAACATTCTACTATACACTATATTGAAATTTGGGTACCTGTAAATTTTCTTTCTCCGGCTGGTCTCCGGGCTTCATTACTCCTGGGCTGTTCCTCCTGATGTTGGTGTTAGGCAGGTCCAACGCTGTGCAGCAGGGAGGGATAACAAGCCCTCCACATCCGGAGTTTTTCAGTCATTTCCAGTGCAGTCCCCCTGAGGCAATACTATGAGAACTAGGAAACAAAAAACATGAACAGTTACGGCATAAGGGCCCGGAGGCCAGACAACTATATACATTCTGGGTGGGCATCCGAAGCCCGGAGACCAGCCGATGAAGAAAGAAAATTTACAGGTATCCAGATTTTCATTTCTCTATCCTGGGCTGGTCTTCGGGCTTCATTGCTCCTGGGATATCCAAAAGCAGTGCATCCCTAGATGTCCCGGGTTGGAAGAATGTTGAGTGCTTTTAAGGTTCCACCACTGTCTGAAGCACTCGGTGGCCAAAAGATTTCTTCCACCGAGGACGTGACATCCAGTTTGTCAAATGTAGTAAAAGTATGAATGACCAAGTGGCTGCTCTGCATAAGTCTGCTGAAGATGCCTCTGTGAAGTTTGCCCATGACGTGGACATCACTCTGGTGGAATGGGCTCTCATTGGACCAGGCAGAGGTGCTCCTGCCTGGTCATAAGCCATGGTGATTACTGATCTAATCCATCTGGCTAGAGAGTCTTTTGACGCTTTTTTACCCATATCTTGGCCTGTAGTCAAAATAAACAAGCTTGTTTTGCGAAAAGCGTCTGTTCTAGGGACATGGATATGTTGTTCATCCACACTCATTGGCAGTATCCTTGCCGCTTTAAATCTTGCCGGAAGGTCTTCAAGCTTGCTCCTCCCACCCACCCGGGTGGTATAACTCTCGGCTCCGCCCCATGACGCCAGATCTTCCTTACCGCTTGGAAGCTCAGGTTTCCTCCTTAACGCTTCGTGCTTACGACTGGTTCCTATTTCTCCGCTTGCGGATTTAAAAATAAAAATTTGCAAAGACTTCAGTCTTGATCCTCGGCGGCGATGGACAAATCGACTCCCGGATTTCGAGATGCCCATGCGGCAGAAGATGTCTCGGACGGATCCACACTCCACGTGTCTACTGCCCAGGCCTTGAGCACGCACCCGCAGGCTTGGCGACCTGTGCTCATCTTTCCCGGCCCACGCCCTCAAGACCCGTGCTGTCCGATTGCAACTGGGCCGCCTCGAGCGCTTCCCTCCGTGAAGTCCAAGGAGGCCGGTTGGCGGTGTCCGCGGCGTAGGTTTCATGGATCAGCTCGAGCGGATGGCTGCCCTCGAAGAGGAGGCGGCAGCGGGTCAGATCTTCCTCGGTCATGCATTTATCCCGGCCTTCTGGGTTCTTCTTCCACACGGCTTCTTTTAAGGAGTTTTGTCTGTCCTCTCCACTAAAGGAGAAGGGCTCATGGCCTGCTGACCTTTTCTCGGTCCAAAAAGAGGACTAGAGTAAGTCCTCCGCCGACGCCTTGGGAGCGGAAAGTCCCTCCCCGGCCGCCGTCCGTCAGGCCTGGTCGATCACTGCCGCCACTGGCCTCACGGTGTCCCTCGCCAGGTCAGTTGGACCGAGACTCCACTGATGAAGTCGAGATTTTTCTCACCCATTGATGGGCTGTCGCTTTAGCAGCCGAGACCTCTCCCGTTCCCCGGGAGGAGTTGAGGATCCCGTGGCTCGCCTGTGCCTCCGTTCCGGAGCCTCGGATGGACCTTCCAGTCGGCGGGAGTGCCGGTTCCGCCGACACCTCCCCGCACTCACCCCGGAAATTCCGGGACTTCTCGGGTTCGGGTTCGACTCTCGCTGTCCAGCTGCTCCCACCGTCATAGGGCGGTCCCTGCCCGCACCGCTGGTAAGCGGCGTCCGCTGGCTGCCCTCGCCTCCTCGGATGAGGGAGGCTTCATGTAAATTACGCCGACGGCACGAGGACCTTATGTTGCAACAGCTCCTCCTGGCCGGAATAAGCCGACTCGCGCGCTTTCCCCGCCATTATGGCTGTCACTGAACGCCGACTACAACCCCCCGGACTTGTCCGAGGAGCCTATACCCAGGCCGTTGTTCGCCAAAACCAGCTGCTCCACCGACCTCGTGGAACCTCCGCCTCACAGGCCACCAACTGGGGCTCCGACCAAGGATTCTCGGTTCACCAAGGGTTTACCCCATTCGGCTGTCAGCTCCCTCACTCCCGACCGACTGCAGGTGAAGGGTGGCTCAGGCCAGAGGCAGTTTCTGAGGACTCTTCCGAGTCCGAAGATGATTCCTCCTTCTTCTCCAAGCGACTGGACTTGGAGTCTTCAGGAGGTCAGTCAATGGACGATAGCCCGCCGTCCTTCCTAGGACTGCTGGGCTCATCTCGGAGTCTACTGGATGGAGCCTCAACCCGCTTTCAACGGGCCAGGCATCCTCACGGAGATTCTGGACCGAGGGATTCTCGACGGAGGCCCGGTGGCCGAGGCCATATTGGGTCCGCACTGAACTTTGGCAGTTCCTGCTTCCTGCCCTGCGCCTTCGCCAGGATGGCTAGGAAGTATGCGGTTCCCTACCGTTCTTGTCCGTTTTTCGAACACCCCGCTGAGGGGTTATTACCGATAGCTCGCCACGGCAACGCCAGGATGGACAAACCTCCTTGACAAGGAGTCCAAATTGGACTATGTCGGGCGAAAAGTCTACGCTATGGCTCCTTCTCGCCTTCGCCAGGCCAGTTCGCCGCCCTCATGGCACATTTTTCTCATGCCCTGTTGGGCTCCCTGGATGAGGTCATCTCATCTTCCCACCGATCTGCAGACTACGTGTTAAGCAGGTAAGGGACCAGGGCAGGGCAGTGGGCCAAACAGCAGCTCCAGACTGCTTTGGAGTAGGGGACCCATGCCAGATCGTGGCGGCCGCAGTGGCCATGCTCGCCGGGCGGCTTGGCTGAGGATATCCACCTTTACTTCGGATACCCAGCACAAGTTGGATGGATGTTCCCTTTGGGACTGACCCTTCGGCCCTGGGGTGGAAGGTCACCTGCAGAGGATCGAAAGTCCAATGCCACCTTGGACTCGGTCTCTTCCCTCAGAAGGACAAAGGCCGCAAACCACAGCCTAAGCCCTTTCGTCCCTTCTGCGCCGCTGCCTGCCCAGATCGCCAGGGGCCAGCAGGCTCGGCCTTGGCATCCCAAACCCAAGCCACCGGCCTTCTAACAGGAGGCAGGGAGGAAGGGCCCAGGAGGTCCTCGCCGGTCCTCCTCCAAGCCTGCCCAGTGACGGGCTGAGGGTGTCGCCCCATCCCCGCACCTACCCCTCTGGGTCCCCCTGGGGACGGCCCGCACTGCTCCGCCTGGTCCGCTGTTACCACGGACAGGTGGGTCTTGGAGGTGGTGGAAGAGGCCTGCCTCTGGAATTCGAGCAGGCACCACCCTTCAGAGCCGCCTCCTGGGGCTTCGATCCCCAGCTCACTGGCGGCCTCCGATCCGACATCACTCCTCCTCCAGAAGGAGGTGGTAAGAGGTGGTGGACCTCCTTCAGACCCAGGGTTTGTGTCCAGGTACTTCCTGGTTCCGAACGGAGGGGTTGGGTCCCATTTCTCACCTACACGACTCTAAACAAGTTCCTAAGGTCTCGACCTTCAGGATGGTCACTCTGGCTCAGATAATACCATCCTTGAACGGCGGTGGTTCTGCTCTCTGACTTGCAGGACGCGCTTCCACGTCCCCATCCGTCCGCCTCACCAGAGATTCCTTCGCCCGAGCGGAAGGATCTCTCTGAGTTCCAAGCCATGCCCTTGGCTTGTCTCTAGCTCCCAGGGTCTTCACCAAATGCATGGCAGTGGTGACAGCATTCCTTGCGCGCCGAGGGGTCCGTGTACCCTACCTGGACGACTGGCTGATAGCAGCTCCCTCCAGGAAGGAGGCGGAGGGTCCAGAGATCTGGCCTCCAGGTCTGCTCTCAACTGGGCCTCCTTATCAACGAGGCCAAGTCGGAACTCGAGCCAAGCAGGTGATTTTATTCATCGGGCGCAGCTCGATTCTCTTCGAGCCAGAGCTGCTCCCGCGGACAGGGCCGAGGTTCTTTCCTCCTTGCCCGATCATTTTGGTTGGGCAATTGCGCCTGCCCGGGACTTCCTGCGCCCTGGGTCTCATGGCGGCCTGTGCCAGCGTGGTCCGCTGGGCCTGCTGGAACATGCGTCTCTTCAGTGGGACTGGCCAGCCAGTGTCACAACGCTTGAATCCCTGACTAGCTTAGTCGGTGACACAGGGGATGTGGAATGCTCCAGTGGTGGACCGCTCCAGATCATTTGCAGGAGGGCATCCTGCTCGTCCCCAGCCGACGGTCTCTCTGTCGCACCGATGCCTCTCTGATGGGTTGGGGTGCTCCATCTGGGGAACATCGTGGCTCATGGCCTCTGGTCCCTGCTGGAGTCCCGATGCCACATCAACCTGCTGGAGCTCCGAGCGGTCCGCCTAGCTCTCACCGCCTTTTGCCTGCTCCTCTCGGGGTCAAGTGGTCCGAGTCCAGACGGACAATACCACGCACCATGTACTATCTAAACCGCCAGGGCGGGACGCGCCCATGCTTCTATGCAAGGAAGCTCTCCGCATTTGGTCACTCGTGAGCAGCCTGGAGGCGGATCTCCTAGCCATTCACGTGGCAGGAGCCTCCAACACCCTGGCCGATGCCCTGAGCCGGATAGGGGCTGCATCCCACGAGTGGTCTCTCCTGCCGGAGGTAGTACAGCATCTGTTCTCCCTTTGGGGCACACCTCAGGTGGACCTGTTTGCCTCCATGGAGAACGCGAAGCTGAGTCTGTTCTATGCCCGCCCCCCTCAGCAGGGCTCGCTGCAGGGGGATGCCTTCTCGAGGCAATGGACCCCGGGCCTCTTTTACGCCTTTCCCCCATTTCCCTTGATCCACAAGGTGCTTCTCAAGGCGAGGAGGGACAAGGCGCAGGTGATTCTGATAGCCCCAGACTGGCCTCGCCAGTTCTGGTACCCAGATCTCCTCAGTCTCAGCTCCAGGACTCGCGGGAGCTTCCAGCTCGCCCGGACTGCTCTCAGTCAATCAGGGAAGGTGTTCCATCCGGACCTTCAATCCCTGCACCTGACGGCCTGGTTCGCGGCTAGGATTTCCAGAGCTTTGGGTCTTTCATGAGGTCCTCAATATAGTTGAGGCGTCCGTGAGTCGACCAGAAAATGCTAGCCTTCAAATGGAAAAGGTTTTCCATTTGTGTCAGGCAAGGGCTTGACCCTTCCTCCTGTTCCTTGGCAAGCATCTTGGACTATTTATGGTCCCTTTCTAGTCAGGGCTTAGGTCGACGACCCTAAGGGTGCACCTGGCAGCCATCTCTGCCACTGGGCGCGGCCGGAAGCAGTCGGTGGCGCAGGAGAAGGTGGTCTGCTTTTTCAAAGGCCTTGATCACATTTCCTCCAGTGGGAACCCACACCGTGGGATCTACTGCTGGTACTGGCAAAGCTCATGGGCAAGCCATTCGAACTATGCACAGGTGTGCTCTCTCTCACCTGTCGTGGAAGACCGCCTTCTTGGTGGCTATCACCCAGCCAGAAGGATGGGAGAGCTCCAGCGCCCATCAGTCTCCTACCTGGTCTTCCACAGGGACAGGTTGTCCTGCGCCCCACCAAATTCCTTCCGAAGGTGGTGTCGGAGTTTCACCTTAACCAGGTGTTGACTCTGCCGGTGTTCTACCCCAATCACACCTCGGAGGCCAGATATAGGCTCCATACTCTGGATCCTAGAGAGAGGCTCGCTTATTATAAGGAGCTTACGGCTGAAATTGCGAGAGGTTCGGCAGCTGTTTGTCACCCTACGCTGAAGCCGCATCTGGCAGACCTGCAGCCAAGCGATTATAACAGGTGGGTAACCTCCCGCATAGATCTCGCTATAAGTTAGCGGGCATGGAGCTCCAGAGGATTAAGATTCATTCTACCCGCCATACTGCTGCAACGGTGGCTGCTTCCAGGGACGCCCCTATCCAGGAAATCTGCAGGCTGCTACCTGGAAGTCAGCAAACACCTCATTACCCACTACCACACTCGACCTTGAGTCACGCCGGGATGCTGGTTTTGGGGCCTCGGTTCTCCAGTCTCTCTTTCCAAAGTAAGTATATGGGGTGTGTGCCTCCCTCCTCCCGGAGAACTGCTAGAGTCTGCCAATGAGTGTGGATGAACAACATATCCATGTCCCTAGAAATGAGTTACTCACCTGTAACAGGAGTTCTAGGAATGGTATATGTTGTTCATCCACGACCCACCCGACCTCCCCGGCTCGGGACGACAACCTGAGCTTCCAGCGGGCCAGATCTGCCGTCATGGGGCGGAGCCGAGAGTTATACCACCCGGGTGGGTGGGAGGAGCAAGCTTGAAGACCTTCCGGCAAGATTTAAAGCGGCAAGGATACTGCCAATGAGTGTGGATGAACAACATATACCATTCCTAGAACTCCTGTTACAGGTGAGTAACCTGTATTTCTCTGTGAAACTCTTTCCTTTCCATTTTTCGGGTGAGCGCGGAAAGAAGGAAGTATGAGCTCTTGGTTACAGTGAAAGAGAGACATAACCTTCAGTAAAAAGCCTGGATCTGTCCTGAGTACCACCGAATCTGGATAAAAAACTGTGTAGGGCTCTTTGGTTGACAGCGCCCCCAGTTTGCTGATTCTCCTGGCTGACGTAATGGCCACCAGAAAAAACACCTTCATAGTAAGATGCATGACTGATGCTTCCTTCAAAGGCTCGAACAGCACTTCTGTTAGGGCCTTGAGGACAAGATTAAGTTTCCAAGGTGGTACAATTGGCTTAATGGGGGGGGAAGGGCGTTTTAACATTACTGCCCTTGAAAACCTCCTGACATGAGGGCGAGACCCCAGCGTTTCCCCTGAGTTGGCGAACAAAAGTGCCCCCAGTGCAGAAACTTGATCTCGTAAGGTGACTGGCTGCAACCCCTTGTCGAATCCTTCGAGGAGAAATTGTAAAAGCACTGGGAGGGATATTGGATGATCCTGTATAACTTTGGAGCGGAGCCAGAATAAGAATCTTCTCTGTATCCTATAATACACCCTAGAGGATGAGGGGCGTCGAGAGCTGACCATCATTTCAATAACTGGAGCAGTGTAACCTGACTCTTTGAATGTTTCCCGCTCGATCTCCAAGCCGCGAGGGATAGATTGTTCAGATTGTGGTGCACGACTGGACCCTGATGAAGAAAGTCTGAGGTGAGCTGGAAAACGAAAGGTTGTGCCTTTGACAGCTGAATGAGTAAAGGGGGAACCAGGGTCGGCATGGCCACCAGACTAGGATCATCTCCGCCTTGTCTCGGGCCACCTTGTGCAGGACCCTGGAAAGCAGTGGGATTGGAGGAAAAGCATATAGGAGGCTGAGGCGACCCCAGTTTAGGGAGACTGCGTCCTGAGCTAATGCTAGATCGTCTCTGGGCAGGGGGCAGAACTGCTGAGTCTTGGAGTTTTGTTGGCATACAGACAGATCCACTTGTGGATTGGCCCACCCCTGGACGAGGAGCTGGAAGGCAGCGTCCTTCAGCTACCATTCTCCCGGGAGAGCGTCCTTGCGGCTTAGCCAGTCTGCTGTGATATTTTCCTGACCTGGTATGTACACTGCTCTTGTGCTTGCCAGGTGCTTCTCTGCCCGGTGAAAGAGAAGATTCCTGAAGCATTTTGGGCTTCTTGTGCCGCCCTGATGGTTGATGTAGGCCATTACTGTTAGATTTTCTGGAATCAACACATCCCTGTTGCGTACCTGCTGATGGAAGTGCATCAAGGCTAGACGAACTGCCATCATCTCTAGGACATTTATGCTGTACCTAGATTCTGTCAGGGACCACTTGCTTTTGGTTGACCTCTGTTGTAGGTGAGTCCCCCCCCAACCCCGAGGCTTGCGTCTGTTGTGATTCTTGTTTGATGTGGATGGCGGCCTAGGTCTCGACCTCTCATCACATGTTTTTCTCAGAGACCACCATGCAAGAGCGCTTTTTACCTGCTGTGACACTGGGATGAGCTGGAGCCAACTGTGCCTGGACTGGGACCACAGCTTGAACAGATGCGTCAGAATGGGCCGCATGTGCACCATAGCCCATGGGTCTGAGTCTGCCAGCGACACTAGTGTCCCGATTAGTTGCAAAAAGGGCTGATCCGGCAGTTGATTGTTCCTTTGGAATTTGCTGATGAGTTTAAACAAGTCCCTGAACTTTGGGGAGGGGGTACCTTTTTGTCCTGTGTCCTGAATTCCCGCTCCCAGGTGGTTCAGGCTCTGACTCTGAATTAGGGAACTCTTCTTCTGGTTGATTAGAAAACCGTGAGCCGTGAGGCACTGGACTGCATCCGCTACTGCCTGTACCGCTTGGTCGAGCTGCGGAGCCTTGATGAGAATATCGTCCATATGAGGGAATAGCTGGATTCCCCGGTTCCGTAGGTGGGCTATTACTGCTACCAGGACCTTCGAGAAGGTTCTTTTGGCTGATGACAGTCCGAACGGGAGAGTCTTGAATTGGAAGTGACGGTTCTCCAGCTTGAACCTCGGATATTGCCTGTGCCTGCTGTGAATCGGAATATGTTGATAGGCATCTTGCAGGTCGATGGATGCTAGAAAGTCTCCTTGCAGCACTTCCTTGGCAATTAAGGCCAGTGTTTCCATTTTGAATGATCTGCTGTGCACAACGCGGTTTAGGAATTTCAGGTCTAGGACTGGTCTGTGACCTCCTGTGCGCTTGGGCACAATGAAAAATAGAGAGTAGACCCTGTTGAGCTCTCTGGGGATCCTGTCTGACAGCCCCTGGCTTGCAGAAGATCCGGATGGCCTGCAGTGTGGCTTGTCTTTTGGACGAGTTGTTTGAAATAGGAGGGGGCACAACGTGAGGTAATGGGGGCTTGGACTCGAATTCTATTAAGTATCCCTGGCGGATAATGTCTAACACCCATCTGTCCGTTGTTTGGGCCCATTTCTCAAGAAAATCTGAAAGTCTGCCCCCTACTAGAGGATGAGCCCGCATTTCCCCATTGTGCTTTCTTGTTGCTGTTTCCTGTGTCTCTGGGATTTCCCCCTCCGCCTGATCCATCTCCCTTAAAAGTCAGCTGGTGTCGGGAGAACCATGGCCTTTTTCCTGAAGAATTGGGATTCTGTCCCTTGTTGTAACCTCTGTCACGATAATTACGCGCCTGAAGGCCAGGCTTTGCCCCGGCTGCTAGACTCCAAGAGAATTTGGGAAATTGATATGCATGCTCCGGACCCTGCCATTCTTCTTTTAGCAAGTCCTCAATGGTGGGAAGTATGGGGAAAGCTGTAGCAGGTCTAGAGGCAGACGCCAGACGAAAAACCTGTTTCGGTTGTGTGGGGGGCGCGCACAAGGTGAATCTCGGATATGACCTTTTTGATAAAGAAGTCTAGGTCCTTTAGGTAGAAATTTCTGGTCGGGGAGTAGTCGGGATCTGATGAGGAATCTATTATCTCTCCCTCTTCGGTGGAAGAGCTGGTGACTGAGGAGCCCGGGGAATATCCCCTGTGACGTCTGCCCTTGTATCCGCCCCTTGTTCCGCTCCGTGAATGAGACCTTTTTCTTCACCTGTGGGTAGCGTGATGGTGACCGTCGTCCTATGGAGGTCTGCCCTCATCTCTAAATTGTTTCTTGGGGCAGGAGCGATGAGAGGATAGCCCCCATTCATCGGAAGAGGATGAGGAGGGGGTCCTTTTTCTCCTGGCTTTCTTGTGTGGTCTCCCATCTGGTGATCCCGGAGGGTGCCATTCGAAGGAGGAGGGGTCCAGAGCAAAGGCTCTGTCCAACCTGTCTATGAGCTCGGGGTCAAGGGAGCGGGGAGGGTCCCTGGACGTTGCTCCTCGCTCAGACCTTGAGGCAGCTAGCCGCTTGGACCTTTCCAGAATACTTGACTGTGACTGCTCGGACCTCTCCTGACCATTTGCTTGAGATTAGATGGCGTTCGCTGTGCTGTCCCCGCCAGCTGCTGCTGCCTTCTCACACGTGAGGCAGAGTGAGCCAGCAAAGGTGATCAGGAGAAGGGACTTGCAGCGCAGGCATTTTTTACCTCTGCTTGATTTTTCTGAGGTCATCTGTAATCCCCCCCGTCCCCTTGTTGTGGGGTCAGAGCGAAAGGATGAAAACAGTCCTTTTGGTACTGCTAACTGAAGAAAACAGGCCTATGAGCCCTTATGTGAAGGCCCCTTTAAGTACTGCTTTGAAGGCCCCTTTAGGCACTGTATGCCTTCTCTTGCTTGTTTGACCCTGTACGCTTTTATTTGCGTGTTTGGCTGGGGGGGGGGGCACTGTGCCTTAGTAACCCCCTGAATGATGACCCCTTCAAGTACAATCTGCCCGACAGCGTGGCAGCGTTTCCTCCATGATGCCCCTCCAGTTAAATCGGCCTAACGCGTGGAAGCGCTATCCCCTGGAACTTTCTGGTGCCAGAAAAAAAAAACCTGGGCGCGAGGTAGGACGCAGCGGTCTCCCAAATCTGTCTCGACCGCCTCGACCAGCAGGGAAATCGACCTAGCATGAAAAATGCCTCTTTGACTCTCAAGAGTGCAATCTTCAGCTCGCTGTTGAAGCCTTGTCGATTGTCGGGCTGACGCTTGGAAAAACAGCCTAGAGAGGTTACTATAGGTGAGACCAGCCTGTGTAGCTTGCAGGGCTAAGGCTGGATCTCACCGAGGCTACCTTGACGTTAGGAAAGATGAAGTCACTTACAACTGTATGCCTTCCCTTGCTTCCGATCCCACAAAAGAAGCCTTTTTTTTTTTTCCTTCCTCCTCACAAATTCTTCAGCCCTGCCACGTGTGACAGGGCTCTGCTGCAGAGTACCTGCTTCACCAAAGGCAGGAAGTAGACTGAACAACTCCGGATGTGGAGGGCTTGTTATCCCCCTTGCTGCACAGCATTGGACCTGCCTAACACTGACATCAGGAGGAACAGCCCATTAAAGAGAAAGAAGGTTATTGTTCTTCTGGAGAGGTTCCAGAGGAGATCGACCAGGATATTAGGTCTAGGGGAAAAGCCCTATGGGGAGAGACTGGAGGAGCTCAACCTGTACTCATTGGAGGAGAGGAACAACAAAGCGGTTATGATTGAGATCTTCAGATATCTCAAGGGAATGAATAGGGTAAACCTAGAGGGGTACTTCAGCTGAGGGTGGAAGGGACCACCAGGGGACAGTCATTAAGGGATCGTGGGCGAGGCAGTAAACGCACATGGTGTTAAGGAGAAGCTGTCATGGCGCTGATGCTGCAGTGTAGCTGGTGTTGGATCAGTTTTTTTGCATGCCAAGATGGTGGTGTCACTTGGCGAGAGCAGCTGGGAGTGTTTTTCTGTTATATTTATTTATTGTATAATTGGATTTACAACCTTTGAGCCAGCAGCTCGTTTACAAAGGTACCTCGTTACAGAGAGGACACACATGGTTAACATAGTTTACAGATTACAGTCAAGACAGAGTAACATTTTTACATGTTTACAGAATACGGACATACAGAGTCAACATAGTATTACGTAGGTTGCATGAACAGAGATGCATAGTATTACGTACAATTGCTTGAACACATGTATAGATAAACATTTCAAGTAGCACCAGCAGGTACTGGCAGAGGAGAGAGGGCCGGGTTGGGTGTTCAGCCCAGTGGGCCATGTCAGTAGTGCCAGAAACAGCAGAGTATCTTTAGTGACAGTGCAGCAGGTATTGAAGAGTAGGTCTCTAAGGCAGGCTTTGAAGGGGCAATTTGGCGTGTGTTGGATGCGGAGCTCTTTACTGGAGAGTAGTTCAGTTTTGGAAAATCGTTTAAGTGTGATATAGTGCAATGTGGGTTGTTATTTGTGGTTCATTTTTAAAAAAAGTTTGTTTTTTTTGGGGGGGGGGAGAGGGATGTCTCTTGAGGAGGGGAAAATGGGCAGATTAAAAGGTATTCTTCATGTTGTATGTCATTTAGCCATGAGGAGCGGGTGCTTTTGGCGATGTGGAACAATCCACAAAATGGGAGTGAAGAAACTGTTTTTTGTTTATTTTTTTGGGGGGGGGGGGCTTAAACAAGTTCATAGTGACGAACACAAGTTTTGTTTTCCATTTTCTTTTTCTAAACAGCTTGTTTTAGTGTGTCCTGTACTTTAGAAACCTTACAGTAAAGAGGTGGGTGGTTTAAAGTGGAGCATGGAACTGTAATGGCTGCTGCTGTGCACTGTTTAATGGAAAAGAATGTTGCGCCAGGCAGTTGGGCTCTGTGTGTGTCTGTCTGTCTGTCTGTCTGTGTGTAGACATGTCACGGTGACGTACCTACCAAGTACATAAATGCATCATGATGTGTATATTGTGTACATAAATCTTGATGACATAGCTGTTATGTACATAAACTGAATTTTAGGTACACAGTAGCTCAAATATGGTTTATGTAATGGATATTACTAGGGATGTGGATATGATCTACTGTATACACACTTTTTGGCAGTCACCTTTCCCCTTTAAGACTGGCTGAAATGCTTCAAGCTGGCTCCTCCAACCCACCTGGGTGGTAACTCCCTCGGCTCCGCCCCATGATGCCAGATCTTCCTTTCTACGGGAAGAAGCAGGTTCCCACTGTACCACTCTCGTGCTGCGTAGGCCCTTTGCTACCAAATCTTCAAATTTCTTTTCAAAAGTGATTAAAATGCTGTTTTCTGGCTTTTCCTTAAGACTATAATGGATAAATCTGCTCCAGGGTTTCAGCGTTGCCTCTGTGGGCAGATGATGTCCTGAACGGATCCGCACACATTGTGCGTTTACTGCCTCACCCACGATCCCCAGGCTTGCGACCACGTTTCATGCCTCCGTTCTCTAGGACCATTGTGCCTGCCTTGCGTTAGGCCATCAGAGTGAACGGAACCTGCTTGTCAAATCAGAGGACGCCCTTGGGGTGGTCTCTGCAGCTGTGGGGTCAGCTGAAAAGTTAATGGCTTTTGAGGAGGCAGCGTCCCAGGCTGCAGCTCAGACCTCCTCAGCTTCAGCCTTTGTGCTGCTTTCTCTGGGTGCGTCCTTCACTGGGGCATTCAAAATTTTGTGCAAGGCTCTACTGACTCACGATCAGGGCCCCTCATTGGTACATAAGTCAAAATCTATCGGAGGGCCGACCAGGGGAGAAGGATTGAGCATCCTAAGGACTACTGTCCTTGTCCGGGGGTTCTGCGCTCAGCACAGGAGGCGACACCTAGTGGAGGCTAGGTTAGCTGCCCTGTTGCACCGATGCAAGATCGAGGGTTTCTGGGGCGGGACGGACACTGGTGTCACCCATGCTCTCTCCCCCAGCCTATAGGGATAAATCCCCACTCCAGGTGTCGTCTCTATAAAGTCCTGCCTCGGGACTTCAAATTAGCCTCCTGGCCAAGTGCTCTCCCAACCAGTTCACGGTATCGGCGCCAGTTCCGCTGTGGCGCGGGACCCTATGGGAGGTATGCAAGGGACATATACATATACATATACAGGAGGTGGAAGCCACGGGGGCACCGTGACCAGGACAGAACAATGATGGCCTGGAGTGAGGGGCAAAAAGTAGACTATATATAAAATCAAAATCTAAAAAAAAAAAAAAGAGACCAAAAACACAGTCTCGCTGGCACTCATGGGATCGGGAACACTCTCGATCCAGGGCTTCAGATTCCTGTGCTTCTCCAGATCAGACTTCAGTCGAATCTTTGGCCCAGGCCACCAGCTCCATAGTAACTCTGTTGGGTCAGTTGGCTGAGATGCTGTTCAGTCTTCTGGCTGATATTTTTCTTGAGCCAGTTGACCAGTTGTTGACTGAGGAAGCAGTCACTTTCTTATCTCCGGTTCTGACCCCGACCTTAGGGACTGATCAGTCCGCTGACCCACTGCCTCTGGTCATTGACACCCTCGGAGGCCTGCCGCCGGTCTTCCCAGAGGTCAGGGTCCCGAACTTACTCCTGGGAGTCGAGCGGCTCTTGCCAACATCTGCGTTCCTGCTCTAGATGCCCGTGGAAGCTTTCTGCCACTATTCTTCATTTTTGTCCTCCAGTGAGGAGAGGCTTTGGTGCAAGCTGAATCAACGCTACTAGGATCGTGTGGCAATAGGTGGTGTTTTGTCATATAAAGACTGTTCCGGCTCCCACCCCGGCCATCACCTGGCTTTCACCTCAAAGGCCGATGCTTTCTCCACCTTAGGAGCCAACCAGATTGGTCCTGGCTCTGCTTACTCTGTCTCCAGTGATTCCGGTGGAGCCGCCACCTAAGCAGCCAAAATCAGGTACTCTGACCAAGGAAACTCTGCCAGCTTTGGGACTTCCCCATCAGCTGTCTGTCACAGTCACCCCGACCCATCCGCAAAGGATCAGCGAGGATTCTGGTGGTCGACCCCTCTTCAGCTCTTCCTCAAGAGTCAGACTATTCCTCCTTACACTCAGTCGCGTGGACGTGGAGTCGGTTGGGGGTTTCTCGACGGACAAAGGCCCTGCCTCCTTCACAGGCCTCCTCTGCCTGATCGTGGAATCCACGGGTCTTAAGATGGAGCCTGTCCAGAAATGGCTAGATATCCTCTGACCGAGATCTTAGACTGGGGAGGCTCCCCTGGAGAAGCCTTCATGGTGCCAGATGCCATCCTCGGTCCTGCTTTGGAGCTTTGGCAGCGCCCCGCTTCCTGCTCAGCACCATCAGCCCAGATGGCCTGCATGTATGCGGTTCCTACTAGCTCACTTTTGCAATTCACAGAATACTCCTTGGCTGAGAGCTTGGTGGCCTTCTGTGTTCCAGCACTCTGGCAACATGGGAGACATTGACAAGCTGCTTGATAAGAGTCCAAGAAGTTGGACCATGCAGCGAAGAAAGTGTACGCTGCTTCTTTGCTTGGCCTTCACCAGGCGAGCTCTGCCCTTCTGATGGCCCACTTCTCCCATGTCTTGTTTGGCACTTTGGATGAGGTGCTCCCTCATCTTCCAGCGGACCTCCAGACCACGGTCAAACAGGTCCGGGACCAGGGTCGGATTATGGCCAGGCAACAGCTCCAGACAGCCATGGACACTGGGGACTCCTGCGCCTGCTACGAGGTGGCTGCAGTGACCATGCCTTGTAGGGCTTGGCTGCGGAACTCAATCTTCACGTCACATACCCAGCCCAAGCTGGTGGTTGTCCCTTTCCTGGGCACCGACCTGTTCGGGGTCGTGGGCCACCTCACCCGCATTGAGAAGTCCAGTGCCACCTTGGACACTGGCATCTGCACAGAGGGACCCCAAGGGCTCCAAACAGAAGAAGCCGTTGCAGTCCACTTCCACGGCCAAACCAGCCCAGCCCCAAGCTGGGCAGCAGGCTCAGGCCTGGTGACCTCAGCTGAAGTCAGTGATCTGGGTTGTCCGCAAGCCTGGAGGAAGAGGCTCCGGTGGTTCCTCAGCTGGGCCTGCATCCACCTCCAAGCCTAACCAGTGACTGGATGAGGGGTGACTCCCTCATGCCCATCATGCCTCCCCTTGGGGGGCTGGCTCTGCCACTTCCTTTCTGCCTGGTCTGCGGTCACCATGGACAGGTGGGTTCTTTAGATGGTCAGTCAGGGTCTGCCTCTGGAATTCGAGCAGTACCCTCTTTGTCAAGCCCGCACCCCACGGGAGGACTTGGTATCTGGAGATATTCTGTCAGTCCTACAGGACGACATTGCCTGGCTCCTCTGCAGGGAAGTCGTGGTTCCTGTCATGGAGCCTCTGCAACACCAAGGGTTTGTCTCCAGGTACTTCTTGGTACCAAAACAGACGTGGGGCTGGTGCCCCTTTCTAGATCTGCATAACCTGAACAAGTTTCTCTAGTCACGCACTTTAAAGGATGGTCACTCTCTCTTGGATGATACCAACTCTGGAGCAAAACATGCGGTTCTGCTTACTGGATCTTTAGGACGCATTCTTTCACATCACAATATGTCTATCTTAGAGAAGGTTTCTCTGCTTTTGGGCAGAGGGAGTTCCAGGCCATGCCATTCGGCCTGTCCTCTGCCCCCAGGGTCTTCAAGTGCATTGCAGTGGTGGCAGCTTACCTGAGTTGCTGAGGGGTCTAGGTTTACTCCTTCCTGGATGACCGGCTGATCGCAGGTTCCTCCCGGCAGGAGGTGGAGTGATCCAGGGACCCGGTCCTCCAGACCTGTCTCTCTCTTGGTCTCCTGGTCAACGAGGCCAAGTTGGAGCTTGTACCCTCGCAGATTATTAGCTTCATCGGGGTGGAGTGTGACTCTTGCAGAGCCCGGCTCCCAATGGACAGGGTGGAGGCTCTTGCCTCCTTTCTCCGATCATTTCTGGTTGGGCAGTCGCACCCTGCCTGGGACTTTCTGCACCTGTTGGGTTACATGGTGACCTGCACCAGCGTGGTCCATTGGGCCCGCTAGAAAATGCTCTCCCTGTAATGGGAGCTGGCCAGCCGGTGGTCTCAACATGGGTCACTTTGACCAGTTGGTCACTGTGATCCAACAGAAGTGGGATGCTCTCCAGTGGTGGTTAATCCCAGAACATCTGCAGGATGGAATCTTGTTTGTCTGTACAGAGTGGATGATCATCCTGATGACTGATGTCTCTCTAATGGGTGGGGGTGCCCACATGGGGAGGACACAGACTCTGGACCCCGATGAATCACAGTGCCACATCAGCCTGCTGGAGCTCCGAGCACTTTGGCTACTGCTGACTGTCGTTGCTCCTCACATTCAGGGTCAGGTGGTCCAGGTTCTGATGGACAACACCATGACCATGTACCATCTCAACAAGCAGGGCGGGACGCACTCCCTGCCTCAGTGCAAGGAAGCTCTCCATGTGTGGACCCATCTCCTGGTCATCCATGTGGCCGGGGCCTCCAACCAGCTGCTGTATGCTCTCAGCTGTATGGACGTGGCGTCTCACGAGTGATCTCTTCATCCAGAGGTAGCACACAGTCTTTTCTCCCAGTGGAGCACCCCTCAGGTGGACTTGTTCACCTCCAGGGAGAATGCAAAGCTAAGGCTGGTTTGTGCCCAACCCCTCAGCTGGGCACAGTGCAGGGGGAACCCCAATTCTTTGCTGTGCCTTCCCTCGATCCACAAGGTGCTACTCGAGGCCAGGAGGGACAAATCACAGGTGATCTTGGTGGCTTCTCACTGGCCCACCAGTTTTGGTACTCCGATCTCCTCAGCAACAGGCTCCCCAGGTGTCTTCCTCTAAGCCTTGACCTGCTCTCATTCAGTCAGAGGAATGTACTCATCTAAACCTTCCATCCTTATACCTGACAGCCTGGTTGCTGAGTGGCTAGATTTCCAGGCTTTTGGTCTCTCTGAAGTTGTCTTCACTGTGGTGGAGGGATCTCGGAAGGAGTTGACCAGGAAATGCTACGTCTTCAAATGGAAGAGATCTTCCATTTGGTGTCGGGCAGAGGGTTGCATTCTTGATTATCTGTGGTCTCTCTTTGTTGTACCTTTGGTCGAACTCTCAAAGTGCACCTGGAAGCCATCTCTGCTTACCTGGCACAGGCTGGTCAGCAGTCAGTGGCACAGGAAAAGGTGGTCTGGCTCTTCTTTACAGGCCTTGACCACATTTCCCCTCTGGTGCATGAACTACCACTACCCTGGGACTTGTTGCTGTTGCTGGCCAAGCCATTCGAACCGATGCACAGATGCGAGATGTTTTGACTCTCTTGGAAGACCGCCTTCCTGGTGGCTATTACATCCGCCAGAAGGATCAGTGGGCTCCAGGTGCTTTCGGTGGAGTCTCCCTGCTTGATCTTCCACAGGGACAAGGTTGTACTGCTCCCCAACCTGAAGTTCATCCTGAAGGTTGTGTCGGATTTTCACCTTAACCAGGTGATTAATTTCCCGGTGTATTTTACCAACAACACCTTGGAGGCTGAGCACAGGCTCCATACTCTGGACTTGTGGCGAGCACTAGCCTATTACAAGGAGCTAACAACTGGAGTTCGGGGAGAAGTTTGCCAGCTATTTGTCACCTACTCTGAAGCAGCACTTGGCAGAGACTGGCAGCTGAGCGGGTGATTGGCAGGTGGATAGTTTCCTGCATCGGCCTCTGCTATAGGTTGGCGAGTAGGGAGCCTCCCTTAGGGATTAGGGCTCATTCCGCCCACCATACCGCTGCCTCCAGGGACATCGCTATCCAGGAAATATACAGGGCTGCTACCTAGAGGTCAGCACACACCTTCATTTTCCACTACCCACATCGACCTTGAGTCACTCCGGCATGCTGGTTTTGAGGGCTCAGTTCTCCAGTCTGTTCCCTAAGTAGGGGGTGCACGCCTTGCTTCCTTCCTCCTGGAGAACTGCTAGGAGTCTACCAGAAAGTGTGGATAGAACATTATATTCACGTCCCTAGAACAACAGGTTACTCACCTGTAACTGTAGTTCTAGGAGTGGTATATGATCATCCACACGGACCCACCCGACCTCCCCTGGCTGCAGGATCTCCCACTGTATCAAAACAGGGGACTGTATTTGTTTCTGTGGTATGAAGGATGCGTACCTCATCTCAGAATCCAGAAACCTCACAGAAAATATCTGTGGTTCCTCTGTCATTGGGACTTCACCAATTCAGAGTGTTTACCTGTAGCTTATCCACTGCGTCATGAATCTTTACCAAATACTTGGCTGTGGTGGGAGCAGCCCTTTGCAGGGAAGGCCTGTGTGTTTTACCTTACCTGGACAACTGACTGTTTAAAAGCTCAGTCCAGGGACCAGCTTCTGCAGACCTCGCTCGAACCAGACAGATGCTCACTGCTCTGGGGAGTGACAGTCAACATACCAAAGTCTGTTCTGACACCCTCCAAAAGATTGGAATACATAGTGACAATTCTGGATGCAGCTTAGGGTTCGGTGTTCCTGCTTTTGAATAGAGCAGACCAACTGATTGTCTAAGCACAATTGGTGCACGACAGCCGTTATGTGTTGGCATGTATGTTTCTCTGCCTGCTGGGACTGATGGTGGCAGCCATTGTTACTGTGCCACTGGCAGCCATTGTTACTGTGCCAGTGGACCCTGAGATTAGAGTGGGACCAATTGACAGATGATCTAGAACAGAGGGTTCTAGTCACATCTCCCTTGCCCAAAGCGCTCCGGTGGTGGATGAAATGCAGCAACCTACTCGGAGGTGTCCCATTCTTGTTTCTTTCCCTTAATCAGATCCTCACCACAGATGCTTTTAGATCTGGATGGGGGCTCACCTGGGACCGCTGCTGACACAAAGGCACTTGGAACCAGATGGAACACGCGTTGCACAGAAATGCGAACATATGAAATAGCAAGCAGAAAAGGCTCACACGTCTATCAAGTCTGCCCTAGTGTGCAGCTTGCAGTTCAATACTACTGCCGTTGCCCCCCAATCCCCCCCCTCTGTCCTCTCTCCCAGGCCAATCCCCCATCATGTTCTAGTCAGTACTTACCCTGCCCCTGACTGTCCCGTCAGTAAGGCTTTTGATTTAGTTCAATATGATTTGCTTTTGACTAGGTTAAGGGCCATAGGGATTAAGGGCCAAATATTAAAATGGCTTGAGTCATATTTGACAAATAGATATCAATGTGTTCAATGTGGTACAATGATGTCGGCCCCTGGGAAACTAGAGAGAGGTGTTCCTCAGGGCTCTATTTTAGGCCTATTATTATTTAATATTTATGTTAATAATTGGTTCATGAAATTAAACATAGTGAGGTGAGACTGTACGCAGACGACACTGTTTTAGTGGCGTCTGCTGACAGTCACAGGTATGATGGATTCATACTAACATACTAAAATGCCAGCAGAATAGGCCTAACGGTCTTTCGTGTCTGCTCGTTTGGTCAGCCCCCACCCTGGGTGCTGACCTTGCTGTCCCCCTCGCCTTCTCTGGCTTCTCCCTTCCCAGTTCCGGATATTCTTGCTGCATTGGATTTTGCTTCCAGAACCCTTCCCCTGTACCTGTCCCACCCCCTCTTGAACCCCTCCACTGTCTCTGCCTCCACCAGCCCCCTAGGCAGTGCATTCCATGGCTCCACCACCCTCTCAGTGAAGTAGCACCTCCTCCTTTCTCCCCTGAATCTTCCCCCTCCAGCTTCCACCCATGCCCTCTAGTGGCCCCTTCCTCCTTCCTTCAAGCACCCTGACTGTTCCTCCCTATTACCCTCTTCATGTACCTGAAGACCTCTATCATGTCCCCCGGTCCCTTCTCTCTTCCAATGTGTACATATTTAGCTCTTGAGCCTCTCCCTCATGAGTCCTGTCCCCAAGCCCCAAATTATTTTGGTTGCCCTTCTCTGGACCCTCTCCAGGAGGTTAATGTCCCTCTTTAAGTGTGGCCTCTCAAACTGCGGCAGATACTCAAGGTCTTGGCCTCACCAAGCAGTTATACAGAGGAGTATCACTTCTCTCCTTCTGGAGGTGATCCCCTAGTGATGCATCCCAGCATCCTGTTGGCCTTGGCTGCTGCCCTCCCACAAGTCTCAGAGTTGTTCATCTTGACATCCACCACCACCCCAGGTCCCTCTCAGCCATCGAGACTTGTAGCATTTCCCCACCAGGGTGTACACTTGGCCTGGGTTTCTGCTTAGGTGGAGTACTTGCATTTCCCTGCATTGAACCTCAGCTTCCACTTTCTAGACCATCTTTCCAGAGCCTCCAGGTCCCTGTGGGCCACCTCCCTCCTCCCCATCCACCACCGCCCCAGTTTGAGTCATCTGCAAAGAGACTCATCTCACTCCTGATTCCTGTCCTTATGTCAGAATCGTAGGTGTTGAACAGAGGGCCCAAGACTGATCCCTGTGGGACCCACTAATGACCCTCCTTGGGGATGAGACTATCCCACCAACTACGACCCTCTGGGTCCGGTCCTGGAGCCAATTGCCTATCCATCTGATCATCTGGTTCCCCACCCCATTTCTCCCAGCTTATCCAACAGGCCCACGTGAGGAACAGAGTCAAATGCCTTGCTGAAGTCTAGAAAGAGGACATCCACTGGTCTACCCAGGTCCAAGGCACTTGTCACCCAGTCATAGAACTCCACCAGGTTTGTCTGACACGATTTCCGGGATGAATCCATGCTGTCTATCGTCCAGGCACCCTGACTTATCCAGGTCCCCCTAGCCTCTCCTTGACAATGCCTCCATCACCTTGCCCACCACGATGTCAGGCTGACAGGCCTGTAGTTCCTGCCACCTCCCTTGATCCCCTTGTGGATAGGCACTATATCGCCACCTTCCAGTCTTGGGGCACCCACCCTGTCCTCAGAGAGATGGTAGTCCTGCCAGGGGTTTCGCCAGGACATCTGCAAGTTCCTTCAGCACTCTGGGATGTAATTTATCCGCCCCGTGCTTTCTCCATCTTAAGGGAGCTGAGGGCTTCCTCACTCTCTGCTGTGATTTCCACTTCCGGTGCCTCTTCTCCTGCTTAGCCCTCCCCAACCTGCCAGTGATGCCTCCCCCTCTCCCCAGACCTGCCACCCTCGGTAAGGGGTCCCCCTTCCTCAGTGTCTCTGTCTCTCCTGCATGATGCAGCACCCCCATTTTCCCTGGTGAAAACTGAGGTGAAGTACTCATACCTCAGCCTGCTCCCCCGGGTCTTGTGCCCATCTCCCCTGATTTAATCCTGCTAATCTGCCCTTCACCCTCGTTTTTTCCCCAATGTATCTAAAGAACCCTTGTTCCCTCTCCTAATTTCCTGGCCAGGTTCTGCTCCTTCCTTGCCTTAGCCGCCCTCACCACTCTAGTGGCCCTTCTAGCCATCAGCCTGCTCCCTCGATCCCTTTCACTCCTTGAGCACTTGAATTGCTTATAGGCTGCTTTCTTTCTCCAAGACCACCTCCTGGACCTCTCTGGTCCACCAACAGGTTTTTGGGCCCCACCGCATTTTCGTCTTACCTTGCACAGGTGCTGGTAGTATCCTGCACCCCTCTCCTGATGATTTACCACCTACTATCAGCGTCCATGTCTGACCCAATCCCATCCAAATGCTCATTAAGGATCCTTCCCATTTCCTTAAAATCCGCCCCCCTGAAGTCGGTTACTTCCGTCTTTGTGCAGCCTTCTACTCTCCTAGGTCCAGGCAGAACCAGACCGTGGCATGGTCACTCCCCGCCAATGGGTCCCTTACCTCCAGGCCCCCAATCTGGTCACTGTCTGCCAGGACCACATCCAGTACCCGCGCCTCCCTGGTCGGTTCCCTCACCTGCTGAGTTAGGAATGCGTCTTGAAAGACATCCAACAACCTCTGTTCCCTGGTCACAGAGGATGTCATAGTCTCCCAGTCTGTTCCTGGCATGTTTAAGTCCCCCAACACCACCACCGTTCCTCTGCCCAGTCTGCAGTGTCTCCCAACATCTGCCACCAGACTGTCCTCCAGCTCCTCCGCCAGGGCAGGGGTCTATACACCACTCTATTTTTACTCTCTGTCTCTTGTTATCAAGGTGACCCAAATCGCCTCCACGGTTCCCTCCGCCTCCTCTACTCCCCTATGCCAATGCAGTTTTTGACTATCATTGCTACCCTCCCCCTTCCCTCCCCTGTCCTTCCTGAACATAGTGTAACCCTCCAGGTTCAGGTCCCAGTCATGTCCTGCAGTGGCCCAAGTCTCAGTGACCGCTGCCACATCCACTGCCCTCAGTTAGCATCACTTGAGCTCAGGCATTTTATTGCCCAAGCTCCTGGCATTTAGCAGGACTACCTTCCACCCTTTCCCTATAGTTCCATTTCCCCTGCTCGTGTTCCCATGGGGATTCTGTTTTCCCCTGGTCTGCACTTTGCCAGTCAGCCTTTTCCTGCAATCCTCCTGGTCCCCAGGGGTGAAGACAGAGTCCTCCTTTATCGGCACCCCTTGACAGGCCTTTTTCCCATCCCACCCTTCACAAGTTTAAACCCCACTTTTCATCAATGATCCTCTTATTTTCAACTTAAGGATTCCTCCAAATTGAGATGTAGTCTATCTCTAGCATACAGCTCCTTATCCTCCCAGGTCTCCCCCAATCCCCATCAACCCATACCCTCTGGCCTCACACCACTCCCTGAGCCACTGGTTTATCTCCCTAATTTTCCTTTGTGTTCCCCACTAGCCCTTGGCACTGACTGGGATTTCTGAGAAGGAAACTGTGCATCCTATGTCATGACAGATCCTGGCTCCTGAATCTTGCCTATATCTCTGGCTAGCTCACTATTTCCCTCAATGTCATTTGTACCCAGGTGGACCAGTATGTCTGGGAACCCCACAATCCTTTGCCAGCTATGATATCTGCGTGCTTAGCCCTGTGCACCGTTAGTCCAGGAAGCATCTTGTTCTAACTGGCCAGGCTTCCCCTCCCTATCCCATTTGATACCCTGATCATAGAATCCCCCAGCAGGAGCACTCTGACCACCCTTTCCTCCATTCCTCCCCTCCATGTCCCTCATCCTTTCTGCGGCCCCTCCACCCAGCTGGCTCCTTGTTCCTCCTCTATCTGGGTGCCACATGCCACCCCTCCTTATTACCATGGCCACCCCTCCCTCCAATCCTATGCCTCCTCCTCCTGAGTATCCTTCTGTACCTTGCTAATGCCCCCTCACTGCTCAGAACTGGTCCTTCTCCCCATCTGCTAAACTAGCCTGGCTCATCCTCCTTCCTTCCTGTCTCCATTTAGTTCCTCCTTGCTCGTCGTGCTCCCTGGCCTAAACCCTCAGCTCCCTTTACTGAATCCTCCTTGTACTTCTGGTCCTTCTCCTTTACCTTTCCTCCCAACTGGTCCTTCTCCTGCGCTTCCTCCTCTTCCCCTGCCCTCCTGCTCTGATTCACTGCTCCCCATTCTCCTGCATTCCAGGCCCCCTGTTGTTCCTACTATCTGGCCCCTGCCTCCCACTCCCTTTCGCTTCCTCTAACCACCCTGTCGTGGCTACATCACCCCCTCATCCTCGAGCAGAAGAAGAGAATTGAAGCGGTTATTGAGTGTAAGGTCTGATCCACCTCCCGCCTTTTGTCTTCTGTCCAGCCCTGGCCATCTGCCTACTTCCCTGAGAATGTTGTCCCTCCGTCCCCCTTGTGAGGGTCCCCAGTTACCTGCCTGCTTCCTTGGTAGTGTCCTTTTGGACCCCTCTGCCAGGGTCCCTATGACCCCTGAGTATTCTCCTGCACTCCTTTCCCTATGCCCCCACCCCAGTGCTTGGTGCAACCCTGTGGGAGATTCCAGCCCCTTCCCCAACCATACCACCCCGCCTCCAGCTTTCTCCTAATCCCTGCAACCTCCTCCTAAGCTGTGCTAGCTCGGTAGCACCACTGGGCAACCACCGAACTTCCAAGCCCAGTCCAGTATCATGGCTGCTCCACACCCTGTGCACCCACCACCCTCCCAAAGATGCCGGCCCTAATGATGTGTGGTTCCATCCCCTTCCAAATAGGTTTCTTGGGTGAGCCACCAGGTTCCCTCAGTCCAAAATACCCCTACTGCTCTAATCAGGTCACCCACTAATCTTAGAGACAGTCCCACTGTACACCAGTAACCCCTGTTACTAGGTGCAGTACAACACATTAAACTTATAAGGAAATGAACAACTCCCTAAGCTCCTCTCTCCCAGCCTTTAAATCCAACCCCAGTGGCTAGAACTACATGAGCTGCACCTGCAGCCTTTTCTCAATTGCAGGCAGGTGTTCCCCTATAAATTCGCAGACTTCTGGGGAGGGAGGGGGGAGGGGCGGTCCTGGGCAGACACCTGACTCAGAGAGAGAGTGTATCAGCCCCATGGCCTCCCTCCAAGCCCAGCAGCCAAAGAACCAGGCCCAAGCAAATCCCACCAAATAGGTTTTAAATCAGAAGAAATAGGCCTCACCAGCGCAGCCTGTTACACAGTGAAACATCCACAAACTGAGCCCCACTTACAGCCACCAAATCAGTTTACAAACATCCAGCAGCCCCCAAAACAATACCCTGCTAGCCCCTTAGAAGTAAGAAAGAAGAGAACTAACCTACCAAGTAAAATCCACAAGAACCCTGTGAAAACAGCAGCAGCAGCTACTGTCCTGGAACACAACTGATCCTGTCCCCTTCCAGTTCTTTCTGACTGATTCGCTTCAAAGTGATTTGTTACAAATGCAAAAATGGTTCAGTAAATTTGGTCTTCTTTTGAATGCTAAAAAACACAAACTATGTTGTTTTCGATTGGTACATATAGAGGAAAAGAGCCCAAACCACAATTACATTTACAAGATGGTACAAAGATTGAAAATGTATTAACATACAGATACTTAGGGTTTCAAGTAGATGCTAGAATGACATATGTAAATCACATATCAGTTCAGGTAAAGAAAGTGAATAAAGATTGAGACCTTAGAAGGATGGAGCTTTACCTTTAGTGAAGGAGGCGATTGGCAAAAGAGATGCTGTTACCCATATTGGAGTATGGTTTATAATTTACATGAATTAATCTAAACTGCTTTCAATTTGGTTAATCAAATATATTATAGGATAGGTAAATTTGCTTCCGGAGTAATAAAAATGAGCATCATTGTATCATTTATAATAAGTTAAATTGGCTTCAACCTGAAGAAAAAAGAAACTATCGCTGGCTTACTATATGCCATGAGATAATTCACAAAAAGTATAACCATCCTTTGTATAAGCAATTAAAAAGAAAGATAAATAACGAATCGTATATAAAGACTAGGAATCCATTAAGCAACATCCCAATGTATAGAAGCTTTAATAGACTAGGGGACGGTATGCTCCAGAATAGAGTAGCATTAAGTTGGAATGGTTTGACTGAATCACAGAAAACAAATTTAGATTTTTTTTAAATTTAAAAATGAATTGTTTAATAGTTTGTATTTTATATGTGTGTGTTTTGAATTATGTATGTAGAGTGCAATTGCATTTTTGTATTAGTTGTGTTTGTATTACTTATGTTAAATGTCAATTGTTAATTGGTAATTGTATTAGAATTCACATGCAGGACTTTGTTGTAAACGGGACTTTGTCCTAACAAATGAATTTCCTGTGAAAAAATAAACTTTTAATCAATCAATCAATCCCCGCTTAAAGCTGTCCACTGTCCTCAGTTGTATTAACTCCTCTGGCAGTGCATTCCATCCTGCCACCACTCTCTGTAGTGCCTCCTCATCTCCCTCCTGAATCTTCCCCTTCCAATTTCAGACTGTGTCCCCTTTAAGTGGAACAGTCCTCCCATTCTGTTTATGCCTTTCAAGTATTTAAAGGTCTCTATCATGTCCCCCACTTTCCCTTCTATCCGCCAGAGAGTACATGTTGAGCTCCCTCAATCTTTCCTCAAAAGGCATCTTCCCTTAGCCCCATGATCATTTTGTCGCCTTACACTGCACCACCTCAGCGGTCTTGCATCCTTCTTGAGATGTGGCAGCATTACTACACAAAGTACTTCCAAGTGCAGCCCCACCAGTTGTTCTATACAAGGGCAGAGTGAGGATCTCTTTCCTGGAGGTGCTACCCCTGGTAATGCACCTCAGCATCTGATTTACCCTTGCTGCTGTCCTCCTACACTGTGCTAATACTTTCATGTCCCCTGTGACTAGTACCCCCAGGACCACCTTCTCCTCTGAAGCTGCTACTTGCACTGTCCCCAGCCAGAGGTGCATGACCTTGCACTTCTTAGTATCAAAGCCCAACTGCCACTCCTCTGACCAGTGTTAGTTTAGCTAGATCCTCCCTGAGTGCCTGCCTCCCTTCCTCACTGTCCAGTTTTGCACAAATCTTTGTCATTAGTGAACAGGCTGCTCTTACTTTTGACCCCCTCTGTAGTCTTCTCTATGAAGACATTAAACAAACTGGGCACAGCACTGAACCCTGCGGTACCCCACTAGTTACGGGTGTTGGCTTGGATGTCTCCCCCTTCTGCTGTCTGCCCTGAATCCAGCTCCCAGTCCACCCCACCAGTTTCTCCCCAACCCCAGGTCCCTGATCTTGCTTAGTAACCTCCTGTGCAGCACCGAGTTGAAAGCCTTGCTAAAGTCCAGATACAGGACATCCACAGCATGGCCTTCGTCAGCCACCCTAGTGACCCAATCAAAGTCGTTGATTAAGTTAGTCTGGCAAGATCTTCTTGAGACAAACCCATGCTGTCTCTCATCCTGTAATCCATTTCTATCCAGAAAGGTCATCAACCTCTTCTTCAGAATGATCTCCATCAACTTCCTCAATAGAAGTCAAGCTCACCGGTCTGTAATTGTCTGGTTGGTCCCAGGGCCCACTCTTCTAGAGGGGTACCACGTGAGCTATCAACCAGTCCCTGGGCATGTTCCCCATCTCCAAGGAGGTATTAAACAGGTCTGCCAGAGGGCCTTTCAACACCTGTGCGTGTTCCATCAGGACTCTTGGATGCACACCGTCCGGTTCCGGTGCCTTTTCCACATGTAAGGCTTTAAGGCCTTTTAGAATCCTATCCTCCTGGATGACCCCATCTGTTACCTCTGCCACCCCCATCCCCCCTTTTCCTTGTGGTATTGGGCCATCCTTTTCTTTCGTGAAAACCGAGCAGAAGTACTCCTTGAGTGCCTCCACCTGGTCGTCCCCTTTTTCAACCCATCCCCCCTCCCTCTTGACTCTTAACAATCTTGTCTCTACAACTCCTCTTCTCCCTTATGTACTTGACAAACAGCTCCTCCCCCTCTCTGATCCCCTGAGCCAATTTCAGCTCCCTTGCTGCTCTGACTGCCTTACTCACGTCCCTGGATGCCTTTGTGTACACTGCTCTGTCTTCCTCACGCCCAGAGTTTTTGAACCTGTTGAAAGAAAATCTCTTATTCAAACAACATGAAGTCTTGCTATATTATAGACATTAGCAGCAGTTTGATCCAGCTCTAGAACTGCCCTGGAGTGAAATGGTTAAAACCATTCCAAAATAGAATTTTGGCACGGAGAGCAGCTCTATCTGTGTCATTTCAAACTTGAACTGTCAGATTCTTTACTCCGCCTCAGTGAACAGTCGCTCCGGAGATTTCTCCTTCTGCTCGGTTCATTTCTCGGTTTAAAGTGTTTTCCGGTTGGATTTAACGAGAATAGTTTTATTTTAACCGCAAACCGCTCAGTTCAAGCTCTATCTGTGGTAACCGTAGTAAATGAAGGTTTTGTCTGTGTGGAACTTGTAAGTTATCGGTTCGGTTTGAACCGATCAGTGGTTTAAACTCATTTAAAACTAAAAGTTACTATTTTAGAGTGCGGTTCCGTTCTTATCGGTTCTAAAAAGCAGTTTATTACGTTTTTCCAATACCTGTGACACGGTTAGGAACCGATAAAGTGTCTTTCTGGCACTGCCGTTAAAAGGCAAGTTTTGGTTAGGCTGGCATTATGTCTGAGAAAGCCAAAAGAAAAACCGGGCCCACTGGGTTTCAACACTGATGTTTGTGGGGAAGTCTTTGCCAAGGCTGACCCACACACCACATGTGTTTGTCTGGGGTTTGACCACCTCCAGTCAGATTGCCAGGTATGTAAGAATTTCCCTGCAGCCACCCTGGAAAAAAGATTGGGCAGGCTCAGGGAACGAGAGGCCAAAAAGTCCGCTGACCCGGATGGCCAGCGAACCAGAGGGAGTGCCCTCTGACCAGGGCCAGACTTCCTCGGGCAAAGAAAAGCTGGTTCTGAGGAACCAATTCCAGTAAAGAAATCAAGAAAATCAGCAGGTCTGAGTCCAAAATTCCTTCTCCAACTGCTGCAGAGATAGCAAAAGCCATACAAATTGTCCAGTCACTGTCTAGGGTCCAGTCCGAACCACCACTATCTGGTAAAGGTCTGTCTGGTCCGTCCCAGTGGTTCAGGATTATGATATTGAGGAATTTTATGAACCAGAGGAGGGAGGAGGATTATGAACAGTATGAATGTGGCTGGGGTCTGGGTGTGCCATTGAACCGACATCTCCCCAGACAGACCTTTAGAATCTCCCTATGCTCTCTGAGTCCCCATCTCATTTTATGTTTTATAAAAAGTTGCTGAAACCCTCCAGCTTCCTTTAGAAGAGGCTGTGGATGAGCAAGAGGAGCCTGATTTTGTAGAAATGATGGATATTCCAGAGTCTAGGAGATTGTCTATTCCTTTACATAAGTCTTTTAGGAAACAAACAATTAAAATTTTAAAAGCTCTAATTCTGTGCCTCCTGTAGATAAAAGATGGACAGAAGGTATACACTGTCAGGCCCTGCTACAGAATTCCTTTCTCAGCAATGCAGTCATGTTAGTAGTTCAGGCTGCTGCCTGTGATAAAGCTAATATTCCCTTGGCTTCACATCCTCCTGACAAGGATTCCAGGAAGATTGATGCCATGGCAAAAAACAGTATATGGCAGCCTCTCTGGGACTCAGGCAAGCAAATTATATGGCTTATGTAGCTAGGTATCAGAAATCTAGATGGGATACTGTTATGCAGTTGGCTAAGCAGGCCCATGGCCAGCTGGCTAGTGAACTAGAACAGGTGGCTGCTGATGGCATTGAAGCCTCTAAGGTTCAGTTTCATGCTGCTGTGGATGTTAATGATGTTTCCTCTAGGGTCATGGCCACATCTGTAGCTTTTGTAGGTTGGCCTGGCTCAGGTGTACTAGTTTGTCTCAGGATACCCAGACTAAGGCTATGGATTTTCCTGTGGTGGGAAATTCTCTGTTTGGAGAGCAGACAGAGAATTACATGAAGAAGATGGATGAATATAGGACTACTTACAAGAGTGCCCAGGCTAAGGAGCAGCAAGCCACTCCTCAAAGGCATGCCCCCAGGGGTAGGGGTAGGCCTTTTCACAGGCCTTTCTACCAGACTCAGGCCTCCTCTTCCTATGCTCAGAGGGGCTTCTTCAGAGGCAGGGGCAGACGAGGGGTGGGCAGACCTGCTCCCACCCCCCAGCCTAAAGCTCCTGAGAAACAGGCACCCTGATGGGGTGCCCAGGGCCGATTCTCCTGTACCAGTGGGGGGCAGGCTGGCTTACTTCAGTCAGAATTGGGCTTCTTTAACCTCAGACAAGTGGGTTCTGGAAGTAGTAAGCCAGGTCTGGTCTCGGCTTCAAAAAGTTTCCCAAGTTGAGAGAAGCAGATTTTTCTACCTGCAAGTGCTTCAGAGACCCTCGCCTGGAACCGAGGTCTCATCCCTGTTAGCTCTCAGAGCAGTAGAAAGGTTCCTCCCTGCATCAGGGCAGGGGTCTGTATTCCGGATACTTCCTTACCCCAAAAAGACAGGAGAATGGCGGCCCATCTTAGATCTCAGATATCTGAACAAGCATCTTTTGAAACCAAAGTTCAAAATGGTAACTCTGGCAATGATTTTACCTTCCCTAAGGCCAGGGGACTGGCTAGCCTCCCTGGACCTCAAGGATGCCTATTTCCATGTCCTAATCAGAAGATCCCATGGAAAGTACCTCAGATCTGAACTGCCCTCAGGTCATTACCAGTTCAGAGCAATGCCCTTCGCCTTACCTCTGCTCCAAGGGTATTCACAAGTGTCTAGCAGTGGCAGTGGCCCACTTAAGGAGGCAGAGGATTGCGTTGTTTTTCCTTATCTAGACGACTGGCTCATTGTAGGCCAGTCCCAGAACAGGTAAATCTGACCTGCAGGTCACCCAGCAGCTTCTCACCTCCTGGGTTTTCTGCTAAACTTACCAAAGTCTGTTCTGGAACCAGTCCAGGTACTCACCTTTATAGGGGCAGAATTGGACACAAAGCTAGCCAGAGCCTTTCTTCCCCAGAAAGGGTAAGGAATTTAGTGGCTCTGGCCTCTTCCTTCACTCTGCAGGTCTCTCGACCAGCAAGACACTTTCTGCAGCTCCTGGGGCACATGGCTGCATCCACAGCTGTTGTGCAGGGGCCAGATTTCAGATGAGACATTCAGTTTCACTTGAGAACCTTTGGTCTCAGAGAAGAGACCCTTTCCAAGTTGGTCCCAGTGACTCGTACCTTGATCCTAGCTCTCCAGTGGTGGCAGGATCAGAGCAATTTAAGAGCGGGTGTCCCCTTCATTTCCCCTTCTCACGACTTGACTCTCACTACAGATGCTTCCCTTCTGGGTTGGGGAGCCCACATGGGCGACCTTTCCACTCAGGGAGTTTGGTCCCCCCCAGGAATCTCTGCTCCACATCAGTTTGCTGGAACTCGGAGCTGTCTTTTTAGCTCTTCAAGCTTTTTCTGCATCTGTCCACGACAAGGTGATACAAGTCAGAACAGACAACACCACAACAATGTGGTACATCAACAAATGGGGGGCTCTCGGTCTTCGGCCTTGTGCCCCAAGGCAATGAAGTTGTGGTCTCTGGCCTATTCCCTGAACACTTCCCTCATAGCAGTTCATCTTCCAGGAAGGACAATATCCTAGTGGATGCCCTCAGCAGGATTTCCAGGGCCATCATGAATGGTCCCTGGATCCTCAAGTGCTGGGGATAGTTTTTTGCCATGTGGGGCATCCTCAGATAGATCTTTTGCAGCCCCAGACAATCACAAACTTCCTCTGTTCTGTTGCAGGCCTCAGTGCTGGGCTCAGTTCCCCTGGATGCCTTCTTCTGGATTGGGAGGGAAGTTCCTCTATGCTTTCCCCTTTCCTCTCCTATTCAAAGTACTAGTCAAAATCAGATCTCAGCCTTGCAGGGTGATTCTGATTGCCCTGATTGGGCCAGCAGCCCTGGTACCCACTCCTTCTGTCTCTGACAGTCCATCTTCCCCTGTGTCTCCCCAGGAATCACAATCTGTTGACTTGTGCCCAGGGAAGGGTTTGGTATCCGGACCTCAAATCCCTCAACCTCAAGGCCTGGCTCTTGAGGAGTTAGGAGCTATGGATTTACACCTCTCTCAGGGTGTTCTTGAGATCCTAAAGGCTTCCAGAAAGCCTTCCACTAGGGCTACTTATAGTTCTAAATGGAAAGGTTTTCCATTTGGTGTGCTGGGAAAAATATTTCCCAGAATCTGCTAGAATTGCCCATTTTGTTAGATTACGTGGTACATCTTAATTCCTTGGGTCTCAGACCAGCTACCCTGAAAGTTCATTTGGCAGCTGTTCTGCTTTTTGGTCAGCAGGAAAGTCATCCCTTTCCTCTCATCCTGTGTTTTCCAAGTTTTTTAAGGATTACTCATACTAATCCTCCTCGGAACCGCCCCTGCTTGGGACCTTAATGTTTGCATTGCCCAGTTAATGCAACCCCTTTGAACCTCTGTCTTCTGCAGAGCTTAAGTACCTAACTTGGAAAACTGTTTTTCTAGTGGCTATCACTTCTGCCAGATGCATAAGTGAATTGCAAGCCTTGTCAGTGGAGACTGACTTTATTTCTTTCCACAGGGATAAGGTAGTCCTTAGGACTAATAGGAAGTTTTGCCTAAGGTGGTTTCAGATTTCCATCTTAATCAATCTATCTCCTTCCAGTATTTTCACTGATCACTCCTCTTCAGGTGAGAGGAGGTTGCACAGCCTGGATATTAAGAGAGCTCTTAGTTATTATATAGAGCGTGCACAAAGGTCACAGGTTCAATCCCTCCAACTTTTCCTTACCTTTGGTGAAGTTGGGAAAGGCAAACCTGCCACTAAGAGATCAGTAGCCAGGTGGATTGTCTCTGTATCCAATTTTGTTATCAGAAAGTTTACTGGCCCGGTTTGAGGGCTCATTCTACCATGGGTACAGCGTCTCTACTGCTGCTGCCAGAGATATCCCTTTATTAGAGATTTGCCAGGCTGCTACTTGGAAAACGTGCACACTTTACTAAGCATTACTCCCTGGATGTCCAGGCCAGGAGAGATGTCTGCTCTGGCACAGCTGTTCTTCAGAGCCTATTCCTAAGCAGGTTCTGCCCTCCTCCAGGGAGGTACTGCTGTGTATTCTGCTAATGTCTATAATATAGCAAGACTTCATGTTGTTTGAAGAAAAAATTACTCACCTTAGTAATGTTGTTTCTTCTAATGGAGTCTTGCTGTATTATAGACCTCCCCCCCAACCTGCCCCTCTCAGAACCTCTACTTGGTGGGGTGTGGGCAACTTAGTGTGGGCACTACTTATGTTCTTTTAGCATTTTGTCCCCTTTGGGACTTTGGGGGTGTGTATGTGTACGCGTGTGTGTGTTTTATTATACTTATGTTCCATTTTCATATTATTAGAATGGTGTTAGTATTTCTGGTCCCCTGACTTGAGTCTTGGGTGTTGGGACCATCAATGGCTGTTATTATTTAGGTAGCCATTTGGCTAATGTAGGTTACAGCTTCCACACAGACCTTAGTGAGTTTGGCTCGTAAAGATCTGACAGTTCAAGTTTGAAATGACACAGATAGAGCTGCTCTCGTGCCAAAATTCTATTTTGGAATGGTTTTAACCATTTCTCTCCGGGGCAGTTCTAGAGCTGGATCAAACTGCTGCTAATGTCTATAATATAGCAAGACTCCATTAGAAGAAACAACATTACTAAGGTGAGTAATTTTTTCTTCCTCACCTTCCCTTCCACTTCTCTGCTGAGTCAGCTAGTTTTTTTACTTGGACTGCTGACTCTGAGACTTGGCACACATGTTTGTTGCCTCATTTAAACCCTTCTTAATGATTGCCCACTTCTGTTCAGCATCCATCCCTGGGCTAATTTCAGCAAATTATCCCTCTAGGGTGTTGCCCATCCTGGCAAAATCTGCCTTCCTGAAGTCTATCACTCTTGTCCTGGTCTTGGCCGACTCCCTCCCTGTGTTGAGGAAGAACCACACTGTGTGGTGGTAGCTTTCTGCTAGTGGGTCTTGTACGACCACATCCTGGACTTGGTCACTATTTGTAGCACAATATCCAATATGCTCCTCTCCTTGGTAGGCTCCATCACTCCCTGTACTAGGTTGCCGTCCTGGATGGCAACCAGCAGTACCTGTTCCCTGTCATTTGTGGTAGTCACTGTCCAGTCTACCCCAGGTAGGTTGAAGTCTTCCACTATAACCGTACTCCCTTTGCCACCGACCTTCCTGATTTGCTCCCTGTCCATCTCACTTTGTGAGGGTGGCTTGAACGCCACCCTCCTCCTTCTTCCTTCCTCCTCCTCCCTGGTACACAGTATCCCCTCCTTAACATAAATAGCCACCCCACCCCTTCCCGGTCTCTGTGGTACACCTTGTATTCCGAGATCGTGAGATCTCAGTCATGGTATTGGGTGGCCCGGGTTTCTGAGAGGGCGGCAATATCTACCTTCCCTTCAGCCATCATTGCCTGGAATTCTGCTACCTTGTTTGCCAAGCTCCTTGCATTCAAGGATACAGCAGTCCAACTTGTGTCTTGCTGCTCCTTTCCCCATCCCTCCTACATTTATTCCTTAGTAGATTCCCCTTCCTCTTTTTCCCTCTATCTGGGGGGTGAGGCCTTCTGGTCTTCCCTGCCAGGCGACTCCTTTTTGCAGTCCCACTCTGCCCACCCCAGTTTAAATTTATCTTGGTTTTAATGTAATTCTCCAGTCCCGGTTTCAGTGTCCTTGTGCCCTTGATGCTGAGATGCATCCTATCCTTGGCATAGAGCCCCTTTTTATTCCATGTCTCGCCCTACTATCCTGTACCCCATATTCGCAAACCACCCCCCAACCACCTGTTAAACTCCTCTATTCTTAGCTTCCTAGCGGTGCTTGCCCTAGGTACCAGGAGTACCTCTGAGAATGCCACCAAACTTTCCACCTGATTGCAGATTCTCCCTACCTCCCTGACCCTCTCCTGCACTTTATCCACTGTACTGCCCTCCAGGTCGTTTGTGCCTAAATGCACCATGATATGAGGTCTATCTCCACCCCTCTCCACACATTTCTGAATGAACTACTCTCCCCGCTGTCGTACCTGGCATACACTCCACACAGGCTTGGCTGTTCCTTGCTCCTTTACCTCCCCATCTCACTCCCCTGTGCATAGAATCCCCTTGTATAACTACTTGATCTCCCAGCTCCTGCATGCCCCCCCCGTTTTGCCTTACTACAGACCCCTTTCCTTCAGTGTCCTCTCTTTCCCTGTCCCTTCCTCCATTCCCCCTGATTGCCCCTCCAGCTGCTCTCTTTCTCCTCCATTCTTTCTGTGCTCCTTCCCCTGCCCACCCTCCTCCCCAGCACTAATTGTATGTCTCCTCTCTGCCCCTTTCATCGTGCCTTCCTCTCTCCCCTTTCTGCTGTTTTTGAACCCCCCCCCTTAGTTAGTGTCTGTGACAATCCCACCAGCTTCTACCCTACAGTCTTTTCTCTGCCCTTGCACCCTGTGCTTACCACCTCCCTCATGCTCCCCTTTCCTCTGATCCATGCTGCCACCCCCATCCTCTTCCCTTTCTTCAACCAACACTGCATACTTGTTTGACGTCTCCAACCCCATGCTCATGCCCTTCCCTGAAATTCTTTCCTGCCTCCGCTTTCCCTGGACAGTTTCCCTAACTCTTTTCTCTCTACTCTTGTTCTCAACTACCTGCCAACTCCCCATTCTTGTGCCCCCTGATTCTTGTGGAGTTGGTACTCCTGGCTCTTATGTCAGAGTGCCTTCTTTCCGCCTGTGGCAGCCTGGTCTATCCTGTGATGGAGCCCTGCCTGTCTCCCCGACCCCTCTCCTCCTCCCCAGTCATATCTGCCTCCTCTCCTCAGTTTCCATTTCAACCATTCTATTTCCTGCATAAGTTGTTTGAACTGCCTACACACTGGACACCCTCCACAAGGTCCCCAGGAACAGTGCTGCTTCACACCCATTGCAGCCCACTACCCTCGGCCACTAACCCAGCCATCCCTACCTCTTCATCTCCCCCCCCCCCAGTAATCCGGCTGCCTCCTTGCCCGGCTTCTGCATCCTCTTTTTATCCTTAGGGTGCTACTGTCCCTCTTGTCTTTGTCTATTTCTCTCTTCTCCAGCACCCCTCCCTGTGTCTGCACTTGCCTGGCATGGCTGCGGCCTGTTGCCCTGCAGGCGCTGCTAGAAGATACACACACTCAGTCCATGGCACTGTCATCGGGTCATGGCCCCTGGGAAATATTACAGTGACCCCGGCCTCTGATTGGCTCTGGCTGAGTCACGGATGCCACTCCTTTCTCCCAGCAAGTTCCACCCTCGGCAGATGTCATCCCTGCTCCCAGGCCCTTTCCCCAGCAGCACAAAATGTTTTAAAACAGTAAAGTAAAGCAGTCCCCCAACAGAATTCACAGCGTCCACCACAGCCCTAACCCAGAAAAACAGTTTTACTTCCTTGCTGGTCTGAGTGCCATCTCCATTGGCGTTTGCTCTGCTCTGGGCCAAAACTACCAAAATGGCCCCAAATAAATCAGTGACTACGGCTGCCTGATTATCCTGGCATAGAAACATAGACTTTGACGGCAGAAAAGGACCACCTGGCCCACCCAGTCTGCCCATTTCCCTACCTACTGGATAAGCTGCAGATTCTAGTTAACCAACAGCCTGCTTCCTGCAACCCCGCACTATAATTGCTTTGTGTCTGTCCCAAGCATGTTTGAATTCCCCCACTGTTTTAGACCCAACGACCTCCTCAGGAAGGCTGTTCCATGTATCCACCACTCTCTCCGTGAAAAAGAATTTCCTCACATTACCCCTGAGCAGTCTCCCCTCTATCTTTAAACTGTGCCCCCTTGTTCTTACACATCTCTTTTTCTGAAAGATGCTACCCTCCTGGACTTTGTTGATTCCCTTGAGGTACTTGAACGTTTCTATCATGTCCCCCCGTCCCTCCTTTCATCAAGGGTATACATATTAAGCTCTCTCAGTCTCTCTTCATATGGTTTCTGATGTAGACCCTGCACCATTTTAGTTGCCCTCCTCTGGACTGCTTCCATCCTGTCTATGTCCTTGCATAGATGAGGTCTCCAAAACTGCACACAGTACTCCAGATGGGGTCTCACCAACTGTCTGTATAGAGGGATAATCACTTCCCTTTTTCTACTTGTGATGCCCCTTCCTATGCATCCCAGTATCCCCCTGGCTCTCCTTACTGACTTCTCACATTGCTTACCCACCTTCAGGTCATCTGATATGACTACTCCCAGGTCCCTTTCCATTTTTGTTGTTGTTAGTACCTCCCCTGCTATTGTGTACTCTTCTCCTGGGTTTTTGTTTCCCAGCTGCATTACTTTGCACTTCTTTGCATTGAATCTAAGTTGCCATACGTCTGACCATTCCTCCAACCTTGCCAAGTCCCTTCTCATCTTTTCTACCCCCTCTTGTGTATCAACTCTGTTACAGACCTTTGTGTCATCTGCAAAGAGGCATACCTTTCCCTCCAGACCCTCTGCAATGTCACTTATAAAGATGTTAAAGAGGATTGGACCCAGTACTGAGCCCTGAGGTACTCCACTAGTAACCCCCCTTTCTTCGGAATGTGTTCCATTCACTATTACCTTCTGTGCAGCCAGTTTGCTACCCAGGCTACCACCCTGGGACCCACTCCCAGGCTGGCTAACTTGATTATTAATCTTTTGTGCGGGACTGTGTCAAATGCCTTGCTGAAGTCTAGGTAGGCCATATCCACAGCCCCTCCCTGGTCTATTACTTTGGTCACCCAGTCAAAGAAATCAATTAGATTAGTCTGACATGACCTTCCTGTTGTAAATCCATGTTGCTTTGGGTCCTGTGCCGCTGTCACTAGGTGCTCAACAATTCTTTCTTTCAAGTGATTCCATCATTTTCCTACCACTGAGGTCAAGCTTACAGGTCTGTAGTTTCCTGCTTCTGCCTTGCTCCCACTTTTGTAAGGGGAATCACATCTGCCCTCCTCCAGTCCTCAGGTACCACCCATCCTGCCATGATTTGTTAAAAGCGTGGTCAGTGGTATCACCTAGGTCACCCTTAGTTCTTTTAGGATTCGGGGTGAATCCCCGTCAGAGCCCCATTGCTTTGTCCACCTTAGGTTTTAGGAGTTCTTTCAGGACTCTTTCTTCTGTGAATGGACTGGTATCAACCCCTCACCCAGAGTGCTTCTATTGTCTGGTTTAGGTAACTGCTCCTCATCTTCTTTGTGAATACTGAGCAAAGTATTCATTCAGTATCTCTGCCTTTTCACTGTCTCCCTCTGCCCACCTCCCTCTCCTTTATTAATCTTCACTATCCTCCTTAACCTTTCTGTGCTCCCTAATGTACCTATAAAGGTTTTATCCCCTTTGACCGAGTTGGCTATTTTTTTCTCGGTTTGTGCCTTTCATATTCTGACTACTTTTCCTACTTCTTTCTGCTTTAATTGATACAGTTCTCTGTCGTGTTCCTTCTGTGATTCCTTATACTTTTTGAATGCAGCCTTTTCTCCTTAACCTTCCTGCCACCTCTTTTGAGAACCATAGTGGTTTTTTACTCCGCTTTGTTTTCTTTATTTGTTTTACACAAAGACTTGTTGCCTCTATGATGGCAGTTTTGATTTTTCTCCATTGTTCTTCCACCCCTCCTATTTGGCCATTTGCTAGTGCATTCTTCAGCTGTTCACCCATTTTGCCAAAGTCAGCCCTTCTAAAGTCCAGTATCCTTGTTTTTGTATGGCTTATCTCCATGGTTGTGCTCATTGTGAAGCACACTGTGTAGTGGTTGCTTGTTCCCAGATGTCTACTGACTTCTAAATTTGTGATCCTCTCTCCATTTGAGAGTACCATGTTCTGGAAATTAGAGCAGTCCTATACGGACTTCAGGCTTTCAAGAACCACTTGTCCCCAGATCCTCTTTTAATTTAGACAGACTGCATCAGTGTGATGCATAACCTTAGCCAGCAAGAGGGGACTTGTTACCCATTGTGCAGGGAAACGGAGAGAGTTTAGCATTGGGCTCTGGGAAATGGTCTAGAACTATCAGCAGTATCTGTTCCAGGCACCCAGAATGTTTTGACAGATGAACTAAGCAGGTCACAGTCCAGGATACATGAGTGGGAACTACTGACCTACTGTATCTGGTCTATGACCTGTTCTAAAGATGGGGTCATCCAGAGCTGGACCTTTTTACGTCCTCACACAGTGCATAACTGCCACATTTTTTGCTTGCTCGCTTTAGGGCCTGGAGTTTTTTGGCAAGGCGTGTTGTCCCTAAATTGGAAAAGGAGGTTTCTGTATGCTTTCCCTCCCTTCCTGCTAATTCACAGAATACTACTCAAACTGAAGATGGAGGGGGCAACTCTAATACTCATTGCTCCACTATGGCCTATGGAGATATAGTATCCTCTGCTGCAACAGCTAGCAGTGGAATCCTCCTTACCTCTGCCCCGCACAAGGATTTGCTGTCACAGTAATAGGAAACCCTAGTCCACCTGGACTCTTTAAGTCCCGAATTCTACACACTTGGCTCCTGAAGACCTAGCCATAGCTCGTTTTGGGGTATCACAGAAAGTGGTGGATGTTCTGGTGGCTGCTAGAAAACCATTCACCAGACATACATACTTGTTGAAATTGAAGTGATTAGCTTTATGTGCCTCTTCACATTGCCTGGATCTATTCACCTGCCCAGTCAGTCAGGTTCTAGAGTACCTCCTGTCTCTAACGGATTTAGGCCTGCAATATTCCTCAGTCACAGTGCTCTTGGCTGCTATATCAGCTTTCCATGTACCTGTGAATGGCTGTATGGTTGCTCTGCTGGAAGTGACCCATACATTCTTGAGAAGTATTTTACACATAAAGCTTCTTTTTCAAAATCCAATCTTGGTTTTGGACTTGAATTTTATTTTGGAAAAGTTGGCTTTGTCTCCTTTTGAGCCAGCCGATACTTGTGGCTTAGACTTTCTTTCTTGGAAAACGTTTATTTGCAATAATTTCTGCTCAAAGGATTTCAAGAGCTTTTTTTTAAATTATATTTATTGATTTTAAAATGCAGTGTATACAAGTGTAACAAGCATCTCCCATAGGACAGTACACTCTGGTACTGACAGTAAAATATTACAATATCTGATCACTCAGCATTTGCAGTACTGTGTGTGGGGGGGGGGTGTTACCTAAAAAGTACATTTTATTAACTAAAACAAAGTGTTCAAGGGCTGATTGCTGCCATGAGTAGGTATATTCTATGTGTAACATATTTCAATTAACACACCCCTAGGATAGATAAAATATCCCCATTGACCAGTTATAAGGTAAGACAACATATATTAATGTAGCAGAGCACTTTTCTACAACTCTGCCCCCCCCCATTATAGTTATTTTAAAGCAGTAAAACGCGGTTATATCAACCTTTAACCAGCTATTCAAATTATATGTCTTTGCAGGAATGCTATTCATATTCAGGTTATCTTTAGCCAGTAAAATATTTTTTTTTGTGTTATGTATTTATCTCCCCTGCGACTACTCTACCAGTCCTTCAGGCCAGTTGCCCAAGGACACTCACCTCTTGCTCTGTTCCGCCGCCAACTCGACCCCACATTACAGCCACCACAGGGTACCCCGACGTAACCCTTGCATCGGGTGGGTCCTCCTCTTCCGAGGAGAAACTGCCTATCTGCGTAGGCATTGGACCTGGGTGCTGCTATGGTCAGGTCTGCTGCCACGGATCCAGAGGGGGCACTGGTCCTGACGACCGGCAGGAGGAGACGCCATTTTCGTCTCTCTCCCCCGCCCAATTTCCCCAGTTGCACTGTCTCTGATCTTCCCCTGGTCTCCACTGGGGGCCGCTGCAGAGCGACGCCAATCCCCAACCCACCCCAGGAGAGGAGAGCAGTCCTCTGGATGCTCAGTCCTACTCCTTCCCTTGCTGACCCTCCGGTGCCAGAGTCCGTTCCTGAACCCGGGTTGCCGGTGTGGGGTGAGGTAAGGCGCCAGCGCCTCAGCCCTCTGCGCCAACCCAGTAAATGTTTTTAATCTCAATCGCTAAATGTTTTTAAAAAAAAAAAAGGGGGGGAGGTTGGCCCTGCAAGGGGACCTGGACACCCTGGAAAGCTGGGCTCACACATGGAAATTAAAGTTCAATATCACCAAGTGCAAGGTGTTGCATCTTGGGCGGGGAACCCCTAAATACAGGTACACCCTTGGAGGGGAGGCACTGGAGGCCTCAATAGGGGAAAATGACCTAGGGGTCATGGTGGATGCATGTATGAATAACTCTGAGCAGTACAGGAGAGCGGCTAGCAAGGCAAACAGGATGTTGGGATGCATCGTAAGGAGGATCACCTCTAGGAGCAAGGAAGTGATTTTGCCGCTGTACAATGGACTGGTTAGACCACACCTTGAGCACTGTGTGCAGTACTGGAGACCACACTTGAAGAGGGACATACAGCTCCTGGAGAGGGTACAGAGGAGGGCAACTAAGATGATACGAGGGCTAGGGGATTTGACTTATGAGACAGACTTGAGGAGCTCTGCCTGTTTTCATTGGAGGAGAGGAGAGACGGGTGGACATGATTGAGGTCTTCAAGTACCTCAAGGGAATAAATAGGGTAAACGTGGAGGGGATCTTTAGACTAAAGCAGGGAGGTATCACCAGAGGGCATGGTTTGAAGGTGGAAGGGTGGGGGGGGAGGTGGTTTTCACTGAGAGGGTGGTGGACCCTTGGAATGCACTGCCTGGCGAGCTGGTTCAGAGATCCACATTGGAGGGCTTCAAGAGAGGGTGGGACAGACACAGAAAGTGGATGTATCAGATGATGGCCTGTCCCAGGTGGGTGGGGATGGATGATAGGGGTTTCTGGAACACAGGGGAGGGGAGGGCCTCGGCACCCAACTAGGGATCTGAGGTTCGAGCAGACTCGATAGACCGTAAGGCCTAATCTGTTGGCAAATAGTATGTTAGCTTAATTCTTCCTTAAAACAATGATCTTGATAGGAAGCCTAACATTTATCAAGTGTTGCTGTATTAACAAGTTTAATTGTTTGATAAAAAAAACTGCATCATTAGACTACTTACTCCCCGAGCTTAATTCTCCATTCAGCCGGCCTGGTGGCTCTGAGGGTTGAGGCGCTAGATGCCACACCTCACACCACGCCGGCGACTGATCCTGATTGTCGGCATGGGAGCGTAAGGATTGCTCGTCCATAGACTGCTTTCCTGATTCTGGGGAAAGCTGGGGAAATCCACTGTGCTGTAGCAGCCCTTGGGGACACCCAGGGGCTCTACATGCTGGTGTACATGTGGGAGGTGGGGGGGGGCCACGTGGGACATCGGCACGTTGTGTCCAGACATCATTGCACATCTGTGCTCTAGTGGGCATAATCAGGTGGAAAATGGCTGGGCGTGACCATGCAGCTTGATGGCTGCGCCCTGCCTCGCCGGGAGGACTCTAGTGGAATCGCACTGGGTGGGTGTGGGGAGTCCGGGGCCGGTCCGGCCTGGCAGGGTGTGGGGAGGCCCTCCAGTGGACTGGCGACTGCTGTTTCGGATCCTCCATCGTGTGAGTGAGACTGATGCTCTTCCAGCAGGCAGGGCAGGCGGCTGGATGCCCTCACTGATAGTTGCCGCAGTACGGCGGAAAAAGAGATGCGATTTAAAAAACAAATAAAAAAATTTCTATTCAATTCAGCTTAAACCGAAAAAAGTATTATTAATAGAAACCTCTGATATCTGAATGAACTGATTACACATTTTGTAAACTTATGTGCTCAGTGTGAATTAAAGTCCCAAATGCCAAAGAATAACGGTCTCATATTTGTTAATCATTGCAGCCATGTGCTGACTTACAGATTTCAGTCCTTTTGCTTCAGGTATCTCCCTTGTCTTTGGAACCAGACTCCCGGCTTCGTGCTGCACAGTATTGTTCTGTTTTACTCAGCAGTTTCCCCTGCATCCTCTGGGTTGGTGAAGTGGAAGGTTTTATTACCGTACACCACTTTCAGGCTTGCCGGCTTCAAGAATATGTTGTGGACCCCCAGATGCTGAAGCTTTGACCTAATCCTGTCAAATGCTCTCCGCCTCTGTCTTGTAGCATAACTGAGGCCTGGGAAAATGTGAATATTAGCCCCTCACCATTGTATGGGACCTTGCTTCCACTCCATTTGTAAAATGCCATCTCGTTCTTTCACAGACCCCAGGACGACTTAACACTGTACATGTTGGAGAATAGGCAGAGTCCTGATGTAAATGGGCCCCTCTTGTATTCACTCTATATGCCCTCTAGATTGATAACGGTATCTCAGCTTGCAGCTGCTCTGGAATCCACTACTCTAAGAAGCTCTGCAAATCTTCTCCTTCTTTCATTTCTGGTAGTCCTATGATCCGGATATGGGACGCCCATTTTCTAGGGGTCGGGGGAGGAAGGAGTTTTCTTTGACCCCGCCTGAAGTGGCAACTGCAGTTTTCTCCGCTGATTTACTGGCCTCCTGTGCTACCTCTTCAACCATGTTCAGTTTTGAGTCTACCATCGTAAGCCGTGAGGTAAAGTCATCCATCTTTTTATCTGTACTTTGTATTGCTCTAAGTAGTGCAGCATTCATGGGCTGACTCAAGGCGGGATCAGCAGGCTCCTTTTCTTTGTCTGGGCCTTGTTGTGTTTCTTTGTTTGCCTTTGTCTCCTTCAGCAGTCGTTTTTGTACAACCCATTTTTGTAGAGAGCAATAATTTTGGTATGCCCAGAATCTATATCGTTCACTGAGGCTAAAGATTTTAATGCTAAAACACAATAAAATAGGAAGTCTGGGTGATGAGCTGTAATGGAATGTTGATCTCAGCAGCTAGCCACCCCCCCCAACCCCCGGATTTCAGAGCTGCAGGCTGTAATGTCTGAGCCTCCTTATGTGATTTTCCAGGAAGACAGGGTGTCGGAAGACTTATTTGCTATAGCTGTAATAAGCCAGGCCATATTGCAAGAAACTGCCATAAAAATAAGGAGGGTAACACGGGAGCTAATTTTGCCCTAGCAAATTGGGCAAGTATTTAACAGATGTCAAGGTGGAAGATAAGCCTGAAGGGACTTAAGGATTCGGGAAGTAGACAGACCCTGGTGCATGCTAAAATTCTGGGAAAAGGCTGTGCAAAAGGACCTGGTACTGGGGACGTCTGTATCCATGGGGACACTTGATACTATCCCACCACCCAAGTGACTCTGAACAGTAATGGGGTGTCGCACCACATGAAAGTGGGGGGTAGTACCAAAGTTAACTGTACTTGTGATTATTGGAAATGACTTTCCAGGATTTGCTAAGTTAATTACAGAGGGAGCAAACCCTGCTGTTTCAGCAGCTGTGATAAGAGCACAGGCAAAAAAAAAAAAAAAAAAGTTCAAATGTTACTCTTCCTTTTGCCGACCTTGATTCGGACTTGTTTGAACCCAGCTCCGAGGTCTGGAAGTTCAGGAAAGAAAGACGCCTGAAAAAAACAGTGGCAACAAAAGATTGATGGACAAATAGGCTTCATATATGAAAATTTTAAGCAGGTGGGGGTGAAACAAAAACAGGCTAAACCAATGTTTACAAAATGTAATGGGCTACTGTACAGAGTTTGAGTTAATTTTCGGATGCAGAAACAGAACAATTGGTCATACCAAAGAAGTATAGAACTGGGTTGATATAGAACGCACATGGTAGTCCTATGGGCATGGCTGGCCACTCGGGGAGGGACCGCAACCGTGCCAGATTGTTATACAGATTTTAATGGCCTGGGATTCGTGAAGATGTTGCTGCCTGTTGCAGGTCTTGTCTTGACTGTCAGAAAGTAGTCTCGGTGACTAAAAAAAAGCAGTGTGTCCCCGGTGCACCTACCCTTGATAGATGTGCCTTTTGAGAGAATTGCAGTGGATGTGGTTGGCCCCTTAGACAAAAGTAGAATGGGTAATCAGTTTATTTTAGTAGTATATGATTGTTACTCTATACCAGAAACAGTTCCGGTGTGTACTGTAATTTCCCCAAACGTGGTAACAGAGCTTTGCAAAATTTTCAACATTGAAGCATACCTGAAGAGATTATACGGTACTGATTTTGGTGCTAGTAGTAGATATGATGGATCCTCCATCTTGTATGTGTGCACTGAGAAAGAAAGTGGCAACATATATTGAAATTGCCCACAGTAATTGGGAAGAAGCTCAAAACAACAGCAGATGTATTATGGCCACGGGGTAAAAGAAAATGTTTTTGAGCAAGATGAAACCGTCTTGTTACTGTTACTAGGGCTAGAAATAATGTTTTTTAGATGCCTGTCCAAGGGGCTTATACCTGCCCACACTATTTTTACAAACATTTTGAAATATCGTACAGAAAACTAACTGTAGAGAGGATAGAAAAAAATTATTGCATCTTCATTGAGGGTATCTTTTGCAGCAGGTTACACCTTTGGAACTACAGCCGCTAGGCACTAGGACCACACAGACTTTTCTAGCTAGCAGTCTACCAGGGGATCATACGCCAGCATCTGCAGCTGGCGAACCTTCCCAAATAAGCATGGGTGGCTCCGCACCCTCAGCTGTTTACCTGCCTTCGACCATCGCACGTTGGACTTAATGGAAGATACTGCCAGTTTTGGTTGACCGCCTTTTATCTTATTATTTTCATTTTCTCTCTCTAACTTTTGACATCACTTTATATGCTGAACGCCATCTCTGAAAAGAAGCTCTTTCAAATCTGTGCCTGGGGGAGAAGACCCTCAAGAAGGATGGCCAGAATGCATGCGTTTGCTACGTAGGCCCAGACCACACAGCATCCTGGCCCTCATACTTTGATGCCCACTCTACCTTAGCCTGGGCAGGGTAGCGATGACAAGTACCACCCTGACCTTCCTCCTTCCAGTGACGACGAGGAAGGAGTTTGTGGGGATGATGGGGATGCTATGATGGTGTCCTCAGGGGATGAGGAGACAGCAAGATATATCCCTCTGTTTCCCCCGATGACCCTTCTTTTGTCTCAGTCATGCGGCAGTTGCAGCTCGCTATGACGTTCGAAACAGGGGACCAGGACCCTGCCCAATGCCGTCAGTCCCACTACCTGAAGTTGCCAGACTTTCTTGTCCTCCTCATACCCCCTGATGGAGCCTTTAGAGGATGCCACCCTGGCTGCCTGGTATAGACCCAGCCTGGTCCCCACCATGCCCAGAAAGATGGACAAGTTGCACCAGGCCCTTGCAGGGAAGCCAGTTTTTGCTGAGCGACCTCAGGCCAACTCTGTGGTCATTAATGCTGCCCAGGATCGGACGAAGAAGCCTAAACATCTCAGCTCCCTTCCTCAGGACAGGGAGTCCAGAAAGCTAGACTTGGCCGGCCTGGTGGCACTGAGGGTTGAGGCACTGGATGGTATACTTCGCGCCATCCTGGTGACCCGGTCGGGTGTGACCTCCGGGTTGCCAGGGAGGGGTCGTCAGGAGAGGGAGAAGATCTATCATCTGACAGACTGCTCTCATCTCCCGGGGAGGGTTGTCATACTGCTCTTTGACTGCCCCTACTGGAGGCCAGCGCTAAAGTGTGGCACAGGAGCGCAGGTACATGGCGTGCGCGTGCCTCCTCATGCTCACGTTGCGAGGGGGTGGGGAGAAAAACAGAAAATAGAACTGGCATGCTCCTTAATGGCCTAGTGGCATCCCTGGTTCTGTCCTAACCCGGCTTCTGGATTGTGCTTACGAGGGGTCCATGGGGGAATCGCTGGTTAAGAGCTGGATCGGGGGCGGATGGGCTCTGAAGACGAGCCCTCTGTGAGGTGACTGGAGCTGCCAGCCAGTTCCAAGGGGCCGAAAGAAAAAAAAAAAAAAGGGAAAGGCTGGACTTGTTTGGCAAAAGGACCTTTGCCTTAGCTACTCTGAGCATTAGGGTCTTAAACTATATTGCCCATATGGTCAGATTTCAAAACCAGCTCTGGAAACAGGCCAGAGAGGTGGCCAAGGCTCACCCAGAGGACCCTCAGACACAGAAGTTGCTTCAGGTCCTTCAGTCTGAGCACCCAGTAGGTGGCTGGCTACAGAGCAGACACGAGAGACCATTAAGCCTATTCTGCTGGCTTTTCAGTATGTTAGTCTGGGGCCAACGGCAGTAAGCACCTGCTGAGATCAGCCTATGATTAGCTATGCCACTCTTGTCCTGACAGTGTTTAGAACATGGAGTGTGCTACCATGCAGCAGTGAGTAGCTGTTCTGGTCTACCTTTTGAGTAGCTGTACAATTTGTTTGCACTTTAATGGTTTAATCCCTTGTTTTGTGAAATACAATGCTTCAATCTAAAGCCTCTTGTGTTTTTTTTTTTTAAGCTTAACGTTTATTTCTTTAAAGCACTATTGTGTGTGTTGAGCCCACACGCAAGTCTCAGCCTGCTGTATTTGAATACTGAACTGCTAAGGCGTCCTCTGCTTTGCCAACCACGCTTGTTTTTGGGTGTCTGTAAGGTCCAGGGAATAAAGAACCAATGCATCAATAGTATGGTTGGAAAGAGGAGGAGCCCCGCAACATGCCGCACCACGTTTCATCACGTTCACGCCACTGTGAGGGGAGAGGAGATATAGCCGCACAATTATTTGACCCGTATTTTATCTGGGAAATGTGCTGAGGTGAGGAACTGTGCTATTTAAGATGAAAGATCGAAGGGATAAGGTACTGTAGTTTATGGCTATTTTATTTTATTTTTTTATACTCCATCTTTATTAGTTACAAACTTTGGATTACATCATCATGAAAACAATCTCTCCAGAAAACGGGATTGTTAATTTATCACGTGTTCTAGACAAAGGTTTTCCTGACTCAGACTTCTAAAATTGGAAAAACCAAAGTTAGAATTTCAGGATTTCCAACTATATCCTGGAGTAACAATTCTGTTTCAGCTATATCATATTCATCCATTGCTTTAAAAAAAAAAAAACACAGATTAATTGATTAATGTTTATCTATTAAAGGGTCTAACAAACAGTAATTTGTTTGCTCTCTTCCTAGGGTGGGCAGAGAGCGACAGTGAAAAAGCAGGGATACTGAACAAATACTTCTGCTCAGTATTCACAATGGAAAAGCAGGGGGAAATACCTAATCCGGTCAATAGAAGCACTCTGGATAGGGGGTTTATATTAGTCCTTTCACAGAAGAAAGGGTTCTGAAAGAACTCTTAAAACTGAAGGTGGATAAAGCAATGGGGCCTGATGGGATTCACCCCAGAATTTTAAAAGAACTAAGGGAAGAACTAGTAACACCACTGACTACCCTTTTTAATAAATTATGGGAGGATGGGGAGGTACCTGAGGACTGGAGGAGGGCGGATGTGATTCCTCTTTACAAAAGTGGGAGCAAGACAGGGGCAGGAAACTACAGACCTGTCAGTTTGACCTCAGTGGTAGGGAAAATGATGGAATCACTTCTGAAGGAAAGGATTGTTGAGTACCTAGAGGCCAGTGGGGCACAGGACCCAAGGCAGCATGGATTCACAGCGGGAAGGTCGTGTCAGACAAGTCTAATTGATTTCTTGACTGGGTGACCAAAGCAGTAGACCAGGGAGGGGCTGTGGACATGGCATACCTAGACTTTAGCAAGGCACTTGACACAGTTCTGCACAAAAGATTAATAAATTAGCCAGCCTGGGAGTGGGTCCTAGGGTGGTAGCCTGGGTAAAACACTGGTTGGACAACAGGACACAGTGGGTAATAGTGAAAGGAGGGTTACCACAGGGTTCAGTACTGGGGCTGGTCCTTTTTAATGTCTCTTTATAAGTGACATTGCAGAGGGACTGGAAGGGAAAGTATGTCACTTTGCAGATGACACAAAGATCTGCAACAGGGTTGATATACAAGGTGGGGTGGAAAGGATGAAAATGGACTTGGCAAGGTTGGAGGAATGGTCAAATGTATGGCAGCTTAGATTCAATGCAAAAAGTGCTAAGTAATGCACTTGGGAAACAAAAACCCAAGGGAAGAGTACACAATGAGGGGTGAGATACTGACAACAAAAAAAATGGAAAGGGACCTGGGGGTAGTCATATCAGATGACCTAAAGGTGAGCCAGCAATGTGAGAAGGTAGTAAGAGGGGCAGGGGGGATACTGGGATGCATAGGGAGAGGCATCACCAGTAGAAAACAGGAAGTTGGCCCTCTGTACAGACAGTTGGTAAGACCACATCTGGAGTACTGTGTACAGTTCTGGAGACCCCATCTCTGCAAAGACATAGACAGGGTGGAGGCTGTCCAGAGGAGGGCAACCAAAATGATGCAGTGTCTGCATCAGAAGATATATGGAAAAAGACTAAAGGAACTAAAGATGTATAGTCTCAAGGAAAGGAGGAGAAGGGGGACATGATAGAAACTTTCAAATACCTCAAGGAATCAACAAAGTCCAAGAGGTAGCATCTTTCAGAAAAGATATGCAAAAACAAGGGGCACAACTTGAAGACAGAGGACAGACTTAGAGGTAATGTGGAGAGTATTTCTTCAGAGGGCTGTGGATGCATGGAACAGCCTTCCTGAGGAGGTTGTAGAGTCAAAAACAGTGGGGGAATTCAAGAATGCATGGGACAGACATAAGGCAATTCTAGTGGGGGGTAGGAGGAAGTAGGCTGTTGGTTAACTAGGATCTGCAGCCTATCTGTTAGGTAGGGGAAATGGGCAGACTAGGTGAGCCAAGCGGTCCTTATCTGCCGTCAGATTCTGTTTCTGTTTCTTCTGTCAGACCTGATACACTATAGATGATGATATACTAAATTGAATTAAACAAGTACTGTATAAAGTGGTCCATTCTTTAAAAAATATTTATCAGCACAATACTGGTCAGTATCAGTGTCAAGTATAGGCCTAGTCTCTTGATACCTGTATGCTATAGCATAAATCCTTCTAACAATGAAGTCTCACCCGACCATGTTCCTTTTTGTGGTCACATAAAGGGGGATTGTGTGTCTAGGGCTTCATACATTTCCCATAGAGTCCATCTATATATAAAATGAGGGAGCCACTGTTGCAGTGAGAATGTGATCTTTTCATAGGTTTTTATTTTATTAACTAAGTCTCTCCATTCTTATGCAGTTTTTTTTGGGGGGGTGATAACCGCTTTTGGCAATGGCTTTACAAGCTGCCGTTGCTAGAATGTTCCAGAGGTACTTAGCCTGTTTCCCTTTCAGTTCAAAGGGATATAGTGTGAAGATAAGGTGCTGTGGCCCTGGGGTGACAGGTAATGTACATATGTTTATCATATGAGATAGGATCTCTTCCCAGTATTGCCTCAGAGAGAGGCAGTGCCAGAATACATGAGCCTGGGTAGCTATATCAGTGCCACAGCCCCTCCAGCAAGAGGGTGGAATTGTAGGATTCCACTTGACTACCACTGCTGTGACCCTAAAATATCTGATATGGAGTTTCCACCCAAATTCATGCCATCTGGTTGAGGAGGTCATGCGCCATGTATTTCTCCAAACTCTTGGCCACTGCTCCCAGTTTACCTCAATCCCAAGGTCCTTCTCCCATTTTAATTGTTCTGCCATGTGATGTGAGTTAGAAATATAGTTTTTATACACCATGGATGTTGCTCTCTCTCTCCCTCCTAATTTTGAGTGTCACACTGCTTCAGATACGGATGTGTGGGGGTAGCCTCGGTCCAACAAAATTGAGGCTTTTAGTTGCCGGTTAATGTATTCTCTAATATGATAATAGTATAGATGGTCTCACTGGGTCCATGAAAACTTTGCCTGCGCGCTTTCAATAGGATGACCGTGTCTCCCTGAAGAAATTGCCATGGAGCCCAGCACCCCCTAGCCTCTTGAAGTGTGTACCATGGGTCTGCATGGGCTGGTTTATGTGCCGAACACATTGACCACCAGTGATATTTCCACAGGTAGATTCGGGTTATGCCCTTGGCCAGGCCTCTCCTACATCCCTCCATCACCGCCTCTGTACCTGAGGACAGAGGGGGATCCCACTATAGTAGGTGGGCCAGGGAGAAAAATTGTGTCAGTAGTGGCAGAGAGAGTGGGGTGGCCAGGTCTATAGTTTTCCCATTATTCCCTGATTTTTGTAATCAGGGTGTAGTAGTAGTAGTGCGGCTGTTATCTAACATACTAATTGCCAGCAGATTAGGCCTTACGGTCTATCGAGTCTGCTCGAACCTCAGATCCCTAGTTTGGTGCCAAGGTCCCCCCGTGTTCCAGAAACCCCTATCATCCATCCCCACCCACCTGGGACAGACCATCATCTGATACATCCACTTTTTGTGTCTGTCCCACCCTCTCTTGAAGCCCTCCAATGTGGATCTCTGAACCAGCTCGCCAGGCAGTGCATTCCAAGGGTCCACTACCCTCTCAGTGAAAAACCACCTCCCCCCCCACCCTTCCACCTTCCAACTTCAAACCATGCCCTCTGGTGATACCTCCCTGCTTTAGTCTAAAGATCCCCTCCATGTTTACCCTATTTATTCCTTGAGGTACTTGAAGACCTCAATCATGTCCCCCCCGTCTCTCCTCTCCTCCAATGAAAACAGGCAGAGCTCCTCAAGTCTGTCTTCATACGTCAAATCCCCTAGCCCTCAGTATCATCTTAGTTGCCCTCCTCTGTACCCTCTCCAGGAGCTGTATGTCCCTCTTCAAGTGTGGTCTCCAGTACTGTACACAGTACTCAAGGTGTGGTCTAACCAGTCCATTGTACAGCGGCAGAATCACTTCCTTGCTCCTAGAGGTGATCCCCCTTACGATGCATCCCAACATCCTGTTTGCCTTGCTAGCCGCTCTCCTGCACTGCTCAGAGTTATTCATACATGCATCCACCATGACCCCTAGGTCTTTTTCCCCCTATTGAGGCCTCCAGTGCCTCCCCTCCCAGGGTGTACCTGTGTTTAGGGTTTCAAACAACATGAAGTCTTGCTATATTATAGACATTAACAGTTTGATCCAGCTCTAGAACTGCCCCGGAGTGAAATGGTTAAAACCATTCCAAAATAGAATTTTGCATGAGCAGCTCTATCTGTGTCATTTCAAACTTGAACTGTCAGATTCTTTACTCCGCCTCAGTGAACAGTCGCTCGGAAATTTCTCCTTCTCGGTTCATTTCTCGGTTTAAAAGTGTTTTCTCGGTTGGATTTAACCGAAAAGTTTTATTTTAACCCATAAACCGCTCGGTTCAAGCTCATCTGTTGGTAACCGTAAGTAAATGAAGGTTTTGTCTGTGTGGAACTTGTGAATTATCGGTTCGGTTTTGAACCGATCAGTGGGATTTAAAACTCATTTAAAACTAAAAGTTACTATTTTAGAGTGCGGTTCGGTTCTTATCGGTTCTAAAAAAGGTTTATTAGGGTTTTCCAATACCGTGACACGGTTAGGAACCGATAAAGGGTGTCTTGCCTGGCACTGCCGTTAAAGGGCAAGTTTTTGGTTAGGCTGGCATTATGTCTGAGAAACCCAAAAGAAAACCGGGCCCACTGGGTTTCAACACTGTGATGTTTGTGGGGAAGTCTTTGCCAAGGCTGACCACACCACATGTGTTTATTGTCTAGGGTTTGACCACCTCCAGTCAGACTGCCAGGTATGTAAGAATTTCCCTGCAGCCACCCTGGAAAAAGATTGGGCAGGCTTAGGCGAGAGGCCAAAAGTCCGCTGACCGGATGGCCAGCCGGTTCGGTGCCAACCGAACCAGAGAGAAGTGCCCTCTGACCAGGGCCAGACTTCCTCGAGCAAAGAAAAGCTGGTTCTGAGGAACCAATTCCAGTAAAGAAAACAAGAAAATCAACAGGTCTGGAGTCAAAATTCCTTCTCCAACTGCTGCAGAGATAACAAAGCCATACAGATTGTCCAGTCACTGTCTCAGGGTCCGTCCAGACCACCACTATCTGGTAAAGGTCGGTTCGTCCGGTCCCAGTGGTTCAGGATTATGATATTGAGGAATTTTATGAACCAGAGGAGGGGGAGGAGGATTATGAACAGTATGAATGTGGCTGGGAAGGTCTGGGTGTGTCCATTGAACCGGACATCTCCCCAGACAGACCTTTAGAATCTCCCCCTATGCTCTCTGAGTCCCCATCTCATTTTATGTCTTATAAAAAAGTTGCTGAAACCCTCCAGCTTCCTTTAGAAGAGGCTGTGGATGAGCAAGAGGAGCCTGATTTTATAGAAATGATGGATATTCCAGAGTCTAGGAGATTGTCTATCCCTTTACATAAGTCTTTTAGGAAACAAACAATTAAACATTTTAAAAGCTCCTAATTCTGTGCCTCCTTTAGATAAAAAGATGGACAGAAGGTATACATTGTCAGGCCCTGATACAGAATTCCTTTCTCAGCAATGCAGTCATGTTGGCAGAATTGGACACAAAGCTAGCCAGAGCCTTTCTTCCCCCAGAAAGGGTAAGGAATTTAGTGGCTCTGGCCTCTTCCTTCACTCTGCAGGTCTCTCGACCAGCAAGACACTTTCTGCAGCTCCTGGGGCACATGGCTGCATCCACAGCTGTTGTGCAGTGAGCCAGATTTCAGATGAGACATTCAGTTTCACTTGAGAACCTTTTGGTCTCAGAGAAGAGACCCCCTTTCCAAGTTGGTCCCAGTGACTCGAACCTTGATCCTAGCTCTCCAGTGGTGGCAGGATCAGAGCAATTTAAGAGCAGGGGTCCCTTCATTTCCCCTTCTCACGACTTGACTCTCACTACAGATGCTTCCCTTCTGGGTTGGGAGCCCACATGGGCGACCTTTCCACTCAGGAGTTTGGTCCCCCAGGAATCTCTGCTCCACATCAATTTGCTGGAACTCAGAGCTGTCTTTTTAGCTCTTCAAGCTTTTCTGCATCTGTCACGACAAGGTGATACAAGTCAGAACAGACAACACCACAACAATGTGGTAGATCAACAAACAGGGGGGCACTCGGTCTTCGGCCTTGTGCACCGAGGCAATGAAGTTGTGGTCTCTGGCCTATTCCCTGAACACTTCCCTCATGGCAGTTCATCTTCCAGGGAAGGACAATGTCCTAGCGGATGCCCTCAGCAGGATTTCCCAGGGCCATCACGAATGGTCCCTGGATCCTCAAGTGCTGGGGATAGTTTTTGCCATGTGGGGCATCCCTCAGATAGATCTTTTGCAACCCCAGACAATCTAAAGCTTCCTCTGTTCTGTTGCAGGCCTCCAGTGCTGGGCTCAGTTCCCTGGATGCCCTTCTTCTGGATTGGGAGGGGAAGTTCCTCTATGCTTTCCCCCCCTTTCCTCTCCTATTCAAAGTACTAGTCAAAATCAGATCTCAGCCTTGCAGGGTGATTCTGATTGCCCCGGATTGGGCCAGGCAGCCCTGGTACCCACTCCTTCTGTCTCTGACAGTCCATCTTCCCCTGTGCCTCTCCAGGAATCACAATCTGTTGACTTGTGCCCAGGGAAGGGTTTGGTATCCGGACCTCAAATCCCTCAACCTCAAGGCCTGGCTCTTGAGGGTTAGAGATTTGCTGATTTACACCTCTCTCAGGGTGTTCTTGAGATCCTAAAGGCTTCCAGACACTAGAGCTACTTATAGTTCTAAATGGAAAAGGTTTTCCATTTGGTGTGCTGAGAAAATATTTCCCAGAATCTGCTGAATTGCCCATTTTGTTGGATTACATGGTACATCTTAATTCCTTGGGTCTCAGACCAGCTACCCTGAGAGTTCATTTGCAGCTGTGTCTGCTTTTTGTGTCAGCAGGAAAGTCATCCCCTCTTTCCTCTCATCCTGTGTTTTCCAAGTTTTTAAGGGATTACTCCATACTAATCCTCCTTTGGAACCGGCCCCTGCTTGGGACCTTAATGTTTGCATTGCCCAGTTAATGCAACCCCTTTGAACCTCTGTCTTCTGCAGAGCTTAAGTACCTAACTTGGAAAACTGTTTTTCTAGTGGCTATCACTTCTGCCAGACGCATAAGTGAATTGCAAGCCTTGTCAGTGGAGACTGACTTTATTTCTTTCCACAGGGTAAGGTAGTCCTTAGGACTAATAGGAAGTTTTTGCCTAAGGTGGTTTCAGATTTCCATCTTAATCAATCTATCTCCCTTCCAGTATTTTTCACTGATCACTCCTTTTCGGGTGAGAGGAGGTTGCACAGCCTGGATGTTAAGAGAGCTCTTAGTTATTATATAGAGCGTACCAAAGGTCACAGGTTCGAATCCCTCCAACTTTTCCTTACCTATGGTGAAGTTGGGAAAGGCAAACTCCTACTAAGAGATCAATAGCCAGGTGGATTGTCTCTGTATCCACCTTTGTTATCAGAAAGTGGGCAGAGCCCCCGAGTTTGAGGGCTCATTCTACCAGGGGCACAGCTGCGTCTCTAGCTGCTGCCAGAGATATCCCTATTAGAGATTTGCCAGGCTGCTGCTTGAAAACGGTACACACTTTTTACCAAGCATTACTCCCTGGATGTCCAGGCCAGGAGAGATGTTCTGTTTGGCACAGCTGTTCTTCAGAGCCTATTCCCTAAGTAGGTTCTGCCCCTCCTCCATGGAGGTACTGCTGTATTCTGCTAATGTCTATAATATGGCAAGACTTCATGTTGTTTGAAGAAAAATTACTCACCTTAGTAATGTTTCTTCTTCTAATGGAGTCTTGCTATATTCTCAGAACCTCCCAACCTGCCCCTCTCAGAGCGCGGTGTCAGTGGCTCAGTGGGTAGCACACTGCTTCTCTGAGGGCCCGGAAGATCAGAGGGCTGTGGGTTCAGTTCCCACATCTGGCACTGGGTTAATATCCCAGTACTGACACTGTAATGCAGCATGAGAGGGTGCTGCATTTCTGAGTGCCGTCTTTCAGATGAGGCGTTAACTGAGGTCCCATCTGCCTGGATTGAGTGGTAGTTCAGGTGGATGTTAAAGATCCCATGGCACTTGTCGAAAAGAGTAGGGGAATTTCCCCGGTGTCCTGGCCAAATTTCCCTCATTCACTAAAATACCACCAACAGCTTAATTTAGTTCAAGGTCAGTTGGCATTCATCTGTATCCCCCTCCCCCGGGTCGTGCCTGAAAATAGGCAGGATTTGTCTAGTGCACTTACCCGGTCAACAAAAAAAAAAAAAGCTAAGCTAAAAATAACCTCTACTTGGTGGGGTGCGGGCAACTTAGTGTGGGCACTACTTATGTCCTGTTAGCATTTTGTCCCCTTTGGGACTTTGGGGGTGTGTATGTGTACGCGTGTGTGTGTTTTATTATACTTATGTTCCATTTTCATATTATTAGAATGGTGTTAGTATTTCTGGTCCCCTGACTTGAGTCTTGGGTGTTGGGACCATCAATGGTTGTTATTATTTAGGTAGCCATTTGGCTGGGTGTAGGTTACAGCTCACACAGACCTTAGTGAGTTTGGCTAGTAAAGATCTGACAGTTCAAGTTTGAAATGACACAGATAGAGCTGCTCTCGTGCCAAAATTCTATTTTGGAATGGTTTTTACCATTTCACTCAGGGCAGTTCTAGAGCTGGATCAAACTGCTAATGTCTATAATATAGCAAGACTCCATTAGAAGAAACAACATTACTAAGGTGAGTAATTTTTTCTTCCCCGCCCAAGATGTAACACCTTGCACTTGATGATATTGAAATTTAATTTCCGTGTGTGAGCCCAGCTTTCCAAGGTGTCCAGGTCCCCTTGCAGGACCAACCTCCCCTCTTCTCCCATCTTGGAATCATCAGCGAAGAGACTTTTCACACCCTATACCCTCCCTGATGTCCGATATGTATGCATTAAACAGAATCGGACCCAGGACCGAGCCCTGTGTTACCCCACTACCTACCTCTCTAGGGTTCAAGAGCTCCCCACCGACCACTACTCTCTGGGTGCCTCCAGCTAGCCAGTTTTCAATCCATCTGATCATCAAAGGGCCTACTCCCAACCCCATCAGTTTCTCCACCAGACCATTGTGGGGGACAGAGTCAAGCGCCTTGCTGAAGTCCAAGAATAATACATCCACAGGCTTTCCTGTCCAGTTCTGATGTTACCCATTAGGTAGAACTCCACAAGATTGGTTTGACATGATCTACCTGGCACAAACCCATGTTGCCACAGCTTCATCCAGACCTCCCCACCTCTATCATGTATACCCCAAACGCTGAGCCCTAGTATACTTTCCATTAATTTTCCACCACGAGGTCAAACTGATGGGTCTGAGTTACCTGGTACTTCTCTCGTACCCCTTTTATTGATTGGCACCACATGTGCCTCTCGCCAATCCTAGGTACCCTCCTGCTCTCAAGTGACCTGTTGAAGAGCTCCATGAGAGTGCAGCCAGTATGTCTGCCAATTCTCATGGTACTCTCGGATGAATGCCATCCGGCCCAGGAGATTAGTCTTTCTTTAGGGCCTTGAGGGCTAACCACACCCTTTCGGCGGACATAGCATCAACCATCCCCTCCACCTTACAGGTCTTTTTATCCTTATCCTGATGTGACACCCAGTGCTTTAGTCTAAAGATCCCCTCCATGTTTACCCTATTTATTCCCTTACATAGAAGCATAGAATTTGACGGCAGATAAGGACCGCTTGGCCCACCCAGTCTGCCCATTTCCCTACCTGATGGATAAGCTGCAGATCCTAGTTAACCAGCAGCCTACTTCTTCCTACCCCACCCTAGAATTGCCTTCCCCACTGTCCATGCTTGAATTCCACCTGTTTTTTGACTCCTGACCTCCTCTGGAAGCTGTTCCATGCATCCACAACCCTCTCTGTAAAATAATACTTCCTTAAATTACCTCTGAGCCGCCCCTTCTATCTTCAAATTGTGCCCCCTTGTTCTTGCACACCTCTTTTTTTGAAAGATGCTACCCTCTTGGACTTTGTTGATTCCCTTGAGGTACTTGAAAGTTTCTATCATGTCCCCCCTCTCCCTCCTTTCCTCGAGGCTACACATATTAAGCTCCTTAAGTCTCACTTCATATGTCTTCTGGTGCAGACCCTGCACCATTTTAGTTGCCCTCCTCTGGACAGCTTCCATCCTGTCTATGTCTTTGCGGAGATTAGGTCCTGCAGGAACTGCACATGATGCTCAGATGTAGTCTCACCAGCTGTCATACAGAGGGATAATAACTTCTTGTTTTCTGCTGGTGATGCCTCTCCCTATGCATCCCAGTATCCCCCCAGCCCTTCTTGCTGCCCTCTGACATTGCTTGCCCACCTTTAGGTCATCTGATATGACTACCCCCAGGTCCCTTTCCATTTTTGTTGTTGTTAGTATCTCACCCCCCCCATTGTTGTACTTTTGTTTCCCAGGTGCATTACCTTGCACTTCTTAGCATTGAACCTAAGCTGCCATACATTTGACCATTCCTCTAACCTTGCCAAGTCCCTTCTCATCCTTCCACCCACCTTGTGCATCAACTCTGTTGCAGATCTTTGTGTCATCTGCAAAGAGACACTTTTCCTTCAGTCCTCTCCTGTAGTAAGCTTATAAAGACATTGAAGAGGACAGTCTAATACTGAACCTCTGGTACCCCGCTAACCCCCTTTTTCAGAGTGGACTCCATTTTACTATTACTCTCTGTGTCCTATTCCCCAGCCAATTCTTTACCCAGGCTGTCATCTTGGGACCCACTCCCAGGCTGGCTAACTTGTATATTAATCTTTGTGTGGGACTGTGTCAAATGCCTTGCTGCAAAGTCTAGGTGGTATATCCACAGCCCCTCCCTGATCTACTACTTTGGTCACCCAGTCAAAGAAATCTATCAGATTTGTCTGGCATGACCTTCCAGCTGTGAATCCATGCTTCCCTAGGGTCCTGTGCCCCTCTGGCCTCTAGATCATAACAGTTCTTTCCTTCAGAGTGATTCCATCATTTTCCCTACCACTGAGGTTAAACTAACAGGTCTGTAGTTTCCTGCTTCTGCCTTGCTCACTTTGTGAAGGGAATCACATCTGCCCTCCTCAGTCCTCCTGGTACCACCCCATCCTCCATGATTTGTTAAAGAGGGTAGTCAGTGATGTCACTAGTTCTATCCTCAGTTCTTTTAGAATTCTGGGATGAATTCCATCAGGCCCCGTTGCTTTGTCCACCTTCAGTTTTAAGAGCTCTTTCAGAACTCTTTCTTCTGTAAATGGGCTGGTATCAACTTTTGTATCCAGAGTGTTTCTGCTGTTTGTTTTAGGTACCTCCCCCTCTTCCTTTGTAAATACTGAGAAAAATATTTGTTTAGTATCTCTGCCTTTTCACAGTCACCCTCTGCCCGCGCCACCCTTCCTCCTTTATTAAGCCTCACTATCCCTCCTTGGTCTCTTAGTTTCTGATGTACCTATAAAAGGTTTTATCCTCTTCTAACTGAGTTGGCTATCTTTCCTCGGTTTGGGCCTTTTGCTGTTCTGACTGCCTTTCCAGCTTCCTTTGCTTTAACTGATACAGTTCTCTGTCCTTTTCCTTCTGTGATTCCTTGTACTTCCTGAATGCTTTCTTTTTCTCTTGAACCTTCACTGCCACTTCCTTTGAGAACCATAGTGATTTCTTACCTCGTTTCGTTTTGTTTATTTGCTTTACACAAAGGCTCCTTACCTCTGTGATGGCCTTGAGTATTGTACACCCAATGCTGCACTTTTCACCCTCTTGCCACCCTTCCTACATTCCTTCTCCCCCCTCACCCTCTTCCCTCTCCCTATGACTCTGGCACTTCTTATCTGTTGTCTATTTTCTCTGACAAATGCTGCTGGCTGCCTTGTTACAATGCTACCCTTGAACTGTATTAATCTGTACTCTGTTTGCAATGTCCACATTGTTGTAATGCCTGTCTTGATGTTCCCCATAATTTGTATTTCTCTGACATGGAACCTTTGTAAAAGAGCCATGGCTCAAAGGTATTTGTAATCCTAGACTTGATAAATTAAAAAATAAAGACACCCCTGGGGTACCTCTCCCTCCCTCTCTCTTGCTCCATTTCTGTTGCTCCCCAGATCCCACTCACTGCCGCTTCTATCCCCATCGTGCCTTGCTTTGTAGATATCCCATCCCTCCCTAGTGAACACAGAGGCGAAGTACTCATTAAATACTTCTGCCTGATCCCTCGCCTCTTCCACCCACCCTCCTTCTGATCTCAATCTGCTGAGATGGCCCTTAGTTTTTCTCCGCTCCCCAATGTACCGGAGGGCCCCCTTTTCCCCTCCATGTATCCCCTGTGCCAGCCGCTGCTCTTTACTGGACTTTGGCCCCCTCACCATCCGGGTGACTTTTCTAGATGCAAGATGGTACATTTCCTTATCCCTATCCCCTCTTGTTGTTTTATATTTTTTCTGACCGCTGCTTGAACCTCACTGGACCACCAGCATGGTTTATGTGACCTTGCTCCCTTACATTTCACCTTAGCACAGGTCCCGACTGCCTCATGAAGTCCCCGCTTTATGACCTCCCATCTCCTTTCCAGGTCTGTCATTGATGTAATCCCCTTCAAGTGATCCTTGAGAATATTTCCCATGCCCCCCTGAAGTCCACTGCCAGTGTCCTAGATCTCACCCCCCCTTCCCCAATGCTTATTTGAAACCAGACAGTATTGTGGTCGCTCCCAGTCAGGGGATCCTCTACAACCAGGTCCCTTACCAGATCCCCATCTGCCAGAACCACGTCTGTCTGTGTGGCTATCCAGTATCCATGAAGGCAAGGGAGGCCAAAGCCTCCCCTTTGCTTTGGCAGGATAAGGGTCTGTTTCCTAATCCTGTTTTTTTTTTTTTTGCCAAGCCACACATCTTAAAAAGATCCATTGCCACGTCTCTGTTTAGATGGAATTTTACAGTGTACACACTGGAATAAAAAGAGAAATTTAGGCAGTGCCTTCATTTTCAGTGCCTGGACTCTTGAGTGGAGTGGTAAGGGAGCAGGGACCATCTTTGTATGTCTTGATGTAGCCGCTTTATTAAAAGAATTTAATTTAACTGGAACAACTGAGATGGTCGTGGGGATAACTTCACTCCCAGATACCTCATATGCGGAAGGTCCCATCGCATAGAAAACTAATGCCGAAATGCCAGAGTAGGTTGATAATTGAACTTTAAGATTTCAGTTTTAGAAGTATTTAAAGTATAGCCTGACAGCTCAGAAAATTTATCAAGGTGGGAAAATAGGTTTGGTAGGGATTGTTTTGGGATTATTAAAAATAAGACTATCGTCTGTGTAAAGAGCTAAGTTTTGATGCAATCCACTAAGTTGAACCCCCGTTATGTCTTTGTTCTCCCCAATCCCCTGAGCAAGGGGCTCCAAGTAAAGAGCAAATAGGAGAGGGGACATGGGGCAACCTTGCCGTGTGCCCCTACCAAATAAAAAATGGGAGGAGACATGACCATTTGCATGGACAAAGCCGTCCGGTTCCTTGTATAATTTCAATATAAGTGTAATAAACTCCTTGGAGAATCCATATCTGGAGAGAACATGTCGCAGAAAGGTCCATGAGACCTTGTCAAAAGCCTTCTCAGCATCTGAGCTGAGAAAGGCATACTGGTTGTTGGTAATTCTGGAGAGAATCCATTATATGTATTCGCTGGAGATTGTCTTGGGCCTGGCGACCAAGTACAAATCCTGCTTGATCTAAATGGACAAGCTGTGGGAGTATCTGTTATAATCTTTGGGTGAGGATGGACACAAATAATTTATAATCGGTGTTAAGTATTGAAATGGGATGGTAGGAGGAGCAGAGGGCAGGATCTTTCCCCGATTTTAGGAGAACTGAAATAATAGCCTATGGCCATGACTCTGGGACTTCGCCTTATGGTGAGAGGGCTTCATTATAGACTCGCAGGAGCAGAGGGGAAAAAATGTTCTCTGAAATTTTTGTTAAATTCCCCTTGGTACCCACCTGTGCCCGCTTTTAAGATTGGTAAGCTCGGCCTGTAGTTCTTCCCCTAGTATAGGGGATAATAATTTGGTATTTTTCTTGCGTGGGATGGTGGGAAGAGATCATTTTTCTAGATATCTGGATAGAGTGGATTCTTCTGGGAGGGGGATGCCGTATATAAATCTGAGTAATATGTTTTAAAGGCCTCTACTATTTCCTGGGTTAGTTGAAGTTTTTGGTGTGTGTGTGTGTGTGTGTGTGTGTGTGTGTGTGTGTGTGTGTGCGTGAAAGATGGAATCAAGGCCCTTGCTCTCTGGAGTTGCAGTTGAGCTGCGTAAATGTAGCGATCTCGGACCCCCTTCATAATACTTTTGTTTATAAAAAAAAAAAAAAAAAAACACTCTGCTCTACTTAATAATCTAAAATAGCATTGTTATTTTTTTAAGTTTTGTAAGGGTTTTGAAATGGGTCCTATCATATTGAGCTTTTAACCGCAACTCCTTTCAGTCTGTAGGGACTCCCTCCTGGCCTCTTGTTTCTTCTTATGGATTGATAAGGAAATTTTCCAGTAAAATCACTTTGTAGAGACTTCAGGGGATTCATTATCTATTAATGCCTGTTTAAACGTTTCCTCAATAGCTGTCTTAACATCAGGGTCTTGCAGGAGAGAAACATTAAGTCTACAAAAGGTACATTTTTGAAAGTCCCCCAGCTGTAATTTTGAAAAGATAGGTGCACGATCTGATAGAGCCCCATCCAGCTGTCTGACCTGTCCCATCATTTCCGGGGGTAGTAAAGTCTGGAGTGTGTATTATGTGAGGAGAAAAATAAGTATAATCTTTGCTCGCCAAACATCCATGTAGCCCAACTCCCCCAAAAGTTTTACAACATTTTTAGATATTCTGCGCTCCCGCCTGGGCACAATGGAATTGGAGTCAAAATGCGGGTTCAGCGGGTTATTCAAGTCTCTTCTGCAGATGATTTCCCCTTCTGCCCATTCTTGAAGTTTTAAAAAGATAGAACAGAATATTTGAAAGTCTTTTATTTATCCATTAACTTGTCGATTTGCTCAAACGGTGTCTTATTCGGTACCAAGATCGACACCCCCCTGCGACACCACTTGCCAAATGATGCGCTGGCAGAAACACAGAATCCCATCTCTCTTGGTTTAAGGTGTTCGTGAGGAGAAATATGTGTTTCTTGAAGCAAAATGACGTCTGCAGTAGTTTTCCCTCAGGAAAGCCAAAATGTTGCTTCTTTTAACCAGATTGGTTAAAACATTAACATTGTATGAGTATATTATCGTAGGTTTAGCCATTATCATTTGTATATTGGTAGTCTCTATGTTTCAAGCCCCTATTGACTGTAACCTTAATCAGCATCTTGCCATTTCAGAACACGGAAAGGTAAACCACCCATACCAGTGTCACTCAGTTAAAACCATTATAAACCAACTAACAATAATAGAACAGTTGTTAATGAACCTTGTGACTAAATAAGTGTTTAACAATGAAATTAGGCACTTCCAAGGTAGGGGATCCAATCCAAAGGACCCCTTTTACCCCCCTCGTAAGATGTAATGTTGGGGAGGGGTAGGAATAGATGTGGTTCCTGTATTATCAGGATCTCTTCCCTAAAGTACTCCAAATTAAGAGGACTTCATAGTAGAACAGTGGCTATTTTATTTTTAAATGAATGGGGCTATATGTAAGCAATAACCCATGACATGGGTGAGCTGTTATTGGGGATTAATGCACACCCGGGTGCATTGTGAGGCACTCTGCTGCTGCACCCAGGTGTGTGTTAATCCTCAATAATAGCACACCCTGGAGTGAGTTAATGATGCCTGCCACAGGCCACTGAGCCCCCGGAAAATACACGTCGTATGGCTGTCTCTCCTAGCAGAAGTATGGCACCAGTGAACCAACTCCAACCCTTCATGTGAATGCTAATATGAGGTGCCCAGCTGTCGGGAGAGAGAGAGAGAGCGAGACAGTACCAGCACACAGACACACAGTGCCTGTTGCTCTTTGCTGTGCTCTGTGATCGTATTCTGACACCCTGTGCGCGCCCCCCCCCCCAAACCTTCACGTATGGCACAGCGCAACTCGTACCAGAGAGACCGGCACAATTTCACTGTAAATTGTGGTCAGTGTTTCACCCGTTCTTGCTGCCCAGCAGCATGCTTTCTATCAAGTGTGTGGTTGCATACGGATCAGCACCTTGTGGTACAAGTCGGACAAGTTCCTCCTGTCCGTGTCACTGGTGCACAGCACTGCTTGATGGACTGTCACTCTGTCGCACGTTACGGACCTCACACAGACGGAGGACCGCAATTCTGTACTGCCGCTGCCCGTTCTCTCAACACTGCCTTCGCATGTTCGTTGTCTCTTTGGGGGGTGGGGGGGCAAGGACCGCATGCTCTGCTGTGTCTTCTGAATACCCATCAACCGACAGACACATAGGCATCGGGAGAGAAGCACAGAACACTGCCACATTTATACTGGGAGCAACAGCAGGAACAGGGTGGACGGTAAGTGGCAGACACTCTTCACAGCAGTGGCACTCCCAACGACGAGCACCACAGATGGGGTGGGCAGGGTTCAAGAGGTTATTTAAACTGACTCCCTCGGTACCTGGAGATCCGCGGGACAGGCGGGTGGGAACTGACGCACTGGTATGGGGAACAGAGGTCTGGCCATGTGTGTCTATTGGGGGGGGGGGGAGTGGCCAACACCACAGCAAAACAGACTAATATATACAGTCACAGCAGTTTTCTACAGGGAGTGGGTGCCTCTCACTGTTCTCACAGGATCAAGTGTCACACCTCACAAGTCAGATGGACAGACAGCGACACACAAACACACACACACGCAAACACAGGATTCCTGCAGTAACGGTATGCGCTCTCTCTCTCTCAAGAACACTCCCTCTCATCCACTCTTTGTGAGGTACCCAGTGGTCCACGGGGTGGGTGGGCAGGACAACAGAAGTATGGGCCCACTGACAGGCAGGGGAAGACATATTTCTCTCTCTCTCATTCCACCACACCTGCAGTTATGTAGGGGACAATACTTTTGCAAAGCCAGTGGGACTAGCTTAGCAAGGATTGCAAATGGCTGCCTTTGCAAAATTATTTTCCCCTTCACAAGTACAGGTTTGCCCAGGGATCTCTCCCTTGAACCCCTTCGCACTAACTGTGCTGATAAGGGTGCTTTAATGCACTGTCACCTGACACCTATTGACGGATCAGCAACCTCCCTCTATCTACCCCATGTTATAAAAGTATATAACAGCGTTTTAAAGTGGGTACTCTTGACGTAGTCTGTGCAGCTGCTGAGTTTGAGTGATCACTGACTGGCATTGAGAGAGTCTGTCACAGTGATGAGATAATGATAGAAACTTTTAAGTACCTCAGTGGAATCAGCAAAGTCCAAGAGGGTAGCATCTTTCAGAAAAAGAGACTTGCAAGAACAAGGGGACACAATTTAAAGATGGAAGGAGGGTGGTTCATGGGCAATGTGAGGAAGTATTATTTCACAGAGAGGGTAGTGGATGCATGGAACAGCCTTCTTGAGGAGGTTGTGGGGTCTAAAACTGTGGGAGAATTCAAGAATGCATGGGACATAAGGCAATTCTTGTGGGGGCAGGAAGAAATAGGCTGTTGGTTAATTAGGATCTGAGGGCTATCCTATAGGTAGGGAAATGGGCAGACTAGATGGGCCAAGTGGTCCTTATCTGCCATCAAAGTCTATGTTTCTATACTAAAAGCTAGCAGAATAGGCCAAATGGTCTGTGTTTGTCTGCTCGAAAGCCAGCAACCTAGTGGCTGCTCGCCTTACCACCCCCCCCAGAGGGTCTTCATTTGTTTCAGATTTCCCTTGTACCTGTCCCCCACCCCTTCTTGAAGCCCTCCACTCTGCCCTCTTCCACCAGCCTCCCAGGCAGCGCATTCCACGGCTCCACCACCCTCTCAGTGAAAGTCACCTACGCTCCCCCCTGTAATTTCCTCCCTCCAGCTTCCACTCATGACCCCTGGTTGTCTCCCCCCCTTAACCTAAACAGCTCATGAGTTCCCTCCTGGTTGTGCTTTTACATACTTGAGAGACCTCTATCATGTCTCCCTATCCCTCCTCTTCTTTCAGTGAGTAAGCCCCAGCTCTTTCAGTCTCTCCTCATAAGGCCTCCCCTCCATGCTCTGAATCATCCTGGTTGCTCTCCTCTGAACCCTCTCCAGCAGCACTATGTCCTTCAGATAAGGTATACAGAGCTGTACACAGTACTCCAGCTGCGGCCTGACCAAGGCATTATACAGGGGGAGGATAACCCCCCTACTTCTGGATGTAATAACCCTGGCTATACAGCCCAGTATCCTGTTTGCTTTGGCTGCTGTTCTTCTACAGTTTTTAGTGTTGTTCATTTTGATGTCTACCACCACACCTAAATCCCTTTCTCCCAATGTGGCTTGCATTGTGGTACCCCCCTCCCGTGTATACATGGTCCTGGTTTGAAAGTTCTCGCAGCTTTTTGTGTCGTTCTCCCCTGGGACAGAGGGTGCCCCAGTTTCTAAACACTGCTTGTCCAAATGGCTAGCACATTGTATTACATTCAGTTACACGGAGTACGGTAAGGAAATTTATTTACACGGAGTACGGTAAGGAAATTCCTGGTGTGGTTCGTGGTCATTCCTTCTGAGGCATGGCCACTTCTGTAGCTTGTTTTGTAATGTGTCTGCTGCAGAGATCTGTCCAGCTGCCACATGGAGTACTGTCCACACCTTCACTAGGCACTACAGCCCAATCTGGACATTGTCTATAGTAGACGAGCTGGGTTTGGCCTAGATGAGCTATAAAGCCTGTTCTCATAAGCCTGTAGGCTTTAGCCACCACTAAGACTGCTAGCTTTTGGTACTGCTTGGGACTTGTTCCAAAGGTGTGGCCTGATGAGAGAGAGCCTTGAAGAAGATTAACAGTTACATAAGAACTTACTGTAGTAGTACATATTCAAGAAAATCTCTCATCAGGCTGTGCCGTCCCACCCTACTTCCCCCTCAGGTGTTGTGACAAAAAGTTTGTACTGCTGTCTCCATTGCTATCTTTTCCAGCACTCTGTCTCACCTGCTACATGGAGTGCTGTGTGTCTTCTGGTTCCCTAGAGGGAGGTCCTCCAGGCATGATCTCTGTGGGAAACTGAGGAGAGGAGGGACCGACTGACCACATTTATGTATGCTGATGTCATCATGGGTGTCACCTGGGTGACTAAACATAGAAACATAGAATTTGACAGCAGATAAGGACTGCTTGGCTCACCCAGTCTGCCCATTTCCCTACCTACTGGATAAGCTGCAGATCCTAGTTAACCAGCAGCCTACTTCTTCTTACCCCCACCCCCCAGAATTGCCTTATGACTGTCCCATGCATGCTTGAATTCCACCACTGATTTTGACTCCACAACCTCTTCCTCCGAAGGCCGCTCCATGCATCCACAACCCTCTCTGTGAAAAATACTTCCTTAAATTTCCTCTGAGTCACTCTCTATCTTCAAATTGTGCCTCTTGTTCTTGCACACTCTTTTTGAAAGATGCTACCCTCTTGGACTTTGTTGATTCCCTTGAGGTACTTGAAAGTTTCTATCATGTCCCTCCTCTCCTCCTTTCTCAGAGGCTATACATATTAAGCTCCTTAAGTCTCACTTCATATGTTCCTCCGTGCAGACCCTGCACCATTTTAGTTGCCCTCCTCTGGACAGCTTCCATCCTGTCTGTCTTTGCAGAGATTGGGTCTCCAGAACTGCACACAGTACTCCAGATGGGGTCTCACCAGCTGTCTGTACAGAGGGATAATAACTTCCTGTTTTCACTGGTGATGCCTCTCCTATGCATCCCAGTAACCCCCAGCCCTCCTTGCTGCCCTCTCACATTGCTTGCCCACCTTTAGGTCATCTGATATGACTACCCCAGGTCCCTTTCCATTTTGTTGTTGTTAGTACCTCTCCCCCATTGTGTACTCTTCCTGGGTTTTGTTTCCCAGGTGCATTACCTTGCACTTCTTAGCATTGAATCTAAGCTGCCATACATTTGACCATTCCTCTAACCTTGCCAAGTCCCTTCTCATCCTTTCCACCACCCTGTGCATCAACTCTGTTGCAGATCTTCGTGTCATCTGCAAAGAGACATCTTTCCTTCAGTCCTTCCGCATTATGAACATAAAGACATTGAAGAGGACTGGTCCTAATACTGATCCCCGCGGTACCCCACTAGTAACCCTCCTTTCTTGAGTGGACTCCATTTACTGTTACTCTCTGTGTCCTATTCTCCAGCCAATTCTTTACCCAGGTTGTCATCTTGGGACCCACTCCCAGGCTGGCTAACTTGTATATTAATCTTTGTGTGGGACTGTGTCAAATGCCTTGCTGAAGTCTAGGTAGGCCATGTCCACAGCCCCTCCCTGATCTACTACTTTGGTCACTCAGTCAAAGAAATCTATCAGATTTGTCTGGCATGACCTTCCCGCTGTGAATCCATGCTGCCTAGGGTCCTGTGCCCTCTGGCCTCTAGATGCTCGACAGTTCTTTTCCTTCAGAAGTGATTCCATCATTTTCCTATCACTGAGGTTAAACCAACAGGTCTGTAGTTTCCTGCTTCTGTCTTGCTCCCACTTTTGTGAAGGGAATCGCATCTGCCCTCCTCCAGTCCTCTGGTACCACCCCATCATCCCATGATTTGTTAAAAAGGGTAGTCAGTGGTGTCACTAGTTCTACCCTTAGCTCTTTCAGAATTCTGGGATGAATCCCATCAGGCCCCATTGCTTTGTCCACCTTCAGTTTTAAGAGTTCTTTCAGAACCCTTTCTTCTGTAAATGGGCTGGTATCAACTGCTGTATCCAGAGTACTTGCTAAAGTTTCCATGTAGCCCTAGCGCTGACATGGTTAGAGTTCTAAAGGTGTGGGCTGAGGAGTCTCTCAAAGATCTACTGTTATGGTAAGTTCTTATGTAACTTTTCCTTCTGAAGCCACCCAGTTGTGGATGCAGACAACTGCACCCTCTGTTCTTACCTGGTGAGCAGTTGTGGAATGGAAAGAAACAGCAAGCCTTCATAATAGATGTATCCAGCTCCCCACTAGATGGCAACGCTGGGTGTCGTAGCATTGATTTGGATTTTGTTCTCTGGATTGGTTACATGAGTAAACTATCAAAACATAGTAACTTGTTAACAGACCAGAATACTGGAATCGGTTGGATGGGTGCTTACTGAGAAGTTTGGTGTCCTATCTGGTTTTAAATTGCATGTTTTAAAAATGGAGCTGTGCTAGCATTTTAATTTGTCCCTTCGCCGGAATTGAGAACACAGTTTCCTAGTAGATGGAAGAGGAGGGCAATGAAGTATCTGGGAATTACTCTTGCTAAGAATCCATCCCGCCTGGAGCTCTTAAATTTTGAGCACGACACTCGGCAAATAACTTATCGTAAGGTCTGGACTCTACTTCCTCTCCCTTTTTATCCACAATTGAAGCAGTTCACCAAGATGTCTTGCATAGCTCTAACACTACTTTCAGATTCTACCCTTGATGCCTACTTGGTTATTTTCAGTACTGTGATGAGATTATTTCTAGGTTTTTTTAATACTGGGATGAGATTATTTCCATGTTTTTATGGGGGTGGGGTAGACCACATATTAGTTTATTTTACAGTTACTTAAGGAACGTCGTGGCCTGAATTTACCTAATATATGGATGTATGTTTTAGCGGCACAGTTGCTGGTAGTTTATCATCTTACTACCATGCTCATTGGAAAGCAGTAGAATTCACTTTACATAATTTGTGGGATATTGATAGATATCTGTTTCATTCAACTCTAGCCCTGTCTACCTTTATAACTTGTATGGTAATAACACTTAAACATGGGAGGCTCCTTTGTACTAAATTTCTCCCTAGGGAAGCAGTCATTTAGTTGAAAGCCTTGGCTTATGACTCCTCTTTCCTGCCGAACTCTATGGGCTTGATGCTTCAGTTGAAGGGGGGGTGGTCATTTGGATTAAAATACATACATTAGTTTACTTCTCAGGGTATCTGTAAATTTTCAGATTTGCAACAAGAATTTTCTCTTCTAAGTAATGCTCACTTTAGATACCTCCAGCTAAAATCCTGTATTAAAGGTTTGGGCCTGGCCTTTGAACAGCTCCTGGAGCAGCCTTTTATGTACATATATACATACTGTCAGATGGGATTTTCAAAAAGGACTTCCCTGGCACCACCTGCTTGGGACTCTTTATAATGGTGTAATGGAATTCCTGTAGGATTCCACAATAGAAATACAGCATAGGTGGACTGGAGAATTACAAACGGCTTATACTTTGGGTGCATGGTTAAAGTATACGGTCTCTCTTTATACTGGTTAACCTCCTCAGTGCAGTGGAGAAATTTCTTCTTGAAATGTAGGACTAGGTACTTTTGAATTCCTTCAGTACAAGTCTGTCAGTGGCTCAGCAGGTTGCATACTCGCCTCTGAGGCCGGAATAGTGGAAGGTTTGGGTTCAAGCCCCACACCCGGCACCTGGGGTAAAATCCCAATACTGACACTGTAGTGCATCATGAGGGGGATGCTGCACTCCTGAGGTGCAGTCTTTCAGATGAGACATTAAACTGAGGTCATGTCTGCCTGTTCTGGTGGTTGTTGAGGTGGATGTTAAAGATCCCATGGCACTTCTCGAAAAGAGTAGGGATTTTTTTTATTAAATTCAATACAAACATCAGAAATCCAATAACATTTAACACATCAGGAAAACTTACGAAGGGGAACTGTACAGACGTAAATTAACATGGCTAACAAAAATAGCTGTTTAAAGGGGAAAAAGGAAGGGCGAGGGAAAAGGAAAACATTAAGATAAATTAACTTAAAAAAAAAATGATATATATAATATATATATATATATATATATATATATATATATGTATATAAAATAAGCCTCCCATTCATTGAACACTCATTTCACAAATAATGGGTAATAAAATATAACCATAGATGTAGAACAGTGCTATAATGTCTAAACCAAAGAAGCACATACAAAGGTCATAAATCCAAACCAAGCTACATTATCTGTGATGAAGTCATGGAGCTTACTAACGTAGAACTTGCTGTAATCAATTCCATACTTAAGTTAGTGCCTTTTATGAACATCTCTTAGCATCTTTACAATAAATTTCTAAGCATGCAGACTCGCATAATTTTGCAATAGCTAAATAAAACATTAACTGTTGTTGAATAACATATCTGCTCCTAGCTTGCCAGAGGTAAAACTTCAAACATGCAAATAGGACTTCAGGGGTGTTTCTGACATAAAGTGCTAATCTGCCTGTATATGGACCCAGCACGAACTGTTCATACTTTAATCTACCTAACCATGGCAAGCTCCATCTACCTGCCAGGAAAAACCAAAGATGTTTGGAGAAACAGCATTCTAAATGAAAGTGCAGCATACTTTCTTCTTGCATTTGACAATCTACATAAGGACATCCTCTGTCCTCTGTTGCCTTATGTTTTAAGTTTCCCCATACATTAAGTTGGCCATAAGTTATCCCACATTCTAATGGGAATTCGTGAGTTACGTTGAGATCGCCCAAGACACAGTCGGCGTGCAAAATTTAAACTCTGGACCAGCTGGCCCCATCCTCCCTAATATAATATCAAATAGCTGTTTCTTAGGATTTATTAACAATTTGGATTTTGTGGTTTTCCATAAAGAGTTTTCTTAAAAGCGGTTTTCATAAAATTGGGTACCTGTAATTTGAGCAAGAGTTTGAGGTTCCACTTGCCGAGTGGACAAGTATTGTTGTAACACAGCTTTCGTCCGCAACAACCTGCCCTCCCCTTCCTCACCAGGTAATATAATTTTTTTTAAGGTTCCTAACTTAAAAAAAAAAAAAAAAAAGTACATGGAAAGAAAAACTGAGGGTGTACCATCCCTACCCCTCCCTTTGTAACAGGTAAGTGCGTAAAATCCCACTTAATTGGGTTCAACCTACTACCCCATGATGTACGAAAAAAAATACTATAATTTTTTGTTTCCAGGTTACCAGGAATGGGATACACCCAGCTAACATACAGTAAGAGGGGGAATAAGAAATTGTTTAACAGTAAATGTCCATTTGTGTTTTGACAAAATCCAACTCTGCCATTTATCCACCCTCCAATCACTTTTTATTTTGCTATATACGTTTATCTCCTCTGCAGCTGGTGGGTGTTACCAATGGTCCCCCCAGTCCAGCCCGACCTTCAGCCCCTGCTCTGCCCCATATCCCCAAGCTCTACCCGTTACCTCTGTCCTGCACAACGATCTACCATGGTGGGTACTCAACCACCACCATGGGATCCAGGGGGTCAGATCAGGGGGAGCATCCAAGGTAGAAACCGGTGGTGCTGCTTATCTGGCCATCAGATAGCACGCCAAGGTTTTTTCCTTTTTCCCCCTCTGTCTGTGGCATGCAATGACACCAAGGACCAGAGTGCCCCATATGCATTATCTTGCACTACTTTGCATTGAATTTCAACTGCCAAACCCCTGACCATTCTTCAAGTTTCTGCAGGTCCCTTCTCATTCTGTCTACACCCTCTGGTGTGTCTACTCTGGTACAGAGCTTTGTGTCATCAGCGAACAGTGAAATTCTGCCTTCTAGGTCCTGCGCAATGTCACTGATGAAGATGTTGAATAGGACCGGTCCTAGCACTGATCCCTGTGGTACCCCACTGGTCACTCTTCCCTCTGTGGAGTAACAGCCATTTACCACCACCCTCTGTGTCCTGCCACCCAGCCAGTTACCTACCCACCACACTACTGTCCTGCCCACACCCATATTCCCCAGTCTGTGTAATAGTCTTCTATGTGGCACAGTGTCAAAGGCCTTGTTGAAGTCCAGATAGGCCATATCCACTGCCCTCCCCTGATGCACCTGCCTAGTCACCCAGTCAAAAAATTCAGTGAGGTTGGTCTGACATGACCTCCCCCTGGTGAAACCGTGCTGCCTTGGGTCCTGTAGTCCATTGACAACTAGATGTTCCACCAATCTGCATGTCCACATTGTGTGTGATAGTATGTGTGGTCCCAACCCCGTCAAAGCTGAACATATCCATCCCATGGTGCACCTGGTGAGGACAGCTTTGAGAGGCACCCACCTGCAGTACATATGGGGTAGTATGCATCTGTACAAGCCATAATGTGCAACATAGTGTATGGCAATGATCTGTTACACACCTATGGTGAGGAGGCGACAGGAAGAAGGTGCGGGGGGGGGGTTCTGCATGGTGGATTCAGGGAGGTACTGCTGTGAGAGGGAGGGAGTGTGTGTGACATGGCAACATGTCCAACGGGGTAGGGCACCAGGGCATGACAGCCGGTCAGGTGCTGCTGCCGAATGGCTGATGGCAGTCCCTCCACTACTGCCATCGGTGTACCCACCACTCCCCTGTACACAGTGCCACATCTACTGGCCACCGCAGCGGTATTACACGATGCACTCAGGAGCTCAACCGCTGTATGTGTGCACTACTGGCACTTCCACAGGTAGTATTGATGCCACAGCCCTGATGGGCAGGCGGGGTACTCCCAGCGCCCGTCACAGTGAGAGGCATCATCATGGACAGTTTATGGATACTTCAGGAGGGGGCTCTCTGGGAGGCATGTTAGGACAGGGGGGTAGGTCAGGTGGGAACACATGGGTAACTCCAGGGTGGGCATACCGCTGTAGGTTGGGTTACCCTGCTATGGAGGCTGCCCAGTATTGCAGCCTGCGCTCATGCCTCACACTGCCGTTGGTATGCCCTGGTAGCCTCCACCCCGCATGCATTACACCAGTGCTGCAATGCATGCAGATATGGTGGGGGACTGGAGGCTACACGGTGGAGTGTTTAGAGACACACCGGTAATGTTACAGAACTGCAACAGTTACAGGGACCATTGTTGAAACCACCTCACAACAGGTTTCTATAACTGTTACGAAAACACCTTCTGTAACGTTACCAGTGTAAGTGCAAACCATTACTCTAACTGTTTAAGCCCTCTGTAACGTTGCCAAATGGTTTTACTGGTGTAGTGTGGACAGGGCCTATAACAAGATATTAAGTGTGTCCTTCATCGGGAAAATTTTTCTGGTAGGGACTGTCTTGCTGGGATGGCTTACAGCTCAGCAGAAGAGGGAGTACCATGTTGGGGAAAGCAATTGTTGCAGCCGTTAATACTTTAAACTAAATCTTAGGGAGGAAAATTGGGAAAGTCCAAATTCTCTCTCTCTCTCTCTCTATATATATATAAAAATGTATACCAAAAAATTAAATCTTGTAATATACTTTCCTTTAATGCAAGATCACTAAATAACTTAACCATGGCCGAATTAGAAGTTAAATATAAGTTTTTGGATTTGGACATTATTTCGGTAACAGAGACTTGGTGGGATTCTGCTTCTAAATGTTCAAAAGAATTACCTAATTATAAATTGTATCATAAAGATAGAATAAATAGAGCTGGAGGTGGTGTATGCTTATTTGTGCACAATGACCTCACCTTTTATGAAGAAAATTTTAATACAAACATGGAATCACTTTGGGTTGCAGTACAATTTAAGGGTCAACCTAAGTTGACAATAGGAGTCTGTTATAGGCCCCCCTTATCTGATCTTTTTTAATACAGATGGTCTGACTGATCAAATAGCCTTGATGGCCAATAAAAATAACGTTCTTGTCCTGGGAGATTTTAATATGCCTGGAATTAAATGGGAAACACTCACTTGTACAACAGAACAAGAAAAAATAATAAATACATGTACTGATCTTGGACTAGAGCAGCTAGTGAGATTTCCCACTAGGGGAACTAACATACTTGACCTTATTATTACCAATATAGAAAACAGAGTCTCAAACATTAATATTTCAGCCCTAATTGGAAATAGTGATCATAGCTCAATTTTGTTAAGTGTGATCACTACAAACTCGGTCTTCCATAGGTACTATACACAAAAATTATAATAAGGCCAATTTTAAACAACTAAATCTTAAACTTAACCAAATTGACTGGGTTAGCGAGTTCAAGGATAAAACATGTGCTTGGGAGGAGTTTAAACAAATTATATTTAATTTGGACCAGAGATGTCCCACTAAGTTAAATATAATAAAAAGGGTAAAATTCCCATTTGGTTTACTAAAACCATACACAGACAAATCAAAGAACGCCTATTTAAAAAGCTAAAAGTAAACTATATGCTGAGTATCAGGCTAGAATATAAAACAGCAGTTTCAACTTTAAAAAAATTAATAAAACGAGCAAAATCAAAACTCGCATTTACTTTGGCACATACAAAATCTAACTGTGCCACATAGAAGACTATTACACAAACTGGGGAATATGGGTGTGGGCAGGACAGTAGTGTGGTGGGTAGGTAACTGGCCGAGTGGCAGGACACAGAGGGTGGTGGTAAATGGCGGTCACTCCACAGAGGGAAGAGTGACCAGTGGGTACCACAGGGATCAGTGCTGGGACGGTCCTATTCAACATCTTCATCAGTGACATGGCCAGGGACCTAGAAGGCAGAATTTCACTGTTCGCTGATGAGACAAAGCTCTGTACCAGAGTAGACACACCAGAGGGTGTAGACAGAATGAGAAGCGACCTGCAGAAACTTGAAGAATGGTCAGGGTTTGGCAGTTGAAATTCAATGCAAAAAGTGCAAGATAATGCATATGGGGCACAAAAACCCTGGCACAATATATCAGTTGGGGTGAGGATATACCCGCACCAAGCAGGAAAGGGATCTTTGGGTTATCATCTCTGATGACCTCATGTAGGGGAAACAATGTGACAAGGCAGCAGGTAAAGCAAATAGGATGCTGGGATGTATAGGCAGGGGCATTACCAGCAGGAAAGGGAGGTCATAATTCGCTATACAAGACACTAGTGAGGCCCCACCTGAGTACAGTGTACAGTTCTGGAGACCATACCTACGTAAGGACATAGACAGGGTAGAGAAGGTTCAGAGGAGGGCAACAAAGATGGTGCATGGATTGCATCACAAGTCCTATGAAGACAGGTTGAAGGAACTGAACATGTACTCCCTGGAGGGACGAGGGAGAGAGGATATGATAGAGACATACAAGTATCTTACAGGGAGGAACAGGGTGCAGGAAAACACTATTTAGCTTAAAAAGATGCTCCAGGACTAGAGGGCATGGGATGAAGTTGGAGGGAGGACGATTCAGAGGAAACATGAGAAAGAATTTCTTCACAGAACAGGTGGTGGACAAGTGGAACACCCTGCCAGAGGAAGTGGTGGGGGCTGAAACAATCACTGGATTTAAGAATGCATGGGATAGACATAAAGGAATTCTGGAGGTCGGGGTAAGGTGCAACAGAGTTCTAGGAAAACAAGCTGAACTTACAAGCTCAAATGGGCAGACTGGGTGGGCCATAGGCCCTTATCTGCCGACACTGTCTATCTATCTATGTATCTTTTTTTCATATATGTAAATAGCAAAAAGGGTGGTTCAAGGAAAAGTGGCCCTGTAGCAGTAAATGGGAATCTAGTTATAAATGACTAAATAAATAGCTAACATCTTTAATAAATATTTTTGCTCTGTTTTCAATAATAAAGATCAGTCTTCCCCAATATATAAAGTTCATTCTTCTCTACTGCAAATTTAAAAGCCAAGATGTCAGGCTTTATCATGTCTTAAAAAATCTACTAGTTCAGGACCAGACAATATCCAATCGAGGTTTTTCATGGAAACACTTGGTGCAGTAACTACTCCATTAACATTACTTTTTAATAAATCCTTATCTGAAAGTAGTATTCCTGATGACTGGCGTAAAGCTATTGTAGTACCAATTTATAAAAAGGGTAATAAATTATGAGTTCAATATTACAGACCAGTAAGTCTAACATCTTTAATATGCAAGGCCATGGAAAGAATAGTCAAGTCTTACATTAAGACCGAAATTGATCAGCTGGGGATTTCAGATTTATCTCAGCATGGCTTTAAACCTGGATCATCATGTACAACTAATCTTATTTCTTTTTATAATATTGGCAGATATCTGGATAATCATATTTCTTCAGATATCATACTATTCAACTATAGTAGGGCATTTGATAAAGTATCCCACTCATTACTCATAAAAAAAAATGCACGTTTGTTTTTTCTCAATATTTGATAAACTGGGTATTACAGTGGCTACACCATAGATCACAGGTAGTTAAACAGTTCATTTTCAGATATAGGTATGGTAACTAGTGGTATTCCACAGGGCTCTGTCCTTGGACCAACCTTGTTAAATATATTTATAAGTGATTTGACTATATCATCTAGTAACCATGTTTCAAAATTCACTGATACTAAATTAGGAGGTTGAGTGGATACAATTCAAATTGCTCTCATTTTTCAAAAGGATCTTCAAAATATTGAATCATGGGCTAAAATTAATGTCATGACCTTTAACATTGATAAGTGCATGGTTCTCCATTTTGGGACAAAAAAAAAAAACAGACTAGTTATTTTCTAAAACAATTGAAACAATCAAAGTGGCTAATACTGCAAATATTCTGTTAAAACAAATCAGAAAAACCTTTATCAGTAAATCAGAACAATGTCTAGTCCCACTGTTTAAGTCATATGTAAAACCATATTTGGATTATGGTTATCAAATTTGGAGTCCATATCTTAAAGGAGATATTTATAGACTGGAACAAGTCCAGAGACGACTGACCAAAATGATAACCAGATTAACAAATGAGCCATATGAAACTCGTCTACTAGAAACCGGACTTCATTCTCTACAACAAAGGAGACTCTGAGGTGATTTGATGTTTTTATTTAAGATATTAAAATGCCCGACCAAAATGAAACCATGTGGTTTGGCCTTCTCAAACACATTGTAGGCAGATCCCATAATAAATAAAAATTGAATGAGCTAATACAAACATAAGAGATAATATTTCAGTATCAGGGCTCCAAAACAATGGAATCTACTGCCACAGTATATAATTAACTTTGACACTTTTGACACATTTAAATCAAAAATAGATATTTTGTTGACACAATGTGTAGATAAATGACCCACTATTGGGGACAATCTTGATGGGCTTTGGCCTTATTTTGTCCCATAATCCAGTAAATGTGCCTAATACAAGGATCAGAGACCAGAGTATGTAGCAATAGACTTGATGGGCAACCCTGCCGTAAAAAGTATGGGACATCCAGTCGTCCCCCAGCCAGAGGTAGCACAGTTGCCTTTTCATAACTTGTTTGAATCCCCTTTACGAGAACCTGTGGGATGCCCATAATGTGTCAAAACCTGTAGTAAAAACTTATGGGACACTTCATCAAAGATCTTACTCTGATCTAATGAAAAACGAAAGCCTTTTTACTAACATACTAACAAGCCAGCAGATTAAGCCAATGGTATATTAAGTCTGCTCGTGGATCAGTGCCCACTCAGGGCACTGTAATAGCCCCTGCACTCCCTACAAGGTCCCACCCCACCACCACTTGGTGAGGCTCTGGGCTGCACCCTTCCCTGTACCTATCCCAGCCTTTTTTTTTTGGTAAACTACTCCACCGTTGCAACAGCCACCAATTCTGCATTCAGCGCATTCCAGGGCTCCACAACCCTCTCCGTGAAGTGATGCCTCCTTGTCTCCCATTGACCAGCTTCAAGTGCCCCCTGGTGGCCCCTGCCTCCCTCAGCTGCAGCACCCCTTCAAGGTTGACCCTATTTATTCCCTTGAGGTACCTGAAGACCTCCATCATATCCCCTCTGTTCCTCCTCTCCTCCAGTGAGAACAGGTTGAGCTCCTCATAGGCCTTTCCCCCCAGACCCTGTATCATCCTGGTCGCCCTCCTCTGGACCCTCTTCAGAAGAGCAACATCATTTTTAGGTAAGGACACCAAAACTGCACGCAGTATTCAAGGTGTGGCCTAACCAGGCAATTATACAGTGGAAGGAGCACCTCTCGGCTCCTTGAAGTTATCACCCTGGCAGTGCACCCCAGCATTTTGTTTCGGCCACAGCCCTTGTACACTGCTCAGAGTTGTTCATTTTGGCATCCACCACCAGCATGAGGTCCTTTTCCCCCTTAGAAACTTGTAGTGATTCCCCTCCCAAGGTGTACACATGCACTGGGTTTTTGTCCCCCAGGTGGAGCACCCTACTTTTCCCAGTGTTAAACTTTAGTTTCCAGCTGCAGGACCACCTCCCCAGGGTCTTCAGGTCCTCCTGTAGAGCCAGCTTCCCCATCTTCTCATCCACCAACGATCATAGTTTCCAGTCATCAGCAAAGAGGCTCATCCCACTCCTGATACCTCTTTTGTTGTCCAAGATATAGGCATTAAACAGGAGTGGGCCCAGCACCGAGCCCTGTGGGACCCCGCTAATGATCCTCCTGGGAGATGAGACCTCCCCATCACCACCACCTTTTGTACCCTCCCCACTAGCCAGTTTCCTATCCACCTTACCAACTGCCCCCCCCAACTCCCATATCCCCCCAGCTTTACCAACAACCTGAGATGTGGCACAGAGTCAAACGCCCTGCTGAAGTGTAGAAAGAGGACATGCACTGGCCTCCCCCGGTCCAGCTCTTGTCACCCCCTCATAGAACTCCACCAGGTTTGTCTGACATGATCTGCCCCAAACAAAACCATGCTGGCGATCATCTAGGTGGCCCCGTGCCTTCAGAAGCCCCTCCAGCCTCTTTCAAGACGACCTCCATCACTTTGCCCACTACAGATGTCCGGCTTACCGGCCTGTAATTATCCAGCTCCTCTATCAGTCCTCCCTTGTGTATAGACACGATATGAGCCATCCTCCAGTCTTGTGGCACCTTCCCCGTCTGAAGGGAGGAGTTAGAGGCCCGTCAGAGGTGCAGCCAAGGTATTGGCCAGCTCCTTAAGCACCCTGGGATGGATCCTGTCTGGGCCTGGTGCCTTGTCCGCTCTTAGGGTCTTGAGTGCTTGCCACACCCTCCCAATGGGGATTTCCTCATCCATTGCTCCTACTACATCTGCCTGTCCCTCCCTTGCAGTGCCACCCTCAATCCCCCGCCCGGGGAAGATTGAGGCAAAAAATCATTTGGTACTTAGCCTGCTCCCCACCTAAGTCTACTAATCTGCCCTTTCCCTTTTTTCTTTCTTTGATATACCTGAAGAACCCCCCCTCCCCAAAATCCCCTGTGCCAGTCTCAGTTCCACCCCTGCCTTGGCTGACCTCACTTCCCTGGTGACCCTCTTGGCTGCCCTATGATACTGTCCCTTGAATCTATCCCCCAAGAACATTTATATTGGCTATAAGCTGCCTTTTTCTCCCTTACTGCATCTTGGACTTCCTTTGTCCACCAGTTTGGCTTCTTAGCTCTGCCCCAGTTGTTCCTCTCCTTCGTGCAGGCCTTAGTGGCCTCCGGGATCCCTTTTTTTTTTTTTTTTTTATAACTTCCCACCAGGCCTCAGTGCCCATACCTGGCCTGCTCTCATCCTGGTGGTTATGTTTACAATATTCATAGCAGTCCCAGATTAAAATTAAATTATCCTATATTTTTAAGCCAGGGACCCTACGTGTTTGTGCTGGGTGTAACAGATCCAGTAAAAGATGTTGTAAACGCTTATGAATGAGCTTTCCAAGAATTTTCCAGGCAGTATTAAGAAGGCAAATTGGCCTCCAGTTTTTCATTACGGTTTTATCCCCAGATTTGTACAAAAATTTAACCAAACCCTGAGCAAAACTATCCCGTACAAAGTTATTTTGAATAATTACAGTTTATACAAGGAGCAACATATCCAATAATTCATCTTGGAAAACTAAATAAAATTCTAACGGTACCACATCATGACCCGGGATACAATTTTCTTCATTCCCTTCAGAATCGTACTTAATTCAGCTACAGATGAGGGGTGACCTATATTCCGTGTACCCAAATCCTGTAGTACAGGTTTAAAGGTGGTTCTAGGGACATGGATATGTTGTTCATCCACACTGTCTGGCAGGTTCCTTGCCGCTTTAAATCTTGCCGGAAGGTCTTCAAGCTAGCTCCTCCCACCCACCCTGGTGGTAAAACTCTCGAGTCCGCCTCATGACGTCAGATCTTCCTTACCGCTTGGAAGCTCAGGTTCCCTCCTTAACCCTCTGCGTATAGACTGGATCCTAACTCTTCGGTTCACCTGAAAATAATTGTAAAGTTTTCAAGACTTCGGTCAAATTCTTCCTTCGCGACTGCGATGGACAAATCGACTTCCGGTTTTCGGCAGTGCCCATGCATGCAGATGATGTCCAGGACGGATCCGCACAGTCGTACAGGTTTAAAGGTGGTTACAGTGTTCTATCTCCTGTGTATCTATATGCAGATAAATACTAAAAGAAGGTAAATAATGGTCAATAATATTTCTTAGTTCCTGAGGGGAAGTTTTAATCGAGCCATCCTCAACCAAAAGTGCAGTAATGGTAGAATTCTCCACCTTTGTTTTAAACGCCACACATGGGATCTCCAACTGGTGTTTTCATGGTGCCGTATTGTAGTTCAGCCAAGATTGTGCCAGCCCTATTGTATTGATACTCTTTCATACGCTCTTTAATCTGAGTTATTTGGGTAGCATAATTCCCTGTGGAAGCATTAACTAAAGAATATAGATATAGGAAATGCAGCTGGAGTGAGAGATACTTAAAAAATTTCTCATTTTGTTTGTATGTCCCATATTTCTTAAACCAAATCTGGATTTCTTTTTTTTTGTATCCTCCCACCATTCTCCTGCTGTCATACATCCAAAATACAGTTTTATGCGCATGTAATAATTCCCTAATGTGTTTTTGGACAGAACTATCCTGCAAAACAGCAGTATTTAACCTCCACCTCCTCCCTTCTCTCCGTGTATGGGTTTGAAAGTGCACCTCAAGCTGAAGCATGGAATGATGAGAGAATTCCATGGGGATCACTTGTAGTTTCCCAAAAGTAACATTAGGAGACACAAACCAGTAATTAATATGGATGGCTAAACGTTCCCTTATATATGTGTTTGGTAGTATACTGCAATAAAGATAAGACGTCACGCAGTCCAGAAATCTTTAAACAGTTCTGCAGAGCGAGTATCACAGTAGACCTTTTTCCTAACTGCAGATTTATGAACCACCTCCAGGGTGCAATTAAATTCTCACTCATAAAGACCTGTTTGGTTGTAGCCAAAAAAGGTGGTACTGATCAAAACGGGTCGACCCTATCTGCCTTGCTCTGAGGAGCATAAACTGTTATAAGCCTACAAGGCTGACCTTCCAATTGCTAATCAGTAAGCAGCCTATGATCGCATTAATCAATTTTGTTATGGAAAAATTAACTCCTTGAAATAAAATCCCTACCCCACCTGCCCTGTCTAATCCAAAGGACCAATAAGATGGGCCCAACATCCATGTTTTTCTACATTGGGCCACTGCATCGGCTGTATTAAGCCAAGTTTCCTTTTAAAAAAAAGACATTAAGCTTTTGTTGCTGTAATACAGTAAAGACAGCCTTCCATTTACCCCCATTAAGTATACTGCAGACATTCCAGGTAGTAAAAGTGAGATGCATCAGGTATATTGGTGTCTAAAAGTACAACCATTTAAGTTCTCCACATTTCTTCTTTTTCTCTGCCTTCCTTCCATCTTTCCATTCGGATGCGGGCGTGATTTAGAGGATACATCTGAATCCTAATCCTTTGTATCCGTGTCCCCCCACACACACACACACTGTCCAATGTGCTAGAACTTCATATTGATTACTAAGGATCGAATTGAGATTGAAAACAGTAGGGGAATTTCCTCTGTGTCCTGGCCAAATTTCCCCCATTCACTAAACATACCACCATCCTCTTAATCTGGTTCAATTTCAGTTGGTTACCATCTGTATCTCCCCCAGGACGAGCCTAAAAGTAGGCAAAATAGTCTAGCCTTCCTGACAACTAATGAACTAACTAAGCAAGCCTCTTGTATGGGCAGTTGTTGGAGGGCTGTGGGGACCCTAAGGCGGATCACACTTGCGTATTTCGGTCATGCATTTGTCTAACAGAGTTTTGATCAGGGATTGGGAATGCATTGAACCAGATTTTTACAGATCGAGACATCCTCACCCCTAACTTTGGTGTTATCTATTCTGAGAGAGGGGATTAGGGTAATGACATTAAAACACCTGTTAATTTTAATTTTGGCTTCGAAGAAACTAATCACACTCACACATAGGTGGTTAGAGACCCACCAATGTAATCCAGAAAGCATCTGCAACCGGTATGTGGGTGTATTACCTGATATGAAACCTCTTCATGGAATGTTGCCCTAATAATCCACTAATAAAATAGTTGCATTGCTCGTAAAATCCAGAAAACCGGGTCCCAAGGACTTCCCTGTTTCTGGTGCTACCCACGCTCTGTCAACGCGCTGTGCCAAGTTTTGACGTGATGCAAGAGAAAGAGTGGGAACGCACTTCTTTATACTCAATGGGCTGCACTTTTTCCGATATTTTTAGTAATTATCAGGAAAGGGCACTGGTCGACTAGAATGTTAGTCGACCAGTGCCCACGCTTACTCACCAAATTGCCATTATAATGTAAAAATGACCAGAAAGGTGTCACTATAGAGTATAATGGAGCTTGTCCCTGCACTCTCCCTAGCATCACATCATAACTTGGCAGAGCGTGAGCAGCACCAGAAACTGGGAAGTCCTTGGAACCCGGTTTTCTGGATTTTATGAGCGATGCAACTCATTTATTAGTGGATTATTAGTGGCAGCATTCCATGAGGATGTTTCTTATCAGATAATGCACCCATATACCGAGTGCAGGGGCCGAGACTGGTAAGTCTTTATAGCAGACATAATCCCTTCTAGGGAGGCATGGATTTCTGTAGTGAATGCAGTTTATAGAATGGAAATATTAACTCTAATATCAATGACCGCAGAGAAAGGTGGGGTGGGGAATTTTGGAGGTGAAGGGTGGTGTTTCAGTTGGATATTAACCCTGGTTTTATAACTTACTAGTCATAAAAGCAAAGTAGATACACAGAAGGTTTTTATAGATTTTATTATGGTGTATAAATACTCATGCTTTCTTGTTATATTTCACTATTAACATTAATTTAGTGTCTGCTTTCTGGGGTATAAAGATCAGTTGTATTCAGGTGTTTATTATTGGCTTTCTGTTTTATTTGAATAACCCATGGTGTCTTTGGTATTCTATTCTTGATGACATCCGGATATTATGGGACTCGTCACTGTATTGTAATGCATGCTGTATTGTCTGGTGTATTCTTTGTTCTTTATAAAGTTCTTCAATACAAATTGATTTTGCATAACAGTTTGGTGGGATGGGCCTGTGACTTTTCAACACAATTAGGACTGAGCACTGTTCCTGATGCTCTGTCTTTGAAAACTGCTTAGAAGTACCTTTGGTTGCAAGATAGGGCATCTGTACTGTGTTTCAAAAACTTTAAACAAAAAATGGAGCTACTTTCCAGAAGATGCAAATTCTTATTACTGGTAAATATGCCTGCATCATCAGCCTACATTTAGTATATGAGTTGATTTCATGACTGAGGACACATTGCTTAAAAATAAGCTAAAAAGCAAAAGTCCTAATACCAATCCGTGTAGTACACCCATCTGTACTTGAAGGATAGAGGACATTTTATCCTTTGTTTTTACCTGTTGTACTTGAAAATTAAAATAGTTGTGAAACCAACCTAGAACAGAATTGGAAAAACCAAGATGACCAAGCTGTCTAAAAATAGGGAGGGGTTAACACGGCCCAATAAATGCCTTAGTTAAATACATATTCACAGCTTCAACTTGTTCACCATTATCTGAAGTGCCATGGATAAAATTAGTGTGTGAACATCCTGTTCATGAATTCCACGACATGGGTTGCCTGCCTCGATTCTGACAGTAGCTCTTTAAAATCTGTTGAGTAAAATAGGCCTGTACTTCCCTTATCTAGAGCACTGATCACACCACCATCATTGCTTTAGGCAGAGTATATAGAGGATAATGTAAGGGCAGCCATGCAAAACAAGCCTGTGTCTGCATCCAGGGTTTCTGTGGCAACCAGGAATCTCAAGAGCGAAGCTAGAGAGGCTTCCTGACTGCCATGGAAGACTCAAGATGAAGACACAGGCTTGACTTTGTATGGGTGGTAATACATTATCTTTTATATTGTTTTGGAATACCTTCGCTCTCGAGGTTCCTGGTTGCCATAGAAACCCTGGATGCAGACATAGGCTTGTTGTGCATGGCTGCCCATACATTATCCTCTGTATACTCTGCTAAAGTAATGATGATGTTGTGATCAGTGCCCCAGATGAGGGGAGTACAGGCCTATTTTACTCACCAGATTATAAAGAGCTACTGTCGCGATCGAGGCTGGCAACCCAAACCCATATCGTGAAGTTGCCTGCCTTGGGGGGCTATTTCATTAGTATAATATATGCTATATATTAGCCCCATACGTGTGCATCTGGCAGCAAAGATAATCTAAGTACATTTAGGTGGCACCCCCTTCCCGATCCTGTTGCAGTCTCCATAGTGTCTGCAGCCCTGTTCCCGACTTCACGTCATCAGACTGCAATTTTTAAGGGTGGTGCTGCAGCGCTGTTACCGCCTCAGCCTGCATAATGAGTTAGTGAGCTGGGTTTTCATTGAGGCTGTAACTTTTTTTAAATGTAGAAAAACTTTTAAATATTGATTAAAATAGCTCCCAGGGCAGGAGGCTTCACGATATGGGCTGCCTGCCACATATACCATGATAGTTGCTCTTTAAGAAATACTGTTTGAAATTGTTCGTGATGAGAACTGATACTTGTCTTAGTCCTTGGAAATGGTCCATAGGTACTTGAAAAGATGCCGTCTTTCCAACTTTAAAGCACTTTTACCCATCTGAGTTGCATTTTATTCACCTGTTAAAAATGTTGAGTAGGCTGGCCCGTTGGCGCTGAGGTGCTGGTCACCTTACCTTGCACTATGCCGGCGACCCATGTTCGGGAATGGGCACGGGTCGTCAGGGGTTGACAGAGTTGGAGAGGGATTGAGCATCTGAGGGACTGCCCTCCCTCTCCAGGGAGGGGGTTTGCCAGTGATCAGCGTTTACTGGCTCCTAGCGGCGGCTGTGGGGCAGTGTGCCGATGCTGTAAACACTATGGGGCAGAGATGAGGCCAGCGTCTGGAGGCAGCGCGTCCTGCACGCCTCTCTCTGCAGGGGAGAAAAATAGAGAAAAATGGAGCCCTCACCATGGATGAGGATGGTCCTCCCTCACAGTGCCGCCGGGAGGGCACCTCCCCCGAACTGGATCCGTACTGGTGGGTGAGTACCTCCCCAACCCCCGCCACAATGGGTAAGTTGTGGGGGCTGAAGGGGAGGGGGTCTGATACCCGGTCAGCATGGAGCGGAGACCTCAGAGGGTTAAGGCGAGGGGCTCCCAGAAACAACAAAAAAAAGTTGAGTATATTATTACTCTTGGATGCCAGTGTTGCATTGAGCACTGGTTGTGATGCTTTCTGAAGCCATACTTTATAGTAGCTTAAAATTGTGTGGTAGAGCTACGGCAAGTGCTGGCTACCCGGGTTGGGGGGGGGTTAGAGATCGAGGCATGCGATGGGCGCCTCTCGCTGCAATACTGCCACCACCTGGGTGACCACGGGTGGTGCTGGTGCAGCAGAGGAGGTGGAATGTTAGGAAGGGGCAGGCAGTGGCCAAGGACTGGAGCGGTGGTGTGTGTCTGCACGCTTCTGACTCTTTAGTCCTCCTCGAGTGATGACGTCTGCAGGGAGTGGGAACCAGAACAAGGAAAAGACCCAACGTCCGGGCCAGGCGACGGGCTTCTGCACCGACAATCGATGGCAGAGGATCGGGGTTGGGGGGCAGTTCCAGGTCCACGCTCCGCTGAAAGTACGGGGGAGGTAAAGAGAGCCTTCTCTGCCCCACCTGAGGGGGTCATCTGGGCCTCTAGATGTCATGGAGCGGAGCGCAGCGCACTTATTGGAGCAATCCCCGGTCCTCTTGGCACTAGCCTGGGTGGTGCATTGGGAGCCCTGAGAGGGTCTGGACATGGCAACAGGGGGCTGAAAAATAGTTTAAAAAAAAAAAAAATTTGTTCTGAATGCAGTCGGCTACTTGATAATGAATAGTCCTCTCGAAAGTTTTGGACAATATGGAAAGAACTGAGATTAGACTGTAATTATAACTTCAGTTGTGCCACCTCATACAGTAGGAACTTCATGAAGAGACCATGACAGATTAAACAACTTTGTGATGGGTACTGCTAATTCCCTCTAAAGCAGTTTGTTTTAATTCTGTACCATCGTGTGTTTTTTGAATTTTAGATTCTTCATTGAAAGGAGGACTTACCAAAGATTGTTTTTCAACAGCACTTGGAACAATTATCAGACCAGCATCCCCTCCTTTTTTTTCCCCCGTTGACCCCCCAGTTTTTTTCTTAAGGGAGTCCTGTACCCTCAAAATCATACCGAGAGTCCTTGGAATTAAGTGGAAAAATCCAGGAGTCTGCGGGGTTAAGTCAGGGTACACCTGGATCCCATGCAGCCGACCAACTCATTCACCAGGGGGAGATGTCTGCTGCCTAAGTGGTTCAGCCACGAGGTGAATGTCTTGGGGGCAGTTGGAGTATCTGAGTAAGGCAGAGCTGGGACTGGGAGGTTGCTTCATGGCTTATGTTAACTGGGACTAGTGTGTTTAAATGAATAAATAAAAAATTCCAAAACAGAGTGCAGTCTGACATTTTTGGAATTTTACAATGCTGCTTCCACCCTAGTTCAGTATACAACAGAAGTGGTTAATCATGTTGCTGAGAGTTATGTTTAATGTTCTTCCCATAACAGCTGGGGTTCCTCATCGCCTGAATCTTTTTTACTTGGCCAATGATGTCATTCAGAACTGCAAGAGGAAGAACGCAATTGTGTATCGAGACAGTTTTGCTGAAGTACTTCCTGAGGCAGCCACGCTTGTAAGGTAAAGTGCATCTGTTCTAACTGGATTGTGTGTTCATTACCCCGTTGGAAACAAATATGGCAGTGTGTGTAATGGGGCTACTCCAAACTTTGTCGCAGATTTTTTCCACCTTGTTTGTTGTATTGTATTCATTTATAGTAATACAGTAAGGTATCTCAGGAGCTGCAATAATTTACTGTACACGGATTAGCTAAAAATTAAAATATAACTTTTCATTAAATTGCTAACATATAATAGTTGTATCCCATTTCAAATTCTGTCCATGGCTGCAGTTCTTCTGGCCCCTTCTAACTTGCTAAAAATAGTACTAAAGGTTATTCCCTCAAGTAAGTGCCGAAACAGCTGAAAGAGCATGCTACGTACACTACTGTCAACTGACTGTCAGAACATTGGTTATTCTGCCACAACCAGTGCATAATTCAGCTGTACAGGAAAGCCCACTGTACCACATTATGTCTGGGGTGAGCCATAATCCCAACAGTGAGAGAACCTCCACAGTAAGATGAGTTTTTGATGAGAAACAAGGTTCTTGGGGAGTGGATATTGTGCACTGTCCATGCTTTGACAGTCTTTTTTCCCCCTTTAATTCCAACCTGAACGTCTCAGGGTTTTAAATAGATTAGCAGTCTTTTTTTTCTTGGGACAATAATAACTGTACAGAAAGTATTTATATAGGTTTTCTAGAAGTGTTATGTTTGTTAAACAGTGAGGCAAGTGCTATGCATTTTCACAATGTTTTAGCACTTTTATGAGCAAAACGCTAATCAATTTTTAGAGTTAAATAAAACCCTGCATCTTAAAGCTATAAGCTTCACCCACCCACCTGGGTGGTATCTTCCTCTGTTCCGCCCTGTGACGTCAGATCTTCTTTCTGCTGGAAAAGTCAGGTCTCCTCCTTCGCAGCTCTCTGCATGCGGTGTAGAACCATTCCTTTTGTATTGCATCTTCAGGCATGTTTTCTCTCCCCGGTGGGGGGGGGGGGATATGGAGCATGACGAACCCTGAACCAGCTTAGGGTTTGAGCAGTGCATTGCGTGCAACCAAAACATGTTGCATACGGATCCACACGCATGCTTGTATTGCTTGAGGGCTGAGCATGACCTGCAGGTTTGCAGTCGCTGTGAGACCCTGCTCCCTTCCTCTCTCAAGGACCGGTATCGCTGCCTCCTCCTTGGGCGCCCGGATGAATGGGACCCTCCATTTCTGTCCAAGGACACCCACAAGACCGGTTTGCCGGGGGCGGGCTCAGCCTCTCAGCTAGCTGCTTTTAAAGAGACAGTGGCCCAGGCTGTGGCGGTCTCTTCCTTGGCTCCGGTGCTGCTCCCGTGGGTGCCAGTTCAGGGGCTTGCTTTCCTGATCATTCTGGGACATGTCAGTCCTTACAGACCCTGGGGGAAGGGGGTGTCCTTGCAGAGGGGACAGATCAACAAAATTAAAGAACTGTCCTTGGTCATGGGACTGGGAATGGGCAAATTCTTCCCCCTTGGCTGTCGAGCTTTCAGCTTCATCTGAGCCTCCCAGGGCCGAAAGGGCAGGCCGCTGGTTCCATGGTTACCCTGTCTGGCTTGTTGGCAGTGATGCGGGGCTAACCAGCGTGCTGAGATTTTTTTCGACCCAGTAGACCTGTTGTTAGACAAGTTGGGGGGAGGACTTGCTTTCCCGGACTTTGGTCCTCTCCCAGGAGGGACAGGAAAAGACAGCTGACCATGTCTGTTCACAGATTTACCCTTTAGGGGGTCTCGTGGCAGGACCCAATCAATGTGGAATACATGGCCCCTCCCCCTGCATCTCCTCCACAGCAGCACGCTTGTTACTGGTCGAGGTCCAGGTTAAGGACCCGGTCCCAATCCTGGTCTCAAGACTCTGGACATTCCCGCTCTCAACCTTCCAGGAAGTGCTATCGAGGCTCCTCTTCCTCCTTGTCCTCGAATGACGAGAGGGTCTGCTACAAGTTGCAGTGGCACTACGATGAGCTCATGTGGCAGCAGTGGGTCCTAAGGCAAGGTCAGTATCTCCCGCAGGCCTTGGTGCTCCCTTGGTCTCCTGTAGTTAGGCCAGTTCTGATTCAAGCCTGCTCGGATGTCTCTGCCGATCCTGGTGATGTCTCCGCTCAAGCAGCCCTTGCACAGAGCTCAGTCCAAGGCTGATCACCTGGCTACCAGCCTTCCCTGCTATTTTTCTGTCCAGATAACCCACGCTGATGAATCCAAAGTGGTCCATGGGGACTGAGGCTATGGGTGGTGGTCAAGGAGTTGTCTGACACACTGACAGCTCCTCCATGCATTCATCTAGGACCCCAGGCTTTGAATGGGAGTCTAAGGAACTTGCGTCTGACCATGGTCCCGTCTCCTTTGGGGCCTTGCTCCATCGTATCTGAGTCCAGGGAGATTCTTCTGGAGCCTATCCAGAAGTGGGCCATGTACCCCCTGATGGAGTTCCTTGATCAACATGATTACCGGGGAGTGGCCTTTTCGGTGGCAGAAGCTATCCTGGGTCCTGCATTGGAGTTGTGGCAGTGTCCAGCTTGCCTCCGGTTTACAGTCGCCCAAGACTCCCTCAGATGTACGACTCGTCCGCCCAGCCTGAAAATCCCCCGTGCTCTGGACCCCAGGACCTTGCCTGCAGTGTGTGCACCCCCCCCAAAGGGCGGGGCCACCACCACTACATTGGTGCTCCTTGAAATCCAGAGTCTGCAGACAGAGGGTCGAAGGATATTGAGGACAGGGGGTGGTAGGATCCGACGGTGAGCGTGGGGCTGGGTGTTTCCTTTGTTTCTGCGGGGACGTGATCCCCAGAGGCGCGGTTGTGCAGTGATGTCCAGCACAAGATGAGCGTGCTCCCACATCCCTCTCGTGGATGTCCGCTGATGCCTCCGCCCTGTATGTGCCCGACCCCTGGCTGTTGCACCCCCAGTCTCCACTGGGAATTGCTGCTGCTGGGGAGTCGTAAACCCACCTTCCCCAGGAGAGGAGAGCAGTCTTCTGGATGCTCGATCCTCTCCTCCCCGGCTGACCCCAGGCAACCCAACCCTGGTCACTAGTGTGGTGTGAGTTGTGGTGTCCGGCCCCTCAGCGCCGGCTAGTGTCCAGCTTCTTGAGTTGTGCCTTCTGCCCATATAGTCCACAAGTATGTGGTCGTGACTGGGTCTTCCCAGTTTCTCAGATAACCCCTCAGCCGAGCGGTTAGTGGCAGATTCCATCTTCCATTGGATGGGCAGTGTTGGGAATGTCGACAAGTCCCCCTGAGAAGAAATCTAAGAAGTTGGATCACGTGGCAAAAAAGTTGATGCTGCATCCTACCTGGGTCTCAGGCAGGCGAGCTCCACTGTCATGCTCTTATGGAGGTCTTGGACCACATCATACCCCACCTTTCTGCGGACTTAGTCAGCAGTCAGTGGTCCAAGACCAGGGCTGTGATCTTGCCAAGCACCAGCTCCAGACGGCCTTGGACATAGGCGACTTTTGTGCATGGTCCGTGGCGGCGGCAGTGGCTATGTGCAACAGAGCTTGGCTTAGGATCTTCACCATTACAGCGAATACTGAACAAGCTGGTGGATGTCCTGTTCTTGGGCACTGACCTCTTTGGGCCAGGGGTGGAATGGCACGTCACAAGAACTGAGAAGTCCACTGCCACCTTGGACTCTGTCATGTCCTCTCAAAAGGACCCCAAGGGTCAGAAGCCAAAAAGGAAGCCGTTTTCATTTTGGCCCTCTTTGGTGTAGCAGTGCCAGTCAGGACAGTCCCAGGTCTGGCGGCCTAAATCCAAGTTGGCCAGCCAGAGCACCAAGAAACCTGGAGGCCAGAGCAATGGCACTTGCCTGGTGCCAGGTGGTGATCGTCCTCTACAGCTTCCCAGTGATGGGTCAGGGAGTGTCTGCCTCCTGGCCATCACGTCCCTGCCTCAGTTTCCCTTGGGGGGGGTAGCTTTGCCATTTCTGGCACACCTGGACCACTATCACTATGGACAAAAGGGTGTTTGACAGGGTGGGTCGAGGTTTGCCTCAACTTCGAGGCTCTCCCATCCTGCCGGGCCCATGGCCCATTGGGAGTTGGTGGCTTCTCTGGACATACTGTCTGCTCACGGGGAGGAGTTTGCCACAGCTCGAGAAAGACGCTGTGGCCTGTGTACTGGATGCCATGGCTGGCCAGGGTTTTGTGTCCAGGTACTTCCTGGTCCCCAGTGGGTGGAGTGGTTGGTACCCCATAGTGGATCTGCACATTCTGAACCAGTTCTTGAGGAGGCACAAGTTCCAGGTGATCCCTCTAGATCAGATAATTCAGTTTCTGGAGCAGGGCATGTGGTTCTGCTCTCTGGACTTCCAGAATGCATTCTTTCAAATCTCAGTCCATCCGTCCCACTAGTGGTACCTTCGGTTCTGCGCTGACGAGTTGCTGTGTGAGTTCCGGGTCATGCCTTTCGGCCTCTCTTCAACCCCCCAGGATCTTTACTAAGTTCATTGCTAGTCCAACCTGGGAGGTGGCGGAGCAGTCCAGGAAACTGTCTTTCTAGATTTGCTCGGCCTTAGGTCTGCTCATCAATCTGGCCAAGTCAGAACTCAGCCCCTCGCAGATCATCCACGTCATTCAGGCAGAGCTAGACTTCCTCTGGGCCAAGACTCAATTCCCTGAGGTCTGGGCAGTGAACTCTTGACTCCCCTGCCCGATCATTTCAGGTTGGGCACTCACATCCTGCCTGGGACTTCCTACAGCTGCTGGGGCACATGGTGTCCTGTACCGCCGTGGTCTGGTGGGCCCACTGGCGAATGTACCCCTGCAGTGGGAGCTGGCTGTTCAGTGGTCTCAGTGCCTCAGTGAACTGGACTAGTCGGTTGTGGTGACACAGCCAAAGTGTGATGCCATTCAGTGATGGCTCATCCTGGAACACCTGCAGGAAGGAGTCTCATTAGTCCACCCAGAGCCGATGTTTTTCTGATGACAGACGTGTGTCTGGTAGGTTGGGGAGCCCACTTGGGGGATCACAGGCCCACAGGATATGGACCCCCAAGGAGTCCTGATGCCACATCAACCTAATAGAGCTCCGTGCAGTGTGCTTGGCTCTGGCAGCATTTGCTCCATTGGTTCAGGGTCCGGTCATGCAGGTCCAGATGGACAATACGTCAGCCATGTAGTACCTCAACAGGCAGGATGGCATGCATTCCTTCTGGCTATGTCAGGAAGCCCTCTGCACCTGGATCTTGTGCGCAGCTTGGATGCCGATCTGGCAATTCATGTGGCCAGAGCCTCCAACCAGCTGGTGGACGCTCTCTGCAAGATGATTGAGGCGTCTCACGAGTGATCCCTTCATGATGAGGTGGTGAATCACCTATTCTCCCACTGGGGCACTCTCGTGGTCAACCTGTTTGTCTCCTGGGAGAACGCAGAATGAGACTGTTCTGTGCCCGCCTCCTCAGTGCAGGACACTTGTGGGGATGCCTTCGCAAGGCCCTGGACCCTGGGTCTCTTTTACACCTTCCCTTTCCCTGATTTACTGTGTGCAGGTCAAGACGAGGCAGGACAAGGCGCAAGTGATCCTGGTAGCCCCAGACTGGCTGCTCCAGTTTTGGTATCCAGATTTCCACATCCTCAGCAATAGCAGATCTCTGTGGTGCTTGCCTTCACACCCTGACCTGCCATGCTGTCTCAAGGGGAAGGTCTTACAATCAGACCTTCAGTCCCTCTGCCTGACAGCCTGGCTCCTGAGCAGCTAGAGATCCAGGCTTTGGGTCTCTCCAAAGAGGTTCTCCGGGTTCTGGAAACCTCCCAGAATGGGTTGACCCACCAGTGATACGCCTTCAGATGGAAGCGCTTTCCCAGTTGGTGCTAGGGCAGGGAGCTCGACTCCCTGTCCTGCCTAGCACTCTGACTACCTGTGGTCCCTCTCCTGGTCAGGCCTGAGGTAGGCAGCCCTCAAGGTGCACCTAGCGGCCATCTTGGCATACCAGGTGCGGCTGGTATGCTGATGATGGTGCAGGAAAAGGTGGTTGAATGCTTTCTTAAGGGTCTTTAGCACCTGTCCCCGCCGGTGCATGAACCACCACCACCACCAATGTGGGACTTGTTGCTGGTTTTGGCAGTGCTCATGGGCAGGCCATTTGAACCAGTACACAGGTGTGACATCTCTCACATGTCGTGGAAGACCACCTTCTTGCTAGCCATCCCCTCTGACAGGATTAGTGAGCTTCAGGCACTCTGGAGTCTCCATACTTGGTGTTCCACAAGGACAAGGTTGTCCTCTGTACCACCCATGAAGTTCCTTCCAAAGGTTGGTTTGGTTTCATCTTAACCAGGTGGTCAATCTGCTGGTGTACTTCACCTGTCCAACATTGGAAGGGCAAGCAGGAGCTCCTTACGTTGGACCTGAGGTGAGCACTCGCTTATTACAGAGTGTGCACAGCTGGAGTTCGTGGAAGGTTTGCCAACTGTTAGTCACCTACGCTGAAGCCGCACCTGACTGGCAGCTAAGCGGACGATAGACAGGTGGATTGTCTCCTGCATCAAGCTGTGCTGTAGGTTGGCTGGTAGGGAGCCTCTTGTGGGGCTTAGGGCTCATTCCGCCAGACATACCACTGCCGCTGTGGCTGTTTCCATGGATGTCCCTATCCAGGAGATCTGCAGGGCTGCTACCTGGAAGTCTGCACGCACCTTCATTTCCCAGTACCATGTCGAGATGCTTGTTTTGGGACCTTTCCCCCTCCTTCCTCCTCCCAGAGAACTGCTAGGAGTCTGCCAGGTGTGAACAGTGCACCACATCCATGCACCAAGAAATGAAAGTTGTAGACATGTGGCTATAATGTGTTGCCCACACTTCTGGCAGAATCCTTTCCCCTTTAAGAATGGTTGTAAGGTCTTCAAGCTGGCTCCTCCCACCCACCCAGTTGGTATCCTCCTCTGCACTGCTCCATGATGCCAGAGCTTCCTTTCCGCTGGAAGCATCAGGTTCCCTCCAGTGCAGCTCTGTGCTAGGTGTAGACCCTAACTTTCATAAACAGCTTTTCGTTTTCAAACTTCAAGCTTTTTGACCGCTTTGTCTGTAGCATGGAATCGGGAGACCTGAAATCCTGTCCTGGCTTTAAACGGTGCGCTTATGGGCAGAAAATGTTGTGTACTGACCCGCACACCACTTGCATCTTCTGTCTGGGTGCTCTGCATGACCCGCAGGCGTGTGGCCTGTGCCATACCCTACATTTCTCCACCTTGGAGGACCACCACGCTCGCCGCCTCCTGGGCCGTCTGGATGAACAGGACCCCTTCCCACCCCCCTGTTAAATCCAAAGTTACCTGAAGGGCAGTTTCTGTGGCAGCAGGCCTGGCTAAGCAACCTGTTGCCGTCGAGGAGGTTGCGGACTGTGCAGTAGTGGGTGCTTCATCCATGTCCGCCCTGGTTCTGGTGGGCATAGGTACCTCATTTACCTGGGCATTTCAGGACTTGTGCCAGTCCCTTCCGATCCTCAGGGAGGGGCCCTTCCCGGGGGTCGAAATCTTCTAAATGGGACTCCAACCGCAGTACGTCCCGTCTCAGGTCATGGGAACGTGAGCGCTGTTGGACTTCAGGTTCCTGCGCTTCTGCTGTCTTGATGGCTGCCAGGCTGTTTGCTTTGGATGATACTTCTGTCCAGGCAGCTGGCCCCACAGAGTCTCTGTCGGGCTTGTCGGCTAAGATGCAGGTCGGCCAACTGGTCAAGATTTTTCTCGATCTGTTGCCTCCATATAAGGTGGAGGATCCCTCTCCAGGACCTTGGTCCTGCCTGACCTCTCCCAGGGTGAGCCTGGATCAGTACCCTGAGCTGGTTCCTTCTTTCCAGGAGCCTGACCTTTCAGGGGATCCCTGGAGTGCTTTGCCCATCCCACTTCCCCTTTCCACCCGGTTCCTGGCAGTTGAGGTCCAGGTTGAGGACAAGTAGTTCCCGACGTGGCCATCGGTCCCACTCTCCACAGTCTGTCAAACGATGTCGTCGTTACTCCTCCTCCTCTTCCTCCTCCAGGGAGGATTGGCTCTGCCATAAGATGTGGTGCCATTATGAGGAGTTCATGTGGCATCAGTTGCTTCTTTGTGCTGGTAACAGGCCGATGCCTGTGCCTCATCCTCCTCCGACACTCCCATGGCTATCTGAGTCTGCCCTCTTCTTTCCGCAGCCCAAGGAGGGGCCCCCTCCTAAGACTGCGTGCACTGCCACTGGGCTTTCCTGTCGGCTGTCTGTGCAGATCACTCACACTGATGAACCTCGCATTGTCCTTGTGGATATGGGGGCTTGGCTGGTGTTCGAGGAGTCCTCTGATTCTGAGGATTCCTCCATGCAGTCTCACCGGACCCTGGGTTTCGGCCATGAGTCTGGGGAGGAGTTCTCCACGGAGCAGGGGCCCACCTCCTTCCGAGCCCTGCTCACCTTGATCTCTGAATCCATGGGCATCCCACTGGAGCCCATCCAGAAGTGGGCTAAGTACCCTTGACAGAGATCCTCGACAGGAACTCCCGGCCACCCTCCCTGTAGCGGAGGCAGTCCTTGGCCCGCACTGGAGCTGTGTCAGCGTCTGGCCTCCTGCTGTACACTGTCTGCACATATGGTTTGTAAATATGCAGTCCCTGGGCAACGCCAGGGTTGTTGATAAGCGCGCCCCCCCCCCCCCGCCCCCCCCCCGGGGGGGCAAGGAGTACAAGAAACTGAAACCATGCAGCCAGAAAGGTGTATGCTGCCTTGGCCTTCCGCAGGCCAGTTTGGCTGTTACCTTTGTCAATTCTCTCTTGGGCACCTGGACCAAGTTATTCTCTGGCTCCTGGCTAACCTGCAGCTGTCAGTCAAGCTGGTCTGCAATCACTGTCACGTCATTGCTAAACGGAAACTCCACATGACCTTTGACATTGGCGACTCCTGTGCCAGGTCCATGGACTTGGTGTGGCTGCAGATTTTGATGTTTACGGCCAGTACTCAGTAAAATCTGGCAGACATCCCTTTTTCAGGCACCGACTTGTTCGGCGCTGGGGTTATTGGCTGTGTCACCAGCATGGAGAAGTCCAGTGCCACCCTGGACTCTGACATCCTCCCAGAAGGATGTTAAGGGCCAGAAGCAAAAGGAAAAGTCCTTTCGGTTTTGGGCCTACTTCGCTTCTGTGTCCCAACCGCTTCAGCCCTTGGCAGCCTCAGCTGAAATGAGCTTTTTCTGCTGCCAAGAAGTCCAGCGAGCGAGAGTCGGCTGCTTCATCAGCTAGCCCTGCCACTGCCTGTAAGCCTGCACAGTGATGGGTTTGGCGGTGCTTCTTCCCGCCTATCCTGTTTCTTTCCTCCCCTCGCTGTTTCTCATGGGGGATTGGCTCTGCCACTTCGCTTCCACCTAGTCCGTTATTACCTCAGACAGATGGACACTTGAAATGGTCAGCCAGGGTCTGCCTCTGGAGTTGGTCTCTACTGCCCAGCCGAGCCTGTGCCTCATGGGAGGATGTGGTGTCAGTGGACATGTTTTCTGCCCTCTGGGACATCGCCCAGCTCTTCTTGAAGGAGGCATTGGTTTTGTGTCCAGGACACCATGGCTGGTCCGGGTTTTGTCTCCCAGTACTTTCTGGTTCCAAAGTGGATGGGGGACTGGCACTTGATACTGGATCTCCATGACCTTAACGAGTATCTGAGGCTGCACAAATTCCAGATGGTCACTCTGAACCAGATCATTTCATCTTTGGAGGAGGACATGTGATTCTTCTGGAAACTGCATGCAAGGGTGCGCTCATGGCCAGGACTGGGTGCTGGAAGGTTATAGACTGGTACAACAGGAAACACCAGCACTCCAGTATAGCATCACAAATAAGAGACCGTGAAAGAATTCAAAAGTTGAATGCAGGATGAAAACAAACCACAACATGACCAGCCCCAGCACTTTGAGGCACTAAACCTCTTCCTCAGGGGGTGTCCTGCATTTAACTTTTGAATTCTTTCACAGTTTTTATTTGTGATGATTGTGCACATTAAAGTTATAATCACTGACAAACTGGAGTGCTGGTGTTTCTTGTAGTGCATGTGGTTCTGCTCCTAGGACCTCCAGGACAGCTTCTTCCACATTACCATCCCACCGGCGGCTCCTCCTGTTCCGCGTGGAGCTAATCCTATACGAGTTCCATGCAATGCTATTTGGCCTCTCCTCGGTCCCTCAGGGTTTTCATCAAGTGCACTGCATTGGTGGCAGCCTTCCTGCGGTGCTGAGGCGTCAGGGTGTACCCGCACCTGAACGACTGGCTGATATCGGGTCCCTCTAGAGCGGAGGTGGAGCGGTCCAGGAATGTGACCCTCCACACCTGCTTGGCCCTGGGCCTCCTGGTCAGTAAGGCCAAGTTGGAACTCAGTCCTTCATGGGTAATTCAGTTCATCAGGGCGGAGCTAGACTCCAGTCAGGCGCAGGTGTGATCCTGGTGGATCCAGAATGGCCGCACTAGTTCTGGTACCCCAGTCTCCTCAGCCTCAGCAGCAGGCTTCTGTGGTGTCTCCCTCTCCCCCCTGGACCTGCTCTTGTCCTCTTAGAAGAAGGTCCTCCATCTGGACCTTCAATTTCTGCACCTGACAGCCTGGTTCCTGAGTGGCTAGAGTTCTAGGCTTTAGTTCTGTCTGAGGTCTTCCATGTCATCGAACCCTGTCGGAAGGAGTCAACCCTCCAGTTCTGCATCTTCAAATGGAAGGGATTTTCCATTTGGTGCCACAGCAAGGAGCTACACCCCTTGTCTTACCTGGTGGCAAGCACTCTGGACTATCTGTGGTCCCTATCCCAGTAAGGCCTCTGATCAGTGACCCTCAAGGTGCACCTGGTGGGCATCTCTGCATGCCGGATGCCGGCTGGCTTGCAGACTGTGACGCTTGAGAATGTGGTTGGGTGTGTTTTCAGAGGCCTGGGCCACTTCTCCCCGCTGGTGCGTGAGCCACCACCACCACCTTGGGACTTGCTGCTGGTTTTGGCAGTGCTCATGGGCAAGCCATACCAGTGCACAGGTGTGACATCTCTCACCTGCCGTGGAAGACTGCCCTTCTGGTGGCCATCACCTCCACCAGAAGGATCAGTGAGCTGCAGGTGCTTTCAGTGGAGTCTCCTTACTTTGTTTTCCACAAGGACAAGATTGTCCTCCGCGGTAACCCGAAGTTCCTCTCGAAGGTTGTCTTGGAGTTCCACCTTAACCAGGTGATTAACCTCCTGGTGTACTTCACCAATCCAGCCTTGGAGGCTGAGCACAGGCTCCATACATTGGACATGAGGCAAGCACTCGCTTACTATAAGGAGCGCATGGCTGGAGTTCGGGAAGAGGTCTGCCAGCTCTTTGTCATGTATGCTTAAGGCGCACGTAACAGACTGGCAGCTAAGTGGATGATTGGCTGGTGGATAGTCTCCTGCATTGGCCTCTGCTGTAGGTTGGCCGGTGGGGAGCCCCCTGCTGGGCTTAGGCTCATTCCACCGGAAATGCTGCTGCCTCGGGGACTGCTTCAAGGGATGTTGCTATCCAGGAAATCTGCAGGGCGGCTACCTGGAAGTCTGCACACACCCTCATCTTCCATTACTGCACTGACCTTGAGTCACACTGGGATGCTGGTTTTGGGGCCTTGGTTCTCCAGTCCCTTTTCCCTAAATAGGGGGTGTGTACCTTGCCCCTCCTCCCGGAGAACTGCTTGGAGTCTACGAGAAGTGTGGAAGGTACACCATATCCACGCCCCTGCAAATGAGTGTTACTCACCTGTAACCGTAGTTGTACGAGTGGTATATGGTGTACATGCACACATCCCACCCAACCTCCCCTGGCAAGTGGCACACTGATCTTGATTCCAACGTGTAAGATCTGACATCATAGGGCTGTGCTGAGGAGGATACCACCCAGGTGGGTGGGAGGAGCCAGCTTGAAGACCTTTCGGCCATTCTTAAAGGGGAAAAGATTCTGCCAGAAGTGTGGATGTACATCATAAACCACTCCTGCAATTATGGTTACAGGTGAGTAACTCTTACTTACTCACCTGTAACCATAGTGATTGTCATCGAGTCACAGGTCAGGAAGCATAGGAAGACCAGGAGCAGGTATAAAATTCACAAGTAGCATTTTATTTTTTTCCCATAGCAGTAAAATAAAAATTGTTCAGAAAAAATATTTACAAAGGCAGTACAAATGCAGAAAACAAACTCCTTCGTCTGAGGATATCTCTGATTTCAAGTTTGTCTTGTGCTGCCTCTCTCTCTCTCTACCAAAAGCATTGCTGCTCTTTTTATAAGTCTGTCTGGGAACTCGATAAGACCTACTGTTCTTTCAGAAAATGTTCTTGTCAGTTTCCTTCCTTCCTTGCAGGTGCAACAAAACAGTACATGGTGTCCCAGAACTGACCTCTGTGGAGGGGTTGTGGGATAACAGATGGACCAGACACAGAACTTAAGGTTCAACTCACAGTCTCTGTGTGATGTTTATTTAAAACACAGGGGACGACCTTAAGCAAGGGCACATCCCTTCAATACATCAGTTTGCAGCAACAGACTATGTATGTCCTTCCTCTGCACTTAGCACCTACTAACCCACTGATCTATTTCTTTAGTGAAAATTATTTCATTCCCTATGTTGGTCTTGTGTATTTGGGTGATGGGGAGCTCAAAGAAGAAAACCCCCAAAACAAGCTAAAGACAAAGAACCTCAGTGCAGAAGCACTGAAGCAAGGGTTATGTCAAAGAACTTTGGCAATAAAGCCAAGTTTCAAAGAAAAAAATCACCACACATGCCCCCATAGTGCAAATTATTATGGGATGTGTATGCAGATTGCCATGAAATATTAGGCTGGTTCAGCTTAAAGCAGGAATGCATGGTGCCAAAGGGCCTCTCTAACAATCTGTAATTTACTAACATACTAAAATGCCAGCAGAATAGGCCTAACGGTCTTTCGTGTCTGCTCGTTTGGTCAGCCCCCACCCTGGGTGCTGACCTTGCTGTCCCTCTCGCCTTCTCTGGCTTCTCCCTTCCCAGTTCCGGATATTCTTGCTGCATTGGATTTTGCTTCCAGAACCCTTCCCTGTACCTGTCCCACCCCTCTTGAACCCTCCACTGTCTCTGCCTCCACCAGCCCCCTAGGCAGTGCATTTCCATGGCTCCACCACCCTCTCAGTGAAGTAGCACCTCCTCCTTTCTCCCTGAATCTTCCCCTCCAGCTTCCACCCATGCCCTCTAGTGGCCCCTCCTCCTTCCTTCAAGCACCCTGACTGTTCCTCCCTATTTACCCTCTTCATGTACCTGAAGACTCTTATCATGTCCCTCGGTCCCTCCTTCTCTTCCAATGTGTACATATTTAGCTCTTCTAGCCTCTCCTCATAGGTACTGTCCCCAAGCCCCAAATCATTTTGGTTGCCTCCTCTGGACCCTCTCCCAGGAGGTTAATATCCCTCTTTAAGTGTGGCCTCAAAACTGCACGCAGTACTCAAGGTGCGGCCTCACCAAGCAGTTATACAGAGGGAGTATCACTTCCTCCTTCTGAAGGTGATCCCCAGCGATGCATCCTAGCATCCTGTTGGCCTTGGCTGCTGCCTCCCACAAGTCTCAGAGTTGTTCATCTTGACATCCACCACCACCCCCAGGTCCCTCTCAGCCATCGAGACTTGTAGCATCCCCCGCCAGGGTGTACACTTGGCCTGGGTTTCTGGCCCCCAGGTGGAGTACCTTGCATTTCCCTGCATTGAACCTCAGCTTCCACTTTCTAGACCATCTTTCCAGAGCCTCCAGGTCCCCCTGTAGGGCCACCCTCCCCTCCTTCCCATCCACCACCGCCCCCAGTTTCGAGTCATCCGCAAAGAGACTCATCTCACTCCATTTACATGCATTTAAATAACACGATGAGGATTTTCTGATATCTCTACCCTGGTAACTTAATTTTTATAATAGTCCCCTAGAAACTTTTTACCTTTATCAAAAACACCTAGTGCCATGGTATTTTCAACATTTACAGGTTTTGTACGCATAAGGCATATAATATACATCAAGGCATTTTATGACGTCGTGCTAGTGCATACTAAATCCAACAACGAGGAACACAGCCTGTTTTACATCAGCTCGGAGGTCACCACAGTGACCTCCCTGTACGAGGACCTGAGAGGGAAAAGGAAAAATTAAAGAGGACACTATAGCTTAGTCAAGAAAGGGGAGGGGGTGCCCACAGGTGGCCAGTCTTATGGACTAGAAATTGTAAAGGATAGGTTAGGATAAGAAATGGAAGAACTGTTGTAACAGATTTAAGAAAAGGTCGGTTTTCAAGATTGGCAGGATCTCTCTGTCACAACCTCATGTTAACAGTTTCTGAAAAAGAGCTAGTGTTGCATTCCAGGTTACCCCCTAAGTTCCAAATAATGTTTTGCTATCATTTTAACGATATAGCTATATACATTTTCAATCGAAGGTATCCCACTTTCACATAAAGATTCACACATACTAACATGCCAGCAGAATAGGCCTGATGATTTTTTGTGTCTGCTCGTTTGGTCAGCCCCCACCCTGGGAGCTGACCTTGCTGCCCCCCCGGCTTCTCCCTTCCCAGTCCCGGATATTCTCGCTGCCCTGGTTTTTGCTTCCAGAACCCTTCCCCTGTTCCTGTCCCGCCCCCTCTTGAGCCCCTTCACTGTTTCTGCCTCCACCAGCCCCTGAGCAGCGCGATTCCATGGCTCCACCACCCTCTCTGTGAAGTAGCACCTCCTCCTTTCCCCTGAATCCCCCTCCAGCTTCCACCCATGCCCTCTAGTTGCCCCCCACTCCTTCAGAGCACCTTGACTGCTCCTCCCCTATTTGCCCCCTTCATGTACCTGAAGACCCATCATGTCCCCCCCCCGGTCCGTTTTCTCTTCCAGTGTGTACATATTTAGCTCTTCGAGCCTCTACTCTTAGGTCCTATCCCCCAAGCCCCAAATCATTTTGGTTGCCCTCCTCTGGACCCTCTCCAGGATTTCAGTGTCCCTCTTTAAATGTGGCCTCCAAAACTGCACACAATACTCGAGGTGTGGCCTCACCAAGCAGTTATACAGAGGGAGTATCACTTCCTCCTTCTGGAGGTGATCCCCTAGCGATGCATCCAAGCATCCTGTTGGCCTTTGCCATTGCCCTCCTACTAGTCTCCGAGTTGTTCATCTTGACATCCACCCCGAGGTCCCTGTCGGCCATCGAGACTTTTAGCATTTCCCCCTCCAGGGTGTACTCTTGGCCCGGGTTTCTGGCTCTCAGGTGAAGTACCTTGCATTTCCCTGCATTGAACCTCAGCTTTCACTTTCTAGACCACCTTTCCAGAGTCTCCAGGTCCCCCTGTAGGGCCACCTTCCCCTCCTCCCCATCCACCACTGCCCCCAGTTTTGAGTCATTTGCAGAGAGACTCATCTCACTCCTGATACCCTTCCTTATGTCAGAGACATGGGCGTTGAACAGGAGGGGCCCAAGGACTGATCCCTGAGGGACTCCACTAATGACCCTCCTTGGGGATGAGACTATCCCGCCAACCACGACCTTCTGGGTCTGGTTCTGGAGCCAATTTCCTATCCAACTGGTTCCCCACCCCCATTTCTCCCAGATTATCCAACAGGCCCCCGTGAGGAACAGAGTCAAACGCCTTGCTGAAGGCAAGAAATAGGACGTCCACTGGTCTACCCAGGTCCAAGACACTTGTCACCAAAGTCATAGAACTCCACAAGGTTTGTGTGACACAGTTTCCCCGGGACGAATCCATGCTGTCCATCGTCCAGGCACCCCAACTTTTCCAGGTCCCCCCCGTCTCCTTGACAGTGCCCTCCATGATGTCAGGCTGACAGGCCTGTAGTTCCCTGCCATTTTCCTTGATCCCCCCACTTGTGGATAGGCACTATATGTGCCAGCACTCTGGGATATAATTTATCTGGCCCTGGTGCTTTCTACATCTTAATGGGCCTGAGGGCTTCCCTCACTCTCTCTACTGTGACTTTCACCTCCGCTACCTCGTCCCCTGCTTTGCCCCCTCCATCTGCCAGTGATGCCCCCCTGCCCAGACCCGCCGATCGGTAATGGTCTCTCCCCCCCCCTCCTCAGTTTCACCGTCTCCTCCCATGTATGATGCAACCACCCCCATTTTCCTTGGTGAAAACTGAGGCAAAGTATTCATTTAGTACCTCAGCCTGCTCCCCTGGGTCTTGTGCCCATCCCTCCCCTGTTTTAATCCTGCTAATCTGCCCCTTTGCCCCTCGTTTTTCCCCAGTGTATCTAAAGAACCCCTTATTCCCTCTCCTAATTTCCCTGGCCAGGTTCTGCTCCTTCCTTGCCATAGCCGCCCTCACCACCCTAGTGGCCCTTCTGGCTATCAGCTCGTACTCACCTGTGTCCCTTTCACTCCCTGAGCACTTGAATTGCTTGTAGGCTGCCTTCTTTCCCCTCACCACCTCCTGAACCTCCCTGGTCCACCAGCAGGGTTTTCGGGCCCTACCACATTTTTGTCTTACTCGCGCGCAGGTGCTGGTAGCATCCTTCACCCCCCTCCTAATGATTTCCCTCCTGCTGTCCGTGTCCATGTCTGGCCCAATCCCATCCAAGTGCTCCTTAAGGATCCTTCCCATTTCCTTGAAATCCACCCCCCTGAAGTCAGTTACCTCCGTCTTTGTGCAGCCTTCTACCCCTCCTAGGTTCAAGCAGAACCAGACCCTGGCATGGTCGCTCCCCGCCAATGGGTCCCTTACCTCCAGGTACCCAATCTGGCCACTGTTTGCCAGGACCACATCCGGTATCCGCTTCTCCCTGGTCGGTTCCCCCACCTGCTGAGTTAGGAACGGTTCCTGAAAGACATCCAACAACCTCTGTTCCCTGGCCACTGAGGATGTCATAGTCTCCCAGTCTGTTCCTGGCATGTTTAAGTCCCCAACACCACCACCCTTCCCAATCTGCAGTGTCTCCCAACATCTGCCACCAGACTGTCCGCCAGCGCAGGGGGTCTATACACCACTACTATTTTTACTCTCTTGCCCCCGCCCTTGTTATCAAGGTGACCCAAATTGCCTCCACAGTCCCTTCTGCCTCCTCTACTCCTCCTATGGCAATGCAGTTTTTGACTATTATTGCTACCCCCTCCTCCCTTCCCCTGTCCTTCCTGAACATGGTGTAACCATCCAGGTTCAGGTCCCAGTCGTGCCCTGCAGTGGCCCAGGTCTCAGTGACCGCTGCCACATCCACCTCTCCCTCAGTTATCGCCTGGAGCGCAGTCATTTTATTGCCCCAGCTCCTGGCATTTAGCAGGACTACCTTCCACCCTTTCCCTATACTTCCATTTCCCCTGCTCGTGTTCCCATGGGGATTCTGTCTTCCCCTGGTCCGCACCTTACCAGTCGGCCTTTTCCTGCATTCCTCCAACTCCCTAGGGGTGTGGAGACAGAGTCCTTCCTTTATCGGAACCCCCTCGACAGCCTTTTCTCCCATCCCTCCCCCCTTATTTTATAAGTTTTGATACGCAAGGGGGAATAAAAGATAGAAACAGAAAGTGAAGGCAGAGAGATAGCTGGGGGGGGGGGGTAGCAAGACCACTGGAGTAACCAGTTCCTAGGTCTCACAAGAATCTTTTGACTGTGCAGACAGACAAAATACAGAAGAGGATAAAACAGATCCTTGTGTTTAACTCCTTCTACATAACATTTGGGACAGTGTCTTTTTCGGCCCTGTCACAGTGGTATATAGTGCACATCCACACAACCCACTCGACCTCCCCTGGCAAGAGGCACACGGATCCCTACCTCCAGTGTGCAGGATCTGATGACATGGGGCAGAGCTGAGGAGGATACCACTCTGGTGGGAAGAGCTTAGCTTGAAGATGTTCTGACTGGAAATAAAGGGGAAGAAAGACTGCCATAGTGTGGATGTACACCATATAGCACTCTTAGAACTATGTTTACAGATGAGTAACTCTCATTTACAAACAGAACATGACACTGTATGTACAAATACTGAAACAGTGTTCTGTATATTAATGGGGCACCGTTACAGAGCTCAGAAGAAGAGAAACACCTGGGAGTGGTGTTCAGGAATAAATTGAAGAGCACCTTTTTCGGTGCACTATGGAACAAACAGGAAGGCTCCCTTACCTGAACAGGAATTCCTCCATCGCAGTTTTAAAACATTGTTTATCCCTCTAAGGAAGGGAATTAATCGTATTTTGCCCTCAAGGGGTTAGCCGCTTGATCCCTTCCACTTCCTGACTCTCCGATCCGCTCCCGCACTCTGACATTTTGCGATGACATTGTAAGACCAGTGTAGGGGGCGTGCTCCATGCAAGTCTATGGAGTTTCATTTTAAAGGCCTTTTCCAATTTTATTGGTACAAATCGAAGCCAGTATTCATGTAACAAGGCCTGTTTTATTTTGAGGACCTCGGCACCCTTGTGAAGCAGAGATGCACCGCCATGGATCTCGAAGATAAACCATTATAAAAACCAAAAAGCCGGCCCGGTGGCGCTGAGGGTTGAGGCACTGGACGCCACACCTCGTGCCATGCAGATGACCCGAGTTCAGGAGCTAGGTCTGGGGTCGACAGAAAGGGAGAAGGATAGAGCGCCCTCAGGGCAGCTGTCCTCTCCTGGGGGGAGGGCGTTTGGTTGCTCGGCACTCTGGCAGCCCCTGGTGGAGACCAGGGGTGCCACAGAGTGTCTGAGCTGCACGTGAGGGAGCATAGCTGACGCAGGCAGGGTTGCCGTGCACCATCACGGCAGATGTGCACCACGGGGGGGGGGGGTTAGGGAAGTACCCACAGGAGGTGGGGAAAAGGAGAGAAGTACCCTTTCAATCCGGATAGGCGATGGCCTTGCCAGTGCCACCACCTCACATCCTAAGCTGGTTTCCTGCCGCTGCCCCCTGCGGTCTCTCCATTTTTCCATCCCCCGACCCGAGGAACACAGTGGACGATAGAATGAGTTGGTGAGAGCAGTGGCCTGAGAGAGTTACGAACTGAAGTGCTAGAAAGAGAAGTGGGGATAAAAAAAAAAAGCTAGCCCCTAAAGAGAGTGGCCAAGAAAGACTGAGCATGCTTGGTATGCGACACAGCCAAGGAGCTTATTGCCATGAAGTAGAACTGCACTGAGAGGAAATCGTCAGTGCTGAGATTAACCAAGGCATAAAGAAAACTTGCTTATGCTACGGGGCAGCAGCTCAGATTATCTGGTTTCTCTATTCACTCGTATTCGAGCTGGTTTCAGTGAAATTTCTGGACAGTGTTATGCGTATTGTGAAATATGACATTAGTGTATATTCTTTGCAGAAAAACCTGCATTAATACAACAGTGAGGATTCACATTATACAGACAAAAGTAGGGCAATATGGTGATAGGGTTTCAAACCCTAACACCCCTGCCCCACCTTTGAAGCAAATGAGGGGTGGACACCAGTGAAAGGTTACTTAAATATGGGGATGGCGATTGGAGGGTGGAGGGGTGGGGGTGCCACTAGACACCAGGGAAACAAATACAGGGACGGCGATCGAGGGGTGGGGGTAGGGGCACTGGAGACCAGGGAGAGGTTACTTAAATACGGAGACGGTGATCTGTGGTGGGGAATGCAACTAGACAACGGGGAAACATTAGCAAATACGGGGATGGCAATCGAAAGGTTGGGGGGGTGCCACTAGACACCAGGGAAAGGTATTTAAATATGGGGATGGTGATCATAGGGTGGGGGAGATGCAACTAGACACCAGGGAAACATTAACAAATATGGGGATAGCAATTGGAGGGGTGGGGGGTGCCACTGGAAACCAGGGAGAGGTTACTTAAATATGGGGACAGTGACCTGAGGTGAGGAGGTGCCACTAGACACCAGGGAAACAATAAATATGGGGACGGCTATCAGAGGGTGGCAGTACTGCTAGACACCAGCTAAAAAGAGGGAGTTCTGGGTTGTTAAACTTCCTAGGTTATCCTATGGGAATTGGTAATTTTTAATGATTGGCATTTTTTTATATAGCCCCTACATATTTTTGGGGGGGATTATGTATTATTCTAGCAGTACTCATTAAGACATTCGGATTTATATATACATTGTCAACTAAGTCAAAATTTCAAGGGAATTATTGCTTCTGGAACATCAGATCACTGCAAAAAACTAAGTCCGCATGTAACGAAGAAAGCATATGAGAAAGGATCCCTTCAAACTAAAAAAGAATGGAGGTTGGGAACTAAGTCCAAAATCTTTTTCCATACAAAGGGATCCTTTTTCATATGAATGAAAAAGCATATGAAAATAGATCCTTGCAAATGAAAAAAGATTCGGGGGTTGGGGGTGGTGGGGGAGACTGAGTCCAAAATCTTTTCCATATGAAGGGACCCTTTTCGTATGGCTGTACCAAAAAGCAGAAGTGAATCACGAAGATGATGTAAAAAAAAAAAAAAAACACATCGGTCTTTTTTTTTTTTTTTAACACAACAGCCAAGTGCATAATCCACAAACGTGGTCCCGATGAGCAAGATAAATGTGTTTATCTCTCTTCAGGATATAATTTTTGTGGGTTTTGAGGGGGGGAAAAGGTCAAATAAAAAGATTTTTTTCCATATGGCCAAATTCTTGTTTTGTTCCAAAGATCTATCCTGAAGTGCCTACTGAGCATGCTCAGAACCGAAATTTAGAAACTCTGTAATGGATAAATATTTTTTCACCAGACCAGTGAAAGGCACTACTGTGGACCAGGCGCTTTCTACCCTGAAAATTTCAGACCAAAATTCCAACTGCTAATGGCTGGGGATCGGGGATTTTTGCACCTCTCCCCAACCCCCAAATCCAGATCTCGGAATCCACATGTCTGATTGGAATAAAACTTGCCATATCGGAGACCTTGGGTTTACGACAGCACATGCAAAATGTCGTGAAGATCCGTTGAATGGTTGCGAAGTTCTTTAAGTGCAAAAATTGGGGTTGCATATGAGGTGGCAGCAGTATTGATGAATTGAAGCAACATCTGCTTATGTTTCCCGGGCTGTAGCCTACTTGACTGACTGACTCTGTTGACTTGTCTCAACTTCGAAGCAACACATTCTATATCACTCCTTTCCATTGGAGCAGGATTCTTGACTGATCTTTCCTATGATTTTCTGCAGTTCTCCATAAAGTCTTATCTGTATTCATTTGTGGTGCAGAGAGCTTCCTGGCTCTCCTGGTCTACGTAAAATTCTTCCAAGGCATCCTTCATGCCCTTTCAGGGGGACCTTATTGGCCAAGAGCTCAAGGCTATAGTCAAGCAGTTCTCGGATTCAAAAATGCAGCAGGACAAAAAAGTAGGAAGAAAGACTCCATTTGGGATGCATGTCAGTATTGTCCTTGTCATGGGTTCTTTTATTTCTAGAACAGGTTTCCTAACTCCAACCAGTCATCCTTTTGTTACAGCAGGGGGTGGCTGAGGCAGAGGCCTCCAGTAGAAAAACTGAGACCAGAATAATCAGTCATGAGAAGATGTAGCCCCCCCCCCGGTCAAGTATTTCCACTTGGTAAAATATTGCTATTCGTTGCTGAACAGTGGATGGAGAGTGCCTCAGACTGTTGAGTGTTAGACATCCCACGCTGGAATTGGGCTCATACCTTCAATACTGGCACCCAAGTGCAGTAATAGGGGTGTGCTGTCCTCTGGATGAGACGTGCAACTGAGGTCCTTTCTGCCCATCTCTGGTGCTGTCACAGTGGGTTTCCAGGTGAAAGTAAAAGCACCCAAGGCCCTTTTTGGAAGAGCAAGGATAATTTTTGTTAAAATGACAGATAAAACATACAAACCAAAGCAAATGAAGATAAATAAAAAATTTATGCATCAATCATATATTCTTAACACCCTGTGAGAAGAAAATGACAAAGTAATAGAAACATAGAATTTGACGGCAGATAAGGACCGCTTGGCCCACCTAGTCTGCCCATTTTCCTACCTAACCGATTAGCTGCAGATCCTAGTTAACCAACAGCTTACTTCCTCCTACCCCCCACTAGGACAGCCTTATGCCTGTCCCATGCATTCTTGAAGTCCCCCACTGTTCTTGACTCCACGACCTCCTCAGCGAGGCTGTTCCATGCATCCACAACCCTCTCAGTGAAAAAATACTTCCTCACATTACCTCTGAGCCGTCCCCCCTCTATCTTCAAATTGTGCCCCCTTGTTCTTGCTCATCTCTTCTTCTGGAAGATGCTACCCTGTTGGACTTTAATTCCCTTGAGGTACTTGAAAGTTTCTATCATGTCCCCTCTCTCCCTTCTTTCCTCAAGAGTATACATATTAAGTTCCTTTAGTCTTTCTTCGTATGTCTTCTGGTGCAGACCCTGCACCATTTTGGTTGCCCTCCTCTGGACAGCCTCCACTCTGTCTATGTTTTTGAGGAGATGGGGTCTCCAGAACTGCACACAGTACTCCAGATGGAGTCTCACCAGCTGTCTGTACAGAGGGATAACAACTTCCTGTTTTCTACTATTGATGCCTCTTCCTATGCATCCCAGTATACCCCCAGCCTTCCTTACTGCCTTCTCACATTGCTTGCCCACCTTTAGGTCATCTGATATAATTACCCCCAGGTCCCTTTCTATTTTTACTGTTGTCAGTATCTCACCCCCCATTGTGTACGCTTCCCCTGGGATTTTGTTTCCCATGTGCATTACCTTGCACTTCTTTGCATTGAATCTGAGCTGCCATAGATTTGACCATTCCTCCAACCTTGCCAAGTCCCTTCTCATCCTTTCCACTCCATCTTGTGTATCAACCCTGTTGCAGATCTTTGTGTCATCTGCAAAGAGACATACTTTTCCTTCCAGTTCCTCTGCAATGTCACTTATAAAGACATTAAAAAGGACCGGTCCCAGTACTGAACCCTGAGGTACCCCGCTAGTAACCCTCCTTTCTTCACTGTGTACTCCATTTACTACTACCCTTTGTGTCCTGTTGTCTAGCCAATTTTTTATCCAGGCTACCACCTTGGGACCCACTCCAAGGCTGGCTATCTTGTGTATTAATCTTTTGTGTGGGACTGTATCAAATGCCTTGCTAAAATCTAGGTAGGCCATGTCCACAGCCCCTCCCTGGTCTACTACTTTGGTCACCCAGTCAAAGAAATCTATTAGATTCGTCTGACACGACCTTCCCATCGTGAATCCATGCTGCCTTGGGTCCTGTGCCCCACTGGCCTCTAGGTACTCAACAATTCTTTCCTTCAGAAGTGATTCCATCATTTTCCCTACCACTGAGGTCAGACTAACTGGTCTGTAGTTTCCTGCCTCTGTCCTGCTCCCACTTTTGTGAAGAGGAATCACATCTGCCCTCTACCAGTCCTCGGGTACCACTCCATCCTCCCATGATTTGTTAAAGAAAGTAGTCAGCGGTGTCACTAGTTCTACCCTTAGTTCTTTTAGAATTCTTGGGTGAATCCCATCAGACCCGATTGCTTTGTCCACCTTCAATTTTATTAGTTCTTTCAGAACCCTTTCTTCTGTAAATGGACTGTTATCGACCCCCGTCTTCAGAGTATTTTTCTTGTTTGGTTTAGGTACCTCCCCCTCCTCTTCCTTTGTGAATACTGAGCAGAAATATTCGTTCAGTATCCCTGCTTTTTCACTGTCGCCCTATACCCACATTCCCTCCCCTTTATTAAGCTTCAGTATCCCTCCTTTGGTCTTTCTTCGCTCCCTAATGTACCTATAAAAGATCTTATCCCCCCTTCTTAACAGAATTGGCTATCCTTTCCTCGGTTTGGGCCTTCCCAGCCTCTTTCTGCTTTAACTGATAAAGTTCTCTGTCCTGCTCCTTCTGTGTTTTCTTATATTTCCTGAATGCTGTCCTTTTCTCCTTAACCTTCCCTGCCACCTCTTTTGAGAACCATAACATTTTTTTTCCTTCGTTGTGTTTTATTGATTTGCTTTACACCAAAATTACTGCTTGTTGCCTCTGTGATGGCTGTTTTGATCACTCCCCCATTGTTCCTCCACCTCTCCTTCTTGCTTGTTTGCTAGTGATTTTCTGAGGCACTCTCTCATTTTCCCAAAGTCAGCCCTCCTAAAGTCCAGTACTCTTGCTTTTGTATGGCTTGATTGTATGGCTGTGTTTATTGTGAACCACACTGTTTGGTGGTCACTTGTTCCCAATGGCTACCCACTTCTAAATCTGAGATTCTTTCTCCATCCCGTTTGAGAGTACCAGGTCTAAGATTGCTTCCTTCCGAGTGGGCTCCAATACTAGCTGTCTGAGGCATGCCCCCTGTAGGGCATCAAGAATGACCTGGTCTTGGATGATGCCTGCAGCAAAGTGCTCCAGTTAACATCTGGCATATTCAGGTCCCCCATCAACAATATCTCCCCTTTCTAGGGACATGGATATGTTGTTCATCCACACTCATTGGCAGGTATCCTTGCCGCTTTAAATCTTGCCGGAAGGTCTTCAAGCTTGCTCCTCCCACCCACCCGGGTGGTATAACTCTCGGCTCCGCCCCATGACGCTAGATCTTCCTTACCGCTTGGAAGCTCAGGTTCCCTCCTTAACGCTCTGTGTTTGAGTCTGGTTCCTATTTCTCCGTTTGCGGATTTAAAAATAAAATTTGCAAAAAAGACTTCGGTCTTCTATCCCTCGCGGCTGCGATGGACAAATCGACTCCCGGATTTCGGAGATGCCCATGCGGGTGAAGATGCCGGACGGATCCACTCCGCGATGTCTACTGCTTAGGCCTTGAGCCGACCCGCGGAGCTTGCGACCTGTGCTCATCTTTCACCGACTCGTCCTCGAAGAACCGTGCTGCCCGATTGCAACTGGGCCGTCCGGCGTTCCCTCGGTGAAGTCCAAGGAGGCCGGTTGGCGGTGTCCGGCGGCGGTTTCGGCGGATCAGCTTTCGGCGGATGGTAAGCCCTGAGAAGAGGAGGCGACGTGGACGTATCTTCTCGGCCGGCAGCATTTATCCCGCCTCCTGGGCTCTTCTTACCGGCTTCTTTTAAGGAGCTTTGTCTGTCCCTCTCCACTAAAGGAGAAGGACCTACTTCTCTGGGACCTTATTCTCGGTCCAAAAGAGGGACAGGGTAAGTCCCTCCGTCGGCGCTCTTGGGAGCCGGAAAGGTCCCTCTCCCGGCCGTCGACCGTCGGCTTGGGCCACTGGCCTCACGGTGTCCCGTCAGGTCAGTTGACCGAGACTCCCACCGATGGAAGTCGAGATTTTCTCGACCCATTGAGACGGGCTGTCGCCTTTAGCAGCCGAGATTCCCTCTCCCGGTTCCCCGGAGGTTGAGGGATCCCGTGGGCTCGCCTGTGCCTCCGGTTCCGGGCCCTCGGATGGACCATCCGAGCGAAGAGGTGCGGTTCGGCCGACACCTCCCGCACCGACCTTTCCGAAATTCCGGGACTCGGTCAGAATCCGGACCTCTTGGCGGTCCACCCGATCCCACCGTCATAGGCGGTCGGTCTCGGCAACGCTGCGATGAAAGCGTCGCGCTCGTCCTCCTCCTCGGATGAGGGCTTGGCGTAAAGTGCGCCGTGATGCGAGGACCTTATGTTTAACAGCTCCTCCTGGCGAGAATAAGCGACCCGTCGCCTTCCCGGCCATTAAGTGGCTGTCACGGGCAACCGACACAACCCTCGACTTATCCGAGGCCTATACCCAGGCGGTTCTTGGCCAAACCAACCTCCACGATTCCGGTGGAACCTCCGCCTCACAGCCACCAATTGGGGCTCCGACCAGAGATTCTCGGTCGGCTAAGGGTCTACCCCATCGGCTGTCAGTTACCTCACTCCCGACCGACCTCGGCGGGTGAAGGTGGCTCAGGCCAGAGGCAGCTCTCGAGGACTCTTCCGAGTCCGAGAGGATTCCTCCTTTTTCTCCAAGCGACTGGACTTGGAGTCTTCAGAGGTCCAATCAATGAATGATAGCCCGTGCGTCCTTCCTAGGACTGCTTCGGCTCATCTCGGAGTCCACGGGATGGAGCTGAACCTGTTTCCAAGCGGGCCAGGTATCCCCTCACGGAGATTCTGGACGAGGGGTCTCCGCAGAGCCTTTCCGGTGGCGCGGCATAGTGGGTCGGCACTGGAGCTTTGGCAGCGCCTGCTTCCTGCCCTGCGCCTTCCGGCCAGGATGGCCCAGGAGAGTATCGCGGTCCCTACGGTTCCTTGTCCGGATTTTGGAACACCCCTCTGCTGAGGGGTTGGTTACCGACAGCGTTTTCCGGTAGCGGCTGGCGCCAGGGATGTGGACAAACCTCTGGCAAGGGTCCAAGAAATTGAGACTATGTCGAGGCGAAAAGTCTACATGCGTCCTCTCTCGGCCTTCGTCCAGGCCAGTTAGGCCGTCCTCATGAGCATTTTCTCATGCCCTGTTGGGCTCCTGGATGAGTCATCCCTCATCTTCCCGCCCGATCTGCAGACTCGGTTAAGCAGAGTGCGGGACCAGGGCAGGGCAGTGGCCAGACAACAGCTCCAGACTGCTTTGGATATAGGGGACTCATGTGCCAGATCGTTGGCGGCCGCGGTGGCTGTCGTCGGCGGGCTTGGCTGAGATATCCACCTTTACCGGATACCCCAGCACAAGTTGGCGGATGTTCCCTTTTGAGGGACTGACCTCTTGACCCTGGGGTGGAAGGTCACCTGCAGAGGATGAAGTCCAATGCTACCATGGACCGGTCTCTTCCGCTCAGAAGGACAAAGGCCATAAACCAGCCTAAGCCGCCGTCCTTCTGTATGCGCACGCCCGGCCAGCTACGTCAGGGCCAGCAGGCTCCGCCTGGCATCCAAACCCAAGCCGCCGGCTTCCTCTAACAGGAGCAGGAGGAAAGGCGCCAGGAGGTCCCTCGGCGGTCCCTCCTCAAGCCTGCCCAGTGGCCAGACTGAGGGGTGTGCATTCCCGTCTACCTTACCCTAGGTCCCCCGTGGGGAGACGGCTCCACTCTCCCGTTCCGCCTGGTCCGCTGTTACCACGGACAGGGGTGGGTCTTGGAAGGTGGTGGGAAAGAGCCTGCCTCTGGAATTGAGAGCACCACCCTTCAGAGCACGTCGCCCCTCGAGGCCGGGATCCCAAGCCTCACTGGCGGCTCGTCGTCGAGCGCATGTCCATCTCCTCCTCCAGAAGGAGGTGGTAAAGAGGTGGTGGACCCTCCTTCAGACCCAGGGTTTGTGTCAGGTACTTCCTGGTTCCGAAGCAGACGGGGGGCTGGCGCCCCCATTCTCGACCTACTGCGGCCTAAACAAGTTCCTAAGGTCTCGAACCTTCAGGATGGTCACTCTGGCTCAGATAATACCATCCTTGGAGCAGCGTGTGGTTCTGTCTCTCTCTGGACTTGGCAGGCGCGTTTTTCACGTCCCTATCGTCCGTCTCACCAAGAAATTCCTTGACTCCCGGCGGAAGGATCCCTCTTCGGTTCCAAGCCATGCCCTTACGTTTCTCAGCTCCAGGGTCTTCACCAAATGCATGGCAGTGGTGACAGCATTCCTCTGGCGCCGAGGGTCTGGGTGTACCCTTACCTGGACGACTGGCTGATAGCAGCTCCTCCAGGAAGGAGGCGGAGTGGTCCAGAGATCTGGCCCTCAGTCTGCTCTCAACTGGACCTCCTTATCAACGAGGCCAAGTCGAACTCGAGCGAAGCAGGTGATTCTATTCATCGGGCGCAGCTCGACTCTCTTCGAGCCAAGCGCGGCTCCCAGCGGACAGGGCGAGGTTCTTTCCTCCTTTGCCCGATCATTTCTGGTTGGGCAATTCGCCCTACCCGGACTTCCCTGCGCCTCCTGGGTCTCATGGCGGCCTGCACCAGCGTGGTCCGTTGGGCCCACAGGAACATCGTCCCCTTCAGTGGGGACTGGCCAGCCAGTGGTCTGGCACTGCAATCCCTTGGACCAGCTTGTAGTCGGTGACACAGGGGATGTGAGCGCTCTCCAGTGGTGGACCGTTCAGATCATTTGCAGGAGGGCATACGTTCAGTCCGCCCAGCAGACGGTCTCTCTATCGACCGATGCCTCTCTGATGGGTTGGGGTGCCCATCTGGGGGACACCGGGCTCATGGCCTCTGGTCCCAGCGGAGTCCCGATCACATCAACCTGCTGGAGCTCCGGCGGTCCACCTAGCTCTCACCGCCTTGCATCCGTTCCTCCGGGGTCAAGTGGTCCGAGTCCAGCCGGACAATACACGACCATGTACTATCTAAACCGCCAGGGCGGCCGCGCTCCATGCTTCTAAGGGAAGCTCTCCGCATTTGGTCACTCGTCCTGCAGCCTGGACCGGATCTCCTAGCCATTCCAGTGGCAGGAGCCTCCAACACCTGGCCGATGCCCTGAGCGGATAGGGGCTGCATCCACAGTGGTCTCCTGCCGGAGGTAGTACAGCATCTGTTCTCCCTTGGGGCACACCTCAGATGGACCTGTTTGCCTCCAGGAGAGCAGCGAGCTGAGTCTGTTCCATGCCGCCCCTCAGCAGGGGCTCGCTGCGAGGGGATGCCTTCTCGAGGCAATGGACCCCGACTCTTTACGCCTTTCCCCCATTTCCCTTGATCCACAAGGTGCTTCTCCAAGGCGAGGAGCAAGGCGAGGTGATCTGATAGCCCCAGACTGGCCTCGCCAGTTCTGGTACCCAGATCTCCTCAGTCTCAGCTCCAGGACTCCATGGCAGCTTCCAGCTCGCCCGGACCTGCTCTCCAGTCAATCAGGGAAGGTGTTCCATCCGGACCTTCAATCTCTGCACCTGACGGCCTGGTTCCTGAGCGGCCAGAGTTCCAGGCCTTGGGTCCTTCCGACGAGGTCCTCAATGTAGTTGAGGCGCCCTCATGAGTCGACCAGAAAATGCTATGCCTTCAAATGGAAAAAGTTTTCCATTTGGTGTCAGGCAAGAGCTTGGACCCTTCCTCCTGTTCCTGGCAAGCATCTTGGACTATTTATGGTCCCTTTCTAGTCAAGGCTTAGGTCGCACACTCTAAGGGTGCACCTGGCAGCCATCTCTGCTACCGGCGCGCGACGGAAAGTCGAGTTAAGGCACAGGAGAAGGTGGTCTGGCGCTTTTCAAAGGCCTTGATCACATTTCCTCCAGTGCGGGAACCCCCACCTCGTGGGATCTACTGCTGGTACTGGCAAAGCTCATGGGCAAGCCATTCAACCTATGCACAGGTGTGCTCTCTCACCTGTCTGGAAGACCGCTTCTGGTGGCTATCACGTCAGCCAGAAGGATGGGAGAGCTCCAGCGCTTCCATCGAGTCTCCTTACCTGGTCTTCCACAGGGACAAGGTTGTCCTGCGCCCCACCCAAATTCCTTCCAAGGTGGGTCGGAGTTTCACCTTAACCAGGTGTTGACTCTGCCGGTGTTCTACCCAGTCACACTCGGAGGCCGAATACAGGCTCCATACTCTGGACCCTAGAAGGGCGCCATTATTATAAGGAGCGCACGGCTGAAATCTCGGGAGAGGTTCGCCAGCTGTTTGTCACCCACGCTGAAGCCGCATCTGGCAGACCTGCAGCCAAGCGGACGACAAGCAGGTGGGCAACCTCCTGCATAGATCTCTCCATAAGTTGACGGGCATGGAGCCTCCCAGAGGGATAAGAGCTCATTCCACCCGCCATACTGTTGCAACGGTGGCTGCTTCCAGAGACGCCCTATCCAGGAAATCTGCAGGGCTGCTACCTGAAGTCAGCAAACACCTTCATTACCCACTACCACATCGACCTTGAGTCACGCCGGATGCTGGTTTGGGGCTCGTTCTCCAGTCTCTCTTCCCAAGTAAGTATTGGGGTGTACGTCTTGCCTCCCTCCTCCCGGAGAACTGCTAGGAGTCTGCCAATGAGTGTGGATGAACAACATATCCATGTCCCTAGAAATACAGGTTACTCACCTGTAACAGGAGTTCTAGGAATGGTATATGTTGTTCATCCACACGACCCACCCGACCTCCCCGGCTTCGACGCACAACCTGTGCTTCCAGCGGGCCAGATCTGACGTCATGGGGCGGAGCCGAGAGTTATACCACCCGGGTGGGTGGGAGGAGCAAGCTTGAAGACCTTCCGGCAAGATTTAAAGCGGCAAGGATACCTGCCAATGAGTGTGGATGAACAACATATACCATTCCTAGAACTCCTGTTACAGGTGAGTAACCTGTATTTTTCTGCCATTCTAGGAAAGCCTTATATCATTTCCTTGTCCATTCCCTCTCCCTGAGATGGGGGTCTGTATACAACCCCCATACGGATTGTGGTGCCATTTCCTGTCTCCAGGGTGACCCAAAGTGCCTCATCTGCTCCCTGTTTACTCTTTAGTTCTGTTGCTTGATCCTTCCTTTACATGAGAGCTTACTCCTCCTCCTCTTTTACCCTCCTGTCCCTCCTGTAGATTGTGTATCCTGGTATGTTGACATCCAGTCATGGTTCTCTGTGTACCATGTTTCTGTGACTACCACAATATCCAGGTAACCCTCTTCCATCAAGGCCACTAGTTCAGGAGCTTGTTACACAGACTCACGGGCATTGGTACTCATCACCTCCACTTTTTGAGCCTTACCCCTTTTAGCCCCATTTCTGTTCTCACTGCCTTTGCCTTTTTACATTTAAATCTGTTCTGCTCTCAATAACTGTACCTGTGGTGTTTACCTCACTAATCACCATGTGTTCTGTGGGGAGGCTCGGATTTCCTGCTCCTTTCAGTGCCTCCCCTTGGCTAGTTTAAATGCTTGCCAGTGAAGCATTTGAACCTCTCACCCTAGGATCCTGGTTCCCTCACAGACAGATGCAGACCATCGCAGCCAGTATAGGTCTGCATCCTCCAGGTGGCTCCCAGTCCCTAATGAAGCCAAACCCTGAGCTCCACACCAGTTTTCTCAACCACTCATTGAATTCCTGGTGAGAAGAGTGCCCTAAGCATCTCCTTGCCATAGACAGGCAGCACCTCCCAGAAGGTTACACGTGTCGCCACTTGTCTAAGGCCCTTCCCAACTCTGCAACCCTCTTGCACTACTCTGTTCCCATTCCTAGCCAGGTCAGTTTGTCCCTAGGTGGACAGTGACATCCTGCTTCCTCCCTCGTGCAGCTCTCCTCCCATGGATCCTGAGGATTAGCTTCCTGTCCCTCCAACCGTGGCGCCAGGAAAGCACCGTCACCTCCTCTCCCTTCCTCCCCATTTCTACCCCCCTAGTGATTGAGTCCCCCACCAGGAGTTGCTCTCCTTCCTGTGGGTCCCATGCCACCCTCCTGTGGAGTCTTCTTTGTGAAGGTTCCCAGCATCCTCCTTGGTCTCCACTGCAGGTGCCTCCATAGAGGAACCACTATCCACCAGAAGAGCTGAATGATGTGGAGAGGTACAGCTGGAGGGATGCAGCTCTGTTCCACCACCCTGGTCCAGCCTCTCCTCTTTCTTGGCAACCTCTGAGGTAGTGGCATTGACCCTGAGTGGTCCCGGGAGGTTTCACCTGAATCCTAGCCAGGTCAGCCTGAAGATGACGGCAACCCCTTCAGACCAGAGAGGTGCTCGCAACAGGGCAGCATCGCAGCCTCTAGAATGTTCCCGAACACTGCCGCCCACAGCCATTGCACTGCACCACTCCTATTTCATGTCTTATTTTGTGTCCTCTCTACTGTTTCTCTGGATGCTTATTCTCTCCTCTCCCCTTACAACTCTCACCCTTCCTGTTCTGGGACAGCAACTTCCTATCTTCTTCAGTAGCCTCCTTCTTCCTTGCTCAATCTCAGACCACCAGCAGCTAGGGGGGAGAGTGAGCTACTTTTTTCCTTTAGGGTTGACAAAACCAGTGTTTCTCTATGATAAGGTATGCCTCAAAAGCCCCCAGACTTAAACATCACTGCTAACTGTATAAAGACCTCTGCTGGCTCTCCCCCTCTGCCACCAGACTATACTACCTGGGCTGCCTTTGTGACTCCATTATTAGACTCAACAGACCAGCACCCCTAACTGAACTGCTTCAGCCAGCCCTCCCTCCACGTGAGCTGAGATCCTCAGACAAATCCCTACTAAAAATCCCCCGCTGCCGCACCTCCAAAGAGTCTGGAGCATTCGCGTACACAGCCCCTCAAGTGTGGAACCTCCTGCCATTCGACCTTAGACTGACATCTTTTCGATCTCTTTAGCGCAAAGCTACGTGAACACCTGCTTTCCACGGACCAGTGTGCCTGTTGTGACCCTACCTGAGCTTGTCCTGCCAACCTCTCTCTCTTGCCCCACCACTTCACTCCTTCCTACTCCTTACCTATTTTGCCCCACAACACATTAACACACTGTGATATATGTCTCTGCCCATGTGCACTTCATTTAGCGTTCAAAACTCCGACCTGAAGCCTACTTGCACTTGTCTAAAAGTATGTATTTTGTTGTAAGTTACTGCACCTTGACTACTGCATTGTTAACCTGTTATTGCTGTCTGCACTTTCTCACGTTACTGCTGCTTACTGGGATGTTTGTACTGCAGTGATCTACGGGTACCAGGTACTGGCACAGCCAATGCCCAAGCGCCCCCAACTGACCCGTCCTCTACTCCTATTGCCCCTGGACCTCCACAGCCCCCGCCTGAACACTGTTTCCCTGCCCGATACAGTTCCACAACCCCAGACATTAGCCGCACCATCAGCCGTTGAAACTGCTCACCACGTACACTCACCCGAACCCCACTATCTTTAGCCTCCCATGGCCCTATGGCTCCCACGATCCTGGGCTCCTCTAGTAGGCTCCCTGCTGCTAAAACCACTCACCGCTGCTTTCACCCTCATCTCATACTCATCGATCTGTCCAGCCTGCGTACGGTTTCCATGGACACAGTCTCATCCCTCAGCCCCTGCCGCCATTCCTCCATATCCCCTAACACTGACCTTCGTTTACTACCCCCAGTTAGACCCGCTTGCTTTAACCTCTGCAGCACCCCCTCCCAACTGAGCATCGACTCCCCTGCCCGGGAACAGTACCACAACCCCGGGTACTTGCCGCACCTTCCAGCCACTGATGGCGCTCCCCCGCCGTACCTCACCCTGAACCCCGCCATCCTAACTGTCACCTGCCGACTTTGGTTCCATGAACCCGGGCTCCTCTTGAGTGGTTCTGCTGCTAAAGCCGCCCCGTGGCCGTCTTCACCTCCAATCCCCTCCCCTTCAGCTCTCTCTAGCCGCCGCACGGTTCCATGGACTCGGTCTCTTCCCGTAGCCTTCTACGGCTTATGCCACCATATCCCCCTCACCCAGACGTATTCCGTAAGCCCCCTGCCCCGTCCAAATTTTCCCCCGCTTCACTCCTCCTCTGGCCGCCAGTTCCTATCGTGTCCTTTCCTGCCCTGTTTTAGCGCCGCCTTTTACCCCTCTATAGCCCCACTGCAGGTGGTGTCTCCCCTGCCTCCAGCTTTGCCTGACCTACTCTCTCCCCCCACCTCAACCATGTACCGCCACCATCCATTCACTGCCCACCCCAGACCCCCGTCCTTGCCTCTTCATCCCTGCTGCCACCTTAACCACTTAGCCCATAGGGTTGCCTTCCATAAACCCCCTTTACCTGCTCACCCAGTTCCCCTCCCCCGTTCTCTCCCCTCCCTGACCCACCTGTCCTTTGGATCTGCCCTGTATACCTTTAGCCGCTCACTAAATGCTACCTGTACACTGTAAATCTGCTGTTTTTCTCTTTACCTGTTGATTGTCTCTGAAGCTGTACTCCTTTATTGCCTTTTACTGAAAACTGTTCTCTGTATTGTTACTGCTTCCCTGTATTATGTAAATGAACTCTATATTCAAACAACATGAAGTCTTGCTATATTATAGACATTAGCAGTTTGTTCCAGCTCTAGAACTGCCCCGGAGTGAAATGGTTAAAACCATTCCAAAATAGAATTTTGGCACGAGAGCAGCTCTATCTGTGTCCTTTCAAACTTGAACTGTCAGATTCTTTACTCCGCCTCAGTGAACAGTCGCTCCGGAGACTTCTCCTTCTGCGCGGATCATTTCTCGGTTTAAAAGTGTTTTCAGGTTGGATTTAACCGAATAGTTTTATTTTAACTAAACCGTCGGGTTCAAGTTCTCTGTTTGTGGTAAACTGTAAGTAAATGGTTTTGTCTGTGTGGAACTTGTAAAGTTATCGGTTCGGTTTTGAACCGATCAGTGGGTTAAAACTCATTTAAAACTAAAAGTTACTATTTTAGAGTCGGTTCTCGATTCTTATCGGTTCTAAAAAGCAGATTTATTAGGTTTTTCCAACACCGTGACGGTTAGGAACTGATAAGGTGTCTTACCCATGGCACTTCCGTTAAAGGGCAGATTTTTGGTTAGGCTGGCATTATGTCTGAGAAACCCAAAAGAAAAACCGGCCCACTGTTTCAACACTGTGATGTTTGTGGGAAGTCTTGCCAAGGCTGACCCACACCACATGTGTTTATTGTCTGGGTTTGACCACCTCCAGTCAGACTGCCAGGTATGTAAGGAACTCCTGCAGCCACCCTGGAAAAAGATTGGGCAGGCTCAGGGAACGAGAGGCCAAAAAGTCCGCTGACCCGGATGGCCAGCCCGGTTCGGTGCCAACCGAACCAGAGGGAGTGCTCTCTGACCAGGGCCAGACTTCCTCGGGCCAAAGAAAAGCTGGTTCTGAGGACCCAATTCCAGTAAAGAAAACAAGAAATCAGCAGGTCTGAGTCCAAATTCCTTCTCCAACTGCTGCAGAGATAACAAAAGCCATACAGATTGTCCAGTCACTGTCTCAGGGTCCGTCAGACCACCACTATCTGGTAAAGGTCGGTTCATCCGTCCCAGTGGTTCAGGATTATGATATTGAGGAATTTTATGAACCAGAGGAGGGGGAGGAGGATTATGAACAGTATGAATGTGGCTGGGAAGGTCTGGGTGTGCCCATTGAACCGGACATCTCCCCAGACAGACTTTTAGAATCGCCCCCTATGCTCTCGGAGTCCGCATCTCATTTTATGTTTTATAAAAAAGTTGCTGAAACCCTCCAGCTTCCTTTAGAAGAGGCTGTGGATGAGCAAGAGGAGCCTGATTTTGTAGAATGATGGATATTCCAGAGTCTAGGAGATTGTCTATTCCTTTACATAAGTCTTTTAGGAAACAATTAAAATTTTAAAAGCTCCTAATTCTGTGCCTCCTGTAGATAAAAAGATGGACAGAAGGTATACATTGTCAGGCCCTGATACAGAATCCTTTCTCAGCAATGCAGTCATGTTAGTAGTTCAGGCTGCTGCCTGTGATAAAGCTAATATTCCTTGGTTTACATCCTCCTGACAAGGATTCCAGGAAGATTGATGCCATGGCAAAAAACAGTATATGGCAGCCTCTATGGGACTCAGGCAAGCAAATTATATGGCTTATGATAGCTAGGTATCAGAAATCTAGATGGGATACTGTTATGCAATTGGCCAAGCAGGCCCATGGCCTGCCAGCTAGTGAACTAGAACAGGTGGCTGCTGATGGCATTGAAGCCTCTAAGGTTCAGTTTCATGCTGCTGTGGATGTTAATGATGTTTCCTCTAGGGTCATGGCCACATCTGTAGCTTTTGTAGGTTGCCTGGCTCAGGTGTACTAGTTTGTCACAGGATACCCAGACTAAGGCTATGGATTTTCCTGTGGTGGGAAATTCTCTGTTTGGAGAGCAGACAGAGAATTACATGAAGAAGATGGATGAATATAGGACTACTTACAAGAGTGCCAGGCTAAGGAGCAGCAAGCCACCTCAAAGGCATGCCCCAGGGTAGGGGTAGGCCTTTTCACAGGCCTTTCTACCTGACTCAGGCCTCCTCTGCCTTTGCTCAGAGGGACTTCTTCAGAGGCAGGGGCAGACGAGGGGTGGGCAGACCTGCTCCACCCCCCAGCCTAAAGCTCCTCAGAAAACAGGCACCCTGATGGGGTGCCCAGGCCGATCTCCTGTACCAGTGGGGGCAGGCTGGCTTACTCCAGTCAGAATTGGGCTTCTTTAACCTCAGACAAGTGGGTTCTGGAAAGTAAGCCAGGGTCTGGTTCTCAGCTTCAAAAAGTTTCCTAAGTTGAGAAGCAGACTTTTTCTACCTGCAAGTGCTTCAGAGACCCTCGCTCTGGAAACAGAGGTCTCATCCCTGTTAGCTCTCAGAGCAGTAGAAAGGGTTCCTCCCCTGCATCAGGGCAGGGGTCTGTATTCCAGATACTTCCTTACCCCAAAAAAGACAGGAGAATGGCGGCCCATTTTAGATCTCAGATATCTGAACAAGCATCTTCTGAAACCAAAGTTCAAAATGGTAACTCTGGCAATGATTTTACCTTCCCTAAGGCCAGGGACTGGCTAGCCTCCTGGACCTCAAGGATGCCTATTTCCATGTCCTAATCAGAAGATCCCATCGAAAGTACCTCAGATTGAACTGCCTCAGGTCATTACCAGTTCAGAGCAATGCCCTCGGCCTCACCTCTGCTCCAAGGGTATTCACAAAGTGTCTAGCAGTGGCAATGGCCCACTTAAGGAGGCAGAGGATTGCTGTTTTTCCCTATCTAGACGACTGGCTCATTGTAGGTCAGTCCCCAGAACAGGTAAAATCTCACCTGCAGGCCACCCAGCAGCTTCTCACCTCCCTGGGTTTTCTGCTAAACCTACCAAAGTCGGTTCTGGAACCAGTCCAGGTACTCACCTTTATAGGGGCAGAATTGGACACAAAGCTAGCCAGAGTCTTTCTTCCCCCAGAAAGGGTAAGGAATTTAGTGGCTCTGGCCTCTTCCTTCACTCTGCAGGTCTCTCTACCAGCAGGACACTTTCTGCAGCTCCTGGGGCACATGGCTGCATCCACAGCTGTTGTGCAGGGAGCCAGATTTCAGATGAGAGACATTCAGTTTCACTTGAGAACCTTTTGGTCTCAGAGAAGAGACCCCCTTTCCAAGTTGGTCCCAGTGGCTCAACCTTGATCCTAGCTCTCCAGTGGTGGCAGGATCAGAGCAATTAAAGGCGGGGTCCCTTCATTCCCTTCTCACGACTTGACTCTCACTACAGATGCTTCCTTCTGGGTTGGGAGCCCACATGGCGACCTTTCCACTCAGGGAGTTTGGTCCCCAGGAATCTCTACTCCACATCAATTTGCTGGAACTCAGAGCTGACTTTTTAGCTCTTCAAGCTTTTCTGCATCTGTCCACGACAAGGTGATAAAGTCAGAACAGACAACACCACAACAATGTGGTAGATCAACAAACGGGGGGCTCTCGGTCTTCGGCCTTGTGCATCGAGGCAATGAGGTTGTGGTCTCTGGCCTATTCCCTGAACACTTCCCTCATAGCAGTTCATCTTCCAGGGAAGGACAATGTCCTAGCGGATGCCCTCAGCAGGATTTCCCAGGGCCATCACGAATGGTCCCTGGATCCTCAAGTGCTGGGGATAGTTTTTGCCAGGTGGGGCATCCCTCAGATAGATCTTTTTGCAGCCCCAGACAATCACAAACTTCCTCTGTTCTGTTGCAGGCCTCCAGTGCTGGGCTCAGTTCCCCTGGATGCCCTTCTTCTGGATTGGGAGGGGAAGTTCCTCTATACTTTCCCCCCCTTTCCTCTCCTATTCAAAGTACTAGTCAAAATCAGATCTCAGCGTTGCAGGGTGATTCTGATTGCCCCGGATTGGGCCAGGCAGCCCTGGTACCCACTCCTTCTGTCTCTGACAGTCCATCTTCCCCTGTGCCTCCCCAGGAATCACAATCTGTTGACTTGTGCCCAGGGAAGGGTTTGGTATCGGACCTCAATCCCTCAACCTCAAGGCCTGGCTCTTGAGGAGTTAGAGTTGCTGATTTTACACCTTTCTCAGGGTGTTCTTGAGATCCTAAAGGCTTCCAGAAAGCCTTCCACTAGGCTGCTTATAGTTCTAAATGGAAAAGGTTTTCCATTTGGTGTGCTGGGAAAAATATTTCCCCAGAATCTGCTGAATTGCCCATTTTGTTAGATTACATGGTACATCTTAATTCCTTGGGACTCAGACCAGCTACCCTGAGAGTTCATTTGGCAGCTGTGTCTGCTTTTGTGTCAGCAGGAAAGTCATCCCCTCTTTCCTCTCATCCTGTGTTTTCCAAGTTTTTTAAGGGGTTACTCCATACTAATCCTCCCTTTCGGGAACCGGCCCCTGCTTGGGACCTTAATCTTTGCATTGCCCAGTTAATGCAACCCCCTTTTGAACCGCTCTTCTGCAGAGCTTAAGTACCTAACTTGGAAAACTGTTTTCTAGTGGCTATCACTTCTGCCAGACGATAAGTGAATTGCAAGCCTTGTCAGTGGAGACTGACTTTATTTCTTCCACAGGATAAGGTAGTCCTTAGGACTAATAGGAAGTTTTTGCCTAAGGTGGTTTCAGATTTCCATCTTAATCAATCCTATCTCCCTTCCAGTATTTTTCACTGATCACTCCTCTTGGGTGAGAGGAGGTTGCACAACTTGGATGTTAAGAGAGCTCTTAGTTATTATATAGAAGCGTACCCAAAGGTCCTGAGTTCGAATCCTCCAACTTTTCCTTACCTATGGTGAAGTTGGGAAAGGCAAACCTGCACTAAGAGATCAATAGCCAGGTGGATTGTCTCTTGTATCCAATTTGGTATCAGAAAGTGGGCAGAGCCCCCGGTTTGAGAGCTCATTCTACCAGGGTACAGCTGCGTCTCTAGCTGCTGCCAGAGATATCCCTTTATTAGAGATTTGCCAGGCTGCTACTTGGAAAGCGGTACACACTTTTACCAACATTACTCCCTGGATGTCCAGGCCAGGAGAGATACTCGGTTTGGCACAGCTGTTCTTCAGAGCCTATTCCCTAAGTAGGTTCTGCCCCTCCTCCAGGGAGGTACTGATAATGTCTATAATATAGCAAGACTTAATGTTGTTTGAAGAAAAAATTACTCACCTTAGTAATGTTGTTTCTTCTAATGGAGTCTTGCTATATTATAGACCTCCCCCCCAACCTGCCCCTCTCAGAACCGCTACTTGGTGGGGTGCGGGCAACTTAGTGTGGGCACTACTTATGTCCTGTTAGCATTTTGTCCCCTTTGGGACTTTGAGGGTGTGTATGTGTACGCGTGTGTGTTTTATTATACTTATGTTCCATTTTCATATTATTAGAATGGTGTTAGTATTTCTGGTCCACTGACTTGAGTCTTGGGTGTTGGGACCATCAATGGTTGTTATTATTTAGGTAGCCATTTGGCTAGTGTAGGTTACAGCTTCCACACAGACCTTAGTGAGTTTGGCTTGTAAGATCTGACAGTTCAAGTTTGAAATGACACAGATAGAGCTGCTCTCGTGCCAAAATTCTATTTTGGAATGGTTTTAACCATTTCACTCCGGGGCAGTTCTAGAGCTGGAACAAACTGCTAATGTCTATAATATAGCAAGACTCCATTAGAAGAAACAACATTACTAAGGTGAGTAATTTTTTTTTGTTACTGTACCTCCCGGGTCGTGTCTGAAAATAGTCACCTGTTTGGCTAGCGCACCTACCTGGTAAACAAAAACTAAATAAATAAAATACTTTCCTTCCTACTGCCAAACAGGAAGTTCCTGTTGACAGTCAAATCCAGTGGCTATAAAAGTAGAACTGGCTTTGGGTGGGTGGGATGGAGGGCAATTAGTAAGAAAAAAGGCTAGCAACAGGAAGTTGTAATTTGACTCACCTGCTTTTGTAGTGTCTAAACCACACCCCCAGGTAAGCTCTCTTTCCTCCTACTGGTTCAGCAAAGTCAGCTGATATAGTACCCTTCCCTGCACAGAACACACACTGACTTTCTTTCCTTTCTTTTTTTAACCCTAAATAGGACCCCTTTTACTTCTAATAAAGTTATCTGCCTACGTAATCTTAACAGACACTGACTCCTGCTGAGATATAAGTTTTAAATTAATAAGAAAATGTAGCTTCTTTTAGTTAGCTGCTTTCTGCTCTACAAGCAAGGCTAACAACAGCAGTTATATAAGGCTACTGAAATTAAATTAAATGAAATAGAAAAACAACAAAAATATACATATATTGCTGTACATCATACCCCTGTACTATAATTTAATACAGATCTTACTTTGAGGGTTTGTCTCTTGCAGCAGACCATCGCTGGTAGGACTAGCCACCAGGACCACACGGAAACCTTCTAGCTAGCAATCTACCAGAGGGGGCCCCCCACCTTAGACATTTGCCCCTGAGATTAGCCAGTTATATAAAGGTGGGTGCCTCACACACTCTTCGCTTCTTTCCTGCCTTCGACCAATGCATGTCTGACCACTGATACTGCCCCAGCTATAGTCCACTGCCATTTTCCTGCGTAGAACCATGCTTTGCTGATTTTTAATTTTTCCTGTATGTAACACCAAAATTTGTGCTTTCATCTTCCTCATCTTTCAGCCACCACACGAAGTGTGCCTGCAGCAAACAGATCTGGGATAAGGATGGCCATTCTGCCTGCATTTTGTGCCTTGGCCCAGACCACGCTGTCCAAGCCTGCGAGGCCTGCCAGGAGTTCAATCTGGCCACCAGGAGATGTCGCCAGAAGATCATGGAGAACCACCTCCTTAAGCAGAAGGTAGCCTTGATGGAATTAGAGCTGCATGCCAGGAGCTCTTGTATTTCCCTGACCCAATCATTCATGTCTTCGAAGTCCGGGACAAAACTAGTGGGAAACATAAGCACAGGAACAGGGATCAGGACTGTCCTTGGTCTGACTCCCACTCGCAGTCCCTACACAAGATATCTTCGGCAAAATTGTTTTCTGTCCTCGGGGTGTGGGGGGGGGGGGTCAACCTCCTCTGCCTCACACGCCCTAACTTCCACAGGGCTGCCGGTGGCTCTGCTGACACCCGGGTCTCCCTTGCAGACAGCAGCTCTTCAGGTCATGGTACTCTGTGTCCTGCTCCCCAGCCCCTGCTGTTTCGGCCCTTATTCTTGGAGGGCATATGTGCATGCAGCTCAGCCAGAGTCTCTTCGGTTGGTGCAGGTGCTGCGGACGCCAATCTCCATGCTGCCCCGACACCCACGCTTCCGACACCGGTCTCATCCTCTGTGAGTGCTGCTGGTTCTGCTACTCTTTCTCAGGGACAGACTCTGCAGGATGCCGGCATCTTCTCAGGCCCAGTCTTTCCTCAGCCTTTGCCTGGGAGGGGTTGCCCACCACTCTGGCGACAGTCTCCCCACAGCTGGCGCCTGTGGATCCCTCTCCAACTTTTCCTGGGCCGATGCCTGCTGGGCCTGCACTTGTCCCCCCCACACACTGCAGCCTGCAGGTTCCATGCCAGCCCTGCCGGCCCACCTTTTGGGCCTGCGCCTGACCTTCCACTGCTATGGCCCGCTGGGCCCTTCCTCCCTCTGCTGACACCCTTTGCCCGTGCTATTGCCACCAGCTCCTGTGAGACCAACGCCTATCCTACCACCACCTGCATCCATAGGACCTCAACCTGGGTACCCTACGCCGGCACCTGCCGGTCCTGCACCTCTCTACCCCCGTGCCGGCGAGACCTGCACAGAGTTATCAGCTTTTGGACCTGCACTGGTCTAGAATTTACCCGGGACACTGGCGCCGGTCTCCTTTGTTTACCTTGGTCTGATTTTGACCTTGTGGTTCTTAATACAGATGCAGGTCCCCACCCCGAGAGGGCAGGCATCAGCTGCCCCGAAGGACCTCCTTTGGGCCCCGTTTCCCCAGCCCCTAATTGGCCTGGCCCTAATGCTCCTCGCACCCCCAGTGTAGTCCTGACGCATGGTCAGCTGGCCACTCGGATGATTGTTAGCCCAAGAATAGTGGGGATAGAAACCTAGAAACACAGAACTTGACGGCAGATAAGGATCGCTTGGCCCACCTAGTCTGCCCATTGCCCTACCTAATGGATAAGCTGCAGGTCCTAGTTAACCAACAGCCTACTTCCTCCCACCCCCCGCTAGAATTGACTTGCGTCTGTCCCGTGCATTCTTGAATTTCCCCACTATTTTTGACTCTATGACCTCCTCGGGAAGGCTGTTCCCTGCATCTACAACCCTCTCTGAAGAAATGCTTCATTACATTACCTCTGAGCCGTGTCCCCCCCCCCCATCTTCAAATTGTGCCCCCTTGTTCTTGCACATCTCTTTATTTGAAAGATGCTACCCTCTTGGACTTTGTTGATTCCCTTGAGGTATTTGAAAGTTTCTTTCATGTCCCCCCTCTCCCTCCTTTCCTCGAGGCTATACATCTTAAGCGCCTTTAGTCTTTCTTCATTTGTCTTCTGGTGCAGACCCTGCACCATTTCGGTTGCCCTCCTCTGGACAGCCTCCACCCTGTCTGTCTTTATGGAGATGGGGTCTTCCGAACTGAGCACAGTACTCCAGATGTGGTCTTAACAACTGTCTGTACAGAGCGCTAACAACTTCCTGTTTTCTACTGGTGATGCAGCTCCCTATGCATCCCAGTATCCCCCCCCAGCCCTCCTTACTGTCTTCTCACATTGCTGGCCCACCTTTGGGTCATCTGTTAAGACTACCCCCAGGTCCCTTTCCATTTTTGTTGTCAGTATCTCACCTCCATTGTGTACTCTTGCTCTTGGTTTTTGTTTCTCAGGTGCATTACTTTGCACTTCTTTGTTTTGACTCTAAGGTGCCATACATTTGACCATTCCTCCAACCTTTTCAAGTCCCTTTTCATCCTTTCCACCCCACCTTGCATATCAACCCTGTTGCAGATCTTTGTGTCATCTGCAAAGAGACGTACTTTCCCCCTCCAGTCCCTCCGCAATGTCACTTATAAAGACATTTTATATGCAGATGATGCTCACAAGAGTTTCAGTAGTGATTCTTCCTCCATAGGCCCAGAATCCTCAGAAGAAGAGGCACCGAGCAATGTCCCTGTATCCTCCCCCAGATGATCCCACTTTCATAGCCAGCATGAGGCATATTCAGGCCACTGTGGGGTGGGAGATGGAGGAGCAGGATCCTGAAGGACATCAGCTGGCGAACTACCTACATCAGCCTGATGCTCCTCCTTTGGTGACCCCCCCCACCAGTTATCTGCTCTTGTGAGGTTGTTACCCATGCTGCTTGGAACTGCCCCCACACAGTCCCATCAGTGTCCAAAAAGGATGACAGACTTTACCACGTGCCAGCTGGCAAGCTGTATTTTGATCAACAGCCCAAGGCCAATTTGGTTTTTACCATTACATGACTTAACCAGGAGGCCGAAACACCTTATCTCCCTTACCCCCTAACTGGGAGTTTCGACAGCTGGATCAGATGGGCAAATGGGCCTTCGCCTCTGCCACTCTGTCCATTTGGACCATCGTTATTTGTCCCATATGGTACAATATCAAAAACTCCTATGGGACCAGGCTAGGGAGGCAGTCCTAGCCATGCCAAATGACCCTTCTAAGTAGCAGATCCTCAGGGCCCTCAAACTGGGCTCTGATGTCAGTACTTGCATCCTCAGGGCTCCCCTTGATGCGGTAGATGCCTGTGACTGGGCAGCAGCAGTGAGCATCTGTATGAGTTGCCACTCTTGGCTGCGGGTATCTGGATTCACACAGGATGTCCAGTCTTAACATAATGAATGCCCCTTTTAGGGGTTTCAAACTTTTTTGGGGAGACTTTCAGGATATCATCTCCAAACTCCAGACCTTAGAATGGGCTCTCAAATCCATCCACTCTGTGTATCATATTCAAACAATCAATCACTTTATTTAACCAGGTATAAACATCATTGAGCAAGCTCATTTTCAAGGTGGTCCTGGGCATTAATACAATACAGTACACATCATAAGATTATAGTTACGGTGGACAGCGGTGCAAAAAAAAAAAACATTGTGAAGGTGCCGGTCAATATGGGCCTATACATACTGGTCAACATAATTAACATGCAAAGGTACATAATAATAAGCTTTACTGGAATAAGAGACAACAATCCCATATAGTCTCCGCTAAGTAAGAGCTCATACCTGAATGATAAAAAAATAAGGAGGTATTGAGGAATAGGGTACAAATTGGAGTGAAAGAGTAGGCAGCTAAGAGGGAGGCTAGAATAGGTAAAAGGTAGAGAATAGGCAGGGCCTTATCGGATTAAGGGAACAAGGCTTGTAGGTACTAGGTTTCTGTTGTTAGGAATGTGGGGTGGATGAGATACTTAGGCGTAGGATTTGAGTGGCACCTGGGGCTTAGGGGTCAGGCGTCTGAAACAGTTGCATGATTCCTTCAGATAATCTGTTAATAGAGCTTTGAATGTGAAAATGCTTGGAAGTGAGGATAATTTTAATGAGTCTTGCATAGTGTTCCGAAGTGGTGGAAGTGAGAAGTTGATTGCTGCCGAGCCAAGGGAAGTTTTCACTCTAGGAATCTGGAAGCAGATTATGGAGAAGCGTCTCAGGTCATAGGAATCTTTAGCCCATTTGAAGAGGTTTGAGATGTATGCAGGGAGCTTATCAGATAATACTCTAAAAAAACATATGAGAGCATTCCTTTTTCTCCTAGTTGAGAGTGAGGTCCATCCCGAAATCTGGTATAGATGACAGTGATGTGTACCATGGGGTAGATTTACGATAAATCTTAAAGCCCGGTGGTAAAGGGTGTCCAGTTTGTTTAGCATCGTTGATGGGCAATGATGGTAAAGGAAGTCAGCGAAGTCCAGTATAGATAGGAATGTAGTTTGTACTGGTCTCATTCTGGCTTCTAACGTAAGTGTTTAATGTGATAGAATAAACCTTATCATTGGCTTAGTTTCTTCGAGGTTTCATTTAAGTGGCAGATAAAGTTGAACTTGTTATCCAGCCAGCACCCTAGGTATTTAAAGGTATCAACTACTTCAAGGGGTTCATCTAAGAGTGTTCGGATCTGTGTGATATGTGGACATCCGGAAGTAGACTTTGGTGAGAGAATTATTGCTGTAGTCCTTTTGACGTTGAGGAGGAGATTGAGTGATAAGGTTGTATTGGAGGGTGACGAAGTCTTTCTGTAAGTACTCATGGGCCAAATCCAAGGATGAATTTGTGGTATAGAGTACAATATCATCTGCAGATAAGTGCACATAGGCTGTGCCCAGCTGCAAGTCCGGATTATTGATGTATATTGCAAAGAGGATAGGGCCCAGGATGGAGCCTTGTAGGACTCCTCGTAACAAGGATTTTTGTGATATTCAGTCAAAGGTGGGACAGCGGGCTCCTTTCTTCACTCCTCCCTCAGAATGGCCTGGCCCCCTCTCAAAAGTGAGGGCAAGGGCAAAGTGGGGGCAGCTCTCCTCACTCCCTCCTCTGCGCCACTTGTAGTGCCTGAGGGGAAGGAGCAGCACGAGCATTGGTTGCTCCTGACTCCTTGCCAGACCTCCCTCCTCCAGTCATTCACCAGGAGGTGGTTGTAGGAGGTTGCTTCTCCCTACACCTGGTCAGGTGGACGGAGATAACCACATACAACTTGGTGCTGCAGCTTATTGAACACGGCCACACACTCGAAGTAATAGTGGCCTCCAGAAAATCCTCCCGACAACTCCTTGTACTTCCTAGCCATGTCTCTATCATCTGGGAGGAAATTCCAGCCTTAATTTGAAAAAAAAAAAAGGGCCATAAAGCCAGTCCCGTGGTTTCAGCATGGAAGGGGGTTCTACTCCTACTTCTCCCTGGTCCCCAAGTGGACTGGAGACCTTCGGCCCATCCTGGTCTTAAGCCAGCTGAACCTGTGCATAAAGTACAAGTGGTTCAGGGTGGTCATCCTTCAGAGTTTGCTGCCCCTGCTAAATTAGGGGGAATGGCTTTTCTCTCTGGATGTACAGCATGCCTACCTGCATATCAAGGTCTTTCCCTCCCTCCGGCATTTCCTCTTCCAGGGAGTGCACCACCAGTTCAGAGCTCTGCCCTTTGGTTTGTCCTGAGCCCCCAGGGTTTTAACTAAATGCTTAGCGGTGGTGGCAGCTTTCTTGAGATGGCATGGATTTTACATTTTTCCTTTCCTGGGTGATTGGCTGCTAGCAGCCTCGTCCAGGGACTGTCTCCTTCACACTCTTTCTCACACTTGCAGCCTGTTCTAAGCTTTGGGCATTACTATCAACCTGCCAAAGTCATTCTTGCGCCCTTGCCAGCACCTCCTATACATAAGGGCAGTGCTGGACATGACCCTGGGGAAGGCCTTCTTACCCCAAGACAGTGCAGAGCATCTGATGGACCAGGCCCATCTTCCTTACTTCAGTCGTAATGTTCTGGTGAGGGTTTCCTCTGGCTTTTGGTCCTCATGGCTGCAGTCGTTGCCACAGTTCCCCTGGCCAAACTGCGTATGAGAATCCCTCAATGGACGCTGTGCCTCCAGCGGGACCAATGCATGGACACCCTGGATTAACCTGTGTTGGTATCCGATTCAGTCAAGAAGGTACTGCTGTGGTGGCTGGAGCCCAGTAACCTGCTTTGGGGTGGTGGGGGCCTTTGTATACCTTCCCTCAGCAGATCCTTCACGATTGACGCCTCAGGCCTTGGTTGGGGTCTCAGCTGGGGGCCCACCACACTCATGGGGCATGGTCTGAAGTGGAGCGGGACCACCACATCAATGTCATGGAGATGCAAGCAGTCTTGTATGCCTTGCAGTCCTTCCAGAGACTGCTCTTCCTGGGTGCACTCTTGATTCAGACGGACAATATGTACAGTTTATTATGTAAACGAGCAAAGGGGGACTCTTTCCTATCCCCTGTGCAGGGAGGTGACGAGAGTCTGATGTTGGGACGTTGACCACAATCTGGAAGTATCGTCCGTCCATGTTCCCCTTGACCAAAACGTCCTAGCAGACATTCTAAGCCATTCGTGGTCCAGAGCCCACGAGTGGGAACTGCTAGCGTCTGTGGTAGAAGACCTTTTCGACAGATGGGGTCATACCATGTTGGACCTTTCTGCCTCCCCACACAACGCAGAACTGCCGCTTTTCTGCTCACTAGATCCTGGGCCTAGAGTTTTCTGGTGAGAAGCGGTGTCTCTCTCCTGGACAGAGAGGTTTCTGTATGCCTTCCCGCTCCTCCAATGCGTTCTAATCAAACTCCAGATGGGGAGGGGGACTACAGTGATTCCCATAGTCCCCTTCTGGCCTCGTCGTATCTGGTTCCCCTTGCTGCAGGGGCTGGTGATGGAACCTCAGTTGTCCCTGCCCCTTTGCACAAGCTTGATCTACAAGGATCAGGGCACCCTGGTCCATCTGGACCCTTCAGGTCTCTCTATCTCCATGCATGGCTTCTGAAGACATAGCCAACGCCAGATTTGGGGTCTCCCAAAAAGTAGCATTTGTCCTGATGGCAGCCAGGAAGCCCTACACCTGGACCACTTAACTCCATGAAATGGAAGCGCTTAGCTCTTTGGGCTGTATCACACCATTTAGATCCCTTCACCTGTCCAGTGGATCAGGTCCTGGAGTACCTTTTCTCCCTCTCAGACTCTGCTTGCAGTACTCCTCTATCAAGGTACATCTCTCTGCCATCTCTGCGTATCGTGTACCTGTGGATGGGCATTCTGTGGCTCAATTTAGTGTCTCTTGCACTTTCTTGATGGGCATTTGTAGTTCCCCCATTCATGACCATGTCCCACCTTGGGACCTTAATTTTATGTTTGAAAAGCATACACTGCCTCCCTTTGAACTTGACCGCATGTTGCAAGCTACGCTTTCTGTTGAGGAAAGCTTTATTTCAAACAACATGAAGTCTTGCTATATTATAGACATTAGCAGTTTGATCCAGCTCTAGAACTGCCCCGGAGTGAAATGGTTAAGACCATTCCAAAATAGAATTTTGGCACGAGAGCAGCTCTATCTGTGTCATTTCAAACTTGAACTGTCAGATTCTTTACTCCGCCTCAGTGAACAGTCGCTCCGGAGATTTCTCCTTCTGCTCGGTTCATTTCTCAGTTTAAAAAGTGTTTTCTCGGTTGGATTTAACCGAGAATAGTTTTATTTTAACCGCAAAACCGTTCGGTTCAAGCTCTGTCTGTGGTAACCGTAAGTAAATGAAGGTTTTGTTTGTGTGGAACTTGTAAGTTATCGGTTCGGTTTTGAACCGATCAGTGGGTTTAAAACTCATTTAAAACTAAAAGTTACTATTTTAGAGTGCGGTTCCCGGTTCTTATCGGTTCTAAAAAAAACGGATTTATTAGGGTTTTTTCCAATACCCGTGACACGGTTAGGAACCGATAAGGGTGTCTTGCCTGGCACTGCCGTTAAAAGGGCAAGTTTTTGGTTAGGCTGGCATTATGTCTGAGAAACCCAAAAGAAAAACCGGGCCCACTGGGTTTCAACACTGTGATGTTTGTGGGGAAGTCTTGCCAAGGCTGACCCACACACCACATGTGTTTATTGTCTGGGGTTTGACCACCTCAGTCAGACTGCCAGGTATGTAGAATTTCCTGCAGCCACCCTGGAAAAAGATTGGGCAGGCTCAGGGAATGAGAGGCTAAAGTCCGCTGACCGGATGGCGACAGCCCGGTTCGGTGCCAACCGAACCAGAGGGAGTGCCTCTGACCAGGCCAGACTTCTCGGCAAAGAAAAGCTGGTTCTGAGGAACCAATTCCAGTAAAGAAAATAAGAAAATCAGCAGGTCTGAGTCCAAAATTTTTTCTCCAACTGCTGCAGAGATAGCAAAAGCCACACAAATTGTCCAGTCACTGTCTCAGGGTCCGCCTGAACCACCACTATCTGGTAAAAGGTCGGTTCGTCCGGTCCCAGTGGTTCAGGATTATGATATTGAGGAATTTTATGAACCAGAGGAGGGGAGGAGGATTATGAACAGTATGAATGTGGCTGGAAGGTCTGGTGTGCCCATTGAACTCGACATCTCCCAGACAGACCTTAGAATTCCCCTGTGCTGTCTGAGTCCCCATCTCATTTTATGTTTTATAAAAAGTTGCTGAAACCCTCCAGCTTCCTTTAGAAGAGGCTGTGGATGAGCAAGAGGAGCCTGATTTTGTAGAAATGATGGATATTCCAGAGTCTAGGAGATTGTCTATTCCTTTACATAAGTCTTTAGGAAACAAACAATTAAAATTTTAAAGCTCCTAATTCTGTGCCTCCTTTAGATAAAAGATGGACAGAAGGTATACATTGTCAGGCCCTGATACAGAATTCCTTTCTCAGCAATGCAGTCATATAGGGGTAGTTCAGGCTGCTGCCCGTGATAAAGCTAATATTCCCTTGGCTTCACATCCTCCTGACAAGGATTCCAGGAAGATTGATGCCATGGCAAAAAAAAAAAGTATATGGCAGCCTCTCTGGGACTCAGGCAAGCAAATTATATGGCTTATGTAGCTAGGTATCAGAAATCTAAATGGGATACTGTTATGCAATTGGTCAAGCAGGCCCAGGCCAGCTGGCTAGTGAACTAGAACAGGTGGCTGCTGATGGCATTGAAGCCTCTAGGTTCAGTTTCATGCTGCTGTGGATGTTAATGATGTTTCCTCTAGGGTCATGGCCACATCTGTAGCTTCGTAGGTTGGCCTGGCTCAGGTGTATTAGTTTGTCACAGGATACCCAGACTAAGGCTATGGATTTTCCTGTGTAGGGAAATTCTCTGTTTGGAGAGCAGACAGAGAATTACATGAAGAAGATGGATGAATATAGGACTACTTACAAGAGTGCCCAGGCTAAGGAGCTGCCAGACACTCCTCAAAGGCATGCCCCTCAGGGTAGGTGGCCTTTTCACAGGCCTTCTACCAGACTCAGGCCTCCTCTGCCTTTGCTCAGAGGGGCTTCTTCAGAGGCAGGGGCAGACAAGGGTGGGCAGACCTGCTCCCACCCCCAGCCTAAAGCTCCTCATGAAACAGGCACCCTGATGGGGTGCCCAGAGCCGATTCTCCTGTACCAGTGGGGGCAGGCTGGCTTACTTCAGTCAGAATTGGGCTTCTTAACCTCAGACAAGTGGGTTCTGGAAGAAAAGCCAGGGTCTGGTTCTCAGCTTCAAAAGTTTCCCAAGTTGAGAAGCAGATTTTTCTACCTGCAAGTGCTTCAGAGACCGCCTGAAACAGAGGTCTCATCCTGTTAGCTCTCAGAGCAGTAGAAAGGGTTCCTCCTGCATCAGGGCAGGGGTCTGTATTCCAGATACTTCTTACCCCAAAAAGACAGGAGAATGGCGGCCCATTTTAGATCTCAGATATCTGAACAAGCATCTTCTGAAACCAAAGTTCAAAATGGTAACTCTGGCAATGATTTTACCTTCCTAAGGGCCAGGGACTGGCTAGCCTCCCTGGACCTCAAGGATGCCTATTTCCATGTCCCAATCAGAAGATCCCATCGAAGTACCTCAGATTCCAACTGCCCTCAGGTCATTACCAGTTCAGAGCAATGCCCTTCGGCCTTACCTCTGCTCCAAGGGTATTCACAAAGTGTCTAGCAGTGGCAGTGGCCCACTTAAGGGCAGAGGATTGCTGTTTTTCCCTATCTAGACGACTGGCTCATTGTAGGCCAGTCCCCAGAACAGGTAAAATCTCACCTGCAGGTCACCCAGCAGCTTCTCACCTCCCTGGGTTTTCTGCTAAACCTACCAAAGTCGGTTCTGGAACCAGTCCAGGTACTCACCTTTATAGGGGCAGAATTGGACACAAAGCTAGCCGGAGCCTTTCTTCCCCCAGAAAGGGTAAGGAATTTAGTGGCTCTGGCCTCTTCCTTCACTCTGCAGGTCTCTCTACCAGCAAGACACTTTCTGCAGCTCCTGGGGCACATGGCTGCATCCACAGCTGTTGTGCAGGGAGCCAGATTTCAGATGAGAGACATTCAGTTTCACTTGAGAACCTTTTGTCTCAGAGAAGAGACCCCTTCCAAGTTGGTCCCAGTGACTAACCTTGATCCTAGCTCTCCAGTGGTGGCAGGATCAGAGCAATTAAGCGGGGTCCCCTTCATTTCCTTCTCACGACTTGACTCTCACTACAGATGCTTCCTTCTGGGTTGGGGAGCCCACATGGCGACCTTTCCACTCAGGGAGTTTGGTCCCCAGGAATCTCTACTCCACATCAATTTGCTGGAACTCAGAGCTGTCTTTTAGCTCTTCAAGCTTTTCTGCATCTGTCCACGACAAGGTGATACAAGTCAGAACAGACAACACCACAACAATGTGGTACATCAACAAACAGGGGGCACTCGGTCTTTGGCCTGTGCACCGAGGCAATGAAGTTGTGGTCTCTGGCCTATTCCTGAACACTTCCCTCATAGCAGTTCATCTTCCAGGGAAGGACAATGTCCAGCGGATGCCCTCAGAGGATTTCCCAGGGCCATCACGAATGGTCCCTGGATCCTCAAGTGCTGGGATAGTTTTTGCCAGGTGGGGCATTCCTCAGATAGATCTTTTGCAGCCCCAGACAATCACAAACTTCCTCTGTTCTGTTGCAGGCCTCAGTGCTGAGCTCATGTTCCCTGGATGCCCTTCTTCTGGATTGGGAGGAAGTTCCTCTATGCTTCCCCTTCCTCTCCTATTCAAAGTACTAGTCAAAGTCAGATCTCAGCCTTGCAGGGTGATTCTGATTGCCCTGGATTGGGCCAGGCAGCCCTGGTACCCACTCCTTCTGTCTCTGACAGTCCATCTTCCACTGTGCCTCCCCAGGAATCGCAATCTGTTGACTTGTGCCCAGGGAAGGGTTTGGTATCCGGACCTCAAATCCCTCAACCTCAAGGCCTGGCTCTTGAGGAGTTAGAGTTTGCTGATTTACACCTCTCTCAGGGTGTTCTTGAGATCCTAAAGGCTTCCAGAAAGCCTTCCACTAGGGCTACTTATAGTTCTAAATGGAAAAGGTTTTCCATTTGGTGTGCTGGGAAAAATATTTCCCCAGAATCTGCTGAATTGCCCATTTTGTTAGATTACATGGTACAGCTTAATTCCTTGGGTCTCAGACCAGCTACCCTGAGAGTTCATTTGGCAGCTGTGTCTGCTTTTGTGTCAGCAGGAAAGTCATCCCCTCTTTCCTCTCATCCTGTGTTTTCCAAGTTTTTTAAGGGATTACTCCATACTAATCCTCCCTTTCGGGAACCGGCCCCTGCTTGGGACCTTAATGTTTGCATTGCCCAGTTAATGTAACCCCTTTGAACCTCTGTCTTCTGCAGAGCTTAAGTACCTAACTTGGAAAACTGTTTTTCTAGTGGCTATCACTTCTGCCAGACGATAAGTGAATTGCAAGCCTTGTCAGTGGAGACTGACTTATTTCTTTCCAAGGATAAGGTAGTCCTTAGGACTAATAGGAAGTTTTGACTAAGGTGGTTTCAGATTTCCATCTTAATCAATCTATCTCCTTCCAGTATTTTTCACTGATCACCCTCTTCGGTGAGAGGAGGTTGCACAGCCTGGATGTTAAGAGAGCTCTTAGTTATTATATAGAGCGCACTAAAGGTCACAGGTTCAAATCCTCCAACTTTCCTTACCTATGGTGAAGTTGGGAAAGGCAAACCTGCCACTAAGAGATCAGTAGCCAGGTGGATTGTCTCTTGTATCCAATTTTGTTATCAGAAAGTGGGCAGAGCCCCCGGTTTGAGGGCTCATTCTACCAGGGGTAAGCTGCGCCTCTAGCTGCTGCCAGAGATATCCCTTTATTAGAGATTTGCCAGGCTGCTACTTGAAAACGGTGCACACTTTTACTAAGCATTACTCCCTGGATGTCCAGGCCAGGAGAGATACTGGTTTGGCACAGCTGTTCTTCAGAGCCTATTCCTAAATAGGTTCTGCCCCTCCTCCATGGAGGTACTGCTGTGTATTCTGCTAATGTCTATAATATAGCAAGACTTCATGTTGTTTGAAGAATAATTACTCACCTTAGTAATGTTGTTTCTCTAATGGAGTCTTGCTATATTATAGACCTCCCCAACCTGCCCCTCTCAGAACCGCTACTTGGTGGTGCGGCAACTTAGTGTGGCACTACTCATGTCCTGTTAGCATTTTGTCCCTTTGGGACTTTGGGGTGTGTATGTGTACGTTGTGTGTTTTATTATACTTATGTTCCATTTTCATATTATTAGAATGGTGTTAGTATTTCTGGTCCCCTGACTTGAGTCTTGGGTGTTGGGACCATCAATGGTTGTTATTATTTAGGTAGCTATTTGGCTAGTGTAGGTTACAGCTTCCACACAGACCTTAGTGAGTTTGGCTCGTAAAGATCTGACAGTTCAAGTTTGAAATGACACAGATAGAGCTGCTCTCGTGCCAAAATTCTATTTTGGAATGGTCTTAACCATTTCACTCTGGGGCAGTTCTAGAGCTGGATCAAACTGCTAATGTCTATAATATAGCAAGACTCCATTAGAAGAAACAACATTACTAAGGTGAGTAATTTTTTCTTTTAGTTGCCATTACTTCTGCTCGAAGGATTTCCGAGCTTCAGACCATCATGTGTAAGGAGCCTTATTTGATTTTTCACAAAGATAGGGTGTCTCTGCGTACCAGTCCTACGTTTTTTTCCTAAGGTGGTGCCAGAGTTTACTTTGAACCAATCCATCCACCTACCTGTTTAATATCCGGAGCATTCCAGTCAAGGTGAGACATTGCTCCATACCTTGAGTGTGCATAGAATCCTGAGGTACTGTACACACTGGACTAAGGACTCCCGGAAGTGCAATCAGTTTGTTTCGTTCACCCCTGGGAAAGAGGGTGCCCCGGTGCCCGAACAATGTTTGTCTAAATGGTTAGCCAGTTGCATTAGAAACATAGAAGTTGACAGCAGATAAGGACCGCAAGGCCCATCCAGTCTGCCCATTTCTTTTTCTACCTTATAAATGTGCCATCGGCCTTTGCTCTCAATGGCCTATCTATTCATACTCATCTGTATTGATCCCTTATGCCTATCCCATGCCTGTTTGAAGCCCTGCTCTGTATTCATAGCCACCACTTCCTGAGGTAGGCCGTTCCATGCATCCACTACCCTTTCTGTGAAAAAGAACTTCCTCACATTACCCCTTAATCGGACTCTCTCTAATCTTATGCTATGTCCTCTTGTCCTACTATTATTCTTATATTGAAACATGTTAGACTGTTTCACCTTGTTAATGCCCTTAAGGTGTTTGAATGTTTCATTCATATCACCTCTCTCCCTCCTTTGTTCTAGGGTATACATATTGAGCTCTGTTAATCTGTCCTCATATGTCTTCTGATGCAGTCCCTGCACCATTTTGGTTGCCCTTCTCTGGACTGCCTCAATTTGGTTAATGTCCTTGTGAAGGTGTGGCCTCCAGTACTGCACGCAGTACTCCAGATGGGACCTAACTAGTGTCTTGTAAAGAGGGATTATTACTTCCCTCTTCCGACTTGTGATACCCCTACTAATACACCCTAACATTCCCCTAGCCTTACCTACTGCTTTAGAGGTCTGCTTGAATGATTTCAGGTCATCGGTGATTAAGGCCGTGTCTCTTTCTTCCTTTGGGACTGCCAGCAACTCCCCTCCCAGCCTATAGGTGGCTTCAGGGTTTCTCTTCCCTATGTGCATGATCTTGCACTTCTTTGCATTAAATCTCAGTTGCCACTCTTCCGACCATTTTGCTAGTTTATCCAGATCTCTTCTCATTCTGCCCACCCCATCTGGATCATCTACTCTGTTGCAGATCTTGGTGTCATCTGCAAACAGACGAGCCTTACCCTCTAGTCCATCTGCAATGTCACTAATGAAGATATTGAAGAGGACTGGCCCCAGGACTGATCCCTGAGGTACCCCACTTGTGACTTGCATCTCTTCTGACTGTATACCATTTACCACCACACTCTTGTTTTCTAACCATCAACCGGTTTGCCACCCATTTGACCAACTTCTGACCCACCCCGAGCCTACCCAGCTTATTTATCAATATTCTATGTGGAACAGTGTCAAAAGCTTTGCTGAAGTTAAGGTAGGCCACATCAACTGCTCCCCTTTGGTCCACCACTCTGGTTACCCAGTCAAAGAAATCTATGGGATTAGTTTGATAGGACCTTCCTTTTGTAAACTCATGCTGTCTTGGATCCTGTGCCCTATGGATTCCAGGTGTTGCACTATCCTTTCCTTAAGGAGTGCCTCCATAATCTTGCCCACTACTGAGGTAAGACTGACTGGTATGTATTTCCCTGCCTCCTCCCTGCTACCACTCTTGTGGAGCGGGATCACATGAGCCCTTCTCCAGTCTTCTGGGACCTCTCCTGTGCTCAGAGACTCACTAAACAGTTCTGCTAATGGCTCTGCTAGTTCCACCCTTAGCTCCTTAAGTACCTTGGGAGTTTTGCCATCAGGTCCCATTGCCTTGTCCATCCTGAGCTTAATGAGCTCTTGTAGGACCCTTTCTTTTGTGAAGGGAGTAGTGCTCACCTTCCTCCCCCAGTGTCCATGGTGCTGAGCTGTGGGCCTTGCTCTACCTTCTCTTTAGTAAATACTGAGCAAAAGTATCTATTTAGGATAGATGTTCTTACAGGATGCTCCTCCTCACATGCTTCCGTTTCTCCTTTGAGCATAGCAATACCCCCTCTGGACTTTCTCCTTTCACTAATGTATCTGTAGAAAGTCTTGTCATCTTCTTTTACTGTTTGTGCTAGCGTTTCCTCAGTTTGGGACTTTGCTTAACTTACTGCCTTCCCTGCTTCCCTTAGGGCAGTTTGGTATGCCTCCCTATCTTCATCCTGCTGTGTTCCCTTATATTTCCTGAAGGCCAGCCTTTTGGCTCTGACCTTTTCTGCTACTGTATTTGAGAACCAAAGTGGTTTCCTTCTTCTTTTGCACTTCCTTTTCTGTCCAACACAGTGGGATGTTGCTTCAAGTATTGCATCCTTAATGCTTGCTCACTTTGCCTGTATCCCCTCACCAGTGTTTCTTTTTGCCAGGGCTAGTTCAACTCTGTTGGCCATCTTATCAAAGTCAACTCCTCTGAAGTCCCATATTTTTGCCTTAGAATGGGATAATTTAGTTGTAGTGGCCAAATTGAACCATACCATGTGATGGTCACTGTCCCCCAGGTGACCTTCTACCTGGAGATCTGTAATCCCTTCCCTGTTAGTCAGAACTAGATCTAGGATAGCCCTGTCTCTTGTGGTTTGTTGTACCAGTTGTTTGAGGCCCTCCCCCTGCAGGGAATCCACAATGTGTCTAGTTCTGGCAGATGTTCCTGCTGGTATTGACCAATCAGTATCTGGAATGTTGAAGTCTCCCATTATCAGAACCTCCCCTTTAGCTGTCATGTTTTGTATATCTTCTAACAGTAATGTCTTTGTCCTCCCCCTGGTCTGGGGGCCTGTAGACAACCCCAGTTCTTATGGCTGTCCCATTTCCTGTTTCCAGGGTGACCCACAGTTCTTCTGGCTCCATATGTGTATTCTGAATTTCTGTAGCTTTGATATTTTCATTGACATACAGGGCCCACTCCACCTTCTCCCCCTTTTTAGCACCTTGTTCTCTTCTGAACAGTACATAGCCAGGTACTGAAGTCTCCCATATGTGGTTACTGGTAAACCACGTCTCACTGATTGCTACTATGTCCAGTTTAGCCTCTGACATTATTGCCTGCAGGTCTGGGATCTCATTTCCCAGGCTGTGAGCATTTGTGTACATGATTTTCCATTGGCCAGATTTTGGTGTGTTAGTTGTTGGGTGAGGTCTGGCATTTCCCCTGTGCGTCGTATGGGGAGACTGACCTTTTTTCTTACCTGGTGATGCAAATGAACTGCAAACATGCTGAATCCCTGTTTGACCACTAGTTGAGGGGGGAGAGGTGTTCTTCCCATTTGACGTATGGGATGCTGCAACCCTCTCCCCATTTGCTAGTTTAAATATTCTGCAACGATGTCAAACTTCTGCCCCAATGCACTAGTTGCCACTTCCCTACAAATCTGTGTCCTTTTTCCTGGGACCAGCCCTTGAGCCACATGTTTAGCTCCCCTATCTCCCCTTCTCTGACCTTCCGTCCATCTGCCCCGTCTCCCAGACTGGGAGGATCTCAGAGAAGGAGGTGCCGGATGAAATGGATGATAGTTTGTGACCCAGCCTGGTCAGGTGTTCCTTGGTCTCCACAACTGACAGGCTGGCGAGATCATTAGTCCCTATGTATACCAGGACGTCAATGTTTTCTCTTGCTTCCTGAACAATTTTAGCAGTGTGGTCAGCGTCTCTCCATGCTGATGTACCTGGGAGACATCTGACCATTACCCCTGGCTGGAGATAGGTATCAACTCCCAGAATCATGGAGTCTCCTATGAGCAAAAGTTTTTTGGAGTTCCTTTTTGCTTTTTTTTGTTTTGGTTCCTGATTTGGGCGAGTTTTGTTGTGCTAGCTCCTGTGCCGCAGTGTCCTGCTCTGCAGTGTCCTCTGCCCCCTTTTTTGATTTCGGAGATAGAGGCAGATAACCTGTTTGTAGTGTTTTTATATGGTTTTTTGAAGATGATATGTTAGAGAGCACCAAGTATTGGGGCACCCTATTTGCCCCTCCTAACCACCGGCCAACCTCCCGGACCAACTACCCTCTGAGGTCGCGGTTCTTCTGTTGGATGTTGGGGAAATGGCGGGTGGTTCTTATAATGTATTTCCTCTTGAATATGAAATTTGAGGTGTGCAGTCTCTGCCCATGCTGCCCGGAACTGAGCCCTAAGATCTCCAAAGGCCAAGCATGTAGGATAGTGTCCTAAATCCTATAAGACTGTCCTTCTGAAAAGTGTTCCGCAGTACCTGCAATTAATGATATCCATTCCAGATAAGCTGCTGGGTTTATAGCCTGGTCAGAGTAATTAGAAGGAAGAAAATGCAAGTAATGGTTTGATTTTGTGTGTTGTTTTCGTATAACTTGCTCTAACAAGTTAAATTACTAGTGCCCCTGTAAATGAGCTCACCTTGTGGATGCTCCACTGATCCGCCCCTTCCTGCTTTGCTACAGGAAATGTCACAACTGTGGTACCCTATAAAAGGAGTGTAGTGTGGGGTGGTTGGGGATGGAGGTGGGTGGCTAGGCCCTTCCCCTGCAAAAAGAGAACCACGGACAAAAGAACAAGGAGGTAAGAGCAGAAATAATCATAGATACATAGACAGTGTCGGCAGATAAGGGCCTATGGCCCACCCAGTCTGCCCATTTGAGCTTGTAAGTTCAGTTTGTTTTCCTAGAAGTCTGTTGCCCCTTACCCCTGACCTCCAGAATTCCTTTAGGTCTATCCCATGCATTCTTAAATCCAGTGATTGTTTCAGCCCCCACCACTTCCTCTGGCAGGGTGTTCCACTTGTCCACCACCCGCTCTGTGAAGAAATTCTTTCATGTTTCCTCTGAATCGCACTCCTCCAACTTCATCCCATGCCCTCTAGTCCTGGAACATCTTTTTCGCTTAAAAATAGTGTTTTCCTGCACGCCGTTCCTCCCTGTAAGATACTTGTATGTCTCTATCATATCCCTCTCTCCTCTCCTCCAGGGAGTACATGTTCAGTTCACTTCAACGCTTCATAGGACTTGTGATGTAATCCATGCACCATCTTTGTTGCCCTCCTCTGAACCTTCTCTACCCTGTCTGTGTCCCACGTAGGTATGGTCTCCAGAACTGTACACTGTACTCCAGGTGGGGCCTCACTAGTGTCTTGTATAGCGGAATTATGACCTCCCTTTTCCTGCTGGTGATGCCCCTGCCTATACATCCCAGCATCCTATTTGCTTTACCTGCTGCCTTGTCACACTGTTTCCCTGAGGTCATCAGAGATGATAACCCCAAGATCCCTTTCCTGCTTGGTGCATGCTATATCCTCACCCCCAACTGATACATTGTGCCAGGGTTTTTGTGCCCCATATGCATTATAAATCATGCATTATGAATGCATAATAAATCATTATAATCAGTCAAAAACAAATACAGTAACCCTGAAAGCTTATCCTAATGTTAGGTAAAACTGTAAAACCTGTAAAGCACCACCTGTAATAATTTCAGAGAAGATATACCCTGTAAGAAACACTTTGCTACAGAGAAAAATAAAGCAGTAACAGAAGATATACCTTGCAAAAGACAATTTTAATCAGAAGATTACAACAGTAATCTGTTAGCACACACCTGTAGGCACACCTTGTAATAATGCAGAAGGTATACCAGCAACAACAATTTGAATCAGAGAAAAATAAAGCACTGAAATGTTAGCAACAAACAGTAGAAATCTCTATGAGTACAAAGTAAAAATAACACACAGTAAATCTGCTTAACCAAAAGAAATCTTAATCCTTTCCCTTGCTCTGGTAAGGTTTTCTGCTCTGTCCTTTCAAGCAATGTAGAAGGAAAGAGCTCAGGTGAAGCTAGTCTGTCTGTTGCCAGAAGTACGGCAAGGAACTTCCTGGAGTGATTAAAGGCCATTGCACTAGGGGTATGGCCACCTCAGTAGCTTGTTTCAGAAATATCAGCTGCTGACATTTGTGCCGCTGCTGCCTGGAGCATGGTCCACACTTTCACCAAGCATTACAGTCTGGACGTCGCGCCTCTAGGTGTAGGGCCAGCTTTGGCCTAGGTGTTCTTCAAGGCCTCCTTTCATAGGTTGCTTTTTTTTCTGCCTACCGCTCGAACTGCCGTGGAGCCAGAACTGCTTGGAAATTAGCTGTACCAGTGATGGCCTGCTGGAAGAGATACCCTCGAAGTAAGATAGTACAGTTAGGTAAGAACTTACCGTATCGGTAGATTTTCGCGAGATCTCTTGCAGCAGGCCCTGCTTTCCCTCCTTTCTTTCCCCTTCTCCTGTCTCTCTGTCCCCTTCCATAGGACCGAGCCTTCTGCTTTTGTTTTTCTGTGTTATTGGGATTCCTCGGTTCCCCCTTACGGCAACCTGCTGTTGGTCTCCGGCGGGAGGACTGAGGAGGCTGTGGGGGCCACCTGTCTTTTTAGAATTGGCTGACATCAGGGGCTGATGTTCGAGGTGGGTGGCCCCCTTTGGTAGACTGCTAGCTAGATGGGTTTCCATATGGTCTTGGCGCCTTGCTGCTTAGTCCTAATGGTGATGGCTTGCTGCAAGAGATCCTCTCGAAGATCCACTCTCACGGTAAGTTCTTACATAATTGCACTTTTCAGGCAGTAAGATCTGTGAAAAAATTCCTTCACAGTACCGATACTTTAGTGGTATATAATGTAGACACTTAAGATAGGTGTAATCTCTATAAACATTTTCCTACCATGTCTATAACTGCCTTTGGTGGCACATATCTTTGTTGAAGAGTGAGGACACATCTTTCTTGCCTCAAATATTTACATACTGTAGAGTTTACTTTGAAGAGTACTTTTCAGGAACTTAATCCATGCAGTTGTGTGTTTACTGAGCACCTCTTATCTTGTGAAAATGGAAAACATGGGGTTTAGCTAGTGTCTGCTAAGGTGGGTCCAAAATGTCTTGCTATATGGGCATACAAAAAAAAAAAAAAAAAAAAGGTTTTGTGTCTCTAGGAGCCCATGACATTCTGAATGGGGATACTTGCATTCTTCTGATCTTTCTTTGAGTAAGGCTCTTGCAGCAGGCCACACTGGTAAGACTAAACTGTCAAGCGCCAGGACCACCTGGAAAGCTTCCAGCTAACAGTTTACCACAAGGGACTGCCCACCACTGACGTCAGCCCCTATCAACCTATTCTTTAAAGGCGGGCAGTCCCCCATACCTACCTAAGTTATTTACCTGCCCTTGACCCACACACGTCAGACCTTAGCGGATGCTGCAGCTACAGTTGATCGCCATTACCTGCGATTGCCATACTTTTTTATTTTCCTCCTTTTTTTGGTGTTAAACATTAAATTTTCGTTGTTTTCGTTGATGAATTTGTCTTCTCCACCAGCCTTGTCTTCTGACTGCTCTGCCTGTGGCAAACAGATTCTTGGAAAAGATGACCACTCTGTGTGTCATCTGCTTAGGCACCAACTACGACACTGAAGCCCGCCAGAAATTCAGTCTGGCCACTTGGACATCTTAAAATTCTGGATAGCTACCTTTTGAAGTAGAAGTTGGTTGTGATGGAAAAGGAGCTGCAGGCCAGGAGCTCTTTGGCCTCACTGGCACAGTCCTCTGGGGGATCCTCCTTTTCTCAGAAATCCGATGGGAAGTACAAGCTCCAGGACTGGGATCGGTCTGCTTCCTGCTTGTGGTTGCCCCACAATCCCAGGACCGTGACAGGGTAGGCCTCCTGCGTTGTCAGCCCCACCAGCCCTCTCCTGTACTGCGCTCCTGGTGGCTCAGCCACTTACCCTCATTATTGTGTCAGACGGCGGCTCCTCGAGGCAGGGGACTTAAATCTCCTGCTGCTCAGCCCCTGATGCTCAGGCCTACATCTTCCACAGGCTCTCAGCCAGGTGGCTTGGCTGGTGTTGGTTCATTGAGCGTCTTTCTCCTCCGGCCCCCGCAGTGCTGCTGTCATCAGTCCCTTCCTCTGGGATCAAAGTTGGTCCTAGGCAGTACCCACAGCAGACTACCACCACTTCTTCTCCGGGCGTTGCTCTCTGCCAGGGGTCCATCCCCCCAGCACCTACCGGCTAGGCTTTGCCGGGCGGACGCTTGCTGGTTGCTCCCGGCTGACACCCACTGGGTCACTGTCAGTACTGCCGGTGCCCCAGCCTGTGTTTCCCTCTGCTGCAGCTGACGCCCGCTGGCCCGGCTCTGGATCCTCAGCCAGCGCCGGGCAGCCCTATCCCAGGGTACCCAACACTGGCCCCACCGCTGTTGTACCCTTACCTGATGCTTTCCTATCCCTTCCCACCAATGAATAATCTCCCATCACTGGTGGATTATAATGCTGTGTTTTTCGGCATGGTGGTCCTTTGTCCAGAGGCAGATTCCTGCTCCTCAAGGGTTGCTTCTGGTGCCGTCCCCCCAAAAAAAAAAAATCTGTCACAGGGCCTGCCGCCTCAGAATTTTTGAACCCCTAACGTTGTGGTCTTCCGGAGCTGGACCCGACGTTGGCTCTGGCCATCACTGGGATGAGCGTTTGCCATTGGCGGTGGACCCAGACGGCAAGAACAATGAGGAAGACTTGCACTGTTCTGGGTCTTCCTTGTCACCGGGGGAGTCTTCGGATGGGAAGGACCCTTCTAGAGGTTCCCCAAATCCCTTCCCCCAATGACACCCAACATTTATGGAAGTCATGCGCCACATCCAGTCCATTATGGGCTGGGAAACAGAGGAGCAGAACCCAGAGCGGCGTCGCTGGGCCATATGTTTAAGGCAGCAGGATGCTCTCCCTGTGGTGGTGCCACCCATGATTGACTTGTCTGAGGATGTCACTGAGGTGGCATGGAATCACCCCTCTTCCACCCTTAAATTGCCCAAGAAGGCAGACCGTCTTTACCATTCCCCTGCTGGTAAACCCTTCTTAGGGATTCACCCCAAGGCTGAATCAGTGGTCATAAATGCAGCACACGACAGGACCAAAGTGCCCAAGCACCTTAGTGCCCTTCCCCCAGACAGGGAGTCTCTGCAACTGGACTACCTGGGTAAATGAGTGTTCGTGTCTATTGCCCTGGTTATCTGGGCCATTAATTACCTGGCCCATATGGTCCAATATCAGAATGTCCTCTGAGACCAGGCCAGGGACCTGGTACAGGCTTTGCCAGAAAACCCCACCAAGGCGCAGCTTGCCTAACTCTTGAAGTCAGGCTTGGATGTTGGCAGCCATGTTCTCTGGGCTGCTTAGGATGACACGGACGCCTCTGTGCTCAGGGCAGCTGCTAGGGTCTGCCTTCGGCGCTATTCTTGGCTTCGAGTCTCCGGCTATGCCTCGGATATGCAGGCCAGCATCTTGGACGTCCCTTTATGGGGCACTGTCCTTTTTGGGGAGGATGTCCAGGACATCATCTCCATCCTGCAGGAGTCAGGGCGAGCCCTTAGGTCTGTTCATTCGCTCTTTCTCAGTCAACCTAGAGTGGGCCAGCGTCAGTACTTTCGTTGATCCTCTCGCAAGGAGTCCAGAAACCAGTGCCAAGGGCCAGAACAAGTGGAAGGCCACAGCGGCCCCTGCAGCTGCTGCTGCCAGAGCCCCTTGAGCACCTGTGGCTGCCCTGTCAGCATCCACCCCACCTTCACCTTCTGACTCCTTAGCTGAGCCCCAGGCCGAGACTCTAGAGGAGGTGGTCGGAGGCCGATTCTCCCTCCATCTGGATTGGTGGCAGGGAGTGACCACAGGTAGTTGGCTGCCGCAGATCATAGAGCACGGGCACATGCTGGAGTTTCTAGAATGACCTCCAGAAAATCCTCCAGTACACACCCTTTACCCCCGACCCCACTTATCTCTCGTTTGGGAGGAAATTCACTCTTTCCTACAAAAAAGAGCCATAAAGCCCATCCCTTCGGCTCAGTGAGGAAGGGGGTTTTACTCGCACTTCTTCCTTGTCCCCAGAAAGACCAGGGATCTTTGGCGCATCCTGTACCCGAGCGATCTGAATGTGTACGTAGAGTGCAGACACTTCAGGATGGTCTCTCTCCAGGGACTGTCGGCCCTTTTGCACCATGGAGCTTGGCTCTGCTCTTTGGACATTCAGGACGCTTACCTGCACTTTCAGACGTTTCCTGCCCATCATTGCTTCCTCCACTTCCATTTTCAAGGAGCCCATTTTCAATTCTGGGACCTCCCTTTTGGCCTTTTTTTGACCCCCAGGGTGTTTACCTAGTGCCTGGTGGTTGTGGCGATGGCTCCGAGGAGGCAGGGCTTCTACGTGTTCCCCTACCTGGATGATTGGCTGCTAATAGCCCCTTCCAGGGACCACCTGGTTCAGACTCTAGACTACAGCTTTTGCCTATTCCAGGCCTTGGGGGATCACTGTCAATCTGTCGAAGTCCTGCTTTTCTCCTTGCCGGCGCCTTCGATACATAGGAACGATCTTCGACAATATATAGGAGGGACTTATGGAGCAGGTCCATCTGGTTTCCTCCAGTTGGGATGCCCCTGCCAAGGTTTTCCTGCGCCTTCGGGGCCATGTGGCTACAGCAGTTTCCACGGTTCCCCGGCCCGTCTGCACATGCGAGTTCCTTGATAGACCTTGCGGGTCCAGTGGGACCAACGCACAGATGACCTAAACCAGTTGGTTTTGGTTTCCAACCTGGTCCAGCGGGTTCTGTCGTGGTGGCTGGATCCGGCCAACCTGCTTCGGGGAGTCTCCTTTCAGCTCTTGATCCCCCTATCAGATTCTCATGACAGACTCATCCTGTGTAGAATGGGCTGCTCATACTGCCAATCACCAGACCCAGGGTACCTGGACAGAACTGGAACAAGGTCTCCATATCAATGTCCTTGAGATGTGAGCAGTCCTTTATGCTCTGCAGGCCTTTTAGACTCATCTCCTTCCCAGTTTGTTGCTGGTGCAGATGGACAACATGCATGTGTTGTATTGCATCAGCAAGCCGGGGGGGGGGGATGACTCATTCTTACCCCCTGTGTCAGAGGCGAGAAGAGTCTGGTATTTGGCCACTGAGCATGGTCTAGGAGCTCTCGGCTGTACATGTTCCAGGCATCCAAAATGTCTTGGCTGACAGTCTCAGCTGCTCCAGCTTGCGGGCTTACAAGTGGGAGCATCTAATCCCAGTCGTCGAAGATCTCTTCGACAGGTGGGGTCGGCCAGAGTTTGAGCTCTTTGTGTCCCCACTCAGTGCAAAACTGCCGCTTTTCTGCTCACTTGATCCTGGGCCTGGAGTTTTCTGGTGAGATGCATTGTCCCTCTCGGAAAGGGAGGTTTCTCTACGCCTTTCCTCCCTTTCCACTTCTACAGAGGGTTCTGCTCAAGCTCCAGTTGGAAAGGGCAGAGATGATTCTCATAGCTCCCTTCTGGCCTCTTCAGATTTGGTTCCCCACTCTGCAGCAGCTGGCTGTGGAACCTCCAGTGCCCTTGTCCCTGTGCTCCAGCTTGTTCTCCCAGGACCAGGGCACCGTAGTCCATCCGGACCTCAAGTCCCTGCATCTCCTTGCATGGCTACTGCGGACCTAGCTATCACCTGCTTTGGAATGTCATATGGGGTCGCAGATGTCCTGGTGGCTGCTATGACGCCCTGTACCAGAGCCACTTACACTATGAAATGGAAGCGTTTCTCCCTTTGGGCTGCTGTTTGCCAGTTGGACCCTTTCACCTGCCCGGTGAATCAGGTGTTGGGAGTACCTTGTTTCCCTTCCAGACTCTGGCTTGGGGGTACTCCTCGCTCAAGGTGCATCTTTCCGCCATCTCTGCTTACCATGCACCTATCAAGGGCAAAGCTGTCACCCAGCTTGGAGTGTCTTGAACCTTCCTGTGGGGCATCTTACATCTGAAACCCCCCATTCAGGACCCAGTCCCTCCATGGGACTTCAGTTGGAGAAACTCACTCTACCTCCCTTTGAACCAGCCGCGAGTTGCAAGCTGCGCTGTCATGGAAAACCTTATTTTTAGCTGCTGTTATTTCTGCTCAAAGGATTTTTGCACTCCAGGCTCATGTGTAAGGAGCATTATTTTTTTCACAAAGTCAGGGTGTCTTTGCGTACTAATTCTAAGTTTCTACCCAAGATGATGTCAGAGTTTACTTTGAATAAATCCATCCACCTTCCAGTTTATTTTCCTGAGTATTCTAATCGGGGGAGGTTTTGTTCCATACTTTAGATGCATGTAGGATTTTATAGTACTATACGAACCGTACCAAACCTTTAAGGAAATCCGACCAGTTGTTTGTTTGCCTCTAAGAGAGAGGGTGCTTCTGTTTCCAAACAGTGTTTAAGTGGTTAGTGAATTGCATTGTGTTTGCTACCACAAGTTCAACAAGGCCCTTCCATGAGTGGTTAAGGGCCATTCCACCATGGGTATGGCAGCTTCTACAACTTCTTTCAGAAATGTGTTTGCCTCGGACATCTGTGCAGCTGCCAACTGGAGTTCTGGCCACAACTTCACCAAGCATTACAGTCTGGACATCGCCTCTCTACGCAGGGCCAGTTTTGGCCTAGCTGTATTTCAGGGCCTTCTCTCCTGAGCTCTTGGCTGCTGATCTGTCCTCCTCCTCCTGGCGATACCCGATACTGCTTGGGACTCTGTCCTACCAGTGTGGCCTGCTGCAAGAGCCTTCCTCGAAGAAAAGTAGTACAATTACCAGGGTGGGACAAATCAAGTTTGAAGCTGGTGGTCAGTTTGACCACTTACTTTCAAAATCTGGTAGCCAAATCAGTATTTTTATTGGCAATCCTTTTTAAGGGCTCAAAAATTGATTTATGGGCAGGTAGCCAGTTGACCAGTAACTTTGAAGATCTAGTAGCTGTAACAGTTTTTTTAAGAGGCCATTGGCCACCTGGCTTCCCAAATTGTCTCAGCCCGACAGTTACGTAAGAATTTTCTGTAACAGTAGATCTTAGAGAGAAGCTCTTGCAGCAGGCCCTGCTTTCCCTTCCTCCTCCTCCTCCTCCTCCCTGCTGCTCTTTGTTCCTCTTGCACTATTGCACAGACTCAGACCCAGCCCTCATAGCCAACCACCTCAACACCTCATTCACTGACCTTAGCCCTATCCTCCCTACAAATTTTTTTGACCCTCCTCCCCCAGCACCTGCCGTAAATCTTTCTCGCCCTTATTTTCTCCTCCGCCATGTTTCTGCCCAAGAACTTAGGCCACACCTTGTCACTGCCCTCAAGAGTAATAGTGCAGGCAGTGACACCCTGGATCCGTGTATCCTACGGCTGGTCTTAGACACAGTCCTTACCCCGATCACATGCCTCATCAACCACTCTCTTTGCCTGGGAAGGTTCCAGCGGCCTGAAAGTCGCCACTGTCACCCCTATCTTTAAAGGTGGTGATAGGACTGTGGCTGGAAACTATCGACCAATCTCCATTCTCTCTCCTCTCTCAAGGCCTTGGAAAAGTGGTGGCCTCTCAAATCTCTGACTACCTCTCCACCTACAATGTCCTCTGTCCTGAGCAGCATGGCTTCCGAGCGGGCCACAGTACCAACACAGCCCTCTAGAGTTCTCCAACTTTCTCCACCTCCTTAGACACTGGTTCTCTGGCTGGTGCTGTCTTCATTGACCTCTCGAAAGCTTTCGACACTGTCTCCCACCCTCCTTATTGATGCCCTTAATCTCTCTGGTTTTGCTGCTTGGCCTATCTCCTGGTGCACCAGTTATCTGTCTGACCGCTCACAGCGTAAAAATTAATGGGACCTACTCAGACATCTGTCCCATCTTTCTGGGGTTCCCAGGGCTCCATTCTGGGCCCCTTACTATTCTCCTTTACCTTAACACCCTTCACACTCTTGCTCGGGGAACATTCTATTATGCGCTGATGATGCAGTCATCTTTGCCTCAAATCGTAACCTATTGCCCTCCAGGACTCGCTGCAGAAGTCCTTCACTGAAGCCGAGGGCTGGTTCAAGGAACATAGATTGGTGATAAATCTTAAAAAACAAAACCATGTTCTTCACTCATCCCCAAACAAGTCCTGCAACTTCAAACTCCTCATTCACTCTGGGTCCTCATTCCCACTTGAACAAGTTTGCTCTATAAATACCTAGGGATCCATTTTGACCCTCCCTCTCCTTCCATGGACACATCGCTGCCCTAGCCACTGCCACTAATATCCGATTGGGCATCTTACATTGGTATAAACACTGCCTCCCCGGAGGCTCTTCGACTCGCAGTCACCTCCTCTATCCTGTCCCTAGTGGACTATGGACTGCCGGTGTATGGTGCTGCTGATCAGACCGCACTCCATAAAATTCGCACTACTCTGAATAAGACCTGCAGGTTAATTACTGGAGCACCTAGGATGACACACCCTGTCTACTGTATGCTAAAGCGCTGGTACTTGATCTCGACAGGCGCCTCAAATATCTTACCTGTACAGTTACAAAAGACCCTCCTTGGGCTTTCCCCACTAGGATTGACCACCACCATACGCTCTGTCCCACTAGTTCATACTCGGACCTCTGGGAAAACTCTCTTGTTATCCCTAGAGCTGACCTCTCACGCCAAAGAGCCTTCAGCTTTAGGGCCCCTCCTGGTTCAACACACTGCCCCCTCCATCTCCGGCTCCAACTATATCGTGCTTCAAAACTTACTTACGTAACCACCTTATTAACACCATGCTGTAACTACCGCTAGTCAAAGCCGTAGACTAATACTTATGACAAAGTTTATTACTAAGCTGCTAAGGACGACATAACTCTGGTATTGTTTGCATCCATCCTACCTGTACCAGCTTGTTTGTATCTATGTCTTAATTTACTGTTATACTTATGTGTTGTACTGCTATACTGTGTATTTTGGTTTGTCTTACTGTGACAAGGTACCTTTGTAAACGAGCCTATGGCTCAAAGGTTTTCCAAACTGCTGTTTAAATAAAATAAAATAAATATTTCTGCCTTTCTGTTGGCTCTTGGGAACCTTCTCAGTTCTCCATTTGCTGCCCGTTTGGGGTCTCTGGTGGGATAACTGAGGTAGGTGTGGAGGACTGCCTGCCTTTATAGGATAGGCTGACGTCGGCAGTTGGTGGTCCCCTGTGGTAGACTGCTAGGTAGAAGTTTTCCGTGTATGGCGTGTTGCAAGAGCGTCTCTCGAAGATCTATTGTTACGGTAAATTATTGCGTAACTGTACTTTTTGTGTGTGTGTGTGTGTGTGTGTATGTTTGAGTGTGTCTTTGAAAGCTAGCTTCCAGTGTATTCCGAGCACAAAGTATCCCACATGCATTTTGGGATTCTGGGATTTAAGAGTTGTGAAGTAGCGTTCTGTAGATCTGCAGCAGGGCAACGTTTCAGTACTGTGTGTGTGTGTGTGTGTGTGTGTGTGTGTGTGTGTGTGTGTGTGTGTGTGAAAAAATTCTATGTATTGTCCTATACAGTGCTTTTCTTGATTAAGAGTTACTGTCATGAGGTAGAATCTCCATTTTGGAGTAAAAAAGCAGATATCTTCATTGAGGGTATCTCTTGCAATAGGCCACACCTAAGTAACTGCAGCTGCCAGGCATTAGGACCACACAGAAACGTTTGTAGCTGGAAGTCTGCAAGGGGGCTGCTGACGTCTCTCCTGTAATCGTAGGTGGTCCCACGCCCTCGTTTTTTTTTTTTTTTTTTTTTTCCCTGCTGTCAACCATTGCATGGTGGATGTCACAGAGATCAGTCAACTTCAGTTGACCGCTAAATCATCTATTTTTTTTTTCTCCCTAGTTAGTGCATCACTTTATCTTCTAAAGTGATTTTCCTGACTTTTTTTTTTTTTTTTTTAATGCCAGTCACCAATTCTGAGAAACTCTCTTGGATCTGTGTGGGAAGAAGATCCCCAAGAAGGCCACTCACAATGCCTGTGTCTGCTGCCTAGGCCCGGACCTCGATGTGAAGGCCTGTGAAATTTGCTTTGGCTTCAGCTAGGCTATGAGGAGATGCCACCAGAAGGCCTTGGACTCCCTCTTGCTTGAAACAGAAGGTCATCTGCATGGAGAAGGAGCTACAGATGAAGAGCTCTTCCACTTCCTCAGACCCGTCCTCAGGCTCTCATTCTTCTAAGGCCCTGGGACAAGTTGGCTGGGAAGCACAAACATTGGAATAAGGACTGGACCAGGGAAAGGTCCTCCCCGACTTCGCGGTTGTCACTTCGAGTGCTGGACACAGCATGGTTGTCCCCTGCATCGGCGGTGGACTCTGCCACCCATGCCCTCCTCTTCACAAGGCTTGTTGTGGCAGTGCTCCCTGGTTGTCTTATCTTGGCGGGTGTCAGGCTCTTCCTGAGCCCTGCCGATCGTCCAGCCCCTTCCCTGATAATTACTGAGGTTGTAGGGCCTTCGCCAGGGCCTTGGCCCAGTATTTTGCTCTCCTTGGTGCTGGCCCCTCAGCCGGCACTGCTTGGTGTTCCAGCACCGATCTGCGTAGACTTTCAGGCAATGCTATACTCCTTTTGGGACTTTATGCATCGCCTTGCCCCTATTCAGGAGCTAGCTCCGCAGAGGCCTACCAAGCTTGTCCCTGCGCTCTCTCATTCCACAGTATTATGTCTTGCACGCTTTTGTTCCTTGACACCATTAGGGCCCCTTTCTGAATCTGGTGAGGACGATGAGTACCACCCTGACCTTCTTTCTCCCGATGATGATGAGGAGGGGGATGAGGGGATCGCGGTCCCCTCCCACTCCACCTCTATGGTTTCCTCAGGGGGGGTGAGGACTCTCCCCAGGTTTACCACACGGTCCCTTCGGATGATCCCTCCTTCATTTTGGTAATGTGGCAGTTCCAGGCTGCCATGGGTTTTGAGGTGGAGGAACAGGCTCCTGCCAGTAGATGTCTGACATACTATGAAGAACTGTTGGACTCTCTTTCTCTTATCATTCTTCCTCTGATCGAGCCTTTGGGCACAACTTCGTTCCTGCCATGCCCAGGAAGGCAGACAAGTTGTACCAAGCCCCTGCGAGGAAGTCATTCTTTGCAGAGCAACTGCAGGCAGATTCGTAGTCATAAATGCTGTCCACGATCAGTCTAAGAAGCCCAAACACCTCAGTGCCCCCCCTCGGGGACAAGGAGTCCAGAAAACTGGACCTTTGCCTTGGGTATACTGACGATTAGGGTCCTCAATTATATTGCCTACATGGTCAGATTCCAACATCAAGTTTGGAGACGGGCCAAAGTGGTAGCCTTGGCCTTTCCAGAGTATCCCCAGAGACAGGAATTGCTTCAGGTCATCCAGTCTGCGGCAGATGTCAGCAAACATCTGCTACAGTCTGCTTTCGATGCTGCTGATGCCTTTGCTCTTGCAGCAGCTGCTGGCATTTGCCTTCAGAGGCATTCTTGGCTCAGGGTGCCAGGTTTTGCCCTGGACATACAGCAGTCCATACTGGATGCCCTCTTCAGAGGCTATAAACTTTTAGAGGTGGATGTGCAGGATCTACTTTCTGACCTGGAGGCCTCGGGCTGAATTCTGCAGTTGGTCCATTCCCTTTACCACACCCAGCCAAGAAGTGGCCAGAGGGTGCCCTTTTACCGTGCCACCTATAGATCCTAGCCAGGCACTAAACCCCAAGGCAAGCATAGAGCAGCATCAGCTCTGTGTACCTGTACCTCCACCTCTGGGATGGTCCCCAGAGGAGGTGGTGTGGCTCTGGCTGCAGATGCTACCTCAGCATGACTGTTTGCGTGACCCCCCCCCAGCCCTACAGGAGTGTTGGTAGGGGGTCAGTTCTCCCTACACCTCGACAGGCGGCTGGAGCTTACCACGGGCGCTTGGGTCTTGCAGCTCATAGAGCAAGACCTCACTGTAGAAATTCTGGAGTGGCCTCCAGAGCAACCTCCAGTTCAGTTCAGTCCAGTTACCCCCCCCAAGACCACATTCCAATGCTCTGGGGGGAAGGTCCCACATTGCTGCACAAAAGGGCCATAGAATCCATCCTAGAGTCTCAACAGGGGATTCTACTCCCATTTCCTCCTGGTCCCCAAATGCACAAGGGATTGACTGCCTATCCTAGACCTATGAAATCTAAATTTCTACATCCGGTCTAAAAAAGTTCCAGATAAAGACCCTACAGGTCCTGCTGCCCCTTCTTCACTAGGGAGTTAGGATGTGCTTCCTCAACATGCACGATGATTACCTGCATATCAAGGTGTGTGCTTCCCACCTGCAATAACTCAGACTCCAGTTCCGAGCCTTGCTCTTTGGCTCCTTGGGTGTTTACAAAATGCTTGGCAGTAGTGGCAGCATCCTTCAGGAGTGAGGGACTCTGTCTTCCCTTACCTGGACGATTGGCTACTTAAAGTGCAGTCCAGGGAGCATCTGCTTCAGACCCTGGCGCATACCAGGCAAGTGTTCCAGGTCCTGGGGATCACTGTCAGTCTGCCCAAGTCAGTCTTGACCCCTTTTCAGTGCCTACAGTACATAGGGACAGTGCTAGATACGGCTCAGGGTATGGCCTTTCTGCCCCAGGACAGGGCGGACTGCCTGATGACTCAGGCCCACCTGTTTTGCAACAGCAGATATGTTACAGCCAGAGCCTTCCTCAGGCTTTTGGGCCTGATGACTACAGCTGTGTCATGGTTCTTCTAGCCAGCCTGCACATGAGGATTCCCCAGTGGACATTGAGGATTCAGTGGGATCAATGCACTGACAATCTAGAACACCAGGTTCTGGTCTCCTCCCTGGTCAAAAAGGTGCTGTTATGGTGGATGGAACCCCACAACCTGTTGAATGGGGTTCCCTTCCTTACCCCCTCCCCTCAGCAGATACTCACCATGGATGCTTCGGTGCAGGACTGGCGGCTTGTCTGGGGCCTCATTAGACTTAAAGGACATGGTCCCGCGTGGAGGTGGAGCTCCACATCAACATCCTGGTGATGAGAGCTGTTCTGTATGCTTTGCAAGCCTTCTAGACCCATCTGTTGCCTAGCTATCTGCTGGTGCAGATGGACAGCGTCAGCGTGATGCACTACATCAGCAAACAAGAGGGGACCCACTAATACCCTCTGTGTCGGGAAGCGATGAGGGTCTGGTACTGGGCTCTAGAACTGTCAGCCGTCCATGTTCCTGGTGCTCTGGACGTTATGGCAGACGAACTAAGCCAGTTGCAGTCCAGGATGCATGAATGGGAACTGCTGACCTCTGTCATAGAAGACCTTTTCGACAGATGGGGTCACCCAGAGTTGGGCCTTTTTGTGTCCCTACTCAGTGCTAAACTGCTGTTTCTTCTTGCTCCAGGGCCTGGAGTTTTCTAGCGAGATGCATTATCCCACTCTTGGAAAGGGTTTCACTATGTCTTCACCCTTTTCCTCTCATCCAGAGGGTGCTGATCAAACTTCAGGTAGAAGGGGGTTTTCTGATCCTCATCGCCCCCTTCTGGCCTTGTCAGATTTTGTTCCTCTTACTGTAGCAGCTGGCAGTGGAATCTCCAGTACCTTTACCCCTATGCAAAAGATTGCTGTCACAGGAACAGGGGACACTGGTCCATCTGGACCTCAAGTCTCTGCACCTCCATTCCTGACTCCTGAGGACATAGCCATGGCTAGGTTTGGGGTTTCTTGGAAGGGAGCCAGTGTTCTGTTGGCTGCTAGAAAGCCTTTCATCAGGGTCACTTCTTCAGTGAAGTGGGAGCGTTTTGCTCTGTGGGCAGCTTCCCATCAGCTGGACTCCTTCTCTTGTCCAGTGAATGAGATTCTGGAGTACTTGCTGTCCCTCTCAGGTTCTGGCCTGCACTACTTCTTGTTTAACGTGCACCTGTCGGCTGTTTCTGCCATCCATGTGCCTGTTGAAGGCCGTGTGGTGGCACAGCTGGAGGTGGCCCGTACTTTCTTGCGAGGCATTCTTTATCTGAAGCCTTCCATCCGCAGCCTAGTCCCACCTTGGGACCTGAATTGTGTGTTTAGAAAAGCTTAATTTGGCTCCTGTTAAGTTGGCTGTCACTTGCGAGCTACGCTTTCTGTTGTGGAAAGCACTATTTTTACTTGCTATAACTTCTGCTTGAAGGATTTTGGAGCAGCAAGCTCTCACGTTTGACCAGCCTTTTTTTTTTTTCTCACAAGGACTGGGTGTCTTTGCTTACAGACTAAGTTTCTACCAAAGGTGGTGTCTGTGTGTACTCTGAATCAAACCATCCACCTACCTATCTGTTTATTATCCTAAGCATGCCAATCCAGGGGCAGCATTGCTCCATACTGTAGATGTGTATGGGATTCTTTGTTACTATACACACCGTACAAAGGGCTGCAGGAAGTCCTCCCAGTTATTTGTTTCCTTTGTGCCTGGGAGAGAGGGCATTTCTGTTTCTAAACGGTATCTGTCCAAATGGCAGGCTAACTGTTACCCTTTGTTACTGGAAGTACGGCATGGAACTTCCTGGGACTGTTTGTGGCCATGCCACAAGCGGCATGGCTACTTCTGTTCCCTGTTTTAGGAATGTATCAGCTGCTGAGATGTGTGCTGCTACCAATAGGAGTACTGTCCACACCTTCACCAAACACAGTCTGGACATTGCCTTGAGAAATAGGGCCGGCTTCGGCCTCAAGGCCCCCTTTCTTAGGCTTGTGTCCTCTAGCCAACCAGACTGGTTCTTCTGCTGTCAGAACTGCTTGGGACTTGCTCTGTAGGTGGGGCCTGCTTCAAGAGATACCCTCGATGAATATTGTATAATTACGTAAGAACTTACTGTAACAGTAGATGTTTGAGAGGGTCTCTTGCAGCCGGTCATGCCGTCCCACCCTCCATCCCCCTTGACCTTAGGACTTCTTTGTGTCTGTTTGCCCTTCTCCATGACGGTGTGCCTTCTGCTTCCACTTTAACTGGTGGGAACCTCTGGCTCTTCCTCAGTTTCCTAGTGGGAGATTTCTGCTTATGGTCTCCGGCGGGAGAACAGAGAATGGCGTGGGGCCGCCCACGTTTATATGGGAGGGACTTCATCAGTGTGATGTCGTCATGGGCAGCCCCCTTGTAGACTGCTAGCTGGAAAAGTTTCCATGTGGTTCTAGTATCTGGCAGCTGTAGTTTTATAGGTGTGGCCTGCTGCAAGAGGAGATCTCTAAGCTCTAATATTACAGTAAGTTCTTATGCAACTGTACTTTTATATATATTGGTACTACATGGTCATAATCTTGCCTTAATCACGGTAGCAAACCCCAAAAAGCAGGGGGATTTTTATTTAAGACTTAGACAAATATACAAAACAATATTACTTCATACAAGAACAAAAAAAGGAAAAAATCCAAACCTTAAACAGTATTTCTTTATACAAAACATAGTAACAAAAAATGGAAAACGTAAGTATTACAGCATACCATAACTCCCCACATAAAAATTCATGCTCATACGAACCACCCCCTTCCCCTCCTCACTAAAATAGTGGAATTTGCACTATAATCATAATGCAAAGATACAAATCAAAATAGTTACAGCACACTTAATCTTATGAACAAAAATAAAATAAAAATAAGTATTATAGCATACAAAAGAATGAAGCAAAATCATAAATCAGTCTTCACCTGAAAAAATTCTGCCAATACCTTTCCCGAGTACCCCTTTTCAGTGTCACAAATTCCTGGTCCCTTAATATAGTAATTGCATTAAATACAGAATAATACAATTCTAATGCAGTTTATTGTTGTTGAAAAATAAGACACCATACGTACTAAATCCAATATAACAAAAATACAGTAATCACATTTAAAGTACTATGACTATAAGCACCCCATTTGGTAGGAAAAATTCCAAAATACAGTTGTAAATTCGTCCAGTGCTTAAAAGGATGTCGTCCCCGATGGGTCTCCCATACACCCAAAAATCCTGGACATAAGGGCAGTCAAAATATAGATGATCCACAGTTTCCTCCTGCATAATGCATGTATTCCTTAAATAGTACCTGTCCGTCAACGCTTCATGCTTATGATTGCCTCTCGTATTAATTCTACCATGTATCCCTAGCTACATGATATCCCACATCCGTCTTGGAATCGTTTTTTCAGTTAATCGGATTTTTAGTGACACTTGTTCAGTCTCCTGAAATTTAGCAAAAGGTGATTAAAAAAAAAAAATGATTTGCCAAAATCTTCCCATATAAAGATTTTCTAGAAAGCAGGGTAACATCCTGAAATGATGCATTCCAGTGTTTTATGTTATCAAAAATCAAATCTCATCCTGATGACAAGACAGATTTCCTTTTATTTTTATGTGTAACCCCCCCCTGCAAATGGGGGATCCCAAAAGTATCCTAATAGCTTGCCTAAAGGCCCCAGCCTGGATGGTGTTTGGCATTTAAGCCACCTATTTGTGAGTGCTTTTAGAGCCTGTGGTACTGTCTCTTTAAGAGCTGTCTGTTTATAAGCAGGACTGGAACCTGGGGGGATTGTGTGGTTCCTTGCTCGAGTCCTGCTCAAGCTGCTGACAAATTGCTCCGTTTCTGCCGTTGCTAAGTGGGCAGAGTGAGCACTATTCAGGGATGTAACTGTTTGCTGGCGATCTGTTAGAGTGATAGTGGAAATGTAATCGGTCTAACCTGCCTTTCCTGCAGCTGGGACTTTGTGTGCTTTGCCCCTCCATTTTGGATCTGAACTGCAGACTAGATCCAGTCAGGAGGGAAGGGCACCTAAAATGGGGTATTGAGCGACCAACCAGGATCAGGACTCTCTCGGGAGCCGGCTGGCCATGGGGGATATAGCCAGTAATTCTGGGAAGTGAAGTTATGGACTGTGGCGCCTTTTTGCACCAGTGGAGGAAGTTTTTAGTGACTGGCAACTGAAGCCCACCAATTGGACTGAGTGGCGCCCGACTGTAATTCCCTGACTGGTGGCTGAGAAGGCAGATCTGTTGTGGCCGCGACTGGGGAAGGAGCTCCGGGCTTCTGCGCTGCAGAGTTTTCACGTGGGAAGCAGGTATGGAGGCCGAAAGTCAGGCGGCGCATTTGCCATCACGATTCTGACTGCATCTGCTGTGACTGAGGAGAAAAGAGGCTGTGTAGCCAAGAACCAGGCTTACCCTGTAGAGGACTGGAGAAACTGCTTCATCGCGCTCGGTCTGTCAGGAAAGTGAAGCTGCATTGTGAACTCCCGGGTTGGCAGTAAGTGAGATCGGGACCTGAGAGCAGCTGCCTGGTATGTATGGTAGCTTCTTTTACATATAAATGTGTGGGGTGTGTCCTGCTTACAGAACCCTGATCCCCTGCTGTGCGAAGGGCATCCAGAAATCCACGCCTCTCTCTAGGACAGCGTCCAGCCAAAAGTTAGTGAGTGAAAATCAGGATAGCTCCCTGCCATCTGTACCTTTAAATTGCAAGTGTTTCATCTGATTTTCTTTCTTGCTATATGAACTGAGCCAGCTGGCTCCAGATTACAGATTGGATGTTGTGCAAGTGTTTTCCATCTCAGGGCCCCAACCAGCTGCACCGATCCTGGCCAGCCCCCCCAGATCCTGGGTACCCAGTGGAAGTGACATTGAGGGACTCTGAAATTGTGCACAGTACTGTGAATATTAATGTGATTGCTCTAATTAACCTGATTGCCCCCTATCCTTGTCATCCCCTAAATAAATCGAATCTGGTTGTTTCAGCAAAGTTGCACTGACTAAGGCATCTGTTTGTGTCAAAGTATTGTACAGTGGCTATCGTATTACATCGTCTTGCTTTACGGGGGTCCCCAGAGTCAAGCTGACTGAACCAGTCCTGGGGGTAAGTGTACATTGTGAAGATGCTCCTGACGTTTTGTGTGGGCAACTAGTGAGAAGAAAGGGGGGTTGCAGTGTCCCAGAGAGCTGTGACCAAGTCAGAAAAGACAGTATCAACCCTGACCTCTGGGTGGAGGGCACCCGCCATTGGACCTAGGCCCCTCAACGTGTCAGTAGGCAGTCAGGCAGGGGTAGTAGCCCTTGGGATAGCACCACCTGGGGGTTACATATGCATAAAACAGGAACTCTCCCATTCTACCAAAATGTTTTTTTTTTTAGTGTATACATAGAACTGCCATGGTTTAAAGGTTCCCTGAATGACTGGCTTCAAATTTGTAGTCAAAAATAACGTAAAGAAAAATACCACTGGATGTATCATCCGAACTCCGCCTTGTGGGATATCTAAATATAAACAATTTCTCTTGATGGGGTTTAAGCTGCTCCCTCAGAATCCTGAAAAATAAAAAAAAGCCATCAGAGCAGTTTCGAGACATTTTGACAATTGGAAAATATGACCCACATAAAGAAACAAAGGAAGTAAAAAGGATTTTATCATAAATTATACATTTTTGTTTACTCATTTTCCATTTACCCCATCTGCTTAACCTTTCTCTCCCCTGATTTATACCAAGTTCCCAATTGTGACCACAGGGTCCCCCTCCCCCCCCAAAAAAATGAATCCTCAGGATTTTCCCGTAATAATCCAGAACTGGGACACCCCCTATCGGGACATCAGTCCTCATTTGCTTTGAAAGGCTTAAACAAATACTTGTGTCCTTATTCACACAGGCCCCCAACTACTCTTAAAAGAGACTGTGATACCTTACTGATCAAAGTCCCACTCGGGATCAGGAAATACCACACAAAAGTCGTCCGTTAGCCAGCCCAGTGGCGTGGAGGGTTGAGGCGCTGGATGCCACACCTTGTGCAACGCCGGCGACCCGAGTTCAGGAACGAGCTCGGGTCATCGGGGGTTGGCAGGGGAGGACTACGATCAAGCATTTGTAGACAACTCTCCTAGTCCTGGGGTGGGTTGGGGACATCACACCGTGCTGCGGCGGTCCCTGGGGACACCCAGAGGCACTGCATGCATCAGTGTTACTGGAGGGGGGAGCACGGCAGACATCTGCATGCAAGTGCATGGCCGTCATTGCACGTCCGAGCTCCACTGGGGAGAAAACTGGAGGAAAATGGCTGGGCGCGACCGAGCAGCTTGATGGCCATGTCCTGTGGTGCTGGGAGGACTGTCGTGGAATCGCGCTTGGGGATTGGGTCCTGGGCTGGACTGACGTGGTAGGGTAAGGGGAGCCCTCCAGCAGGTTGGTGACGGCTGTACCGGTACTCCCCATCATGCGAGTAAGCCTGCTGCTCTCCTTGCAGGCAGGGCTGGCAGCTGGATGCCCCTTCTGTTTAGACGCTGCAGCAGGCATCAGATAGTGATATGATTTAAAAAAAAAAAAAAAAAAAAAAGTCCGCATAGCAAATAGTTTTTAAATCCTCGTTACTTAAACTCTGAACTCCAGACAGCAGTGGTGACCTTTTCAAAATTCTAATAGGATCTAGTGCCAACACATACAAAATAGGGCTGAGCTGGCATCCCTGACGTACCCCTCTTTTAATTCGACAGTTTTTTTTCCTACCCATCAATTCACCACAGGTGTAACATAAGCCAAAAAGTAACTGATTTGCAGCCAATTAATACATTTTGTAGGAATCCCATATTCTGCTAAAGTAAGCCATAAGAATTTTGGGATAGATGGTCAAATGCCTTGGCTTGGCTTGGCTTGGTCTATACTTAAAATATAACCAATTGAATTGGCCTCAAACAATTCCTTTATTAATATAAGAGCATCCTGAATCAACCTCCCTGGCATTGAACAAAATTGCAGACTATACAATAGTTGATCAAGGACTGCTTATAGTCTATTACAAAGTAATTTGGAGAACATTTTAAAATCCACATTTAATAGGGTAATGGGTCTCCAATTATGTATAGAGATCCTAGCACCCTTTTTATACAAGAAGATCATAAGTCCATGATACATTGTCTCTGTAATCCTATCCTCACTTAAGAAAACATTATAAACCATTAATAATTCCGGTGCATCATACCCCATAATACTTTATAAAGTTCTCCTGGCGAACCATCCGATCCGGGTGCTGTCTGTTCACTTAAATTTTTTACTGCTACCTCCGGTTCTTCTTTAGAAAAGTTTATCAGGCCTTCTGCTGTATTTTGTTCTAACCGAGGGAGATCTGCTGCTCCAAGTAAGAGCGACATTTCGTCTTTAAATCATCAGAAAAGGGTTGAAATTGAGTTGTTATAAAATCTTCCACCATCCATAAAATATCAAAATAATTCGTCACCAGATGACCTGAAGCATCTTGAAGAGCCGTCATATTTCTAACTTTGGCCCTATCCTTGCAATCCTCATACGGAGTCGTTTCCTCTTTTTCCTTGAGTTCCAAACCTTTGCTCCATCTCCAATGATTTTTGTCTGTTATATTAGAGCTGTATCAGATTTTGTTTTAATAGAGCAATCTCTGCCTCACATGAATCCCCACTCTCAACTACCTGGGACAGTAATTCCTGCAGTGCTCTCCGCTTACTCAAATATTCCTGATTTTTAAAAATAGCTCAGGATCGCAAGTGCTGTTTAAAAAAGGCAGTGATACAGGACTTGGTGTCTTCCAACCAGTAAATAGGGGAATCGTACAAAAGAAGACAGATAATCTATCTGCCACAATATTCTGTAAAATAACAAGTGTGTCGGGATCTTGTAACACACTAGCATTTAGCCACCATACCCCCTTCCCACACAGGGCGGCCGGATGTGGGGACACCTTAACACCAATAAGACAATGGTCTGATGTTTCCACTAAAAGAACCTGGGTTTCAACCGTAGGCACTATAGAGCTGTAAGTAACCAGAAATCAATTCTCGAGGGGAAAGAGATCCTCTAAAAAAAAAAAAAAAGTAGGCTTTGCATTTTTGGCCAGCGCATCACGCAGTGCCATTTGCATCAAAGCCGCCCTTAATGCAGTACTATCACAATATGTTTCACATAGTGCTTTAGTATAGATATTTATCAGTCTACAAAAATATTTTGTATCTGCTCATCCAACATCATTGCTCTCCCAGGAACTATATCAGACACATTTTGTATGAATATATCAGGATTGGTAAGGCAAAAGCTTAACCCTGAACACAACTACTGCCATGTAGACCATAAAGATCTTCCCACAAACTAATCTTGTGTAACTACTTGCTTCTCCTGGTCAGTATATAGCCTTTTATATCCTGTAGGAAAAAAATATCAAAGCACAAAGACTGCAGTAGCACATATGTAGCTTTTCTTTTGAACTCAGATCAAATACTGTTCACATTTAGACTAGCTAAATGAAACGTAGGAATAGTCAGTCTAAAGGTTTAAAGTAAAATCATGAAACCTTCTTCTTCTTTGCCCTAGTGGCCCTCTTGGTGACTGTCTAGTGAGATTTAGGTGAATCCAGCCCTTTTTTCCCCCCGGGGGGGGGTGTCACTATGGGTCAAAGGAATAGATGCATCAGAATCTGTGTCATCCATTATTCCCCCCAATTTTGCAGTGGTTCATAAGTGTTTGAAATTTCTACCACCGGGTGATTCTGCAATTTCACAGCCCTTTTAGGTAGTGTTCTTTTATGTGGCACGGGTACAAATCCAAGTCCTATTTGGATCCAAAATTACCTCTGCTGGTACCAACCCCACAGGAGGCATCTTACTTATCCCTGGGGGTGGGGGTGGGGGGTGCACTGTTGCCACATTACATGCTTCAGTTACAGTATTTCATTTCTGGAGTAGTCCGGGGTATCTCTCTCTGCTCCGATGGTGGGGGGAGGGTTATGTTTACCTCTAGGGGCAGGCCTCTGGTGGGTGAAAGCTTCAGTATTTGCCTTAAGCTGTTTAGAAGATTTGTTTACGTAAAAATCTTGCTCAGTGTAGTCAGCATTGTTATGAGCCGCCCAAGGGAGGAGGAAAAAACATGGTCCTCTGACCCACAGAGATTACGTGTGGGGGGAACAACACAGGTAGTAGCTGAATGACCCAAGGGACCCACACACGGAACATTTCATCTGGTCAGTCTGAATTCAGATGTCTAATAGAGCCACACTTGTAACATGAGCGTGGCTGCCCAGGGTAGAATAAAATCCTCCTGTCCCCCCAAAAACAAACAATTGGGCAGATGTTGGTTGCCCTCATCAGATAACGGAAGCTGTATGTTAAACTTCCATCCCCCGTCCAAAATCCATTAGCATCGATAATAGCATCAGGCAAACCATTCACTGTGCACCATTTTTCTAGCCAGTATAAGATATCTAAAACGTTCACCCCCTCGTTCTGAAATAGTACAGTTATCACTTTTGCCATTGCTTTAGTTATGGGGATTGCTACAAATGGTTTCCATAAAGCGGTATTCTTAACCCCATAATATGCTGCCCAAAACCGGTCTAGAAGACCTGCTGATCGGAAACTTGCATCGAAATTATGGTCTCCTGACACACAAATTAATGCATACACTTCAGCCGATGTAAAATGTAAAGAATCAATCAGCAGATTTTTGTGTACAGAATTTCTGTCTGGTGGGAAATCTAGCTCCCCTTTATAGTAGTCGTACTACAAATCTCCATTGTGCAGCTTCTTCAGGCTTTTTAAGCAAACTAGCATAGCTAGCGGGCCTACTCCCCATCTCAGGACGATTAGTGTCCTCTGAATCAGTTTGTGGCAAAATAAGATCAGTATGTTCAAAAGAGGTACCTGAAGTTGAAGGGAGGCTTTGCGATCGAGTAGCTTGTCGAGTTTGTAGACTGAAGCTGTACAATGGGCCCCTGCTTCTTTGACTGAAGCAGACCTTCTGAGTCGGCATCTGACGTAGGAGCATCAGAGAGAAGGGCCGTGCCCTGCGAGTCAACTGTTGGTCCTTTGACAGCCTTTTGCATACCATCCTGCACATTAGAAGGTTGATTTGAAGATTTATCAGGAAATAAGGTAGTACTCACAGCCCTGGGAGATCCCGGTAAGGGGATATCTGGATTGGGGACCCATATACCATCAAACAAAATCCACCCCGCTCATTGCAGAGCCTGTTCTGGTTTCCATCTCACTTCTTCTGCTATAAATGGTAAAATAATTGAATCAGATCTTGGAGAAGTCACCGGCCTGTCTGCATCCACAGCGTCTCGCAAATGTGTCCCATCTTGGAAAAAAACCTTTCTTCTGTATTGTTTCCGTAGGGCTCAGACCTAAACGTTTTCTTTTTTTCTCATCCATTTTATTCTCATGTTCCGTATTAGACTCCATTATCATAGTTATTTAATTAATAGATTTCCTGTGCCATATCAGTTTGTAACCTGTCCTCTGCTGCAACATTGCCTTCAGCAGCCATGTACGAGCTGTGCAGCTGCCATAGACATCTCTTGCTCCTGCTCCATAGTAATCTGGACATCACCTCTTTCCCCTGCAGCAGTCTACTGCATGCTGACAGGATCCTTACCTGGAACAGGCAAAGGGTCCCCCTACCAACGAGTAAGGGAATTTCCCTGGTGTCCTGGCCAACATTCCCTCTCCCATAAAGCCAGTTCATGTAGTTGTCCAAGGCTTTGTGTGGGTGTTTGTTCAAAATAACTGCCCCCGGATGTTCAGTTATTTCACTACCAATCTAGCATTGCTTGCAAGATGCTTTGGGACAGTGTGTGTATAAAAAGCGATGTATAAATGCTGATTCATGGACTTACGGTGATGTCACCCCCCTGAATGGCTTAGCGAATTGGGATCTCTGAGCCTTAGTGGAAAAAAGCTTCACATTTTGGAGGTTCGTAACCGTAATATTTGCAAATATCGTATGAAAGAAGCTTATTTCACTGATGGGAGGTGGCAGAAAAAAGAACTTCAATCATACTACAGATCTGGCCAGATTACAGCTTTTGGCCCAGAAGACTCCTCAGCCAACTATGATCATGGCAGAGAGGGCCCTCGCAAGAGATCAGCCTTGCAATGCTGCCATCCTAGAGGACTTGAGATTTCTGGGCAGAAATTTGCTCGATGCATTCAGAACTGAAAGAAACACTGGCTGCTTTGGATACTAAAGTGGCAGCCATGGAAAAACAGCTGTCCGGTACAGATGCCCGGGTCAGCCGTCTTGAACGTGTCCTCCTTGGTATATTTCAAGAGCAGCAACAACTTCCAGATAAATGTGAAGACTTAAGAGAATCGTTCGAGGCACAGCAATCTTCGCCTATGCAGCATACCAAGAGGCGAAGTGGGTAGAAATATGGTTACTTTTGTGTCTGATCTTCTGTCTTCACTGCTGGATAGAGAGAACTTTACTACCCTTGCAAATAGAGTGGGTCCACTGAGCACCCCCCCCGCCTGCTTCCTCAGAAGCTTGGCCTCGCTCAATAGTGGTCTGCTTCTTAAATTTCTCAGTTAAGCAAGAACTATTAATGGAAGCCTGGCACAACTTCGCTATAAGGACCGCAGGGTTTTTGTAGATGATTATTCCCCCACGGTTTTGACCCAGAGGAAAGCATACTCTTCTGTTCTCTGGGTTTTAAAGGTGCAGAAACTGAAATTCACTACACCTTACCTGGCGAGACTCCCAAGTTACCTTTCCGGATGGCATAAAATATTTTTCAACCCCAGAGGAAGCAGTGTAAGAGCTTCGGAGTCGCAGTATTGATGTGCCTGACCCTTCCGGGGAACAGCGGTATTCCCAGCTGCTACGAGACCTTCAGAGAGTGGCATGGAAAAAAGTTTCCTCACCAGTAAAGAGGCAAGCAGAGCAAGCTTTGGCAGAGGTGCGAAGGTGCTTCTTCAGTCATTTAGACGCGAGGATGCTGACTGATTGCTGCCTTCACCTTTCTTTCATCTAGCACCCTGTAAGTATAATTTTCTTTCCACCTCACACCCCCTATGTTTAGGATCATCTTTCAGCACTCCCTCAAACTGTTTAACTGTCCCATCAGTTGGTCTGAAGTGCCTCAGTAATTCTGTCATCTTGGGGGAGTGCACTGTTAAAATGTTATTTTACCACAAGTGACTTTTGTTAAGTTACCAGCCCTGCTCTTCTGGGTCTGCACTGCATGGTATTCACCTTCATCTGATCTGGAAGCAATCTGCTATTCTGCTTGCAGAAACTTGCAGTTGGCATTGCATCCATCATTTTAAATCCTATTGGGAGGATACGCAGTGAGTTGAGGGACTGGTGTAAACCTAAAGGAACATTGACCGCTCTGATGCGATTTCATTCTTGTTTTGTACAGTGGTTAAATCAGTTTTCAGGCAGTCATATTGATAGTTGATGTATGCCATTTCCCTTGCAGCCCTTATTTGTTCATAACTTGGGCTACTGCCTACTCATTTTTAGAGCATGCTTATATCTGTGCTGTATGAACAAATTTAGTGTTGCCTAGCACAGTTTACTATTGTTTACTGTAGTAGAATTTACTTGTCTTTTCCGGCCCCTTTTTTTTTTTTTTAGATTACTGGGGATGGGGTATTTTCCTACCAATAGTTGGTACATGCAGATGTGCAGGGAGCCTGCTCCTTCTACAGGGGACCAGTATACGTGAAAACCAGTCTTGTTTTCTAACTGGCTGTGGACCTTATCATGCTTATCTTCACATGGGTATTCTTTTTGATTGGCATTATACATGCTTATTCTTCCACCTCCTACTCCTTTTCGTTTCTTTTTTTTTTTTTTGCAGGTTCTATGATAACCCACTGAAGCTCTGTCACCAGCTATGATTGGCACTGGCTTTTTTTGCCTTCTCTGGTTGACGGTACTTTTAGTGGGATACAGGTCACATTTAGTGACTCCTCTCCATAAGAAGGATCCCACCCACTCCTGTTCTGCTTAGGAAGTTATGTCCAGCTTGGGACCAGGCTTTGGATCCATGGCTCTCTCCTCTTTTGGAATTCACTAAATTTAAAATTGTAGTGTTTATTGTTATAAATTCTTTTATTGTACTGGCTTGTTGTATTATTAGTTATAATGTTCTGTCTACATGCACAGCAGGAAAATGGTACAGTTGTCTATTTCATGTGCCTGACCATTCTTGTTTTAGTCTTAAGGTGGTGGTGCCTAGGCATTACTCTCTTTTGTTCAAGGGTGTTGCCCTCCTGGGGAATGTTAGGTCAGTGGCGTATTTGTTCTATTCCTCCGCCCCACCTCGTGACCTCAGATAGGCTCCATGACCCCCTTACAGTTACAGGAGTCTGAGCTAATTTCCTGTAAAACTTCCCTTTTTTGGCTATCATAATGACACCGTTAAAACTTAATGCCTTTAATGTTTAAGGCCTGAATAATCCCATCAAAAGAACCTGGGTCTTTACCCACCTTACAAAATTGGGATAGGAGATGGCCCTCTTTCAGGAGTCGCACTTCTCTCCTGCGGAACACTCTTAAGTTATATTACTTAAAAAGAACTTCCTTTTTATACCTGATCGGCATTGGATAGACTCACAGAGGCGATGGTTTTTAGTGAATCGGAGTTTAGACACTTCCCTATCTATTTTAAATATATATGCCCCCAATATACCTTCCTGTTCCTTCTTTCATGAGATATTCTGTATAACTGGCAGTATGGCTTACAGGAACGAGGTGTGAACGAGCTTGGTACATCCAGCAGACCAGACCGGAGTTTGGTTCTCACAACCCCCCACTTGCATACTGTGTGACTCTGAGCAGGTCACTTAACCGCCCATTGCTCCCAGGTCACCCCTGAAAACAGGCACTTGTGCCTAGTGGACCTTACCCGGTTACCAAAGACTAAAAAAAAAAAGCAGACAAAGCCCATGTGTTTTTTGTTAAGCAGGGACTTTAATTGTATTTTAGATCCGAATTTAGACGCGTCCAAACTAAGTGATAACTCCTCAGATCTCTCTCAGCTAAAACATTGTGCTGCCTGGTATTGGGGTCAGGTCTCCCAAGATGCTTGGAGGTGGCTTCACTCCGCTGTTCATGATTATGCAGGATGGGAGGCATCATGGCTTTGTCAAGGGCAGGTCATGCCAGACCAACGTGGTGGAATACTATGACTGCGTGACTAGGCAAATTGACCGGGGCCATGCGGTTGATGTCCTGTACCTAGACTCTAGTAAGGCCTTCGATTCAGTACCACATGGAAGACTTGGAAGCAAGCTATGGGTCACAGGGGCAGGAGCAAAACTGGTGGGGTGGGTGGAGAACTGGCTAAAAGATAGGCAGCAGAGGAAGGTGTTAGGTGGGAATACTCATCCCCTAAACCTGTGACAAGTGGTGTTCCATAGGGGTCGGTGTTGGGCCCAGTGCTGTTTGGCATATTTTTTGCAGACATCTCGGAGGGCATCAGCAGCAAAATCAGCCTATTTGGGGATGACACCAAGATGGTGGACAACCAGGTTGGGTGGTGAGGACTACAGGAGGATCTGGCAAGCTAGAGGCTTGGTCTGACAGTTGGCAGCTGGGGTTAAGTGAAAAAAAAAATACAAGGTACTGCACTTCAGAACAGCTGCCATCTGAGGTGGGTGGGGGTGTGGCTGGAGGTAACAGAAGACGAGAAGGATCTGGGGGTGCTCATCACGGGAGCAAGGAACAGTTCTGCGCAGTGCAGAAAGGCAGCAACAATGGCCAACAAAATGCTGGGGTGCTTTGCAAGGAGCTTTACCTCGAGAAGAAGGGAGATTATTCTACCATTATACAGATCGTTGGTTAGACCCCCACCTGGAATACTGCGTACAGTACTGGCACCTGTACCTACAAAAGGACATTAGGCTGCTGGAGGGGGTGCAGTGTGGGGCAACAAAGATGATACAGGGCCTGGGAAATTACCATACGAGGTCAGACTAAGAGTTAAACATGTACACACTGGAGGAGGGACGGGGGGGGGGTGACATGATTGAGACCTTCAGATACATGAAGGGGATAATCAAAACAGACATAGAGGATCTATTCAGGAGAAGGGTGGGGAGAGACACTAGGGCCCATGACATGACATTGGAGAGGAATTTCTGTACGGAAGGAGTGGTGGCAAAGTAGAACGCACTATCGGCTGAAGTGGTGGCATGTAACATAGTGGAATGCATCAAGAAGGGGTGGGACAGGGCAAAGGGGAGGGTAAAGAAGGTGGGACAGGGCAAAGGGGAGGGTAAAGGGAGGGAAGGGGAGGGGGTTGGGCAGCTGCTGAATAGGGGTCTAGCTGCAGTCTCAAGCAGCCTAGATAGACCAGGATGGCCTTTTTGCTGCTAGCAGCGTTCATATACCTTTTACTCCAACACCTACAAAACCCACTCCTGTATTGACCGGTGGTATATTCCCATTTCTTTTTTATATCAGCTGTTAAATATAATACATCCTAGTATACTTTCAGATCATGCCCCGATTGCTTTAACACTGGAGCTGGACCCTACCCCCCGCAGAAGCTTGTGGCACCTGAATGTGGAAGCTTTGTCCCAAGCCCCTTTCCCCACTTTGATAAAGGAAGCCCTTGATGAATATTTTCAGTGTAATACAGATCCCTCAGTTTTTCCCATAACCTTGTGGAATGCAATGAAACCAGTTATTCGGGGCAAGATACTTGATTATCTTACTCATCAAAAAAAAAAAAATTAAGCATTTATTTCTGGAAAAAACATTTATCTGATTTGAAGAAGAAGCATAAAGAGGGCAACCCAGAGGTATTGCAACAAATTCAGGATGTTTGTACCCAGCTTTTAAAGATTTCTATGGACATAGCAGAAAAATTTTTATGGCAGGTCAAATTCACTTACTACTCCCGGGGTTACAGAGTGGGACGCCTTGTGGAGCTCCATCTCTGCAAGGAACAGGCCTCGAGAGTTATCCAGAGACTCCATTCCAACTGTTCCTCCCCCAGAATTCTTATTAAACCTACAGACATAGCTTGGGAATTTGGCACCTTTTACACTAGACTTGACACCCCGAATCAGCATGGTAAGGATTGAGACAGAATCCTTGCTTTTCTTCAGCTCCTACATCTCCCTTCCATCTCTCAGGAGGGCAGTGTGTTTTTGGACTAACCAACCAAAAAAAAAAAAAAAAAAAAAAAGAAATGCTTTGTTATTAAAAATCTTAAAAACCAAAAAGTCACTGGAGATGACTAATTCCCTGCAGAATTTTATATATCTCTTGCTGAGACACTTGTTGATCACCTTCAGTCCGCATTCGCTTATTGTAGGCAGTACCACACTTTTCCCACTAGAATGAAAATCAGCGTTGATTTAAGTATAACCTAAACCCGGAAAGAATCCCAAATTTTGCTCTTCTTATTGACCAGTTTCTTTATCGATGCACAGATTAATGCTAAACTTATTACTAATAGACTTCAAGTGGTGATACCCAGATTGATGCATCACAACCAAACTGTTTTTTTTTCCTTCTCGTAATTCTTACAACAATGTCCACCTTTTACTAAACATAATTTCACACACCAAGCACTCCAGTTCTACTACTTTGGCCATTTTGGTCGATGCTGAGAAGGCCTTTGATAGGTTTAATTGGCAATATCTGGCTGATGTGCTGGCTACCTTTGGGTTTAGCTGGGACTTTATCTCAGACTTCATGGCCTTATGCGTGGGCTCCGTGGCTAGGGTGGGAGTTAACAGCATTTTTTCACAATCTTTCTTGTTGCTTAGAGGAACCCGCCTGAGTTGTCCAATATTGCTGTTGCTCTTTGCTTTGGCTATGGAGTCTCTGGCGGCCCATGTCGGACAGAATGGCAACATCAAGGGGATTCGAGTTGGTCCTAACGCCCATAAGATCACACTTCATGCAAATGGTACTTTACTATTCCTCGAGGATCCTAAGTCACCCCATCCCTACCTATTACATGCTGTATGTATCTGAATTTAGCGCCATCTCTGATTTCAAATTTAATTTAAAAAAAACTATGGCTTTATTATTAAATGGCTCCCTTGAACACTAGCAAGTAGGTTTTTTCCCTTTCTGGTAGGCACGGGATGGGCTGCGCTATTTGGTTTGCATATAACTTCAAACCTACAACAGCTATATGACAAACATCATAAGGTCATTTTGTCAGACATTAAGAAGGACCTGGAGAGGTGGAGTTGTCTTCCTCTCTAAGTGCTAGAATTGAATAGATTCATAGGAATGTCCTACCTCGATTCTTGTATGTTTTCCAGGTGCTTCCTGTCTAACCCCTGGAATCCTTTTGGAGACCGTTTGATTGGTTGATTTCCAAATTTCTTTGGAATGGCAAGTATCCCTGCATAAGATGCCCCATTTTGCTACGGAGCAAACCTGAGGGGGGCTTGGCCCTAACTAAGAGTATTATCTGGCACCACAGTCCTCTTCGGTTCTAACTTTCATAGAGTCTAACTCGGATACCAGTTGGCTGGAATGTGAAGAGGCGCAGTCTCTGGGAATACCCTTAAAGTTGGACCCTTTCTTACCCTTATCTCAATTCCAGCTGTTGAAGTTGGAACACCTGTGGTCAGTGCATACTTTGAAGGAATGGGTGAGATTTTGTTCTATAATTGGAGGCACGGAAAGTTTAGGTCACCTCACTCTTATTTTGGGTAACCGTAACTTTCTGCCGGGATAACAGAATTCAGTTTTCGCCTTTGGGCCCATCATGGCATTCTCACTATTTATTTATTTATTAAAAATTGATAACTGGGAAGGGCACACTGAGCCGAAGCTCGTTTCCAGGTGCGACCCGGGTACAGAAGCGTACACAGAAATAAGAAGTTAAAGTAATTCCAGAAAGACACAGTAAACATTGGAGATATGATGGACCAGGGCTCGTTGATGAATTTTGAACAGCTCAGGCAAAAATTTAAATTACCTCATAATTAATTTTTTTCATGTTTTGCAGGTTTGTAATTATGCTTCCTCCATTTCCCTGACCCCGACCCCTTCCCCCAATAATAAGCAACCTATTTCTTTAGAACACTGTCTTTCGCAGGAAGATAAATTACACGTGGAATTTCATCCATTTCCTGCTGGTGTGCCCCCCCCTCCCAAACAGCGCTGAGCTCTATCACTTCCTTACCGTATTTGGGATAGGTGGGAACAGGACCTTTCAAGGCCGCTTGATACACAGATTAAAGCCATCTCTTGGAAGGTGGACCATAAAACCACCTCTTCCTACTAGTGGAGGGAATTCCAGTGGAAAGTCATGGTTAACATTTTTAGAACTCCATCCATTACATTTCATTATTTCCTTGATGGGTCTGATCAGTGCTGGAGACTATGTGGGAATAAGGGAGATCTACACATATTTTTCTGGTGTCCTAAACTTTGGCACTTCTGGAAAACAATCTCCAAGCATTATGTCACCTATTTTTGAGGTTACACTTCCCCATGACTTTGAAATTTTCTTTCTTGGCATCCTTCACAGGGAGGCAAGTAACCCACAGAATAACTACTTTCATGGTGTCTTCGTGGCGTCCTCTTTAAAACCTGTTGCTAGATGATGGCTGACTCCCACTTCGCCCACATTTAATGACTGGATCAATGCCATAAAGGGAATTCATGTAATGGAAAATACGTAATCAAATTTGCATTTTCAGTATTAAGGTACCAACCTTCATAGCTTCACTAGATGGGATATCTTTTTAGAGAATCTTTCAGAAACGGATGCTCATGTATTCTCCGCAAATGAACTATAACAGGTCCACCTTGTTGAACAGCCTATAATTTATTTTACAGTCACCACCTGGAGATCCTTGCAGGCAATTCTGGTGTATCCTCATGTTGACATAAATGGTACTGGCATGTATCTGTTGTACTTATCTTGTCCTTTTAATTTTTTATAAGCTTACTTACATGCCCTTGTGAATGTATCCTGCTGTGCCGTGTGTTTATCCTACATTTGTACTGTTGTTTGTTATATTAAGTTAAGAATTTGTGTTAATATTATTCTTTTTTGGCAAAATTAGCAGTAAACTATGATCCCAGAACTAAGATCCCAGAAACAGCGGCCTTGATGGTGGAGGAAGACCTGGACATTGTTGCAGTCACTGAAACATGATACATGAGTAAACATGATTAGGATGTTACCATACCAGGGTACACAGTCTTTAAGAGAGACGGAACGAAGAAAGGGGGAAGGGTAGCTATCTACATCAGGGAGGGAGGGGATCAAAGCAACGGAGTTAAGGGGAAGATAGGAGGGGGGGGAGGCACTATGGGTCACCTTAGAAACAGGAAATGGCACCACCATCCGCACTGGAGTTGTCTCTAGACCTCACTCAGGGGGAGGTAATAGACACGGTATTAGTGGAAACCATCCCCAAAATGGCAGAAAAGGAGAGGTGTTGCTGATGGGGGGGAAGGGGGACCTGAACATGCCAGATGTTAACTGGATCACCTGTGCAGCAGCCACTACCAGGAGCAGAGTCATCCTGGCAGTGTTTCCACCAGCCCCATGTAACAGGTGGTACAGCGTACCCACCTCCAAATTTTTTAAGGGTACAAATTGAGTTTTGAGGCTGTGCCACACCTCTAGAGACTTCAGACCCAGGCCAGGGAGGTATGCGGTCCAGCATCCCACTCTCGGATCCCAGAAGTACTCTTAATAAGTGTGTCCTACTGCCCTGTGAAGTAAGTATGTAATGTCCATATTTAATTGATTGTAAAATATCCACAAAGCTTGGCCACAAAGTCTTTCAATAATTATTACCCATTTATTAACTGCTGGACAAAACAAACAAAGCCACCCAGAGAAATCCAGAAAGAAAAGCACTTGTCTGGGCACTGTCTGCAGTTGCAAAGGTCTCTCACTTTCCTGGTTTTCTCTATCTTCTTTCCCCACCACAGCCCATATTCCAGGGTTTGCCGAGGCTGGTGGTGGGGTGGGGTTGGTTGATACCTAGGATGTGGGACTTGGGAGGGAGGAGGATCTATCTGGAAATTATCATCTGAAACACTGAGCATACCCTCTGGCCTACCACCAGTCCAGAACACAGGACTCCCAGTTACAGACCTACTGAGAGACCTGCCTGGACTTAACAGCATGTCCAGGTCGGAACCCCAGTTCAACAATCAGCAGCACACTACTAAAGGCGCAGATCCCAGGAACTGGTACTTTCACTCAGCCCAGCTGCCATACCATACTTTTGATCGCTGTTTCTACCCGTCGACACCTGTCCCAGAGACCACCTCTCTTGCCTGGCGCTTGAGGATTTTTGCATTTAATTCTAACACTCCCTTTTCTTAGCTAGTTGACTGCTGGCTGGAGTCCTGGACAGGTAGCCACAGGCATAGTAGCTGTCGCATGATCCAAGCACACGATGCAGGTAGGCAGTAACAGTTGAAGCCACTGTGCTTTTTGGGGGGATGACTGACTAGGAGTGGGAGGACAAAAACGGACAGCCATCAAAATGCTTTGAGTGACACTACATATGAGACGGGCTGTGGGCAGGGCATTGAATTATACTGTAGTTGTGGTCCCTGCCTCCACGGATTTCTGTCTTGGGCTGGCTTCTGAAAAGGAAGGAAAATTAACCTGAAAGCTGTCCATGAGATAAAAAAAAAAGAACCTGATCAAGGTGGGGAGAGGGGACAATGAGATATACAGCGTGTTAGTAGCCTGCCACCCCTTAGCATAAAAAAATCGATTGGAACATGATCTGCATCTGCTTCGTATTCTTTAAATTCAGTGCTGGGGGCTGTTGCTCTTATGGGAACTGGGACGGGATAGCGACAACTGCTGCCAGGGAGGATGGTGTCTGGCTGGTGGGAACACCTCGATGGTCACGGGATGGAAAAACTCCATGAGCGTGAGGCACAAAAAAAATCACTCTACTCAGTGAATCGATGGCTCTACACCAGTTGTGAACAAAAACTGTATACAGTAAACTTGCCTGATTTTCATGGAGGACTCCAAATCTCCTTTAATAAGCAGGTTGGGTCTGTCACTCCTCCTGACTGGTGTGCTTAGGATCCCAGTTGCATTAGTTGGATGGCAAGCCAAATCTTCGGAAAAATGCTTTGCAGATGTCTGCTTCCTCCTTCCTCTCACTGTACATGTGAATCCCGTACTCACCCCTTAGGGGTACAGTACGCTAGTGCATGCCCACTTGAAAATCGTGGAATGGAATTGGATGAGTCCTTGTACCGGACCAATGGGAAGACTGGTCTCTCTCAGTGAGGGAGGGGAAGCTTTCAAATTTCACGCTCTTTACGTGTAGTGTACCCCCTTCACATAGAAATGAACGTGAATTTCTTATTTTTTACATGATTCACGTACATCTATGCACGAATGGGAACACTGCATCCTGGATGCCCTGCAGTGGGCATGCGTCAGACAGCTAGTGGTGGAACCCACCCGGGAGGGAGCAGTATTGGACCTGGTCCTCACAAAAGGTGACACAATAACAGACCTATCTGTAGGCAGCTATCTAGGGTCCAGGGATCACTGTACAGTGTGGCTTAAGGTCAAGACAAGGGTTGAGTCAAGCCACACAAAGGTACAGGTCGTAGATTTCAGGAGGGCCAACTTTGCAAAAATGGGGTAACACCACAAGAAAGTTCTGGCAAAGGGGGAAGGGGTTAGAGGAACAGTGGGAAAACTTAAAGGAGCTATAGCAGAGGCAACAAGTCTCTATGTAAAGCTAGTAAAAAAAGGCAAAAAGGAAAAAACACTTTTTTTAAAGTGGCAAGTAAGGTTAGGGGAAACAAACTGGCATTCAGAAAGTTCAAGGAAACGCAGAAGGAAGGAGACAGGTAACTGTAGCAGGCAAAACAGAAGGAGGTAGGGGAAGGCTGTCAGGAGCACAAAGGCGCAAAATGAAGGAAGAATAGCTCAGTCAGTAAAAGAAGGTGGCAAAACCTTCTTCAGGTATATTAAAGAAAGGAAAAAGACCAAGGGAGGGATTGTGAGGCTTAATTGGGGAGCGAGAGTGTGTGTGTGTGTGTGTGTGTGTGTGTGTGTACCTAGAAAAAGCAGTAATTCTAAATGAATTCTTCTGCTCAGTATTTGCAAAAGAAGGGAGTGGGACCAAAAATAGGGGTAGAAATGCACATGGAGGAGATGGACAGGAGTCCGTTCATGGAGGAGAGTCCTAATGAACTCTCGGAACTAAAAGTGGGCAAGGATGGAATGCATCCCATAATACTGAAACGACTCGGAGAGGTACTGTGGCACCAGTGACAGACCCGTTGAACAGATCTCTGGAGGAAGGAGTGGTACTAAAGGACTGTGGATATGGTACCACTGCACAAGAGTGGGAGCAGGTTGGAAGCTGGGAATGACAGGCCAGTCAGTTTGACCTCAGTGGTGGGGAAAAAAATGGAATCCATGCTGAAGGAAAGGATTGTGGCATATATTGAGGCCAGCAGGGCACAAGACCTGAGGCAACATGGATTTCACAGCAGGTAGATCTTGTCAAATAAATCTGATAGATTTCTTTGACTGGGTAACCAGGGTGGTTGATCAGGGAGGGATGGTAGACATGGCCTGCCTAGATTTTAGCAAGGCATTTGACACCGTCTCACACAGAAGGTTAGAAAACAAGTTGGGCGGTATGGGAGTGGGACCTAAGGTGGTAAATTGGGTTAGACATTGTCTGAGCAACAGGACACAGAGGGTAGTGGTTAATGGAGTCGGTCCCGAGAGAGGGGGTGACCAGTGGGGTTCGGCAAGGCTCAGTGCTAGGGCTTGTCTTCTTCAGTGTCTTCAGCGATATTGCAGAAGGGAAGGGAAGCCTCTTTGTGGAAGACACCAAGATCTGCAATAGAATGGACACTCCAGATGGGGCAGAAAGAATGAGAAGAAACAAAGGCAGATTGGAGGAGTGGTCAAGAGTGTGGCAGCTTTAATTCAATGCAGAGAAGTGCAAAGTCATGCACTTGGGGCACAAGAATCCTGGAGAGGAATACGCAGCCGGGGGGGGAAGAGATACTAACGACAACAGATCTGGAGAGGGACGTTGGGATACTCATAAAGGTCGACCTCAAAGTAGCGTAGCAGTGTGAAAAGGCAGTGGGGAGGGCTGGAGGGATGCTGGGGTGCATAGTGAGAGGCATCACCAGTAGAAAACAGGAGGTGGTGATGCCACTGTACAGACAGTTGGTGAGGCCACATCTGGAATACTGTGTTCAGTTCTGGAGACCACATCTCCAAAAGGACATAGACTGAATGGAGGCGGTCCAGAGAAGGGCAACGAAAATGGGAATGGGAATGCACCATAAACCGTATAAGGAAAGATTTTATTTATTTATTTTTTTATTTGTTTAGGTCTAGAATTACAATTGTCTTTGAGCCAAGGCTCTTTTACAAAGGTTCCACGTCAGAGAAATACAGATTGAGGAAAACGGCAAGTCTAGAACTAACAACAATGTGGTGATCAGACAGTTTGCATACTGAGACGTTGGGAATAAATGAAAAGAACAAAACAGCCAGAGGCATTTGTCAGAACAGCCATTAGTTGAGAAGTGCTGTAGTTGGGGGAGAGGGGGCGCAAGGGGGATAGGATAGGTAGGAGGTAGAGAAGGTAGGAGATGTGGGGCGGGGGGGAAGGAAAAGTGCAGCATGCGGCGCACAGAGGTGTGGCAGGTGTGTTGGGTGAGAGGGCCACAGAAGTCGGTGGAAAATAGTGATTCTATTAGGGAGTGATAGGGAGGCAGTATAGCGCAGTGGTCTAAGGCTCTGAGCTGCAAATTTGGTGACATCCAGCAGACCAAACCTGGGTTTGAATCCCACAGCTTCCACTTGCATACTGTGTGACCCTGAGCAAGTCACTTAACCTCTTTGTGCTCCCAGGTTGCTCCTGTAAAAAAAGCTTTCAGCTTAGTGTGCTATACCTGGTTAAACAACTAAATAAAAAAAAAAAAAAAAAAAAAAAAAAAAAAACAGTGATTCTAAGGTTAGGTGGAGCAGTCACGTGAGATGGTGCCAGAGTCTGGTTTTAAACATACCTATAGAGTATAGATTAATGGAACTAAATTTGTATACTCTGGAAGAAGGGGGAAGGGTGATATGATAGAGACACTCGGATACCTCAAGTAGATAAACAAGGTACAGGAGGGCAGCATCTTCCAAAACAAGAGATGTGCAAGAACAAGAGGTCACAATTTGAGATGGGGAGTAATGTGAGGAAGTACTTTGTCACAGAGAAGGTGGTGGATGCATGGGAACAGCCTCCTGTGGAGGCCGTGGGGGGCAAAAACAGTGGGTGAATTCAAGACCGCATGGGATAGACAGAAGGCAACCCTAATGGTAGGAAAGAAAATGTAAGCTGGAGATGATTTAGGATCTGCAGTTTTATGTACGTAGGGAAATGAACAGACTAGGTGGGCCAGGCGGTCTTTGTCTGCCATCACATTTTATGTTTCTGCGTTTAAAGAAATTAAATAAATGGTGATTCATTTTCTTGTCTAAAATGGGTCCGCAGTAGAACTTTGGTTGCCTCTTCAGACTTCCTCCTTCAGTCACCCTTGTCGCAAAACCCGACGGAAGTACAGGCGCTAAAAGGATGCCATCAGCCATTGCTGTGAACTCCAGAACAATCTACCAGGTACCGCAGAAGGAACAAGTTGCAGACCTGTGCTCCATTTTCTTTATTGTCCTGAAAAAGACCGGCTTCAGGGCTGTGCTTGACCTCAGATGTCTGAACAGATGAATAAGAACACATCACGTCAAAGTACACATGCTATATTTAAGCAATAAGACATGACAGGGTATGTGCTGTAGTGGGATAACTGCACAGCTTTGGTGTGTTGTGAGGCACGAGGGCATCGCCAAATGCCTTCAGCTACCCGAGAAGTGCTAATCTTACTTAAACAGCTCTTGCAGCAGGTTACACCATTATGACTGAAGCCGGTAGGCGCCAGGACCCCACGGAAATTTTCTAGCTAGCAGTATTCAGCGCGGTCCCCCAGAATCCCCAGTTCTTTTCCCACCGTCGACTCGCCAGCATCGGCCTCTCGGTCTCTACCTAGCGCACGACAACTTAGAACTTCGAGTTTCTCCAAACTAATGTCCTCTCCAACTCCTTCACTTGAGGAACACCTTTCTAAGTGTGCCTGCGGAAAATGGATCCCTTTTAAGGATCCTCATCCCTCCTGCTTGCGGTGCTTAGGCCCGGACCACAACACCAAGGCGTGCACCTTCTGCCAAGGGTTCAACAGCCACACCAGGATCGCTGTCAGAAGGCACTTCAGGCTTATCTGCTGGAAGAAAAACTTACTAGGATGGACCAAGAACCTTCCTTCAGGGGCGGTTCTTCTTCCAAGGCCCATAAACAACGGGACAAACACCGGGAGAAAGCAAGGTCCAGATCCCCGAACTGGGCCTCGGACTCCCGTAGCTCAGGCTCCACCAGGTCAGACCGCTCTCCCTCCAGGGCTCGTTCTCAGCCCCCTCCGGTCAAAGTCCGGGCTTCAGGCGGCTCTTCGACTCTCCAGCCCGTCAAGACTTAAAGGCCCTCGGCTTCTTCCACTCCCTCTTGGGCCTCTTACAAGTCTTCCTCATCGACCCGACGTCAGGATCCCGATTCGAGATCGGTCTCCCAGCCGCCCAGAGGTCCGGATCCGCCACCCAGGAAGACGAAAGACCTGATGTCCCTAAAGCGGACGTCGGACCCGATGTCTGCCAAGCACCTGATGTCGGCCAGGCGCACCAGACGCCGGCTGGGCTTTCGCCTTACCCGAAGGCATTGGCCTCGCATTCACCGGAGCCGAAGACCGCCCCCCCAGTCATTGGTCACAGGGATTCAGCAGAAGAGGACACGACGCTTCCCGAAGACCAGGCGGGTGACACTGAGGATGCCGGGCTCCCAAGGGAACCTTCGCCCACCCCAGAGACACCCACGGACACGACGTCCGACCCCGGCAACAGACCACCGGCGCCAGGCCCATCGTCTGGCATGAATCTACAAGAAGTAAAGGATCTCTTTACTTTCTGGTGGGACACCATCCGAAAGGATGTGGTCCCTGTAAAACCTCCTCCTTCTCCTACTCCATCACCTCCTACATCCCCTCCTCCACCAGAGGGGCCAGCAGGACGACCAGCAACCCCTAAGGAGCAGACTCTACCTTCTAAGGGTAGATCCAAGGACCGGAGAAGGCCTCCCTCAAGATCTCCATCAGGGTCCCCCAGCCCCAAGCGATCCAGACACTGTCGGTATACTCTGTCAGGGGAGGACTCCAGATCAGATACCTTGGAGTATTCCATCACCTGACCCACATGACCTTCCCAGGTCTCCTCTGGATGATCCCTCTTTCTGTGAGATCATGAGGCACATCCAGGACAACATGGGGTGGGATGCTGAGGACCTCGACCCCGAAAGGCAGTGCCTTGCCCGTTATCTTCGTCAAAAAGACCCAAAGCCTGTGGTAGTGCCACCCTTGGTGGACACCTTCGCGGACGTCACCAAGGCTGCGCGGAAGCATCCGCACTCCACTCCCACTGTGCCGAAGAAAGCTGACCGCCTGTACAAGGCCCCGAGAGAGGACCAGTACTTGGCTCAACAACCTCTGGCAGACTCCCTGATCATTACGGCTTCACGTGACCGGTCCCATGGACCGCAACACATGAGCACACAGCCACCGGATCAGGAATCCAAACAATTGGATGCCCAAGGGAGACGCATGTATGTGACTTCTACATGCTCCATCAGGTTCCTGAACTATCTAACCCACATGGTACAATTTCAGAACGTCCTGTGGGAGCAGGACCAGGATCTGGTCGATAAACTTCCGGGTGGCGATCAGAAGGCGGAGCTCCTAAACCTTCTCCGCACAGGGTCTGATATGGGTACCCAAGTACTACAAGCCACATACAATTCTGCAGACTCGTCCATCAGAGCTGCAGCTTCAGGCGTCTGTCTCCGGCGGTACTCTTGGCCTGCGGTCTCCGGCTTCACCCCGACGACAGAAGAACATTCTTGACGCCCCTACAACGGTAGCATACTTTTTGTGAACCCTTGAGAAGGTTATCACCAAACTCCAGGACACTGGGAAGGTAGTCAGGTCTGTACAGGCCATGTACAGTCCAGGCCTGGTTCCTTTCGTAGGAACCAAAGACGTTTTTGCAGCCGGCAACAAAGGCAGCAGTCATGTTCCGGCCAGCAACAGAGGGGCACTTTTCAGAGTAAAGCCCAGGCTAAGTCGTCCCCAGGCAGAGCCCAACGCTACACTAAACTGGCCCAACCTGCAGGGACCATTGCTGCCACAGCATGACGCCTTCCCGGCCCCCACCCCTCCTCTGGATCAACGGGCACAAAAGGTCGGGGGTCACATCGCTCGCCACATTTTAGGGTGGCAGTCGATTCCCACCGACCAGTGGGTTCTCCAGTTGGTCAAGAAAGGTCACTTAATAGAATTTCTCTACCACCCACCGGCAAGACCTCCCCTGCTTTCCTGTTACTCGGCTCAGCACGAACTGCTCATACAGCAGGAGGTGCTCGTGCTTCTGGGAAAAGAAAGGATAGAACACGTACCACGGAACCAGTGGAGTGCAGGATATTATTCTCACTGATTTCTGGTTCCCAAGACAACAGGGGACATCCGTCCGATACTGGACCTCAGCGACCTCAACGAGTCGGTCCTGTACAAACGCTTCCGCATGGTGACCCTCCCAGGTCTGATTCCCATGCTCAAGCAGGGTGCCTTTCTAGCATCCTTGGACATGCAGGATGCTTACTTGCACATACCCATTGCTCAAGTGCACAGGAAGTTTCTGCACTTCAAGTTTCAGGGTCACCATTATCAGTTCCGAGCCTTCCCCTTCGGACTGTCATCGTCACCTCGGGTATTCACGAAGTGCATGGTGGTCATAGTGCCGACTCTGAGGAGACAAGGCCACTGCATGTTCCCCTACCTGGACGACTGGCTTCTCATGGCGCCCTCTCGGGAGGCCATGATGTCTGCCATTCATTATACTCGGTCTCTGAGATGTTGGGCATCATTATCAATCAAGAGAAGTCGCGCCTGGTTCCGTCACAGACTCTGCAGTTCATAGGCGCAGTTCTGGACACCGTCCGGGGAAAGCTTTTCTTCCCCAGGATGGAGCGGAACACATCAGATCCCTCATCAGGGACATTTTGGCGAAGACCACCGTTCCTGCCAGATTGGTCCTTTGCCTGCTTGCACACATGGCTGTGGCCATTGCAACAGTCCCGCTTGCTCGTCTCCACATGCGGGTAACCCAGTGGATGTTACGGGTCGAATGGGATCAAAAGCAAGACCATCTGCAGCTCCCAATCCAGATTACGAAGGCCGTAATCCGGGATTGGCAATGGTGGTTAGATCCAAAAAAATCTATTGGCGGGAGTCCCCTTCATTGTGCCGTCTCTGATTGTGACAATCTCCACAGACACTTCAGTGCTCGGATGGGGTGCACACCTCGACGGTGTCCGGTCTCGGGGCCTGTGGACAGCCCAAGAGACTCATCTCCACATAAATATCCTGGAATGAGAGCAGTTCTTTACGCCCTGCAGGCCTTCCAGTCTGAGAGTCCACCGGGTACTCTTCTGTTACAGACAATTCCATGGTGATGTATTACCTCAGCAAACAAGGAGGCACCCATTCCTACCCGCTTTTCAGGGAGGCCATGAGGGTGTGGGATTGGGTTTTGCAACACGGCGCAAGCCTCATTGCTGTTCATGTCCCAGGAATGGACAATGTCATCACAGACGGCCTGAGCCGCTCTCAGGCCAGAGTCCATGAGTGGGAACTGCTCCAGGAGGAGGTAGAGGATCTGTTTCGCAGATGGGGTACACCAGAGTTGGACCTTTTCACGTCCCCATCCAACGCAAAGCTGCCCAATTTTTGCTCGCTAGATCCAGGGCCTGGTGTTTTCTGGCAAGACGCGTTGTCCCTCTCCTGGGCGGGCAGATTCTTTTATGCCTTTCCCTCCTTTCCGCTGATCCAGAGGGTCCTTCTGAAACTTCGCAGAAAGCAAGTGACGCTGATACTGATCTCACTGTTTTGGCCCAGGCAGATCTGGTTCTCTCTACTATGTCAGCCGTCCCGGGAACCTCTAGTGCCTCTGCCAATCAGCTCCCACTTGCTGTCTCAGGAGGTGGGATCCTTGGTTCATCCGGACCTTCGTTTGCTGAACCTGCACTCTTGGCTCCTAGAGACATAGCCATGATGCGATGCGGGGTCTCGCAAGAGGTAGCAGATGTTCTGCTGCTGCTAGGAAACTGGCTACCCATGCTAATTACGCCATAAAATGGCATAGATTTTGTATATGGGTTCAAGCATGTGGTTTTTCGCCTATGGATTGTCCTGAAAGGTTGGTCTTGGACTACCTCCTGTCCCTTTTTCGGACAGGCTTGGCCTACTCCTCGATTAAGGTACATATCTGTGCCATCTCAGCCTATCACACTGCTGTAGGCCAATGCACCATATCTCAGTTGGACACCTCACGAGCCTCCCTGAAAGGTGTCCTCCACCTTAGACCTCCAGTTAAGGATCCGATTCCGCCATGGGATTTACCCTTTGTCCTGGAGCAGCTCACGCTGCCACCCTTTGAACCAGCCGCAGATTGTGAGCTACGTCTTCTTACTTGGAAGACGTTGTTTTTAATTGCTGTTACCTCGACCAGAAGAATTTTTGAACTTCATGCACTCATGTGCAAAGAACCTTATTTGTATTTTCACCAAGACCGGGTATCCCTGTGGACTAATCCTGAGTTTCTGCCTAAGGTGGTCTCAGTTCTCACCCTTAATCAGGACGTTGACCTACCTGTGTATTTTCCTAGGTATTTTAATCGAGGAGAGGCCCTGTTGCACACTTTAGATGTGCATAGGTGGCTCTGATACTACCTGACCAGAACAAAAACACCACCGAAAATCAGACCAGCTTTTTGTCTCCTTTGCTCACAGGATGATGGGAGCTCCTGTTTCCAAACAGTCACTGTCCAGGTGGCTCATTCAGTGTATCACGTTCTGTTACCAGAAGCACAACAGATCCTTACTGGGTGTGGTTAAGGGTCATTCCACAAGAGGAGTGGCTACCTCCTTTGCAGCCCTTAAGAATGTGTCCACCTCGACCATCTGTGCTGCAGCTACTTGGAGCTCCGTGCACACTTTCATCAGGCATTATAGCCTGGATATTGCATCGAGGCGAAGAGCAGGTTTTGGTATAGCAGTCCTTCAAGGACTTTTGTCCTAGGCTTAGGTTCCATTAAGGATTTCTACCGTCTCCCCCTACCAGTGGTGTGGGATTTCCATTATTGCTTGGGAATCAGTCCTAATGGTGTAACCTGTTGCAAGAGCTGTTTCTCGAAGTAAGATAGTACAGTTACGTAAGAACTTACCGTAACTGTAGATCTTTGAGAACAGCTTTTGCAACAGGTACTTTCTCTCCCACCATCCCTGCTGGAGGTAGATTCTAGTTACAACATCCTTTTCCTAGGATCAGGTGTTCCCAGCATCTCTCTGACTGCCATTTGATGGCGGATCCTTAGTCTCCTCCTCTGATGTCCTCTGGCGGGAGAACTGGGGATTCTGGGGGACCACCTCCTTATGTACTATGTCTGACATCAGGGTTGGGACCGACGTCGGAGGCAGTCCCCGCAGAATACTGCTAGCTAGAAAATTTCCATGGGGTCCTGGCACCTGCCGACTTCAGTCCTAGTGGTGTAACCTGCTGCAAGAGCTGTTCTCGAAGAGCTACTGTTACAGCAAGTTCTTGCGTAACTGTACTTTATCCCATCATAACGTACCCCCTGAAGTGTCTTACTATGATTATAAAATGGGTCCAAGATTTTTTTTCTGTGTGGGGGGGGGGGTTGTTGAAATAAACGTTCATCCATCTTAGCAAAACAATCCCAGCACTGGCTTGCCATCTTTGATTCAACTATTATGCATAGCAAAATATATGTAGTTTTAATTAGCTCATAAACCCTTGGTTTCCCCAACCCACCCCCATTTACCAATTTTATCACCTTATTTCTTTCTTCCATTATTCCCTATTTTTTTTTTTTTTTGTCTTTCCTTCATTCAAGAGATGGAATGTTTACTTTGGCTGGAATACAAGAATTCAAATTTCTACTCAGCTGTACTGGCAGAGTGTTTACCCCCACTGTCACACAACAGAAGGCCTCAGATGGAACCAGGGCTTTTGTTTTATCTGTAGCAGGCTAAACAGTACAGATTTTCCTGGATGAGGGCATGGTCAGCTAAGAAATATCATAAATTAAAATTGTAAGTACTTTATTTTTACGTTGGCTATGCTTGTACACCCAGTGTTCTGTGGCAAGGATAGGGGATTTCGAAGTGGGGGGGCACTGCCGAGCCTATTGCAGTTTACAAAAGCAAGAGCTCAGCAGTCTACATCAGAGACCATGGGCTGTGGTCCTGACATCACTCTCTGCTTGGTGGGCTGAAACTTTGTGTATTTCAAAGGACCAAAGCCGCTCCCATCAGAGAGGGCTGCGATCATTTGATTTGCATGAAGCCACCAGCATAGCACTCTCGATTTGCATACGCGACCAGTTAAAATAAAAAGCAACTTTAATTCTCAAATCAAGGCATTTAATAATGCAGGACATCTCTTGCGTAGCTACCAGCAAAATCCAGGGCTCAATGCTAATAATCCTGGAGAGGAAACTGCTTGACATCCAAAAGCAACCCAGATCTGCAGCTAAGTAATTCAGTTGCCTGCAGACATAGCAGTTTTTTTACCTTCTTTTTCTCGATGTTGTGAATCTTGTGTTAGAGACAGATGAATTTGTTTTCAGTGTAGGTTTTGTATGCCTGAGAGAGGGAGGTGGCAGCCATGGTGGATGACTGGACAGACTGCAGATAGCAGACTGATGCTGGGCTGCCCTGCTGCACCTTCATCAGTTTTAGGCCCCTCTCCTTCTCCTCTTACTCCCCGGACTACCATGGAGGCGAAAGGGGCATGGTGAAAGTTGCACCATTGGAAACAATTGAGGTGGCTGCAAAAAGGAAGTGAGCAAGTCACTGGTTAAACGGTTGCTTGCAAGGAACTGAAGTAAATAGACCAGCTATATATAAATCGGTCAGGACTTGAAAGTGCAGTCTCAAACTTCGCAGTAGGTGAGGGCATGTAAGTTCACCCTGCGGGGGCTCCCAATGGATCACACCCCTTCTACAATTTGTGCCCAAAAAATCGTGCTTCCTTTAGAAAAGATGTGGTGAAAGATAGATGCTTTTTTTTATATAATGCCCCTTTCCAGAGACTCTGAGCGCTTCACATATCAATTAAACACAGTGTACATACAAATAATAAACCATAAGCCAGATCCAGATGCAGCTAACAGCAGCAAACTTAAAATCTTTATATCTTTGGGGGTGCGGCCAGCAGCTCAGCTAGCAACAGCTTCTTGTTTAAGCTCCACACCACGTGGTATAAATATAGAACTTTAAAACGGATAAATGTCCTAGGCAAAAAAAGTTCACTAAATCTACAGACGGAGAACACTGTTCTGATCACTTTGAGACTAAATACGTCGGTCTTCTGCTAATAGATCCGGAGAAATGGGCCGAACAAACAAAACGACGTCTGGCAGTGAGGCAGCCCGCCTGAAAGACTCCAAATCCAGGTCGAACAAGGATTCGGGTGCAAGGACGGCAGAGGAGACTGCTCAGCCGACTAATGCTGCGCTTTTAAAGGCGATCCAGAAATTAGATGACAGGTCAAAGTAATGGACACGAGGATTGTAAAACTGGAGAAAGACACTAAAGCTGCTACTAAATCAGCATCGGCAGCAATGGCCACCTCGGCAGGATTGATGAATGAGAATGGGGTACTAAGGAGGTGCCTGGAGAATCTGGAAAATCTGTCCAGAGCCACGAATGTGAGGATCCTGGGCATTCTGAAGCCAGCTGAAGGAGAAGATCAAATTAGTTTTGTTCAATCTCTCCTTAATGACATTCTCCAGACTTAAGAGGAATATTCGATCATCAGGGCTACAGAATTACACCAAGTGGTGCTAGGCAATGCATGGTCTCGGGACAGTTACCTGCACGGACCCTTCTAGTAGTGTTGGGGTCAGTACTCCAGAAAGATTCACTTATCGCACTGACTAAGAAAAGAGGGTCGATAGACTGGGAGGGCAATAAAACTCACATTTTTCATGATCTTACTTATGCAACAAGGCGAAGGAGAACAAGTTTTGATTCGGCGCGGACCCATTTGAGACAGCTGGGTATTCCGCATGTTCTAACAATGCCAGCAGGCGTGCAGATTTTCTACGGGAGGGAAACCTTCCAATTTTTGGACCCTGGAGAAGCCGGCAAATACATTGATCGAGTGGAGGAGGAGTTCCAAATGAAGAACTCTGAGGCTGGTAGTGAATATGAGGACAGTGATTGAGAGATGAGTTCTGGGGTTTTCTTTATAAATGGCGCTTATTTTAGTGACTCGTGGTGGGGACCCATGGAGAGACTTGATTTACGTTTTGGCAAAATGTTCTATGCCTAATATAAGACTTTGATATAGGGCAATGTTGTATGGATTACTGAAAATGCTTGCCTTTTTGAAATTGGCCTGTGTCGTCTCATAGTTAATGCTGGGTTAGCAGCTTGTATGTAATAAGTTCCCTACACCCCAGAAATGTTAAACTACTGTCAAGTTATGTTCTAAAAGTTCAAAATATGATGGGAAATATTACAAGAAGCTGGTAATCGTTTGCTGTGTCTGCAGATGTAGATGGGGAGCAGTAACTGTCTTAGTGATAGGGATATAGATTAGTTTGAAGAAAAAAAAAAATGTCGTTTTACTCCCTGCTCTTGGCAGCAACAAGCCATTATTGATTCCATTCTTTGATATATTAGTTAGCTACCCTGCTCCCCGGTATTGTACCATAATATAGGGGTCTACTGAATGTGGTTTCTATAAAAGTGATGTATTGCATTCATGTAATGTTACTAATTGTCTGTTCATCTGACTATATGAGCCCTATACTGTGTTTTTCCCAGTTAAACTCAATAAATATAAAGTACAAATAAAAAACATCTTTCAATCTTTATGCTTTAAAATACATTGCTAAAATATATTTATAAGTTAAAAGCCTGGTAAAATAAAAAGGTCTTTAAACCCTATTTAAAGGTTTCCACCGAGAGTGCCTCCCGAAGATGGTTAGGCAGTGAGTTCCACAGGGTAGGCGTGGCAACAGAAAATGCACGGTCGCCCAAATGCCGCAGTCTAACCCTGGAAGCCCTAAGAAGGCAATCCTCAGCGGAACGGAGAGCCCAGGTTGGGCGATGAGGAACGAGGAGATCTTGCAGGTAGACTGGTCTCTTTTCATGTGAACTGGTGATGATTCACAGTAAGAGTGTGGGCACCCATTCTAATTTTGGCAGTGACTGCACAATTTTCTAAAAACTGCTTAGGATGGTATTCTTTAACAGGATGGTTCTAGAAAGGTCCGGGTGCCCCCTTTTTTTGGGGGAACAGTATATCAGAAAACTGTCAGTCGTCTGTTGCTGTTAATCCCCCCACCCGACCCTCCTACTCAGCATACCCCAAGCCCTTACTTACCTAACGGGGTCGGCGCCATGATCTTCTCCAGACTGCGGAGACATCTTCACTCTTCAATGCTGGACTGCGAACTGAGGAAATCTGGTATATGTGATTCAATATATTTCAATGGGGTTTTGAACATAGTAGCATAACTTGGACATTTTTCAATATTTTTGCCCCAAATTGTCAGCATACCTTTTTTGGGACACCACCTCATAAACAGTGCAAGTGACATTAGGTAAATTTGTCCCAAAAGGTGACTACATGGTCGCTGTGCGAAATCACCTTTTGGGCAGGAGTTGAATATTTTCCCCACCATTGTTCATGAGGTGGGGTCATAAGAAGGCTATATTGAAAGTTTGGTTTAAAAAATGTAAAAAAAAAAAAAAAAGTCATGAGCTAATGTTGGAATTTACGAACGCAGGCTTGTAACTGATCATTTTCAATATTTTGACACCAAACTTTCAACATAGTAATTTCTTCACAGCACCTCATGAATGTGACAACTGTCATTTTTCAAATCCTGACTGAAATGTGTTTTCACATCACAAAGGTTGATTTTGCCGTCGTTGAGCAAAATCATCTTTCAGGCAGCAGTTGAAAATTCCCCCCGCTGTTGTTCATGAAGTGGGGTCGTAAGAAGACTATGTTGAAAATTTGGTGTAAAAAATATTAAAAAAACAACGAAGTTATGAGCCTTCATTGAAGTTTGCAAACACGGCCTTGTTACTTTGGTAATTTTCAGTATTTTGACCCCAAATGTTCAGCATAGCCATTTCTTCGCAGAATCTCATGAAAGTGACAGCTGTCATTATTCAAATCCTGGACAAAATATGTTTTCGTACCTGTGGCATGAAATTACATTTTGTTGGGGATTTGAAAATGTTCACCTACTGTGTTCATTAGGTGGGCTAATGGGAAGGCTGTGCCGAAAATTTGGTGTACAAATACAGTAAAATGCCCAAGTTATAATTGAACATTACACCATTTCAACGTCCACTAATAACGTCACTCATTTTCAGTATTTTGACTCCAACCTCTTAACATAGCAATTTCTCCACACCACCTCATAAATGTGACGTCTCTTTTTTTAAATCCTGGACAAGATGTGTGTTCGCACCTCTGTTGCGAAATGACATTTTGGTCAATATACTACAAATGGCACAAGTCATGTCTATAAGGTGAATTCAAAAACAAATATCTTCAAAATTTGGGGTCAGAATTGCAAAAAAACTAATTGTTTAACAAGCAGCCAACGTTTGGCATTGACAGATACTTGTTTAAGTCATGCATGTGTGTGTAAGAAGATACATAGACACTGTCGGTAGATAAGGGCCTATGGCCCACCCAGTCTTCCCATTTGAGCTTGTAAGTTCACTTTGTTTTTCTAGAAGTCTGTTGCCCCTTTACCCCTGACCTCCAGAATTCCCTTATGTCTATCCCATGCATTCTTTAATCCCATGATTGTTTCAGCCCCCACCACTTCTCTGGCAGGGTGTTCCACTTGTCCACCGCCCTTTCTGTGAATAAATTCTTCCTCGCTTTCCTCTGTCACCCCCCCTCCTGTTTCATCCCATGCCCTCTAGTCCTGGAGCATCTTTTTCGCTGGAAAATAGTGTATTCCTGCATCCTGTTCCTCCCTGTAAGTTACTTGTATGTCTCTCTCATATCTCCTCTCTCCCTCCTCTTCTCCAGGGAGTACATATTCAAGCCCTTCAGCCTGTCCTCGTAGGACTTGTGATGCAAGCCCTGTACCATCTTTGTTGTCCCCTTCTGAACCTTCTCTAACCTATGTCCTTACGTAGGTGAGGTCTCCAGAACTGGCACAGGATTATTAGGGCAAATAATATTTAATTAAGTTTTTAAATTTAAGGCAGTTTTATTTTCAGGGCCTAGTTAAAAGTTTTTAGTGAGTAGAGGTAACAGCCATGTGCAATCAGGGATGTGTGGTTAGTATTGATTTTAGTGTAAAGAGACTGCAGAATCTTTATCCAGTGCTAAGATAACAGCACTGACAAAGAAGGCCCTCAGACAGTCAGGTTTCATTTTTTTTTATAATCCATTTTATAATATTTGATAGCGGCTGTACAGACAGGGTGTTTTCTCACACCACTGGATTGGCAAGATGCATATTTTCTCATCCTCATTCATTTGTTTCATCACTGCTTTCTCCAAATCTGCATCTGATACAAGCACTTGCAGTGCAGAGCTGTACCATTTGGAGACTCTACCAACACAAGGGTCACTAAAGTCATCCTGCTAATAGCAGCACATCTTTGCATGCAGGGCTATCCCAAGCACCCTTACCTAGATGACTGGCTGCTAAGGGCGGAGTCTCTTAGCATTCAGCACAGAAGGCAATTTCGTAGGCCATTCAGACTGTACAGTATCATGGTTTGATAATCACAGAATGAGAACAGTGCACCTGACATTACACCCATAACACCTTGGGGCAGCCTTCCACTCATCTCAAGCCATAAGTTCCCCTCAGAGGCGACAGAACATAAAACCCTCTTACAAGCATACAACAGACTCATGAGCAAGATGGTAGCATTAGCAGCTCTGACAATCCTTCATATCTTGCGTCTGATAGCAGCAAGCATAGTTCTCATCCAGTGGGCACTTAAGGGCTAGGGTCACTGCACTCTCGACTGCTACAGCACCACCTTCCGAGTTACTGGGTTTGCTGTTTGTGTTCCTGATAAATATGCACACTGCACCTTTGTGAATAAGTATGCTATTAAAGTTTGCAGCACCAGGTTGTATATTTGAGAGAGTGCTTGTTACCCAGCTGGTTCTGTAGCAGAATTGTGTTCTGAGGAGCCTTGGCTCAAATCCAAGCTAAGGCACTTGTTTTTTTTTTCTCTTTTGTTTGTGTTCCAGATATATACACGTCTTGTTTTTCTACCGTATCTAGCTATCTTATCTTGTAGTGGCGTGGTTGCGCCCCTGTAGTTAGGGTTCAGCGGTCACTTCTGTGTTAAACTGAAAATGTTGCGCTTTAATAGCTTTGCAACCATTCAAATGATTTGCATACAATTTTACATGTGCCATCAGGGACCAAAGATGATTTTTATTTTTTTTTTTACTTTATTTCACTCCGATAGGTCCCATCTCAGGCATCCTGCCCACCTGAGGATCCTTGAACTGTGCCTCCTCTCTCCCCCCCTCTCTGCAGCAAGCACCCCTGGTTTAGCCCATCTGGGGTGGGTGGCTCCTCCTCTTTAGGCGTTTAGTAAGGCAGTCTCGCTGCGGATGAGGCCGTGGGGAACTGAAAGGCCTGTTGAGGAAAGCAAGCGTGGGGCATGGGGGCTGGTGCGTCCGCCTGATCCAGGGTTGCTGGTGTTTTCCTTGCAAGACCTCTCCCCCCTTTGCCTGGGCACCCCTGACCTGATGGCGCACGGCAACCCTTCCTGCGTCAGCCATGCGGGCTATGTGTAGCCCAATGCATTGCAGCACTCCCGATCTCCACCTGGAGCCTCTAGTGCACTGGACTATTCCTCAGCCTCCCCCTGGGAGGAGAGTTGCCTGATGGCTGCTTAATCCTCCCCACCCTGCACCGACCCCGGCTCCCAAGCTCGCTCCCGAACTCAGGTCGCCAGCGTGGCACGAGGTGTGGCGTCCAGCGCCTCAACCCTCAGTGCCACCGGGCCAAGCTTACCAAAGATGTCTTAATGTGGCAGGTTTTGTTCCGGTCGGATATGTGGTTGCGGAGATATGGAGGGTCAAAAAATTTGAAAATTTAATTTTTTTTGTCAAATTCTTTGTCACACAGCTGTGCAAAAATGGTGTGGAATTTTGGTCTGGAATTTTTCCGGTAGAAAGGTCTTGGGTCACAGATGTTCCTTTTGAAGATTTGGTGAAAAAGATATTAATTTGTCTCATTATTTCCTTTGGGACCAGTTAGATGTCCCACTCGAAAAATAATTTGTTATAACAAATGCAGAATCCTTTTTCGCAAACGCAGGATCCTTTGCCACAAATGTGGAATCTTTTTCCGTGTGGCTGCTATCTTGTTTTCAATTAGTGGTGACAACAAAATAAAATGATTTAAAAAATCCACGGCTTTAGTAGACACTAACAGTTGTCTTTACCTAATTGGGACCTGTAGAATCAGATTCTTGGGTTAAATTTTGATAACTTCGAAATTGTTTTTTCCCCCCCAACATACTGGAATCCTTTTTCACAATTTGCAAAAAAAAAATATTTTTCTTTTTCTGCGAATTATGAAAAAGGAGCTGCATGCAGAAAAGGATTCTTTTTTGCAATTTGAGGAAAAGGAATTTTAAAAGAGCTGTTTCTTTGTCACTCCACAGTTACCAAACGGTTTGTGATTTGGTCTGAAATTTTCAGGGTACAGAGGGTTTACTCCACAGATGTGCCTTTTGCTGGTTTGATGAAAAGATATTATTTTGCTTTGGAGTTCTGCAGGTTTGAATTTTTTCTTAATTTCCCATAGGATAACATTGTAATGTGAGGTGTACACAGTTTTCTTTGTCACTCTGCTGTGAAGAAACAGTTTGCAGTTTTGCTCTGACATTTTCAGGGTACAAAGGGCTCGCCCCACTGATGTGCCTTTTGCTGGTTTTGTGAAAATATATTAATTTAGTGGTGTTACACAGGTTTCAGATTTTGCTGTGTTTTCTATGGGATAACATTGTAATGTGAGGTGTTTCTTTGGTGCTGCACGCTATGGGATGGGAGTGCAGGGCCCAGAGGGTCCTGTTCTCCCACATGCAAATATGGATACCATAATAGACTGATGGGAGTGCAGGGCCCAGAGGGCACTGCACTCTCACGGGGAAGTAGGGATAAGATTACAGTATCTCAGAAATTACAGATGGATGGCACCGTGCGCTCCCACACACAGATATGAATATCTTCATGGAGTGATGGGAGTGTGGTCCTTATGGAGTGATTGGAGTGCTGGGCCCAAAGGGCCCTGCAGTGCCACAGGTAAATAGGGGATACATAATGTGCACTCATGTGATATGAAAAATATTTCCACTCCTTTAGAGTGACTTCTGGATATTCACAAGTGGCTTGTGAGTATCCAGAGGTCACTGCTCGGAAGTGAAAATATTTTCCATATCACGAGTGCACATTATGTATCCCATTTATACAGTACGGGCCCCTAGTGTTGCCAAAAATTGCTATTTGTGCAGGTTTGCACGGGTGTGATAAATGTCATTTATTTTCACTGTGCTGACATCAGCAGCATTTATCTCACTCCGGTGAGAATAACACATTTTATCTTGCTCATTTATCACTCACCCCATTGTATAAATAAAGATACAATTACAGTCTCTTAAGTTATGGAGGGGTGGGGGCCCTGCAGTCCCACAGGCATATAAGGCTACAATTATACTGTCTCAAAAAGGAAGGAAATTCTTTCCAAAAAAACTGTAATGCATCAGTTAAGGTTGCAGCGACAAAAGTTGGGAAATGTGGCGTTAGGGTTTCCAACCCTAACACCCCACCCCCACCCTTCATGCAGCTACAGGCATGTGTGTGTGTGTGCCTTGGGGTAGTCAACCCTAATGTTCACCCCAGTTTCCTATACTGTACCCATCTCAGCTTATTTACTCATGGAATGGGGTGAGCTTTAGGGTTGAGAACCCTCATGAAAGAAGTTGGTCTTATGGGCTGAGCAGCAGTGTTAGGCCTGACCTTTGCTCAGGGAACGTGGAGCATCATGGTACAGAAGCTTCCTAGCAACATCCATGAGATGATAGCTGTATTCTGAACACTCTCATTATGATCTTGGCTAGGTTGGAGAGACGTTGCACGATTGGCCCCTGCTTCGGGAGCTGGTAGACCAGGCTGGTTTGTGCCAGGACACGGGGGGTGCATTTTCGGTCATGGACGCTGGGCCTTCGATACACCTTCATTCTTATCCCTTTGGTTGACAGGGTTGTGATCAAGGCCCATAGGCAAGGCACCGATTATCCTGATAGCTCCACACTGGTCCAGACAGTTCTGGTACTCAGATTTCCTCAGCCTCAGGCCTCCGTGGAAGTTGCCTCTCCACCTCGACCTGCTGACGAGACAACAGCGAATGGTCCTGTACCCAGACCTTCAGTCCCTCCACCTCTAGGCCTGGTATTTGAATGGCAAGAGCTTTGAGCCTCGGGCCTCTTGGAAGACGTACTCTAGTTTGTGGAGGCATCCTAAAAGGAGCAGACTCGCAGAATGTAAATGTTCACTTAGAAGAAATTCTTGCTGTGGTGCCAAGGGAAGGAGCTTTATTGCCTTGCCTGCCCAGTGGCTACAGTTCTCAACTGCCTTTGATTCTGGTCTGAGAACTGCTTGCCATGACCCTAAAGGTGCACATGGCAGCCATCTTTTCATACTGGGCATGGGCCAGTATGTGGAGATTGGTGCGGGAGAAGGTGGTCTGGCACTTTTTCAAAGGCCTGGACCACTTGTCCCCTCTGGTGCACGAAACACCACCTCTGTAGGACCTACTGGTTTTGTTTACTATGCTACTGGGCAAGCCATTTGTCTGTGCACAAGTCTTGACTCTGTGTTGTTATGGAAGACCACCTTCTTGTTGACTTTCATATCAGACGTAAGGGTGAGTGAGCTCTTGGTGGAGTCTCTATTTCCGGCCTTTTACAAGGACAAGGTCATCCTTTGCCCCATACAAAATTCCTCCTGAAGGTCAGGTTATGTTTGAGTTACGCCTTAACCAGATGATAAGCCTCCCAGCGTACTTGACTAACCCTACCTTGGATGCAGATTGTAGGCTGAGTACACTAGACCTGCAGAGGGTGTTGTCCTAAGGAGCACATGGCGGGGAATGCACGGTGAGGCTCCTCGGCTGTTTGTAACATATGCTGAAGCTGTGGCTGACAGACCAGCAGCTAAGTGGATGATTGCTAGGTGGATTACAGCCTGCATTGACCTCTGCTGGAGGTTTGCTGGGAATCACCTTGTTGGCTTAAGGCTCATTCCACTAGATATACCACTGCCTTGGTGGCTGTTTGCAGGGATATCCCCTCTGAAGAGATATGCAGGGCTGCAACCTCTGAAAAACGCACACCATCATCTCCTACAGCATCGACATGCTAAGTTGTCACAATGCTGCTTTTGGAGCCTCTGTCCTCCAGTCTTATGAAGGACTGCTAGGAGTCTGCCACAGTGTGGACAGTGAACTAAATCCATGTTATTAGAAACTAAGGTTACTCACCTGTGACCATGGTTCTATTAGTGGTGTTCTGGTCACATCCACTCAGCCTTCCTGACCTCTGCTGGTAAGTGGCAGCTGGATCCCTGCTGCCATCATGTGGATTTGACATCACAGGGTGGAGCTGGAGGATGCACCACCTAGTGGTGGTAGTGGGGAAGCTTTGCTTGAATATTCAGTGACTCATCTGTATTTAGCAGAACTGCTGGAGTATGAATGTGAATTGAGTACTACTACTACAGTTACAGGTGAGTAACATATATTTGTTTTTCCTGTGAGATAGTACTGGAGTATTATGTTACACTGCTGCTGATTGTGCTTCCTATAATGTGAATGAGTAGAAATTAAGGATGTAACCTAAAACTACCACTTAACCAGACTGGTTGGTAAGAGTAGTTCACGGTGAATGTATCACTTTATATTAAAGGCCAATTTTTCTTTCTAAGGGATCCATCAATTCGTAAATCAGTGGAGCGAATATTTACGATATGGGAAGAAAGGAATGTTTATTCAGAAGAGTTGATCACTGTCTTGAGAGCTTGTCTGAATAAAACGCACAGTAAAGGTATGTGATGTATGTTATAAACTTGTCTTAGATATGATTTCCAGTGTGGAGGATGACGTGGCTCTGAATAAGATTTCCAGTGTAGGGCTAGAAAGTCTCAATCTTTCAGTGTTGAAACTATGTAGTGTTATATATGTTCTGCACCCAGTGTGACCTTGCTATAAAATGTCAAAGCAGCAATTGATATTATTTGCCTTGTCTTACAACAGTGCACACTCAAAAACTGTCAAATGTAATTTTTGTGCTGCCTGATTGCAGTGTTCTGTTTGGCATGTAAGTGACCTTGGTTAGGGAAAGCATTTAGAATGCCCACAGCTGGGGTGCCATGATTATGGAGTGCTGCCAGTGGTAGCACTTCATCAACTCGGACAGGTGGCAACGTGCACCGCAGCCACAGTAATTCCTTGTGACTGAAGAGGTTCTTCTTCACAGGGGAAGCTGTCATGGCTCTGTACCAGTAGGGTAGTGAGGACAAGGAAGATCTGGGAAAACCCACACCCATTGCTGTCACCTGTACCCTTGTGCTCCAGGCCACTCACAGATGATGTGCTGACGCTGTTGGGTGCCAGTGAGATCCAAAGAGAGTGAGACACCATCCATGTGGATAAAACTAAAGTCCCGTTTTTAAATAAAGATTAAGCAAGTTGATTACTGCCATGCAGCTGTGATATTACTTACAGTATGCCTTACATTTAAGTAATGTGCCATAAATGATGAAAAGTTAGTAGAATAATGCTTTCTTTTTACAGTGAGTCAAGCGATAAAGAAAACAGTCCTGAAATCGGAGATTGTCGCTGAATTTCGTGTAAGTAAGAATATTTGCACTGCAGTATAAATTATTTTTATATAGTGTCTTTCACACAAATTTAATCTCAAAATGCTTCATAGTGGTAAAAACAGAGTACAGCGAAAGGAAAACTAGGGAGCACAATTAAAACTACAGCTGTCATTGTACCTTGCATTTGTATAGATGTACTGTTTGTAATTAATTCAGAGTCAGCCTTGAAAAAGGGACTTCTGGTTCCAATGGTCTCATCCTTAACATTTCAGGATTCCACGGTTTCAGACCAGGTCATTTGTGTATTACCAGTCTAATTTTCTTTTTATAATTACATAAGTGTTGGACTCGACCAGGTTACCCTGATGAATGTAATGTTACTGGACTATAATCAAGCCTTCGACAAAGTGTCTCCTAACATATTAGTCCAGAAGCTGTCAAATCTTGGCTTTTCTTCATCCTTAGTGATATGGGTTGAGGCTTGGCTATCAAATAGATCTCAGCGAGTCTCAATAAATGCTACTTTGTCTATACCAGGTCTAGTTTCCAGTGGGGATCCCCAGTGCCAAGTATTGGGTCCAACACTGTTTAACATTTTTGTTAGTGACATGCAAGCAGACTCGTATTGTGTGCTGTCCAGATTTGCAGATGACTCAAAACTTGGTGGGAGGGTGGACAATGCCTTTAACAGGCCAAACTCTCTAACAACCTATGTCACATTGAACATTGGGCACAGTGCATTGGTATGTCCTTTAACATTGACACGTGCAGTTTTCTATTTTGGTGTTAAAAAAAAAAAAAAAAAAAGGACAAGCGACGTATTTTCTTAATAAGTCCCTGATTAGGGCTTCCAACAGCGAATGGGATCTGGGCATTTGGGTAAATAGGCTGAGTTCATCTGAACACTGTACTAAAGTAGCTCAGCTAGCTACAGGGTTGTTAAACCATATTAATCGCACATTTATTAACAAAACAGAACAATGTTTGATTCCACTTTACAGAACTCATGTAAGACCCTACTATGATTATGGTTCCCCTTTTTGGAGCCCATACCTCAAAGGTGATATCGCTCGAATAGAACAGATTCAGAGAAGAGCCACTAAAATAATTCCACACCTGTCCTCTAGAGTCTAGGGAATACTCAGCTAGACTACAAAATTCAGGTTTGCACTCTCTTCATAGTAGAAGATGTAGGCCTGATTTGCTGTTTCTTTATAAAATTCTTAAAGACAATACTTTAATGCCACATTACGGAATTGGCTACACCTCCAAATGCACCTCGATGAGGGTACATAACAAACAGTTCAAACAGCAAAAACAAATGAGACATCATTTTTTCTCACTACGAGCTCCTAGACTCTAGAACACTCTACCACAAGACTTAGTTGATGGTAGCACCTCTGACAGTATTAAATCTGGTCTAGATGTGTGGCTTTGCTCTAATCCATTATAGGGACCAGTTTCCTACATTATTGTGGGAGACTATCTCGATGGGCTACAAACCTTCTTTTGTCTAAATAAACTTAGTAAACCTAGTAAATCCTGTCCCCAGAATTTCAAGTAAATATAGTATGCAGGCCGCCCAGTGATAAGCAGCAGTGTGTCATGGTGTTGAGCCAGCAAGCTGGGTTCAGGGGGTAATCTCGGAACCTGTTATTCAGATGGCTAGCTGGGAGAGACCCTACCAATGGCAGCATTTCTAGCAAAGGAGGGTCTGTTGTAATGTTCTGCCACCACAGTGACCCCTGATGGTGGGGCAGGGAGCTTAATCTTTAGGGAGTGGTGGTAAGGGAAGCTGCATGCATGTGGACTAACCACCCTGGGTAGTAAGCACTGATCTTACTTCGAGGGGGCTCTTGAAGCAGACAGTAACCATAAGGACTAAGCCGCCAAGTGCTAGGACCAGATGGAAAACTTCTAGCTAGTAGTATTCAGCAGGGGACTGCCCCCAATGTTGGCATGCCGACGTCCGACTAATGGTATAAAAGGAGTAGTCCCCCAGCCCCTCTAGTTCTTTTCCCGCTGTTGACCCACACAGTTCGGATCTTTACAGGCTCTTGCTTCTAGCCCACTGCCATTTTCATTGCACTTTGACCGCGATTTCTTATTTTCATAGTTTGCCGTAGTTCTTTATTTTTCTTCAAGTTTCTGTATGTCTTCTTCTCCAGTAACGTCTTCTGACTGGCGAACGAAGTGTGCCTGCGGCAAGCAGATCTGCTAAGGATGGCCACTTGTGCCTGCTCTGCTGAGGCCCTAACCATGACACTGAGGCCTGCCAACACTGCCAGGAGTTTAACCAGGCCATATGGACATGCTGCTCAAAGATCCTTCATACTTTCCTTCTGCAGCAGAAGTTAGAGATGATGAAGGAGCTCCAGGACAAAAGCTCATCTTCCTCTCTGGCCTCTGGAGCTTCTACTTGTTACCACAAAGAGAAATCGTCGAGTGGGAAACCAAAGCACCGGACAAGGATTGGGATCAGTCTCTGTTACTTTCCCGCTCCAGGTCACCACTCAGGTCAGCGGCCGCTTCTGGATCTTCTTCCCGTGGGAGGTAGGTCCCTCCTTCAGTGCCAGCCCTCACTCCTTCTGGGCTGCCTGTGTCTTTGCCTCCCACCCTCATCACCATTTTGGGCAAAGGGTCATCCGGGTGTTGGACATTGTCCCCAGCCCCAAAGCCCCTGAAGCTGAAGCTCCATTTCCCTGCGGATTGTCAGCCAGGTGGCTCGACCACCTCTTCGAATGGTGGGGCTTGGCCCTCCGCCCCTGCGGTCTTGGTGTTGCCTAAGTGAGTCCCACATTGAGAGAGTGACGCCTAGAGCATGCGTTTGCCTCCGCCTCAAGGGCAACACCACTGTCTCCAAAGGAGGCTTCCTCTCCTGTGCGGGCTGTCACCTGTCCAACACCAGTCCCCTTCTCCTCAGCCAACGCTGGCCACACCGACATCTGCCCCGATGACTCCTTCACCATAGTCTAAGTCTCAGCTGACGCTGGTCACTCCTTGGGGGCAGCTGCAGCTGACACCTGCTACACCAGCGCTGGGCCCTTAGACAGATGCCGGTTAGCCCTTTGCCACAATAGCCGTCATCTGCTCCTTCAGTTCCTCAGTCTGATGCCAGAGCCTGGGAAGCCTTAGGGACTGATGCCAGAGGATCCTACGCATTCCCAACCGGCACCGCCTCCTTTTCCACCACCTTTGGACTACACTGCCCTGTTTATGGCTTGGTGGGAGCTCATGTAGAGCAAGGAACTGCAGAGGAGGCCTCCTATCCTGCCTCCAAGGGAACTTCACCCTCACTGATCCGGGTTCTTCCTCCCACTCCCTGGTCTCCTGATGACAAGGAGGACCGACGTGAGAAGGATCGCCATCCTCCAACACCGATCCCAGACTCTGAACCGTCCGGGTGGATTCCTCCTCCTTGGACTTGGAGGATTCCAGATTACCTTGCGAACCTGAGAAACCCAGGGATATACCCCCAGGTCCCCTTCTGACAGTCCAGCTTTGCTGGATGTCATGAGGCACATTCAGTCCCTCATGGGTTGGGACTCTGAGGAACTGGACCCAGAATGCTGCTGCCTGTCAACCTTCCTCTGTAAGAAGGACACTCTGCCTACAGTTATACCTTCCCTTATTGGCTCTTTCGAGGAAGTCAACAGAGCCATCTGGAATCGCCCATCTACCACGTCAGCCCTGCTCAAGAATGCGGACAGGCTCTGCCACACCCCCAGGGACAAGGCTTTTTATGGGGAGCATTCAGTGGGCATGAACACTGCTCATGACCTTACTAAGAGACCCAGACACCTCTGCACACACCCTCCAGACAAGGAGTCTTGTCAGGTGGATTCCTTAAGCAAGGTCTATGCCTCCGCCACTTTGGCTGCTTGGTCATTGAATTTTCTAGCCCATAAGGTTCCATACCAGAGTGCTTTGTGGGACAAGGCTCTAGAATTAATTCAAACCCTTCCTGGTGATGCTACTAAGACTGTGTGGGCTCACCTTTTGAAGTCAGGATCAGACGCTGAGAAACACATCCTCAGGGTGTTCTACTATACTGCTGACGTGGCCAGGAGAGTGGCGGCCACGGGCGTTTGTATTTGCTGTCATTTCTGGCTTAGGGTTTCTGGCTTTGCCCCTGATGTGCAGGCCAAAATCCTAGATGCACCTTTCAAGAGGTTGGTACTGTTTGGCGAGGATGTCCCAAACATTGTATCCCGCCTGCAGGAATCTGCCAGGCCACAAATATATTACATTCTTTATACTGTTCTCAGCCAAAACCCCAACAGTGCCAGCCCTTTCAGAGGAACCAGCGTCAGCAGTCCCAGGGAGCCTTCAAACGTAAGGCCCCCTCCCAGGTGACAGGAGCCCCAGCCCCTAAAGTCCCTAGGGCCTCCCCTGCCACCCGGCCCCATCCCAGGTTCTTGAGCATGACTCCTTGGCCCCCCCCTTCCCTGGTAGGGGCTTTGGGGGAGGCAATGGGGGGGCTCTTCTCCCTTTACCCGGATGGATGGCGCAGAATTACTTCGGATCTGTGGGTGTTTCAGATGATAGAAGGGTGTCACACACTTGAATTTCAAGAGATACCCCTGGACAACCCTCCCTTGCACTCCCTTTATCCTCCAAATTACATTGCCCTTATCCAGGAGGAGATCCAAGTACTGCTGAGCAAAAAGGCCACAGAACCTGTTCCCACAAACCAAAGGGGAAAGGGTTTCTAGTCACATTTCTTCCTGGTTGCAAAGACGACCGGTGATCTGAGACCAATCTTGAATCTCAGCCATCTGAATCTATTTATAGAGTACAAACGCTTCAGGATGGTTACCCTTAAGGGTCTTGTACCCCTTCTTCATCAAGGAGGCTGGCCCTACACCCTGGATATGCAGGATGCCTACCTCCACATCCTGGTGTTCCAGCCTCACAAGAGGTTCCTGTGCTTTTGCTTCCAGAGGAACCATTACCAGTTCAGGGCTCTACCCTTCGGCCTTTCCTCAGCACCTTGGGTCTTCACCAAGTGCTTGGCATTAGTGACTATGGCCCTCAAGTGACTGGGTCATTACGTCTTTCTCTGCCTCGACAATTGGCTCTCACAGCCTCCTCCAGAGGCCAGCTGCTCCGGAGAACGGACATCACCTTCAGTTTGTTTCGGATGCTGGACATCAACCTGAACTTACCGAAGCCTTCTCTCTGGTCAAGTCAGAGACTGCAGTTCATCGGAGGAACCTTGGGATTCAGCTCAGGGCAAAGCCTTCTTGTTCCAGATAGAGCAGATTGCCTTAGAGCACAGGCCAATCTGGTGTCCTTGTCGTGACAGGTCCCAGCCAGGTCATCTCTAAGTCTCTTGGAGTACATAGCGGCAGCCATTGTCACTGTTCCACTTGCCCACCTGTACATAAGGGTGCCTCAGTGGACCCTATGGGTTCAGTAGGACCAGCGCACGGACGATTTGGATCAGAGGGTCCTGGTTTCCAGTCCTGTGCAGCAAATGCTGTCTTGGTGGATTTACTCCTCCATCCTCCTGGAAGACAGGAGAGAGAGAGAGAGGGGACATGATTGGGACTTTCAGGTACTTGAAAAGGATAAGTAAGGTTGATGATGAGAATCTCTAAGCTGAGTGGCAGCCATAACACGAGGGGGCACAGTCTTAAGCTGGAGGGTGGGAGGTTTAGGAGGGAGGTCAGAAAGCACTTCTTCACAAAGAGGGTGGCGGACACTTGGAATGCGCCGCCGGGAGATGTCTTCTCATTGAAGACAGTGGGCAGTTTTAAGAGAGGATGGGATAGGCATGGGGGAAGGTAAGGATCACGGGTAGGGAGGATGGGAGGAGTGGGGAGGGAGGGCAGGGACATTAGTTCAAGCTGTGGACCCTGCAGTACGAGCAGACTTGAGAGACCAAATGGCCTTCTGCTGGCTTCTTCATATGTTCATATGTATGTTTGTATGTACTTTTTAAGGACGTTGATATGATCTGTCCACACTTCTGGCAGTTGCCTTTCCCTTTAAGACTTGGCAGAAACGTCTTCAGGCTGGCTCCTCCCACCCACCTGGGTGGTAGCTCCCTTGGCTTCTCCCCATGACAGCAGATCTTCCTTTCCGCTGGAAGAAGCAGGTTCCCTCCTTACTGCTGTCGCTACTAAATCAACCGATTTGCCTCAAAAAAGTTTATCCTAGGATAGTGGATATGTTGTTCATCCACACTCTTTGGCATGTCCTCTTCCACTTTAAATCTTGCCGGAAGTCTACAAGCTGGCTCCTCCCACACACCCGGGTGGTATTACCCTTGTCTCCACCCCATGATGCCAGATCTTCCTTTCTGCTGGAAGATTCAGGTTGCCTCCTTCGTACGCACACATTTTGTAGGCCCTGGCTCAAAAACCTTCTGTTATTCCGAAAATCCATCTAGTTTGCATTAGCGATCGCGACTTTATTTCTTCGATTATGGAAGATGTCTTCCCCTGGATTTCTTTGGTGCGGCCAGAAGATGTTGCGCACTGATACCCCACAATGCATGCATTTACTGTGTCTGTGTCGATCATGACACCTCAAAATGTGATCTGTGTCTCACTTTCCATCCTAACGTCCTTGACAACTGTCTCGCATGCCTGAAGTTGGGAGGCTGGAGAAACCGAACCCACCTGTGAAATCCAAGCAGGCTCGGTGGGCGGTTTCCGCGGCTGCGCGATCCACCGAGCAATTGGAGCGCATGCAAGCATTCGAAGAGGAAATGGCTTGGGCTGCCGGAACGACTCTGAGCTTCTTCGTTCCGCTCAACCTGGGCTCCACCTTCTCGGGTTCCTTCCGAGAGTGGTGCCAGTCTCTCCCGACCAAGAGAGGGAGTCCTGCGGGCACGCAATCCTCTTGATCCTGTAAGCGGGAGAAGGATCTGGGATAGTCGTCTTCTCGACTGAGACGCTCTTGAGAGCAGGAGAGATCTCAGTCCTGGGAACATGCGGTCTCGACTTCGGTCGAGGTTGCATCTTCGGCTGCTGGCTTCTTGGCTTTGCCGTCTGGTCAGTCGACCGAACTGTTGATCGACAATGTAGAAATGATCATCAATCCGATCGATCCTTTATCGATGATTCTCTTTATCGAACTCCAATTCTGACTTTCCCCGACGAGGAGAACCCAGCCTGCTGGGACTCCCAACAAGGAGGTGGTCCTTGACCCCGTAAAATCACCAGTCCCACCAGTGTCTCTGGGGTGACCGAATCTGCCTGCCTGATCTCTGTCGAGGTCTTTGACCCCTTCGACCGAAAGGCCAAGGAAGAGCCATAAATGCTCTAAAAAGAGGCGACGCCATCGATCATCCTCGTCCTCCTCGGATGAGGAGAGAGACTGGCGGAAACTCAGTTGGCGCTACGAGGATCTTATGTGGCAGCAGCTGATTTTGACAGGGTACAAGCCGACCCCAGCTTCCATCCTGGCCATTACTTGGCTTTCACCTCCTAGGCCAAAGCAGACTCCTTTGAAGCCGATGAAGTTGGTTCCCCCACCGGCGGAGCTGGCGAAACCTCTGGTTCGGCCTAAACCAGTCTCTCCACCGATTGTGATGGAACCACCGCTGAAGCAGCTTGTAGGAGGGGCTCCATCCAAAGAAGATAGGCCGGACACAGGGCTCCCCTGGCATCTGTCTGTCACTGTCACCCTGGACTACCCTCGGCGGGTAGAAGGTGACCTGGGCGGTAGACCGTTTTATCCGGATTCTTCAGATTTGGATGTGACCAGCCTGCATTCTCATCCCGGGGATGACGAATCAGCCGGTGGGTTAGAGACTGAGGAAGGTCCCTCGTCTTTTCAGGGTATTTTTTGCCTCATCTCCGAGTCCACAGGGATGCCCCTGGAGCCAATCCAGAAAAAGGTGGAGTACCCTCTCACGGACATCCTCAAGAGAGGGGATACGCCGATGGAGGATTTTCCAGTGGCCGAAGCCATTCTTGGCCCGGCCTTAGAACTCTGGCAGCGTTCTGCCTCTTTTCCAGCTCCGTCTGCCCGCATGGCCTGCAAGTATGCGGTGCCCATGGGGCCCCTTGCGGGAATCACAGAATACCCTTTGGCTGAGAGCCTGGTGACTGCCTCTGTGTTCAGGCGTATTGGCAGTTCTGCCGATACTGACCGCCCTTCTGAGAAAGAGTCCAAGCTTTTTGACTGTTCAGCCAGGAAGGTCTATGTGGCTTCTTCCTTGTGCCTTCGTCGGGCAAGTTCGGCAGTCATCATGGCACACTTCTCCCACGCCCTCCTAGGTTCTCTGGATGAAGTCTTCCGACATCTCCCCGCAGAAATGCAGACCACGGTCAAGCAGGTCCAGGATCAGTGCCGAGCTGTTGCCAAACAGCAGCTTCAGACGGCCGTGGACATTGGGGATTCTTGTGCTCGTTTTATGGCAGCCGCAGTTACTTGGCTGAGACTCTCCTCCTTCCCGGTGGATACTTGGCACAAGCTAGCTGAGTTACCTTTCCTAGGTACCGACCTGTTCAGCCCAGGAGTGGCTGGTCACCTTCAGCGCATTGAGCAGTCCAGTGCCACCTTGGACGCTACTTCTGCCAAGGGTTCTTCGGGCAAGAACCAGCAGAATAAAAATAAGGTTTTTCAGCATTCTTCCCCTGTGGCTCAGCAGTCATCCTTTCAAGAAGGACAGCAGCCTCAAGCTTGGCACCCCCGGCCAGTGCCCAGGCCTGTAAAGGAGGCAGAGGTTCCAGTCCTGTATCCACCTCCTCCAAGCCTGCTGAGTGACTGGTTGGGGGCTGCCAACTCCACTCCCATCACGCCAGCTCTGGGTCCTCCTGTGCGGGGTCTGATCCGCCACTTTCTTTCCGCCTGGTCCACTGTCACTTCGGACAGGTGGGGTCTCAAAGTGGTCGGTCAGAGACTACCTCTGGAATTCGAGCAGTACCCCCCCCCAAAGCTGAGTCCGTGCTCCTCGGGAGGAAAGAGTATCTGCTCACTGTCTGCTCTGAGACGACATCACTAGGGTCCTCCTCAAGGAGGCTGTAGTTCCAGAGGCGGATCCTCCAGCAGACCCAGGCTTTGTCTCCAGATACTTTGTGGTGCCCAAGCAGACATAGGGTTAGCGCCCCATTCTAGATCTGCATAACCTGAATCAATATCTCAGGTTTCACACCTTTCGGAAGGTCTCTCTGTCCCAGATCATACCATCCATGGAGTGAAACGTGGTTCTGTTCACTGGATCTGCAGGATGTGTTCTTTCACGTCCCAATCCGTCTGTCCCATCAGCGGTTACTCTGCTTCTGGGCCGAAGGACCCTGTACACGTTCTGAGCCGTGCCTTTTCGGCCTGTCATTGGCCCCACGGGTCTTTACCAGAAGCATAGCAGTGGTAGTGCCCATCTTTGGGGGGGGGGGGTCTGGAATTATCCTTACCTCAATGATTGGCTCCTAGCAGGTTCCATCCAACAGGAGGTGGAGAGGTCCGGGGACCTGGCCCTCCTGACCTGCTCCCAACTTGGCCTCTTGATCAACGAGGCCAAGTCTGAACACATGCCTACTCTGGTGATGGGCGTCATTGGGGCAGAGCTCGACTCTTGTCAAGCCAGAGCTTGGCTCCTAGTGGACAGGTAGAGGTTCTCTCCTTCTTTGCCCAGTCATTTCTGGTTGGGCAATTGTGCCCTGCCAGAGACTTTCTGCGCCTTCTGGGTTACATGGTGGTGTGCACCTCGGTGGTCCGTTGGGCCAAGTTGCACATGCTCCCCCTCCAGTGCGAGCTGGCCGCCCAGTGGATTCAGCACCACGGTCATTTCGACCAGCTGATCACTAACACAGAAGATGTGGGATGCTCTCCAGTGGTGGACTGCCCCAAACCAGTTACAAGAAGGGATCCTGTTTGTCTGCCCCGAGCAGACGGTCGTCCTTACGAATGATGCGCCTCTCATGGGTTGGAGAGCCCACATGGGGGACAAAAGGGCCCATGGGCTCTGGACCCCCAATGAGTCCAGATGCCACATCAACCTGTTGGAGCTCAGAGCAGTCAGACTGGCACTGTCAGCTTTCGCTCCTTAGCTCTGGGGTCAAGTCGTTCAAGTCCAGACGGACATTACCACGACCATGTACTACCTCAACAAACAGGGCACCACGCACTCCCGTCTGCTGTGTAGGGAGTCGCTCTTCATCTGGACCCTCGTGAGCTGACTGGAGGCAGATCTCCTAGCCATGCATGTGGCAGGAGACTCAAACCATCTGATGGATGCCCTCAGCCGAGACATCCCACGAGTGGTCTCTCCATCCAGAGGTAGCTTACAGCCTGTTCTCCCACTGGGGCAAACCGATGGTGGACCTTTTTGCCTCCAGGGACAGCACCAAGCTCAGGCTGTTCCATGCCCGCCCCCTCAGCAGGGGTCGCTGCAGGAGGATGCCTTCTCAAGGCTGTGGACCCCTGGCCTCCTGTACGCCTTCCCTCCATTTCCTTTGATCCACAAAGTGCTTCTCAAGGTGAGGAGGGAGAAGGCGAAGGTGATCCTGGTAGCCCCAGACTGGCTGCACCAGTGCTGGTATCCAGATCTCCTCAGCCTCAACTGCAGGCCCCCGGAGCGGCTTCCAGCATGCCCGGACCTGTTATCTCTCCATCAGGGGAAGGTATTCTATCCGGACCTTCAGTCCTTGCACCTCACAGCTTGGTACCTGAACGGCTAGAGTTTCAGGCTTTGGGTCTCTCCGAGGATGTATTCACCATGGTGTAAGCTTCCAGAAAGCATTCGGCCAGGAAATGTTATGCCTTCAGATAGAAACGGTTTTCCATTTGGTGTCAGGGCAAGGGCCTGGACCCTTTGTCCTGTCCAGTGGCTAACATTCTGGACTACCTTTGGTCTATCTCCAAAGGAGGTTCTGCGGTCATTTCTGCTTACCGAGCGTGGGCTGGTCAGCCGATGGCACAGGAGATGGTGGTCGGGTGCTTTTTCAAAGACCTTGATCACATATCCCCTCTGGTACGTGAACCTCCACTTCCATGGGATCTACTGCTGGTACTGGCAGAGCTCATGGGCAAGCCATTCGAACCAGTGCACAAGTGTGCCTTGTCACACTTGTCGTGGAAGACTGCCTTCCAGGTGGCTATCACGTCTGCCAGAAGGACAGTGCAGCTCCAGATGCTTTCGGTGGGCTCCTCTTTATGTGGTCTTCCACAGGGAGAAGGTTGTGCTACGCCCCCACCCGAAATTCCTTCTGAAGGTGGTGTCAGAGTTTCACCTTAACCAGGTGTTGACTCTGCCAGTTTACTACCCCAACTACACCTCGGAGGCCAAGTACAGACTCCATGCTTTGGACCTCGAGATGTGCTCCTCTCCTACTATAAGGAGGCCGAGGCGGAGTCGAGAGGTTCGCCAGCTGTTTGTCACCTACACCGAAGCCGCTTTTGGCAGACCTGCAGCAAAGCAGACTACTGCAAGAAAACAGAGGGGGGAGGACAGGGAGGAGTACTTGACAGAGTTGGAGGAGGTGACAAGGGCAGTAAGGGGAGCCAAAGCATCTACGGAACTCAGGCTGGCACAAGGTATTAAGAAGGGGAAGGACTTCTTTTGGTACATCAGGGGGAAAAGAAGCCGTAAGGACCACATAGTAAGGATTAGGAAGGAGGGGGGTTGGGTGGAAGCAGGGTGCAATAAGGCAGAAGCACTAAATGAGTACTTCTGCTCGGTATTTACTAAAGAGAAGAGGGGGGAGACACCCAAGGTGGGAGAAATGGCAGAAACAAGGGGGGGAAGGGGTGACAGATGGGAAAATCATGGAGGGCAGAGTTCAGGAGGGTTTGAAGGCACTGAGGGTGGACAGGGCACAAGGCCCAGATGGCATCCACCCCAGGGTACTGAAGGAGCGGGCAGAGATCCTTGCAAGACCTTTGGCAGACCTGTTTAATGCCTCATTACATTTGGGGTGTGTACCTCAGGACTGGAGGATGGCTCATGTGGTGCCTCTCCACAAAAGTGGACCCAAGGATGAACCGGGAAACTACAGACCAGTGAGCCTCTCATCAATCGTGGGTAAGCTAATGGAGACTATCCTGAAGGAGAGGCTGGTGGCCCTCCTAGAGGCCAAAGGATTACAGGACAGCAGACAGCATGGCTTCATACGGGGCAGATCCTGCCAAACCAACCTGATGGAGTTCTATGACTGGGTAACTAGGCAACTGGACAGGGGCCATGTAGTGGATGTCCTGTATCTGGACTTCAGTAAGGCATTCGACTCTGTGCCGCATGGAAGGCTGGGAAGTAAGTTAGCAGGCACAGGGGCGGGTGCAAAGCTGGTGAGATGTGTAGGAAGCTAGCTTCAGGGAAGGCAACAGAGGGTGGTGGTGGGTGGGGAGCTCTCACACCCAAGGGTAGTGACGAGCGGTGTTCCACAGGGCTCGGTGTTGGGACGAGTGGTGTTTGGGATATTCATTGCAGACATACCATGGAACATCAAGAGCAAGATCATTCTGTTTGCTGATGATACCAAGGTAGGAGCAGTAGTGGATGACCTAGGGGGATGGCAGGGGTTGCAGGATGATCTGGCAAAGCTTGAAACCTGGGTAGACACTTGGCAACTGGGGTTTAATGCCAAAAAGTGCAAGGTGCTGCATTTTGGGATGAAGAATCCAAGGAGGAGTTATCAGCTGGGGGGAGTGCAGCTAGGCCAGACAGAGTAGGAGATGCATCTGGGGGTGCTCATTACAGGGTCAATGAACAACTCAGCACAATGTAGGAAGGCAGTTGCAAAGGCCAACAAAATGCTGGGTTGTATTGCAAGGGGTATATCCTCGAGGAGGGAGGAGGTGATTCTGCCACTGTGGGTCATTGGTTAGACCACACCTGGAGTACTGCGTGCAGTACTGGCGCCCGTATCTGAAGAGGGACATTAAGTTACCGGAGGGGGTGCAGCGCAAGGGCAACAAAGATGATCAAGGGGCTGGGGGACTTATCATACGAGAGGAGGTCGAGGGGGTTGAACACATACTTAGTGGAGGAGAGGAGGGACGGGGAGACATGTTTGAAACCTTTAAATACATGAAAGGAATAAACAAGACAGGTACAGATGGGCTGTTCAAAGCAAGGGAGGGGAAGGTCACCAGGGGCCATGATATGAGACTGGATGGAGGAAAGTTCAGGAGGAAGATGAGGAGACACTTTTTTACAGAGGGAGTGGTGGCTAGGTGGAATGCGTTACCTGCAGAAGTGGTATCCAGTAGAACAGTGGACTGCTTCAAAAGGGGATGGGACAGGACGAGGGGGAGGGTTAATGAAGGGGAAGGGTGGAAGGGAAGGGCAGCTGCAGAATAAGGGGTGCTAGCTGCACATTCAAGCAGATTTGATAGACCTCTAGGCCTTTATCTGCTGGCAAATTTCGTATGTTCGTATTGCAAGATGGATTACATCATGCATAGGTCTGTGTTATGAGTTGGCGGGCAAGGAGCTTCCCAGAGGGATAAGAGCTCATTCTGTCCGACATACCGCTGCATCGGTGGCTGCTTCCAGGGACATCCCTGTCCAAGAAGTCTGCTGGGCTGCTACCTAGAAGTCGGCAAACATTTTCATCACCCACTACCACATCGACCTCAGTTCTCCAGTCTCTGTTGCTTAAGTAAGGGGTGTGCGCCTTGCTTCCCTCCTCCCAGAGAACTGCTAGGAGTCTGCTAAAGAGTGTGGATGAACAACATAGCCATGATCCTAGAAGAACAGGTTACTGACCTGTAACAGTAATTCTAGAAGTAGTATATGTTGTTCAGCCACACGGACCCACCCGACCTCCCCGGCTGTGAACACACACCTGGCTTCCAGCGGGCTAAGATCTGGCGTCATGGGACAGAGCCGAGGGTTATACCACCCGGGTGCGTAGGAGGTGCCAGCTTAAAGACTTCTGGCAAGATTTAAAGTGGAAGGGCACATGCCAAACAGTGTGGATGAACAACATATATCACTCCTATAAGTACTGTTGCAGGCAAGTAACCTGTTCTTACTGTTTGTCTTCAGCTTGATCACCGATTTGCGACAGCGATGGATGACAAGTCCACTTCTGGGTTCCGTCTGTGCCTTTGCGGGCAGATGTCCCGAGCAGATCCGCATGCCACGTGCGTCTATTGCCTGGGGCACAAGCATGATCCTTAGGTCTGTGACATTTGTCGAACGTTCCATCCTACCATTCTTCAGGACTGTGCCGCCCGACTCAGGTTAGGCTGACCGAGCAAACGGAACCTGCTGGTCAAATCTAAGGATACCCATTGGGTGGTCTCCGCGGCTGCAGAGTACACTGAACTGCTTGCATCATTTGAAGCTGCGGCCCATGCTGCTTCTCACTTCGCTTTGGCGGCTGTCTTCGTGCCGCTCCAGCTGTGTTTGACTTTCACGGGATCCTTCATAGAATTGTGCCAGTTCTTGCGGACCCTTGGTCAAGGAACCTCCGGGCACAAATCCAGGTCGAAGACGGGGTCCAAAAAACGGTCTCGTCGACGTTTATGAGATTGGGCACACTCTCAGGCAAATGCTTTGGATTCCCGCGCTTCTCCAGATCCAGCTGTGGTTGAATCCTCATCCCAGGCTGCTGGCTCCACAGTAACCCCGTCAGGCCAGTTGGCCAAGACGCTGGTTGATCTTTCGGCCAAGATTTTTCTTGAACTGGTTGACCAGTTGTCAACTGAAGAGGCTGACACTTCCTTATCCAGAACACTGGTCCTGACTTAGATAGTTGGGACAAATTAGTCTGCTGACCTGCTGCCTCTGGTCAACGACCAAGACCCTGAGGAGCCTTGGCGTTTGCCGACTCCCTCTGAACCCCACTGCCATTCCCCCGGCGGTCGAAGTCTCTGTCTTCCTCCCTTAGGTTGAGTGGTTTCCGCCATTGGCATTCCTGCTTTCGAGACCACAGAAAGTGGTGCTGCCACTGCTCATCATCCTCGTCCTCCGGTGAGGAGAGACTTCAGCGCAAGCTGCGATGCTACGAGGATCTCGTGTGGCAACAGCTGGTGCTCACCGGCGTGAAGCCAGCTCCAGCTACTACGCCGGCCATCATCTGACCCCAAAACAGGCTGATGCCTTCTCTACCTAAGAAGTCGACCAAAATAGTCCCAGCTCGGCCGACCCTGGAGTCTCCACCAATTCTGATATTCTGATGGAGCTGCTTCCTAAGCAGCCACCAACTGGCGCTCCAACCAAGGAGTCTCTGCTGACCAAGGAACTTCCCCATCAGCTGTCGGTTGCCGTCACACCATCCACTGAGGGTCAGTGGGGGCTCGGGTAGTCGACCCCTCTTTAATGACTCCTCGGCGTCAGAGAATTCCTTCCTACACTCCTGTCCAGGAAAGGGGGCGGGGGTCTATTAACGGACGAAAGCCCTTCCTATTTTATGGGCCTTCTCTGCCTGATCTGAGTCCACGGGTATGAAAATGGGGCTCGTTACCCATTGAGCAAGGTCCTCGACCGGGGAGATACTCCTACAGGGGCGGAGAGCATTCTTGGCCCTGCCCTGGAGCTTTGGTAGTGCACGGTTTCCTGCCCTACGCCCTCTTCCCAGATGGCCCGAAAGTATGCAGTACCTACTGGCTCCTTCTCAGGATTCACAGAAGGGATTCACAGAACACCCCTCTGCTAAGGGGCTGGTGGCCGATTCTGTGTTCAGGCGCTTCGGCAACTCTGGGGATGTCGAGAAGCCACGTGAGAGTGTGCAAGAAATTGGACCATGCAGCTAAAAAGGTCTATGCTGCCTCCTTGCTTGGGCTTAACCAGGTGAGTTCGGCCCTCCTTATGGCCCACTGCTCCCATGCTCTGCTGGGCACCCTGGATGAGGTGCTTCCTCATCTGCCGGCGGACCTCCAGGCCACGGTCACAGAGGTCTGGGACCAGGGCTGGGCTGTTGCTAAGCAGCAGCTCCAGACAGCTATGGACATTGGGAACTCCTGTCCCCAGGGTCTTCAACAAGTGCATTGCAGCGATGGCAGCCTACCTGAGGTACTGAGGGGTCCGAGTTTACCCCTACCTGGACGACTTGCTAATGATAGGTCTCTCCAGAACAATCCAAAAGTAGTGCACTCAGTTTAAACAAGAATGAAAGGCAGCAGGCATCCTCTTGTCTTGCACATCCTTCTATTTAGGACATAACACGCTGTCACTCGTGCCCCTCCCGAGGCCCAGCGCTTCTCCTCTTTACGAGGCTTCCAAGGGGCCCCTTGTTTAAATTGAGTGCAGTACTTTTGGATTGTTTTGTTCTGTATTGGGGTAGCCGCCCCTGTCCTGCACCGCCTGACTAACTGGAGCACTTGTTTGAACTTTTGGGACCGTTATAGCAGGTTCCTCCAGGCAGGTGGTGGAGCAGTGCAGGGACCTGGCCCTCCAGACCTGCATCAGACTTGGCCTCCTGGTGAATGAGGCCAAGTTGGAACTCGTACCTTAGCAGGTGATCCACTTTATCAGGGCGGAGATCGACTCTCTTGCAGAGCCAGAGCCCGGCTCCCAGGAGACAGGGTAGAGGCTCTCTCCTCCTTTGCCCAATCATTTCTGGTTGGACAACTGCGCCCTGCCTGGGACTTACTGCGCCTCCTGGGTTACATGGTGGCTTGCACCAGCGTGGTCTGATGGACTAGCTGGAGTGTGCGCTCCCTGCAGTGGGAGCTGGTCAGCTAGTGGTCCAAGTGCAGGGGCCACTTCGACCAGCTGGTCACTGTGACCCAATGGATTGGGACGCCCTCCAATGGTGGTTACTCCCAGAACATCTGCAGGAAGGATCCTGTTTGTCCGCTCAGAACCTACGTTCATCCTTATGAATGATGCCCCTCTCATGGGCTGGGGTGCCCACCTGGAGGAACACAGAGTCCCCTGAGGAACTTTGGGTTGGGGCGCAGGACAACTTTGTCCCTGTGGAAGACCAGGTAAGGAAACTCCCACGAAAGCACCTGGAGCTCACTGATCCTTCTGGCTGACGTGATAATCACCAGGAAAGCGATCTTCCCTGTCTGGACCCCTGAGGAGTCCTGATGCCATATCAACTTGCTGGAGCTCTGAGTAGTTCAGCTGGCACTGACTGCATTTGCTCCTCACTTCTGGGGTCGGGTCCGGATGGGCAACACCACGACCGTGTGCTACCTCAACAAACAGGGCGGGTGGTACTCCCTGCCGTTGTGCAAGGGAGATCTCCACGTGTGGACACTCATGCGCAGCCTGGAGGCTGATCTCCTACTCATCCATGTGGCAGGGGCCTGCAGCCAGCTGGAGGACACTCTCAGCCATATGGGGGTGGTATCTCATGAGTGCTCTCTCCACCCAGAGGTAGTATACAGTCTGTTCTCCTAGTGGGGCACCCTTCAGGTGGACCTGTTCGCCTTCAGGCAGAACGCAAAGCTGAGAATGTTTTGTGCCCGCCCTCTTCAGCAGGAAACGCTGTAGGGGGATGCATTCTTGAGGCCCTGGACCCCAGGCCTCTTTTATGCCTTCTCTTGATTCACCATGCATTGCTCAAGTCCAGGAGGCACAAGGCACAGGTGATCTTGTTGGCGCCGTACTGGCCCTGCCAGTTCTGGTACCCTGATCTCAGCTTCAGCAGCAGGCTTCTGAGGCATCTTCCTCTGCACCCGGACCTGCTCTCCATCAGTCAGGGGAAGGTACTCCATCCTGACCTTCAATCCCTGCACCTGACAGCCTGGTTCCTGAGCAGCTAGTGTTTCCAGGCTTTGGGTCTCTCCAAAGATGTCCTCACTGTTGTAGAGGCATCTTGGAAGGAGTCGACCAGGAAATGCTATGCCTGCAAGTGGAAGAGGTTCTCCATTTGGTGCCAGGGCAAGGAGCTTGACCCCTTGTCCTGTCCAGTGGCTAGCATCCTTGACTACTTGTGGTCCCTCTCTAAGGTGGGCCTTCGGCACCTGGTAGCCTCCTCTGCTTAATGGGTGCAGGCTGGTCAGCACAGGGGAAGGTGGTCTGGTACTTTTTTCCAAGGCCTTAACCACATATCCCCTCCGGTGCATGAACCACCACCACTGTGGGAGTTGTTGCTGGTTTTGGCAAAGCTCATGGGCAAGCTGTTTGAACCGATGCACAGGTGTGAGATGTCTCACCTGTCCTGGAAGATCGCTTTCTTGGTGATTATCACATCAGCCAGAAAGATCAGTGAACTCCAGGCGTTTTCGTTGGAGTTTCCTTACCTGGTCTTCCACAGGGACAAAGTTGTACTGCGCCCAAACCCGAAGTTCCTCCCAAATGTCAGATTTTCACCTTAATCAGGTGATTAATCTCACGGTGTACTTCGCCAATTATCTCTGAGGCTGAGCACAGGCTCCATACATTGGACCCGAGGTGAGCACTTGCCTACTATAAGGAGCACACAGCTGGAGTTTGGGGAGAAGTTCGCCAGCTGTTTGTCACCTGCGCTGAAGCCGCACCTGGCAGACCGGCAGCTAAGCAGACGATTGGCAGGTGGATTGTATCTTGCATCGACCTCTGCTATAGGCTGGCGAGTGGGGAACCTCCAGGAGGTCTAAGGGCTCATTCCACCTGTTGTACCGCTGCCTCAGTGGCTGCTTTCAGGGACGTCCCTATCAAGGAAATCTGCAGGGCTGCCACCTGGAGGTCAGCACACACCTTCATTTCCCATTACCAGATTGATGTCATTCCATGATGCTGGTTTTGGGGCCTCAGTTCTCCCCACGCCCGACCTTCCCGGGGATCCTCCGGCCCCCATTCCTACGGTCCCTCTATCTGGGCCCTCAGCTTCTCCCCAAACTCTGGTGGGACTTTCCGGCCCTACTGGGCAGACACTGGGCCTCCCTCTCATAGGCCCGCCATCAGACCCTATGTTGCCGGGACCTGTAGGTGTCCCATTGGGACCTTTGCCAGGTCCTTTGGCTCCGCCGTTTGGTCCCTTAACACCACCGTCTGATCCTTCTCCAGGTTTCCTGACGCCAGGCTATCCCACGCTGGGTTACCCCATTCCAGGATACCAGACACCGGGCTATCACACGCTGGGGTATTATATGCACGGCTATCTTATGCCGGGTTCCAGATGCTGGGTTACCCAACGCTGTGCTATCCCCCACTACCAGCTTCCTCCACCCGCCCCTCCACAGCCACAGGTGGACTGTGTGGCTTTATTTGAGTCTTGATGGACCAGAGCCAAAACTCTGCTGGTTTCGGAGCTGGGATGACGTCAGCCATTGATGGCTTCCACACCGGCCTGTCCCACGCACACCTCGCGGTCTCTATCCCCAGTGGAGTCTCGTCCCTCCACCTCTGGTCATACGGTGGGTATCTCCATGGCGGAAGGGTGAGGAGGTGGGATGACAGAACCTCAGAGGGAGGTTCCCAATTGACTGGCCTGGTCCCCGGATGCTAGCCCATCATCTGACTCCGACTCTGGGTCTTCCTCGTCGGTCTCGGGCTACGAATCCCCTCCCTGGAAGACCCTAAGCCCAAGGAGACTCAGGTTTCTTCTGGAGGATCCCTCCTTCATGGATATCCTCAAAAAGATTCAAGAGGCGAAAGGTTGGAAGACTGAAGAGCAGGACATTCAGCGAAGGAGACTAGTAGAGCAAGCTCGACCTCCCAGATTTATCTCCTCTCCTGATTCCTCCATGGATTGGTCCTCATGACAGCTTAGCTGCCACGATCTGGCAACAACCATTGTCGGTGGCTGCTGTCTCTCTGAGAAAGTGGGCAGACTATACCATGCCTCAGAGGGAAAAGACCACCTCTGCGCCCAACCTACGGCTGGCTCAGTGGTCATAAATGCGGCTCATGACTGCTTCTCTAAACCAAAGCACATGAGCGCCTTCCCTCCAGATAAGGACTCGATGCAATTAGACCAATTTGGACGTAAGGTCTGTTCGTCCGTCATGTTGGCACTGAGGGCTCTAAACTGTGTTGCCCTTATGGTCTGCTACCAGAAGGCTATCCTGGGGCAGCTCAAGCCTGAATTTGAGGCCTTTCCTGATTCTGAAGCTGAGGCCAAGATATAACAGATGGTCAAGGCAGCAGAGATCACTTGCCATCATACCTTACGCACAACTTACGATGCCATCGATGCTTCTGCTCGGAGCAGTGCCACATTGGTCTGTCTACGTAGGCATGCCTGTTTGCGGGTGTCTGGGTTCGCCCAGGATGTCCAATCCTCTGTGCTGGACACCCCCTTCTGCAGCTTGGTGCTGTTTGGAGGAGACGTGAAGGATATCTTGACTGAGCTCCAGAAGAGTGGCGAAGCTCTGCGCTGTGTCCAGTCTATGTACCGTACTAACACGAGGTCTGTGCAGCCTTTTCACCACTAGCAATGGCGCCAGTTTAAGCAGCAGCCCACCAAGCATCGGGGCAAATGCCGGACTTCTCCAGTTGTCCCCACCCCTCCAGCCAACTCTGAGAGCTTCTGGGGTGGGAGTCCCCAATCCTTCCTCTGCCTCTTGACTTGCATCCTGCCCTCCCTCCTCCACCTCTCGCTCCAGAGGAGCCAGTAGTGGGCCGATTCGACGGTCACCTTTCCTGGGTGGGAGGTGATTATGGCAGACTCGTATGTCCTTCAGCTAAGAGCTCAAGGCCACACAGAGTTCATAGAGAGACCTCTGGAAAGCCCTCCAGGTCAGTCTCGCTATCCAAAAGGTCACATTCCTCTCATCTAAGAGATCATCAAGGCTCTGCTGAGAAAATCCACCATAGAGCCCGTTCCTCAAGGCCTAGCAGGAAGGGAATATTACTCCCACCACTTCCTGGTACACAAAAAGACAGGTGGCCTTCAGCCAGTACTGGACCTCAGCACGTTCAGCCTGTACGCGGAGTACAAAATGATCTTCCTTTGAGAGGGTTCCTGTAGTAGGTCTTCCCAAGTAGGACTGTGCCCCCTGGTGTCAGGACTGCACGGCAAAATTGTAGCTAGCAATCATCAGTGGGGACCGCCTCCCAGCGTTAGGTGACTGATGTCAGCGTGACTGTAAATAGGGGCGGTCCCCCGCCCGCCCTCTAGTTCTTTCCCACAGTCGACCTGACTCGTTGGACCTTGCGGTAGAAAAGGTTCAGTTGCCCACCATTTTCAGTGCATTTCATAGTTAGTCTAACGTTATTTATCCTCAACAGCGATGCATGTCATGTTGTTGGCCCAAGAAAAAGTGCTTCAAGTGCGGCACGCAAATCGCGCACGGGGACAACCATTCCCATAGCGTCCTCTGCCTGGGACCTTAGCATAAGACTGCAGAGTGCTCCTTCTGCTAGGCCTTCGACCAGGCCACATGCACTCGTCATCAGAGGACTCTCAGTGCTCATTTATTGACACACAGACTGGCATAGATGGAAAAAGAGCTTCAGGAGCTGAGGGAAATATTGTCGTTGCTGGCCCCGGAAAAGAAGAAAAATGAGACTGAGAGATGCTGGGAGCAGAGTCCCTCCCCCCAGAGGAAAACCAGCCAGACAGCCGACGCCATCTCGGGTGGGCCTCCCCCACTAAGAGTACCCCACCTCCTGGGCCTTCTCCGGTGGGGGAAGGAGTCTCCTCTTAGGAAGAAACAGTTGCAGTTCCTGCTCCGAGAAGTCGTCCTTTGGCTCCACCACCGGGCGCCTATCCCAGGCCGGTCAGCCTGATTCTAGCCTCTTGGCTTCTGTCAGCTTGGCCATGGTCTGTAAGCTGGTTGTCCACTCCTCCCAATGCCCACCAGACCATCACCTCTGTCAGACGCCAACCTACCCAGTGACTGCGAGGTGACTTCTCTCCTGTCAGACTCCTTTGTGGACCCCGATGCTGGGCAGAGCGAGCTCGCAGGTCCCCCCCAATCCCTCATCCTACCAGGGCTCTCCCTCTAGGGATTTGCTGTCCTTTTCCGACCTGGTCACCAGGATCCTCTCCCGTCGGATATCCTCCAGACAGACTTACCTCCCTTGCCGGCCTCTGTTCCACCAACGGATCTTCACCCGATGCCATATCCCTCGCTGAACATTCTTGGGGGGCAGTATGGATCTGAATCCTTGGGCCTTCGGATCTCCTAATAGCCGACAGACCCGCTTCCCAGTGCTCCTCAGCACCCCCTCCTGCTGGGCCTTATGTTCCTGCCCCATCGGGTCTGACGGTACTGTCCCAGCTGCACGCTGCAGTACCTGACGCAGGGCTATCCTCCCCTGACGCCGGGTTACTAAACTCTGGGTCAGACCCTTCAATATCAAGGCTACCAGTACCCTTACTGGTACTACCCTCCTAGTTACCTTCTTTACTTTATGAGGTATCCAAGATATCCTCCACCCCCTCAGCTGGAACAAGAACCCATCCTAGCCTGGTGGAAGGATGCTGAGTCACAGCTGTTGCAGGAGTTGGGTCAGCCTCAGCTGGTGGTCAGGGTCACCCCAACGGGTGCCACCTGGTAGCCCTGCATCTTCCAGCAGAGCTTTGGACAGAGGCTTGGGTGCTCTGCCCTCTGGCTTAACAGAACACAGACTTCAGGAGTCTGTTCCAGATGTTTCCCTACTTAGTAGGCTGGACTCATCGGATTCAGATGAGGAGTCAGATGTGGGGAACCAATCGGAGCCTCATTCACCCATTGAGCCGCAGCCAAGAGAGTCCCCTCCAGTCCATTCAGAAATCCTGCGGTTGGGCTTCACAAGAATTGGACCCCAAATGCAGAAGACTGGCAGAACATTTGAACTTGGTCAGTGTGGATCCCCTCCCCATTCCCCCCTGGACAGGGCCGCATGAAGATCGCACTTCCACAATGTGGCAGCAGCCGTCATCCATTCCTGCAGTGTCAAAAAAGGCCAACAGGATCTACCACCCCCCCAGAAGGGGTTTCCCACCTTACTGCCCAATCCAAGACTGACTCTATTGTGAATACTGCAACTCACGATAGGTCAGCACAGCGAAAAAATGTCAGTGCATCCTCTCCAGAGAAGGAGTCGAAGCAAATGGACCAATATGGCCGCAAGATTTGCACCTCCTCTACTTGCGCCTTTCGTTTCTTGAACTATGTGGCCCACATGGAGGCTTTCCAGAAATTGACTGTCAGATCTGGAAAAGGACATTCAGGAGGTACCTGACAAACGGCTCAGGAATAAACTCCTGGACAAGGTAAGGCTGAATAAATCATCCTGCCACCATGCCCTTCGTGCAACCTACAACTCTGTCGACTCAAGGCTACGGGCATCTGTCTCAGGCGCCTTGCTTGGCTCCGTCTGGCAGGGTTGGCACAGGATGTTCAAAGTACACTTCTGGATGCTCCCTTCAGGGGTCCGGTTCTGTTTTGCGGCGATGCCAAGGACATAATCACAGAGTTGCAAGAGAGTGGCAGATCTCTGAAAGATGTCCACTCCTTGTACCACTCGGGTCAGAAAACCCGGCAGCCTTTTTGCTGCCAATGGAAATGGAACAAACAGAACTAGGGCAGACGCCAGACCAAGTGTTGTTCCTCGGGTCATGTTGCTCAAACCCCCAGACCAAGTTCCAAAAAATAACTGCTGTGTCCTGACTCTCAAATCCCCTCCGCTACCTCTGTTACCCGTGGAGGGGTTGGGAGAATTTGACCTCCTCCTGGAAGGGTGGAAGCCAGAACTGCAGATGCGAGGGTTCTAAAACTCATTCCAAAGGTCACTTGATAGAGTTCCGTGAGAGACCACCAACCAATCCTCCGGGCAGGTCTCATTACCTGTCACACCAACAATCTCTGGTCCTACAGGAAATTCAAGCTCTACTGCAAAAAAAAAAAAAAGCCATAGAGCGGGTTCCACCAGAACAGACAGGAGGGGGATTTTGCTCCCACTTCTTTCTGTTTCCCAAATAGATGGGAGATCTCAGGCCTATCCTAGATCTCGGCATGCTCAACCTCTTCGTGGAATACAAGAGGTTCCACATGTTGACCCTCCAGGGACTATTACCCCTGCTCCAACCAAACACTTGGCTGTGTTCCTTGGATATGCAGGATTCCTACCTACATATCCCTATTCTTCCAGCCCACTGCCGCTTTCTGGGGTTCTCCTTTTAGGAGGTACATTTCCAGTTCAGAGCCCTCCCATTTGGCCTCTCTTCAGTACCTCGGGTTTTCACCAACTGCCTAGCCATGGTAGCGGCATTCCTACACCTCAGGGACATTTATGTGTTCCCATACCTGGACGATTGGCTATTTTCAGCCCCCTTCCCGGACAATCTGAAGGAATCCCTTTCCTTCAATCTGTACCTTTTCTCCAGTCTGGGCATCTCGATCAGCTACCCCAAGTCCCAGCTGTTACCCTCCCAGTGTCTCCAATTCATTGGAGCGATGCTGGACACAGTCCAGTGCAAGGCCTTCCTTCCAACTGACAGCGGAGACTCTAATCTTACAAGCTGCACTGGTGGCTGCATCTCGTTGGACCACAGCACGTTCAGTCCTATGACTGTTGGGTCTGATGGTGGCTTCCATGCCCACAGTCCCTCTGACCAGATTGCACGTGAGGGTGACCCAGTGGTCTTTATGAGTCCAGTGGGATCAGCACCTGGATGACATGGACCAGAAGGTCCTAGTCTCCCAACAGCCTTCAGAGGGATCTCCTTTGGTAGCAGGACATCTCCAACCTTTCGATGGGTGTCCCTTTCCACTCTGTCTCCCTCCATGATTCCCACATCCGATGCCTTGAACCTGGTATGGGGAGCGCACTTGGGAGACCATTGGACACAGGGCACTTGGTCGTCCACAGAGGAGAACCTTCATATCAATATTCTGGAGACAAGAGTAGTGCTCTGTGCTCTTCAGGCCTTTCAATCCCTCTTGGTTCTGGGAACACTATTCATCCAAACAGACAACATGGCCACTGTCTGGTACGTCAACTAATAGGGAGGCACCCGTTTGTACCCCCTTTGCAGGGAGGTGATGTGGGTGTGATACTGGGCTGTTCAACATAGCTTATCCTTGACAGCAGTCCATGTGCCAGGTATTCACAACATTCTGGTGGACAGTCTCAGCAGATCAGTTGCCAGGGCTCACAAGTGGGAACTAAAGCAGGCAGTAGTAGATCTGTTTCGTCAGTGGGGTCAGCCAGACATAGACCTCTTCGCCTCCCCATTCAGCGCAAAACCACCCAGCTTTTGCCCACTCGTTCCAGGGCATGGTACTTTTTGGCGAGACACATTGTCTGTATCCTGGACAGGGAGATTTCTATATACTTTCCCTCCCTTTGCTATCCTCCAGAAGGTTCTGCTGAAGCTTCAAGCAGAGGGGGCACACATGATCTTCATTGCCCCACTGTGGCCTCAGCAGATTTGTTTCTCTCTACTACAGCAGTTAGCACTGGAACCCCCAGTACCTCTTCCTGTCTCTCAACCTTCTGTCCCAGAAGCAGGGCACCCTGGTAGACCAGAGCCTCAAATCACTCCTTCATGCATGGCACCTGTGGATTTAGCGGTTTCTCTCTATGATGTCTCTTCTAGAGTCACTCAGGTCTTAATGGAGGCCAGAAAACCCTCCACTAGATCCACATGTGCCATGAAGTGGAAGAGAGATTGCATCTGGGCATCACCTAAAGGCCTAGACCCCCTTTTCTTGCTCTGCTTTCCAGGTTTTAGAGTACGTCTTGCACCTATCAGAGTTAGGGCTCAGTTATAAAATGGGTTTAGATTTTCAGGGGATCTGATTGGTTATTACCTGTGCCTTAGAAGTGTCTAATGCACAGCTAATAAGTCCTGCAGCCGGTGCTCCTTAACAGTTTGAGATCATAGGATCAATGCTTTCAGACTTAGAAGTCTTAAATAGAATTTTCATTTTTTAAATCACCGCCATTTTGTACTGCTGTCTTAGCGAGGAAATCTTGATGTAAAACGAGAAATACATAATCTCACCACTAATCGTGTTTGGCAACTTATACTGGTAAATGTATGGCTATCAGTAAAACATATATTCTTCACTATCACGTATATCAGCCACATTTAAAATATAATGTTAAACTGCATTTTCTCACTTATGATTTTGCCTTATCACACGGAGATCAGTACAGCTCCACAGGCTGACCTGCTAATCATGCTGCCATTCTCATAGTGACCCAGGGCAAACAAGTACTGTATGTACTGTTGAAACTGTTTAGAGAAGAAAAAAAATGGCCACACACCTCACTTCCATGCCTCCTGCTCTCTCCATCATTAATGATGCCACGTTATTTGACAAACTCAGCATTTTATGAATGCCTCCAACCGTATCTACTGTCAGCTGTGTGATCGCGTCTCACAGCTACCGCATATACTCCCAGGATCGAGCCAATATACATTCACTGCATTTCAACCTAAATAACAGCCATACAATATAAAAATGGCATCGAATAAAAAACAATTTGCTTAAGAGATGAAACATCCTATGTTGTAATAGTATACACTTTCCCTGTGCACCCCATGTAAATGACTACTCCACTATGAGCGCTTTTATTTCACTCGTCTACTAAAAAAGTCAAAAATTCCCTGGTTATATTGGAGGATTTGCATGGTAAGTTAAGTCCTAGTTATATTAATTGATTTGCAGGTTAGGGGCGGGGGTAGAGGATGTGGCAGTGAACTACATGACCAATTAAAAATTACACAGTCCGTTTACGCTGTCTGTGTGTGTGGGCACGAGACAGCGTAAACTGACTCTGGCTTCAACGGCAGTGAAGCTCAAAATCTGCAGATTAATTGTGCTCAAAAGCTCACATAAATGAATACTTGGGGCAAAAGAAATAAACGAATGCTTTTCAGCACAGTATAAACTGGAGAACATTTTTAATGGTTCTTGTATAAAAACTATAGCTATGCAAATGCAGCTTTACAGGCGGAAGGACTATTTTATCTAAAAATTCACACATGTAACTTTATTTTATATTAAACCTCAGAATTTTGATTGTCACAGTTATGACAAATACAGGTTCCCATTTTATAAGCGCAATAAGACACTCTGGGGGTGTGCATTAGACATTTCTAACGCACGGTCAGGGACTAAACGCACTCGGCCTGCGGCCTCGTGCCTATACGCCCCTGACCGTGTGTTAGAAATGTCTAATGCACACCCCTAAGTCTTTGTTACTTATTCATTCCTGAAGGTCTGTTTCTTTGTGGTTTTGGCCTACCACCTTCCGGTGGAGGGCAAAACCCCAGCCCAACTAGAGGTTTCCAGAACCTTTTTGAAGGGGATCCTTCATCTCAAGCCTCCCCTGATCTTTGCTCCCCAGTGCCAGAGCAAGGCTGTTTTTAAATAGACTCTGTCTAGGTGGCTGGCAAATTGTTTTCATTACATTTACCAGAAGTACGGAAAGCCCCTTCCGGGGATGGTTAATGGCCACTTCCACTGCCTTTTTCAGGAATGTGTTCACTGCGGACATGTGTGCAGCAGCCACTTGGTCTTCCGTCCATACTTTCACTAAACATTACAGTATGGACATTGTTTCTAGGCGCAGGGCTGGCTTCGGTCTAGCAGTCCTGCAAGGTCTTCTGTCGTGAGTGACCTGTAGTTGGCAGACTTTTTCCACCTCCCGGAACCTCATCTCTGACTCCTCTCTTTTTAGTTGACTGCTTGGTATTCAGTCCTACTTGTGAAGACCTATTGCAGGAACCCTCTCAAAGTAGGATGTAGCAGTTATGTAAGAACTTACCATAACGGTAGATCTTGGAGAGAGAGAGGTTCCAGCAGTAGGTCTGGATTTCCCACCAACCTTCCCTCAGCTCCTGTGTTTTTTCCTCTTTATTCCCTTCCGGGGACTTTGTTTCATCCAGGGTCCCAGGAGTTTCCACTCCTTTTCTCTGCTTCCTTTTTAGAGGTCTACGGCGGAAGAACTGGAGGACGGGTGGGGGACCGCCCTCTTCATAGTCGCACTGACGTCCATCACCTGACGCCGGTGGCATTCCCCATTGATGATTGCTAGTTACAATTTTGCTGTGCGGTCCTGATGCCAGGGGGTGCAGTCCTACTTGTGAAGACCTACTGCAGGAACCTCTCTTGAAGATCTACTGTTACAGTAAGTTCTTCCGTAACTGCTTTTTCCGCATGCTGACCCTTTCAGGTCTGCTGTCTCTGCTAAAATAGGGGCACTGACTTTTCACTCTGGATATGCAGGATGCATTACCTGCACATACCAGTCTTCCTGGCCCACTGTTGCTTCCTCAGATTTTGCTTCCTGGGGGAGCATTTTCAGTTCAACACCCTCCCTTTTGGCCTTTCAGCGGCACCCAGGGTGTTTACCAAGTGCCTGTCGGTAGTGGCTGCAGCTTTGTGAAGCCAGGGCCTCTTTGTGTTCCTGTACTTGGACGATTGACTCCTGACGGCTCCCTTGAAGGACAACCTGGAGGCCTCTCTGTCAACAACCCTGGCTCTGTTCCATCAAGTGGCAGTCACGGTGAACTACCCCAAGCCTCACCTGATACCCTCCCAGCACTTTTAGTTTATTGGAGCGGTTCTGGATACTGCTCAGGGTCAGGCTTGCCTTCCCTTGGACAGGGCGGAAACCTTGCAGCAGTGGGCCAGGCTAGTGGCCTGCAGCTGCTGGACTACGACCAGATCCGTTCTGCGCCTCCTAGGCCTGATGGCAGTGGCAATCCTCCACTGTACCTGTAGCCAGACTCCACATGCGTACGACACAGTGGACACTCAGGGTTCAGTGGCATTAGAAGGCAGATGACCTGGACTACAGGATTCTGATATCCAGCCCTTTGCAGCAGGCTCTATTCTGGTGGCAAGGCTTAGAGAATCTTGGCAAAGGGGTGCCTTTTTAGCCTCCCCCTCCGACCCAGGCCCTGACTATGGATGCTTCTGGTCAGGGCAGGGGTGCTCACTCGGCGGATCACAGAACTGTGGGATCCTGGTCACAGCAGGAGCTGTCTTTACACATTAATGCGCTAGAGATGCATGCAATGCTGATCGCCCTTCAGGCTTTCCAGTGTCTCCTTCCTCCAGGCACACTTCTAGTCCAATCAGACAATATGTGCACGGTCTGGTATCTGAACAAACAAGGGGGCACATGATCTTACCCCCCTGTGCATGGAGGGTGATGTATGTGTGGAACTGGGCGGTTTGGCACCACATTCAGCTGATGGCGGTGCATGTCTCAGGTGTCCAGAATGTCCTAGCGGACACTTCCAGCCATACTCGGGCAAAGGCACACGAGTGGGATTTGAAGCAGTCGGTGGTCGAGGGCATCTTCAACCTCTGGGGTAGCCCAGATCTTGTCTGTTTGCCTCTCCACTTTACCAGGCGAGGCTACCCATTTTTTGCTCACTCGTTCCCAGGCCTGGTGTTTTCTGGTGAGACGCGCTCTCTCTCTGCTGGACAGGGAGGATTTTGTATGCCTTCTGTCCTTTCCCAGTGATGCAGAGGGTGCTTCTCAAGCTGCAGGTGGGGGGGGGGGAATCATATGATTCTGATCGCCCCTTATTGTCCTTGCCAGATATGGTTCCCTCTGCTCCAGCAGTTGGTGGTGGAGCCTTCGGTCCCTCTACCCCTCTGCCAAGACCTCTTGACCCAGGAGTAGGGCAGGCTGGTTCACTCAGCTCTGAAGTCCCTTCACCTTCATGCGTGGCCCCTTCTGATGTAGCCATCTCACACTACGGAGTCTCTTCCACAGTCGCTCAGGTCCTCGTGGAGGCCAGAAAGTCATCCACAAGAACCACATATGCTTTGAAGTGGAATAGGTTTTCCTTTTGGGAGTCTGGCAAAGGGTTGGGACCCCTTTTCGTGCACTGCCCCTCAGGTCCTTGAGTACCTGCTGCTTCTGTCTGATCTAGGGCTCAGCTATTCTTCGCTGAAGGTCCACCTGTCTGCCATATCCACCTACCACACCCCAATGGAAGGCAAGACCCCAGCTTGGAGGTTTCCTGTACCTTCTTGAAGGTAATACTCCACATAAAACTACCGGTTAGGAACCCTGTTTCTCTGTGGAATCTGAATTTTATTCTTGAGAAAGTCACTTTGCCTCCCTTTAAACTGGCTGCAAGTTGCGACCTGCGCGGCTTATCTTTGAAAGCGCTGTTTTTAGTTGCTGTTACTTCTGCTTGAAGGATTTCCGAGCTCCAGGCCCTTATGTGTAATGATCCTTATTTGATTTTTCTGAGAGACCAAATGGCTCTGCATACTAATCCTAAGTTTTTACCAAAGGTGGTTTCAGAGTTTACTTTAAATCAGACCATACACTTGCCAGTGTACTACCCTGAGCATTCTAATCAGGGGGAGGCAATTCTGCACACACTGGATGTACACAGAATTTTGCATTACTGTACTAATCGGACGAAGTCTGCCCAAAAAATGGATCAGTTGTTTTCTTTTGCACCCAAAGGAGGGCGCACAGTTTCAAGCAGTGTTTGTCCAAATGGTTGGCAGGTAACAAATCAACCCTTCTGGGAAGTCAAAGGGCACTCAGCCAGAGGCATGGCTGCATCTGCTGCCCGTTTCAGGAATGGCTCCGCTGCGGACAATTGCGTGGCTGCTACTTGGAGCTCTGCCCACACCTTCATTAAGCATTACAGTCTGGGCATTACCTATAGGTGCAGGGCAGACTTTGGACTAGCTGTCCTTCAGGGCCTTCTGTCTTAAATTTCCCTGCCTACTGCAGACCTTTGCCTACCTCCTGTGCTAACTCCCTTTCCTGACTTACGCTGCTTGGGACTCAGTCCTGGTGGTTACTGCCTACTGCAAGAGCCCTCCGTAAGTAAGATAGTACAGTTACGTAAGAACTTACCGTAAAAGCAGATCTTAGAGAGGGGCTCTTGCAGTAGGCAATTTTTTTGCCTCCCTTCTTCACCCTGATGCTGCTTTTCAGCCTTTCTTTTGGCTCTAGGGGCCCACTCCTCTTCCTCTTGCACCTTTCTTAGGTCTCAGGCGGGAGAACTGGAGGACGGGCATGGGACCACCCACTATATAGCGTTGGGCCGACATCGGCTACGTGAAGCTGAGTGGGCGGTCCCCACCAGATACTGCTAGCTAAAGTTTTCTGTGGGGTCCTAGTGCCTGGCAGCTCAGTTCTAGTGCTTAATGCCTACTGCAAAAGCCTCTCTCGAAGATCTACTGTTACAGTAAGTTCTTGCATAACTGTGCTTTCTAGGAGTGGTATATGGTATACATCCACATGAACCCACCCGACTTCACCTGGCTTTGGCGCACAACACTGCTTCCAGCGAGCAAGATCTTGCGTCATGTGGCAGAGCCAAGGGAGTACCAGCCTGGTGGGTGGGAGGAGCCAACTTGAAGACTTTTGCAGCAAGTCTTAAAGGGAACGGCAACTGCCAGAAGTGTGGATGAACATCATATACCATTGATATACTATTGATACAGATGGAAGCATGTTTTCAAGTAACAAGAGCCTTGTTACTTAAAACATGCTTCCATCTGTATCAAAAGTCAGATTAAAAGACTGAAAATAACTTCTAAAACTACGCTTCATAGGCTTGAATGGAGCACGTCCCCGCTCTAGTCATATAATTATATCACACAAGAAGGAAGCGCGGGGATGGCGTTGACTATCAGGAAATGGAAGGGATCGAGCGGCTAGCCCCCTCGGGGTAAAATACGATCCCTTCCCTTCCTTTGGGGGATCAACAAAAAAAATGTACAGCTACTATGGAGGAACTCCTGTTTAGGTAAGGGAGCCTCCTGAAGTATTTGCACTGCACCAAGAAAAGTACTCTTTAAAGGACATGAATAGTACTGAGGGCATGTTTAAAATAAAGGGAGGAGGGTCACAGTCTGAAACTGGAGGGTGGAAGATTCAGGAGGGAAATTTTCATGGAAAGAGTGGTAGCTAGGTGGAACGCAGTGCCGGAGGGGGTGATATAATTGAAATCTGTGGGTAGTTTTAAGAGGTGGTGGGACAGCAAAAGGTAAGGTCAAAACTGGGGAATCTGCAGAAGGGGGGATAAATCAAATGGACGGGCAAGGGGTGGGGGGCAACTGCAGTATATTGGACTGGGAGCTGCACAGTCAAACAGACTCGGACCATATGGCCTGTATTTGCTGACATTTTTGTATGTTGGTATGAATTTGGTTTGGCTTAACTTACTTTGAAAATGAGTACAGTACTCACTCTGAAAAATCTTACATGGAGCACTATTTCCCTTCTACAAGAAGTACGGTTGCTCCTCGAAAAGAAGGCTGTCATACCTGTTCCAGTAGAGGAACAGAACAGTGGATTCCTGGTACTTCCTGGTTCCTAAATGGACAGATGACCTGAGGCCCATACAGAACCTGAACAATTTCTTTCACATGATGTCACTCTAGGCCAATGCCCCGATTTTTCTGTGACACTTTAGGACCAAGTTCTGCAGCAGGGTTACAATTTGGCACACAACTTATGTGGTGGTGGTTTGTAATTCCTGTGGAGGTTCTGTGGCACCAATGAAATGCCATATTACAGCATCAGCTCATCACCCTGACACCACGTCCATTGCAAAGGCTGTGGAATATGGGATGGGGGAATGCACAGCACCACTAGCTCAAAAAACAAACCCACGGACTTTTACAAATAATATTTTATTAAAAAAGCTACAAAAAAATAACTTAAGGTTCTATCATGTTGCATAAATGAAGTTGGCAGAGGGGACCTTGTGTGATAATTTATCTTCACTCATGATGTTTATGCCACTTGCGAGGTCCCCAGTGTATATCGATTATTTATTGATATGCGATCTGTAATGTAGTTTTTTAAATTGTCCTTTTTGTGATCGTGAAATTGTATCCTCATTTACTAACGTACTAAAAAAACAGCAGATTAGACCCTATAGTCCATCGAGTTTGCTCGATGATCAGTGCCTTCCCAGTGCACTGTTTTTAGCACCCCACAAGGTCCCCCACCAGGCCTCTGGGATGCACCCTTCCCCTATACTTATCCCAGCCTTTTTGAACTCCTCCAAAGTTGTAGCAGCCATCAACTTCTGGGCAGCGCATTCCAGAACTCCATCACACTCTCAGTGAAGTAGGTGTCTCCTTGTTTCCCCCTGTCCAGCTTTATTGAGAGTCCTCTGGTGGTCCCTACCGTCCTCAGCTGAAGTACCCCCTCAAGGCCTACACTATTCATTCCTTTGAGATATTTGAAGATCTCTATCGTATCTCTCCCCCCCTCCCCCCGTTCCTTCTCTCCCTCAGCGAGTACAGGTTGAGCTCCTCCAGTCTCTCCTCATAGGGCCTTTGCCCTAGTCCCAGTATCATCCTGGTCGCCCTCCTCTGGACCCTCTCCAGAAGAGCAGTGTTCCTCTTTAAGTAGGGATGCCAAAACTGCACACAGTATTCAAGGTGTGGTCTAACCAGGCAATTGTACAGTGGAAGGAGCACCTTTTGACTCCTTGAGGTTATACCCCTGGCTATGCAGCCCATCATTTTATTTGCTTGGGCTGCATCCCTTCTACACTGCTCCGAGTTATTCATTTTGGCATCCACCACCACTCAGAGGTCCTTCTCTTCCCCCAGAAACCTGCAGTGTCTCTTCTCTCTCTCTCCCCTCCAATGTGTATACATGAGCTGGGTTTTTGGCCCCCAGGTGCAGTGCCCTGCACTTCCCAACATTAAACTTTAACTTCCAGGCTCGTGACCACCTCCCCAGAGTCTCCAGGTCCTCCTGGAGAGCCAGCTTACCCTCTTCTCCCTCACCACCGCCCACAGCTTCGAGTCATCTACAAAGAGGCTCATCCCACTCTTGATGCCACTTCTGATGTCTGCTATGTAGGTGTTTAAACAGGAGTGGGCCCAGTACCGACCCCTGTGGGACCCCGCTAATGAGACTCCTGGAGGAAGAAACCTCCCCTCCCCAACCCTCATCTTCTGTACATGCGCTTCCAGACAGTTTCCTATCCACCTGACCATCTGCACCCCCCCAGCCCCCAGTATCCTCCAGCTTTCCCAGCAGCCCAGGATGCAGCACAGAGTCAAACGCCCTGCTGAAGTCTAGAAAGAGGACATCCTGTGCCTTCAGATCATGCTCAGCCTCTCCTTCAAGATGACCTCCATCACTTTGCCCACTACCGACGTCAGGCTAACCGGCCTATAGTTTCCCAGCTCCTTTCGTGAGCTGCCCTTGTGTATAGGCATGATTTGGGCTATCCTGCAGTCATGAGGCACCCACCCCAACTGCAGGGAGGAGTTAAGGTCTGTCAGGGATGCGGCCAGGGTATCATCCAGCTCCTGAAGCACCCTGGGATGGATCCTGTCTGGGCCCGGTGCTTTATCCACTCTTTGGGCCTTGAGGGTGTCCTACACTTTCCCACTGTGGATTTCAACATCCATTTCTCCCACCTCATCTTCCGGTCCCCCTTCCCTCTCCCCTTGCAGTGCCGCTTCCCTGTCCTCCTTGGTAAAGACCAAGGCAAAAAAATCATTTGGTACGTCCACCTTCTCCCCCCACCCTCAGTCTACTAATCTGCCTCTTCCCTTTTCTTCTTTACCTGATATACCTGAAGAATCTCTCCCCCCCCCCAAAAATCCTCTGTGCCAATCTCCTGTCCAACCCCGTCTTGGCCGACTTCACCACCCTGGTGACTTTCCTAGCTACATTATCATACTACCCCTTGGATATAGCCCCCCGAGAATGTTTGTATCTGCTATAAGCGGCCTTTTTCTCTCTCACTGCATCCTGGATCTCCCTTGTCCACCAGGTCGGCCTCTTAGCTTTGCCCCACTTGCGTCTCTCCCTCATGCAGGCCCTGGCAGCCTCCAGGAGCCCCTTTTTAATAATTCCCCACTGGGCCTCCGTGCCCATGCTTGGCCTGATCTCATCTAGGTTGCCCCTAAGGATCCGCTCCATCCCCTCAAGTCCAGCGCTCTAAAATCAACCACTGATGTTTTTGTGTTATACCCCAACCCCTGGGTCAAGAGAGAACCAAACTGTGGTGTGATCACATCCCGCCAGTGGGTCCCCCACAACTAGATCCCTGATGAGCTCTTCGTCTGACAGGACCACATCCAGGATGCGCCCCTCCCTTGTCAGATCAGTTACCAGCTGGGCAAGAAACCTATCCTGGAAAACGTCCCGCAGGCTCTGCTCCCTGCCCGATGAGGATACCATAGTTCCCCAGTCTGCTCGTGGCATAGTCGGGTCTCCCAGCACCACAGTTTTGCCCACTCCCCTACCACAGTGATCTCTAAGGTTAGCCACCAGGCCATCCTCTTGTTCCTCCCCCTGCCTGGGTGGTCTATATACTACACTCATCTTCACCCGCTTAACCCCTGCAGACTGCAAGGTGACCGATAAAGCCTCCACCTGATCCCCTGCTTCCTCAACCTTGCTTACCCCTATGCTATCCCTAATGATAAATGCTAGCCCCCGTCGCCTTCCTTCCACCCTATCCCTTCTGCACGTGGTGTATCCTAGTAGGTTTAAGGTCTCAATCATGTCTGGAAGTGGCCTAAGTCTCTGTGACAGCCGCCACATCCATCCCCTCCACTAACAGCACCTGAAGCTCCTGGCATCTTTGCTTCCCATGCTCCTGATAATCAGAACCACCTCCAACATGCCCTTTGCCCCTCGTGCACTATTGGGTGCTCCTGCCCTGTAGCCCCCCACCCTGCTTGTGGGAGAAGGCTAGGGACAAGCTGGCCTGGCCTGCCAGGAGCCTTCTCCTCCCCTCACAAGTTTAAACCTCACCTGGGTGGATGAAATTCTGCCAGTTGAAGCTGCAGGAACTTTTCCACTCTGAGCTAAGATGAGCCTGTCCTTGTGTACAGTTCCTTTTCCTCACAGGTTGCACCCCAGTCCCCACCCACCCATACCCTCCTGGCCTCGCACCATTACCCAAGCCATACATTTATTTCTCTTATTTTTTACTTATTCTCCACACTGGCCCTAGACATCAGTAGTGTATCTGAGAAGGAGACCGAGCACCCCACGTCCTGACAGACCCTGGCCAGCTCACGGAACCTAGTCTGAATCTCCATCACACTGTTCACCTCTATATCATTAGTACCCAGGTGGACTAATATGTCAGGGGTCCCCCCACACTCTAGTGCTAGAGCATAGATTAGATGGATTGGCCTTGTGCATCGTCGTAACTGATGTACCCTTGCTCATACAGCACTGGACATCTTCCCCCTCCTCCCACCTGATCTCCTAACCATTGAATCCCCAAGAGGAGCACTCTTACTGCTCTCCTTTTCCTAGGCCCCTCCTGGCTGCCCCCCACCCTGTCGGTTTTTCATCCCCCTGCATGCCTATTTCCATCCTGCCCCCTCCAGCTCTTTTTCACTGATCTGGCCCCGAGCCATACCCTCCCCCGTGACTCCCAGCAATAGCCCCTTCCCTCATACTCCTCTCACTCGCCCCGTAATTTCTTGTCTCCCCTGTTCCCCTCTTGAACCTCCCCCATCCTTCCTTAGCCCGTCCTCGATTCTCCCCCTACTTTCCATTCCCGACTCCTCCCTTACCCCCGGAATCCTAGCTCCCAACCCTCCCCACCGCATCTTCCAGTGCTCTGGAATCCCCTATTCCCAACTACCCCTACTGAGTCCCCTTTTATTGGAGTATCTCTGCCACTCTTTTCTGCTGAGGTTCCTGTCACCTCCAGTTTACCTGCCCTCTCTGGAGTATCCTCTGTCCCGGAAGACACCTCCTCCTCCTCATTGGACTGCACTAGGGGTGCAAACCTATTGCCATGCTCCACCCCCAGTGTCCTGTCCTCACTGGCCAGTCCTCTCCCTCCACCCAATCAGTCCCCCCTTTTCTGCTTCTGCCCTGGTCCCCAACCACCTTCCAGGTCCCCTGGTCTTTCTTTTTGCTCCCCCATGTCCATTGATCGCCCCTCCATCCAGTGGGCCACACCACCTCTCTTTCCCCTGTTGGTGGTGCAGTCCCCTGTGCCCATACCATTTCTCTCCAGACAGCTTTTCTCCGTTTGGCACTGCACTGAGCCCCCCCCCACCCCTTTTGTTCTCTGCTTGCCCTCCCACCAGCTTCCCCACAGTAGGGTCACATTCCATCCACCTCACCATCCCCAGTGCCCACCTTAACCCTTGACCACCTCCTTGAGATGTGCCAGTTGTTGGCACACCATACATCCCCATCCTCCATGCAAGGCCAGTACCATGGCGACCCACACCTAAACCCCGCTCTTCCGAAGATACGGCCCTCGTGATCTGTGGACCTTGCCTCACCGCCCCCAAAAAAAACACGCTGTTCACTCCCAGTCAGTTGCTCCATCCCTAATTCTAGTAAATGACCAAGTCGTGCTAGAGCTCCTTTGGACCTCCCATGAATGCCTACTATGCCAGATGCCTAAAACAAGAATACCTTTTCCAAGTTTAAGGACTCCTCTAAACATAGGCAGTACCAAGCGGAGTAGCCCCCCTCAACTCCAGCTGCACCAGAGCTGTACATATCAAGAATACCCCTCCCAAGCACATTAAGGACTACACTTTAACATAGACAGTACCAAATCGAGTACACCCTTCCCACCACAGGTGGTACTAAAGCAGCAGCCCCACCCTGAGTCCAGGTCACCTCGTTCTCCCTGAGCCCATGCCCCCACGCTTTAGCTGGCTCCACCTCATATGCCCATTTAATAGAGGTCGAGGCCAGGGTGGGTGGTGTGGGACGAAAATCCGTCACTGCAGCTCCTTAATGCCTTGGTATGGCCGGTCTCTGCTCCCAGTTTTTAAAAATCCTGCGCCATTGCCTGACTGGCCCGGCTTCCTCTCCCAGGTCCCTTTGGAAGTGGAATAAACAGAATAGTGGAGATATTTCAAGACTCATTTTTCATGCCAACACACTGTTAGGCCATGACATGCACATGAACCCCTTGTGAGGAAATGCACCCCAGCCCATCACAGGGTGTCACCCGTGCGACAGAACACTGTGCCATACCTTTCTAGGCTCGAGGCTCGGAGTAGTGGTTTGTGACAGTGCTAGCACCCCCCTTCCAATTCTCGTGCTCTTCCCCAGAGTTGAGTCACCAGCATAGGAAGACACACACTGGCCCAACCACTGTCCCTGCGCACAGTGCTTCTTCATAACTTTTAGGTAATTCTAGCAACCCATAATAACATGTAATCAGTAACCCTGGCAAAAAAAAGTGTTCAGCACAGTTATTAATTTTACAGGTCTGTTATTTCAACAGCTCTATACATCACTGTATTCCACCTTTTTGTGCGTAATTCTTTTTTTTTTTTTTTTTTTTTTTTTTTTAAGACCGGTTAATTAATTTTGCCAATTATTCATTTCAGAGGCTTCCTTATACCTTAAAGGTAGAAACACATCTCTTCCTTATACCTTAATGGCAGAAATAAATCTGTACAAAGTAAGGCATTCGGTTAACAGGTCTGTGCTGTTAAGTATTTGCTTAAAGAGCCCCTGACACCGTTGTCACAACTTTGAGAAAACGTAATGTTTAGCACAAGTGAGCTTATTTTTTAATATCGTTGCTGTATTTTTCATTCTTCTTTATTACTAAGTACATTTGCATGTAAGCAGGATCACTGCCCTATCACTCCTGGCTGCTTGCCTACATATGATATCACAGTTCTGTGTATGACATCACAGTCTGTTGCTGTGGGGATAATTACGATGCCATAAACAGGGGACTATTTATTTTATTTATTTAAAAGTTGGTAACCGGGAAAAGCACCATGACCAGAAGCTCGTTTCCAGGTGCAACCCAGATGATGTCATATGTAGAACAGCAGAAAGAGCAGATAAAGTCTAAGGGACAGTAAGCCTCTGACATACAGCTTGCCTCAGTAATAAAGAAAAAAGGTAAATAATTATAAAAAATGCATAAACTATAAACTGAACTGTCTAAATCTCACGTTTTTTCCAAGTTTTTCTAATGGTGTCAGGGGCTCTTTAAGTTGGTCCAAAGTAGTAACTTAAGAGTGAACATTTTATTAGGCTGTAGTACCGGTTGAGTAAATATCACAGTACCCGGTGTGCTGTGCCACATCCTTATATCCTTAGCAGGAATAAGATCATCCGACAAACCCACTAACCCAGCAAAATTTCTCCCGAGAAGATCTAAAAAAAACCTTAATATCGAGGGATATCTCCACGATCTATGCCACTCTGCACGCTGGCAAGAGTTCTACCTTACATACTCTGTGGAAATAGCACTTCAGGTGTTAAACAGCATAATCATAGGTGCCCTCAATACTCATGCACCAATCACTAGTGTTAGAGCGAAAAGCAAATCTTGCGCTGGTTTTCAGCCTAATTTAAATCTGCACTGCTTGAGAGAGATAAGCTATGGAAAATGGCAAGAAAGACTAAGGAACCAAATGACTGGTTGCTGTTCAGAAAAGCCAGAAATATCTGCACCAAAAAGTAGGGATGCTAAGGCTGCTTTCTATACAGCTGAACTTGGCGCCTCCCTACCCCAACCCTGCTAGATTCTGGGGCACCATCAAGGGATCTTAGGGCAGGACTCTAGCACTTCTCTGCCATCTCAAGTGCACCTTAATAAGGTTGCTATCTCCGACAAGCGGGATGTACTAGATGCATTCAACAATCATTCTACACGGCTGGCCTTGCTTTTGATTCCTCTCAGCTAATCTACTGCGGGCACAATTTAAATCCCAGTCTACTGAGGCTCAGAGGGCTAATTCTTCATTCTCATTCAAACCAATTTACTGAAGCAAGTAGAGGATCTATTGTTGCATTTGGACACTAAAAAGTGCAGGTGCAGACTCTCTTGACCCTATTTTCTAAAAATTGCAATACATGTGCTTGCAGTTCCCCTAACACATCTTTTTAATCTATCTTTAGTCTCTGGTCTATTCCTTGCTGGAAGACAGCACAAGTGTTTCCCTCCTAAAATCAGGGGACCCCATGGACCTCAACAATTATAGACCCATATCCATCCTGCCAGTGCTTTCCAAAATGCTAGAAAATTAGTGAGCATCCAATTAAGAGATTACCTTGATGTAATAATCTCTCAAACCTGCTCAATCTGGGTTTAGAAACAGGCATAGCACCACTTCTGCACTAGCAAAAGTCACAAATGACTGGCAAACTGAGCTAAACAAAAAGAACAGCGTCTGTGCTGTATTTCTTGATCTAAGCAAAGCCTTTGACACAGTGGATCATGAGCTGCTACTCTCCTCACTGCACTCCATAGGCCTAGATCCATCCTCTCTTAAGTGGTTCAGATGTTACCTCACTGATAGAACGCAGCAGGTGAAAAATGAAGGCGACCTATCCTCATCAAAACCACCCCTAAGAGGAGTACCTCAAGGATCTATCCTGGGCCCTATCCTTTTTGCCATTTACATTAACAACATTGACTCTAATCTCACCAAAGCCAATATTCACCTCTTTGCAGATGACACTGTCTTATATGTCAGTAACCCATCACCTACAAAGGCCTGTGAAATACTACAATCAGAGTTCTCCCTTTTGCAACACCAACTACTTGAAAAAAAACTCCTCCTAAATGCAAAGAAGACAAAAGCTATGCTCCTCTCCACCAATTACTATACTAACGCCTTCTCACCAAGCATTCTTCCCCAACTATCCACCATCCTTGGAGAAAGCCTTGACTATGTTGACAAATTCAAATATTTAGGGGTATGGATTGACAACAGGCTTGATTATATTCAGCATATTGAAGAACTTCTGAGAAAACTTCGCCAGAGGCTCGGCCTTTTCTTCAGAATCAAGCATTATTTAACCAGAGATTCAAGACAGAGACTAATCCAGGCCTCATTTCTATCACTTATCGACTATGCAGATTTCCTCTGTGGCCACTGTACTATTTCCTATTTAAGTCAATTGGATACCTTGTACCACAGAGCTCTAAGGTTCATCACAGATCTTCCATTCAACACTCATCATTGCTCTCTCTATGCTGCAGTTGGTTGGACATCCTTACACCTCAGAAGGAACAAAAATGCTGCATTATGGATTTACAAAGCTCTGTCTAACAAACTTCCATCCTATATTTTAGATTGCTTTACACTGGCCTCAGCTAGGTCATATGCCCTAAGAAGCAACAACTTCATCACTTTGAAGCTACCCAAAGCCTGCACCCGGCATGGGAGATCTGCAATCAGTTACTCTCTAGCAATGGCTTGAATTCTCTGCAGAAGGCCTAAAGTTGACCACCTTTATACCTCTAACATCCTTTAAAAGCTCTACACAAGCCTCTTCCCAGAGAAATGCAATTGCTTCACAAGGCCTAGTCCAATCACATTCTTCACCCTCCCCATGCAGCTTTGCTACCCTTGCCAAGACCTCCTCTTGCTACCCCTGGCACTTACTTCACCCCATTCACTCACTACTAGTTGATTTAGTCCCTATCCAAAACTCCCACCAGCCTCCTGCAATTTTCAGAGGCTGCTTTCAACACTTTATTAATCACCAATCATAACTGTCTGGTTTAGCTTGCCCTGGAGCCTGTATTCTCCGGCTACCTTGCTTGTATATATGTTTATATTATTGTAATCTGTTTATTTAGAAGTGTTTTGTATATGTCTGCTTTTGTACCCTCATGTTGTTCCACGACCTATCAGGTCCATCTTGTAAATGAGCCTTGCTCAATGATGTCCGCCTGAATAAATAAAGATTCTGATTGATATATAGTGGGAGGAGTGGTAGATAAATTATTCATTTATGTGGCAGACCGTATTCCTGTCGTTAACCACTATAGGATGTGATGTCATTGATAACATCACATGCTAAGCATAGATGGGTTTGGGGTATAAAAGGAGGGGAGGAGAATCGGGTGCTATGGAAAAACTGTAAATATTAATAATCACCAAGAATGGTGAATTTGGTGGCACGGCTCTGCAGATATTCTGTGGTAGGTTATAAGTTCTGCTCAAAATTTGGTGGCTGCAGAATTCTAGGGTCCTTGCTTAAAGGCTGTCATCTTCATGCTGCAGCAGGGGGATTGGCTCTGTGCCAGAGACATGAAAAATGCTTCTCCTTTTGTACTAGCAGGTGAACATTATCCGTTTCAAGTTTTGCCCTTCATTCTCTGACAGGGTTGAATAAGACTCTGTCCCATTAGTTACGCAGCAGGAGTTAAAAGCAAGGATCTGTTCTATCCTCTCCTTTTCTGTGCAATTAAATTTCTTCGTAAGACCTAGGAACTGATCACTCTGATAGTCTCATGCCCCGCCCCAGCTGTCTACCTGCCTTCACTTGATGTTTCTATATTTGCTTTACCCTTGCTTGTCTGTGGTTATAAAAATATATGTGATTCATTGTGTGAAACTGTGATCGCCTGGTTTGAAATTGTGTATAGTTATATTGTTGAAATGGTTGCAAAAAGCTGTTTGGAACTCAGGAGTTGCAGTTTGACTTCCACAAAATCTTTTGCAGAGCTGTCAGCAGGAGATTTGTTCTGGGACACAATGTTCTATTTTGTTGCATCTACAAGGAAATAAACTGACAACGTTCTGATGCATTTTGTGAGAAACAGGACGGATGCAAAAATTATTTGCTAGGCAAAGGCTTATAAAAAGAGCAGCAATGTTTTTGTTGACAGATCAGAATTTAGAATTAGAGATATCCTCAGAGGAAGGACTTTTTGTTGGAACTGCCTCTGTGGGGGCTATCCTGCACAATATTATTTTGTTATTGAAAATAGTGGAATGCTACTTGCAAATTTTATAACTGCTCCTGGTTTTCCTATGCTTTCTGGCCTTTGCCTTGGTGACAAATGGTGTTGGATTAAGTGGGATTTACACCGTGCAAAGTATAAGCCAGAAGTGTTGTGCGTGGGTACTAGGCCTGTTACCAGGGAAGCATACAAAGGTATGGATCCTGCAACAGCAAGGCCAGGAGTGATTACAAGAAGATTGGGAGTCAAGCTAGCAGAAACAAAAGTCCAAACTGAGACTGTACAGCTGGCACCAGTGATGGAAGAACAGGCAGGGACAGAACCCGGAAGCATGTCTGCCTTCTTCAAATAGTGGGCTATATAACAAAGAAGTAGAGGAGATGCAACGACAGGAGCAGCAGAGAATAGAAGAGATGCAGTGAGAGGAGCAGCAGCAGAGAAGAGATGCAGCAACAGGAGCTGCAGAGACGAGAAGAGATGCAGCAACATGAGCAGCAGAGAAGAGGTGCAGTGACAGAAGCAGCGGTGTCTAGATGCCTTGCAAGCTATCAAAGCTGGAGGATCTGGCACAGGTCCAGCACAGCAACATAACACAAACATCTTAAGACATTAAACTTACAAAGTTGTGTCTCTTGGATGATACTGAAGCATACCTCACAGCTGTTGAAAGGGTTGCCGGAGCCTGCCAGTGAACAAAGCAACAGTGGGCAGTCAAGCTGGTACCTTACGTGACTGACAGGTAAAAGCCCAAGTTGCCTACAGCAATATGGACGCTAAACAGTCAGAAAACTATGATATTGTGAAAAGAGACATCCTGAAAAAATGACATCTCAGGAGAGACCCACAGGCAAAGATTCCGGTCCCTGAAGTACCACTCAGTCAACAGTTCTCAAGATACCTTCACCGGACTCTGAGAACTCCCCATTAAATGGCTCCAACCAGAGGGCAAAACAGTCTCACAGGTCATAGACTTATTTGCAGTGGAGCAATTCATCGACATCCTTCCAACAGATGTGCAGCTTTGGGTGAGAACACTGACCAGAAAGTGGGGAAAAAGGCAGTTTCTTTGGCTGAGGACTATCAGATAGCTAGACTGACACCATAGCAGCGAAGTGACAGACAAGGTCTGGTAAGAGCCCCCCCCCGATTTAACTCCAGGTCAGTCAGATAAGAACTCTGGTAGTAACAAATCTGCACTCAAAGACTTTACTCGCTAGAACTGTAATGAACCAGGCCATATCGCAAGAAACTGCCATAAAAATAAGTAGTGCAACACTGGAGCAGAATTGGCCATGGCAAATTGGGGGCAAGTATTTCTTTTTTTTTTTTCCGTTTTTGACAACCGGGTGGGTGTGCTAGACACAAGCTGTGACCATTTTCAGACACGATCTGGGAGGTTACAAAGTTACAAACAGTGTTGCATCAAAGTAGTACAGTTTCAGATTAGGAGCATCAGCACAGATGGCATAGCAAGCTAAGGTATGTAAATTAACAATTACATTTGGTCATAGACAAAAATTGTAATCACAAAAATTGTGCGGCAGGATTTAAAAAACAAATGGTAATATTTATTTATTTATTGAAAATGTTTCACCAGGAGAGGCACACTGAGCAAAACAATGCTCATCTCACGAGAATGAGGGGTGGGTGAGGGGTACATGGGAGGAGAATACATAATACAAACAATGTAATGCATTTAGAAATTCGAACAAGTTAATACAAAGCAAAAGGCAGACATAGTAATTAAGGCAAGTGTTATAACAGTTGTCAGCAGAGGGCCGTGTTACAAAGCATATATACATGATTATACAATGGTGTGTGAAAATCCTGTAACCTCATTGGTCAAAACAAGTCACATGACTGTGGGTAAATCCTGCATAACCCACAGCTGAGGAATGGCATTTATAAAAAAACATAAACACATTTTAAATTTATTTTACACATGGGTCCATTGTATAATCACAATAAGGCACTCCAGGGTGTGAGTTATTGGGTGATTTACCCACTTCTTGTCTGGTTAAGTCACTCTGCTGCGCCTCGTGACACACCACACAAGACGTGGGTATATCCCCAATAACCCACACCCTGTTGTGCCTTATTGCTTAAGTCACCACTGACTCCGCGCCAGCTGGACAAAAACGGAACTAAATGCCATAAGAATCGGTTTACAGATAGCATAAGTACTGTTAGTAAACCCAGTGGTAGTAACAACGGAAAGGGAAGGGGATAGGCATAAGTAGGGAGGGGAGGCTGTAATCCAGGTGGAAAGGGAGGTGGGTGTTTAGAGGAGGATGTGAGTGATAGGGTTGCAGCTTGAGAAGATTAGGGAGGTTTAAAGCAGGTGCAGGATTCAGGGTTGACGACGAGGAAGCTTTGTAGTTTGTGTTTGAATGTGGTATATGTGGGTGCAATACAAGCTTCCATGGGTATGACATTTCAGTGCTTAGGGGCTGCATGAAAGAAAGTAGTGCCACCCTTCATGGTTTTGCACCTGGACATGTGTAGTAGGGCTAGGTCAGTGGAACGTAGGCAATGGATAGAGGAGTGAGGCATTAGAAGGGTGTTTAGTGACATTGGGGTGGTAGACCCGATTATGTTGTCGACCAGGGAGCAGAGGGAGAGGAGCCCATGGGCGGAGGCTGGTTGAGGTCGGCATAGAGTTGAGAGCAGTGTTTTAACCGAGGGGGAAGCGGAGGTATATCAGCAGATGATATTGTGGGTGGTGTCCCATTTGTGAAGTGAGGCTTTAGAGTTATTGATGTAGGTGACGGAACCATAGGCAAGTGATTGGTAATAGAATACCACGTGCAATGACCAGTACAGCGGAGGGAGTGAGCGCATGACTTGTTTTGTAGGCAACCCCAGTTTTGCTGTTTACTGCCTTGCAGGTGGCCTGGATGTGTTGGTCAAAGTCTAGTGTTTCATAGAGTAGTACCCCAGGGTGTTTAGATGCACTCAGTGTCCAAGAGGGAGCCATCAGGACCAGGAATCTTAAGCTGACCACGAAAAGTTTTCAGTTTGGCGACAGAGCCAAAGAGCATGGCCTGTGTCTTGGAGACATTGAAAAGTTTGTTTAAATATAACCGATGTCAAGGTGGGAGATAAAACTGTGAAAAGACTTCCTGATTCGGGAAGCAGACAGACCCTAGTGCATGTTGAAATACTGGGAAAACACACTGCAAAAGGACCAGATACTGATGTAATCTACATCCATGGGGACACACAATACTATCCCACCACCCAAGTGACTGAATATTATTGAGGTGTTGGCAGCAAATGAGTCGGGTTGTACCCAAGTGACCTGTGCCTGTGTTTATTGGAAATAACTTTCCAGGGTTTGCAGAGTTGATCACAGAGGGAGTAAATCTGCTGTATCAGCAGCTGTTACTACAAGAGCACAGGCAAAGAAAATGTCAGACGCTGGTGACTCTCTTCCTTTCGGTGGTTTTTATTTGTACTTGTATGAGTCCAGCTGTAAGATCAGGAAGTCCAGGAAAGAGACATCAGAAAAAACAGTGGCGACAAAAACTGATGGACATAAGTAGTTAAAGAGCTAGTGTACTGCCTAAAACTAATATTAGATTTTAAAAAACAGACAAGCATTACCTTTTATATCTAAGGCACTCCCCTTTGTTTAATTAGAAGATTGTTTACCTGATGTTAGTAGGTGTGGTGTTAGGAACAGCTCTTGGCCTGTCAGCTGACATATCCAGCTCTAATGCCCCACCCTACATCATCAGCATTGTGACCTTACTGACTGTGACATCACTACTACTTAAGAGCAAGTGACTGACTGCCAAGTCATTCACCTGTGATGTCATAGTCAGTGAGATCATAATGCTGATGTAGTGTGGGGCAGTAGTCAGATGTCAGCTACCAGTCCAAGAACTGTTCTACACATCTAGCACAGTATTATCACATAGAATATCTTCTGATGAGCAAAAGGAAAAAGAAAAATACTAAAGAAATATTTATTTATTTCAGTTTTGGATTACAACCTTTGAGCCGATTCTGTGCTGTCTTTAATTGCTGCAAATTTTCTCTTGACTTGTCTGACTGCCCTGTAGTTGGGTGAAGGGTGTTAATTGTCTGGCCTCTGACCTCAGCTACGTGATAACTGGAGGTGGGGCTTAGTCAGAGTTAAAGTAGCAAGCAGATTTTTATTTTCTCAGAAGAAGCCAGAAGGGGAAGGAAGGAAACATATTCAATTCAGTGCTTTAGAGTAACTGGTAATTGCTATTTCTAGGGACATGGATATGTTGTTCATCCACACTCATTGGCAGGTATCCTTGCCGCTTTAAATCTTGCCGGAAGGTCTTCAAGCTTGCTCCTCCCACCCACCCGGGTGGTATAACTCTCGGCTCCGCCCCATGACGCCAGATCTTCCTTACCGCTTGGAAGCTCAGGTTCCCTCCTTAACGCTCTGTGTTTGTGACTGGTTCCTATTCTCCGTTTGATGGATTATAAATAAATTTTGCAAAAAGACTTCAGTCTTCTATCCCTCGGCTGCGATGGACAAATCGACTCCCGGATTCCGGAGATGCCCATGCGGGCAGAAGATGTCTCGGGACGGATCCACACTCCCGTGTGTCTACTGTTAGGCCTTGAGCACGACCGCCCAGGCTTGCGACCTGTGCTCATCTTTCTCGGCCTCGTCCTCGAAGACCGTGCTGCCGATTGCAACTGGGCCGTCCGAAGCGCTTCCTCCGTGAAGTCCAAGAGGCCCGGTTACGGTATCCGGGCGGCGGCTCGGTGGATCAGCTTGAGCGGATGGTCGCCTCAAGAGGAGGCGGCGCGGCCGTCTCCTCGGCCGCGGCATTTATCCCGCTCTCTGGGTTCTTCCTACGGCTTCTTTTAAGGAGCTTTGTCTGTCCCTCTCCACTAAAGGAGAAGGGCCTGCGTCTGCTGGACCTTATTCTCGGTCCAAAAGAGGGACAGGGTAGATCCCTCCGTCGGCGCTCTTGGGAGCGGGAAGGTCCCTCCCGGCCGCCGACCGCCGACTTCCGGTCGACCGCCGGCCGGCCACTGGCCTCACGGTGTCCCCGTCAGGTCAGTTGACCGAGACTCCCACCGATGAAGCCGAGATTTTTCTCGACCCATTGGACGAGCTGTCGCCTTTAGCAGCCAGATTCCCTCTCCCCGGTTCCCCGGGAGGTTGAGGATCCGTGGGCTCGCCTATGCCTCCGGTTCGGAGCCCTCGGATGGACCATCCGAGGGAGTGCGGTTCCGCCGACACCTCCCGCACCGACCTCGGAAATTCCGGGACTCGTCTCGGGTCTCGGACCTCTTCGCGGTCCAGCCGATCCCACCGTCATAGGCGGTATCGGTCTCGGCACCCGCAGTGGCGTCGCCGCTGGGTCTCGATCCTCCTCCTCCGGATGAGGGAAGCGGCGTAGAATGCAGTAAATGATGCGAGACTGATGTACAACAACTCCTCCTGGCGGGAATAAGCCGACCCCGTCGCCTTCCCGGCCATTAAATAACTGTCACGGGCGGCCGACACAACCCCTCGACTTATCCGAGGCCTATACCCAGGCCGGTTGTTCGGCCAAAACCAGCTGCTCCACCGATTCGGTGGAACCTCAGATCCACAGCCACCAATTGGGGCTCGACCAAGGATTTCGTGGCTAAGGGTCTACCCATCGGCTGTCAGTTACCTCACTCCGACCGCCCTCGGCAGGTGAAGGGTGGCTCAGGCCAGAGCAGCTCTTGATTCTTCCGAGTCGAAGATGATTCCTCCTTTTCTCCAAGCGACTGGACTTGGAGTCTTCAGGAGGTCAGTCAATGGACGATAACCGTCGTCCTTCCTAGGACTGCTTCGGCTCATCGGAGTCTACGGGATGGGCTCGAACCCGTTCCAACGGGCCAGGTATCCCCTCACGGAGATTCTGGACCGAGGTTCTCCGACGGAGGCCTTTCGTGGCCGAGGCCATAGTGGGTCGGCACTGGAGCTTTAGCAGCCCTGCTTCCTGCCCTGCGCCTGGCCAGGATGGCCAGGAAGTATCACGGTCCCTACGGTTCCTTGTCGGTTTTCAGAACACCCTCTGCTGAGGGGTTGGTTACCGACAGCGTTTCCGATGCGCCGGCATCGCCAGGGATGTGGACAAACCTCCTGACAAGGAGTCCAAGGGATGGACTATGTCGGCGAAAAGTCCTACGCTGCGTCCTCTCTCGACGCTTCGTCAGGCCAGTTCGGCCGTCCTCATGGCACATTTTTCTCATGCCCTGTTGGGCTCCCTGGATGAGGTCATCCTCATCTTCCGCCGATCTGCAGACTACGGTTAAGCAGGTGCGGGACCAGGGCAAGAGTGGCCAAACAGCAGCTCCAGACTGCTTTGGATATAGGGACTCATGTGCCAGATCGGTGGCGGCCGCAGTGGCTATCGTCGGCGGGCTTGGCTGAGGATATCCACCTTTACTGGATACCCAGCACAAGTTGGCGGATGTTCCCTTTTTGGGGACTGACCTCTTCGGCCCTGGGGTGGAAGGTCACCTGCAGAGGATCGAGAAGTCCAATGCCACCTTGGACTCGGTCTCTTCACGCTCAGAAGGACAAAGGCCGCAAGCCACAGCCTAAGCCCTTTCGTCCTTCCTGTGGCGCGCCCGGCCCAGCAACGTCAGGGCCAGCAGGCTCGGCCTTGGCATCCCAAACCCAAGCCGCCGGCTTCCTCTAACAGGAGGCAGGGAGGAAAGGGCCCAGGAGGTCCCTCGGCCGGTCCCTCCTCCAAGCCTGCCCAGTGACGGGCTGAGGGGTGTCGCCCCCATCCCCGTCACCTTACCCCTGGGTCCCCCCGTGGGGGGACGGCTCCGGCACTTCCGTTCCGCCTGGTCCGCTGTTACCACGGACAGGTGGGTCTTGGAGGTGGTGGGAAGAGGCCTGCCTCTGGAATTCGAGCAGGCACCACCCTTCAGAGCCGTCGCCCCTCGAGGGGCTTCGGGATCCCCAGCTCACTGGCGCGCCGCCGAGCCGACATCGCCTCCCTCCTCCAGAAGGAGGTGGTAAGAGAGGTGGTGACCCTCCTTCAGACCCAGGGTTTGTGTCCAGGTACTTCCTGGTTCCGAAGCGGACGGGGCTGGCGCCCATTCTCGACCTACACGACCTAAACAAGTTCCTAAGGTCTTGAACCTTCAGGATGGTCACTCTGGCTCAGATAATACCATCCTTGGAGCAGGCGTGTGGTTCTGCTCTCTGGACTTGCAGGGCAGCGTTTTCCGTCCTATCAGTCCGTCTCACCAGAGATTCCTTCGCTTCGGAGCGGAAGGATCCTCTTCGAGTTCAAGCCATGCCCTTCGACTTGTCTCCAGCTCCCAGGGTCTTCACCAAATGCATGGCTGTGGTGACAGCATTCCCTGCGGCTTCAGGGGTCCGGTGTACCTTACCTGGACGACTGGCTGATAGCAGCTCCTCCAGGAAGGAGGCGGAGTGGTCAGAGATCTGGCCTCCAGGTCTGCTCTCAACTGGGCCTCCTTATCAACGAGGCCAATCGAACTCGGACGAGTAACAGGTGATTCTATTCATCGGGCGCAGCTCGACTCTCTTCGAGCCAGGCGCGGCCCGGCGGACAGGGCCGAGTTCTTTCCTCCTTTGCCCGATCATTTCTGGTTGGGCAATTCGCCCTCCGGGACTTCCTGCGCCTCCTGGGTCTCATGGCGCCTGCACCAGCGTGGTCCGTTGGGCCCGCTGGAATATCGTCCCCTTCAGTGGGGACTGGCCAGCCAGTGGTCACAATGCTGCGATCCCTTGGACCAGCTTGTGTCGGTGACACAGAGGGGATGTGGGCGCTCTCCAGTGGTGGACACGTTCCAGATCATTTGCAGGAGGGCATCCCGTTCGTCCGCCCGAGCCGGCCCGGTCTCTCTGTCGACGATGCCTCTCTGATGGGTTGGGTGCCCATCTGTTGAACACCGAGGCTCATGGCCTCTGGTCCCTTGGAGTCGATGCCACATCAACCTGCTGGAGCTCCAGGCGGTCCGCCTCAGCTCTCACCGCCTTTGCTCCGTTCCTCCGGGGTCAAGTGGTCCAGTCCAGGCGGACAATACCACGACTATGTACTATCTAAACCGCCAGGCGGGGCAGCGCTCCATGCTTCTATGCAAGGCTCTCCGCATTTGGTCACTCGTGCGCGGCCTGGGCGGATCTCCTAGCCATTCACGTGGCAGGAGCCTCCAACACCCTGGCCGATGCCCTGAGCCGGATAGGGGCTGCATCCCACTGAGTGGTCTCTCCTGCCGAGGTAGTACAGCATCTGTTCTCCTTGGGGCACACCTCAGGTGGACCTGTTTGCCTCCAGGAAGCGCAAGCTGGTCTGTTCCATGCCCGCCCCTCAGCAGGGCTCGCTGCAGGGGATGCTCTCGAGGCAATGGACCCCGGGCCTCTTTTACGCCTTTCCCCATTTCCTTGATCCACAAGGTGCTTCTCAAGGCGAGGAGGGACAAGGCGCAGGTGATTCTGATAGCCCCAGACTGGCCCTCGCCAGTTCTGGTACCAGATCTCCTCAGTCTCAGCTCCAGGACTCTGCCGCAGCTTCCAGCTCGCCCGGACCTGCTCTCAGTCAATCAGGGGAGGTGTTCCATCCGGACCTTCAATCCCTGCACCTGACGGCCTGGTTCCTGGCTAGCAGTTCCAGGCCTTGGGTCTTTCCAGCACGAGGTCCTCAATGTAGTTGAGGCGTCCGTGAGAGTCGACCAGAAAATGCTATGCTGCCAAATGGAAAAGGTTTTCATTTGGTGTCAGAACAAGGGCTTGGACCCTTCCTCCTGTTCCTTGGCAAGCATCTTGGACTATTTATGGTCCTTTCCTAGTCAAGGGCTTGGTAGTCGACCCTAAGGGTGCACCTAGCAGCCATCTCTGCTTGCAGGCGCGGGCCGGGAAGCAGTCAGTGGCGCAGAGAAGGTGGTCTGGGCTTTTCAAGGCCTTGATCACATTTCCCCCACCAGTGCAGGAACCCCACCTCGTGGGATCTACTGCTGGTACTGGCAAAGCTCATGGGCAAGCCATTCGAACCTATGCACAGGTGTGCTCTCTCTCACCTGTCGTGAAGACCGCCTTCTTGGTGGCTATCACGTCAGCCAGAAGGATGGGAGAGCTCCAGGCGCTTTCCATCGAGTCTCCTTACCTGGTCTTCCACAGGGACAAGGTTGTCCTGCGCTCACCGAAATTCTTCCGAAGGTGGTGTCGGAGTTTCACCTTAACCAGGTGTTGACTCTGCCGGTGTTCTACCCCAATCACACCTGGAGGCGAATATAGGCTCCATACTCTGGACCTAGAGGGCTCAGCTTATTAAAGGAGCGGCTGCACTCGGGAGAGGTTCGCCAGCTGTTTGTCACCACGCTGAAGCCGCATCTGGCAGACCCACAGCCGCGGACGATACAGGTGGGTAACCTCCTGCATAGATCTCTGCTATAAGTTGGCGGGCATGGAGCCTCCCAGAGGATAAGAGCTCATTCTACCCGCCATACTGCTGCAACGGTGGCTGCTTCCAGGGACGTCCCTATCCAGGAAATCTGCAGGGCTGCTACCTGAAGTCAGCAAACACCTTCATTACCCATTACCACATCGACCTTGAGTCACGCCGGGATGCTGGTTTTGGGGCCTCGGTTCTCCAGTCTCTTTCCCAAGTAAGTATTGGGGTGTCGTCTTGCCTCCCTCCTCCCGGAGAACTGCTGGAGTCTGCCAATGGTGTGGATGAACAACATATCCATGTCCCTAGAAATACAGGTTACTCACCTGTAACAGGAGTTCTAGGAATGGTATATGTTGTTCATCCCTACAGTCTCGACCTCCCGGCCCGGCGCTGACCCTGAGCTTCCAGCGGGCCAGATCTGAGCGTCATGGGCGGAGCCGAGTTATACCACCGGGTGGGTGGGAGGAGCAAGCTGAAGACCTTCCGGCAAGATTTAAAGCGGCAAGGATACCTGCCAATGAGTGTGGATGAACAACATATACCATTCCTAGAACTCCTGTTACAGGTGAGTAACCTGTATTTTTCTTTTAAACTTAGATTGTGGGCTTTTAGTGACACTATACTTTCTTTGTTGTCTTTACTTATAATTGTTTTTGGGCTGTTGAGAATTTAAAGCATAGTGGTGGTGTAATTCTGTGCTGTCTTTAATTACTTATAAATTTGCAAGCCCCCTCCCTGCCCTTCCCCCAACTCTTAATTATGTGCCCTGTTAAATCTGATTGACAGGAGCTAAATACAGGGTATAGTAAGGGTGTGAAGTAGGAGGGCAGTAAGGAGAGAAGAAGCCCACCCTCAGCACGACAAGTGTTTTGACTCTATTTATTGGTTTCTTTTTCTTTAAAAAAAAAAAAAAAATCTGAGGATCAGTGGCAGGATTTTTAGTACAGTAAATTAATAAAAAGGGAACTAGGAGAGCTTCAGTAGCAGACAAGTAGTGGAATTGCAGTATAATGTGGGGAGTGGTGCAATGCAGTGGCTGTGGGGCAGCCATATTCAGGCAGACCGTCTGGACAGTGAGGTGCTGCCCTATCTGCATGCATCTGTCTGGACTGCGGGATGAGGTAGCCAGACTCAGAGCGGAAGTAAACTGGGTCAGGAGTACCATCACCCCTATCCAGGGACCACCCAGTCCAATGCGACTGCCTCAAAGGATGCAGAGAACGAGGAGCACTTGGATGACAGTGGGCTCAGGGAAGGTTAGAGCAGTCAGGCAGAGGCACATCCCAGATCCTGTTCCACTCAAGAACTCATATGCCACACTGGCAAATGAGGACAACCAAATAGAGGTACCCAAAGAAGTGGAAGGAAAGGATGTGGAGGTTAGCCAGGAGGTGACCTCAGCGGGAAAGCAGTGGACCCCAGGGAGGACGGCGAATCCTGGTGGGGGACTCCATCATAAGAGGGATCCAGCTAGGAACACAGGAGGGGAGGACAGGGAGGTGAGGTGTCTAACAGGTGCCACGGCATGGAGAGATGGAAGGAAGATCCTGGGGCTCACTGGGAAGGCAAGGCAGGAGGGTGAGCTGGATGTCATTATCCACCTAGGTACTAATGACCTGGCAAATGGGAGCCAAAGGAAGTTCAGGAAGAGTTAGGAAACTGGGGAGGGGTTCTAAGTAAGTAGCTACTTCTGTCACTTTCAGAAGTACTACCTGTGAGAGGCAAGGGAGAGCAGGAGTGCATGCATCAGGAACTTTAACTCATGGTTGAAGAACTGGTGCTGTGAGGAAGGTTTGGATTCATTGGTGACTGAGGACCCACCTGGAGGATGGAGGTTTGTTCAAGCCTGACGGCCTGCATCCATCCTGGAGGGAATCAAGCACTCAATGATAAGTTTAAATGCTACATTGACAAGCATTTAAGCTAGCAAAGGGGGGTGGCAGGCCAGCAAGGAGGGTACCTACTTGCTCACCCCCCCACAGCTAGCAGTGGAACAAGTGAACCAGAGGAGTGGCTATCTCTGCAAAGCAGTGTGCAGAAGATGTAGATTAGTGCTCAAGAGGTGGATAAGCAGAAAAGGGGCAACATTCAGCAGAAGGGAGACAGCAAGGAGAACCAGGGATAAATGACAACCAAGGAAGGGGCTGGAGTAGAACAGTGAAACAGTCTAGGGAGGTCAAATCATGGAAAGCCATGTGTGCAAATGCCAGGAGCCTTAGCAACAAGATGGAAGATCTGGAGGCTGTCATGGTACAGTCAGACCTGGACATTGTGGCCATCACTGAAACCTGGTGTAATGATAACCACGACTGGGAGATGGCCATACCTGGCTACAACATATTCAGAAGAGACAGAGCAGGCAGGAAGGGAGGAGGAGGAGTGGCACTGTATGTGAAAAATGACATAAGGGCCACAGAGATCCAGGAGGAACAAAATGAGGAGAGATACTGTGGGTTAAGCTGGAAAGGAAAATGGGGACAGCCATCCGCACAGGTGTGGTCTATAGACCACCAGCCCAGGAGGAAGAAACAGATAAGGAGCTGATGCTAGCCATACAAAGGATGGCAGACAAGGGTGAGGTAGTACTGGTAGGAGACTTCAATATTCCAGACGTGGACTGGAGCATCCCAGCAGCAGCATCAACTAGGAGCAGATTTATCCTGGACTCCCTTCAGGGTGCCTTCCTCAAGCAACTGGTCATGGAACCAACTCGGCAGAAGGCAATACTGGACCTTGTGCTCACAAACAGGGACAGTGTGATGGGGGGTAACAGTGGGGGAGCACCTGGGAAACAGTGACCACCAGTCATTGTGGTTTGAAATCACAGAAAGAGCAGAACCAAACCACACAAAAACACGTATCCTGGATTTTAGGGGGGCAGACTTTGGGAAAATGGGGAGATTCTTGAAAGAGGCATTAAGGGGAATGGGACAGGAATCAGGGATTAAGGAACAGTGGGCAGTATTTAAAATGGGGATTACAAGAACAACAGAATTATGCATTAAGCAGGTTAGCAAGAGGAAAAGAAAGAGGAGACCATTATGGTTTTCCAAAGAGGTAGCAAAGAGAAGTGAAAGCCAAAAGATTGCATTCAGGCAATACAAAAGAACGAGGCAGAAGGGATAGGGAGAAGTACCAGGAGAAGCAAAGGGAGGCAGGAGGTCAGTAAGGAAGCCAAAGTTCAGACAGAAGAACACATTGCAAAATCAGTGGGTAGAGGGACAAAACCTTTTACAGGTACATAAGTGAAAAAGAAAGACAAAGGGAAGGATAGTGAGACTGAAGGGGAGGATGGGGGCGTGGAGGATGACAACAGTAAAGCTGACATATTGAACAGGTATTTCTGCTCAGTCTTTACTGAAGAGGAGGAGGTAATGGGTCTGAAGGAGTACAAGGGGTGAGAATGGTGCAGAAATGGACACAAGTCCCTTTACACGAAAAGGGCCCTGAAGGAACTGGAAGTAATAAGAGTTGATAAAGCAGTGGGGCCAGATGGGGTGCACCCAGGGTCCTTAAAGAACTGAGAAGGTGGTGGCTGAACCTCTGGCTATCCTGTTTAGCGATCACTGGAAACAGGGAGGTACCCAAAGACTGGAGGACAGCAGGCGTGGTCCCTTATACAAAAGTGGGAACAAAGGAAGCAGGGAACTACAGACCAGTCAGCCTCACCTCGGTAGTGGGGAAGATCATGGAAGCACTACTGAAGGAGAGATTGGTGGAACATCTGGTTGTCAATGGACTACAGGACCCAAGGCAGCATGGTTTCACCAGGGGGAGGTCATGTCAGACCAACCTAGTTGAATATTTTGACTGGGTGACTAGGGAGGTGGATCAGGGGAGGGCAGTGGACATGGCCTATCTGGACTTCAGCAAGGCCTTTGACACTGTGCCACATAGAAGACTATTACACAAACTGGAGAATATGGGTGTGGGTAGGACAGTAGTGTGGTGGGTAGGTAACTGGCTGGGTGGCAGGACACAGAGGGTGGTGGTAAATGGCTGTCACTCCACAGAGGGAAGAGTGACTAGTGGGGTACCACAGGGAGCAGTGCTGGGACCGGTCCTATTCAACATCTTCATCAGTGACATTGCGCAGGACCTAGAAGGCAGAATTTCACTGTTTGCTGATGACACAAAGCTCTGTAACAGAGTAGACACACCAGAGAGTGTAGACAGAATGAAAGCGACCTGCAGAAACTTGAAGAATGGTCAGGGTTTGGCAGTTGAAATTCAATGCAAAGAAATGCAAGATAATGCATATGGGGCACAAAACCCTGGCACAATATATCAGTTGGGGTGAGGATATAGCATGCACCAAGCAGGAAAGGGATCTTGGGGTTGTCATCTCTGATGACCTCAAGGTAGGAAACAGTGTGACAAGGCAGCAAGTAAAGCAAATAGGATGCTGGGATGTATAGGCAGGGGCATCGCCAGCAGGAAAGGGAGGTCATAATTCCGCTATACAAGACACTAGTGAGGCCCCACCTGGAGTACAGTGTACAGTTCTGGAGACCATACCTACGTAAGGACATAGACAGGGTAGAGAAGGTTCAGAGGAGGGCAACAAAGATAGTGCATGGATTACATCACAAGTCCTATGAAGACAGGTTGAAGGAACTGAACATGTACTCCCTGGAGGAGAGGAGGGAGAGAGGGGATATGATAGAGACATACAAGTATCTTACAGGGAGGAACAGGGTGCAGGAAAACACTATTTTTAAGCGAAAAAGATGTTCCAGGACTAGAGGCATGGGATGAAGTTGGAGGGAGGGCGATTCAGAGGAAAGCGTGAAAGAATTTCTTCACAGAACGGGTGGTGGACAAGTGGAACACCCTCCCAGAGGAAGTGGTGGGGGCTGAAACAATCACGGGATTTAAGAATGCATGGGATAGACATAAAGGAATTCTGGAGGTCGGGGGTAAGGGGCAACAGACTTCTAGGAAAACAAACTGAACTTACAAGCTCACATGGGCAGACTGGGTGGGCCATAGGCCCTTATCTGCCGACACTGTCTATGTATCTATGTATCTATGTAACAGGCTTTTTCAGAGTCTCCAAGTCAAAAATTAGACACGATAAAATACATAGAATACAATGGATTACAAATTGACAATGAACAATAAAATACAAAAAAAGTTGGTAAAAAAAAAAAAGTCATAATTGTTAGCAAAAGATTACAATGCAGATAAGTTACAAAGTGCTGACTGGATAATAGCAACACTAAACTAGTGTGGTACATAGATTGAGCAGGAGAGAAAAGTGCATTTTATTTACAGAGGGTAGAGATGTTGACTTGGGTAGAGAGCAGTGGGCTGTAAGCAGCCAGAGGAGGCATTGTCAAGTGTGAAACAGAGGTGCACAGCAGAGTACGGTGGGGTAGTGTAGGGACGAGAGATCAGGAGAGAGGTTGGGGATTGGGGAGGAAATAAGTCACAACTGACTACTACTTTACTACTTAACATCCCCCCCAACCCGGTCTGCCTGTTTTGGCTCCACTAGCTCTTTAATATGTGAAAATTCTGAAGCTTAACTGTAACTGATTGTGATTTTGTTTTGCAGCAAACTAACAATGTTTATCTCCAGGGTTATTTTAAGCAGCTGAGGGTGAAACAAAAAGAGGGCGAACCAGTGTTGAAAAAATGTAGTGAGTTACTGTACATAGTTTGGGTTAAACTTCAGGCCCAGGAAGAGAGAGAGAATTGGTTATTCCACAGAAGTATAACTGAGTACCAGTGTGTGGTGGAATGTCATCATGTATGGAGATCCATACACTGGAAAAAGTCGATCTTCTTAGAGGGCTCTTGCAGTAGGTACCAACAGGTAGGACTGAAGCCGGCTGGCGCCAAGACCACACTGAAAACTTTAGCTAGCAGTGTCTGGCGGGGGACTGCCCACCCGATGTCATGTAACCATTAGCGTGGCACTATATAGTGTGTGGTCCCCGCACCCACCCTCCAGTTGGCCTGCGCACATCGGACCTCACAGAGAACGTTGATTCTGTCAATGCCATCTTGGATGAGTATTTCTCATTTTTCTAACTATTGAAAATTATATTTTTCTATAAATTGTACTTGTATATTTGATCGTGCATGTCGGCTCCATCGGACTTCCCGGCACTTCCACAGGGTTCACCGCCGGGGCCTTCAATCCCCCCATCAGGAATGACGCCAGGTCCCTCTGGCACTCAACCGAGCTACCAGATGCCTCAATACTCTCAGTGGTAACTGCCGAGTTACCTTTTGCCAGGGTTCCTGACGCCGGGGTTTCCACAGTACCAGTCACCGGGCATTCCCACATCAGGATTCCCATCACCTTACTACCAGATACCAGGCTACCGGACACTAGGATATGGGCATCTGCCCCCACTGCCTCCATCTTCACCCCAGCCACAGGTGGACTTGCTGGCGATGTTTCATTACTGATGGCATGAAGCGAAGTCTTGGCTCACTTCAGAGTTTGAGAAACATCGGCCTCTGTTTACCCCAGTGCCGGCCCCAAGAGAGCCGATGCATAGACCTTTCCTGCCATCGGGTCCCAGACCTTCGATGTCTGGAAGATCTGTGGAGCCTTTGCCACAACCTCAACGGGCCACAGAATTCTCGAGGCCCGAGGACTTCTCGAGACCAGTAGCCATTACTCTACCTAGACTTAGTACCCCCGGTGTCAGATTCTGAGAGTGATTCAGCCCATTTGGGTTTAGACTGAGTCGCCCACCCCGGATGACCCAAATCCGAAGGAGTCTCCCAGATCCCCCCTGAGGACGCTTCTTTCTTAGAACTCCTCGGGAAGATCCAGGCAGCTTATGACTGGCGCACGGAGGATCAGGATCCCCAACGTCAGAGACTTGCCATGCATCTGGAGCTGATGGATTTGTCTCAGACTCTCATTCTGCCGTGGATAAGCCCCCATGAAGACTTGGCATCCATGATATGGAAACAACCCACTTCTGTAGCCCCGGTTGCCAGAAAAGCGGATAGGTGATACCAGACACCAGAGGGGAAGGATCACCTTGGTGTCCACCCTAAGGCAGATTTGGTGGTCATTTGTGCGGCTCACGACCAATCGTCAGAGCCAGAATACTTCATTACCTCTCCCCCTGACAAGGAATCCAAGGTACTAGACCAGTTTGGGAAGAAGGTCTATTCTTCCTCCACTTTGGCTATCAAAGCACTAAATTACATAGCCCACATGGGGGTATATTAAAAATCCATCCTGGGCCAGCTAGAGTCCAGATTCAACAAGCTCCGAGACTCTGAAATCAAGGATGAAATGGCTGGCATGGTGCAGTCGGCTAGCTCTGCCAGCCAGCACACTTTGAGGGCCACTAATGATGCAGTGGATGCCTCAACAAATGAAACAGCTACTGCTGTCAGTCTGAGGAGACACTTAAGGTTGAGAATCTGTGGCCTGACACCTGAAGTGCAATCAGCAATACAAGATGCCCTATTCTCGGGTCCAGTCTTGTTTGTAGGGGACATCAAGGACATTATTACTGACCTTCGGGACAAGGGCAAGGCTTTGCACTCTGTCCAGTTTATGTATAAACCCCCTCAGAAACCGAAACAGCTCTTTCATTGGCAGCAGCGCCGAAAGCAAGGGCAACAACAGAACTGACGTCAGAGCAAATGTCGGGCCCCTTCGGCAGGCACGGCTACCCCAGGCCAAATCTCAACAAGCCTCGGGATCTGCTCCCTCCGTTCTCCCTACCGCCTCCTGACTCGCTAGGACCCCTCCCTTCCCTAGACCATGTCCTAGGGGAACCAGTAGGAGACAGATTTTCAAACCACCTATCAAGATGGGAGGCAATTACCTCAGACTCATGGGTTCTATACTTGGTGGCTCAGGGACACATAAGAGTTCAGAGAGACCACCCACCCATCCCCCAGGTCCCTTTTATTACCCCCAGGTAAAAGAGGAAATAGAGACTCTGCTGCTGAAGACAGCACTAGAGCAGGTTCCTCCAGTGCAAAGAGGAAGGGGGTTCTACTAGCACTTCTTCCTGGTTCCCAAGAAGACAGGCGACCTCAGACCAATATTAGACCGCAGCACACTGAACCTCTTTGTGGAATACAAAAGATTACGAATGTTCTCTTTTCCGGGCCTAATTACAGTCCTACAGAGAGGGCATTGGCTATGTGTCCTGGATATGCAAGATGCATACCTGCATATCCCCAATTTTCCTCCCCACCTCAGGTTCCTCAGATTCTGTTTTCAGGGAGAGCATTTCCAGTTCAGAGCTGTACCTTTGGCCTATTGTTGGCATCCAGGGTGTTCACACAGTGCCAGCAACCTTACACAGGAAGGATGTACAGGTGTTCCCTTACCTTGACGATTGGCTCCTTTCAGCCCTGTCGGACAGCCTAGTCAGAACCCTCTTTATTTCCCTGGATCTTTTCCGGCAGGTGGGCATTACGGTAAACTATCCCATGTCCCACCTTATTTCTTCCCAGCATCTCTAGTTCATTGGGGCAGTGCTGGACATGGTCCACGGGAGAGCCTTCCTCCCACCAGGCCGAGTGGAGACTCTCCAACATCAAGCACGTTTAGATACCTAGAAGTTGATGGCAGATAAGGACCGCAAGGCCCATCCAGTCTACCCAATTGTTTTTGTACCTTATGAATGTGCCATTGGCCTTTGTTCTGTCAATGGCCTATCTATTCATACTCATCTGTATTGCTCCCTTATGCCTATCCCATGCCTGTTTGAAGCCCTGCACTGTATTCGTATCCACCACTTCCTGAGATAGGCTGTTTTATGCATCCAACACCCTTTCTGCGAAAAAGAACTTCCTCACATTACCCCTTAATTGGCCTCCATCTAATCTCATGCTGTGTCCTCTTGTCCTGCTATTTTTCTTATATTGAAACATCTTGGTCTCTTTCACGTTGTTAATGCTCTTAAGGTGTTTGAATGTTTCAATCATATCACCTCTCTCCCCTCCTTTGCTCTAGGGTATACATATTGAGCTCAGTTAATCTGTCCTCATATGTTTTCTGCTGCAGTCCCTGCACCATTTTGGTTGCCCTTCTCTGGACTGCCTCCATTTGGTTAATGTCCTTGTGAAGGTGTGGCCTCCAGTACTATATGCAGTACTCCAGATGGGGCCTAACCAGTGTCTTGTAAAGAGGGATTATTACCTCCCTCTTCCGACTTGTGATACCCTTACTAATACACCCCAGCATCCCTCTAGCCTTACCTACTGCTTTAGTGGTCTGCTTGGATGATTTCAGGTCATCGGTGATGACGTCCAAGTCTCTTTCTTTCCTTGTGACTGCCAGCAACTCCCCTCCCAGCCTGTAGGTGGCTACAGGGTTTCTCTTCCCTATGTGCATGATCTTGCACTTCTTTTGCGTTAAACCCCAGTTGCCACTCTTCCAACCATTTTGCCAGTTTATCCAGATCTCTTCTCATTCTGCCCACCCCATCTGGATCTGCTCTGTTGCAGATCTTGGTGTCGTCTCCAAACAGACAAACCTTACCCTCCAGTCCATGTGCAATGCCACTGATGAAGAAATTGAAAAGGACTGGCCCCAGGACTGATCCCTGAGGTACCCAACTTGTGACTTGCATCTCTTCTGACTGTATACCATTTGCCAACACTCTGTTTTCTGCCCGTCAACCAGTTTGCCACCCAGTTGACCAACGTCTGACCCACCCCAAGCCTACCCAGCTCATTAATCAGTTTTCTATGTGGAACAGTATCGAAAGCTTTGCTGAAGTCAAGGTAGGCGACATCAACTGCTCCGCCTTAGTCCACCACTCTGGTTACTCAGTCAAAGAAATCTATGAGATTAGTTTGACAGGACCTTCCTTTTGTAAACCCATGCTGTCTTGGATCCTGTGCTCCTATGGATTCCAGGTGTTGCACTATCCTTTCCTTCAGCAGTGTCTCCATAATCTTGCCCACTACTGAGGTAAGACTGACTGGTCTGTAGTTGCCTGCCTCCTCCCTGCTACCACTCTTGTGGAGCGGGATCACATGAGCCCTCCAGTCTTCTGGGACCTCTTCTTGTGCTCAGAGATTCACTGAACAGTTCTGATAATGGCTCTGCTAGTTCCACCCTTAGCTCCTTTAGTACCCTGGGATGTATGCGTCGGGTCCCATTGCCTTGTCCACCCTGAGCTTATCGAGCTCTTGTAGGACCCTTTCTTTTGTGAAGGGACTAGTGCACACCTCCCTCCCCACTGTGTCCATGACGCTGAGCTGTGGGCCCTGCCCTACCTTCTTTTCAGTAAATACTGAGCAGAAGTATCTATTTAGGATGGATGCTTTAACATGGTCCTTCTCCTCACACACACCCTTATCCCCATTGATCTTAGCAATACCGTCTCTGGACTTTCTCCTTTCACTAATGCATCTATAGAAAGTCTTGTCACCTTCTTTTCTAGGGACATGGATATGTTCAATTCACACTTACTGGCAGGTTCCTTGCTGCTTTAAAACTTGCCGGAAGGTCTTCAAGCTGGCTTCTCCCACCCACCTGGGTGGTAAAACACTCGGCTTCGCCCCAGGTCTTCCTTACCACTTGAAGCTCAGGTTCCCTCCTTAGCGCTCTGCGTGTTAGGCCTGGATCCACATTCTTCGGTTAAACTGAAACTGATTCTAAAATTTAAAAGACTTTTGTCTTCTTTTCCCTTGTGGCTGCGATGGACAAATCGACTCCCGGATTTCTTCGGTGCACCTGTGGGCAGATGATGTCCCAGACCGATCCGCACTCAACGTGCGTTTATTTCCTTGGACTCTGCCATAACTCACAGGCTTGTGAGTTATGCAGATCCTTTTCGGCTTCGGTCTGGGAGGACTGCACTGCCCGATTACTCTTGGGGCGACTTGAAAAATGTTATCCTCTGGTCAAGTCGAAGGAGGCCAGTTGGGCGGTGTCTGCAGCGGCGGACTCGGCAGAACAGCTAGAACAGATGATCGCCCTCGAGGAGGAGGCGGCCCAGACCGCATCATCATCATCCTCAGTCACAGCATTTATCCCGCTCTCCTTGAGCTCTTCCTGTACAGCTTCTTTTAAGGAGCTTTGCCAATCCCCCTCCTCCAAGGGAAAAGGGCCATCGGGACATTCCTCTCGGTCCAAAAAGGACTCCAAAGGTAAGTTCCACCGTCGACGTTCGTGGGAGCGGGAGAGGTCTCCTTCCCCGGATAGTCGACAGTCTATTTCAGTCGAGGTTGTGGCTAAGGCCGCTGGCTTCACAGTGTCCTCGTCAGGTCAGCTGGCCGAGACCACAGTCGATGCGGTCGAGATTTTTCTTGACCCGTCGGATGGTTTGTCAACTGGAGAAGCCAACAACCCTTCTTCACTGGTTCCCTAGGTGGAAACCGAGGACTTGCCTGTGCATCCTGTGCCAGAGTCCCCCGGTTAAGGTCCCTAAACTGAGGGAAGAGCGGGTTTCCCCCGCCCCCTCTCTGACCCACCCTCGGAATCCCCGAAGGTCTCGGTCTTTGACCTCTTCCAGATCCAGCAGGTCCCGCTGATGTCTGCGGTCTTGGCACCATGGAAAGCGGCAATGCCGCTCATCCTAGTCATACTCTTAGGAGGATAGGCTCCGGCGCAAGTTGTGTCGGTGCTATGAGGATTTAATGTGGCAGCAGCACTTATTGTCCGGGAATAAGACGACTCCTTTGCCTTCCCCGGTCTTTAAGTGGTTGTCACCGAAGCGGCCGAAACAACCCCTCGTAGTGGTTGAGGAGCCGAAGCCGGCACCGGTTGTTCATCCGAAACCGGCTGCGCCACCCATTGTGGTGGAACTGAAGCCCCGACCAAGGATTAATGGTCGGGTCAGGGTTTGCCCCATAGGTTGTCAGTCACCCTCACTCCTGATCGACCTCGGTAGGTGGAGGGTGGCTCAGGCGCTTGGCAGCAATTTGCAGACTCCTCGGAGTCTGGCGACGACTCCTTGTTCTCCAGGCCGCTTAACTTGGAGTCCACTGGGGGTCAGTTGGTGGACGAGAGCCCATCCTCGTTCCTGGAATACTTCGACTCCTCTCGGAGTCCACTGGGATGGAGCTCGAACCAGTTTCAAAATGGGCCAAGTATCCTCTCACGGAGATACTGGACCGAGGGGATTCCCCTACGGAGGCCTTCCCGGTGGCCAAAGCCATTGTTGGACCGGCCCTGGAGCTGTGGCCATGGCCAGCTTCTTGTCCAGCACCTTCGGCCAGGATGGCTCCGAGGTATGCTGTCCCTACCGGTTCACTCTCCGGTTTCTCAGAGCACCCCTCTGCAGAGGGGTTAGTGACCGACAGCGTTTTCTGGCATTCCGAGAATGCTCGGGATGTGGACAAGCCACCCAATAAGGAGTCCAAGAAATTGGACTACTCTGGGCTGAATGTCTATGCTGCTTCCTCACTAGGCCTTTGTCAGGCTAGCTCGGCCGTCCAGATGGCACACTTTTCACACTCCCTTTTGGGCTCCCTGGACGAGGTGATTCCTGATCTCCCGGCTGACCTTCAGAGGACGGTCAAGCAGGTGCAGGATCAGGGAAGGGCGGTGGCCAGACAGCAGCTCCAAACTTCCTTGGACATCCCTGACTCATGTGCCTGGTTAGTTGCGGCCGCAGTGGCCATGCGCCACGGAGCTTGGCTGTGGATCTCCACCTTTACGCCGGATACCCAGCACAAGCTGGCAGACGTTCGGTCCCAGGGTGGAGCGTCATCTTCAAAGGATCGAGAAGTCCAATGCCACCTTGGACTTGGTCACGTCTGCCCAGAAGGACAGAGGCCGCCAGCAGCAGCGTAAGCCTTTCGTCCTTCAGCCCCTGCGGCACGTCCGGCCCAGCAACACCAGTATCAGGACCAGCAGGCTCGCACTTGGCACCCCAAAGCCAAGCCTGCTGCTTCCTCCAGCAGGAAGCCAGGAGGGAAAGGTCCAGGCGGCTCCTCGACCGGCCCTTTCTCCAAGCCTGCACAGTGACTGGTTGAGGGATGTCCCCCCCAACCTTGTCACTCCTTCCTAGGTCTCCCCCCCGGCCCCGGTGGGGGGACGGCTCCGCCACATCCTTTCCGCCTGGTCTGTTATCACCACGGACCGCTGGGTGTTGGAAGTGATAGGCAGGGGTCTGTCTCTGGAATTTGAACAGTCCCCACCCTATTGAGCCGTCGCCCCATGGGGGGGAGGGGGGGCTACGGGTTCTGCAGCCTCTCTGTTGGCTCGTTGAGTCGACATTGCCCTGCTCCTCCAGAAGGAGGTGATCAGGGAGATCGCGGACCCCCCTCCAGACCCAGGGTCTGTGTCCAGGTACTTCTTGGTCCCAAAACGGACGGGGAGCTGGCGCCCCATTCTCGACCTACACGACCTGAACAAGTTCCTAAGGTCTCGCACCTTCAGGATGGTCACTCTGGCTCAGATCATTCCATCCTTGGAACGAGGCATGTGGTTCTGTTCTCTGGACCTTTGGGACGCGTTCTTTCATGTCCCAATCCGTCCATCTCACCAGCGATTCCTCCGCTTCAGGGCATAGGGATCCCTTATGAGTTCCGGGCCATGCCCTTTCGGCCTCTCTCCAGCTCCCAGGGTCTTCACCAAATATATGGCAATGGTGACAGCATTCCTGCGATGCTGAGGGGTCCGGGTGTACCCTTACCTGGATGACTGGCTGATTGCAGCCCCCTCCAGGTTGGAGGTGGAGTGGTCCAGGGATCTGGCCCTCCAGGTCTGCTCTGATTGGCCTCCTCATCAATGAATCCAAGTTGGAACTCGTGCTATCATAGGTGATTCAGTTCATCAGGGCAGAACTTGACTCTCTTTGAGCCAGAGCATTGCTCCCAGCGTACAGGGCCGATGCTGTTTCCTCCTTTGCCCAATCATTTCTGGTTTGGCAATTGTGCCCTGCCCGGGACTTCCTGCGCCTCATGGCGGCCTGCACCAGCATAGTCTGTTGGGCCCGCTGGCATATGCGTCCTCTGCAATGGGGGTTGGCCCACCAGTGGTCACAGTGCTCCGGTCCTCTGGACCAGCCAGTGACCGTGACCCAGGAGATGTGGAATGGCCTCCGTTGGTGGCTCGTTCCAGCCCATCTGCAGGAGGGTATCCCGTTTGTCCACACCGAGCCGACGGTCTCTCTGACGACCGACGCCTCTCTGGGTTGGGGTGCTCATCTGGGGGAGCTCAGAGCCCACGGCTTCTGGTCTCCTCAGGAGTCTCGATGCCACATCAACCTGCTGGAGCTTCGAGGGGTCCAACTAGCCCTCACCACCTTCGCTCCGTTCGTACGGGGTCAAGTGGTCCAGGTCCAGACGGACAACACCACGACCGTGTACTACCTCAACCGTCAGGGCGGGATGCACTCCTTGCCCTTGTGCAAGGAGGCTCTCCGCACTTGGTCTCTTGTGATCAGCCTGGAGGCGGATCTCCTAGCCGTCCATGTGGCAGGTGCCTCCAACAGTCTGGCCGATGCCGTAAGCCGGATAGGCGCTGCATCTGGCGAATGGTCCCTCCTCCGGAGATGGTACAAGATCTGTTCTACCACTGGGGCATCCCTCAGGTGGACCTGTTCGCCTCCAAGGAGAATGTGAAGCCGAGGCTGTTTCACGCCCGCCCCCCTCAGCAGGGCTTGCTGCAGGGGGATGCCTTCTTGAGGCCGTGGGCCCCAGGCCTCTTCTACGCCTTCCCTCCATTCCCTTTGATCCACAAGGTGCTTCTCAAGGTGAAGAGGGACCAGGTGCAGATGATTCTGGTAGCCCCAGACTGGCATCCAGATCTCCTCAGCTCCAGACTCCCGAGCCGGCTTTCAGCCCGCCCGGACCTGATCTCAGTCAGCAAGGGGAAGGTACTCCATCCAGACCTGAAATCCCTGCACCTGATGGCCTGGTTCCTGAGCAGCTAGAGTTCCAGGCCTTGGGTCTTTCCGACAAGGTGCTCAACGTGGTTGAGGCTTCCCGTATGGAGTTGACCAGAAAATGCTATGCCTTCAAATGGAAGAGATTCTCCTTTTGGTGTCGGGGCAAGGGGTTGGACCCTTCCTCCTGTTCTTTGGCTAGCATTCTGGACTACCTGTGGTCCCTTTCTCAGCTAGGGCTTCGGTCGACAACCCTTAAGGTGCACCTGGCAGCCGTCTCTGCTTACCGGTCGCGGGCCGGCAAGCAGTCAGTGGCGCAGGAGAAGGTGGTCGGGCACTTTTTCAAAGGCCTTGATCACATATCCCCTTCGGTGCGAGAACCTCCACCTCCGTGGGATCTACTGCTGGTACTGGGTAAGCTCATGGGTAAGCCATTCGAACCAATGCACAGGTGTGACATCTCTCACCTGTCGTGGAAGACCACCTTCTTGGTGGCTATTACGTCAGCCAGAAGGATGGGAGAGCTCCAGGCACTTTCCTTCGAGTTTCTTTATCTGGTCTTCCATAGGGACAAGGTTGTCCTGCGCCCCCATCCGAAATTCCTTCCGAAGGTGGTGTTGGAGTTTCACCTTAACCAGGTGTTGACTCTGCCAGTGTTCTACCCCAGTCACACCTTGGAGGCCAAATATAGGCTCCATACTCTGGACCCTAGAAGAGCACTCTCTTATTATAAGGAGCGGACAGCTGAAGTTCAGGAAGAGGTTCAGCAGCTGTTTGTCACCTACGTTGAAGCCGCACCTGGCAGACCTGCAGCCAAGCAGACGATAGGCAGGTGGGTCACCTCCTGCATAGATCTCTGCTATAGGTTGGCGGGCATGGAGCCTCCCAAAGGGATAAGAGCTCATTCTACCCGCCGTACCGCTGCTTTGGTGGCTTCCTCCAGGGATGTCCCTATCCAGGAAATCTGCAGGGCTGCTACCTGGAAGTTGGCACACACCTTCATTACCGATTACCACATCGACCTGGAGTCATGCCGGGATGCTGGTTTTGGGACCTTGGTTCTCCAGTCCTTATTTCCCAAGTAGGGGTGCGCGCCTTCCCTCCCTCCTCCTGGAGAACTGCTAGGAGTCTGCCAATAAGTGTGGATTGAACAACATATCCACATCCCTAGAAATACAGGATCTTACTTCAAGTGGGAGCTCTTGCAGCAGGCTATAACATTCAAGACTATGCCGTAGGCACTAGGACCATCCGGAAAACTTCAGCCAGCAGTATACAGCATTGACCTCCCCCGACGCCGGTCTTGGTACAAAAGGGGGCGGACCCAGCTCCACCTCATTTCTTTTCCCACTACATCCAGCACATGAAGAGAGATCTACAATCAGCTTGCCAGAAAACAGCAGGTTTTTGTACAAAACCCGCTTTTGTTACCGTTTTTCAACGTTTTTTTCTCGTTTAACCGATGTCAGTTTCCGACGGTTTTTGAACTTTCCCAATGGATGTCTTCACCGTCGTCGGCCTCACCTGAACACCATCAAAATAAGTGTGAGTGTGGGAGGCAGATCCGGGCCAAGGACGGCCATCAACGCTGCATGTTCTGCCTCGGGCAGGACTACGACATCGTGGCCTGCTCCGCCTGCCAGACATTTACTAGCCAGACCCGCATCCGTCGTCTGAAGGCCCTGAAGGCTTTCCTTCTGGAGCAGAAGATGGATCTGCACTCCTCCGAGGGGAAATGCAAAGAGAAGAGGCGTCTCAGTAAAGACCGTAGTCGGTACCGGTACCAGTCCCAGTCTCGCTTGCAGCCCTCTCCCAAGATGGCCCGCCCTTTGGGATCAGGAGAGTGTCCGAAGTCATCTCAGGCCAGGGGGAGAAGCCGGCCAAGCCGAAGGTAACCCCGTTAAGGGTTACCACCAAGCCCTTGTAGGTGAAAACTGAGGCCCCACCTCCCAAGGCACCGGTGCCACCTGCTGAAGGCGCGCCTCCGAAGCTCAAGGAGTCTCCGGCACCCCCCGGCGGCACACCGTTGTTGGTACCACCACCGACGCCAGCCGAACGGGCAAAGTGAGAGATCGGCCGTGGAAGAGCCGACGTCCCTGTCGCCCAAGTCCTCCTTTCCCTTGGGCTTCCAGGAGGGCTATCGTTCGCGGGCCGACATCCCGGATACTCCCTTTCTGGGCCAGGCGGCCAGACTTTTTTCGAAGGATGAGCTGCAGGAGCCGTTTTCCTTTTGGTGGGGGCAGGTCCAGAAGTGGACTGCCCCACGTTGCCGCCAGACACCGGTAGCGGACCCAGCGGGCAAACCACAGCCGGGAGCTGAGCCTTCCCTGCGGAAGTCCCCAGAGCGACCGCCTACACCTCCTTCTAGGGCTCATTCCTGCATCTGCTCCGGAGACCACCGATGTCTCTCCAGGGACTCTGGAGACCGTCGTTGGCCTAGGTCACATTCTCGGAGTCTTTCTCTGTTTTCTAGATGAGAACGCTCCCGACGTCTGTCCTCTGACTGACGTCGGCTTTGCTCCGTCGCCGGTCTCTGGACTGGAGTCGGTGTTCGGACCGACGTCGGTCCTCCAGTTACCGATGACAGCGGGAGTCTGGTCATAAGGAGAGATCAGACTATTCGAGATCTTATAGTCGATCTCCCTCATCTTCTTCTGCGTCATCTTCCTCTCTCAGCTTGCAGTGGTCCCTGGGAGAGAAGGACCAGCCTCGCTTGCTTCCAGATGATCCAGTCTTCATGGACGTCATGAGGCATATCCAGGCCTCCGAGTGGGAGACGGAGGACCTGGATCCGGAACGCTTGAGACTGGCAAAGTACCTGAGGCAGAAGGAGCCGAAACCACTTGTGATCCCTCCTTTGGTGGATACTTTCCAGGACCTTACGCGGACTACCTGGAAACATCCAGCTTCCTTCCCGGCTGTTCCTAAGAAGTCGGATAGGCTGTACAAGGCCCCGAGGGCAGAATCCTTCCTAGCTGAACACCCTCAGGTGGACTCCTCGGTGATCACGGCTTCCCATGATAATCCAGCTGGCCGAAGCACCTCGGCTCACAGCCTCCCGACCCGGAGTCTCGCTATTTGGACCAGGTGGGCAAGAAGGTTTATTCTGCCTCCACCTGCTCCATACGGTCCCTCAATTTTTTGACGCATGTGGTCCAGTACCAGAATGTGCTATGGCAGCGAGGACAAGAGCTTTTGAAGGCCATACCAGATTCTGATCAGAAGGCAGAGCTTCTGGACATCTTGAAATTGGGCTCAGATGTAGGCTCCCATGTTCTGAGAGCCTTGTATGACACCGCAGATACGGCAGCCAAGGCAGCCACTTCCAGGGTGCGCCTATGGCGTCACGCCTGGTTGAGAGTCTCGGGCTTTCACCAGGATCTGCAGGCCGGTATCAAGGACTTACCCTTCCAAGTGTACAGTGCTATTTGGGCAGGAAACGGAAGCTTTGATTTCTTGTCTCCAGGAGTCAGGCAAGTCTATCTGGTCGGTCCGCCTGATGTACCGCGGTGACCAGTGAAGACAACGCAAGCGGCCATTTCATAAGCCCTCAGGTGGCCACGGTCATGCCTGTGGTAACCAGCAGGGGCAGAGAGGCGGCTTCCATAGGAGATCCGGTAACCAGCAACCTGGAGGCGCTCCTACCTGTGGGCCCCAGTCCTCCCAAGCCTCTCTGCCTACACCCTGCTCAGCCCAGTGACTCTCTTCCGCCCCCTTCCCACAGGAAGACCCATGGGAGACGTTCGGGGGCCGCTTCTCCCTTCATCTCGAAGTGTGGAAGTAGATTACTGCGGACCAGTGGGTCCTAGATATCATCAGGAGAGGACACATGCTGGAGTTCACGGAGTTTCCCCCAAATACTCCACCAAAGTACTCTCGTTGTCCTCCTTCTCACATCCCACTAATAGATGGTGACATTCAGACCCTCTTGCAGAAAAGGGCAATAGAAGTAGTACCCTTGCATCAGCGGTGAAAGGGGTTTTACTCCCCATTTCTTCCTTGTCCCAAAAAAGACACAGGTTCTTCGTCCCATTCTGGACCTCGGCTCTCTAAATCTTTTTATAGAGTACAAAAGGTTCAGGATGGTGACCCTCCCGAGTCACTTCCTCTGCTGCACCAAGGGGACTGGCTCTGCCCGTAGACATGCAAGATGCATATGTGCATATCGAGGTCTTCCCTCCCCACAGGAAGTTTCTGAGGTTCCACTTCCAAGGAGAGCACTGCCAGTTTCGTGTTCTTCCGTTCGGCCTCTCTTCCGCTCCGCGAGTCTTTATAAAATGCTTGGCAGTAGTGGCTGTGGCTCTAAGGCGCATGGGACACTACGTTTTCCCATACCTAGATGATTGGCTACTTGCAGCCCTGTCAAGGACTGGCCTACTTCACGCCCTCGGAGACACCTATATTTTATTCCGAGAGCTGGGGATCACCCTGAATCTACAAAAATCGTCCCCAGAGCCCAGTCAAAAGCTTGTTTTCATTAGAGTGGTACTGAATTCTATCCAGGGCATGGCCTTCCTCCCCCAGGACAGGGGCGATCGCCTGCGCGAGATTGCCGAAGGGATCTCAGTAACTCCTCAAGTTCCAGCACGGAACTTCCTCAGGCTACTGGAGCACATGGCGGCGGCCATTCCTGTCACTCCCTTCACCTGCCTCCACGTGCGGATCCCACAATGGATGCTCAGGGTACAGTGGGACCAAGGCTACGATGATCTAGACTTCATGGTCAGGATCACCGAGCCAATCAGGAGAACTTTGCATTGGTGGATGGATCCCCGGAACTTGTAGAAAGGGGTCAGCTTTCATCCGGAGCCGCCAGGTCAGACTCTTACAACAGATGCATCAGACCTGGGATGGGGGCGAACCTGGGTGCTCATCAAACACAAGGGGTTTAGTCACCTGCGGAGCGGTCCCTTCATATCAATGTACTGGAGATGCAAGTGGTTCTCTATGCCTTACAGGCCTTTCAAGAGGACCTGGTACCAGGCTCTCTTCTGATTCAAACAGACAATATGGCGGTCATCTTCTGCATCAACAAGCAAGGGGGCACTCATTCGTACCCCCTTTGCAGGGAGGCGATGAGAGTCTGGCACTGGGCGCTGGAGTGGCGCATTCAGCTATCCGCAGTGCGTGTTCCAGGCGTTCTCAACGATCTGGCCAACAGCCTAAGCATGTCTTGATCCAGAGCACGCGAGTGGGAGCTGCTACAGTCCGTGGCAGATCAGCTTTTCGAGAAGTGGGGTCATCCAGAGCTGGACCTCTTTGCATCACCACGCAACGCCAAACTGCCAATGTTTTGCTCGCGAGAGCATGCGCCTGGAGTTTTCTGGCCAGACGCGTTATCCCTTTGCTGGGCAGGGAGGATTCTCTATGCCTTCCCACCCTTCCCTCTCATTCAGAGAGTCCTACTAAGTTTCAGGCAGAAGGGGCCCGAATGATTCTCGTAGCTCCCAGATGGCCTCGGCAGATTTGGTTCCCACTCCTGCAGCGGTTATCCACGGAGCCTCCAGTTCTGCTACCCATATGCTCGCAGTTGCTGCCCCAGGAACAGGGGTCGCTGGTCCATCCGGACCTTCGGTCCTTACACCCTACATGCTTGGCTCCTTCAGACATAGCCCAACACAGATACAGGGATTCCCTGGAAGTGGCGGCAGTCCTAGTTTCATCGAGAAAGCCCTCCACCCACTCCGCTTACGCTATGAAGTGGAAGTGTTTTTGTCTATAGGCCTCGTCACAGCATTTGGACCCCGTCACTTGTCCAGTGAACTCAGCATTGCAGTATCTCCTCTCCTTGTATCAAAATGGCCTGAGTTACTCCTCTATCAAGATGCATACGTGGGCTGTCTCCGCCTGTCATGCCCTCATTGGAGATAGGGCATTGGCACAATTGGATGTCGCCCGCACCTTTTTAAGAGGAATTTTGCATATGAGACCTCCCATTAGGGACCCTATCCCACTCTGGGATCTCCTTTATGTGTTGGAGAAGCTCACCCTCACTCCCTTTGAACCGGCAGCGGATTGTGAGCTGTGTTACCTTTCTTGGAAGGTTTGTTTTTTGCTTGCTATTACCTCAGCTTGAAGAGTTTCCGAGCTTCAGGCTCTGATGTATAAAGAGCCGTGTTTGATTTTCCACAGGGAAAGGGTTTCCCTTAGAACAGATCCTAAGTTTCTTCCGAAAGTGGTCTCGGAGTTGACCCTCATCCGGTCGGTTGACCTTCCAGTTTATTTTCCTTCCCCATCCAATAGAGGGGAGGCTCTCCTTCACACACTGGATGTCCACAGGACTTTGAGGTATTACCTCAAGCGGATGGCTGCACACCGTCAATCGGAGCAACTTTTTGTTGCCTTTGAGCCACAATGCTTGGGTAAACTGGTGACCAAGCAGACGATATCGAAGTGGATAGTCCACTGCGTTTCCTTCTGCTATGAAAAACACACTAAGCCCCTGGGCTCAGTTAGGAGTCACTCCACCAGAGGAGTGTCTGCTTCATTCGCCGCCCTGAGAAATGTCTCTATCAGGGACATATGTGTGGCCGCTACCTGGAACTCTGTGCATACCTTTGTCGAGCATTACTGCTTGGATATCGTCTCCAGATGCCAGGCTAGCTTTGGCTTGGCTGTTTTGCAAGGACTTCTGTCCTGAGGCCTCTGGAGTCAGCATATTTCACCTCCCGGGGTCATCTGCTTCTTTCAAACAACATGAAGTCTTGCTGTATTCCAACTATTGCAGCAGTTAGGTCCTGCCTTTCAACTGCCCCGGAGAACAGAGTTAACTTTCCATGGCCAGCATGGAACGTTCAGCGTGAGCTTGGTTGAAGCCCCTCTCTGCTGTTGTTTAAACTCCAACCGTCAGATTCTTTACTCCGCCTCACTGAACCTCCGGAGATTTCTCCTTTGCTCAGTTCAAAAAAGTCGGTAAAAGTGTTGTTTTTTTCACTCGGTTTCTACCGAGTTTCTGCTACCGAATCTGTCAGTTTAAGTCTCTGTCTGTGGTACCGTGAGTACTAGATAGGTTTTACATTTAGTTTCTGTGTGGAACTTGTAAATTTCAGATCGGTTCGGTTTGAACCGGTCAGTTTAGTCTTAAAAAGTTTGTGAATTTATTTAATGTGTGGTAACCGGTCCATATCGGTTCTAAAAAAAAAAAAAATGATTTAATTATGTTTTTTTCCAAGACCCGTAACACGGTCAGGAACCGATAGGGGAGTCTTGCCTGGCGGATTGCCGAAAAAGGGTAAGTTTTGGATAGGATTGGCCATGTCTGAGAAACCCAAGGAAAAAACGGGCCCACTGGGTTTCAACACTGCAGTGTGTGTGGGGAAGCCTTTGCTAAGGCTGATCCCACACCACCTGTGTTTATTGTCTGGGTTTGACCACCTTGATTCAGACTGCCAAATTTGTAGAGTTTTCCCAAAGCTACCTGGATAAGAGATAGGTAGACTGCAGGAAAGGGAGGCCGAGAAGTCCGCTGACCGGATGGCCAGCCGGTTCAATTCCGACCCGAACCAGAAGAGTACCCTCTGACGAGGCGAAACTTCTTTGGTCAAAGGAGAGCCGATTCTGAGAGTCGGTTCTGGTTAAAAGAAAAGAAGAAAAAATCATCCGGTTGGATCCACAAATTCTTTCTCCGACCGCTGATGAGATAGCCAAAGCGATAAGGATAGTGCAGTCACTAACCCGGTTCCGGCGAACGGCACCATCGGTCAGGGCTCGGTTGATCCGGTTCCCAGTTCGGATTATACTTTAGAAGATTTTATGAACGGAGGAGGAGGAGGTATGAGGATGATGATGGTGATTATGAAAGTCTGGATGTGCCTATTGACCCGGACATCTCCCCAGACAGACCCTCAGGTGTTTCTCCTCCTAGGCTTTCTGAGTCCCCTTCCCACTTTGTTTTACAAGAAAGTGTCTGAAACCCTCCAGCTTCCAATGCAAGAAGCAGTAGAAGATCAGGAGGAGCCTGATTTTGTTGAAATGATGGACATTCCAGAGTCCAGGAGACTGTCTATTCCCCTCCATAAATCTTTTGGGAAAAAGACTCCTAACTCCATACCTCGTGTGGACAGACGAGTGGACAAGAGGTATACCCTTTCAGGCTCGGACATGGAGTTCCTTTCTCAGCAATGCAGCCATGTTGGGGTAGTGCATGCTGCTGCCTGTGATAAGGCAGATATTCCCTTGGCATCACACTACAGATAAGAACTCCAGGAGGATTGATGCCATGGCAAAGAAGCAGTACATGGCAGCATCTTTGGGACTCAGGCAGGCTAACTATGTGGCCTACACAGCTAGATACCTGAAGTCCAGGTGGGACACTGTGCTGGCTCTGGCTAAACAGGCCCCTGACCAGCTTGCCAAGGAGCTGGAGCAGGTGGCTGCGGATGGGATTGAGGCATCCAAGGTGCAATTTCATGCTGCTGTGGACTCCAATGATGTTTCATCTAGAGTCACTGCTACATCTGTGGCCCTTCGGAGGACGGCTTGGCTCAGATATACTAGCCTATCACAGGATACCCAGGCTAAGGCCATGGATTTCCCTGTCATTGGTAATTCTCTGTTTGGGGAGCAGACGGAGAACTCCATGAAAAAGATGGATGAGTACAGGACCACCTACAGGAGTGCTCAGGCCAAAGAAAGGCAAGCCACTCCTCAAAGACAGCATTCCAAGAGCTGGGGCAGGCCCTTTCAAAGGCTTTTTTACCAAGCCCAGGCCTCCTCTTCTGCTTATGCTGAGAGGGTGTTCTTCAGAGGGAGAGGCAGACGGGGAATGAGCAGGCCTGCTTCCACCCCTCAGCCTAAAGCCCCAGCCAAGCAGACACCCTGATGGGTCTGCCCGGGCCGATTCTCCAGTACCTGTAGGGGGTAGGCTGGCTTACTTTGTCCAGGACTGAAAGTCTCTGACATCAGACAAGTGAGTCCTGGAAGTAGTAAGCCAGGGACTGGTTCTCAGCTTCAAAAAATTTCCCAAGATGAGAACCAGATCCTTTCCACCTGCAAATCCATCAGAGACCCTTGCCCTAGGGCAGAGGTTTCTTCCTCTTGGCTCTCAGAGCCATAGAAAGGTTCTACCCTACACAAGGGCAAAGTTGTACTCCAGGTACTTCCTAACCCCCAAAAAACAGAGAATGGCGGCCCATCCTGGATCTAAGATATCTGAACAAGCACCTTTTAAAACCAAAGTTCAAAATGGTGACTCTGGGAGTAATTCTACCCTCTCTAAGGCCAGGGGACTGGCTAGCCTCCCTGGACCTCAAAGATGCCTTCTTTCACATTCCCATCAGGTGCTCCCACAGAAAGTACCTAAGGTTAGAGTTGCCCTCAGCCCACTATCAGTACAGAGCAATGCCCTTTGGCCTTAACTTCAGCTCCAAGGGTGTTCACAAAGTGCCTGGCAGTAGTGGTTGCTTTCCTAAGGAGAAAAAAGATTTCCATCTTTCCATATCTGAACGACTGGCTCATAGTAGGTCAGTCTCCAGACCAAGTCAGGTCACATCTGCAAGTAGCTCAGCAAGTGCTCACTTCCTTAGGATTCCTCCTTAATCTTCCAAAGTCAGTTCTCGAGCCAGTACAGCTCCTCATCTTCATAGGGGCTGAGCTGGATACAGTAAGGGCAAGAGCCTTCCTTCCCCTGGACAGGGCAAGGACCCTTATGGAACTAGCCTCTTCATTCACCCTACAGGTGTCTCGACCAGCAAGGCATTTCCTTCAGCTTCTGAGCCACATGGCAGGTTCCACAGCAGTGGTCCAGGGAGCAAGATTCCAGATGAGGGACAGTCAGTTCCACTTAAGAGCCTTCTGGTCCCAAAGAAAGGATTCCCTTACCAAACAAGTCCCAGTGACCCGAACCCTGATCCAGGCTTTGCAATGGTGTCAGGATCAGGACAATTTGAGACAAGGAGTTCCTTTTGTCACTCAGTCTCATTCAGTGATACTCACCACAGATGCTTCCCTGCTGGGCTGGGGAGCCCACCTGGGGGATCTTACCACCCAGGGACTGTGGTCACCTCAAGAATCTTTGCTTCACATCAGTCTCTTGGAACTCAGAGCAGTGTTTCTGGCACTGCAAGCCTTTTCCAAATCTGTACAGAACATGGTGGTCCAGATCAGAACAGACAACACCACCACCATGTGGTACATCAACCAGCAAGGAGGCACTCGGTCTACGTCCTTGTGCACAGAGGCAATGAAGCTGTGGTACCTGGCCTATTCCCTGCATACCTCTCTGATAGCAGTTCATCTCCCAGGGAAGGACAATGTCCTAGCAGATGCTCTCAGCAGGATATCCCAGAGCCATCACGATTGGACCCTAGATCCCCTAGTTTTGAAAGTGATTTTCTCGACATGGGGCACTCCACAGATGGATCTTTTTGCAGCCCCAGACAATCACCCACTCCCTCTTTTGTTGTATCCTCCTGGATGTTCTGATTCTGAATTAGGAAGGGAAATTTCTGTATGCTTTTCCCCACTTCCCTCTCCTGTTCAAAGTGTTAGTCAAGATCAGGTCGCAACCATGCAAAGTGATTCTGATTGCTCCAGACTGGGCCAGACAGCCCTGGTACCCACTGTTGCTGTCCTTAGCAGTCCACCTTCCCTGTCTCTTCTCAGTAATTACAACCTGTTGACATCCTCTCAGGGGAGGATTTGGTATCCGAACCTCAAGTCTCTCAATCTCAAGGCATGGCTCTTGAAGAGTTAGTTTTCTGAACTGCACCTTTCTGAAGAGGTTCTGGATATCCTTAAGGCTTCTCGAAAGCCTTCCACCAAAAAGACTTACAACTCCAAATGGAAAAGGTTCACTATTTGGTGCTCTAGTAAGCATATTTCTCCAGAATCTGCTGGGTTGCCTACAGTTCTGGACTATATGGTCCATCTTAATGGCTTAGGACTTAGTCAGCTACACTTAAAGTGCATTTGGCAGCTGTTTCTGCCTTCTTGTCAGTAGGCAAGCCCTCTCCCCTGTCAGCCCATCCTGTGTTTTGTAAGTTCTTCAAGGGATTGCTGCACACCAATCCCCCTTTAGGGACCCTGCTCCTGCTTGGGACCTTAATGTTTCATTACTCAGCTTATGCAACCGCCATGAGCCTTTGTCCTCTGCAGAGCTTAAGTACTTGACTTGGAAAAACTGTGTTTTTGGTAGCCATTACCTCTGCCAGGCGTATCGGTGAAGTGCAAGGTCTGTCAGTGGAGCCTGATTTCATCTCTTTCCATAGAGATAAAGTGGTCCTAAGAACTAACAGGAAGTTTTTGCCTAAGGTGGTTTCCGATTTCCACCTTAATCAGTCTATGTCTCTCCCTGTTTTCTTCACTGACCATTTCTCCTCTGGAGAGAGGAGGCTGCACAGCTTGGATGTTGAAAGGGCCCTCAGCTACTACATAGAGCGCACCAAGGGTCACAGGTTTGAGTCCCTCCAGTTGTTCCTGACATGTGGAGAGGTCGGTAAGGGCAAACCTGCCACTAAGAGATCTGTTGCCTGATGGATTATCTCTTGTATACAATTCTGCTATGAAAAACTGGGTAGAACCCCACCCTCAGGCCTGAGGGCTCACTCTACCAGAGGTACAGCTGCTTCCCTGGCTGCTGCCAGGGATATTCCTATCTTAGAAATTTGTCAAGCAGCCACCTGGAAAACAGTCCATACATTCACCAAACATTGCTCTCTGGATATCCAGGCTAGGAGTGATGCTTGGTTTGGCACAACATACTTTAGAGCCTATTCCCAAAGTAGGTTCTGTCCCTCCTCCATGGAGGTACTGGCAGTAGTCTGCAATAGTCAGAATACAGCAAGACTTCATGTTGTTTGAAGAAAAATTACTCACTTTAATAATGTTGTTTCTTCTAATGAGTCTTGCTGTATTTCCTCTACTCTCCTCTCAGAACCTGTTTTTGGGATGTGGGTGGGCAGGAGCAGTGTGCAGCCTAAGGGTGCCTTTTTCACCCTCCTTTACTTTGGGTGTGTTGTGTTTTTGGGGGTTTCCTGACTTGAGTCTTTGCTTTGAAACCAAAAACCCTTTTAATAAATTTAGTTGCCAGTTGGCTAGTGTAGGTTTACAGTTTCCACACAGAACTTCTAGTAGTATTGCTCGTAAAGATCTGACGGTTGGAGTTTAAACAGCAGCAGACAGGGGCTTCAACTGAGCTCGCGCTGAGCGTTCCATGCTGGCCATGGAAAGTTAACTCTTTGTTCTCCGAGGGCGGTTGAAAGGCAGGACCTAACTGCTGCAATAGTCAGAATACAACAAGACTCCATTAGAAGAAACAACATTACTAAGGTGAGTAATTTTTTCTTTGCGTGGACTGCTTGGTATTCAGTCCTGAATGTTATAGCCTGCTGCAAGAGCTCCCACTCGAAGTAAGATAGTACAGTTACGTAAGAAGTTACCGTAACAATAGATCTTTGAGAGGAGCTCTTGCAGCAGGCGTTACTTTCCCACCCGCCTTCCCCCTCGAGGTGTGCAGATCCATCTTCATTTACATCTCCTATATTCGCTTCTTCTCCTTCTCTTGTCAGGGCCTGTTGCAGGCCTTGGTGAGGAACTGAGGTGGAGCTGGGTCCACCCCCTTTTGTACCAGGGCCAACGTCGGGGCAGGGTTGGGGATGGTCCCTGCTGTATACTGCTGGCTGAGAAGTTTTCTGGATGGTCCAAGTGCCTGCAGCTTAGTCCTGAATGTTATAGCCTGCTGCAAGAGCTCCTCTCGAAGATCTACTGTTATGGTAAGTTCTTACGTAACTGTACTTTACTCACGTGTAACAAGAGTTCTAGGAGTGGTGTATGTTGTTCATCCACACAGCCCACCCCACCTCCCTGGGTTCGCGCAGCCTGGCTTCCAGCGGGCTAGATCTGGTGTCATGGGGCGGAGCCGAGAGTTTTACCACCCGGGTCGGTGGGAGGAGCCAGCTTGAAGACCTTCCGGCAAGATTTAAAGCAGCAAGGAACCTGTCAATATGTATGGATGAACAACATATACTACTCCTAGAACTCCTGTTACTGGCGAGTAACCTGTATTTCTTGTGTTAGGGGATACGAGTCCTCTTTGGAGTAAATTCCATCTGGCGTGTACCCTAATAAGGGTAGAGTGCAAAAGGTGGTAAATAGGTAGAGCCAGATTGCAAGTGCCATGGTTAAAGTCTGGGGGTCAGAGAGAGAAACGGTTGCCAGGGCTTAATCTGGGCAAGGTATCACCAGGTAAGGCTACGCGTCATGGTGTCTGAAAAGGGATATAGGTGCCGTTGACAGTTGAAGGGAGCAAGGAGATGTTTCTGTGGCACAGCAACTAGAGATAGTTACTAGAGGTTGTAAACCTAATCTAAGAAGTATCACCAGCTAAGGCTACACACCACAGGGTCAGCAAAGGGATATAGGCGCTGAAACCACTTGTAGGGAGCAAGGATAATTTACTATGACACAGCGACTAGGGACAGTAATAAGTCACAAATCTGATCTGAGATGAGTGGTAGGGGAGCCTGCGGTGGGTTAGTTAGGATGGGACACTTGAACCTGAAGCGGCAGCCCAAAATTTGTCTGTGGACGTCCTAGAGAGGCAGCAAGGCTAGATTTGTAGAAAGCCAATGGCAGGGAAGGGCGGGGCAAGGAGGTCCTTATAATAATGGTCAGGGAGTGGGATGGGGGTGTGTGGGCGTAAAATTTGCGGCTTTGCCGTACCTCTCTGGGTCTGGAGTCCGAGCAAGTGGTCTTGGGCGGCGGCTTCAGAAGTGCCGACCGCCTGGTTGCCACAGTTCTTGCAGCGGATGAGCTGGGAGCCCTGGAGGGTTCTTGGCTGAAGGGGAAGAGAAAGCGAATCCAATTAGTACTGGTCCTAGACAATGGTCGAGCTACCCAGTGACAAAACTAATTTAGAAATGAAAGGGGTCGATTTCCTTGGCTCCCTGAAGTCTGGGCAGCAGTTACAGAGGCAAAGGAAAGGGCAGTTTCACTTAATCTAGCAAGAGCAGTTTGCAAGTATTACAGCTTTTTTTAGGCAGTTTACAGGCAGATTCTAACAAAATAGGCATACGTTATCAAGTATAAGTGTAAAAAAAAAAAAGTGCCTTTTCAGCTCGGGAGACAGAGAAAAGATGAGGGGTGAAGGACGGATTGGTTTGTAGCTTTGCCGTACCTGTCTGGGTCTGGAGTCCGAGCAAGTGGTCTTGGGCAGCGGCTACGGAAGCGCCAACCACCTGGTGGCTGCGGTTCTTGCGGCGGATGAGCTGGGAGTCCTGGAGGGTTCTTGGCAGAAGTAGTAGGAGAGAACTAGTGTGGTCAGCCTTATGAAGGGGGAGAGGAGGGAGTGGTGAGGCAAGGGGCTGTTAGAAATGTAGTTCTGTGGGGCAGGACCGCACTCTAGGAGGTGTTCTGCAGCTTTAAATTTGTGTAGGGCTAGATGGCCAATGGGAGGAGGTGCACAGAAGAGGGAGTGGTTTAAGTGTGCTTAAGAAAAGAGACACACAAAGAAGAGAATGGGAAGATTAAGGGGTCTAGCTAGGCTAAAACAAAGCAAACAGTATTTTGCTCTTTTTTTTTTTTTTCTACCAGAGTGAGCAAATACAGGCTAGTAACAGCACCTGGACCCTTTGACCTCTCTGGTGAACCAGGTTCTGGAGTACCTCTTGTCCCTGTCTGATGCAGGCCTTCAGTGCTCTTCTGTTAAGGTGCACCTGTCTGCTATCTTGGCTGTCCATGCTGCTGTCGAAGGCCGCACTGTGGCTCAGTTAGACGTGTCCCATTCTTTTCTGTGAGGCATTCTCCATGTGAAGCCTCCTATCTGTAATCCAGTCTCTGCTTGAGACCTGAATTTTGTCCTAGAAAAATTGACATTGCCTCCTTTTGAGCCAGCAGTGTCTTGTGCGCTATGCTTTCTGTTGTAGAAAGCATTTTTAGTTATTACTTCTGCTCAGAGGATTTCAGAGCTACAGGCACTGATGTGTGAGATGCCTTGTTTGATTTTCCTCAAAGACAGGGTGTCTTTGCGTATTAACCCCAAGTTTCTCCCCAAGGTGGTGTCTGAGTTTACTTTAAATCAATCCGTACACCTGCCTGTTTATTTCCCAGAGCATGCCTACCCAGGGGAAGCATTGCTCCATTCTTTAGATGTACTTAGAATTAGGGTTACCACCTGTCCTGATTTTCGCAGGACAGTCCTGATTTGGGCAGCTGTGTCCTGTGAAAATACATGAAAAATACTACATGTCCTGACTTTTTATTCCAAAAAATATTTTCTAATTTTCCACTAAATGTTGCAGAAAACTATAATACCTTAACTAAAATACAATAAAATGATTACAAATAATAGAAGCAACCAAGAAACTACAATACTTTGCCTTAATTCTGATTATATACAGAAAACCAGTCTGTTGCACTGGTCGAGGTTACGTACTGTCCTGCGAAAAGTCATGTTTCAGTGAGAAGTCCCACTTTGGGCTTCTTAAAAGGTGGTGATCCTACTTAGAATCCTCGGGTACTATACACACACCATACCAAGGACTGCAGAAAGTCCTATTGCTTTTAGTTTGTTTCTTTTCCCCTGTTAAAGAGAGTGCTCCAGTTTCTAAACAGTGTTTGTCCAAATGGTTGGCCTACTGCATACCTATCTGTTACAGGAAGTATGGTAAGGAACTTCCTGGTGTTGTACATGTCCATTTCGCCAGAGGCGTGGCCACTTCGGTTGTGTACTTCAGGCATGTGTGTGTGCAGCTGAGATCCGCACTGCTGCCACTTGGGAGTACTATCCGCACTTTCACAAAGCACTACAGTCTGGATGTTGTCTTTAGATGGAGGGCGGGCTTTGGCCTAGCTGTGGTTCAAGGCCTTCTTTCTTTGGCCTCCTTCCACCTGGACTGATCTGTTTGTCAGCACTGCTTGGGACTCGTTCCAGAAGTGTGACCTGATGAGAGATATCCCCAAAAAAGATAGAACAGTTACGTAAGAACCTACTGTAACATTAGATTTTTGAGGAAATCTCTCATCAGGTCATGCCGCCCCACCCTCCATCCCCTTCTCTCTCTGTCTCCAGACTGGCTTTACAGTTGCTCCAGCTTTTTCATAGCTGGGTACCTTTTCTCCCTCCTCGGTTCTCTAGTGGGAGGCCTAGCTTGTGGGGTCCCCGGTGGGGAAAGAACTAAAGAGGGAGCGGGGCCGCCCACGCTTATATATCCAGGCGACGTCCATGTATGACGTTTGAGTGGGTGGCTCCTAGTAGTCTGCTACATAAAAAGCTTCCCTGTGATCCTGGCTCCTGATAGCAGTAGTTTCAGAGGTGTGACCTGATGAGATATTCCCTTGAAGATCTACTGTTACAGTTAGTGTTCTTGAGTAACTGTTCTTTTTTGACTATGCAGATATAATCTATGGCACTGCCCCTTCGTCTTCTCTTGTCAGACTGGACACAGTGTGTGACGCCTTCTGTCACTTTACTACTAACTACCCCTGTCCCTGCTCACCAGTTCTTTCTCTGTTCTTCCCTGTCCATCCCCCTTACCATCCGATCACCAATCCCAAATGCGTTTCCTTTGTTTCCAAGTACTGGTTTGGGACCCTCCCTTCATAACTCTTTTCACTCCTCTCTCCCATTCCTTGTGACTTATACTCCTGCTCCAAGGATCCTCGCACCTTTTCTCTTCCCCACCTGTACTCCTCTGCTAGGCAGTCTGCCTTCTCTTGTCACCTTCCCTCCATCTGGGTCCTGCTGCCCTCTACTCTCCATCTCTCCTGTCTCCCTCTAATACCAGCTAAAACCTTACCTCCACACACCATCCTGCTCCTTCCTGCACCCCACCCCCACCTGTCCCAACCCCTCATGTGAGGTCCATACCTCACAACTGGTAGGCTTTTGTTTGGGTCCTTCCTTCTGCCTGAATTTGTCTCCTCCCAACAACTACCACACTGTTATTTTGTTGCATGCATTGATCACTTTATTCTGCCTAATGTAACGTTGGTCCTTGCATGTTCATTTGTTGTTGTACTTCTGCCGTGTTAATTAGTGCACTTCTTGCACCTTACTTTGTACCGTATGATTATTGCCATGCATGCTGCTGTTATATGTTCCTTTCCCTTTCCTCCTGGTCGCACCTGGGCATGAACCCTGGCTCGGTGTACTTTTCCCAGTTACCAGTGTTTAAATATTTTACACAGTTTTTTTGAGCGGCGCTCAGTTAGCGAGGCGGTGCTCCCAACAGAGGTTGCTAACCTCAAATCAGTACAACAAAAGAAAGGAGCACTCCAAAACATAGTGAATATATGCTAAGATGGCATTTTATTGTTAATTTTTGGCAACAATAAAATGCTACTTTAAATAGTTTACAACTGCGTGGCATTTAGAAGTTTTTCTCAAACAGTTAGGTGAGTCTTCCAGGTTGACAGTATACTTACACTATTTATTTGGTACTGAAAGTTTTGTGTTAAGGGATGGGACAGACTGAATGCAAGTGGTACCAGGTGAATAAACAGTCATGTATTCACAGGCATTTTACTTAAATCCTGCTTTAATAAGTATTGTCTGGTAACTTGTTTTTATGGGGGAATCTCAAGACTTTTTTTCCCCATAGCTTAAGGGTGGCTCACTGAGCGTGTCTTAAAACGATTGATTTAGAAGCTCCACTTGTACATCATATGTAATATACATGCGTGTAGCCTAATGTTCAGCAACATGTCTACATGTACAATATCAATTTTTACTGAGGAACGTAAGGGTGAGGATATAGCATGCACCAAGCAGGAAAGGGACCTTGGGGTTATCTCTGACTTCAAAGTAGGGAAACAGTGCAACAAGGCAGCAGGTAAAGGAAATAGGATGCTGGGATACATAGGCAGGGGCATCACCAGCAGGAAAAAGGAGGTCATAATTCCACTATACAAGACACTAGTGAGGCCCCCACCTGGAGTACAGTGTACAGTTCTGGAGACCTTACCTACGTATGGACATAGGGTGGAGAAGATTCAGAGGAGGGCAACAAAGATGGTGCAGGGATTGTATCACAAGTCCTTTGGGGACAGGCTGAAGGAATTGAATATGTACTCCCTGGAGGAGAGCAGGGATATGATGCACATAGTACCGTACGGGGAGGAACAGGGTGCAGGAAAACACTATTTTCCAGCGAAAAAGATGGTCCAGGACTAGAGGGCATGGGATGAGGTGGGAGGGAAGGCGATTCAGAGGAAATGTGAGGAATAATTTCTTTTCAGAAGTGGTAGTGGACAAGTAGAACACACTGCCTGAGGAAGTGGTGGGGCCGAAACAATCGCGGGATTAAAGAATGCATGGGATAGACATAAGGGAATCCTGGATGTTGGGTAAGGGGCAACAGACATCTAGAAAAACTTAGTGATCTTACGAGCTCAAATGGGCAGACTGGGTAGGCTGTAGGCCCTTATCTGCCGACAGTATAAATGTATCGATGCAACATTAGTCTGAGTGTTAAGAAGCAGGATGTTAAGGATTTTTGTTGTTTTTGTACATCCTGAGTGACCCTTTTGTTCTTTTCTAGCCACAAGCTCTGTTTGATCAACTGCTGGCATATAAACGTTCTGAGGACCAGGTCGAGTTGAAGGAGAAGCAGCTGGCTACTATGAGGGTGGATGTCTGTAGCACTGAAACACTCAAACGCTTAAAAGGTAATTTTACCAAGTGTTGCTCTCAGCCAGTTAAAATATAGAGCAAGTTGCATGATAATTACCTCATGAAACTGTGGAGGCTAATAAATGCATCTTCAGAATTTTTCAGCCTAGCTAACAAATGAAAAAAAATTAACAGATGTAGCTGTTCCTAAAGTAGCATTTTAATGAGGAACCATATTAGGGCCATTTAGGGGTCACATTGTGATGTCCTCTTTGTTCCACTTGCTGAATTGTCAGAATTTCATTATTTTCTGACAGTGTTAAACTTCTGTGTTAAATGAGTTATATTGAGCAAAATGGTGGTGCTGACCTTTGACTCCAAAACAGCCCCCCCCCAAAATATAATCTTCTCCCTTCATCATGTAGTCTTTCAGGTCAGTCACCCTTGCAACCACCCTTCTCTGACGGCTGCTGCCCCTGTCATAATCAACCAGGGTAACGGCAGTACACATGACTGCAGCATGCTGGCAAATGTCATGTTGACAGCACTATGGTTCCCCCTTCACATTTTCTCCTCATTTCGTCCTACCACCTTGCAGTGGTGCACAGGACTGGTCAGTCTGCTCTCTTTTGTGCAGCCACCTCTTCCCCCAACTGATGGCGCACTTAAATACATGTGCCTGCCCCCTTGCCTTAATGGGGGTCCGGTTTAATTTAAAGAATATATTGATGTTTTTCATAAGGAATGGTAAGAACAGAGCAAGTCAAGTGGTTGTAGATGACATCTAACTTTTTTTAATAAATTGCAGTAGCACCTTCCTAAAAATATTTCCATAACCCAAGAGTGGTATTAACAGAAAGTTCACCAGGAGCAGAGATGCATTGGCTACAGGGGGAGGCAGAGGTCCTGTGGGTTACCCTGGATACAGGGAATGGAGCCTCTGTTCGCACTGGAGTGATCTACAAACTTCCAGCACAGGGGGAAGGATTGGGTAAGGTACTGGTGGAGGCAGTTGACAAGTTGGCAGAAAAGGAGGAGGTGCCGCTGGTGGGAGACCTCAACCTGCCTGATGTAGATTGGCACCTCCCAGCAGTGGCTTCAGTTAGAAGCAGGAACGTCCTGGACTCAGCAGGTGGCGTTCCTCAGGCTTCTAGTCAGTGAACCCACTTGTGATATGGCAGTACTGAACCTGGTACTCACTAACTGGGACAGTGTTGCAAATGTCAAGGTGGGAGGCCACTTGGGGACCATTTATCACCGTACAGTGTGGTTCAATATAAGGATGGCTGCAGAATCGAACCACACAATGGAGAGGGTCCTGGATTTCAGGAGGGCAGATTTCAGAAAGATGGCTGAATGCCTCAGGAATGACCTAGGGTGGGGAGTGACATGGATGGGGCGACACTGGGGGAAGATAAAAGGGAGCATAGTAAAGGTAAAATGCCTCTTCGTCAAATGAGCAAAAGCAAGAGGAAAAAGAGACCGCTGTGATTTGTTGAAAGAGGTGGCTAAAAAGGTAGCATTCAGAAGGTGTAAGGAGATGCTGAGGGAGAATGATAGGGAGGTGTATCGGGGGAAACGGAGGGAGGCAGAGAAAGCAGTAAGGAGTACAAAGGTGCAATCTGAAGAGAGAATAGCTCAGGAGGTAACAAAAAGGGGCAAGACTTTTTTTTTTTTTTTTTATAGACATGTAAGTGAAAAGAGGAAGACCAGGGAAGGGATTGTAAGGTTAAAAAGGAAGAGTGGGACTGTGCAGAGTGGGTCCAGAAAAAGGCAAACATCCAGAACAAATACTTTTGTTCAGTGTTTACAGAGGAGAAAGAAGGGGAGAGGACATAAAAAAGTAACTGAAGCTTTGGAGGGAGGGAGGTGGACACTAGTCCTTTTGTTTGGAGGCAAGAGCCCTGAAGGGACTTGTTAATCTGAAGGTGGACAAAGCAGTGGGACCAGATGGAGTGCATCCAAGGGTTTTGAGGGATCTCCGGGCAATACTGGCTGCACCTCTGACAGTTCTGTTTAACAGATCACTGGAAACAGAAGTGGTTCCACTACACAAAAGTGGAAGCAGGCAGGAAGGAGGCTGGCAATTATAAGCCAGTCAGACTGACATTGGTGGTGGAAAGGCTAATGGAATCATTGCTGAAGGAAAGGATTGTGGAATATCTTGAATCCAGTGGGTTACAAGACCCGAAGCAGCATGGTTTCATGGAGTGGGGTTGGGGGGGGGGTCATTTCAATCAAATCTGATAGATTTCTTTGACAAGGTGACCAAGGAACTAGATCAGGGTGGAGCAGTGGACATAGCCTACCTAAATTTCAGTAAGGCGTTCAGCGCCGTTCCACATAGGATACTAATAGGCAAGCTGGGTAGCTTAGGAGTGGGTCCAAAGGTGGTAAACTGGATAAGAAATTGGTGAGGGATAGACAGAGGGTGGTGGTGGTAAACAGAGTTCACTTCGAGGAAGGGAGGATTACCAGCAAGGTGCCTCAGGGATCAGTACTGGGACCGATCCTCTTTTAATGTCTTTAAGTGACATTGCAGAAGAGCTGGAAGGGAAGGTGTGCCTCTTTGCGGATGACACCAGAATCTGCAATAGGGTGGACACTCCCGGGGTGGGGGTGGAAAGGATGAGCAGAGACCTGAGAGAACCAGAGGAGTGGTAAAGGGTATGGCAGCTGGGTTCCTGTGCAAAAAAGTGCAAATAATGCACTTGGGGCACAGAAACCCACAGACAGAGTACAACATGGGTGGAATGGTATTGACAAACACCAAACAGGAAAGAAACCTAGTGGTAATTATTATTGGATGACCATACAGGTGGCCAGGCAGTGCAACAGGGCAGTAGGGAGGGCAAATGGGATGCATAGGGAGGGCATCACCAGCAGAAATAGGGAGGTGGTGTTGCCTCTGTATAGATCGCCAGTCAGACCAACCCCCCCCCCCAAAGTGCTGTGTCCAGGTCTGGAGATCACAACTCCGGAAGGACATAGAGAAGGGCAGCTAAAAGTGGTGCATGGTCTGCTTCAGAAGCTTTCGAAGAGAGACTAAAGGACCTCTGGAGGGGGGGGATGTGATGGAGACCTTTAAATAACTCATGAGGGTAAATGGGGTACAGGAGTGGGGAGCATTTTTCAGACCAAAATAGAACTCGAAAACAAGGGGACATGCTGTGAGGCTGGGTGGGGGTAGATTCAGGAGAGATGTGAGGAAGTACTTCACAGAAAGATTGGTGAATTCCTGGAACAGCCTTCCAGCAGAGGTGGTGGAGGCGAAAACAGTGGTGAGGTTCAGGAATGCATGAGATAAACAGAAGGGAATCATATTGGAGAGGAAGGGGGGAAGGAGAAAGAGCTGTAGATTGGACACGATCTGTGGTAATAGTGTAGGTAGGTAGAAATGGGCAGACTGTATGGGCCAAATGGTCCTCATCTGCCATCAGATTCTGTTTCTACCACTTTGTCTCTCATTAAATGGTAGTGCCTGGCAAACTCGAAACTGAGAGCCAATCCTAGGACCCAGTTTCTTTACCGAATGGAGAAATATGGACATCCCAGGTATTTATAGTTACTGTTTTGAGAGCGGTCCTGTCCACAGTCCTAATAACTAAGGCTGAGTTACTACCTTCAGTTTTTCTTTGTGTTCCAAAGATCATAGTCTGTCTCTCTTTGAGGATTAAGGACCAATCTGCTCCCAAGTAGGTAATTGTGAACTTTTATCAGGCACTGCCTGCAGAGAGCTCTGGACCTCAATCAGGCACTTGCCAGGACTGTACAGAACTGCATTGTCTGCATACAGGTGCACCTTAGCTCTCGCTAGCTGCATGTCTGAATTGCTTGTGAACAACGAGAAAAACAGTGGACCAAGAACTGAATCCTTTGGAACTCTTATTAACCAACTTTGTTTCAGCTGAAACTCCCCGATGTTCTGTCATTTATTTTCAATCTGCTATGTTACTAGTGAGCAGTTTGATTCTGATGCCCTAAATCCCAGAGTGAAAAGCCTATTCAATAATAAACTTTATAACATGAGTTCCTAAAATGTTGTCTTCTGATTCATCCAAACAGGTCACCTGACCATTGATTAATCCCTGATATACTCACAGTTGCATGTTCACAGGGCTTTATTTTACTATTTCTTTCGATAAACATTGAACATAACATTGCCCATGTTATAAGAGGGATTAACCCACTCCAGGGTATGGATTTACTGAGCATTAATCCATGCCTGGGTGGTTGAAGTCACTGTGCTTCGCCTCATGACTCGAGCCCCGCCCCCCACCGGCTTAGACGAATGCGCCGTAAACTCATGCCCTGGAGTGGGTTAATCCCTTTGTAGTCCATGGTGTCTGAGGCCCTGTAGAGGTCAATAAACACAGCATCAACTAGACTCCTTCAGTCTCTTGTTAGTTGCACATTATTTACAACTTTTAATATAGTTGTGGTGGTACTGAGTTGGAGCCTAAAGCTTGGTTGTTTCCAATTTGGTATCTTGTGTTCTCTCAAAAAATAAATCGCCTATTTGGCCACTAACCTCTCCATGACCTTCAACACAACGGACAAAAGTGAGCTGGGTCTGTAATCAGACAAATTCTTTTGAACAGCTTTAAATATGGGGATTATTTTAGCCGCCTTCCACTCTCTAGGATGGTCTTTGTCTTCCAGTAAAAAAATAAGTATGTTAAATGTATGCAGATTACTGGGATGGGATATTTTAATTGCTTACTGTTTAGAATATCCAGTCCTGTTTTATTAGTGGAAATCTGCACAATCTGTACTTGGTGTAAGTATGGCACCTGGGATCAGGAAAAGGATGATCCAGAGCTATTAATGGCTTGTTCTATTAATATCTTACATACTGTCTCCTGTGGCAGATCCCTGGTTCCAGTATCAGCCTCAGGAGGTTCTGGGACGCACTGCTAGTTGCGCTGTTGACAGTCTGTGGGGAGAGGAGGAGGAAGAAACAGTAGGATCAACTAGATAAAAAGAATATTCCATTCTGCAGTTTAACACCAGTCCTCAGTTCATACAGTCATTCTGACACTGTGAGTTGGAATTTCACTAAAGTTACCAAAGTGCATTCCCAAATTCTGTGGCAGTTTAATGGCAGAATTTTATTTTCACACAGCATTATCCAGTGGACGGGTAGGTTCCAACAAACATTTTGTAAGAGTCAGTCTAGCATCTCTCCCTATTTTAACATAATTGAAGGTGAAATCCCATAACAAGGCATCATTGAGAAGAAGCCCCATAACAAAGCTAAATATTCAGAGATACAAAGATGCCAGTAGCCACCAAGACTGTGGACAGAACCCCCACCAACCCAAGAAGGAGGTTCAGATAGTTTTAGCTGTTTTTGTTTGGCTCATTGCCCTCCCCTCATCAGTAAATTTCTCTTAATTACTTTAGCCCTGCGGTTAGAGATATGGATAAACATATCGGTTCACAGTTTCTCCTGACAGATCTTCTCTGCCCCCCCTCCCCCCGTGATGAGTACATTAATTCAGCCCCCACCATACCAAGGTTTATACAATATGGGTGAGCTGGTATGCCATCAGATAAAATCACATATAAGGAACACTGTGTGATAACCGAATCGTGATGTGTGCACTGAAAACTACCAGATCTTAACTTTGAGTTGGAGCTCTTGCAGCAGACTACACAATTCTGACTATGCCACCAGGCACTAGGACCCCATTGAAAAAATTCTAGCTAGCAGTACCCAGCGGGGACTGCCCCGTCTGACAGTGGTATAAAGGGGCAGTCCCCAGCCCCACCCCAGTTCTTTTCCTGCCGTTGACCTGTGCATATCGACTCCACGGACGTCTCGTTGCTACTGTTGCCCGCCATTTTCTACGTTTCACGTACCCTTTAATCTGTTATCTTTTTCAGCGTGTTTTCCATGTTATGTCTTTGCCTTAGTCGGCAGCCGAGTGGTGGAAGTCGAAGTGTACCTGTGAAAAAACAAAATCTTACTTCGAGACACAGCTCTTGCAGCAGGTTACACCATTAGGACTGAAGCCGTCAGGCGCCAGGACCCCATGGAAAAATTCTAGCTAGCTAACTACAAGCGGGACCGCCCGGCGATCGGTCCGCCTCAGGCGATCGGGCGCATGGTACAAAGGGGCGGTCCGCCAGATTCCCCAGTTCTTTTCCGCCGTCGACTCAGCTACCTGACCCCTTGAGTTACCGTCTAGCCTTGTGACGCGTGAATAGTGCTTTTCACAAATTTCCTTTTTCAAAATTCTCTTCAAGCAAGATCTTGATGTCATCACCAACTTCTGGCCATCCATGAAGTGCGCTTGTGGAAAGCAGATCCCGTTCAAGGACCCCACACGGCCTGCGTCCGGTGCCTGGGCCAACCACGATACCCGGGCCTGTCCTTCTTGCCAAGGGTTCAACAGCCGTACCCGGATCCGGCGTCAGAAGGCTTTGCAGGCGCTTCTTCTGGAGGAACAACTGAAGACCATGTCCTCCAAGGGGGAAAGCTCCAAGGTCCACAAGCACGCGGAGAAGAGAAGGGAGAAGGCCCCTTCCAGGTCCCCATCCAGGGGTTCGGAGTCCCGTAGCTCCGGTTCGAAATCTCCCCCGGCTGCAGTGAGGAAGCCTTCCTCTCAGGAAAGATCCGCCAGGCCTTCCTCCCCTTCCAGGGCCTTGGCGAAGTCCGGGGAACAACACCATCACCACCGCAAGTCGGGTTCCCGCTCCTTGGTACCCGACGTCAGGTCTTCGTCTGTGCCTCCACGCAAGACGCTGGAGCTCACGCCCTTAAAAAGGCCTATAGCCCAGGCGCCCGGCTCGACAACCGTCAGCCGTCGCCCTGCTTCCCTGGAGGCCGCCCGTCGGCCCGGCGACCGGCGCCGCCATTACATCCAGCGGACGCGGTAGGGACCGGCGCCCGCCCTCCTGAGAAGAAGAAGGCCCTGTTGCCTCCGACCGGCGTCGGTCAGGAGCCTCTTCGGAGGAGGACCTAGAGCAGCCGAGGACCAGGCAGGCGACCGGTCCCATCGGTACTCCCAGGAACCCTCGCCATTACCAGAGCCCCTGTGGAGCCGGCGCGGGACCCGGCGCCGCCCACGGCTCCGGGCCGTCGTCGGCCTCTCTAGCGGAGGTGAAAGATCTGTTCACCTCCTGGTGGGATACCATTAGGAAGGACATGGTTCCCCCCCTCCTCCTCCTACTCCGGTTCCTGCCCCCTCGGGTCGGGCAGCAGTGTTCCTCCTCCCGGAGCCTAGAACCTCCCAGGGGAGACCTGATAAACGGAGACCTCCCGAAATCCTCTTCTAGATCACCCAGCCCCAAGAGATCCAGGAGACGCCGACGATCGCCTTCAACGGAGGACACGGGATCAGACTACTCCACCTCTAGATCCCCATCTCCACTCTCCATCCCTTCTCCGGACCCACGTGAGATGCCTAGATCTCCTCCGGATGATCCTCGTTCCTTGATATTATGAGACATATACAAGAGAACATGGGATGGGATGCTGAAGACTTAGACCCCGAAAGGGTACGCCTCGCCAAATATCTTCGGCCAAAGGACCCCAAGCCTGTGGTGGTACCACACCCTTGGTTGACACTTTCGTGGACGTCCACCAAGGCAGCGTGGGAAGGCCCACACCGCTCCCGCGAGACCGAAGAAAGCTGATCGCTTGTACAAGGCTCCTAAGGACGACCAGTACTTGACGCAGCATCCTCAGGCCGATTCTCTGGTCATCACAGCCTCACATGACCGGTCACAGAGGCCACAACATTTGAGCACCCTGCCACGGGACCCAGAGTCAAACAACTGGGCGCATTAGGTAGGCTGCGTATGCTTCCACTACCTGCGCCATCAGATCCTTCAACTATTTAACCCACATGGTTCAGTTCCAGAACGCTTTGTGGGAACAGGGTCTGGAAGCGGCTGAAAAGATGCCCGAAGGTGAGCAGAAGGAGGAGATGCTTCAGCTCCTCTGTACGGGTTCAGACGTGGGGACCCAAGTGCTAAGAGCCGCGTATGACTCCGCGGACTCATCGGCCCGAGCAGCAGCTTCTGGCGTATGCCTCCGGAGACACTCTTGGTTGCGCGTCTCCGGTTTTACCCCGGACGTCCAAAAGAACATCTTGGACGCTCCTTTTGAGGGAGAGGTATTGTTTGGTAATCCTACAGAAAAGATCCTTACCAAACTCCAAGAGGCCGGGAAGGCGGTAAGGTCGGTTCAGGCCATGTACCGACCTAAGCTTGGTTCCTTTCGTAGGAACCAAAGCCGTTTCCGTGCGCGGACGCAGAGGCAACAGACCCGCTCCGCTGCACCTCAGAGGGGCTCTGGTTTTCGTAGAGCCCGGGGCAAACACCCCGCCAGCCGAGGCCAGCGTTCTCCTAGGCAGGCCCAGCCAGCGGGTCCATCTGCCGCCACAGCCTGACTCCTTTCCGGCCCCCGCCCCTCAGGATCAACGGGAGTTTATAGTCGGGGGTCGCATTGCGAACTTCCTGCCGGGATGGCAGGCCATTACCACCGACAGGTGGGTTCTTCAGTTGGTCAGTCTAGGCCACTTTATAGAATTCGCAGGAAAGCCACCCTCGAGGCCTCCTTTGCTCTCCCGGTATCAGGGTCAGCACAAAGCCTTGATCTGGCAAGAAGTACTCGCGCTACTACGAAAGGGAGCGATAGAGTACGTCCCAGAGAACCAGAGAGGACTAGGATACTATTCCCACTTCTTCCTGGTTCCCAAGAAAACAGGGGACCTCCGTCCAATCCTGGACCTCAGCGACCTCAATGTGTCGGTCACTTACAAGAGATTCCGCATGGTGACCCTTCCGGGTCTTATCCCCATGCTCAAACAGGACGCCTTTTTAGCGTCTCTAGACATGCAGGATGCCTACCTGCACATCCCTATGGCTGAGGCACATGAGGTTCCTGCGCTCGAGTTTCTCGACCACCACCTTCAATTCCGAGCCCTTCCTTTCGGACTGTCTTCCGCACCAAGGGTCTTTACCAAGTGCATGGCAGTTGTGGCAGCGTCTCTGAGGAGACAGGGCCACTCGTGTTCCCGATCCTGGACGACTGGCTTCTCATGGCCGCCTTCAGAGGCGTTGCTTCTGCAATCCAGAGCACCCAGGATCTGTTCCGTCCCTGAGGCATTCTCAAATTACGAGAAGTCTCTCCTGGTACCGTCAGAGAAACTGCAGTTCATAGGAGCAGTCCTGGACACTGTTCGGGAAGAGCCTTTCTTCCGGCCGACAGGCGGGCGCATCAGATCCCTCATAAGGGACCTATCATTATGCAGGTTGTACCTGCCAGGTCGGTCCTTTGCTTGCTCGGACACATGGCTGCGGCCATTCCTACTGTCCCTTCGCAAGACTCCACATGCGAATTACTCAGTGGATGCTCAAAGTGCAATGGGACCAAAGGCAAGACCACTTGCAGCATCCGGTCAGACTCACGAATTCAGTGATTCAAGACTGGCAGTGGTGGCTAGCCCCAGGGTCGCTCTCATCAGGCGTCCCGTTCATTGCGCCGTCCCCGGAGGTCACCCTCACCACGGACGCTTCCGGTCTTGGGTGGGGGGCACACTTGACGGGGTAAAGTCCCAGGGTACGTGGACCCAGATGGAAGCTCACCTTCACATCAACGTGCTGGAAATGAGAGCGGTCCTCTATGCCCTGCAGGCCTTTCAGTCAGTTATCCCACCGTGTACTCTTCTACTTCAGACAGACAACACGGCGGTGATGTACACTCAACAAACAAGGAGGCGACACTCTTACCCCTTTGCAGGAGGCCATGAGAGGTGGGATTGGGTAATCAGACACCGCGCCAATCTGATCACTGTGCTGACTTCCCGGAGTGGACAACACGATTGCAGATGGCCTGAGTCGTTCTCAGGCCAGAGTCCACGAATGGGAACTTCTTCAAGAGGTAGCAGAGGATCTGTTTCTTCGATGGGGAACTCCAGATCTAGACTTGTTCGCCTCCCCATCCAACGCAAAACTGCCCAATTTTTGCTCGCTAGATCCAGGGCCTGGTGTTTTCTGGCGAGACGCGTTATCCCTCTCCTGGGCGAACAGATTCCTCTACGCTTTCCCTCCTTTCCCGTTGATCCAGAGAGTTCTTCTCAAACTGCGCAGGGAGCACGCACTAATGATCCTGGTGGCCCCATTTTGGCCCAGACAGATTTGGTTCCCTTTGTTGATTCAACTATCTCGGGAACTCCCGCTCCCGTTGCCGCTCAGCTCCCACTTACTGTCTCAGGAGAAGGGTTCACTTGTCCACCCGGACCTACGTCCTTGAACCTGCATGCTTGGCTCCTAGAGACATAGCCATTTTTGCGTCACGGGGTCTCGCAAGAGGTTGCAGAAGTCCTTTCTGCAGCCAGAAAGCCGACAACGCATGTCGACGTCACGCCATGAAATGGCCTTACGTTTGTGTGTGGTCGCGAGCGCGACCTTTCCCTTTAGGTTGTCCTGTGGGAGTAATATTAGAATATTTGCTCTCCCTCTTTCATTCGGGTCTAGCCTACTCCTCTATTAAAGTGCACCTCTGTGCCATTTCTCTTCTACCTCCCGGTGGAAATCGTACAGTGGCTCAGGTGGACACCTCTCGAATTTCTTAGGGAGTGTTACCTTAGGCCTCCTATTAGAGACCCTGTGCCTCCATGGGATTTGCTCTTTGTCCTGGAACAGCTCACGCCTCCCCTGAACCTGCCGCGGATTGCAAGCTACGCTTCGTTGTGGAAAACGTTGTTTTAGTTGCTGTTACCTCGCAAGAAGAATTTCTGAACTTCACGCCTCATGTGCAAAGAGCCTTATTTAGTTTTCCACCGGACAGAGTATCCCTGAGGGCCGAACCCTAAATTTTTGCCTAAGGTGGTTTCTTCACTCACTCTGAACCAGGATATCGACCTTCCGGTCTACTTCGAGCTACTCAAATAGAGGAGAGGCTCTGCTCCATACCCTGGATGTTCACCGCAGCCTGAGGTTTTACCTCAACAGAACTCAGTCCTTTCGTAGTTCTGAGCAACTTTTCATTTCCTTCTCTGAGAGAATGATGGGCCAACCCGATCCAAACAGTCCCTTTCTCGCTGGCTTGTCCAGTGTATTTCTCACTGTTATGTATCAAACAAAGCCCCTCCCGGTACTGTCCGGGGTCATTCCACTAGAGGGTGGCTACTTCTTTGCAGCGCTCAAAATGTTTCACTTCTGCTATATGCGCTGCAATACTTGGGAGTTCTGTGCATACCTTTATCAGGCATTATAGCCTGGACATACTCTCGTGAAAGGGCTGGTTTTGCTTGGCGATGCTTCAGGGTCTCCTGTCCTAGGTTCAGGACCTGGTATTTATCCTTTATTTTCCTCCTCCCGGTTTTCTGACAGCGTTACTGCTTGGGAATCGGTCCTAATGGTGTAACCTGCTGCAAGAGCTGTGTCTCGAGTAAGATAGTACAGTTACGTAAGAACTTACCGTAACAGTAGATCTTCGAGAACAGCTCTTGCAGTAGGACCTTCCGCCCACCTTCCCCTTGGAGGGCATGGCTCAGTCTTTCTGAGCAGGAAGTGTTATCTTTCTGTCTTCTGACCGGCGAATCCTAGGTCTCCCATTTTGATGTCAGCCTCGGCAAGAAGTCTCAGCGGGAGAACTGAGAATCTAGGGACCGCCCCTTTGTACCACACGCCTGACGCCGGAGGCGGGACCATCGGGCCGGGGCGGGTCCCAGCCATGTAGTTATTAGCTAGAATTTTTCCAGAGGGTCCTGGCGCCTGACAGCTTCAGTCCTAATGGTGTAACCTGCTGCAAGAGCTGTTCTCGAAGATCTACTGTTACGGTAAGTTCTTACGTAATTGTACTTTCCGTCTTAAGGATGGCCACTTGGCCTGCCTCTACTGCCTGGGGCCTACCCACGACATGGACGCCTGCCCGCACTGTCCAGAGTTCTGTCAACACACCCGAATCCGCCACTTGAAGACTTTGAAGGCCTGCTTCATGGAACAACTCACCGCCCTCCAGCAGAAACCGCCGGGCTCCTCGTCGTCTTCTTCCACCCATAGGTCTCCGTCTTCCCCCAAGGGCCAGAGGACCAGTATGAAGCACCATCACAGGGAGAAGGAGCAATGTAAGTCTAAATCCCATTCCTGGTCTCCTCACTGGAAGGGTAAGTCCTCCAGTTCCCACTCCGGGAGAGTGGACTCTGTTCCCCTGGTAAGCCTCTTTACATTTGGGCTGCCATTGATGAAGGCCCCTGCTCTTATCCAGACATTGGGTGTGGGGCCTTCTCTATGCCTTCAGCCATTCCAGCAGGTCGCAGGGACCAAGGCCAGCGATTTGGCCAAGACTTCTAGCAGCAAAAAGTGTGCCAGACATCTGGCTGGGATGCCACTGTCTGGCACATCCTCCGCCCCTGACAACAGGCATGGGTGTCAGGAGCACTCACCATTCCAGAGATCGCTCCCCCAAGAAGTGGTCATCAGACAAGCAGCGCCAGGCCCTGGCATCCACTTCTTTCTCGGAGTCCTCTCAGGTGACACCTTCCCCAAAGCCGCCAGTGGAGGAGACCCTGTTACACACTGGCCATACACCAGCCATGCCTATGCCCCCACACCACATCAGACGTGACTGGCCGACATCCCCAAACCTTCCGTCAGGGGTCCTGACGACGGAGGGGTCCTCAGGTTCCGGGTGAAACACCAGGGCCCAGTAACCCCTCTGACCAGACTCCAGGCCCTGCAGACATTCCCGTGGAACCATTGTCTGCAGGTCTCCTTGGTCTCCCTGGTTGAAGTAGGGACATTGTTTAACACACAGTGGAACATGGTCAAGGGGGACCTTCTCCCCAAGGAGAAGTCTCCTACACCAGTGATGCCACCCGTGGGTCCATTTTCAGTAACTCCACCAGTGGCACTTCCCACAGGGCGGACACCCTTCCCTCGAGGAGCCCTCACCCCCTTAGAAAGCTTTAGATGAGGAAGTACTTCACCGAAGAGGTCATAGGAGGTCCTCCTTTTCGAGATGATCTTCTAGTTGTCCTAAGACCGGGCATAGACCCAGAAGGACTGTATCCAGATCCCCCTCCTTGGATTCCTCAAGAGGGAGGTATTCATCTTATTCAGACTTGTCTGACAAAGGGTCTTTCCCTCCTTCGGAAGGCCACAAGGATTCGTCAAGGTCGCCCCAGATGACCCAACCTTTATGGATGTTATACCCCATATTCAGTTTCTCAATCAATGGGATATTGAGGAGTTGGACCCGGAAGGGTGCAGGCTTTGCCACCTTTTTGGATATGAGTGACCCCAAACCTGTGGTAGTCCCTCCATTAGTCCCGCCGTTCGAAAATGTGACTAAATTGGCATGGAAGCATCCATCCAGGGCCACGGCTTTCCTGAAGAAAGCAGATTGGCTCTCTAAAACTCCCAAGAGTGAGACTTTCTTGGGGGAGAACCCCAAAGCGGATTCCTTAGTCCTCACAGCAGCACACTGGCCAACCAAACAGCCCAAACATGAGTTTGCAGCCGGCTGGCAAAGAATCGAAGAAATCTGATCAGTTCGTAAGAAAGGTCTTCTCTTCCGTCACATGCACCACAAGATCTTTAAACTTTCTGGCCCATATGGTGCAACACCAGAAATCTCTCTGGAAAAGGTTGTGGAGCTAAGCCCAAAGCAAGCGGACCCAAAACAACTTCTGGATGTTCTACAGTCAGGACTAGGTGCAGGCAAGCACATCTTATTGGCTTTCTACGACTCAGCCGACACCGCCTCCCACGCCACAGCAACTAGAGTCTGTCTTGGACGCCACTCTTGGCTTAGGGTGTTGGGATGCAGACAAGACCTCCAGGATGCCATCCTGGATGCACCTTTCAATGGGTCTGTCCTCTTTGGGGAAGATGCACAGAAAAGTATCACGGACCTACAGGACTCTGGTACAGCCATGCAGTCGGTCCACTAAATGTATAGGTTGGAGCCCTTTTCTGCCAAGAAAAGGCCCTTCCAGCATCTGACCTCCCAGAAGCCTAATGGATAGGAGTCTAGAGGTCCTTTCAAATGAAAGGCTTCCTCCCAGCTCTCAAACTACGGGACCTAGGGGTGCCAGATCTTCCCAGGTCTCCCTGCCCACCCCAGGGACCCACACCTGGCCCCTTGGCAAACCCCCCAGTGGAGTCTGTGGGAGGCAGTAGGGGAGTCAGTTCTCCCTTTACCTAAAAGGGTGGACCAGCTTCACCTACGATGCTTGAGTTTTGGACATGATTGAGAAGGGACACACTCTGGAGTTTCTTGAGGTTCCTCCCGACAAGCCTCCAGTTCTTTCTCAATGCTCCCAATCCCACGCAGCTCATCTCAGAGGAGATTCAAGCCTTGTTGTCCAAGAGGGCCATTGAACCATTGCCTCAGTCTTGGAGAGGGACAGGGTTCTACTCCCACTTTTTCTTGGTTCACAAGAAGACTGGGGACCTATGCCCTATGTTGGACCACAGCCTTCTGAACCACTTCACAGAATACAAGAGGTTCAAGATGGTGATGTTGCCAGACCGGATCCCTATGCTGCATCAAGGGGACTGGCTTTGTTCCCTGGACATGCAGGATGCTTACCTGCACATCCCGGTCCTTCCAGCTCACCAAAGGTATCTCAGATTTGCATTCCAGGGAGAGCATTACCAGTTCAGAGCCTTGCCCTTCAACCTCTCTTCAGTGCCACGATTCACGAAATACCTTGTGGTAGTGACCGCAGTCTTGTGGCGCCAGGGCCACTTCATCTACCCTTACCTAGACTGTTGGCTCCTGACCGCTCCTTCCAGAGCTCAACTCCTGCCCACTCTGTCAGACATGTTTGGGATGTTTCAGACTTGGCATCCCACTAAACATCCCCAAATCATGTCCCTGGCCCTCACAGCGCCTTCAGTACACAGGGGCCATTCTGGACACAGAGCAAAGGAGAGCCTTTCTTCCACCAGACAGGGGTGCTCGGCTATAGAACCTGGTACTTTGTGTCTCCTCCTCTTCTTCTGCCGAGGTTCTGTCTCGAACCATATTCCAACTGCTAGGTCACATGGCAATATCGCGACCAGCATCTGCACATGCTTACATATGCGGCACCCCAGTGGACCAGTAGGACTCAATGGGATCAAAGGTCTGACAACCTAGAGAAACCCATTCGGATTTCGAGAGCTGTGTCACAGACTCTGTCCTGGTGGCAGACGTCTCCCAACCTAGCGTCTGGGGTTTCATTCCAGACAGCTTCACTGCAACAAATTCTGACTACCGATGCCTCCGGCTTTGGGTGGGGAGCCTACTTCCGAGGTCGCCGAACGCAGGGCACGTGGTCAGCTCTAGAGTTGACATTACACATCAACATCCTAAAGATGCGAGTTGTCCTCTACACCCTTAAGGCCTTCCAGACAGACCTCACCCAGGGGGACCCTTGCTTGTACAGACGAACATGTCTGTAGTATTCTACATAAGCAAGGGGGGACACATTCATACCCTCTGTGCCAGGAAGTGATGAGGGTGTGGTACTGGGTCATAGATCATGGTCTCACCTTAACTGCGGTCCATGTTCCAGCAGTCCAAAATGTCTTAGCCGATGGACTCAGCAGATCCCGGTCTGGAAACCGTGAGTGGGAACTGCTTCAGGAAGTGGCAGACAACCCCTTTGAAAGGTTGGGTCATCCAGAACTGGACCTGTTTGCGTCCCTGTACAACGCCAAACTGCCCAATGTTTGCTCACTAGATCCAGAGCCTGGTATTTTCTGTCGAGACACTTTCTCTTTGTTAGAGAGGGAGTTTCCTTTATGCCTTTCCTCTGCTCCAGCAGGTACTGCTCAAGCTTCAGGAGGAGAGGGCAGAAATGATTTTGGTCACCTCACTCTGGCCGCACCAGATTTGGTTCCTCCTGTTCCAGCAGCTGGCAGTGGAGCCTCCAATCCCTCTTCCCCCTGTCCTCGTGATTGCTCTCTCAGAAGTAGGGCACCCTAGTCCACCCAGACCTCAAATCCCTGCATCTTCATGCATGGCTCCTACAGACTTAGCTGTTTCATGCTATGGGGTTTCTCCGAGAGTCGCTGAGGTCCTGTTAGAGGCTCGTAAACCTTCGACACATGCTGCATACGCCATGAAGTGGAAGCATTTTTGCTTATGGGCATCGGCACTTTCCCTGGATCCATTTTCCTGTCCAGTGATCTCTGTCCTGGAATATCTGCTCTCTCTTTCTGACACAGGGCTCCAGTATTCCTCCATCAAGGTGAATCTTTTGACCATCTCAGCTTATCATGCACTAGTGAAAGGCAGGGCGGCGTTACTATACCATGCCAGACTGGTAGCAACTACATTATCTACGGTAATGTGTTGTGTGTTGAAATACTATTCAGGCGATCCAGCAGTAATATTAACAGAGCTGTGGAGCCCACCAACTAAGCTAAATTAACAAGCATATTACATTTGTTGCAAGCAATGACCCAGCAATAATAGTTACAGAGCTTGCGGGGTGTGTGTGTGTTTGGGGGGAGCTGAGCCTCCCAACTAAGTAAAATAACTAAGCTGCAAAACTCAATGGAAAAAACGACCCAGCAATAATATTTACAGCGCTCCACCGGGACTGAGCAGAGTTAACAAGCATATTTCAGAGACCATAATTTTCAGTATTTGCAGAGCCCCCCAGCTAAGCAAAATTACCTGCAAACACAAAAAAGCCACCCAGCAATAATATTTACAGAGCTCCGCCGGGTGGTGGCAGAGCCCCAGCTAAGCTCATATTAACTAAGCAAAGAGAATTTAATTTACTGCACAAAAAAGCGACCCAGCAATAATATTTACAAACCAGCTTCTTTTTGCTTCTTTCTGCTTAATTTTGCTCAGTTGTGGAGGCTCCGCCCCCACACCCCCCAGCGGAGCTCTGTAACTATTATTACGAAATATATATATATTTTTTTGCTGAAGTTAATTGTTTCGTAGGTTTTATTTGCCGTAGCCTGTAGTTGTGTAGTTCTTTGTTGCTGCTGTGTGGCACGAGGGCGTTAATCTGCATGTAAGTACCATATTATGAGGAGCTTTTCTAAAAAGCACAAGGAAACCTGGCATGCTGAACGATCACCGGTAGGGCTGTCGCCCAACTAGATTTGTCCCTTACCTTCTTACGAGGCATACTGCACATGAAGCCTCCCATTCGAGACCCTCTTCCCCCCTGTGGGACCTTTTGCTCATCCTAGAGAAACACATGCTGCCTCCTTTCGATCAAGCCACAGACTGTGAGCTACACTTTCTTTCATGGATAGTATTATTTTTAGTTGCTGTCATTTCTGCTCGGAGGATTTCCGAGCTCCAGGCCCTCGTGTAAAGAGCCTTACTTGGTTTTTCACAGACAGGGTGTTTCTGAGAACTACTCCTAAGTTTCTTCCGAAGGTGGTGTCCAAACTCACCCTGAATCAAGACATCAATTTTCCTGTTTATTACCCTGAGTATTCGAATCGGGTGGAGGCACTTCTTAATACTCTAGATGTTCACAGGGTGTTTAGGTATTATATAGACCGCACCCGTTCGGTCCGCAAACCGATCAGTTTTTGGTTGCCTTTGCTCCCAGATCCCTGGGAGCAGCAGTTACTAAGCAAAGCTTTTCCAAATGGTTGGTTAATTGCATTACATTCTCTTACGAAAAATACAGAAAACCTTTATTGAGATCGGTGAAGGGACACTTCACCTGGAGGGTGACCGCCTGTTTTGCTGCCTTACGAAATGTCTCAGCAGCTGACATTTGTGCCGCAGCAACTTGGAACTTTGTGCACACCTTTGTGAAGCACTACAATTTGGACATAACCTCTAGAGGGAGATCAGGATTCGGCCTAACTGTTGTTCTTGGCCTCCTGTCATGAGGTTCTGATAGCTTCCCTACCTCCTGTAACAGGGTAGAATAGGACCATGTCCCAGTTGTTATGGAGAAAGTGTTTAAATGCAAGGATCTGTTCTGTTCTTTCCTTTCTAGAGACATGGACATGTTCATCCACACTTCTTGGCACGTCCCTTTCCCCTTCAGTTCTTACCGGAAGGTCTTCGAGCTGGCTCCTCCCACCCGGGTGGTATAACTCTCGGCTCCACCCCATGACGCCAGCTCTTCCTTTCCGCTGGAAGATTCCGGTTGCCTCCTCTCTGCTACTGTGTTTTGCAGGCCCTGGCTTCAATATCTTTGGATCGCTTGAAGATTAAGCTCATTTGAGCTAGCGATTGCAACTTTTGCTATTCACTTATGGAAGATAAATCTTCCCCTGGTTTTTGGCGGTGCCCATGCGGCCAAAAATGTCATAGACCCACATGCACCGCATGCGTCTACTACTAGCAGTTGTCGTATGACACCCAGACATGTGAGAGATGTCTCGCTTTTCACCCAAACGTCCTCAATGATCGTCTCGCATGGCTCAAGTTGGGCAGGTCTGAGAAACAGAATCCATCTGTGAAATCCAAGGAGGCCCGGTGGGCGGTCTCTGTGGCTGCGGGGTTCACCGAGCAGTTAGAACAGATGCAGGCCTACGAGGAAGAGGAGTCACGAGCCATGGAGCTCTTCTCTCGACCGATCTTCGTTCCACTCAACCTGGGCTCCACGTTCCCGGGCTCCTTTTGGGAGATGTGCCTCTCTCCCTACCAAGGGCGAGGGATCTTTTGGCTCGCATACCTCCTGGTCCTGTAAAAAGGACAAGGAACCGAAAGATTCTTCATGTCGGCGAAGACTTTCTTGGGATTGAGAGCAATCTTGGTAACAGGAATCTTCGGTCGAGGCTGCTTCTTTGGCCGCTGGCTTCTTGGCTTTGCAGACTGGTTAGCTGGCTGAGGTCTCGATCGACGACGCGGTGGAGATCACTCTCAACCCTGTCGATCTGTTGTCGCTCGACGAGGCTGACAACTCACTTACCAGGACCCTGGTCCTGCCTCTTTTTGATGAGGAAACCTAGCCTGCTGGCATTAGCATCGAGGAACCGGTCCCTGATCTGGGTAAATCACCGGTTCCCTCGGTATCCCTGGAATGACCTACTCGGCCAGTCCAGTCGAGATCTCTGATCCCGTTTGACCGACAGGCCGAGGAAGGAGCATAAGCGCTCTAAAAAGAGGAGCCGCCACCGCTCATTTTCATCCTTCTTGGATGAGGAGAGGCTTCGGCAGAAACTTCAATGCTACGAAGATCTGATGTGACAAGAGCTCATTATGTCCGAGCAGAAGCCCTCTTCGGTTTCCACCTCTGCCATTACGTGGCTTTTGCCTCCCAGGCTGAAGCCAACTCCATTAGAACTGGTAAAATCGGTTCCTCCGCCTGTGGAGCTGGTAAAACCTGCCCCGGTTCGACCAAAACTGGTCTCTCCAGCAATATTGGTGGAGCCGCCACCTAAATAGCTCTCGAGAGGGGCTCCTACGAAGGATTCTCTGATGGTTCCAGGTCTCCCTCGGAGAATCTCGTTCACTCTCACGCGTAACTGTCCCAGGCGTGTGCAAGGGGATCTTGATGGCTGACCGATTTATCTGGATGCCTCGGATTCTGATGACACCGACCCTCACTGACATCTGCTGGATGATGAGTCGGTGGGTATTCTGTCGACGGAGGAGGGCCCTTCGTCATTTATGGGAATTCTCCACCTTGTCTCTGAATCCACGGGGATGCCCCTGGAACCTGTCCAGAAAGGGGCTGAGTATCCTCTTACAGATATTCTTAAGAGGGGATACCCCTACGGAAGCCTTCCCAGTGGCCGAGGCCATTGTTGGCTCGGCTTTGGAGCTCTGGCAGCATCCTGCCTCCTGCCCAATGCCGTCTTCCTGGATGGCCCGCAAGTATGCGGTACCCATTAGGTCCCTCTCGGGGGTTCACGGAACATTCCATAGCTGAGTGGTTGGTGACCGCTTCTGTGTTCAGATGCACAGGCAGCTTTGCTGACTCTGATCGACCTCCAGACAAGGAGTCCAAAAAACTGGCCCACTCTGCCAGTAAGGTTTATGCAGTCTCCTCTTTAGGCCTTCGTCAGGCAAGCTCAGCCGTTATCATGGCACACTTTTCTCATGCCCTGCTGGGCTCCTTGGCTGAAGTTTTCCAACACCTTGCTGCGAACCTTCAGACTACGGTCAACCAGGTCCGGGACCAGGGCCGAGCCGTTGCCAAGCAGCAACTTGATGACCTTGGACCTCGGGGGCTCTTGTGCCCATTCAGTGGCAGCTGCAGTTGCCATGCGCTGCAGGGCTTGGCTGAAGCTTTCCACCTTCACGGCGGATACCCAGCACAAACTCACTGATGTTTCTTTCCTGTGCACCAATCTCTTCGGCCCAGGTGTGGATGGTCACCGTAAGCGAATCGAGCAGTCCAATGCCACCTTGGACTCTGCTACTTCTGCCCAAAAAGATGCCCCCGACGCCAAGAAACAGCAGAAGAAGCCATTTCGTCAACCTGCTCCTGCAGCCCAGCAGCCCCCCCTTTCAGGGTGGGCAACAGCAGGCAGACTTGACACCCTTGGCTCAAATGTGCTGCCCCAGCGGCCTGCAGACAAGGTGGTCAGGGTTCAGGCAGCTTCCAATCTGGACCCACTTCCTCCAAGCCTTCTCAGTGACGGGATAGGGGTTGCCACCCCTACTCCTGTCACGCCAGCTCTGGGTCCTCCCGTGGGGTGTCGGCTCAGCCACTTCCTTTCCGCCTGGTCCTCTGTTACCACAGATAGGTGGGTCTGAGAAGTGGTCGGCCAGGGTCTGCCTCTAGAATTCGAGCAGTATGCTCCCTGCCGAGCCCGTGCCCCATGGGAGAAGAGTATCTGCCCACACTCTGTTGGCTCTGAGAAACGACATAGCCCAACTCCTCCTCAAGGAGACAGTGGTTTGAGTGGCAGATCCTCCAGTCAACCCAGGGTTCGTTTCCAGGTACGTCCTGATCCAGAAGTGGATGGGGGGCTGGTGCCCCATTCTAGATTTACATGGCCTGAATCAGTATCCCAGGCCACGCACCTTCAGGATGGTAACTTTGTCCCAGATCATACTATCCCTGGAGTGAAACGTGGTTCTGCTCCCTGGATCTCCAGGATGTGTTCTTTCACGTACCGATCCATCCGTTCCACCGGCGGTTCTTCCGCTTCAGAGCAGAGGGAACCCTATATGAGTTCCGAGCCATGCCATTCGGCCTGTCATCGGCCCCACGGGTCTTCACCAAATGCATTGCAGTGGTGGCAGTCCATCTCAGGCGTCAGAGTATACCCTTACTTTGACGATTGGCTCTTGGCAGGTTCCACTCAGCAAGAGGTGGAGAGGTCCTGGGACCTGGCCCTCCTGACCTGCTGTCAGCTTGGCCTCCTGATCAGGTGATATGCTTCATCAGGGCAAAGCTCGACTCCTGCTGAGCCAGAGCATGGCTCCCGGCGGACAGGGCGGAAGTTCTCTACTCGTTTGCCAAATAATTTCCGGTTGGACATTTGTGCCCTGCCTGGGACTTTCTGCACCTTCTGGGTTACATGGCAGCCTGCACCACCATGGTCTGTTGGGCCCGGTGGCGCATGCTCCCCCTTCAGTGGGAGCTGGTCACCCTAGTGGACTCAGCACCTAGATCATTTTGACCAGCTGATCACTGTGACCCAGAAGATGTGGGACGCTCTCCAGTGATGGACCATCCTAGACTATCTGCAGGAAGGGATCCCGTTTGACCGCCCTGAGCCGATGGTCATCCTCACGACCGATGCGCCTCTCACGGGCTGGGGAGCCCACATGGGGAACAGGGCCCACGAGTTCTGGATCCCCGAGGAATCCTGATACCATATCAACCTGTTGGAGCTCCGAGAGGTCAGACTGGTGGTGTCGGCATTAGTCAGCAGCTTCAGGGTCAAGTGATTCAAGTCCAGACGGACAATACCACGACCATGTACTACCTCAGCAAGCAGGGCGGCACAAACTCCTGGCTGCTGTGCAGGGAAGCTCTCCGCATCTGGACACTCGTGAGCTGACTGGAGGTGGATCTCCTAGCCATCCATGTGGCAGGAGCCTCTAATCAACTGGCAGATGCTCTCAGCCGTGTAGGCGAGAAATCCCATGAGTAGTCTCTCCATCCAGAGGTAGCTCACAGCCTGTTCTCCCACTGAAGCAAACTGATGGTGGACCTGTTTTTCTCCAGGGAAAACACCAAACTAAGGCTGTTTCAGCCCGCCCCCCCCAGCGGGGATCTCTGCAGGGGGATGCCTTCTCAAGGCCGTGGACCACAGGCCTCTTCTATGCCTTCCCTCCATTTCCCTTAATCCACAAGGTGCTCCTCAAGGTGAGGAGGGGCAAGGCATAGGTGATCCTGGTAGCCCCAGATTGGCCCCGCCAGTTCTGGTATCCAGATCTCCTCAGTCTCAACAACAGGCTCCCGAGGCATCTTCCAGCACGCCTGGACCTGGTATCTGTCAATCAGGGGAAGGTATTCCATCCGGACCTTCAATCCCTGCACCTGACAGCCTGGTACCTGAGCGGCTAGAGTTCCAGACTTTGGGTCCCTCCGAGGATGACGTACTCACAGTAGTGGAAGCATCCAGGAAGGAGTCGACCAGAAAGTGCTATGCCTTCAAATGGAAAGATTTTCCATTTGGTGTCGGGGCAGGGCCTGGACCCTCTTTCCCGTCCTGTGACTAACATTTTAGACTACCCTTGGTCTCTGTCCAAAGGGGATCTTCGACCTTAAGCTGTACCTGGCAGCCATCTCTGCTTTCCGGTCGCGGGACGGTCAGTAGATGGTGGCACAGGAGGAGGTCGTCTGGTGCTTTTTCGAGGGCCTTGATCACACATCCCCTCCGGTGCGTGAACCTCCACCTCCGTGGGATTTACTGCTGGTCTTGGCAAAACTCAGGGGCAAGCCATTCGAACCAGTGCACAAGTGTGAGATGTCACACTTGTGGAAGACTGCCTTTCTGGTGGCTGTCACATCCGCCAGAAGGACTGGGGAGCTCCAGGTGCTTTCGGCGGAGTCTCCTTACCTGGTCTTCCACCATCGCAAGGTTGTCCTGCGCCTCCACCCAAAATGCCTCCTGAAGGTGGTGTCAGAGTTTCACCTTAATCGGGTATTGACTCTACCTATGTTCTACCCGAACTATACCTCGGATGCCGAGTACAGGCTCCATACTCTGGACCTGAGACGAGCTCTCTCCTATTACAAGGAGAGGATGGCAGAAATTCGAGGAGAGGTTCGCCAGCTGAAGCCACACCTGGCAGACCTGCAGCAAAGCGGACAATTGGCAGATGGATTACACCTTTTATTGATCTCTGCTATAGGTTGGCGGGTATGGAGCCTCCTGTAGGGCTAAGGGTTCATTCCATCTACCATACCTCTGCGTCAGTGGCTGTTTCAGGGACATCCCTATCTAGGAAATCTGAAGGGCTGCTACCTGGAAGTCCGCAAACACCTTCATCACCCATTACCACATCAACCCTGAGCCACGCCAGGATGCTGGTTTTTGGGACCTCAGTTCTCCAGTCTTTGTTCCCTAAGTGGGGGGGTGCGCCTTGCCTCCCTCCTCCTGGAGAACTGATTGGAGTCTGCCAAGAAGTGTGGATGAACAACATATCCACATCCCTACAAAAACAGGTTCTCACCTGTAACAGTAGTTCTAGGAGTGGTATATGTTGTTCATCCACACTGACCCACTCGACCTCCCCGGCTACGACGCACTAACCTGGCTTCCAGGTGGCTAAGATCTGGTGTCATGGGGCAGAGCCAAGGGTTATAACACCCGGGTGGGTGCGAGGAGCCAGCTTGAAGACCTTCCAGTGAGAATTAAAGGGGGAAAGGGACATGCCAAGAAGTGTGGATGAACAATATATACCACTCCTAGAACTACTGTTACAGGTGAGTAACCTGTTTTTCAAACAACATGAAGTCTTGCTGTATTCTGACAATATGCAGTTAGACTGACCGGTTGCAAATACATAGAACGTTGAGCACGAGCTCTGTTTTCAAACCACTGTCCTCTGTACGTTCTAGTAACTGATCAGATTCTTTACTCCGCTCACCAGTGAAGACGCCTCGGAGATTTCTCCTCACTGCTTCCGGTCTAGCCAAGTTTTGTTGGTTTATTTCAAATGCTTTGTTTTAATTTTAGTACGTTCTCAAACTGTCTTCGGTTTAGTGCACGTTTCCTAGGTTGGGTAAGTGTTTGGTCTCCGATTGGTTCCGTGACTATGAGGGGACCAAACTTCTAAATTTCTCTGTTTATCTAAATTTTCACTGTATTGGGATACCAGTGCAAAGTCCTGACCAGAGCCGAGGGCTCTCTGTTCATTTTTGGCTGGCGCTAAACCATTGGCCGGTTCAGACTTTGTTTTCTCTATTACCTGGCCTAAGCCTTCAGGGGTAATTTTCTTATTTCTTCAGTTCTTTATCCTGGCCTAACTATGCCACTACGGATAAAGTAGGTATTTGATACTTGCTTAACCGGCCTAACTAATCCAATGGGTTAAGCTTCAAATTTTAGGGTTTTGTCACAGAAGCCCAAGAGAAAAAAACGGACCCACTGGGTTTCAGCATTGTACTGAGTGTGGGGAGCAGTTTGCAAAAGCTGATCCACATTTGGTTTGTCTGTCTTGTTTGGGTTTTAACCACTTATAGACTGTGATATTTGTAAGAATTTCCCTCTGTCTACTTTAGACAGGCGCCTCGGTAAACTGAAGTAATAAATGGACAAGACTGCTGAGGCTGGTTCTGGTTCTACCGAACCTTCGGATCCTACAATCGTCCTTTCAAGCCAGGGTGAACTGTCGATGGGTAAACAACGCTCGGAGTTGGCTTCTGAACCCACATCGTCGAAGAAAGCCAAACGGTCTGGTTTGGAACCGCATAAGGAATCTGTCTCGGTTCCAACCACACATTGATCCTGAGGAGTATTACTTTTCTGAACATGAGGAGAAGGAACATGATGAAGGGGAACTCACTGACCCAGAGGTCTCCCCTGACCTTCCTCAGTACGAATCGCCTCGTAGGCCTGTCTCTGAGGCTACCTCCCATTTTGCTTTCATGAGGCAGGTGGCTGAGACCCTGCAGCTGTCTGTACAAAAGGCCAGGCAGGAGGATGATGAGGAAGAGGATTACAAAGAGATGATGGATCTTCCTGTATCCCAGGGACATTCGATTCCCATTCATAAGTCCCTTAAGAAGCAGACTTTAAAGATCCCCCAAACCCCTAGTTCTGTCCCTCCTTTAGATAAGATGATGGACTGGAAGTACCTTCTGGCTGGCAACGGTACTGACTTTTTAGCTAGTCATTGTAGCCATGAAGGGGGTAGTTCAAACTGCAGCCTGTGAGAAGGCTGGCATTCCTCTGGCCTCGCACCCCCGACAAGGATTCGAGGAAGGTGGATTCTCTTGCCAAGAAAGGGTACCTGGCATCTTCCTTGGGTATCAGGCAAGCCTCCTATATGGCTTATGCCTCCAGGTATCAAAAGTCCCTTTGGGAGGCTGTCTAACAGCTAGCTAAAAAGGTCACTCCTGAGCTTTCTGCTGACCTTCAGGAGCTGGTCAGTAAGGGGGCACAAGCATCTAAGTCCCAGTTCCACATGGCTGTGGACTCCAATGATGCAGCTGCTAGGGCTATGGCTTCTGCTGTATCCCTCAAGCATTTTTCCTGGTTCAGGTGTACTAAACTGTCCCAGGACACGCAGATTAATGCAGTGGATTTTCCCCTTGTCCAGAACTCTGGGGAACTGACTGAGGCATATATGAAGAAAATGAATGAGTACAGAGTGGCATACAGGAGTGCTTCAGCAAAAGAGAAAGCTGCCACTCCTCAGAAGCAGCAGGCCCGAGGCAGACCTTAACCCGGGCCTTTCCACCAGGCCCAAACCTTTCCCTCTTACCAGCAACCCATGGGGTTCTTTAGAGGGAGGGGTGCAGGCATGACCGTCTCCACCCCCCAGTCTGCTATCCCAGCGAGAAACACCCTGAAAACTCTGTTTGGGTCGTCTCCCCTTACCCTGTTGGAGGCAGGCTGACCCACTATCTCCAGGTTTGGCATTCCGTCACTTCAGACAAATGGGTCTGGAGATGGTGAGTCAGGGACTTGCTGTCACTTTCAAGGTGCCTCCAAAACTGTCATTAAGAATTTTCAGACCTTTCAGCACTGCAGAATCAGCCCAGCTGGAGGCAGAGGTTTCCATACTTCTTCAGTTAAGAGCAGTGGAACCTGTGCTACATCAGCACAGGGGGAAAGGACTGTACTCAAGGTACTTCCTGGCACCAAAGAAAAATAGGGAGTGGCAGCCCATTCTGGATCTCAGATTCCTGAACAGCATCTTACGAAGTCAAAATTCAAAATGACAACCTTGGCTACCATTCTACCTACTCTCAAGCAAAGAGACTGGCTGGCATCTCTAGACCTAAAGGATGCTCACTTCCACATCCCCATCAGACAGTCCCACAGAAAATATATGATTTCGACTGCCTTCAGGCCACTACCAATTCAGGGCTATGCCCTTCGGCCTGACATCTGCACCAAGAGTGTTTACAAATGTCTGGCAGTAGTAGTGGCATTCCTGAGAAGGCAAGGGTTTTCAGTTTACCTCTGTCTGGACAACTGGCTATTGGGGGTCAGTCCCCCCAGCAGGTCACAGAAGCCCTAAAACTCACGCAGGATACTTTTCGCTCTCTGGGTTTTTTGATAAATCATCAAAAGTCTGTCTTAACCCCAGTACAGATACTAGACTTTATAGGGGCAGAGCTGAATACCATTCAGGTTAGGGCCTTTTTGCCTTCTGCAAGGGCACAGACCCTCATAGAATTGGCAAAATCCTTTCAGGTTCGAGTTCCTCGGCCAGCAAGGTACTTTTTTACAGCTTCTAGGACCCATGGTCTCCACCACAGCTGTGGTCCTGGGAGCCAGGTTCCAGATGAAGGACATTCAGTTCCACCTCAGATCCTTTTGGTCTCAGAAAAAGGATTCTCTGTCCAAACTGATTCCAGTGTCTCCCACCCTTCTGTTAGCTCTTCAGTGGTGGCAGGAGATGGACAACCTCAGAGTGGGGGTTCCCTTTCTCCCTCAGGTACCATCTCTGGTGCTGACAACGGATGCTTCTCTCCTGGGCTGGGGTGCCCACCTGGGGGATCACACAGCACACGGTATGTGGTTTCCTCAGGAGTCTCTCTTGCACATCAGTCTTCTGGAGCTCAGAGCAGTGCTCCTGGCTATTCAGGAGTTTGCCAGTCTCATACAGGGCAAGGTGGTACAGGTCAGGACAGACACCACCACCACCATGTACCACATCAGCAAGCGGGGGGAACAAGATCCTCCCTGCTGTGCACAGAATCCATGAAGATTTGGAAGCTGGCATATTCTCTCAACATGTCACTGTTAGCAGTTCACTTGCCAGGCAAGGACAAGGTACTGGCCAGATGCTCTCAGTAGAATCGGCCAGGGCCATCACGAATGGCCCTTGAACAAGCAGGTCCTTCTCTCAGTATTCAGGAGGTGGGGGGTTTCCAGAGATAGATCTCTTTGCAGCCCCAGACAGTTACCTCTGTATTGTTGCAGGCCTCCACTCCAGGGTTCAGTGCCACTGGATGCTCTCCTTCTGGACTGGTCAAACGGGTTCCTTTATGCTTTTCCTCCCTTTCCTCTGATAGCCAGAGTCCTGGTTAAGCTGAGGTTTCATTCTGCCACAATGATTGTCATAGCTCCAGACTGGGCCAGACAACCATGGTACTCAGTGCTGTTGTCACTGTCAGTGACCAAACCGATTTCTCTACCCAGGAGGTACAACCTGCTAACATCCTGTCAGGGCAGGATAACATACCCCAATCTTCAGTCCCTTCACCTCCGGGCTTGGCTCTTGAAGACCTAGAATATGCAGATTTACAACCGTCTCAATCTGTCCTGGATATTCTGAAAGGTGCCAGAAAGACTGCTACCAGAAAGACCTATTCCTCTAAATGGAAAAGATTTTCCATTTGGTGTGCACAGAAGGATTTGGATCCATAGCAAGCTGCAGTACCGGAGCTTCTGGACTATCTGGTCCACCTTCAGTCTCTGCATTTACAGACATCTACCTGGAAGGGGTACACTTTTCTGCTGTGTCTGCTTATCTTTCAGCAGGTAAGGCATCTTCTCTGGCTGCACACCCAATTTTCAAAAGGTTTTTCAAGGGGTTGTTGTGTCTTCATCCCCCACATAGGGAACCTACCTCTGCATGGGACCTGAACATATGTATAGGTCAGCTTATGCAGCCTCCTTTCAAACCTATGTTTTCTTCAGAACTCAAGTTTCTCACTTGGAAAACTTTTTTTTTAGTGGCTATCACTTCTGCTAGAAGAATCAGTGAGCTTCAGGCCTTGTCTGTGGAGCCCAACTATATTTCACCTCACAGGGATAAGATTGTGCTCCGAACTAACAGGAAATTCCTCCCTAAGGTGGTTTCTGATTTTCTTCTGAACCAATCCATTACTTTGCCTGTATTTTTCTCAAATCACTCTAGTTCAGGTGAACGCAGGCTGCACAGCCTGGACATTAAAAGAGCCATTAGCTATTATGTGGACAGGACAAAAGAGCTAAGGAAGGATTGTTTCCAGCTTTTTCTTACTTATGGGGAAGTTGGTCGGGGCAGGCCAGCTGCAAAAAGGACTATAGCCAGATGGATTGTGGCCTGTATCCAGTTATGCTACAGTAAGCTGGGTTAAGGACCCACCAGCAGGTCTTGGGTCCCACTCTACCAGAGGCACTGCGGCCTTCCTGGCAGCTGCCAGGGAAGTCCCCTTGCTTGAGATATGTAAGGCTGTCACCTGGAAGTCTGTCCATACATTTACTAAGCATTACAACCTGGTTATTCAGGCAAGGAGTGATGCCAGGTTTGGCATAGCAGTACTGCAGAGCCTATTTCCCATATAGGTTCTGTGCCCACCTCCTGGGGGCACTGCTTTATAGTCTGCATATTGTCAGAATACAGCAAGACTTCATGATGTTTGAAGAAAAAATTACCATAGTAATGTTTCTTCTAATGGAATCTTGCTGTATTCTGACCTCCCACCCTACCTCCCCTTCAGAACCTGGGGAAGGGTGGCTCTTCTGCAGCAACTTTATGGTTTAAGCCATTAGTGGTAATGGTTTTCTGTGGGCGTCTGTGACTTGAGTCTTTTATATGCCCTTGGGTTTTTCCATATGTTGCCCCTGTTGGAGTCCTGTTTTGGCCTAGTTTTGGCCAGTACATACATATTAATCTAGTTCGCTTCATAGAATCTGATCAGTTACTAGAACGTACCGAGGAGAGTGGTTTGAAAACCGAGCTCGAGCTCAACGTTCTATGCATTTGCGTAGAGTTTAACTCTTGGTTCTCTGGGGCAGTTGAACCGGTCGATCTAACTGCATATTGTCAGAATACAGTAAGACTCCATTAGAAGAAACAACATTAGTTTGGTAAGTAATTTTTTCTTCCTGTCTGTCTGCAACCACATTTTCCTGTGAGACCTAGGATTTGATCACGTCAGCAGTCTCGCAGTTCTTTGCCTCTGTTTCTCAGCCTTCCCTTGCTGTCTTTTTTCCTCCCTTGCATATCTGCTGATTTTATAAAAAATATATGCAGATCATTATGTAGAACTATAAGTAATATTAAGTAAGTGTTAAGTAGTTAGAGAGATCTTTTTTGTCTTGAGGGTTGTTTTAGTCTGTTTATGGTCATGTAACATTTTTCTTTTTTAAAAATGTAAAATAAAATGGTAAATATGTAATGATCTTATAACTTGAATTTGAAATTGTAACGGCAATTGTATGATTGTCAACAATAAACCTGAACTGAACTAATATTGGGATCCATTTGTTTAGAAAATATATTGTGTTACTGTTGAAATGTATATAATTATAGTTTGAGATGATTGCAAAAAGCTATTGGAAACTCAGGAGGTTTTCGGAGTGCAAATTTTTAGGCTTTTTGCAGAAGAGCTGTGGAAAAGGGGGCCTCAGCTCAGGCACACTGTCTTCCTGCCCTGCACGTGCCTGATACTTACAAGAACAGGATGCTTGTTAAGAATGGGGTTTGAAAGGACTTGTAAGAGAGCTGGGCTGCAATTGCTTGAAAGAGAGAAAAGGGATACAGAGAAATTGAAGGAAAACTCTGATGGATGTTCTCTATTTTGTTTTGCCTTTGTAAATAGTTATACTGAACAAGTTTATTTTTTTAATGTTATTGCTTAGTGTAAATAAATATTTTTGGTGAATTTTACAACTGCTCCTGGTTTTCCTGTGCTTCCTGACCTATGCCTCGATGACACCTCCCTCCTGCGAATTTCCTTTGACACTGTTTGTGAATCGGTCCTAATTGTGTAGCCTGCTGCAAGAGCTCCAACTTGAAGTAAGATAGTCCAGTTACGTAAGAACTTACCGTAACAGTAGATCTTAAAGAAGAGCTCCTTTTTTTTTTTTTACTTTATTTGTATGAATTTCAATTGCAGTACAATTGAAGAAGAGTAGCATATGGTGTACAGTCCAAAAATAATGAGGTATACCACATTGGGGAACAAAACCCTTAATACAAGGAAATATGTAATGCATCCACCATATCATGTGGAGGGGATCCTGAAACAATACTACTTTAATTTTTTAAACTTCTGAATTAGCAGTACTTGGTGCCCATGAGCAGCATGGAATGTCCCGAAATTAAAAGTCCGTGAAATGTCCAGGAGAATACAACCCCAGAACGGAGTAACATAATACCATGCATATAGCTTAAATTATATAATCTTTAAAAAGAATGTTAGCAGCTTACTTAACAGGAATTATACAAATCTCTAAATCTTACTGGGGATCCTTGAAACCCCTTTTGGAACATGAGCAACTAAGTAATATTGCTTAAACAACATTCTTAACGGAAAATTGAACCAGCCTAAACATAATGCAGTAGCATCGACTCTACCAAAGAAAAACGCATAACTGTGGCTGTAAAGAGGGTGTTAGAACACCCCAGTCCAAAACCCAGAATATGGGTGAGGTTAACAGCATGTCACTGTCGGGGGGGACATGATCAAGTCTCCTCGCCTTTCTTAGCATTAGTGTTCAGTTCTCCATGAGCATGTTGCTCTGCTGAAAGCCGACCGGCCCACTTACCTGCTTCAAGAGGGTCAGAAAAAATCCAAACCTTGTCCTTGTTCATGATCTTCAGGTGAACTGGAAACACCATGTTGTAAGGTATATGGGACTGACGCAGTACAGCTCGCACTCCGTCAGATTTTTTTTCCAGCACTGCCTCGTGGCATAACTGTCTGGGAAGAGATGCACAGGGTGACCATCCTGTGATAAGGGAGGATTTCTCCCTCGCCAGGCTCAAAATTTTCTCTCTCTTGCCTGTTCCGGCCATAGCCACCAACAGCGTGCGAGGTTCTGCCGAACATTTGGAACATCCACGTGGCGTTACCTGGTAGGCCTTCTGGAGCTGAAACAGTTTGGATGTTGTCTCTGGTTGTAATTGTTCCTGCAACCAGTCCCTCAAAAAACATGATCAAATGGTGTCCCTCTATCTCTTTTGGTAAACCAATAATGCACAATAGCTGATCTTATCTGGTTCTTCATAGTCTCCAGTCGGGCTCTGAAATGTTGCACCTCCTTCACAACTGTAGCAGAGGCACTCATTGTGGCAGACGTCTGCTTCTATACTTCGAACAATTCCTTTTTCATACAATCTACCGTGGTTTCCACAACTTGTCACTCGTGTGTTGAATGAGTCGACTCGATGACTCAAATCTGCAACCGAGGAAATTAGACATTGAAGTTTATGGCCCAGGGTTTGAAGCGTTTCTGTCCCGGAGCTATGCGCAGCCATAGAATCGAGACCAGGCGCTGGTAGCGTTGATGGACCCACCTTTTTCTTGGTCCTTGTTGCTCTATCCGTACGAGGATTTCCCATCATGGAAAGTCGACTATCTGCTATCTTGTTATGCGATTTATGTAGTTCAGAAAAAACAGAAAGTAATTTTTTTTTAAATGTTCAAATCCAACCGGTTTCTCAGGGACTTCTGGTGAAGCAATGGTGGCGTGAGCACATTGAGAACGAGCCTACCCCATGGCATTGGTCTAAAACAAATTGTCTCTCCCCACTAATGGACAAAAACTTCTTGGAAAGAGGCTTTCTTTACTGCTAACAACTAGGGAGAGACACTGCATGCAAGAAAACTAGCCCCAGAGGTTATGGCACGCCAGGAAAAAAACGATTCCAAACTCTGCTGAATTTACCCAAGAACGAAGACGGCGGCCTGCACAATAGCGATACCCCCTCGCACTCAACCTCTCAGACAGATAGAAAACGGGGAAAGAGAAGCAAAAAAAAAAAGAGCTTCCACAATGGAAAATTCACCTTCGGAAGCCATTCTTTCAGCTATTTTGGATTTCAGATCTGAAATGCGAGAAGCTTTGCGGGACATTCGCGCTGATTTAGGGGAACTACAAACGAAGGTGGCAGAGGCCGATGCTCAGATTATAGATAATACTGCTAAAATCACAGACCTGGAACGAGTGGTCTGTTCTTTGGCTGAAGAACAGTTGAATTCATCGTTGAGGCAAGAGGATGCGGAAAACAGGGGACACCGCAAAAATATCAGACTCTATGGACTACCGCAGGGAGAGGAGGGTAATGACCCCAACGCTTTTGCAGACTACTTTCTACGTTTAGTCCTGAATCTGGGCCCTGAATTCCAAATTGATATCAAGAGGGCACACCGTGCGCTTGGGTCTCGCCCCCTCTAAACCCAGTTCCAGGCTGAGATCTCTTGTAATCAGACTTGGCAGTTATTCATAAAAGGACCACATTTTAACTAAAACATGGCGTAAACAGAAGGTCTTATTGGGGGAACATCGTATCTTATTTGATAATGACTACGCCCCAGTAACTCAACGGTCCAGAAGGGAGTATCCGCCCATTTCCTTTATTAAGAGCTAAAAATTTGAGATTTTGCACCCTTTACCCAGTGAAATTGGTTGTTCGTTTTTTTCTGAGGGTCCAGTCACATACGGTGTGGCGTTGGAGGCTAGAGCAGATTTGCTTCAGAGGGGAGTGATACTGGACAAGGATCTGAAGGCAGTGTTGAAGGCTGGGCATCTGCGTATAGGACATGAATCTCACGCCCTTGATCAGGCAAACACAGGAAATCAAAGAATCCAGCTACTACTCAATAAAATGAAAGCTCTCAGAAATCCAACTTTATACCCTGCCTAAAAGCTGAGTACACTTTGAAATCAGGATTACTGTATTAGGGGATGGACCTTGGGGGATTCTGACTGTTTGCCCTTGCATGCATAGTTCCACTAAGGGTAATATTAATGTACTAAATATCTATACTACATATAAGGCAACTATGTATGCCCTATGGAACGCTGGCTTTCCTTCATCAGTTGTGGGTATTCTGTTAGCTCCCTTCCTTATCCCTATGGAGCTTTGCTCTCAGGTCTAGCCTTTTCAGGATTCTTCCCACTTCCTTCCTTTTTTGTTCAGAGTGTCCTGAGGTCAGCTTTTAACATCGGGAATCAGTTGGACGGAAAATGGATTGATTTTAAGAAAGGACATAGATATGAGTTGTTTTTTTTGTGTGTCCCCCTTTCTCTCTCTTTATTTTATTCACGGCCCTGAAGTTAAAACTCCAATACAAGACTTTGCAAAAATTGCATACAAGTAGATTGGACCGGAACTCTGGTCATAAGACACTGTAGTTGATTAGGGGCTAAACCTTATCACTTGGAGCTAATTAGTTTTTTAATTAAAATAAGTTCCATAGTTAATAAATAGAAGGTAGGACGAGGTTAGTACTACGTGTCTAGATTCCTGAACAGTGTACAACTGACTAGACCTTAGATCATATACCTCTTCCCCACTCCCCCCTTTTTTTTTTTCTCTCTCTCATCCCTTCCCCAAGATTAACCCAGTAGATATTAATCCTTAGAGTTGGGCCCAGTTTTAAATATAAATATTAGAGGGCAATCTGTGCAACTCTTAAAGAGGTATATAACTACATCTAAGGCCTGTTGTTTTTTTTTTTTCCTTTAAAGAGGCTAGATTTAATAGTTCCATGGCCGGGGAGCTCTCCTCGTCTATGGAGGGTTACCATATGGCTTGACTATACCCTAGAAGTTGTGCTTCACCAATTTAAGAATAGGCTACTATAGAACCTAATTCCTTGAGAGGGAATTTCCCTCTCGAGTGGGTGGAGATCCACATTCTGTGGATAGTTTCCCACTCACCTGGGTAGAGATATTTTCTCCCCAGGACACGGGTAGGAGATGGACAGATCTCCCCCTACTGTGGAAGACCACTTGTACATAGTTCTTCCCTTGGGGAGGTTGTTGACCCTAAAGGTTGTTGTTTATATGTTAGTTTGTATACATTTTTTAGTTCAGTTTTTATTGTTGTCTTTAAAAATGGATGATGACAGCTCTTTAAGTAATGCTGTTGGTTCCCCGATTCTGGATGGACGGGTTGCTCCAAACAGGGCGTATACCTTTAAGGAACCCACTCACTCCGGCACTGCTGGGTTAGGTCTTATAATACCGCTGGAATGTAAGCTGAATACACAACAAATTATAATGTTTTTTAAGTTCTTCCCTGTGCTTGTTCTAACAACTTCATCCTTTAATATAACCCCTTTTTTTTGTAAGGGACTATGGTTAATATTCCAGTAAAAAATTTTCTCCCAGAATGTGAATGGCTTACACTCTCCCATTAAACGTTACAGAATCATGCAACACCTAGGGAAACAAAGGGCAGACTTATATTTTTTACAGGAGTCTCACCTTTCAGTATTGAAACACTCCAAATTACATTAGGGAAGTAGATATTCAGTGTTTGCATCCTCCTATCCTAGGGGCTGCAAAAGGGGTACTGTAATTCTGGTTCTTTCTACTACCCCACTTGAGATACAGGATTCTTATGTAGACCCTCAGGGAATATATGTGATTCTAGTAGGCTCACTTTATTCGTAAACTGTGACTCTGGTTAACACCTATCGTCCTCCACAGACGTCACTTCCAGTGGTGCGTATGTTTGTGCAAAAGGTGATGGAGAGGCTCAAGGGAATATTCATTATGGGCAATGATTTTAATACCCCTTTTCACTCACATCTCGATTCCTCTAATCACAACCTAACTAGACTTTATGGAATCTCTAAGTATTTAAAGGGGAACTTTGCCCATTTGGGCATCGAAGACATCTGGCAGAGATTATTTCCATCTGATCCAGGCTACACTTATTTTTCGGCTAGACATGGCACCTATTCCAGGCTAGATTTTTTTTTTATAACAGTAGAACATCTCACGCTAATTCAGGACATAATACTGGAACCCAGGGTATTTTCAGATCACAATACCTTAATTCTAAAAGTAGATTTGGGTAAACAAAGGAAGTCCAGGCTTTGGCGGTTTGACGCATCTCTTCTCCGAGACCAAGAGTTTCGGGATCTCCTTATGAAACGTATCCCTCAAGCAATCCAAGAAAATGCATCTCCAGAAACCTCTCGTTCTATACAATGGGATGCTTTGAAAGCCATTCTTCGAGGGGAGTTGTTGGAATATACCTCCCGCAAACGAACAAAAAATGAATGCAAGATTTACATTTTTTTGACAGATCTTTTAGAGTCGTATCAACTCTTGTATAGAGAAGGGGATTTGACCCTACAACGTAGAATAAGAGGACTAAAACAGGAGATTCAACAAATAGATTACCAAACTCTCCAGAGCCTGAATTATCTAAAACAATACAATTACGAGGGAGGATCTACGGGAGCAAGGGCTTTGGCTAGAAAACTCGGAGCAAACAATCAAGCTTCAACCATTTTAAAAATAAAAGCCAACGCCTCAAAGAAAACTACTTATAAAGAAAACGAAATCAGAAACGCTTTTCAACTTTATGAAACCTTATATAAAGCCCCCATCAGCCCCAAAACCACCTAGAGGCGATAGCGATCTTTTTGGATAAACTTTCATTTACCTAAGTTATCAGAAAAACATATCAAACAATTGGAGTCTCCAATCAGACCAGAGGAAATTTTACTACAAGTCAAAGAGCTGAAGCCATTAAAATGCCCAGGCCCTGATGGCTTCAGCCCGGAATGGTATAAGGCCTTTATACCACAGTTACTCTCTAGTTTTCTTCCTGCATGCCGAGCGGTGTCTGAGGGCGAAACCCCGCCATCCTCCTGGAACTTTGAGGTACTCTTCGCTTTGTTAAAGCCCGATAAAGATCCCACTCTTCCACAGTCATATCGTCCCATTTCTATTTTAAATGTGGACTATAAAATATTCATGGCTATATGGGCAAGGCGCCTAGAACCTATACTGACATACCTTATTCATAAAGATCAATCTGGCTTTATAAAATCTCTGAATACTTTTGATAATTTACGCCAAATTATGTTACTAATGGAATTTATACATACGAGAAAGATTCCCTCTATAATAAGTTTAGATGCGGACAAGGCATTCAACAAGGTTAATTGGGAATATTTATGGGCCACTTTATCTAAATTTGCTTTTCCTAACATTTTTCTTTCTTGTACGAAAAATATTTACTCCCATCCCAAAGCCTATATACGAGTTAACGGCTCCTTGTCTCAACCAATCACGATACAAAGGGGCACGAGACATTGCTGTCCTTTGTCTCTGTTACTTTTTGCCCTTTACATTGAACCCCTGGCCGAGACAATTCAGAATAATGTGCGAATTGAGGGCATCCCAGTGGGTCAACGAGAACATGAGGTACTCCTGTTTGCTGATGACACTTTAATTTTGGTCTTAGCGCCGGAAACCTCCCTCCCAGTGTTGTGGGAAACTTTAGATATTTTTGAAACAATTTCAGGATTTCAACTAAATATAGCCAAAACAGACCTTCTTGCATTATATTTTACCCCTTCCCCGGCACTTAAGGAGAAATATCCCTTAAAATGGCATCAAACAAAAATAAAATATCTGGGAATTAATATACCAAAAAATCTAGAAAACCTGGAATTATTAAACTACGAACCATTATCAATCAAAATTCAATCTGAACTCTCGTTGGTCTAATATACCATTAAGCTTTTTTCAAAGAATTGAAACAAATCGCATGATTATATTACCCAAACTCTTGTATTTATTCCAGAATGTCTCTACTTTTCCCTCCAAATTCTATTTCTAATCATGGGATAAAATCATTTCTGATTTTTATTTGGAATGGCCAACGCCCCAGAATAAGGATGTCTCTGTTGCAACTCCCACTCTCTCAGGGCGGAGCTAACCTACCAAACTTAACATTTTTTGCCATGGCTGCTTTTTTTCAGAATAATAGCTTTTTGGATACCTCAGCATATGAAGCTCCCTGGAAAGAGTTAGAATTTGCCATTAATTACCTTTACAACATAACTATGGTAATATTTTCCACGGCGCCTACAATAGCCCCATTAAAAGACTATACTCCTTTTACAGCACAGATTTTGAAATTATGGTTCAAATTAAAAACACACAAAGGCTTTAAAACACTTTTCTTCTACACGCAAATATTGGGCGATGATAGATTCCTCCCATCTACACTAGATCACAGTTTTACTAACTGGAGAAGAGTGGGTCTACAATTTTTAGACAATTTATATGTCATGCAGGTATTATTCCTTTTGAAACTCTAAAAACTAGTTAAGACCTAACTGAGACCGATATTTACAGTTGTACCCAGGTTAAAAATTATATTTTAAGGCAGAGAGAGGTAGAAGTTACCTGACCCCATCCCCATGGCGTGGACATATATGGAAGAACATGTAAATGGACATTTATGGGGACATCAAGTAGGACATTTCTGTAAAATTCTCAGAGAGGGAATGGGTGATTCTTCACTTACTGTTTTAAGTAGTTGGCGCAGAGATTTGGCCGAAGATATACTGGACCAAGATTGGTTACGGGCATCCCCTTTAGCATGTAAAGTAACACATTCCACGAAATGGCGAGAGTTTGCCTGGAAATGCCGTAGCCGTTTTTTTTTAATTCACCTGCTGTCCTAGCAAAATATTTACCCCCTAGTTACGGTAAATGTTGGAGGAATTGTGCTTGTACAAAGGCTGACCAGAGTCATATTTTCTGTACATGCCCACATTTAACTCCCTTTTGGTGTGTGCTCCCAACAGGAGGTTTCAGAGTGTCTAGGCGAATTGGTTGAATTCACGGCTGAATTAATTCTTTTATCTATATTCCCCCTCACAGACCCTCATGGTACCGTACTTTGCTGCCAGTATATATTTTGACGGCAAAAAAAGCTATTACCAGACAGTGGAGAACTAATGTGATTCCATCCGTGGGGGACTGGAGGGGGTGGTATTAGACATTTATTATATGGAATCATTCACTGCCAAATTTCATAACAAATACCAGACATTTGAAACCCTTTGGCGACCATGGGTGATGCACCTGTCCAATCAAGACCCAGAGTTTGTCCCTTGAGCCTCTCCACACCACAGTTGTTCATATTATATTAAAGGAGGTCAAGAACCAATAGCGGTTTTAGAGTGTCGCCTTCATATCTGGTGGATCCTCAAGTTTTTTTGAAATTTTTTTTTTGTTGTAAGGAACCAAATCCCTTGAAGATTTTATTAGGTGAACCATCTTTCAAACTGATAATCTCAGTCCTTACAGAATGAAATACAAAGACAAAGGTTAAAACACATGCATTTTATTGTCCTTGGCACATTGTATTTAATTGGATAGCTCTGTGTTGTAATTACATGATAATGACTGTATTTCATGTATATTTCTCATCCCTGAATAAAAAGAAAATATTAAAAAAAAAAAAAAATCCAACAAGTTTCTCAGGAACTGATGTTAAGTGCTGCCTTAAAGCTCAGGCTGCACAGCGCCCCCCATTCAAGAAGAGCTTTTGCGGTAGGTGCCGTTTTCCCTCCCTCCTCCTCCTGGTCGTGTCTTCTCCTTGTTGGGAACTTTCGAACCTCCTCGTTTCTCCTTTTTGTCCATCTTCTGGGTCTCTGGCAAGAGAACTGAGGGGAGGCTGGGGACCACACCCTTTATACCATTGGCGGACGTTGGGGGCGATTCCCCGCTGGGTACTGCTGGCTAGAATTTTTTCCGTGGGGTCCTAGTGCCTGGCGGCATAGTCCTAGTTGTGTAGCCTACTGCAAGAGCTCTCATCGAAAATCTACTGTTGCGGTAAGTTCTTACACAACTGTGCTTAAACATGTGCTGTACACATCACTAAGAAATATCACCACAGTTTACACTTCAAGCGAACCCACCAGCCCAAACTACTTTTCCAAAAAAGAATCAGTTAAATATCCAACACCTGAAAACGTTTACCTTTTAAAAAGTCTCAAAATCGAATCCTTGTACTGCCAACGACACTTGCTTCACAAACATCAGAGCATGATAAATACCTTTAAATGCAGTACATGAAAACTTGCCCTGGTAAAATAAACTGCATTACCCTGGTGAAATAAACTGCAGTAACCACGCTGTAATGCACATGTAATCCCATAACATTTACCTTTACAAAATGAATATCCTGTTGCACAAAATAACACCCATTCTAAAAACAAATGCACACGCCGAAAAACATCTCCCCGATCGAGCAAGCTCACTTGGAAACACCATAGTGAAATCCCACCCACAAAACCACACAAACCAATCAAAAAGCAGTAGCCAGCACACCAACCAATGACAACACCCCAAAGTACAACCATCCAGTCCACAACTAATCTTGCCTATCCATTCACATAAAACTAGAGAAACCAAACCGACAGCACCCAATATCACACCCCATTCAGAAAAACCAAATAACCCACAAAAGAGAACCGCATAAACAAAAATCTCACAAAAAAAAAAAAAAGAAAACTCAATGGCATATGTGATGGCGAGGTGTGTGATACACTATGTATCTGAACTCTTGGCAAGTGACCTGTTGGAACAATCACTTGTGGGCTACACTACACTCTGCCACTCTTGAGGTTACCTGAGGTCACTTGCTGCTCATTCGTATACATAGTGTATCACACACACCTAGCCATCATGTATCCCCTATAGCTTCTGAACATTGGTTCTGCCACATGACTGTGCAGCCTGTTGCCACCACATCACTAGCCCTTCTGTTCTCTACAACTGTTTAGTTGGTGTAGAAGTACAGTGATTAGAGCATCAATACGTGAGTAACTGGCATGTTTGGTTTGGCGACTCGTTTATGATGTGCCTGTAACTTTTTTTTTTGTAGATAAAGCAGGAGGTAAGAAATTCTCCAAGGACTTTGAGGAAGCCAGCTCAAAGCTGGAAGAGTTTGTCAATGGACTAGACAAGCAGGTGAAGAGTGGTCCGTCTCTGATTCAAGCACTGGAAAATGCAGATATCTTCTACGAGGCACAATATAAAGAAGTAAAGGTTGTTGCTAACGTAAGTACACAGCCATCTTGATAACATATGTTCATTCTATTCATTCCTCAAGTTCCACCTGTCCACCATAGCTGCACTCTTTCAGAGGGTGGGCCTATAGCTTCACAGCTGGCATCCGTGACGCAGCAAGCTTGGCCAGCAGGATGTGTGTCAGAGCTAGGCAACCCACATCCTCCTTCCTAGAAGCAGAGCGCCTCACCTGCACAATGTGCTCCTCTCTCACATGGTTTAAGCATGGGATTCTGAGGATTGAATGCAAATCCTGGTCCCCCTCTGTACCACTATTGCTCTAGTTCCATCTGTCCACCATGACTGCACTCTTCTGGTTCAGAGGATGGGCTAGCAGCTTCACAGCTGGCATCTGTGATGCTGCCAGCTTGGCCAGCAAGATGTATGAGAGAGATGGGCAACCACACCCTCCTTCCTAGAAGCAGAGCACTCACCTGTGCAGTGTGCTTCTCTCTCGCATAAGGTTTCAGCATGGGATTCTGGGATCGAATGCAAATCCTGGTCCCCTTTGCACCACTGGGCTCGGCTAAGTTTATAATATTTTAATGAAAAGATCTTTGTGATTTATAATCTTTGAGGCTATCTCTTGCAGCAGGCCACACCTTAGGAACTATAACCACCAGGACCACACGGACACATTCTTGCAAGCAGTCTATCTTGGGCTGCCCTCTGTGACATCACCACTTGATGTCCCCTATATAGTTGTGGGCGGCCCCACGCCCTCCTCAGTTCTTTACCCGCCGTTGACCATTGTGCTTCAGACTCCCGGAGCACCATCGCTTCAGTTGATTAGAAAAACAGCAGATTTCTCTCACCCTAGTTTTCCTGTCACTTTACCTCCCTAAAGCGATTACCTGTTTTCTTTCCATTTATGAGTAATCGGACCTCTTCTGTCGCTGCAGCTGTGGTCAGAAGATCTACCACACGGACTTACACAGAGCCTATGTATGTTTGTCTCAGCACCAACTTACGACGTCTAGACCTGCCAGATCTGCAGTGGCTTCAGCCAGGTTACTTGCGGCGGCAACGTCTTCAAGAGCTGAAGTCTTTCCTGATGGAACAGAAGGTTGCTGTCCTGGAGAAGGAGCTTCAGGCTAGGGGCTCCTCTGCTTCATTGGCCCCATCCTTGGGCTCCCATTCAGCCAAGGCCTGGGAGAAGTCTGGGAGGCATCGCCGCCAGGAAGACCGGTACTCCCGGGAGTGTTCTCAGTCACCACGCCCTGCGCTGACCATTTTGGGATCGGTGACCAGGCCGAAGACCCCTGCTGCTGCCCACACCCTCTCACCTACAGGGTTGGTCTTGGCAGCCTTCCCCTCTGGAGCTGCTCAGCCCAGTGGTGGTTTGTCCGTTGTCCAGCATTTCACACCTCCCGTCAGCAATTCCCACTGCCTCCCTCCCTTTTTCTGCTGGGGGGAGGGGGATTTTGGCAGTGCGGCCCTTTCTTGCTGGGGCCTCCTTCTCTGCTCCTGCCAACGTGCCCGCCCCTGCTGAATGCCACCCCTCCTCCTCTGGGGCTACAGTCAGGGAGTGGTTCCAGCCTTCAAGTGCAGACAGGCATAAGGACTATCCCGTTGACACCTCTGGCCGTCCTGCTGACGTGGGGGATGCAAGGCCCTCAACTGGTTCCCCAGCCTGCCCCATTATGTTGGTTCTCCAGCCCTCTCCTCCAATGCCAGGGCCTCAATACCTCCTGTCACTGCCACAGGGCGTTGCACCGTTGGCTGTCACTATCAATGTCCAGGCTCTTTTCTTGTCTGTCCCGGACCTCATGCAGAAGGTCATTGCACCTCAGGGTCCATCGCTAGCACAGCCTTCCTGGCCATTGATGTTGTCACACCAGGCATTGTCAAGGCCTGCCTCCTCATGCTCTGTGCCCCCAGTGACCCGGGGGATGGGATCATTATGATACTGATTTCCTCCTTCTGGATAAGGAAGATGAGGAGGATGGGGATGCTGGAGCCTGGACTCCCTCTAGCACCTCCACAGTCTCCTTGGCGGGGGAAGACTCTTCTGAAGTACACCCCAGGGTTTCACCCATACAACTCCACCATCGCCGTAGTGCGGCAGTTGCAGGCCGCCATGGGGGTTTGATGCCGTGGAGCAGGATGTTACTAGGCCAGATCTAGCCCACTACTTAGGGTTGCCAGATTCTCCTCCCTTGGTGATCTCTCCTATAATTGATGCCTATGAGAATGCCACCATGGCCACTTGTTACAGGCCTAATAAGATGCACCTGTGCCCAGGAAGGCAGACAAACTGTACCAGGTCCCCTCGAGAAGCCTTTTTTTGCAGGACATTCTCAGTCGGACTCAGTGATCATCGATTCGGCCTATGATCGGTCCAAGAGACCCCAATACCTCTCTCCCTCCATCCGGACAGAGAATCCAGGAAGCTGGACCTCATGGGGGAGAGGATTTTTTGCCGTGCCCCCCGCCATAAAGGTGCTTAATTATGTGGTCCACATGGTCAAATACCAGAATGACATTAGAGTCTGCTGCCCAGGTCCTCCCCGAGCATCCCCAGATGCAGAAGCTGCTTGTGGCACTTCAGTCTGGTGTTGAGATAGGCATACATCTTTTGAGAGCTGCCTATGATGCTTTAGATGCTTCAGCCAGGGCCTCTGCAGTGGGTATTTGCTTGAGGGGTTACTCCTGGCTTAGGGTGGTAGGCGTCGCTTCTGACGTCTGGCAGTCAATCCTGAATGCCCCCTTCAGGGGTTACAGACTCTTCGGGGGAGATGTGCAGGATATTGTAAATGAGCTACCTGGCCTTGGGCAGAACCCTGCGGTCTGTTCACTCCCTTTACCACACCCACCAGAATAGTGGCTAGAGGTGTCCAGCAAGTGCAAGGCTGCCACGGCCCTGCCCCCCCTCCACTGGCAAATCCTCAAGATGTAGTGGAGCAGGCCTGGCCTCAGCCTGACTTCTTGACCCCCCGTTACCCAGGATGTAGTTTGGGGGGGGGGGTCTCTTCTCCCTCCATCTAAATGAGTGGCGGGAGATCACAGCTGATGCTTGGGTGCTGCAGCTCATACAACAGGGACATGCTTTAGAATTTGTGGAGATGCCTCCATAACTTCCTCCAAGGCCCTCCACCTACATGTGTCTGTGTTGAGGGAGGTGATCCAGTCACTGTTGCAAAAAAGAGTCCTAGAATCCATCTCCGAGGATCAACAAAAGAAGAGGTTCTATTCCAACTTATTCCTCACACGAGGTTCTACTCCCGCTTCTTCCTTGTCCACAGCAGAATTGAGGCCCATCCTGGACTTTCGAAACCTGAATTATTACATCCAGTGCAAGTAGTTCAGGATGGTCACTCTCCCAGGCCTGTTGCCCTTGCTCCGGGAGAGGGACTGGATCTGCTCCCTGGATATGCAGGACGCATACTTGCACATCAAGGTCTGCCTTCCCCATAGGAAATAGCCAGGTTCCTGTTTCAAGGGGAGCATTACCAGTTCAGAGTTCTTCCTTTGGGTTGTCTTTGGCACCTCAGGTCTTCACCAAGTGCCTGTCGGTGGTGGCAGTGACCCTCCACGGGGAGGGCCTTTGTCATTCCCTACCAGGACGACTGGTTGCTCAAGGCCCAATCCAAGAAGCGGTTGTCTTGGACCCTGACATGTACCCTACAATTGTTCAGTTGGGGATCACAGTTAACCTGTCCAAGTCAGTGCTGACTCCAGGCCAGCATATCCTGTACATAGGAGTCAAACTGGACTTAGCCCAGGGCTTTGCCTTCCTGCCCCTGGACTGAGTGGAACGCTTAATTGTGCAGGGCCGGGAAATCTGTCAAATCCAGTATGTCACAGCCAGGACGTAACTCAAACTGCTGGGTCTGATGGCTGCAACAATTGTCTCTGTCCCCCTGGCGAGTCTGCACATGCGCATCCCTCCAGTGGGCTTTGAGGGTACAGTGGGACCAGTGGACGGACAACCTGGAAAGGGCAGCCTCATAGTGGGCTTTTGGAGCATTTGTCCAGAGTTGGCCCATCCAGTCCTTGGTTGCTTCTGTAGACACTAAGCCCCTTCCCAGCTATGCTGGCCATGTGATGGCAGCCTCATCAGGTGGAGACCCATAGCTGAAGGAGGGCACTCCTACAAAGGACTCAAGGCCAAGGTCCAGACTTTATTTTTATTTATTTATTTAAAGATTGGTAATTCTAGGGACATGGATATGTTGTTCATCCACACTTTCTGGCAGGTATCCTTGCCACTTTAATTCTTGCCGGAAGGTCTTCAAGCTGACTCCTCCCACCCACCCGGGTGGTAAAACCCTTGGCTCCGCCCCATGACGCCAGATCTTCCCTACCGCTTGGAAGCTCAGGTTCCCTCCTTAGCGCTCTGCGTTTTAGACTGGATCCTAACTCTTCGGTTCGTCTGAAATTGGTTTTGAAGTTTTCTAAACTTCGGTCTTCATCTTCCCTCGAAGCTGTGATGGACAAATCTGTTCCCAGCTTTCGGAGGTGCCCTTGTGGGCAGAAAATGTCCAGGACGGATCTGCACTCCATGTCCGTCTACTGCCTAGGTCTAGATCACGACCCGCAGGCTTGCGAGTTATGCCGTTCTTTCTCGGCTAACGTTCTGGACGATCGCACTGCCCGTTTGAAGCTCAGGCGCCCCGAGAAACGTTTCCCGACAGTTAAATCTAAAGAGGCTCGTTGGGCGGTGTCCGGCGGCTGGCTCGGCTGAGCAGCTCGAGCAGTTGATCGCCCTTGAGGAGGAGGCGGCCCAGGCCGCATCTTCCTCCTCCTCGGCCGCAGCATTTATCCCGCTCTCTCTGAGTTCCTCGTATACAGCTTCGTTCAAGGAGCTTTGTCAGTTCCTTTCCATGAAAGGAGAGGGGCCTTCAGGACATTCTTCTCGGCCCAAGAAAAAGGACTCGGAAGGTAAGTCCCACCGTTGGCGTTCGTGGGAGCGGGAGAGGTCCCCTTCCCCGGGCAGCCGACCGTTGACTTCGGTCAAGGTTGCGGCTGAGGCCACTGGCTTCACGGTGCCCCCTTCAGGCCAGCCTGCCGAGACTCCCGTCGACGAAGTCGAGATTTTTCTTGATCCGTTAGACGGGCTGTCGACTGGAGAAGCCGACAACCCTCCTTCACCGGTTCCCCTAGTGGATACCAAGGATCTGCCTGCACCTTCTGGGCCGCAGTCCCCGGCTAAAGTGCCCGAGCCGAGGGAAGGCGGGTGTCCCCGCCTTCCCAGACCACCCTCGGTCCCCGAAGGTCCTCGGTCTCAGACCTCTTCGGTCAGCCGTTCCCACCCGACATCCTGCGGTCTCGGTCCTAGATTACGAAGTAAGCGGTGACGCCGTTCTTCCGCGTCCTCCTCCTCGGGTGAGGAGAGGCTGCGGCACTAGTTATGCCGGTGCTACGAGGACCTTATGTGGCAGCAGTTGCTGTTGTCCGGGCCCAAGCCAACCCCGGCCATCAAGTGGCTGTCGCCTGAACATCCGAAGCAACCACTCGTTCCAGTCGAGTTGCCCACTCCAGGGCCGGTTGCTCGGCCAAAACCAGCTGCTACACCGATTTGTGGTGAAACTTCCGCCTCCACAACCGAAGTCGGGGGCACCGACCAAGAATTTTCGGTCTGGTCACGGCCTGCCCCACAGGTTGTTGGTCACCCTCACTCCCGACCGTCCCCGGCAGGTGGAGGGTGGCTCAGGGTCGAAGCAGCTTTTCGCAGACTCTTCAGAATCCGACGACGATTCCTCCCTGTTCTCCAGGCAGTTCGATCTGGAGTCCTCCGGGGCCAGTCTGTGGACGATAGCCCATCGTCCTTCTTGGGTCTGCTTCACTCATCTCGGAGTCCACCGGGATGCAGCTTGAGCCCATGTCCAAACGGGCCGGAATCTCCCTGACGGAGATTCTGGACCGAGGGTTCTCCCACGGAGGCCTTTCCGGTGGCTGAGGCCATTGTCGGCCCAGTCTTGGAGCTTTGGCAGCGGCCTGCTTCCTGTCTTGCGCCCTCGGCCAGGATGGCCAGGAAGTATGCGGTCCCTACCGGCTCTTTGCCCGGTTTCTCGGCACACCCCTCTGATGAGGGGTTAGTTACCGACAGCGTCTTCCGGTGTTCCGGTAACGCTCGGGATGTGGATAAGCCCCCTGACAAAGAGTCCAAAAAGCTGGACTTTGCCGGGCGCAAGGTGTACGCTGCGTCCTCCCTCGGCCTCCGACAGGCTAGCTCGGCCGTGCTGATGGCACACTTCTCCCACGCCCTCATGGGCTCCCTGGATGAGGTTGTTCCTCATCTCCCGCCTGACTTGCAGACCACGGTCCGTCAGGTGCAGGACCAGGGTAGGGCGGTGACGAAGCAGCAGCTCCAGACTGCTCTGGACATAGGTGATTCCTGTGCCAGGTCAGTAGCGGCCGCGGTGGCCATGCGACACAGGGCGTGGCTGAGGATATCCACCTTCATGGCAGATACCCAGCACAGGTTGGCGGACGTCCCCTTTTTGGGGACTGACCTCTTCGGCCCTGGAGTGGAGGGACACCTCCAGCGGATCGAGAAGTCCAATGCCACCCTGGACTCGGTCACCTCCGCCCAGAGGGACAAAGGCTGCTGTCAGCAGCAGAAGTCCTTTTGTCCTTCGGTCCCTGCCTCTCGACCGGCCCAGCAGCACCAGCAACAGGGCCAGCAGGCTTGCGCTTGGCGTCCCAAACCCAAGCCGACGGCTTCCTACAACAGGAAGCAAGGAGGTAAAGGCCCAAGAGTTCCCTCGGCCAGTTCTTCCTCCAAGCCTGCCCAGTGACGGGTTGAGGGGTGCCGGCCCCAGCCTCATCACCCCCCGTGGGGGGACGGCTCTGCCACTTCCTTTCCGCCTGGTCCGCTATCACCACGGACTGCTGGGTGTTGGAGGTGGTAGGAAAAGGCCTGCCTCTGGAGTTCGAGCAGGCCCCACCTTTTCTAGCCATCGCCCCTCGGAGGGGGGGCCACGGGGTCCGCAGCCTCGCTGTCAGGCCGCTGAGCCGATATTGCCCTACTCCTCGAAAAAGAGGTAATCAGGAAGGTGGGGATCCTCCTCCAGACCGGGTTTGTGTCCAGGTACTTCCTGGTCCCAAAATGGATGGGGGCTGGTGCCCCATTCTCGACCTGCACGACCTGAACAAGTTCCTAAGGTCTCGAACCTTCAGGATGGTCACTCTGGCTCAGATAATCCCATCCTTGGAACGAGGCGTGGTTCTGCTCCCTGGACCTCCAGGACGCGTTCTTTCGCGTCCCAATCCGTCCGTCCCATCAGAGATTCCTCCACTTCAGAGCGGAGGGATCCCTTTACGAGTTCCGGGCCATGCCCTTCGGCCTCTCCCTAGCTTCCAGGGTCTTCACCAAATGCATGGCAGTGGTGACAGCATTCCTGCAGCGCCGAGGGCTCCGGGTGTACCCTTACCTGGGTGATTGGCTGATAGCAGCCCCCTCCAGACAGGAGGTGGAGCGGTCCAGAGATCTGGCCCTCCAGGTTTGCTCTCAGGTTGGCCTCCTCATCAACGAGGCCAAGTCGGAACTCGTGCCAGAGCAGGTGATACTGTTCATTGGGGGCAGAGCTCGACTCTCTGCGAGCCAGAGCATGGCTCCCGGCGGACAGGGCCGAGGTTCTTTTCTCCTTTGCCCAGTCATTTCTGATTGGGCAATTGCGCCCTGCCCGGGACTTCCTGCTGCTCCTGGGCCTCATGGCGGCCTGCACCAGCGTGGTCCGTTGGGCCCGTGGTACATGCGTCCCCTTCAATGGGGACTGGCCAGCCAATGGTCACAACGCTACGATCCGTTGGACCAGCCCGTGACAGTGACCTAGATGATGTGGAACGCTCTCCAATGGTGGATCGTTCCAGCAATCTGCAGGAGGGCATCCCGTTCGTCCGTCTTGAGCCGATGGTCTCTCTCTCTCGACCGACACATCTCTGATGGGTGGGGGAACACTGAGCGCACGGCCTCTGGTCCCCTCGGGAGTCCCGATGCCACATCAACCTGCTGGAGCTCCGAGCGGTCCGTCTAGCTCTCACCGCCTTCGCTCTGTTTCTACGGGGTCAAGTGGTTCAGGTCCAGACGGACAACACCACGACCATGTACTATCTGAACCGCCAGGGCGGGACGCGCTCCATGCTGTTATGCAAGGAAGCTCTCCGCATTTGGTCCCTAGTGTGCAGCCTGGAGGCAAATCTCTTAGCCATTCACGTGGCAGGAGCCTCCAACACCTTGGCTAATGCCCTAAGTCGGGTAGGGGCTGCGTCTCACGAGTGGTCTGTCCTGCCGGAGGTAGTACAAGATCTTTTCTCCCACTGGGGCACGCCTCAGGTGGACCTGTTTGCCTCCAAGGAGAATGTGAAGCTAGATCTGTTCCTTGCCCGCCCTCCTCAGCAGGGCTCGCTGCAGGAGGATGCCTTCTCGAGGCCGTGGACTCCGGGCCTCTTCTGTGCCTTTCCCCCATTTCCCTTGATCCACAAGGTGCTTCTCAAGGCAAGGAGGGACAAGGTGCAGGTGATTCTGGTAGCCCCAGACCAGCCCCACCAGTTCTGGTATCCAGATCTCCTCAGCCTCAGCTCCAGGCTCCCGGGGCGGCTTCCAGCCCGCCCGGACCTGATCTCAGTCAGTCAGGGGAAGGTATTCCTTCCGGACCTTCAATCCCTGCACCTGATGGCCTGGTTCCTGAGCGACTAGAGTTCCAGGCTTTGGGTCTTTCCGACGAGGTCCTCAACGTCGTTGAGGCGTCCCGTAAGGAGTTGACCAGGAAATGCTATGCCTTCAAATGGAAGAGATTCTCCATTTGGTGTCAGGGGAAGGACTTGGACCCTTCCGACTGCCCCTTGGCAAGCATTCTGGACTACATGTGGTCCCTTTCTCAGCAAGGGCTTCGGTCGACGACCCTTAAGGTGCACCTGGCAGCCATCTCTGCTTACGGGCGGGCGGCACAGTCAGTGGCGCAGAGAGAGAAGGTGGTCGGGCGCTTTTCAAAGGCATTAACCACATTTCCCCTCCGGTGCAAGAACCTCCACCTCCGTGGGATCTACTGCTGGTGTTGGCCAAGCTCATGGGCAAGCCATTCGAACCAATGCACAGGTGCGATATTTCACACCTGTCGTGGAAGACCGCCTTCTTGGTGGCTATCACGTCAGCCTGAAGGATGGGAGAGCTCCAGGCGCTTTCCATCGAATCTCCCTACCTGGTCTTCCACAGGGACAAGGTTGTCCTGCGCCCCCACCCGAAATTCCTTCCGAAGGTGGTGTCGGAGTTTCACCTTAACCAGCTGTTGACTGCCGGTGTTCTACCCCAGTCACACCTCGGAGGCCGAGTATAGGCTCCATACTTTGGACCCTAGACGAGCGCTCGCTTATTATAAGGAGCGGACGGCTGAAGTTCGTGGAGAGGTTCGCCATCTGTTTGTCACCTACACTGAAGCCGCACCTGGCAGACCTGCAGCAAAGCGGACGATAGGCAGGTGGATCACCTCCTGCATGCATAGAGCTCTGCTACAGGTTGGCGGGCATGGAGCCTCCCAGAGGGATAAGAGCTCATTCTACCCGCCATACCGCTGCATCGGTGGCTGCTTCCAGGGACGTCCCTATCCAGGATATCTGCAGGGCTGCTACCTGGAAGTCGGCACATACCTTTATTACCCACTACCACATCGACCTCGAGTCATGCCGGGATGCTGGTTTTGGGGCCTCGGTTCTCCAGTCTCTCTTTCCCAAGTAAGTATCGGGGGTGTGCGCCTTGCCTCCCTCCTCCCGGAGAACTGCTAGGAGTCTGCCAGAAAGTGTGGATGAATAACATATCCATATCCCTAGAAATACAGGTTACTCACCTGTAACAGTTGTTCTAGGAATGGTATATGTTGTTCATCCACATGACCCACCCGACCTCCCCTGCTTCGACGCACAACCTGAGCTTCCAGCGGACCAGATCTGGCGTCATGGGGTGGAGCCGAGGGTTTTACCACCCGGGTGGGTGGGAGGAGCCAGCTTGAAGACCTTCCGGCAAGAATTAAAGCGGCAAGGATACCTGCCAGAAAGTGTGGATGAACAACATATACCATTCCTAGAACTCCTGTTACAGGTGAGTAACCTATATATCTTGAGTAGTGTATGGCAAGAAACAGCTAAGGGCCATGTTCAAAGAGTCTTTGTACAACTCTGTTAGGTCCTCCATGCAGTCCTTGAGGACCCATGGGTTAAGACTGTGAATTGGACAAAGAATTGACTACCGACCACAGGCCGGCATTTTTTGGGTTCTTCTAAGACTGATATCGGAGTCCATGGAAGTTCCTTTGGAACCAGTTAAAAAAGGGCTAAATGCCCCCTTTCTGAAATACTGGTAGGGATGAATCCCTGGGGTCACCTTCCCGATGGCAGAGGCCAGCTTGAGACCGATTCTAGAACTTTGGCAGCACCCAGCATCCTGTGCGGCACCGTCCACCTGTATGGTCCACAAGTATGCGGTCCCTACTGGCACCTTGTCCAGTTTCTCGGACCACCCCTTGGCTGAAGGATTGGTGGCAGATTCAAAATCAGCAATGTTGGGGATGTGGACAGACCTCCTGCCAAGGAGTCCAAAAAGCTTGACTACACAGCAAAAAATTTGTATGCTGCATCCTTCCTGGCTGTCTGTCAGATGAGCTACACCCTGATGTCCAGTTTCGGTCACTCCCTGATGGTAGTGCTAGACCATTTCCTCCCTCGCCTACCTGCTGCCATGAAGGTACTGGTGAAAATGGTCAGAGACAAGGGTCAAGCACTGGCTAAACACCAGCTCCAGATGGCTTGGATATTGACGACTCTTGGGCCCATTCAGTGGCAGCGGCCATCGTGATGCATCACAAGACTTTGCTGCAGATTTCTGCCTTCACAGCAGATACTCAGCACAGAGTGGCTGATACTCCCTTTCTTGAGCACCAGCCTCTTTGTCCCAGGGCTCGAGGGGCATCTCACGAGGACTGTGAAGTCCAGTGCCACCCAGGATTCTGTGACTTACTTGCAGAAACTAGAAAGGGCAGAAATAGAAAAAGGCCTTTCAGTTTCTGCCCTTTTAGCCACGGCTGCCAAAATAGCAGCAGTCCCAACAGAGGCAATTTTTGGCTTGGCATCCCAAGACCAAGTTCGCCAATCAGGGCCACAAGAAAGGTGGGGATAGGTGTACGGGTGCCCCTCCAGCAGCAGGTGCTGGAGTGCAATCCAAAGCTGCCCACTGACTGGTTGGGGCATGTCTATATCACACCCATCCAGTCCCTGCCTCTGCTCTTTGTGTGTGTGTGTGTGGATTGGCTTTGCCATTTCTGGCACAACTGCTCCATCTTTATGCCAGGCACATGGGCGCTAGAAGTGGTGAGCAGAAGGTTGTCCTTCGACTTCGAGGCTCTCCAGCCTTACTGACCCCATGCAGCAAGGGAGTCTCGGCTGTTGCAGAACATGCTGTCTGCCCTCAAGGAGGACGTTGCTCAGTTCTTCGAAAGGAACTATAGCCTGTGTCCCAGACTCCATGGCATGTCAGGGTTTTCTGCCCAGGTACTTCCGGGTTAGTCACAACCTGGGGATTAGCTAGCGCTCACTGGATCTTCCGATCTGAGGAAGCTGCAAATTCAGGATGGTCACTCTGAACCAGGTAATACCATCCCTAGAGTAGGGCATGTGATTCTGCTCCCTGGACCTCCAGGACATGTTCTTCCACTTTCCAGTCCGGCCCTCTGGTGGTTCCTCTGGTTTTGCACAGAAGGGTGTTCTGTACTAGTCCTTTTGGCCTCTCATTGGCTCTCAGGGTCTTCACCAGGGGATTGGTAGTGGTGGCCACCTTCCTGTGGTGCCAAGGGGTCAGATTCCACTCCTTCCTGGATGACTGATCACAGGGCCATCCAAGGAAGCTGAAGCAGTCCAGGGACTTGGCCCTCCAGACCTGAAGAGACTTTGGCCTTCTGGTCATCCCAGCGAAGTCCGAATCCAACCACTCACAGGCGATTCACTTCATTGAGACAGAGCTAGACTCCCTCTGGGCCAAGACCCAACTCCCTCCTGATCTGACATCAGATCTTATTTCCTTTGCCTGGTCATTTCAGGGTGGGTGCTCGTGCCCTGCCTGCGACTTCATGTGGCTGCTCGGGTACATGGCATCCTGCACCAACGTGGTCAGAAGGGCTTGCTTGCGGCTGCACCACCTGCAGTGGGAGCTGGGCCACCAAAGGACTCTGCACCTAGGTCACCTGGACTAGCCGGTCACAGTGACCCAGCTAGTGCGGGATGCCATTCAGTGATTGCCCATCCCGGAACATCTGGAAAAAGGAGTTTAATTTCTCCGCCCAGAGCCAACGATTACCATGACAACCGATGCATCTCTGGTAGGAAGGGGAGTGCGCCTGGGGAACCACAGGATCACGGATTCTGTACCCCATGGGAATCCCACCTCTGACGGAATTCGCTGCATTTGTCCGTGGTCGGGTCATGCAGGGCCAGACAGACATTACTGCTACCATGTATTACCTGAACAAGCATGGTGGCACACACTCCCTTCATCTGTGTCAGGATGCTCTCCACACCTGGACTCTCTTGCGCAGCTTGAATGTGGATCTCCTGGGGATCCATGTAGCAGGAACCTCCAGCCAGTTAATGAATGCCCTTAGCTGGATGGGCGAGATGTCACATGAGTGGTCTCTGCATCAGGAAATGATGAACCACCTGTTCTTCCTGTGAAGCACTCCTCTTGTCGAGCTCTTTTCCTCCTGGAAGAACACATAGCTGAGGCTGTTCTTTGTCCACCTCCTCCCCCACAGTGTTGGACACTGATGGGAGATTCCTTCGAAAGGCCTTGGACCCCAGGCCTCCTTTACGCCTTCCCAACCTTTCCCTGATCCTCAAGGCGTTTTTTTTTTTTTATTATTATTATTTATTAAATTCTCGGATTACAAATACCTTTGAGTAGAAACTGCTCGCTTACAAAGGTTCCACGTCAAAGGATGAGGGTCAACATACATACAGAGGTAGTAAAAGAATGCACAATAAACAACCAAAACAACTAAAAGAAAAAATAAAGATACTCAGTTATGACATACTTTGAGATAATATTCATAAAACGAGCAGCTTGAGTAGGCAGCTGGCTGCGGTAACAATAAGAGAAAGAGGGCACCATAGGCAGTTAGTTTGCAGGCATGCGACCGGGAGAGGAAGTTGGCAGGCTAATGGGCCACTGTCCGATGGTAGTGGAAAATGTCTTGTACCAGTGGAGATGTGAAGCAGGAAAGGAGTCACAAGGAAGGCCCAGTGCCAGAAGGAATGAGATTGGGAAAGGGCGGGCTGTGAGACATGAGTGAGCTGGGACATGTTTAGAGAGATCTCTGTTCAACAAAGCAGTCACATTGAGTGGTAGAGGTGAGGTAAAGTTTGAGATTCCTTTTGAAGGGTAAAAGTGTAGTAGAGGAAAGTGATTCTTTATTGAGGGAATTGAACCATTGAGCAGCTCTATAGATAAAGGACCGCTGACCCATGGAGGTACGACATCTGGGAACCTGAAAGGTTAGAGATTGGACACCACGTGTTTGTTGAGTGCCACTGTAGGTAGTAAGGAGTGAGCTAACACCAGGTGGCATGAGACCAAGGAGAATCTTTTGGTAAGTAAGCAGGTCTGGTATTGTATTCTGCTGCATAGGGTAGCCAGCTGGCCCTGTGCAGAGGTCCTGAGTGTGTGATTAGTGGGCTGCACCTGTCCAGTAGTCTCTGAGCTTTGTTGAGGCAACTGAGATCCTAGAAGGGCACTTGTTGGGGCAGAGCCATAGATGGCAGGCACGTAGTCAATGATGAGGTGACAGAGCTGTAGATGGCTGGTTTAAGGGCATCCGTAGTGGCTACAGTGCTTGTGTTTGTGTAGTAGTCCAACTAGAGTATTGGCAGTCTTGGCAACAGTGTACATATGCCGAGTGTAGAGAGGGTACTATCCAGGGTAATACCAAGGTACTTGAACTCCTTGACATGTTTGAGTGGGTTCCCAGTGTGGTTCTTGATGGTGAGGGTCAGAGAGTTGTGCCTGCTCTGTCGGTTACAGAAGGACATGGCTTTAGTCTTGCTGTGGTTCAGGACAAGTTTATGAAAATTGAACCAGTCTTCGATGCGATTGAAGTCGAGCTGCAGCTGGGATTCAAGGACTGTAATGTCATGGTGGCTGGAAAACAGGACTACATCGTCTGCGTATAGTAATATTTTTTGGTGGCAGGCACTAGGGAGATTGTTGATGAAGAGGGAGAAGAGTAGAGGGCCCAGAATAGACCCCTGGGGGACTCCGGAGCGGACCAGTTTCTCATCTGAAGAGATCCCTGCAATCCTTACACGTTGGATCCGATTATCAAGGTAGCTGGTGAACCATGGAAGGGCATCGCTGGAGATCCCAATGGAGGACAGTTGCTTGAGCAGTTGGTCAGGGTGTGGAGGGACAAGGTGTGGATGACCCTAGTAGCCCAGGTCTGGCCTCGCCAGTACTAGTACCAGGATCTCCTCGGCCTCAGTAGCAGGACTCCATGGCGATTGTCTGTGCCCAGATCTGCTCCCTTGTCACAAGAGGAAGATCTTGCACCCAGAACTTTAGTCCCTGCACCTGATTGCTTGGTTCCTGAGTAGCTAGAGTTCCAGGCTTTGGGTGTTTAAGAAGATGTGCTCCACGTTGTGGAGGCTTCCTGAAAAGAGTTGCCCCACCTTTACTATGCCTTTAAATGAAAAAGGTTTTCCATTTAGTTCCTGGACAGGGAGCTTGACCCCCCCCCCCCGACCTGCCATTTTGGCTAACATTTTGGACTGTTTGTGGTTTCTTTCCCAGCTGGGACTGTGGTTGACACCCTCAAGGTGCACCTGTCAGTCATCTCTGCATGCTGTACACAGACTGATATGCCGACGGTGGCACAGGAGAAGGTGGTCGGTGCTTTTTTAAAGGCCTTGACCACCATTTTCCGCTGGTGTGTGAACCACCACCACCACCACAACCTTGGGATCTGTTGCTGGTGTTGGCAGTGCTCACGGGCAAGCTGTTTGAGCCAATGCACTGGTGTGAGATGTCACATCTATTGTGGAAAACCACCTTCTTTGTGGTTGTCACCTCCGCCAGACGGATCAGTGAGCTCCAGGTGCCTGGGTGGGGGGGTGTCTCCATATCTGGTCTTCTACAGGGACATGGTAGTCCACCCCCACCCAAAGTTCCTCCTGAAGGCTGTTTCAGAGTTTCACCTTAATCAGGTGATGAATGTCCCCGTGTACTTCGGAGGCCAAGTATAGACTCCACTCATTGGACCTGAGGCAAGCGCTTGATTACTGTAAGAAGCGCTTGGCTTTAGTTTGGGGAGAGGTTCGCCAGCTGTTTGTGACGTATGCTAAAGCCATGTCTGGCAGACAGGCAGTTAGTGGGCGATTGTCAGGTGGATAGTCTCCTGCATCAACCTCTGCTATAGGTTGACTGGTAGGGAGCCTTCCGTAGGGCTGAGGGCTCATTCCACCAGACATACTGCTGCTTTGGTGGCAGCTTCCAGAAGATCTGTAGGACTGCTTCGTGGAAGTCAGAACACACCTTCATCTCCCATTACAGCATCGACCTTGCTGCTTTTGGATCTCTGTTCTCCAATCTCTGTTTGCCAAGTAGGGGTGTGTGCCTAACTTTTTCATCCCAGAGAACTGCTAGGAGTCTGCCAGAAGTGTGGATAACTGCACCATATTCATGTCCCTAGAAAGGAGGATTACTCACCTGTAACCATAGATCTTATTTCGAGAGGGCTCTTGCAGTAGGTAATTGCATATAGGACTGAAGCCAGCAGTCGTCAGGACCCCATGGAAAAATTTCCAGCCAGCAGTCTCTGGTGGGGGACCGTCCCACGTCAGGTGGCCGGCATCAGGCGATGTCAGTATAAAGGGTGGTCCCCCACGCCTTCTGATTCTTTCCACCGTTAAACGTGAAAGCTGCCGAGATTAGGTTCACTCTGCTTTGTCAGTCTGTCATCTGTTTTATTACCGCATTTTTTCTAAGCTTCGCGAAGGCCTCAACTTCTCCTGAGGGACACCGCAAGAAGAAGGACAGGGACTCCACTTCCACGGCGACTCCAGCCGGAGTTGCCATGCTCAGGTAACGTCCCCCTCCCGCGGGGTTGGCGGCAGACTTGGAGGCTTCCAAGGCGGCGTCAGCCCTCCCGTTGGGCTCGCACTCGGGGCCCATCGGGAGCCTCCGGGACAAAGGAGGTGACCGCTCCCAGGAAGGCCGCCACCGTGCGGCCTTCCAGGTCGAGCAGGTCCAGTAAGTCGGATGCTGGTGCTACCAACGTCCACCCGACAAGTCCGCTAAGACACCCGACCCTCCAGGGCAGCGCACGGCCTCAAAAACGCCCGCCAAGATCGCTTCTCCATCTCTGCCTTTGTCGGGCGTCTGATCCGATAAGTCGGACACCGGCTCCTCTGCCTGCCTGGATCCCGCCGTTAAGGCAGACGTCTGCCCCTCTGACGCATGCACGGCATTGGAGCCAATGCCGGACCCAACCGATCTGTCCGTCATCCCTGTCTCGCTGCAGACGACCGAGGCTCCAGCGTCTCCCCTGTTGGACCCTGGGGATTTCAGTCCTTCTTCCCCGGGGTGACACAGAGGACACCGGTACACTCCTGTCAGGTCTCCCTCCCACTGGGCCGGAACCTCTGACGCCGGCCTATCCGACGCCGGGCGATATCCCTTTGCCGGACACCGGGCACGCCGGGCCACCTGTACCTGGCCCACCTGCTGGGACTCTTCCAGGTCCTTCTGCTCCGACAGAGCCCCTGGTTCCCGGGTATCCGATGGTGTCCTACCCGGGATCGCAGTATCCCATGTCGCAGTACCAAACGCTGGATTACCCGTGCACCGGATACTCACCTTATGAATACCCCCAGTATCCATATCCCCCTCCTCCCCTGCCTGCTTATCCGCCGGTGGATTTGAAGGAGACTCTGGCTTCCTGGTGAGCTGAGGCCAAGGCTCAACTCACCAGGGAGGTGGGGAGCCGTTCACCGACGACTGTTCCGGTACCGGATCCCCTTCGCCGGAGAAGAGACTCCATCCCCCTGCTTGACACCAGAGGTAAACCTTCAGGTGCCGGGGCCGGGGAGGACACGCTTCCCCAAGGGGTCCGTTCCTCCCCCGCACAGGGTGGAGTCTTCTTCTCACATTTCTTCGGAGACCTCTGACTTGGATTCGGGGGGTGCTCCGATCCTGACGACGATCCTCGCTCTCCAGGCCAAGGACTCCTCCGGAAGATCCTTCTTTTCTGGAGCTGCTGAGAAAGATCCAGGAGGTCCACCAGTGGCGATCTCTGGAGCCAGATCCACAGCTGAAGAAACTCGCTGCCCATTTGGATCTGCCCGAAACAGTTCCAACATTGATTCCACCCTGGATCGAGCCTCAATCGGTTGTTTCCACCCAAGGGTGTGGATTCGTTGAATACACACCCGAAAGTCGATTCTGTTGTGATTAGTGCTGCTCACGGCCGGTCGGCTAACCGAAAGCACCTTAGCTCATCTCAACCGGACATGGAATCCCGTCTTCTGGACCAGTATGGGAAGATGATGTACGTTTCTTCCACACTGGGAATCTGGCCCTGAATTATGTCGCTCATATGGGGGATTACCAGAAGGCTATCTTGAGGTGGAATTCAAATTGGACTCCCTTCCTGAATCTCGAACCAAGCAGGAAGTGACTGATCTAGTCCGATCTGCTTGTTCAGCCAGTAGGCGCATGCTGCGTGCCACATACGATGCAGTGGACACTGCTGGTAGGAATTCAGCTTTCGCCGTGGGCCTTTGGTGTCATGCCTGGCTCCGGGTGTCAGGATTGGTCCCGGAAGTGCAGTCCACCATTCAGGATGCGCCCTTCAGGGGTTTGGTGCTGTTCGTTGGAGATGTCAAAGACATCAGCACCGACCTGCAAGAGAAGTGCACTGCACTTAAGTCTGTTGACTCTTTGTACAGGCCTCCTCAGGGACAGCGTCACCCATTTCACAGACATTCTCGACCAAAAGCGAAACCTCAGGGCAAGTGGGCCAATAAGCGTCGGGCTCCTATGGCAGCCAAGACTCCGCCGCCCAAAAAAGCTGCAGGAGCCTCGGCTGCCACGCTGCTTCACACCTCCTGACTCCTTTCCTCTCCCACAACCTCTGGACACTCCAGAGGAACCGGTAGGAGGGAGTTTCTCCTTCCACCTGCCGTGCTGGGAGAGGATTACTTCTGATGCTTGGGTGCTCCAGATGATAGAAAAAGGGCATTCAATCGAGTTTCTTCAGAAACAACCAAGAAGACCAACTCCCAAGTCGTCTTACTTCCCGGAGCGTCTTCCTCTGGTTCGGGAAGAAGCATCCTCCCTTCTCTTGAAGGCGGCGATAGAATCAGTCCCCACTCACCTTTGGTAGACCGGGTACTATTCTTATTTCTTCCTAGTTCCAAAGAAAACTGGAGACGTGAGACCTATTTCAGACCTCAGCTCCCTGAACATGTTCGTGGAGTACAAGCGCTTCAGAATGCTCTCCGTGCAGAGCTTTGTGTTGCTCCTTCGGCCGGAACTATGGCTGTGTGCGTTGGATATGCAGGATGCCTACCTGCACATCCCCATCCGCCCTTCCCACCACAAATTCCTCCGGTTTTCTTTTCAGGGGGGCCACTACCAATTCAAGGCCCTCCCATTTTGTCTTTCCTCGGCCCCCTCGAGTGTTCACCAAATGCCTTTTAGTGGTAGCGGCCCACCTGTGTATCCAGAGGGTAATGGTTTTCCCGTACCTGGACGATTGGCTCCCGGTGGCCTCATCCAGGGAGGAACTCCAGCGCTCCCTTTCCCTTACCCTGCAGGTTTTCACCAGCCTGGGTATCACCATCAACCAGGCCAAGTCCCATCTGGTCCCTTGTCAAAGACTTCAGTTCATTGGGGCAATCCTGGACAAGACTGTCAGCAAAACCTGTCTGCCCCTGGACAGGGTAGACACCCTACAGGTGCAAGCAAGTCTGTTGTCCAGCCGTGGAAGGGTTGGTGCCCGGTCAGTCCTTCGCCTCCTGGTGGCTGCAATCCCGACAGTCCCTCGCGCTCGGCTCCATATGAGAATCTCTCAGTGGGCGCTTCGGTCTCAGTGGGACCAGACTTTGGACGACCAGGACCAGGAAGTTCTGGTCTCTGACCCCATGATTCGGGACTTGCATTGGTGGATGGTGCAGGAGAACCTTTGCCGGGGAGTTCCGTTCTGTCTGGAACCTCCTTCTCAAATGTTGACAACAGATACCTCAGGAGTTGGCTGGGGAGCCCACCTGGGACCTCACAGGACTCAAAGCTCTTGGTCAAGTCTCGAGCGCAGTCTACACATCAATGTACTCGAGCTCAGAGTCGTTCTGTATGCTCTTCAAGCTCTCTACTCTTATATTCTTCCCGGTCATCTAGCAATCCAGACGGACAACATGTGCGTGGTCTGGTACATCAGCAAACAGAGAGGAACTCGTTCCTGCCCTCTATGCAGGGAAACAATGAGAGTTTAGGGTTGGGCAGCTCAGCACAGTATTCACCTGATGACAGTTTGCGTTCCGGGACTAGACAGTACGCTGGTGGATTAATTCAGTCGGTCATCCGCCAATGCTCATGAATGGGAACTAGATCAGGAGGTACTAGATAAAGTCTTCCTGCGTTTAGGAACCCCTCAGTTAGACTTGTTCGCGTCTCCCCAGATGCAAAACTTCCCGCATTCTGCTCGCTCGCTCCAGGTGAGGCATTTTTTGATGGAACGCTCTGTCTCTCGATTGGAAGGAAAGATTTGTTCTAGGGACATGGATATGTTGTTCATCCACACTCATTGGCAGGTATCCTTGCCGCTTTAAATCTTGCCGGAAGGTCTTCAAGCTTGCTCCTCCCACCCACCCGGGTGGTATAACTCTCGGCTCCGGCCCATGACGCCAGATCTTCCTTACCGCTGGAGCTCAGGTTCCCTCCTTAACGCTTCGCGTTTGTGACTGGTTCCTATTTCTCCGCTTGTGGATTTAAAATAAATTTTGCAAAAAGACTTCAGTCTTCTATCCCTCGCGCCGCGGGGACAAATCGACCCCGGATTGGAGATGCCCATGCGGGCAGAAGATGTCTCGGACGGATCCACACTCCACGCGTGTCTACTGCTTAGGCCTTGAGCACGACCCGCAGGCTTGCGACCTGTGCTCATCTTTCTCGCCCACGCCCTCGAAGACCGTGCTGCCGATTGCAACTGGGCCGTCCGAGAGCGTTTCCTCCGTGAAGTCCAAGGAGGCCCGGTTGGCGGTGTCCACGGCGGCGGGCTCGGCGGATCAGCTCGAGCGGATGGTCGCCCTCGAAGAGGAGGCGGCGCGGGCCGTATCTTCCTCGGCCGCGGCATTTATCCCGCTCTCTCTGGGTTCTTCCTACACGGCTTCTTTTAAGGAGCTTTGTCTGTCCCTCTCCACTAAAGGAGAAGGGCCTGTGTCTACTGGACCTTATTCTCGGTCCAAAAAGAGGGACAGGGGTAAGTCCCTCCGTCGGCGCTCTTGGGGCGGGGAAGGTCCCCTCCCGGGCGTCTGACTCGTCCCGGCCACTGGCCTCACGGTGTCCCGTCAGGTCAGTTGACCGAGACTCCCACCGATGAAGTCGAGATTTTTCTCGACCCATTGACGGGCTGTCGTCTTTAGCAGCGAATTCCTCTCCCGGTTCCCCGGGAGGTTGAGATCCCGGGCTCGCCTGTGCCTCCGGTTCCGGAGCCCTCGGATGGACCATCCGAGCCGAGGGGAGTGCTGGTTCCGGCCGACACCTCCCCGCACCGACCTCGGAAATTCCGGGACTCTCGGTCTCGGACCTCTTCGCGGTCCAGCCGATCCCACCGTCATAGGCGGTCTCGGTCTCGGCACCATGGTAAGCGCGGCGCTTCGCCGTCTCGTCCTCCTCCTCGGATGAGGGGAGGCTTCGGCGTAAATTACGTCGACGGTACGAGGACCTTATGTTGCAACAGCTCCTCCTGGCCGGGAATAAGCCGACCCGTCGCCTTCCCCGGCCATTAAGTGGCTGTCACCGGAACGGCCGACACACCCCCGACTTATCCGAGGAGCCTATACCCAGGCCGGTTGTTCGGCCAAAACCAGCTGCTCCACCGATTCCGGTGGAACCTCCGCCTCCACAGCCATCACTGGGGCTCACCAAGGATTCTCGGTCGGCTAAGGGTCTACCCCATCGCTGTCAGTTACCCTCACTCCCGACCGACCTCGGCAGGTGAAGGGTGGCTCAGGCCAGAGGCAGTCTTCGAGGACTCTTCCGAGTCGAAGATGATTCCTCCTTTTCTCCAAGCGACTGGACTTGGAGTCTTCAGGAGGTCAGTCAATGGACGATAGCCCGTCGTCCTTCCTAGGACTGCTTCGCTCATCTCGAGTCTCCACGGGATGGAGCTCTAACCCGCTTCCAACGTGGGCCAGGTATCCCTCACAGAGATTCTGGACCGAGTTCTCCGACGGAGGCCTTTCCGGTGGCCGAGGCCATAGTGGGTCCGCACTGGAGCTTTGGCGGCCCTGCTTCCTGCCCTGCGCCTCGGCCAGGATGGCCAGGAAGTATGCGGTCCCTACGGTTCCTTGTCGGTTTTGAACACCCTCGCTGAGGGGTTGGTTACCGACAGCTCCGCGCCACCGGCAACGCCAGGATGTGGACAAACCTCCTGACAAGGAGTCCAAGAAATTGGACTATGTCGGGCGAAAGTCTACGCTACGCCCTCTCGGCCTTCGTCAGCCAGTTCGGCCGTCCTCATGGCACATTTTCTCATGCCTGTTGGGCTCCTGGATGAGGTCATCCCTCATCTTCCCCCGATCTGCAGACTACGGTTAAGCAGGTGCGGGACCAGGGCAGGGCAGTGGCCAAACAGCAGCTCCAGACTGCTTTGGATATAGGGACTCATGTGCCAGATCGGTGGACGCGGTGGCTATCGTCGGGCGGGCTTGGCTGAGGATATCCACCTTTACTCGGATACCCAGCACAAGTTGGCTGATGTTCCTTTTGGGGACTGACCCTTCGGCCCTGGGGTGGAAGGTCACCTGCAGAGGATCGAGAGTCCAATGCCACCTTGGACTCGGTCTCTTCCGGCCTCAGAAGGACAAAGGCCGCAAACCACAGCCTAAGCCTCTTCGTCCTTCTGTGCCCCAGCGCCCGGCCCAGCAACGCCAGGGCCAGCAGGCTCGGCCTCAGCATCCCAAACCCAAGCCGTGCTTCCTCTAACAGGAGGCAGGGGAGAAGGGCCCAGGAGGTCCTCGGCGGTCCCTCCTCCAAGCCTGCCCAGTGACGGGCTGAGGGTGTCGCCCCATCCTCACACACCTACTCCTGGGTCCCCTGGGGGACGGCCCGCACTTCTGGTCCGCCTGGTCCGCTGTTACCACGGACAGGTGGGTCTTGGAGGTGGTGGGAAGAGGCCTGCCTCTGGAATTCGAGCAGGCACCACCCTTCAGAGCCGTCGCCCCTCGGGGGGCTTCGGGATCCCCAGCCTCACTGGCGGCTCGTCGAGCCGACATCGCTCTCCTCCTCCAGAAGGAGGTGGTAAGAGAGGTGGTGGACCCTCCTTCAGACCCAGGGTTTGTGTCCAGGTACTTCCTGGTTCCGAAACGGACGGGGGGCTGGCGCCCATTCTCGACCTAACGACTAAACAAGTTCCTAAGGTCTCGAACCTTCAGGATGGTCACTCTGGCTCAGATAATACCATCCTTGGACAGCGGCGTGGTTCTGCTCTCTGACTTGCAGGAGCTGTCACGTCGCCCCTATCCGTCCGTCTCACCAGAGATTCCTTCGCCCGCAGGAAGGATCCTCTTCGGTTCCAAGCCATGCCCTTCGGCTTGTCTCCAGCTCCCAGGGTCTTCACCAAATGCATGGCAGTGGTGACAGCATTCCCGCGCGCCGAGGGGTCCGGTGTACCCTTACCTGGACGATCGTTGATAGCAGCTCCCTCCAGGAAGGAGGCATGGTGGTCCAGAGATCTGGCCCTCCAGGTCTGCTCTCAACTGGGCCTCCTTATCAACGAGCCAAGTCCGAACTTCGAGCGAAGCAGGTGATTTTATTCATCAGGCGCAGTTCGACTCTCTTGAGCCAGAGCGCGGCTCCCGGCGGACAGGGCCGAGGTTCTTTCCTCCTTTGCCCGATCATTTCTGGTTGGGCAATTGCGCCCTGCCCGGGACTTCCTGCGCCTCCTGGGTCTCATGGCGGCCTGCACCAGCGTGGTCCGTTGGGCCCGCTGGAACATGCGTCCCCTTCAGTGGGGACTGGCCAGCCAGTGGTCACAACGCTGCTATCCCTTGGACCAGCTTGTGTCGGTGACACAGGGGATGTGGAACGCTCTCCAGTGGTGGACCGTTCCAGATCATTTGCAGGAGGGCATCCCGTTCGTCCGCCCCGAGCCGACGGTCTCTCTATCGACCGATGCCTCTGATGGGTTGGGGTGCCCATCTGGGGAACACTGGCTCTGGGCCTCTGGTCCCCGTGAGTCCCATGCCACATCAACCTGCTGAGCTCCGAGCGGTCCGCCTAGCTCTCACCGCCTTTGCTCCGTTCCTCCGGGGTCATGGTCCGAGTCAGGACGGACAATACCACGACCATGTACTATCTAAAACCGCTTAGGGCGGGACGCGGCTCCATGCTTCTATGCGAGAGCTCTCCGCATTTGGTCACTTCGGCGCAGCCTGGAGGCGGATCTCCAGCTATTCACGTGGCAGGAGCCTCCAACACCCTGGCCGATGCCCTGGGCGGATAGGGCTGCATCCCGCAGTGGTCCTCCTGCGAGTGGTACAGCATCTGTTCTCCCTTTGGGGCACACCTCAGGTGGACCTGTTTGCCTCCATGGAGAACGCGAAGCTGAGTCTGTTCCATGCCCGCCCCCCTCAGCAGGGCTCGCTGCAGGGGGATGCCTTCTCGAGGCAATGGACCCCGGGCCTCTTTTACGCCTTTCCCCCATTTCCCTTGATCCACAAGGTGCTTCTCAAGGCGAGGAGGGACAAGGCGCAGGTGATTCTGATAGCCCCAGACTGGCCTCGCCAGTTCTGGTACCCAGATCTCCTCAGTCTCAGCTCCAGGACTCCGTGGCAGCTTCCAGCTCCGCCGACCTGCTCTCAGTCAATCAGGGAAGGTGTTCCATCCGACCTTCAATCCTGCACCTGACGGCCTGGTTCCTGGCGGCTAGAGTTCCAGGCCTTGGGTCTTTCCGACGAGGTCCTCAATGTAGTTGAGGCGTCCCGTAGTGAGTCACCAGAAAATGTTATGCCTTCAAATGGAAAAGGTTTTCCATTTGATGTCAGAACAAGGGCTTGGACCTTCCTCCTGTTCCTTGGCAAGCATCTTGGACTGTTATGGTCCTTTCTAGTCAGGGCTTGAGTCGACGACCTAAGGGTGCACCTGGCAGCCATCTCTGCTTGTCAATGGCTGGCCGGAAGCAGTCGTGGCGCAGGAGAAGGTGGTCTGGCTTTTTCAAGGCCTTGATCACATTTCCTCCAGTGGGAACCCCCACCTCCGTGGGATCTACTGCTGGTACTGGCAAAGTCATGGGCAAGCACATTGAACCTATGCACAGGTGCTCTCTCTCACCTGTCGGAAGACCGCCTTCTTGGTGGCTATCACGTCAGCCAGAAGGATGGGAGAGCTCCAGCGCTTTCCATGGAGTCTCCTTACCTGGTCTTCCCACAGGGACAAGGTTGTCCTCTTCACCGAAATTCCTTCCGAAGGTGGTGTCGGAGTTTCACCTAACCAGGTGTTGACTCTGCCGGTGTTCTACCCAATCACACCTCGGAGGCCGAAATAGGCTCCATACTCTGGACCCTAGAGGCGCCGCTTATTATAAGGAGCTGACGGTTGAAATCGGGAGAGGTTCGCCAGCTGTTTGTCACCCACGCTGAAGCCGCATCTGGCAGACCTGCAGTCAAGCGGACGATAAGCAGGTGGGTAACCTCCTGCATAGATCTCTGCTATAAGTTGGCGGGCATGGAGCCTCCCAGAGGGATAAGAGCTCATTCTACCCGCCATACTGCTGCAACGGTGGCTGCTTCCCGGGACGTCCCTATCCAGGAAATCTGCAGGGCTGCTACCTGGAAGTCAGCAAACACCTTCATTACCCACTACCACATCGACCTTGAGTCACGCCGGGATGCTGGTTTTGGGGCCTCGGTTCTCCAGTCTCTCTTTCCCAAGTAAGTATTTGGGGTGTGCGTCTTGCCTCCCTCCTCCCGGAGAACTGCTAGAGTCTGCCAATGAGTGTGGATGAACAACATATCCATGTCCCTAGAATACAGGTTACTCACCTGTAACAGGAGTTCTAGAATGGTATATGTTGTTCATCCACATTCTCCCTTCTCGGCTTGACGACAGCCTGAGCTTCCAGCGGGCCAGATCTGGCGCCATGGGGGCGAGCCGAGTTATACCACCCGGGTGGGTGGGAGGAGCAAGCTTGAAGACCTTCCGGCCAGATTTAAAGCGGCAAGGATACCTGCCAATGAGTGTGGATGAACAACATATACCATTCCTAGAACTCCTGTTACAGGTGAGTAACCTGTATTTTATGCCTTCCCTCAGATTCCCTTAATCTCGAGGGTCTTAAACTCCAATCAAAAGGAGCTTGAATGATACTCATAGCTCCATTCTGGCCCAGGCAAGTTTGGTTCTCTCTTCTGCTGCAGTTTTCTGAGGAACCTCCTCTTCCTCTGTCGCAGCACTTACTGCCCCAGGATCAGGGGAACCTGGTCCCTCCAGGTCTCAAATCCCTTCAGTTGCACGCGTGACTCTTGCAGATGTAGTCCAAGCCCATTTTGGGGTTTATTTGATTGTCGCAGATATTTTGGTGGAAGCCAGAAAGCCTTCTACCCGAGCCACCTACGCTATCAAGTGGAGGCGTTTCTCGATATGGGCCACTTCGAAGGATCTGGAACCCTTCTCTTGCCTGGTTGAGAGAGTCTTGGACTACATGCGTCACCTCTTTGACCTGGGTCTCAGTCATTCCTCTTTGAAGGTCCATATGTCTGCCATTTCGGCCTACCATGTCCCTTTTGGTGACAGAACTTTCGCGCAGTTGGAAGTCTTCGAGACTTTCTTCAGAGAGGCTCTTCATTTGAGACCCCCCATCCGTATTCCTGCACCTCCTTGGGATTTGAATTTTGTCCTCGAAGCTTACTCTGCCTCCCATTGAACCGGCGGTTTCAGCAGACTTGAAGTTCCTCTCTTGGAAGACTCTCTCCTTAGTGGCCATTATTTCAGCTGGATGAATTTCCGAGCTCCAGGCCTTGTTGTGCAAAATCCCTTATTTGATTTTCCACAAGGAACATGTGGCTCTGCGCACCAACCCTAAGTTTTTCCCTAAGGTGGTAGCAGAATTCACGAACCAATCCATTGAGCTGCCTGCTTTCTTCACACAACACTCCAATCAAGGGGAATTCCTCTTGCATACTCTGGATGTTCACAGGATCCTGAGGTACTATACCACTAGGACTAAGGATCTCAGGAAGTCGTATCAGTTCTTTGTCTCTTTTGCTCACAAAAGAGAGGGCAGTGCAGTTTCTAAGCAGTGCCTATCAATGTGGTTGGCTCACTGTATCACTTTCTCTTAGGACAAGTACCACAAAACCCTGCCAGGTCCAGTCAGAGGTCACTCCACCAGAGATGTAGCTGCCTCTGCTGCTTGTTTCAAGAATGTGTCAGCGGCAGACATCTGCACAGCCACAACTTGGAATTCAGTCCATAACTTTACGAAATACTACAGTTTGGTCATTGCCTATCGCCGTAGAGCAGGCTTCGGGTTGGCTGTTTTGCAAGGTCTTCTTTCTTAAGACCCTCACAGTCTGAGGTTTATTTGTTGGAGTTTTCCTCCTCCCTTGTTCCAGACTGCTTGGGACTCCGTCCTATATGTAATTACCTACTGCAAGAGCCCTCTCGAAGTAAGATAGTACAGTTACGTAAGAACTTTCCGTAACAGATCTTCGAGAGGGGGTCTTGCAGTAGGTAATGCCTTCCCACCCTCCATCCCCCTTAGCTTTTTCAGCTCCTTTTCGGGGGGGGCGGGAGATATCCGCTTCTCTCTCGTCTTGCCTTTTTGGCCTTTGGCAGGAAAGAACAGGAAGGTGGGTGTGCGGGACCACCCCTCTATACCGACGTCGCCTGATGCCGGTCACCTGACATGGAGGCGGTCCCCCGCCAGAGACTGCTAGCTAGAAATGTTTCTGTGGGGTCCTGATGCCTGCCAGCTTCAGTCCTATATGTATTATCTATTGCAAGAGCCTCTCTCAAAGATCAACTGTTACGGTAAGATTTTACCTGAGATACAGCTCTTGCAGCAGGTTACACCATTAGGACTGAAGCCGTCAGGCGTCAGGGCCCCACGGAAATTTTCTAGCTAGCAGTCTTCAGCGGGGACCACCTCCAACGTCGGTCCCGCCCCTGACATCAGGCGTAGTACATAAGGAGGCGGTCCCGCCATAATCCCCAGTTCTAGGGACATGGATATGTTGTTCATCCACACTGTTTGGCAGGTTCCTTGCCACTTTAAATCTTGCCGGAAGGTCTTCAAGCTGGCTCCTTCCACCCACCCGGGTGGTAAAACTCTCGGCTCCGCCCCATGACGCCAGATCTTCCTTACCGCTTGGGCTCAGGTTCCTCCCTAACGCCTGCGTATAAGACTGGTTCTTAATTCTTGAATTTTCAAATTAAAAGTTTTTGCTAAAAACCGGTCTTCTCTCTCGTCGGCGCTGGTGGACAATCGACCTCGGTTCTGGAGATGCCCCTCATGGCAGAAATGTCTCAGACGGATCCGCACTCCGCGCATCTACTGCTTGGACCTTGAGCACGACCTGCAGGCTCATGACCTGTGCTCTCCTTTCGCCCACGCCTCGAAGACCGTGGCTGCCCGGCTTACAACTGGGGCGCCCCAGAGAAGAGATTTCCTCCTGCAGTCAAGAGGCCCTGTCGGGCGGTGTCTCGCGGGCGGCGGGGGCTCATGGATCAGCTCGAGCAGATGATCGCCTGAAGAGGAGGCGCGCTGGCCGCTTGCCTCGCCGCGTGTATTGTCCCGCTATCTCTCGGTGCCGTTCTTTATTTGGCTTTTTTAAGGAGATTTGTCTGACCTCTCCTACAAAAGGTGAGGGTCTAACTCTGGACCGCTTTCGGTCCAAAGAGACAGAGTAAGTCTCACTGTCGATGCTCTTGGGAGGGAAGATCCTCTCCCGAGTTGTCGGTTCCGTCGACTTCGTCGACTCCTTGGCTTCGCCACTGGTTTCACGGTGTCCCCGTCAGGCCAGTTGACCGAACTTCGCTTGATCGGGTCGAGATTTTCTCGACTCGTTGGACAAGTTGTCGGCTGGAGTAGCCGAGAATCCCCTCCCCGTGGAGTTGAGGATCCTGTCGGCTCGGCTGTGCCTCGGTTCCGAGCCTTCGTGTTGAATCGTCTCGAACCGAGGGGAGTGCCGTCCTCACCTCCCTCGCATCGCTGCCCGCCTAGCCGAGGTTCTTGTCTCGACGCCTCGCGGTCCAGCCGATCCCACCGCCATAGGCGGCTCTCGGCATGCAGCAAGCGGGCGCCGCTCATCCTCTTCCTCCTCCTCCTCCTCAGGACGAGGTTTGCACGTTGCGCCGGAGGTATGGAGGGGTTCCGTATGCAAGGCTCCTCTCTGACATGTTTACGGCGCTGCCTTCCCTGGCCATTAATTGCTGTCACCGAGCGGCTCAAACAACCCCTCGCTCTAGCCGAGAGCCTGTTCCCAGGGCGGTTGTTCGGCCAGTTCCAGCTGCCCCACCGATTCCTGGTGAACCTCCGCCTCCACAGCCGCGGTTAGCTCCGGACCAGTACCCTCGGTCGCCCGGGACTGCCCCATAGGCTGTCTGTCACCCTCACTCCCGATAGACCTTGGTAGGTGGAGGATGGCTCAGGCCCGAGGCAGCTCTTTGAGGACTCTTCCGAGGCTGAGGATGATTCCTCCCTTTTCTCCAAGCGAATGGACTTGGAGTCTCAGGAGGACAGTCTGGTGGACGAGAAGCTCTTCGCCTTCCTAGGATTGCTTCCGCTCATCTCGGAGTCCACCGGATGAAGCTCGAACCCGCTTTCTAAACTGGCCAGGATCCCTCATCGGAGATTCTGGACTCGAGGATTCCCTCACGGAGGCCTTCCGGTGGCCGAGCCGCCATAGTGGGTTCGCCTTGAGCTCTGGCAGCGCCCTGCTTCCCGTCCTGCGCCCATGGCCAGGAAGTATGCGGTCCCACCGGTTCCCTGTCCGTTTTGGAACACCCCTCGGGCGGAGGGGGTTGGTTAACACAGCTTTCCAGCGTGGCCGGGAACGCTAGGGATGTGGACAAACCTTCCGACAAGGAGTCCAAGAAATTGGACTATGCCGGCGAAGTGTCTATGCTGCGCCCTCCCTGCCTTCGCCAGGCTCAGTTCGGCCGCCCCTTAAGGAACATTTTTCTCATGCCCTGTTAGGCTCCCTGGATGAGGTCGCCCTCATCTTCCCGCTGGATCTGCAGACCACGGTCAGGCAGGTGCGGGACCAGGGCAGGCAGTGGCCAAGCAGCAGCTCCAGACTGCTTTAGACATTAGACTCATGTACCAGGTCTGTGGCGCCGCAGTGGCTATGCGCCGGGCTTGGCTGAGGATATCCACCTTACTTCGATACCCAGCACAAGTTGGCGGATGTTCCTTTTAGGGACTGACCCTTCGGCCCTGGGGTGGAAGGTCACCTGCAGAGGATCGAGAAGTCCAATGCTACCTGGACTCTGTCTCTTCGCCAGAAGGACAAAGGTCAGAACCCACAGCCTAAGCTCCTTTTCGTTCTTCTGCGCCAGGTGTAGGGTCCAGCCCAGCAACGCCAGGGCCAGCAGGCTCGGGCTTGGCATCCCAGACCCAGCTCCAGAGCTTCCTCCAACAGGAAGTAGGAGGTAAGGCCCAGGAGGTCCTTGGTCGGTTCCTCCTCCAAGCCTGCCCAGTGACGGGCTGAGGGGTGTCGCCCAACCCTGCCACCTCACTCCCAGGTTCCTCGGGGGGATGGCTCCGCACTTCCTTTCGCCTGGTCTGTTATTACCACGGACAGGTGGGTACTGGAGGTGGTGGGAAAAGGCCTGCCTCTAGATTTGTAGCAGCCCCGCCTTCAGAGCCGCGTGCACCGGGGGGCCTGGGTCCACAGCCTCACTGTCGGCTCGCCGGGTCGACATCGCCTCCTCCTCCAAAGGAGGTGATCAGGAGGTGGTGGACCTCCCTCAGACCGCTGGTTTGTGTCCAGGTACTTCCTGGTTCGAACGGACGGGGACTGGCCTCATTCTCGACTCTTCACGACCTGAACAAGTTCCTAAGGTCTCGAACCTTCAGGATGGTCACCTGGCTCAGATAATACCATCCCTGGAACACGGCGTGTGGTTCTGCTCTTCGACCTGCAGGACGGTTTTTCCTTCCTATCCGTCCGTCACATCGAGATTCCTTCGCTTCGAGCGGAGGGTCCTCTTCGAGTTCCCGAGCCATGCCCTTCGGCCTGTCTCCAGCTCCCAGGGTCTTCACCAAATGCATTGCAGTGGTGACAGCTTTCCCGCGTGCTCTGAGGGGTCCGGTGTACCTTACCTGGACGATTGTTGATAGCAGCCCCTCCAGACAGGGAGGTGGAGCGGTCCAGAGATCTGGCCTCCAGATTTGCTCTCAAGTCTGCCTTCTCATCAACGAGGCCAAGTCGAACTCGGAGTCAAGCAGGTGATTCTGTTTACTGGGCAGAGCTCGACTCCTTCGAGCCAGAGCACGGCCCCCGCGGACAGGGCCGTGGTTCTTACCTCCTTTGCCCAATCATTTCTGGTTGGGCACCGCGCCTGCCGGGACTTCCTCGCCTCCTGGTCTCATGGCGACCTGTACCAGCGTGGTCGTTGGGCACGCTGGCACATGCGCCCCTTCAGTGGGACTGGCCAGCCAGTGGTCACAACGCTGCGATCCATTGGACCAGCTAGTGATGGTGACCCAGGAGATGTGTACGCCCGGTGGTGGACCGCTCCATCTCATCTGCAGGAGGGCATCCTGCTTGTCCGCCCTGAGCCGGTCGGCTCTCTATCGACCGATGCCTCTCTGATGGGTTGGGGTGCCCATCTGGGGAACATCAGGGCGACGGCCTCTGGTCCTCAAGGGAGTCCCGATGCCACATCAACCTGCTGGAGCCCTAGCGGTCCACCTAGCTCTCACCGCCTGTTTGTCCCAGGGTCACGTGGTCCGAGTCCAGACGGACAATACCACGACCATGTACTACCTAAACCGCCAGGGCGGGACGCGTTCCATGCTTCTATGCAGGGAAGCTCTCCGCATGTGGTCACTCGTGCACAGCCTGGAGGCTGATCTCCTAGCCATTCATGTGGTAGGAGCCTCCAACACCTTGGCCGATGACCTGAGCCAGATAGGGGCTGCATCTCACGAGTGGTCTCTCCTGCCGGTGGTAGTACAAGATCTGTTCTCCCATTGGGGCACACCTCAGGTGGACCTGTTTGCCTCCAGGGAGAACGCGAAGCTGAGGCTGTTTGCTGCCTGCCCTCAGCAGGGCTCGCTGCAGGGGATGCCTTTCGAGGCTGTGGACTCGGGCCTTCTCACGCCTTCCCCCGCTTCCCTTGATTCACAAGGTGCTCTCAAAGCAAGGAGGGACAAGGCGAGGTGATTCTGATAGCCCCAGACTGGCCCCCGCCAGTTCTGGTACCCAGATCCTCTCAGCCTCAGCTCCACGCCCCGAGGCAGCTTCCAGCCCGCCCGACCTGCTCTCAGTCAGGGAAGGTGTTCCATCCGGACCTTCAATCCTTGCACCTGACGGCCTGGTTCCTGAGCGGCTAGAGTTCCAGGCCTCGGTCTTTCTGACGAGGTCCTCAATGTTGTTGCGGCGTCCCGTAAGGAGTCGACCAGAAAATGCTACGCCTTCAAATGGAAAAGATTTTCCATTTGGTGTCAGGGCAAGGGCTTGGACCCTTCCTCCTGTCCTTTGGCAAGCATCTTGGACTATTTATGGTCCCTATCTAGTCAAGGGCTTAGGTCGATGACCCTAAGGGTGCACCTGGCAGCTATCTCTGCTACCGGGCTGGCCGGGAGCAGTCGGTGGCGCAGGAGAAGGTGGTCTGGCGCCAAAGGCCTTGATCACATTTCCTCCGTGCGAGAACCTCCACCTCCGTGGATCTACTGCTGGTACTGGCAAAGCTCATGGGCAAGCTTTATTCAACCAATGCACAGGTGTGACTCTCTCACCTGTCGTGGAAGACCGCCTTCTTGGTGGCTATCACGTCAGCCAGAAGGATGAGGAGAACTCCAGGCGCTCTGCATTGAGTCCTTACCTGGTCTTCCACAGGGACAAGGTTGTCCTGCGCCCCCACCCGAAATTCCTTCCAAGGTGGTGTCGGAGTTTCACCTTAACCAGGTGTTGACTCTGCCGGTGTTCTACCCCAATCACACCTCGGAGGCCGAATACAGGCTCCATACTTTGGACCCTAGAAGGGCGCTTGCTTATTATAAGGAGCGCATGGTTGAAATTCGGGGAGAGGTTCGCCAGCTGTTTGTCACCTACGCTGAAGCCGCACCTGGCAGACCTGCAGCCAAGCGGACGATAAGCAGGTGGGTCACCTCCTCATAGATCTCTGCTACAAGTTGGCGGGCATGGAGCCTCCCAGAGGGCTAAGAGCTCATTCTCACCCTATACTGCTGCATCGGTGGCTGCTTCCAGGACGCCCCTATCCAGGAAATTTGCAGGCTGCTACCTGGAAGTCAGACACACCTTTATTACCCATTACTACATCGACCTGAGTCATGCCAGGATGCTGGTTTGGGCCTCGTGCTCCTCCAGTCTTTATTCCCTAAGTAGGGGTGCGCTTTGCCTCCCTCCTCCCGGAGAACTGCTAGAGTCTGCCAGACAGTGTGGATGAACAACATATCCATGTCCGTAGAAATACAGGTTACTCACCTGTAACAGGAGTTCTGGAATGGTATATGTTGTTCATCCTACCTACTCCTGACCTTCCCGGCTGACGCACAACCTGAGCTTCCAGCCGGGCCAGATCTGGGACATAGGGGCGGAGCCGAGAGTTTTACCACCTGGGTGGGTGGGAGGAGCCAGCTTGAAGACCTTCCGGCAAGATTTAAAGCGGCAAGGAACCTGCCAGACAGTGTGGATGAACAACATATACCATTCCTAGAACTCCTGTTACAGGTGAGTAACCTGTATTTCTTTTTCCGCCGCCAACATAGCAGCATCATCCTCTCGGTCATCTTCTAGCGTGCGACGACTAGGAAACTTCAACTGTTCTTTTCTCACTGGATTTCATCTGATGTCCTCTCCAACTTCTCTGGAGGGCCATTCATCGAAGTGTGCCTGCTGCAAGCAGATCCCTTTCTGCTGATCCTCACTCAGCCTGTGACACACTGCCTGGGCCAGACCACGACACCCAGGCCTGCTCCTTCGCCAGGGCTTCAACAGTCGACAAGGATCCACCGGCCAGAAGGCTCCTTCAAGCTTTCCTCCTCGAAAAACTTAAAGATATGGATCGAGACCCTTCTCCAAGGGGAGTCATCAGGAAGTCCCATAAGCACTGTGAAAAGCACCGGGAGAAGGAAAGACCCAGATCCCCCTCCAGGGCCTCGGACTCCCGTAGCTCCGGCTCCAGGTCTGACCGCTCTCCCTCGAGGGCTCGCTCTCAGCCTCCCCTGGTTCTCATCACATCGGCTAGTGGCTCCTCCTCTCTGCAGCCTGTCAAGACCTCCAGGCCGGTATCTTCGTCCACTCCATCTAAGGCCTCGTCTAGGTCTGGGGAGCACAATAAGTCTTCCACCCGTAGTCCGGACTCCGACGTCGGGTCTGTCTCCCAACCGCCACCACCCCAGCGCAAGACTAAGGAGCTGACCTCCCTGAAGAGGACATCAGATCCAACGCCGCTCACCCAACGCCGCCAAGCTACATAGGCATTCCCGGAACCGCTATCGCAGACGTCACCTGCCGCCGTCAGGCGCTTTGCCTCGAGACGCCGGGTCGGGGACCGTGTCGGCTACTGCAGAAGGAAGGACACACCACCGCCTACCGACGTCGGTCGGAAGGCGTCGAAGGAGGAGGACTCTACCCAACCCGAAGACCATGCGGGTGACCCCGGTCCCGTCGAGCTCCCACGGGAACCCTCCCCGGAACGGGAGACCCCCGGGGACCCGACGACAGGCCACCGGCGCCCGGCCCGTCGGGCCTAAATTTGACAGAGGTGAAGGAGCTCTTCACTTTCTGGTGGGACACCATCAAGAAGGATGTGGTCACCACACAACCTCCTCCTGCGCCTGCTGCCCCTCCAACGCCTGCGCCTCCAATACCCAGGGGTCAGCAGGACGGGCATCGCCCCCAGGAGCAAGCATCCTCCTAGGGGCAGATCTTCGAGAGGAGAAGGCCTCCCTCGAGATCCACTTCAGGGTCACCCAGCCCCAAGAGACCCAGACGCGGGTCGGTATACCCTGTCCGGGGAGGACTCCAGATCTGACACCTCTGCGTGCTCCAGATCCCCTTCTCCAATCAGCGTTCCTTCTCCGGACCCACGCGACCTTCCCAGGTCCCCTCCGGATGACCCCTCGTTTGCCGAGATAATGAGGTATATTCAGGAGAACATGGGGTGGGACGCTGAAGAGCTTGACCCCGAGAGACTACGCCTTGCCCGCTACCTTCGGCAAAAAGTCCCCAAGCCTGTGGTAGTGCCACCCTTGGTGGACACCTTCGTGGACGTCACCAAGGCTGCGTGGAGGCATCCACATTCAACTCCGGCAGTGCCGAAGAAGGCTGACCGCCTGTACAAGGCCCCAAGGGAGGACCAGTACCTGGCGAACCATCCTCTGGCCAACTCTCTGGTCATTACAGCCTCTCATGACTGGTCTCAGAAACCGCAGCACTTGAGCACACAGCCACCAGACCCGGAGTCTAAACAGTTGGACGTCCTGGGCAGGCGCATGTACGTGGCCGCGACGTGCGCCATTAGGTCTTTAAACTACCTCACCCACATGGTCCAGTTCCAGAATGCATTATGGGAACAGGGACAAGACCTAGTTGAAAAATTGCCAGACGGTGGCCAAAAGGAGGAGCTGTTGCAACTCCTTCGTACGGGTTCGGACGTGGGGACCCAGGTGCTTAGAGCCACATACGACTCTGTGGACTCTTCGGCAAAGAGCTGCAGCCTCAGGCGTGTGTCTCTGGAAACACTCGTGGCTCCATGTCTCCAGGTTTACCTCGGACGTCCAGAAGAACATCATGGACGCCCCTTACCATGGCGAAGTTCTATTTGGTGAAGCCTCGGAGAAGGTGATCACCAAACTGCAGGAACCCGGGAAGGCGGTTAGATCTGTCCACGCTATGTACAGGTCTCGACTTAGTTCTTTTCGCAGGAACCAGTCTCGTTTTCGCAGCTGGACCCAAAGGCAACAACCACATTCTGGCCAGCAACAAAGGGGCTTCTTCACCCGAAAAGCCCAGGCTAAGACATCCTCAGGCAGAGGCCAACGAGCCACAAAGTCGGCCAAACCTGCAGGACCCAATGCTGCCACAGCCTGACTCCTTCCCAGCCCCCGCCCCTCCTCAGGATCAACGGGAAATGAAGGTCGGGGGTCGTATCGCGGACCACCTCCCAGCAGGGCCCCTACTTTTCTGCGGCACAGTGGGACCAAGTTCTGCGGCAAGACTGCCATTTGCCACAGAACTTCTGCGGCAGTGGTTTGTAATTTCTGCGGAAGTTCTGAGGCATTAACAAACTACCACATCACAGTGTCAGCTTGTCATCCTGACTTCACTTTCATGGCAGTGGTTATAGCAATCAGATGGTGGAAAGCACAATAACACTAGTTCAAAAATAACAGACTTATAAAACTTATTTTATGCCTAAAAAAGCAAAACAAATGTCTCTCCCTTAAGGTCCTAGCCTGTTGCATAAATGACATATGTAGAGGGCATCTTATGTGATAAATAAGGTATTTCTATATGCATGCTATCTATCCCACTAATGAGGTTTCCACTGTCTATCACTTATATCTTTATATGCAATCTGTAACATACATACAAATGTGTGTGTGTGTGTGGTGAGAGAGAAACCGAGATACTGTGTGTGTGTGTGTGTGTATATATATATATATATATATATATATTTTTTTTATTTTTTTTATTTCAATGAACTTACATCCTCATTCATACAGGTCCTTTGAAATGGAATAGAGGAGTTATTGCAAAACTCATTTTCATGTCAACCTGCTTACCCTGACACTGCTAACACCATCAGGCCATGACATGCATGTGAATCGATTGTGAGATAGAGCTTCCAGCCCATCACAATGTGTCCACCATGTGACAGAACACTGTACCATACCTTCCCAGGCTCTGAGCAGTGATGTGTTCCACCAATCCTTGTGCTGCCCAGCCAGCTCTCAGAGCTAATCTCTGAACCTGAGTTACTGGCACAGAAACACAGCATGCTACCCTCTGGCCCAACAGCTGTCCCTGCACATAACATTTCTCCATAACTTTTAGGTGATTCTATCAACCAATGATAATATGTAATCAATAACCCTGGCAAAAATGCTTACAGTGCAATTATTTATTTAATAGGTCTATTCTTTCAACAGGACTACACATTATTATACTCCACTTTTCTGGGCATAATTACTTTATTTTTCTTAAAAATGACAGTTAAATTCATTTTATCGGTTATTCATTTCAGATGGCATCTCTATACCTTAAAGGCACAAATAGGTGTGTACAAAGTGAGGTATGGACTTAACAAGTCTGTGCTATTGACAAGGTTTTGTTTAAATTGGCCTTAGTACAATAATGTAAGTCTAAAAATTGTATTAGGCTGTAGTGCAGGTTGAGCAAATATCACCATGCATGATGTGCTATGCCACCATCTGACAGTGGGAGCTGTGGTAGATAAGTGACTGTTCATTTCTGTTGCAGAATGCAGCCATTTCATTAGCAAATGTATGATGTTATAGCAATGATAACATCACATTCTGAGCATATGGGGTTTGGGATATAAAAGAGGAGAAGGGAACCAGATTCTATGGATAAACAGAAATATTAATAAAAAATCACCAAGAAGAGTGAATTTCATGGCAACATGAGAACTTCTGCGGTAGATTGCAAGTTCTGTGCAAAATTCTGCAGCCGCAGAATTCTAGGTGCCTTGCCTCCCAGGGTGGCGGTCGATCACCACCGACAGGTGTGTGCTACAGTTGGCCGAAAAAGGCCATTATATAGAATTTGTAGACAACCTGCCCACAAGGCCTCCTCTGCTTTCCCGCCACTCGGGTTAGCATGCCCTGCTTATACAGCAGGAAGTGCTCACGCTTCTAGAGAAGGAAGCTTTGGAGCACGTTCCAGGGAACCAGAGAGGAGCAGGATACTATTCGCACTTCTTCCTGGTTCCAAATAAAACAGGGGACCTCCGTCCAATTTTGGACCTCAGCGACCTCAATCTGTCGGTCTACAAGCGCTTCCGCATGGTGACCCTTCCGGGTCTAATCCCCACGCTGAAGAAGGACGCTTTCTTGGCGTCCCTGGACATGCAGGACGCTTACCTGCACATCCCTATCGCTCAAACGCACAGGAGGTTCCTGTGCTTCGAGTTTCTCGGCCGCCATTATCAGTTCCGGGTGCTTCCCTTCGGGCTGTCATCAGCACCTCGGGTATTTACCAAGTGCATGGCAGTTGTGGCAGCATCTCCGAGGAGACAGGGCCACTACGTGTTCCCGTACCTGGACGATTGGCTTCTCATGGCCCCTTTCAAGGAGGCATTACTGATGGCCATTCAGCGTACACAGACCCTTTTTCAGTCTCTGGGCATCCTCATCAACTACGAGAAGTCTCTCCTGGTGCCGTCCCAGAACCTGCAGTTTATAGTGGCAGTTCTGGACACAGTCAAGGTAAAAGCTTTTCTTCCCGAGGACAGAGCGGAATGCATTCGGTCCCCTTATAAGGGATCTGTCAGCGAAGAAGACTGTCCTGGCCAGACTGGTCCTTCGCCTGCTCGGGCACATGGCTGCGGCCATTCCAACAGTCCTGATGGCAAGACTCCACATGCGGGTAACCCAGTGGATGTTAAGGGTGCAGTGGGACCAAAGCCAAGACCATCTGCAGCAACCAGTCCGAATCACAAAGGCTGTGGTTCGGAACTGGCGATGGTGGCTAGATCCGGGAACCCTCTCCGTGGGGGTTTCCTTCACAGTGCCGTCCCCGATGGTAACTCTCTCCACAGACGCCTCAGGGATGGGGTGGGGAGCACACTTGAATGGGGTGAGGTCTCAGGGAACATGGACAACCCAGGAATCTCATCTCCACATCAACATATTGGAGATGAGGGGTGGTCCTTTATGCCCTGCAAGCCTTCCAGTCGGAGATTCCACAGAGTACTCTCCTGTTGCAAACAGACAATACTGCGGTGATGTATTACCTCAACAAACAAGGAGGCACACACTCCTACCCCCTTTGCAGGAGGCTAGAGTGTGGGAATGGGCATCGACACAGCGCAAACCTTATTGCAGTTCGCTTCCCTGGGGTGGACAATACTGTCGAGACAGCCTGAGTCGTTCCCAGGCCAGAGTCCACGAGTGGGAACTTCTACAGGAGGTGGCAGAGGATCTGTTCCACAGATGGGGCACTCCAGAATTAGATCTATTCGCGTCCCCATCCAATGCAAAACTGCCCAATTTTTGCTCGCTAGATCCAGGGCCTGGTGTTTTCTGGCGAGACGCGTTGTCGCTCTCCAGGGCGGGCAGATTCCTCTGTGCCTTCCCTCCTTTCCCGTTGATCCAGACAGTTCTTCTCAAACTTCGCAAGGAGCACACGACGCTTATCTTGGTAGTGCCTTTCTGGCCCAGGCAAATCTGGTTCCCGCTACTGCATCAGCTATCTCGGGAACCTCTGCTTCCTTTGCCAATCAGCTCCCATCTGTTGTCTCAGGAGGAGGGTTCACTAGTCCACCCGGACTTACATTCATTGAACCTACATGCCTGGCTCCTAGAGACATAGCCATGATGCGGCACGGGGTCTCGCAAGAGGTGGCAGACGTGCTTTCTGCCGCTAGAAAACCGGCAACACGCAACATACGCCATGAAGTGGCGCAGGTTTTGTTTGTGGGCTCAAACGCGCGGTTTTTCGCCCTTAGACTGTCCTGAGAAGCTGGTTCTGGAGTACCTGCTTTCTCTTTTCCAATCTGGGCTAGCTTACTCCTCGATCAAAGTGCACCTTTGTGCAGTCTCAGCTTATCATGCCCCAATAGGCCATCTTATGGTGGCTCAATTGGACACTGCTCATGCCTTTTAAGGGGGGGGGGGTTCTCCACCTTAGGCCACCTGTCAAGGATCCTGTTCCTCCTTGGGACTTGTCTTTTGTCCTGGAGCAGCTTACGCTGCCACGCTTTGAACCAGCCGCGGATTGCGAGCCACGCTTCGTCGAAAACTTTTTTGTTGCAGTTATCAAGTAGAAGAATCTCCGAATTACATGCACTCGTGCAAAGAGCCCTATTTAATTTTTCACCAGGATAGGGTATCCCTGAGGACAAATCCTAAGTTTCTGCCTAAGGTGGTTTCAGCCCTTACCCTTAATCAGGATATTGATTTACCAGTATACTTTCCCAAGTACTCCAATCGAGGAGAAGCACTGTTTCACACCCTAGATGTTCACAGGTGCGTCAGATATTATCTGACCAGAACCAAACAGTACCGGAAAGCGGATCAGCCGTTTGTCGCCTTTGCTGAGAGGATGAAGGGAGCCCATGTTTCTAAACAGTCCCTTTCACGTTGGCTCATTCAGTGTATCTCTTTCTGTTATAAGCGGAACAAACCCTTGCCAGGCGTGGACAAGGGTCATTCTACAAGAGGGGTGGCCACCTCTTTTGCAGCGCTGAAGAATGTTTCCACTTCAGCTATTTGCGCTGCTGCTACCTGGAGCTCGGTGCATACCTTTATTAGGCATTACAGCCTGGATATCTCTTCAAGGCGAAGGGCAGGTTTCAGCCTAGCCGTCCTCCAGGGACTTCTGTCCTAGGCTCAGACAGGGTCATAATCTCAGTCTTTCCTCCTCCCGATGGCGTAAAATTGTTGCCATTGCTTGGGAATCAGTCCTAATGGTGTAACCTGCTGCAAGAGCTGTATCTCGAAGTAAGATAGTACAGTTACGTAAGAACTTACCGTAACAGTAGATCTTCGAGAACAGCTCTTGCAGCAGGTACCTTCCCGCCCACCATTCCCCCTTTTGGAGGAGATAGGTTATAGCCTAATTTCCATCATTCAGGATGGAACCATTTCCTTCTAGTCTTGGCTATCTGATGGCGGATCCTCGGTCTCCTCTTCTGATGTCAACCAGCGGCCAGGAGTCTCCGGTGGGAGAACTGGGGATTATGGCGGGACCGACTCCTTATGTACTACACCTGACGTCAGGGGTGGGACCGACGTCGGAGGCGGTCCCCGCTGAAGACTGCTAGCTAGAAAAGTTCCGTGGGGTCCTGACGCCTGATGGCTTCAGTCCTAATGGTGTAACCTGCTGCAAGAGCTGTTCTCGAAGATCTACTGTTACAGTAAGTTCTTACGTAACTGTACTTTCTTGCATAACTGTTTTTAGGAGTGGTATGTGGTGCACATCCACACAACCCACCTGACCGCCCCTGGCAAAATTGGCACAAGTATCCCTACTTCCAGGGTGCAAGATCTGACATCATGGGGCAGAGCCGAGGAGTATATCACCTTGGTGGGTGGGAGAAGCTGAGCTTGAAGACATCCAGCAAGTTAACCCTTGAAAGAAAGACTGCCAGAAATGTGGATGTGCACCATATACTGCTCGTAGAACTACGGTTAGAGGTGAGTAACCCTCATTTCTAGGGACATGGATGTGATGATCTTATCCACACATCTGGCAGTGTCCTTTCCACTTTAAGACTCTCTGGAAAGTCTTCAGACTGGCTCTTCCCACCCACATGGGTGGTAACTCCACTAGCACCGACCCGTAACATCAGATCTTCCTTTCTGCAGGAAGAAGGAGGTTCCCTCCTAATTGCTCTCGCGCTGAAGAGGCCCTTTGCTTTAGTGTTCGCTATTTAGTGAAATCTCTTTTGTCTTCGTATTCACTTCTCACTGTAGACATGGACAACACAAAGTCCACTCTGAGGTTCTGGAAATGCGGTTGCGGGTAGCTTATATCCCTATCGGACCTGCACTCCTCATGCGTATACTGTCTGGACCAAGAACACAATATCCAGGCTTGCAGCCTGTGCCGCTCTTTCCTTCCACTGGACGATCGGTATGCGCCCGTTCATTCCAGATATGCTCTTCGTGTGGTCTCCATGGCTGCAGGGTCCGCTGAACAACTTGCGGCATTTGAGAAGGCAGTGGCTCCAGTTGCCATGCAATCCACCTCAACTTCGGCCTTTTTGCTGCTCCCTTTGGGTGCTTCATTTACTGGCATGTTTAAGGAATTGTGCCAAACTCTTCCACTCATGGGCAAGGTCCCTAAGGAATGAAATCCAAAATGAAGTACAAGGAGAAAGAAACCAAGAAACAGTCTCGTCATCAGTTGTGGGACTGGGAGCGCTCTCAGGCCTCCGATTCCCATGCTTCGCTGGAGTTGCCAACTGTGGTCAGTGCTTCAGCTCTGGCTGCTGACCCCACGGTCTCCCCGTCGGGCCAGTTGGCCGAGACTCAGGTCGACGCCCCCAAGATCTTTCTCAAACGAGTCAACCAGTTGTCTGAGGAGGTTGATACCTCTCTCTCCAGGACTCTGGTCCTGACACTCTTTTGGGGTGGGGGATGGGACAACTGACCAGTCTATTGTTCCGCCCCTGCCTGACCAGGAACATCCGGACCAAGAGAGGCCTCTGCTTTCGCCGGCCCCCTCTGAGATCCGCTGGCAGTCGACGTACCGCTCTAGAAGCCTGTATTTGGGTGGCCCATGTTGATCTCGATGCTTGTGCTCCAGGTGCTCGAGCAAGCGACACCGGTGCTATTCTTCGTTGTCCTCGGGTGAGGAGAGACACCAGTGCAAGTTGCATTGGTGCTATGAGGAACTTCAAACAACATGAAGTCTTGCTGTATTCTGACATATGCAGTTAGCCCCAGCACTTGAACTGCCCTGGAGAGGAAAGAGTTAACTCTGTGCAGAAGCATAGAACGTTGAGCTTGAGCTCTGTTTTCAAACCTCTCTGTGGTGCTTCACAGTGTAACTGTCAGATTCTTTACTCTAACTGTGAAGTTGCTCCGGAGATCGCTCCTTTGCTATCGGTTCGGTAAAGTTTAAAAACGTGTCGATTTTTCAACCGATTTGTTTATTTTCGGTTTTAAACCTCTGTCTACGGTACAGTAAGTAGTGTAGATAGGTAGTGAACTGTGATTGTGTGTTTTTTTTTCTGTGGCAATTGTAAACTTCAGTACCTTCTCGGTCGGTCCGGTTGGGAACCGACCTTTTGTGTTTAAATAAAATTTCTGGGTTTTTAGTAGAGGTGTGCTGGTTCCTATCGGTTTCAAAAAAAAAAAAAAAACCTTTTTCAGTTTCTTTACACAACCCGTGACATGGTTGGTAACCGATAGGGGTGTATTACCTGGCTAAAAGCTGTAAAGGATATTTTTTCTAGTCTGGCCATGTCTGAGAAACCCAAGAAAAAAAACGGTCCTACTGGGTTACAGCACTGTTTGGAGTGTGGTGAGGCCTTTGCTAAGGCCAACCCCCACCTCATCTGTGTTTACTGTCTGGGGTTTGACTACCTCAGAACAGACTGCCAGTTCTGCAGAAATTTTCCCAAGGCCACTCTAGAAAAAATATTGGGTAGGCTAAAGGAAAAGGAAGCCGAGAAGTCCACTGACCCGGATGGCCAGCTCGGTTTGGTTCCAACCGAACCTGAAGAGGTGCCCACTGACCTGGGCGAGACATCCTCTGACAAAAGGAGAGCCGACCATGAGGGTCCGGTTTCGTAAAAAAGACGAAAAAAGTCAACCAGTTTGGATTCAGCATCCCTTACTCCAACCACTGAAGAAACAGCCAAAGCGATCAGTATTGTGCAGTTGCTTTGTCCAGTTCGATCCGAACCGGCGCTGTCGGTTAGGCGCTCGGTTCGGTTGGAACCCAACTCCATCGGATTATGATCCGGATGCCTATCATGAACTGGAGTGGGAAGGAGACGAAGAGTTTGATGATGATGATGATGATGATGATGATGATGATGATGATGATGATGATGATGATGATGATGATCATCAATCATCTGGATGTGCCCATTGAACCAGACATCTCCCCCAGACAGATCCTCTGTCTCCCCTCCAAGGCTTTGAATCCCCATCTCACTTTTTGTTTTACAAAAAGGTGGCTGAAACCCTCCAGCTCCCTATGGTTGAAGTTGTTGAAGAGGAAGAGCAGCTTGATTTTGTGGAGATGATAGACATCCCAGAGTCCAAGAGGTTGTCTGTTCCCCTTCATAAATCCCTGGGGAAACGGACAAAAGATTTTAGACTCCAGATTCTTTACCTCCTGTGGATAAGAGAACGGACAGGAGGTATGTGCTTTCAGGCTCAGGTATGGCGTTTTTGTTCAATCATTACAGCGATGTCGGGGTAGTGCAGGCTGCAGCCTGTGACTGGGCTAAAATACCTTTGGCTTCACCCCCTCAGATAGACTCCAGGAAGCTGGATGCCATGGCCAAGAAACAATACTTGGCATCCTCCTTGGGACTCAGGCAGGCTAATTATATGGCCTACACAGTCGGATACCAGAAGTCCAGGTGGGATACGGTTCTAGAACTGGCTAAACAGGCTTCCCCCCAGCTAGCTAGAGAGCTGGAGGAGGTGGCTGCTGATGGGATTGAGGCATCCAAAGTGCAATTCCATGCTGCTGTAGACTCTAATGATGTGGCATCGAGAGTCATGGCTACATCTGTGTGTCTCATGAGATTTGCTTGGCTCAGATGCACTAGCCTTTCTCAGGACACCCAGGCTAAGGCCATGGATTTACCTGTGGTGGGTAACTGTCTGTTTGGCAAGGGTGTAGACAGTACATACACCATGTAAGCCATGGTGTACACATTTATTTTTGAGGGGCATAATTTTGCTTGACCTCAAGGGCTGTTTGTCCCACCTTCTGATGTTATAATATGATTGTTGGTGCTCTACGTAAGCAAGTCACTGTGCAAATGCATACATCTGTGTGCTGCTTTACTTTTCTCCCATGCTTAACAAAGCATTGGGTATACAGTTGTAGAGCATCAAGCATGTTGCATCTAGGGGCAACAAACTGGGTACAATGGGGGCAAAAAGCAGGGTAGGGGTAACAAAAAGGGTACAGTTAGGTCAACAAACATGGCAGGGGCAACAAAGAAGGTCATGGTGTCCAAAATGGTGTACGCACTTTGTTCCTAGCTATGCTGCTGCTGTTTGGGGAGCAGACAGAGGCATACATGAAGAAAATGGATGAGTACAGGACCACGTACAGGAGTGCACAGGCCAAAGAAAGGCAAGCCACTTCTCAAAAGCAGCAGTCTAGGGGCAGGCCTCTTCACAGGCCTTTCTACCAAGCCCAGGCCTCATCTTCCTTCCCACAGAGGGGGTTCTTCCGAGGGAGAGGCAGGAGGTGGATGAGCAGGGCTGCAGCCTCTTCCCAGTCCAAGGCTCCTGCCATGCAGACATCCTGATGTGTCAGCCCGGGTAGACTCCCCTATCCCAGTAGGAGGCAGGCTGGCTTACTACTTCCAGGCCTGGAAGTCTGGTACCTCAGAGTGGGTCCTGGAGGTAGTAAGCCAGGGACTGGCCCTCAGTTTCAAAAAGTTTCCAAAAATGAGGGTTATGTCTTTTCCACCTGCAAACATCTCCGAAACCATTGCTCTAGAAGCAGAGGTTTCCTCTCTGCTGGCTCTCAGAGCTGTAGAGAGAATTCCTGCTCTACACAGGGGCAAGCATCTGTACTCCAGATATTTCTTAACCCCAAAAAAGACAGGGGAGTAGCGACCCATCCTAGACTTAAGGTATTTGAACAAACACATCTTAAAACCAAAGTTCAAAATGGTGACTCTGGGAGTAATTCTTCCCTCTTTAAGGCCAGGAGACTGGTTAGCATCCCTGGACCTCAAGGATGTGTATTTCCATATTTCTATCAGGTGCTACCACAGAAAGTACCTCAGGTTCAAGTTGCCTTCAGGCCATTATCAGTTCAGAGCCATGCCTTTTGGCCTAACATCAGCTGCAAGGGTGTTTACAGAGTGCCTTGCAGTAGTAGTGGCCTTCCTCAGAAGGCAGGGGATTTCTGTATTCCCATACCTGGACGACTGGCTCATTGTAGGACAGTCTTCCGACCAGGTCAAGTCAGCTCTACAGGTCACTCAGGATCTGCTCAGTTCCCTGGGATTCCTTCTCAACCTGCCAAAGTGAATTCTCGAACCAGTACCGCTTCTCACCTTCATTGGGATAGAGTTGGATACTGTTCAAACAGAGGCCTTCCTCCCACTTGCAAGAGTTCAGGCCCTTGTATATCTCGCTTCCTCTTTTTTCATCCTCTGGTTTCTCGTCCAGCAAGACATTTTCTTCCGCTCTTAGGCCACATGGCAGCTTCCTCTGCAGTGGTGCAAGGAGCCAGGTTCCAGATGAGGGACATTCAATTCCACCTAAGGGCCTTCTGGTCTCAGAAGAAAGATTCTCTTATCGAGCTGATTCCAGTGACTCAGACTCTGGTCCAAGCTCTTCAGTGGTGGCTGGACCTGGACAATCTCAAGCAAGGTGTCCCATTTCACAAGCAAACTCCTTCAGTGGTCCTTACCAAAGATGCTTCTCTCCGGGGCTGGGGAGCCCACCTGGGAGCCCTCTCAGCACAGGGGGTTTGGTCTTCAAAAGAGTCTCTCCTTCATATCAGTCTTCTGGAACTCGGGGCAGTATTCTTGGCCCTTCAAGTTTTCTCGGACTCGGTGAGGAACAAGGTGGTTCAGGTCAGGACAGACACCACCACCACCATGTGGTACATCAGCAAGCAAGGGAGCACTCTGTCTACGGCCTTGTGCACAGAGGCCATGAAAGTATGGTTTCTGGCCTATTCCCTACAAACTTCCCTAACAGCAGTCCACCTCCCAGGGAAGGACAGTGTGCTAGCGGATGCTCTGAGCAAAATCTCCCAGGGCCATCACGAATGGACCTTGGATCCTCTCATCCTGAAAGTAATCTTTATTTATTAGATCATCGGTTTACAGACCTTTGAGTCAGACTTATTTACAAAGGCACCTCGTCAAGAGAGCAATACATCACAGCAAACAAAACAGTACAGTACGCAACACTTAGATTAAAAAAGCAACCAGTGTTACAGGCATTCACTGGTGGTACAAGCTTGGTAATGGATAGATCACAGTAGTCATAATACAGGTACATGAGTACCACGTCTGGTAGCAACCAGAGATTTTATTACATTAGTCAGCAGATGTTGCCCGAGACCCCAGGCATATACAGCAAAACTAGACAGGGTAGACCCAGCCTAGGGGTGAGGGTAAGGGGCAGGTGGGGGATTATGTGCAGTTGCATCAGTGAGTGCTTGTCGGATGGCTTCTGAGGGAGACCTTGAAAGGACCAGGCTTCGTGGAGTCAGCTATGTTAGCTGGGAGGGAATTGAACCAGGAGGGAGACCGATAGCAAAAGGATCTCTGGGCCATAGAGGTCCTTATCCTGGGGATAGTAAGGGAGGTTTTGACAGTGCTGCAGGTGGTGACTGAGGGGGAGGCATGCTGCAGGGTTGTGGTGGCCCCATGGGAGAGCCCTAGCTGGGTCTTTTTTTTTTTACAAGAAGACAGGTTGAGCAAGTTGGTGGTGGAGTACAGTAGGCACATATGGGTGCACCTAGGGGGCTCCCAGAATTGGCCTGCAGGCCTTGTTTATAGAGAGCTGGATTCTTGCAAGCGCAGTGTTGTCGGCTGCAGCATAGATGGGCAGCCCATAGTCGATTATCGACTGGACAGAGGAGGTGATATCCAATCTAAGGGCCTCTTGTGGTAGGCAGTCCCTATGTCGGTATAACAGTCCAATCCTAACATTGGTGGCAGCAGAAAGGGCATTGATATGGGAATGGAAGGAGAGTGCCGAATCAAAGGTAATGCCCAGATACTTGTAGGAGGAAACCTGCTCAATGGGCTTTAGTGTGCTAGGCAGTATCACAAGAGGGGCACCACTGGCTTTGCTTTGGCGATGCAAGAAGAGCATAACTTTGGTCTTTTTTAGGTTCGGGACTAACCTTTGTGATGTGAACCAATGCTCAGCTCTATCAAAAGCTTGTTGGAGGGTGGCCTGGAGTGCATTGGGGTTGGGGTCAGAGGCAAAGAGCATAGCGTCATCTGCGTCGAGGAGGATCTTACTTTGGCAGGCCGCTTGGAGGGAGTTGAGGTAGAGACTGAAGAGGAGAGGGCCTAAAATGGAGCCCTGGGAACCCCAGAGAGGACAGGTCGTGTGTCAGATAGAGTGCTTTGATTTTTACACACTGAGTTCTGGCAGAGAGGTAGCTGGTGAACCATGCAAAGGGGGGCTAGGGAGAAACCAAGGCATCTGAGGGAGTCAGTCAGGAGGGGATGGCAAACCATGTCTGAGGCCTTGGAGAGGTCAATGAACACAGCACCGGCAGGACTTCTGACATGAAGAGCAGAGTACAGGAAGTTGGAGAATTCAAGTAGCACAGTTGTGGTGCTGTGACCTGCAGGAAAGCCATGCTGTTCAGGGCACAGGATATTGTGCATGTCCAGGTATTCGGCAAGCTGGTTGGCAGCTACTTTTTCTAGAGCCTTAAAGAGTGGGGGGAGGATGGAGATTGGTCGATAGTTACCCGGGGTCGCTTGATTGCCGCTCTTTAGGATTGGAGTGATGATGGTGGTTTTCCATGTGCTGGGGAACTGCCCCAGGCACAGAGAGCGGTTGAGCAGCTTGGTAAGTGGGACCAAGATAGCATCTGACGTCAGACGAAGTAGCCTAGTGTCCTGTAGGTAGGTGCCGAGGTTGTTACTAACAATGGCTTTTTGCAGAAGGGCCAATGGGGAGATGGTACGTAGATAGAAAGGTCTCTGGAGAGTGGGCAGGGGTGCTACTGGGATGAGGTCAAAGAAGTTACTGGGGCAGGACTGAACTCGGGTCTGAGGAAAGTGTGGTTTAGGCAGTCTGCAATGCCAAGGGGTTTAGAGCAGACAGTTCCATTAAAGGAAAGTTGAGAGGGGGGTGGGGAGTGGGATTTCCCATTCGGCTCCTTTACATTATCCCAAAAGTTTGTAGCTGACCTCCAGAAGGAGACGAGAGCGGATTGGTAGTACTGGGCTTCGGCCTGTTGAATGGCCCAAGTACACTTATTGCGCTTAGCGTTGTACACTTGCCTGTCAGCTGGCTTGCCAGATTCTATGGCAGTGTGCCTTGGGTTGTCTCTCAATTTAAGTTTGTGAAGGAGGGAAGGGGTAACCCACGGCGTGTTTTGCTTTTTGGTGCGATTTCTAGTGAAGGGGGTCATAGAGGTCACAGGCAGTGTTAAAAGTGCGAGTGAAAAAATCCAGTGCCTCGTCTGTGGACGGTGCAAGCCTGATTGGGGACCAATCCAGCTGTGAGAGGTACAGTTTAATGTGACATCAGTGTGTGGTGCAGGTTTGCTGTTGGCAGTGGACCAAGAGAATACACCAGGGAGTGGTCACTGAGTGAGTTGGTAAGTACACTGAGATCGAGCACCCTCTGAGGAGGTTGGTAGTGGTGATATCCAGGAGGGTGCTGGAGCAAGTAGAGGGGTTGAATCTAGTTTGGGTGGTGACAAGTTGAAACATGTCAAGGGCGGCAAAGATATCTCTGGTTTGGGAGTCCATGGCAGAGAGCCAGTTGATACTCAGGTCGCCAACAATTATCTGGGCCATTTTGAGCGGTAGGCCAGAGAGGTAGTCAGCAAGTGCCTGAATGGCAAGGTCTTTCTTTCTGGGGGGAAATATAGGCAATGGTGAGAAAAAGTGGGCCTTTACCATGGTTGGGGGGAGATGTTTAGCGTGAGAGCTTGCGCTCAGTTATCAAGCTTGGGTGGTGGAAGTGCATGTCCAAGGATGGAGTCACACATGTAGACAGCACAACCACCTCCATGCTTACCCACACGATCTTCCCTGAAAAGGGTGTAACCAGGGAGGGAGATGGAGTCGGGTGGATTTGGATAACGAGGCTTCAACGAGTGCGACAATGTCCGGTTGGTGCTGGGTAACCCAGCATTGGAATGCAACAGCCTCCTTAAGGAGGCTGCAAATATTCATAGAAGCTATGCCGAGTCCTTGAGCCTGGGCAGGCATGTTCATAAAGTTGGGCACGGGGCCAGGGTTTGGATGAACGTTACCTGATAGAAGCAATGGGAGGGAGATTAGGTGCACCAAAGCGTGGTAGTGATTGTGGCATCTCCCCTTGCGACTGGACATGGGACTGGGTGCTGGGGTGCAAGGGGTGGGTAGAGTACGAAGGGTGAGAAAGGCATTGAGGAGAAGAGACCAAGGTATGAGTGGGAAGTGAGAGGTAGCGGGGTGTAAGTGTGGGGGTGTACCCAGGAGGGGGGAGGTGGTTGAGCATCGGGAGGGTCTGGTAGAGGTGTTGTAGATAAGAGGGGTGGTACTATGGGTCGAGGGTGACGGTCCTAAGTGAGGTGGGGTTGGTGTAGGAAGTAGGAGGAGGACCATACTCGGTGTCAATGCACTTGATCCCAGATGCATTGAGAACGATAAGTTCTAGGGACATGGATATGTTGTTCATCCACACTGTCTGGCAGGTTCCTTGCCGCTTTAAATCTTGCCAGAAGGTCTTCATGCTGGCTCCTCCCTCCCACCCACCCGGGTGGTAAAACACTCGGCTCCACCCCATGACGCCAGATCTTCCTTACCACTTGGAAGCTCAGGTTCCCTCCTTAACGCTCTGCGTATAGACTGGATACTAATTCTTCAGTTCACCCGAAAATAATTCTAAAGTTCTCAAGACTTCGGTCTAATTACTCCCTCGCGGCTGCAATGGACAAATCGACTCCTGGATTTCGGCGGTGCCCATGCGGGCAGAAGATGTCCAGGACGGACCCACACTCCACGTGAGTCTACTGCCTCGGCCTAGATCACGACCCGCAGGCCTGCAAGTTATGTCGATCGTTTTTGGCCAACGTCCTAGAAGACCGCACTGCCCGGTTACAGCTTGGGTGCCCCGAGAAGCGCTACCTGCCGGTGAAGTCCAAGGAGGCCCATTGGGCGGTGTCCGCGGCGGCTGGCTTGGCTGAGCAACTCGAGCAGATGATCGCCCTCGAGGAGGAGACGGCCCAGGCTGCATCCTCATCTTCCTCAGTCGCGGCATTTATCCCGCTCTCTCTGGGATCCTCCTACACAGCTTCTTTGAAGGAGCTTTGCCAGTCCCTTTCCACGAAGGGAGAGGGGCCATCGGGGCACTCTTGGTCCAAAAAGAGACTCGAAAGGTAAGTCCCACCGTTGACGTTCGTCGGAGCGGAAGAGGTCCCCTTCCCCAGACAGTCGGCACTATACTTTGGTCGAGGTTGCGGGTAAGGCCTCTGGCTTCACGGTGTCCCCGTCAGGTCAGCTTCCGAAAACCCGTCGACACGGTCGAGATTTTTCTTGACCCGTCGGACAGACTGTCGACTGGTGAAGCCGACAACCCTACTTCACCGCTTCCACCGGTGGAGACCGAGGACTTGCCTGCGCCTCCTGTGCCGGAGTCCCCGGTCAAGGCTCCCGAGCCGAGGGAAGAGTGGGTGTCTCCCGCTCCCTCCCAGACCTGCCCTCGGAAACACCGAGGGTCTCAGTCTCGGACCTCGTCTTGGTCCAGGCGGTCTCGGCACCGAGGTAAGCAGCGGCGCTGCTCATCCTCGTCTTCCTCTTCCTCGGAACAGGAGAGGCTTCGGCGCAAATTGCGTCGACGCTACGAGGACTTAATGTGGCAGCAGTTACTTTTGTCCGGGAACAATCTGACGCCGTTACCTTCCCCGGCCATCAAGTGGCTGTCACCCGAAAGGCCGAAACAACCCCTCGCTGTAGTCGAGGTGCCCAAGCCTGGGCCGGTTGTTCGGCCGAAACCAGCTGCCCCACCGATTGTGGTGGAACCCACCTCTCAACCGAAATTAGTAGCGCCCGTACTCAAGCGACTCTCGGTCGGGTTAGGGTCTGGCTTCACCGCTGTCGGTCACCTCACTCCCGCCTGTCCTCGGCAGGTGGACGGTGGCTCAGGCCCCAGGCAGCTCTTCGTGGACCTCGCCTGAGTCCACGACTCCTCCCTGTTTTCCAAGCCCTGACCTGAGTCCTCTGGGGCAGTTGACGGACGAGCCAGTCATCGCTCGCGGGTCTGCTTCGCCATCTCGGAGTCCACCGGGATGCAGCTCGAGCCCACTCCTGGCGGGCCAAGTATCCCTGACGGAGATACTGGACCGAGGGGATTCGCCTGACGGAGGCCTTCTCGTGGCTGAAGCCATTGTTGGCCCAGCCTTGAGCTCTGGCAGTGGCCGCTTCCTGCTCCGCGCCGGGCCAGGATGGCCAGGAAATATGCGGTCCCTACCATCTCTTTGTCCGGTTTTTGGAGCACCCTCTCATGGAGGGGTTAGTCAACGATGGCGCTTTTCCGCCCGGGAACACTAGGGATGTGGATAAGCCCCCGACAAGGAGTCCAAAAGCTGGACTATGCCGTGCCAAGGTGTACGCTGCATTCTCCCTAGGCTCTGCCAGGCCAGCTTGGCCGTGCTGATGGCACATTTCCCACGCCTCATGGGCTCCCTGGATGAGGTGATCCCTCATCTCCCGGCCGACCTGCAGACCACGGTCAAGCAGGTGCGGGATCAGGGAAGGGCGGAGGTGAAACAGCAGTTCCAAATGGCTCTGGACATTGGAGACTCCTGTGCCAGATCAGTAGTGGCCGCAGTGGCCATGCGCCGCAGAGCATGGCTGAGGATATCCACCTTCAAGGCGGATACCCAGCATAAACTGGCGGACGTCCCCTTCTTGGGCCTGACCTGTTCGGCCCTGGAGTGGAAGGCCACCTCTAGCAGATAGAAAAGTCCAACGCTACCCTGGACTCTGTCACCTCCGCCCAGAAGGACAAGGGCCGTCATCAGCAACATAAGTCCTTTCGTCCTTCTGCGCCTGTGGCACATCCAGCCCAGCAACACCAGCATCAGGGCCAGCAGGCTCGTGCTTGGCATTCCAAGGCCATGCTTGCGGCTTCCTCTAATAGGAAGCAGGGAAGAAAAGGCCCAGGAGGTCCCTCGGCCGGTTCCTCCTCCAAGCCTGCCCAGTGATGGCTTGAGGGTGTCGCCCAGCCTCGCCGCTCCCCGGGTTCCCCCATGGGGAGGCTCGCCACTTCCTTTCCGCCTGGTCCACTATCACCATGGACCGCTGGGTGTTGGAAGTGTAGGAAAGGGCCTGTTCCCGAGTTCGAGCAGGCCCCGCCCCCTTCCGAGCCGCCGCCTGGGGCTACAGGGTCTGCAGCCTCTGTCGGCTCGCCGAGCCAACATCACCCTGCTCCTCGAAAAAGAGATGATCAGGAAGGTGGCGGATCCTCAACCAGACCCAGGGTTCGTGTCCAGGTACTTCCTGGTCCCGAAACGGATGGGGGGGCTGGCGCCCCATTCTAGACCTGCACGACCTGAACAGGTTCCTAAGGTCTCGAACCTTCAGGATGGTCACTGTGGCTCAGATCATTCCATCCTTGGAACAAGGCGTGTGGTTCTGTTCTCTGGCCCTCCAGGATGCGTTCCTTTACATCCCAATCCGTCCGTCCCACCAGAGATTCCTCCGCTTCAGGGCAGAGGGATCCCTCTACAAATTCCGGGCCATGCCCTTCGGCCTTTCCCTAGCTCCCAGGGTCTTCACCAAATGCATGGCAGTGGTGACAGCATTCCTGCGGCGCCGAAGGGTCCGTGTATACCCCTACCTGGACGACTGGCTGATTGCAGCCTCCTCCAGAATTGAGGTGGAGCGGTCCAGGGATCTGGCCCTCCAGGTTTGCTCTCAGGTTGGCATTCTCATCGAGGCCAAGTTGGAACTCGTACCAAAGCAGGAGATACAATGCATCGGGGCAGAGCTCGACTCTATACGAGCCAGAGCACGGCTCCCGGCAGACAGGGCAGAGGTTCTTTTCTCCTTTGCCCAATCATTTCAGGTTGGGCAATTGAGCTCTGCCCGGGACTTCCTGGGCCTCATGGCAGCCTGCACCAGCGTGGCCCGTTGGTACATGTGCCCTTCAATGGGGGCTGGCCGGCCAGTGGTCACAGCACTCCGATCCCTTGGATCAGCTAGTGACAGTGACCCAGGGGATGCGGAACGCCCTCCAGTGGTGGACCGTTCCAGCACATCTGTAGGAGGGCATCCCGTTCGTCCATCCTGAGCCGACGGTCTCTCTATCGATCGATGCTTCTCTGATGAGTTGGGGTGCCCATCTGGCGGAGCACAGAGCGCACGGCCTCTGGTCCCCTCGGGAGTCCCGATGCCACATCAACCTGCTGGAGCTTCGAGTGGTTCGTCTAGCCCTCACCGCCTTCGCTCCGTTTATACGGGGTCAAGTGGTCCAGGTCCAGACGGACAATACCACGACCATGTACTACCTAAACCGCCAGGGCGGGACGCGCTCCATGCCTCTGTGCAGGGAAGCTCTCCGCATTTGGTCCCTCGTCCGCAGCCTAGAGGCGGATCTCCTTGCCATCCATGTGGCAGGAGCCTCCAACATTCTGACCGATGCCCTAAGCCGGATAGGGGCTGCGTCCCACGAGTGGTCTCTCCTGCCGGAGGTAGTACAAGATCTGTTCTCCCACTGGTGCATGCCTCAGGTGGACCTGTTTGCCTCTAGGGAGAATGCGAAGCCGAGACTGTTTCACGCCCACCTCCCTCAGCAGGGCGCGCTGCAGTGGGATGCCTTCTCGAGGCCGTGGACCCCGGGCCTCTTCTACGCCTTTCTCCCATTTCCCTTGATCCACAAGGTGCTTCTCAGGGCGAGGAGGGACAAGGCGCAGGTGATTCTTGTAGCCCCAGACTGGCCCTGCCAGTTCTGGTATCCAGATCTCCTCAGTCTCAGCTCCAGGCTCCCGAGGTGGCTTCCAGCCTGCCCGGACCTAATCTCAGTCAGGGGAAGGTATTCCATCCGGACCTTCAGTCCCTGCACCTGGCAGCCTGGTTCCTGAGCGGCTAGAGTTCCAGGCCTTGGGTCTTTCCCACGAGGTCCTCAGCGTTGTTGAGGCAGCCCGTAAGGAGTCGACCAGGAAATGCTATGCCTTTAAATGGAAAAGATTCTCCATTTGGTGGCAGGGCAAGGGCCTTGACCCTTCCTCCTGTTCCTTGGCTAGCATTCTGGACTACCTGTGGTCCCTTTCTCAGCAAGGGCTTCGGTCGACGACCCTCAAGGTGCACCTGGCAGTCATCTCTGCTTACCGGGCGCGGGCCGGGAAGCAGTCAGTGGTGCAGGAGAAGGTGGTCGAGTGCTTTTTCAAAGGCCTAGATCACATATCCCCTCTGGTGCGAGAACCTCTACCTCCGTGGGATCTACTGCTGGTATTGGCTGAGCTCATGGGCAAGCCATTCGAACTGATGCACAGGTGTGACATCTCTCACCTGTCGTGGAAGAACGCCTTCTTGGTGGCTGTCACGTCAGCTAGAAGGATGGGAGAGCTCCAGGCGCTTTCCGTAGAGTCTCCTTATCTGGTCTTCCACGGGGACAGGGTTGTCCTGCGCCCCCACTCGAAATTCCTTCCGAAGGTGGTGTCTGAGTTTCACCTTAACCAGGTGTTGACTCTGCCCATGTTCTACCCCAGTCACATCTCGGAGGCCTAATATAGGCTCCATACTTTGGACCCTAGAAGAACACTCGTTTATTACAAGGAGCGGACGGCTGAAGTTCGGGGAGAGGTTCGCCAGCTGTTTGTCACCTACGCTGAAGCCGCACCTGGCAGACCTGCAGCCAAGCGGATGATAGGCAGGTGGGTCGCCTCCTGCATAGATCTCTGCTGTAGGTTGGTGGGCATGGAGCCTCCCAGAGGGATAAGAGCTCATTCTACCCGCCCATGGGCATGCATCGGTGGCTGCCTAGGGACGCCCCTGTCCAGGAGATCTGCAGGGCTGCTACCTGAAGTCAGCACACACCTTCATCACCCACTACCACATCAACCTTGCGTCACGCCGGGATGCTGGTTTTGGGGCCTCGGTTCTCCAGTCATTATTCCCTAAGTAGGGGGTGTGCGCCTTGCCTCCTTCCTTCCGGAGAACAGCTAGGAGTCTGCCAGACAGTGTGGATGAACAACATATCCATGTCCCCAGAAATACAGGTTACTCACCTGTAACAGGAGTTCTAGGAATGGTATATGTTGTTCATCCACACGACCCACCTGGCCTCCCCGGCTTCGACGCACAACCTGGCTTCCAGCAGGCTAGATCTGGCATCGTGGGGCAGAGCCGAGAGTTTTACCACCCGGTGGTGGGAGGAGCCAGCTTGAAGACCTTCTGGCAAGACTTAAAGCGGCAAGGAACCTGCCAAACAGTGTGGATGAACAACATATACCCAGGGCCCTACTTTTCCTGCGGCACAGTGGGACTAAGTTCCTGCGGCAGACTACCATTGCATAGAACTTCTTGACAGTCGGTTTGTAATTTCTGTGGAAGTTCTGCGGCACTAACAAACTACCATCACAGTGTCAGCTTGTCATCCTGACTTCACTTTCATGGCAGTGGTTATAGTAATCAGGATGGTGGAAAGCACAGTAACACTAGTTCAAAAAATAACAGACTTGTAAAAATAATGTTATGCCTAAAAAAGCAAAACAAATGTCTCTCCCTTAAGGTCCTAGCCTGTTGCATAAATGACATATGCAGAGGGGATCTTATGTGATAAATAAGGTATTTCTATATGCATGCTATCTATCCCACTCATGAGGTTTCCACTGTCTATCAGTTATATATTTGCATGTGCTTTCTACACCACTCATGAGGTTCCCGCTGTGTATCACTTATGTATTTATATGCAGTCTGTAACATACATACACGTGTGTGTGTGTGTGTGTGTGGTGAAAGAGAGATACTGTATGTGTGTGTGTGAATATATATCTCTATATATATCTCTCTATATATATCTCTCTCTATATATATATATATATATATTTTTTTTTTTAATTTCCATGAACTTGCATCCTCATTCATACAGGTCCCATTAGAAATGGAATAGAGGAGTTATTGCAAAACTTATTTTTGATGTCAGCTTGCTTTCCCTGACACACTGCATAACACCATCAGGCCATGACATGCACGTGAACCAATTGTGAGATAGAGCTCTCCAGACCAGCACAATGTGTCCACCATGTGACAGAACACTGCACCATACCTTCCCAGGCTCCTAGCAATGATGTGTTCCACCAATCCTTGTGCTGCCCAGTCAGCTCCCGGAGCTAATCTCTGAACCCGAGTTGCCAGTACGGAAACACAGCATGCTACCCTCTGGCCCAACAGCTGTCCCTGCACACAACATTTCTCCATAACTTTTAGGTGATTCTATCAACGAATGACAATATGTAACCAATAACCCTGGCAAAAATGCATACAGTGCAATTATTTAACAGGTCTATTCTTTCAACAGGTCTACACATTATTATATTCCACTTTTCTGGGCATAATTACTTTATTTTTCTTAAAAATGACAGTTGAATTCATTGTACCAGTTATTCATTTCAGATGGCATCTCTATACCTTAAAGGCACAAATAGGTTTGTACAAAGTGAGGTATGAACTTAACAGGTCTGTGCTATTGACAAGGTTTTGTTTAAGTTGGCCCTAGTGCAATAATGTAAGACTGAAAATTGTATTAGGCTGTTGTGCAGGTTGAGCAAATATCACCATGCATGATGTGTAGTGCCACCGTCTCTGGCAGTGGGAGCTGTGGTAGATAAGTGACTGTTCATTTCTATTGCAGATTGCAGCCATTTCAATAGCTAATGTATGATGTTATTGCAATGATAACATCACGCTCTGAGCATATAGGGGTTTAGGTTCTAAAGAGGGACGGAACCAGATTCTATGGAAAACAGAAATATTAATAAAAGATCAACAAGAAGAGTGAATTCTCATGGCATCAGAGAAGTTGTTGAAAATCTTGCAGCCACGAGAATTCTAGGGTCTGGTGATATACTATTCCTGGAACCCTGTTACGGTGAGTAACCGGTATTTATTTGAGCACAGAGAGGATCACCCTTTAAGAAGTTACCGAAAGGTGAGCCCCTTTAATGAGTTGCTGTAATTGACTAGTGTGAGGCCTCAGGGGACGGGGATCACTGAGGAAGTGTACTTAATAAAGGAGGGAGGAGGGGGTGGGGAACGGGGCGAAACTCTGCTGAAGTGGAGATCCTGGTTTGGGCTTGTGGTTAAAACCAAGCAGGAAAAAAGGTGAGCCGTTAGTTAAAAAGTCGAAGACAAAGGTCAAGTAAAATCGTGGGATGGCCCTGGGCAATTTAGTGCTCAGGGCAGAAGTAGGTGCAAATAGTGGGAGAGAAAAGGTTCCTGCAGAGAGGTCTGGTCAAAGGTGCCAGGTGGGAATTTAGCAAAACAAAAGACTGATTCAGGAGGTTGGGGGGCCCTTGAATGAGACCAGGGAGAGCTGGGAAGGAGGCGTGTGGTGGAGAGGACTCAGGATAGTCTGGAATGGGTAGAGAAGATGGCCCAAAATGCCAGGCAAGATTTACAGAATGTGCTGTTACAGGGGGGTGTCAGGAGAGGGAATCAGGGGTCCAGTAAGATGGCAGAGAAACATTGTGGGGAATACAGAGAAAGAAATACAAAAGGGAAAAATCAAGAGAAAGAGGGAAACAAAGAAGGCAGTCCGAGGATGAATGAGAGGAACTGTGATGGTAAAAGAGTGTGGCAGAAAAAACAGCAGGCAGTAGTCAGTTCTAATTATTCTACAATAATGGGCAATTAGCAAAAAAAAATTCAGTATTGCGAGCAGTAAGCTATATAGACGTCAGGCAGTCAGTTCAAGTTTGCTACAACTCTGCTAGGCAATTCCTACATATGCAGTGCAATAGTTTAAAGGCAAAATGTTTAAGCAGTAAAAATAGTCAGCAGTGCAAGCCATAAGCTATATAGAAGTCAGGCCTAGCTAATACTGCAGGCTAAACGGCAGAAAATTCCAAGAGGAGAGGAAAAAAATATTTCCAGATGAGCAGTAAATTCAGCAGAAAAAAACTGTCCAGAGAGCATTACAGCAAGGCAGTGGCCGAGCTGTGTTTTGAAAAAGGTGCTTTCTTTCTCGATGGGGATCTGCAGCATCCAATCGGGAAGCAGCCACAGTCCCCAAGAGCCAATCCAATTACAGGGATTGACGCCTGACAGCTCCGAGCTAGGAGCTAACCAAACGTACCTGCTTTCCTTGGTCAGGGGGTGGCAGGCAGGATGCAGAGGTCCGGCCACCAGCAGGTGGCAGCACCAGGGCCACTCGGCTGAAGTGGAGAGCCTGGTTTGGGCTTGTGGCTGCATTCCTTGGTCAGGGGTTGGTGGGCTGGATGCAGAGGTCCGGCCGCCAAGAGGTAGCAGCACCAGTGCCAGGGTCACTCTTCACCAAATAGGGCACTCCAGAGATGGATCTCTTCGCAGCCCCAGACAATCAACTTCCCCAGTTCTGCTGCAGACCTCCAGTCCTGGGGACTGTTCCCCTAGAAGCGCTGATATTGGGTTGGGAAGGCAAGTTCCTTTATACCTTTCCTTCCTTTCCCCTGTTGTGCAGGGTTCTAGTCAAGATCAGGTCACAACCCTGCACAGTGATTCTCATTGCTCCAGACTGGGCCAGGCAACCTTGGTATCCTCTATTGTCCTTAGCAGTCTCACTCCCCCTGTCTCTTTCCCAAGAGACACAGTCTTTTAACCTCCTCTCAAGGGAGGATCTGGTACCCCAATCTCCAGTCTGTCAATCTCAAGGCCTGGCTCTTGAAGAGTTTGAATACGTAGGCCTGCGTCTTTCTCAGGGAGTTTGACATCCTTAAGGTTTCTCGGAAGCCTTCTACCAGGAAAACTTATAACTCCAAATGGAAAAGATTCAGCATTTGGTGTTCACACAGGGATATTCTGCCAGATGCTGCGGGTATTGCCACAGTCTTTGATTACCTGGTTCACCTTAATGGCTTAGACCTTAGGCCAGCCACTTTAAAAGTTCATCTAGCAGCTGTCTCTGCATTCCTGTCAGCAGGGAAGGGCATTTCTCTGGCATCTCACCCTGTTTTTGGTAAATTCTTTAAAGGTCTGGTTCATATCAGCCCTCCTTTTAGAGAGCCTAGCTTGGGATCTCAGTAGCTGCATTGCTCAGTTTATGCAGCCACCCTTTGAACCTCTGGCTTCAGCCGAGCTTAAGTACTTGACCTGGAAAACTGCATTTCTAGTAGCTATCACTTCTGCCAGGCGAATTAGTGAATTACAGGCCCTGTCAGTTGAACCTAATTTTCCTCATTCCACAGAGATAAGGTGTCCTCAGAACTAATAGGAGGTTCTTACCTAAGGTGGTCTCAGACTTCCATCTAAACCAGTCCATGTCTTTTCCTGTGTTTTTCACTGATCATTCTTCTTCAGGAGAAGGAAGGTTACACAGTTTGGATGTCAAAAGGGCACTTGGCTATTACATAAAGCATACTAAGGCACATAGGAATTACTGTCTTCAATTGTTTCCCACTTGAGGGGCAGGGGGAAGAGGGAGGAAAGCGCAAGGAGAAGGACCAGTTGGGAGGAAAGGTAAAGGAGAAGGACCAGAAGTACAAGGAGGATTCAGTAAAGGGAGCTGAGGGTTTAGGCCAGGGGAGCACGACGAGCAAGGAGGAACTAAATGGAGACAGGAAGGAAGGGAGGATGAGTCAGGCTAGTTTAGCAGATGGGGGAGAAGCAGTGAGGGGGGAATTAGCAAGGTACAGAAGGATACTCAGAGGAGGGAGAGGCATAGGATTGAGGAGGATGGCCGTGGTAAATAAGGAGGGGTGGCATGTGGCACCCAGACAGGGGAGGAACAAGGAGCCAGCTGGGTGGAGGGCCGGTAGAAAGGATGAGGGACATGGAAGGGGGGAATGGAGGAAAGGGTGGTCAGAGTGCTCCTGCTGGGGATTCTATGATCAGGGTATCAAATGGGATAGGGAGGGAGAAGCCTGGCCAGTTAGAACAAGATGCTTCCGACTAACGGTACAGGGCTGCTAAGCAGGTATATCAGCTGGCAAAGGACTGTGGGGGTTCCCCAGACATACTGGTCCACCTGGGTACAAATGACATTGAGGGAAATAGCGAGCTAGAGATACAGGCAAGATTCAGGGAGCTCGCCAGGGTCTGTCATGACATAGGATACACAGTTTCCTTCTCAGAAATCCTGCCAGTGCCAAGGGCTAGTGGGGAACACAAAAGAAAAATTAGGGAGATAAACCAGTGGCTCAGGGAGTGGTGTGAGGCCAGAGGGTATGGGTTGATGGGGGTTTGGGGGTAGACCTGGGAGGATAAGGAGCTGTATGCTAGAGATAGACTACATCTCAATTTGGAGGGGAGGGGAATCCTTAAGTTGAAAATAGAGGAGTTCATTGGTGAAAAGTGGGGTTTAAACTTGTGAAGGGGGGTGGGATGGGAGAAAAGGCTGTCAAGGGGGTGCCGATAAAGGAGGGACTCTGTCTCCACCCCCTGGGGACCAGGAGGATTGCAGGAAAAGGCCAACTGGCAAAGTGCAGACCAGGAGAAAACAGAATCCCATGGGAACACGAGCAGGGAAATGGAACTATAGGAAAGGGTGGAAGGTAGTATTGCTAAATGCCAGGAGCTTGGCAATAAAATGCCTGAACTCCAGGCATGTTAACTGAGGGAGCAGTGGATGTGCAGCGGTCACTGAGACTTGGGCCACTGCAAGACATGACTGGGACCTGAACCTGGAGGGTTACACTATGTTCAGGAAGGACGGGGAGAGGGAAGGGGAGGAGGGGTAGCTATGATAGTCAAAACTGCATTGGCATAGGGGGAGTAGAGGAGGCGGAGGGAACCGTGGAGGTTATTTGGGTCACCTTGATAACAAGGGGGGCAAGAGAGTAAAAATAGGAGTGGTGTATAGACCCCCTGCCCTGGCGGAGGAGCTGGAGGACAGTCTGGTGGCAGATGTTAGAGACACTGCAGACTGGGCAGAGGAACGGTGGTGGTGTTAGGGGACTTAAACATGCCAGGAACAGACTGGGAGACTGACATCCTCTGACCAGGGAACAGAGGTTGTTGGATGTCTTCAAGACGCATTCCTAACTCAGCAGGTGAGGGAACCCACCAGGAGGCACGGGTACTGGATGTGGTCCTGGCAGACAGTGACCAGATTGGGGGCCTGGAGGTAAGGGACCCATTGGCGGGAGTGACCATGCCACGGTCTGGTTCTGCCTGGAACTGGAGGGGGAAGATGTCGACAAAGACGGAAGTAACCGACTTCAGGGGCGGATTTTAAGGAAATGGGAAGGATCCTTAAGGAGCATTTGGATGGGATTGGGTCAGACATGGACGCTGATAGTAGGTGGGAAATCATCAGGAGAGTTGCAGGATGCTACCAGCACCTGTGCAAGAGTAAGACAAATGCGGTAGGGCCCAAAAACCTGTTGGTGGACCAGGGAGGTCCAGGAGGTGGTGCAGGAAAGAAAGCAGCCTATAAGAAATTCAAGTGCTCAAGGAGTGAAAGGGATCGAGGGGATGAGCTGATGGTTAGAAGGGCCACTAGAGTGGTGAGGGGCTAAGGCAAGGAAGGAGCAGAACCTGGCCAGGGAAATTAGGAGAGGGAAAAAGGGGTTCTTTAGATACATTGGGGAAAGACGAAGGGTGAAGGGGCAGATTAGCAGGATTAAATCAGGGGAGAAATGGGCACAAGACCCGGGGGAGCAGGCTGAGGTACTAAATGAGTACTTCACCTCAGTTTTCACCAGGGAAAATGGGATGCTGCATCATACATGGGAGGAGACAGAGATAATGAGGAGGGGGGACCCCACCGATCGGGCAGGTCTGGGGAGAGGGGGCATCACTGGCAGGTGGGGGAGGGCTAAGCAGGAGAAGAGGTACCAGAAGTGAAATCACAGCAGAGAGAGTGAGGGAAGCCCTCAGCCCCTTAAGACGGAGAAAGCACCGGGCCAGATAAATTACATCCTAGAGTGCTGAAGGAACTTGCAGATGTCCTGGCAACCCCTGGCAGAGCTTTCACCATCCTCTGAGGACAGGGTGGGTGCCCCAAGACTGAAGGTGGCGCATGTAGTGCCTATCCACAAGGGGATCAAGGGAGCTGGCAGGAACTACAGGCCTGTCAGCCTGCCATCGGTGGTGGGCAAGGTGATGGAGGGCATTGTCAAGGAGAGGCTAGGGGGGGACCTGGATAAGTCAGGGTGCCTGGACGATAGCATGGATTCATCCCAGGGAAATCGTGTCAGACAAACCTGGTGGAGTTCTATGACTGGGTGACAAGTGCCTTGGACCTGGGTAGACCAGTGGATGTCCTCTTTCTAGAATTCAGCAAGGCATTTGACACTGTTCCTCACGTGGGCCTGTTGGATAAGCTAGGAGAAATGGGGGTGGGAAACCAGATGATCAGATGGATAGGCAATTGGCTCCAGGACCGGACCCAGAGGGTCGTGAGTTGGTGGGATAGTCTCATCCCCAAGGAGGGTCACAGTGGGTCCACAGGATCAGTCCTGGGCCCCTTCTGTTCAATGCCCACGATCTGACATAAGGACAGGAATCAGGAGTGAGATGAGTCTCTTTGCAGATGACTCGAAACTGGGGTTGTGGTGCATGGGGAGGAGGGAGGGTGGCCTGCAGGGGACCTGGAGGCTCTGGAAAGATGGTCTAGAAAGGAAGCTGAGGTTCAATGCAGGAAATGCAAGGTACCCACCTGGGGGCCAGAACCCAGGCCAAGTGTACACCCTGGGGGTGGGGGGAATACTACAAGTCTCAATGGCTGAGAGGGACCTGGGGGTGGTGGTGGATGTCAAGATGAACAACTCTGAGACTTGTAGGAGGGCAGCAGCCAAGGCCAACAGGATGCTGGGATGCATCACCTCTAGAAGGAGGGAAGTGATACTCCCTCTGTATAACTGCTTGGTGAGGCCGCACCTCGAGTACTGCGTGCAGTTTTGGAGGCCACACTTAAAGAGGGACATTAACCTCCTGGAGAGGGTCCAGAGGAGGGCAACCAAAATGATTTGGGGCTTGGGGGACAGGACCTATGAGGAGAGGCTCAAGAGCTAAATATGTACACATTGGAAGAGAGAAGGACCTGGGGACATGATAGAGGTCTTCAGGTACATGAAGAGAGTAAATAGGAGGAACAGTCAGAGTACTTCAAGGAAGGAGGAAGGGGCCACTAGAGGGCATGGGTGGAAGCTGGAGGGGGAAGATTCAGGGAGAAAGGAGGAGGTGCTACTTCACTGAGAGGTGGTGGAGCCATGGAATGCACTACCTAGGGGCTGGTGGAGGCAGAGACAGTGGAGGGGTTCAAGAGGGGGTGGGACAGGTACAGGGAAGGGGTCAGGAAGCAAAATCCAATGCAGCAAGAATATCTGGAACTGGGAAGGGAGAAGCCAGAGAAGGCGAGGGGGACAGCAAGGTCAGCACCCAGGGTGGGGGCTGACCAAACGAGCAGACACGAAAGACCATTAGGCCTATTCTGCTGGCATTTTAGTATGTTAGTATGTAAGAGGGAAAAGGTAGGCCTGCTATTAAAAGAACGATTGCCAGGTGGATTGTAGCTTGTGTACAATTCTGCTATACCAAGCTAGGTAAAACACCTCCCTCAGGCCTGAGGGCCCACTTGACTAGGGGTACAGCTGCTTCTCTGGCTGCTCCCAGAGATATACTTTTACTAGAGATGTGCAAAGCAGCCACCTGGAAAACAGTCCATGCATTCACCAAGCATTACTCTCTGGATATCCAGATTAGGAGTGATGCTAGGTTTGGTACAACGGTACTGCACAGCCTATTCCCAGAACAGGTTCAGTACCCTTCTCCTTGAGGTACTGGCAGGTAGTCTGCATATGTGGAATACAGCAAGACTTCATGTTTGAAGAAAAAATTACTCACCTTAGTAATTGTTTCTTCTAATGGAGTCTTCTTGTATTCTGACCCCCTAACCTAGTTTTTGGGAAGTGGACTGGCAGGTACAGTGTTGCGCCTCAGGGGTGTACCTTGCACCCCTTCTCTTTATGGTGGGGTGGTTATGTTTTAGATTTATATGTTATATATCTTGTTCACTACCTGTTTTTTTATTTTGGGTTCTCGACTTGAGTCTTTTGGGACCCAAGTAGCTGCCAGTCGGTATATTTTGTTACAGTTTCCACACTGGAAGTGTAGTTAGTTGCTCTTAAGAATGTGACGGTTACACTCTGAAGCACCACAGACAGAGGTTTAAAAACTGAGCTCTAGCTCAACGTTCTGTGCTTCTGCATAGCGTTCTCTTTCCTGTCTGGGGCAATTCAAGTGCTGGGGCTAACTGCATATGTCAGAATGCAGCAAGACTCCATTAGAAGAAACAGTTACTAAGGTGAGTAATTTTTTACTTATGTGGCAACAGCTCTGGTGTACCCAGGTAAAGCTGATCCCGGCGCCCAACCTGGCCATTATCTGGTCTTTGCTGCAAGAGCCGCATCAGACCTTGCCTCAGCAAGAGCCAGTCCAGGTGGCCCCGGTGCGGCCCCCTCCAGCCTCTCCACCGATCTTGGTGGAGCTGCCGCCCAAACAGCCGACAACTGGCACTCCTGACTAAGGATGCTGTTCTGGTGAAGGGTTTACCCTATTGGCTGTCGGTAGTCACCCCAGACATCCCTTGTAAGTGGGGACTCGGGCGGTTGGCCACTTTTTCACAATTCCTCAGAATCTGAAGGGGCCTCCCTTCACTCCCAACCACTGGACATAGAGTCGGTGGGGGACTTGTAGACAGATCAAGGGCCCACGTCTTTGATGGATATGCTCTGCCCGATTCCCTTATCTACGGGTCTCCAGCTGGAGCCCGTGCAGAAACGGTAACGGTGCCCGTTGACCGAGATTCTCGACCGGGAAGAGACTCCCATGGAAGCCTTCCCTATTCAGGATGTCATCCTCAGTCCTGCCCTGGAACTGCGGCAGCACCCAGCCTCATGCCCTGCGTCCGTCTGTCCAGATGGCCCGCAAGTACTTGTTCCCTACTGGCACCCTCTCGGGATTTATGGAACATCTATCAGCCGAGGGACTTGTGGCTGACTCTATTTTTGGGTGCATCTGCATTATCGGGGATGATAACCCCCCCTTCCCCACAATAAGGAGTCCAAAGGGTTGGACCATATGGCTGAGAAGGTGTATGCCGCCTCCTCGCTCTGTCTTCGGCAAGCTAGCACGACCCTTCTCATGGCCCACTTCTCGCACACTTTCCTGGGTTCCCTGGACGAGGTGCTTCCTCACCTGCCTGCAGATCTGCAGACCATGGTCAAGCAGATCAGGGACCAAGGCTGAGCTGTTGCTAAACCGTTCCAGACGGCCATGGACCTCGGCGATTCTTGCACACGGTCTAGGGCCGTGGCAGTTGCTATGCGCCGCAGGATTTCGCTGCGCATCTCCACTTTCACAGTTGACATGCAGCACAAGTTGGAAGATGTTCCTTTCTTGGGGACCGACTTGTTTGGGCTCGGAGTGGAGCGGCACCTCACCAGAAGTGAAAAGTCCTATGTGACTTCTGCCCAAAAGGACTCCCAAGGGCTCGAAGCCTCAAAAGAAGCCCTTTCGGCCCATGTGGCAAAACCTGCCCTGCTCCAGACTGGACAACAGTGAGCTTGGCGCCCCAGGCCTAAATCAGTGTCCTCGTTCGTCAGGAGGTCATGGTCCCAGAGGCCCCTGCGCTGGATCCTCCTCTGCTTCCAAGCCTGCCCAGTGACGGGATGGGGGGGTTCCTCCCCCATATCCGTCCTGACCACTGTGGGTGGCCGGCTCTGCCACTTTCTTTCCGCCTGGTCCGCTGTTACCACAGACAGGTGGGTCCTCGAAGTGGTTGGCTAGGGTCTCTCTCTGGAATTAGAGATTTACCCGCCCAGCCGAGCCTGCGCTCCACAGGAGGACATGGTGTCCCAGTGACTTTCGGTCAGCCCTTCGGGACGAAATCGACCAGCTTCTCGGCAAGGAGGTAGTGGCTCCCATTCCAGACCTTGCACCTCATCCACAGTGTCTCTCCAGGTACTTCCTGGTGCCAAAACGGATGGGGGCTGGCACCCCTTCTTAGATCTGCACGACCTGAACAAATTCCTGCGGTTGCACACCTTCAGGACGGTCACTCTGTCTCAGATCGTACCATCTCTCGAGCAAAACATGTGGTTCTACTCACTGCATCTGCAGGACACATTCTTTCCTGTCCTGATCTGTCCATCACACCTGCGGTTCTTACACTTCCGAGCAGAGTGGAACCCTCTGCAAGTTCCAGGCCATGCCATTCAGCCTGTTCTCTGCCCCCAGGGTCTTCACCAAATGCATTGCAGTGGTGGCAGCTCACCTGAGGCATCGGAGAGTTTGGGTATACCCCTACCTTTACGATTGGTTCATCGCGGGTCCCTCCAGGCTGGAGGTAGAGCAGTCCAGGGACCTGACCCTCCAGACCTGCGTCTCTCTTGACCTTCTGGTCAATCAGGCCAAGTCGGAACTCATGCCCTCGCAGGTGATTTCCTTCATCGGGCAGAGCTAGACTCTTGCAGAGCCTGGGCTCGGCTCCTGGTAGACAGGGCAGAGATTCTCTCCTCCTTTGGCCGATCATTTTGGAGTGGGCAGTTGGGCTCTGCTCGGGACTTCAGCGCCTACTGGGATACATGGCGGCTTGCACCAGCGTGATCCATTGGGCCCACTGGCGAATGCGCTCTCTGCAGTGGGAGCTGGCAAGCCAGTGGTCTGAGCGCAGGTGTCACTTTGACCAGTCTGTCACTGTGTCCCAGTGGATTTGGGATGCCCTTCAGTGGTGGGTGGTTCTGGAACATCTGCAGGAAGGTATTTCGTTTGTCCACCCAGAGCAGACAGTTATCCTGAAGACATGCTTCTCTCATGGGCCCACCTGGAGGAACAAAGAGTCCACAGGCTCTGGACCCCTGAGGAGTCTCTGTGCCTCATAAACCTGCTGGAGCTTTGGGCAGTTCAGCTAGCACTAACTGCTTTTGCTCTGCACATTCAGGGTCAGGTGGTCCAAGTTTAGACTGACAACACCACGACCATGTACTATCTCAACAAGCAGGGCAGGACGCATTCCCTTCCTCTGTGCAAGGAAGCTCTCTGTGTGCGGACCCTCGTGCGCAGCCTGGAGACCGATCTGGCCATCCATGTGGCTGGTGTTGCCAACCAGCTGGCGGCCAATCTCAGCCGTGTGGGCGAGGCATCTGATAAGTGGTTTCTCCACCCAGAGAGTAAACAGCCTGTTCTTCCGGTGGGGCACCCCTCTGGTGGACCTGTTTGCCTCCTGAGAGAATGCAAAGTTGAGGAACAGGGAATGCTGCAGTGGGGTGCCTTCTGGAGGCCTTGGACCCCGGACCTCCTCTGTGCCTTCCCTCCATTTCCCTTGATCCACAAGGTGTTACTCAAGGTGAGGAGGGACAAGCCACTGTTGATCCTTTTGACCTCCAGACTGGCCGCCAGTTCTGGTACCCCGATCTCCTCAGCCTCAGCAGCAGGCTCCCGAGGTGTCTTCCTCTCTGCCCAGACCTGCTCTCCATCAATCAGAAGGTACGCCATCCGGACCTTCAATCCCAGCACCTGACAGCGGCTAGAGTTCCAGGCTTTGGATCTCTCTGAAGATGACTTCCATGTGGTCGAGGCTTCTCGGAAGGAATCAACCTGAAATTGCTGTGCCTTCAAATGGAAGAGGTTCTCCATTTTATGCCAGGACAAGGGGGCTTGACCCTTTATCTTGTCCGGTGGCTAGCATTCTCAACTACCTTTGGTTCCTTCGGCCGTCAACTCTGAAGGTGCACCTGGTAGCCATCTCTGCCTACCAGGTGCGGGCCAGTCAGCACTAGAGAAGGTGGTCTGGCACTTTTTTAAAGGCCTTGACCACATTTCCCTCCAGTACGTGAGCCCATTTGCGGGTAGCTTTTGTCCCAATCTGACCCACACTCCTTGTGCATATACTGCCTTGAAACTTGTTGCTGGTTTTGGCAAAGCTCATGGCCACCCATTTGAACTGATGCACAGGTGTGAGATGTCACACCGGTCGTGGAAAACCACCTTCCTGGTGGCTGTCGCGTCAGCCAGAAAGATCAGTGGAGGAGCTTTCGGTGGAGTCTCCTTACCTGGTGTTCTACAGGGACAAGGTTGTCCTTCGCCCCAACCCGAAGTTTGTCCCAAAGGTTGTCAGATTTTTCACCTTAACCAAGTGATTAATCGCCTAGTGTATTTCACCAACCACACCTCTGAGGCTGAGCACAGACTCCATGCTCTGGACCTGCAGCGAGCACTAGCTTATTATAAGGAGCACACAGCTGGAGTTCGGGGGGGAGGCTCACCAGCTATTTGACACCTATGCTGAAGCCGCACCTGGCAAACTGGCAGCTAAGCAGACGATTGGGAGGTGGATTATATCCTGTATCAAATTCTACTGTAGGTTGGTGGGTAGGGGAGCCTCCCATAGAGCTAAAGGCTCATTCCACCTGTCAAGCTGCTGCCTCGGTGGCAGCTCCCAAGGACATCCCTATCCAGGAAATGGTAGCATGTCAAATGAGCAAAGGAATTACAGCAACTGAAATTTGAGCAACAGCAATTCGGCAAGCTTTAAAACGGGAGTGGTGAATTTGGGCACCCTACATTATGGGCAGCAGTTGCTTTCCCCCGAGGTGCTACGACCTCAGAGTTAAATAGTAAGGTTGGTACTGGGCTACGACCTAGGTTAGTTATATATGCAGAGCGCCGCCCCCAACAGTGAAGTGTGCCCTCAGAAAAGTAGTAATGCGATTGTCACCCATACTGTAGGGTGCCCAAATTCACCATCGCTGTTGTAACATTCGCCAAATTGCTGTCATTAAAATTTCAGTTGCCATAATTCCCTCACACATCTGACACGGAACCCAGGAAATCAGCACACACCTTCATTTCCCATTACCAGATCGACCTTGAGTCGCACAGTGATGCTGGTTTTGGGGCCTCAGTTCTCCAATCTGTATTCCTTAAATAGGGGGCGTGCGCCTTGCCCCCTCCTTCCAGGAGAACTGCTAGGAGTCTGCCAGAAGTGTGGGTAAGAGCATCATATCCACATGCCTAGAAAAAACGGTTATCCACCTGTAACAGTAGATCTTCTTTGAATCAGTCTCTTGCAGCAGGCCATAACACATGGGATACCCAGCCATAGGCATCACTTTCTCCAGATGATTTCCCAAGGGCTCCCCTTCTTGTCACCTGATATGCTCTAGCACATATATAGAGGGGAGGCCCCTGATACTCCTCAGTTCTTTTCCAACTGTGACCGAGTCTACATCAAGTTCTTCTTTGAGTACCAGCTTTCTCCAGTACCGTTGACGAGTTCTGCAAGTCACCTAAGAAGCTTCATCTACTGATGTCTTCAGAACCCTTATTTCAAAAGTGTTTCTGTGGCTGGAGAATCTCATCAGAGGGACCTCCACGACGTGTGTTCTGTGCCTGGGTCCAGAGCACAACTCCAGGGATTGCATCCTCTGTGGACCGTTCAACAGGCCACCAAGCACTGAAGGCTTCAGCAGCTAAGGGAATACCTTGTGGAGCAGAAGGTAGTCCTTTTGGAGCAGCAGCAGTGCTCTTCCACAGGGGAATCTTCGACCTCCTTCTCGGGGCCTCGGAGGGATGAACCCTCCTCATTGACGGAGCATGGGGCCATGTGTAAACATTCATTTTACTTTGAGAGGGCTCTTGCAGTAGGTAATTACATATAGGACTGAAGCCAGCAGGCGTCAGGACCCCACCAAAATATTTCTAGCTAGCGGTCTCTGGCGGGGAGCACCCCATGTCAGGTGACCGGCGTCAGGCGACGTCAGTATAAAGGGGCGGTCCCCCACACCCGCCTTCCAGTTCTTTCCCGCTGTTAGTTTGTGAAAGTGCCTCACGGTTAAGTTCTTACTGTTTTGTCAGTCTGTCGTCTGTTATTTTTACCTAACTTTTCACGTCTCGTTATATTTCTTCCAGATTGCTGTGTATGTCGTCCCCTACTTCCTCCAGTTCGCATAAAAATAAGTGCAACTCGTGCAGCGCCCAGCTCCTGCATAAGGACGGTCATTCCCAGTGCCTCTTCTGTCTAGGCCCGGATCACCCTGTGGAGAAGTGCCAGCACTGCCAACAATTCAGCGCCGCCACCTGCAAACAGGCAGCAGTCCCTGGAGGCTCACATTTTAAAAAAGATGTCCCCCATGGAAAAGGAGCTGAAGAAGCTCAGACAGGCCTCAGCATCCCTGAGGGTCACCGTAAGAAGGAGAGGCACCAGGACTCCACTTCGACGGCCACTGCGACTCCAGCCGGAGTCACCGTGCTCCAGGTAACGTCCCCCCCAGGGGACCTACCTTTGGCCATCTTGGAGGTGTCTGGGGCGGCGGCCCCCCCATTGGGCACGCACTCGGGCCCTTCGAGAACCTCCGGGACAAAGGAGGCTGTTGCTTCCGGGAAGGCTGCTTCCATGCGGCCCTCTGGGTCGAGCGGGTCCGGTAAGCCGGATGCCGGAGCCACAGACGTCTGCCCAGACAGAGCCAGTAAGACACCTGCCCCTTCGGGGGAGCGTGTGGTCCCTAAGACGCTCGCCAAGGCCGCTTCTTCCATGTGGCCTTCGTTGGATGTCTCATCCGACAAGGCGGATGCCGGCTCTTCAGACGTCTGCCCGGATCCCGCCGGTAAGGCGAACGTCTGCCCCGTCTGACACTCGCACTGCATTAGAGCCGATGCCGGACCCTGTCGACTGGTCTGCTGTCTCTGGCTCGCCACTGACTACGGAGGCTCCAGCGTCTCCCCTGTTGGACCCCGGGGATTTCAGTCCTCCTCCTGTGGGCGACACTGAGGACGCCAGTATGCTCCCGTCAGGTCTTCCTCCCTTAGGGCCTGATCCCCTGACGCCGGACCAGACACCCGCGGGGCCACTTGTTCCTGGCCCACCCGCTGGGCCTCTTCCAGGGCCTTCTGCTCCGGCAGAGCCCCTGGTTCCCGGGTATCCGACTCAGTCCTATCCAGGACTGCAGTATCCTGCGCCGCAGTACCAGATGCCGGTCTACCCGACGCTGGGCTTCCCGCTGTCAGGCTATGGATACTCGCCCCTACCCTCAGTATCCGTATCCCCCTCCTCCATCCGCGCCCCCAGCTGCCGGTGGACTTGAAGGAGACTCTGGCTGCCTGGTGCGCTGAGGCCAAGGCTCAGCTCACCAGGGAGGTGGAGAGCCATCTGCAAACGCCAGACCCGGTACCGGATCTCCATTGCCGGAGACTCTCTCCCTCCTACCCAGCACCAGAGGTGAGCCCTCGGGTATCAGGGCCGGGGAGGACATGCTTCCCCGAGGGTTGCCTAAGGAGTCTGTTCCTCCCCCCGTGCTGGGAGAGGTCGTCTTCCTCTTCCGAGACCTCTGACTCAGATACTGAGGGGTGCTCCAACCCTGACGACGAGCCACGCACTCCAGACCATCCCAGGCCCAGGACTCCTCCAAAGTCTCCTCCGGAAGATCCTTCCTTTCTGGAGTTGCTGAGAAAAATCCAGGACGTCCACCAGTGGCAATCTCTGGAGCCAGGTCCACAGCGGAAGAAGCTCGCTGCCCATTTGGATCTGCCTGAAACTGCTCCAACATTGATTCCACCCTGGATTGAGCCTCGCGCCGACCTTGTCTCCACCATTTGGAAACAACCGTTCGCGTTAGCCCCCCCTTCTGAGGAAGGCGGATAGGCTATATCAGGCTCCTGAGGGTGTGGATTCCTTGAACACACACTCAAAGGCTGACTCAGTCGTGATTAGTGCCACTCACGGCCGGTCAGCAAACCCAAACTATGTCTGCTCCCATCTTGACCAGTACAGGATATCTCTGCTCCCGTCTTGACCAGTACAGGAAGAAGGTGTACGCTTCTTCCACTCTGGGGATCAGGGCTCTGAATTATGTTGCACATAAGGGGGACTACCAGAAGACTATCCTGAGTCAGGTGGAATCCAAATTGGACTCTGTTCCTGAGTCTCGGACCAAGCAGGAAGTGGCTGATCTCGTCCGTTCTGCTCATTTGGCTAGTCTGCACATGCTTCATGCCACGTACGATGCAGTGGACACAGCTGGTCGGAGCTCTGCTTTCGCTGTAGGTCTTCGGCATCATGCCTGGCTCCGGGTGTCAGGATTGGTCCCGGAGGTGCAATCCGCTATCCAGTATACGCCCTTAAGGGGTTCTGTGCTGTTCGGTGGAGATGTCAAGGACATCACCGACCTGCAGGAGAAGGGCACTGCACTTAAGTCTGTTGACTCTTTGTATAGGCCCCCTCAGGGACAGGTGTCATGCCCCAGAGCGTTCTGGCCTGAAGAGCGAAACCTCGGGGCCAGCGGACCAACAAACATCAGAGCCCCTCCGGCTGCCAAGCCCCCCTGCCGCCCAAAAAAGTGGCGGGAGCTGCAGCCGCAACGTTACCTCACACCTGACTCCTTCCCTCTCCCACAGCCTCTAGACCTACCAGAGAAACCAGTTAGGAGGGAGGTTCTCCTATCTACCGGGTTGGGAAAGGATTACATCAGATGCTTGGGTGCTCCAACTAATAGCAGTAGGACACACTATCAAGTTTCTCCAGAACCCCCCCGCCAGGTCATTTTACTCCCCGGAACATCTTCCTCTGGTCCTAGAAGAAATTTCCTCCCTTCTCTCAAAGGCGGCGATAGAGCCTGTCCCGACTCACCTTTGGGGAATAGGTTACTATTCCCATTTTTTTCTTAGTTCCAAAGAAAATGGGAGACATGAGGCCTGTTTTAGACCTCAGCTCCCTGAACTTACTCGTGGAGTACAAGCGTTTCAGAATGCTCTCCCTGAAGAGCCTTCTGCCGCTCCTTCGGCAGGGACAGTGGCTGTGTGCACTGGATATGCAGGATGCCTTCCTGCATATCCCCATCCGCCCTTCCCACTGCAAATTCCTTTGTTTTTCATTCCAGGGGCACCACTACCAATTCAGGGCTCTCCCATTTGGTCTTTCCTCTGCACCCCGAGTGTTCACCAAATGTCTGTCTGTGGTGGCAGCCCACCTGCCTACCCAGGGGGTGCAGGTATTCACATAACTGGAGGATTGGCTCCTGGTGGCCCCCTCCAGGGAAGAACTGCTGCGCTCTTTCTCCCTTACCCTGCAGGTTTTCACCAGCCTGGGTATCACCATCAACCAGGCCAAGTCCCATCTGGTCCCTTGCTAAAGGCTCCAATTTATAGGGGCTATCCTGGACACGAACCTCGGCATGACCTTTCTGCCCCCGGACAGGGTGGATACCTTCCAGGCTCATTCAAGCCTGCTGTCCAGTCGCAGACGGGTCTGCACCCAGTCAGTCCTTCACCTACTCTGGCTCATGGCAGCTGCTATTCCGACAGTCCTGCGCGCTTGGCTCCATATGAGGATTTCTCAGTGGACGCTTCGATCTCAGTGGGACCAGACATTAGACAACCTAGACCAGGTAGTTCTAGTCTCCGATCCCGTGGTCCGGGACTCGCAATGGTGGATGGTGCGAGAGAACCTTTGCCGGGGGTTCCCTTTTGCCTCGAACCCCCCTCCCAAACATTGACAACAGATGCCTCGGGAGAGGACTGGGGGGCCATTTTGGGGTCTCTCAGAACTCTGGACTTCTGGTCCAGACTCCAGCAGACTCTTCATATAAATGTGCTCGAGCTCAGAGCCGTTCTGTATGCTGTCCAGGCTCTGAACTCTTGCATCCTTCCGGGCCATCTGACCGTCCAGATGGACAACATGTGCGTAGTCTGGTACATCAACAAGCAGGGAGGAACGCGTTCCTAACCTCTGTGCAGGGAAGCAATGAGAGTTTGGAACTGGGCTGATCAGCACAGCCTTCACCTGACGGCAGCTCACGTTCCGGGAGTCGAACATGCTGGCGGACCACCTCAGCCGGTCCTCAGCAAAGGCCCACGAATGGGAACTGGATCAAGGGTTGGCAGACGACATCTTCCGGCACTGGGGAACCCTCCCAGGTAGACCTGTTCACATCCCCTCAAAACGCAAAGTTTCCCTCCTGCTCGCTCGCTCCAGAGCGAGGCATTTTTTGACGGGATGCTCTGTCTCTTGACTGGAAGGGCAGATTTGTCTATGCCTTCCCGCCGATTCCCTTGATTCCGAGAGTCTTACACAAACTCAGCTTAGAAGAGCTCGGATGATCCTCATTGCTCCATTTTGGCCCAGGCAAGTTCGGTTCTCTCTTCTGCAAAAAGTTCCAGAGGAACCTCCGCTTCCTCTTCCTCTTTCACAGCATATGCTGACCCAGGATCAGGGGACCCCTGATTCATCCAGGTCTCAAATCCCTTTAGTTGCATGCGTGGCTCTTACAGACATAGCCCAGGCCCGATCCGGGATTTCTCCGCTCGTGACCGATATTCTAGTGGAGGCCAGACCAGAAAGCCATCCACTAGATCCACCTACACCATAAAATGGAAGCGGTTCTCGATTTGGGCCTCTTCCAAGGATTTCGAGCCGTTCTCTTGCCCTATCGGGAGAATCCTGGACTACATGCGTTGTCTCTTTGACCTGGATCTCATCCATTCCTCCTTGAAGGTTTATATGGCTGATATCTCTGCCCATCATGTCCCTTTTGGCGACAGAACTTTCACACAGTTGGAAGTCTGTAAAACTTTCCTTCGAGGGGTTCTCCATTTACGACCCCCTAACCACGTTCTGGTCCCTCCTTGGGATCTGAACTTTATTCTAGAGAAGCTTACCCTGCCTTCCTTTGAGCCGGCAGCCTTAGCAGACTTGGTTCCTCTCATGGAAGAGGCTATTCCTAGTGGCCATTACTTCAGCTCGAAGGATTTTCGAGCTTCAGGCCTTGATGTGTAAAATCTCGTATTTGGTTTTCCACAAGGAACAAGTGGCTCTGCACACTAATCCTAAGTTTCTCCCTAAGATAGTGGCAGAATCTACGCTGTATCAATCCATTGAGCTACCTGCCTTCTTTATGCAACACTCCAATCAAAGGGAGTACCTCTTGCATACTTTGGATGTTCACAGAATACTGAGATACGACGCCACTCAGACTAAGGTTCTCAGGAAGTCTGATCAGCTTTTTTGTCTCTCTTGCTCACAAAAGGGAAGGCAATGCTGTTTCTAAGCAATGCCTTTCGAAATGGTTGGCTCATTGTATCATTTTCTGTTATGACAAGTACAATAAGACCCTGCCGGGTCAGATCAGAGGTCACTCCACCAGAGGAGTAGCCGCCTCTGCCGCTTGTTTCAAGAATGTGTCCGCGGCAGACATCTGCGCAGCTGCAACTTGGACTTCCGTCCACACCTTTACAAAACACTACAGTTTGGACATTGCCTCGTGCCATAGAGCAGGCTTCGGGTTGGCTGTTTTTCAAGGTCTTCTTTCCTAAGACCCCCTTACAGCTGGAGGTTTATTGGTTGGTAGTTTTCCTCCTCCCGAGTGCTTTTCCTTGTTCCAGACTGCTTGGGACTAAGTCCTATATGTAATTTCCTACTGCAAGAGCCCTCTCGAAGGAAGATAGTACTGTTATGTAAGAACTTACCGTAACAGTAGATCTTCGAGAGAGGCTCTTGCAGTAGGTACTGTCTCCCCGCCCTCCATCCCCTTCAGCTTTTTCAGCTCCTTTTCCAGGAAGGGAAATATCCGCTTCTCTCTCAGCTTGCCTTTTTGGCCCTTGGCAGGAAAGAACTGGAAGGAGGGCGTGGGGAACAGCCCGATTATACTGACGTCGGTCACCTGATGTGAAGGCGGTCCCCCGGCAGAGACTGCTAGCTATAAATGTTTCCGTGGGCTCCTGATGCCTGTCAGCTTCAGTCCTATATGTGATTACCTACTGCAACAGCCTCACTTGAAGATCTGCTGTTACATTAAGTTCTTACACAACTGTACTTTCCAAAACCAAACACATCTCCCCCATGCCGCCATCTTTGTCGTCGAAGGCCTTGAGCTCCTCAAAGGTAAGTAGGAGGGCTCCAACTGATAACACACCATCTTCTCCACCGTTGATGGTAGTGGGCCCCTCTGTCGTCGATGGCTCCTTCGTCAATGACTGCAGTAGTGTTGCAGCTTCCACTGCTGCCTCCGCCAACCTGCATTGTCAGCCATCATCCATCAACGATGGCTACATCTGCTCAGATGGTCCTTCCGTCGATGGAGCATTCCCTGGTCCTCCCTTCGACTGGGCACTCTATCTACTTCTCAGTTGCTCCATTGACGATACATTCTGGCTGTTCCTAGTCAATGGTAGACCATGTGGCTTCTCTTCCATTCTCGACGGGACCTTCTTTTCTGCCTCCCTCATTGATGGCTTCCCCATCATTGACCATGGCACCACCTCAGACAGCTTGGGAGATGTCTCTTTTTAAGTGCTCCCCATCCTCTATTTTGGGGTCTTACATCCACCCCAAGGTACCATCGAGCCGGCCGGGTCCTTTAACCTCAGCTGTTTCCTCTGTGGTGCCCATCCAGTCCATGGCCTGTCCCTGTTCGGGGGTTCACCTGGCCATGGTGGACGTCCAGGCTCTAGTTCACTCCATCATGGGCTTTACTAGACCCTCCCATCCTCCTTTGGGGGAGCCGGTGGTCCCTGCCTCAGTCCCCTCTAGGCCTCCAGCCACTAGGACAAGGAGTTCCTCTCCTTCCTCCACTGGGTTCCGTGCCAAACCTGAAGACCCATCCCTCCCAGACTGAGATCTAGAGGACAAGGAGGATGAGTAAATTGTTTATTTGTACAAGTCGGATTTACAACCTTTGAGTCAGGGACTCATTTACAAAGGCACCTTGCTGCAGGGAGGGATAACAATGTTACATAGTGCAGGTTACAGCAGTGGACAATATTACAGGTGCAAGAGAAAAAAAGAAACATTGAACATAGAATACACTTAGGTTACATATTGCTACATATTACAGGTTACAGTCATAGACTTACTAAGTTCTCAGATGTTACAGAGGGGTACCTTCCTGAATAAACCTAATGAGGGTAGGTAAAAAAGGTGTGGGGAGAGGGATAGGCTGTCCAGTGGATGTTGTCAAGTCAGGGAGGCCCGGGGGAAGGTCCCACAGTGGGGGATTTGGGGGCAGGATTAGTTGCATCTACAACAGCGAGCATTGAAGAGATGGTTCCGAAGGGCGGTTTTGAAGGGACCAATTTTGGTAATGTTGGAGATGCAGATTGGGAGGGAGTTGACCCAGGTGGGGGCTTGGTAGAAGAAAGACCTCTGGGCTAGGGAAGTCTTGGTTCTGGGCACCAGGAAGGTGGCCTTAACAGAGCTACGGGTGGTGACAGACGAGGACGCTGGCCGTAGGGAGGCAGAGATCCCGGGGAGCCCAAGAAGAGATTTCTTAGCGAGTAGGCAGGTCTGATAGTGCAGACGCTCCTCAAAGTTGAGCAGGTTGGCTGTGGAATAGAGCAGGCAAGTGAGAGTGTGGCTGGAGGCTCCAGTCAGGAGCTTACAGGCCTTATTGATGGAGAGCTGGATTTTGGTGAGGGCAGTGTTGTCCACCGCAGCGTAGATGGGCAAGCCGTAGTCCACTAAGGACAAGACAGAGGAGGTAATGGCCAGCCAGAGGGCAACTTGGGGCAGGCAATCCCTGTGACGGTATAGTAGGCCTATCTGAGAATTTATGGCGGAAGAAAGGGCATTGATGTGGGTATGGAAGGTAAGGGCTGTATCAAATGTCTAGGTATTTGTATGTGGTCACTTGCTCTAGAGGGTGCAGAGTACCGGGGAGAATCAAGAGGGGGTAATTTTTAGCTTTATTGTGGTGGTAGGAGAAGAACATTGACTTGGTCTTCTTTAGGTTTATGACTAGTCTGTGATCAAGGAACCACCTTTCAGCTTGGTTGTAAGCGTGCTGGAGGGATAACTGGAGAGAGGAGGGATCGGGATGTGAGGCAAAGAGAACCACATCGTCAGCATAGAGGAGCATTTTGCCAGTACAGGAGCTGGAGAGTGTGTTGAGGTAGAGACTGAACAGTACAGAACCCAGGATGGAGCCCTGAGGGACGCCGGAGCGAACAGGTTGAGTGTTGGAGAGGGAGCCGTTGATCTTTACATGCTGGGGTCTAGCAAAGAGGTAGCTAGAAAACCAGGCAAGGGGACCAGCAGAAAAGCCGAGTTGGTGGAGAAAGTTGAGTAGGAGGGGTTGACAGACAGTGTGAAAAGCCTTGGAGAGGTCAATGAACACTGCTCCGGTAAGGTTGCCAGAGTTGAGAGCAGATTGCAGGTATTGAGAGAACTCCAAGAGAGCAGTGGTTGTACTGTGTCCTGGGCAGAAGCCGTGCTACTCTGGGCACATAATGTCATATTTGGCCAAGTACTCAGAGTTGGATAGACACCACTTTTTCAAGGGCTTTGGAGAGTGGGCGGAGGATGGAGATCAGCTGGTAGTTGTTGGGGGCGGACTGATCTCCGCCCTTGTGTATAGGAGTGATTTTGGCTGTTTTCCAACAAACTGACCAAGGCATAAGGACCGGTTAAGTAGGTCCGTCGGGGACTAGGACAACGTCCAGGACCAGGCAGAGGATCCTGGGGTCAAGGGGGTCGCTGCTGGGGTTATTGCTACCAAGGGCTTTTAGCAGATGTGGCCTGGCTTCGTGAGAGGATAAAGTGCGCAGGTAGAATTGAACAGGATTATGGCTCGCAAATCTCTTCCTCAGAGACATCTTCCAAGTGCGGGAATGCTCCAGAAGTGCTCCCCTGCTCTTCTCCTGATGACCCATCCTTTTCAGATATTATGGTGCATCTGCAGAAAACCTTTGGTTTCCAGACTTTGGAACAAGATGCCTCAAGAAGCAAGTTGGCCAGGTACATAGGCCTTCCTGATGGCCCCTCCCCTAGTGGATGCTTTTGAGGAGGCCATGTTGCTTGCCTGGCAACAGCCCTCCCAAGTCCTCTCTCTTCCTCGCAAAGCGGACAAGCTTTATTGAGCCCCTGTGGACCATCCTCATCTTTCTATGCCTCCACAGGCAGACTCGGTGGCTAAGAATGCGGCTCATAATAAATCTGCTAGACCGCAACACATGAGCGCTCAGCCCCGTGATCAAGAATCCAAGAAACTGGATATCATGGGGGAAGAGGGTCTGTGCTTTGACCGCTTTGTCCCTTTGCAATTTGATTTATATGGGCCACCTCCTCAGATATCAGGAGGAGATCTTTAAGGCTGCTCATGCATCGGTCCAATCCCTTCCACCTGGCCAGCCTCAGGAGGACCTTGATGCCAAACTTTCGACTGCTGGAGCTGTCTGTCACCACCTGCTTAGGGCCAGCTATGATGCCATTGATACTTTGGCCCGGGCCTTCTCAGTGGGTGTTTGCCTCAGACGCCATGCATGGCTGAGGATTTCAGGATATTTGAAAGATGTCCAACAATCTGTTCTGAATACTCCCTTTAAAGGAGTCAAACTTTTTGGACCACAGACCCAGGACATTCTAAAAGACCTTCAAGACTCTGGTCGTACCCTTCAGTCTGTTTGGACCCTATGTCGCCCACAGGCGAAGCCTACCTACAAGGGTACCTTTCGGAAAAGTTCTTCTAAAGGTAAACCTTCTACCCAATGATGGCCTACTCCCAAACACAATGTTCAGTTTGCTATACTGGACATGCCTGTCCCGATATGTCCCTGCTGTCCCTCATCAGGGTCGGCCTTTGGCCTGAAGGTGTGTCTCCATAGAGGCGGAGACCCCCTCCTTGGCCATTGGGGACAGGTTCTCCCTACACCTCAGAGGTTGGCAATGGATCACGTCAGACCGGTGGATCCTTCACTTGATCCAGTACGGTCATACGTTGGATTTGATAAGTCTTCCTCCTCCTCCTCCTTTACCTCCTCGGGTCTCACACTACCCTCCGGACCATGCTCTAGTACTACAAGCAGAAATATAAGCTTTATTACAAAAACATGCTGTAGAACCAGTTCCCGGCCATCAAAGAGGCTTGGGGTTTTGCTGCTGTTTTTTTCTGGTTCCCAAGTAGGGGACTTGTGTCCCATTCTGGATCTCAAGAGGCCTCAACCTCTGTATAAGGTACCAGAAATTCAGGATGGTGACATTGCCCTCACTTCTTTCCCCCGTTAAACACAGGAGATTGGCTTTGTTCCTTGGACATGAAGGACGCATACCTTCATATCCTGATCCACCCCGCTCACAGGCGGTTCTTATGATTCCAGTTTTAAAGCCATCATTTTCAGTTTCAGTCCCTCCCTTTTGGCCTTTCCTCAGCCCCCAGAATATTCACAAAATGCCCGGCAGCAGTAGCAGGAGCTGTTCTCCAGGAGGGTTTGTATGCCTTTCCATACCTAGACTACTGGCTCCTAAAGATGTCTACTCGTCCCATGCTGGAATACACCCTGACACGCACCATGACAATGTTCTCCATGGTGAGCATCATGGTCAGCTATCCAAATTCTATGCTGTCCCCAGCACAGACTCTCCAGTATATCAGAGTGGTTCTAGATACCTCCCAAGGCATGGCGTTTCTTCCCGAATCCGGGGCGGATACCATCCTGACCCTCATTCTCTGTTTGGAACCTTGTCGTTCTGTCTCTGCAAGAGACTACCTTCGGCTCCTGGGACATTTGGCAGTTACCATCCCTGTTGTCCCTCATGCCAGACTTCATATGAGGATCCTTCAGTGGAACCTCAGGGTCCAGTGGGATCAGAAATGGGACAACTTCAATGCCACATTCATTCAGTCCTCCCCAGCACTTCACACACTACAGTGGTGGAAGTCCAGGGACAGTCTGTTACAGGGCATGTCATTCCATCCCCAGGTCCCGGACCTCATTCTAACAACGGACGCCTCCTTGATGGGCGGGGGTGACCATCTTACAGGAGTTCAATCCCAGGGTTCTTGGACTGTGATGGAATCTCGTCTTCACATCAACATCCTGCAGTTGAGGGCTGTTCTCTACGCCTTACAGGCATCCGAGACGTTCCTCCCTCAGGGTTGCTTTCAAGTGCAATTGGACAGTTTCACGGTTGTTCACTACCTCAACAAACAAGGTGGCACCAATATATACCCTCTCTGCCGGGAGTCCATGAGGATGTGGCATTGGGTGATCCAGAGAGGCATTCACCTTCTGGCGGTTCACATTCCAGGGGTTTCAAATACCCTGGTGGACACCCTGAGCAGAACTCATGCTCAGGCTCACGAATGGGATCTCCACCCAGACGTCTTTAGCAGACGTCTTGCTCCAGTGGGATCACTCAGAATTAGACCGGTTTGCTTCTCTGCAAATCGCAATACTGCGCCTCTATTGCTGTCTAGAGCGAGGTCCTGGAACTTTATGGCTGGATGCCTTATCTCGTTCCTGGACAGGAAAATTTATTTACACTTTCCCGCCCTTTCCTCTCATACAGAGAGTACTCTTGAAACTGGTCAGAGATGGGGCATCACTGATTCTCATGGCCCTCTACTGGCTGAGGCAGATTTGGTTCCCCTACTGTTGCAAATCTTGGATCGGGATCCTCTTCCTCTACCTATTTGTCCAGCCCTCCTCTCACAGGAGGACGTCTCTCTACACCCAGATCTGCACTCCCTGTGCCTGCACGCCTGGCTTCTGAGGACATAGTCCTCTCTCGTTATCAGGTGTCCCCAGGGGTAGCAGAGATTCTGAGGGTGGCACGGAAGCCCTCTACTAGGGCCTTCTACTCTATGAAATGTAAGTGTTTCTCCATTTGGGCCTCTTCCCCGGGAACTGGAACCCTATGACTGTTCCCCACAGAGAATACTGGACTATCTCCTTTCTCTGTCAGAGGCTGGTCTAAAATATTCATCAATAAAAGTACACCTATCTGCCATTTTTGCTTTCCATTTACCTGTAGATAACAAACCATTGTCCCAGTTACCTCTCATTAGAACCTTCCTGAAGGGTATCCTACATTTGCATCCCCCTATTTGGGACCCTGTCCAAGTGTGGGATTTGAATTTTGTACTTGAAAAATTGACTGAAGGTCCTTTTGAGCAGCTGAAACGTGCGAGCTCTGGTTTGTCGTGGAAAACAATGTTTTTAGTAGCGATTACGTCAGGTAGACATATCTTTGAATTTCAGGCACTTATGTGCATGCCACCTTATTTATAGTTTCATACGGATCCGGGTGTCCTTGCATACTAACCCCTCCTTTCTACCTTAAGTTGTTTCTGAATTTACTCTAAATCAGTCCATTCAGTTGCCAGTATATTTTACGGAGCTTGAGAATCCAGAGGAGGCCCTGCTTCATACTCTCAATGTGAAAAGAACATAGAGAATTTATCTTCTCCACACTGAACAGTTGCATAAAATGGAGCAACTCTTTGTTTCATTTGCCCCAGGATGACTGGGCGATCGGATTTCTAAGCAGTGCTTGTCCACATGGTTAGCCAACTGCATTACGTTCATATATAACAAATATGATAAACCTCTCTCAGGATCTGTGAAGCCCCATTCCACTAGAGGTATGACTGCCTCCACAGTGCGTTTTCCAATCGTCTCTGCTTCGACGACCTATGATTCACTTTTCATATCGGTTGCTAAGATGGAAAATAGAACTGAGGAGTATGAGGGTCCTCCCCTTTATATATGTGCAAGAGCACATCAGGTGACAGGAAGGGGAGGCCCCTGGGAGAGACTGCTGGGAAATCATTTGGAGGAAGTGATGCCTACAGCTGGATATCCCATGTGTTGTGGCCTGCTTCAAGAAATACTCTCTAAGATCTACTGTTATGGTAAGTTCTTACGCAACTGTACTTTCTAGGAGTGGTATATGATCGTCCACACTGACCCACCCGACTTCCCCTGGCAAGTGACGCACAGTTTTTGCTTCCAACAGGCAAGCTCTGATGTCACGGATGGTGCTAGTGGGGTTACCACCTGGGTGGGTAGGAGGAGCCACCTTGAAGACTTCCTGGCAAGTCTTACAGGGGAAAGAACACTGCCAGAAGTGTGGATGAACATCATATACCACTCCTAGAACTACTGTTACTGGTGAGTAACCTGTTTTTCAGGATGGTAACCCTACAAGGCCTGCAGCCTCTATTGCACAAGGTAGACTAGATCTGCTCTCTAGACATGCAGGCTGCATACCTGCACATAAAGAGTTGTGCCTCCCACAGGCAGTACCTCAGGTTCCTGTTCCAGGAGGAGCACTGCCAATTCAGGGCATTGCCCTCTGGCTCATCTTCTGCACCACGGGTCTTTACCAAGTGCTTGGTGGTGGCAGCAGCCCTCAGGAGGGAGGGACTGTGTACATCTTCCCTTACCTGGAAGACTGATTGCTCAAAGCTCAGTCCAAGGAGCAACTACTCCACACCCTAGCGTGTACCAGACGGCTGTTCCACGCAAGAAGGATCACAGTCAACCTGCCCAAGTCAGCCTTGACCCCCGGTCAGCACATTCAGTTGATAGGGGCCATACGCCTGATGGAACAGGCCCAGTTGCTTTACAGCAGCCAGTATGTCACAGCCAAAACATTCCTGCAGCTGCTGGGCTCGATGACTGCAGCCATTGTTATGGTCCCCCTGGCGAGGCTGCACATGCAGATCCCGCAGTGGACTTTGAGTCCAGTGGGATCAGTGCACCGATGATCAAGAATGGAAGGGTCTAGTAACTTCACAGTAAAGAAAGTGCGCTAGTGGTGGATGGAACCCAGCAGTTTACTCAAAGGGGTTCCTTTCCTTATTGCCTCCCCTCAACAGATCCTCACCATGGACGCATCGGATTGTGCTGTGGAGCATACCCGGGCTCTCACCAAACCCAGGGTACTTGGACTGCAGTGGAGAGTTAGAAAAGTCTGCCCGTAAGCCCTGTACTTGATTACGGCTTCTGACCCTCACTCTGCTTTACCTCTGTGGTTCCCCTATGCCTGTCCCATGCATGTTTAATTCCAGCCAACGTGCTCGCTCCCACCACCTCATGTGGCAGTCTTTTCCATGCATTCACTACCTTCTCTGTGAAGAAAAACTTTCTCACATTCCCTCTTAACCTGCCACCTTCCAATTTCATGTCATGCCCCCTCGTTTTTGTACTCCTCCTGTATTGGAAGATGTCTCCCCCTTGCAACTTAAGTCTCCCCTTTCATCCTACAAGTCTCACTGACAGCCCACCGATGCCCATTGTCACACACTTGGGTGACACTATTCAAGTAGTAGATAACTTCAAATATCTTGGATTCCTTCTTGATTCCCACTTATCCTTTTCCTCCCATATTGATGCACTCACAAAAAAGCTAAGAATGAGACTTTATTTTTTTAGAAACAAATCCCTGTTCTCACAAGACTCAAGAATTAGGTTAGTACAGGCCACATTCTCGCCCCTCTTGGGTTACGCAGATATTATCTTGAACAGCTGCACTGCCACAAATCTCCACAAGTTGGACATTCTTTTCCATCATGCCATTTGGTTTATTACCAATGTTCCAGCCAGAACCCACCATTGCTCATTGTATAAAGAGGTTAACTGGATGTCCTTGGCAATCAGGAGACTTACCCACACGTACATCTGGACATATAAAGCAATCCTGAACAAAATGCCCCATTATAGCACCACTGGCCTCCGTCGCTTACATAGTGCTTATGCCCTCAGGAAAAGTGCTTGTATCACCTTTGCAGTTCCAAACCCACGTACATGCTACGGCAGGGAGCACTGAGCTGTGTCCTCCCCACTGTCTGGAACAAGCTGCAATCCACGTCACAGCTCCAGACTCTATTACCATTAGATGCCTTCAAAAGGCTCATTTACAGAATAACTCCTGAATCCTGCCAGTGCAACTAATCCCCCTCACCAGCCACTGTATCTCTCCCCCTTCTCCCCCCGGCCCATGGGAGCTGCACTTATTCTCTAATACCTGTTCACTGCCTTACCGCCTCTGTTTCATTTCCCTTCCCTTCTCTTTCCTAATTACCTGCAAGCTCCTTTTCGTACACTGTCTGCACTCTACAGACTCGATAGACCATGGGGCCTATTCTGCTGGCTTTTACTATGATACACTACCTCTTTTGGAATTACTTATTCAGAACCTACTTACTGTTATTAAATGTCCCAAGCTTACTGCTCCCTTTTCTGGTTGATGTATTATAGTTTCTATTATTTGAAGTATTGTTCTGTTGTATCCCAAATACTACTGCCCTGAATTTGACGATGTATTAGTTCATCTTACTTCGAGAGTCTACTCTTGCAGCAGGTGACACAGTTAGGACTGTAGCCAGTAGGCGACAGAACCCCACAGCAAACTTCTAGCCATCAGTCTATGGCGGCCCCCCCCGATGTCTGCCTGCCCTCGGCGTCACACATGGTAGAAAGGATGGGTGGTCCCCGACGTGCTCCAGTTCTTTTCCTGCCATTGACTTGCGTTCATCGGCTCCACAGCTTGCCTCTCACTAGTCTGACCGCCATTTTCATACAACTTTTAAAAGTTTCTTGTTTTCTTCATTTATAGTCCCGCTTGCTTTGACTCTACTTCTGTATGTCGTCTTCCCTGATGCCTTCTTCTAGGCACACCAAGTGCGCCTGTGGGAAGCAGATCCCATCAAAAGACTGCCATTCGGCCTGCCTGCTGTGCCTGGTTCCTGACCACGATACCCAGAACTGCCCGCACTGCAAGAAATTTAACAGCCAGACATGGATCATTCATTAGAAAACCTTGCAGGCCTACCTCACTGAACAGCAGTTGGCCGCCATGCACTGGGATTCCTCTTCAGAGAGAGAGTCTGCCCACCACAAAAAATCATCGCGATATAAAGAAAGAATGAGAGAGAAAGGGAGATCCCATTCGTGCTAGAGATCCTCCAGATTGCACTTTGCCTCCAGGGGCAACTCCGACTCTGCCTGCCATGACACCAGACTCACCGTCGTCAAAGCCATGGCCTGGGTTTTGGGGTCATAAAGGCAGAGGATCTGGGTCTTTGGTCCCCTCTCTCCAACCTGTTAAGATCAGGCCTCCGGTTCCACCGACAGGCCGCTCTTTGGATTCAGGTAAGAGACACCAGTTGGTGCTTTCCCGGTTGGCCTCTGTATGTAGCGTTGACCCGCGGGATAGGCAGAAGGCCTCGGGTCATTCGTCTGGGAGATCTTCCTCCCTCCCACCCAGGCACTCTAAGAAATCATTAGCCTCCAAAATGACCGTTGCACAAACTGTTGTCAGATAAGCTTCCGCGCTCTGAGCTTTCGTCGGACCACTGATGACACACCTAAGGTTTCCCTCATGCCGACTCCGCCGGCAGGAACCCAGTCACCTCCTGCATCTCCACCACCTTCGGTTGATGACTGGACCACGTATACCCAGGTGTAAGAAGAGCAGACCGACACCTGATGACGGTGCGGGTAACACCACCCCATTATCGCCTCCTGTAGGTCCTCCTGACGCCAGACCAACCTGAAGCTGGTACCAGCATCGTTGATGGCACAGGAATTGGACTGACGCCAGATCAGACATCCAGTTCAGAGCCTAAGCTGAACCTGTCTCAGGTTAAAGACCTATGCAGCCATTGGTGGGAGACTAACCATCCAATCTCCTTGCAAGGCCACAACCAGATGTTCTGGCTGCACCAGATGTGAGAAACTCCAGATGCTCCCTCCCCCCAGTAAGGATCATGGCAAAGTGCCTACTATGCACGACAGGCCCAAAGGAAAGGCTACACGTGAGAGAAGTCGCAGATCTGCGATCAAGGTCACTGAGCCAGTGTCTTCCAAGCTCTCCTGACAGGCATGAGCATAGGAAGAGGCAACGTAGGTCTCCCTCCTCTGATTCGTACCAGCCCTCAAATTCTTCTTACCCAGATTCGTCCATAGGGGATTTGTCTCCTCTGGACCCTGAAGATATGCCAAAATCACCTCCTGATGACCCCTCTTTCATGGAGGTTGAGACACATCCAGGCCAACATGGGTTTGGGATACTGAAGATCTAGACCTGGAGAGCATGCATCTGGCTAAATACCTCCGGCAGAAAGACCCGAAGCCGGTTGAGATCCTGCCCCTGGTGGACACCTTCGCAGACGTCACCCAGGTGGCTTAGCCCTCATTCTTCCACCGTAATCCCTAAGAAGGCTGATTGCCTTTATAGGGCCCCAAGTGAGCAACCTTTCCTGGCTGAACATTCCATAGCTGATTCCGTGGTGATTTCAGCAGCACATGACCATTCCAAGAGGCCTAAACACCTTAGCCCCAACCCCTGGATAGGGAATCTAAGCAGTTGGACTCCAAGCGGTGTAAGGTGTACTCTTCAGCAACTTGCAGTATAAGGAGCCTGAACTTTTATCACACATTGTTCAGTTCCAGAACGCCCTTTGGGAACAGGAGCTGGATATTGTGCAAGAAATGGCAGACTGCCTGCGGAAGGCTGAACTCCTAAAATTTCTGCAGACTGGCTCAGATGTGAGCACCCATGTTCTCCGCTCCGCTTATGATTCAGCGAGCACAGCGGTGAGAGCGGATGCGACTGGAGTGTGTGTACGCCGTCATTCTTGGCTTCTGGTCTTTTGGGTGGGGGGGTGCGCAGGACATTCAGTCGAACCTCCTCGACGCATGCTTCCAAGGATCAGTCCTCTTTGGCAAAGACACAGAAAAGATTATTAATAAGCTTCAGGATTCTGGGAAGGCAGTTAGGACTATGCAGTCCATGTATCGCCCGCAGCAGAGACCATTTCGTAAGTCTCGTTTTTGTGGCCGAGGGGGACAGCAGCCCCGGTTCCAGGTAGTGCCTGTTTTTTGACACTATGAGCAGCAGGGGTCTCCCAGTCTACGTTAGGCATGTTGACATCCCACATCACCACCATGTCCCCTTTAGCTACACTGCAAGGCCATTCTTCCCTAGTTCTTTGTCAGCCTCCTTACCCTGATTTAGTGGTCCATAAACCGCCTCTGTTCTCACGCACTTACCACATGGAGTAGTCAGCTTTACCCAGAAGGATTCCATGACAGCACTGGCCCTCCTAATTGACCCATTCTCTGTGACCTTTATGTTATCTTTCTTATAAAGGGCCCATAGAGGCTCTCCAGGACCGGCCTCTCGGATGGCCAGCCAACCCAGGCCACTTTTCCACCTCCAACCACTGCCTGACTCTCCATTGGACCCGCCCCCGCCCCTTCATAGCACTTCATCAGGGGAGGCGGTCAGAGGTTGCTTATCACTTTACGCTGCAGCCTGGTGGAAGGTGACCTCCAGCCAGTGGGTCCACCAACTCTGAGAGTACGGACACTCAATAGTTTGTCCAGCTTCCTTCGGACAGGCCTTCCCTCCACCTCCTTCCTGTTGCTCTGCAGAACACGCAGGTCTAATTCGCACAGAGATTCAAGCCCTGCTATCTAAGAAGGCTATAGAACCTGTTCCTCCAGCTCAGAGAGGAACAGGGGATTGTACTTACACTTCTTCCTAGTCCCGAAGAAGGCTGACTACTCGAGACCCATCCTGGATCTCAGCGAACTGAACAATTTTGTGGAGTACAAGAGGTTCAGAATGGTCACCCTACAGGGCCTGCTCCCCATGTTACATCAGGGGGACTGGCTAGCATCAGTGGACATGCAGGATACATACTTCCACATCCTTGTGACAAAGTCCCACAGGAGGTTCCTCAGGTTCACCTTCCAGGGCAGACATTTTCAATTCAGGGTGCTACCCTTCAGCCTCTCATCGGCACCGAGCGTCTTCACAGAGTGCCTCGCAGTTGTAGCAGCGGCACTTAGAAGGATGTGTTATTATGTATTCTCTTACTTGGATGACTGGCTTCTGACAGCACCGTCCAAGGAACAACTACAAAGATTCATTCGGGACACCTGTTCTCTCTTCGAGGAACTAGGCATCACAATCAATGTCCCAAAATCCTTCTCAACTCTGTCCCAGTACTCGAATTTCATTGGGGCTCAACTTGACTCTATTCGAAGGAGAGCCTTCCTGCCACAAGACAGAGCCGTCCAACTTCAGATCCTAGCTCAGCACATCTTTTCAGCCTCGGTGGCACCAGCTAGAACTCTGTTACGGCTGCTAGGCCACGTGGCAGCGTCCATCGTTAGTCCCCTTTGCGAGACTCCATATGAGGACAATTCAGTGGACCCTTCACATCCAATGGGACCAAAGGTGGGGCAACTTGTACCTTCTGATCTCCATCACGAGGCCAGCACGCCAAGAACTGCAGTGGTGGATGATAGCCCCTTCCTTGTAGGAAGGGATGCCATTCCAAAAAGAAGTGCCAGACCAAATCCTAACGTCTGACGTCTCGGGCACAGGATGGGGAGCACATCTATGCATTCACAGGACCCATGGCTCCTGATCAGTGAATGAGGAATTTCTCCACACTGACATTTTGGAGATGAGGGCCGTTCTCTGTTCCCTGCGGGCCTTGAGCTCTGTTCTCTGACTGGGACACCTCCTTGTGCAAACAGACATGTCGGTAGTGTTCTATCTCAACAAACAGGGAAGCACACACTCCTACCTCTGTACAGGGAAGCAATGAGTGTGTGGGATTGGGCTATGTCCCATCACTTAGTGATCTCAGCGGTACATGTCCCTGGGGGCCAGAATACCCAGGCCGACGCTCTCAGTCGAACCCGGCCGAGAGCGCAGGAGTGGTCCCTTCTCCAGTCTGCAGTTGACTATCTATTCATCTCATGGGGAACACCAAATTTGGACCTCTTCGCCTCCCCTACCAACGCAAAACTGCCCAGTATTTGCTCACTAGATCCCAAGTCTGGTGTTTTCTGGCCAGATGCGTTGTCCCTCTCCTGGAAGGGGAGATTCCTCTACACCTTTCCTCCTTTCCGCTCTTTCAGAGGGTCCTTCTCAAGGTGCAAGCAGAAGGGGCAACATTGATCTTGGTGGTGCCATTATAGCCTCGACAGATCTGGTTCTCACTGTTGCAACAGCTAACGGTGGAACCTCCAATCTCCTTACCATTAAGCACGTACTTGCTGTCCCAGGACAACGGGGTCTTGGTCCACCCGAACCTGCCGTCCCTCCACCTACGTGCATGGCTCCTGAAGACTTAGTCATGCTCCACTTCAGGGTTTCTGACAAGGTCGCCGATGTTCTTGTGTCGGCCAGAAAACCTTCCACCAGAGCGACCTATGTCATAATGTGGAAGCGTTTTTGTCTGTGAGCAATGGCTTGTCGCCTTGACCCTTTGGCCTGTCCGGTGAATACTCTCCTTGAGTACTTGTTGTCCCTTTCAGACTCAGGCTTGGACTGCTCCTCCATCAAAGTGCATTTGGCTGCCATTTCTGCCTGTCGCATGTCTGTCCAAGGCAGAATGGTGGCAGTTAGGGTAAGCTCTGTACTTTCCTTGGAGGGGTATTCTACACATTAAGCCACCCATAAGGGACCCTGTCTCCCGGACCTACTGTTTGTTTTGGGAGAAGCTGACTTTGCCCTTTTGAACCGGCCTCTGATTGCAAGCTTCATTTTCTGTCTTGGAAAATGTTATTTTCAGTTGCTGGTACTTCTGCTCGAAGGATTTCCGAGCTTCAGGCCCTGATGTGCAAGGAGCCTTATTTGGTGTTTCACAAGGACTGGGGTGGTCTTGAGAACTAATCCTAAGTTTCTACCCAAGGTGATTTCTGAGATTACCTTAAATCAGGACATTCAGCTTCCGGTTTATTACCCTAATCATACTAATAGGGGAGATGCTCTTCTCCACACTCTAGATGTGCATCGCACCCTTGGATTTTAATTGTCCAGAACTAAGGACAGCAGGCGTTCTTACCAATTGTTTGTCTCCTTTGGCCCCAGAATCCTAGGGGCTCCCATGACCAAACAGATGCTATCAAAGTGGCTAGTACACTGTATTTCCTTCTGTTACCAGAAACGCAGCAAACCCCTACTGAGGTATGTGCGGGGTCATACCACAAGAGGTGTAGCGGCCTCCTTCACTGCACTGAAAAATGTGTCTGCATCAGACATTTGTGCAGCAGCTACGTGGCACACAGTCCCCACCTTCATTAGGCACTACAGTCTGGACATTGCCTTGAGACGCAGAGCAGGCTTTGGCTTCGCAGTTCTGCAGGGTCTCCTCTTGTAAGGGAATTCCCCCCCATCTCTCCTCATTTTCCTACCACCCAGAAGAAGTGATAATTTTTTTACTGCTTGAGAATTGATCCTAATTGTGTTACCTGCCGCAAGAGTTGAGACTCGAAGTAAGATAGTACAGTTACGTAAGAACTTACTGTAACACTAGATCTTCAAGAGAAGCTCTTGCAGCAGATATATTTCCTGCTCTCCTTCCCCTTTGAGGTTCCCTGCTACGAGTGATCGCTGTCACCTTGTACTTGTCAGTTCTGCGAGGTATTACCCTAGTTTCACTGTTTGGATTACGTTACATCCAGATGCCAGAGTCTCCAACGGAGGAAGAATTGGGGCACGTCAGGGACCACCCACTCTTTATACCATGCGTGATGTCGGGGGAGGTCCCCGCTATAGACGGCTGGCTAGAAGTTTGCCGTGGGGTCCTGTCACCTGCCAGCTACAGTCCTAAGTGTGTTACCTGCTGCAAGAACTTCTCTCGAAGATCTACTGTTATGGTAAGTTCTTGCGTAACTGTACTTTTCCATCCCTTAGCTGGTTGATGTATTATAGTTTCTATTTGATGTGGTGTTCTGTTGTATCCCAAGTATTACTGCCCTGAACTGGACGATGTATTAGTTCTTTCCATCCAGTGTTGTATCACACTCTGCTTAATCGGCATGTGTGTTTTATATTAGTGTTTTGCTGTATAAGGGACCTCCTTGCAAATGAGCTTTGCTCACCTGATTTTATCCCTTCACAATAAACTGAACAACCTGTTTATGCCCTTTTCTACAGAAACATAGAAATTGTTGGCAGATAAGGACCACCAGGTCCATCCATTCTGCCCGAAAGCCCTACACTGGTTTGTGGCCTCTGATCCTAACTGGTCAATGGCTTTTCAGCCCACCTTACCACCTCTAAGGTACCCTTATACCTGTCCCATGCATGTTTAAAACCCTCCACTGTGCTCACCTCCACCACCTCTTGTGGCAGTCTGTTCCATGTGTCCACCACCCTCTCCATGTAGAAAAACTTCATCACATTTCCCCTCAGCTTGCCACCTTCTAATTTCATATCATGCCCCTCATTCTTGTACTGCTCTTATATTGGAAGATGTCTCCCCCCCTGCACCTTGTTTATGCCCTTAAGGTACTTGAATGTTTCTGTCATGTCCCCCCAATCCCTCCTCTCCTCCAGCGAGTACATATTGAGGTAATTTAGTCTCTCCTCATATGTTTTCTGGTGCAAGCCCTGTACCATCTTAGTTGCCCATCTTTGGACTGCCTTCACCCTGTCAATGTCCTTACGAAGGTGTGGCCTCCAGAATTGAGGTGAGGACTCACTAGCGTTTCGTACAATGGCATCACTACCTCCTGTTAGTGATACCTTTGCCTATGCACTCCAGCATACCACTGGCCCTCCCTGAAGCCTTTGTACTCTGCTTAGACACCTTTAGGGTGTCAGAAATAATTCCCTGGTCCCTTTCTTCCTTGGTGATCGTCAGCATCTCTCCCCCCCCCCAAAAAAAAAACAAAATCCTGTAGCTCTCCCCAGGGTTCCCTCTTCCCAGGTGCATTATTTTGCACTTCTTGGAATCGAATGTCAGTTGCCACACCTCAGACTATTTATCAAGCTTCCCCAGGTCCTTCCTTATTCTCTTCACCCTGTCTGGAGTATCCACCCTGTTGCAGATCTTGGTGTCATCTGCAAACAGGCAGACCTTTCCCTCCAGTCCTACCACACTGTCACTAATGAAGACATTAAACAGGATTGGCCCAAGGATTGATCTCTGCGGTACCCCGCTGATCATCCCCCTCTCCCCAGGTTGTATACCATTTACCACCAACCTCTGTCTCCTGTCCGTTAGTCAGTTCCTAACCCAGTTTACCACCTTGTCTCCCATGCCCAGACTACCCATCTTGTTAATCAGCCTCCTCTGTGGGACAGTGTCAAAGGCTTTGCTAAAATCAAGGTAGGAGACATCCACATCTCCCCCGATTTACTTCCTTTTGTCACCCATTCAAAGAAATCTATCCAATTCATTTGACACGACCTACCTGCTGTGATTCCATACTGCCTAGGATCCAGGGCACTTATGGCTTCTAGATGTCCCACTATCCAAACAGTGCCTCCATGATCTTCTCCCCACTACTAAGGTGAGGCTGACTGGCCTGTAGTTCCCTGCCTCCTCTCTGATTTGTGTAGAGCGATCACATCTGCCCTCCTCCAATCCTCTGGCACCACTCCTTTGTTGAGTGACTTGGTGAACATGGCTGTCATAGGCTCTGCTAGCTCTCTTTGCAGCTCCCTTAATATCCTCGGGTGTATGCTGTCTGACCCCATCACTTTGTCCACCTTCAATTTATTCAGCTCGTGCAGGACTCTGTCCTCTGTGAATGGACTATTGTCCACCCCCCCGGCATCTGTTGCTCGGCTGTGGTCCCTGTCCCCTCTTCCTTGAATACCAAACAGAAGTATTCAGTCTTATCTGTGTCAGTCTTCACCATTCATCAGAGTTGGGTATGTGGGGTCACAACCCCGCGGGAGCCTTTTTTTTGGGATGGGCAGAGTCGACGCACCGTCGGCGCCGCCCCCTAGAGGCTGATGCACTCTGTGGCGCTCGTGGGTTAGCCGTTAGGGGTCATCGTCCCCGCCCTCCTCCTGCTAGTTCTTAGTCTCCCGCCATAGAGGTCGCACCTCGTGAGGAGCTTCAAGCAACTATGCACTTGGAGCCTAGTTTTCGTCTGTCGACACATATCTCCTGTCCATTCCGTTTCACCCTACTCGACGCAGCTGTTTGGTAAGATTGTTCCTTTCCGCTGTTTCAGTGACGTCAAGTCTGTTTTTTCACTTTGTTTACTGTTGATCACGTCAAGGTTGGAGGGCAAAAAGCCGCTGAAAGCCGGGCGTCCTCCCAATGCATCTGTGCCTGTATGGCTGCAAGTACTCTGTTACCGACCAGCATGATTGTTGCCTTGCGTGTCTTGGCCCTCTTCACAACATTGATTAGTGCGATGCCCGTTTCTCTATGGATCGTCGTGTCCTGGAACAGTGCGCGTGGAAAGTTGGACGAGCTCCGCTGACTTTCAGGGGAACGGGTATGCACTCATTGGGCCAAGCCACGGTCTCTCAGCCTATACTCCGGGTCCCCTTCTGGTTCTATACGGACCATGGAGGAGAGCTTCCGCCTCTTGTAGCCTCACCGTGGCAGAAGCCCCTTCCGTGGTGCAGTAGGCCCAGTCTGTTCCTCCTTGGAGGTGGGAGGCACCGCTCCAGCAGTCACCCTTTCGCGGGCGAAGGCTTCCCGGTGTCACTTCCTTGGGCTGGAAAGCCTGGGTTGGCACCGTCCTCAACGCCGTCCGGTGCCGTGGGCCTTGATGGCGCTGTGATCGGTACTGATCTGCCACTCTGTGCCGTCTCTGCTGTTGATGCTGACAGCGCTGGTGCCGCCGTGAGAAGTTCTACTGTGCAGTCTTCGACTTTCGAGGTGCCGAGTCTGGGGATGGTGCCATGTCTAGCTCCGGCGCCGAGCAGGACCATGGCACCATGGGAGATGTCTCTCTTGCTCTCAGCACTGCTGGCAACGCTGAGTGGGCTGTCGACGGTGCCATCTCTGACCCCAGTGCTGTTCACAGCACCATGGGGGGGGGACGGTCTGGCACCGGACTACGGTCTCTACCACTTTGGAGGTGGACTCTTGAGTCCATTTCGGACCCGCTGTCTGACTCTTTGGAGTTGGCAGCCCACGTGGACACATTGGTAGGTACTTCGGCAGACCGGAACCAGCCTCCCTCTGAGGAACGGGCGGTAGCTCCCGAGTCTGGGGTCAGGGGTGCTGACCAGTAGGCGGTGGTACAGGCCACTATTGCCCTGCAGCCTAGGCTTAGAGGGTTCTCTGCCCCCTTGGTTGGGATAGCCCCTCATGTGGTGTGCCTGGATCGCCCAACTTTAGGGCTGACCAGAGCGCCCATGGAGGGGGAGGGTGCTACTCCCTGGGTGGTCTCCTTGGGGACAGACCAGGGTTGGCAGCTGCCTAAGCTGGTGTTTTCAAGGCGGAGGGTGCTGTCGGACTCTGAGGGGTCGAGGAACCAAGATTCGATGAGGCGGCCCTTCTCTGGGACCCACCCATGTTCGGGGAGGAGTCGTAGCGCGGACCCACGCTCTTCCTTCTCGGTCTCCTCGAGAGGGCCCTGGTCTATGGAGGGAAGGGACTGTCTTTGTGTTTACATGGTCCCAGTCACCTCACAGAGGGGATTCTTCAGGGCACGGTCTAGGCAGTTCCAGCGTGGTTGATAAGCTGTTGGGCTCCCCGGAACTCCTCCTTCCCTAGAGACTTCCGGTGGGCTCTCTTGCCTGGACAGAGGACGGTCCTCCTCTGTTGTGCACCTGGCTCTGATTCCTCTGTCGCCATCTCCTGCTCTCTCAGGCATTCCTGGTCCTACGGGACCTCTCTCCTCGGAACAGTTCAGGGGTGTGGCTACTCACTTCCCTACTTATGTCAGGGCCATGGACGAGCGGGTGTTCCACCCTCCCCATGAGCAGCCAACCTATGGATCTCCAAGGTCTTCCATTTCCGCATCCTCCTCTTCTGGAGGAGAGGAGAGGAACCTTCCGTCCACATCTCCCCTGCTGCTGATCTTGCCGAGTATCGTTTCCTCGTGAGGATGATGGAAGACCTGCGTATCACCCCACCCACTCATCAGCACAATCAGGAAAATTTGATGCATGCCTTTTTATGCAACTTCAGTGTGGCCACCCTTGTGGTGCCAGCCTCGCTTGCTCCTTTCCAGGAGGCGTCATTGCAGTTCTGGCAGTGACCCTTTTCCAGAGTCCCAGCCCCTAGGGATCTGAACCAGAGGTATTGTGCCCTTCCGGAGTCTCCAGGTCGTATGCCTCATCCTCAGTCAGGGCTGATGCAGCTGGACACTCCCGATGGGCTTCGTGCCCTCCACCATGACTGGCCCCCAGATCAAGATTCCGCGGATTTTGACTTTTGGGGGAGGAGGACCTTCTACTTGGCATGGTTGTTGCTGTTGATTTCTGCTCATTAGGCCCACTATGCTTCCTATGATAGGTTCTTGTGGTCCAGGCTGGGTCAACTCCTAGCCTCCTTGCCTGATTCGGAGGTAACCAGACAAGCCATTGCACTCTCTGCACGTGGCCTGGAGCTAGCAAGGCATCAAGTGAGGGCATCTTACGACGCCAACGAGGTTGCTTCCAGGGTTGTAGGGACAGCGATCTGCACTAGGCGGACGGCATGGATACATCTTTTCTGGTTGTCACCCCGACAGACGCCGCCTCATTGTACAGGAGAAAAGGTGGGTTCTTCGGTAGGCGGAGGAAATCACCCAATGCCAAGTACCCAGGATCAAATCTCCGTAACAGTCCACAACTTGGAACCAAATCAGGACATAACAAGGATACATGGAACCTCCTGTATATGTATAGAAACATAGAATCTGTCAGCAGATAAGGACCATATGGCCCACCTAGTCTGCCCATTTCCCTACTCGGTGTTGACAGCCCAGATCCTATTTGATCTACGGTACGCCTTCTCTGCCCATCTCCAGGATACCCTTAATGTTTAGCCCATGCGCTCTTGAGCCCTCATATTGTTTTAGCCCCCGCCACCTTCGCTGTACGGCTGTTCCATGGATCCACCACCCTTTCTGTGAAAAAGTATTTCTAGGGACATGGATATGTTGTTCATCCACACTCATTGGCAGTATCCTTGCCGCTTTAAATCTTGCCGGAAGGTCTTCAAGCTTGCTCCTCCCACCCACCCGGGTGGTATAACACTCGGCTCCGCCCCATGCGCCAGATCTTCCTTACGCTGGAAGCTCAGGTTCCCTCCTTAGCGCTCTGCGTTTGCGACTAGTTCCTATTTCTCGTTTAGCGGATTTAAAATAAAAAATTTGCAAAGACTTCAGTCTTGATCCCCTCAGCGACTGCGATGGACAAATCGACTCCAGTTTGGAGATGCCCCATGCGGTGAAGATGTCTCGGACGGATCCACACTCCGTGTGTCTACTGCTTAGGCCGTCGAGCCGCGACCCGCGGGCTTGCGACCTGCTCATCTTTCTCGGCCCTCGTCCTCGAAGACCGTGCTGCCCGATTGCAACTGGGTCGTCCGAGAAGCGTTCCCTCGGTGAAGTCAAGGAGGCCGGTTGGCGGTGTCCGTGTGGCCGGCGGCTTCGGCGGATCAGCTCGGCGGATGGTGCCCTCGAAGAGGCCGGCGCAGGCGTGATCTTCCTCGGCCGACATTATCCGCTCTCTCTGGGTTCTTCCTACACGGCTTCTTTTAAGGAGCTTTGTCTGTCCCTCTCCACTAAAGGAGAAGGGCCTGCGTCTGCTGGACCTTATTCTCGGTCCAAAAAGAGGGACAAGGGTAAGTCCCTCCGTCGACGCTCTTGGGAGCGGGAAGGTCCCTCCCCGGGCGCCGTCAGCGAACTCCGGTCGACCGCTCAGCTCGGCCACTGGCCTCACGGTGTCCCGTCCAGGTCAGTTGACCGAGACTCCACTGATGAAGTCGAGATTTTTCTCGACCCATTGAGACGGGCTGTCGCCTTTAGCAGCGAGATTCCCTCTCCCGGTTCCCGGGAGAGTTGAGGATCCCGTGGGCTCCGTCTTTGCCTCCGGTTCGGAGCCCTCGGATGGACCTTCGAGGCGAGAGGAGTGCGGTTCCGGCCGACACCTCCCCGCACCGACCCGGAAATTCGGGACTCTCGGTCTGGTCGGACCTCTTCGCGGTCAGCCGTTCCCCACCGTCATAAGCGGTCTCGGTCGGCACAGCGGTAAAGCGTCGCCATCCATCGTCATACTCCTCCTCGGATGAGGAAAGCACGGCGTAAGTCACGTCGGCAGTGCGAGACCTTGTGTTACAACAGCTCCTCCTGGCGGGAATAAGCCGACTCCGGCGCCTTCCCGGCCATTATGGCTGTCACGGGCAGACCGACACAGCCCTCGACTTGTCAGGGGCCTATACCAGGCGGTTGTTGGCGCTAAAACCAGCTGCTCCACCGATTCGGTGGAACCTCCGCCTCCACAGCCACCAATTGGGGCTCCGACCAAGGATTCTCGATTCGTGAAGGTTTACCCCATCGGCTGTCAGTTACCCTCCTCCCGACCGACCTCGGCAGGTGAAGGGTGGCTCAGGCCAGAGCAGCTCTTGAGGACTCTTCCGAGTCCGAAGATGATTCCTCCTTCTTCTCCAAGCGACTGGACTTGAGTCTTCAGGAGGTCAGTCAATGGGCGATAACCCGTCGTCCTTCCTAGGACTGCTTGACTCATCTCGGGTCTACGGGATGGGCTCGAACCCTTTCCAAGCGGCCCAGGTATCCCCTCACGGAGATTCTGGACGGAGTTCTCTGACGGAGGCCTTTCGGTGGCGAGGCCATAGTGGGTCCGACACTGGAACTTTGGCAGCGCCCTGCTTCCTGCCCTCGCCTTGGCCAGGATGGCCAGGAAGTATCAGTCCACGGTTCCTTGTCGGTTTTTGAACACCCTCTGCTGAGGTTGGTTACCGACAGCGTTTTCCGGTAGCGCCCGGCATAGCGCCAGGGATGTGGACAAACCTCTGACAAGGGTCCAGGGAAGTGGACTACGTCGGTGAAAAATCTACGCTACGTCCTCTCTCGGCCTCGTCAGGCCAGTTCGACGTCCTCTTTCATGTACCATGCCCTGTTGGGCTCCTGGATGAGGTCATCCCTCTCATCTCCGCCCGATCTACCGAGACTACGGTTAAGCAGGTGCGGGACCAGAGCAGGGCAGTGGCCAAACAGCAGCTCCAGACTGCTTTGGATATAGGGGACTCATGTGCCAGATCGGTGGCGGCGCGGTAGTTGCTCGCGTCGGCGGGCTTGAGGATATCCACGCTTCGCCGGATACCCAGCAGGATTGGCGGATGTTCCCATTTAGGGACTGACCTCTTGACCACTGGGGTGGAAGGTCACCTGCAGAGGATCGAGAAGTCCAGTGCCACCTTGGACTCGGTCTCTTCCGCTCAGAAGGACAAGGCATCAAACCACAGCCCTAAGCCCTTTCGTCCCTTCTGTGCCCGCAGCGCCCGGCCAGCAACGCCAGGGCCAGCAGGCTCGACCTTGGCATCCCAAACCCAAGCCGCGGCTTCCTCTAACAGAGGCAGGAGAAAGGGCCCAGGAGGGTCCCTCGACGGTCCCTCCTCCAAGCCTGCCCAGTGGCCGGGCTGAGGGGTGTCGCCCATCCCATCGTCACCTTCCCACCCCTAGGTCCCACGTGGGGGCGGCTCAGCGCCGTTCCACCTGGTCCGCTGTTACCACGGACAGGTGGGTCTTAGAGGAGTGGTGGGAAGAGCCCTGCCTCTGGAATTCCAGGCAGGCACCACCCCTTTGAGAGCCGTCGCCCTCGGAGGCTAGATCCCCAGCCTCACTGGCGGCTCGTCGAGCCGAGCACGCCTCCTCCTCCACAGAGGAGGTGGTAAGAGGGCCGGACCCTCCCTTCAGACCCAGGGTTTGTGTCCAGGTACTTCCTGGTTCCGAAAAGCGGACCCAGGGGGCTGGCGCCCATTCACCAAAACCTACGACTAAACAAGTTCCACAGGTCTCAGAACCTTCAGGATGGTCACTCTGGCTCAGATAATACCATCCTTGGAGCAGCGGTGCGAGGTTTCTGCTCTCTGGACTTGGGGCCAGCGTTTTTCACGTCCCTATCCGTCAGTCTCACCAGAGATTCCTTCGCTTCGAGGCGGAAGGATCTCTCTGATTCAAGCCATGCCCTCGACTTGTCTCCAGCTCCCAGGGTCTTCACCAACTGCATGGCAGTGGTGACAGCATTCCTCTTGGCGCCGAGGGTCAGGTGTACCCTTACCTGGGCGACTGGCTGATAGCAGCTCACTCAGGAAGGGAGGCGGAGTGGTCAGAGATCTGGCCTCCAGGTCTGCTCTCAACTGGGCCTCCTGCATCAGCCAAGTCCCGGAACTCGAGCCGAAGCAGGTGATTCTATTCAGCCAGGCGCAGCCTCGACTCTCTTGAGCCAGGCGGCTCACGCGGACAGGAGCCGAGGTTCTTTCCTCCTTTGCCCGATCATTTCTGGTTGGGCAATTCGCCCCTGCCGGGACTTCCCTGCGCCTCCTGGGTCTCATGGCGGCCTGTACCAGCGTGGTCCGTTGGGCCCGGCTGGAGACATCGTCCCTTCAGTGGGGACTGGCCAGCCAGTGGTCCTGGACTTCGCGATCCCTTGGACCAGCTTGTGTCGGTGACACAGGGGATGTGGAAGCGCTCGAGTGGTAGACCGCTCCAGATCATTTGCAGGAGGGCATCCCGTTCATCCGCCCAGCCGGCCAGTCTCTCTGCTCGACCGATGCCTCTCTGATGGGTTGGGGTGCCCATCTGGGGGTTCCACCCGGGCTCATGGCCTCCTGGTCCCAGGAGTCGATGCCACATCAACCTGCTGGAGCTCCGGCGGTCCGCCTAGCTCTCACCGCCTTTGCTCCGCTCCTCCGGGGTCAAGTGGTCAGAGTCCAGACGGACAATACCACGACCATATCTATCTAAACCGCCAGGGGCGGGGCCGCGCTCCATGCTTCTATGCAAGGAAGCTCTCCGCATTTGGTCACTCGGCGCAGCCTGGAGGCGGATCTCCTAGCCATTCACGCGTGGCAGGAGCCTCCAACACCCTGGCCGATGCCCTGAGCCGGATAGGGGCTGCATCCCACGAGTGGTCTCTCCCTGCCGGAGGTAGTACAGCATCTGTCTCTCCCTTGGGGCACACCTCAGGTGGACCTGTTTGCCTCCATGGAGAGCAAGGCTGAGTCTGTTCCATGCCCCCCTCAGCAGGGGCTCGCTGCAGGGGATGCCTTCTCGAGGCAATGGACCCGGGCCTCTTTACGCCTTTCCCCATTTCCTTGATCCACAAGGTGCTTCTCAAGGCGAGGAGGGACAAGGCGCAGGTATTCTAGTAGCTCCCAGACTGGCCTCGCCAGTTCTGGTACCAGATCTCCTCAGTCTCAGCTCCAGGACTCATGGGCAGCTTCCAGCTCGCCCGGACCTGCTCTCAGTCAATCAGGGGAAGGTGTTCCATCCGGACCTTCAATCCCTGCACCTGACGGCCTGGTTCCTGAGCGGCTAGAGTTCCAGGCCTTGGGTCTTTCCGACGAGGTGCTCAATGTAGTTGAGGCGTCCCGTAAGGAGTCGACCAGAAAATGCTATGCCTTCAAATGGAAAAGGTTTTCCATTTGGTGTCAGGGCAAGGGCTTGGACCCTTCCTCCTGTTCCTTGGCAAGCATCTTGGACTATTTATGGTCCCTTTCTAGTCAAGGGCTTAGATCGAGCGACCCTAAGGGTGCACCCTGGCAGCCATCTCTGCCTCACAGGCGCGGGCAGGAAGCAGATCGATGGATAGGAGAAGGTGGTCTGGCGCTTTTTCAAAGGCCTTGATCACATTCCCCTCAGTCTTGAGGGAACCCCCACCTCCGTGGGATCTACTGCTGGTACTGGTAAAGCTCATGGGCAAGCTTATGAACCTATGCACAGGTGTGCTTTCTCTCACCTGTCGTGGAAGACCGCCTTCTTGGTGGCTATCAGTCCAGCCAGAAGGATGGGAGAGCTCCAGGCGCTTTCCATAGTCTCCTTACCTGGTCTTCCACAGGGACAAGGTTGTCCTGCGCCCCCAACCGAAATTCCTTCCGAAGGTGGTGTCGGAGTTTCACCTTAACCAGGTGTTGACTCTGCCGGTGTTCTACCCCAATCACACTCGGAGGCCGAATATGGGCTCCATACTCTGGACCCTAAGAAGAGGCTCCGCTTATTATAAGGAGCGCACGGCTGAAAATCGGGAGAGGTTGCCAGCTGTTTGTCACCTACGCTGAAGCCAGCATCTGGCAGACCTGCAGTCAAGCGGACGATAAGCAGGTGGTAACCTCCTGCATAGATCTCTGCTATAAGTTGGCGGGCATGGAGCCTCCCAGAGGGATAAGAGCTCATTCTGACCATACTGCTGCAATGTGGCTGCTTCCAGGGGACGCCCTATCCAGGAAATCTGCAGGGCTGCTACCTGAAGTCAGCAAACACCTTCATTACCCACTACCACATGGCTTGGAGTCACGCTGGGATGCCACTGGTTTTCAGGGCCTCGGTTCTCCAGTCTCTCTTTCCCAAGTAAGTATATGGGGGTGTGCGTCTTGCCTCCCTCCTCCCGGAGAACTGCTAGGAGTCTGCCAATGAGTGTGGATGAACAACATATCCATGTCCCTAGAAATACAGGTTACTCACCTGTAACAGGAGTTCTAGGAATGGTATGTTGTTCATCCACACGACCCACCCGACCTCCCCGGCTTCGACGCACAACCTGAGCTTCCAGCGGGCCAGATCTGGCGTCATGGGGCGGAGCCGAGAGTTATACCACCCGGGTGGGTGGGAGGAGCAAGCTTGAAGACCTTCCGGCAAGATTTAAAGCGGCAAGGATACTGCCAATGAGTGTGGATGAACAACATATACCATTCCTAGAACTCCTGTTACAGGTGAGTAACCTGTATTTCCCGGCATTCCCCCTGAGCCTTCCTCCCTCACATCATGTCCCCTTGACCTTGTGCAATGCTTCCTCTTAAATATGCTTCCCTCCTGTACCCTATTTATACCCCTAAGGTGTTTCATGGCAGGGGTGTGGTCTCTGATAAGAGGTACTTGCCAGAATAGCATAGAACACCTGGTGCATCTAAACAATTTCTTTGAGCGCAGTATGGGGCATAGCACCAGATGAGAAATTAACAATAAAGGGTACCGGGTAATTTTTCTCATGTACTTCACCATACTTTTGTTCCACAGATGATGGTATCCAAAGTAACGGTGTGTAAGCCGCAAGTGGATCTCATCTGCAAACAAAATCGCAAAAGATAAATAAGTGAACAAGCACAAGAATCATTAAATTCAAAGCTAAGCATGCATCTTGAGCAAATAAAGATAACACACCTAAGCACAATCACAAATGGCTATACATAAAAGAAGAATCTCCGGTGTAAACTTTTGTTCCATTATAATGCAGTTCACATGCATTCACTTGTTGATGAATGCCCTTGATTTCGAGGGGGGGGGAGCTCTCATGTTAAATAGGGCCCCAACTCCAACTTCTCATTAAGCCCTGGTGTGTGGGTTGCTCCCATTGAAAAGATCCAATACTGTTATCTTTTGAGGAGGATATTATCGTAATCTCCCCCCGAAATGTTTCATAGGTTTTCAATGCCTGTGAAGGAAATTCTATGACCATTCCTATCCTTTGTCCTGTTTACATATACTGCTAAAGCATAGCTGAAATACAAATGAATATAGCCCTCATGTGTTCCCCTATGCATGCCTTAAAAAAAAAAAAAAAACTCCACACATCCTGGTCTCCCGCACCCGAAAAGCTAACCTTCCGGTTTAGCTTTTAACCGCAAGAGTGTCATTTTTCTCACACTGCAGCTTGCTGTATTTTAATTTAAAAAAGTCCAAAATCCAGAAGTACAGAGGTGCAGGGGGCGCTCCATTTGCTGAAAAGGTGTGGTGACGCACCACTCGCTTCAATATACAAGTAGGGTTGGCTTTTTGGGTGCGAGAGACCAGGTTGTGTGGAGTTTTCTTTAGATTGGTGCTTTGTTTTGCCAAGATAGAAACTGCCACAGGTACATTATTTATTGTATTTTATTTATTGAATTTTGTTGACCGGGTAAGCCCACTGAGCCCCTAAGGTCCCTTTTTTCAGGCGCAACCCAGGAATAAACATTAAGAAGACATACATTAGAAAAACATGTGAGAGTACAGAAAAACGCAGAATACAGTATTCAGCTGTTTGCGCATTGCAGACATGACATTGGTTAGATGTTGTACATTACACTATTCATTGGCTAAAACCTTATAAAGACAATCCAGTAGTTATCCTTGGTACCCAAGTACAGGATCATTAATAGGGAAGGAGAGCGAAGTGCATATCTTGCTAGGGGCTAACTTATAGTTGGGTGAACAGTCTGCAGTGTTATCTGCAGTAGTGACCGAAGCGGAGGAAGTACACCCCTTCCTTTAATGCGTGGCTAGGTCCTGTGGCAAACACAGGTGCTCCTGTCAAGCAGGTGAGCCTTGAGCTTGGTCCGGAAGCAGGTGATGGACTCTGCCTCCCGTACCTCCAGGGAGAGGTTGTTCCAGATGGAAGGAGCAGTGTATGCGAAGGACCTGGAACCTGCTTTAGTCCTGGTTTTGGGAACCATGAGGAGAGTTTGGCCGAAAGTTCTTAGGCTCCGCGGGTTGGTCTTAACCTGACAGACCTTGGAGGCTGGGGGAGGTGGGGACCCAGCAACTTAAAACGTAAGGCAGAGGGTTGGGTAGATGAGCCGAGCTTCCAGAGACGCCAGCTGAGCCGTGCTTGAGGTACGTAATGGTGAATCCTCGGGTGTGAAAGGGTGGTAAGCGGACTATCTTGTTGTAAAGGAGCCTGCAGCCTACCAAAGCTCTGTCGTGGCCCACGCCCCGGGAGGACAGTAAATGCTGAGGGTAAGCTTAGGGAGAAGTACGCTAGCTGCAATGGCTATCCTAGCTTCAGGATAATCTGGTCCTTTATTCTATAAAGGATACCAAGTTTCCCATGGATGGCCTTGGTGATTAGGTCAACGTGATTTTTTAGTGTGAGGCCTTGGTCCAGGGTAAGACCAAGGTGTTTCATGGAGGTGACCACCTCGAGTTTCTCACCCCCCCGGTTTGAAGCTGGAGGAGTTTTGCCCTCTCGGGTCCCAGTGATCTTGGCCCGAACAGCATCACCTTCGTCTTTTTGGTGTTTTATTTATTTATTTAGCTTTTGTTTACCGGGTAGGTACACTAGACAAGTAATATGCCTATTTTCAGGAACGACCCGGGAGAGTACAGAACTTACAAGATACATACAAGGCAACTTAGGAGGTACATCTTATTACAGGAGGTACTAACAATTGTAGTAACACATATACACAAGCAGCAGTTACATCATATAACAGAAATTGCGAGATTGACATTAGTGACAACTGGGGTTCATCAAAAAACATTTCCTACGGAGGCTTGAAACAGTCACACACTAATGATAATTTTAAGTGCGACCACAGGGTGGAGCGAAAGATCCCATGGCAGGGGGCCATGCGGACATGATCAGGAAGGGAGTTCCAGAGTCTGGACACGTAGGCAGCAAAGTCTCGGCCCCCCATGAGGGTCCGGGTGAGAGGAATTTTGAGCAGTCCAGCAGACTGTGACCTAAGCTTGTAGGGCATGATGTCCATTTTTGGGAGGAGATTCGCCAGTCCCTGAGGGGAACCAGTAGCGAGCACCTTCTTGGAGAAGCTTCAACACAAAGTCCAGGTATTCAGCTGGAGGCAACCAACAGAGTTTATCATAGAGATCGTGAGCGATGGGTGAGTTTGGGACTGATATGCAAACCCACATATTTGTTATGTCGTGGTTCCACCAGGCAAGGTGAATTTGGGGACCGGCAAACAGATGGAGTCCATAGCTGAGGGAGGGAAGAAGCACTCCTCTAGCAAGTGCGAGTCTCGCCCCCGGGGTCAGGTTGTATTTGGCCCTATAGGTCATACCCAACTTGCAATGTGTGCTTCTACAGATGTTGAGGATATGACTCCCCATGTCAAGTTGGGGGTCAGGAGTAACTCCCAAGATATTTGATGGAGTTCACCATTGGCAGCGAGGGTCCCCCATCACAGGTTATGTGAAGCAAGGATGATGAGGCTTTTATCTTGGCCGTGGAGCCGAAAAGCATGGCCTGCGTTTTATTAGTGTTCAACACCAGCCTATGGTGAGTAACCCAGGCCAGGACTCTTCTGAAATCATCAGTCAGGCTCTGGTTTAGTGCAGCGACATGGGGAATGGCCACTACTACAGATCATCTGCATATAGAGTGGTTTGGCAGTGAGAGGTCACCAGTGGCAGTTGATTGATAAAGAGCGAAAAGGAGAGGGCTTAGCTGATCCTCGGGGACTCAAAGTCATCGCCCTGGGCTCGAGAGGACCTTGTTGAAGCAGGTACGCTGCTGTCTACCCTTCAGATAATCCATGAACCAGTTCAAGGCATGGGAGGAGAGACCAACGGCCCTTAGTTGCTCTCCTAGAAGGTCATGGTTAACAAGGTCAAAAGCTTTTGATAAGTCTATAAATATAGCACGGACAGTTTACCTTGGTCCATGGCAGATCTTATGCTGGAGGTTACAGTGATCAGAGCAGAAGTGGTACTGTGACCCTTTGCTAAATGCTGTGCCCTGGATAGCAGATCATGGGAGTGCAGATACTCCGAGGTTGCTTCGCCACCACCTTTTCAAGAAGTTTGCTAAGGGATGGGAGGATTGCAGTAGGGCGATAGTTGTCAGGAGCTTGGATTGCCCTGCTTCAGATCTGGTACTATCCTTGCTCCCTTCCATATGACGAGGAATTGTCCCTGGCTAGGGATAGATTAAAGATGTGGGCAACGGAGAGGCAATGAGGGCGCCCTAGCAGGAAGTCGCGTTCCAGGAAATCGAGACCTGGGCTGGAGTACTGGGCCAGGGCAGCAAGAAGTTTCTGGACTTGGAGGACTGATACTGCCCTGAGATTAAACACGCTCCGATGTTGATTCGCCTGACTCGAGAGGGACGGGATTGTGGGCGAGCTCCCCCCCGTTCATCGTAAGCCGGGAGGTGAGGGCCGAGAGGTCAGAGAAGCGACGGTTAAGGGAGTCAGCTATGGTTTGGGGATTATTGCAAGAGACGCCATTTAAGACCATATCCGTGACACCCATGCTGGAGGATCCACTAACTAAGGATTTAATGTTCCTCCAGAACCTCCTGGGGTCACTGGCAGAGCTAGAGTAGTGACTTACGAAATCCACTTTTGCTACCGTAATAGCCTTCTTACACTGATTCACTGTGCCGATACTCTGGAGTTTTGAGGATCACTGATCCCCTGGCATGAGCCCAGCATCGGTCTCTTTTCGCAATCTTGGCTAGCAGATTTCCATTCAGCCAGTAGGTGGTCGCCCCTCACCCTCCGGTGATCATGGGTGCATGCCTGTCCTGGATATCACCAAAGGTATCAATAAAGCAGGAGGTTGCCACTGAGGTGTCAGTGGCCTCCAATACCCTGGTCCAGTCAGTAGACCTTAATTCATCCATGAACCTCTCTGGGTCAAACCTGGAATAGTTTCTGACTCGGATAATTTTGTGAGGGATTTTTGAGGAGGGAATTTTCCATACACAGAACACTGGGGAGTGATCAGAGATAAAGTCCGATAGAGTGCCTGGAGTAGATATTCTCTCCGGGCGGTTGGTTAGGATCCAATCCAACAGGGTACTCGAGGAACCACTAGCAGACTGTCTGGTCGGGTCATTAATAAGTTGGGTAAGGGATAGGGTGGCAAGAAGAGGTTCACATTTCTTAATATTGCCACTCTCCCAATTTAGGTTGGTATCGCCCATGATAATGAGTTTGTTGTCTCCTATACTGGACCTGACCGTATCCAGGAGATAGGTAAGTCCTTCTAGGCCTCCCCTGGGAGGGATATAGGCACATACCAGATGCAGCTTCTTTGTTTCCCCTAGCAGCAGGAGCCCATGCAGAATCTCATAGGGAGGGTGATCGGTGGTACCATGCGTCACAAGGGAGATTTTCAGGTGGACTCTATAGTAGATAAGGATGCCACCCCCCCTCCTACCCCCTTGCCTGTCAAGGCGGATAAACTCATAACCTGTTAAGGAACAGGCGGAGTCAGGGATAGAGGATTTAAGCCAGGTCTCAGTTATCCTTAGAACATCAGGTTTGTATAGGTCAACCCACGCTCTCAGCTCATCACGACTGGGTAGCAAGCTCCTGATATTCAGGTGAGCTATTTTTAACCCCTTACACATACTCCAGGTGGCGGGAGAGTTATTGGTCATTATGTGTTTAGTACCATACTGTTCAGAGTTAGCCAGTCCTCCATCTGAAGGATGTCCTCTTAGAGGGCTGACTCCAGTTCAGTTAGGTTCTGGGAGGCTCTGTAGATGACAGCATCGTCAGCATACTGGATAACGCTGCTGCTCCCACAGTGTAAATGTAGGTCATTTATGAATAGCGTGAAGAGAAGTGGGCGAGTATTGACCCTTGTGGTACGCCTTCTTTGAGTGTTGATAGGTTGGAGACATTGTCATTCCACTTGACCCTCTGCGCGCGCCAGTGAGGTAACTCTCGAACCACGCCAGAGCATGGGTGTCCAGGCCGGTAGATGCATTTTTGTATACAAGGAGGTTAACCAAGTCGAACGCTTTGAGAGGTCAATGAAGACCGCCTCCTGTACTGGTCCCCGAGTCATTGCTGCTCAGGACTTCAGTCGAGAACTTGGTTAGCGAGTGTCTGTACCGCGGCTTGGTCTCGAAGCCATGCTGAGACGGAGAGATTACCTGGTGTATTTCCAGGTATTCTCGGAGTTGTGCATAAACAAGCTTCCCCTGAACTTTAGCAACAGCACACAGCAGGGAGATAGGCCTGTAGTTCCCAATTGGCTCTGTGGACCCCCCTCCTTGTGTATAGGGATCACTAGGGCCTGCTTCCAAGGCTCAGGTACCGATCCCTCAGTAATGGACCGGTTTATCAGCCAGGTTAAGGGCAAATAGATAATCCCCTCAGTGGCACAAGTTATGAAACCCCTCGCTTTGCAAATTAAACCTGATTTTTGGATTCAGGAACGTCTTTGTGTTATACTGTAGTGCACTCTGGGGAATGGGTTGTACAGAGTGCACGAGTATGTCTCTAATATTTTTGGCCCTTCTGTGCACAAATCTTGTCACTTAAATCCTTAAGGCCTGGATCAAGGTCTACTAGGTGCCGAAGTTTCTTAATGATTTCTGTAATCTTGTTAGACTGTGCATTGTAACTGGACACAAAATTGATTCTTGTGTCCTTATTTTCTCTGAGGTCCCTCTATCAGCAGTTCCCTTTTCTCTCTATTTTATCTACCGCTTTTCTTGCTTTATGTATAATGTGTTCTGAACGCCCCTTTCTGAAGGTTTCTCTTCCAGTTCAACTGCTCTCTTCATATTTTTAGTTTTCTCCACAGTTCCTTTTAACCCCTGATGAATTGTCCTTTGGGGATACCAGCTATAGTATGAAATGGGTGGCTGCTGCTAGTATGGAGTAGTGTTTGTCAGTAAGTTTGCAGTACAGTTCTATAGACACTCCCCATACCATCTTTAGAAAAAATAAGATCTAGGAAGCTTATTTGTGATTTACTGAAAAGACAATGAAAGTCTCAAATTTGTGTTACTGTTTTCCAAAAACTTCACAAAATCAAAATGTTCATCCTCGGATCCTGTCCATACAAGTATAATATTGTCATTAAATCTTCTCCACAGGCTGAGCTTGTCTAAATACATGTTAACCTCAGGGTTTCGTACTACCTCTTCCTTGCATTTACCTAGAAACAAATTAGCATAATTGTGGCAAAACTGGCCCCCATTGCTATACCCATTTTCTGAAGGTAAAACTTTTCTGAAAGAAGTAGCACTTAGATTTTAACACAGATTCAGCAGGCTGTAACAGCATTTCACGGGGCAAGGGTTTCTCTTTCTAAAAAGTCTTACATACAGGCCAAACCCTCATCATGAGGTATATTAGAGTACAATGCTCTACATCTAAAGTCACCAATAAACTGTCTTCAATGGCTAGATCTTTCAGAACTCTCAGGATGTCTTCTGTGTCTTTAATGTAGGAGGGAACTTGGTGAGCTAACTCGCTGATATGAAAATCGACAAATTTCAGCTACAGGCTCAGTGAGAGAATTATTGCCAGACACAAGGGGCGCCTCGGGTGGGTGTACCAAACATTTGCGAATCTTGGGTAAACAATAAAAACAGGGTCTGACAGAGGCTTTTACCCTTGAAAACTCAATGGTTTTGGATGGCAACCACTCATTTATTTTAATCCAATTATAGTTTCTAGGGACATGGATATGTTGTTCTAGCTACACTTACTGGCAGGTTCCTTGCCACTTTAAATCTTGCCGGAAGGTCTTCAAGCTGGCTCCTCCCACCCACACGGGTGGTAAAACTCTCGGCTCCGCCCCATGACGCCAGATCTTCCTTACCACCTGGAAGCTCAGGTTCCCTCCTTAGCACTCTGCGTTTTAGGCCTGGATCCAAACTCTTCGCTTAACCTAAAACTAATTTTAAAGTTTACAAGACTTCGGTCTGTTTCTTCCTTCACGGCTGTGATGGATAAGTCGACTCCCGGATTTCGGCGGTGTCCATACAGGCAGAAAATGTCTCGGACCGATCCGCACTCCTCATGCGTCTATTGCCTTGGGCTCGATCACGATCCACAGGCCTGCGAATTGTGCAAGTCCTTCTTGGTCAGTGTCCTCGAAGATCGTGCTGCCAGACTCCAACTTGGGCGCCCTGAGAGACGTGTTCCTCCGGTGAAGTCAAAGGAGGCACGTTGGGCGGTGTCCGGCGGCGGGCTCGGCTGAGCAACTTGAGCAGATGATCGCCCTCAAGGAGGAGGCGGCCCAGGTCGCATCTTCGTTGGCCGCAACGTTTATCCCGCTCTCCTTGGGTTCCTCCTACACGGCTTCTTTTAAGGAGCTGTGTCAGTTCTCTACAAAAGGTGAGGGTCCATCGGGACATTCCTCTCAGTCCAAGAGGAAGTACTCAAAGGGTAAGTCCCACCGTCAGCGTTCGTGGGAGCGGGAGAGGTCCCCTTCCCCGGACAGTCGACACTCGACTTCGGTCGAGTTTGCGGCTAAGGCCGCTGGCTTCACGTGTCCCCGTCAGGTCAGCCGGCCGAGACACCTGTCGACGTGGTCGAGATTTTTCTCGACCTGTCAGACGGGCTGTCGACTGGAGAAACAGACAACCCTTCTTCACCGGTTTCCCCCGGTGGAAACCGAGGACTTGCTTGCGCCTCTTGTGCCGGAGTCCCCGGTTATGGTTCCTGAGCCGAGGGAGGAGAGGGTTTCCCCCGTTCCCTCCCAGACTCACCCTCGAAAACACAGACGGTCTCAGTCTCAGACCTCTTCTCGGTCCAGCCGATCCCAACGGCGGTCTCGGTCTTGGCGCCGCTTGTCCTCATCGTCTTCCTCCTCGGAGGAAAGGCTTCGGCGCAAATTGCATCGATGCTGCGAGGACTTGATGTGGTAGCAGCTCGTTCTGACGGGGAACAAGCCGAGCCCATCGCCTTCCCGGCCATTGTTGATGTGGTTGTCACCTGAGCGGCGAAACAACCCTTGTGGTCATCGAGGAGCCGAGCGCGCGCGGTTGTCGCCGAAACCAGCTACACCACCCATCGTGGTGGAACCCCCACCTCCACAACCAATAACTGGGGCTCCGACCAAGGATTCTCGGTCGGGTCATGGGTTGCCCTATCGGTTGTCTGTCACACACTCCCGATCGCCCTCGGCAGGTGGAGGATGGCTCAGGCCTTCGGCAGCTGTTTGCAGACTCCTTGGAGTCTGACGATGACTCTTCCCTGTTCTCCAGGCCTCTCGACCTGGAGTCCTCTGGGGGACAGTCGGTGGACGAGAGCCCATCCTCGTTCATGGGATTACTTCGGCTCATCTCAGAATCTACTGGGATGAAGCTCGAACCTGTGTCAAAGCGGGCCAAGTATCCCCTCATGGAGATACTAGACCGAGGGGATTCTCCTACGGAGGCCTTTCCTGTGGCCGAAGCCATTGTTGACCCAGCCCTGGAGTTATGGCAGCGGCTGGCTTCTTGTCCAGCTCCCTTGGCCAAGATGGCCAGGAAGTATGCCGTTCCCATTGGCTCACTCTCCGGATTCTCGGAGCACACCTCTGCGGAGGGGTTGGTGACCGACAGCCTTTTCTGGTGCTCCGGAAACGCTCGTGATGTGGACAAGCCACCGGATAAAGAGTCCAAGAAACTGGACTACTCCGGGTGTAAAGTTTACGCTGCGTCCTCCTTAGGCCTTCGTCAGGCCAGTTCGGCTGTACTGATGGCACACTTTTCCCAGGCCCTTTTGGGCTCCCTGGATGAGGTGATTCCTCAGCTCCCGGCTGACCTCCAGACTACGGTCAAGCAGGTGTGGGATCAGGGAACAGTGGTGGGAAAGCAACAGCTCCAAACTACTTTCGACATTGGAGACTCTTGTGCCCGCTCAGTAGCGGCCGCAGTGGCCATGTGCCACAGAGCTTGGCTGCGGATCTCCACCTTCATGGCAGATACCCAGCACAAGCTGTCAGACGTTCCCTTCCTGGGTATCGACTTGTTCGGGCCCGGGGTGGAAGGCCTTCTCCAGTGGATCAAGAAGTCCAGTGCCACTTTGGACTCTGTCACGTCTGCCCAGAAGGACAAAGGCTGCCAGCAGCAGCATAAGCCCTTTCCGGCTTCTGCCCCTATGGCACATCAGGGCCAGCAGGCACACACTTGGCACCCCAAAGCCAAGTCTGCAGCTTCCTCCAGCAGCAAGCCGGGAGAAAAAGGCCCAGGAGTCCCTCGGCCAGTCCCTCCTCCAAGGCTGCCCAGTGACGGGTTGAGGGGTGTCGTCCCCAGCCTCGTCACTCCCCAGGCTCCGCCACTTCAGACAACATGAAGTCTTGCTATATTATGACTATTGCAGTTTGCCCCAGCCTTAGAACTGCTCCGGAGGTGAAAGAGTTAACTTCCATGCAGAGCATGGAGCTTAGAGCGCTAGCTCGGTTCAGAAGCTCTGTTTGGCTGGTTTCAAACCGAAACCGTCAGATTCTTTACTCCACCTCACTGAACAGTCGCTCCGGAGATTCCTCCTGTTGCTCGGTTCATTTCTTCAGTTTAAAGCGCTATTTCTCGGTTGAATTTAACCGCGATTTCATTATTTTAACCGCAAAACCGATCGGTTCAGGCTCTGTCTATGGTAATCGTAAGTAATAGATAGGGTTTTTTCTGTGTGGAACTTGTAAAAGTATTATCGGTTCGGTTGAACCTATCGAGTTGTATTTGAATATAAGTTTAAAGCCTTATAAGGCTTTTTAGAGTGCGGTTCCCAGTTCTTATCAGTTCTAAAAAAAACGGATTTCATTACGGTTTTCCACTAACCGTGACATGGTTTGGAACCGATAAGGGTGTCTTGCCTGGCACTGCCATCAAAAGGGCAAGTTGGTTGGTTAGGCTGGCATCATGTCTGAGAAACCCAAAAGAAAAACTGGGCCCACTGGGTTTCAACACTGTAGTGTCTGTGGGGAAGCCTTTGCCAAGGCTGACCCACACACTACATGTGTTTATTGTCTGGTTATGATCAGTGTGAATGTGACTTTGAAAGTCTGGATGTGCCTATTGAACCGGACATCTCCCCAGACAGACCTTCAGGTGAGTCTCCCCCAGGCTTTCTGAGTCCCCTTCTCATTTTTTGTTTTATAAAAAAGTTGCTGAGACCCTCCAGCTTCCCTTAGAGGAGGCTTTGGATGAGCAAGAGGAGCCTGACTATGTGGAGATGATGGATATCCCAGAGTCCAGGAGGTTGTCCATCCCTTTACATAAATCCTTTAGAAAACAAACAATAAAAATTTTAAAGCTCCTAATTCTGTGCCTCCTGTGGATAAAAAGATGGACAGGAGGTACACTTTGTCAGGTCCTGATACAGATTTTCTTTCACAGCAATGCAGTCATGTTAGTAATTCAGGCTGCAGCCTGTGATAAAGCTAATATTCCACTGGCTTCACATCCTCCTGACAAGGATTCCAGGAAGATTGATGCCATGGCCAAAACAATACATGGCAGCATCCTTGGGACTCAGACAAGCTAACTATATGGCTTATGTTGCAAGATACCAGAAATCTAGATGGGATACTGTCATGGCCTTAGCCAAACAGGTCCCTGGCCAGCTCGCAAAGGAGCTGAAGCAGGTGGCCCTTGATGGTATTGAGGCATCTAAGGTGCAATTCCATGCTGCAGTGGATTCTAATGATGTATCCTCTAGAGTCATGGCTACATCTCTGGCTTTTCGCAGATTGGCCTGGCTCAGGTGTACTTCTTTGTCACAGGATACCCAGTCTAAGGCTATGGATTTTCCTGTGGTGGGAAATTCTCTGTTTGGGGAGCAGACAGAGAATTATATGAAAATGGATGAATATAGAACCACTTACAGGAGTGCACAAGCCAAGGCAGCAAGCCACTCCTCAGAGGCAGCCCCCAGGGGTAGGGGTAGAGCCTTTTCACAGCCTTTTACCAGACGGGCCCCTCCTCTTGCGCCCTATGTACAGAGGGGTTCTTCAGAGGAGAGGCAGGACGGGTTCGAGCAGGCCTGCTCCCACCCCTCAGCCTAAAGCCCCTGCCAAACAGGCACCCTGATGGGATGCCCAGGGTCGGCCTCCACTACCTGGGGCAGGTTGGCTCACTACCCAGGACTGGCAGTCTTTAACTCAGACAGGTGGGTCCTGGAAGTAGTGAGCCAGGGTCTGTTCTCAGCTTCAAGAAATTTCCAAAGATGAGAGCCAGATCTTTTCCACCTACAAACCCTTTAGAGAGTCTTGCTTTGGAAACAGAAGTCTCAACCCTCCTGGCTCTCAGAGCTGTAGAAAAGGTTTCTCCCTTCACCAGGGCAAGGGTCTGCTCAGGTACTTCCTTACCCCAAAAGACAGGAGAGTGGCGGCCTATCCTGGATCTAAGATATCTAGCAAGCACCTTTAAAGCCAAAGTTCAAAATGGTGACACTGGGAATGATTTTACCCTCCCTAAGGCCAGGGACTGGCTAGCCTCCCTGGACCTCAAAGATGCCTACTTTCATGTTCTTATCAGAGCTCCCATCGAGTACCTCAGATTCGAACTGCCCTCAGGCCATTATCAGTTCAGAGCAATGCCCTTGGCCTCACTTCTGCCCCAAGGGTGTTCACAAAGTGTCTGGCAGTAGCGGTCACTCACCTAAGGCGGCAAAAGAGTGCCATTTTTCCCTACCTGGATGACTGGCTCATTGTGTGTCAGTCTCCAGACCAGGTCAGATCACACCTGCTAGTTACCCAGCAGCTGCTTACTTCTCTGGGATTTCTTCTTAATCTTCCAAAGTCAGTTTTGGAACCTGTCCAGGTACTCACCTTTATAGGCGCAGAACTGGATACAAAGCAGGCCAGAGCCTTCCTTCCCTTGGAAAGGGTAAGGACCTTAGTGGCCCTGGCCGCCTCCTTCACTCTGCAGGTTTCTCAACCAGCAAGGCATTTCCTGCAGCTCCTAGGACACATGGCTGCCTCCACAGCTGTGGTGCAAGGAGCAAGATTTCAGATGAGGGACATTCAGTTCCATTTGAGAGCTTTCTGGTCTCAAAGAAGAGATCCTCCATCCAGGTTAATCCCAGTGACTTGAACCCTGATCCAGGCCCTTCAGTGGTGGCAGGATCAGAGCAATCTGAGACAGGGGGTGCCTTTCATCCCTCTGTCCCATTCCTTGACCCTACTACAGATGCATCCCTTTTGGGATGGGGAGCTCACATGGGCGACCTCTCCCACCCAGGGATTATGGTCCCTCAGGAATCTCTGCTCCCACATCAATCTGTTGGAACTCAGAGCTGTTTTCTAGCACTTCAGGTTTTCTCTGCATCTGTTCAGAACAAGGCAGTACAGGTCAGAACAGACAACACCACTACAGTGTGGTACATCAACAAACAAGGGGGCACTCGGTCTTCGGCCTTGTGCACCGAGGCAATGAAGTTGTGGTCTCTGGCTTACTCCTGAACACTTCCCTCATAGCAGTTCACCTCCCAGGCAAGGACAATGTCCTGGCAGATGCCCTCAGCAGGATTTCCCAGGGCCATCACGAATGGTCACTGGATCCCTAGTACTAGGGGATAGTGTTTGCCAGATGGGGCACTCCTCAGATAGATCTTTTACGCAGCCCCAGACAATTATCAACTTCCACTGTTTTGTTGCAGGCCTCCAGTGTTGGGCTCAGTTCCCCTGGATGCCTTTCTCCTCGATTGGGAAGGGAAGTTTCTTTATGCCTTTCCCCCCTTCCCTCTCCTGTTCAAAGTACTAGTCAAAGTCAGGTCTCAGTCCTGCTAAATGATCCTGATTGCTCCAGACTGGGCCAGGCAGCCCTGGTACTCACTCCTTCTGTCCTTAGCAGTCCATCTTCCCCTGTGTCTCCCCAGGAACCACAATCTGTTAACCTGTGCTCAGGGGAGAGTTTGGTATCCGAATCTCAAATCCCTCAACCTCAGGGCTTGGCTCTTGAGCAGTTAGAGGTTGCCGATTTGCAACTTTCTCAAAGTGTTCTCGAAATCCTGAGGCTGCTAGGAAGCCTTCCACACAGGGCTACCTATAACTCCAAGTGGAAAGGTTTCCATATGGTGTTCTGGGAAGCATGTTTCCCAAGATCTGCTGATCTACCTACTGTATTGGACTACATGGTCCATCTTAATTCTTTGGGACTGAGACCAGCCACCCTGAAAGTGCACTTGGCTGCTGCCTCTGCCTTCATTTCAGCAGGGAAGCCCTCTTATCTCTCTGCTCATCCTGTATTTTCCAAGTTTTTTAAAGGATTGCTTCACACCAGTCCTCCATTCAGGGACCCTGCCCCGACTTGGGATCTTAATGTATGCATTGCTCAGCTAATGCAAGCCCCCTTTGAGCCTCTGTCTTCGGCAGAGCTTAAGTATTTGACTTGGAAAACTGTATTTCTGGTAGCCATCACTTCTGCCAGGCGTATAAGTGAGTTACAGGCTTTATCGTAGAAACTGACTTTATTTCCTTTCACAGGGATAAAGTGGTCCTCAGGACTAACAGGAAGTTTTGCCTAAAGGTGGTTTCAGATTTCCACCTTAACCAATCTATTTCACTCCCAGTGTTCTTCACTGACTATTCCTCCTCTGGTGAGAGGAGGCTGCACAACAGATGTAAGGGGCCCCTAAGTTACTACATAGAGCGCACCAAGGGTCACAGGTTTGACTCCTCCAACTGTTTCTCACTTATGGTGAGGTTGGGAAAGGGAGACCTGCCACTAAAGATCCATTGCCAGGTGGATCGCTTTCTTGTATCCAGTTTTGCTATCAAAGCTGGGTAAGGTTCCCTCAGGCCTGAGGGCTCACTCTACCAGAGGTACAGCTGCATCCCTAGCTGCTGCTAGAGACATCCCTATCTTGGAGATATGTCAGGCAGCTACTTGGAAGACAGTACACACTTTCACCAAGCATTACCCCTGGATATTCAGGCCAGGAGGATACTCGGTTTGGCACAGCCGTGCTTCAGAGCCTATTCCCTAAGTAGGTTCTGTCCCTCCTCCATGGAGGTACTGCTGTGTAGTCTGCAATAGTCATAATATAGCAAGACTTCATGTTGTCTGAAGAAAAAAATACTCACGTTAGTAATGTTGTTTCTTCTAATGGAGTCTTGCTATATTATGACCTCCCCCCCCAGCCTGCCCCTCTCAGAACTCCTACTTTGGGGTATGGGTTGGGTAGTCCTCTGTTGGCATTTATTGATGCCCTCTTTCATGTTTGGGTGTTGTGTTTATTTAGTTATTTTATCTTAATTTTCTGGTCCACTGACTTGAGTCTTTGTGTTGGGACCAGTGAAAATGTGTTAATATATTAGTAGCCAGTTGGCTAGTGTAGGTTACAGCTTCCACACAGAACCTTAGTGAGTTTTTTGCAAGTAAGATCTGACGGTTTCGGCTTGAAACCAGCCAAACAGAGCTTCTGAACCGAAGCACGCTCTAAGCTCCATGCTCTGCATGGAGATTAACTTTTCACCTCCGAGCAGTTCTAAGGCTGGGGCAAAACTGCAATAGTCATAATATAGCAAGACTCCATTAGAAGAAACAACATTACTAAGGTGAGTAATTTTTTTCTTCCTTTTAACCTGGTCCACTATCACTGGACGCTGGGTGTTGGAAGTGGTAAGGAAAAGGTCTGCCTCTGAATTGACCAGGCCCCACCCTATCGGGCTGTCACCCCACCGGGGTATGGGTCCGAGGCCTCTCTGCCGGCTCATGACCCAACATTGCTCTGCTCCTCCAGAAGGAGGTGATCAGGGAGGCAGTGGATCCTCCTCCAGACCCAGGGTTTGTGTCCAGGTATTTCCTGGTCCCGAAATGGACGGGGGGGCTGGCGCCCCATTCTAGACCTACACAACCTAAACAAGTTCCTACGGTCTCGAACCTTTAGGATGGTCACTCTGGCACAGATCATTCCATCCTTGGAATGAGGTGTGTGGTTCTGTTGTATGGACCTCCAGGACGTGTTCTTTCACGTCCCAATCCGTCCGTCCCACCAGCGATTCCTTCGCTTCAGAGCGGAGGGGTCCCTCTACGAGTTCCGGGCCATGCCCTTCAGCCTTTCTCCAGCTCCCAGGATCTTCACCAAAGCATGGCAGTGGTGACAGCATTTCTGCGGCGCCGAAGGGTCCGGGTGTCCCTTACCTGGACAACTTGATGATTGCAGCCCCCTCCAGGCTGGAGGTGGAGCAGTCCAGGGATCTGGCCCTCCAGGTCTGCTCTCAGATTGGCCTCATCAACGAGGCCAAATCGGAACTCATGCCAACACAGGTGATTCAGTTCATCAGGGCAGAGCTCTACGCTCTTTGAGCCACAGCACGGCTTCCGGTGGACAGGGCCGAGGTTCTCTCCTCCTTTGCCCATTCATTTCTGGTTGGGCAATTGCGCCCTGCCCGGCACTTCCCGCGCCTCCTGGGCCTCATGACGCCCTGCACCAGCATGGTCCATTGGGCCCACTGGCACATGCGTCCCCTTCAATGGGGGCTGGCCCGCCAGTGGTCACAGCGCTCCGGTCCTCTGGATCAGCCAGTGGCGGTGACCCAGGAGATGTGGAACGCTCTCCAGTGGTGGATAGTTCCAGCTCATCTGCAGGAGGGCATCCCGTTTGTCCGCCCCGAGCCAATGGTCATTCTATCGACCGATGCCTCTCTGATGGGTTTGGGTGCCCATCTGGGGGAGTACAGAGCGCATAGCCTCTGGTCCCCTCAGGAGTCTCGATGCCACATCAACCTGCTGGAGCTTCGAGCAGTCCGACTAGCCCTCACCGCCTTCGCTCCGTTTGTACAGGGTCAAGTGGTCCAGGTCCAGACGGACAATACCATGACCATATACTACCTAAACCACCAGGGCGGGATGCACTCCTTGCCCCCTTTGAAAGGAAGCTCTCCGCGCTTGGTCCCTCGTGAGCAGACTGGAGCGGATCTCCTAGCCATCCATGTGGCGGGAGCCTCCAACACTCTGGCCGATGCCCTAAGCCGGATAGGTGCTGCATCTCACAAGTGGTCTCTCCTGCCGGAGGTAGTACACGATCTGTTCTCACACTGTGGCACTCCTCAGGTGCACCTGTTTGCCACCAGGGAGAATGCGAAGCTGAGGCTGTTTCATGCCCGCCCCCCCCTCAGCAGGGCTCGCTGCTGGGGGATGCCTTCTTGAGGCCGTGGACCCCGGGCCTGTTCTGCACCTTTCCTCCATTTCCCTTGATCCACAAGATGCTTCTCAAGGTGAGAAAGGACAAGGTGCAGGTGATTCTGGTAGCCCCAGACTGGCCTCACCAGTTCTGGTATCCAGATCTCCTCAGCCTCAGCTCCAGGCTCCTGAGGCGGCTTCCAGCCCGCCCGGACCGGATCTCAGTCAACCAGGGGAAGGTATTCCATCCGGACCTTCAATCCCTGCACCCGACTTCCTGGTGTCTGAGCAGCTAGAGTTCCAGGCCTTGGGTCTTTCCGACAAGGTCCTCAACGTTGTTGAGGCTTCCCGTAAGGAGTCGACCAGAAAATGCTATGCCTTCAAATAGAAGAGATTCTCCATTTGGTGTCAGGGTAAGGGGTTGGACCCTTCCTCCTGTTCCTTGGCCAGCATTCTGGACTACCTATGGTCCCTTTCTCAGCTGGGGCTTCAGTCGACGACCCTTAAGCTGCACCTGGCAGCCATCTCTGCTTACCGAGTGCTGGCCGAAAAACAGTCGGTGGTGCAGGAGAAGGTGGTCGGGCGCTTTTTCAAAGGCCTTCATCACATATCCCCTCCAGTGCGAGAACCTCCACCTCTGTGGGATCTACTGCTGGTGTTGGCTAAGCTAATGGGCAAGCCATTCGAACCGATGCACAGGTGTGACCTCTCACCTGTCGTGGAAGACCACCATCTTGGTGGCTGTCACGTCAGCCAGAAGGATAGGAGAACTCCAGGCGCTTTCCATCGAGTCTCCTTATTTGGTCTTCCACAGGGACAAGGTTGTCCTGCGCCCCCACCTGAAGTTCCTTCCGAAGGTGGTTTCGAAGTTTCACCTTAACCAGGTGTTGACTCTGCCGGTGCTCCACCGATCACACACGCGAGGCGCAATATAGGCTCCATACTTGGACCCTAGCAAGCGCTCTTATTACAAGGGCGGATGGCTGAAGTTCAGGGAGAGGTTCGCCAGCTGTTTGTCACCTACGCTGAAGCTGCACCTGGCAGACCTGCAGCCAAGCGGATGATAGGCAGGTGGGTCACCTCCTGCATAGATCTCTGCTATAGGTTGGCGGGCATGGAGCCTCCCAAAGGGATAAGAGCTCATTCTACCCGCCATACCGCTGCTTCAGTGGCTGCTTCTAGGGACGTTCCTATCCAGGAAATCTGCAGGGCTGCTACCTGGAAGTCAGCACACACCTTCATTTCCCATTACCACATCGACCTAGAGTCACGTCGGGATGCTGGTTTTAGGACCTCAGTTCTCCAGTCCTTATTCCCTAAGTAGGGGTACGCGCCTTGCCTCCCTCCTCCCGGAGAACTTCTAGGAGTCTGCCAATAAATGTGAATTGAACAGCATATCCACGTCCCTAGAAATATAGTTTAACTCACCTGTAACAGGAGATCTTACTTCGAGAGGGCTCTTGCAGTAGGCAATTACATATAGGACTATCGGCGGTAGGACCCCACAGAAAAATTTCTAGCTAGCAGTTCCTGGCGAGGGACTGCCCCCACGTCAGGTGACCGGCGTCATACGACGTCGGTATAAAAGTGGTCCCAGACCGCCTTCCAGTTGCCCGCGTTGGCGTTACAGCTCTCGCGTAAAGTTCGTGATTAGTCAGCTCCTGCTTTTTCGTCGATTTTACCGAATATTAAAGTATTTTTTCCTTCTATCATCAGGTCATCGTCAGTGTATGTCGTCCCGTACACCCTCCAAGCACAAAAACAAGTGCGATTCATGCGGCGCTCAACTGCCACACAAGAATGACCATTCCTTTGCCTCTTCTGCCCTAGGCCCCGACCACCCGGTCGACAAGTGCCACTTGATTGCCTTCACTTCAACGCGCTACCTGCAGGACGACTCCAACAGTCCCTGGAAGCCCATCTTCCAAGAAAAAGATGTCTTCGATGGGAAAAGAATTGAAGAAGCTCAGGCAGGCGTCTACTTCTCCGGAAGGACATCGCAAAAAGCGGGACAAGGAGAGGCACCGGAAGAAGGCCTCCTCGTCCGCGACTCCGGCCGGAGTTGCAGCTCAGGTAACATCCCCTCAGGGGGACCGTCCTACGGCAGCCTCCAATGGTTTGGAGGAGGCATCTGCCCGCCCATCTGGCTCGCGCTCGGGCCTTGCAGGCGCCTCCGGGCAAAAGGAGGCCTCCGCCCCCAGTTTGGCTGCAGGCTTGCGGCCTACTGGTGCGGGCGACTCCCATTAGTTGGACTTCAGCTCCTCCGACATCCGCCCGGGAGAAGGTCGATAAGGCGCCCGACCCTTGAGCGGCGCACAACCTGTCCCCCGGCCCGCCCGATGAAGGACCCCAAAGATGGATGCCAGCTCCTCCGCGCCCGCTGGGGAACTAGCCCCTGTCACATGTCGGCTCCCCGACATGCGCCAGGCGGCGGAACCTCCGAGCAGACCCTCCAACACCCGTCGTACGGTTCCCGCGGCCTTCCTGCCCGTCCGGGGGCCAGTCACCCAGCCCAACCCGAGATCCCACCCCATCCCGAGGATGTTCCCCCTCCGTCAGACCCCCTCCTATGGAACCGGATCAGCGTCAGGCGCCCTAGGACGCCAGCCCAGCGCCGGTCCCACTGACTCAGTCAAGGGATTTTCCCCTTCCATCGGGCCCTGCTTCCCCCGGGCCTCCCAATATTGACCTGCCCGTGGGTCCATCTGCTCCGGCAGCTCCTCCGGCACCTGGGTACCCGCCGTTTTATCAGGCGCCGTCTTACCGGGGCTGCGGTATCCAGCCGCGGTACCCGCGCCACAATACCCGGCTCCAGCGGTTTTCCACAGCGCAGGTTTCGGATACTGCGCCTTACAGATTTTAATCAAATATTCTTTCCCCTCCTCCTCCTCCACCGCCCTCTAGGCCACGGTGGATCTGCAGGACTCTGGCTTCCTGGAGGCTGAGGCAAAACTCAGCTCACCAAGGAAATGAAAACCACCTTACAGCGATGGTGCGCCCCAGCTCCCGTACGTGAGGCAGCACACTCCCTCACTGCCTCCGGACTCCAGGGCCATTCCCTCTGGATCCAGGAGAGCAGGACAGCACTCCAAGATTCCCCAGGAACCCGTTCCTGCCCCCAGCCAGTTAGGGAGTCTTATTCTGCTTCCGATCCTTCTTCTTCCCTCTGATTCCTCTGATTCTTCCGATGGATGCTCAGAGAGAGATGACGAGCCTCGCTCTCCGTCCAAGCCCCTTCCGAGGACTCCTCCGAAGTCTCCTCTGGAGGATCCTTCCTTTACGGAGTTGCTCAGAAAAATCCAGGAAGTACATCAGTGGCGCTCCTTGGAACCAGATCCTCAGTGGGTTAAACTCGCCGAACATCTGGACCTGCCCCTCACAGCACCAACTTTGAGTACCACCCTGGATCGAACCTCCGCCCACCTTGTTTCCATTATCTGAAACAACCCGTCGGCGATAGCCTGCTTCCTAGGAAGTCTAACAGGCTATACCAGGCTCAGAGGGTGTAGACTACTTGGACTCCCATGCAGATTCGGTCGTGATGAAGCGCCGCTCATGGCAGATCAGTGCATCCCAAACATCTAAGCTCATCTCCTCCGGATAGAGAATCCGCCTTCTGGACCAGGTATGGAAGAAAATCTACGCCTCTTCCACACTGGGAATTACAGCACTAAATTATGCACACTCCTAGTGGGGATTATCAGAAGGCTATCGCCTACCAAACGCGGAATCTAAGATTGACTCCTTACCCTGACTCTCCAAGTCAAGCAGGAGTTGACTGATTTAGTCAGTCTGCTCGCTTTGGCCAGTCATGCCACATTCTAGGACGACATACGATGCAGTGGACACTGCAGCAGCGAAGCTCCCGCTTTTTACTGTGGGTCTTCGGTGTCATGCTTGGCTCCGTGTGTCAGGTTTGGTCGGAGGGTGCAATCCAGCGATCCAGGAAGCACCTTTCAGGGGTGGTGCTTTTCGGTGGTGATATCACGGACATCATCACCGACTTTAAGGAAGAAGGGGCCGGTTCTGAAATACAGTAGATTCATGTACCATCCCCATCACCACAGCACAGTCCTTTTGCAGAGCATGCAGTCGGCCTACCAGCAAACCCCAGGAAGGCGGGCCACTAGCGTCGGGCCCTGCAGCTGCAGGCCCCCGCCCAAAAAAGCAGCGGTGCCCCAGCTGCGGCCCTGCCCACCAGCTCCTTCCCCTCCCTGCCTCCGGATACGGAGGAACCAGTGAGAGGAGGTTCTCCCTCCAATTTCCGGGTTGGGAGAGGATAACAGCGGATTCATGGGTGCTCCAGATCATAGCGGAAGGGCACTCTATAGGTTTCTGCAGAAACCACCGCCACCACCTCTGAAATCGTTCCATGCAGGGACCATCTTCCCTTTGGTCAGGAAGAAATCTCTGCCCTTCTCATGAAGCGAACCGCCATGAACCCGTTCCACTTCACCTTCAAGGGATGGGCTACTATTCACACATTTCTTCCCTTGGTCCCAAAAGACTGAGAATCTCAGACCCATTCTCGATCTCAGCTCCTTGAACCTTCACGTGGAACACAAAGGTTCAGGATATCTCCTACAGATCCTTCTGCCTCCTTCGGCCGGGTCAATGGCTTAAGCTGGATATGCAGGATGCATATCTCACATCCCATTGCCCTTCTCACACAAAGTATTTTCGGTTTGCTTTTCAGAGGACCATTACCAATTCCAGGTGCTCCCGTTTGGTCTTTCCTCGGCGCAGTATTTACCAAATGCCTGGCTGTGGTAGCAACCCACCTGCATCTGATGGGAGTTCAGGTGTTTCCATACCTGGATGACTGGCTCCTGGCGGCCTCGGTCAGGGAGGAGCTCCTGCATTTCTCTCCTCACCCAGCAGGTTTTACTTGCCCTGGGTATTACCATCAACCATTCCAAGTCTCATCTGGATCCCTCCTAGAGACTACTTGTTCATCGGAGCTGTCCTCGATGCAATGGTGAGCAAGGCCTTCTGCCTCTGGACAGGGCAGCCCTCTCCAGTCACAGATTTCCCTGCTATCAGAGCATGGGAGGGTTCAGCGAGGTCGGTTCTCCGTCTCCTGGGGCTCAGTGGCGGCCACTATTCCGACAGTTCCCAGACTTCGCTCCCACATATGAGGATCTCTCATTGGACTCTCTGCTCCCAGTGGGATCAACTTGTAGATGACCTAGATCATCTAGTTCTGATCTCCTCGCCGATGGCCCGAGACTTGCAATTGTGGATGGTTCGAGAGAACCTGTTTCAGGGGGTCCCCTTCTGTCACCCCAAGACTCTGACCACAGACGCATCAGGCGAAGGTTGGGGAGCCCATCTGGGTCCTCACGAACCCAGGGATTATGGTCCAGATTGGAACTAGCTCTCCAATCAATGTGCTCGAGCTTCGAGCAGTACTATGTCTCTCAAGCCCTTCACCAGTACATTTCTTCCGGTCACCTAGCCATCCAGACAGACATATGCGTGGTGTGGTACATCAACAAGCAGGAGGCACTCGATCCTACCCTCTATACAGGGAAGCAGTGAGGGTTTGGGACTGGGCAACTCAACACAACCTTCACCTTAGACGATTCATGTTCCAGGAGTCGACAACACTCTGGCAGACCAGCTAAGCTGCTCCTCTGCCCTGCCACATGATTGGGAATTGGACCAAAAGGTGCTGGAAGATGGCTTTCAGTTTTGGGGGACTCTGCATGTAGACCTGTTCACCTCTTCCCAAAACACAAAACTTCTCACCTTTTGCTCGTTCGTTCCAGAAGCGGCGCTTTCTGGAGCGGCGCTCTATCTCTGAGACTGGAAGAGCAGATTAAGTCTATGCTTTTCCCCTCAATTCCTCTGGTCCCGCGTGTGCAGAAACTAACCACAGAAGGAGCGAGAATGATTCTGATCCACCTTTCTGGCCCAGGCAAATCTGGTTCTCTCTTCTACAACTTAATACTCAGAGGTTCCTCCTCTTCCTCTTCCTTTATCTCAAGGTTTGCTGACCCAGGATCAGGGGACCCTGGTCCATCAGGCCTCAAGTCCTGCAACTTCATGCATGGCTCCTGCAGACCTAGCTCAATCTACCGTTTGGGGTGTCTCCAAAGTGGCGAGGAATTCTGGTGGAGGCTAGAAAACCCTCCAATAGGTCCACTTATGCCATGAAATGGAAGAGATTTTCTATTTGGGCCGCCTCTCTCACAGATGTGGAGCCTTTTTCCTGTTCAGTGGCTGTTGCTGGAATATTTCGTCATCTCTTAGGCCTGGGTCTCAGTCATTCCTCCTTGAAAGTGCACATGGCTGCTATTTCAGCCTACCGTGCTCCTTTCGCAGATAAAGCGTTTGCCCAATTAGAGGTCTCTAAGACCTTTCTTAGAGGTGTCCTTCATCTGAGGCCCCCCATCCAAACTCCTGCTCCCCCTTGGGACTTGAACTTTGTTCTCGAGAAACTTACCCTTCCTCCCTTCGAACCGGCAGCAACCGCAGATCTGAAGTTTCTTTCGTGGAAGACGCTCTTCTTGGTGGCCATTACTTCCGCTCGAAGAATTTCCGAGCTCCAGGCCCTTATGTGTAAAATCCCTTATTTGGTTTTTCACGAAGAACGAGTAGCTCTTCGCACGAATCCTAAGTTTCTGCCTAAAGTGGTAGCAGAGTCTACCTTAAATCAGTCCATAAAGTTACCTGCCTTTTTCACGCAGTATTCCAACCAAGGGGAATATTTACTCCATACCATGGACGTTCACAGGATTCTGAGATACTACACCAACAGGACAAAGGATCTCAGAAAGACTGATCAGTTGTCCGTCTCTTTTGCTCACAAAAGGGAGGGCAATGCTGTTTCCAAGCAATGCCTGTCGAAGTGGTTGGCTCATTGCATCACTTTCTGTTACGACAAGTACAAGAAGACCCTTCTGGGTCAAGTCAGAGGTCACGCCACTCGTGGAGTAATGGCCTCTGCGGCTTATTTCAAGAATGTGTCTGTGGCAGACATCTGTGCTGCCGCCACCTGGACTTCCGTCCATACCTTTACGAAACACTACAGTTTGGACATTGCCTCTCGCCGTAGAACAGGCTTCGGGCTAGCTGTTTTGCAAGGCCTCCTGTCTTGAGGATTGCAAGGCTTCTGCTACTTTCTGGAGTAGTTTCCTCCTCCCGGTGCCTTTTATTTGTTCCAGACTGCTTGGGATTCAGTCCTATATGTAATTACCTACTGCAAGAGCCCTCTCGAAGTAAGATAGTACAGTTACGTAAGAACTTACCGTAACAGTAGATCTTCGAGAGAGGCTCTTGCAGTAGGTAATACCTTCCCGCCCTCCATCCCCCTAGGCTTTTTCAGCTCTTTTTCCAGGAATGGAAACATCTGCTTCTCTCTCGTCCGGACCTTCTGGGCCTGTGTGGAAAGAACTGGAAGGCGGGCATCCGGGACCGCCCTTTATACCGATGTCGATGACACCGGTCACCTGACATGGGGTGTCCTCGCCAGGGACTGCTAGCTAGAAATTTTCTGTGGGGTCCCTGCCGACGGGCGCCAGTCCATATGTAATTACTCTGCAAGAGCTCTCGAAGATCTACTGTTACGGTAAGTTCTTACGTAACTGTACTTTCTAGGAGTGGTATATGTTGTTCATCCACACAACCCACCCGACCTCCGTAGCTTCAACATGCAACCTGGCTTCCAGCAGGCTAGATCTGGCGTCATGGGGCAGAGCCGAGAATTTTTTTCACCCGAGTGGGTGGTAGGAGACAGCTTGAAGACCTTCCGGCAACATTTAAATCTGCAGGGAACCTGCCAATAAGTGTGGATGAACAACATTACCACTCTTAGAACTCCTGTTACAGGTGGGCAACCTGTATATTCCTGCACCCTGTTCCTCCCTGTAAGGTATTTGTATGTCTCCATCATATCCCCTCTCTCCCTCCTCTTCTCCAGGGAGTATATATTCAAGTCCTTTAGCCTGTCCTCATAGGACTTGTGATGCAATCCCTGTACCATCTTTGTTGCCCTCTCTGAATCTTCTCTACCCTATGTCCTTACGCAGGTAAGATCTCTAGAACTGTACACTGTACTCCAGGTGGAGCCTCACTAGTGTCTTTTATAGTGGAATTATTATCCCCTTTTCCTGCTGATGCCCCTGCCTATGCATCCCAGCATCCTATTTGTGTTACCTGCTGCCTTGTTGCACTGTTTCCCTACCTTGAGGTCATCAGAGATGATAACCCCAAGGTCCCTTTCTTTCTTGTTGCATGCTACAATCCTCACCCCCAACTGATGTGTTGTTCCAGGGTGTTTGTGCTCCATATGCATTATCTTGCACTTCTTTGCATTGAAGTTTAACTGCGAAACCCTTGACCATTCTTCCAGCTTCTGCAGGTCCCTCCTCATTCTGTTTACACCCTCTGGCGTGTCCACTCTGTTACAGAGCTTCATGTCATCAGCAAACGGGGAAATTCTGCCTTCTAGGTGCTGTGCAATGTCACTGATGAAGACGTTGAATAGGACCGGTCCCAGCACTGATACCTGTGGTACCCCACTGATCACTCTTTTTCCTCTGTGGGGTGACAGCCATTTACCACCAACCTCTGTGTCCTGCCGCCCAGCCAATTACCCACTCAGCACACTACTGTCCTGCCCACTCCCATATTCCCATTTGTTTAATAGCCTTCTATGTGACACAATGTCAAAGGCCTTGCTAAAGTCCAGATAGGCCACGTCCACTACCCTCACCTGATCCACCTTCCTTGTCACCCAGTCAAAAAATTCAATGAAGTTGGTCTGGCATGACAAACCCCCGATGAAACCATGCAGCTTTGGGTCCTGTAGTACATTGGCAGACAGATATTCCACCAATCTCTCCTTCTGTAGTGCTTTCATGATCTTCCCCCCTACCGAGGTCAGGCTGACTGGTCTGTAGTTCCCTGCTTCCTCTTTGTTCCCGCTTTTGTATATGGGGACTACATCTGCTGTCCTCCAGTCTTTGGGTACCTTCCCTGTTTCCAGTGATTGGCTAAACAGGGTTGCCAGAGTTTCAGCCACCACCTCTCTTAGTTCCTTTAGGACCCTGGGATGCATCCCATCTGGCCCCATTGCTTTATAGACTCTTATTCCTTCCAGTTCCTTTAGGACCCTTTAGTGTTTAAAGGGACCTGTGTCCATTTCTGCACCATTCCCACCACTTGTACTCCCTTCAGGCACATTACCATCCTCTTCTTCAGTAAAAACTGAGCAGAAATATCTGTTCAGTGTGTCAGCTTTACTGTTGTTATCCCCCATGCGGCTCCCGTCCTCCCCCTGCAGTCTCACTATCTCTCCCTTTGCTATTCTTTTTTCATTTATGTACCTGTAAAAGGTTTTGTTCACTCTAACCACTGATTTTGCAATGCACTCTTCTGTCTGAGCTTTGGTTTCCCTTACTGACCTCCCTGCTTCCCTTTGCTTCTCTTGGCACTTCTCCCTATCCCCTTATGCCTGTGTCTTTTTGTATTGCCAGAATGCAATCTTTTTGGCTTTACTTTCTTCGCTGCCTCCTTGGAAAACCATAATGGCTTCTTCTTCCCCTTGCTAACCTGCTTAATGTATAATTCTGTTGCTCTTGTAATCACGGTTTTAAATATTGCCAACTGTTTCTCCTCCCCATTAGTTCCTCTTTCAAGCACGTCCCCATTTTCCCATTCCGCCCTCCTAAAATCCAGGATACGTGTTTTTGTGTGGTTTGGTTCTGTTCCTTCTGTGATTTCAAACCACAGTGACTGGTGCTCACTGTTCCCCAGGTGCTCCCCCACTGTTTGCCACTATCACACTGTCCCTAGTTGTGAGCACAAGGTCCAGTATTGCCTATTGCCGAGTTGGTTCCATGACTAGTTGCTTAAGCAAGACACCTTGAAGGGAGTCCAGGATAAATCTGTTCCTGGTTGATGCTGCTGCTGGGATGCTCCAGTCCACGTCTGGAATATTGAAGTCTCCATCCAGCACCACCTCCCCCTTGTCTGCCATCCTTTGGATGACTAGCATCAACTCCTTATCTGTTTCTTCCTCCTGGGCTGGTTGTCTGTAGACCACCCCTGTGCAGATGGCTGACCCCATTTTCCTTTCCAGCTTAACCCACAGTATCTCTCCCCCATTTTGTTCCTCCTGGACCTCTGTGTCCTTTATGCCATCTTTCGCATAAAGTGCCACTCCTCTCTTCCTGCCCTGTCTCTTCTGAATATGTTGTAGCTGGGTATGGCCATCTCCCAGTCATAGTTATCACACCAGGTCTCTGTGATGGCCACAATGTCCAGGTCCAACTGCACCATGGCAGCCTCCAGATCCTCCATCTTGTTGCTAAGGCTCCTGGCATTGGCAAACATAACTTTCCATGATGTGAACTCCCTTTCTGTTAAGCTGTTCTACTCCCACCCCTTTCATGGTTGTCTTTTAGCCCTGATTCTCACTGCTGTCTGCCCTTCTGTTGAATTTTGCCCCCTTTCTGCCTCTCTCCACCCTTGGGTGCTTATCTCCATTTTTTGCGCACTGCTTTGTAGAGATATCCCTTCCTCCTGTTCATTGGTTCCACTGCTAGCTGTGTGTTGGGGGGGGGGGGCAATTTACCCTCCTTGCTGGCCTGCCACCCCCCACCCAACTTGGCTAGTTTAAATGCTTGTCCATGTAGCATTTAAATTTCTCATTGAGTGCTTGGATTCCCCTTCAGGACGGATGTAGGCCATTAGGCTTGAACAAGACCCCGTCCCTCCAGGTGGGTCCCCAGTCACCAATGAATCCAAACCCTTCCTCGCAGCACCAGTTCTTCAACCTTGTGTTAAAGGTCCTGGTGCGTACGCCTCTACACACTCCCATGCCTCTCACAGGTAGTATGTCCTGGAAAGTGACAGATGTAGCTACTTGCTTGAGACCCCTCCCCAATATCTTAAACTCTTCCTGAACTTCCTTAGGCTCCCCATTTACCAGGGCATTAGTTCAGTTCAGAGTTGATTTGCAGAAGTATAACATTAAAACAATTTGTTACATAAAAAATAAAAATTAAGACAGATGGTACACATATATAAAAATACAATAATTTTAATATAACAGAGATTTCATCTAATATAACCCATACAATAAAGCATTCTTTTATGTAACAGTGGTACGTCCAGAGCTTTTTATTGCTTAAAAAAATGTTGCTACAGCATACATTTTCTTGATCTAATTTCAATAGTTTAACTGTTTCCAGAACTGCCTTCCTTCTAAATTCTGGCAGTAAAGGAGCTAGCCAGCGATTTATTTCTTTAACCCATTTCTGACATTCAAAAATAGTGTGCATTGTATCTATAGTTACATAGGTTCAATTACATTGCCCCAAGGCCCCACACCCTAAATATTTTCCAATATCAAAATACAGATTGCCCAAACAGGCCAGTCTTACTGCACTCAGTGTATATCTATGCCATACATTCTCACAGTTAATTAGATAAGTTTCAGTACCCCAATCTTGTTTCAGGGAGGAATACATTTCCCCAACTTCTGTTTTATTAAGCTTTCCCTTCTCCAGTTGCATGGCATTATCTTGTAATCTAATAATAGTTTCACTAACAAATAAATCAGCATTTGATATTGCAAATATATTTATAAGACCTATTTTTTTGTAAAGGCATATAATCTGGTAAACCAAATGTCCATATTTTTTTCCTACTTCTATTGACCTTCAAGTTTCCAGCCAGCACAACTTTGGAAGGTGCAAATCCCCCATCAGTATTATTCTTCTCCATAGCATAATTGCTTTAATTTGTATTCTTGTATTAATTGGGAGCATTCCAGCCTCTGATCTCAAGAAGCTGGTTGGGCAGTCTCTTGGTAGATGTAGAGAATTTTGTATAAATGTACTTTGAATTACTTCAGTGTTCTGTGTCGCACGTTTAGGTAGCCCCAGGCCCCACATTTCACTACCATAAAGCATTTACCCTATTGTTTTTGCCTCAAGTGTTTTTCATTGCAATAAATGAATTAGCAAATTTGTTTGCAAAAGAAAATATAGAATTATTGGCTCTTTGTGCACTAAATTTTAAATCCAAAGTTTGCTGTCCCCAGGATACCCTTGAGTCAAAGATTACTCCTTAATATTTATATTCCTTCACAACCTGGAATTTATTTAAAATAACCCATTCTTTTTCTGCATTACTTCTCGTGTTCTTACTAAATATCATAATTTTAGATTTCTCAATATTTAATGTTAAATCTAGAAACTCCAAAGAACTCATAATATTAGAAAGTGCTCTTCTTAGTTTTAAGGGAGCTCTAGAGACAACGATTGCATCTTCTGCGCACATTAATAACTGGGTCATTAGTTACCTAGGTGGATAATAACATCCAGCTCACCCTCCCATCTTGCCTTCCCGGTGATCCCCAGGATCTTCCTCCCATCCCGCCATGCCGTGGCATGTGGTAGGCACCTCACCTCCCTGTCCTCCCCGTCGTCTGTACCTAGCTGGATGCCTGTTACGATAGAGTCCCTCACCAGAATTTGCTTCCTCCTCCTCTGGGGTCCACTGCTCTCCCCACCGAGGTCATCTCCTTGGTTGACCTCCACATCTTTCCCTTCCACTGCTCTGGGCACCTCTGTTTGGTTGTCCCCGTTTGCTATATTGAGCGTGATTTTCTAATTCTTTTAATGCTTCCTCCTGCTTTTTGATTTCCTCTTCTGCCTCCTTTTGTATTTTGTTTTCTTTGAGGATTAGTTCCATGTATTGTTTGCTAGCCTCATAGCTAATCTTCCTTCAGGAGTCCAAGAACCCTTCTCTTTGCTGATCAAATGTAGAGTTCTTTACGATCCGCAACCCACACGGGACCCTGTCAACCTTGAGATACGCTATCAGTGAAATTATTTCCCTTTCTCACCCCAGGAATCCTTTAGCATCAGTAACAATAGTAGTAAGCTGACCAGGTTGAACTGCCTTGGAGGTGGAGCCATGAATATTCATTAAAATAGAATGGCCAATCAGAATCAAGCAGGAAGTTATGCTGAGTGCAAGGAGCCCATAGGGCTTCAGAATTTTTTCTACGACTGACTGAGAAACACTGCCTCTGAGGTGCTCTTTCTCATTCTTGAAACAAACTTTCTAGGATCATGGATATGTTCATCCACACTCTTTGGCATTTCCCCTTCCACTTTAAATCTGCAGGAAGTCTTCAAGCTGGCACCTCCCACCCACTCGGGTGGTATATACCTCGGCTGCGCCCCAGGACGCTAGATCTTCCTTTCTGCTGGAAGATTCAGGTTGCCTACCTTGTGCTCACGCATTTTGTAGGCCCTGGCTCTATAACCTTCGGTTATTCCGAAAATCCATCTCGTTCGGATTAGCGACCGCAAATTTGTTCGATTATGGAAGACAAGTCTTCCACCGTATTTCGTCAGTGCCTTGTGGCCCAAAGATGTTGAGCACGATCCCACACGCGTCGTTACTGCCTCGGTGCCGACCGCGGCACACGCAATGCGATGTCTCGCTTTCACTAACATCCTCGACAACTGTCTACGCATGCCTGAAGCTGGGAGGCCGGAACGGAACCTCCAGTGAAATCCAAGGAGGCTCGGTGGGCAGTTTCCGTGGCTGCGGGATCTGCTGAGCAATTGGAACGCATGCAGGCATTCGAATAGGAAGCGGCTTGGGCTGCAGAAACTACTCAGAGCTTCTTTGTTCCACTCAATCTGGGCTCTACCTTCTTGGGTTCCTTCCGAGAGTTGTGTCAGTTTCTCCCGACCAAGGGAGAAGGTCCTGCGGGCACGCACTCCTTTTGATCTCGTAGGCGGGAAAAGGATCCGGGATCGTCTTCATCTCGACGGAGACGCTATTGGGAGCGGGAGAGATCTCAGTTCCAGGAACATGCGGTCTCGACTTCTGTAGAGATTAATTCTCCGGCTGCTGGCTTTTCGGCTTTGCTGTCTGGTCAGTCGACCGAACTGTTTATCGATGATGTAGAAATTGTCATCGACCTGATCAATTCTTTATCGCTGACTCCAATCAACAATTCCCTTGGTCGAACTCCGAATTTGGTTTTCCCTGACAAGGAGACCCAGCCTGCTGGGACTGCCATTGAGGTAGTGGTCCCCGACCCCAGGATATCACCGGTCCCGCTGGTGTCTCCTGAGTGAACGAATTGGCCTGTCTGATCTCGATCAAGGTCTCGGACCCCCTCAACCGAAAGGCCGAGGAAGAGCTATAAATGCTCGAAAAAGAGGCGATGCCAGCGGTCATCCTCGTCCTCCTCGGATAAGGAGAGGCTCCGGCACTACGAGGACCTCACGTGGCAACAGCTGATTTTGACTGGGCACAAGCCGACTCCGGCTTCCACCCAGACCATTACTTGGCTTTCACCTCCTAGGCCGAAGCCAATTCCTTCGGAGCCGATTAAGTTGGTTCCCCCACCCGTGGAGCCGGTGAAACCTCCAGCTCGGCCTAAAACGGTCTCTCCACTGATCGTGGTGAAACCACCCCCCAAGCAGCCTGTGGGAGGGGCTCCTTCCAAGGAAGATAGGCCAGACACCGGGCTTCCCCGGCGTTTGTCGGTCACTGTCCCCCTGGACCGCCCTCGGCAGGTCGAAGATGACTTTGGGGGGGGGGGGTCAACCGTTATATCTGGATTCCTCGGATTCGGACATCACCGGCCTGCATTCTCATCTTGAGGATGACAAATTTACCGTTGAATTAGAGACGGAGGAAGGGCATTCTTTGCCTCATCTCTTGAGTCCACAGGGATGCCCCTGGAGCCAATCCAGAAAAAGGCAGAGTACCCTCTCACGGACATCCTCAAGAGAGGGGCTACCCCAACTGAGGCCTTTCCTGTGGCCGAGGCTATTCTTGGCCTGTCCTTAGAACTCTGGCACAGGGCTTGACAAATCCCATAGCCCGACGTCCCGGACAACCATTTTTCAATTGGGGACAAGCAGTTTGTCACATGCTGCTTGTCCCACGGACTACCAAACCTGCATCTTTTCTCTAATGTACATTTTACCTGCTTCCCATCCCAGAACCACTAGATGGCACTCTGTTTGAATTGCTGATCGGCTGCTGGAGTACAGCATGTCACCTGATGGTCACAGTTTAACTGGGCTTGAAATAAGGGGGCACTGAGCGCTAATTTGCGCTTCTGTTTTGAAAATTTGCGCCTGCTGCTTTAAGAATTTGCAGGTCAGCGGCGCTTGCATTAGCTCCTCGTGTCAGAGGCAGCAGTGAGTACGGAGCTCCGCAGTGAGTACGGACAGAAACTGAAGCCGAGGAATCCGCAACAGGAGAAAATGGGGAGTGAAATATACAAACTACATTGCTGGAGTGAGAGAGAGACGAGAGCGGAGCTGCAGAGCAAGGGCATGTGAAAAGACAAGGTCTGGATCGCAATGAGTAAACCACACACAGGACCAAAATTGGGGATGAGTTAGTGAGAGCAGCAAAGGAAGGGGGTGTTGTAATATTAAAATAAGTTGCTGGAGAGAGCGAGAGAGATATGAAGAGAGCTGAAACTGGAGACTCATAGCTAGTGCATAGGAAGAGAGGTAGGGAACTGAGTAAACAGACAAACAGGAGAATGAGAGGGTGATAAACAGTGGGAAGAGTATGTGAACTGCAGGCAGCTTCCTAATGCTGTTCTGGGAGGAGAAGGGTTGAAATATGAGCAGGCTGAGTCAGGCAGCACAGAGGAGGGGGAGGGAGCTAGCTCTAGGGTCACTGAATGGAGCTGTACAGCACGCAAGCCTAGCCTAGCCCTTGTTGCAGTCTCAACTTTCGTGGAACTGGTGCAGAGTCTACCTAACATGTTGTATAACTGCCTGTAGAAGTACAATATAAATGTCTGTGTTTACATTCTGAGAATGGAAATATAAATGTGGCAGATCATAGATATTTGTAACCACTGCCAAATATGTGGAACAATACATGACAGGATATTCCACCCCCAACCCATAAAAAAGTAGAGGATGCCCCAGCAAGTAGTAGGCAGACACCCCCCTCATCGTGGCTGCCAGGTTATTGGAGAGAATAAAATCCTGGCAAACAATAATACACTACTGTCATTGTGCTCAAAAGTAGAGTTCTTTGACAATTAAAGTTCACATTATTGCTACAGTCTGTCCTGTTCTCCTTCACAAAATGCTTTTTGCACCAAGCCGCATAATACAACTGGCTTCTTGAGCAGATATTTCCTTTTTATGAGATGTGTCCCTGATTTTAGTCATTTGTCCCTTATTATTTTCAACTCTGCCCCTGATTTGCAAGAGATGAAGTTGAGAGGTGTGCAGTTTATCCAGGATTAGACCAGCTGAGATGCAGCATCTGCTTCTATCCATTTCTGCAACTTGGTAGACTGGAGCACTGAGAGGTTGTGACTTGTTCAAAGTCACGCAGTGAGTATTTGGCTTAAGTGTGATTTGAACCTTTGGTTTCATGATACCCAGGCCAGTGAGTCTGACCACTACAACAAAACAACCCAGTAATTAAACTAACAGCATATCTGTCCTAAGAGGGTTAGGAAAAGTGTTTGCATGGTGGTCCTGGGAGGGCAGAGAGCCAGAGAATCTTTAATGGAAAAGTGAAGAAACAAAGTAAAACAATTAAAAACCTAGTATATTATTAAGCATTTTTTTATTACTAATAATAAGAAAATCTCACTTGTTAGTAAAGTGGTGGAAGTGGATATGTGACTGTGTGTAGTGGCTTTGAGACCAAGCAGCCCTGCTGTAGTGGGTAGTGAGTTGTACTGAAGGCAGAGGACCTTCTCGGGATCAACTAAAACCTGGGTTAAAGGGATTTATTTTATACAAGAAAAAGACCGAGTCTGAGAGGAGAGGGCAGAGGAACTTGGGGAACAAGAACTGAGGAGGAGTTGGCCTCACTAGAAATAAACTAAACCACACATTGAAAAATACTTCTGAGCTAAAAAAAAGAAAATAAACCTAGCTACTTTGGTGGAGGTGTGTGCATGTGGCTGTGAGACTGAATGCATGCCCTAGTGCCCTGAGAGGGTAGAGGAACATGGAGAACAACAACTGCAGATACAGTATATTAGAAACAAATAAAACTATACAAAAGGGGGAAAGGAAAAACATGTTCTAGGGACATGGATATGTTGTTCATCCACACTCATTGGCAGTATCCTTGCCGCTTTAAATCTTGCCGGAAGGTCTTCAAGCTTGCTCCTCCCACCCACCCGGGTGGTATAACTCTCGGCTCCGCCCCATGACGCCAGATCTTCCTTACCGCTTGGAAGCTCAGGTTCCCTCCTTAACGCTCTGCGTTTGCGACTGGTTCCTATTCTCCGTTTGCGTTTAAAAATAATATTTTGCAAAAGACTTCAGTCTTGATCCCACGCGGCTGCGATGGACAAATCGACTCCGGTTCGGAGATGCCCATGCGGAGAAGATGTCTCGGGCGGATCCACACTCACGTGTGTCTACTGCTTAGGCCTTGAGCACGACCCGAGGCTTGCGACCTGTGCTCATCTTTCTCGGCCTCGTCCCGAAGACCGTGCTGCCCGATTGCAACTGGGCGTCCGAGCGTTCCCTCGGTGAAGTCAGGAGGCCGGTTGGCGGTGTCCGGCGGCGGGCTTCGGCGGATCAGCTCGGCGGATGGTCGCCCTCGAAGAGGCGGCGCGGGCGTATCTTCCCGACGCGGCATTTATCCCGCCTCTCTGGGTTCTTCTACGGCTTCCTTTAAGGAGCTTTGTCTGTCCCTCTCCACTAAAGGAGAAGGGCCTGCGTCTGCTGGACCTTATTCTCGGTCCAAAAAGAGGGACAAGGGTAAGTCCCTCCGTCGACGCTCTTGGGAGCGGGAAAGGTCCCTCTCCCCGGGCCGTCGACCGTCGGCTTCGGTCGACCGCTCGGCTTCGGCCACTGGCCTCACGGTGTCCCCGTCAGGTCAGTTGACCGAGACTCCCACTGATGAAGTCGAGATTTTTCTCGACCCATTGGACGGGCTGTCGCCTTTAGCAGCCGAGATTCCCCTCTCCCCGGTTCCCCCGGGAGGAGTTGAGGATCCCGTGGGCTCGCCTGTGCCTCCGGTTCCGGAGCCCTCGGATGGACCTTCCGAGCCGAAGGGAGTGCCGGTTCCGGCCGACACCTCCCCGCACCGACCCCGGAAATTCCGGGACTCTCGGTCTCGGACCTCTTCGCGGTCCAGCCGTTCCCACCGTCATAGGCGGTCTCGGTCTCGGCACCGCGGTAAGCGGCGTCGCCGCTCGTCCTCGTCCTCCTCCTCGGATGAGGGGAGGCTTCGGCGTAAATTACGTCGACGATACGAGACCTTATGTTGCAACAGCTCCTCCTGGCCGGGAATAAGCCGACTCCGGCGCCTTCCCCGGCCATTAAGTGGCTGTCACCGGAACGGCCGACACAACCCCTCGACTTGTCCGAGGAGCCTATACCCAGGCCGGTTGTTCGGCCAAAACCAGCTGCTCCACCGATTCCGGTGGAACCTCCGCCTCCACAGCCACCAATTGGGGCTCCGACCAAGGATTCTCGGTCGGCTAAGGGTTTACCCCATCGGCTGTCAGTTACCCTCACTCCCGACCGACCTCGGCAGGTGAAGGGTGGCTCAGGCCAGAGGCAGCTCTTCGAGGACTCTTCCGAGTCCGAAGATGATTCCTCCTTCTTCTCCAAGCGACTGGACTTGGAGTCTTCAGGAGGTCAGTCAATGGACGATAGCCCGTCGTCCTTCCTAGGACTGCTTCGGCTCATCTCGGAGTCTACCGGGATGGAGCTCGAACCCGTTTCCAAACGGGCCAGGTATCCCCTCACGGAGATTCTGGACCGAGGGGATTCTCCGACGGAGGCCTTTCCGGTGGCCGAGGCCATAGTGGGTCCGGCACTGGAACTTTGGCAGCGCCCTGCTTCCTGCCCTGCGCCTTGGCCAGGATGGCCAGGAAGTATCACGGTCCCCGGTTCCTTGTCCGGTTTTGAACACCCTCTGCTGAGGGTTGGTTACCGACAGCGTTTTCAGTAGCGCCCGTAGCGCCAGGGATGTGGACAAACCTCCTGACAAGGTCCAAGAATTGGACTATGTCGGGCGAAAAGTCTCGCTGCGTCCTCTCTCGGCCTCGTCAGGCCAGTTCGGCCGTCCTCATGGCACATTTTCTCATGCCCTGTTGGGCTCCTGGATGAGGTCATCCTCATCTTCCCAGATCTGCAGACTACGGTTAAGCAGGTGCGGGACCAGGGCAGGAGCAGTGGCCAAACAGCAGCTCAGACTGCTTTGGATGTAGGGACTCATGTGCTAGATCGGTGGCGGCCGCAGTGGCTATGTCGGCGGCTTGGCTGAGGATATCCACCTTACTTCGGATACCCAGCACAAGTTGGCGGATGTTCCCTTTTGAGGACTGACCTCTTCGGCCCTGGGGTGGAAGGTCACCTGCAGAGGATCGAGAAGTCCAATGCCACCTTGGACTCGGTCTCTTCCGCTCAGAAGGACAAAGGCCGCAAACCACAGCCTAAGCCCTTTCGTCCTTCTGTGCCCCGAGCGCCCGGCCAACAACGTCAGGGCCAGCAGGCTCGGCCTTGGCATCCCAAACCCAAGCCCGGCTTCCTCTAACAGGAGGCAGGGAGAAGGGCCCAGGAGGTCCCTCGGCGGTCCCTCCTCCAAGCCTGCCCAGTGGCCGGGCTGAGGGGTGGCGCCTCCGGCACTTCCGTTCCGCCTGGTCCGCTGTTACCACGGACAGGTGGGTCTTGGAGGTGGTGGGAAGAGGCCTGCCTCTGGAATTCGAGCAGGCACCACCCTTCAGAGCCGTCGCCCCTCGGGGGGCTTCGGCATCCCCAGCCTCACTGGCGGCTCGTTGAGCCGACATCGCTCTCCTCCTCCAGAAGGAGGTGGTAAGAGAGGTGGTGGACCCTCCTTCAGACCCAGGGTTTGTGTCCAGGTACTTCCTGGTTCCGAAACGGACGGGGGGCTGGCGCCCCATTCTCGATCTACCACGACCTAAACAAGTTCCTAAGGTCTCGAACCTTCAGGATGGTCACTCTGGCTCAGATGATACCATCCTTGGAACGCGGCGTGTGGTTCTGCTCTCTGGACTTGCAGGGCAGCGTTTTTCCGTCCCTATCCGTCCGTCTCACCAGAGATTCCTTCGCTTCCGAGCAGAAGGATCTCTCTTCGAGTTCCAAGCCATGCCCTTCGGCTTGTCTCCAGCTCCCAGGGTCTTCACCAAATGCATGGCAGTGGTGACAGCATTCCTGCGGCGCCGAGGGTCGGGTGTACCCTTACCTGGACGACTGGCTGATAGCAGCTCCCTCCAGGAAGGGCGGAGTGGTCAGAGATCTGGCCCTCAGGTCTGCTCTCAACTGGGCCTCCTTATCCAGCGAGGCCAAAGTCGAGACTCGAGCGAAGCAGGTGATTTTATTCATCGGGCGCAGCTCGACTCTCTTGAGCCAGGCGCGGCTCCGGCGGACAGGGCGAGGTTCTTTCCTCCTTTGCCCGATCATTTCTGGTTGGGCAATTCGCCCTGCCGGGACTTCCTCGCCTCCTGGGTCTCATGGCGGCCTGTACCAGCGTGGTCCGTTGGGCCCGCTGGAACATCCGTCCCCTTCAGTGAGGACTGGCCAGCCAGTGGTCCTAGCAGCTGCGATCCCTTGGACCAGCTTGTGTCGGTGACACAGGGGATGTGGAAGCTCTCCAGTGGTGGACCGTTCCAGATCATTTGCAGGAGGGCATCCCGTTCGTCCGCCCGAGCGCCGGTCTCTCTGTCGACCGATGCCTCTCTGATGGGTTGGGGTGCCCATCTGGGGAACCCGGGCTCATGGCCTCTGGTCCCGCGGGAGTCCGATGCCACATCAACCTGCTGGAGCTCCGGCGGTCCGCCTAGCTCTCACCGCCTTTGCTCCGTTCCTCCGGGGTCAAGTGGTCCGGTCAGGCGGACAATACCACGACCATGTACTATCTAAACCGCCAGAGGCGGGGCCGCTCCATGCTTCTATGCAAGGAAGCTCTCCGCATTTGGTCACTCGTGCGCAGCCTGGGCGGATCTCCTAGCCATTCACGTGGCAGGAGCCTCCAACACCCTGGCCGATGCCCTGGGCGGATAGGGGCTGCATCCCACGGTGGTCTCTCCTGCGGAGTAGTACAGCATCTGTTCTCCCTTTGGGGCACACCTCAGGTGGACCTGTTTGCCTCCATGGAGAACGCGAAGCTGAGTCTGTTCCATGCCCGCCCCCCTCAGCAGGGCTCGCTGCAGGGGGATGCCTTCTCGAGGCAATGGACCCCGGGCCTCTTTTACGCCTTTCCCCCATTTCCCTTGATCCACAAGGTGCTTCTCAAGGCGAGGAGGGACAAGGCGCAGGTGATTCTGATAGCCCCAGACTGGCCTCGCCAGTTCTGGTACCCAGATCTCCTCAGTCTCAGCTCCAGGACTCCGCGGCAGCTTCCAGCTCGCCCGGACCTGCTCTCAGTCAATCAGGGAAGGTGTTCCATCGGACCTTCAATCCCTGCACCTGATGGCCTGGTTCCTGGGGCTAGAGTTCCAGGCTTTGGGTCTTTCCGGCGAGGTCCTCAATGTAGTTGAGGCGTCCCGTAGAGTCGACCAGAAAATGCTATGCCTTCAAATGGAAAGGTTTTCCATTTGGTGTCGAAACAAGGGCTTGGACCCTTCCTCCTGTTCCTTGGCAAGCATCTTGGACTATTTATGGTCCCTTTCTAGTCAAGGGCTTAGGTCGGCGACCCTAAGGGTGCACCTGGCAGCCATCTCTGCTTACCGGCGCGGGCAGGAAGCAGTCGATGGCGCAGGAGAAGGTGGTCTGGCGCTTTTCAAAGGCCTTGATCACATTTCCTCCAGTCCGGAACCCCCACCTCCGTGGGATCTACTGCTGGTACTGGCAAAGCTCATGGGCAAGCCATTCGAACCTATGCACAGGTGTGCTCTCTCACCTGTCGTGGAAGACCGCCTTCTTGGTGGCTATCCGTCAGCCAGAAGGATGGGAGAGCTCCAGGCGCTTCCATCGAGTCTCCTTACCTGGTCTTCCACAGGGACAAGGTTGTCCTGCGCCCCACCGAAATTCCTTCCGAAGGTGGTGTCGAGTTTCACCTTAACCAGGTGTTGACTCTGCGGTGTTCTACCCCAATCACACCTCGGAGGCCGAATATAGGCTCCATACTCTGGATCCTAGAAGGGCGCTCGCTTATTATAAGGAGCGCACGGCTGAAATTCGGGGAGAGGTTCGCCAGCTGTTTGTCACCTACGCTGAAGCCGCATCTGGCAGACCTGCAGACAGCGGACGATAAGCAGGTGGGTAACCTCCTGCATAGATCTCTGCTATAAGTTGGCGGGCATGGAGCCTCCCAGAGGATAGGCTCATTCTACCCGCCATACTGCTGCGCGTGGCTGCTTCCAGGGGCGTCCCTATCCAGGAAATCTGCAGGGCTGCTACCTGGAAGTCAGCAAACACCTTCATTACCCACTACCACATCGACCTTGAGTCACGCCGGGATGCTGGTTTTGGGGCCTCGGTTCTCCAGTCTCTCTTTCCCAAGTAAGTATTGGGGTGTCGTCTTGCCTCCCTCCTCCCGGAGACTGCTAGGAGTCTGCCAATGAGTGTGGATGAACAACATATCCATGTCCCTAGAAATACAGGTTACTCACCTGTAACAGGAGTTCTAGGAATGGTATATGTTGTTCATCCTGACCTCCGACCTCCCGGCTTCGACGCACAACCTGAGCTTCCAGCGGGCCAGATCTGGCGTCATGGGGCGGAGCCGAGAGTTATACCACCCGGGTGGGTGGGAGGAGCAAGCTTGAAGACCTTCCGGCAAGATTTAAAGCGGCAAGGATACTGCCAATGAGTGTGGATGAACAACATATACCATTCCTAGAACTCCTGTTACAGGTGAGTAACCTGTATTTTTGTGCTATACAGAAAATAAAAAAACCCAGTAGATGCTTGCCTACCTACTTTGGTGGAGGTGTGTGTATGTATGTGTGTCTGTGACCTGCACTGAGAGGGTAGAGGAACTTGGGGAACAACTGTGGACTTATTAGAAATAAACTACACAAACTAAAGGGGAAAAACATTGTTTGTGCTACATAAAAAAAAAAAAAAAAAAAAAACACTTTGGTGTGTGTGTCTGTGAGCCCTAACCTGCCCCGAGAGGGAGGGGAGGGGTAGAGGAACTTGGGTAACAACTGCAGCAGAGTACAAGTACTTGACTGCCGCTCCCTACTCCCACCTAATCAGTTCTGCCCAGGCCCTCATGGTGCTGTACATATAAGCACAACAGCTTAAGGTAAAAAAAAAAAAAATCTTACTTCGAGACACAGCTCTTGCAGCAGGTTACACCATTAGGACTGAAGCCGGCAGGCGTCAGGACCCCACGGAAAAATTCTAGCTAGCTATCTTCAGTGGGGACTGCCCCCGACGTCGATCCCGCCTCCGACGTCCGGCGTGGTAGATAAGGGGGCGGTCCCGCCCGATTCCCCAGTTCTTTCCCGCCGTCGACTTGCATGTCTTGACCCTTCGGTTCAGCTGTAGCGCGCAACGCGTGGTTAAGTTCTTTCCTACGGGAAATCTGGATTTCTTCAAGCAAGTTTTTCTCTGATGTCCTCTCCGACCTCCGGTCACTCTTCCAAGTGTGCTTGCTGGAAACAGATCCCCTTCAAAGACTCTCACACGGCCTGCGTCCGGTGCCTAGGCCCAGACCACGATACCCGTGCCTGCTCCTTCTGCCAGGGGTTTAATAGCAGAACCCGGATCCGACACCAGAAGGCCCTTCAGGCTTTTTTACTGGAAGAAAAGCTAAAGACCATGTCTTCCAAGGGGGAATCCGCAAAAAAGACCCACAAGCATGCTGAAAAACGAAGGGAGAAGGCCCCTTCCAGGTCCCCCTCCAGGGCTTCGGACTCACGCAGCTCCAGTTCCAGGTCCGACCGCTCCCCCTTCAGGGCCAGCTCTCAGCCTCCCCCGGCTGCGGTTATGAAGTCTTTCTCTTCTCAGGCCAAGACTGCCAGGCCATCCTCGTCCTCGTCCCCCAGGGCCTTGGTCAAGTCTGGGGATCGCCACCACCATCATCATAAGTCGGGTTCCCGCCCTTCGGAACCCGACGTCAGGTCGGCTTCCTTGCCTCCTCGCAAGACCTTGGAGCTTACTTCTCTGAAGAGACCTCAGGACCCGACGCCGGTGCGTCCGTCGTCGTCCTCTCGCCATAGATCCCTGGAGCCACCGTCGGCCAGACCAACACCTCATCGGACGCCGGTAGGGGGACCAGCGCCCGCTCCTCTTGAGAAGAGAACCCTGACGCCTCCGACCGATGTTGGTCAGGAGACCATAACCGAGGAGGAATTGACTCAGCCCGAGGACCAGACGGGCGACCCCGGTCCTGTCGAGACGCCCAGGGAACCCTCGCCGTTACCCGAGCCCCCTGTGGAGCCGACGCTGGGACCCGACGACCGTCCACCGGCGCCCGGACCGTCATCGGGCCTTTCTGTAGCAGATGTGAAGGAACTGTTCACTTACTGGTGGGACACCATAAAGAAGGACATGGTTCCTCCTCCTCCTCCTCTTACACCGTTTACTCCTCCGGTTCCTGCACCGCCCTCACCATTGGGGTCGGCAGGCCGTTTACCTCCTCCCCGGGAGTACGGAACACCTCCCAGGGGGAGACCAGACAAACGGAGACTTCCGTCCAAATCCTCTTCTAGGTCACCCAGCCCCAAGAGACCCAGAAGACACCGACGATCGCCTTCGACGGAGGACACGGGATCAGAGTTCTCAACATCCAGATCCCCATCTCCCCTCTCCATCCCTTCTTCAGATCCACGCGAGATGCCGAAGTCTCCTCCGGATGACCCTTCGTTCTCGGATATAATGAGACCCATCCAAGAAAACATGGGATGGGATGCGGAAGAGCTAGACCCCGAAAGGATACGCCTTGCCAAATACCTTCGGCAGAAGGACCCCAAGCCTGTGGTGGTGCCACCCTTGGTTGACACTTTCGTGGACGTCACCAAGGCAGCGTGGAAGCGTCCACATTCGCTTCCGGTGATGCCGAAGAAAGCTGATCGCTTGTACAAGGCTCCTAGAGAAAACCAGTACTTGACTCAGCAGCCTTAGGCCGACTCTCTGGTCATCACAGCCTCACATGACTGGTCCCAGAGACCGCAACATCTGAGCACCCTGCCATCGGACCCAGAGTCCAAACAGTTGGACGCTATGGGTAGGCGCACATATGCTTCCGCTACCTGCGCCATCAGATCCCTGAATTATTTGACCCACATGGTACAGTTCCAAAATGCCTTGTGGGAACAGGGTCTGGAAGCGGCTGAAAAACTGCTGGAAGGTGAGCAGAAGGAGGAGATGCTTCAGCTCCTCCGTACGGGTTCGGACGTGGGAACCCAAGTGCTACAAGCCGCGTATGACTCCGCGGACTGAGCAGCAGCTTCTGGCGTATGCCTCTGGAGACGCTCTTGGTTACGCGTCTCCGGCTTTACCCCGGACGTCCAGAAGAATATCATGGACGTTCCATTCGAGGGAGAAGTCTTGTTTGGTAAACCCTCAGAGAAGATTATTACCAGACTTCAAGAGGCCGGGAAGGCGGTGAGGTCGGTTCAGGCCATGTACCGACCCAGGCTTAGTTCCTTTCGCAGGAACCAAAGCCGAAGTCGTGGACGGATGCAGAGGCAGCAGTCCCGCTCCGCTCCACAACAGAGGGGCTCCGGTTTTCGCAGAGCCCAAGGGAAACAACCCGCAGGCCGAAGCCAGCGTACTTCCAAGCCAGCCCAGCCAGCGGGACCCTCAGCCGCCACAGCTTGACTCCTTTCCAGCCCCCGCCCCTCAGGATCAATGGGAAATCATGGTCGGGGGTCGCATAGCGAACTTCCTGCTGGGATGGCAGGCTATAACCACCAACAGGTGGGTTCTTCAGTTGGTCGGAAGAGGCCACTGTATAGAATTCGCAGAAAAGCCACCCTCGAGGCCTCCTTTGCTCTCCCGGTATCTGGGTCAGCATAAGTTTCTGATCTGGCAAAAGTACTCGCGCTCTTGCAAAAGGGAGCGAAAAGCGTCCCGGGAGAACCAGAGAGGACAAGGATACTATTCCCACTTCTTCCTGGTTCCAAAGAAAACAGGGGACCTCCGTCCATTCTGGACCTCAGCGACCTCAACGTGTCGGTGCCTACAAGAGATTCCACATGGTGACTCTTCAAGGTCTTATTCCCATGTTGAAACAAGACGCCTTCTTAGCGTCTCTGGACATGCAGGATGCTTACCTGCACATCCCTATAGCTCAGGCGCACAAGAGGTTCCTGTGCTTTGAGTTTCTCGACCACCACCTTCAATTCCGAGCCCTTCCATTCGGACTGTCATCCGCACCAAGGGTCTTTACCAAATGCATGGCAGTCGTGGCAGCGTCTCTAAGGAGACAGGGCCATTATGTGTTCCTGTACCTGGACGATTGGCTTCTCATGGCCGCCTCCAGAGAGGCGTTGTTAAGCGCGATCCAGAGCACCCAGGTCTTGTTCCGATCTCTGGGCATGCTAATCAACCACGAGAAGTCTCTCCTGGTACCATCGCAGAAGCTGCAATTTATAGGTGCAGTACTGGACACTGTTCAGGGAAGAGCTTTTCTTCCAGACGACAGGGTGGAGCGCATCAGATCCCTCATCAGGGACCTATCGTCGAACAGGACCGTCCCTGCCAGGTCGGTCCTTCGCTTGCTCGGTCACATGGCTGCGGCCATTCCTACCATCCCTTTCGCAAGGCTCCACATGCGGGTAACCCAGTGGATGCTCAAGGTGCAATGGGATCAAAGGCAAGACCACATGCAGCATCCGGTCAGAATCATGAACACCGTGATTCGAGACTGGCAGTGGTGGCTAGACCCAGGGTCGCTCTCCGCGGGTGTCCCGTTTGTAGCGCCGTCCCCGGAGGTAATCCTCACCACAGACGCCTCAGGTCTAGGGTGGGGGCACCTGGACGGGGTGAAGTCCCAGGATCGTGGACCCTTCTGGAAGCTCATCTCCATATCAATGTTCTAGAGATGAGGGCGGTTCTCTATGCCCTGCAGGCCTTTCAGTCAAAAATCCCGCCGAGTACTCTTCTGCTTCAGACAGACAACACGGCGGTGATGTATTACCTCAACAAACAAGGGGGCGCACACTCTTACCCCCTTTGCAGGGAGGCCATTAGGGTGTGGGATTGGGTAATCCAACACAGCGCAAATCTGATCACTGTACATGTTCCCGGGGTGGACAACACGATTGCAGATGGCCTGAGTCGCTCCCAGGCCAGAGTCCACGAGTGGGAACTTCTTCAAGAGGTAGCAGAGGATCTGTTTCTGCGATGGGGAACTCCAGAGTTGGACTTGTTCGCATCCCCATCCAACGCAAAACTGCCCAATTTCTGCTCGCTAGATCCAGGGCCTGGTGTTTTCCGGCGAGACGCGTTGTCCCTCTCCTGGGCGGACAGATTCCTCTATGCTTTCCCTCCCTTCCTGTTGATCCAGAGAGTTCTTCTCAAACTGCACAGGGAGCATGCAACTATGATCCTGGTGGCCCCTTTCTGGCCCAGACAGATCTGGTTCCCCTTGCTAATCCAGCTATCCCGGGAACCTCCGGACTTACGTTCCCTGAACCTGCATGCATGGCTCCTAGAGACATAGCCATCTTGCGTCACAGGGTCTCGCAAGAGGTTGGAAGTTCTTTCTGCAGCCAGAAAGCCGGCAACGCATGCTATGTACGCCATGAAATGGCGCCGTTTTTGTTTATGGTCACGAGCACGCGATTTTTCCCCTTTAGGTTGCCCAGTGGGAGTGGTGTTGGACTACCTGCTCTCCCTCTTTCGTTCGGGTCTAGCCTACTCCTCTGTCAAGGTGCACCTTTGTGCCATCTCTGCCTACCACCTTCCGGTGGGACATCGTACAGTGGCACAATTAGACGCCTCTCAGGAATTTTTGAGAGGGGTGTTACACCTTAGGCCACCCATTAAGGACCCAGTGCCTCCATGGGATTTGCTCTTTGTCCTGGAACAACTCACGCTTCCTCCCTTCGAACCTGCTGCGGATTGCGAGCTACGTTTTCTGTCGTGGAAAACGCTATTTTTGGTTGCTGTTACTTCAGCGAGAAGAATTTCTGAGCTTCACGCTCTCATGTGCAAAGAGCCTTATTTAGTTTTCCACTGGGACAGAGTATCCCTGAGGACGAATCCTAAATTTTTGCCTTAGGTGGTCTCTACACTCACTCTAAATCAGGATATTGACCTGCCGGTCTACTTCCCGAACTACTCTAATAGAGGAGAGGCTCTGCTCCACACCCTGGATGTTCACCGCAGCCTGAGGTATTACCTCAACAGAACTAAACCACTTCGTAGTTCTGAGCAACTTTTCGTTTCATTTTCTGAGAGGATGATGGGCCATCCTGTATCCAAACAGTCCCTGTCTCGCTGGCTTGTCCAGTGTATTTCATTCTGTTATGATCTCAAACAAAAGCCCCTCCCGGGTTTAGTCCGGGGTCATTCTACTAGGGATGTGGCCACCTCCTTTGCAGCACTACGAAATGTCTCCACTTCTGCCATATGTGCTGCAGCTACTTGGAGCTCTGTGCATACATTTATCAGGCATTATAGCCTGGACATCGCCTCTAGGCGTAGAGCCAGCTTCGGCCTGGCGGTTCTGCAGGGTCTCCTGTCCTAGATTCAAGACCTGGAATGTATTTCCTAGCCCTCCTCCCAGAATTTTGGCAGCGTTACTGCTTGGGAATCGGTCCTAATGGTGTAACCTGCTGCAAGAGCTGTGTCTCGAAGTAAGATAGTACAGTTACGCAAGAACTTACCGTAACAGTAGATCTTCGAGAACAGCTCTTGCAGCAGGTACCTTCCCGCCCACCTTCCCCCTTGGAGGAGGCATGGCTTTAGCCTTTAACAACAGGGATTTTCCGTTTGTCTTCTGACGGTGGATCCTCGGTCTCCCATTTTGATGTCAGCCTGTGGCCGGAAGTCTCCGGCGGGAGAACTAGGGAATGGGGCGGGACCGCCCCTTATCTACCGCCTGACGTCGGAGGCAGGACCGACGTCGGGGGCGGTCCCTGCTGAAGATAGCTAGCTAGAATTTTTCCGTGGGGTCCTGACGCCTGCCGGCTTCAATCCTAATGATGTAACCTGCTGCAAGAGCTGTTCTCGAAGATCTACTGTTACGGTAAGTTCTTGCGTAACTGTACTTTACACAACACACACACACAAAGATAACATAAAATAAAAATGTTTTTGTGTAGAACAATATATTTCAATATTTGATCCGGATCAAGCCATCAACCACTGGCTACTATCTGGTCCTGGTACATGCCACATTCATGGTCATGCTAGTTCAACTGATGCTGATTTCACATGAAAATGTCCCCGAAGCTGTCACTACTAGTGGTGTTGATGATGATGACACTGAATATGACGATGCTCTGCCCAGCTGGAGCAAGTTCAGGTTTCCTACTATAACTTTTCCTGATCCTGATGCTGATGCTGTACTATCTTGCTGCCACGATCTCACTGACTGTGCTGCTGGCGCCGCCTGCTAATTCTGGCACAATCATCTCCATCCTGACAAAAAAAATCATGTTATTCTCCATATTGTTTATTACCACACTAAATAACTGATACTACAATAAATCCATTTAGGTTTTCTGTATTTTTATACTTTCCACTAAAAATAGGCCTTTTTATACCTGGACTACCAACTCAAGCACCAGGACAACTACTTTTTTGACAAGCCACTTGTCCATGGACAAGTACCTAATTTTAAAATTTGTCAAGCCCTGCTCTGGCAGCGCCCTGCCTCTTGCCCAGCTCCGTCTGCCCGCATGGCCTGCAAGTATGCGGAGCCCATGGGCTTCCTTGCGGGGTTCACAGAGCACCCCTCCGCTGAGAGCCTGGTGACCGCCTCTGTGTTCCGTCGTACTGGCAGTTCTGCCAATACGGACCGACCGACCTGATAAAGAGTCCAAAATTTTGGACCATTGAACCAGGAAAGTCTATGCGGCTTGTTCCTCGGACCTTCGTCAGGCAAGTTCAGCCATCGTCATGGCACACTTCTCTCATGTCCTTCTAGGGTCTCTGGATGAAGTCCTCCCACATCTCCCTGTGGACATGCAGACCATGGTCAAGCAGGTCCAGGATCAGGGCCAAGCTGTTGGCAGACAGCAGCTCCATACAGCCCTGGACATTGGGGATTCTTGTGCCTGTTCGATGGCAGCCGCGGTTGCCTCTCGTCACAGTGCTTGGCTGATGCTCTCCGCCTTCCTGGCGAATATTCATCACAAACTAGCTGACGTGCCCTTCCTAGGGACCGACCTGTTCGGCCCAGGAGTGGCTGGTTATCTTCAGTGCATTGAGCAGTCCAATGCCACCTTGGAGTCTACTTCTGCCAAGGGTTCTTCGGGCAAGAACCAGCAGAAGAAAAAGAAGCCTTTTCGGCATTCTTCCCCTGCGGCTCAGCAGTCCTCCATTCAAGGGGCACAGCAACAGCAGCATGCTCAAGCTTGGAGCCCCCGGCCCAAGCCCTTGCCCTCCCAGCCCCATAAAGGAGGCAGAGGTCCCGGTCCTCTATCCTCCTCCTCCAAGCCTGCTCAGTGACGGGGTGGGGGCTGTCAACCCCTCTTCGTCACCACAGCTCTGGGTCCTGCCGTGGGAGGCCAGCTCCACCACTTCCTTTCCGCCTGGTCCAGTGTCACCTCGGACAGGTGGGTTCTTGAAGTGGTCGGTCAGGGACTGCCTCTGGAATTCGAGCAGTATCCTCCAAGCCGAGCCCATGACCTTCAGGAGGAAAGAGTATCCGCTCATTCAGTCGGCTGTCAGAGACGACATCGCTCAGCTCCTCCTCAAGGAGGCTGTAGCTCCAGTGGCGGATCCTCCAGCAGACCTGGGCTTTGTCTCCAGGTACTTCCTGGTTCCCAAGCGGACTGGGGGCTGGCACCCCATTCTAGATCTGCACGACCTGAATCAATATCTCCGGTCCCGCACCTTTTGGATGGTCACTCTGTCCCAAATCATACCATCCTTGGAGCAAAACGTGGTTCTGTTCACTGGATCTGCAGGACACGTTCTTTCATGTCCCAATCTATCCATCTCATCAGCGGTTCCTCCGCTTCAGGGTCGAAGGGACCCTGTATGACTTCCGAGCCATGCTGTTCGGCCTGTCATTGGACCTACAGGTCTTCACCAAATGCATTGCAGTGGTGGCGGCCCATCTCGGGGGGGGGGGTCAGGATCTGTCCTTACCTCGATGATTGGCTCCTAGCAGGTTCCACCCAACAGGACGTGGAGAGGTCCAGGGACCTGGCCCTCCAGACTTGCCCCCATCTCGGCCTCCTGATAAACGAGGCCAAGTCTGAACCCATGCCTTCTCAGGTGATGGGCTTCATCGGGGCAGAGCTCGACTCTCGTCAAGCCAGAGCTTGGCTTTCGGCGGACAGGACGGAGGTTCTCTCCTCCTTTGCCCAATCATTTCTGGTTGGGCAATTGCGTCCTGCCCAGGACTTTCTGCGCCTTTCAGGTTACATGGCAGCATGCACCTCAGTGGTCCATTCGGCCCGGTTGCACATGCACCCCTTCCAATGGGAGCTGTCCGCCCAGTGGACTCAGCACCACAGTCATTTTGACCAGCTGATCACTGTAACCCAGATGATGTGGGACACTCTTCACTGGTGGACCACCCCAGACCGGTTGCAGGAAGGGATCCCGTTTGTTCGCCACTAGCCAACGGTCGTCCTTTCGACCGATGTCTCTCTCAGGGGCTGGGGAGCCCATATGGGGGACAAAAAAGCCCACGGGCTCTGGACCCCCGAGGAGTCCCGATGCCACATCAACCTGCTGGAGCTCAGAGCAGTCAGACTGGCACTGTCAGCTTTCTCTCCTCAGCTCTAGGGTCAAGTGGTTCAAGTCCAGATGGACAATACCATGACCATGTACTACCTCAGCAAACGGGATGGCATGCACTCCCATCTGCTGAGCAGGGAGGTGTTCCACATTTGGACTCTTGTGAGCCGATTAGAGGCAGATCTCCTAGCCATCCAAGTGGCAGGAGCCTCAAACCATCTGGCAGATGCATTCAGCTGCTTAGGCCAGACACCCCACGAGTGGTCTCTCCATCCAGAGGTAGCTTACAGCCTGTTCTCCCACTGGGGCAAACCGATGGTGGACCTGTTTGCCTCCAGGGACAACACCAAGCTGAGGCTGTTCCATGCCACCCCAAAAGCAGGGCTTTCTGCAGGGGATACCTTTCAGTCCATGGACCCCAGGCCTCTCTCGCCTTCCCTCCATTTCCCTTGACCCACAAGGTAATCCTCAAGGTGAGGAGAGACAAGGCAAAGGTGTTTCTGGTAGCTCCAGACTGGCCTTGCCAGTTCTAGTATCCAAAGAGCCTCAGCTGCAAGCCCCCGGAGCGGCTCCCAGCATGCCCGGACCTGATATCATTCAATCAGGGGAAGGTATTCCATCTGGACCTTCAATCCCTGCACCTCACGGCCTGGTGCCTGAGTGGCTAGAGTTCCAGGCTTTGGGTCTTTCCGACGATGTCTGCACCATGGTGGAGGCATCCAGAATGGAATCGACCAGGAAATGTTACGCCTTCAAATGGAGACGGTTTTTCGTTTAGTGTCAGGGCAAGGGCCTGGACTCTTTGTCCTGTCCAGTGGCTAACATTCTTGACTACCTTTGGTCTCTCTCCAAAGGGGGTCTTTGGTCATCGACCCTTAGGATGCACCTGGCAGCCATCTCTGCTTACCGGGCGTGGGCCGGTCAGCCGACGTTGATGCAGGAGACAGTGGTCAGGCGCTTTTTCAAAGGCCTGGATCACATATCCTCTCCAGTGCGTGACCCTCCAGGTCCATGGGATCTTCTGCTGGTACTGGCAGAGCTCATGGGCAAGCCATTCGAACCAATGCACAAGTGTGCCTTGTCACACTTGTCATGGAAGACAGCCTTCCTGGTGGCTATCACGTCTGCCAGAAGTACAGGGGAGCTCCAGGCGCTTTCAGTGGAGTCCCTTTATCTGGTCTTCCACAGGGACAAGGTTGTCCTACGCCCCCACCCGAAATTCCTTCTAAAGGTGGTGTCAGAGTTTTACCTTAACCAGGTGTTAACTCTGCTGGTTTACTACCCCAGCTACACCTCGGAGGCAGAGTACAGGCTCCATACCTTGGACCTGAGACGTGCTGTCTCCTATTATAAGGAGAGGATGGCGGAAATTCGGGGAGAGGTTCGCCAGCTGTTTGTCACCTACGCTGAAGCCGCTTCTGGCAGACCTGCAGCAAATCGGGCTCTTGCAAGATGGATTACATCATGCTGAGGTCTGTGTTACGAGCTGGGCATGGAGCCTTCCAGAGGGATAAAAGCTCATTCTACCTGCCATACAACTGCATCGGTGGCTGATTCCAGGGACATCCCTATCCAGGAAATCTGTCGGGCTGCTACCTAGAAGTCGGCAAACACCTTTATCACCCACTACCACATCGACCTTGAGTAACACCGGGATGCTGATTTTTGGGGCCTCAGTTCTCCAGTCTGTTCCCTAAGTAGGGGGTATGCACCTTGCCTCCTTCCTCCCGGAGAACTGCTAGGAGTCTGCCAGAGAGTGTGGATGAACAGCATAGCCACGATCCTAGAAAAACAGGTTACTCACCTGTAACAATAGTTCTAGGAGTGGTATATGTTGTTCATCCACACGGACCCACCTGACCTTCCCGGCTGCGGACGCAAAACACCTGGCTTCCAGCGGGCCAACATCTGGTGTCATGGGGCATAGCCAAGGTATATACCACCCGGGTGGGTGGGAGGAGCCAGCTTGAAGACTTCGGCAGATTTAAAGTGGAAGGGAACATGCCAAAGAGTGTGGATGAACAACATACCACTCCTGGAACTACTGTTCCAGGTGAATAACCTGTTTTTTTGTTCCTAAATCTTTACTTTTGTGCAGTTTGTAAGTATTTTACATTTTATTATCGTTTTAAGGGTTTTTTAGTGGTTCATTGTCTGTTCCAAGGAACCACACTTTCCCCTTTTTTCCTCTGTTCCTTTTAACTTTTCTGAGGTAAAAATATACAGTGTTTAAAGTATTTCGACGGTTTTCAAGGTCTTTTTAATAGAGGCTTGCTTATTTTACCGGGAACCACTATTTTTTCTGTATTTCTACTGAGTTTTATTTTAAATAGCTGTTCTTTACTGCTAGAGAACCGACTGCATTTATTTTTTCCATTTTGGGAACCAATGTTTTTCAGCTTTGACACATTGTCAGAAAAGCCAAAAGAGGACTGGACCCACCAGTTTAAAAATTTTTATTAAATGTGGTGTGTTTGGGTCACCAGGATAATGGATTGAGGGGCTGTAGATGTTGTGTACCTTGACTTTAGGAAGGCGTTTGATTCCGTACCACACAGGAGACTGCTGCGCAGACTGAGATCTCTGGGGCTGGGGTCAGTAGTAGTAAGATGGGTGCAGAACTGGCTAGGGGGCAGAAGGCAGAGGGTAATCGTTAAAGGGGTACCTTCAAGGAAGGGCATGGTCACCAGCGGGGGTTCCTTGGGTCGGGGTTGGGGCCACTCCTATTTAATATCTTCATAGGAGACATAGCAGAGGGACTGAAGGGGAGCATGTGTCTATTCGAGGATGACACAAAGGTCTGCAATAGAGTTGATACGCCGGAGGGAGTTGAGAGTATGCACAGGGATCTGGAGAGACTGGAGGAATGGTCCAGGGAGTGGCAACTGTCCAACACAAAAAAGTGCAAGATTATGCACTTAGTCAAGAAAAACCAAGGGGCAGAACACCGGATTTCGGAGTGGGGGCATGCCCTAGAGGTAACAGAGCTGGTAAGGGACCTTGGTATAATCTTTGTGTGGGACCTGAAGGTGACAAAGCAGTGTGAGAAGGCAGTGGCAAGAACCAGTAGGATGCTGGGTTGTATCAGTTGGGGATTCACTAGCAGGAAGAGGGAGGTCATAATGCCCTTGTACAGGCAACTGGTCAGGCCACATCTTGAGTATGGAGTCCCATTCTGGAGGCCGTACCTCAAGAAGGATATGGATAGAGTGGAGTGGATCCGGAGGAGGGTGACAAAAATGGTGAAGAGACTCTGCCATTTTTCATACAAGGAATGGCTAATGGACCTACACGTGTACTCCCTAGAGCATAGAAGGGAAACCGGGGAGATGATTGAGACCTTCAAATATATCAAGGGCATCAACAGGGTGCCAGTAGGGGACATCTTCTGCTAAAGAGGCAATCAAAATCAAGGGGACATGATATGCAGATAGTACAGGGGAGGTTCAGAGGAAACATTAGGAAATTCTACTTCACAGAGAGGGTAGTAGATAGCTGGAACAAACTCCCAGAGGAGGTGGTGGGGACAAGGAGGGTGGGGTGATTCAAGGGAGCATGGGATAGACACAGGGGTCTTCTGGATCGGGGGAAGGTGGTAGGAAATGGCAAAGATCTGGCAGCTAGCTAGGCAGACTGGGTGGACCCGGCGGTCCTTTTCTGCTGACATATCCTGTGTTTTACAGTGCTTGGGTCCAGAAGATTTTTGCTCTAAATTCTGCTCAAAAACTGTTAAAAAGAGGGACAAAAGACTAGAAGAGATTACCTCTATTGATGCTTCTATTAAGGAGGGACCGACCCACTTCCCTTCCTAAACCTAAAGATATGGACCCCTCAGAAAATGAGTTTCATAAAACAAAAATGGTGACATGCCAAAAAAATAAAAGAAATGTTGAACGGAGTCTGTTCCAGCAAAAAAAAAAAATTTAAAGACAAGCATACCACTGCCCTCCCGCGTCAAGGCAAGGAGATACACTAGTGGCAAAAAAGACTAAAGAGGGTCCTTCACCCACTGAGGTCTCTGACCCTAATAAAAATGTACTCCCTGTAAAAGAAATGGCAAAGGCTTGGCACCTATATCAAACTTTACAGGGTATGAGGGGCTTTTTCCTCTGCTCCTGTTAACCCTAGCAGCTCTGTCCCAACCTTTGGGGTATCCTGCTACTACGTTAAGAGGGATGATGATGATAATGATTAAGATAACAATGGGGACCAGCCTCTGGTGCCGGACATTTTGCCTGACCCACACTTTGGTACCTCTCCAGATGGCCAGGAGGACCTTTCCTCCCTCCTGACCTTCTTACAGCACATGGTGGACACCCTGGACCTTCCTGCTCAGGAGTCCACCAAGGATGATGATCTTGATGACTATAAAAATATGATGGGTCTTCCTCCTACAAAAAGATTGTGCTTCCTATATACAGATCCTTCAAGAAATCCACGATGAAGGTCCTGTGGGCCCCTACTTCCTGTCAGGAGTGGATAGAAAGTATTCTCTGGCTAAGAGTTAGGCTGATTTTCTTTATACTCATCCTAGCCATGAAGGGGTGGTTCAGGTCGCAGCCTGTGATAAGGCTAAGGTCCCTCTCACCTCTATGCCTCCTGAAAAGGAGTCACAAAAATTAGATGATATGGCTAAAAAATATTATACCACAGCCTCTTACTTAGTATACTCTAAGTACCAGAAGGCTCTTTGGAGTCTGTCCAGGCCAATCATGTGTTACAAATCTGACAGGATGTTCCAGGACATTGCTGATCTGGTCTGGAAGCCATCAAATACCAGTTTCACATGGCTGCAGACACTAATGACAGCAGGAAGGTCACACCTCAGGCTGTCTCTTTCAGACGTTTTGCCTGGCTACAAACAACTGATTTACCACAGTATACCCAGTCCAAGCTATTGACTTCCCCTGTGAAAATAATTCCTTTTTCGGGGACAAAACTGAAGCATGCATGAAAAAGGTGGAAGAGTACAAATCTACTTATGAAAGTAATGCAGCCAAGCAGAAAGCCTCTACATCCCAGAAGTCTCAAACTAGGGGTAATAAAGGCAGGGGCTACTTCCCATGGGCATTCCATCATATGCCCATGCCTTTGGATTTCTCTCAAATGAGAGGTTATTTCAGGGGAAGAGGCAGGAGGGGTCAGAGGAGAGCTGCCACCACTCCTGCCCCTGCCGCACAGTCAGAGTCCTGAGTTCTACAATCAGGTCGTCTCCCCTCCTCCAGTAGGAGACGGGCTCTCCCACTACCTCCAAGCTTGGACCCACATCACCACAGACAAGAGGGTCTTGGAGGTAGTGGAAAAAGGTCTACCCCGACAGTTCAAGCAGTTTCCTGCCCTTCGTGGTCCAGCTCTGTAGAAACCCTTATCTCCAACAAAAAGATACCTGCTGGAGCTGAAGGTAAATACTCCCATTATTAGCCAAAGTGGTTGAGAGGGTTCCCCTTTCACAGCATGGAAAAGGTATCTACTCCAGATACTTCCTTACATTAAAGAAAAACGGGCAGTGGCGATCTATTTTAGATCTCAGGTATCTAAACAGGCACCTACTCTTAACCAAAATTAAAGATGATTACCCTTCAAATGGTATTACTCTCTGCAGCAGGGAGACTGGCTAGCCTCCCTGGATCTCAAGGACATCTGTTTTTACATACCAAGAAGGCAGTTCCCCAGAAAGTTTCTGAGGTTCAGGCTGCATTCAGGCCATTACCAGTTTGCAGCCATACCTTTTGGCCTCACCTCTGCTCTCAGAGTATTCACGAAGTGCCTGTCTGTAGTGGCAGTCCACATGAGAAAGCAGGGCATCTCAGTCTTTGCATACCTGAATGAATGGTTCACAGTGGGCAAGATACCTCAGCAAGTCAGAGGTGCTCTAACCCGCATAAGACAAACTCTGTCCTCTCTGGGGTTTCTAATCAACAAAAAGAAATCCCATCTGGAACCCTCCCAACTCCTCAAGTTCATAGGAGCAGACTTGGGTACTCAGCAGGCAAAAGCCTTTCTTCCTCAGGACAGAATTCAAAACTTTCTGACTGCTGCAAATTCTTTTTTGCTAGGCCAGCCAAGGCCTGCGAGGCATTTTCTACAGCTGCTGGGCCTCATGGCTTCCATGACAGCTGTGGTCCCAGGGGTAAGGTTTCAAATGAGGGGCATTCAATATAATTTGTGAGCCCACTGGTCACAAAAGAAAAATTATTTGTCCAAGCTAGTACCAGTGACAAAAACACTTCTTCAAGCTCTCGACTGGCGAAAGGAAGAAGAAAACCCCTCAGTGAGCATCCCCTTTCAGCTCTTCAGTCAGTGGCACTTGGACACCAAAGGAGTCCAAATGCTACATAAATCTTGTGGAACTCAGAGCAGTGTACCTGGCACTGAAAGCTTTCGCCCTTCATGTCAAGAGAGACACTGTTCAGAGCAGAACAGACACCACTGCTATGTTTTACATAAATAAGCAGGGTGGCACGAGGTCTACTGCCCATTGCACAGAGGCAATGAGAATCTGGCCCCTAGCCTCTTCCCTGGACATAGATCTCTCTGCCATGCACTTCCCAGGCGAGGAGAATTCCCTGGCAGATGCTCTGAGCCGCATCAGCCAATGTCTCAACGAATGAACTCTGAACAGACAAGTCCTTGCCACAGTCTTCAGGAGGTGGGGCACACCAGAGATGGACCTGTTTGCATCCCGCCTCAACTACCAGCTTCCTCTGTACTGCTGCAGACCCCCAGCAATGGGCACTCTCCCAGCAAATGCACTAGTTTTGAACTGGACAGGGAAGTTTGTGTATGCTTTCCCTCCATTTCCCCTGTTACACAGAGTGCTAGTGAAGCTCGGGGATCAGCCTGCAACCATGATCCTCATAGCTCCAGACTGGCCAAGGCAAGCCTGCTATTCTCTCCTACTGGCCACGTCCCACAAGAAGCCGATTCGACTTCCTCTGACTCACTGTCGACTCACCCTACCACAGGTAGGGGTGAATTATCCAGACCCTGCAATCCCTTCACCTCAAAGCCTGGTTCTTAAGCTAGAACTCCCAGATACACAGTATTCAGAAAAAAATTCTGAAAATTCTTCACATTGCCAAAAAGCTAAGCACAGAGAGAACCTATGCAGCTAAATGGAAAAGATTTTCAATTGGGTGCTAGAATAGACCATCTGAAGGCCTCTGTCCCTTCCCTTTTGGACTATGTAGTTCATCTGCAATCATCAGGCCTTAAGGCCTCGTCCTAGAGGCTTCACTTAGCTGCAGTTTCAGCCTGTCTTTCCACTGGGAAAAGAAAAGTCTGTAATTTCTAGGCCCATTTTCTAAAAGTTCTTAGAGGACCTCCTTCATTTGCAGCCCCCCTATTAGGGAACCTGATCCCCCTTGGGACCTTAACCTCTACATTGCTAAGCTCATGGAGCCCCCTTTCGAGCCCATGGCTATAGCCCACATTAAGTACGTTACCTGAAAACAGTATGATGTATAATGACTGTCACTTCTGCAAGAAGGAGTTCAGAACTGCAAGCACTCTGCACTGAGCCGAACTACATGCTCCTCCATAAGGATAAAGTAGAGCTCAGAGCAGATAGGAAATTCCTTCCCGAGGTGATCTGAGTTCCACCTTAACCAGTCCATTACTCTCCCTGTCTTTTTTCAATGACAGTTCCACTGCAGGGGAAAGAAGGCTTCAAACAACATGAAGTCTTGCTATATTATGACAATAGCAGTTAGCCACAGCACTTGAACTGCCTCGGAGAGGAAAGAGTTAACTCCATACAGGATGGAGTTCTGAGCGCGAGCGCTCCTCTTAGAAGCTCTATCTGACTAGTTTCAAATAGAAACTGTCAGATTCAGCATTCGCTCACTGAACAGTCGCTCTGGAGATCTCTCCTTCAGCTCGGTTCATTTCTCGGTTAAAATCAGTATTTCTCGGTTAAAATTAACCGTGAAAAGTGTTTTATTTTACCGCATTCGGTTCAAAGCTCTATCTGGTAACCGTAAGTACAGGTCTTTAGTCTGTGTGGAAATTGTTATTTATCGGTTCGGTTCTGAACCGATCGGTTTACTTTTAAAATACTTTTAAAGCATTGTATGTGATTTTAGAGTGCGGTTCCCGGTTCTTATCGGTTCTAAAAAAAACGGACTTTTAATTTTGTTTTTTTCAAATACCCGTGACACAGTTAGGAACCAATAAGGGTGTCTTGCCTGGCACTGCCATTAAAAAGGCAAGTTTTTGGTTAGGCTGGCATTATGTCTGAGAAACCCAAAAGAAAAACCGGGCCCACTGGGTTTCAACACTGTGATGCTTGTGGGGAAGCCTTTGCCAAGGCTGACCCACACACCACATGTGTTTATTGTCTGGGGTTTGACCACCTCCAGTCAGACTGCCAGATTTGCAAGAATTTCCCTGCAGCCACCCTGGAAAAAAGATTGGGCAGGCTCAGGAACAAGAGGCCAAAAGTCCGCTGACCCGGATGGCCAGCCCGTCCAGTACCAACTGGATCAGAGGAGTGCCCCTCTGACCAGGCAGACTTCCTAGGCAAAGAAAAGCTGGTTCTGTGGAACCAGCCCCAGTAAAAAAAAAATAGGAAATCAGCAGGTCTGGAGTCCAAAATTCTCTCCAACTGCTGCAGAGATAGCAAAGCTCATACAAATTGTCCAGTCATTTCTAGGGACCGTCCAACCACCATCAGTTGGCAAAAGGTTGGTTCGTCCGTCCCAGTGGTTCAAGAGTATGATGTTGAGGAATTTTATGAACCACAGGAGGGGAGGAGGATTATGAACAGTATGTATGTGGCTGGGAGGGTCTGATGTGCCCATTGAATCGACATCTCTCCAGACAGACCATTAGAATCTCCCCTTATGCTGTCTGAGTCCCCATCTCATTTTATTTTTATAAGAAAGTTGCGAAACCCTCCAGCTTCCTTAGAAGAGGCTGTGATGAGCAAGAGGAGCCTGATTATGTTGAAATGATGGATATTCCAGAGTCTAGGAGATTGTCTATTCTTTGCATAAGTCATTTAGAAGCAAACAATGAAAATTTTAAAAATCCAAATTCTGTTCCTCCTGTTGATAAAAAGATGGACAGGAGGTATACTTATCAGGCCTTGTTACAGACTTCCTTTCTGAGCAGTGTAGTCATGTAGGAGTGGTACAGGCTGCAGCCTGTGACAGAGGTTAACATTCTCTGGCTTCACATCCTCCTGATAAAGATTCTAGGAAGATTGATGCCATGGCAAAAAGCAGTATTTGGCAGCCTCTTTGGGACTCAGGCAGGCAAATTATATGGCTTATGTGGCTAGATATCAGAAATCTAGATGGGATACAGTTATGCAGTTAGCCAAGCAGGCCCATGGCCAGCTGGCTAGTGAATTGAACAGGTGGCTGCTGATGGCATTGAAGCCTCTAAAGTTCAATTTCATGCTGCTGTTGATGTTAATGATGTTTCCTCTAGGGTCATGGCCACTTCTGTAGCTTTCCGTAGGTTGGCATGGCTCAGGTGCACTAATCTGTCACAGGACACTCAGTCTAAGGCTATGGATTTTCCTGTGGTAGGAAATTCTCTGTTTGGGGAGCAGACAGAGAACTATATGAAAAAGATGGATGAATACAGAACTACCTACAAAAGTGCCCAGGCCAAGGAGCGGGCAAGCCACTCCCCAGAGGCATACACCCAGAGGTAGGGGCAGGCCTTTCCACGGGCCTTTTTATCAATCCCAAGCCTCCTGTGCTTTTGCTCAGAGGGTTTTTTTCAGAGGCAGAGGCAGACGGGGCGCAGGTAAGCTGTCCCCCACCCCTCAACCTAAGGCATCTGCCAAGCAGGCACCCTGATGGGGTGCCCAGGGCCGATTCTCCTGTACCAGTAGGGGGCAGGTTGGCTTACTTCAGTCGGAACTGGGTGTCCCTAACTTCGGACAAATGGGTCTTGGAAGTAGTAAGCCAGGGTCTGGTTCTCAGCTTCAAACAGTTTCCAAAGATGAGGGCCAGACACTTTCCACCTGCAAGCCCCCCTAGAGACCCTTGCTCTGGAAGCAGAGGTCTCTGCCCTGTTAAATTGCAAAGCAGTGGAAAGGGTTCCTCCTTTACACCAGGGCAGGGGTCTGTACTCCAGATACTTTCTTACCCCAAAAAAGACAGGAGAATGGCGGCCCATCCTAGACTTAAGATATCTGAACAAACACCTTTGAAACCAAAGTTCAAAATGTTAACTCTGGCAATGATATTAGACTCACTGAGGCCAGGGGACTGGCTAGCCTCCCTGGACCTCAAGGATGCTTATTTTCATGTCCTAATCAGGCCTTCTCACCGAAAGTACCTCAGGTTCGAACTGCACTCAGGCCACTACCAGTTCAGGGCAATGCCCTTCGGTCTTACCTCTGCTCCAAGGATATTCACGAAATGTCTAGCCGTGGCAGTGGCTCATTTAAGAAGGCAAGGGGTTGCTGTTTTTCCTTACCTGGACGACTGGCTCGTTGTAGGACAGTCTCCAGAACAGGTGAAATCCCACTTGCAAGTCACCCAGCAGCGTCTCACCTCCCTGGGATTCCTGCTAAATCTACCAAAGTCAGTTCTAGAACCAGTTCAGGTACCTACTTTCATAGGTGCGGAATTGACATAAAGTTGGCCAGGGCCTTCTCCCTTGGAAAGGGTAGAGAAGTTGATTGCCCTGGCTCTCCTTTTCGCCTCTGCAGGTCTCTCTCCAGCAAGACACTTTTTGCAGCTCCTGAGGCACATGGCGGCCTCCACAGCTGTAGTGCAAGGAGCAAGATTTCAAATGAGAGACATTCAGTTTCATTTGAGGGCCTTTTGGTCCCAAAGGAGGGACCCCCTTACCAAACTGGTTCCAGTGACCCGAACCCTGATCCTAGCTCTTCAGTGATGGCAAGATCAGAGCAATTTAAGACTGGGGGTTCCCTTCATTCCTATCTCCCACTCCCTCACCCTCACTACGGATGCCTCCCTCCTGAGGTGGGGAGCACACCTGGGCGGCCTTTCCACACAGGGAGTGTGGTCCCCCCAGGAATCTCTGCTCCACATCAACTTGCTGGAACTCAGAGCTGTCTTTTTAGCTCTTCAAGTTTTTTCTGCATCTGTCCAGAACAAAGTAGTCCAGGTCAGAACAGACAATACCACAACAATGTGGTACATCAACAGCAAGCAAGTACTCTCGTCGCCGGCCTTGTGCACCGAGGCAATGAAGTTGTGGTCTCTGGCTTACCCTGAACACTTCTCTAATAGCAGTTCATCTGCCAGGGAAGGACAATGTCCTAGCGGATGCCCTCAGCAGGATTTCTCAGGGCCATCACGAATGGTCCCTGAATCTCCGAAGTGCTGGGGACAGTTTTTGCCAGATGGGGCACCCTCAGATAGACCTCTTTGCAGCCCCAGACAACCACCAACTTCCACTGTTCTGTTGCAGGCCCCAGTGATGGGCTCAGTCCCCTGGATGCCCTTTTTTTGGATTGGGAAGGAAGTTTCTGTATGTCTCCTTCCCTCTTCTTTTCAAAGTGTTAGTAAAAATCAGATCCCAGCATTGCAAGGTGATTCTGATTGCACCAGACTGGGCCAGGCAACCTTGGTACCCACTCCTGCTATCACTAACAGTCCACCTTCCCCTGTGCCTTCCCAGGATTCACAATCTGCTGACCTGTGCCCAGGGGAGAGTATGGTATCCGAACCTCAAATCCCTCAACCTCAAAGCCTGGCTCTTGAGGAGTTAGAATTTGCTGATTTACACCTTTCTCAAGGTGTCCTTGATATTTTAAAGGCCTCTAGGAAGCCTTCCACTAGAGCCACTTATAATTCCAAGTGGAAAAGGTTTTCCATCTGGTGTTCTGGGAAGCATATTGCCCCAGAATCTGCTGATTTACCCATTTTGTTGGACTACATGGTCCATCTTAATTCTCTGGGCCTCAGACCAGCTACCTTAAGAGTTCATTTGGCAGCTGTCTCTGCTTTTATTTCAGCAGGAAAGCCTTCCTCCCTTTCCTCTCACCCTGTGTTTTCCAAGTTTTTTAGGGGGTTACTCCATACCAACCCTCCTTTTCGGGACCCAGCCCCTGCCTGGGACCTCAATGTTTGCATTGCTCAGTTAATGCAACCCCCTTTTGAACCTCTGTCTTCGGCAGACCTTAAGTTCTTAACTTGGAAAACTGTGTTTCTAGTGGCCATCACTTCTGCTAGACGCATAAGTGAGTTACAAGCCCTTTCAGTAGAAAATGATTTTATTTCTTTTCACAGGGATAAGGTAGTCCTCAGGACTAACAGAAAGTTTTTGCCTAAAGTGGTTTTGGATTTCCATCTTAACCAATCCATCTCCTTCCAGTATTTTTCACTGAGCATTCTTCCTCTGGTGAAAGGAGATTGCAGTTTGGATGTTAAGAGGCATTGAGTTACTATTTGGAACGCACTAAGGGTCACAGGTTCAATCCCACCAACTCTTTCTTACCTATGGTGAGGTTGGCAAAGGAAAACCTGCCACTAAGAGGACAGTTGCCAGGTGGATTGTCTCTTGTATCCAGTGTTGCTACCAAAAACTGGTAGAGAACCCCTCAGGTTTGAGGGCCCATTCTACCAGAGGTACAGCTGCATCTCTAGCGGCTGCTAGAGATATTCCTATTTTGGAAATCTGTCAACTGCAACCTGGAAAACAGTTCACACTTTCACCAAGCATTACTCCCTGGATGTCCAGGCCAGGAGATGATGCCGGTCAAGTACAGTCGCTTCAGAGCCTATTCCCAAGTAGATTCTGTCCCTCCTCCATGGAGGTACTGCTGAGTAGTTGTTATTGTCATAATATAGCAAGACTTCATGTTGTTTGAAGAAAAATTACTCACCTTAGTAATGTTGTTTCTTCTAATGGAGTTCTTATATTATGACCACCCCAACCTGCCCCTCTCAGAACTTCTACTTGGTAGGGCGTGGCAAATTAGTGCAAGCACTGTGTCATGCCATTATAGGTGTTTCCCTTCTTTTTTAGGATTTGGGAAATTAGGTTTTATTGTTATTGGTTTGTAGTGTTCTGGCCCTCCTTGAGTCTTTTGGGAAGGGGGTCTAGTAGTGCTTGTCAGGGTGATTTGGTTGTTGTTGTTGTTATTGTTGTAGTTGTTGTTACTAATAGGTAGCCATTGGGCTAGTGTAGGTTACTTTTTCCACACAGACTCTTAGTGAGTGTTTGGCTCCGTAAAGATCTGACAGTTTCTATTTGAAACTAGCCAGATAGAGCTTCTAAGAGGAGCGCTCGCGCTCAAAACTCCATCCTGTATGGAGTTAACTCTTTCCTCTCCGGGGCAGTTCAAGTGCTGTGGCTAACTGCTATTGTCATAATATAGCAAGACTCCATTAGAAGAAACAACATTACTAAGGTGAGTAATTTTTTTCTTCACAGCCTAGATGTCAGGAGAGCTCTGTCCTATTACATGGGGCATACCAACAGGTCAGAGGCTCCTCTGCTCAGCTTTTCTTCACCTATGGTGATGTGGGCAAGGAAAAAACCAGCCACCAAGAAAACCATCTCTTGCTGGATAGTTTCTTGTATTCACTTCTGTTATGCCAAGGCTGGCAGATGGCCCTCTCAAGGCCTCATGGCCCACTCTACTAGGGGCACTGCTGCCTCTGTGGCAGCTGCAAGGGGCATCCTCTTGCTAGAGGTCTGCAAAGTAGCTACCTGGAAGACTGTACACACATTCATAAAGCATTACTGCCTGGATGTACAGTCAAAGTCTGATGCCAAATTTGGCAGGGCAGTCCTGCAGAGCCTCTTCCCTAAGTAGGTTTTGTACCTACCTCCCAACTGTACTGCTTTGTAGCCTGCTATTGTTACTGATGCTAAAGGACTCCTGGGGTGAGAAGAAAAAATTGCTCACCATATTAATTCTGTTTCTTCCAAGGGCCTTCCACCCTGCCTTCCCAGGCACCTACGTTAAGAGGGCTCTGCTTCTGTATTGTTTTGGCAGATTTTTTCAGTTTTTTGGATTGTTTTTAAAGCATGTTAATGGTTAATTATAGTCTTTTTATAGTTCATGCTGTTGCATGGTTTTGAAGCATGTTGGCACAGTCGTTTTAGTCACTGTTCTTTCATCTTTGAAAAAATTCTGAAGCCCTGTGGGCTCTTTGCACTCAGCACAACTTCCTGCTTGATTCTGATTGGCCACTGTGTTTTAATGTGTACTCATGGCTCCACCTCAGAGGCAGTTCAACCTGGCCGGCTTACTACTATTTTTACTGTTGCTAAAGGACCCCGTGGAAGAATTAGAATTACTAGGGTGAGTAATTTTTTCATATAGTCTCCTTCGTCTGAATGCCACTTTTTTGGATTTCGAGAAGGCTTGGTGTGCATTAAAAGGACCTTGTGCCTGATCCCTTTCCTCATTAAGTAACTCTGTGAAATTACTGTTTTCTGTGACAGCGTTGAACAGAGCAGTGTCTGTGAGGGAGCCCTCAGGTATGCTCTCCTTTCTGCTAAAACAACTGTTTTAACTAAACTGTTTCCATTGCCTGTCTAGTGTCAAATTTGGTCACTGACCCACAGAGACACAGTATCAAAACATTATTTATTCTGTTTTTATTTAAACAAACATTCAATGACCGGGAAAGGCACACTGAGCCAAGGTTCTTCTCCAGGTGCGACCTGGGGGACATGGGTACAATTATACAAATATAATAGTCCACAGTTATGCAGTCCATCATTATCCTGGCCCAGTTAACTCTACTAAGCTAAATGCAGAAATTGTAAGTGAAAATGCCTTTACCATTGGTCGCTTTAATGCCTGCAGTGTTTGCAAAAACTGGATTTAGTCAAGGAGTGGTTAGGGAAATATAACCCAGACATTACCATTATTACAGAAACTTGGCATAAAAAAAGTTTTGGATGCTAGCTTACAAATAGATGGGCATCAGTATTATAAGGAGGACAGAAATAAAAAAGGTGGCGGGATCTTGATGTATGTTAACTCACTTTTGGATGCTAGGGAAATTGTGACTCGTTGGATAAGGGTTTGGAGGCGGTATCTGTTGAAGTGTGAATACCATACATCAAACCCCTGTTAATCCCTGGAGTGTATAAACTTCCCAAATTAGAGAATGGTAATTTTTTTAAGTTTGCAAGATTTTTTTTCCGGAGATGTAAACAAAATCATGAGGTATTTATCACAGGTGACTTCAATGTCAGTTGGTGCAGGGGCTTCAGGGGGGCGGCACTTGCCATATTGGATGTCATATAACAAGATGGCGCATTTTATACTTGATGCACCCAGAAAGACCCACCACTGTACGCTTTATAGATCTGTGCAGTGCATGAGATTGCATAGTAGGAGAGATTGGCAATTCCTCACCTCTGTGTATAAAGTATATGAACAAAAATGACCACAGTATTTATTAGCTTCATTTTATTACAAGGGAAATAAAACCTAATCTGAGGTCAGCATCTGGTTTGGAATACATAGTTTCTAGATGTAATTCAGATATGGGGAAATCTGCTGTTTGGCATATGGGGCCTCTAATTTGGAACTCATTACCTATTACCAAGGCCACTGATTTACCGTGATTAAAACAATGAAATTCCGTTTTCAAGACTTAAGATTCCAGAATTTCACTGGTGATTGTTACATTAATTTCCAGATTTTACTGGGATTCTGCTATCATTTTTTTAGTACGTGCATAAATAATCAGAATTAAAGAAGGCTTAATACACAGAGCACTAAATAAAGCACACTGAAAATAGTACAGGAAGGAATTAAAAGAAAAACACACTTTTTTATAAATTTACTTATCTGATAGAAAATGCCATATTCCATGAGATCTTCATTTTTACCGGTCTTCAGGCAGCCCTAATTCTGGAATTTTACCGGATTTTCCGGTAAAAAACGAAAAATAGTGGCCTTGCCTATTACCCTTCGCCAAATCAATCAGTTAAATTAGACTGTATAAAGCAGTGGTATAAAATCAAATCGGAGGCTCCCTTTACTTGTTACGCTGAAGGATTTACTTGAGGGATTTTTTTAAATCATCACTGCATGAATACATAATGTTTGCCGGTTAAAAGAGGTGTAAGACTTGCAAGTACAGGTGATTGTATTCCTGTACCATGGAGATAGTTGATATGTATTGTGTTGATTTGCATTTATTGTGCTGTCCATTTATATTGTACAATTATATCTCTGTTATGTATTCGTGTATTTGCAATTTATTTTAAAAAAGGACCTCCTTTGAAATGAGCTTCTGCTCAACGCAGTATGTAACATCTGTCCTATTAATAAAGGAATAATGCCTGACAGGGTGGGAGTTATGCTGGGATAACATCCCACCTCGGGTGGTTGGGCCCGAGGCCACCGGCCGAGGGCGTCCAGTACCCGAGAAGGGATGTTATCCCAGCATAAGTCCCACCCTGGAGGGCATTATTCCTATTATACAATGGCTTGTTGTTTTATAATAAAAAAATAATTTTAAAGAATGTTTTTGTTAGTGTGTAAACATATTTTTGTTTCTTAAGAGAAAGAGGAGCTCATCATGGTGGTGGTCATCCATATCATCCAAACAATCAGCAAGGATATTATGCCAGGATAACATCCCTGCTGTGAAAGCCAACTGACCAGTCAGAAGCCAGGATTCTTTCTTGCCATTGTATAATGTAGTTTTTAATCAAATTTTATACTACTACATACAATAGTGCACAAATACAATATTATACAATAGAGGCATCATAATACACAATAGGAAGCATAGGAATACAGTTCAGGAATAATTGGCGATAGTGGAGAGTGTCGGACCACCTGATCTTGCGTAGCGTAAACGTGACCTGAATTGCACGATGTGCGCAACATGTAAGTGTTACGCTACGCAATTCGTGAGGTGAAGAGCTTAAGTGAGGTAATGGTGCCAAGAGGTATGCGCCAACATTTTCTGTGATCCGGGGGGGGGCTGTGCCCTCACACACACCCTTTATTTATAGAAAACATGTTTTCTTGCAACATACTTAAAATAGTAAAAAAAAAAAAAAAAATTACCCACACTAACAAAACAAAATAACACTATCTCCAATCACTGCATATTAGTAATTTTGGTGACGTAACATGTTGCGCAATTCTTGTGCAGCATCGTTTATGCATTAAACGTATTTCTAAGAGTGGTCCGACACTTCACTATCTCTGTATTACTAATACAGCATACAGGCTACGCCAGTTTGATCAGATAACGGGTAAGGGTGAAATTACTTGAACAGGGTAGCTACTGCATGAATAAACATTTCAAGTGCTATGTGGAGTTATGAGAACAAGTAATGAAAGGAATGAGGCGAGCGGTGATCTAACAGAGAGAAATGGGAGGAGGAGGGTTTCAGAGGAGAGGGTTTTATGATTCCACAGGTACTGGAGATGATAATTGAAGGCATATTTGCCCATGTTTGAAGATGGAGTGGGAAGTAAGAAGGAGCGGGAGTCCCTAGAGCATAGGGAATAGGATGAGGATAGGGAAGAGATGTAATAGGGGAGCAGGTTGAACCAGATTTTGGGAGATGAAGGATGTAGAGTGAATGAGATGCCTGTGACCGAGTGGAGGGAGGTCCAGGCAGGAGAGTAGAGAGCAGTGGTGGGTCCTAGAGGGAGAGTTGGAGGCGAAGCGACAGAAAGCATAGTAGGAGTCAAGATGAGTGTGATGTAGAGGGAGCAGTGCAATATACAATATCTGCATACTCAAACTAGCATAATCATTTTTGTTAGCAGTTCCCACTGTACGGGGAGAGAGAGGATACCGAGCTTAGGGCAAAGTTTAGAAGCTGTGTAGTCAATGTGTATAGAACAATTTAATTGGGGGTCTAGCCAGACACCTAGGTACTTATAGGAAGGGACAACCTTTAGCGGTGTACCGTCCAAGAGCTTTAGCTAATCTTTGAGAGGTTCCGAAAAGCATAGAGACTGTTGTAGATGTGTTTAGCTTGAGTTGTTTTGATTGGAACCAAGACTGAATGGAATGGAAGTCGTCCTGCAGAGCAGAATGTATGGTGGCTGGGTACGGACCGGAAGTGAACAGTATAGTGTCATCCTCATACATGTGGATGATGGAGGAGAAACAGGCAGATGGGAGGTTATTTATGAATATTGAAAACAGGATGGGGCCAAGAATGGATCCTTGAGGGACTCCTGCTAGGATAGGGAGGGAGGGGGAGGAAGAGTTGGTGATTTTTACTGACCGACATCTGTCGGTGAGGTAAGACTTGAAACGTTGTAAGGCAGGTGGGGTGAGTCCAGCATCTTCTAACATGTTCATTAGCGTTGTAGCAGCGTGCAGGTGCCAGCTACCTTCTTTTAGCATGTACATAGAATACTCGGGTATGTTCATTGCACGAGGGACTGCAGGAAGTCCTTACAGCGTTTGTTTCTTTCACCCCCGGGAAAGAGGGGTGTACCAGTTTCTAAACGGTGCCTGTCCAAATGGCTGGCCAACTATATTATTTTTTGTTATAGGAAGTACCGGAAGGAATGTCTGGGGTTGTGCATGGCTACTCCACCAGAGGCATGGCTACCTCTGTTGCCTGTTTCAGGAATGTGTAAGCCACTCTTGCATTAGGCCTTGTTGCCCCCCACCTGGCCGTAGGACTTTTCTGTGTTTGTCTTTCTCCAGGATGGTTCAGCTTCTGCTTTACGTTTCTTTATGGCGGGAACCTCTCACTCCCCTTGGTTCCCTAGCAAGGAGATCCTCCGTATATGGTCTTTCGCTGGAGAACTGAGGAGGGCATGGGGCTGCCCACGTTTATATGGGAGGGATGTCAGCAGTGTATGATGTCGTTGTGAGCAGCCCCTTGTAGACTGCTAGCTGGAAACGGTCCCCTGTGGTCCTAGCGCCTGGAGGCCATAGTTCCATAGGTGAGGCCTGATACAAGAGATCCTCTTGAAAACCTACTTTTATGGTAAGTTCTTGCGTAACTGTACTTTAAAAAAGATACAATATCTTTAGTCTCTTTTTTTTTTTTCCCTCTCCCTATAGGCTTACAAAACGTTTGCTAACCGAGTAAACAACCTGAAGAAAAAGCTAGATCAGCTGAAAGCAACTCTTCCTGATCCTGAAGAGTCACCGGTTCCCTCTCCAAATACAGATGCCCCTTCACCAACTGGATCGGAGTCCCCATTCCCAGGGATGGAGGAAGAAGATGCCTCTCCAGGAGTGGTGGAGAGTCTGACTTCCCCATCACCGTCTCCAGAGCCTGTCGAGGATAATCGAGATGTGGAAGACATGGAACTGTCTGATGACGACGATGATGATGATGTGGACTCATCTAAAATTATTGGTAGGTAAACTAATCTGTCAGGACAGTGAGCTTAATGGGATCGTGGACAGTGATACAGAATGCAGGCTCAGCCATCAAGGAGAAGTGGCTGATTTATGGTGGGAAGCAGGAAAATCTTCCAAGACTGAATCTTCACCATTTATTACCATGCCTGAGTCCTTGCTGGAGGTACTAGGACCCCACGGGAGCCAGAGTTTTCGCAGCTTAGAGCTGTGGGGCCAACATTGGTGATGGGACTGCCCACGAGGCAGACATATGACGTGACGCTTGTGGACTTCACTTCATTTTTTTGCCCTGCTGTCAAGGTGATACCACAGGAGTTGCAACTTTGAGTTTTTTTCTACTGCACCACGCCTCTTGCTGCATTTTTTTGTTTTTTTTTTGTATTCCACATAGCACCATCTGTTTTAACCATTTTTGGTGCTGTTTTCCCCCTTTTCTGTCTCACGGCACCAAGTGTCTCTTTTTTTTTTTTTTTAAGCTGGTTTTGTTATTTTCAGTTCATCTTCAGCTCACAGGGGCGTAAAAGGACGCCGCCCCACCCCATGTCAGTGCCCCTGTAGGAGACGTGCCCATCCAGGATCAACATGACTACTGTTGCACCTGCCTTGGAGCTGACCATGATGTGGACCACAGTGACATCTGCTTCTCAGTGGACTTCTGCACCTTGGAGATCCATGCGATTTATTTAAGTCTTTGGTAATTGGATAGGTGCACTGATCCAAGGGACCATTTTCAAGCACGACCCCAGCCACAACATGCATCACAAAGTAAAAAATACAGAGGAAATAACAGGAAAAAAATACATTCAGCATCTTACACTTATGTACATATATAGCGATGTAGTGGGGTAGTTAGCCCCCCAACTTTCAGAGGCAGGCCATGCACGCAGGACTCCAAGGTAAGGTCCTCGAGCTCTTTCCCTGAGCCCCTCCCCAGAACTTTACGTATTGAGGGAGACCAGGCTTCTTCTTCTAGTCATTGCCGTGCTAAGACAGAGAGCCAGGGGAGAGTGAAAAATCTGCCTCCCCCAAGGGGGCCGGCCGAGCACCCTTCACAGTTCGTGGCCCCTTTGAGGCAGTAGACACCCTCAGTTGTGAGGTCAAACCTACATGCTGGGCCTCCACTCCTGGCACTGAAGCCAGAGCTGGTGAGCAAAGCAATGCAGACCACAAGGCTAGGTCCCTTTCTGACACTGCTTGTGGTGCCACGAGAGGGAAGACCTCTGGAGCTGGGCCTTCTGTGCATCCGGTGGAGGTGTTGTGGATCTGTTCCCCAGAGCGGTTAGATGACCTGGGGCTTGGGGGCTAGGACGGCCTTGTCTCCTTGCATAACTCCAGGGATGAAGGGGGTCTTCCAGGACCTGGTTCTGCATCCTCATTGGGGTTGGCGGCATCTTCAGGAGTTTCTTCTGTGCTTGGTGGTGCCACTCCATGGTTGTCTCCTGGCACCATCTGCAGTACTAGCAATGGTCCCAGTGTCACTTGTGACGCCACGGAGAGTGTAGGTGCCGACAGTAGCGTCAGGCATGGGGTTGGTGCCATCTGCAGTGCTAAAGGGGGTTCTGGAGCCTTTTGCAGTGCTGTTTCTCCTGCTCCCTTGGATAATGCAGGACCTGTTCCAAGGTGTAGCCCAAGGGGCAGGGTACTGTCTGGTGAGATGGGTGCTGGGAGGTCTTGTCCAGCAGCTCATTGATTGCCTAGGGTAGGTGGCAGCTTGGGCAGGAGTCGAAGCACTGACTTGGGGTCCGTGGTCATACAGGAACCGTCAAGCCCTGTCATTGGTAGTGATCGGGGCTGCCCTGTAGGACCTTCACAGTTCCCCTCTCCCGGGGGTGCTCCTTGACCGCTCCTCACCTGTTGAGTGTTTTTTGGTGGACAAGTTTGCCAGGCCCTCCCTCCAGCCGAGGTCGTCTGTGTGCTTTTATAGCCCTGGCAGAGGACCCGGCTTCGTAATCCATGACCCTCCTCCACTCCCAGGCATTTTGGGTCCTATGAGGGACCTTGACCGTGGAACAGTTCAGGGCTTTGGCAAGTGCATTCCCTCAGTACCTCAGGTCAATAGATCAGGCCATTTTCCGGCCTGAAACCTCTGCACCACTGCCTCCTGACTCCAGCACCTTCTCATCTCCCACTCCCTTCTCTGAGGAATGGGATACTTTCTTGCATCTTTCCTCCAGAGCTAGGTACACTTTGCACCAGCGATTTTTGCCGGAGATGATGAGGGAGCTAGAAATTTCCCATTTTGGAAGCCGCAGCCCTGTTCACCTTATGCTGTCATTCCTTTGGGAATATAGCTGTGACTTTGCAGTCATCCCTCCGTAGCGTCAGCCCTTTACAGAGGCAACCAGGGGTGTCTGGCTCCATCTCTTTGCCCCTCCTCCAACCCTGAGGGATGTCCAGCACAGGTGTTTCTCACCCATGGGGTCTCCAGGAGCCATGCCAAATTCCTTCTCTGGGATCCAGCTCCTCGACACCCACTTTGGACATAAGCGCCCAGTGCATTACCGACCCCTGGACTCCGAATCTGCTGAATTTTATGTCTGAGGTTGTAGACTGTTTTCGGTAGCACTCACCATGCTTTGTATTGCAGCACATCAGGTGACCAATGGCAGGCACCTATGGGGGATGCTGTGTCAGTTCCAAGTGTCCCTGCTAGATTGCAGTGCAACTAGACCGGCCATTCGCCTTTCCACCCAGGGCCTGGAGCTGGCGAGGCACCAATTAAGGGTACCTTGTGACACCAGTGAGGCAGTGTACAGGCTGGTGGGAACAGCAGTCTGCATTCAGCAAATGGAATGACTTCATCACTCCATGTTATTGTTTGTGGCCTGGCATAGGGCGTTGACCTTCTGTTTCCAGGGTCCCACTTTTTCTCCTGCAGAGTCAGGCGTGAGTTGACAGGATGAATTCCTGCTCCCAGGATGTTTCTCTCCAGAGTTATTTTAAGCAGCTTGGGGTGAAACCAGAACACAGTGAACCAGTGTTTAAAAAAAAAAAAAAAAAGAAATGTAATGAGTTACTGCACAGAGTTTGGGTTAAACCTCAGACACAGGAATGGATAGAACAATTGATTATACCACAAAAGTATAGAACTGAGTTGTTACAGATAGTACATGATAGTCCTGTGGCTGGTCACTCAGGGAGGGACCGCACCCGTGCCAGATTGCTGTACAGATTTTACTGGCCTGGGATTCATGGAGATATTGCTACCTATTGCAGTTCTTGTGCTGAATGTCAGGAAGAAGCCTCCGTGACTAAAAAAAAGACAAGGTGCCTCTACCCTTGATAGATGTCTCCGTGTGGGAGGAGCAGGTTCAAGCACAAGGTGCGAGGAATTCGCTCTGTTCTTTGCCAACAAAGTGTCCTCTATCAGAGCTGAGATCTCTACCAGCATCACTTGTCACGATTGCGGGGGTCCATGCTGAAGCATGCCGGAGCACTCTTCCTGTGTGGGCTGAGTTTGACCCGGTTGGGGTGGTGGAAGTTTCGCGAGACTGCGTCCAGCACATTGTGATCTGGACCCAGGCCCGACCTGACTTTTGGTTGGATCTGATTGGATCTGTGGTGACCGAGATCATCTGGAGTTCCTTGTGGAGTGTGGTCTTCGCATCGGCCTTGAAAGAGGTCCTGGTTAGATCCCGATTAAAGAAACCCTTATTGGACCTGAACTGTGTCAGCAACTACAAACCAATCTCTAATCTCCCATTTTTAAGGAAGGTTATTGAAAAAGTGGTGGCTATTCAGCTCGAGGAGAGTCTTGCCTCATTCTCCAACTGTGAGGTTTCCCAATCTGGGTTTAGGGCAAATGCTTAGGTGTTGGCTGTCGTAAAGAGTGGATTCTATCATGCAAGGAACATTGCTCGGATTCGGAACCTGTTACCCCCTGAGGACCTGGCCTCACTTTTGCATGCTTTCGTCACATCTAGGCTGGATTACTGTAATGCCCTTTACCTAGGGCTATATGGAGACAACCCCCACCGGTTGCAGCTTGTGCAGAACATGGTGGCTAGATTACTGACAGGTGCATGAAGGTGCGATCATATCACACCTGTTCCTCTGCGAACTGCACTGGCTGCCAGTTAGGTGGAGGATTGCCTTCAAGGTTGGCTTGCTGACCTATAAGGCCCTATATGAGCAGGGACCAGTCTATCTGCAAGATCTCCTCCTTCCTCATCACCCTACCTGGGATCTTCATTCCACCAAGGATTGCCTCCTGAATGTTCCCAGGGTTAGATTGAGGCATTCTGGTGATAGAGCATTTTCTGTGGCCGCACCTACCCTGTGGAACTCATTGCCGAAACAACTGTGGGAAGCACCCAAGGTGGAGACCTTTAAGAAAGGACTTAAATTTTTTTTTTATTCAACCAGGCTTTTAACAGTTAAATATATGGATTATAGTCGTCATATAGATAGTTTTATCTATGTTGCTGCGTGCTCCAACTAAATTAATTGATGCTGTAAATTTGTACTGTTTTGAAGTTTGTGAACTGTAAAGTGCTGAGTCCCCGGAATGGGGTGCTATACAAATAAAGTATCTATCTATGTGCCTTTTGAGAAAATTGCAATGATGTGGTTGACCCCTTAGACAAAAGTAAAATGGGTAATCGATTCTTTCCGGTAATATGCGACTGTTACGCTATACCCAGAGGCAGTTCCAATGCGTACTGTCAGCCCCAAAAGTGGCAGCAGAGTGGGCATATCTAAAGAGATTACTGATCAGGGTCGTAATTTTGGTGCTGCATTACTGAAGATGTACCAACTACTAGGTATCACTGCCATAAGAACCTCCCTTTATTACCCTCAGACGATCTTGTTGAGCATTTTAATCAAACCTTAAAGCGCATGTTAAAAAGGTTTGTGAAAGGGGAAGAGAAGGGCTGAGACTAGTACTTACTTTACCTGCTTTTTGCTTACAGAGAAGTGCCACGAGCCTCAACAGGGTTTTCACCATTTGAAATGCTGTATGGTAGACAATCTGAAGGGTCACTGGATGTAATAAAGCAAACATGGGAAGATGACCCTATTCAGAAAAAAAAACTATTATGTCTTATATATATGCCCTGAGAAAGAAGCTGGAAAAATGTTGAAATTGCCCATATTAATCAGGGAAGAGGCCCAAAACCAGAAGGCATATCATGACTATGGGGTAAAAGAAGTTCTAGGGACATGGATATGTTGTTCAATCCACACTTAATGGCAGGTTCCTTGCTGCTTTAAATCTTGCCGGAAGGTCTTCAAGCTGGCTCCTCCCACCCACCCAGGTGGTAAAATTCTCGGCTCCGCCCCATGACGCCAGATCTTCCTTACCGCTTGGAAGCTCAGGTTCCCTCCTTAGTGCTCTGCATTTTAGACTGGATCCTAACTCTTTGGTTCGTCCGAAATTGGTTTTGAAGTTTTTCAAACCTGTCTTCATCTTCCCCGCAGCCCGATGGACAAATCTATTCCCAGCTTGGAAGTGCCCTTGCGGAGAAATGTCCAGGATGGATCCGCACTCCACGTGCGTCTACTGCCTAGGCCTAGATCACGACCCGCAGGCCCTGCGAGTTGTGCGCTCTTTCTCGGCCAACATCCTGATGATCGCATCGCACTGTTCGATTAGCTCAAGGCCTGAGAAACGCTTTCCCACTGTAAAATCAAAAGAGGCTCTGGGCAGTGTGTCCGCGGCTGGCTTGGCTGAGCAGCTCAAGCAGATGATCGCCCTCGAGGAGGAGGCAGCCCAGGCCGCATCTTCCTGGGCCGCTGCATTTATCCCGCTCTCTCTGAGTTCCTCGTATACGGCTTCATTCAAGGAGCTTTGTCAGTCCCTTTCCACGAAGGGAGATGGGCCACCGGGACATTCTTCTCGGCCCAAGAAGAAGGAGTCGAAAGATAAGTCCCACCGTCGGCATTCGTGGGAGCGGGAGAGGTCCCCTTCCCCGGACAGCCGACCGTCAACTTCGGTTGAGGTTGCGGCTGAGGCTGCTGGCTTCACGGTGCCCCCGTCAGGCCAGCCTGCTGAGACCCCCGTCGACGAAGTCGAGATTTTTCTCGATCTGTTAGACGGGCTGTCGATTGGAGAAGTCAACAACCCTCCTTCACCGGTCCCCCCGGTGGATACCGAGGATCTGCTTTGTGCCTTCCGGGCCGCAGTCCTGTTAGTGTTTTCGAGCCAGCGAAGAGCGGGTGTCCCCGTCCCTTCCCATACCCACCCCTCGCCCTGAGGGTCTCTTCGTCTAGCCATTCCCGCCATCGGCTCTCGACATCAAGTCGCAGCGACACCGCTCCTCCTCGCCCTCTTCCGGATGAGGGGGGGCTTCGCGAAATTACGCCGGCGCAACGAGGGAGCTTGTGTGGCAGCAGTTGCTGCTGTCCGGGTTCAGCCGACTCCGGTCCAGACCCCAGCCATCAAGTGGTTGTCGCCTGAACGCATCAAGCAACCACTCACCCCAGTCGAGGCCAGGCTCCAGGGCCGTTACCGCCGAAACCAGCTGCTCCCACCGATTGTGGTGGAACCTCCGCCCCACAACCAGTCGGGGCACCGACCAGGATTCTCGGTCAGGCCGCGGCCTGCCCCACAGGTTGTCAGTCACCCTCACTCCCGACTGTCCTCGGCAGGTGGAGGGTGGCTCAGGGCCGAGGCAGCTCTTCGCAGACTCTTCGGAATCCGACAACGACTCTTCCCTGTTCTCCAGGCAGGTCGGCCTGGAGTCCTCCGGGGGCCAGTCATTGGACGATAGCCCATCGTCCTTCTTGGGTCTGCTTCGACTCATCTCGGAGTCCACCAGGATGCAGCTCGAGCCCGTGCCCAAACAGGCCAAGTATCCCCTGACGGAGGTACTGGACCGAGGGGATTCCCCCACAGAGGCCTTTCCAGTGGCTGAGGCCAGTGTCGGCCCAGCCTTGAAGCTTTGGCAGCGGCCTGCTTCCTGTCCTGCCCCCTCGGCCAGGATGGCCAGGAAGTATGCGGTCCCTACCGGCTCTTTGCCCGGTTTCTCGGAGCACCCCTCTGCCGAGGGGTTGGTCACCGACAGCGTTTTCGGCGTCGGTAACACTCGGGATGTGGATAGCCCCGACAAGAGTCCAAAAAGCTGGACTTTGCCGGCTTAAGTGGCTCTGGCCCTCGGCGCCCGACAGGCCAGCTTGGCCGTGCTGGATGGCACACTTCTCCACGCCTCTTGGGCTCCCTGGATGAGTTGTTCCTCATCTCCCGACTGACCTGCAGACCACGGTCCGCCAGGTGCGGGACCAGGGTTGAGCGGTGGCGAAGCAGCAGCTTCAGACTGCTCTGGACATAGGTGATTCCTGTGCCAGGTCAGTAGCGGACGTGGTGGCCATGTGCTGCAGGGCGTGGCTGAGGATATCCACCTTCACGGCGGATACCCAGCACAAGTTGACGGATGTCCCCTTCTTGGGGACTGACCTCTTCGACCCTGGAGTGGAGGGACACCTCCAGCGGATCGAGAAGTCCAATGCCACCCTGGACTCGGTCACCTCCGCCCAGAGGGACAAAGGCCGCCATCAGCAGCAGAAGTCCTTTCGTCCTTCGGCCCCTGCATCTCGACCGGCCCAGCAGCACCAGCAACAGGGCCAGCAGGCTCGCGCTTCGCCCCTAAACCCAAGCCGTCGGCTTCCTCAACAGGAAGCAAGGAGGTAAAGGCCCAGGAGGTCCCTCGACCAGTTCCGCCTCCAAGCCTGCCCAGTGACGGGTTGAGGGTGCCGCCCCAGCCCCTCGTCCTCCCCGGGTTCCCCGTGGGGGATGGCCCACCACTTCCTTTCGCCTGGTCCGCTATCACCACGGACTGCTGGGTGTTGGAGGTGGTAGGAAAAGGCCTGCTCTGAGTTCGAGCAGGCTCCACCCTTTCGAGCTGTCGCTTGCGGAGAGGCTGCGGGGTCCAGCAGTTTTCGCTTGTCTGCTCGCTGAGCCATATTGCCTAATCCTCGACAAAGAGGTGATCAGGAAGGTGGCGGATCCTCCTCCAGACCCGGGTTTGTGTCCAGGTACTCCTGGTCCTTAAAGCGACGGGCTGAGCGCCCATTCTCGACCTGCACAACTTGAACAAGTTCCTAAGGTCTCGGACCTTCAGAATGGTCACTCTGGCTCAGATAATCCCATCCTTGGAACGAGGCGTGTGGTTCTGTTCCCTGGACCTCCAGGACACGTTCTTTCACGTCCCAATCCGTCCGTCCCATCAGAGATTCCTCCACTTCAGAGCAGAGGGATCCCTTTACGAGTTCTGGGCCATGCCCTTCGGCCTCTCCCTAGCTCCCAGGGTCTTGACCAAATGCATGGCAGTGATGACAGCATTCCTGCGGCGCCGAAGGGTCCGGGTGTACCCCTACCTGGACGACTGCAGCCCCCTCCAGAGCGGAGGCGGAGCGGTCTAGAGATCTGGCCCTCCAGGTTTGCTCTCAGGTTGGCCTCCTCATCAAAGAGGCCAAGTCCGAACTCGTGCCAAAGCAGGCGATACAATTCATCGGGGCAGAGCTCGACTCTCTACGAGCCAGAGCACAGCTCCTGGCGGACAGGGCCAATGTTCTTTCCTCCTTTGCCCCATCATTTCTGGTTGGGCAATTGCGCCCTGCCCTGGACTTCCTGCGCCTCCTGGGCCTCATGGCGGCCTGCACCAGCGTGGTCCATTGGGCCCGTTGGTACATGCGTTCCCTTCAGTGGGGACTGGCCAGCCAGTGGTCATAACACTGGGATCCGTTGGACCAGCCCGTGACAGTGACCCAGGAGATGTGGAACGCCTCCAATGGTGGATCGTTTGGCACATCTGCAGGAGGGCATCCTGTTCGTCTCGCCTCTGAGCCGACGGTCTCTATCGACCGATGCATCTCTGATGGGTTGGGTGCCATCTAGGGAGCATCGAGCGCACGGCCTCTGGTCCCCCAGGAGTCCCGAGCTGCCACATCAACCTGTTGGAGCTCAGAGCGTCCGCTCTAGCTCTCACCGCCCGCCCATTTCTGCGGGTCAAGTGGTTCAGGTCTAGACAGACAATACCACGACTATGTTACTATCTGAACCGCCAGGGCGGACACGCCCATGCTGTTATGCTGGAAGCCTCTGCATATGGTCCCTCGTGGCACAGCCTGATGCGCGGATCTCCCAGCTATTCACGTGGCAGGAGCCTCAACACCCTGGCCGATGCCCTGCCGGATAGGGCTGCGTCCTCACAGTGGTCTCTCCTGCCAGAGGTAGTACAAGACCTGTTCTCCACTGGGGCACGCCTCAGGTGGACCTGTTTGCCTCCGGGAGAATGCTGAGCTGAGGCTGTTCCATGCCCGCCCTCTCAGCAGGGCTCGCTGCAGGGATGAATTCTCTGAGGCCATGGACCCCGGGCCTCTTCTACGCCTTTCCCCCATTTCCCTTGATCCACAAGGTGCTTCTCAAGGCGAGGAGGGACAAGGCGCAGGTGATTCTGGTAGCCCCAGACTGGCCCTGCCAGTTCTGGTATCCAGATCTCCTCAGCCTCCGCCTCAGGCTCCAGCCCGCCGGACCTGATCTCAGTCAACCAAGGGAAGGTATTCCATCCGGACCTTCAATCCTGCACCTGACGGCCTGGTTCCTGAGCGTTAGAGTTCCAGGCCTTGGGTCTTCCGATTTAGGTCCTTAACGTCGCTAAGCAGGCGCCCGTAAGAGTCGACAGGAAATGCTATGTCTTCAAATGGAAGAGATTTTCCATTTGGTGTCAGGGGAAGGGCTTGGACCCTTCCGCCTGTCCCTTGGCAAGCATTGTGGACTACCTGTGGTCCCTTTCTCAGCAAGGGCTTCGGTCGACATCCCTTAAGGTGCACCTGGCAGCCATCTCTGCTTACCGGGCGCAGGCCAGGAAGCAGTCGGTGGCGCAGGAGAAGGTGGTCGGGCGCTTTTTCAAAGGCCTTGACCACATTTCCCCTCTGGTGCGAGAACCTCCACCTCCGTGGGATCTACTGCTGATATTGGCCAAGCTCATGGGCAAGCCATTCGAACCGATGCACGGGTGCGATATTTCACACCTGTCGTGGAAGACCACCTTCTTGGTGGCTATCACGTCAGCCAGAAGGAAGGGAGAGCTCCAGGCGCTTTCCATCGAGTCTCCTTATCTGGTCTTCCACAGGGACGCAGGTTGTCCTGCGACACCAAATTCCTTCCAAGGTGGTGTCGGAGTTTCACCCAACCAGGTGTTGACTCTGCCGGTGTTCCACCTCAGTCTCACCGGAGGCTGAATATAGGCTCCATACTTTGGACCTAGGATGAGCCGCCATTATAAGGGAGCGATCGCTTAGTTCGGGGAGAGGTTCGCCAGCTGTTTTGTCACCTACGCTGAAGCCACACCTGGCAGACCTGCAGCTGTTGATGATAAGCAGGTGGTCACTGCACATAGAGCTCTGCTGTAGGTTGAAGGGCATGGAGCCCCAGAGGGATAAGAGCTCATTCTACTCCGCCTATACCGCTTGCGCCGGTAGGCTAAGCTCCAGGGATGTCCCATCCAGGATATCTGTAGGGCTACCACCAGACGTCTGCACATCGCTTATTACCCACTCACCAAGACGACCTTGAGTCACGCCTCGTGGATGCTGGCCTTTGGGGCCTCGGTTCCAACATACTAACATACTAAATGCCAGCAGAATAGGGCCTAACGGTCTCGTGGTTCGCCTGCTTGGTCAGCCCCCACCCTGGGTGCTGACCTTGTGCTGTCCCCCTCGCCTTTCTGGCTTCTCCTTCCCAGTTCGGATATTCTTGCTGCATTGGATTTTGCTTCCAGAACCCTTCCCTGTACCTGTCCCACCCTCTTGAACCCCTCCACTGTCTCTGCCTCCACCAGCCCCTAGGTAGTGCATTCCATGGCTCCACCACCTCTCAGTGAAGTAGCACCTCCTCCTTTCTCCTGAATCTTCCCCTCCAGCTTCCACCATGCCCTAGTGGCCCCTTCCTCCTTCCTTCAAGCACCCTGACTGTTCCTCCCCCATTTACCCTCTTCATGTACCTGAAGACCCTATCATGTCCCCCGTCCCTTCTCTCTCCAGTGTGTATATATTTAGCTTTTCGAGCCTCCTCATAGGTCAGTCCTGTCCTAAGCCTCAAATCATTTTGGTTGCCCTCCTCTGGATCCCTTCCAGGAGGTTAATGTCCCTCTTAAGTGTGGCCTCCAAACTGCTACCCAGTACTCCAAAAAGGCCTCACCAAGCAAGTTATACAGAGGGAGTATCACTTCCTCCTTCTGGAGGTGATCCTCCCAGCGATGCATCCTGTTGGCCTTGGCTGCGCCCTCCTACAAGTCTCAGAGTTGTTCATCTTGACATCCACCACCACCCCCAGGTCCCTCTCAGCCATTGAGACTTGTAGTATCCCCCAGGGTGTATACTTGGCCTGGGTTTCTGGGCCCCAGGTGGAGTACCTTGCATTTCTGCATTGAACCTCAGCTTCCACTTCTAGACCATCTTCCAGAGCTCCAGGTCCCCCTGCAGGGCCCCTCCCCATCCACCACCGCCCCAGTTTCGAGTCATCTGCAAAGAGACTCATCTCACTCCTGATTCCTGTCCTTATGTCAGATAGGTAGGCATTGAACAGAAGGGGCCAAGGACTGATCCCTGTGGGACCCCACTAATGACCCTCCTTGGGGATGAGACTATCCCACCAACCACGACCTTCTGGGTCCGGGTCCTGGAGCCAATTGCCTATCCATCTGATCATCTGGTTTCCACCCCCATTTCTCCTAGCTTATCCAACAGGCCCACGGAGGAAATCAGAGTCAAATGCCTTGCTGAAGTCTAGAAAGAGGACATCCACTGGTCTACCCAGGTCCAAGGCACTTGTCACCCAGTCATAGAACTCCACCAGGTTTGTCTGATATGATTTCCCCGGATGAATCCGCATGCTTCATCGTCCAGGCACCCTGACTTATCCAGGTCCCCTCTAGCCTCTCCCTTGACAATGCCCTCCATCACCTTGTTTCACTACCCCGATGTCAGGCTGACAGGCCTGTAGTTCCCTGCCACCTCCCTTGATCCCCCTTGTGGATAGGCACTACATGCGCCACCTTCCAGTCTTGGGGCACCCACCCTGTCCTCAGAGAGATGGTGAGAGCTCTGCCAGGGTTCGGGCCAGGACATCTGCAAGTTCCTTCAGCACTCTAGGATGTAATTTATCCGCCCCAGTGCTTTCTCCGCCTTAAGGGAGCTGAGGGCTCTCACTCTCTGCTGTGATTTCCACTCTGTACCTCCTTCTCCTGCTTAGCCCTCCCCAGCTGCCAGTGATGCCTCCCTCCCAGACCTGCGACGGTAAGGGTCCCCTCCCTCATTATCTCTGTCTCTTCCCATGTATGATGCAGCATCCCCATTTTCCCTGGTGAAAACCGAGGTGAAGTACTCATTTAGTACCTCAGCCTGCTCCCCGGGTCTTGTGCCCATCTCTCCCCTGATTTAATCCTGCTAATCTGCCCCTTCACCCTTCGCCTTTTCCCAGTGTATCTAAAGCACCCTTTTTCCTCTCCTAATTTCCTGGCCAGGTTCTGCTCCTTCCTGCCTTGTCGCCTCACCACTCTAGTGGCCCTTTAGCCACTGGCTCGACTCCCTCGATCCCTTTCACTTTGAGCACTTGAATTTTATAGGCTGCTTTTTCCCCAGACCACCTCCTGGACCACCAACAACAGTTTTTGGCCCCACCGTGATTGCCTTTACTTTGCACAGGTGCTGGTAGCATCCTGCACCCTCCTCCTGATGATTTCCCTACTATCCGCAGGCCCATGTCTGACCCAATCCTTTCCAAATGCTCCCAAGGATCCTTCCCATTTCCTTAAATCCACCGCCTGAAGTCAGTTACTCCGCCTTGTGCAGCCTTCTACTCTCCTAGGTCCAGGCAGAACCAGACCGTGGGATGGTCACCCCTGCCATCGGGTCCTCCTTACTCCAGGCTCCCCCAATCTGGTCACTTCTCGTCTGCCAGGACCACATCCAGTACCTGTGCTCTCCCGGGTCGGGTTCCCCTCACTCCGCTGAGTTAGGAACGCTGCCTTGAAAGACATCCAACAACCTCTGTTCCTGGTCACAGAGGATGTCATAGTTTCCCAGTCTGTTCCTGGCATGTTTAAGTCCCTAACACCACCACCGCTTCTCTGCCTCAGTCTGCAGTGTCTCCAACATCTGCCACCAGACTGTCCTCCAGCTCCTCCGCCAGGCAGGGGTCTATACACCACCCTAATTTTACTCTTGCCCCTTGTTATCAAGGTGACCCAAATCGCCTCCACGGTTCCTCCTCGCCTCCTCTACTCCCCCTAATGCCAATGCAGTTTTTGACTATCATTGCTACCCTCCTCCCCCTTCCTCCCCTGTCCTTCCTGAACATAGTGTAACCCTCCAGGTTCAGGTCCCAGTCATGTCTTGCAGTGGCGCAAGTCTCAGTGACCGCTGCTCATCCACTGCCCTCAGTTAACATCGCCTGGAGCCTCAGGCATTTTATTGCCCAAGCTCCTGCATTTCTAGTAGACTACCTTCCACCTTTCCTCTATAGTTCCATTTCCTGTCTAGGTTCCTATGGGGATTCTGTTTTCTCCTGGTCTGCACTTTGCCAGTCTGGCCTTTCCTGCAATCCTCCTGGTCCTCAGGGGTGGAGACAGAGTCCTCCTTTATCGGCACCCCTTGACCGCCTTTTCTCCCCATCCCACCCCCTTCACAAGTTTAAACCCCACTTTTCACTCAATGAACTCCTCTATTTTCAACTTAAGGATTCCCTCCCTCCAAATTGAGATGTAGTCTATCTCTATACAGCTCCTTATCCTCCCAGGTCTCCCCCAATCCCCCATCAACCCATACCTCTGGCCTCACACCACCCCTGAGCCACTGGTTTATTCCCTTAATTTTCCTTTGTTCCCCACTAGCCCTTGGCACTGGCAGGATTTCTGGAGAAGGAAACTGTGCATCCTATGTCATGACAGACCTGATGCAGCCCCTGAATCTGCTCTGTATCTCCCTAGCTCGCTATTTCCTCAATGTCATTTGTTCCCAGGTGGACCAGTATGTCTGGGGAACCCCCAAGTCCTTTGCCAGCTGATATACCTTGGTGCTTAGCCCTATGCACCGTTAGTCCAGGGAAGCATCTTGTTCTAACTGGCCAGGCTTCTCCCTCCCTATCCCATTTGATACCCCTGATCATAGAATCCCGCAGGAGCACTCCTGACCACCTCTTCCTTCATTCCTCCTTCCATGTCCCTCATCCTTTCACCGCCCTCCACCCAGCTGGCTCCTTGTTCCTCCTCTCTATCTGGGTGCCACATGCCACCCTCCTTATTTACCATGGCCACCTCTCCTCCAATCCTATGCCTCTTCTCCTGAGTATCCTTCTGTACCTTGCTAATTCCCTCACTGCTTGCAACTGGTCCTTCTCCCCATCTGCTAAACTAGCCTGGCCCATCCTCCCTTCCTTCCTGTCTCCATTTAGTTCCTCCTTGCTCGTCAGGCCCCTGGCTCTGGGAAACCCTCAGCCGCCCTTTACTGAATCCTCCTTGTACTTCTGGTCCTTCTCCTTTACCTTTCCTCCCAACTGGTCCTTCCCTTGCACTTTCCTCCCTCTTCCCCTGCCCATCCTGCTCTGATTCACTCTCCCCATTCTCCTGCATTCCAGGCCCCCTGTTCTTCCTGCTCGTCTGGCTCCTGCCTCCCACTCCCACTCCTCTTCCGTCTTCTAACCACCTCTGTCGTCTACATCACCCCTCATCCTTGAGCAGAAGAAGAGAATTGAAGCGGTTACTGAGTGTAAGGTCTGATCCACCTCCCGCCTTGCTTCCTTCTGTCCAGCACTGGCCATCTGCCTACTTCCCTGAGAATGTTGTCCCTCCGTCTCCCCTTTGTGAGGGTCCCAGTTACCTGCCTGCTTCCTTGGTAGTGTCCTTTTGACCCCTCTGCCAAGGTCCCATGTGACCCCTGAGTATTCTCCTGCATCTTTCCTATACCCCCCCAGTGCTTGGTGCAACCCTGTGGGAGATTTCCAGCCCTTCCCCAACCATACCACCCCGCTCCCCCCAGCTTTCCCTCATCCCCTAACCCCTCCCTGTTGTGCTAGCTGGTAGCACACTGGGCAACCACCAAACTTCCAAGCCCAGTCCAGTATCATGGCTGCTCCACACCCTGTGCACCTCACCACCCTCCCAAAGATGCCGCCCTGATGATTGTGTGGTTCCATCCCCTTCCAAATAGGTTTCCTTGGGTGGAGCCACCAGGTCTCTGTCCAAGATACTCCTACTGCTCTAATCAGGTCACCCACTAATCTTAGAGATAGTCCCACTGTACACCAGTAACTCTGTTACTAGGTACAGTACAAACACATTAAACTTATAAGGGAAATGAATTCCTAAGCTCCTCTCTCCCAGCCGTATCCAACCCCTGGGGCTAGAACTACATGAGCTGCACCAGCAGCCTTTTTCTCCAATTGCAGGGCAGGTGTTCTCCTATAACTCTGAGACTTGGGAGGGCGGGTCTTGGGCAGACACCTGACTAGAGTGTATCAGCCCTGTGTCTCCTCCAAGCCCTGCAGCTAAAGAACCAGGCCCAAGCAAATCCCACCAAATAGGTTTAAATCAGCAGAAATAGGCTCTCTACCAGCGCAGCCTGTTACACAGTGAAACATCCACAAAGAGCCCCACTTACAGCCACCAAATCAGTTTACAAACATCCAGCATCCCCCCAAACAATACCCTGCTAGCCCCTTAGAAGAAAGAAAGAAAAGAACTAACCTACCAAGTAAAATCCACAAGAACCCTGTGAAAACAACAGCATCAGCTACTGGCCTGGAACACAACTGATCCTGTCCCCTTCCCGTTCTTTCTGTTCTCCAGTCTCTTTTTCCCAAGTAAGTATCGGGGGTGTGCGCTTTGCCTCCCTCCTCCCGGAGAACTGCTAGGAGTCTGCCAGTAAGTGTGGATTGAACAACATATCCATGTCCCTAGAAATACAGGTTACTCACCTGTAACAGGAGTTCTAGGGAATGGTATGTTGTTCATCCACACGACTCCACCTGACCTCCCCGGCTTCGACGGACAACCTGGCTTCCAGCGGGCTAGATCTGGCGTCCTGGGGCGGAGCCGAGAGTTTTACCACCCGGGTGGGTGGGAGGAGCCAGCTTGAAGACCTTCCAGCAAGATTTAAAGCGGCAAGGAACCTGCCAATAAGTGTGGATGAACAACATATACCATTCCTAGAACTCCTGTTACAGGTAAGTAACCTGCATTTTCTGAGGCAGGTGAAAAGGTCTTGCTACTGTTACCCACTACAGAAAATAAACTGTTAATGAAGTGGCAGTGGCCTTATAAGTTGCTTAGACATACTAGCACAGTTAAGTGCGAGATTAAGACCCCTGATAGGAAAAATCCTACCACGATGTACGAACAAACGAAGAAGCTAGCAGAAGGCGGCCATTTGGTCTATCAAGTCTGCTCATATTGCAGGATCCACAGCTGCCCTCCCTCCCAACTCGTCCCATCCTCCCTACCCATGATCCTTATCTTCCCCCCATGCCTATCTCAGACCCTCTCAAAACTGCCCACTGTCTTCAACAAGATTACGCCCATTTGGGCAGTGCATTCAGTGTCCCATCACCTCTCTCTGAAGAAGTGCTTCCCTGATCTCCTCCTAAACCTACCACCCTCTAGCTTAAGACTGTGCTCCCTTGTGTTATGGTTGCCACTCAGCTTAGAGGCTTTCCTTATCAAACTTAATTATCTCTTTCAAGTACGTGACGGTCCCAATCATGTCCCCTCTCTCTCCCCTGTATTCCAGGGAGTACATGTTCAGTGTCCTCAACCTCTCCTCATATGTCTTACCCACTATCATCTTTGTAGCCTTCCTCTGGACCTTCTCCAGCAGGTTAATGTCCTTTTTGAGGTGTGAGCACCAGTACTGAACTCCATACTCTAGATGCGGCCTTACAAGGGCAGTATAACCTTCTCTCTCCTACTATTGATCCCACTAGATATGCATCCCAGCATCTTGTTTGCCTTTGCTGCTGCTTTCTTGCACTGCTTGGTGTGTTTCAGGTCACCAGTGATCATCACTCCCAAGTCCTTGTCCTCCTCCTCTGATGCAGATTCTTGGACACCCACCCAGGTAGTACTCTGTCCTGGGATTCTTGGTTCCAATATGCCTAACTTTGCATTTCTTGGCATTGAAGCCAAGCTACCCGATTCTGTACCACCTCCCCAGCTTTTGCAGCTCTTCATGTTGGTCCTATATCCCTTCAGCTGTATCCACGCTCCTGCAGAACTTGGTGTCAAATGCAGATAGGCACATTTTCCTCTTAATGCCATCCCAGTGTCATTGATGAAGACATTGAACAACACTGGCCCCAGCACCGAGTCCTATAGGACCCCATTGGTTGCCTCTCTGGTGCCAGATAACTCTCCCCCCACAACCACCCTCTGGGTTCTGTCCCTCAGCCAGTTTTCTACCTATGTGGCCATCTTTCCCCAACCCCGAGATCCACCAACTTCCTGATCAACCTTTTGTGGGGCACAGAGTCAAAGACCTTGCTGAAATCAAGATGGAGGATATCTACCGATTGGCCCTTGTCTACTGTCTTAGTGACACAGTCAAGGAAGTCAGTGGGATTCGTTTGACATGATCTCTTGCCCCCCCAATGAACCCATGCTGCTTCACATCCTGGAGACCATGCTTCTCTAGATATTCCACCAACCTTTCATTTAGTATGGTCTCCATGAGCTTGCTCACAATGGAGGTCAGACTGACTGGTCTGTAATTCCCAGGGTCATCCTTGAGACTGCTTTTGTGGAGGGGCACTACATGTGCTGTTCTCCAATACTGCGGTACCATGCCTGACTCTAGTGAACTATTAAATGGGTCTACCAGTGGCCCTGCCAGCTCCTCGGCCATTTCCTTTAGTACCCTTGGATGTACTCTGTCTGGGCCAAGTGATTTGTCCACCTTCAGTGCCAGCAGTCCCTCCCTCACTCTGTCCTCCTCTATCACTACATCTGTGTGCCCCCCCCCACTCTTTTCCCTTCTGAAGGCACTGGTCTGTCCTCTCTGGTGATGATGAACAGGATTATTTAGTATCTCTGCTTTTCCCCCATTATTCTCCACTCCTTTCTTAAGCCTAGCAATCCCTTCCTTCTTGTCCCTTTTCTCACTTATATAGCGAAAGAAAGCCTTTTCCCCCTTAATTCCTTCAGCTATCTGCAGCTCCTTCTGTGCCTTTGTTCGCCAAACTTCCTTACTTGCCTCACTAGCCAACCTTAGGTAATTTTCCCTATCTACCTCTCTCTTGGTCTTGAATTTCCTGTAGTCCAACCTCTTTTCCCTTACTGCCTGGACAACCCCAGAACTGAACCAGCTGGGAGCTTTGGCCCTTGTGTTCTTCCCCCCCGAGCCTAACGCACTCATCTATGGCAATCAGTATTCATTCCTTAATGATGGGCCACCTTTGGTCCACCCATATATCTGCTCCAATGCCTGCCAAATGGCTCCTTAGCACTTTGCCCATTTTCTGAAGTATGCCCTCCTGCAATCCAAGATTTTGGTCTTATTTGGGATGCTTTCCTTGCCTGTATCCAACTGGAACCACACTGTGCAATGGTCACTTACACCCAGTGGCTCCCTGACCATTATTTCCTGTACATGCTTCCCATATGTGAGCACCAGATCAAGAATTGCCTCAGCTCTTGTTGGTTCAGTGACGCCCTGAGTCAGGAACCCACTCTGCAGTCCTTCCAGGGTCACCTGACTCCTAGCACATGTTATGGATGGTATGCTCTACGCCACCTTGGGCAGGTTGAAGTCCCCCACAATTAGCGCACCTCCTTTCACCACTACTTCCAATGTTTGTGAGCTCAGTTCCCTGTCTCTCTCCCTCCTCATCCTGATTAGGTGGTCTGTAAACCACTCCCAACCTCACCTTTCTCCCTCTATTGGACCATAACTGAACCCATAGTGCCTCCATCTCCCCTTCCTCCAACTCCTCCCTTGTGCAAGTCATTCCCTTCCTGATATTAATTGCCACCCCTCTCCCCTTTCTGACTACCCTGTCCCTCCTGTATAATTTATATCCAGGGATCGCAGGTCCCAGTCATGGTGTGATGTTGCCCAGATTTCTGTTACTGCAGCTGTGTCCACCCTCCTGTCTGCTAATAGTGCCTGCAGGTCGTCCGTCTTGTTTCCAAGACTCTGTGCATTCAGAGACACCACCCTCCTACTAGAATCTGACCTTCCTTCTCTTCTATTCACATTTATCCCCCTGTGTGCACCCCTCCTCATACCCTTGTGTGTTCCTCACCCCGCAACCCTTTGCTAACTGTGTTCTTGCCCCTTCCACCTCCTCCCTCCAGACCTCTTCCATCACTGTGGTGGGGGTTGTTCACTGACCTCCTTTCGGAGTTTGTGGGCCTGCAGCCCGCTGCCCCCACCACCACCGGCAGTTTAAATTAATTGTAGTGGTTATGTATTCCCTCAGTTTGTCTCCAAGTACCCTCAAACCCTCCCTACTGAGGTGTAGCCTGTCAGGTGAAAAGAGTGCTTTGTTTGACCAGGTCTCCACCTAGTCCTAGAACAGACTGGGGTCCCTACCAAGGATTCTCGGTTGGGTCAGGACTTGCCCCACAGGTTGTCAAACACGCTCACCCCAGATTGGTCTCGGCGAGTGGAGGGTGGCTCAGGTGCTCGGCAGCTGTTCGTGGACTCCTCAGAGTACGACGATGCCTCCTTGTACTCCAGGCCCCTTGATCTGGAATCTACCAGGGGTCAGTCAGTGGACGAGAGCCCATCCTCATTCCTGGGAATCCTTCAGCTCATCTCAGTGTCCACTGGGATGCAGCTCGAACCCATACAAAAACGAGTCAGATATCCCCTCATGGAGATTCTGGACTGAGGGGATTCCCCCACGGAGGCCTTCCTTGTGGCCGAGGCCATTGTTGGCCCGGCCCTGTACTTGTGGCAGCGGCCTGCATCCTGTCCTGCGCCTTCGGCCAGGGTGGCTTGCAAGTACGCAGTCCCCACTGGTTCCCTCTCTGGTTTTTCGGAGCACCCCTCTGCGGAAGGGCTGGTAACTGATAGCATCTTCCGGTGTTCCGGAAAAACTAGGGTTGTGGAAAAAAAAACCCTTACAAATAGTCCAAAAAGCTTGACTACTCGGGGTGAGAAGTTTACACTGCTTCCTCCCTAGGTCTTTGACAGGTTAGCTCGGCCATGCTGATGGCACATTTTTCACACGCCCTTATGGGTTTCCTGGATGAAGTGATTCCTCATCTCCCTGCTGATCTTCAGACGACGATCAAGCAGGTGCGGGATCAGGGAAGGGTGGTGGCCAAACAGCTCCAAACTGCTTTGGACATTGGAGACTCTTGTGCCCAGTCAGTAGCGGCCGCAGTAGCCGTGCGCCTCAGAGCTTGGCTGCGGATCTCCACCTTCACGGTGGATATCCAGCACAAGCTGGCAGTTGTTCCCTTCCTGGGCACCGACTTGTCCGGGCCGGAGGTGGAAGGCCATCTCCAGAGGATCGAGAAGTCCAGTGCCACCTTGGACTTGGTCACGTCTGCCCAGAAGGACAAAGGCCGCCAGCAGCAGCATAAGCCCTTCCGCCACTGTGGCACGTCCGGCCCAGCAGCACCAGCAACAGGGCCAGCTGGCTCACATTTGGCGCCCTAAGGTCAAGTCTGCCGCTTCCTCTAGTAGGAAGCTTGGAGGGAAGGGTCCAGGCAGTCCCTTGGCCAGCCCTTCCTCCAAGCCTGCACAGTGACAGGTTGAGGAGTGTCACCCCCAACCTCATCACTCCTCCCCAGGTTCCTCCTGTGGGGGAACGGCTCCACCAGTTCCTTTCTGCCTGGTCCGCTACCGCCATGGACCATTGGGTACTGGAAGTGGTCAGCAGGGGTCTGCCTCTGGAATTTGAGCAGTCCCCTCCCTATCGAGCCTTCGCCCCACAGGGATTTACGGGCTCCGCAGCTTCTCTATCGGCCTGTTGAGCTGACATTGCTCTGCTCCTCCAGAAGGAGGTAATCAGCGAGGTGGCGGATCCTCCAGACCCGGGGTTTGTGTCCAGGTACTTCCACGTCCCAAAACGGACGGGGGTTTGGCACCCCATTCTCTATCTGCATGACCTGAACAAGTTCTTTAGGCCACGCACCTTCAGGATGGTCACTCTGGCGCAGATCATTCCATCTTTGGAACTAGGCATGTGGTTTTGCTCTCTGGCTCTTCAGGACGCGTTTTTTTTTTTTTTCACGTCCCAATCTGTCCGTCTCATCAGCGATTCCTCCGCTTCAGAGCAGAGGGGTCACCTTACGAGTTCTGGGCCATGCCCTTCGGCCTATCTCCAGCTCCCAGGGTCTTCACCAAATGCATGGCAGTGGTGACAGCATTCATGCGGCGCAGAGGGGTCCGGATGTACCCTTACCTGGACGCCTGGCTGATTGCAGCCCCCTCCAAGTTGGAGGTGGAGTGGTCCAGGGATCTGGCTCTCCAGGTCTGCTCTCAGATTGCCTCCTGATTAACGAGGCCAAATCGGAACTCTTGCCATCGCAGGTGATTCAGTTCATCGGGGCAGAGCTCTACTCTCTTCGAGCCACAGCCCTGCTCCTGGCGGACAGGGCAGAGGTCCTTTCTTCCTTTGCCCGGTCATTTCTGGTTGGGCAATTGTGCCCTGCCTGGGACTTCCTGCGCCTTCTGGGCCTCATAGTGGCCTGCACAAGCGTGGTCCGTTGGGCCTGCTGGTATATGTGCCCCCTGCAATGTGGGCTGGCCCGCCAGTGGTCACAGTGCCCCGGTCCTTTGGACCAGCCAGTGACCGTGACCCAGAAGATGTGGGACGGCCTGCAGTGGTGGCTTGTCCCAGCTCATCTGCAGGAGGGTATCCTGTTTGTCACTCTTGCGACTGATGCCTCTTTGGGTTGGGGTGTCCATGTGGGGGAACTCCGGGCCCACAACCTCTGGTATCCTCAGGAGTCTCGATGCCACAACAGTCTGCTTGAGCTTCAAGTGGTTTGGCTAGTCCTCACCGCCTTTGCTCCGTTTGTACGAGGTCAGGTGGTTCAGGTCCAGACTGACACCACCACGGCCATGTACTGTCGCAACCGTCCAGGCGGGACACACTCCTTGCCACTATGCAAGGAAGCTCTCTGTATTTGGTCTCTTGTGATCAACCTGGAGGCGGATCTCCTAGCCATCCGTGTGGCAGGAGCCTCGAACAGTCTGGCCGATGCCCTCAGCCGGATAGGCGCTGCATCTCACGAGTGGTCTCTCCTGCCTGAGGGTAGTGCAATACCTGTTCTTCCATTGGGGCACCCCTCAGGTGGACCTGTTCACCTCCAGGGAGAATGCGAAGCTGTGGCTGTTTCATGCCCGCCCCCTCTCAGCAGGGCTCACTGCAGGGTGATGCCTTCTCGAGGCCATGGATCCTGGGCCTCTTCTACGCCTTCCCTCCATTTCCCTTGATCCACAAGGTGCTTCTCAAGGCAAAGAGGGACAAGGCGCAGGTGATTCTGGTAGCCCTAGACTGGCCTCACCAGTTCTGGTACCCAGATCTCCTCAGCCTCGGCTCCAGGCTCTCGAGGAGGCTTCCAGCCTGCCCGGACCTGATCTCAGTCTACAAGGGGAAGGTTCTCCATCCAGACCTTCAATCCCCGTACCTGACAGCCTGGTTCCTGAATGGCTAGAGTTCCAGGCCTTGAGTCTTTCCGATGAGGTCCTCAACGTCGTTGAGGCGTCCCGTAAGGAGTCGACCAAAAAATGCTATGCCTTAAAATGGAAGAGATTCTCCATTTGGTGTCAGGACAAGGGGTTGGACCCCTCTTCTTGTCCATTTGCTAGTATTTTGGACTACCTGTGGTCCCTTTCTCAGCTAGGACTTGACGGTGACCCATGAGTGCATGGCAGCCATCTCTGCTTACAGGCGCAGGCGGCAAGCAATCGGTGTAACTGAGAGAAGGTGGTCAGGCACTTTTTCAAAGGCCTTGACCACCTATCCCCTCTGATGCCAGAACCTCCACCTCTGTGGGATCTACTGCTGGTATTGGCTTAGCTCATGGGCAAGCCATTCGAACTGATGTACAGGTGTGACATCTCTCACCTGTCATGAAAGACCCCCTTCTTGGTGGCAATCACATCAGCCATGATCATGGGAGAACTCAAGGCACTTTCCATAGAGTCTCCCTACCTGGTCTTCCACAGGGCCAGAGTTGTCCTTTGCCCCCAACCGAATTTTCTTCCGAAGGTGGTGTCGGAGTTTCACCTTAACCAAGTGTTGACTCTGCCGGTGTTCTACCCCAGTCACACCTCGGAGGCCGAATATAGGCTCCATACTTTGGACCCTAGAAGGGCGCTCGCATATTATAAGGAGTGGACAGTTGAGGTTCGGGAAGGTCGCCAGCTGTTTGTCACCTACGCTAAAGCCGCACCTGGCAGACCTGCAGCCAAGCTGACTGTAAGCAGCTGTGTCACCTCCTGCATGGATCTCTGCTGTAGGTTGGCGGGCATTGAGCCTCTCAAAGGGATAAGAGCTCATTCAACCTGCCATACCGCTGCTTCTAGGGACGTCCCTATCCATGAAATCTGCAGGGCTGCTACCTGGAAGTCAGCACACACCTTTATTTCCCATTACCACATTGACCTTGAGTCATGCCCGGATGCTGGTTTTGGGACCTCAGTTCTTTAGTCCTTATTTCCCAAGTAGGGGGTGCACGCCATGCCTCCCTCCTACCGGAGAACTGCTAGGAGTCTGTCAGACAGTGTGGATTGAACAACATATCCACGTCCCTAGAAATACAGGTTACTCACCTGTAACAGGAGTTCTAGGAGTGGTATATGTTGTTCATCCACATGATCCACCCGACCTCCCCAGCTTCGACGCGCAGCCTGGCTTCCAGCGGGCTAGATCTGGCGTCATGGGGCAGAGCCGAGAGTTTTACCACACGGGTGGGTGGGAGGTGTCAGCTTGAAGACCTTCCGGCAAGAATTAGTGGCAAGGAACCTGCCAGGCAGTGTGGATGAACAACATATACCACTCCTAGAACTCCTGTTACAGGTGAGTAACCTGTATCTTTCCTCGAACCTCCCTTACTATTTCCCTTATTCTTGGACCCATCTTTCCCACTGTCGTTCCTGGCATGCAAACCACCCTCCTTCTTACATTTGGGCCCCCTTTCCTTCCCCAGTGAATACCCCTAATTATGGAGTCCCTTATGTTTGCCACCCTTCCATCCCCTGCACTTGTGCTCCCTGTCCTTCCTTTCCTTCGGTACTAGCTGCTTCGCCACCTAACTGTGCCCTTTGCACCCTGGTGAATTTCTCTCCACATCCACAGTGTAGCCCCTTAACTGTTTTTCCATCTCCCACTCTACCCTTTCCCTTCTGACCATCTGTATCTGCTTTCAGTTTCCCTTCCCTCTTCCTTTCCTTTTCTCTCCCTCCGCCCCATCCTCCACTCCGTTTTGCCTGCCTCCTCTTCCCTGCCCATCCTGATTAGTTCCCGCTCCCCTCCCCTTCCCTGGACTCCTGCTCTCAGCCCTGGCTCAATCTGACCTCCTCCCTCACCTCCTGCTGTCCCCTCCCTTCTTCCAGACAGTGGTGCAGATCTATTCAAAAAAGGCACCCCTTAAGAATTTCCCACCTCCTGATGCTACTCTTGCATTCCCACCCCTTCCCCTTGCCATTTCTCCACCCTGGACTGCTTAGTCCTCTGAGGAGGAGATACTCCTGTATACTGGGTGCTCAGCGCCACTCCCATCCCTGCCTGATGCCCTCACTTCCCTGGGCATCACCCCTCTGCTTTTCCCTCCGCTGCTTTGGTTCTCTTGACTTCCACGCCATCCTCCCCAGCTCCCATCTGAGCAGCCTTATTTCCGCCCTTAGCTGCTCCAGTCTCTTACACAAAGGACATCTCCCTTTACTCCACATCACCTCCCGAAAGACTGCTGCCCCACAGCTTTGCAGTTTACCACTCTCCTGCTTCCCATCCATGTACCTATTCCCCCACATCCTCCCAACCCAGCTTCTCCTAGCCTCCAGTTATACATAAGTATAAAATTCAAAAATATATAAATTTCTATCTCACTTTACCGTCAAAATGTAACAATCTCCCTAATCTAGAACTCAGTAGGCTGCTACTTCCAGTGTTCTATCAAAACTAGAATACTGTGCCAAGGAAGCTGTTTCTTAGCAACCACCTGATTCTAGCTCGAAAAAATATTTTTAATGCCTTTTAAATCACCAGCCCAGAATGTAAAGCACTAAGGTCTGTTCTTGCTGATGGTATAGTGGTGCTCGAGTAAGGAGAGGCAGGAGACAAACTCAAGTGAAAGAAAGCAGGTTTACTGGGTGCAAAGCATCGAAGAGAATAAGCAGTGTACAACCAGATATACTGTAACTTGGTACTCTATACCTCTCTAGCAGTTCTTATGCTCTGATCCGATGCTCTAAGACTCTTATTGCTCTAAACTCTATAATAATCCTTATTCTCTAGTCATATGCTCTACAGTTCTCTTATTGCTCTAAACTCTATAATAATCATTATTCTCTAGTCATATGCTCTACGATTCTTATTACTCTAAACTCTATAATAGTTCTTATTCATCACATCAGTACAGCATGTGAAGCAGAGACCAAAAGAGCATAGAGTCCTTCACAGGTTGAGAGTGGTGGCCACCAGTACACTTTGTTGGCTGGCTTTGGTTGAACTGGATGAACTGAAGGGTGAAGAACTAGAGCAAACAAGAACCCAAGCAATGGTAGGGCTCCAGGGGAACTGAGCTGTGGAGAAACTGGCACATGCAATGTAAGGCAGATGTAGGACCTCCTGGCCAGTGGAGAACCCCAGGGAAATGAGACATGGGTGCAGACAACTGATTGAATACTTTTGGGCCAAAGCTGCACTCCAAGGAAACTAGACAGGATGTAGACAACTGATTGAAGACCCCTAGGCCAAAACTGAACCTCAGGGAAACTCAGAATGCAGACAACTGATTGAAGACGTTTGGGTTCTTGCATCCAAAGCCTCGCCCCTCTTTTTACGATGAATCCCTACCAGTGAATCGGGGCGGTTACCTGCACTACCTAAAAACTGTTAAGGAGGGGAATGGCCTGTAGCTCTGGATGTGAAATGGGTGACGAGGAGCTATCTGTGCTGCACCTATGCTGGCAGCCGGCCCCAACTTAGAGAAGGATGATGGTATCAGTCTCTAGTTGGTCACTACTGTCAACAGTCTATAAATCGAACGATAATCAGGTGAAGAAAATTAGCATTAGGCTAAAGAATTCTTAGACGTGCTGCTAGTTCAGTGGCATGCAAGGTAGTTCTTAAAAGAGGTAGCAAGTGCAGGGTTTATCTAATAGTCTCTATGAACAATCCAGCAAATATGAGTAGACAGGGCATTTTGGTATAAGCAAAGCCAATGCAGAGTTAATCCAACAGTTTCTTGAGATAAAGACAGCTTGAGCAGGAGAAGGCAGTTATACTGTAAAATGCAGGCATTGTCTCTGTAAATTTTATTCTATTTAGTTTTTGTTTACCAGGCAGGTGCACTAGCCATGGGCATGACTATTTTCAGGCACAACCCGGGAGGTTACAGGGGAAAACATTACAGGTCAAGCATATGGCATAAACGGGATACAATAGAGGGTTTTATACAAAGGAGGAGCAGCAGTAGTAAATCAGTATGTTTCAGGTAATAGCACTAATTTGTACAAAGAAAAGCAAGACAGGTGAAGCGGAAAGCAAAAATACAGGATACAGTACAGGGTTATTATACAAAGGAGGAGCAGCAGTAAAACAATACATTTCAGGTAATCGCATTAATTCGTACAATAGAAAGCAAGACACGTAATAGAGAGAGTATCCATGACCAACAGAAAGGTTTTCAAATTTTCAATTAGAAAAGTGAGATGTGGGAGAATAGGTTAACCGCAGTAAGAGTAGACATGAGAGATATACCTCAGAGAGCAGATATCAGGTAAGTACAGGAGGGAGGAGGGGCCAAGGTGGGGAGCTACTACCAGCCTAGGTAAGAGAGAAAATAAGTATTTAGCTTTAGGGAAAGAGATGCAGCAGAAATGGGAAAGTGAGGAGTGCAGTGAGGGGTAGATGCTAGGGCAGGCCGAGGAGGGGCTGAGATTGGACACCTGAAAGAGTAAGGAGGGGTCAGTAGGGCAAACTAAAGGGCAATTTGGGTAGAGTAAGGAGAGATGTTGCAAAAGAGGCTGTAGGGAGCAAGAAAGTGGTGGCTAATTAGGATAGCAGAGGGAAAATTCAGTCAGGTCAACAGGATTCTGGGGCAGTGAGTCTAAGGTGGAATGAAGTAAGTGCAGGCGGCAAGGTCAGTAAGTAGGGTGCGATGTCTCTGTAGGAAGGTGTGATGACTGGGCACCTCATGGATCGCAAGTGGTAAAGAGTTCCAGTACTTGGGAGTGGCATGGGAGAAAGCGGTAGAGCCTTTGGAAGATTCACTTCTGGGGACATGCAGCAGGAATAGATTAGAGTAGCGCAGTCCATACGGGGAGGACTTTGGGAGAGCCAGGAGGCAATTGATCATGGGGTATTGGATCTTAAGATGCCATCCATCAGGGATCCTAGTGCCATGAGCCAATAGGAGTGAGGAGAGAGCCAGTTTAGGTCAGTATAAAGCCGACAGTGGTGTTTTAAGTCGAGGAGATGCAGAGATGTAGTGACATGTTATTGTAGGTAACATCCCACTTACGGAGAGTGGTATTGGAAGCGTTCATATAGATAATGGATCCATAGATAAGGGATGGGAGAAGAATGCCATGGGCACTCACGAGACTGGCAGAGGGCGTGAGGGCATAGCAGGTTCTGTAAGGTACTCCCAGTTTACTATTTACCTTCCTACAGAGACATCACACCCTACTTACTGACCTTGCCACCTGTAATTACTTCAACCCACCTTAGACTTACTGCCCCAGAACCCTGTTGACCTGTCTGAATATGCAGGTTGAAGCCAAGTGTGGCATGAAGGAGAACTCCCAGATATTTGAAAGTTGACGGCGTAAGGGGATCGCCATTTGCACAAGTTTATGGATAAATGCTTGTTGCAGTCTTTCAGTTTGGCAGCGGAGCCAAATAGCATTGCCTGAGTCTTGGCCACATTTAGTACCAACTTATCTCTGGTTAACCAGGCTTGGATTTCTTGAAAGGTAGTGGGAGAGGTCGCGATTAATATCAGCCACATTGCTATCACTGTTGTATAGTATTAGATTGTCTGTGTGTAGGAGAGAGTTGCAGGGATAGAGCTAAAGGATATTAGATTAACAATGATAGTGAAGGGGGGGGGGTGGCCTAAAATTGAGCCTTGGGGGTACACCAGTATCAATATGGGATTGTTCAGAAAGAACATTGTTGAATTGGACCATTTGTATCCTATCAGATAAGCAGTTATGGAACCAAGCCATGGCTTGTGCAGAGAAGCCATGGGCAAAGAGACTTTCCAGGAGGAGGGGGTGGTCAACGAGATCAAAGACTTTGGTCAAATCTATAAATACAGCACCCGTAAGTTGGCCATGATCCATGGCGCATAGTACGTAGTTTGTAAGTTGAATGAGGGCAGTAGAGGTACTGTGGCCGTTCTGAAAACCATGCTGATTAGGCAACAGTAAATTATTTTTGGTGAGGAAGTCCGAATCTTACAGGGAAACCAATTTCTCGAGTAACTTATTCAGGACAGAAAGTATTGCAATGGGCCGATAGTTAGTAATGTCCTTTTTGTCCCCTTTCTTAAAGACAGGTGTAACCCTAGTGATCTTCCAGATGTTTGGTACGAGTCCTTGGCATAGTGGTAGTGTGAAAATTTTGGCTAGTGGGGAAGCAGTGATGGAGGGCAGCCAATTTGAGGAGCCTTGGTTCCAAGCCATCAGAGCATACACTGGTACTGACTGATATTTTCCCTAGTAGCTTAAGGACATCTAGTCTGGTGACCGCCTTAAAATAAAAAGGTGGATGATCAAGCCGGGAGCCAGGAGACTTTAGGAGAGGCTGGGTGAACAGAAAGGATGTGGTATATTTGGTGAGGTCCAAGAAGAGCCTATTGAATGAGTTGGAAATGATGTTTGGGTCATTGCAGTGGACACCGTCTATTACCATGTAATTTTGTGATGTGAGACTATGAAGAACCCAGGAAAGATTTTATATGGGACCAGAATTTTTTGGAGTTACCTGCTGCATCTAGGAGCAGACCTTTAACATTAACTTTTTTCCAGCCTAATTTGACACTTGCAGAGGTTTCTCAGGGCTCTGTAACTTTTCATAATCTGCTGCGAGGCCTGACTTCCTATATTTACTCCAACCGATAGCGAAGTTGAGCGAGGAGGTCCTTATGTAGCCATCTGTTTTGCTTGCCGCTCACCCGTCTTGTACAGAATGGTGCGTGAGCATCCTGTATAGGCATGAAGCTGGCCAAAAACAGGTGTAGCGCAGTTTGGGCGTTCTTCGCCTGATAGAGAGGGGACTAGTCAATGGAGGAGACATCACATAAGAACATAGAAGTGTCCAGCTTGGCAAAGCTCCAAAAGGTAATGTGCCGTGGCAGAGGAGAGGGGACTGTTGAGGGACCCCAGATGCAACAGACAGGATTATGGTCACTGATTGCATCAGGTAGTATCCCTGCAGCCCGGATCCTATGGATATGATTAGAGAGGATCCAGTCAAGAAGTGTGCTGGAGGTGGAAGACGACAAGGTCTTGGTAGGGTCTGTTATGACTTTGTGTAGATTATGTCTCTGGGTTAGGGTGAGAAGGGTATTATGGGTATGCCCCAGCCAGTTTTGCTTCATGTTGCCCAATATCAGTAGCCCATTCTGATCAGCTAGGGTGGTGGACATGTTTAGCAGCTCATTGAGCCCTGTGAAGCCAGATTTGGGCGGATTATAGCCACATATAACTTGTAGCTTTTTGGTACCCAACTGCAGTAGGGTATGAAGAGATTCACAGGAAGATACAGTAATATTGGGTATTATCGTTAGATTCAAGTGGGCTTTATAGTAGATTGCCACTCCCCCCACCTCTCTTGGATGAGAGTCTATCCTGTGTGACCAGGTTGTAATTAGGGAGTTGGTGGAATCTGGGATGGAGGGTTTTAACCAAGTCTCAGCGAGACAAATAACATCAGGCTGGTGTACATTAACCCAGGCTTCCAGCTCAGCAAAGTTGTGCTGTAAGTTCCTAATATTGAGATGCATAAAGCATATGCCCTTCGGCATGGGACCAGTAGAGTTATCCTGTATGGCATTTGACAGGGGGCCTGGGTTTATCTCGACATCACCCGATAGCAGTAGCGCAAGTAAAATCATAAACCAAAGCTTACGATTAGAGAAAGGTGATCGAAAGTATAGGTACGCACGGATCTGATATGCAGCCGATACTACGGTACCATAAAAGGTTTGCCTTGGGAGTAACAGCAGTGTATGGTCACTTGGTATGGAGGACCCCACAATTAGGTTAGAGAATGAGAAATCAGTTAAGCCAGGCAGCGAGTCTGCTATCACATGGGGTCCGGGGCCAGTAGTAAAAAATGCAAGAGAGCGAGCATGGCAAGGAGGACCACCACAGAGCTAAGGAATTGGGCAGCCATCAGGAGAGGAACCAAGTGAATTAATGGAGCGATACAGTCTGGTTAATTCTGTTTAGGAGAGAACAGGTGGCATGGAAGTTTGGGAGAGCAAAATAGCCAGAAAATACAGGCTAGTAAAAGAAGCTCCCCTAGTGGCTAGAAAGTGTACACAAAATAGCCCGAAACACAGGCTAGTACAAAGAAGCTCCCCTAGTGGCGAGAGAATATAAGGAGCTAAATGTAAAGTGGTGTGTTATATTAAATCACATGTCAGATTCTGGTGGGGGAACAACTTGTGCAGGAACAGAAGCAGAAAATCGGAAATTAATCAGCGTAGAGCAGTCTCCAAGGTCGGTTTCAGTGGGATTTCGAGAGAGCCAATCCGCGGGTCTGAATAAACCACAAGGCACCAATCTGGAGCCGGGCGCAGGAGGTGCCAAAATTGGAATAAACAGTCTACAGAAAACATGGCTCTGGCTGGAGCTCTTTCAGCAGTTTGCCGTTACCTGTTAGCGGCCAGGATGCTTTCCTGGAGCAGGGAGGGAGGGCGTAAGGTAAAGTAATTCTGGGCGGCTACTTTGGATGAGTCTGTCAGCAGGGAGCAGCGGCAGCTTCTTTCCATGGAGGAGTGGTGGGGAGCGTTGCCTACCCGACGGACAGGGATCAGATTGAGCATGCTGGTCTATAGTTGGAGGAATCGCTCTTGCGGTTCCCTCGGAACATCTACCCCGACTAGGCAGTGTTTCGCCTTCAACAGTCAGTGACCTTCAGAAATATTTTCCCAGTTAGGGACTTTAGAAGGGAGATGCACTGAAGAAACCTACCAAATGCTAGGGGCTAGCTATGCTGGGTCCCTGGGGTGTGAACCTCTCCCACAGGTAATTAGCTCCGAAGGCACCTAATGTGAGAACTACCCTAAGGCTGAGGGTAATCTGACTAGCTAAAACACTGTGGGTCCCTTCCTGGCTGTCCCTTCCCAAACTAGGGTCTATGGGGAAGTTACAGGGGTTACTAGCCTTTGGGCACGGACGGTGGATACTAAGCTGCTGGAGTGGCTAACTGCCGGGCCTACTCCCCTTCCCTTGCTGCTGGCTACCGTTAAGAACAGAGTACACTTCTAAACAGCATAGCACTCTTTAAATATTTACTTGGCTTGTCCACTGGTGGCCACTTGGTTACTGGCCATTTTACTCCTCTCTGGGGCACTATTCCTTATCTGGGGCTGGCGTCCCCTAACTGGCCCACTCAGAGCTGGATAAACTGCATAGAATGGAGAAAAACACTGAGAAAACCACATTGGGCTATCTGGCCCTTAACCCACTTACCCGCCTGCTTAATGTGGCTACCAAGTTAACTGGGGCCTCCTTGCCCTGACTGGCCCTTTTTATTTAATAAATAAAGTAAACTGTAGCTTTTGGGCTAACAAGCCCTTTTTTGGTAGCCCACCTGGCTAACTGGCCTGTAGTGCTGGGGCTTTGCCCTGCCACTGGCTGCAGTTTCCTCGTTTGCTTATTTAAATAAATTCATTTTATTCTCGGCCATCTTGCCCTAGCTCTGCCTCGCAGGAGCTTAATTTAAATATGTCCTATCCCTCTTCCTATGGCTCCAGGCTGGAGCTCGTTTAAATAAATTTAAATATTCCCGCCCACGGGCGGTCCCTTCCTAGGGGCCTTTCTTGCCCCACTAGTGGCTGTCCCTCTGAGCACCCCTCGGCACGAACTAAACTTTTTATTTAATACTTTAAAAGTTCTGGCGGTCAGCACCTGCCAGGTAGTGCTGCTGCTGACTCACCACCCCGACCTGGGGAGAAGCTGGAGTAAGGAGGTGGAGGAAGGGAGACATTGCTGTGCAGGCACTGAAGCAGGCAGTAGGGGAGACAAGTAAGGGGCCTCACTTCTCAGCCCGATGCCCCTCTTAGCAGATGTGGCCCCGATTGTGGGCGCCAATGATGAGGGACAGAATTTACTTAAAAACAAAAAAAAATAAAACTGGGCTATACAAGCCCACGATGTGGCCTACTGCTGCCAGTACCGGGGGACCTGCTGAAACACCTGAGGACCACTGGAACAACGCTGAACGACTGCAGGGCTGAGAGGAGGACTGCAGGTATACTTTACCTTGTCTTTTTACCTCCCTGCATTCCCTCTCTCCCTGACCTCACCTGACCGCAAACAACTTCTTCTGGGCACCTTACAGCACTCACCTGACCGTCACCGCTGCTAGCCAACCCCAAATACAAAAACAGCCTTTACTGGCCACATAGAAGCTCTTCCTGGCATTCGGGACGCAGAGTCCCTAGTGACCAGGGAGGCAAGCAGCTGCCTAGCACAAGAATGGCACGACCTCATGCTAGGGCTGGGCAGGCTGCAGGCAAGCAGGGAAAGAAAAACAATTTAAAACTGCAGGCTGCAGTTTCTTTTTACAGAGGCTCCTGCTCTAAAGTTAGCCCCCCATCACTCTGCCACCTAACTTACAAAAGGGCACTTGAGCAATTGGGACATGGGGAGACAGAGGACCCCTAACATTAGGGCCCTAACATTGGGGCATTACAAGAAATCCCATGAAACAGTGACAGTCGCAGTACCACCTAAACAACATGCCACCACCCAGCAACGAACCAGCTAATCCTGGTGACAAGGATGACCCCACAAAAATCTCAAACTGCCTATCTACTGTATATAAAAAAAAAAACCTACACGTGATGTGATTCACCACAGAACCAACATGCTGTCTATACTGTTCCCAACTAACATGACACACACACACCCCACACCTCCTGTAGGCAACAGTATTCTCCTTCTCAGTCCACAAACTGTACACAAAAAATATTTAAAAACTTGAAAAAATATAGAAAATGTTCACTTGGCTATGGAGCTCCACATAGACACAGCCACTCTGCTGCCAGCATTCTAGAATTTTACCATGATATATACCATGCTAACCTCCTGAAGAAATGGCCTGAAAAAGCACCAAAGGCTGCTTTGCTGGTTTTACCTTCGGAGGTATCTCCGTCATCAGGTCCCACTGTAGGAACTTCACCGTCGATGAAGCAGGTTCCGCACAGAAGATTTTCAGCAGTACAACTGGGGCCACCCAAGCCGTTGATGTCCATTGACATCACCAACCCTATAAAGGTATGAGCGGCCCCGCTCCCTCCTCAGTCCTTTCCTGCCATCGACTCAATCACATGGGTCTCTGTAGAAGCTCCGAAGCAGTACTCACAGAAGGTCCGATGCAGTACTCATGCCATTTTTTTGCCTACGACTTTTCTCTTTTTTCTCAGAACCTTTTATTAGAGATTTCTTCAACTTGTTTATGTCGAGAGTTAATCCTTAGATTTCTGTCTTCCGTCCCTGCCACTGCGGAAAGAAGATTGCCTCAACAGACGAACATTCTCTCTGTCTGCTGTCTTGGACCTGACAGCAAAGTTTCTGACTGTGAGCACTGCCAGAAGTTTAACCAAATAATCCTCAGGCAACACAGAAAGGCCATTAAAAATGTCCTCAACGGATAGCCTGCTCCGGGCAAGGGTCCTTGGGGGTTCCAGCCTCTGTCGCTGACGGTTCATCAGCGCCCCGCCCCCCCCAAAAAGGCCTGACCCTTGTCCCTCTAGGCTCTTTGGGTTCACAGGGCCCATCAGGTGGGTAGTCGATACATATGCTGTCTACGCCCCCCCCGGTCAACAAACGTCATCGACCTAAACAATATTTTGACAAAATTCACTCCAGTGAGCCCATTCACCAACACCATCCACAGCAGCTTCGTCAACCCCTACTCATCGGCTCCGGGAGGTTCCCCGCAGGCCATCTTCAGTGCTTCCGACACCAGACCTGGATTTGGAAGAGAGCAGCGTCTAAGAGTACCATCCAGACTTCATTCTTCCTGATGATGAGGAAGAGATCCTGGTCTCTAACAGGTCCACAGCTTCCTCTGTCAGAAAGGATTCGGTTAAGCATACCCCTAGGTCTCCTCCTGAGGATCCCTTGTTCTTCAGTGTAATGAAACAGTTGTCCGCAGCCCTGGGTTCCCACACTGAGGAAGAGGATGTCGCCAGGAAAGACCTGATGGATATTCTGGAGATACCAGAGTCTTTGCCCCCAAAATCATTCCTCCAGTGTTGCCTGCCTTGAGGAATGCATCCATGGAAGCCTGGCACAGACCAGACATGGTACCAACTATGCCCTGCAGAGCGGATAAACTTTACATGCTCCCCAGGTTTTCCCCTGCTATGCTGCCCTGCCCGAAACCGACTCGGTGGTCATTAAGGTAGCCCACGACAGGTCTTTGGCTCCTAAGCACCTTAGTCCCTTCACCCAGATAGAGAGTCCTGCAGAATTAACCTCTGGGGTTAGAGGGGTGTGTGCTTCTTCCACACTGGGGCTGAGGATTGCAGATTACCTGTCTTATGTGGTGAAGTACCAGAATTCTAACTTGAAGAGGGGCAAGGCTGCCGCCAAGGCCCTCCCAAATGACACACAGAAGCAGGAGCTTCTTAAGTGCCTACAGACAGCTGAGGGCATTAGCAAGCACTTCCTCAGGGACCTCTATGACATGGCTGAACCGGTTGCCAGGGCTGCTGCCACGGGCATATGCCTATGTAGGCACCCTAGTTGAGGGTCTCAGGTTTTGTTGCTGATGTTCAGCAGACTGTGTTCAATGCTTCTTTCAATGGCACTAAGTTGTTTGATCCTGATGTCCAGGATATTATCAATGATCTGCAGACCTCAGGCAGGGCTATCAAATCTGTCCACTGTCTCTACCATACTCAGCTGAGAGTTAGATGGTGTGCACCCCCCCTTGGTAAGGCAACCAGACTTGGTGCAGCCTCTCACCTCCAAGGGAAGCGCAGAGCCCCAGCTGCCTTGCCCACCCCCTCCAATGCTGGAGCTGTGGCCAAGCACCGTTAACGGAACGGTCCGAAAAGTGGTACGGCCCAGGATGTATAAGTGGTAAATTCTTCCCTAATAAATTGCAAAAACCTAATGGGACCACTTACGAAAGTGGTAGGGCCACAGCCGTAGTGGCCCCCCTTTTTCCAGCACCTATGTGGCCAAGCATCCCAGAAGTGAGGGACCAGCCCCCACAGCTGGATCTGCCACTGCTTGACTCTTTGCCAGACCCTCCTCTTCTGGTCCCTGACCAAGAGGTGGTGGTCAGAAGTCTGTTTTCCAGCCAGTTGAATCAGTGGAAAACCATAACTTCTAATGCCTGCATTTTGCAGATCATAGAAAGTAGTGTCACCCTGGAGTTCATCGAGCAACCTCCAGATACCCCATCTCTGTTCTCCAGTTACCCCCGGCTCACTTGTCTGTTCTCCGGGAGGAGGCACAGTCTCTTGCGCAGGCAGGTCATCGAGCCAGTACCCAGGCGCCAGAGAAACAAGGGGTTCTATTCCAGGATTTCCTGGTCCCCTGAAAGACTGGAGATCTGAGGCCTATTTTAGACCCAAGGGACCTCAATCTGTATGTCCAGTACAGAAAGTTCAGAATAGTAACTTTGCCAGATCCGATGCCTCTTTTAAGACAGGCGAGACTGCTCACTGGACATGCAGAGCACCTACCTGCATATTTCGGTCTTACCCCCTCACAGGAGGTTTCTCTGTTTTCTATTTCAGGGTGAGCATTACCAATTCAAGGTGCTGCCCTTTGGCTTGTCCTCTGTGCCACGGGTCTTTACCAAGTGCTTGCAGTTGCTGCAGCCCTCAGAAGGAAGGGACTGTACATTTTCCCCATTTGGAAGACTGGCTCCTAAAGGCCATGTCCAGGGAACAGCTTCTGCTGACTCTATAGAGAACTCTCCAGTTATTTCTCTCCCTGAGCATCACTGTCCATCTGCCCAAGTCCGTTCTAGTGCCATCCCAAAGGCTACAGTATATAGGGGCGGTTCTAGACTCTGCACAGGGGAAGGCCTTCCTACCCCAGAACATGGCAGAGTGCCATATAGCCCAAGCCCAGGAAGTTGCTCAAAGCCGCTACATTCCTGCCAGGGTGTATCTGAGATTGCGGCTGCCATACCCACTGCTCCACTGGCCAGACTCCATGTGCGCATTCTCCAGTGCACCCTTAGGATACTGTGGGACCAGCACACGGACAAGTTAGATTATCCAGTCCTGGTCTCTTCCCCAGTCCGCAAGGTGATGCAGTGGTGGATGAACCCCTTGAATCTCTTGCAAGGCATCCCATTCCAGAGCTCCTTCCCACAACGATAGTTCCCTGGGGAATTGGAATCGCCACCCTTGGGGAGAGGGAGGATGACAGCATGCTTCCGGGGTGTAGGGACCTCGGCCCTCGTGAAAGAGAGGTTTAAAATTTCAGAACGAGGGTAAACGATAGATGCAGAGAGAGACAGAAGCTTGGGATAGAGTTAGTCAGGTGAGGTGCCTATTGAGGGGTTGATAGATGGCAGAGCAGTAAGGATATCGGTAGGCGAGACCAAGGAAAATGAGAAGTGATCATAGCCAGAAATTTGGTGGGGATCACAATTGTCACTTTTGGAGGAGGATTCCAGAGTAGGACAGGAGGGGAGAGAGGCTAGTAGGGCCGAAGCGTATGAGGTGAAGTAGGAATTGAAAGCTTCAGCCACTGTTGCATGATCAGTTGTAAGGGGGTTGTTTAAGTTAAGGACAGGTGGGAGAAGAGGGCATGGCCAGCTTTCCAGAATTTGGAAGGGGAGTTTGTTAGCATGGAAACTGGACTTGAAGTATTCGGACTTGTCTAACCTGGCTGCTTTAGTGCACTCATTGCAGAGTTTACGGTAAGTGTTAGTCACTTGGTAATTTTGTTTCCCCTCCATGCTTGATCATGCGCTCTGAGGCAGGCCAGCAGTTTGGGAGTTATCCATGGGACATGGTTACCATGAACTCTGGTACGCCTGTAGGGAGCATGATTCCAGATTGCGAGGAACTTATCTTTAAAATAGAAAATGGCGTCATCCACATGTGGTGCGGTGTTTATCAGGGCCCAGTCAGTATTTACTAATTTGTGGAGGAGAGGGGTCATGTCAAGAGATTTATAGGAGCGTGTCAGTAATATTTTATGAGGCGGTTTAGGCCTGTGTATCTTCCTAACCATGTATATCAAGTGATGGTCACTTAGAGAGTCTGGGAGAATGCCAGATTGGGCCCTAACCACCCACCCGCATCATGTCATCCAGTCAAGCAAGGTGTGGTTTGGGGTTTTAATGTTCAGGCTGGTGGGTGCTTGGATAAGTTGTTAGATTTTGGGAAGCTGTATTGGTGCGTGTTTTGTGATAGTGACAGCCAGTTTAAATTGAAATCCCCCCATGATGAACAGTTCACCTGAATGCAAGTGGGACACAGTGGTGGTGTCGAGGTCAGTGGCCACCAAGGAGAGAATGTTGGGGCGACAATAGATGCTATTAACAAAGATAGGAATAGAGTAGGGTGCAGAGATACCCGAATGACAAGGGCCTCATAATTAGCTGGTAGAGAGGTGAAAAGGGTGATTGCGAATTGTAGGGAGGAGGAGATGTGCATTGCCACACCTCCACCTCTTTGATTCTGTCTTGCCTGGCAAGGGAATAATCGGGGATTGAGATGGCATGGTTGGGAATCTTGTTACTAAGCCAAGTTTCGGAGAGGATTAGGATGTCTGGAGTCCGCGAGACAACCAGGGTTTGAAGGAGGTCAGATTTGGGCTGTAAGCTATGTATATTTAGGTGAAGTCGCTTAAGGCCTCCAGGTAGGGTTAAGGGAATTGTGGGGCCAAAGGTAGGAATATTTTGAGGGATCTCTGGTATAGTGTCTGCAGTCGGTCCTGGGATGGATATTTCCTGAGGAGAGGAACAGGGGAGCTATAATTAATGTAACTTGGGATTTTTGTACAATTGTTTGGGCTTCTAGGTTTTATGAATAGTTGATGTGGAGTTGGGGGGAGATGAGGCATTTAGTAAGAGTTTAATAAAGGTGTGTACAAACAGTAGTGAAGCTGCTGGGAGCTGGCTGGAGTGGCACCGGAGTTGGAGGAAGGGTGCAGTGGTGATAGCATGATTATAGGTACAAGATACAGTAAAGTAAACCATAGTGGAGACATTGGGACTTGAGTAGGGAGAGATGGAGGTAGAGGGGATAGGGAGGAAAAGGAGGAGAGGAGAAAAGAGGTAGTCGCATAGTCAGACGGGGTTAGTAAACTGGCAGTGGAGAAGATAGAGTTTCAGGCGGCTATAAGTAACAAAAAGATCTTACTTCGAGATACAGCTCTTGCAGCAGGTAACACCATTAGGACTGAAGCCGGCAGGCGTCAGGACCCCATGGAATTCTTCTAGCTAACTAACTTCAGCGGGGACCGCCCCCGACAGCGGTCCCGCCAGATTCCCCAGATCTTACTTCGAGATACAGCTCTTGCAGCAGGTTACACCATTAGGACTGAAGCCGTCAGGCACCAGGACCCCTCGGAAATCTTTCTAGCTAGCTATCTTCAGCGGGGACCGCCCCGACGTCGGTCCCGCCTCCGATGTCAGGCGCAGGTACAAAAAGGGGTCCCGCCAGAATTTAGTTCTTTCCCGCTGCCGAACTGCATGCCTCACCCTACGGTTCTAGTCTAGCTACGACGCTGGTACAGAATTTCCTTCAAGAATTTTTCAATCAAAATTATTCAGACATCTGATGTCCTCTCCGACCTCCGGTCACTTATCTAAGTGCGCATGCGGCAAGCAGATCCCCTTTAAAGACCCGCACTCCGCAGACGTCCGTGCCTGGGCCCAGACCACTTACATTAAGGCCTGCTCCTGTGCTAGGGGTTCAACAGTCGCACGAGGATCTGCCGCAGAAGGCCCTCCAGGCTTACTTGTTGGAAGAGCAGCTCCGGGCAATGTCTTCCAAGGGGAATCGCGCACAGGCACGGAGAAAAGAAGCAGAGGATCCTCCCGTCGCCGGTCTGGCCTCCGAGTCCCGCAGTCTGCCCTCGGTCAGACCGTCTCCGCTCCAGGGCCTCGCCTCTTCCCCGCTGCGTTCCAGTCGCCAAACCTGCTCAGGCCTCTTCCGCCAGGCCGTCATCCTCTGCCCAGAAGGCCGTGGCGAAATCAGGGGAATGCCACCACCATCACAAGTCGGGCTCCCGCTCCTCGGCCCCCGACTCCCGGTCTTCCTCGGTCCCCGGAAGACCTTGGACCTTACGCCACTGAGGAAGCCGGTCGATCCGGCGTCGGCCAGACCGTTGGCCGTACGCCACGTTCCTCTGAGCCGTTGTCCCGGCCGTCGTCCAGCCTCGCCAGCGATCGGACGCCGGTGGGGGTCCGACGCCCGCGCCCGCCTGAGCCGAGGGTTCCTGCGCCTCCGACGCCGGTCGGACAGGAGTCCCTCACGGAGGAGGATTCGGCCCAGCCCGAAGACCAGGCGGGCATTCCCGGCCGCGAACAGTCTCCCAGGGGTTCCTCGCCACCGCCCGAGGCCCCCGTGGAGCCGTCACCGGGACCAGACGACCGGCCCTAGCCCTCTGAGCCGACGTCGAGACTGTCTTTGGTCGAGGTGAAGGACTTATTTACTTACTGGTGGGACACCATTAGGAAGGACGTGGTACCCCCAGTCCCTCCTCCTCCACCTCCTCCTCCTCCTCTTCCTCCTACTCCAGCCCCGGCCCCACCTTCACCTGTGGGGTCAGCTGGCCGTTCTGTCCCCAAGGAGCCTGAAACTCCTCCCAGGGGCCGACATTCTAAGCGAGACCTCCGTCCAGATCTTCGCCTTCTGGATCACCCAGCCCTAAGAAGTCCAGAAGGCAACATCGTCACCGCGACGGAGGAAACGGGATCATCCTGTTCTACGCCTAGATCTCCTGCCCGGTCTCGCCTCGCCGGACCCCGCTTGAGACTCCACGGTCTCCCGGACGATCCATCCTTCATGGATATCTTGAGGCATATCCAGGAGAACATGGATGGGAAGCAGAAGAGTTGGACCCCAGAGGTTCGCCTGGCCAAGTACCTTCGGCAAAAGGACCCTAAGCCTGTGGTGGTGCCACCCTTGGTGGACACTTTCGTGGACGTCACCAAGGCTGCGTGGAAGCGTCCACATTCGCTCCCGGCGGTGCCGAAGAAGGCTGACCGGTTGTACAGGGCCCCCAAAGGGGACCAGTACCTGTCACAGCACCCTCTGGCTGATTCCCTGGTAATCACAGCCTCACATGACCGGTCCCAGAGGCCGCAGCATTTGAGCACCCTGCCACCGGACCCCGAGTCGAAGCAGTTGGACTCTTTGGGTAGGCGCACCTACGCTTCCGCGACTTGCGCCATTAGGTCCCTAAACTACCTTACCCACATGGTGCAGTTCCAGAACGCCCTGTGGGAGCAGGGCCTAGAGGCGGCCGAGAGACTGCCGGACGGTGAGCAGAAAGAGGAGATGCTTCAGCTTCTCCGAACGGGTTCAGACGTGGGGACCCAAGTTTTGAGGACCGCATATGACTCTGCGGACTCTTCAGCCAGAGCGGCTGCATCAGGCGTTTGCCTCCGGAGGCACTCATGGCTCCGTGTCTCCGGTTTCACCCCGGACGTCCAGAAAAACATCATGGACGCCCCTTTTGAAGGTGAGGTTCTTTTTGGTAATCCATCCGAACGGATAATTACCAAACTTCAAGAGGCTGGAAAGGCGGTCCGTACAGTCCAGGCGATGTACCGGCCGAGGCTTGGTTCCTTTCGGAGGAGCCAAGGCTTGCTTCCATGTGGGGGACTCAGAGGCAACAGCCCTGCTCCGCCACACAAACAGGGGCTCTGGTTTCAAGGACCCAGGGGAAACAGCCCGCCAGCAGGGGTCAGCGACTTCAGGGCCACCAGCCGGGCGGGTCCTTCAGCCGCCACAACATGACTCCTTTCCCGCCCCTGCCCCTCAGGATCAACGGATGTTTCGTCGGGGTCGATTACGAACTTCCTGTCGGATGGCAGGCGATAACCACCGACAGGTGGGTACTTCAGCTGGTCAGCATAGGCCACTTTTTAGAGTTCGCAGAACAGCCACCCTCGAGGCCTCCTCCGCTCTCCCGGTCTTCGGGTCAGCACCGCGACTTAATTTGGTAAGAGGTGATCGCACTCCTGGACAAGGGGGCGATTCAACCTGTCCCAGGAAACCAGAGAGGACTAGGGTACTCTTCTCACTTCTTCCTGGTTCCCAAAAAGACAGGGGACCTCCGTCCTATTCTGGACCTAAACGACCTCAACTTGTCAGTCGCATACAAAAGATTTCGCATGGTGACCCTTCCGGGTCTAATTCCCATGCTGAAACAAGGTGCCTATTTAACGTCCCTAGACATGCAGGATGCCTACCTGCACATCCCCATAGCTCTAGCGCATCAGAGGTTCCTGCGCTTCGAGTTCTTAGGCCACCATTTTCAATTCCGAGCTCTTCCCTTCGGACTGTCATCCGCTCCAAGGGTTTTCACCAAATGCATGGCAGTCGTGGCAGCTGCTCTAAGGAGGCAGGGCCACTACGTGTTCCCGTACCTCAGCGATTGGCTTCTCATGGCCGTCTCCAGAGAGGCGCTCCTACAAGTGATCCAGGACACTCGGGTCCTGTTGGATCGTGGGATTCTAATAAACCACGAAGAACATCTTGGTACCGTCGCAGAACCTGCAGTTCATAGGTGCAGTGCTGGACACGGTCCAGGGGAGGGCTTTCCTCCCAGTCGACAGGGCGGAACGCATCAGGTCCCTCATAGAGGACCTATCAGCGAACCAGACCGCTCTGGCCAGGTCGGTCCTTCGCCTGCTCGGTCACATGGCTGCGGCCATTCCTACGGTACCCCTCGCGCAGCTCCACATGCGGATTACGCAGTGGATGCTCAAGGCGCAGTGGGATCAGAGGCAAGACCGTTTGCAGCACCCAGTCAGAATCACGAGACGTGTGGTTCAGGACTGGCAATGGTGGTTAGCCCCCGGGTCGCTGTCCAAGGGCGTCCCTTTTGCAGCGCCGTCCCCGGAGATAACCCTCACCACAGACGCTTCAGGTCTCGGGTGGGGAGCTCACCTGGATGGGGTGAAGTCTCAGGGTGTATGGAGCCCACTGGAAGCTCATCTTCACATCAATGTTCTGGAGATGAGAGCGGTCCTCTATGCACTCCAGGCTTTCCAGTCCATGATCCCACCGTGTACCATCCTGCTCCAGACGGACAACACGGCGGTGATGTATTACCTCAACAAACAAGGAGGCGCACACTCTTACCCCCTTTGCAGGGAGGCCATGAGAGTGTGGGATTGGGTAATCGGACACGGCGCAAGCCTAATCGAGGTGCATGTTCCCGGAGTGGACAACACGATCGCTGACGGTCTGAGTCGCACTCAGGCCAGAGTCCACGAGTGGGAACTTCTTCAGGAGGTAGCAGAGGATCTGTTCCTTCAATGGGGAACTCCAGAGCTAGATTTATTCGCATCCCCATCCAACGCAAAACTGCCCAATTTTTGCTCGCTAGATCCAGGGCCTGGAGTTTTCTGGCGAGACTCGTTGTCCCTCTCCTGGGAGAACAGATTCCTCTACACTTTCCCTCCTTTCCCATTGATCCAGAGAGTTCTCCTCAAACTGCGCAGGGGCGCGCACGGTTGATTCTGGTGGCTCCCATTCTGGCCCAGACATATCTGGTTCCCATTGCTGGCTCAACTATCCGGGAACCTCCGCCTCGCTTGCTGCGCAGTTCCACCTTCTGTCTCAGGAGCAAGGTCTGCTGTTGCACCCGGATTCAGTGCTCTTGAACCTGCACGCATGGCTCCTAGACGTAGCCATCATGCGACATGGGGTCTCGCAAGAGGTTGCGGAAGTTCTTCTGCAGCCAAGAAGCCGGCTACCCACGCTACTTACGCCATGAAATGGCGCCCGGTTTTGTTCTGGGTCACTGAGCCGGACCTCTCCCTTTAGGGTTGCCTCTGTGGGGCAGTCTTGGACTACCTCCTTTCCCTTTTTCACTCGGGTTAGCCTACTCCTATTAAAGTACATCTTTGCGCTATTTCGCCTATCACCTGCCGGTGGGTCAGCGTGACTATTGCTCAGCTTGACGCTTCTCGGGAGTTCCTGAGAGGGGTGTTACACCTAGGCCTCCTATCAAGGATCCGTCCCTCCTTGGGATCTCCTTTTTGTTCTGAGCAGCTCACGCCTCCTTTTGAACCAGCCGTGGATTGCTAGCTAGCTTTCTGTCGTGGAAGACGTTGTTTTAGTTGCAGATACTTCAGCCAGAAGGATTTCTGAGCTTCATGCCCTCATGTGTAGAGCCTTATTTGGTTTTTCACCGAGATAGTGTGTCTCTGAGAACAAATCCTAAGTTTTTGCCTAAGGTGGTCTCAGCTCACCTTGAATCAGGATATCGACCTTCCGTCCTACTTCCAACTATTCAAATAGAGGGGAGGCTTTGCTCCACACTCTGGATGTTCACCGCAGCCTGAGGTATTACCTCCATAGGACTAAGCCCTTTCGGGCTTCTGATCAACTCTTTGTTTCTTTCGCACAGAGAATGAGAGGACGGCCAGTGTCTAAGCAATCCTTATCCCGCTGGCTCGTGCAGTGTATCTCTCATTGCTATCAATCCAACCAAAAGCCTCTCCCGGGCTCCATCCGGGGCCATTCCACTAGGGGTGTGGCCACTTCCTTTGCAGCCCTCAAGAATGTCTCAACCTCAGCTATTTGCGCTGCTGCTACTTGGAGCTCTGTGCATACCTTTATCAGGCACTACAGTCTGGATATCGCCTCTAGGCGAAGGGCTGGTTTCGGCCAGGCTGTGTTGCAGGGCCTCTTATCCTGAATCGGGAACAGGTTGGTCCTTCTCCGTTTCTTCCTCTTCCTCCTCCCGATGTTTGTGGGACAAGCATTATTGCTTGGGAATCAGTCCTAATGGTGTAACCTGCTGCAAGAGCTGTATCTCAAGTAAGATAGTACAGTTACATAAGAACTTACCGTGAATAGTAGATCTTGAGAACAGCTCTTGCAGCAGTACTCCGCCCTCTGTGTCCCCTTGGAGGAAGGATGGCTCGTGGCTGTTTTTTAAAAAAAAGAAGAAGAACAAACAACATATCAGGAGCAAGTAAAAAAATGGGGAGGGAACCTTTACCTCCCGAGCGGCTGAACAGTGTAGAAGTCGGATATTCACTTGGGAAGAGTGAATTGAGTTTGGTTGCCTTCTGACAGTGGATCTCGGTCTCCCTTTCTAATGTCATCCTGCGGCCGGAGTCTCCAGCGGAGAACTGGGATTCTGGCGAGACCGCCTTTTGTACCACGCCTGACGCCGGAGGCAGGACTGGACGTCGGCTTATGTCCCCGCTGAAGATAGCTAGCTAGAAAGATTTCCGAGGGGTCCTGGCGCCTGACGGCTTCAGTCCTAATGGTGTAACCTGCTGCAAGAGCTGTTCTCGAAGATCTACTGTTACGGTAAGTTCTTACGTAACTGTACTTTCTTTTCCTGCCGTCGACTTGCATTTCTCGACCCTTCGGATCGTTTCTAGCGCGCGACGCATGGTTAAGTTCTTCCTTCGGGAAAAAGTTCAATTTTTCAGCTCAGTTGCTGTCTGATGTCCTCTCCAACCTCCGTTGAAGGCCATCCCTCGAAGTGCGCCTGTGGGAAGCAAATCCCGTTCAAGGATCCGCATTCAGCCTGCGTACGGTGCCCAGGCCCAGACTCGACACCCGGTCCTGTATTTTCTGCCAGGGGTTCAACAGCTGGACCCGGATCCATTGCCAGAAGGCTCTGCAGGCGTTCCTGCTCGAGGAGAAGGTTAAGGCCATGGACACCTCCAAGGGGAGTTCTGCTGAGAAAGCCCGGAAACATTCTCAGAAGCACAGGGTGAAGGCTCCATCCAAGTCCCCGTCTAGGGCCTCCGACTCCCGTAGCTCCGGCCCCCGGTCCGACCGTTCGCCTTCTCGGGCCTGTTCTCAGCCTCCCTCGGCTGCGGTGAAGAAACCTTCGGGCTCCTCTTCCTCCTCACAGGCCAAGACCTCCAGGCCCTCTTCGTCCTCTTCTTCCAAAGCCCTGGTTAGGTCTGGGGACCGTCATCATTGCCACAAGTCGGGTTCCCGCCATTCCGAACCCGTCAGGTCAGCCTCCTTGCCTCCTCCTCCCCAGCGGAAGACCAAGGAGCTTACCTCGCTTAACAAGCCGTCGGACTCGACGTCGGCCCGTCCAACGTCGGCTACTCATCACAGGTCCCAGGAGCCGTCGACCGCCAGACGCCTGTCGCCGGTCAGGCCTTCGCCCTCTCGTTCGTTGGCAGGAGGGCCGACGTCCGCACGAGTTGAGAAGAGGACCCCGACGCCTCCTACCGATGTCGGTCAGGAGACTATTATGGAGGAGGAATTGACGCAGCCCGAGGACCAGACGGGCGAACCCGGTCCTATCGAGCCTCCCAGGGAACCCTCCCCGCAACCTGAGGCCCCTGAGAGCCGACGCCGGACCCAGACGACCGGCCACCGGCTCCCGGTCCGTCGTCGGGCCTTTTTTCTGAGGTTAAGGAGCTATTTACCTACTGGTGGAATACCATTAAAAAGGATGTAGTTCCCACACCACCTGCGACACCTCCGGCCCCTGTGCCCACTTCCCCATCCGGGGCAGCAGGCCGAGAACCTCCCCCCCAGGAGCCTACGGACCCTCCAAGGGGAAGACCAGACAAAAGGAGACCTTCGTCTAGATCCACTTCAGGGTCATCCAGTCCTAAGAGACCCAGAAGACGCCGCCGTTCCCCTTCGATGGAGGATACAGGATCGGAGTCCTCGACACGATCCAGATCCCTCTCTCCCCTTCCGATCCCCTCTCCGGACCCACGTGAGCTTCCTAGATCTCCTCCGGATGACCCATCGTAATCGGAAATCATGACACATATCCAAGAGAACATGGGCTGGGATGCAGAAGAGTTAGACCCCGAGAGACTACGCCTCGCTAGATATCTTCGGCAGAAGGATCCCAAGTCTGTGGTGGTACCACCCTTGGTGGACACTTTTGTGGACATCACTAAGGCAGCGTGAAGCTACACCATCTGCCGCCGATGCCGAAGAAAGCTGACCGCCTGTACAAGGCTCCTAAGGAGGATCTGTACTTGCTCAACATCCCTGGCCGCCTCTCTGGTCATCACAGCTCTCTCATGACCGGTCCCAGAGACCGCAACATTTGAGCACCCTGCCACCGACCCTGAGTCCAAACAGCTGGACGCTATGGGCAAGGCTAAATATGCTTCCTTTACCTGCGCCATCAGATCCCTGAATTACTTGACCCACATGGTGCAGTTCCAAAATGCCTTGTGGGAACAGGGACTGGATCTGGCGGAGAAATTGCCAGAAGGTGAGCAGAAGGAGGAGATGCTGCAGCTCCTCCGTTCGGGTTCGGACGTGGGAACCCAGGAGCCGCGTATGATTCCGCGGACTCCTCGGCCAGAGCGGCAGCTTCAGGCGTGCCTCGGAGACACTCATGGCTTTGTCTCCGGATTACCCGGACCAGAAGAACATCATGGACGCCTCTTTCTCGAGGAGAAGTTCTCTTTGGTGCACCCTCTGAGAAGGTTCTCACCAAGCTCCAAGAGGCCGGGAAGGCGGTGAGGTCGGTCCAGGCAATGTACCGACCAAAGCTTAGTTCCTTTCGTAGGAACCAAAGCCGTTTTCGTGGACGGACACAGAGACAACAGTCCCGCACCGGTCCACAACAGAGGGGCTCCGGTTCCCGCAGAGCCCAGGGAAGACAGCCCGCGGGCAGAAGTCAGCGTCCAGCTAAGCTGGCTCAGCCTGCGGCTCCCTCCGCCGCCACAGCCTGACTCCTTCCTGGCCCCCGGCCCTCAGGATCAACGGGACATCAAGGTTGGGGTCGTATTGCGAATTACCTGCCAGGATGGCAGTCCATAACCACCGGCAGGTGGGTTCTTTAGTTGGTCGAAAAAGGCCACTTTATAGAATTCACAGACAAGCCACCCTCGAGGCCTCCTCTGCTTTCCCGTTACTCGGGTCAGCACAGATTGCTTATCAGGCAAGAAATACGCTCCTGCAGAAGGGAGTGGTGGAGTATGTTCCAGAGAACCAGATAGATTCCGGATACTATTCCCACTTCTTTCTGGTTCCCAAGAAAACAGGGGACCTCCATCCAATCTTGGACCTCAGCGATCTAAATACATCGGTCGCCTACAAACAGTTTCACATGGTGACCCTTCCGGGCCTCATTCCCATGCTGATGCAGGACGCCTTTTTAGCGTCCCTAGACATGCAGGACGCCTACCTGCACATCCTGGTGGCTCAAGCGCATAGGAGGTTCCTGTGCTTCGAGTTCCTCGGCTACCATTTTCAGTTCCGGGCCCTTCCGTTCGGACTGTCATCGGCCCCCAGGGTCTTTACCAAATGCATGGCAGTCGTGGCAGCGTCCTTAAGGAGACAGGGCCACTATGTGTTCCCGTTCTTGGAAGATTGGCTTCTCATGGCCGCCTCCAGAGAGGCATTGTTGCTGGCTATTCAGAGCACTCAGGACTTGTTCCAGTCTCTGGGCATCATAATCAACTACGAGAAGTCTCTCCTCGTACCTTCACAGAAGCTGCAGTTCATAGGCGCAGTTCTGGACACCGTTCAGGGGAAAGCATTTCTCCCAGACGACAGAGCGGAATGCATCAGATCCCTCATCAGGGATCTCTCGGTGAAGAAGACTGTCCCTGCCAGGCTGGTCCTTCGTCTGCTCGGACACATGGCTGCGGCTATTCCGACAGTCCCTTTGGCAAGGCTGCACATGCGGGTAACTCAGTGGATGCTCAAGGTGCAGTGGGACCAAAGGCAAGACCACATGCAGCATCCGGTCAGAATCACAAATGCCGTGATTCGAGACTGGCAATGGTGGCTAGACCCAGGGACACTTTCTGCAGGTGTCCCGTTCACAGCGCTGTCCCTGGAGATTATCCTCTCCACAGACGCCTCAGGGCTAGGGTGGGGAGCGCACTTGAATGGGGTGAGGTCCCAGGGAACATGGACCCCTCAGGAAGCCCACTCCACATCAGCTGTTGGAGATGAGGGCGTCCTCAGCCCTGCAGGCCTTTCAGTCAGAAATCCCGAGTGCACTCTTCTGCGCTCAGACAGACAACACGGCGGTGATGTATTACCTCAACAAACAAGAAGGCGCACTCTTACCCCTTTGCAGGAAGCCATGAGAGTGTGGGATTGGGTAATGTCGACGGTACAAAACCTGATTGCAGTTCACATTCCCGAGTGGACAACACATCGCGAGACGGCCTGAGTCGCTCCCAGGCCAGAGTCCACGAGTGGGAACTTCTTCAAGGGGTCTAGAGGATCTGTTTCTTTGATGGGGCACTTCAGAACTGGACTTATTCGCTCTCCCATCCAAATCAAAACTGCCCAATTTTTGCTCGCTAGATCCAGGGCCTGGTGTTTTCTGGGGCAGCGTTGTCCCTCTCCTGGGCGGACAGATTCCTCTATGCTTTCCTTCCCTTCCTGTTGATCCAGAGAGTTCTTCTCAAACTGCGCAGGGAGCATGCAACAATGATACAGGTAGCCCCATTCTGGCGCAGACAGATCTGGTTCCCCTTGCTAACGCAGCTGTCCCGGGAACGTCCAATTCCGTTGCCTTTCAGCTCCCATCTCTTGTCTCAGGAGGAATGTTCTCTAGTCCACCCGGACTTACGCTCACTGAACCTGCATGCATGGCTCCTAGAGACATAGCCATTTTGCAACACGGGCTCTCTCAAGAGGTGGCGGAAGTTCTTTCCGTGGCCAGAAAGCCGACAACGCATGCAACGTACGCCATGAAATGGCACCGCTTTTGCCTGTGGTCGCAGGCACGCGGCCTGTCCCCTCTAGGTTGTCCGGTGAAAGCGGTGTTAGAATACCTGCTCTCCCTTTTCTATTCAGGTCTCGCCTACTCCTCTATTAAGGTGCACCTTTGCGCTATTTCTGCTTACCACTTCCAGGTGGGACAGCGCACAGTGGCGCAGCTTGACGCCTCGAGAGACTTTCTGAGAGGGGTGTTACACCTTAGGCCACCCATTAAGGACTCTGTTCCTCCATGGGTTTTACTCTTTGTCCTGGAACAGCTCACGCTTCCCCCTTTTGAACCTGCCGCGGATTGCGAGCTGCGTTTCCTGTCATGGAAAACGTTATTTTTAGTTGCTGTTACGTCAACAAGGAGAATTTCCGAGCTTCACGTCCTAATGTGTAAGGAACCTTAGAAACATAGAATTTGACGGCAGATAAGGACCGCTCGGCCCACCCAGTCTGCCCATTTCCCTACCTACTGGATAAGCTGCAGATCCTAGTTAACCAGCAGCCTACTTCTTCCTACCCCCACCCCCCAGAATTGCCTTATGACTATCCCATGCATGCTTGAATTCCACCACTGATTTTGACTCCACAACCTCCTCCGGAAGGCCGCTCCATGCACCCACAACCCTCTCTGTGAAAAATACTTCCTTAAATTACCTCTGAGCCCCCCATCTTCAAATTGTGCCCTCTTGTTCTTGCACACCTCTTTTTTGAAAGATGCTACCTCTTGGACTTTGTTGATTCCTTGAGGTACTTGAAAGTTTCTATCATGTCCTCCCTCTCCTCCTTTCCTCGAGGCTATACATATTAAGCTCCTAAGTCTCTCTTCATATGTCTTCCGGTGCAGACCCTGCACCATTTTAGTTGCCCTCCTCTGGACAGCTTCCATCCTGTCTGTCTTTGCGGAGATTGGGTCTCCAGAACTGCACACAGTACTCCAGATGGGGTCTCACCAGCTGTCTGTACAGAGGGATAATAAAACTTCCTGATCTTACTTCGAGATACAGCTCTTGCAGCAGGTTACACCATTAGGACTGAAGCCGTCAGGCGCCAGGACCCCTCGGAAATCTTTCTAGCTAGCTATCTTCAGCGGGGACCTCCCCGCGACGCCGGTCCCGCCTCCGGCCGGCAGGCGTGGTACAAAAGAGGCGGTTCGCCCAGAATCCCCAGTTCTTTCCGCCCGTCGAACTGCATGCCTCGACCCTCGGTTCTAGTCTAGCGTACAGGCTGTGGTACAGAATTTCCTTCAAGAATTTTCTTCAATCAAAATTATTCAGACATCTGATGTCCTCTCCGACCTCCGGTTCACTTATCTAAGTCTTGGCGTCACGGCAAGCAGATCCTTAAAGACCCGCATTCCGCGTCGTCCGGTGCCTGGGCCCAGACCGCGACATGAAGGCCTGCTCCTGTGCCAGGGTTCAACAGTCGACGGAGGATCCGCTGCAGAAGGCCCTCCAGGCTTACTTGTTGGAAGAGCAGCTCCGGGCAATGTCTTCCAAGGGGGAATCGTCGCACAGGCACGGAGAAAAGAAGAAGCAGAGGGATCCTCCCCGGTCGCCGGTTCAGGCCTCCGAGTCCCGCAGCTCGGTTCTCGGTCAGACCGGTCTCCGTCCAGGGCCTCGTCTCTTCCCCCGGCTGCGGTTCCAGTCGCCAAGCCTGCTCAGGCCTCTTCCGCCAGGCCGTCGTCATCCTCTGCCCAGAAGGCCGTGGGCGGTCGGGGAACGCCACCACCATCACAAGTCGGGCTCCCCGCCTCGGCCCCGACTCCCCGTCTTCCTGGTCCCCGGAGGACCTTGGACCTTACGCCGCTGAGAGCCGGTGGATCCGTGTCGGCCCGTCGCCACCCGTTCCTCTGAGCCGTCGTCGGCCTCGTCAGCGCATCGGACGTCAGTGGGGGGTCCGACGTCTGTGCCTCCTGAGCCGAGGGTTCCTGCGCCTCCGGCGCTGGTCGGACAGGAGTCCCTCACGGAGGAGGATTCGGCCCAGCCTGAAGACAGGCGGGCGCTCTCCCGCCGAACAGTCTCCCAGGGTCCTCGCCACCACCTGAGGCCCCGTGGAGCTGCCGCGGACCCGGCGACCGGCCCTCGCCCTCGGAGCCGACGTCAGGACTGTCTTTGGCCGAGGTGAAGGACCTATTTACTTACTGGTGGGACACCATTAGGAAGGATGTGGTACCCCCAGTCCCTCCTCCTCCACCTCCTCCTCCAGCCCCGGCCCCACCTTCACCTGTGGGGTCAGCTGGGCGTTCTGTCCCCAGGGAGCCTGAAACTCCTCCCAGGGGCCGGCATTCCAAGCGGAGACCTCCGTCCAGATCTTCGTCTTCTGGATCACCCAGCCCTAAGAAGTCCAGAAGGCGACATCGGTCACCGTCGACGGAGGAAACGGGATCATCCTGTTCTACGTCTAGATCCCTGTCTCCGGTCTCGCTTCCCTCGCCGGACCCACGTGAGACTCCACGGTCTCCCCCGGATGATCCATCCTTCATGGATATCTTGAGGCATATCCAGGAGAACATGGGATGGGAAGCAGAAGAGTTGGACCCCGAGAGGTTACGCCTGGCCAAGTACCTTGACAAGGACCCTAAGCCTGTGGTGGTGCCACCTTGGTGTCCACTTCGTGGACATCACCAAGGCTGCGTGGGCGTCCACATTCGCCTCGGCGGCTAAGAAGGCTGACTGTTGTACAGGGCCCCAAGGGGACCAGTACCTGTCACAGCACCCTCTGGCTGATTCCTGGTAATCACAGCCTCACATGACCCGGTCCCAGAGGCCGCAGCATTTGAAGCACCCTGCCATCGCCCAGTCGAGGCAGTTGGATTCTTTGGGTAGGCACACCCTCGCTTCCCGACTAAGCCATTAGATCCCTAAACTACCTTACCCTCATGGTGCAGTTCCAGAGCGCCGTGTGGAGCAGGGCCTAGAGGCGGCCGAAGACTGCCGGACGGTGAGCAGAAAGAGGAGATGCTTCAGCTTCTCCAGGCAGGTTCGACATGAGGGACCCAAAGTTTTGAGGACCGCATATGACTCTGCGGACTCTTCAATAGGCGGCTGCATCAGGCGTTGCCTCCAGAGGCACTCATGGCTCCGTGTCTCCGGTTTCACCCGGACGTCCAGAAAACATCATGGGCGCCCTTTTGAAGGTGAGGTTCTTTTGGTAATCCATCCGAGCGGATAATTACCAAACTTCAAGAGGCTGGAAAAGGCGGTCCGTACAGTCCAGGCGATGTACTGGCGAGGCTTGGTTCCTTCGTAGGAGCCAAGGCCGTTTCGTGGGGCGGACTCAGAGGCAACAGCCCGTTCCACCACACAATACAGGGGCTCTGGTTTCAAGGACCCAGGGAAACAGCCCGCCAGCAGGGGTCAGCGCACTTCAAGGCCACCCAGCCGCGGGTCCTTCAGCCGCCACAGCATGACTCCTTTCCGGCCCCCGCCTCAGGATCAACGGGATGTTTCAGTCGGGGTCGCATTGCGAACTTCCTGTCGGGATGGCAGGCGATAACCACCGACAGGTGGGTACTTCAGCTGGTCAGCATAGGCCACTTTTTAGAGTTCGCAGAACAGCCACCCTCGAGGCCTCCTCCGCTCTCCCGGTCTTCGGGTCAGCACCGCGACCTAATTTGGCAAGAGGTGATCGCACTCCTGGACAAGGGGCGATTCAACCTGTCCCAGGAAACCAGAGAGGACTAGGGTACTATTCTCACTTCTTCCTGGTTCCCAAAAAGACAGGGGACCTCCGTCCTATTCTGGACCTAAGCGACCTCAACTTGTCAGTCGCATACAAAAGATTTCGCATGGTGACCCTTCCGGGTCTAATTCCCATGCTGAAACAAGGCGCCTATTTAGCGTCCCTAGACATGCAGGATGCCTACCTGCACATCCCCATAGCTCTAGCGCATCAGAGGTTCCTGCGCTTCGAGTTCTTAGGCCACCATTTTCAATTCCGAGCTCTTCCCTTCGGACTGTCATCCGCTCCAAGGGTTTTCACCAAATGCATGGCAGTCGTGGCAGCTGCTCTAAGGAGGCAGGGCCACTACGTGTTCCCGTACCTCGACGATTGGCTTCTCATGGCCATCTCCAGAGAGGCGCTCCTAAAAGCGATCCAGGACACTCAGGTCTTGTTCGGATCGCTTGGGATTCTAATAAACCACGAGAAGTCCATCTTGGTACCGTCGCAGAACCTGCAGTTCATAGGTGCAGTGCTGGACATGGTCCAGGGGAGGGCTTTCCTCCCAGTCGACAGGGCGGAACGATCAGGTCCCTCATAGAGGACCTATCCAGCGAACCAGACCGCTCCGGCCAGTCGGGTCCTTAGCCTGCTCGGTCACATGGCTGCGGCCATTCCTTACGGTACCCTCGCAGAGCTCCACATGCAATAACGCAGTGGATGCCAAGGCGAGTGGGATCAGAGGCAAGACCATTTGCAGCACCCAGTCAGAATCATGAGGCGTGGTGGTTCAGGACTGGCAATGGTGGTTAGCCCCGTGTCGCCTCCAAGGGCGTCCCTTTGCAGCGCCGTCCCGGAGATAACCCTCACCAGACGCTCAGGTCTCGGGTGGGAGCTCACCTGGATGGGGTGAAGTCTCAGGGTGTATGGAGCCCACTGGAAGCTCATCTTCACATCAATGTTCTGGAGATGAGGCGGTCCTCCTATGCACTCCAGGCTTTCCAGTCCATGATCCCGTGTACCATCCTGCTCAGGCGGACAACACGAGGCGGTGATGTATTACCTCAACAAACGACAGGCGCACATCTTACCCCCTTTGCAGGGAGGCCATGAGAGTGTGGGATTGGAATCGACACGGCACAAGCCTATCGTCGGTGCATGTTCCCGGAGTGGACAACACGATCGCTGACTTGTCTGAGTCGCACTCCAGGCCAGAGTCCACAGTGGGAACTTCTTCAGGAGGTAGCAGAGGATCTGTTCCTTCAATGGGGAACTCCAGAGCTAGATTTATTCGCATCCCCATCCAACGCAAAACTGCCCAATTTTTGCTCGCTAGATCCAGGGCCTGGAGTTTTCTGGCGAGACTCGTTGTCCCTCTCCTGGGAGAACAGATTCCTCTACACTTTCCCTCCTTTCCCATTGATCCAGAGAGTTCTCCTCAAACTGCGCAGGGAGCGCGCACGGTTGATTCTGGTGGCCCCATTCTGGCCCAGACATATCTGGTTCCCATTGCTGGCTCAACTATCCCGGGAACCTCCGCTCCCGCTGCCGCGCAGTTCTCACCTTCTGTCTCAGGAGCAAGGTTCGTTGTTGCACCCGGATCTGCGTTCTTTGAACCTGCACGCATGGCTCCTAGAGACGTAGCCATGCGACATGGGGTCTCGCAAGAGGTTGCGGAAGTTCTCTCTGCAGCCAAGAAGCCGGCTACACACGCTACTTACGCCATGAAATGGCGCCGGTTTTGTCTGTGGTCACGAGCCCGTGACCTCTCCCCTTTAGGTTGCCCTGTGGGGCAGTCTTGGACTACCCTCCTTTCCTTTTTTCACTGGGTTAGCCTACTCCTCTATTAAAGTACATCTTTCTGCTATTTAGGCCTATCACCTGCGGTGGGTCAGCGCCTATTGCTCAACAGCGCTTCTCAGGAGTTCCTGAGAGGGTGTTACACCTTAGGCCTCCTATCAAGGATCCGGTCCCTCCTTGGGATCTCTTTTTTGTTCTGGAGCAGCTCACGCCTCCTTTTGAACCAGCCGTGGATTGCGAGCTCGTTTTCTGTCGTGGAAGGCGTTGTTTTAGTTGCAGTTACTTCAGCCAGAAGGATTTCTGAGCTTCATGCCCTCATGTGTAAAGAGCCTTATTTGGTTTTCACCAGACAGTGTGTCTCTGAGAACAAATCCTAAGTTTTTGCCTAAGGTGGTCTCAGCTCTCACCTTGAATCAGGATATCGACCTTCCGGTCCTACTTCCGAACTATTCAGATAGAGGGAGGCTTTGCTCCACACTCTGGATGTTCACCGCAGCCTGAGGTATTACCTCCATAGGACTAAGCCCTTCGGCTTCTGATCAACTCTTTGTTTCTTTCGCACAGAGAATGAGAGGACGGCCAGTGTCTAAGCAATCCTTATCCCACTGGCCTGCAGTGTATCTCTCATTGCTATCAATCCAAGCAAAAGCCTCTCCTGGGTTCCATCCGGGGCCATTCCACTAGGGGCGTGGCCACTTCCTTTGCAGCCCTCAAGAATGTCTCAACCTCAGCTATTTGTGCTGCTGCTACTTGGAGCTCTGTGCATACCTTTATCAGGTACTACAGTCTGGATATCGCCTCTAGGCAAAGGGCTGGTTTCGGCCAGGCCGTGTTGCAGGGCCTCTTATCCTGAATCGGGAACAGGTTGGTCCTTCTCCGTTTCTTCCTCCTCCCGATGTTTGTGGGACAAGCATTATTGCTTGGGAATCAGTCCTAATGGTGTAACCTGCTGCAAGAGCTGTATCTCGAAGTAAGATAGTACAGTTACGTAAGAACTTACCGTAACAGTAGATCTTCGAGAACAGCTCTTGCAGCAGGTACTTTCCCGCCCTCCGTGTCCCCCTTGGAGGAAGGATGGCTTGTGGCTGTTTTTTAAAAAAAAAGAACAAACAACATATCAGGGAGCAAGTAAAAAAAAAGGGGGCCCTTTATTCCTCCCGAACGGCTGAACGAGCGTAGAAGTCGGATATTCACTTGGGAAGAGTGAATTGAGTTTGGTTGCCTTCTGACGGTGGATCCTCGGTCTCCCTTTCTAATGTCATCCTGCGCCCGGGAGTCTCCGGCGGGAGAACTGGGGATTCTGGCGGGACCGCCCCCTTTTGTACCATGCCTGACGTCGGAGGCGGGACTGACGTCGGGGGCGGTCCCCGCTGAACATAGCTAGCTAGAAAGATTTCCGAGGGGTCCTGGCGCCTGACGGCTTCAGTCCTAATGGTGTAACCTGCTGCAAGAGCTGTTCTCGAAGATCTACTGTTACGGTAAGTTCTTACGTAACTGTACTTTTTCTACTGGTGATGCCTCTCCCTATGCATCCCAGTATCCCCCCAGCCCTCCTTGCTGCCCTCTCACATTGCTTGCCCATCTTTAGGTCATCTGATATGACTACCCCAGGTCCCTTTCCATTTTTGTTGTTGTTAGTATCTCACCCCCCATTGTGTACTCTTCCCCTGGGTTTTTGTTTCCCAGGTGCATTACCTCGCACTTCTTAGCATTGAATCTAAGCTGCCATACATTTGACCATTCCTCTAACCTTGCCAAGTCCCTTCTCATCCTTTCCACCCCACCTTGTGCATCAACTCTGTTGCAGATCTTAGTGTCATCTGCAGAGAGACATACTTTTCCTTCCAGTCCTTCTGCAATGTCGCTTATAAAGACATTGAAGAGGACCGGTCCTAATACTGAACCCTGCGGTACCCCACTAGTAACCCTCCTTTCTTCTGAGTGGACTCCATTTACTATTACTCTCTGTGTCCTATTCTCCAGCCAATTCTTTACCCAGGCTGTCATCTTGGGACAGAGTGTCCCTGAGGACGAATCCTAAGTTCTTGCCTAAGGTGGTCTCTGCACTCACTCTCAAGCAGGACGTTGACCTGCTGGTATATTTCCCTAAATATTCTAATAGAGGAGAAGCGCTGCTCCACACCCTGGATGTTCACCGCTGTCTAAGGTATTACCTGAACAGGACTAAACAGCTTCACAAGTCGGAGCAACTTTTCGTTTCCTTCGCTGAGAGGATGATGGGCCAACCAGTATCGAAGCAGTCCCTTTCTCTGGCTTGTCCAGTGTATATCATACTGCTATGATGCTAAGCAGAAACCCTCCCAGGTACAGTCCAGGGCATTCCACTAGGTGGTGGCTACCTCCTTTGCAGCAGCCGCCAATGTCTCCTCCTCTGCCATTTTGTGCTGCAGCCACTTGGAGCTCTGTGCATACTTTTATCAGGCATTACAGCCTGGACATTGCTTCACTGACAAGAGCCGGTTTTCGGCCTGGCTGTGCTACAGGGTCTCCTGTCCTGGAGTCAGGACTTGGATGGATTTTCCTAGTTTCCTCCTCCCAGAATGCTTTAAGCGTTATTGCTTGGAAGTCGGTCCTAATGGTGTTACCTGCTGCAAGAGCTGTATCTCGAGTAAGATAGTACAGTTACGTAAGAACTTACGTAACAGTAGATCTTGAGAACAGCTCTTGCAGCAGGTACCTTCCATACCTACCCCTTGGAGGAGGCATGCACGAGCCTTGAGCGGGGGCTTACGCCCTTTTAGTCTTCTGATGGTGGATCCTCGGTCTCCCATTCTGATGTGCGTCCTGTGACCGAAGTCTCCGAGGCGGAGAACTGGGGAATCTGGTACGGGACCGCCCCCTTATGTACTACGCCTGGCGTCGGAGGCGGGACCCGGCGTTAGGCGGTCCCGCTGAAGTTAGCTAGCTAGAAGAATTCCGTGGGGTCCTGACGCCTACCGGCTTCAGTCCTAATGGTGTTACCTGCTGCAAGAGCTGTTCTCGAAGATCTAATGTTACGGTAGGTTCTTACGTAACTGTACTTTATTGAAACTGCAAGATATAAGTAGAGGGAGTAAATTAGAAGAAGACAGCTAGTAAGGATACATTTGTAGACTCAGAACTTAGGACCTAATAAAGGGCGTTTATTAGAAGGCAGTATCTCTAGGAAACAGATTTTGATCATGAGGAACGTGATTTAAATTGTTGAGCAGCAGTAGCACAATAAACGCTGAGAAAGCAAAGAAAGAAACCATGGGACAGCTGCACTATGGGTGGCTGCTCAGGGCATAGAAACATAGAAGTTGACAGCAGATAAGGACCGCAAGGCCCATCCAGTCTGACCATTTCTTTTTCTACCTTATAAATGTGCCATCGGCCTTTGCTCTGTCAGTGACCTATCTATTCATAGTCATTTGTATTGCTCCCTTATGCCTATCCCATGCCTGTTTGAAGCCCCGCACTGTAGTCATAGCCACCACTTCTTGTGGTAAGCTATTCCATGCATCTACCACCCTTTCTGTGAAAAGAATTTCCTCACATTCCCCCTTAATCGGCCTCCCTCTAATCTCATGCTGTGTCCTCTTGTCCTGCTATTTTTCTTATATTTAAACATGTTAGACTCTTTCACCTTGTTTATGCCCTTAAGGTGTTTAAATGTCTCTATCATATCACCTCTCTCCCTCCTTTGCTCAAGGGTATACATATTGAGCTCCGTTAATCTGTCCTCATATGTCTTCTGATGCAGTCCCTGCACCATTTTGGTTGCCCTTCTCTGGACTGCCTCAATTTGGTTAATGTCCTTGTGAAGGTGTGGCCTCCAATACTGCACGCAGTACTCCAGATGGGGCCTAACCAATGTCTTGTACAGAGGGATTATTACCTCCCTCTTACGACTTGTGATACCCCTACTAATACACCCTAACACCCCCCTAGCCTTACCTACTGCTTTAGAGATCTGCTTGGATGATTTTAGGTCATCAGTGATGATGATGCCCAAGTCTCTTTCTTCCTTTGTGACTGCTAGCAACTCCCCTCCCAGCTTATAAGTGGCTTCAGGGTTTCTCTTCCCTATGTGCATGATTTTGCACTTCTTTGCATTAAATCCCAGTTGCCACTCTTCTGACCATTTTGCTAGTTTATCCAGATCTCTTCTCATTCTGCCCACCCCATCTGGATCATCTACTCTGTTGCAGATCTTGGTGTCATCTGCAAACAGACAAGCCTTACCCTCTAGTCCATCTGCTAGGTCACTAATGAAGATGTTGAATAGGACTGGCCCTAGGACTGATCCCTGAGGTACCCCACTTGTGACTTGCATCTCTTCTGACTGTATACCATTTACCACCACTCTCTGTTTTCTGCCAGTCAACCAGTTTGCCACCCAGTTGACCAACTTCTGACCCACCCCAGCCTACCTAACTTATTTATCAATCTTCTATGTGGAACAGTGTCAAAAGCTTTGCTGAAGTCAAGGTAGGTGACATCAACTGCTCCCCCTTGGTCCACCACTCTGGTTACCCAGTCAAAGAAATCTGAGATTAGTTTGACAGGACCTTCCTTTGTAAACCCATGCTGTCTTGGATCCTGTGCCCCTATGGATTCCAGGTGTTGCACTATCCTTTCCTTAAGGAGTGCCTCCATAATCTTGCCCACTACTGAGGTAAGACTGACTGGTCTGTAGTTCCCGCCTCCTCCTGCTACCACTCTTGTGGAGCGGGATCACATGAGCCCTTCTCCAGTCTTCTGGGACCTCTCCTGTGCTCAGAGACTCACTAAACAATTCTGCTAATGGCTCTGCTAGTTCCTCCTTTAGCTCCTTAAGTACCCTGGGATGTATGCCATCAGGTCCCATTGCCTTATCCACCCTGAGCTTAGCAAGCTCTTGTAGGACCCTTTCTTTTGTGAAGGGAGTAGTGCTCACCTCCCTCCCCCCTGTGTCCATGATGCTGAGCTGTGGGCCCTGCCCTACCTTCTCTTCAGTAAATACTGAGCAAAAGTATCTATTTAGGATAGATGCCTTTACAGGGTCCTCCTCCTCACATGCTCCCTTTTCTCCATTAAGCTTAGCAATACCCGCTCTGGACTTTCTCCTTTCACTAATGTATCTATAGAAAGTCTTGTCACCTTCTTTTACTGTTATTCGTGCTAGTGTTTCCTCAGTTTGGGACTTTGCCTGCCTTACTGCCTTACCTGCTTCCCTTAGGGCAGTTTGGTATGCCTCCCTATCTTCATCCGCTGTGTTCCTTATATTTCCTGAAGGACAGCCTTTGGCTCTGACCTTTCTGCTACTGTATTTGAGAACCAAAGTGGTTTCCTCTTCTTTGCACTTCCTTTTCTGTCTAACACAATGGGATGTTGCTTCAAGTATTGTATCCTTAATGCTTGCCCACTTTGCCTGTACCTCCTCACCTGTGTTTCTTTTTGCCAGGGCTAGCTTAACTCTGTTGGCCATCTTATCAAAGTCAGCTCCTCTGAAGTCCCATATTTTTGCCTTGGAATGGGATGATTTAGATGTAGTAGCCAAATTGAACCATACCATGTGATGGTCACTGGCCCCCAGGTGACCTTCTACCTGGAGATCTGTGTTGGGCGGAGTTATAAGAGCAGCAAGAGCATTTATAGAGTGCTGGGTGCAGGGCAGGAGAATATTCAGCCTAGTCTAAGAGCTGCCTTTCAAACTACTGAAAAAAGCTTCAAAAAGAAAGACTGGCTTAGCAAGAGGCTGAGAGGAACAATGACCGATAGCACGGTTTCAGGAATCTGTACCAGCCAATTGCGGCTTGGGGTTTTCGGCAGAATAGCCAGTAGCAACAGTGGCTTTGGATCCAAAGTTTGAAGGAGAAAGCAGCAGTCGTACCTGGGCAGCAGATCTGTGCGGGGAGCAGAGGGCGGCCAGCGGCTCCAAGGAATGAGCGCAGAGATGAAGCAGGAAACTCTGTCAATCGTGTATTTTAAGTTCAGGAATGAAAGAAAATGAAAAAAATTGGCATAGTGATGTTTCTGCCAGAAATATAGTATCAACAAAAAAAGTGACTTGATAACTAAGAAATTCTGCTACTTAAAGCTCTCTGTATTTACTGTACAGTTCACCCTTAGACTGCCAGTAGACTTAGACCATACAGGAATTTTAGACATATATAGGTGTCTGTGACAAAGCAAGTTAATTATTCTATAAACTTTCCTGTGTATGCTTTAGCAGTAAGTAAATTGTGCATGTATTAAATTTCAGGACTTAAGATGTCTCTCTTGTTTTTCTGAGGTTATTTCAGTTTTTTTCTTTCTGTCAACAGTGGAGGAGAGAAAGGAGAAGCCGGCTGTTTTGACTTCAGCTCACACAGATACAAGCAAAAGTGCTCCGAGCTCATCAACTGTTCCTGCTGCTGGTGCTCCAGCTGTTTCTCCTACTGTTGCCCCAGTTGCTGCACCTGCTGTTGCCCCAGTTGTTGCACCTGCTGTTGCCCCAGTTGTTGCACCTGCTGTTGCCCCAGTTATTGCCCCAGTTGTTGCACCTGCTGTTGTCCCAGTTGTTGCACCTGCCGTCGCTCCAGTTGCACCTGCCGCTGCTCCAGTTGCACGTACTGCTGCCCCAGTAGTTGCTCCTGCTGTTTCTACAGTGGCAGCAGCTGTTAGTACTGTTGCTACTACTACTACTGCTGTTGCTTCCACTGTTCCCTCCACTACTGCTCCTGCCAAGACACAGAGCACAGGAATCACTGTTAATCCATCCGTGCTTCCCCTTCCAAACCTGGCCAACGTGGACCTGGCAAAAATCAGCTCCATTCTCAGCAGTCTCACCTCTGCAATGAAGAATACAGGTCAGTATTTAGAGAAAGGCTGCTTCAGTGGCATTGCAAACATGAAAGTTTTACAAAAGGTGAACATTTAGAAGCAAATATATTCTGTATTATTAAAGAAGAAGGCAAATGGAGAAAATATGAAATCTAATAGTCTAAGTATTAATTTGTTTTCTTTCTGTAATTTTTCCCCAAGGCAGTATTTGCTCTGTAAGACCACTTATGAAATTGCTTATTTGTGTACTATGACCTGATCGGTCACAGTGATTCTGAATGTCATGTCTTGATTAGTGGCATGCTTATGGGAACCTGATATGGGAATGTAAGAGAAACTGAGCAGGTAAACCTAGAACATTTTGTGGACAACAGTAATGTTAAGAATGTAATGTGCCTCACAGTAATGAGTTTTAATGTAGTAATAGGAGAGAGAAAGCAAAAGAAATTTGGTTTTGTGTAATGCTTTTCATATAAACCGGTAGTGGGCAACCTAAGATAATTAGTGGGCTGCAGGTGCGGCCCTCGAACACCCCCAAGGGCCACACGATCCCGCAGGACCCCCTTTACTTGAGTCACAAGCACAGTTTGATGGATGTTTTCTCATCCCTAACCTCATTACTACTGTCTTCCCATCCATAATAAAATAGGTAGCGATTTAAATTTTTGCTTCCTTTTAGTTGATCTATGATTTTTAGCAACAGAATTTTTTTTGTTTAAGAACTAATTACTAGTAAACACTTTTATTTCATGTTGATAAAATGTAGTGTTAAAAATGAGATGGTGTGGATGTAATTATATTATACAGATTACATTCACTCAGTGCATTATCACAGAGTTGTTGATGTCAGTTTTACTTTTTAATTAAGGAGGCCTGTGATCCAGTTAGCCACTATTGAATAAAAGTGCCTCTCTGCCCAGACCCGCTATTGAGCGTAATGCAGTTTTGAAGCTTGGATTGGATGGTGGTGGTGGGGGGTGCAGGTTAACCGCTGGGGACAGTGCAGTCTGCGACTGAAGAGGTGGAGTTTGTCAACAAAAGTCGCACAAACTGAAAGGAATTGAAATGCTACTTAAAGAGTACACACGCGTGAAATAAAACGTCACATTTTTTTGGGGGGGGGGGGTGGATGTGGTGGGCTGCATGCATTCACAGGTTGCCCACCACTGATGTAAACTGTATACAAAAGTGCTTTACAATCCTGAAGAGGTAAATGAGAGAATGTTGCTGCCAGTGCCATTTCAGGCACCTAGGATGATTAAAAAAAGCAGAGTTCGCTGAGAGGGTTTGTTGTTTGTTTAATTAGGGGGAACATGTATGAACTATGCCCATTATAGTTTAAAAGCCCATAAAAAGTGTTTTTTAATGAGAGACTGGTCTACCCAGTTCAAAGATATCCATGACTGATTTCTGCCCTATATTGACACTACAATGCTAGCATTTTAGAAACGTGTGATGTAATTTGGGGTAAAACTGGGCTTAACCAGAATATAACTGGAGAGCGTTTTCTCCCATAGGAAACCCGGGTTATAATTCGCCGTTATAATGGCGAACACGCATCGGGTTTCCCCTCACTGGATACATATGCCTGCCACGGCTCACACAGCCCACCGTCCACTTGCCCACAGTCTACTCCGCCACCATCAGTCGGCGATGATTAGTCTGATAAATGTTACAAATAAAAACGAAAGATTTTGGCAGCCACTCCTCAGCCGCACAGACTGCTGACTTCCTTTCATCGGGACCAGACTGTGGCCATTTTATTTTATACAATTGCTGTGGTGAGAAAACGCTCCCCAGCAATTATATAAAATAAAACATGGGGTTGTGTGTTTAACTTGAGTTTTTACACACACCCTTCGGTTTTGAATGCTTAAATAAACCCCTCACGGTTTATGTAGCATCCAACACCTTGGGGTGTGTGTAAAAACTCATTAAACACACCACCCCATGCATTATTCTATATGTGATTAGGCATTGCTTCATCCCACATGACATCACAAAGTTCTGAAGTGATGGCAACAGAGTGTTAGTATAGAGCAGACCTAATATTCTGTATCTTCAGACACTTGCTAGCTGCAGGCAAGTTTGATGCTTATTTTTTTTTTTTTTTAAACTTTACTAGGAACGTGGATGTGGTTCACTAACCACACTGTGGCAGCTGTGTTGGAATGGTTTGATTTGCCGGCTGTCTTTAAGCTAAGCTCCTCCCACGGCCCATGACATCAGATCTTTCTTTATACTGGAAGAACATGTCACCTCCTTCGCGACTCCTGCTTAGGTTTATTGTGCCATAGGCAAACTTTCTTTGAAGTTTTTTCGATTAAATTATCTTGTTCCCTCAGTTCCTTCTACTCCTCATCAATCTGTGATGGAGCAATGGAAGCTGTGGTTCAAGTTCTGTGTTTGGTGTTGGCAGAAGATGTCAGTCAGCAACCTGCATGACATGTGCGTTTACTGCTTGGAGGGGCAACATGACGTGGCTAGGATGCGGTCTTAGCTTATGCATGTTTACAGAGTCCTTCAAGGACAGCAAGCTCAGTCTTTTCTTTCTCTCTCTCTCTCTCTCTCTCTCTCCCCCTCTCTGGGCCAGCCTTTGGAACGTGATCCAAAGGACTGCCCTAAAGACTGCAAGAAGGCCTCTGCTGTGGCCGGGTCTGCTCGGCAGCTTGCATCTCTTGAGGCAGATGCAGGTGCCGCCGTCACAGGCAACTCCTCAGTCACTGCACTGCTCCCAGCTGGGGCCAGGATCAGTGGGTCATTCACTGGAGGATTCTGGGGCATGTGTTTGTCCCTCTACACTCTGGGGAGGGCCCTGCCCACTATGGTGAAGAGCACAAGTTCTAATAATGCTGGTCATGGGACTGAGAGAGATCACAGTCTTCGTGGTCCCTTGACTAGCTCGGCGGCTGTCGAGCACCGGGGGGCAGGTGGAGGGCTCTTTGGTTCCCCCATCAAGCTAGTTGACTTAGACTCCAGTCAAGCAGGTCGCTGCGATATTCCTTGAGCCTATCGACCAGTTGTCGGATGAGGTTGAGGATTCAATCTCGCAGACCCAACTGCTCCCGATCCACACCCAGGAAGGCCTAGTCTGATCTGCGTCCCTGTCCGGTCTTCAGTGGGAGCTGCCTCCACCAAACGGTGGAACCTTCCATGCCTGTGCTACTTAACTAGGGCTGGCATGTGGTTTACCACGTTTAGTTGGGAGGCTTTCTTTGCCGTTGCCTGGCCTGTCACAGTGGATATCTTGATTGTTGCATTCCAGTTCTCAATTCCACTTGACCAGGAAGCGCCGCTGTCAGTGCTCCACAGCCTCCTCATCCTCAAGTTAGAAGAGGAACTAGGAGCTCCGCTGGCATCAGTGGGCCATCGTAGGGTGGGGGTATACCATCTGGAGCTCTTATCACCTGGCTGCTGCCAGTGGCACCTTCAGCTGGTCCACTCAAAGCCGGTGCCTCCCTGTATCTTTTTCTCCACCTCTTTGGGTGGAGCAGCCACCACCGCAGCCGAAAGTGGGCTTTCTAACCAAGGAGGTGTTTTCAGCCACCGACTTGCCAGACCAGCTGTCGGTGAGGATAACCCTGGGAGAGGATATCTGGGAGGTCTGTGGTGAAAAATGGTCAAGGGCCATTTTCGAGGAGTCCTCTGATGACTTGGATCACAAGTCCATGGTTGCCTTTGGGACTCGCCTCCTTGACTGAAGCTCAGTCAAGGAGCTGACCACAGCCTGATGTCCTACGAGGTGCTTTTCAGACTCATGTGGTAGTCCATGTCTATCCCACTTGAGCCAGTCCAAAAAAGGTCAAAGTATCCCCTTACGAGTGTTTTGGGCTGGGATGACTCCCCAGCAGATGCCTTCCCTGTGGATGAGGCCATGTTGAGAAGAGCTTTGGCAGTATTCACCATCCTGTCCATGTGGTCCGCAAGTACATAGTGCCTATGGGATCACTTTCTGGGCTCCTGGACTACCCCTCCACAGAGGGTTGGTCACAGATTCATTGTTCCCAAGTCCCAACACCAGGGGGATGTGGACAAGCCTCCAGACAAGGAGTCCTGCAAGATTGACCACAGCTGTCACTGAGTCTCTGTCAGGCTAGTTATGCCTTGATGATGGCTAATTTCAGTCACTCCCTCATAGGAGTCTTCGATACAATCCTCCCTCACCTCACTGCTGATTAGCAAATGGTAGTGGCGGTCATCAGAGACCAGAGTCAGTCGCTGGCTAAACACCAGCTGCAGGCTGCCTTGGACATGGGCGACTCATGTGCCTATGCCATGGCAGCGGTTGTCTCCATGCATTGCAGGGCCTGGTTTCATCTGTCCTACTTCATGGCAGACACCCAGCAAAAGCTGGCTGATGTCTCTTTCTTGGGCACCAACTGTTTGGCCCGGGGGTGGAAGGCTGTCTCACTCGTATCAAAAAATCCAGTGCCACCCTGTATTCTGTGCATCGTCCCAGAAGTATCTGAAAAGAAGCCTAAGAAATGGGCTTCTTAAGTCTTTTGTCACATCCTCTTCAACATCAGCCTCCGACAGGGGCAGTACCAGCCCTGGCACCCCATGCCGAACTCCGGAGGCAGGAGTAGTGGTACACCCTGGCTGCAGTTGCCAGTGTCCCTGTAAAAGTGGCCCAGTGATGGGTCAGGTTTATCACCCTTCTACCCGTCCTGCCCTCTCTGCACTCCATATTGGAGTTCAGCTACTTCACTTCTTGCCAAGTTGGTCCACTACTACAACTAATAAGTGGGTGTTGGATGTAGTGGGCAAAGGTTTCCTCTGGGCTTTGAGCCTTTCCCACCTTACCACTTCTATGTGCCTCGGGTGTCCAGGGTGCCCCATACTAGATCTACATGATCTGAACCATTTCATGTAAAAGTGCAAGATTTTACTTCGAGAGCGTTCCTTCTGTAGATCATCATGTTTAGGACTGGTGCCACCTGGCATCAGGCCACATGGCAGACTTTTCTAGCAATACCTGATGGGGGACCGCCAACCTGATGTATGCGTGACTGTATATAGTGGGCGGTCCCCACACCCGCCCTCCAGTTCTTTCCCGCCATCACGTCCGTTAGCGATCGTCGTGAAAGTTGCTTGCACAGTTTTTCCTCACCTTTTTGTGTCTTTATTCCTTGATGTCTTCACCCAAGAAGAAGTGCTCGTTTTGTGGCACGCAGATCCCACACAAAGACCGTCACCTCAAGTGCGTCCTCTGTTTAGGCCCGGACCATCCTGTTTTCTACTGCCGTGAGTGCCAGACCTTCAATCAGGCCACAAAGAAAAGTAGACCACAGGCTTTGGAGGCCCATCTTTTAAAAGCCCACCTGGCTTCCCTTGAAAAGAAGATTTTATTTATTTTTATTTTATTTATTTATTTTATTTTATTTTAGCTTTTGTTAACCGGGTAAGTACACTAGACAAGTTATATGCCTATTTTCACGAACGACCCGGGAGAGTACAACAGGGGTACTTCAGTACAACATAATAGGTGAACAAGTACATTTACATTTTGTGGTACGTACATTGAGTCAACAAAACAGCAGGCAATAAACAGTACAAGTAGTGCAGCCTTGAGCAGCAATGACTGTCTGAGCAAAAAGAAGTGCAAGGAGAGACAGACATAGAATTGGGAACAGATTCAATTTAGTATGCTTGTAGTTCCTGGAGTGGGGTGCCACAGGAGCTGGATTCAAATTAGTTTACTTGTAGTTCCTAGAGTGGAGTGCCACAGGATCTGCGGTGCCCAGGACTTCGTGCTAGGGGGGCCTTAGGCATTCACAGCGTGAGGCCAGCTTGAGGTGAACCCACAGGGAGGTCCGGAGGCAGTTGTGGGGGGGCGGTGCCAACAAGCTCGGGGAAGGAGTTCCAGAGCCTGGGAGCATGAGCAGCGAAGTCCCTGTCCCCCATAAGGGTGCGAGTAGATGGTACGTTTAATATCCCTGGGCCCTGAGACCTTAGGGGGTAGGAGGAGCAGTCAGCTGGGGAGAGAAGCTGAGCCAGCCCCTGGGGGATGCCGGTGCTGATCACTTTGCTCACGAGGCACCCAGTGCCAAAGTTTAGGTGATTGGTCGGGATAACCAGCCTAGCTTGTCATAGAATTCGCAGTGATGGGTGAGGCGGGGGGCTGCCAAAGCGAAACAGCAGATGATGTTGTACATTGTGTGCCATCTAGTGAGAAGGACTTTTGAGGTACGTGCAAATAGGTGGAGACCATAGCTGAGGGAGGGGAGTAGCACACCCCTGGCGTGAGCCAGACGAGCAGCAGGGGTGAGGTTGTATTTGGCCCTGTAGGCCAGTCCCAGCTTACAGTTAACGCCTCTGCAGACGTTGAGGATGTGACTTCCTAGGTCCAGTTGGGGGTCAAGCGTCACGCCGAGATACTTGAGGGAGGTCACTGTGTGAAGGGAAGTACCGTCTGTGCAGTTGATTAGCAGAGGGACTGGAGAAGCACGTATTTTGGCTGTGGAGCCGAATAGCATGGCCTGCGTTTTTTTCTGGTTGAGGACCAGCTTCTGTTTGGTGAGCCATGCCTGAATGTTCTTGAAGTCCTCCGATAGGTGGAGGTTCAGGGTGGCAGAATCTCGGGAGTGAGCCAGGAGGACCAGGTCATCCGCGTACAGGGTGACCCTACATCTGGTAACTACACCAGGGAGACTGTTAATAAACAGAGAGAGGAGAAGGGGTCCCAGCACCAAGCCCTGAGGGACGCCAGAGGTCACAGGCAGGGGATCGGAAAGGACTTTATTGAATTTGGTTAACTGTACTCTACCATGCAGGTAGTCAGTTACCCATTTCAGAGCTGGGGGGGGGAGACAAGCCAAGGGACCTCATCTGCATGCTGAGCAGGTCATGGTCAACAAGGTCAAAGGCCTTGGACAAGTCAATAAACACTGCACCAGAGAGTTTTCCCTGGTCCATGGCTGCTCTGATGCTAGAAGAGACAGAGATCAAAGCCGTAGTTGTGCTGTGCCCTTTGCGGAAGCCGTGCTGGGCGGGAGACAGCAGTTCATGGATTTGGATATACTCCGAGAGTTGCCTAGCTACAACCTTTTCAAGGAGCTTGCTGATAGCCGAGAGGATGGCAATCGGCCGATAGTTGTCGGGGACTTTAGGGTTGCCCTGCTTTAGCACGGGGACAACCCTGGCCACCTTCCAGATCTCTGGGATCACCCCTGTGGCAAGGAACAGGTTAAAGATGTGGGCCACCGGGGAAGCAATGTAGGGGGCACCAAGTTTGAGAAGCTTAGGCTCCAGGTTATCTAAACCAGGACTAGCGTACTGGTTGAGGCCAGTGAGGAGAGACAACACCTCATTTTCTGACACCGCCCTTAGGATGAAGGGAGGTCTGGGGGGGACAGGCTCCTGCCGGTCAGTGGGAGCGGGGCAGTTTTGGTTCCTGTCCATTGAGATATGTGGGGAGATGGCTGGTAAGTTAGTGAAATGGAAGTTGAGAGCATTAGCAATCGTGAGCGGATTGTTGCAGGTAGCGCCTCCAGTAATCATGTCAGTAACTCCAGAGTTGGAGTGCCCGGAGACTAGGGTTTTGATATTTCTCCAGAACCTTCTCGGATCGTTAGCAGAGCTGAGAAGGGCTGTCTTACAGAAATCGCTTTTAGCCACCCTGATGGCTTTTTGCACTCATTTCTGAGTTTTCTGTATTGTTGTAGCAGGGTCTGGTTGGGGGAGCATTTGAGGTGGGCCCAGCACTTGTCCCTCGCCCTCATAAGGGCGAGAAGGCTCCCATGCAACCACTTTGTAGCTGATCCCCTGACCTTCCGTCTTACGATAGGGGCGTGCCTATCTTGTAGATCCCTGAGGGACTTGAGAAACAGGGTTACGGCTGTGGAGGGATCGGGGGCACTGTACACTCCTGACCAGTCAGTGAGCCTTAGTTCCTCCATGAAAGCGTCAGGGTCTAACCTGACGAGGTTTCGGGTGTGGATGATTTTGTGAGGGACCTTAAGGGAGGGGATTTTCTATACGCAGAAGACCGGTGAGTGGTCTGAGATGGAGTCGGATAGGGTCCCTACTGAGGAGATCCTCTCAGGGCGGTTTGACAGGATCCAGTTCAGTAGGGAGCTGGTGGTTCCATTTGCCGACCGTCGGGTCGGTTCCTGTACAAGTTCCGTCAGAGTGTGGGTGGCAAGCAGGGGCTCGAACTGCTTAACGTTTCCACCGGTCCAGTTTAGGTTCACATCACCCAGGATTAGGAGTTCGTTGTCTTCAGTTCTGGGGCCAGTAGTGTCCAGGAGGTGGGTGAGGCCCTGGAGCCCTCCCTTGGGGGGTTATAGGTGCACACTACATGCAATTCTTTTGTGTTGCTAAGTAGGAGCACAGTCTGAAGCAGCTCACAGGGAGACAGCAACAAGGGTAGGTGAGCCACCAGGGATACCTTAAGGTGGCTCTTATAGTAAATCAAGATGCCTCCTCCCCTCTTTTTCCTGTTCCTGTCCAGACGTACGAGTTCATAGCCTTATAGCCCACAGGCTGAGTCGGGAATCGAGGGTTTGAGCCAGGTCTCCGTTATACCAAGGATGTCGGGCTTAAAGAGTGTGACCCAGGCAATGAGCTGATCCAGGTTGGGAAGTAGGCTACATATGTTAAGGTGAGCCACTTTCAACCCCTTGCCCAGCCTCCATTCCAGAGGAATATCTGAGACAGCGGAGATAGGGCCAGGGTTGGGTTTAATATCACCAGCCAAAGCAAGGATCAGTAGGAAGAGCCACAGGAGGTGCCCTCTGGGGGAGGCTTTCGGGCTATATGTCGCCGGATCCTGGTACGGTACAGTATTGGTCTTGGTACCAGTCCACTTATGGGATAGCAGGAACTCGCAGCGTCAGCCAAGAGATTGGAGAAGGTGAAGTCAGTCATTTCATAGGGTGGAGTCCGTTTTCGGTTACCCCTATGCTAGGGGCAGTTGCAATGTGGAGGAACACAAGTACCAGAAGGAGAACAGCTAGGATTATGGGGCAGGGGGGTGGGATGATTCCCCCAGGGGCCTTGGGAGACTTCATTATTAAGACGGAGGCCTGCTATACACGGGATCCCCACATTGGGGGGATGTGGTTGAGTAAGGACACCTGAGGGGATAGAGAGGGGGTAAAACCAGTGTGGAGCTAGGGTCTAGTATGAAGGGTAGTAGGGTTACCCTCCCGGCCCACACGGTGGTGTGGAGGGGTCGTTAGGGGCAGGGGATGCAGGTCCCGAAGGGAATACCTGGCAGAATATAAGCTGTGGCCTGAGTCAAGCAGGGGAACCAATGCACACAGCGGCCAAAGACACCATATGGTTATCACATTAATCTGATGGTGGCAGGAGTCACGGAAGGAAGCAAGACCAGGTAAACCTGGCCAGTTGGCAGAGTAACAGTACAGTACAGTTTTCCCTTAATCTAAAAATTACAGTACAGTTATCCCTTTAGTCCTAACAGTGACAAGTGACAAGGAAGGGGCAAGACCAGGTGGACCTGGCAAATTAACAAGGACTAGCAAGACAGTCAGACAGGTCAGATAACAATGGATAGTGAACACAGAGGAGTGCAAGGCAGACCAGATGTCTGTGGCTAGGGGAAAGACGCACAACTGATCATGTAACTTTACATTGACAATGACTAAGGCAATGAAGAGGCAATTTCAATACAGTTTCAATTTCAGTTACGTCCCCTGCAAGCTGATTGGACCTAGCAAGTCCAGTAGGCGGGGCAAGCAAGGATTTAATGGGAGGAGGGAACGGGGTGGGCAGGTGGCCGAAAATTAAGTCCAGAGTTATCATCCGAGGAGGCCTGCCAGAGCTTGCATTTCAAGCCGGCACCTCCACTCGGGATTTGTCTGCGGTGGGGGGGGGCCCTCCAGCACAGGTCTCTCTTGCTTCCTCTCCGTCTGTGTAGTCGTGGTGGCTCCTAGGGTCGCTCTCTCCTTAAGGTGGGGGGCTCGTGAGGTCAGCGGAGGAGGTGGCCAATCGGCAAGTCCCGGGTGGAGACAGAAACAGCGCCAAGTTTTGAAAAAAGTTCCTGGCACTTTTCAAATTCGTAGCAGGGCTCAGTCGCAAAGAAGGAGCAGGAAAGGAATTTGAAGGGCGAATTTTGTTTGGGTCTCCGGTGTTCTCAAGATCGAGGTAGGGCTTGGCCACGAGGTAGGCACAAGAAAGGAATTATGGAGATCGATTAAGGGTCTCCTGCTCCAGCAGGGGCTGTGCGTCTGTCCCAGTAGTCGAAACGATTAAGTCCAGAGTTATCACCCGGGGAGGCCGCGGAGCTTGCATTTCAAGCCGGCACCTCCACTCAGGATTTGTCTACGGTGAAAGCGTTGGGGTTGGGGGCTGGTTAAGAGTGTCTTGGCTGAAAAAATCTTCTCTTTCAAGAAACATAAGGAGAAATCTAGGGAGTGGGAGCGCCCATGATTCACTCATGCCTCTCGGCGAGCAAAGGCCCAGCCGCCTCCCAGAAAATCAGGCGGTAAGTCTAGGTGAGACTGTAGGGTCAGCTGAGTCATCGACTCCGACTACACTCGCCACAGCCGAAAGCACCACCCTGCTGTGGATACTGCCTGCACTGCCGATAGTCGGGTTGGGGACTTCTCCCCACCACTCCACCTCTAAGCACGGCCGATCCTGACAGTCGCACAGGTAGTTCCTCGTCGTGGCCTAACGGCACCTCACCCGACGTACAGCGGAACCAGAGGGAGAAAGCCTCGGGCGGGTACCTCTGGCAATGATAGCGGAGAACCCCTTGACATTGTCGATGCTCCAGGGTCATCTCTACTTTCCTCTATCGTGGTCAAGGAGGAGGAGGCTCCTTCTCAGCCAGCAGGCCTTACCATGGAGGCCCGTCCTCCAGCTTCGGGCGGGATTCTGGCACCCCCTCCAACGCCGGATGTCCCGACGACAGTCCCACAGCCTGGACATTTCGACCGGCCTCAGCCTCTGGCCCCGACGCCATATCAGGTCCCTCCGCCAGGGCTCCTTCGTCCAGTCCAGATGCCGGCCCCTCCGATGCCAGATCGGGTGCTGCCAGTTCTGACGTCTGTTCCCCTGACGTGGGCTGTCCCGACACCTGACCCCCAGCCGATATATACTACGACAGGGCCGACATAGGTACCGCCAATGCCAGATCTGACGGGGATTTACAGTCGACGCCGTACTGGCCCAAATTACCCGCAGGGGTTTCCTGGGGACCACTACCGGGCGGGACCCCTCAGGACTGGAGTCATTTTGGACAGTTTTACCTTGGGTTTAATCCCTACTCTGTTTATCAGGGATTCCAGGGTTATCTGCCACGGTAATTCCACCTCCTCCTATCCCCCAAGCCTCTGCCAACTCCACCCCCACCTCCGTTGCTCAGATTTCAAGACTGTAATTCAGTCTTGTAGCAGAGGCCCTGGTTGGAGTTGGTCTCGGACCTGGAGACTAGGGTCCCACTCTCACGGTATCACAGGTACCCTTCCCCGAGCAGTTCCTCTATTGCTGCTGTCCATGTTTTGGGGAAGACTCGTTGGGACGTTCCTCTTCCCATTACCTGACACCGTCCTATTGAGGAGGCGGTCGATTTTTCAGAGGCGTCCCGGAGGGGCCTGAGAACCCGAAAGGCAATGTTTCCCCGAAATTTCCACCAGAGTACCCTGTCTTTTCGGACCTTCTGAGGTCCATGAAGGATTACTTCGACTGGGAGTCTGAGGATCAGGACCCTGTGAGACAGAGGCTCGCGGAACGCCTCGACCTAGAGTCTCTGTCCCTGGTCCCCATTCCTCCTTGGATTGCACCTCACCACTACCATCTGGCAGATGCCTCATTCTCTCCCGGCTGTCCCCAAATGTGTGGACAGACTTTACCGGGCGCTGAAGGATGCCCCATTCCTGAAGGCACATCCCAAGGCTGACTCTGTGGTCATCTCTGCAGCTCTTGACTGCTCTTCAGCACTGAAGCACATGAGCACCTCTCCTCTGGACAAAGAGCCGAGGCAGATGGACCAGTTAGGGAGAAAGATTTATTCATCAGTCACATGCGCCCTCCGGTCCCTGAATTATGTGGCCCACATGGTGTCCCACCAAAAAGCTGCCTTGGCCAGGCTAGAAGCACGAGTCCAGTCTTCGGACCCTTCACCCTCAAAGGAGGAACTTGCCAAGGATCTTCGCCTCTCCAACTGCAGTTGCCCTTAGATGGCACTCCTGGCTTCGCCTCTCTAGACTTGGTAACGAGGTCCAGTCAGTGATTCAAGACCAGCCCCCCTTTAGGGGCTCTGTGCTCTTCGGTGGGGACATTAAGGACATTATCACAGACCTACAGGACAGGGGTCTTGCCCTTAGGTCTATGCACCTGTGCTCTGGATATGCAGGATGCCTACCTGCACATACCTATCTTCCCAGCCACCACCAGTTCCTGCGCTTTCGGTTCCAGGGGGAGCACTTTCAGTTTCGAGCGCTCCCATTTGGTCGGTCTTCGGCACCACGGGTCTTTACCAAGTGTCTGGAGGTGGTCGAGGCCTTTTTGCGCCGCAGGGGTTTTCCCTTACTTGGACGACTGGCTGATTTCAGCCCCATCCAGGGATTCTTTGCTAGAGGCCTTTTCCTTCACCCTGGACCTCTTCATCAGACTTGGGATCACAGTCAACGTTCCCAAATCCTTCCTTATCCCTGCCTAGAGATTCCGGTTCATTGGGGCAGTCTTGGATACGGTCCAGTGCAGAGCCTTTCTTCCTCCAAACAGGGTGGAGACCATTCTCTGTCAGGCCTCCAAAGTGGCTTCTCTCAGGACTATCCCGGCATGGGAGGTCCTGCGCCTTCTGGGTCTGATTGTGGCCTCCATCACGACCATTCCCCTGGCAAGGCTTCACATGAGAGTCACTCAGTGGTCCTTGTGGTTGCAGTGGGATCCGCTCCTGGACAACCTGGACCATTCGGTACTGGTCTCCTTGGCTGTTCAGAAGGAGTTGCATTGGTGGATGGATCCACGTAATCTTTCTTTGGGGCTTCCCTTCCGGAGCCTGGCACCCTTAGCTTCCCTCACCATGGATGCCTCGAACATGGGGCGGGGAGCACATCTAGGGGAGCACCAAGCCCAGGGAATATGGTCCAGCTTGGAGACTTCCTTGCATATGTGTTCTGAAGATGAGGGCGGTACTGTATGCTTTACAGGCCTTCCAGTCCCTCCTTCCCAAGGGATCACTGCTAATCCAAATGGACAACATGTTGGTGGTTTGGTACATCAACAAACAAGGAGGAACCCGGTCATATCCCCTGTGCCAAAAAGCGACATAGGTGTGGAACTGGGCAGTCCAGCACCATCTGGTCCTAGTGGCCATGCACGTTCCGTGTGTTTTAAACTTCCTGGCGGACAGTCTCAGCAGGTCTCGGACCCTAGCTCACAAGTGGGACCTGCATCAGGAAGTGGCGGATTCCATCTTCCTACGTTGGGGCCTCCGGAAATTGACCTCTTCTCCGAATCCAACGCAAAACTTACCAACATTTGTTCGCTCGTTCCAGGGCACAATGCTTTTTGGAAAGACGCACTGTCTCTCTCTTGGACAGGGACATTTTTGTACGCCTTCCCTCCATTTTCCATTCGACAGAGGGTCCTTCTTGAGCTTCAGGCGGAGACGGCAAAGATGATCATCATCACTCCTCTCTGGCCGAGACAGATCTGGTTCCTGCTGCTGCAACAGCTCTCCAGGGAACCACCGGTTCCACTTTCAGTGATTCACGACCTCCTGATTCAAGATCAGGGGTGATTGTTACATCCAGGGTTCAGGACCCTGCATCTTCATGCATGACTCCTGCGGACATAACGATCCCTCACTGCGGGGTCTTCTCCCAGGTTGCCCAAGTCCTCATTGAGGCCAGAAAACCTTCTGCTCGTTCCATTTATGCCATGAAGTGGAAACGGTTTTCCATCTGGGTGACTGCTAAGGGTTGGAACCCCTTTTCTTGTTCTGCCCTGCAGGTCATGGAATACCTCCTTCACTTGTCAGACTCCGAGCGTTCGTACTCTTCCTTGAAGGTCCACATTTCAGCTATCTCGGCATACCACGAGCTTATGGATGGTAAACCCGTGGCTCAGTTGGAGGTCTCAAAAACCTTTCTGAAAGGGATTCTCCATCTGAAACCCCCCCATCCGCAGCCCAACTCCTCCTTGGGACTTGAACCTCAACTTGGAAAAGCTCACCCTTCCTACTTTCGATCCGACTATGAGCGGCACTTCCTTTCCTGGAAGGCGCTGTTTCTCGTGACCATCATATCAGCCCGAAGGATTTCGGAGCTTCACGCTCTAGTCTGCAAGGAGCCCTGTCTGATTTTTTCATAAGGACTGGACCGTCCTCAGAATGCATCCAAAGTGTCTTCCCAAGGTGGTGTCAGAAGCCACGCTGAACCAATCAGTAGAGCTTCCTGTGTATTACCTATCCCCCTCTAATAGAGTTGAGGCACTCCTTCAGATGATGGATGTTCATCAGATTCTCCGGTGCTACACTAACCGGACCAAAGAATTCCTTACCTGCGATCACCTGTATGTTTCCTTTGCCCCTAGATCAAAGGGCAAACCGGTTACTGAGCAGGGCCTGTCCAAATGGTTAGGCAACTGTATTAGGTTCTGTTACCAGAAGTACGAAAAGCCTCTGCCGGGTCCCATTTGAGGTCCTTCTACTAGCCTCTGTAGCTTTCTTGCGTAATGTTTCTGCGGCCAGTATTTGTGCCGCTGCTACTTGGAGTTCTGTCCATACCTTTACCAAACATTACAGTCTGGACATAGCTTTTAGGCGGAGGGCTGGCTTCGGGCCTAGCCATCTTGCAGGCCTTTTGTCCTAGGCTGGGTCCATTCTGGATTCCAGTTTTGTCTGTTGGAGTTGGTTCTCCCCCTCCCTAGTTTCTCTCGGTCTCTCATTGGAGGGACTGTCCTATATGTGATGACCTACTGAAAGAACCCTCTCGAAGTAAGATGGTACAGTTACGTAGGAAATTGCCGTAACAATAGATCTTCGAGAGGTTCCTTCAGTAGGTCATATTTTTCCCCTCCCTCCTTCCCCTCATTTGTGTTTTACAGGGACTCAAAATCTTGTTTGCTTCTGCTATCAGGCCTCTTCCTGGCTCCGGCAGAAGAACTGGAGGGTGGGCGTGGGGACCGCCCACTATATACAGTCACGCTGACGCACGTGACGGGTGGGCGGTCCCCCGTCAGGTATTGCTAGAAAAGTCTGCCGTGTGGCCCAACACCAGTCCTGTATGTGATGACCTACTTAAGGAACCTCTCTCGAAGATCTACTGTTACGGTAAGTTCCTACGTAACTGTTCTTTCAGGATGGTCATGCTGAATCATATCATATTCCATTGCTGAAGCAGAACATGTGGTTCTGGTCCCTAGACCTACAGCATGCATTTTTCCACATCCCTGTGCGTCAGTCTCACTGGTGGTACCTCCTGTTCTAAGCAGAAGGGGTTCTGTACTAGTTCTAGGTCTTGCCCTTTGGCCTCTCCTCAGCGCCCCAAGGTCTTTAAACGCATGACAGTGGTGGGAGTCCACCTACGATGCCTTGGGGTCAGTATTACCCTATCCTGGATGACTGGCTGTTAGCTGGTATGTCCATGGAGGCCGTGGAGAGGTCCAAAGATCTGGCTGTCCAGACTTATAAATAAAAAATAATAAAGCTTTATTTGTTGAACACCTTTCAGGAGCATCAAGGCACTTTACATAAAAGAATAAATAGAACAAGTTAAAAATAAAACACACAATATGAAACAACCAATAAAATCCAGCATAATTAGGCAGCATATGCTTGGCGCCACAAATATGTTTTTAATGCCTGCTTGAAACCCCCCACGATCATGCACTCCCGTAGCTGACGAGGTAGAGCATTCCAAAGGGCTGGGGCCAAATACATAAATGCACAGGCCCCGGAAGATTTTAAGGACACCCTTGGAATCTCTAGCAACCCCTTGTCAGCAGAGTGGAGCGATTGCTCTGGGCAGTAGGGGAACAGAAGCTCTTACAGGTTGTCTGGGCCAAGTCCGTGTAGGGCTTTATAAGTTAGAAGTCCAACTTTGAAGGTGATCCACCACTGAATCGGCAGCCAGTACAGTTCGCACAGCACCGGCATGATATGATAATGCCCATGGAGTCCTGCCAGCAACCGAAGCTGCCATGCTCTGCACCACCTGCAGGCTTACAGGTATCAACCCTCAGTAGTCAGAGGGTAAAGGGAGTTGCAATAATTAAGGCACGAGGTCACAAAGGCCTGGACCAGTGTAGGAATTTCACCGGACGGAACAAGGTGCTTGACCCTGGGGATGTTCCTCAGATGATAAAAGGATGACTTGACGACTGCTGACCCTTGAAATCGCAGTGTCAGCCCATCCTCAGGCACCCCCCCCAGATCCCGCACCCGTTCACAGACAAGAAACTGGAAGTCCTCCCAGGAAAAGCCCTGTAGGTGAACCAGCCCCTGACACCCCCCCCGGGTCCGGCAGCCTAGATCCACGACCATCACCTCAGTCTTTCCCGAGTTCAACTTCAGCCAGCTGGAATTCATCCAGTCCTGGATTTCAGTGAGGCAGTTATTAAATACCGAGAGTGCACTGTCCTGGTCGGGTGCACAAAAACGGTAGAGTTTGGTATTATCGGCATAGCAGTGAAATCTCAGCCCATACCATCTTACAAAGTCTCCGAGGGGCAGCATGTACACTGCGAACAACATGGGGACAGCACAGAGCCCTGAGGGACCCCACATGAGAGAGGGTCGGAGGAATAAATCCCCGACATCACCCTTTTGAGTTCTGCCAGTGAGGAAGGACTTAAACCACCTGAGGACTGTGCCAGACAGGCTGCAGATAAACCTCAGGCCCTCAAGCAGCACCCTATGGTCCACAGTGTCAGATGCTGAAGAGAGATCCAGAAGTACCAAGATGGAACGGCTTTTCCGATCTCCTGCCATCAGGAGATCATTGAGCACCCGAACCAGTGCAGTCTTGGTACTATGTCTCTTTCGAAAACCGGATTGGAGAGGTTTGTAGACTTGCTGAGACATGCGCCTGTTTGTCAACCCGAAAGTCTGAACTGGTACCGAAGCAGATGCTCAAGTTCATTGGGGCAGAGCTAGAGTCCTTACGAGCCAAGGCCAGTCTAGCATATGAGCACTGGGTCTTCTTTCCTTTGCCCAGTCATTTCTGGTTGGGCTGTTGTGCCTTGCCCGGATTTCCTGAAGCTGCCTGGGTATATGGCTTCCAGCACCAGTGTGGTCCATTAGGCCTGATTGTGGATGTGCCACCTCCAGTGGGAGTTTGGCGATCACTGTTCCCAGCACCTGGGACACTGGATCAGCCAGTGAGTGACCCAGCCAATTTGAGATGTCATCCAGTGATGGCTGATGCCAGAACACCTGAAGGAAGGAATCCTGTTATGTGAGCTCAGAAGCGACATCTTGCTCACGTTGGATGCATCTTTGATGGGGAGGGGAGTGTGCTTGGGGAACCAGAGAGCCCACAGTTTGTGGTCACCCAGAGTCCTGTCACCACATAAACCTTCTGGATCTTTGTGCAGTGCAGCTGGCATGGACTAAATTCAGATCTTACTTCGAGAAGGCTCTTGCAGTAGGTAATTACATATAGGACTGACGCCAGCAGGACCCCACAGAAAAATTTCTAGCTAGCAGTCCCTGGCGAGGGACAGCCCCCACGTCAGGAGACGTCGTTATAAAGGGGCGGTCCCAGACGCCCACCTTCCAGTTCTTTCCTGCTGTTAGCTCATGCAGCACCTCGCGGAAAAGTTCGTGCTCCGTCAGCCCTACCTTTGTCAGTTTTTTTACCGAAAAATCTTTATTTTTTTCGACAGCGTCGGTACTAATGTCGGTGTATGTCGTCCCCTACACCCTCCGAGCACAAGAACAAGTGCGATTCATGCGGCGCCCAACTACCGCACAAGGACGGCCACTCCCTGTGCCTGTTCTGCCTAGGCCCGGATCATCAAGTTGAGAAGTGCCAGCATTGCCTTAGCTTTAACGCAGCCACCCGGAAAAGACTGCAGCAATCCCTGGAGGCCCACATTCTTAAGAAGAAAATGAGCTCTATGGAGAAGGAGCTTAAAAAGCTAAGGCAGGCGTCCACTTCCCCCGAAGGCCATCGAAAGAAGGACAAGGAGCGGCACCGGGACAAAGGCTCCTCCACCGCGTCTCCCTCGGGAGTCGCGGGCACACAGGTAATGCCTCCTCCGAGGGATCGCTTCTCGACAGCCGCCTCGGAGGTTTCTGAGGCGGCGTCGGCCCGCTCGCTTGGCTCGCACTCGGGCCTTGCAGGCACCTCCGGGCAGTTGGGGGCCTCCGCCCCTGGTTCAGCTGCAGGCTTGTGGCCTACCATCGTGGGCGGCTCCGGTAAGCCGGGCGTCGGCTCCTCTGACGTCCGCCCGGAGAGGGCTGGTAAGACGGCCGACCCTCCGGGGCGACGCGCGGCTTCTTCCCCACCGGATCAGGCCAACCCTTCCTCTCGACCTGTCTCTGGTGATGGCTCTCGTAAGTCGGACGTCGGCTCGTCCGGCGGACCCCCCAACGTCCATTGTTCCCGGTTCACCGCAGCCTTCGCTGCCATCTGGGGAACCAGAGTCCCCCCATCCTGACGAGGACTTTCCCCTTGTCCCCAGGCTGAGCTGGGGATTTTGCCGTCCTCCATTTGGGCGACAGACCTGACGTCGGCTTCCCGGGCTCCACGCACGGCCTCTCCGACATCAGGGCCTCCACCGTTGGCCCTGACGTCGGCCCTTACCGACTCAGGGAGGTTCCTACTCCCATCGGTCCCTCCCTCCGGGCTCTCTGCTCTACGGACCCGCCCGTGAGATTCCCAGCTGGGCCGTCTGCTCAGACAAGCGCCCTGGCTTATTACGACACCAATTGTGTGCCGGGAGCATACGTATCCACCTCAGTACCGGATGCCAGGCTTCCCGACGCCGCAGTACTCTACGTCTCAGTACCCGACGCCAGGTTACCCACAGCCTGGTTTTGTATACGCTCCATATGGGTATAGCCCATATTCTTATCCCCTGCCTCCTCCTCCTCCACCGCCTCGCGGCTGCTGGTGGAACTGCAGGAGACTCTGGCCTCCTGGTGGGCTGAGAACAAGGTTCAGCTCACCAAAGAGGTCGAGAGCCGCCTTCCAGCGACAGTGCCGTCCCAGGTTCCCGTACATCCCAGGCGGCACACTCCCTCACCACCTCTGGACTCCAGGGTTCTTCCGTCTGGATCTAGAGAGGTGCAGGATACGCGTCCCCGGGGACTACCCAAGGGACCCGTTCCTTCCCTGGGTCGGGAAAGGGAGTCTTACTCTTCTTCTTCCTCCTCTTCACTCTCTGATTCCTAGGACTCTTCGACGGCTGCTCCAAGAGAGCAGAGCCTTGCTGTCCATCGAAGCCCTGTCCAAGGACTCCTCCGAAGTATTCTTCTTTTACGGAGTTGCTTAGAAAAATCCAGGAGGTTCATCAGTGGTGCTCTTTGGAACCAGATCCTCAGCGTCTGAAACTCGCTGAACATCTGGATCTGCCCGTGACAGCTCCTACACTAGTGCCACCCTGGATAGAGCCTCACGCCGACCTTGTCACCACGATATGGAAACAGCCATCGGCCTTAACCCCACTTCCTAGGAAGTCGAACAGGCTATATCAGGCTCCAGAGGGTGTTGATTTCCTGGATTCTCACCCTCGTGCCGACTCGGTCGTGATTAGCGCAGCTCACGGCTGGTCGGCGAACCCAAAACATCTTAGCTCATCACCTCCTGATAAGGAATCTCGCCTTCTGGACCAGTACGGGAGAAAGATTTATGCTTCCTCCACACTGGGGATTAGGGCCGTGAACTACGTCGGCCACATGGGGGACTACCAGAAGTCCATCCTTACTCGGGTGGAAGCCAAGCTGGACTCCTTGCCTGACTTCCAAGTCAAACAGGAGTTGGCTGATCTCGTCCGCTCTGCTCGTTCGGCCAGTCGCCACATCCTACATGTGACATACGACGCACTGGACACTGCTGGGCGGAGCTCAGCTTTCACCGTAGGCCTACGGCGTCATGCTTGGCTCCGCGTGTCAGGTCTGGTCCCGGAGGTGCAATCTGCTATCCAGGAAGCACCTTTCCGGGGGTCGGTGCTTTTCGGGGGTGATGTCAAGGTCATCATTACCGATTTGCAGGAGAAGGGGACAGCTCTGAAATCAGTTGATTCCATGTACCATCCCCATCAGCAGCAGTGCCGTCCTTTTCGAAGACGGAATCGGCCAAAGGCAAAACTCCAGGGAAGACGGGCCACAAAACGAGCCCCCGCAGCTGCTAAGTGCCCCGCCCAAAAAACAGCAGATTGCTTCAGCTGCTGGCTGCTTCCACCACCTGACTCCTTTCCTCTCCCTGCCTCCAGACTCCCGGAGGAACCGGTAGGAGGGAGGTTTTCCCTCCAGCTTCCGGGATGGGAGAGGATAACTACGGATTCTAGGGACATGGATATGTTGTTCATCCACACTTATTGGCAGGTTCCTTGCTGCTTTAAATCTTGCCGGAAGGTCTTCAAGCTGGCTTCTCCCACCCACCCGGGTGGTAGAACTCTCGGCTCTGCCGCATGACGCCAGATCTTCCTTACCGCTTGGAAGCTCAGGTTCCCTCCTTAGCGCTCTGCGTTTTCGACTGGTTCCTGATTTTTTTCGGTCTCTCCGAATTTAGTTGGAAGTTTCAAAACTTCGATCTGCTTCCCTCGCTGCTGTGATGGATCACTCGTTTTCCGGCTCCCGGAGGCGCCTGGTTAATTCCTCCAGAAAAGACCCGCACTCCACGTGCGTTTACTGCCTCGACTTGGACCATGATCCGCAAGTTTGCGATTTTTGCTGTGCCCTTTCTACCAGCGCCCTGGAGGATCGTGCGGCCCGTTTGGGGCTCGGGCGACCTGAAACTTTTTCCGCGCCGGAAAAATCCTTGGAGACTCGGGCAGTGTCCACGTCGGCTGTCTCGGCTGAGCAGCTCGATCTCCTTTCCCCTTTGGAGGAGGCGGCTCCCACCCCTCTCCTCGGTCGCTGCACTTATCCCGCTCTCCTTGAGTTCTCCTCATTCAGCTTCGTTCGAGGAGCTTCGCCAGTCCCTTTCCTTGAAGGGAGAGGGACCTTTGGGACTTGCCTCTCGGCCCAGGCCAAAGGAGTTGCAGGCTAAGTCTCATCGTCGGCGCTGGCGGGAGAGTTCCCCTTCCCCTGTCGGCCGACTTTCGACTTCGGTTGAGTGTGCGGCTCAGGCCGCTGGCTTCACGGTGTCCCCGTCAGGTCAGCCGGCCAAGACTCCCGTCGACGTTGTCCAGTCTCTCAACCTGTCATCTGGGCTGTCTTCTGCTGGAGCCGCCATCCCTTCGCTGGTTCCCCCTTCGGGGGCGACAGGCCTCGGTCCTTTCGTCCGAGCCGAGGGAAGAGCGGGCGCTCCCCACTCCTTCCCAGGCCCACCCTCGGTTTCCCCGAGGATTTGGGTCTCGGTCTCGGTTCTCTTCTCGGTCAAGCCGCTCCCGCCGACTTCGGTGATCTTGGTCGGGGTACCGAGTTAAATGGCATTACCGTTTTTCCTCGTCTCCCTCCTCGGATGAGGAGTGGCTTCGATGCAGATGGCGTCGACGTTACGAGGAGTTCATTTGGCAGCAGTTGTTATTGTCCGGGAATCAATCGACACAGATTCATTCCCCATCCAGCAAGCAGCTGCCTCCCGATCGGCCGACACAACCACTCGCTGCAGTCGAGGTGCCCACTCCAGGGCCGGTTGTTTGTCCGAACCTTGCTGCCCCACCGTCTTCGGTGGAACCTCGGTCGGGTCACAACCTGTCCCACAGGTTGTCTGTTCCCCTCACTCCCGCCTGCCCTCGGCGGGCGAAGAGTGACTCAGGCCTGAGGCAGCTCTTTGCAGACCCTTCGGAGTCCGACGTTGACTCCTCCATGTTCCCCAGTCGGGAGGACCCGGGGTCCTCTCCGGAACGCTCTGTGGACGACAGCCCATCGTCCTTTATGGGTCTGCTTCAGCTCATCTCGGAGTTCACTGGGTTGCAGCTTGAGCCAGTGTCCAAACGGGTTTCTTATCCCCTGACGGAGATTCTAGACCGAAGGGGTTCACCCTTGGAGGCCTTCCCGGTGGCCGAGGCCATTGTTGGCCCGGCCTTGGAGCACTGGCAGCGGCCTACTTCCTGTCCTGCGCCCTCGGCCAGGATGGCCAGGAAGTACTCTGTCCCTGTCGGTTCTTTGCCCGGTTTCTCGGAGCACCCCTCAGCTGAGGGGTTAATTACCGATAATGTTTTCCTGTGTTCTGGGAATGCTCGGGATGTGGATAGGCCCCCCGACAAAGAGTCCAAAAGGATGGACTATGTCGGGCGTAAAGTTTATGCTGCGTCCTCCCTAGGCCTCCGACAGGCCAGCTCGGCTGCACTGATGGCACATTTCTCCCACGCCCTTTTGTGCTCCCTGGATGAGGTGTTCCCTCATCTCCCGGCCAACCTGCGGACCACAGTCCGGCGGGTGCGGGACCAGGGTAGGGCGGTGGCGAAGCCGCACCTTCAGACTGCTCTGGACTTAGGTGATTCCTGTGCCAGGTCGGTGGCAGTGGCCATGCGCTGCAGGGCGTGGCTGAGGTTATCCTCTTTCTCAACAGAAACCCAGCACAAGTTGGCGGACATCCCCTTCTTGGGGACTGACCTCTTCGGCCCTGGAGTGGAGGGACACCTCCAGGGGTCAGAAAAGTCCGATGCCACTCCGGACTCGGTCACCCCCGGCCGGAGGGACAAAGGCAGCCAGCAGCCTTTGCGTAAGCCCCTTGGCCCCTCTACCCCTGCAGCTCGATCGACCCATCAACTCCAGCATGAGTGCCAGCAGGCTTGCGCTGGGCATCCTGACCCCAAGCCAGTGGCTTCCCCTAAAGGGAAGCAGGGAGGTAAAGGCCCAGGAGCTCCCTCTGCCAATTCCTCCTCCAAGCCTGCTCAATGACGGGCTGTGGGGCGCTGTCCCTGGCCCCGTCACCCCTACCCGGGTTCCCCCGTGGGGAGACAGCTCCGCCCCTCCTCCGCCTGGTCTGCTTTCCTGGACCTCTGGGTGTCGGAGGTGCTAGGGGAAGGTCCTGCCTCGGGATTGCGAGCAGGCGCCACCCTTTCGAGCCATTGCCCCATGGGGTCTTGGGGTCCACGGCCTCGTTGTCGACCCGCAACTTGCCTGGCCCCTCGAAATAGAGGTATTCAGGAAGGTTGCGGATCCTCCTCCAGACCCTGGGTTCGTGTCCAGGTATTTCTGGTCCCTAACAGACAGGGGGCTTGCGCCCCATTCTTGATCCGCACGTCGGGATGGTCTTTCTGTCTCAGATATCCCATCCTCAGAACGAGGCATGTGGCTCTTTCCCTGGACCTCCAGGACGTACTTACACTTCATTCCATCCATTTCTTGGGAGACTCCTCCATTTCTTAAGCAAGGGATCTCTTTATGAGTTCCAGGCCAGGCCCTTCGGTCTCTGCTCAGCAGCATTCCTGCGGCACTGAGGGGTCCAGACGTAACCCCACCCGGTTGGCAGCCTGACTGCAACCCCTCCAGGAGGACGGTCCAGAGTTCTGGCCCTCTAGGTTGCTCTCACACTGGTCTCCTTTTTGTTGGAGCCACGTTGGAACTCGTGTCTTAGCGGGTGATCCTTCTTCGGGACGAGGCTCGACTCTTGAGTCCGAGCTCGGCTCCTGGCGGACAGGGCCAAGGTTCTTCCTCCCTTACCTAGTCAGGTCTGACTAGGCAATTGCGCCCTGCTCGGGACTTCCTGCATCTCCTGGGCCTTGCGGCGGCCTGCACCAGCGTGGTCTGTTTGGATCCGCCAGTTCATGCGTCCCCCTAATGGGGGCTGGCTAGCCAACGGTTACAGCGCTGCTTTCCTTTGGACCAGTCCATGACAACAGCCCAGGGGTTAGGGAATGCTCTCCTTCGGACCGTTCCAGCTCTTTTGCAGGAGAACATCCTGTTTGTCCGCCCCGAGTCGACGGTCTTCTCCAACTGATGCATCTCAGATGGGTGGGGGTGCCCATCAAGGGGAATACAGAGTGCACAGCCTCTGGTCCTCTCAGGAGTCCCGATGTCTTTCCTACCTGCTGGAGCTCCAGGCGGTCCACTAAGCTTGCACCGCTCGCTCCGTCTGTGCGGGGTCTAGTGGTTTAGGTCCAGGCGGACAACACCACTACCATGTGCTACCTATCCTACCAGGATCGGATGAGCCCCTTGCCTCTGCGTAAGGAGGTTCTCCGCATTGGGTGTTTCACGCAGCCGGGAGGCGGTTCCTAGCCATTTCAGTGGCGGGAGCCTCCTTTACCCTGGCCGATGCCCTAAGCCGGATAAGGGCTGTGCCTCACGAGTGGTTTCCCTGCCGGAGGTAGCACAAGATCTTCTCCCTCTAGGTCACACCTCGGATGGACCTTTGTTTTTCCCTCCAGGGAGAACTCGAGGCCGAGACGGTCTCATGCCCGCCCCCTCAGCATGGCTCGCTGTAGGGGATGCCTTTGAGGCCATGGACCCTGGGCCTCTTCTACGCCTCTCCCCCATTTCCCTTGACCCTCAGGCAAGGCGAGGAGGGACTAGGCACAGGTGATTCTGTTAGCCCCAGACTGGTTTTGCCAGCTCTGGTATCCAGCTCTCCTCAGTCTCACCTCCAGGCTCCCGAGGCGGCCTCCAGCCCGCCCGGTCCTGTTCTCTGTTTTTAGGGGAAGATGCTCCATCCGGACCTTCAATCCCTACACCTGATGGCCAGGTCCCTGTGCGGCTAGTGGCCAGGCCTTGGATCTTCCGGCAAGGTCCTCAACGTTTTTGAGGCGTCCTGCCAGGAGTCGACCAGATAAGCTCGCCTTCAAATGGAAGAGTCCTCCATTTGGTGTTGGGATAGGGTCTGGTCCCCTCTCCCGTTCCTCGGCGAGCATTCCGGACTATCTGCGGTCCGTTCTTCTTGAACAAGGGCTTCGGTCGACGACCCTCTAGGTGCTTCCGTTAGCCACTCCTGTCTTCCGGGCGTGGGCCGGAAGGTAGTCGGTGGCGCAGGAAAGGTGGTCTGGTACTTTCCAAGGCCTTGATCACACCTCCCCTCTGGGGAGAGTATCCCCATTTTGGTGGGATCTTACGCTGTTATGGGCTTAGCTCACGGGCAAGCCGTTCGAACCTTTGCACAGGTGTGAGTTTCCCCACCTGTTGTGGAAGAACACCTTCTTGGGGCTTCCATGCCAACCAGAAGGACGGGAGAGTTCCAGGAGCTCCTTTGAATCTCCCTATCTGGTCTTCCACAGGGACAAGGTTGTCCCGAGCCCCACCCGAAGTTCGTTCCGTAGGCGGTGGCGGAGTCCTTTTTCGCTAACCGGGTATTGTCTCTGCCGGGGTTCATCCCCATTCACGCCTCGGAGGCCATATATAGGATCCTTTGGGACCCTATTTAACGCTCGCCCTCTCAGGGAGCGTAGGACTGAAGTTCGGGAGAGGTTTGCCAGCTGTTTGTCATCTACGCTGAAGCCGCACCTGGCAGACCTGCAGCCAAGCGGACGACGAGCGGGTGGGTCACCTCCTGCATTGATCTCTGCTATAGGTGGGTGGGCATGGAGCCTCCCAGAGGGATAAGTGCTTATTTTACCTGCCCTTCCGCTGCATCGGTGGCTGCTTCCGAGGATACCCCTGTCCAGGATATCCGCAGGGCTCTTTCCTGGAAGCAGGCATATACCGACTCCCCCTTCCACATCAACCTTGGGTCACGCCGGGATGCTGGTCGGGGCCTCGGTTCTCCAGTCTTTATACCTAAATAGGGGGTGTGCGCCTTGCCTCCCTCCTCCCGGAGAACTGCTAGGAGTCTGCCAGAAAGTGTGGATGAACAACATATCCATGTCCCTAGAAATACAGGTTACTCACCTGTAACAGGAGTTCTAGGAATGGTATATGTTGTTCATCCACACGACCCACCCGGCCTCCCCGGCTTCGACGCACAACCTGAGCTTCCAGCAGGCCAGATCTGGCGTCATGGGGCAGAGCCGAGAGTTTTACCACCCGGGTGGGTGGGAGGAGCCAGCTTGAAAACCTTCCGGCAAGAATTAAAGCGGCAAGGATACCTGCCAGAAAGTGTGTGGATGAACAACATATACCATTCCTAGAACTCCTGTTACAGTTGAGTAACCTGTATATTCAAAATAGTATGATAAAGTCCAAGAGCAAACTACAAGGACCGTGGAGTCTCAAAAAAACAGAGAATTGCACAATACCCCAGGAGTTGAAACGACAAACTCACCACTAGAAAAGACGGGTCAGCAATAGAAAGGCTGTATTCATAAAATGCTTTAATCAAAAATTATGTAAAAAGCATAGAAACAAGCTCTCTCATAACATAGAGAAAGCAAGGGTATCGCAAGGTACTGCATAAACAAACGCCAGAGCGAGTAGCAGAAAAACAGACATGTGACAAGCAAATCTGCAGAGTTAAACCAACAGACATACCACTCCAAGGCTGGAAAAGCTTATATGTCACAGGCTGTAAAGTTCAAACGTAGAAATGCTGCACACCATAAATATCACCAACAGCGATACCCGGAAGAGACAACGGACCGACGTCACGCTTACGTATCGACTACCACGTCTTCTTCAGAGCGTGAGTTGGGTGTTCTCTGTCCCCTTAAATACAGAGAGCTGTTAAAGAGATATACCACAAAACCCTGTGCAAACACATACCTCCATATATCTACAGATAATAAAATAAACAATACATGACTTAATTACATAAACGATAGTAGATTTAAAAAGGGGGAAGAGCCGGACAAGTCATAATCCCCACTTGACATGGCTAGAGCACGAACAAGTCATAGCCAAGTATACTACATAAGTGCCACCATATTCACCAGAAAGTGAGTGCCAAAACAAAGAAAATTATTTATACAAAATGTACATCCATATAGTAATAGTACAACTAATGAAAACACCAAAAAGGGACAGAGCCGGAAAAGTCATGTCCCCATTTGTGGACAGAGCACGACACAAGTCATATCCACAAATACTACCATTAACTATAAAAAGCTATATAGAGGAAGTTCATCATTTAAGCCATGAGGTACCATCGTATTCAGTTCAAAAATCCAAAACGCTTCCCTTTGTAAAATTCTTGAATTGAAGTCTCCACCCCTGTGGCTAGCATCTTGGATCATCTCTGGTCCCTTTCACGGTTGGGACTGCGAGCGAGGATCCTTAAGGTACATCTGGCAGCCATTTCTGCTTACTGAGCATAGGCTGGTAAGCCGACAGTGACTCAGGAAAATGTGATCTGGTGCTTTTTCAAGGATCTGGACCACCTGCCCCTTCCATTGTGTGAACCACTTATGTTGTGGGACTTACCGCTGGTATTGGCTGTGCTCATGGGCAACGTTTCAAGGGTCTGGTATGATATCCTGACATGAGAAATCCCAACGTTCATCTTACCGTCAGGTTCATTTTTCCAACAGATCAAAATGCCATCAAGCCCCATGTTGCTTGCTGCCTGCTGTTTTCTTTCCCCAATTACACAAGTTGCCAGAATGCAGCATACCGTTTTAGAGCGCAGTGAGCCACAAGTATTGCTGTCCGTATACATAATTATTGAATCTCCGATAACTTATTTCTTAAATGGCAACTGAGCATTCCTTCTGTGAAAGTCTGTGTTTTTAAATATTTTTACCTTACTAATACCAAAATGCAGCATACCATTTCAAAGCGCAAACTGCTTTCCTTCTGTGAAACTGTGTAAACATGTTAGCCTTTCAAACATAACTTTGTAAACAGTGCCAAGTTTCTAAGATACCCTGGATACCTAAACACGCTACTACTGCTACTTAATTCTGTCAGCTGTTTGGTTATACAGTCGATTCCACTTGTGTGCAATTCGGTTGTGTGTACATTCCGCTTGTGTGCACACAAATGGCAGGTCCCGATTCATTCTCTGTTCTTTTTTTATTATTTTATCCTGATGTGTGCACTGTCTTTTTCGGTTGTGTGCACATATTTTGACCAGAACTCACTAGTCTGTGTCATTAGGAAATGATTGAGTCCTTAATTTCTCTTCTCTTCTCTCTGGCGTCGTAATTAGGTGTTAAATGGTGTTAACAGTATTCACAGTCTTTCAGTAGCTAGCTGCTGAGCGCTGTGAATCTGTTAATTATTCCTATCCTATTGATTCCATAGCTCCCTCACCTATAGCCTGTTAGCGCTTACCTGTGAGCTGTTTTCTTAAGTGGTGCAATTAGAAATTTTTTTTTATCCCGACTGCCATGGAGAAGTTGTCACGCACAGTATTATCCCTGGAGCAAAAGGTTCAGCTCCTAGAGAAAGCTCTCGTACCAGGCGTCTCCCATAAAGAACTCGCGGCAGAGTTCTCGATTGATGTGTCCTGTGTCTGCTGGACACTGCAGCAGAGAGAGTTGATACTGGCACAGTGGCATTCAGTGGCTAAAAGAGAGAGGGCAAAGACTCTAGAGTCAACGAAGCTCTTTTGAAGTGGTCCACAACTGCTCATGATCATAGAGTCCCTTTGCCTGGCTATATCCTTGCCGAAAAGGCACGTAACCTGGCTGCCGGAATGGGCATCGACTTCGAGCCATCAGCTGGACGGTTGTCAAGGTGGAAAGAGCGTCACAACATTGGGTATAAGAAAGTGCACGGTGAGAGAGCTGAAAATTATTTCGAGAGCTCAGAGAGGTGGTTGCAGGAAGTGCTGCCAACATTAACAGCATCATTTGCACCACGAGAGATTTTTAGAACCACACCAGATGGCACCCTCACCTTTAAAAAATAATCTCAGGCCACAAGAAGGCCAGGGAGAGGGTGTCCGTGCTAGTGTGTGCGAACAGCAGTAGGACTGAAAAGCTGCCCTTGCTCATTGTCAACAAGTCTAAGAAGCCACGGTGCTTCAAAGGGGTAAACATTTTTGCTTTGCCAGTAGAATACACCTCAAATTCCAATGCGTGGATGACATCAACATTGTTTCATGACTGGCTAAAGCTGATTGACAAAAAATGGGTAGGCAGAGGCGTAAGATCCTTATGATCATGGACAACTGCACAGCGCATAAACCACTCGCCGTAAGAAATGTGCAGCTTGTATTTTTACCCCCGAATTGTACAGCTCTCATCCTGCCGATGGATCGGGGTGATGCACAATCTGAAACAGCACTGCAGAAAGAAAATTGTGAATTAAATTTTGTTAGGACTTGACTCAAGATACTCTGGCATTCCATGACATTGCCAAAACAATCACAATACTAGATGTGATTCATTTACTGCACTCCGCTTGATGCGAGGTCACCCCTCAAACAACAGAGAATTGTTTCAAAAAGTCCGGGATAGGAGCTGAATACGAACCAGAAAATGACGACTCTGTCACTATAGAGCGTGTTCCTCCACCACCCGGAATGCCACTGGAATCCTTTAATGAATTGGTTACTGTAGATTCGGATTAACCAGTAAGCGATGAGCTTACAGAGGAAGACATGCGCATCAGTCTTTGACGAGACCAGCTGTCATGAAGAGGAGGATGACGACCAGGAAATCCTGGTTCCTTCGACTGCCGTGGTTTGGCAAATGGTGGGGAAAATCGGACACGATATTGATGACTGCGAGAAGGCTGACTTCTCTTGGTTCTGTTTCTTTGAGAAAAAACTGGAACAACTTTCAGTTAAGACAGTAAGGTAAGCTAACATTACTGACTTTTATCAGACTGTCTGTTCACAAGAACAATAACAGTGAAGCAAAGTTTTAGTTTGTTGAAGTTATATGCTTTAAATAACTTCATACATTACTGTAAAATGTGTATTTTCCACATATTTTAGCAATTTAGCACTTTATTTACTAAATTAAAAAGCATGTAACCACATTCTGTCTCCAAAAGTTACTTGTACAAAGTGAAAAAAATGAAGCATAACTGAAGTAAATTCGGTTGTATGCAATTTCGGATATGTACACAATTTTTGAAGGTCCCAAACACGTGCACACATCTGGAATTGACAGTATAAGCATTTTTCCCTTGCAAACATACCTTAATACAGCTAATAGCAACCTGCAAACAGCAAGTGCCATACTTTGTAATACAGCAGATGGGATCAAAGCGCAAGCTCACCACAGCTTTATTCTACGTGGCACAGATTGTAATTACTCCTCCTACTGTTGGCAATTGGATCTTCCTGGACATAGTCTCCACCACTCATTCACACTAGTGGAATCTACGCCGGAGTCGCTAGGACCCAGTGGGAGCAAACTTTTTTGCAGGAGTGCCGGCGCCAGAGATGGAGCCACGAGGAGCGGCACCGTAAGCCTCTGCTTGTGTGACCATGACTATCTTGGCGTCGACCCTCCAACCACCTCAGTTCCTTTTTTCCCCGCCGTCGAGTGCGCTTCAGTGACGACATCGCTCACCCACCGTGAGTCACACTTCAAACTAGCAACATAGTTTTCAGTTTATTATTTTGTAGTATTTTTCGAGTAAAGTACCGCTTACAATAATTTATTCTTATCAAAGAAAGGAGTCTAGCCTACATTGACGGAGTCTAGCCTACATTGACGGAGTCGACCATGAGCAGGTCAGGTGACGGTAGGGAGACTTTGTATGAAAGCTGTTCAGTCAGCTGGGCTGGGTCCGGTCCGCCGCCTTCTCCGGAAGGGGTGGTCTGACAACAGACTGTCCAGTGCCCAAGGGGATGGGCGGTCCCCCTGGAAGCATAAAAGTTAACGGTCCCATTTTCTGCACAGTTTGGCCTCGAGCTCTTCTTCAACCCGTAAGTCAAAAAAGAGAAGGCATCACTCGAGGTCGCCCTCTGATATGTCTGTGCATCGACGATCGGTCATTGGGGTCAGTTACTGGTCTCCTCGTTCGGAGTTGCCGGTTTCTGGTTCTGATTTCCGACCTCTTCGACATTGGAGCCTTTCCCTGCCTTCTGGTAGGGCTTCCGATGAGCAGTTTCATCAGTGGGCTGCTCTTGTGGAGCAATGGGCTCGGAGGCTGGTCCAGTTGCCTGGCCCAGTTACTCAGGAGCCCTCTGGCTCTTCGGGGGATCCGGCAGGGCGATTGGGCCTCCCTAGTTGCGCAGCGCCCTCTTCAGTGCCGTCGACTCCGTGCTCAGGTGTTTCCCCCCTTCCCCTCACATGGCTGCGGCGCAGGGGGCCACACCAATGCCTCTGTCTCCTGGTATTCTTACTTCTTTTCCCTCAAATTCTAATTTGCGGCGCCCTGGGTTAGTTTCAGTGTCAGTGGGTCACTCTGCGCCTTTTCCGGTGCTGGGACGCCGTCCTTGGCGCCATTGAGCCTGTCGGTGCCATGCGGCTTTTCGGTGCTGTTTAGTTTCTCGGCGCTGTGTGTCCTTTTGGCGCCATGTTCTTCGGCGCTGTCTGCTTTATCGGTGGCCTTTCGGCGCCGAGGCCGGGCTTCTCTTCTACAAATCTTCAGGGCATCTCCTCTCCGATTTCTTTTCCTTCCTCTTTTTCTGCTGATTTTTCAATCCTTTCCTGTCCATGTAGTCCCTCCTGGACTGTCAGGAGATGATATTGAGCCTGACCCAGATCTTAGACTGGGTGATGATGTGGAAGGAGCAGGATCTAATCCTGTTATAGAGCCTGTGGTCGAGGACCTGTCATTTTGGTCTCTGCTGAAAAATTTGAATTCCACTCTTTTCTCTCCAGACTATGGACATCGATCCTGGGAAGCTTTTAAGACTCCAATACCTTCATGTTCCGGACATCCCTATGGATTTAACTCCCCCGGTACAACCCTCCTTTGAGACGCTTTCTCAAATGGTATGGAATAATCCTGCTCTCATTCCTTTTGTGGCTAAGTCCATATATAGGAAGCTTGCTGCTCCCAAGGATCAACCCATTTTGGCCTCCCAAGCCTTTGCAGATCCTATTGTAGTCTTGGCAGAGAATGATAAGGTCATCCTTCCTCAGACTACTACAGCTCGACCTATAAAAGAGTCTCATAAGCTAGATACTTTAGGTAAGAGAGCCTTTGCTGCATCCACCCTGGGTATGCGTATCATCAGCTGCCAGGGCTATTCCTCTCAATATGAGTGTATTCTTTGGCATTCGCTCAAACGGTTGAAGCTCTACTGGAGTCGGACACTAATTCAGAGCTTCTTCAAACCATAATCAGGGGCATAGAGTCCAACAACCAACAGATTAAAGCAGCTATGGACGCCTTCGATACTGCCTTCTGAGCGGCGAGCATTTGTACCCATCACCATTCCTGGCTGCGCACTTCAGGTTTCACAAATGATGCCCAGCAACAGGTCATGGCGTTGCCCTTCTATGGTATGTATCTTTTCGGCCCTCAAGTAGAACAGGCTCTAGAGACTACACAAAAGACTAGGTCAGCCATTAAATTGGCTCGACCTCCTCCCGCCCCCTCTCGAGGGGGTGTTAACAATCGCCAGTTTCATAACAGTCAGTCCTTTCAAGGCAAAGGCAGGGGAGGTTTTAATAAAAATCAAGCACCTCAGCCTCAAAAGAAAACTCAACAGAAGGCGCAAGGACCCAAAGCGCCCAGTGCCGCCTTCTGAGTTTCTGGCCCAAGTCCCACCTCTGCTGCCCGAGGGGGACTCTTTAGCGGTGGGAGGTCATCTGACTCAATTCTACAACCAGTGGAAGTCCATAACTTCGGACAAATGGGTCCTTTGGATAATCCGCGAAGGATATTCCCTCAATTTTTCGGAGAACCCTCCGGATTGTCTCCCCAAGTGGCAGTCAAAGCTCTCAATTCTTCAGAGCTTCTCACCTCCAAAATACAAGGCCTTCTGAACAACAGGGCAGTGGAAGTAGTTCTGCTGGATCAACGGAACACAGGGTTGTACTCCCCTTACTTTCTAGTTCCAAAGAAAACCAGGGGCATGCGCCCATTTTGGACCTCAGAAAATTAAACAAGTGTCTTCCCAAAGAGAAATTCAAGATGATATCGCTAGGGACCCTGTTACCCTTGCTTCATCAATACGACTGGTTAGCCTCCCTGGACATGCAGGATGCTTGCCAACATATTCCTATTCATCCAAAGCATCGCAAATACCTAAGGTTTGTGGCTTTGGGACAGCATTATCAGTTCAGAGTCCTGCCCTTTGGGCCATCCTCGGCGCCGCAAGTTTTTACAAAGTGTTGTGCAGTTCTCGCAGCGCATCTCAGAAAAGTCGGAATACAAGTGTTCCTACATCTGGACGACTGGCATCTAGTGAGCTCTTCCAGGCAAGGAACTCTTGACGCCGTTGCCACAGCCTCAGACTTTCTCACGTCCATGGGAGTCCTGCTAAACCTCAAGAAATCGCAGCTGCAGCCCTCCCAGAGGCTCCTTTTCATAAGAACTCTTCTGGACACCTCCTGTGCAAAAGCGTTTCTACCAGAGGACAGAAGGGGCGATATCCTACAGATGGCCCGATACATCAGACAGAACAGCTCGGTTTGAGCTATCTCGATGCAACGGATGCTAGGTCTCATGGCATCCTCAGTGTTCACTGTACCCCTAGCACGCCTTCACATGAGAACCTCTCCGTGGATGCTCAGTACTCAGTGGTCCCCATCCACTCACCCTCAGTCCTTTCTCATCAAGGTGACAGAACCTCTGAAGAAGTCACTCACCTGATGGTCGCAAAAGGACAATCTTCTGGAAAGGTATCCCTTTGCTCCTCTGGATCATCAGATTTCCGTTAGCACGGACGCGTCCCTGATGGGATGGGGAGCTCACTGTCAGACTCTCCACACTCAAGGTACGTGGAATCAAGGCGAGTCCCAGCTTCACATAAATGTCTTAGAAATGAGAGCTGTCCTTTATGCAGTCCGGGCTTTGAAGGACATTCTCTGTCACAAGAACATTCTCCTTCAAACGGACAACGAAGCAGTGATGTATTACATCAACAAGCAAGGCGGTGCTCACTCTTACCCCTTATGCAGGGAAGCGATGAGAGTGTGGGAATGGTGCTTGGAGCACAAGGCTCTAATTCAGGCGGTCTACCTGCCGGGAGTGCAGAACAAACTGGCAGACCGTCTCAGCAGAACAGACACAGATCCTTACAAATGGTCTCTCGACTCAACCGTAGTTCAGTCACTATTCGCAGAGTGGGGAACTCCAGACCTGGACCTTTTTGCATCCCCACTCAATACAAACTGCCTCTCTTCTGCTCCAGAAATCCAGGGCCTGGCATTTTCTGTCAGGATGCGTTCAGGCTGCAGTGGACAAAACGCTTTCTATACACCTTTCCGCCTCTTCCTCTAATTCAGAGGGTACTTCTCAAGTTCGAGTCCCAGGGGAGCAAAATGATTCTCATTGCTCCCTTCTGGCCTCTACAGATATGGTTTCCATTACTCAACAGTATGTTGGAAACCACTCCGAAACCACTTCCCTTTCAGATGAATCTTCTGACTCAGGGGTCTGTGGTCCATCCCAGTCTGAGATCGCTTCACCTTCATGCGTGGCTCCTGAAGAGATATAAGTGAACAGGTTCAGTGACTCCCGCAGAGTTTCAGATATTCTTCTGGCTACGCGCAAGCCAGCCACTAAGAAAACTTACACAGCCAAATGGAAGCGGTTTTCGCTCTGGTGTGCAAAATCCTCTTTGAATCCTTTTTCCTGCCCACCAAATAAAGTTCTGGAGTACCTTTTGGACTTCTCAAATTCAGGTCTGCAATACTGTACAGTCAAGGTTCACCTTTGTGCCATTTCAGCTTATGAGCCAGTACTTTCCTTGTCACTGGCTGTTACCCATGGTTAAGAGGTTCCTTAAGGGAATTCTGCATACCAGACCTCCTGTCAGACGTCCAGTCGCAGCCTGGGACATTAATCTTGTGCTAGACATGCTCATTCGGAAACCTTTTGAGCCTCTAGCTACCTGTGAGTTGAAATTCCTCACTTGGAAATTGGCCTACTTGGTGGCCATTACCTCGGCCCACAGGGTCTCTGAGATACATGCCTTGGTCACAGACCCTCCGTATACTGTGTTTCATAAAGACATAGTAGTTCTTGGGACCCATCCTAAGTTGCTCTCTAAGGTTGTTTCAGAATTCCATCTAAACCAGCCTTTGATCCTTCCTACTTACTTTGCGAACTTCCAAAATGAAGGGGAGCGTTCTCTTCATTCTTTGGACGTCAAAAGAGCTTTGCGTTTCTATTTAGATAGGACAAAAGATTTTCGAAAAGCCCAACAACTGTTTGTTTCCTTCAGCGAGACCCGGCTGGGTCAGCCTGTCGCTATCAGATGCATTTCAGCATGGCTGGTGGCATGCCTTATACTGTTATTCATGGCGCCAGGTTAGGCTGGAAGGCAAATTAATGCAGCTCACTCTACTAAATGATGCAGCATCCCTGACAGAAATCATAATGTGCCCATTGCAGATATTTACAATGCGGCCACCTGGAGCTCAGTGCATACTTTCGTCAAACACTATGCCCTGGATGTCCATGCTAGACAACATGTTTCGTTTGGCAGAACCATCCTTATTGGACTTCTGTCCTAAATCTGTGAGCTCTTGGTCTCTCCTGCCACTCTCTCTGGGGATTATTAGCTCGGTACTCTCCCATTAGTGTGAATGAGTGGTGGAGACTTTATGTCCAGGAAGATATGGAAATTAGGTACCTACCGTAATTCTTGATCTTCTTGGACGAAGTCTCCCACCACTCATTCACATGCCCAACCACCATCCCCCAAGCTTACCTCTCTTGCTGGTCTTCACTCCCTCAATCTTTAGGCTGTGAAGACTTCTTTTTTGACCCTTCTTATATGGGCCTTCCGGACTATCTTATGTCCGGTTTTTGGTTAGGCTATCTTTCTAGGTTAGTTACGTTGCACCTCCTCATGGGGAAAAAAGGTACTGAGGCGGTTGGAGGGTCAGCATAAGATAGTCATGGCCGCACGAGCAGAGGCTCACAGCTCCACTCCTCGCGGCTCCATCTCTGGCGCAAGCCCTCCTGCAAAAAAGTTTGCTCCCGTTGGTCCTAGTGCCTCTGGCGTAGATCCCATTAGTGTGAATGAGTGGTGGAGACTTCGTCCAAGAAGATCAAGAATTACGGTAGGTACATAATTTCCATTTATTGGCTTCTCAATAATTATGTATTCAGACAGCAGCATTTGAGGCTCACTGTATCCGGTTTCCTTGGTGCTAAAATCAGTGATACTGATAAACTCTATTGGGCACTTGTTTAAAAACACAGGCTGTTTCACAGAAGGGCAACTGTGCGCTTTGAAATGGTATGCTGCATTTTGGTGAGTCATGGTAAAAAAAACACATGCACTGTGTTTAGGTATGTTAGTTTAAATTATGTTGAGATTTTGTGAGTCTGCAGATATTATGACGGGATATCATACCGGACAGGAAAACAGAGTCGGGCTTTTTCATGTCGGGCATCCCAGTGTCGGGATTTCGTACGGATCCCCCTTTCAAGCGATCGCACAGCTGTGATGTGTTACATCTGTTATGGAAGACTGCCTTCATGGTGGCCATCAAAAAACCAGAAGGATTGGGTAGCTCCAGGTGGTATCAGTGGAGTCTTCCTACCTGGTCTTCCACAGGGACAGAGTCGTCGTTCACCCCAGCTTGAAGTACTCCCAGAAGTTGGTATCTTAACCAAGTGATTAACTTACCGGTATACTTTACCAAGGCGTCAATTAGTGTCGGAGACTTGATTAGCGGCCTTTGCTAATCAAACTGAAACATGATTAGCTACTGGACGAAGCTTATTAGCAGTGGGGGGTCCAGAATGTGGGGGAGATGGCTAAAAATAGTGAAAAATAGTGCAGTTCGCACATTCCAAGCCCATGCGATCCTGGAGAAATTTAACACCTACTGCGAATCAAAACCGAAATTGACTCGCAGTTGCCGTTTTTTGATTCGTAAATTGTGATGCGAAACTGCGTATTTTATGCCTTGCTTTACTAACAGTTCTTCGTAGGCCAACTGCAGGGTCCATACCCTGGACCTGCAGAGAGCGCTCTCTTATTATGTAGTGTGCACAGCTGGAATTTGGGAACAGACTCTCCAGCTCTTTGTCACTTGCGCTTAACCTGTGCCTGGAAGACTAGCAATCAAAGCAGACGATTGGCAGGTGTATCACATCCTGCATCAACCTCTGTTACGGAGCCTTCTGTAGGGCTTGGGGCTCATTCCTCCAGCCATACTGCTGCCTCTGCGACTACTTCCAGGGAAATATCTATCCAGAAAATCTGCAGGACCTACTACCTGAGTCACACCAGGATGCTGGCTTTAGGACCTCAGTTCTCTAGTCTCTGTTCACCAAGCAAGGGTGCACGCCTTACCCCCCTCTCAGAAGACTGCTAGGAGTCTGCCAGAGTGTGGATAGTAATATCTACACCCTTAGAAAATTTAGGTTATTCACTGGTAACCGTTGCTCTTACTTTGAGAGGGTTCCTTCAGTATATCATAACATGTAGGACTTGCGCCATCTGGCGTCAGGATCCGTCAGACTTTTTCAGCAATACCCGACGGGGGACCGCACACAGACGTCACGTGACCGTCAGTGTGAGCTTATATAGTGGGCGGTCCCCAGGCCCACCCTCCAGTTCTTTCGCACTGTCACCTTGTGCAGTGCCTTTCGGTAAACTCACCTCAGTGATCATCGGTTGAACAATGCTATTTTTTCGTCTTTTTTTTTTTTTTGTAAAAAAATCACCCATAATTTTGCAATCTTGTCGATCTATGTCATCTCCAAAAAAGAATTGTGAATCTTGTGGTACACAGATCCCGCACAAGGACGGTCATAAGCGGTGTGTGACCTGTCTAGGCCCAGACCACCCGGTCACCTCCTGTTTCAACTGCCAGCCCTTTAACCAGGCCACATGGAAGCGGAGGCAGCAGGTCCTAGAGGCCCATCTGTTAAAATCCCGATTAGCATCGTTAGAAGAACAGAGGAAATCAGAGATTTGGCTTCCACATCTTCTTCTTCGCCTTCAAAGCATAGAAAGAAGAAGCACCGGGAGAAGGAACACACCATGGAGAGTAGGCCCAAGGCTTCGAGGCCCGCAGCTAGCAGGGCCGCTCCCCTGCCGCCTGCTGTCAGTATCCAGGCCGTGTCCAGGGACTCTTCTTTCAAGACTCTTCTTCCAGTCACAGTGCAAGGTAAGTCCATGACTGCCACTAAGTCGCTCTCCAGCTACTCTGGGGACCACACGGCTGCTGACAAGCCGGTTTCCATTCCACAGGGTCCCGAGCAGCTGTGTTCTTTGAGTTGGGGGGACTCCTCCTTGACTCCTGCTGCACTATCGCCCGGTCAGATGCTCCCTGCTGGGGATCGCTCGGGCATGGCTCTCCTATCGGGGACTGACGTCTGCCCGCCCAACATCCGGAAGAGCCCGGGGAAGACGGCCCCTCCTTCTCCGCTGGCTCTGGCTTCTTCAAACCCGGCATCTTTGGCTGGAGACAGTGCTGGTCCTCTGGAGGTTATCTCTCCAGAGTCACAACTGCTTTCCCCTTCAGGGGTCTCTGGTCAAGAGGATCCTCCTCCTCCTACTGAGCTGCCTACGGAGGTCCCTCCTGTCCCTGATTTAGGGAGTATTCCCCGGCTGGTTGATCAGTCTGCCCATCCTCCCTCATTGGAACAGCTCCTTCCTCTGACACCAGCTCCTCCAACATCAGTCTCCCAGCCAGACCCGCTCCTTTACCACCGTTGGACCTTTCAGCTGGAACGGGTCCCTTGTCGGATACCTCGCAGGGGGTTCCGACGCCTGATGGCTCCGCCAGTACCATCGTCAGTGGTTCCGATGCTGGCCTACCCAACGCCGGACCCCTTGTGCATTCCGTCGACAGGAGTTCCGACACCGGCTTATCATACGCCAGACCCTACGCACATTTATACATCGCCGGGTCTGACGTGGATGCCCCCGACGTCTGCTCTTTATGGTAGACCCCACTATGCCCCTCAGTACCCCTCTGGGTATTTTCCAGGCTATACCCCGGCTGGTCTGTTGCCTGACTGGCATACTCAGGAATATTCTTACCCTTCTCGTGGTTACCCTCCCCCTCCTCTACCCTTTCTGGCCCCACAGCCGGATGTTAGGGAGGTTATTCAGTCTTGGTGGAAGGATACGAGGGCTGAACTAGTTACGGACCTGGAGAGCAGGCTCCCACGACCTTCTCCCTCTCCCAGGACCGACTCCACATGGACTCCGACACCGTCCATGTCCGGAGTGCGGCCAGGGTGGACATCCCTTTGCCAGATTTTCAAGTGGGAGACGATCCAGGCTCTGGGGGGGACTCACCAGGGGAATCGTCGTGTCCTCAATCTCCGACCCCTGGGGAGGTATCTCCTAAATCTCCTCTGGAGGACCCTTCCTTCGCAGATCTCCTGAGGTCTATCCAAACCTTTTACAAGTGGGAGACAGAGGAACACGATCCGATGTGGCAGAGGATTGCGGAGCATCTGGATCTGGAGACTCTATCACCTGTTACAGTTCCGCCATGGATAGCACCTTATCAAAACCTCACCTCAACCATGTGGCAACTGCCTAATTCCATCCTAGCTGTCCCTAGGAGAGCTGACAGTACATACCGGGCGCCAAAGGATGCCCCATTTTTGCCTACGCATCCTAAGGCAGACTCTGTGGTCATCTTGGCTGCTCAGGATCGATCTTCTGCTCCTAACCACCTGAGTTCTTTTCCTCCCAACAGAGTATAAGCAGTTTGCCCAGTTTGGGGGGTTTGGAAGGTTTATTCCTCGGCTACGTGCATGTTGAGGTCCCTGAACTACGTAACCCACATGGTGTCACACCTAAAGTCCACCCTTGCCAGGCTGGAGGACTGAATTCAAGATATGCCGAATTCGGAACTTAAGGAGGAACTCACCCAGGACATCAGACTCTCTAATATTTCTTGGCTGCATGCTCTTTGGGCCACCTATAACTCTGTCGATTCAGTGGGTCGAACCTCGGCGACCGCTGTCTCCCTTCAGCGGCATGCCTGGCTCCGCATTGCAGGCCTCACCAATGAGGTTCAGTGAGCCATATTGGAGGCCCCCTTTTAGGGCTCAGTGCTCTTTGGTGGGGACGCCAAGGACATTATCACAGATCTTCAAGAACGAGGCAAGGCTGTGAGGTCTGTGTACCGTCAGGGCAGCCAGCAGGGTCAATCTCAGCAGCCCTTTCGGAGTCTGACCTGGAGGCAGAGACGTAGACGCACCCAGCCCGGGCAGGGAGAGCGTAAGGTCATGGGGAACGTTTCCACCCCAGCCTGCAAAACCCAGCGTTGTTCTGAAGGACCTCCTCCAGACCGACCCGCCACTTCCTGACTTTTTGGCCCCACCCCTTCCTCCATCCCTGGAAGAGGAACAGGTGGGGTGGAAGGTTGCTTGCCACGTGCAGGAGTGGCAGCATATCACCTCTGACAAGTGGGTCCTGCAGTTAGTGTCCGTAGAGCACAGCATAGAGTTCTTGGAGGTTCTACCCAATTCTGCTTCTCGAAGGTCAGCCTACTTCAGAGACTAGGTTCTTCTAGTAAGGGAGGAAGTAGAGGCTGTCTTGCAAAAACAAGCACTAGAGCCAGTCCCTCTTCAGAGGGGACCGGGGTTCTAGTCCCATTTCTTCCTGGTTCCAAAAAAGACAGATGACCTCAGACCCATACTCGACCTCAGCAGGTTAAACCTTTTTGTCAGGTACAAAAAATTCAGGATGCTCACGTTCCAGAGTCTGCTTCCACTGTTACAAGACCAACTACTGGTTGTGTGCTATGGACATGCAGGATGCTTACCTGCACATCTCGATCTTAGAGTCACCGCCGCTTCCTGAGGTTTGTCTTTCAGGGAGATCGCTTCCAATTCAAAGCACTCCCTTTTGGCCTTTCTTCAGCACCCTGGGTTTTTACCAAGTGCCTAGCGGGGGTGGCTGCAGCCTTGAGACGCCAGAGCATTGCGTTTTTTTTCCGTATCTGGACAACTGGCTGATCTCTGCCCTCTCCAGGGAATCCCTTGCAGAGGCGCTCCGGATTGCCTTGGACCTGTTTTCCAGATTGGGGATCACTGTCAGTGTCCCCAGAGCTTCCCTGGCTCCCTCTCAACGACTTTAGTTTATTGGAGCAATTCCGGATACAGTTCAGGGCAGCGCCTTCCTCCGTACCAGAGGGATACTCTGATGGGTCAGGCCACCTTGGTGGCCTCTTCCAGGTACCTACCAGCCTGGGAGGTCCTTCGTCTTCTTAGCCTGATGGCAGCCTCTATCTCCTCTGTCCCCATGGCGAGGCTTCACACAAGTTTCTCAGTGGTCCCTCCGGGTTCAGTGGGATCAGCTAGATCAACCAGTACTGATCTCCACCGCCTTTCAGAAGGATCTCTTAGAGTGGAGAGATTCCACTAACCTATCTCTCAGCCGCCCTTTTTGCGGCCCAGGTCCTGCAGTAGTCCTCAATGCGGACGCCTCGAACAGGGGTTGGGAAGCTCATTTGGGGGACCATCAGACACAGGGACTTTGATCCCAACAAGAGATGTCTTTACACATCTATGTCCTGGAGATGAGAGCAGTGCTGTATGCCCTTCAGGCATTTCAGACCATTCTATCAAAGGGACTCTTGATTATTCAAATGGACAACACCTCCGTTGTCTGGTATCTCAACAAATAGAGCGTCACTCGCTCATATACCCTTTACAGGGAAGAGATGAGAGTGTGGGACTGGTCAGTCCAGCACAGGCTGTCACTCACAGCCGTGCATGTTCCAGGAATGGAAAACGTTCTGGCAGACAACCTCAGCAGAACGTTCACCCTCGACCACGAATGGGAGCTAGATCAGGCAGTGGCAGAATCACTGTCTCAGAAATGGGGGCGAGAGGAACTCAACCTATTTACCTCCCCATTCAGCGCAAAGCTTCCCAGCTTTTGCTCGCTCATTCCAGAGCATGGTGCTTTTTGGCATGGCACGTTCTCTCTCTCGGACAGGGAAATTCTTATACGCCTTCCCTCCATTTCGCATTCTCCAGAGGGTGCTCCTTAAGCTATAGTCGGAGAAGGCAAAGATGATCCTAATTGCTCCTCTCTGGCCCAGACAAATTTGGTTCCCACTTCTACTACAGTTGTCGAGGGAACTCTCAGTTCCACTTCCATTACAGCACAGCCTCTTAACCCAGGACAAGGGCCGGCTGTTGCACCCAGGGCTCAGGACCTTGCATCTCCATGCTTGGCTCCTACAGACATAGCGATTTCCCATTTCGGAGTCTCTTTGAGAGTTGCTCAAGTCATTGTGGAGGCCCGAAAACCTTCCATGAGGTCCACTTTTGCTATGAAGTGAAAAACATTTCTCCATTTGGGTGACCCCCCAAAGGTTGGTACCCTTTACTTGTTCAGCCCCTCAGCCAATGGAATACCTGCTCTCCCTGTCTGACTCTGGGCTTTCTCATTCCTCTCTGAAAGTCCACATATTGGCCATCTCAGCCTGCCATGTGCTGGTGGATGATAAATCCATGGCTCAGTTGGAACTCGCCAAAACATTTTTGAAGGGCATCCTCCATTTAAAACCCCCCATCCACAGCCCTACTCCACCTTGGGATTTTAATTTTGTGTTTGAGAAGCTCACTGTCCCTCCCTTTGAACCAGTGAAGAGCTATGATATGCGCTACCTTTCTTGGAATGCGCTCTTTTTAGTTGCCATTACTTCTGCTCGAAGGATTTCTGAGCTCCAGGCCCTAGTTTGTAAAGAGCCTTACCTTATTTTTCACAAGGACCGAGCGATCCTCTGCACTCATCCTAGGTTTCTTCCCAAGGTGGTATCGCAGCTCACCCTTAACCAGTCGGTGGCACTCCCAGTTTACTATCCGGCCCCAACGAACAGAGGTGAGGCTCTGCTTCATACCCTAGACAAACACCGGATTCTTGGGTGTTACACCTCCCGCACTAAAGAGTCGTGCAAAGCGGATCAGCTCTTTGTTTCTTTCGCAGTGAGGATGCTGGGTAAGGCTGTTTCAAAACAATGCCTTTCAAAATGGCTAGCAAACTGTATCTGCTTCTGTTATCAGAAGTACGAGAAGCCTTTGCTGGGGCCTGTCATGGCTCATTCTACTAGGGGTATGGCTGCTTCTGCAGCTTTCCTCAGCCATGTTCTGCAGCGGAGATATGTGCATCAGCAACCTAGAGATCTTACTTCAAGTGAGAGCTCTTGCAGCAGGCTATGACCATTAGGACTAATGCCGCAGGCCTTGGGACCCACCAGAAAAATCTTGGCTAGTATTACCCAGCAGGGACTGCCCCCCTGACATCGGTCACGGTACAAAAGGGGGCAGACCCCGGCACCATCCCAGTTCTTTTCCTGCCGTGACCCGCTCATGTTGGGAAAGTTTTTGCTTCCAACAGTTCCAGCTAAAATTTGGACTTTTCTTCAGCAAAATCGACCGATTTTTCTCCTTTTTCTCGACTTCAGTCCGGCATATGTCTTCTCCATCGTTGGTCTCCTCCGGGCCGAAGAGGAACAAGTGCAGTTGTGGCCGCCAGATACCATCGAAAGACTGCCACACCAAGTGCATCTTCTGCCTTGGTCCAGACCACGACAGCGCCGCCTGCAAGATCTGTAGAGGCTTTACCAGCAGGACACACATTCGACGCCCGAAGGCCCTAAAAGCCCATCTATTACAGCAGCAGATGGATGTCCTGCACACCTCGGGGGACAAAGGTAAACATCGGGACAAGCCCTGTAAGCGCTCCTGGGCCAAGGACCGTAGCCGGTCCCATTCCCACCCACCCCCCGGAAAGCCTCTTCTTCCTCGCAAGGAAGACTCTAAGAAACTGATCCCTCCCGCCAAAAACCCGCCGGTGGTCAAGGCGGGACCATGAGAGGAAAATCATCGAAACCTAAGGTGGCGCCGCTACCGTGACCCCGAGGCTTCTTCGGCACAAGCCTCTGCCCTTCCCAAGAAGGCCTCGGTTTTGCCCCGTTCGGGCAAGTCGCCGGGTGACAGACACCCCGGCACCGCCTCGTGTAAAGCCGGTGCCGGTCGAAGTACCGACGCTGGTGGCGGTTCCTCTGGTGGAAGACATGCCTGCAGAAGGGGCAGCCACTAAAGCTCCAGTGTGCCCCCCCCAGGTCTTCCACCCCGCAGGGCTCTTCTGGGGACTCCCTCATCCATGTCCTACCGGACCATCTGGCTTCACCGGGCCCCTTGTTGGGAACAGCGGCTGCTGTATTTAACAAGGAGCCGCAAGAACTCTTCTTCTTTCCGTGGAGTCCAGTAAAAAAGGAGGAGACTCCCACTGAAGCCAGACCCGACACCGGTTCCTGACCAGCCGGACAACCGTGAGCCCGAGGGCCTTCCCGCTCCTTCTCCGAAGAAAATCCCTGAGCAGCTGCTCCCTCGCCCTCCCTCAGAGGCTCGTTCCTGGTCTGAGGACCGTCGTCGGCAACCTTCTTGATTGGGCAGCCGTCGTCGGTCCCAGTCTCAGCCCAGGAGCAGTTCCCGCTCTTCCAGGTGGGGCCCGTTCCGGCGCCAGTCCCCAGACCGGGCTCTGTCTTTGCTCCATCGTTGGTCCCGTAGCCGGTGGAGGGAGTCCTGGATGCAGATAAGGCTGTTCTAGGCCCAGTAGCAGATCGTCGTCGTCTTTTTCCCTCCTCATCCCTTTCAGGGGTAGGGGTTTCCCCTTGGGAGAAGGACCAACCCTGCTCACCTCCTGACGATCCGACTTTTATGGATGTCATGAGGCACATCCAGGCCTCCGGCGAATGGGAGACGGAGGACCTGGATCTGGAAAGCAGTCGACTGGCCCATTACCTGAGGCAGGAGGAGGAGCCCAAGCCTCTGGTGGTGCCTCCTTTCAAACAACATGAAGTCTTGCTATATTATGACATATGCAGTGAGTCCCAACCTTCGAACTGTTCCGGAGGTGAAAGAGTTAACTTTCCATGCCAGGCATGGAATGCTGAGCTCGAGCTCTGTTGAAACTGTCTGTTGTTCTTCAAACTCAAACCGTTAGATTCTTTACTCCGCCTCACTGAACAGTCACGCCAGAGATTTCTCCTTCTGCTCGGTTCATTTTGTTGGTTAAAGTATTGTTTTTCTCGGTTTTCGACCGAATTTAAACCGCAACTGGTCGGTTCAGACTCTGTCTGTGGTATTGTGAGTACTAGATAGGTTTTACATTAATCTCTATTCTGTGTGGAACTTGTGAACAGTTTATCGGTTCGGTTTGAACCGATCAGGTTGTTTAAAATATATTAATCTGTCATTAGAGTGTGGTTACCGGTTCTTATCGGTTCTAAAAAAAACGGATTTTATTACGTTTTTTTCCACAACCGGTGACAGGGTCTTACCTGGCGGATTGCCATAAACGGGTAAGTTTGGTTAGGCTGGCACTATGTCTGAGAAACCCAAAAGAAAAACCGGGCCCACTGGGTTTCAACACTGCAGTGTCTGTGGGGAAGTCTTTGCCAAGGCTGACCCCCACACCACCTGTGTTTATTGTCTGGGGTTTGACCACCTCAGTGCAGACTGCCATATTTGTAAAAAAATTTCCTGCAGCTACCCTGGAAAAGAGATTTGGTATGCTCAGGGAAAGGGAGGCCAAAAAGTCCGCTGAACTGGATGGCCAGCCCGGTTCGGTTCCATCCGAACCGGAGGGAGTTCCCTCTGCCCAGGGCGAGACTTCCTCAGGCAAAAGGAGATCTGACTCTGAGGAGTCGGTTCCAGCAAAAAGGACTAGGAAATCAGCTGGTGTGGAGCCAAAACTTTCCTCTCCAACCACTGAAGAAATGGCCAAAGCGATTAAAACTGTTCAGTCGCTTTCCCCGGTTCCGACCGAACCGGCACCATCAGGCAGGTGCTCGGTTCGGCCGGTTCCACCGGTTCAAGAGTATGATTTGGAGGAATATTATGAACCGGAGTAGGGGGAAGAGGAGTATGAGGAGAGTGAATGTGGATTTAAGTCTCTGGATGTGCCCATTGACCCGGACATCTCCCCAGACAGAACTTCAGGAGTGTCTCCTCCTAGGCTTTCTGAGTCCCCTTCTCATTTTATTTTTTATAAAAAAGTGGCTGAAACCCTCCAGCTCCCTATGGAGGAAGCTGTGGATGATCAAGAGGAGCCTGACTATGTGGAAATGATGGATATCCCAGAGTCTAGGAGACTGTCTATTCCTTTGCATAAATATTTTGGGAAACAGGCAGTTAAAATTCTAAAAACCCCTCACACTATACCTCCTGTGGATAAGAGAATGGACAAGAGGTACACATTGTCAGGCTCTGATACGGAGTTCCTTACACAACAATGCAGCCATCTTGGGGTAGTGCAGGCTGCAGCCTGTGACAAGGCAAATATTCCCTTGGCTTCACACACCCCTGACAAGGACTCCAGGAGGATTGATGCCATGGCAAAGAAACAGTACATGGCAGCATCCTTGGGACTCAGGCAAATTATATAGCTTATGTTGCTAGATATCAGAAATCCAGATGGGATACTGTTATGGCTCTAGCAAAACAGGTCCCTGGCCAGCTTGCCAAGGAGCTGGAGCAGGTGGCTGCTGATGGTACTGAGGCATCCAAGGTGCAATTCCATGCTGCAGTGGACTCTAATGATGTGTCATCAAGAGTCATGGCTACATCTGTGGCACTTCGCAGAATGGCTTGGCTCAGATGTACTAGCCTGTCACAGGATACCCAGACTAAGGCCATGGATTTTCCTGTTGTGGGTAATTCTCTGTTTGGGGAGCAGACAGAGAATTACATGAAGAAAATGGATGAGTATAGGACCACCTATAGGAGTGCACTTGCCAAGGAAAGGCAGGCCACTCCTCAAAGGCAGCTTTCCAGTGGCAGGGGCAGGCCTTTTCATAGGCCTTTTTACCAAGCCCAGGCCTCCTCTTCTGCTTACGCCCAGAGGGGGTTCTTTAGAGGGAGAGGCAGACAGGGTACAAGCAGTCCTGCTTCCACCCCTCAGCCTAAAGCCCCTGCCAAGCAGGCACCCTGATGGGGTTGCCAGGGCCGATTCTCAGCTACCTGTAGGGGGCAGGCTGGCTTACTTTGTCCAGGACTGGAAGTCTCTGACATCAGACAAGTGGGTCCTGGAAGTAGTAAGCCAGGGACTGGTTCTCAGCTTCAAAAAATTTCCAAAGATGAGAATCAGATCCTTTCCACCTGCAAATCCACCAGAGGCACTTGCCCTAGAGGCAGAGGTCTCTTCCCTCCTGGCTCTCAGAGCTGTGGAAAGGGTTCCACCCCTACACCAGAGCAAAGGACTGTACTCCAGGTACTTCCTTACCCCAAAAAAGACAGGAGAATGGCGGCCCATCCTGGATCTCAGATATTTAAACAAGCACCTTTTAAAACCAAAATTCAAAATGGTGACTCTGGGAATTATTCTACCCTCTCTAAGGCCAGGGGACTGGCTAGCATCCCTGGACCTCAAGGATACCTACTTCCATATTCTCATCAGAAGCTCCCATCGAAAGTACCTCAGGTTTGAGGTGCCCTCAGGCCATTACCAGTTCAGAGCAATGCCCTTTGGCCTCACCTCTGCTCCAAGGGTATTCACAAAATGCCTGGCAGTAGCAGTTGCCTCCCTAAGAAGGCAAAAAAGTGCCATCTTCCCTTACCTAGACGACTGGCTCATAGTAGGCCAGTCTCCAGACCAAGTCAAGTTACATCTACAGATAACTCAGCAACTGCTCACCTCTCTAGGTTTCCTTCTGAATCTTTCAAAGTCAGTTCTAGAGCCTGTCCAGCTCCTCACCTTCATAGGCGCAGAGCTGAACACAGAGAAAGCCAGAGCCTTCCTTCCTTTGGACAGGGCAAGGACCCTGGTCTCTCTGGCCTCTTCATTCACCCTGCAGGTCTCTCGACCAGCAAGGCATTTTGTACAGCTCCTGGGGCACATGGCTGCTTCTACAGCAGTAGTGCAGGGAGCAAGATTTCAGATGAGGGACATCCGGTTCCATTTGAGAGCCTTTTGGTCTCAAAGGAAAGACCCTCTAACCAAATTGATCCCAGTAACTCGAACCCTGATCCAAGCCCTACAGTGGTGGCAGGATCAGAGCAATCTGAGACAAGGGGTTCCCTTTGTCACTCAGTCTCACTCCTTAATCCTTACTACAGATGCATCCCTCTTGGGGTGGGGAGCTCACATGGGTGACCTCACTACCCAGGGATTGTGACAGACACCACCACCACAATGTGGTACATCAACAAGCAAGGAGGCACTCTGTCTACGGCCTTGTGCACCAAAGCAATGAAGTTGTGGTCTCTGGCTTACTCCTTGAACACCTCCCTTACGGCAGTTCACCTCCCAGGGAAGGACAATGTCCTGGCAGATGCTCTCAGCAGGATTTCCCAGGGCCATCACGAATGGTCACTGGACCCCCTGGTCCTGGAGGTAATATTTGCCAGATGGGGCACCCCGCAGATGGATCTTTTTGCAGCCCCAGACAATCACCAACTTCCCCTTTTTTGCTGCAGGCCCCCAGTGTTGGTCTCAGTCCTCTGGATGCCTTAGTTCTCAATTGGGAAGGAAGTTTCTATGTTTTTCCCTTCCTCTCCTGTTCAAAGTGTTAGTCAAAATCAGATCTCAATCCTCCCTGGTATCCACTCCTACTGTCCTTAGCAGTCCATCTTCCCCTGTGTCTTCCCAGGAATCACAACCTGTTAACCTGTGCTCAGGGGAGGGTTTGGTACCCGAACCTCAAATCTCTCAATCTCAAGGCCTGGCTCTTGAAGAGTTAGAGTTTGCTGATCTACACCTCTCCCAAGGTGTAATGGATATACTGAAGGCTTCTAGGAAACCATCCACCAGGGCTACCTGTAATTCCAAATGGAAGAGGTTTTCCATATGGTGCTCTGGGAAGCATATTTCCCCAGAATCTGCTGATTTACCCACAGTCCTGGATTATATGGTCCATTTAAATACCTTGGGGCTGAGACCAGCTACCCTAAAAGTACATTTGGCAGCTGTGTCTGTTTTTATTTCAGCAGGTAAACCCTCTTCTCTTTCAGCTCATCCTGTATTCTCCAAGGTTTTTAAGGGATTGCTTCACACCAACCCTCCATTCAGGGACCCTGCCCCTGCCTGGGATCTTAATGTTTGCATTGCTCAGCTTATGCAACCCCCCTTTGAGCCCTTGTCTTCAGCAGAGCTTAAGTACTTGACTTGTAAAACTGTGTTTCTGGTAGCCATCACTTCTGCCAGACGCATAAGTGAATTACATGCTCTGTCAATGGAGCCTGATTTTATCTCCTTTCATAGAGATAAGGTGGTCCTCAGGACTAACAGGAAGTTCTTGCCTAAGGTGGTTTCAGGTTTCCACCTTAATCTATATCTCTTCCAGTGTACTTCACTGACCATTCCTCCTCTGGCGAGAGGAGGCTGCACAGCTTAGATGTGAAGAGAGCCATTAGTTACTACATAGAGCGTACCAAGGGTTACAGGTTTGACTCCCTCCAACTGTTCCTCACTTATGGTGAGGTTGGTAAAGGGAAACCTGCCACTAAAAGATCCATTGCCAGGTGGATTGTCTCTTGTATCCAATTATGTTATGAAAAGCTGGGTAAGGTTACTCCCTCAGGCCTGAGGGCTCACGCTACCAGAGGTACAGCTGCTTCCCTGGCTGCTGCCAGGGACATCCCTGTTCTAGAGATATGTCAAGCAGCTACCTGGAAAACAGTTCACACTTTTACCAAGCCTTACTCCCTGGACATCCAGGCTAGGAGTGATGCTCGGTTTGACACAGCTGTGCTTCAGAGCCTATTTCCTAAGTAGGTTCTGTCCCTCCTCCATGGAGGTACTGCTGTGTAATCTGCATGTGTCATAATATAGCAAGACTTCATGTTGTTTGAAGAAAAAATTACTCACCTTACTAATGTTGTTTCTTCTAATGGAGTCTTGCTATATTATGACCTCCCCACCGCCTGCCCCTCTCAGAACCTCTGTTTTTGGGATGTGGGTGGGCAGTGCAGTGTTGGCACTTAGTAGATGCCCACCTTGTTGTTTTCACCCCTCCTTTTTTGGGATGACTTGGTGGTGTATTTTTTTTTCATTTTTTGGGTCTCCTGACTTGAGTCTTTGTTTTGGGACCAAAAAAAATGTGTTCTTATGTTTAGTAGCCAGTTGACTAGTGTAGGTTTACAGCTTCCACACAGGACCTCAGTGAGTTTAGCTCGAAAAGATCTGAGGGTTTGAGTTTGAAGAACAGACAGAGTTTCAACCGAGCTCGAGCTCAGCGTTCCATGCCTGGCATGGAAAGTTAACTCTTTCACCTCCGGAGCAGTTCGAAGGTTGGGACTCACTGCATATGTCATAATATAGCAAGACTCCATTAGAAGAAACATTACTAAGGTGAGTAATTTTTTCTTGGTGGACACCTTCCAAGACCTTAGCAGGATAACTTGGAAGCATCCAGCATCAGTCCCGGCCATTCCCAAAAAGTCAGACAGGCTGTACAGATCCCCGAGGATTAGCCTTTCCTGGCGGAACACCCTCAGGCGGACTCATCGGTCATTACGGCTGCTCACGACGAGTCTAAGCAGCCTAAGCACATCAGCTCCCAGCCTCCTGACCTGGAATCCCACTACTATGACCAGGTAGGCAAGAAGGTCTACTCTGCCTCTACCTGCTCTGTTAGATCCCTTAACTTCCTTACGCATATGGTCCAGTACCAGAATGCACTGTGGGAGAGGGGACAGGAGCTAGCTAATACCTTGCCATACTCCATGCAAAAATGGAGCTTCTAGACATACTGAAATCTGGCTCGGACGTATGCACGCATGTCCTCCGTGCCTCGTACGAAACTGCAGAGCAGCAGCGTCAGGTGTCTGCCTCCAGCGCCATGCCTGGGTGAGAGTCTCAGGATTTCACCAGGATTTGCTTTCTGGAATCCGGGACCTCTCGTTCCAGGGTTCGTCCTTTTTGGGTAGGAGATGGAGTCTCTTATCTCTCGTCTCCAGGAGTCTGGCAAATCTATCTGGTCTGTCAGACAGATGTACAGAGGGGACCAAAAACGCAAGAAACATCGGCCATTTCGTAAGCCCTCAGGTGCTCAAGCACATGGAAACCAATAGGACTAGAGAGGTGGCTTCAAAAGGAAAAGCCAGCACCCTGAAGGCACTCCGTTTAGAGGCCCCAAGCCTCTCTGCCCACTCCCGGATCCACCCAATGACTCTCTTCTGACCCCACCTCCCCCTTCTCCAGAGGGGCCACCGGGGGAGGCGGTAGGGGGGTCGCTTTTTGCTTCATCTGAAGGGTTGGAGCTCCATCACAGCGGACCAGGTCCTGGACATTGTAAGGTGGGGACATAAGCTGGAGTTCACAGAAATTCCCCCAGATACTCCACCAAGGTTCTCAAGATATCCTCCTTCTCACATTCCCCTCATAGGAGAGATTCAGGCCCTCTTGCAAAAAAGGGCAATAGAGCCACTTCCTCTGCAACAGCGAGGAAAGGGATATTACTCCCACTTTTTCCTCATCCCAAAAAAGACAAAAGATCTTCAGCCCATCCTGGACCTCAGCTCCTTAAAGAGTTAGAGTACCGAAGATTCAGGATGGTGACCTTTCCAGGTCTTATTTCTCTGCTGCATCAGGGAGACTGGCTCTGCTCCCTGGATATGCAAGATGCGTACGTGCACATCGGGTCTTTCTCCCTCACAGGAAGTATTTGAGGTTCCACTTACAGGGGGAGCATTATCGGTTTCTGGTTCTTCCATTTGGCCCCTCTTCCGCCCCTCTAGTCTTCACCAAGTGCTTAGCAGTGGTTGCTGCAGCTCTGTGGCGCCAGGGTCACTACGTCTTCCCTTACCTCGACAATTGGCTGCCTGCGGCCCCGTCAAGGGAGCGCCTTCTTCAGGCTCTCGGAGACACTTGTACTCTGTTCTGAGACGTGGGGATCACCCTGAATCTTCCACAGCCCAGCCAAAGACTGTTCTTTATTGCGGTGGTCCTGGATTCACTCCAGGGCATGGCTTTTCTTCCTCCAGAGAGGGGAGATCACCTGCGAAAGATGGCCAGAGCGGTCCTTGTAACCCCCCCAGGTCCAGGCCAGGACCTTCCTCAGACTTCTGGGGCAACTCCTTTGGCCCGCCTCAACATGAGGGTCCCACAGTGGACACTCAGGGTGCAGTGGGACCAATGCTCTGACGACCTAGATCACATGGTCAGGTTCTCAGAGCCGATCAAGAGAACCCTGCTTTGGTGGTAGGACCCTGTCAATTAGGAGAAAGGGGTCCCCTTTAGTCAGGAGCCCCCAAATCAGACACTGATGACAGATGCTTTCAATTTGGGATGGAGGGCACACTTAGGGGCCTACCGGACACAAGGAGTCTGGACCCCGGAGGAGCATGCCCTCAACATCAACGTTCTAGAAATACCAGCGGTCCTCTGTGCACTACATGCCTTCCAAGAGGACCTTGTCCCAGGCTCTCTTCTAGTCCAGATGGATAACATGGCAGTTGTCTTTTATATCAGCAAGCAAGGGGGCACTCACTCCTACCCCCATGCAGGGAGGCGATGAGAGTCTGGTATTGGGCATGGAGTGTCACATTCATCTGTCCGCGGTGCATGTTCTAGGCCCCCAAAATAACTTGGCAGACAGCCTAAGCAGGTCTCAGTCCAAGGTGCACGGGTGGGTAGCAGACCAGCTCTTCGGCACATGGGGATGTCCACAGCTGGACCTCTTTGCGTCTCCATGCAACGCCAAACTGCCACTTTTCTGCTCGTGAGAGCATGCGCCTGGTGTTTTCTGGCCCGCTACATTGTCCCTTTGTTGGGCAGGGAGGTTTCTTTATGCCTTCCCTGCCTTCCCTCCCTTCCCCCCCATCGAGAGGGTATTGTTCAAACTACAGGCCGAAGGGGCTTGGATGATCCTAATCGCCCCATTATGGCCCCAGCAGATTTGGTTCCCACTTCTTCAGTGGTTGTCCTCTGAGCCTCCAGTTCCGTTTCCAATATGCTCGCAGCTGCTGTCCCAGGACCAGGGCAAATTGGTCCATCCGGATCTCAGATCCTTACATCTTCATGCTTGGCTCCTGCAGACTTGGCCAAATCAAGGTACGGGGTCTCCCAAGAGGTGGCGAGCGTCCTCGTTTCAGCGAGAAAGCCCTCTACTCTCTCCACTTACACTATGAAATGGAAGCGTTTCTGTTTGTGGGCTTTGTCTCACCATTTGGATCCCCTTACATGTCCGTCAAACTCAGCATTGCAGTATCTCCCCTCCTTATACCAACATGGCTTGAGCTCCTCTTCCATAAAGGTGCATATGTGGGCCATTTCTGCATATCATGTCCTCTTGGGGGACAGAACCTTGGCCCAACTGGACATGGTCCACACTTTCTTACGGGGTATTCTGCATTTGAAATCTCCTATTAGGGATCCTATCCCTCCCTGGGACCTCCTGTTTGTGTTAGAGAAGCTCACTGTCTTCCCCCTCCCCCCTTGAACCAGTGGCTGATTGTGAGCTGCGATATCTTTCCTGGAAGGTTTGTTTCTTAGTTGCAGTTACTTCAGCTTGAAGAGTTTCCGAGCTCCAGGCTCTGATGTGTAAAGAGCCTTATTTATTTTTTTCACAGGGAAAGAGTTTCCCTTAGAACAAATCCTAAGGTTCTTCCTAAAGTGGTCCCGGAGTTGACCCTCAACCAGTTGGTTGACCTTCCAGTTTACTTTTTCTACCCATTTCAACAGGGGAGAGGCTCTCCTACACACACTGGATGTTCACTGGGCGCTGAGGTGCTACCTTAAGTGCACCGCTACGCACCGTAAATCGGAGCAACTGTTCATCGCCTTTGCACTGCAGCACTTGGGCAAACTGGTGTCTAAACAGACCATTTCTAAGTGGGTCCACTGTATTGTGTAGCATTATGAAAAGCACAACAGACCCCTTCCAGGCATGATTAGAGGTCACTCCACCAGGGCAGTGTCTGCTTCCTTCACTGCCTTAAAAAACATCTCAATAAGAGACATTTACGTGACAGCAAACTGGAATTCTGTACTCACTTTTGTGAAGCAATACAGCCTGGACATTGCGTCTAGACGCTGTGCCGTTTTCAGCTTGGCAGTCCTCTATCCTGATTTGCTGCAGTGTCGGCATTTCTTCCATCCTTACTCCTCCCGGGGCTAGTCACCTCCTTGGCGCGGGATTGCTTGGGACTCTGTCCTAATGAGTATAGCCTGCTGCTTACTCGAAGTAAGATAGTACAGTTACTTAAGAACTTACCATAACAGTAGATCTTCGAGAGGAGCTCTTGCAGCAGGTGCTGCTTTCCCGCCCTCCATCCCCCTGATGAGCTTTTCAGCACATCATTGACAGTCTTCGCTTGGTTCACTTGCTGGGATCCATTCGCGGGTCTTGGCAGGGGAACTGGGGAGGAGCCGGGGTCCGCCCCCCTTTTGTACCGTGACCGATGTCAGGGTGGAGTCGACGTCAGGGGGCGGTCCCTGCTGGGTACTGATAGCTAAGATTTTTTTGGTGTCCCAAGACATGCACCGTTAGTCCTAATGGTTGTAGCCTGCTGCAAGAGCTCCTCTCGAAGATCTACTGTTAGGGTAAGTTCTTACGTAACTGTACTTTCCATCCACACCTTTACCAAGCACTACAGTTTGGACATTGCTTAGGCAAAGGGCCAGTTTTCGTCTCGCTGTCCTGCAGGGCCTTTTGTCCTAGGCACGCTCCATTCTGTTTTCTGTTTCTCCTCCCATGTTTCTCTCGGTCTCTCTTTCAGGGGACTGCTTGGGATTCTGTCCTACATGTTATGACCTACTGAAGGAATCCTCTCAAATTAAGATAGTACAGTTACGTAAGAACTTACCATAACAGTAGATCTTCGGGTGAGGTTCCTTCAGTAGGTCATGTTTTTCCCACCCTCCTTCCCCTCAGAAAGTTTTGTTTTCAGTCTCCAGACCCGCTTCCTCTCCTTCTGGGGCTCCGGCGGGAGAACTGGAGGGTGGGCCTTGGGACCGCCCACTATATAAGCACATGCTGACGTCGGTGGGTGGTCCCCATTGGATATTGCTGGAAAAGTCTGCAGTTGGGCCCTGATGCCAGATGGCGCATGTCCTACATGTTATGACCTACTGAAGGAACTTCTCTCGAAGATCTACTGTTACTGTAAATTCTTACGTAACTGTACTTTCTAGAAGTGGTATGTGGTTCACACCCACACAACCCACCCAGCCTCCCTTGGCAAGTGACGCACTGTTCCCTGCTTGCAGCGTTCAAAGATCTGATGTCATGGGACAGAGTAAGGAGATATACCACCCAGGCGGTGGGAGAAGCTTAGCTCAGACGTCCGGCTAATCAGACGTTCTAGTGGAACTGCCACAGTGTGGATGTGAACCATATATCACTCCTAGAACTACGATTAGAGGTAAGTAACCTGTTTTTCTTGGCTGTTAAAACTATTAGTGGACATTGTTCATAAATGTTTCCTTTTAATTGATTTTTTCTGAATTGCACACTGTACAAGTGACAGTTGAGGGATTCAAACCTGGGTCTTCAGCTTCATAGCTTTGCACTGTAACCTCTTGGCCAAATATTTCTTCCATAAAGAAAGGGCAGAAAAGGGTGATTTCAAAGGCCAGTGTCCAGAAGTGAAGGTGCACCTCAAGGGTTGGCGTTCTGTGACCCGAGTATGCACTGAGATTTGTAGACTAGGACCCTTGAAGTTGCTGCATGGTACACTCTATAAGTTATGTTGTTTATTTGTCCTCTAGTCTTTTTCCACCCTGTTTTACTCCCTCCTCTTGGCATCTACCAATAAACTGATCCAGAGAGCCTTAACCTGGGCACCAGTGCCAGGGACATTATTGTCCTTGCCCATCAGCCTTCTAATGACTTGGTTGCAGTTTGTGACTTTTCTACATTCTAGGCTACACTAACCCCTGCAAAACTGCCCTCCCTTGCCATGACGCACATACATGACCAGGGCATTGCCACTTCTGTGATCCTGTACTGGTTAGACAGTGCGTATTCACTTGTGGGCAGGTAAGCTGTTAGCACTGTACTCTGTCCTCCTGGGCTACCCAGGAGCATCTGTAGCAGCAGTAACCTCCCTCAGAGTTCTAGCACAACAGGGACTGTACTGAGTCCTGCCGGTCCAGCTAGGACCTGGGTCGTCGTCCTGGCAAGCAAAGATGCTAGCCACCAGGCAGTTGACTGTTTTATGTAGAATAAAAAAAGGGGGGAGGATTGGGGAGAGCTGTGCTGCAGTCAGGTAAACCCTCCATTCAGAAGTGACCTGTGACCTTGAGTACACCCCCCCCCCCCAAAAAAAAAGTAATTATTTAGTGGGCTTATGTGGAAGGGCAACCAGAGAACCCCTTGGAGATCAAAAAGAGCATTGAACATCAGGAGTTATCACAGCGGATGAAGTGAGCATGATCCTGGAGTGGGATCAAAAGGTGGATGTGGCACTGATGACTTGCTTGCTGGAAGCCCTGAGGCCCATGGCACAGAGTTTGGCTCCACCCAGTGCTCATTATGAAATAGGGCACTACGACCACAAACGAGGATAGTGGAGAACTGGGAATGATGGAGGGTTAAGACCAGAGAAGTAGTGGTCAAAAAGCTACCATAAGCAGCGGTTAGGAGATCGGAAGTTGAGGATAGAGATTTGAGGGCTGCTTGGTATGCCACCTACTTGGATGTGCACCTCAGGCCATCAGGGGAATAGGAGCATCTTCAGTGATACTGTCCTAGAGGGTGGGTTGCAATCTGTTGCTCCTATAACGACATCTGAGGAGATGTGTTGGTGTCCTTGGTGGCTTGGATAACCACGTATTGCTGGTAGCAAGAGAAAAGAAGAGACTGATTCGGCCAGGAATGTTTTTTCAGATGCCAGGAAATCTTACTGTATGCTGACTTCTGCAGTATGGTGTCACCATAAGACTGCCCCGGAGCCGAAATGGTTGTTAGAACCTATGCTAGTCATGGAATGTTAGGCTCGAGCTCAGTTTTCAAACCACTGTCCCTGGTAAACATTCTACAAACGTCAAATTCTTTACTCCACTTGCCTAGTACAGACGCCTCAGAGAGCCCTCCTTCAGCTTTCTGGAAGATTTTATTTTCTTGTTTTTTTCTGAAGTAAATTTTCATTTCTGTTCATTTTTAAAGCACTGTCCTTGAGTTTACAGGTAATTAGTCTAGAGTTAGTGTTAGTTCGATAAGCTTTTTCAGTTTCTTCTTGGTTGTTTTAACCCGGAGGAAACCAATCATTTGTTTGTATTTTATAAAGTTTATTTCTAAAGTTTAAACCCTTTGGGACCGGTTATTTTATTTTTAAGAGAAGCCAGGGTAATTCTCAGTTCTCTTCTCGGTCACTAAACTGACCACAAAAAAAAGAAAAGGCTTTCTTTTGTGATGGGCCTACAAAAGCCTAGTTTTTTTAGGGGGTTTTAACGAATATGTCACTTCCTAAGAAACATACCAGCCCAACAGGTTTTCAGCATGGTACAGAGTGTGGGGAACTGTTTGCTAAAGCTGATCCTCACTTGGTTTGTGTTGTCTGTCTGGGGTTTGACCACCTTCAGGCAGACTGCAAAATTTGTTAGAATTTTCCTGTTGACGCTTGATAGGCGATTTAACCGACCGAAGGAAAAAATGTCCAAGAAGGCTGCGGACAAAGATTCCTGCTCTCAGAAGGAGAAACCAAAGGAACCGGTTGAACAGCCCTGTGACCAGGGTGAATGTTCCCTTGGAAGGAAGAGAACCGAAGAAACTGCCTCTGAACTGGCAGGTTCTGCGAGAAAGAGGAAAAAGGAAAAGCACTTGGTTAAGGAACTGCAAACGACTGGTCCGTCGGTTCCAACCACAGAGGCTATAGCGAACGCTATAAGCATCTTCCAGGCATGCAAACCGGTACCGGTTCAGCACCTGGGTTCCTCCCTGGTTCACTGGAGAGATTTGTTAAGGTTTATGTGGAAGAGGATGACGAGGATGATTTTGGGGAACCTCCTGAACCAGAGGTCTCCCCTGATCCTCATCATTCTGAATCCCCTGAGATGGGAGCTGAGGATTTTACATCCCACTTTGCTTTTATGAAGCAAGTGGCACAGAGCCTGGACCTCTCCACCCAGGAATCCACAGAGGAGAAGGAGGAGGAAGAGGAACCAGACTGTATGGAGATGACATGTGCCAGCAACAAAAAGGCTGTTGTTGCCCATCCATAAGTCTCTAAAAAGACAGGCTTTTAAAATCTTGCAGACACCCACTTCCATTCCCCCAGTAGACAAGAGAATGGATAGAAAATACTGGGTGGCCAAATCTGGGGCAGAATTCTTGTTTGGTCATCCCAGCCATGAACGTGTGGTGCAGGCTGCTGCATGTGATAAGGCAGGAATTCTTTTGGCATCACAGCCACCAGAAAAGGATTCTAGGAGGATGGACTCCATTGCTAAGAAATCCTATTTGGGTGCCTCTTTGGCCATCAGGCAGGCAACCTACTTGGCCTATGTGTCCAGATACTAGAAGAGTCTCTGGAACACTGATTTGGAAATAGCTAAGGCTTGTCCTGGCCCCATGGCTTTGGACTTCTCCAAAGCTGCAAAAAGAAGCATAGAAGCTTCCAGGTGTCCATTTTGCATGGCAGTAGATGCAAATAACATTGTTGCCAGGCAAATGGCAACCTCAGTGTCCCTGAGAAGAGCTGTCTGGTTAAGGGCCACTAATTTGTCACAGGACACGCAGACAAAGGCACTGGACTTCCCCTGTGAGCCTACATCTCTCTCTGGGGAGCAAACAGAGGCTTACATGAAGAAGATGGATGAGTATAAGGTGGCTTACAAGAGTGCTGCTGCTTAGGAGAAGACAGCAACACCACAGACGTACCAAGCAAAAGGTAGGGGTAAAACCCATTACAGGCCCTTCTTACAGGCCCAGGCATCACCAGCCTTCCAGCCACAGAGGGGGTACTTCAGAGGCAGGGGCAGCGGCCAGGCTGGCCTCAGCACCCAGCAAGCCACACAAACCAAGCAGTCCCCCTGAAAGGTCTGTCAGGGTCGCCTCCCCACTTCCAGTAGGAGGCAGGCTGGCCCACTATCTCCAGGATTGAGAATCCATCACCACAGACAAGTGGATCCTGGTGGTAGTGGGCCAGGGTCTTGCACTCTGCTTCAAACTTCTTCTCAAGCTGAAGGCAAGATTTTTCAGACCTGCCACCCTAGCAGAGGCAAATCTGTTGGGAGGAGGAAGTAGCAAAGTTGATTCTGGAAAAAGCAGTAGAGCCAGATCTCACTTCAAGGGGGAGCTCTTGCAGCAGATAATACCAATAGGACTAAGGCCGCCAGGCGTTAGGACCCCACGGAAAAATCTACTAGCAAGCAATCTGTGGCTGTGCCATCTCTGTTCTTTTCCCATCGTTGACCCGCTTACCTCGGCTCCACAGATGCCCAGTCTTCACAGTCAACCGTGCTTTTTTCTTGACATTTCCAACACTTCAATTCCATTTTTTTCAACATCATTCAACAGTTTTTGCATGTCTTCGCTTTCCTCCATGCAGTGCAAGTCGAAGTGTCAGTGTGGGAAGCAGATCCTTGCCAAGGATGGCCACACGGTCTGTTTGATCTGCTTAGGACCAGACCACCGGCCCGATTGCCCGCACTGCCAGAAATTCAATCAAAAGACCTGCATTAGAAGAGCCAATGCTATGAAGGCTTATCTCCTCGAGAAGCAGGTGGTAGCCATGCAGAATTCTCCATTGGGATGCAGCTCTTCGGCCCCCGCTAGAGAGTCTCCTCCATAAAGAGAAGTCATCGGGGGGGAACATCACTATCACCGGGAGAAAGATAGGGCCAGGTTGGAGTCCCGCCCTAAATCCCATCATAGATCCTCTTCTTTCTCAGCCTACTGCAGGATGTCAGGGTTGGCCCCTCCGGCTGCTGCTGGGACTATTCTAAAGAAGACATTCTCCTCTTCAGCTCAGGACAAAGGTAAGGAGTCGTCTACTGGGCACTCGTCCGCCTAGCTTCCCTTGGCTCACCGACCCCACAGACCTTCACATGGGTCAACCCAAGAGGGACAAGCATCTTCAGGCAGGCCTTTGGACTCTGGCCGTAAGTCCAGTGATTCGTACAACAAATGAAGACACTCTGACGACTCCGCCAGACGCCAGGAGACCGTCCGGCATCGGACGCCTCTGCCCCCTGCAAAGAGAAAGCCTCCCACAGGTGACAAGCGTGTCGTTAGTCAGGCTAGCTCGCCCTCAGGCCAGGACCGGGCCCCGTCGGCCAATAAGAGACTGTCAAGCCCATAAGATCAGGCATCTGCCACTACTTCCCGGGATCAGTCGCCCTGCGACTCTGTCTAAACCGGATGCAGGATCAGACGACAGGTCTGCCCATGACACTGAGCCAGACCTGCTTCCCGATTCCATTGTGAGAGTCCCCAGACCAGACGCCCGTACCAGAAGGCTATGAGGGTCAGGCGCCTGGCTCCTCTAACTCGACGCCGGCACCTCTGGTCATCCAGTTAGCAGATGTCAGTGCTCTGTTCACCTCCTGGTGAAACATGGTAAAGGGGGATCTGCTCTACAGGCCTCCAGAGCCCTCCCCAACGGAAACCCCTGCAACGCCTCCTTCGCCCACTGATGGTCAAGCACCCGATGAGGGCTGTCATCAGCGCCCGGCCCGTAGGGAAGCGAGAAGGCACCAGTCCTCGGTGCCTCTCTTTCGAGCGGTCGCCCCTCGGAGGACGAGGGGACCTCATCAGATTTACACCTTTGGGGAACATCTTTCACTACCTTCCCCTAGTCCGAGAGACTCACCTAGGTCCCCCCAAGACAACCCCTCATTCCTGGATATAATGAGGCATATTAAAACTATCTACCAATGGGACACTGAGGAGCTTGATCTTGAGAGGTGCTGCTTGGCAAAGTTTTTGGGATCCAAGGACCAAAAACCCTTGGTTATCCCACCCTTTGTGGAGCCCTTTCAGGATGTAACCAGGCTCACCTGGCAGCGCCCCTCCTCATGGAAGAGCTCAGCAACCTAAACATGAGTGTCTTGCCTCCAGAGCCCGAATCCAAAAAGCTGGACCACATGGGACGAAAAGTCTATGCATCAGCCACTGGGGCTGTTCGTTCTTTTAATTTTTAAGCCCACATGGTGATTTACCAGAAGTCCCTCTTGGAGGAAACCATGGATCTGGTGAAGGCGCAGCCAGATTCTGACAAGAATGAGCCCATGACATACATCCAGTTGGGCATAGACGTAGATAAGCACGTACTTGGGTATTCCTGTGATTCAGCAGACATGGCAGCCAGGGCTGCGGCCTCAGGCATCTGTATGAGGAGGCACGCCTGGCTCAGAGTATCTGGGTTCCACCAGGACCTGCAGGATGCCATCCTGGATGCACCCTTCCAGGGCTCCATCTTTTTTGTGCAAGAAGCGGAGAAAGTCATCCTGGGGCTTCAGGACTCTGACAGGGCAGTAGCTGAGGTGCACAGGATGTACAAGTCAGAACCACCCGCTTTCCGTTGCCGTCCTATTCGTAAGAACCAAGGGCAACAAGGGAAAAGGCAACCCCAAAACAAAGGAGCATTCAAAAGATGCTGCCACCCTGTCCCTACTGGCACCCAGGGCCCCAGAGATCCCAAGGTGCCCCGAACCCCCTTGCCCAACCCCCCCAAAACACAGCATAACTCCCTGCTGTCCATCCCCCACCTTCAGATTCTGTTGTAGAAGATGGCAGGAGGGAGATTCTCCCTCTACCTGTCAGGGTGGTCCATTATCACCTCGGACCAGTGGGTCCTTCAGGCAATTGAGAGGGGTTACTCCCTAGAGTTTCTAAGCTCCTATCCTGTCTCATTGTTCGTCCAGCCACGCCCTTCTTCTGAAGGCAGAGATCCAGGTCCTCGTACGGAAGAAGGCCATCCAGGTGGTTCCGCCTGTCCTGCAGGGCAAAGGCTTCTATTCACATTTTTTTTTTCTGGTTCCCAAGAAAACCGGAGAACTCCACCCTATTCTGGATCTCGGTCAGCTGAACTATTTATCTATTACAGGAGGTTCAGAATGGTGATACTGGCAAGCCTCTTGCCCATGATCCATTGAGGAGACTGGTTATGCTCCCAGATATGCAGGATATGTACATGCACATCAGAATCCTGCCCTCACACAGGAAGTTTCTGCGCTTCCTTTTTCAAGTTCTGCACAATAAATTCAGGGTACCTCTGTTCTGCATCTAATCAGCACCAAGAGTCTTCACCAAATGTCTGGCAGTGGTAGCAGTGGCCCTGAGAAGGAAGGGCCAGTTTGTCTACCCTTACCTGGATGACTGGCTCATTTCTGCCCAGTCAGAAGACCAGCTGACCAGTGCCTTGCAGGAAACCGCCTTGATGTTCCAGTCCCTGGGCATCACTTTGAATTGGTCAAAATCACAGCCCTGGCCCTCCCAAAGGCTTCAGTATATTGGAGCAGTCCTAGACACCATTCAAGGCATGGCCTTTCTGCCAGCAGACTGAGCAGAACAGAAGAGAAGAGTTGCCCACAAAGTGCAGACCTCAGACCAAGTCGCACCGAGAGTTATCCTGCAACTACTAGGGCATAAGGCAGCCACCATAGCCGCGGTCCCCTTGGCAAGACTGAACATGAGGTCTCTTCAGTGGCACCTCAGAGTTCAGTGGGACCAGAGCTTAGACGAACTGGACACACCTATTCGGAATTTGGAGGCAGTCTGTCGTTCTCTTCTTGGTGGTTAACTCCAGTCAACATCGAGGTAGGGATTCCTTTCCAGAGACCAAACTCAATACAGATCTTTACTACAGATACTTCGGGTGTAGGCTGGGGAGCCCATCTGGATGTGCACTGAACAAAGGACTCTTGGAATGTAGCAGAACAGTCTCTCCACATCAATATTCTGGAAATGAGAGCCATGCTGTATGCCCTTCAGGCTTTCCAAGACCAGCTCTACCAGGGCCCACTCTTAGTCCAGTCGGACAATACCCTGGTAGTGTTTCATTTAAACAAGCAATGGGGGTACTCCTATCCCCTGTGCAGAGAGGCCATGAGAGTGTGGTACTGGGCAATAAAACACGGTTTGGACCTTACAGTGATTCACGTGCCAGGGATACAAAATGTTCTCGCTGACAGTCTGTCACTCTCGATTGCTGAACCACGAGTGGGAGTTGCATCAAGAGGTGGCAGAAGACCTCTTTGAAAGATGGGGTCGGCCAGAGTTGGACCTCTTTGCGTCCCCGTGCAACACCAAACTGCCACCAGGGCCTGGTGTTTTCTAGCGAGACGCATTGTCTCTCTCCTGGACAGGGAGGTTTCTGTATGCCGTCCCTCTTCTTCAAAGAGGCTTGCTCAAATTGCAGACAGAGGAAGCCAGGATGATCCTGGTAGCTCCTCTCTGGCCTCAACAAATCTGGTATCCGCTGCTGCAGCAACTAGCCATGGAGCCTCCCATGCAGTTGGCCCTCTCCTCTCACTTGCTCTCCCAAGAGGAAGGGTTGCTCGTCCACCCAGCTCTGCAACCTCTACATTTGCATGCCTGGCTCCTGCAGTCTTGGCAGAGGAGAGATTGGGAGTGCCAAGTACAGTGGCAGAGTTACTAGTAGCAGTGAGAAAGCCTTCCACAAGGGCAACCTATGCCATGAAGTTGAAGCATTTTTTGCTTATGGGCAGTACCCCTTTCCCTGGACCCCCTGGATTGTCTGGTAAAATACAAGCTGGAGTACTTTCTTCATCTTTTGAACTTGGGCCTCAGCTACTCATCCATTAAAATGCACCTTTGTGCTCCGTTAGCCTGTCACGCACCTATGAACAGAAGGACTCTGGCACAACTTGATGTGTGCAAGACCTTCTTGAGGGGAATCTTGCACATCAGACCCCCACGGAGGGATGCTGTTCCTCCATGGGATCTTCTTTTGTTTTAGAGAAGCTCAACCCCCCGCTCTTTTGAACCAGCCGCCACATGCGAGCTTCGCTTTCCTTCTTGGAACACATTACTTTTTGTTGCTGTTAACCCTCCTCAGAGAGTTTCTGAGCTACAGGCTCTGATGTGTAAAGAGTCTTATCTTGTTTTTCATAGGGACAGGGTGGCACTGCATACTAACCCTAAGGTTTTTGCAGAAGTTGGTGTCCGAACTGACCCTGAATCAGGACATCCAGCTTCCGATCTATTACCCAGAGTATTCTAATAAAGGGGAGACCCTGTTGTATGCCCTGAATGTACATAGGATATGCAGGTATTACCTCAGCAGAACTAGTTCCATTCGGCAGACTGACCAGCTGTTCGTTTCCTTTGCTTATAGAAAGACAGGGACTCTTGTCACCAAGCAAACACTAACCAGATGGTTGGTGCACTGCGTCACCTTTTGCTATCAGCACCACAATAAACCCTTACTGGGATCGATGAAGGGTCACTCCACCAGAGCTGTGGCAACCTCTTTTGCCTCTATGCGGAATGCATTTTCGGCAGACCTTTGCACTGCCACCACTTGGAGCTCAGTCCATACGTTTATCAGACACTACAGTCTGGATGTTGCCTCCGAGCGGAGAGCAGGCTTTGGACTAGCAGTCCTTCAGGGCCTCCTCTCCTAAGTTCTAGCTTATCTGTGTTATCAGTTACCAGTTTTATCCTGCTCCCATCTGACCTGAGCCTATCTTTGGGTACTGCTTGGGACTCAGTCCTATTGGTATTACCTGCTGCAAGAGCTCCCCCTTGAATTAGATAGTACAGTTACGTAAAAACTTACCGCAACAGTAGATCTTCGAGAGGAGCTCTTGCAGCAGGTGGCTTTCCCACCCTCAAGACCCCAGGGACAAGTTACACCTTTTCTCTTTGGGTAGGGAAGACCCTCCTCGGTTCTCCAATCCTTTTGTCAGCCGGGTCTCCGGCAGGAGAACTGAGGTGACGCCGGGGGACCTCCCCTATACCACATCTGACGTCGGGCGGAGCCGACATAGGGGGTGGTCCCCCAACACAGACTGCTAGCTAGAAGATTTTCCTGAGGGGTCCTAACGCCTGGCAGCCTTAGTCCTATTGGTATTACCTAATGCAAGAGCTCCTCTCGAAAATCTACTGTTAGGGTAAGTTCTTATGTAACTACTTTCCCTTGGCTCAGCAGGGAAAAGGATATCTACTCAAGATACTTCTTCACTGTAAAGAAAGCAGGGGAGTGGCGACCATACCGGATCTCGGACACTTAAACATTTCACAAAGCCAAAGTTCAAAATGGTCACTGTGGCTACCATTCTCCCTACACTCCGGAAGGGAGATTGGCTGGCATCCCTGGATCTAAAGGATGCCTACTTCCATATTCACATCAGGCAGTCACACAGAACATACCTCAGGTTCAGATTGCCATCAGGCCATTACCAGTTCAGGGCCATGCCTTTCAGCCTGACATCGGCTCCAAGAGTGTTCAGGTGCCTAGCAGTTGTGGTGACGCACCTAAAGAGACACAAGGGGTTACAGTCTTCTCATACTTGGATGACTCGCTGGTGGTATGTCAGTCCCCCAGAAGGTAAAACAAGCACTGACCATCACTCAGGGTACCCTGGGTTTCCTATTAAACCAGAAAAAGTTAGTACAAACACCAATTCAGCTCCTGGAGTTTATAGGGGCAGAACTGGATACTAGAAAAGGAAGAGCCGTCCTCCCTCAGTGAAGAGCAGACAATTTGATTCAGCTGGTAGGCTTTTTTCAGCTTCATACCCCCAGACCAGCAAGGCATTTCCTCCAGCTGTTAGGGCACATGGCTGCAGTATCAGGATCAAGATTCCAGATGAGGGACATTCAATTCCATCTTGGGGCTCACTGGTCTCAGAAAAGACTCACAATCAAAGATGGTACCAGTCACAGGAACCCTGCTTCAAGCTCTGCAATGGTGGCAGGAACAAGTCAACCTCAGGGAAGGCATGACCTTCCTCCAGCAGTAGTCTTGAGTACAGATGCCTCACTCCTAGAATGGGGTACCCACTTAGTGGAGCATACTGCCCACGGTACCTGTCTCCAGCAAGAGACCCTGCTTCACATAAACCTTCTGGAACTCATGGCAGTTTATCTGGGCATTCAGTCCTTCGTTTCTGCTACAGGGTAAAGTAGTTCAGGTCCAGACAGACAGTACAACCACGATGTACTACATCAGCAAGCAAGGGGGCAAAGGTCCTCCCCTCTGTGCACAGAAGCCATGAAGGTATGGAACCTGGCTTACTCCCTGGGAATCTCCCTCTGAGCAATCCATCTCCCAGGGAAAGGCAATTTCCCTAGCAAATGTCCTCAGCAGGATCAACCAGAACCACCACAGATGGCTGCTAAACAGGCAGATCCTGCAGGTGGTGTTCAGAAGGTGGGGTACCCCAGAGGTGGACCTCCTCGCAGACCCAGACAATCACCAGCTGCCACTGTTTTGTTGCATACTCCCTGCAGTGGGCATAGTGCCTTGGACAGGGAAGTTTCTGCATGCCTTCCCACCATTTCCTTTGCTGCTCAGAGTACTGAACAAGCTCAGGGTTCAGCCAGCAACAGTGATCCTCATTGCTCCAGACTGGGCCAGGCAGCCTTGGTACTCACTGCTACTGACCCTGTCAATATCCAAACCATTGTCTCTGCCCAGGAGGCACAACCTACTGACATCTCCTCCCAGGGTGGAGTTCTACCCCAATCTCCAATCCCTTTGTCTCAGCTTGGCTCTTGAGGACTTAGAATATGCTGACCACCTCTCGGAGGGGCTGCTAGAGATCCTCAGGGTATCTAGAAAACTTTCCACCAGAAAGACCTAGTCATCTAAATGGAAGAGGTTTTCTATTTGGTGCAGACAGACAGAGACAGATGGACCACCACCAGGCTGGCTTACCAGTAGTCTTGGACTGTCTGGTACATTTGCTTTCCCTGGGCCTTTGGCCCTCCACTCTTAAGGTGCATTTAGCTACTGTCTCTGCTTACCCTTCTGCTGGAAAAGGGGCATCGATGGCTGCCAACCAGGTATTAAGGAAGTTTTTCAAGGATCTACTGCACTTGCATCCCCCTCACAGAGAGCCCACTCCTTCATGGGACCTTAACGTATGCATTAGGCAACTAATGCAGCCACTATTTGAACCCTTGTCCTCAGCAGAGCTTAAGAATGTGACATGGAAAACAGTGTTCCTGGTAGCCATCATCTCAGCCCAGGAGGATCAGTGAGCTCCAGGCCTTGTCCACAGAGCCAGGCTACATAGCAGTCCACAGGGACAAGGTGGTCCTTAGGACTAATAGGAAGTTTCTCCCTAAGTTAGTTTTAGACTTCCACCTTAATCAGTCAGTGACTTTTCCAGTCTTCTTCACTGATCATACCAGTTCAGGGGAATACAGACTGTATACTCCTGATGCCAGGAGAGCTATAAGTTACTACTTGCATCACACGAAGGGGCACAGTCAGGATAGGACCCTACTCTTCCTGACCTGTGGGGAAGGGCAAACCCGCCTCAGAGAGGACCATTGCCCATTGGATTGTTGTCTGTATCCAGTTGTGCTACAGCAAAGTTGGCAAAGAGCCTCCTGTAGGCCTCTGGGCTCACTCTACAGGGGTTACAGCTGCTTCTATAGCAGCTGCAAGAGACATCCCCTTGCTGTAAATCTGCAAAGCAGCTACCTGGAAAACAGTTCACACCTTCACCAAACACTGCAGTCTGGATACCCAGGCCAGAAATGATGCCAGGTTTGGTACTGCAGAGCCTGTTTCTTGAATAGGTTCTCTACCCTCCTCTAAGGTACCGCTTGGGTAGGCTGCAGAAGTCGGAAAACAGTAAGATTTCTTGGGATTTGAAGAAAAATCACTTGCCATAGTAATCTTGTTTCTTCCAAGGGAATCTTGCGGTATTCTGAGCTCCCACCCTTCCTCCCCGCTAAAACCTATAGGCAGTGCAACACAGCTGTTCCTGATGTTCAGATCCTATGGGTGTTTCTTTTTTGGGCTTAGTAACTTAAGTCTTGGTGTGGCCCACATTTTTTAAATAAAAGGGAAATAGTTGGTGTTGGGTGTTGAGTTAATTATTAGTATAGTTTAGATAGCTTGTTATTCATTTTGCTCCGTAAGAATCTGATGGTTGTAGAATGTTTATCAGGGACAGTGGTTTGAAAACCGAGCTCGTGCCTAAAATTCCATGATTAGCATAAGTTCTATTAAGCATTTCGGCTCCAGGGCAGTCTTATGGTGAGACCATACTGCAGAACTCAGAATGCAGTAAAATTCTCTTGGAAGAAACAAGATTACTATGGTAAGTAATTTTTTCATGACTGCTAACAATATCCCCCCCCCCCCCACCTCCATCTATTTCATCTCTCCATTTGGCAGCAAGGGGAGCCCCCGGAAATGGGGCAGACGTCATGCAAGTGTAGCCTCTGGGAAGTCTGGTGCTGGCTGACTGGTGAGGGTTACGGCAGGGTGCTAGGAAGAACTGAAGTGGGGATGAGGTGGCGCAAAAATGAAAAGTGTGAGTATTACCTATATTGTTTAATTTTCTCTCTCTTCTCTCCCTCTCCCCCATTCAGGAGTAAGCCCAGGAACCAGAGTATCTCCAGGGACCCCAACCACCCCAACAACGCTTGCCAGTGGACTGAAGACACCTGTTCAGGGACCCCCTTCCGTCCCTCAAACCCCACTAGCAAACATCCTCTCCAAAGTGGAGATAACTCCCGAGACTATCCTCTCAGCCCTGTCCAAAACCCCAGGAACAACTGCACCATCACTACAAGGTAACAATATGGAATGATTATAACAATGGCAGATTTTTTAATCCATGCTGTGCATGGTAACATTTTATTTTGACAAATGGGGTATTGCCTGCTGGATGCCTTCTGGTATTTTTTTTTTTTCTCCAAGTTTCCAAATTATGGGAAAATTGCCAGTGTAGTTGGTGGTGCACAAGCTACACATAGCACCGCCTCCAGGGAAACTGGGCATTGCGTATGATCCACAGAATTTCGCACTCATGGCCAGCTGGGGTTCAAGTGTACTGCGGAGGTGTGATGCACTTGGCTCCCAGTGAATGCATGGACTGCTTGGCATTCATACACCCCATAATGGCCTGTCAAGGAGTGAGTGGCATTGGAATCTGCTACGATGGCAGCTGCTTGCCCACCCAGGTGTTGGAAGAGTGCAACTGTGGTGATGACTGTCATTTCTGTGAGAGACAAAGGGAGGCAGGAGAAAAAAATGTTGGGTTAGGGGGTAATAATAAAAACAGAAAGTTCAGATTCAATCTGGGATATAAAAATAACTTTGAAGCCACTGATTTTGAGGGTACAAATGAATTTATCTGAGAGATTATCTCTATAGAGCCTCACTTTTGATCTTAGTCTGGAGGCAGTAGAGCCCTGCGAGAATAGAACTTTTGAGCCAGATGACTGTGTATGGTGCTGACTTACAGCACCCTTCAGACGCCTGAACCATATAATGTGACATCTACCCCAACAGTCTCTGTTCCTTGTTCCCGCCGTGAAAGAGCACAGCTTTTCGGGGACTGGAACGTTAGGCCTTATGCCTTTTTTTTTTCCCCTCTCCTCTTTGTTTGTATTAGAGATCCAACAGAACATAATGGGTCTTCCCTTTCTTGGTACAAGCCTGTCACTGGGCACTCCTTCCACACTTTGGAGCAAAATCACTCACTTTCTAGAGTACCGTACGATAAAGCTTGTCCTGGACACTAACACTTCAGGGGTCCATAGCTCTATACTTCTTGGTACTTAAATAGATTTTTGGGGGGGGGGGCTACTGCCCCATTCTTAATCTGTGTGCATGGAACAAATTTGTTTGCAGTCGGATATTCTGATTGATCTCCCTGAATCGGATTACTCCATCTCAAAAGCCAGAGGTCTAATTTCGTTTCTGGACCTCCAGGATGTGTACTTCAATATTGCAATCTGACAATGTCTCATCAGTGGGTTCTGTGCTTCGTAGTGAACAGAATTTTTTACCAGCTGAGAGCATTGCCCTTTGCTCTATTCTTGTCACCAGGAGTGTTCAGCAAGTGCTTCAAACCCCTGGAATACCTCACTGTGCTTACTAATGCAATCAGCCTTAAGGGTTGAGCTGCCCTGGAGAGAGTTGAATGTATAGGGTATAAATGATGTGCGAGTGTGGAATACGGTAAATATCTGAATGAGTGCATAGTGATCTCGGGTAACATAACGAGTGGTGTAGCATAGCGGAACTATGAGTGATGATTCCTGAGGTCCCTATTCATGAATTCAGATATTTCCTATATTTCACACTCACACATCATGTGTGCAGTTTATACAGTAGGGGTCCCCTTGTTTTGAGGGGTTTTATTGTGCTTTAATGGGTGTTATTTATTGTGTTTTAATGGGGTTTATTCTATTTTGGTGGGGTTTTATATTATCTTGCTGCTGTTGTGCCTGCTTGTGTTCAGGGGTTCCAGGTTTGTGACATTTTGTTCAGTGATTTGTTTAATTTGGCTGGGTTATGCTCGTTTTGCTTTGCTACTGATGTCCGTAGTTTTATTTCTTTCTTGCTATTGTTTGTTGCGGTGTTAGGGGTGTGTTATGTGGCGGCGTTTGTGAATATTTCTGTAGTGTGGTGTTTATTTGATTTATTGTTGTTTTTCTTTTTTTTATGGTATGGGAGTCATTTATTCACTGCTGCATTGTACGTATTCTTGGTTTTTAATTTTGTAATGATTATTGGTTTGTGAGTTTTGTGGGGGGCTTGATGTGTGTTTTTATAGATCTTACCTCGAGTGGGAGCTCTTGCAGCAGGCTATTACCATAAGAACTATGCTGCCGGGCACTAGGACCCTGCAGAAACCTATCTAGCAGTCTTCAGCTGGGACCGCCCCCGATATCAGCCAGTGGTACATAAAGGGGTGGTCCCCAGCCCCAACTCAGTTCTTTTCCCACCGTTGACCCGTCTGGTTTGGCTCTTCGGTCACCTTCTAAAACTACACTAGCAATTTCAGTAAAGTTTTCTTATTTACGCTTTTCTTAGGTTTTTGCATATCCTGCATGTCGTCTTGGCCCTCGTTGGTCTCCTCTACTGAAAAGAGGACTAAGTGTGCCTGTGGTCGACAGATCCCAGCTAAGGACAAGCATGAGGCCTGTGTCTGCTGCGTGGGGCCTGACCACGACACCAAGGCCTGTCCCATCTGTAGTGGCTTTACCGGTTGGACTCTCATCTGCCGCCTTAAGGGACTGAAGGCACACATCCTGGAGCAGCAACTGACTATCAAGCAGAGCTCACCAGCCGAGAAGTCTGCCTTTTCCTCTAAGTATAAGGGGGAAAAAAAGGATCTGGATCAGTACAAGTCCCATGAGAAGGACCAGGATAGGTGTAAGGGGCGTTCGCGCTTCCAGTCCCCACACCACAAAAAGACCTCCTCGGGCTCTAACTCCAGGGGCTTGGATCACTCCTCCCACCACTCGCATCATTCCTCTGGGTGGCAGGACTCCTCCACTCCTGGCAAAACCCCAACGTCTGGGAGTGGAAAACAAGGCTGGGGCTCCTCTACCCCAGCCTTGGTTACCCTGCAGGTGAAGGCCACACCCATATGGTCACCCTCCACTTGAGGGGTCGGGACCTCCTTCTACTAGCATGGGGACCTCAGTCCTGTTGCCTGTCTCTCCCAGGGCTCCGTGTAAGACCAAAGAGCATCAGGGTGAGGGATCTGTCTCCAGACCTGCCTCGGCTCTCCACATCTTGGCCTCTCAAACACCTACATCCAAGTTGACGATGGTCCACAAAGCCGACAGCTCCAGACCATCGACAGTCCCGGCCAAGGGACGTACATCGAATACGGTCTCTCTAGACCTCACTAGCTTGCCAGTCCAAGGGCCCGCTACACCCAATGACCAAGGGGACCGATCTGCCCCTTTCCCCAGGAATCAGCCAGATCTCCCTTCTCCTCCTGTCGCCCCACCCACACTGGGTGACCAAACACCTCGCTCCTCGGTGGGCACCATGGTTCTCCAGTTTTCCAAGGCAGAACTAACGGCAATCTTTCAATTCTGGTGGAGCAAGGTTAAACAAGATGTCCGTCCCTCGCAGCCGGACGTCACCCCGAATCCAGATATGGGGCGGGGGGAACAAACCGTCCTCACCTGCTCCAGAATCGGAATCCCGCTCTCTCAGTTCCACCAACTCCCATTGTAGGACTTTTCACCGGGAACGATGCTACAGACGTCGCTCCCACTCAACGAGCACTTGCTGACATCGCTTCTCCAGCCGTCGGCACTCCACCAGCTGTCACTGGTCCTCTGGGTCTTCCTCCAGATCTAGATCTGCTTCCTTCACTTCTAGAGATCCCAGACTCTTAATGCCTCATGTTCCGACCGCTCTCCTTCTAGGGATAGACATTCTTCGCCAGAGGAGGACGACACCCCTAGATCACCGCCTGACAGTTCTACCTTTATGGACATCATAAGACTTATCCAGACCACCAATGGATGGGAGACGGAGAATCTGGATCCAGAGCGCCAGAGGTTGACCAAATACCTGAGGCAGAAGGAGCCAAAGATCTTGGTCATTCCTCCTTTAGTGGATACATTCCAGGACCTCACCAGGGTTACCTAGAAGCATTCCTCTACCACTCCGGCAGTCTCTAAGAAGTCGGACAGGCTGTACCAAGGGACGAGCCTTTCCTGGTGGAACACCCTCAGGCAGACTCGATGATTATCACGGCTGCTCATAAAAATTTTAAAAGCTGAAACACCTCAGCTCGCAGCCTCCCAACACAGAATCCAGATTTCTAGACCAGGTGAGCAAAAAAGTATATTCTGCCTCCGCCTGCTCTATCAGATCTTTAAACTTTTTCGGACACATGGTCCAGTACCAGAATGCAATGTGGAAGGAAGGACTAGAGGTTGCTCAGGCCTTGCCAGACTCTGCTCAGAAGACCGAGCTGCTGGATATCCTCAAGTCAGGATCAAACATAGGCACTCATGTCCTGAGGGCCTTGTACGATACTGCAGATACAACTTCTAGGGCAGCGGCATCCAGTGTTTGCCTTAGGCGCCACGCCTGGCTCAGATTCCCCGGATTCTGCCAGGATCTGCAATCCAGTATCCTGGACCTTCTCTTCCAGGGTTCTGTACTTTTTGGGGAGGAGACTGAGAAACTGATCTCCCATCTCCAGGAGTCTGGGAAATCCATTTGGTCAGTCTGTAAAATGTACTAGGGGAGCAGAAGCCCTTTCCGAAGCCTTCAGGGCAAAATTCCCACAACCAGTGCCAACAGAAAGGAGGCTTCAAGAGGAAGGCAACAACCCGAACTCCTGGGAGCTCTACCTCGAGGTCCCAAGCCCTCCCAGCCCTCTCTGCTTGTTCCCGGGTCCTCCCAATGACTCGCTACCTGCCCCTCCCCTTCTGGCAGAGGCCATGGGGGAGGCAGTAGGGGTCGCTTCTCCCTCTACCTAGAGGGATAGAGCAACATCACCACAGACCTCTGGGTGTTGGATCTGATCAGGAGAAGACACACTCTAGAGTTCCTACAGATCCATCGGGACAAGTCACCAGGGTCTTTCCATATCCTCCTCCTTGCATACCCCTTCAAACAACATGAAGTCTTGCTGTATTCTGACAATTGCAGTGATTCCCAGCCTTTGAACTGCCCCGGAGAACTAAGGGTTAACTTTCCATACAGGGCATGGAACGCTGATCTCAAGCTCGGTTGAAGTCTCTGTCTGGAGTGTTTTAAACTCAAACCATCAGATTCTTTACTCCGCCTCACTGAACGGTCGCTCCGGAGATTTCTCCTTCAGCTCGGTTCGAAGTCGGTTAAAGTTTTCAGTTTTTCGTCTGTTAAAAGTATCCACATAGTGGGTCCAGTCTCTGTCTGTGGTACTGTGAGTACTAGATAGGAATTTTTCTTTATTTCTGTGTGGAACTTGTAAAAGTGAGGTTGGTTCGGCTGAGAAGAGATTAGGTAGACTGAGGGAAAAGGAGGCCGATAAGTCCGCTGACCCAGATGGCCAGCCCGGTTCGGTTTCAACTGAACCAGAAGAAGTGCCTTCTGACCAGGGCAATACTTCTTCGGGCAAAAGGAGAGCCAATTCTGAGGGATCAGTTCCGACAAAAAGAAAGCACAAAGATAAATCGACCGGTTCAAATCCAGAGGTTCGTGTTCCAACCGACGAAGAGATAGCCAGGGTGATTCAGATTGTGGAATCGCTCTGTCCGGTTCCGACCGATCTGGCTCCTTCTGGCAAGAGTTCGGTTTGGTTGGTTCCCCCTGTTCAAGAGTATACCCTTGAAGATTTTTATGAACCAGAGTTTGAAGAGGAAGGAGAATTTGAGGATTGTGATGTAAGTGAAGGTCTGGATGTCCCTGTGGAACCGGACATCTCCCCAGACAGACCATCAGGTGTTTCCCCTCCTAGGCTTTCTGAGTCCCCTTCCCATTTTATGTTTTACAGGAAAGTGGCTGAAACTCTTCAGCTTCCTATGGAGGAGGCTGTGGAAGATCAAGAAGAGCCTGATTATGTAGAGATGATGGATATCCCAGAGTCCAGTAGACTGTCTGTTCCCCCTCCATAAATCTTTTGGGAAACAGACACAAAAAATGTTAGTCTTCTAACACCATACCTCCTGTGGATAGAAGAATGGACAAGACGTATACACTCTGGGGCTCAGACACGGAGTTCTTATATCAGCAATGCAGCCATGTTGGGGTAGTGCAGGCTGCTGCCTGTGACAAGGCAAATATTCCCTTGGCTTCACACCCCCCTGACAAGGACTCCAGGAAGATTGATGCCATGGCAAAGAAGCGATACATGGCATCTTCTTTGGGACTCGGGCAGGCGAATTATATGGCCTATACAGCCAGGTACCAGAAGTCCAGGGGGACACTGCAGTAGCTAAACAGGCCCCCCCCCCCAAGCTAGCCAAGGAGCTGGGGGTGGTGGCTGCAGATGGGATTGAGGCATTTAAGGTACAGTTTCATGCTGCTGTGGACTCTAATGATTCATCAAGAGTCATGGCTACATCTGTGGCTTTTCGGAGGATGGCTTGGCTCAGATGTACTAGCCTCTAGCAGGACACCCAGGCTAAGGCTATGGATTTTCCTGTAGTGGGTAATTCTCTGTTTGGGGAACAGACAGAGAATTACATGAAGAAAATGGACTTGGTACAGGACCACTTACAGGAGTGCTCAGGCCAAGGAGAGGCATGCAACCCTCAAAGGCAGCAGTCTAGGGCAGAGGCAGGCCTTTCAAAGGCCTTTTACTAAGCATAGCCTCTTCTTCCTTTCGCAGAGGGATTCTTCAGAGAGAGGCAGAAGGGGGATGAGCAGGCCTGCATCCACCCCTCAGCCTAAAGCCCCTGCTAAGCAGACACCCTGATGGGTCTGCCCGGGTCAACTGTCCTATTCCAGTAGGGAGCAGGCTGGCTTACTTTGTCCAGGACTGGATGTCTATTACATCAGACAAGTGGGTCCTGGAAGCAGTAAGCCAGGGATTGGTTCTCAGCTTCAAAAAATTTCCAAAGATGAGAGCCAGATCTTTTCCACCTGCAAATCTTTTGGAAACCCTTGCCCTAGAGGCAGAGGTTTCTTCTCTCCTAGTTTTAAGAGCTATAGAGAGAGTACCTACTCTACACTGGGGCAAAGGACTGTACTCCAGGTACTTCCTGACCCCCAAAAAGACAGGGGAGTGGCGACCCATCCTAGACCTAAGATATCTGAACGAACATCTTTTAAAACCAAAGTTCAAGATGATAACTCTGGGAATAATCCTTCCCTCTCTAAGGCCAGGGGACTGGCTAGCCTCCCTGGACCTCAAAGATGCCTACTTTCACATTCCCATCAGGTGCTCCCACAGAAAGTACCTCAGGTTCAAGTTGCTCTCAGGCCAGTATCAGTTCAGAGCAGTGCCCTTTGGCCTAACCTCAGCTCCAAGGGTTTTCACAAAGTGCCTGGCAGTAGTAGTTGCCTTTCTAAGAAGGCAAAATATTTCCATATTTTCTTATCTGGATGATTGGCTATTAGTGGGTCAGTCTCCAGACCAAGTCAAGTCTCACCTGCAAGTGACTAGCAGGTGCTCACTTCCCTAGGATTTCTTCTCAGCCTTCCCAAGTCAGTTCTCGAACCAGTCCAGCTCCTTACCTTTATAGGGGCGGAACTGGACACACTCAGAGCAAGAGCCTTTCTTCCTCTAGAAAGGGCAAGGGCTCTTGTGGAACTAGCTTCTTCCTTCAGCCTTCAGGTATCTCAACCAGCAAGGCATTTCCTCCAGCTCTTGGGCCACATGACAGCTTCAGCAGCAGTGGTCCAAGGGGTTAGATTCCAGATGAGGGATATTCAGTTCCACCTGAGAGCTCCCTGATCTCGGAGAAAGGACTCCCTTACCAAACTGATTCCAGTGACTCCGACCTTGATCCAGGCCCTCCAGTGGTGGCAGGATCAGGAGAATTTAAGGCAAGGTGTTCCTTTTGTTGCTCAGTCTTGTTCAGTGGTCCTTACCACAGATGCTTCTCTTCTGGGCTGGGGAGCCCACCTGGGGTCCCTCACTGCCCAGGGCCTGTGGTTCCCCCCAAGAATTCCTTCTCCACGTCAATCTTCTAGAGCACAGGGCAGTTTTTCTAGCTCTAAAAGCGTTCTCACAGTCAGTTCAGAACAAGGTGGTTCAAGTCAGAACAGACAACACTACCACCATGTGGTACATCAACAAGCAGGGAGGCACTCGGTCCACGGCCTTGTGCACAAAAGCCATGAAGTTGTGGTCCCTGGCTTATTCCCTGCAAGCCTCTCTTGTAGCAGTTCACCTTCCGGGCAAGGACAATGTGCTAGCAGATGCACTGAGCAGGATTTTTCAGGGCCATCACGAATGGTCCCTGGACCCTCAGGCGTTGAAAGTAATTTTTTCAAGGTTGAGCACTCCAGAGATAGATCTCTTTGCAGCCCCAGACAATCACCAACTCCCTCTCTTTTGCTGCAGACCTCCAGTCTTGGGCTTAGTCCCCCTTGGCGCCCTGGTTCTGAATTGGGAAGGGAAGTTTCTGTATCCCCCCCCCCCCAAACTCCTGTTCAGAGTTTTAGTCAAAATAAGGTGTCAACCTTGCAAGGTGATCCTGGTTGCTGCAGATTGGGCCAGACAGCCCTGGTACCCCCTGTTGCTATCCCTAGCAGTCCATCTTCCCCTGTCTCTTCCCAGGAATCAATCAATCAAAATCTTTATTTATTCAGGCTAACATCATTGAGCATAGCTCATTTACAAGATGGACCTGAGTGGTCATAACAATATAAGGTTACAAATTTTACACAAAAACACGGTACAGAATGAACACAAATACAATGATTTATGAATGAGACAGATATATACAAATATTTACATATATACAAGGCAAAATGACAATAAACCTAAATCATATTAAAAGGAAAGAAACAGACAGTATAATAGGGATAAAGCTCAGGTAGTTGGACTTGGGTGGGCATTTTTGTATGAAGTAGGCCGGAGAACAAGCTAGAAGAATGATAGAGAAATAGGGGTACAAAAGGGGTGGGGAAGGAGGGGGTGAGAGGACTAGGCCTTATGGAAGCAGTTGCATGATTCTGGGAATAGACTAGTGTACAGTTTTTGAAGGATGTTAAAGGAATGAGGGTATCCAATTTCAGGGTCTTTTGAAGAAATTCAGATAAGTGCTAGGAATAGCTGATTGCAGCCCTTCCATACCGGTGCAGGTGATAGGAATCTTCAGCATGATGAGTTTATTGATCCTTAGGGTGTAAGGCCTGGATGTGATCCGTTGAAACAGTCTGCGATGTAGGAAGGGAGTTTGTTTGTCAGAGCTTTGTAGATCCAGACAGCAGCATTTTGTTTCTTCTATGTTGTAGGGATGTCCAACTGACTGCATTGAGAGAGAGCAATGATGGTGCTGGTGGGAAGATCTGTAATGAATCTAATAGCTCTATGATACAAGGTGTCTAATTTATTTAAATGGGAGAGGGAGCAGAGGCCATAGAGGAAGTCAGCATAGTCAATGAGGGATAGGAATGATGCCAGGATTAGCCTTTGTTTGGAATCTCTGGTCAGGTAGTGTTTGATCCTATAAAACAGGCCAAGTCTTTGTCTAAGCTTTTTCAGGAGCTCTTCAATGTGGCTAGTGTAGTCAAGTTTATTGTCAATCCAGACTCCAAGATATTTGAATTTGTCCACGTATTCAGATTTTCACCAAGGATGGTAGATAATTGTGAGAGGGTGAATGATGGGACAGTGGAAGAGCAGCTCTTGGTGGAAAAGAACATAGCTTTCGTTTTCTTGGCATTTAGTAGTAATTTCTTTTCTAATAGGTTGTGCTGTAGGAGGGAGAACTCAGACTGTAAAAGCTCACAGGCTTTTGATGGTGAGGGATTACTGACATATAGTACAGGAATTACAACCTGTTAACATCCTCTCGGGAGGATTTGGTACCCCAATCTTCAGTCTCTCAATCTCAAAGCATGGCTCTTGAAGAGTTAGAGTTTGCAGATATGCATCTTTCCCAATGGGTTCTGGACATACTAACATACTAAAATGCCAGCAGAATAGGCCTAACGGTCTTTCGTGTCTGCTCGTTTGGTCAGCCCCCAACCTGGGTGCTGACCTTGCTGTTCCCCCTCGCCTTCTCTGGCTTCTCCCTTCCCAGTTCCGGATATTCTTGCTGCATTGGATTTTGCTTCCAGAACCCTTCCCTGTACCTGTCCCACCCCTCTTGAACCCCTCCACTGTCTCTGCCTCCACCAGCCCTCGGCAGTGCATTCCATGGCTCCACCACCCTCTCAGTGAGAGTAGCACCTCCTCCTTTCTCCCTGAACTTCCAGCTTCCACCCATGCCCCTAGTGGCCCTTCCTCCTTCCTTCGAACCACCCTGACTGTTCCTCCCCTATTTACCCTCTTCATGTACCTGAAGACCTCTATCATGTCCCCCCGGTCCCTTCTCTCTTCCAATGTGTACATATTTAGCTCTTCGAGCCTCTCCTCATAGGTCCTGTCCCCCAAGCCCCAAATCATTTTGGTTGCCCTCCTCTGGACCCTCTCCAGGAGGTTAATGTCCCTCTTTAAGTGTGGCCTCCAAAACTGCACGCAGTACTCAAGGTGCGGCCTCACCAAGCAGTTGTACAGAGGGTATCACTTCCTCCTTCTGGAGGTGATCCCCAGCGATGCATCCCAGCATCCTGTTGGCCTTGCTGCTGCCCTCCTACAAGTCTCAGAGTTGTTCATCTTGACATCCACCACCACCCCCAGGTCCCTCTCAGCCATCGAGACTTGTAGCATTCCCCCAGAGTGTACACTTGGCCTGGGTTCCTCTCTCAGGTGGAGTACCTTGCATTCCCTGCATTGAACCTCAGCTTCCACTTTCTAGACCATCTTTCCAGAGCCTCCAGGTCCCCCTGTAGGGCCACCCTCCCTCCCTCCCATCCACCACTGCCCCCAGTTTGAGTCATCTGCAAAGAGACTCATCTCACTCCTGATTCCTGTCTTTATGTCAGATACGTAGGCGTTGAACAGAAGGGGCCCAAGGACTGATCCCTGTGGGACCCCACTAATGACCCTCCTTGGGGATGAGACTATCCCACCAATCCGGTCCTGGAGCCAATTGCCTATCCATCTGATCATCTGGTTCCCCAACCCCATTTCTCCCAGCTTATCCAACAGGCCCACGTGAGGAACAGAGTCAAATGCCTTGCTGAAGTCTAGAAAGAGGACATCCACTGGTCTACCCAGGTCCAAGGCACTTGTCACCCAGTCATAGAACTCCACCAGGTTTGTCTGACACGATTTCCTCAAGACTTCTCAAAAGCCTTCCACCAGAAAGACTTGCAACTCCAAATGGAAAAGATTCAGCTTTTGGTGTTCTGAGAAGAATATTTCTCCAGACACTGCTGAATTACCTACGGTTCTGGATTATATGGTCCATCTTCATGGCCTAGGCCTCAGACCAGCTACTCTCAAGGTACACTTGTCAGCTGTTTCTGCATTTTTGTCTGTGGAGAAGCCTTCCTCACTATCTTCCCATCCTGTGTTCTGTAAATTTTTTAAAGGATTGTTTCACACCAATTCCCCTTTTAGAGACCCTGCTCCTTCCTGAATGTTTGCATTGCTCAGCTTATGCAACCCCGAGCCTATGTCATCAGCAGAGCTTAAGTACTTGACTTGGAAAACTGTTCTTGGTAGCCATTACCTCTGCCAGGCGTATCAGTGAATTGCAAGCACTGTCAGTGGAACCTGATTTTATCTCCTTTCACAGGGATAAAGTGGTCCTTAGAACCAATAGAAGGTTCTTGCCCAAAGTGGTTTCAGACTTCCATTTAAACCAGTCTCTCTCTCCCTGTTTTCTTCACTGATCATTCTTCCTCTGGAGAGAGGAGGCTACACAGTTTAGATGTCAAAAGAGCCCTTAGTTACTACATAGAGCATACCAAGGGTCACAGGTTTGACTCCCTCCAGTTGTTCCTCACTTATGGAGAAGTGGGAAAGGGCAAACCTGCCACCAAAAGATCTATTGCTAGGTGGATTGTGTCTTTTATACAATTCTGCTATGAAAAACTGGAAAAAAATCCACCCTCAGGCCTGAGGGCTCATTCCACAAGAGGTACAGCTGCTTCCTTGGCTGCAGCCAGGGATATCCCTCTCCTAGAAATCTGTCAAGCAGCCACCTGGAAAACAGTCCATACCTTTACCAAGCATTACTCTCTGGATATCCAGGCTAGAAGTGATGCTCGGTTTGGCACAGCAGTACTTCAGAGCCTATTCCCAAAGTAGGTTCTCTCCCTCCTCCTTGGAGGTACTGCTTGGTAGTCTGCAGTTGTCAGAATACAGCAAGACTTCATGTTTGAAGAAATAATTACTCACCGTAGTAATTATATTTCTTCTAATGGAGTCTTGCTGTATTCTGACCTCCCTCCCTGTCTCCCCTCTCAGAACCTGTTTTTGGGAAGTGGGTGGGCAGGTGCAGTGTTGCACCCCAGGGGTGTGTGGCTGGCACCCTCCTTCCTTTTTGTTTGGGTACTTTTTTATTATTGTTGTTTTTTGAGTACATTGGGTTTAGTTTTTGGGTTTCCTGACTTGAGTCTTTCTTGAGAATCCAAAACTTTTCAGCCAGTTGGCTAGTAGAATTTTTACAATTTCCACATAGAATTTTTAGTTTAGTTGGGCTGGTAAGAATCTGACAGTTTGAGTTCAAAACACTCCAGACAGAGACTTCGACCGAGCTCGAGCTCAGCGTTCCATGCCCTGCATGGAAAGTTAACCCTTAGTTCTCCAGGGCAGTTCAAAGGTTGGAAATCACTGCAATTGTCAGAATACAGCAAGAATCCGTTAGAAGAAATATAATTACTAAGGTGAGTAATTTTTTCTTATGGAAGGAGAGATCCAGGTCCTTCTGCAAAAGCAGGCAATAGAGCTGGTACCCCTGGAACAACAGGGGCAGGGCTGTTACTCTCATTTATTCCTGGTCCCAAAAAAGACCAGAGACCTTCGGCCCATTCTGGACCACAGCTCTCTAAACCTCTATCGAGTACAAGCGGTTCAGAATGGTCACTCTTCCAGGCCTCATTCCCCTCTTGCACCAAGGGGACTGGCTCTACTCCCTGGACATGTAGGATGCCTACCTGCACATACGGGTCTTTCCTCCCCATTGGAGGTTTCTGAGGTTCCACTTCCGGAGGAAACATTACCAGTTCACAGCCTTACCGTTCAGCCTCTCCTGTGCTCCTCGAATCTTCACCAAGTGTCTAGCAGTGGTCGCTGCGGCTTTACAATGCCAGGGCCAGTACATCTTCCCTTACCTGGACGGGTGGCTCGAGGCAGCTCCTTCCAGAGCTCAACTACTTCACATTTTCAGAGATACTTTTACACTCTTCCAAGGGTTGGGGATCACCCTAAACCTTCCAAAGTCATCCACATGGCCCAGTCAACGACTCCTTTTCATCGAAGCTGTCCTGGACACACTGTTCAGGGCATGGCCTTTCTCCCAGAAGATGGGAGATTGCCTGAGGAGCTTAGCCCAAGCAGTATCCATGGCTCCCCAGGTCCCAGCTGGGACCTTCCTCAGACTTCTGGGGCACATGGCAGCAGCCATTCCTACAGTTCCCTTGGCCCGCCTCCAAATGAGGGTTCCCCAGTGGACACTCATAGTGCAGTGGGACCAGCAGTCAGATGACTTAGACCAGCCAGCCAGGATCTCTGACCCAGTCCGAAGGACACTATCCTGGTGGCTAGACCCCTCCAACCTGGCATGAGGGGTCCCCTTCCAGCAGGAGCCCCCGAGACAGGTTCTGACTACAGACACTTTCAGTCTCGGTTGAGGTGCTCACCTGGAGAACAGACAGACCCAGGGGACCTGGTCTCCTGAACAGACGCTCCACATCAGTGTCCTAGAGATGCGAGTGGTCCTGAATGCTTTGCAGGCGTTTGTCAGACCTTTCGCCAGACCCTCTTCTCATCCAGATGGACAGCGTGTCAGTAGTGTTTTATGTCAGCAAGCAAGGGGGCACACATTAGGCTACACCCTCAGCTGTGACTGATGGACCACTTTTCTATCTCCTTATTTCCAAGCAACAGTTAATGCGTTTCTCTTTTCTTCTTTTCCCCCTACCCTTGGTTGGCCACCTAGCGTAGCTCTTTACTGTCCTAACTAAACTTCGTACTAGTTCTGTCTTGTAATTCTTTTTCCATTTCTAGCCATCCAGTCCCTAGAATGATGCCAAACACCCAGAAGGGTGTTGTGTAAAGTGCATAAGTGCATTTTGTGTACAAAAAACATGAAGGCTATTTTAAATAGGATTGAATACAGTTAATAAAGCCTTTTTGATGAAAAAGGATTCAGAAGTCATATAAAACAATAATAATGTCATGATTAGTGCAGTTATAATAAATCCTAAAGGTATTTTCATAAATTCACATTATAAACTTGTTGTTACATAAGGTTCTTTATATAAAAAAGCTTGGTCACTGTGGTTCAGAGAGAAAGTCAATATCTGTGGATATATACACTGTACCTTTTAACTGAACCAGGAAGTCCCCTGAAATAACTCCTCCCTCCTTGGTTTTGAAACCTGTTCAGACATGAAACATGTCCAGCCTTGTAACTAGAAGAGGGCTCAGTCAGATGATTCCACCAAAAAGATATAAATACCTCTTCAGTGAGTTCAGTTCAGCCCAGTGGGGCTCAGCCCTGAGGGAGGAGAGAGGCAGACAAGCTGTTGAATGCAGATAAGAAGGGTCTTTGGAGCGCTAAGATCTAGGACTGTATTATGAGAGAAACTACTGATGTTGAGTAGTGATGTTCTTTGCAATTTTTGTTGTTTTCACTTATTATTTTTTTGAACTTTTTGGAAAATATCATACCACGGTGTGCTAAACCTGTAAAATTGCCTCATCTGATATTTATTACCACACCCTGTGACAGTCTGATATTGAGCCCAGGAACTCCACTTAGGCCTCACCGCTATTCATGTTCCAGGCATCCAAAACATCTGGACTGACAGCCTAAGCCAGTCTCGGTCCAAGGCTCATGAGTGGGAGCTCCTTCAGTTGGTAGCAGACCAGCTGTTCAACAGATGGGGCTATCCAGAGTTGGACCTCTGTGTCCTCCACTCAGCGCCAAACTGCACTGTTTCTGCTCACTAGAGCCCGGGTCTGGTGTTTTCTTGCCAGACGCTTTGTCCCTTTGTTGGACAGGGAGGTTTCTGTATGCCTTCCCTTCCTTTCCCATTCTCCAGAGCATTCTTCTGAAGTTGCAGGCCGATTTGGTTCCCACTACTTCAGCAGCTGGCAGTGGAGCCTCCCAATACAGCTGCTGCTGAGCTCGCACTTGCTATCGCAGGATCAGGGCACCCTGGTCCATCCAGATCTCGGATCTCTGCTTCTTCACGCGTGGCTCCTGCAGACTTATCTAAGCCCAGGTATGGAGTCTCCCAGGAGGTGGCGGATATTCTCATCACAGCGAGAAAGCTCTCGACTAGATACACTTACGCCATGAAGTGGAAAAGATTTTGTCTATAGGCTTCACCCCATCGCTTGAACCCACTTACCTGTCCAGTGAACTCTTAGAGCATCTCCTCTCCTTATCAAACCAAGGCTTGAGCTACTCCGCCGTTAAGGTACATCTTTCTGCAATTTCTGCTTACCACATACATTTAGTGGGGAAAACCCTCACCCAGCTGGACATGGCCCGCACCTTTTTGCAGGGCATACTACACATTAAGCCTCCCAACAGCGATCCCGTACTGCTGTGGGATCTCCTCTTTATGCTCAAAAATAGTACTTTTTCCCCTGTTCGAGCCTGCCGCGGATTGCGAGCTTCGGTTCCTTTCTTGGAAAGCGTTATTTTTAATAGCTGTTACTTCTACTCGGAGAGTTTCCGAGCTTCAGGCCTTGATGTGTAAGGTGCCTTATTTAGTTTTCCATAAGGACAGGGTGTCCTTGAGTACTAACCCCTAACTTTTTGCCTAAGGTGGTGTCAGAGTTCACACTTAATCAGGACATTAACCTGCCAGTGTATTACCCCAGCCACTCAAACCGCGGGAAAGCGATCCTACATACTCTGGATGTACACAGGGCGCTGCTGTACTGTGTTAACCGTACCGTAAGACAGATCAGTTTGTGGCCTTCGTGCATCATTGTCCAGGCGCTCTGGTGTCTAAACAGACCTTTTCCATGTGGCTGGTGAATTGCATTGTCTTCTATGACAAGTACAATAAACCCCTTCTGGGCTTGGTATGGGGTCATTCCACTAGGGGAGTGGCTACTTCTTTCTCTTCTATGCGTAATGTCTCGATAGTGGACATTTGTGCAGTGGCTACCTGGAGCCCAGTGCATACTTTTGTCAAACACTACAGCTTGGACGTTGCCTCTAGGAGAAGGGCAGGTTTAGGCCTGGCTGAGCCTCCTATCCTGATGCATTCTTCTGGCAATTGCACTTCAGCCTCCTCCCAGATTTGTCTTGATTCTTTTTTCTGGGACTGCTTGGGACTCTGTCCTTATGGTAATAGCCTGCTGCAAGAGCTCCCACTTGAAGAAAGATAGTACAGTTACCCAAGAACTTACCGTAATAGTAGATCTTCTAGATGAGCTCTTGCAGCAGGCACTGCATTCCCTTCCTCCCTCCTTCCCCTGGTGAGTCTCTGCATCTTTTTTACGGCAAGCTTATGCCCGGTCCACCTGCCGGCCTTACTAACAGGTCTCCAGCAGGTGAACTGAGGTGGGGCTAGGGACCGCCCCCCTTATATACCGGGGGGGGGGGTCCCAACTGTAGTGCCTGGTGGCATAGTCCTTATGGTAATAGGTGCTGCAAGAGCTTCTTTCTAAGATCTACTATTATGGTAAGTTCCTGCATAACTGTACTTTATGCTTTGGTACTTTATTCATTATGCTTTTTATTTACTGCTCTTTTGTTATATTGTTAGTGGGTTTATTTGTATGGTTTTCAGTTGATTTTTCCGTCTTAATCTTCTCCTCAGACTGATTCTGTGTCTTTATCTGTTCAGTCCAATTCCGTGTCTGTGTCTTTATCTGTTCAGTCCAATTCCATATGTAGCACTGGTGGTCTCTTCTTTGGCTTTGCAGTGTACTGGTGTCCTGTAGTAGAGAATGAGAGATAATGTAAGTGTTTTTTTTCTTTACTTTTCGGGATGTTCAGGTATGTTTAATAGATTACTTTCTGCAGTTCCTCCTTCCCAGTGGGGAAAAAGGCCACTGCTCAAGGTATTTTCTAACTCGCAAGAAAAATGGGTAGTGGCAACCCATTTTGGACCTCAGGTTCCTGAACAAACACCTGAAAAAGGTCAAGTTCGAAATGTTAACCCTGGCTACAGCGATATCATCCCTACAGCAAGGAGACTGAATGGGATCCTTGAACCTGGAGGATGCATATTTCCACATTCCATTCTGGCCCAGCCACAGAAAATACTTCAGTTTCAGGCTGGCATCTGGTCATTATCAGTTCACCACCTCCCCCCTTCAGTCTCTCCTCTGCTCCCAGGGTATTCACAAAGTACTTGTCCATGGTGGCAGCACATCTTAGAAAGCACAGAGTGCTGTTTTTTCTCTACATGGATGACTGGATGGTTGCTGGAAAGTCACACCAGCAGACCAATACCCCTCTTCTGCTAATTCAGAGCACCTTGGAGAGATTAGAATTTCTCATAAATAGTGTGACAGGGTTGAATAAGGCCCTGTCCCATTTGTTATATAGAAAGTGTTACATTCAAGGATCTGTTCTGTCCTCTCCTTTCCTGTCTCATCTGTCTGGTTGCGCAACCAAATGTTCTTGTGAGATCTAGGAACTGATCACTCTGACCGTCTCGCAATTCTCAGCCTCTTGCTATCGCTCTACCTTCAGTTGCTGTTTCTTTTCTTCCCCCTTGCATATCTGCAGTTATAAAAATATATGTGAAACTGGGATCCCTTTGTTTGAAAATGTATACAGTTATACTGTTGAAATGATTGCAAAAAGATGTTTGGAACTCAAGGGGTTAACCTGAGATGCAGTTTGAGCTCCTCTCAGGCTTGTTTACAAGCTGCTTTGCAGAACTGTCAGCAAGAGGTCAGATCTTATCTGTATCCATCTTTATCATTCATGAGTGGTGGGTACTACACCGGAGGCACTAGGACCCTGCAGGAAGCTTTTAGCTTAAAAAGCTTTTCTTCTAGGAGGAGGGGCGACGGGGACAGTACCGCCTTAGAGGCTGACGCATTGCATGGTGCTTGCAGGTTGGCCAGTACCCTCGTCCCCTACACTAACTCAGTTCTGTTTTTTCCCACCATCGAGGCTGCAGCTCAGACTACATGGGACAGCAAGAAGTCTACACAACGCTCCCAACTACAGTTTTCTGCTCGTCTGACTAAATATTTGACGCTGCTCCTGTCGACACCACGTTTGGCATCATTTTGTTATTTTCTTAACTAGTGTTTGTACGGCGTCGAGTCTCTCTTCTTTTTCCACTAAGGTAAGACTTCAGGCCCATCTCCTGGGCGCCCACCCCCCGCTGCTATATGCACTGGAGGAAAGCAGGCCTCCATCAGCTCAGGTCTCGCTGAGCCCAGATGCCTGGTTGAGCGGTCAGAGGAACAGTCGACCTCGGTGGGGAGGCTGGGATCATGGTAAGGCCTGGTTCCTCTTCGGGAATCTGCCACCGGTGTCAAGGCCTCAGCTACATGCAGGGCCTGCATCGGTGGTCCGTTTTTTTGGGGGGGGGGAGGTGCCGATGAGCAAAGCCGGCCCTCCAGTGCCAGAGTCCCCTCCCAACACCGCTCTCAGTGTCAGGATGGGTAAAGTGGCCAGGGTTGCCTCTGTCGGGATCGCTGTGCTCTCTTTCTCAGAGTTGGAGAATGATCAGCCTGATCTAGATTGGCAACTGAGCTCTCTGGAGCAACTGTTGCTCCCCAGGATCCACTCTAGGTTGTCATTGATGAGTTCCGGTCTTAGGACTGACTCTGTTTGTGTCACCACTCTTCCTCCATCTGTGCCATTATCGACGCCACAGTGGACTTCAGTGGTGCTGTCTGTGGTGATGCCGCCCTGTTGTCTGCGCCACATTTGGCGATAGTGATGCGGTCAGCGCCATGCTTGTGCTTGGTGCCATTGGTTGTGCTGTTTCAGGGGTCAGGCTCCTGGTCGGCGCCACCCCTGATGTCTACACCGAGGTCGGCATCAGTGTTAATGGTGGCACAGTTTCTGGGGATGGTGTCGATGTCAGTGCCGCGACCAGCTACAGTGTCACTTTTGGTGACGGACACCACTTTGGGTGCTGTTTCTGTGGAGGAGGCCAGTTTCAGTGCCAGGTTGCTCTTTGGTGCTGTCATGGAGTTGGAGAGGGAGTCAGAGGCCAACTCTGGTGCTGGCTTTTCTCTTCCCCCTCCCTTGATGACAGTTGCCATAGTTGGACCTCCCCTGAGGGGCAGGTCTTTGTCCCCTCTGGGGGCCCCGTCTGTCTCCCGCTCTGCTCAGGTGACCTCGGTCACTCCAGGTCAGAGTGCTGGGCTGGACACCTTCTCCTTCTCCTCCTTTGGGGGATGGAATCCTGCAACAGGTGGGGACAGGGGCCACCTTGCTGGGTTTGCTGGGCTCCAGTCTCCCAACCAGGGGGCTTCCCCCTGCTAGCTCTGGGAGGTTTGAGCGGCAGTTGGGGTCTGGACAGCACATCCCCCTTGCTTCTGGGGTGTCCTCCGCTTGTTCCCACTGCCCTAGCAGAGGGGGCCTGGTCTCCCAGGACCATTCTGCCCATCCTTCTTCCCCTCTTCCTCTTCCTCCCCCTCTCCTCTCTGATCTTTCCAGTCCTTTGGGGCCTCTCACCTGGGAGCAGTATAGGGCCACGGTGAGTGCTTTTTTCCCCCATGTTTTACAGGGCCTTGGATGAGATGGTGTTTGCAACTACTCTTCCTGCACACTCATTCCCTGTACAGAGTCCTTCCACTTCATCTGCTTCCTTCTCCGAGGAAGAGGGCTCCTTCTTGTACCGGTCTTCTGATGCTGACTTTTCAGAGTATCAGTGGCTCCTGTTGACAATGATGGAAGACCTCAGTCTTATCCCAGTGTCTCAACGCAATCCTGCGCGTGCGACTATGGTGTTCCATGGGGAGTGCAGGCAGGAAAACTTTGTGATCCCTCCATGACCTTTTCCCTTTACAGAGGAGTTGTACAACGTCTGGCAGTTGCCTGCTTCTGCTTCCCCAACACCTGGGGACTGCCAGCACAGGTATTGCGCTCTCCCAGAACTATGCCCCACACCATAGAGTGGCTGGACACCCCTTTTGGGCTTCAGCGCCTGACACGAGACCATCCCACAGACACAGATTCTGCGGAGTTCGACCGCTGGGGCAGGAGAGTTTTCGCCTCTGTGCGTCTCTTGTCCTTTGCTGCTCATCAGACACACATGGTGACCTTTGAGAGGTGCCTGTGGGCCATGCTGGGGGAAAGCCTAGTGGCCTTGTCTGATTGCGAGGCAACCAGGTGAACTATTATCATTTCCACAAGTTGCCTGGAGCTAGCGAGACACCAGGCACAGGCATCTTATGCCGCGCGGTAGCCTCCGGGGGTTGTGGGATCCATGATCCACATTAGGCGGACAACATGGCTTCGCCTTTCGTTGTTGTCACCCTTGCCCCAGTGTAGGGTGACCGCCTTGCCATCCCGGGGGGCCTGTTTTTTGTCCCAAAGAGCCAGGTGGAAAATTTCGGAGTGCCCTCCCTCTCCTGCAGATCAGGAGCCCAGTAGTGGGTCTGGCCAGACTCATGATGGTCCCTTTTCCCTTGTGAGTCCCCCAGGAGGGGCTGAAGGCTGTCCAGCCTTCAGTGAGGTACCGGTCCACCTTGTGGGCTTGGTACTCACCCACCAGTGAAGATTGATACAGGTAAGATACGAAAATTACGTACCTACCGTAATTCTTAATTTTCCTGTATATATTCACCATTCATCACTGCTTCCTGCCCACCTTTCCCTCTTGGGCCTCAGCTTCTGGGCAGTGCCTCCTCCCTGCTTGCCCCCCCCCCCCAGTTAAGGCCTATTGTAGGTGAAGTCCTTCGGTACCTCCGGGCTCTCTGCCACTTTGAAGCACCAAGGGTACATTCTTGACCACACAAAATAAAGGATCTTAAAGTCCTAGCCAACTCCCTCAGTGACCACTCACCCATTCTATGCTTCTGGTCCTCCCCCACACCTAAACCCACGCACCAAGCCACCCCCCGTCGTTGTCTCCGCCCGGGAGGTCTAAACAAACTTAAACAGCACCTTGCCCAGCTCGATTGGTCCCCGATCTCCCTTGCATCAGATATAGATATCGCCTAGCCTTCTCACTAGTACCTTTGTAAGGCCTGGACGCCTTCGCCCGTATCAACACCGCACAAAGAGGCGCACTGCTGCCTGGATTTCCTCTCTGATCCAGCAACTTAGGCAGCGCGATAACCTCTGAGTATTGCTGTCAGAAACAGGCAGACCAGCAGATAGGCAAGCTTATAACACAGCTCTCGCAACCAGTGCACCTGGGCCATACGGCAAGCAAAAGCCTACTTCTACCAATCCATCTTGACTTCCTCCTGGGGCTCGGCTCGCTCCTTTTGGGATAACATGAAGGAATTAAATGGTACAACCCGCCCCTCCCTCTCAGATGGTCATAGATGGTGCTATTAACACGGATCCCTCCTGTGTTGCCAACTTCCTGAACGCATCTTTCTCTGATCTAAGTGCTATCCTACCGTCCCACTTCTTTGACCCTATCCCAGCAACCAACTACCCAGATATCTCTCGTCCCCCTTTTTACTTTAGGACTATCTCCCCACAGGACGCTAAACCGATCCTTCTAAAAGCCCTCTCCTCCCATAACCCGAGCTGCGGCCACCTTGACTCCAAGATGCTCCGCCTAACCCTGGATGTCATGATTACCCCCACGGATTTTATTAATCGCCTCCTGTGCCTCGGCCAATTCCCGAATGCATGGAAGCTGGCCAAATCACCCTTATACAAGAATGGAGATCGACTGTGCCAAGCAATTACAGACCTATCTCCATCCTCCCCTCTCTAAGGCCCTGGAAAAATAGTATCCATGCAACTCGCAGCCTATCTTTCCACCCACAATATTCTGTGCCCGAACAACATGGCTTCCGCCTGGTCACAGCACTTCCACAGCTCTGCTGGAGTTCTCCCACTATATACACTCGCACTAGATGCCAGAGAGCTGGCTCGGCAGTTTTCATCGACCTGTCCAAAGCCTTCGACATTGTGAGCCACCCGCTGCTACTAGAAACCTCAATAAACTGGGGTTCTCATCCGTCCACTGGCCTGGTTCTCCAGCTACCTCTGTGACAGATCTCAACACGTCAAATTAAATGGTAGCCTGTCTGGCACTGCCAGTACACTCCGGTACTTAAGGCTCTATTCTGGGCCCACTTTGTTCAGCCTGTTCCTAAACTCCCTTCCCAGCTCTTGCTCAGGCAAAATACTACTATATGCTGACGATGCAGTCTTAGTTGCCTCCCACCCACCCACTCACACTCTAGAGCTCCTGCAACTCTACTTCAACCAGGCTGAAAAATGGTTGCGTCGACCATCGCCTGGTCCTGAACCTCAAGAAAACTAAGACCTATGATCTTTGCCCACCGGCAAAGTAACGTCAGAAATGCCCTCCACATCCTTCCCAGTACCCTTCACCCCTTGAACAGGTAGCCACGCACAAATACCTGGGCATCACCTTCACTCTGCTCTCCTTCCATGCCCACATCCATGCCTTGTCCTCAGCCATGAATACCCGAATTGGGCTCCCTATCGCCACAAGGACTGCCTCCCGAACCGCCTCTACGGCTGGCAATCACTTCCTCCATCCTATCTTTTTGGTTGACTATGGCCCTCCCACCTCATGCTGTCGCTGACCCCACTGCTCTCACAAAAATCCAGACATCTATCAACAAAGCCTGCAGGCTCCTGACTGAGTGCCCCAAAGTAGGCGCACACGTGCCAACTCTATTCCATCACTAACATACTCAATCTTGAAGCGGCTGCAATATCACACCTGCATACTAGCCAAAGTCTCTACTTAGGCTCTGTCCCCCGTGTCACCGCACTGCTTCCAGCAGGCCTCCCATTCGGGTCGCTACCGTAGGTACCAATGCCACCTTCCAGTGCCTAGAGCCAGGACCTCCTCACCAAAGATCCTTTCATCATAGGCGCCATCCTGGTATAACTCCTCCCTCGCATGTCACTAGCACCGCTAAAATTGGCTATTCAAAATCGCCCTTCTAAACACCTCATTAGCTCACGGAGATATGCGTGTCTATCCCAGGGCCTACTGTGAATGCCTTCCTGACATATCAGCCACTGCAGACTAAGTATATAACAATGCCGAGTTTTTGCCTGCGTCATACTATATGCACATTGTATCCTGGATGTCCCCTGGGAACCCAGTGACTTCCTGTGGGATCCCTGGCTACCCAAATACTTAAATGGCGCTTTGATGATTCTGTATTGTATGTTGCATGTAATTCACCTGTACTGTTCTCCACTGTCTTACCTCACATTAGATTGTCTCCCTCCCTGTGACGAGGTGCCTTTGTAAATGAGTCTCTGACTCAAAGGTTGTAAATCCGATATTTGACTTAAATAAATAAAATAAAATAAATTCTTCCATTCTTGGGGGGACAAGAAGGAGCTCTTGCCCTCTTTTCTTTGGCTCCCTGGGCCCCTCGGTAGGGGAGATCTTCAGGTCTCCTGTCTGGGAGTTCTGCCTCAGGCTACCCTTGTAGGTTCTGCCTTCGTCTGAACCTCTCTGCTAAGATTAGGGTACAGAGGACCCTGTCTGTTTTGTTTTTCTTCTTTCTCCAGTTGCAAGAGACCCTCTACTTGGTCCCTTGTTCGCTCAGTCCATTTAGACTTCAAGACTCAGGAACCTCCTTGAGGTCCCCTTTTCCTATTAACTTCACCTCCCCGGTAATGCTAAATACAGGGTTTTACCCTCTTTCACCCCAGGACTTTCTCCTTGGGCACCTAGGTGAACTCCGACTGGAAGATGGGTTCTCTTCCAGCTAAGGGGGAGAAGGAGCAGCCATTACCAAATGTTCCTCCCCTGGTGGATCTGGGGGTTAGCTTAACCAGTCAAGCATTTCTCCTGTTGGATCCCTCTTGTTGTTGGGGGTTTAGTTTTTTCCGCTCCTCTTGGAAAATTCCTGTTCTCTGAACTATCTTCTTGTCTCCCCCCCCCCCCAAAAAAAAAGGGTGGGGGTGAATGTTCCACCTTAACAAGAGGGATATAGACAGCAGACTTTTAAACTTCCTTTGATCCTCCACCCTCCCCCGCCTTTCTTTTCTCTATGCTTGTTTCCTCTCTGGCGAGCTGAACTGAGGTAGTGGAGGAGATGACTGTTACTGGCCAACACGCAAGCGCCATGCAATGCATCAGCCTTGAGAGTGGCGCTGTCGCTCCTCCTCCTAGGAAAAAACTTTTATTTTATTTATTGAATCTTGGATTAACACCAGCTGAGCAGAACTGTTCCTTTACAGTGGTTCCACGTCATGAGGTTACAAGACAATAACACAAAAATCAGGTAAAACAGAGTAGTACAGAATCAAAATTACACAGACATGCATCAGAATACAGTATTACTATGTTACACGGTGAGGAAGCAGACATAGAACAACGAATAGATACCACAGTACAATATTCCAAGGTTACAAGATAAAACATAAAGTAGGTGTGAGATTTTCCCAGAACTGGAATCCAAACTATAGTGCGCAAGAAGGGGGAGGTGAGCTGGGAGGAGGGTTAGCATGTTGTAGTAGGGAGCTTATAGTAGAGGAGGACAGGGATCCAGGGGTAGTATGATGACATGACAGAAAGAGATTAGAAGAGGTGCTGCCCATAAGGTTTTGTCAGAGTAGTTGTAGAGGAGGGGTAGATCTTCCTGGACGAAGTCTCCATCGCTCATTCACACTAGTGGGATAGCGCTGGAGGTGCTAGGACCAAGCGGGAGACTAAAATTTTTCAGAAGGGTCAAGCGCCCGAGACAGGACCATGCATCTTGGCGGCACCATGAGACTAGCTCGCACCTGTAGCCAGGCCATCTGACCTCGGCCCTCCAACGCCTTCAGTTCCTTTCTCCCGCCGTCGAGTGCGCTTGGATGTCGACGTTGCTCGTCTGCCAGAGTCTTAAGTTTTCGTCTATACGACAGCAGCTTTCAATGTTTAATTGAATATTTTAAGTAGTAATTTCTTATTTTACGAACAAGAAAAGATTATGAAGAAGAAAAAGAAATTCTTTCCTGCCATCAACGGAGTTGTCCTTAGACGGTAGCAGTGATGGTAGGAGGACTTCATTTGAAAGTTTTATGGAGAGGGGCTGTGTCTGGTCCGCGCCCATGGTGAATTAATGGGGACAGTCCACCAAGCACAATCTAACGGTTCCGGGATCCGGCCCACTTAATCTCTAGCTCTTCTTCCTCATTCAGGGAAGAAGAATCGGTGCTGCTCGAGGTTGCCTGTTGGTACGTCTGCCGCGAGGATTGTTCGGGAGGCGGTGGACTTGAACCGACTTTGTGAGGTTCCTCTTGGCCCCGCTCCTAATGACTGCATTCTCAACTCCGAGCTCCATCTCTGTCCTCGCTGGAGCTCCGGTGGGCAGTTTCACCTCTGGGCCGCTCCTGTGGAGCAGGGGGTTTGACTTCCAGTTTTTCTGGCTCTGTTCCTGATTTCGGGACCTCCAGGCCTTGGAGCCGTTGTAGCGGAGCCGGGTAGATTGGATCACGATGGGTGAGGTGCCCTCTTGGTGCCTTTGCCATCGTGTCGACCCCTCGTGCCTACCCCCCTCTCCCTTTTCTATGCAGGGGCTGGCACGGGAACCACCTTTTTCCTTCTCCCCTTCTCAGGATTTCCATTGGCATTTCCTTCGGCGCCATGGCTCTGTGCCTTGGTCGGCGCTGTGCTTTGGTGCCTTGATTGGTGCCAAGCCTCAGTGCCTTGGTTGGTCCTGTGGGTCGGTGCCATTGCTCTGTGCAGCGCTATGGGTGCTGTTGTTGCTGCAGTTTGGTTGTTGGTGCCGTCAGTGGTGCTGTGGGTGTCTAGGTGGCGCTGTGCACCCGCAGGTGCCATGGGTGGTGCCGGAAGCACCCGTGGGTGGTGCCATTGGTGGCACCAGGGGGTGCCCTGTGGGTGGCACCACAAGCACCCATGGGTGCCACTGGTGCCCTTGGGTGGCATTCTTACCATGGGTGTCATGGTTTCCATGGTGCCATGGTTGTTGGGGGTGCCCTCGGTGCCATTGCTACATGGATGCCGGGAGTGCCTGCAGGTACTGTCGTGGGTGCCCTCGGGTATCGCCCAGGTTGGCGTAGGCACTGCTTGGTGCTCTCCTGTGCCACGAGTGATGCTGGCGCTGTATGGCAGAATTAGTGGCACATTTTTCCTTTTTGGACTTCATTTCCACAGAACCTGTGGTGGGATGTTTTCCTTGGAATGAACTCCTGTTCTGCGGATTCCCCCCCACATCTTAGTGAGTGGCAGTCTACGTGGGATCTTGTCATCCAGCGGTTTTCTGCTGATGGAACTCTGCTGTACTGCTCTGCCAGCGGAATCTCATTCTGCTCAGCACTTTCTCTGCTCCCTATGTAATACCAAGCTCCTCGACAACCTTCCTGATGGCGGAGTCTCTAGTGGCTCTGACCTAGACCTCTCTTAGAGGTCCTTCTGGGGTAGAAGTGCATCTAGGTGGGTCTTTCCCTGTCCTTCTGGTCAGTAATACAGTGGATGACTCATTTTATATACTGAAGGGCACGTCCTCTCTATCATCAGAGTCCGTGATGGAAAATCTTTTCAGTAGTTCCTCAGTAATGGGGTCCACTATAGTATTTCACACTGTGTCCGTGGACCATACACTTCTGTGTCTAGACTTTTTCAATCGTCAAGACAGTGACACTCTGTGTAACATTCTAATTTAATGGTCAGAAGCCGCTCAGGCTCTTCCACCCCTTTGATGGTGGTATATAGCTCCCTTGTGATATTGCCCCTTCGGTGGCTTCTTCGGCATGGGTGGTTAACATCTCTCCAGCTGTGATTATTAGTCCGGTCATGATTTCAGTATGGATGCTCGGGCTCCTTCTGCACTCAGGTGGAGAACAACATCTTCATTTTGTATCAAAACAATCCTTGCGAAATAGGAGCCTGAAAGGCTTGTTAGGCTTGGACTAAAAAAAAAAAAAAAATTTGTATCACAGCACAGGGCCTAGCTGAAATTACCCGATACCCCCCTTTTTTGATCTGGTCAGGTTCCGCCTCAGCCCGAGGTGCTCATCTCCAGAGTACGATAAAGAGTACCTGACTTATTCTTCCCCTAGGGGGAGTCCGATCCAGTGGCGGTACGGGTCATCTCTTTCTCTAAGAGAGATTTCTCTTATTCAGAGGAGACACTTCCTAGACCTAGACCTAGGCAACTGCCCAGTCTAATTCTCTCTTCTTTTTATCAGGCTTTCTTCTCTTGAGCAGAGCCTTGCAGAAGCGACTCTCCACCGAGTCGGAACTCAGGTTCCTACTTCCTTGCTTGCTTTAACTTAACAGACAATTTACTCCTCCTTGATGGAAGGTCAAGTAGGTCTTTTTTCTGAGGTAGCTTCTCAAATATTCACACCTTCAGTTCCTGTGCACTGGTCCATGCCAGTCACTCAAGAAGCTATCCTTTCTAAGTTTTGTTTTTCAGCAAACAAACTAGAATCCTTCCCTACTCCCTTCAGGGAGGCCAGAGTGGGTAGTGCCTCACCGCATTGAGTCATTGCCTCTTTCAGTCACTTTGAACAAGTGGGTTAGCTCTAACTTGGTCCTGCTGTGTCCCTCCTCAACGCACATCTGTCTCTATTTGCCTTAGAAATCCAGCCAGTTTTTTTCTGTCGGAATGTTTTTCCACAGTGGACACATCCTCCTGTACACTTTTTCCTTTCTTCCCTGAGTTCAGAGACTGCTATTACAGTTGTACACACAGGGGCAGGATGAATCCTTTCGGAATATGCAGTGGGTAGGATCTGGTTCTACTAGACCACCATAAGAGGCTTCTAAGTAGTAGTTGGCCTTCCGTCAGGAATGTGCCCGTGACTAAGTGGAGACCATTCTCCTTGATGGGCTAACCCCACCTGGACCCCCTTGCTCACCAAGTAAGGGGTTCTAGTGCTCCTGGACCTGTTGTTTACAGGTCAGCCATACTTGATAAGAGTTTCCATCTGCACCTTCCGGTTTACCGTGAATCAGTACCGTGAACCAGTAGACTTTACCTCCGACTCTCAGTTCCTGAGGTCTTTTTACGTTAACATTAGTACATGTCTTTGACACTATTAATTTTGGTCCTAGACCAAATTGTGAGGCCAGGTTCTTGCCGCTCTCCTAGAGTGGTTGCGGCTTCCTGGCAGACTTTCATTTTGTGCCCATTGCAGTTATCTGCAAAGTGGTGAGTTACAACTCGAGCGCTTATCTTGTAAGCACTATGTTCTAGATACTCTTTACAAGACAGCTCTTTTTATTAGCAGGACAGTCCTTGACTGTCCTTTCTGAGTGAACCCTGTCTCATACCACCCTACTCAGGGTTGTTGATTTTAGCTCAGTACTCTCCCACTAGTGTGAATGAGTGATGGAGACTTAGTCCAGGAAGATATGGAAATTATGTACTTACCGTAATTATTGATCTTCTTGGACAGTCTCCATCGCTCATTCACACACCCACCCACCATCCCCTGGGTTCACTCATTTTCTTTCCTGGTCTTCATGGTCCTGTGGTTCAATCTATGAGGACATTGTTCTTTGACCTTTCTTGCAAAGGCCTTCTGGGCCCTCTAAGGCCCAGAAATTCAGGATGAGTTATTCTCATTAGTTACGCTGCACCTCCTCGGTCGAAAAGGTACTGAGGCGGTTGGAGGGTCGACGCTGAGATGGCCTGCACAGGCGTGAGCTAGTTTCTCGGTGTTTCACATGCGTGGTCCTGTCTTGGCGCCGACCCTTCTGAAAATTTTAGGCTCCCGCTTGGTCCTGGTGCCTACGACACTATCCCACTAGTGTGAATGAGTGATGGCGACTGTCCAAGAAGATCAGTAATTATGGTAAGTACGTAATTTCCATTTCCTAGAGTGCCTAGGGGGCGGCGGGGTATGCCTTTGATTGGGTGTACAATATCTCTGAAGCATAGGGATGCAGAGACAGGTTGTGGGGGGTAAGTGTAGCGGTTTAACAGTAGGGGACGCGTTCCTAACATCTTTAGTGTTAGGTGTCACAGTTATATACACACACACACACACACACTGCGCACAGTGAGAAGAGCTAAGCTAAAAAGCTTCTCACAGGGTTCTAGCGCCTCCGGAGTAGTGCCCACCAGTGATGAATGGTGAAGATATTCGGGAAGATCAAGAATTATGGTAGGTACGTAATTTTCATTTCTGGGTCACCGTATTTTATTTGTTGCACCTGCAAAGAAACTGACAAGAACATTTTGTTGGAAACGGGATGTCTCCATAACGAGATCAGGATAAAGTTAATTACCTGGCAAAGGCTTGTTATAAAAAGAGCATCAATTTCTGCTGGGGAGAGACTTCTTGGAAACTGGAAAGAAACCCTCAGATGAAGGACTTTTGTTTTCTGTTTGTACTGTCTTTGTACATAGCTATCCTGAACTTTATTTTATTTTTATTCTAATGTTGATAATAAAATGCTGCTTGTGAATTTTGAAACTGCTCCTGGTTTTCTTATGCTTCCTGACCTGTGCCTCGATGACACTCAGAAATCCCAAACTGTGCCTGTGCAAGTCCTGGAGTTCATAGGAACAGAACTAGACGCCCTCTAGGGGAAAGCATTCCTACCTCAAGAAAGGATGGAAAGCCTACTAATCTTGGAAAACTCCTTCATCCTGGGACGGCTGAGACCAGCAAGGCATTTCCTTCAGCTCTTGGGTCGAGGCCGGGAGATCAGAGGGCTGTGGGTTCAGTTCCCACATCTGGCACTTGGGTTAATATCCCAGTACTGACACTGTAGTGCAGCAGGAGAGGGGTGCTGCACTTCTGAGGTGCCGTCTTTCGGATGAGACGTTAAACTGAGGTCCCATCTGCCTGGATTGGTGGTAGTTTAGGTGGATGTTAAAGATCCCATGGCACTTATCGAAAAGAGTAGGGAATTTCCGGTGTCCTGGCCAAATTTCCCTCATTCACTAAAAATACCACCAACAGCTTAGTCTGGTTCAAGGTCAGTTGGCATTCATCTGTATCCCCCTCCCCCGGGTCATGCCTGAAAATAGGCAGGATTTGTCTAGTGCACTTACCCGGTCAACAAAAGCTAAAATAAAAATAAATAAAAAAATATGGCCTCCACCACAGCTGTGGTGGCAATGGCCAGATTTCAAATGAGACATCGAGTACCACTTAAGGATCCATTGGTCCCAAAAGCGACACCATCTTTGAAGGATGGTGCCTGTGACAAAAACCTTCTGGCGAGCTCTGGACTAGTGGAATGAAAAGGACAACCTCAGGGAGGGAATGCCCTTTCAACAAGAGTTCCCCACAGTTATCCTGGCAATGGATGCCTCCCTTCTAGGCTCGGGAGCCCACCTGGGCGACCTAACAGTAAGTGGAATGTGGTCCTCCTGGGAATCCAGGGAGCAGATAAGCCTCCTGGAACTAAGGGCAGTCTTCATTGCCCTCCATTCATTAGTTTCCCAGGTAAAGGACCAGTCAGTCCAAATCAGAACAGACACCACTACCATGTATTATATGAACAGGGAGGCACAAGATCCACAAAGCTGTGCACAGAAGCTATAAAGATCTGGAATCGGGCTTATTCCATGGAAGTGCAGCTATCAGTAGTCTTATTTTCCAGGGAAGGACAATGTCCTGGCAGTCTACCTCAGCAGGATCAGCCAGGGACATCACGAATGGTCTCTGAACAAGCAGGTGCTGGCACGATCTTCAGGAGATGGGGCACACCAGCAATATATCTGTTCACTTTCATAGAGAATTATCTGCTCCGTCTTTTTTGCTGCAGGCCTCCAGTAGTGGGCTCAGTCCCCATGACCACCCCAACTCGGGACTAGTTGGGGAGGTCCCTGTATGCCTTCCCTCCATTCCCTCTGCTGCTACAAGTTTTGTTGAAACTAAGGAGCCTGCCTGCAACAATTTCAGTGGCTCCAGACTGGGCCAGGGAGCCCTGGTACTCCTTGCTCCTGTCCCTCTCCATCAAACAGCCTATTCATCTCCCACACACAACCTGCTGACCATGTCTCAGGACAGAGCAACCTTCCTGAACCTCAAGTCACTGCACCTCAAGGTTTGGTTCTTAAGGAGTTAGAGTACTCTGATTTTCTCTTTTCAGAAATCCTCGAGGTTTCCAGGAAGTCTGCTACTGTACTAGAAAGACACATGCTTCCAAATGGAGAAGTTTTTCCGCTGTGATGTTCTCCTAAGTTGCACAGTCCTTTACAAGGTGACCTGCCCGTACTTTTGGACTACTTGGTTCATTTGCAGGCTTTGGGCCTCTGTCCTTCAACCCTTAAAGTACACCTGGGTGATATTTCAGCAGGTAGTGAGAAAACGATGGCTTCACATATTTTCAAGAAATTCTTTAAGGGTCTTCTACACTGATGTTCCCCTGTTAGGGAACCACTCCCTCACTGGGATTTGAACCTGTGTGTAGCCAAGCTCATGGAACCTCCTTTTGAGCCTGTGGCTACTGCAGTCTTGAAATATGTCACCTGGAAGTCTAGTCTTCTTGGTGGCCATTACTTCTGTGAGGAGAGTATGTGAGCTGCAGGCCCTCTGCACGGACCCTAACTAAATTATCTTCAAGAGGGGAAAAAAGGTGGTCCTTAGGACTAACAGGAAATTCCTTCCCAAGGTGGTGGTTGAATTTTATTTGAACCAGTCCATCACTCTCCCCAGTGTAGTTCATGGCAAAGTCCAGTTCTGGTGAGAAGAGGCTCCACAATCTGGACGTTAAGGGGGCATATAGTTACTGTGTGGACCGCACTGAGGACCTCAGATCTTCCCAATCACAGCTGTTCCTCATATATGGTGAAGTGGGCAAGGGCAGGCCAGCGTCTAAGAGGGCCATTGCTCACTGGATAGTCTTCTGCATCCAGCTTTGCTACACTAAAGCTGGCAAGTTGCCACCACAAGGCCTCAGGGCACACTCCTCTCATGACACTGCTGTTTCTGTAGCAGCTGAAAGGGATATTCCCTTGCTAGAAATTTGTAAAGCAGCTTCCTGGAAAACTACGCACCTTAACAAAGCACAATTGCCTAGATGTGCAGTCCAGAAGGGATGCTAGGTTTGGCACTGCTGTCTTGCAGAACCTTTTCCCTAAAGAGATTCTGTACCCAGCCTCCCAAGGTACTACTTTGTAGTTTGCATTAGAAAGTATAGTGAGGGATTCCTGGTGTTTTGAAGAAAAACTATCTTACCATAGTAATAATTATTCTTCCAAGAGATCCCTGCACTGTGCTTACATCTCCCACCCTACCTCCTGTTCTGGAACCTGGAAAAGGTTCTCTAAGAATCTGTGTTGTTTGGTATTTAGTTGATTGTCCATTATTTATTGTTTGGTTTATAGTCACTTTTTGTGTGGTTATATTTTAGTCTGCCATAGCTTGGCCTAGTGGGCCAGTGGAGGTTTTTGTTACATTTTCAGTTGGTTATTGTTAGGGTTAATTAGTTAAATGCGTGATTATTGTCCTATTGACTCTCAAAATAAATCTGACATTGGAGAGCAGAATACAGTGCCACCACAAGGCAGAGTTTTGGAAATGCATTCTGAGTTCCATAATTTGCATACATTCCACTCTCTCCGGGGCAGCTCGACCCTTCAGGCTGATTGCATTAGGAAGCATAGTGAGGGATCCTTTGGAAGAAACAATATTACTATGGTAAGTAATTGTTTTTCCTGCCTCTTATGGCGGCCTTCCTTAAATGCAAAGGCATCAAGGTTTATCCCTAGACTCAGTCTTCTCTATAGGGACCCTCTTGGATCTAAGCCAAAGGCACTAGGATCCTGTGGGAGCAAGTCTTTTGGCCAGATGGCCTCCAACGGTCATTGACTCATGGTGTTTGCGTGACACTGCATGGTGGCACGTGCCTGCCAGTAACTCTTGCTGGCCCCCTTCACATTCCTCCATTCTGTTTTTCTGTCTGCCATGAAGAGCATGCTGTGGGGGTAAGTTGCATTGCCTCAGTTTGCCTACCTTTGCATCTTCATCACCTAACCTTGGTTTTACTGTTTTTTTTTTTTTTTGTTTGTTTGTTTTGTTTTTTTTAATTAAATGCCCAGGTCGTCTAAAAAAGGGGGGCAGGGGCAGAGCGCTCTCTTCTGTTTTTGTGCATATGGCACAAAAATTAGTCACAGTGATGGCATTCGCAGTACTGCTCCTGTCTTGGACCAGACCACAACATAGGCTTCTGTGGCACCGGTTTATCTTACAACCGCCGCACCTTCGAGATTCGTTGTGTGAAGCTGGGCCATCCAGTCTGAACCTCTGGTGGCAAGCTTTGGATCAGGATGTCCAGACATAAGTCTTCTGGTTCTTCTCTCGGGCCTTGCTCTTTAGAGTCAGAGGAGGTACAAAACCCTATCCCCATCTCCCAAACTGGGTCTGTGTTTGGGTCTTCAGTGGTAGTGTCAGGTGTACCGCTGGCTTCTCCTGGATGGCGGGCAGAGAACCTCTCACTATTCATTAGCCTCTTGCAGAGAACCACTTGGGCTTTGGGTTTAAGGTTTCTGGCCTTGTTCATCAGTGCAGAGACGTTAACTCTGTCTGATTCATCCATGCTGTTTGCTCCATTCACTGTGAGGAGATAGAGGGCAGCAGCAGTTCCAGCTCTGGTGTTTACACTATTCACGGTATCAATAAAAGGTCGGTGTCAGGAGTGGTGTCAACACTGGTGTCTGGGAGGTTCGATGTAGTCTGAGCTGCAGCCTCGATGTTGAGACTGTCTGAATGCCTGATGTCAAAGCTGCATGCAGCGATGACTTGGACAGTGACACTGATCTCAGTCCTGGGTTCTCCCCCATCTCTGGCGTCTATGCCGGGCATGAGTTAGACCCCTTAGTGGGTCATCCTCTGTCAGTTTTTTTTTTACTGCTGTTCTGGGGTTTTCCCCAGGGCCATCCCTCTGCCACCTCCTCTGTAGGAGAAGACCTCCCTCAAGATCCACTTCAGGGTCACCTAGCCCTAAGAGACCCAGACGACGCCGGTACACCACGTCTGCGGAGGATTCCAGATCTGACACCTCAGGGTGCTCTAGATCTCCTTCGCCCATCAGCATTCCCTCCCCAGCCCCACACGACCTACCCAGGTCTCCGGATGATCCCTCCTTTGCGGAGATCATGAGGCACATTCAGGAGAATATGGGGTGGGATGCTGAAGAGCTGGACCCGAGAGACAGCGCCTTGCCTGCACAGCAAGCCAGAAGACCAGAATGCCTGTGGTAGTACACCCTTGGTGGACACCTTTGTGGGCGTCACCAAGGCTGCATGGAAGCGCCCGCATTCGACTCCGGCAGTGCCGAAGAAGGCTGACCGCCTATACAAGGCTCCGAGGGAGGACCAGTATCTGGCGAACCATCCTCTGGCCGATTCCCTGGTAATCACTGCCTCACGTGACCGGTCTGAGAGACTGCAGCACTTGAGCACACAGCCACCGGAGCCGGAATCCAAGCAATTGGATGCCCTGGGTAGGCGCATGTACACGGCTGCGACTTGCGCCATCAGGTCTTTGAATTACCTCACCCACATGGTTCAGTTTCAGAACGCGCTGTGGGAGCAGGGACAGGACCTGGTTGAGAAGATGCCTGACGATGGTCAAAAGGAGGAGCTCTTGACCCTCCTCCGTATGGGTTCAGATGTGGGGACCCAGGTGCTCAAAGCTGCATATGACTCTGCGGACTCTTTCGCCAGAGCTGCAGCCTCAGGCGTGTGTCTCCGGAGACGCTCTTGGCTCCGTGTCTCCGGTTTTACCCCAGACGTCCAGAAGAACATCTTAGTCGTCCCTTACAACGGTGAAGTCCTGTTTGGTGAAGCCTCCGAGAGGGTGATCACCAAACTTCAGGACGCAGGGAAGGCAGTTATATCTGTCCAGGCCATGTACAGATCTCGACCTAGTTCCTTTCGTAGGAACCAGAGTTGTTTTCATAGCTGGACACAGAGGCGCCAACAACAGAGGATCTCTTTTACCCAGAAAGCCCAGGCAAAATCCTCCTCAAGCAGAGACCAACGAGCCGCAAAGTCGGCCCAGCCTGCGGGATCAAACGCTGCCACAGCATGACTCCTTCCCGGCCCCTGCCCCTCCTCAAGATCAACGGGAAATGAAGGTTGGGGGTCGCATCGCACGTCACCTGCCAGGGTGGCAGTCGATCACCACCGACAGGTGGTTGCTGCAATTGGTCGAAAAAGGCCACTATGTAGAATTTGTAGGCAGCCCACCTACAGGACCTCCCCTGCTTTCCCGCTACTCGGGTCAGTATACCCTGCTTACACAGCAGGAAGTGCTCACGCTTCTGGACAAGGAAGCCTTAGAGCACGTTCCAGAGAACCAGAGAGGGCTAGGATATTATTCTCACTTCTTCCTGGTTCCAAAGAAAACGGGACCTCCGTCCAATTCTGGACCTCAACGACCTCAATCTTTCGGTCGCTTACAAACGCTTCCGCATGGTGACCCTTCCGGGTCTAATTCCAGTGCTGAAACAGGACGCGTTTCTGGCGTCTTTGGATATGCAGGATGCCTACCTGCATATTCCCATTGCTCAAGCGCACAGGAGGTTTCTGCGCTTCGAGTTCCAGAGCTGCCATTATCAGTTCTGAGCTCTTTCCTTTGGACTGTCATCGGCACCTCGCGTTTTTATGAAGTGCATGGCTGTCGTAGCGGCGTCTCTGAGGAGACAAGGCCACTATGTGTTCCCTTACCTGGATGACTGGCTTCTCATGGCTCCCTCCCAGGAGGCACTGATGACGCCATTCACGCACCAGTCCTTTTCCAATCACTGGGTATCCTCATCAATTATGAGAAGTCTCTCCTGGTACCGTCCAGAAACTGCAGTTCAGTCGGGCAGTTCTGGACACCGTCAGAGGAGTCTTTCTTCCCTCAGACAGAGCGGAACACATCAGATCCCTCATCAGGGACCTGTCGGTGAGAAAACCATCCGGCAAGACTGGTCCTCCCATGTTGGACATATGGCTGCGACCATTGCAACAGTCCCGATGGCACGACTCCACATGTGGGTAACCCAGTGGATGCTAAGGGTGCAATGGGACCAAAGGCAAGACCATCTGCAGCAGCCAATTCAAATCACGAATGTCGCGATTCGGGATTGGCAGTGGTGGCTAGATCCGGAGATCCTCTCCGCGGGGGTTCCCTTCACAGCGCCTTCTCCGACTGTGACTCTCTCCACAGACACCTCAGGTCTCGGGTAGGGAGCACACCTAGACGGGGTGAGGTCTCAGGGCACATGGACAGCACAGGAATCTCATCTCCACATCAGCATTTTGGAGATGAGGGCGGTTCTTTACGCTCTGCAAGCCTTCGAGTTGGAAAGTCCACCGGGTACTCTCCTGTTACAAACAGACAATACTGTGGTGATGTATTACCACAACAAACAAGGAGGCACTCACTCCTACCCACTTTGCAGGGAAGGCCATGAGAGTGTGGGAGTGGTTAGTGCAGCACGGCGCAAACCTAATTGCAGTACACGTCCCAGGGGTGGACAGTACCGTCGCAGACGGTCTGAGTCCCTCTCAGGCCAGAGTCCACGAATGGGAACTTCTACAGGAGGTGGCAGAGGATCTGTTTCACGGGTGAGACACTACAGAGTTAGACCTTTTTCGTGTCCCCATCCAATGCAAAACTGCCCAATTTTTGCTCGCTAGATCCAGGGCCTGGTGTTTTCTGGCGAGACGCGTTGTCCCTCTCCTGGGTAGGCAGATTCCTCTATGCCTTTCCTCCTTTCCCGTTGATCCAGAGAGTTCTCTTAAAGCTTCACAGGGAGCAAGTGACGCTCATTTTGATAGCGCCTTTCTGGCCCAGACAAATTTGGTTCCCGCGTCTGCGTCAGCTATCCTCGGAACTTCCACTTCCTTTGCCAATCAGCTCCCATCTGCTGTCTCAGGAGGAGGGTTCATTAGACCATCCAGACTTACGCTCCTTGAACCTGCACGCTTGGCTCCTAGAGACATAGCCATGTTGTGATACGGGGTCTCGCAAGAAGTGGCAGGTGTACTTTCTGCCGCCAGAAAGCCGGCAACCCATGCAACGTATGCCATGAAATGGCGTAGATTTTGCTTGTGGGCTCAAGCGCGCGGCTTTTTTTCGCAGTTAGAATGTCCTGAAAAGCTGGTTTTGGATTACCTGCTTTCCCTTTTTCATTCAGGATTGGCTTACTCCGCAATTAAGGTGCACCTTTGTGCTATTGTGGCTTATCATGCCCCCATAGGCCATCGGATGGTGGCCCAATTGGACACTACTCATGCCTTTTTAAGGGGAGTTCTACATCTTAGGCTGCCCATTAAGGATCCGATTCCTCCTTGAGACTTGCCCTTTGTCATGGAGCAGCTTACGCTGCCACCTTTTGAACCTGCCGCGGATTGCGAGCTACGTTTTCTGTCGTGGAAAACGTTATTTTTAGTTGCGGTTACTTCGGCAAGAAGGATCTCCGAATTGCACGCCCTTATGTGCAAAGATCCTTGTTTAGTTTTCCACCAGGACAGGGTATCCCTGAGGACAAATCCAAAGTTTCTGCCTAAGGTGGTTTCAGCACTCACCCTTAATCAGGATATTGACTTACCAGTGTATTTCCCAAGGTACATCAACCATGGAGAAGCCTTTCTGCACACCCTCGACGTGCATCGGTGCCTCAGATATTATCTGACCAGAACCAAACGGTTTCAAAAGGCAGATCAACTGTTTGTCTCATTTGCCGTTAGAATGAAAGGAGCTCCTGTCTCCAAACAGTCTCTCTTGAGGTGGCTCATCCAGTGCATCACTTTCTGTTATGACAAGCGCAATAAACCCTTACCAGGCGCGGTCAAGGGTCATTCCACGAGAGGGGTGGCCACTTCTTTTGCTGCGTTAAAGAACGTCTCCACCTCAGCTATTTGCACTGCAACCACTTGAAGCTCTGTGCATACCTTTATCAGGCATTACAGCCTGGACATTGCATCGAGGCGAAGAGCAGGGTTTGGCCTAGCCGTCCTTCAGGGACTTCTGTCCTAGGCTCAAGTTGTATGGAGACTGCTACTTTTCCTCCTCCCTGTGGCGTAAGATTGCAACTACTGCTTGGAAATCAGTCCTAATGGTGTAACCTGCTGCAAGAGCTGTATCTCGAAGTAAGATAGTACAGTTACGTAAGAACTTACCATAACAGTAGATCTTCGAGAACAGCTCTTGCAGCAGGTACCTTCCTGCCCACCATCCCCCTTCTTTTGGAGGTTGGTCGTAGCCAAACATCCATCTTATGGGAGGGGACGTTCTAACTTTAATCTTGGCCATCTGGTGGCGGATCCTCGGTCTCCTCTTCTGATGTCATCCAGCGGCCGGGAGTCTCCGGCGGGAGAACTAGGGATTGTCATGGGGACCGCCTCATGTGCTACGCCTGATGTCGGTGGCGGGACCAACGTCTGAGGCGGTCCCCGCTGAAGGCTGCTAGCTAGAAAGTTTCCATGGGGTCCTGGCACCTGACTGCTTCAGTCCTAATGGTGTAACCTGCTGCAAGAGCTGTTCTCGAAGATCTACTGTTACAGTAAGTTCTTGCGTAACTGTACTTTCAGTTACAGTCCAATAGAGAGAGAAAGGTGAGGTTGGAGGTGGTTTACAGACCACCCAGCCAAGATGAGGGGAGGGACAGGGAACTAAGTTCGCAAATATTGAAAGCTACGGGTATAGGAGAGGTGGTATTTGCGGGGGACTTCACCCTGTCCAAGGTGGACTGGAGCGTACCTTCGATTACATGCTTGGAGTCAGGTGATCCTGAATGGACTGCAAAGTGGGTTCCTGTTTCTAGGTGGCACTGAGTCAACAAGAGAAGAGGGAATTCTTGATCTGGTGCTCACAAATGGGGAGCATGTACAGGAACTAATGGCCAGGGAGCCCCTGGGTGGGAGTGACCATTGCACAGTGTGGTTACAGTTGGATATGGGCAAGGAAAGCATCCCGACTAAGACCAAAATCTCGGACTTTAGGAGCGTGGACTTCAGAAACATGGGCAAAGTGCTAACATCGGAGCAAATATGGGGTGGACCAAAGGTGAGTCATCATTAAGGAAGGAATACTAGTTGCCACAGAGCAGTGCTTTAGGCGCGGGAAAGACCACAAGGGCAAAAGCACCCAGCTGGTTCAGTTCTGGGGTCACCCAGGCAGTAAAGGAAAAGAGGGTAGCCTATAGAAAATTCAGGAAGACCAAAAGAGAGGCAGATAAGGGAAAATTGCCTAAGTTTGGCTAGTGGGCAAGTAAGGATGTCCGGTGAGCTAAGGCACAAAAGAAGCTGCAGATAGCTGAAGGAATTAAAAAGGGGGAGAAGGCTATCTTTCGCTATACAAGTGAGAAAAGTGGCAAGAAGGACAGGATTCTTAGGCTTAAGAAAGAGGAGGAGTGGGTGGAGGATAACGGCCGGGGGGCAGAGATACTAAATGAATACTTCTGTTCCATCTTCACCAGGGTGAAGGATGGACCAGTGCCTTCAGGGTGCGGGGGGTGCAGATGATGTGATTATAAGAGGATAGAGTGAGGGAGGGGCTGCTAGCCGTGAAGGTAGACAGATCACTTGGCCCGGACAGAGTACATCCAAGGGAGCTGGCAGGGCCACCAACCTGCCTATTTAATAGTTTGCTGGAGTCGAGCATGGTACCACAGGATTGGAGAGCAGCACATGTGCCCCTCCACAAAAGCGGTCCCAAGGATGACCCATGGAATTACAAACTAGTCAGTCTGACCTCAGTCGTGTGCAAGCTCATGGAGACTATACTTAAGGAAAGGTTGGTAGAATATCTAGAGGAGCATGGTCTCCAGGATGTGAAGCAGCATGGATATATTCATGGGAGATCATGTCAAACAAATCTGATTGACTTTGTCACTAAGACAGTAGAGGGGCCAAACAGTAGACATCCTCTGTCTGAATTTCAGCAAGGCTTTTGACTCTGTGCCCTGCAGAAGGTTGATCAGGAAGTTGGCAGATCTTGAGTTTGGGGATAAGATGGCCAGATGGGTGGAAAACTCGCTGAGGGACAGATCCCAGAGCATGGTTGTGGGGGGACGGTTATCTAGCACCAGGGAGGTCACCGATGGGGTCTTGCAGGACTTGGTGCTAGGGCCGGTGTTGCTCAAAGTCTTCATCAGTGACATTGGGGATGGCATTAAGGGCAAAATGTGCCTATTTGCAGATGACACCAAGCTCTGCTGGAGAGTGGACACAGCCGAAGGGATACAGGGCCTACAGGATGATCTGGAAAAGCTGGGGAGGTGGTCCTGGATCTGGAAGCTTGGCTTCAGTGCCAGGAAATGCAGAGTTATGCACAGTGGAGCCAAGAATCCCAATCTGGGTGGAGTCCAGGTATCTGCATTAGAGGGTGAGAAGGACCTGGGAGTGATGATCACAGGTGACCTGAAGCATGCCACGCAGTGCAAGAAAGCAACAGCAAGGGCAAACAAGATGCTGGAATGCATAGCTGGCTCAGTGAGGCCTCAGGAGCTCTTTGAGAGTTCCACCACTTGTGGGCTGTATACTTCTAACAGTGCATCCTGGAGCTTTCTAAACAAAATCAAGTCATAATCGGCATGCCACAAACAAATGTGAATTCCTCATGAACCGTAAGTGCTACACACAAAGTACGAGTGGCAAAGTTGTTCAGCACACAGTTTTAACAGTGTGATGCAATTAATTATAAGTAATTCCTTTTTTTTTTATATTTGTTTAAATAGCAAAAAAGTTGCATTTCTTTTTAAGAAAAAAGGCAATGCAAACCCTTTTTGTGGGAAAATATGTAACATCAACACCAAATTAAGCATTCATATATTAGATGGAAATACAAAATTAATTTTATACTAAAAAGCAATTTTCTAAGATTTATGTATTTTTTCCATTTTATTCAAGGTGGCTAGATGAGGCTTGAGCGACAAATGTCAGCCACACGCACACCATACCATACAAAAATGCGAATATCTTCTAATGTATATGTGACAGACTCGAAGTATCAGCAGCTAAGTTGTTCAGCACAAAATTGCTTTTCCAGCAGTGTCATGCAGTCAATTCTACTCAATTTGGTTTGTGAAATATTTAAGTTCTAAGCACTGACATCCTCAGATGTCTTAAGTGTCATAAAGTGCAGGACATCTGGAGGTGTTAAAGACCTCAGGAAAATCTTTTCTGCTGCCACCTACAGGCGTCTTGGGGCCTTAATGAGCTAGGGGGATCAGTAGTAGGATAGAGGAGGTTATACTGCCCTTGTACAGGTCACTGGTGAGATCACATGTAGAGTATGGAGTTCGGTACTGGTGCTCACACCTCAAAAACTACATTAACCTGCTGTAGACGGTCCAGAGGAGGGTTACAAAGATGATAGGTCAGCAGAGTAAGGCATACAAGGAGAGGTTCAGGACAGTGAACATATACTCCCTGGTGGACAGAGAGAGAGGGGACACATGATTGGGACCTTCAGGTACTTGACAGGGATAAATAAGGTAGACAAGGAGGGTCTCTTTAAGCTGAGTGGCAACCATCACACGGGGAAGTTAAGTGGAAGGTCAGGAAACACTTCTTCACTGATAGGGTGGTGGACTGTTGGAATGTTCTGCCAGAAGAGGTGGTCTTATTAAGGACAGTGGGCAGCTTCAAGAGAGCTTGGGGAAGGTAAGTATCATGGGTATGGAGGATGGGAAGAGTGGGGATGTGGGGCAGGAACAGTAGCTCAAGCTGTGGACCCTGCAGTACGAGCAGACTGGATGGACCAAGTGGCCTCCTTCTGCTGGTTCCTTCATGTGTTTAATCCTTTCTTTTAGCAGTGATTCCATTAACTTTCCCACCATCAAAGTCAGGCTGCCTGGTCTGTAATTGCCAGCCTCTTCCTTACTACCACTTTTGTGAAGTGGGACAACATCTGCCCTCCTCTAGCCCTCAGGGACCACTCCTCTTTCCAAAGAGCTGTTAGGGCTGTCAGAGGTGCATCCAGTTCCTCCCGGAGCTCCCTCAATACCCTTGGGTGGACCTCCTCTGGCCCCATTGCTTTGTCCACTTTCAGATTTGCGAGTCCCTACAAGACTCTCTCCGACGAAAATGGACTACTGACCACTTCCCTCCCTCCAATGTTCCTGTTACTTTTTTTGGCCCCTCCCCATCTCTTTCCTCTGTGTCATCAAGGCACAGGTCAGGAAGCATAGGAAGACCAGGAGCAGCTGTAAAATGAGTAAGTAGTGTTCTATTATCAGTAACAGTCAAAAAAAAAAGTGTTCAGTAGAGCTATTTACAAAGGCGGTACAAATCAAGAAAACAGCCCTTCATCTGAGGATTTCTTTTCAATTCCAAGTCTTAGTCTCTGTTTCTCACACTGTCTAGCAAAAGCATTGACTTTGCCTGAGAACTCGTTAAGAGACATTATGTTTCTCACAAAAATGTTCTTGCCAGTTTCTTTGCAGGGCAGGCTTGCAAATAAAACAATGTTCCAAGCTGGCCCCAAACAGCTTTTTGTAATCATTTCAACAGTATAACCATATACATTTCAAACAAAGGATCCCAGTATCAATTACAGTTTCACACAAAGATTTGCATACATTTTATAACCGCAGACATGCAAGGGGGAAGAAAAGACAGAAACGGCAAGTGAAGGCAGAGAATTGCGAGACTGTCAGAGTGATCATTTCCTAGGTCTCACAAGAACATTTTGTTGTGTAACCAGACAGACAAGAAACCGAAAAGGAGAGTATAGAACAGATCCTTGTATTTAACTGTCTACATAACGAATGGGCCTGGGCCTTATTCAACCCTGTCACACTCTGAACACCGAACCAAAGTATTTGTTCAGGATTTCTGCCTTTTCTTGTTCCCCCTCTGTGCAGCCTCCCCCTTTTACTTTCTTAACCATACAGTTCCACCTCTGGTCTTCCTTTTTTTTTTGCTTACATGCCTAAAAAAATGCCTTGTCTCCTTTCGTTACTGCCTTGGCTATTCTCTCTCTTCAGTTTGTGCCTTTGTGCGTCTTACTGCTTTCCTTGCTTCCCTCTGTTTCCCATGATACACCTTCCTATACTCCCCCACTGTTTCTCCACCCTACCCTGTTCATCTCCCTCCCCCTGCCAGTTAATCCCAGAGGCATTCACCCATCTTTTAAAAATCTGCCTTCCTGAAGTCCAGAACGCTCTCATCTTTGTGTGTTTCAATTCCACAGCCATCCTTGTGTTGAACCACACTGTTTGGTGATTGCTGATCCCCAGACAGACTGCTAGGCATCTTGAAGTGGAGTTACTTTTATAGTGCTCTTGTAAGAAGGCACTAAGCCTCTCTGTCAGCTCCACCACCACCACCCCAGTTACACATCTGATTCACAGGGCTTCCTGAATCTACTCGCCCCAAGATTAATCTCCTGGGCTAGATCTTTGTGTGACTATATTGAAGAGATGCTCTTAAAGATCTACTGTCACTGGTAAGTAACCTTTAGCACAGCAGCTGGGTGCTGCTTTGAATTTCAGCAACCCTGGGTGGCGCCCCAAGCCTGGATTGTCACAGTGGGCAGCAGGGGAAGGAGACTTGCATCACATTCTGTACCTCTCTTAGTGTTCAGGCTTGGGATAGGTGGTGCCACACACACAACAATGTGGGTGGCATTAGTGATGCCCTTCGGAGACCTGCATGGATGCCAAGAGGGGTGGGGGAAATGGGGAGTAATTAGAAGGGGGAAGGCTAGGCTAGTGATGTAAGCCACACATTGTCCCACAATTCCAGGTCACTCTGGCCTTTATACCCCATCCCAAGCACTTCGGATCTTTGCCTCACTGGCTCAGACGTTCAAAGGGTGATGGGCTTATCCAGCATCCTGCTGATAATGGAAGAGTTATTTAACTGGTTATGGCATTTCGGAGCTTGTCTGGCCAACTTTTGAAGGTCCGGAAAGCCTAAGTGAGATGGTGCCACAATGGGCGTTGCAAAGAGTGTGAGTGATCCAAGGATCTTACTTCAAGGGACAGCTCTTGCAGCACGTTACACCATTAGGACTGAAGCTGGCAGGTGCCAGGACCCCACGGAAATTTTCTAGCTAGCAGTATTCAGCAGGGACCGCCTCCGACATCTGCCCTGCCCCCGTCAGGCATAGTACATAAGGAAGCGGTCCCCCAGAATCCCCAGTTCTTTTCCCGCCATTGACTCGCCAGCATCGGTGTCTCTGTCTAGCGCACGACAACTTAGAACTTCAAGAGTTTCTTCAAACCTAATGTCCTCTCCAACTCCTTCACTTGAGGGACACCTTTCAAAGTGTGCCTTCAGAAAACAGATCCCTTTCAAGGATCCTCATTCCTCCTGTGTGCGGTGCTTAGGCCTGGACCACGACACCTGCACCTTTTGCCAAGGGTTCAACAGTCGCACCAGGATCCGCCATCAGAAGGCACTTCAGGCATTTCTGCTGGAAGAAAAACATAGCAGAATGGACAAAGAACCTTCCTCTAGGGGGTGATAATTCTTCCAAGGCCCATAAACACCGGGACAAACACTGGGCGAAGGCTAGGTCCAGATCCCCAAACTGGGCCTCAGACTCCCGTAGCTCAGACTCCACCAGATCTGACCGCTCTCCCTCCAGGGCTCGTTCTCAGCCCCCTCCAGTCAAAGTCCGGGCTTCAGGCGGTTCTTCGACTCTTCAGCCTATCAAGACTTCTAGGCCCTCGGCTTTCTTCACTCACTCTCGAGCCTCTTCCAAGTCTTCTGAATGCCATAAGTCTTCCTCATCGACCCGACTTCGGGACCCCGACTCCAGATCAGTCTCCCAGAGGTCCGGACCCACCACCCAGAAAGACAAAAGACCGGACGTCCCTAAAGCGGACTACGCACCCAACGTCTGCCAAGCATCCGAAGTCAGCCAGGCGTTCACCGGAGCCGGAGACACCAGACGCTGGCCGGGCATTCGCCAGACCCGAAGGCGTTGGCCAAGCAACCAGTGTCAGCCTTGCCTTCACTGGAGCCGAAGACTGCTCCCCAGTCACCGGTGGACACCGGTCACAGGGATTCCATGGACGAGGACACGACACTGCCCTAAGACCAGGTGGGTGACACAGAGGATGCCGGGCTACCGAGGGAACCTTCACCCACCCTGGAGACGCCTACGGAACCGACGCCTGACCCCGGCGACAAACCATCGGCGTCGGTCCCGTCGGGCATGAATCTACAAGAAGTAAAGGATCTCTTTACTTTCTGGTGGGACACCATCCGAAAGGTTGTGGTCCCTGTGAAACCTCCTCATCCTACTCCTTCACCTCCTACGCCCCCTCCTTCACCAAAGGGGCCATCAGGATGACCACCAACCCCTAAGGAGCAGACTCCACCTCCTAGGGGTAGATCCAAGGACCGGAGAAGGCCTTCCTCAAGATCTCCATCAGGGTCTCCCAGCCCCAAGCGACCCAGACGTCGTCGGTACACTCCGTCAGGGGAGGACTCCAGATCGGATACCTCGGAATATTCCAGATCTCTTTCTCCACTCAGCATTTCATCACCTGACCCACATGACCTACCCAGGTTTCCTCCGGATGATCCCTCTTTCTCTGAGATCATGAGGCACAACCTGGACAACATGGGATGGGATGCTGAAGACCTCGACCCCGAAAGATGGTGCCTTGCCCATTATCTTCGGCAGAAAGACCCAGAGCTTGTGATAGTGCCACCCTTGGTGGACACCTTCGCAGACGTCACCAAGGCTGCGTGGAAGCATCCGCACTCCACTTCCGCTGTGCCGAAGAAAGCTGACCGCCTGTACAAGGCCTCGAAAGAGGACCAGTATTTGGCACAACAACCTCTGACAGACTCCCTGGTCATTACGGCCTCACATGACCAGTCCCAAAGACTACAGCACATGAGCACACAGCCACCCGGACCAGGAATCCAAACAGCTGGATGCCCTGGGGAGGAGCATGTATGCTGCTGCTACATGCTCCATCAGGTCCCTGAACTACCTATCTCACATGGTACAGTTTCAGAATGCCCTGCGGGAACAGGACCTGGTTGATAAATTTCCAGATGGCGAACAGAAGGCAGAGCTTCTAAACCTTCTCTGCACAGGGTCTGATGTGGGTACCCAAGTGCCACAAGCCACATACGATTCTGCGGACTCGTCCGCCAGAGCTGCAGCTTCAGGCATCTGTCTCCGGAGACGCGCTTGGCTCCGTGTCTCTGGTTTTACCCCGGACGTACAGAAGAACGTTCTTGACGTCCCCTACAACGGCGAAGTACTTTTTGGTGAACCCTCAGAGAAGGTCATCACCAAACTCGGGAAGGCAGTCTGGTCTGTACAGGCCATGTACAGAGCCAGGCCTGGTTCCTTTCATAGGAACCAGAGCAGTTTTTCGCAGCCAGCAGCAAAGGCAGCAGCCACGTTCCGGCCAGCAACAAAGGGGCACTTTTCAGCGTAAAGCCCAGGCTAAGTCATCCCCAGGCAGAGGCCAGCGCTACACTAAACCGGCCCAGCCTGCAGGGGACTAGTGCTGCCACAGCATGACTTCTTCCCGCCCCTCCTCTGGATCAACGGGCACAAAAGGTCGGGGGGGTTGCATCGTTTGCCACTTTTTAGGGTGGCAGTCTATTACCGTCAATCGGTGGGTTCTCAAAGTGGTCAGGAAAGGCCACTTTATAGAATTCCTCGACCACCCACCAGCAAGATCTCCCCTGCTTTCCCGTTACTCGGGTCAGCACGCCCTGCTCATACAGCAGGAGGTCCTTGCGCTTCTTGGAAAAGAAGCTGTAGAGCACGTACCACGGAACCAGAGAGGTGCAGGTTATTATTCTCACTTCTTTCTGGTTCCCAAGAAGACAGGGGACCTCCGTCCAATACTGGACCTCTGTGACTCGGTCCTGTACAAACGCTTCTGCATGGTGACCCTCCCAGGTACGATTCCCATGCTCAAGCAGGGCGCTTTTCTAGCATCCTTGGGCATGCAGAATGCTTACCTGCATATACCCATCGCTCAAGCGCACAGAAAGTTTTTGCGCTTCGAGTTTCGGGATCACCATTATCAGTTCCGAGCCCTCCCCTTTGGACTGTCATCGGCACCTCGGGTATTCACGAAGTGCTTGGCGGTCGTAGCGGCGACTCTAAGGAGACAAGGCCACTACGTGTTCCCCTACCTGGACAACTGTCTTCTCATGGCTCCCTCTCGGGAGGCCCTGATGTCTGCCATTCATTGTACTCAGTCTCTGTTTGAGATGTTGGGCATCTTTCTCAAATAAAGAGAAGTCACACCTGGTTCCATCACAGATTCTGCAGTTCATAGGCGCAATTCTGGACACCGTCCAAGGGAAAGCTTTTCTACCCCAGGACAGAGCGAAACACATCAGATCCCTTATCAGTGACATTTTGGCGAAGAAGACCTTTCCTGCCCGACTGGTCCTTTGCCTGCTTGGACACATGGCTGCAGCCATTGCAACAGTCTCGCTAGCCCGTCTCCACGTACGGGTGACCCAGTGGATGTTACGGGTCCAATGGGATCAAAAGCAGCACCATCTGCATTTCTCAATCCGGATCACGAAGGCCATAATCCGGGATTGGCAATGGTGGCTAGATTCAAAGAAGCTATCAGCGGGAGTCCCCTTCGTTGCGCCGTCTCCAATTGTGACACTCTCCACAGACGCCTCAGGGCTCAGATGCGGAGCACACCTCGACAGTGTCCGGTCTCGGGGCCTGTGGACAGCCCAAGAGACTCATCTCCACATAAATATCCTCGAAATAAGAGCAGTTGTTTACGCCCTGCAGGCCTTCCAGTCAGAGATTCCACCGGGTACTCTTCTGTTGCAAATAGACAATTCCGCGGTGATGTATTACCTCAACAAAACAAGGAGGCACCCATTCCTACCCACTTTGCAGGGAGGCCATGAGGGTGTGGGATTGGGTTTTACAGCACGGCACAAACCTCATTGCTGTTCCTGTCCCAGGAGTGGACAACGTCATTGCAGACAGCCTGAGCTGCTCTCAAGCCAGTGTCCATGAGTGGGAACTACTTCAGGAGGTAGTAGAGGATCTGTTTCACAGATGGGGTACACCAGAATTGGACCTTTTTCACGACCCCATCCAACACAAAACTGCCCAATTTTTGCTCGCTAGATCCAGGGCCTCGTGTTTTCTGGCAAGACGCGTTGCCCTTCTCCTGGGAGGGCAGATTCCTCTATGCCTTCCCCACTTTCCGTTGATCCAGAGGGTCCTTCTGAAACTTTGCAGAGAGCAAGCGACACTGATACTTAGCACGCCGTTTTGGCCCAGGCAGATCTGGTTCCCTCTACTACATCAGCTGGTCCCGGGAACCTCCAGTGTCTCTGCCAATCAGCTGCCACTTGCTGTCTCAGGAGGCGGGTTCCTTGGTTCATCCGGACCTTCGTTCGCTGAACCTGCACACTTGGCTCCTAGAGACATAGCCATGATGCGATACAGGGTCTCACAAGAGGTAGCAGACGTTCTTGCTGCTGCTAGGAAACCGGCTACCCATGCTACTTGTGCCATGAAATGGTGCAGATTTTGTCTGTGGGTTCAAGTACGCAGTTTTTCGCCTGTGGATTGTCCAGATGGGTTGGTCTTGGACTACCTCCTGTCCCTTTTTCAGATGGGCTTGGCCTACTCCTCGATTAAAGTACACCTCTGTGCCATCTCAGCCTATCACACTCCTGTAGGCCAACATACCATATCTCAGTTGGACACGGCACAAGCCTTCCTGAGAGGTGTCCTTCACCTTAGACCTCCAGTTAAGGATCCGATTCCGCCATGGGATTTACCCTTTGTCCTGGAGCAGCTTACGCTGCCACCCTTTGAGCCAGCCGTGGATTGCGAACTACGTCTCCTTGCATGGAAGACATTGTTTTTAGTTGCCATTACCTCTGGCAGAAGAATTTCTGAACTTCATGTACTTATGTGCAAAGAACCTTATTTGGTTTTTCACCAAGACAGGGTATCCCTACGGACTAATCCTAAGTGTCTGCCCAAGGTGGTCTCAGCTCTCACCCTTAATCAGGGCATCGATCTACCAATGTACTTCCCCCAAGTATTCTAATCGAGGAGAGGCCCTGTTGCACACTTTAGATGTGCATAGGTGTCTTCAATACTACCTGACCAGAACCAAACCAGCACCGAAAATTGGACCAGCTTTTTGTCGCCTTTGCCCACAGGATGATGGGAGCTCCTGTTTCCAAACAGTCGCTGTCCAGGTGGCTCATACAGTGTATCATGTTCTGTTACCAGAAGCGCAACAAACCCTTACTGGGCGCGGTTAAGGGTCATTCCACAAGGAGGGGGTGGCTACCTCCTTTGCGGCCCTAAAGAACGTGTCCACCTCGGCCATCTGTGCTGCAGCTACTTGGAGCACCGTGCACACTTTCATCAGGCATTATAGCCTGGATGTTGCATCAAGGCGAAGAGCAGGTTTTGGTGTAGCAGTCCTTCAAGGACTTCTGTCCTAGGTTTAGGTTCTATTAAGGATTTCTACCTTCCCTCCTCCCAATGCTGTGGGATTTCCATTATTGTTCGGGAATCAGTCCTAATGGTGTAACCTACTGCAAGAGCTGTTTTTCGAAATAAGATAGTACAATTATGTAAGAACTTACCATAACAGTAGATCTTTGAGAACAGCTCTTGCAGCAGGTACTTTCCCTCCCACCATCCCCGCTGGAGGTAGATTCTACTTCCAATATCCTTCTCCTAGGATCAGGGATTTTCAGCATCACTCTTAATGCCATTTGATGGCGGATCCTCGGTCTTCTCTTCTGTCGTCATCCAGTGACCAGGAGTCTCCGGTAGGAGAACTGAGGATTCTGGGGGACCGCCTCCTTATGTACTGTGCCTGATGTCGGGGGCGGGACCGACGTCAGAGGAGGTCCCCGCTGAATACTGCTAGCTAGAAAATTTCCGTGGGTTTCTGGCGCCTGCCGGCTTCAGTCCTAATGGTGTAACCTGCTGCAAGAGCTGTTCTAAGACCTACTGTTAGGTAAGTTCTTGCGTAACTGTACTTTCTGGATCAGTGGTTGTAGACACCAGGACAGTGTTGGTTACCTCTTTTGTCAGTAGATAGAATAGGCTACAGATGGAAGACTATCATAAGGTCCACATGAGAGGACAAAATCAGACCAAATTCAAGCATTACATGGGTATGGTTTATTTTAATGAAACTGCATTGTCTGTCACAGTTCTTCATTTGTTCACATGGTTGTCTTTTTTAAAATATAATTTCAGGTCTGTCATCTTTACTTCAGAGTGTTGCTGGAAACGTATCCGTCCCAAGCAGCACTCCAGCACAGAGCAGCTCAGCATCCTCGACAACGACACCCATTTCCAGTATGAAGGACACAGTTGTTCCTTCAAGTGTTCAGTCTTTCGTTTCAAAAACTGTTACATATTCCCCTAATTCCTCAACTTCTGAAGTGTCTTCGACTTCTGTGAGTAAGACCTTGTTTGAACAGAGTCCGGCCTTTTCAAGTTCCAGTTTTAAACCACCAACCAGTTCAGTTGGTTTTGCTAGCTCCATTCAGGACAGCATGCCTCCTGCATCAGCAGAAACTTCAAGGGACGAGCAGGAATCCATAGAGACTCCCAAAGCAGAATTGGAGCAGGATAAGAAGGAAGAGGAGTCCTCTTCCCCAACAAGCCTGGAAATGAAGATTCATAATTTCCTCAAGGGAAATCCAAGTTTTAATACTTTGAACTTAAATATCCCAATTCTTAGCAACTTGGGATCCAGCAGTGTCACAACTGAAACTCGTTCTGATTTTCATCGTGGCCCTACCAGCACCTCAATGGACAATGTGGATGGAACGCCCGTCCGAGATGAAAGAAGTGGGACGCCAACCCAGGATGAGATGATGGACAAGCCAACATCTAGCAATATTGATACAACATCTTTGTTATCAGTTATTATTAGCTCTGGATCTACTACACCCAGCAGCACAAGGTCACCGCTTAAGAGCAGAGATACTGGGTACCATCAAGAACTGTCCAATTCAGTGCCTTCCTACAATTCTTTTACCCAAGGTGTGGATTTATCCCCTAATGCATACGGATGGTCTACAGATGGTTTGGAGAAGCCTTCTTCATTGGCAGACTCCCCACAGGAAGAGTTTTTCCCTGATACTTCTTTCCCTGAGGATGAAGATTATCCTGACTTTGACTATTTTGAGCCATCAGAAGTTGCGATGACTAACCTCGAAAAAAAGCCTGCCAAGTCTATACTGAAGTCAAGTAGAGCCTCCGACATTCTTGATGAATACCAACCAATACAGACCAGTTTCAGTCAGAGGTCTCTAGAGTTTAACGTCACATCTGATTACTCTCTTTCAGTGATGTCTTCTCTTGACGAAGCTGAGATTTTCTCTAGTGAGCAGTCTCCATCTGATGTTTATGGAAGTGCTTTTCCTAGTGAAGATGACCCAGTGTCAGAGAGGTCGTCATCACCTAGTAAACATGAGAAATTTTTCACATCAGACTCCAAACAGAATAATTTGTCGAGATCTTTATCTACTGGTACATCTCAGAAGCAGTTCCCCGATTCCCCTCACTCAGTCCAGCAGAGACCAACATTTCCCTCTCAAAATGCCCCTCCTGGTTCCACAGGTAGACCCCTTGTAGCAAATATAGAGAAAATCTTAAGCTTGCCTATTTCAACAACAACAACTATTGAGTTTAAGAATATGTTGAAAAATGCATCTCGGAAGCCCTCTGATGACAAGCAGGTTGTCCAGGGTTCTAAAAGTGGTGAGGGGGAAAGCGTAGGTGGAGCTGCCATTTCTCCTTTAGAGCATCAGAAACAGGAACAATACCCTATAGAGACTAGAGTGTCATCTTCTTGTTTAGACTTACCAGATAGCACTGAAGGCAAAGGAGCTCCCATAGAAACCCTCTGTTACAATAACCCATCCATGAACAGAATCCCAGGAGAACCTATCCAGACAGTTGAGTCTATCCGAGTAATTGGTAAAGGAAATAGAGGGCATGGGAGAGAGGGTACCAGAGGGGGTTGGTTTGATTTAAGCAGTGAGGATAGTTCTTTTGACAATGGCCCCTCAAGTGCTTCTGAATTGCCCACTGTTGGTGGGAGCAGTGGGATGTCTGGTTTCGAATCACAGTATGAAGAGCCGTTGCCACAGTTTCAAGAAAGCATGAACAGCTACAGAGCGAACAACTTTAATTCTGCTTTTGAGCATCAGATGCATCATTTACCACCTCCAGTGGCTCCCCCTGTGGAACAGGGCACTCCATATCAGAGAGAGCAAGTTGGTCCTCCCCCTGGGCCACCAAGAGATTTTGGTGGTCCCCCGCCCATCCCACCTGTAGATCATGGCAGCCTGTTTCCTATGGATCATCCTCACAGGCCACCAGTGGATCCAATCAGTCCCTTTTCAAGTGACCCACAAACTCAGATTCCTTTGTCTCATGTTACTGCCCCTCCACCTTTACCTTTGCCATTGCCTCCACCGCCGCCACCACCTCCTCCTCCTCCTAGTGTGGAACATGGTGGAGTCCCATTTTCAGCTCCTCCCCCTGTGGAACATGTTGGCAACCTGTTTTTAAAAGATCATGGTGCTATGCGTCCTGGGACTGTGAAAGAGCATTTCAGTCTGCACCAGGGTCCACCAAGAGACCATATGGCCCCTCCTCAATATGACCACAGTGGTCCCCCTCTTGGCAGGGTTCGAGAAAACATAATCCTGCCACCACCCTCAGGGGATCATCACTTACCACCACACACTGGTCCTCTTCTTGGCCCACCCCCACCTCATCATGATCGCGGAATGACGTATAGACACCCACGACCAGACTTCAGGCCCAGGGGACCCTATTATGGCCCCAAAAGGCCAAGGCTGCCTTATGGAGGAGGGCAGCCTTTCTATGCACCAAAACGCCCATTCCTGCCTCCCAGGTACTGAAAATAAGCAAATTGGGCTTGTTTCTTAAATGCAGCGGAAGTAGTTACGGAAAAGAAGGATGTGTGTGTCGGTGTGAACATTTGTATGTATATATTATATATATGTGCGTGTGTGTGTGTGTGTGAGAGAGAGAGAGAGAGGTGTGCGCGTGCGCTTTCATCTCACCTCTTCACTTATCAAAGCCTATAAATATGTAATATATTGTTTTTGAGAATATTGCCACAAAACAGAATTGGCTTCGAAAAAGGCCAAACTGTGGTCAGTTCATTAGCAGGTTAAAAATGAAATACATTGGAGTAAAATTCTGTCCAGTTGGAATTTTGTATGAAAATCTTCCATTTACAATGTCAAACACTCGGAGCAATAGGGAAAAAATAAAAAGAAAACCCATCATTTTAATTCTACTGCTTTTGAAGATTTTTCCATCTACACTGCTTAATGTTATACCTCTGAATGGTCCATTGATGCAAAGAAGCAGTTTCTGCTTATAAGTATTATAAAAAGTTTAGCCCAGTTTCTGCTTATAAGCATTATAAAAAGTTTAGCCCTCTTTTTTTCTATCAGGAAATGTTTTATTTATGCAGAAACATTTTGTATTGATGAACTAATACTGTTTATCAACGCACTAAGAATATGCATTACTTGTTTAATTCCTAAGACCTTCTGGTAAATGTGGCAGTCTTTGTATCCCTGAGTTAGATGCAGTAGTGTAGCAGGTTCGCAGCAGGGCAAAGGAGCCATCTTTCGCAAACTACACAGAGCAACTTCTTACTTCCAACCTCCTCTTCCTGGATGGAACTAGGAACAAATGCTTGCAGTTTAGCTGTGTTAGTCTATGTACTGTGAAAAGCAGTAAGGTGCAGAATGAGGTAAAGGTGGGTGATACAGCCACTTGCTTGCCAAAAGAAGGGTTAGGAGTAGAAAGGAGTCCCCATTTAAAGTGATTTGCTGGTTTCCTGCAAGAGTATTGGCATCAGCAGGACTCAAATCATAAAAAAAAAAATGCACTTCAAGACATTCAAGTCTCTACTAAAGACAGTTGCATTAAAATGGGCTCTTTTAGCCTTAGACTTAGAAAATAAAAGCATAGAAAATGATGCCAGAAAAAGACCTTTGGTCCATCTGTATGTAATACCTTATCTTACCCCGAGAACTAGTGTATCCAGGGTTATTTGGTCTCACTACCCACCCTTTCTCATGTTTCCTGCCTTATTGCTACCGCCCCACCCCCACCCCCACCCCGTGTTAATGTTGGGTCCATTCTCTAACCATATTTGAAGCTCATGGTTTTGGTGCCCACCACCTCAAATGGCAGGCTGTTTAACTCTTCTCTCAGTGAAAAAGAATTTCCTCCCTTTCCTCCTGACTCTTCACGCACACACTTCTACTCATGCCCCAGTGTTCTAGATTCATTATGCCTGGTGAAACGTTCCTTGCAGTTTACCTTGATCATTCCTTTCATGAATTCAGGCACTTTTCTTGTGGTATTGGAATGATTTCCATTAACAATAGGTTATGGTAGCAAAAATAGAGGATTAGGATGTCATCATAGCAGGAATAAGCAAAATGTACAGATGAAGTTTAAAGGGAAAGATCATGTTTTAATAAACTGCTTTCATTAAAGGTGAACTCTGTTCCCCAGAAGAAACACATCGGGACCTATAGGTCCCGATTAGTAGATTTACAAGTAAAGTGAAATTTTAGCTAAGCTTACATTTGTATAGTCTTTATTTTTATCTGGTTAATCCGTGACCCCCTGCCAGTCAGTATTCTCCCAGAGTCTGCCATGGGGGATGTCTGTATGCCTGCAGGCATATTGTAAATAATGTTCCTTATACAGCACATTATCACACTTTCATAACCAGTACCAGTCAGCTGAGGAAAGCGTTTTTCTCAACTGACTAGTACTAGCAATGGAAGCACAATAATGCAGTGTATAAAGGAATAGCATTTACTGTATGCTTACAGGCATATAGATGTCCTCCGTGACTTGAGTACGTCATGCGTGACATCAGAGGGATGGCCGCAGTGAGAGAATAATGGCTGGCTGTAGGAGGGGGGTTGCAGGGTCAACCAAATAAAAATAAAGATCAGAGAGATGTACGTTTAGGTAAAATGTCACTTCACTTGTGAATTTGCTAATAAGGCCCATAGGTCCTGATGCATTCCTTCTGGGGACCTGAGAGTTCCCCTTTAATAACCAAAGGAAAGTCCAGAAATAAATGTTTAAGAAATCTGGTGTAATGGAGTTCTGCTAATGCCAACTGATAAACTGCAGTGAATTTATTTCCTGGACACTGGAATAATTCCTTTAATAGCTCATTTTAAGAGGGGCGAGGTGCTGTTTTTTGTGTATAAGCTTAAAAGCAGGTGTCTGTTTAAAAAAAAAAAAAAAAAAAAAATTATATTTATCTCCATCTCCTGTGTTCATTTCCACATCTTTTTATATGGTGGTGTTTTGTCTTACAACACCCCCATGTTGGAACTTTGATTTCTGTGAGCTGAAGTTACTCCTGTAATGTCTCTCCAGTGTCCCATAAGATCAGACAACTATGGGGGTTGCTTACTGATCTAGTTCAGTAAGCGAACTGGAATGGCAGATAATGGACATTCCCAAAACAACTTGGGATTCTGCTTTGGAAACATAGAAATGCAGAATTTGCCAGCAGATAAGGACCGCTTGGCCCACCTAGTCTGCCTGTTTTGCCTGCCTATAGTGTCATCACAGATCCTGCTTGATCTTCAGTCCATTCACCCACCACCCTTTCCTTTCCCTAAGATTATTTCATGCCTATGCCATGCATTCTTAAGCCCCACCGCTGTTTCCACCCCCACCACTTCAGTTGGAAGACTGTTTCGGGAATCCAGCACTCTTTTTGTGAGGAAGTACTTCCTCACTTCTCTCCTGAATCTGCCCCTCTCCAGCTTCTTATCATGTCCCTTTGTCCTTGAGCACCTTTTTTTTCTGAAAAATACTTCCCTGCTCTACCTTAATTACCACCGTGAGGTGATCACGAGTCTCTGTCTCTCTCCCCGCCCCATGCAAGTATTTAGGTCCTTAAGTGTCTCCTCGTAGGGCTTCTGATGCAGACATTGTACCATTTTGGTTGCCCTCCCCTGGACCGCCTGTCTCTGTCTTTCCAGAGATGTGATTTCCATAACTGGACACAGGTACTCTTAAGTGCGGTCGTACTAGCAGTCTATATGGAGGCAGCCATAGTTGAAAAGGCTCCCTTTTTAATGATTTAAACTGGATTTATCACTGGTGACTCAGGTTCAGTAGTACGCTTGGGATTTCAGAACTGGCCGGTGGGAGGAGTATCAAGCATCTCGGAGGATACTCTCTTCCACAGAAGAGAGAGAATTGCATTCTGTTAACTGGTTGACCACAGGCGATATTGCAGCTTGAGAGTAATATGGAGGGGGAGATGTCTCCAGGCTCTGGTGCCCAGTTACGCAGGGGCAGACTAGATGAACAAATGGTCTTTTTATGCTTTCATTGTCTGTGTTTCTGTGTGCGCCTTGGAGTCCAGCAGGCGTGTTGCTAGGAAGCAGTATAAAGTGGAAAACGCTAGTGCACAGTAGAATGGTACTAGCACTTTCGGTGCCACTGCTCAGTTTAAAATGAGCCTGAGGGAACCCACCACACTGTGAATGACAAATGAGGCTGGAATGTTAGCTAGCAGAGAAGGGAAGCATCAATGACGGAGATAAAGTGGGAAAACACATTCTAAAGTAGGAGCAGAAGAAGAAGAGATTTGATGAGAACTGGAAACATGAAATATAAAAGTATAGTAGTTTAGGGGTAACATTCTGTGTGATTTTAAAAAGACATGGTCACTCCTCCACTGGCTTATTTGGACCCCTTTTAAACTAAAGTGGGGTTACTGAAATGTCTAGCAAATTCTCAAAAGCAGCTCGACTCTGCACCTGGAGTCTAAGTAGCACTTCTCTGAGACTGCTAAATAAGAAAAACAGTATTCTTTGTGCATTGTAGTATTCAGTTTATTTCTAGGCAGCAACAATGTGTAACCATTGAATTAACTCATTATGTGCCACATAACGAATCAAGAGTTGACAGTGTCTTTTGATACATTGAAGTGGTTCCAAAATTAAATTAAAGTTTGAGCTCATAACCCTGTTCTCGTACCTCAGACAAGATTGCAATATAATAAGATTACTGATTTTCTCATTTAGCCATCCAAGAGAAATGCTACTTAGTGACTCCCACTATGGAGTCAGGCTGTTTGTGCAAGTTTGGGTCCCAGGGAGTGCACCCTCTTTAGACATTGAAGTGCTGTTACCTATAACTTGATTCCATGTTTAGTTGTGTAAACCTTTGTACAGGGTTCTTTTTTCAGTTTTTATTTTCGCTCAGTAGACCTACAGTGTGCTACTGGAATTGTTTGTATGTGGCAGGTGTGCTATATACACTTGTGTTTTATCACCCCAGTAGGCTCTTTTTTTTTTTTTAAACCTGGGTCTGGTTCAGCTTTCTCAGACACAGAATTGAAGAGCAATTCTGGTCGCCAGTTTAAAAAAAAAAAAAAAATTCTTACCACCGGCAAAACTCAATTATACATCTTGCAAAAATATTGAATTTAGTAATTTCTTGTTATTGCTTAAGGCGTTTGCTGGAAAACAGATTCTAAGCCCCCCGGAGTTCATCTGCTTGTTCCCTAGCTAAGGTCATAATCCTCTGCTTTGGCTTCACTCTTACTGTGGATAGTATAAGGTCACAGACTAAGGATTGTGACCTCAAGGAATAAACATCAGTAGCAGACGAGCTCTGTAGAGGTGCAAAGATCCTGTTTTGATGCAGACTTCTTTGGTAATAAAGAATATTATGGCTTGTAATGTTGAGTAAATTTTATGAAAATCTGCTTATGCGGTATATGTTTTTGCTTTTTTATATATAACTGATTTATCTTCAAAAAGAGCTATAATCAGCCTGTGAGGTTTGGACATTGTGCCTGCAACAAAAATTATTTAATGGTTTGTACAGTGAGGTCCTCCAAACTGTATTTGGTCTGTAATCAGCAACAAATGGCAAGGATTGTTTACCGTTTTAACTTTAATCCCTTCCATTCCTTTGCTCTACTATTACTGCTTTATTAAGACCAAAATTTTCTTTTTCTTGATTTGCACCTGTAGGTTTTTCTTTATAGTTACTTTTTTGGTTTTGTTTTGCTTGCAGTGTTCAGTTTTCTTTTTCACGGTTCTGCCTACATGATCCTGTTGAGTTGCTGTGCTGCTTCCTGTATTATTAGAACTGTTAATTTGAATATCTGTCATACATGGGCTGCAGTGGGAATAACCATGTTTATTCCCACATGTGTAGGAAAGACCCCATCGCTCACATATAGAAAATTATACTTTCGGTGTGAATGCAGCAGCTTGCAGTATAGGGCCACTGTGATGTTAGCAAGCATTGTAAAGCTGCTCTTCCATTGGTTTAAAACTCATTTTGACATATAATATATGAAAATAACATGAAGACTGTTAAATATATATAGCTCCACACTTTGTATGATGACAGCACAGTTATTCAAGTGTGTATGTCATAATGCTGAATGGGTGCTGTATTTGATTAGTTACACTTTTATTATTGCTTACAAACCATTTGCAAGGCCCCATTGGCTCCCACTGTGTTTCAGCAGTCTCCTCTTCTGCTCTCCGACGCAGTGTGCACCCAGCTAGTCCTGGTAATAACTGGTTTAAATGCCGGTTGAACATCTCTGTTTAGCTTTACCTAAATTATGACAGTGTGTGGATTTCACTGACCGTCCAAGTATTGTGAAACTGAATCTGAGGAGGAGTAGTCCTGTGCTGAGCCCTTGTGCAAAGATTTAAATATGCCCTGTATAAAATGTATTTTTAGTTTTACATTGTTCATGTTATGATTTAGTTAAAAACTCATAAAAGCCTTCTTGGGTGCAGTCTTTCTTGCGCATGGATAATGGAAATACAGCTGGGGATGTGTTTTATAGTATTTTCAACCCAGTTACTTCAAGGTGTGCTGTAAAAGACAATGCCGTATAGTGGCAGGATGCGTCGTTGGTGTAAGCTACGCTGTTTTTAACTTTTAATCAGAAAACATTGCTCACTATTGGCCTCTGTAACCTGTGTTGAGTAGGAGGTCGCACACACACATACACACACACACACACACACACACACACAGTATGAAGAGAATAGATGGGAAGACATCAGTTCCTTGCTTCCCATGTTTAGAAATCTGTGCTCCTGCAGTGTAGTAACAGTATAGCATTCAATGCCTGGATAATTCTTATTATGATGCCCCTTTACCAAACTTCCTTCCCTCTGAACATGGGGATTGCGTACCTTCATTGACGCTAGAGGTCGTCATGGTGGATCGGGGTTGGGCAGCAGAAAAAATACCCCCTTAACCAAAAAAAAAATTCTATTCCTGTGGTGAATACATCTTGCTTCTTTTTGTTTGTTTTTGTTTAAAGATTTATTCACTCTCTTGTACAGTTCATTTGAAAAGTGTTGGCATTTTGAAAAGCAGGTTACTTGTACATGCTGTTTTGTATTTAAAAAAAGAAAATACACCAGATTCTTCTGATATAAAAGGCAAAATACTAGTTTTATTCTGAGTCTGTGATTGATATTGTTCCCACCATGCATTACACCATTTCCCAACAGTGACCACAGGGGGAAAAACAATTTCAGATTAGTGTAGGCTTATGCAAGTGCCTGACTGTAGATTATTTTGTATACTTTTTTTATTACCCATGATTTATTTCATCTGATAAACATTAAGGTGTCAGTCACAGGCAAGGAATGAACTGTTATTTTGGTAGAAATGTGTTGTGGGAATCCCTTGCTGTCATTTAAAAAAGAAAAAAAGCAGGGGCCATTCACTCTTGTGAAATTATTCCCGTAATATATTCCTACCAGTGTTACCCTGCATTTTATTTTTTTGTTAGTTATCTTTTTTTATGTAAGAAATGAAAACCAAGCAAATGCTACGCTTTAGAGCAACTCTTAAGCAGAATAAATATGTATAGATACTGTGAAAATACGAATGCTCTAATGGCAAGTGACTACTCCCCGTTTGGGAAAGCAGCTGGATACTACTCTCAAGAAAACACGGGGCTTGTCTTTGTAAAACTTGCTGTAAATATATTGCCCGCTTTATCGGAATCCTGTTCCGATGCTTCTGACTCGGTGATTTTTTTGGTATTCATGAGTCTGGATTTTTTTTTTCTTTAGCGCTGCTCCTAGAAGCAGAAATCAGTTGAAGAATTTTGGAAGTATTGTGTATTTATCAGTTGAATAAAATACTAGTTCTAACCAAAAAATGTGAGATTGTTTGAAACTCAAATGTGATTAAAAATGTTGGGAATTAAAAAGTTGTGCCATATCAGTTGTGCTTACCTGTGCTTGTGCCTGGATGTGGAAAAGGGGTAAAACAGAATTTCAAAAGTGAAGGAGTTATGACTATTGGATTTACTGGACTTTTTCACTGGTTTCTCCAAGAGGCCATGTTTGAACAAACAAACCAGTTCCATTGGATGCAGATTTCTTTTCATGTGGTTTTAAAAGGACACTTAGGATTGTCTCCCAATCATTCATCGCCCATATGTGGGGCACTGTCCCTCAGACTGAGGGAGAAGGAGCAAATTGTATGAAACACAGAATCACTGATGTAGAAGCTCAAAACACTGGAAACTGTGTGTTTCTTTTTGTTCCCAATGTTTCTTTTTCCTTAAGCAGTTTAGAATAATGCAAAGTGGTACAAAGTCTTGGTGTAAAATGTGGAACAGCACCATCTCTATGTGGGGCGGAGGGGCTTCTAGGGGACAAAAGGAAGGACTGTCCCTTACAGTGTGGAGCAGTTGAAAATATATTGGGTATCAAATTCCATGTGGTTCTCTCTACAGTGCTTCAGTCAATAGTATTGTGAAAGGGGCTCATAAACTTCTCTGGCAGGTCATTTGTTGGTTTTAACATGCCATGTGATGTCATCAGTGTCACTTGACATTGAGTGTGGGATAGGCTTTAGAACACACAAAGGGTAAAAAAAAAAAACAAGAATTATGACAGTTTTTTGTTGGATTACTCTATTGAAAACTTAAAGCTTGAAAGATTAACTGTTAGAAACTGTTACATAACCTCCAGATGCTGGTAATGAGGAGTATATGGAATAAATGCAGGAAATAAATGATTATGCTTCCAAAGGATAGGTATTAATTTTGGGTGACTTTAACAGACCAGATATTAACAGGGAAACCATGGAATACACAGGGGAAAAGGCAAACATACTTGTAGACATAATAGCAGAAAATTAACTTCAGCAACTTATATTAGAACTAGTGAGAGGGAACAGCATGCCATATTTGGTACTGACTGATCTATCTGATAATATTGAGTAGTCAGTCAGGGATCCACTGTGTAATAGTGATCATGCTATGATAGAGCTATGTTCAAACAACATGAAGTCTTGCTGTATTCTGACAGTATGCAACTAGACCGACCGGTTCAACTGCCCCGGAGAACCAAGAGTTAAACTCTATGCCAATGCATAGAACGTTGAGCTCGAGCTCGGTTTTCAAACCACTGTCCTCGGTACGTTGTAGTAACTGATCAGATTCTTTACTCCGCTCACCAGTGAAGACACCTCTGAGATTGCTTCTCGCTGCTTTCGGTCTAGCGTAGTTTCGACTGTTTATTTCAAACCGCTTTGTTTTATTTCAGTAACGTTCTCAAACCGCTGTCTTCAGTATAGCTCACGTTTCCTAGGTTGGGTAAGAGTTCGGTTTCTGATCGGTTCCACGACCGTGAGGGGGCCGAACTTCTAAATTTCTCTGTTTATCTAAATTTTCACTGTATTGGGATACCAGTGCAAAGTCCTGACCAGAACCGGGGGCTCTCGGTTCATTTGTTGGCTAGCATGGAACCGTTGGCCAGTTCGGACTTTGTCTTCTCTATTACCGAGCTAACTAAGTCTTCTGGGGTAATTTTTCTCTCTTTCTTCTATTTCTTTATCCTGGCCTAACTAAGCCACTACGGATAAAGTAGGTATTTTGATTCTTGCTTAACCGGCCTAACTAAGCCACTGGGTTAAGCTCCAAATTTTAGGTTTATGTCACAGAAACCCAAGAGAAAAACCAGTCCTACTGGGTTTCAGCATGTTACTGAGTGTGGGGAACAATTCGCAAAAGCTGATCCGCATTTGGTGTGTCTGTATTGTTTGGGTTTTAACCACTTACAGACTGTGATATTTGTAAGAATTTCCCTCAGTCTACTTTGGACAGGCGGCTCGGTAAACTGAAGGAAAGAATGGACAAGACTGCTGAGGCCAGTTCTACTGAACCTTCTGTTCTGACAACTGACCTTTCAAGCCAGGGTGAACCGTCAACGGCTAAACAACGCTCTGAGTCTGTTTCTGAACCCGCACTGTCGAAGAAAGACAAACGCTCTGGTTCGGAACCACGTAAGCAATTGGTCTCGGTTCCAACCGCGGATGAAATTGTAAAAGCCATCCGAATAGTGCAGTCTTTGCAATCTGGATTTGGCGAACTGTCGCAGGTACCGTCTGGGCAGCCAACGGTTCCGGATACTGGTTCAGCTCCTTCAGGACACCTTGATCCTGAGGAGTGTTACTTTTCTGAATATGAGGAGGAGGATGAGGAGCAGGATGAAGGGGAGCTCATTGACCCTGAGGTCTCCCCTGACCATCCTCAGTATGAATCCCCTCCTAGGCCTGTGGCTGAGACCCTGCAGCTCTCTGTACAAGAAGCCAGGCAGGAGGATGATGATGAGGAAGAGGATTACAAGGATATGATGGATCTTCCTGTATTCCAGGGACTTTCGATTCCCATTCACAAGTCCCTAAAGAAGCAGACTTTAAAGATCCTCCAAACCCCTAGTTCTGTCCCTCCTTTAGATAAGATGGACAGGAAGTACCTTCTGGATGGCAATGGCACTGACGTTTTAGCTAGCCATTGTAGCCATGTAGGGGTAGTTCAAACTGCAGCCTGCAAGAAGGCTGGCATTCCCCTGGCCTCTCACCCCCCTGACAAGGATTCCAGGAAGGTGGATTCTCTTGCCAAGAAAGGGCACCTGGCATCTTCCTTGGGTATCAGGTAAACCTCCTATATGACTTATGCCTCCAGGTATCAAAAGTCCCTTTGGGAGGCTGTTGAACAACTAGCTAAAAAGGCCCCTCCTGAATTTTCTGCTGACCTTCAGGAGTTGGTCAATAAGGGGGTACACGCATCTAAATCCCAGTGCCACATGGCTGTGGCTTCTGCGGTATCCCTCAGGCATTTTTCCTGGCTCAGGTGTACTAACCTGTCCCAGGACACGCAGAATAATGCTATGGATTTTCCCCTTGTCCAGAAGTCTCTGGGGAACAGACTGAGGCATATATGAAAAAAAATTAATGAGTACAGAGTGGCATATAGGAGTGCTTCAGCAAAAGAGAATCAATCAATCACTTTATTTAACCAGGCATAAACACCATTGAGCAAGCTCATTTTCAAGGTGGTCCTGGGCATTAATACAATACAATACAACACATTTCATAAGATTACAATTACGGTGGACAACGGTGCAAAAAAAGAAAAACATTGTGAAGGTGCCGGTCAATATGGGCCTATACATACCAGTCAACATAATTAACATGCAAAGGTACATAATGATATTCTTTACTGAATGAGAAGAGACAACAATCCCATATAGTCTCCGCTAAGTAAGAGCTTATACCTAAATGATAAAAAATAAGGAGGTATTAAGGAATAGGGTAGAAATTGGGGTGAAAGGGTAGGCAGCCAAAAGGGAGGCCAGAATAGGTAAAAGGTAGAGAATAGGCAGGACCATCTTGGATTAAGGGAACTAGGCTTGTAGGTCCTAGGTTTCTGTTAGAAATGGAGGGTGGATGAGATACTTAGGCATAGGATTTGAGAGTGGCACCCGGGGCTTAGGGGTCATCGGCATCTGAAACAGTTGCATGATTCCTTCAGATAATCCGTTAATAGAGCTTTGAATGTGAAAATGCTTGGAAGTGAGGATAATTGTAATGAGTCTTGCATAGTGTTCCAAAGTGATGGAGGTGAGAAGTTGATTGCTGCTGAGCCAAGGGTAATTTTCACTCTAGGAATCTGGAAGCAGATTAAGGAGAAGTGTCTCAGGCCATAGGAACCTTTAGCCCGTTTGAAGATGTTCGAGATGTATGCAGGGAGGTTATCAGATAGTGCTCTAAAAAACCAGAGGAGAGCATTCCTTTTTCTTCTTAGTTGAGAGTGAGGTCCATCCCGAAACCTGGTATAGACGATAGTGATGTGTACTACGGGGTAGATTTAAGATAAATTTTAAAACCCGGTGGTAAAGGGTGTCCAGTTTGTTAAGCATCGTTGATGGGCAATGACTGTAAAGGAAGTCAGCATAGTCCAGTATAGGTAGGAATGTAGTTTGTACTATTCTCATTCTGGCTTCTAACGTGAGTAGGTGTTTAATGCGATAGAATAAACCTAATCGCTGTCTTAGTTTCTTCGAGGTTTCATTTAAGTGGCACATAAAGTTGAGCTTGTTATCCAGCCAGAACCCTAGGTATTTAAAGGTATCAGCTACTTCAAGGGGTTCATCTAAGACTGTTCGGATCTGTGTGATATGTGGACATCCGGAAGTAGACTTTGGTGAGAGAATCATTGCTTTATTTGTTTTGGTGCTGAGGTTATGAGTGAGAAGGTTGTATTGGAGGGTGACAAAGTCTTTCTGTAAGTACTCATGGGCCAGATCCAAGGATGAATTTGTGGTATAGAGTACAGTATCATTTGCGAATAAGTGCATATTTGCTGTGCCCAGCTGTGAGTCCAGATTATTGATGTATATTGCAGAGGATAGGGCCCAGGATGGAGCCTTGTGGGACTCCTCGTAACAAGGATTTTTGTGGGGACAGATCTCCTATGGCTTTGACTTGTTGTAACCCATTGGTTAGGTAGTTAGTGAACCATTTAATGGCAGAACTATCAAGTCCGATGTTACTCAGTGCAGTAAGCATGATGATATGATCCACAGTATCGAAGGCCTTACTTAGATCAAGGAAGAAGGCAAATACATGCTACTTAGAGTCCAAGGCCATTTGCCAGTTGTAGTTAGTTTGGCAAGAGCCAATACTGTACTGTGTTTGGCTCTGAAGCCGGACTGAGCCGGGTTTAGCAACTTTTGTGAATCCAGATGTTCTCTAAGTTGGATGTTGACAATTTTTTCAAGTAATTTAGAGAGGACGAATAGTATAGAAATAGGCCGGTAATTGTTCAGATCACTCTGACCCCCAGTCTTGAATAATGGTAGGATGTGGGCAGTTTTCCACAAGACAGGTAGCTCACCTTGAATAGAGAGGTGTTGAATGTGTGTGTAGTGGGGGCGGTCAGACAGGTATGGCCAAGTTTTAGGAAGTAAAGTTCAATATTATCTGCACCCGCACTCTTTTTTGTATCCAGAGAAAGGAGGAGGTCCTCCACTTGCTTGAACGTAATTGTGAGGAAGCTGAAGAGGGTGGGATGCAGTTGGTTATGGTTGTGATTATCAGTGAAGCCAACAGTGTAGTCTCTTGCCGGGCTAAGTTTGCTGATAGGTGAGGTGTCAAAGGCAAGCCCTGCAGTGGCAAAGTGATCATTAAGCTTCTCTAGTATATCAGCTTTGTCTGTATAGGTGGTACCATCAGACACAATTTTGTTTGGAAGGGTGTTGCAGTGGACTGACCTTGACTTCTTTGAGGATGTTCCAAAATTTGGCAGAGTTGTTTTATTGTCTTCTAGTTCTTTTGGAAGTACCTAGTTTTTCTGACCTAATTAGCTTGGTACAAGCATTCCTAGTGGTACAGAATGCTAACCAGTCAGCCTCCAGGTGGGATTTCCGCTTTTTCCACTAGTAGTCCCTATCCTAAGCGCTTTCTTCAGGATGGGAGAGAACCAGCCAGGAGTTTTATTTTTGATTTGATCAGTCTTAATGGGCGTGTTTGTCTATTAGCCCCAGTAAGAGGCTGGAAAGATGTTAAATGCCTCGTTAAAGGTGGGGGCTAGATAGAAATCCTGCCAACTAATGTTGCTTAGATTTTTCAGGAAAGTGTACTGAAGAATTTTCAGGCATCTTTTCAGGTTGAATTTGGAGACGTTTTTTGGGAAGGATGTCTGATGCAGGCAGTAGCGCGAATGTCACTTATATCATTGAAGAATACTCCAGTATGCAAGATGGTGTGAGGTTTGTTTACTAGCATAAGGTCAAGGAGTGTGCTACGCTCAGGTTTTTTTCTGTTAGGTCTGGGTATGATGCGCCATTTGTAACAGACCATTAACGTCGCATAGATCCTTCAGTTTCTTAGAGCTGTCATCATTCCAATTTAGATTGAAATCCCCCATTAGAATACACTCATTTTGAAGGTGTGGCAGAAGTGCCCAGCCACCAGACGGTGGTAGGTAGCATGCTGCCATAGGAGTGATTCTCGCTGAAAGTGATTATTTTAGAGCAAGGCATTCAAATTCCTTAGCCTTTGACGTACAGTCAAAGACTGTAACTGTGAATTTGCTTTTGACATATATTGCAACCCCTCCCCCTCTAGTTGATCTGTCACAGCGGTAGATGATATATCCGGGTACGTTAATAGATTTGTCCGCGGTTGAGGGTGTGAGCCAGGATTCAGTTATCATGAAGAAATCAGGAGATGCATGTAGAGCCCAGGTCTTTATAGAGTCAGTCTTCTTTAGCAGACTACAGACACTGATATGGAGAAAGCTAATCCCTTTATATTGAGGGAGGTCCGCAGGGGTGTCCAGAGAAATAGGTGGACCTGGGTTTAATAAAACATTTCCCGAACAGAGTAGGAGAAGCAGTAGTAGTTTTTTAAGGTGGTGCCTTAGCCTGCTAAATATTCTTTTGTTACTCCTCCTGTTGTACATTGGTTTAGCAGTGGCTATGTTAAGGGCAGGATTGCTGTTTGCTAGGGATAAAACATAGAGAACTGATAGAGCCGACACCATCCTTGGGAATTGCATGTGTTCTATAGTTATGGCCTGGTGGGAGGAGGGGCATGATCATAGAGGAGACGTCCCTGATGTAGGATGCCATGGTCTAATGTGGGAGGCTATATCCTGGTAGATGATAGAGGAGATAAACTGGCCTTTGTCTGAGTTGCAAACCGAAATTTTGGGTAGTGTATAACAAAGTAATATAAGGCAACTGTAGAGAAGGATAGTTGCAGATGGCATTCTTAACGTGGAGATATTTCCTTTTACCAGTAATAAACACAGGATTTGCAACAGTTCCTTGAGAGGGCCAAGGACATGAGTGGATCTTGTGGGTGGATGGGGTACCAATGAAAAATTAAGGCCTAGATAACTAATGAGGCGTGGCTGGCAATAGCCAGTAAGAGTGAGCTAGAAGGCCGAGGCGGGGTTTATGTGGCAGCTAGGGCTCCCTTAAAATTGGCAGCTAGGGCTCCCTTCCTGGAGGTAACCATTCCCTGAGGGCAAGTCTGTACCCGAGTTTCTGTGAGGGGCTGGTGGCTTCAGACCTGGACTGCGGGTGGCAGTCTGGCAGGTCGGGTTCGTCAGAGAACCACGGCTGTGGCTCTCAGACTACCTGTGTTTCTGTGAGGGGCTGGTGGCTTCAGACCTGGACTGCGGGTGGCAGTCTGGCAGGTCGGGTTCGTCAGAGAACCATGGCTGTTGCTTCAGAGAAGGCTGCCACTCCTCAAAAGCAGCAGGCCAGGGGCAGGGGCAGACCTTACCTCAGGCCTTTTCACCAGGCCCAAGCTTTTCCCTCTTACCAGCAACCCAGGGGGTTCTTTAGAGGGAGAGGCAGGAGGGGTGGTGGCAGGGCCACCTCCACCCCCCAGTCTGCTACCCCAGCCAGACACCCTGAAAACTCTGTTCGGACTGCCTCCCTCTATCCTGTTGGGGTCAGGGACTTGCTCTCACTTTCAAGGTGTCCCTAAAACTGTCAGCAAGAATTTTCAGACCTTTCAGCACTGCAGAAATAGCCCAGCTGGAGGCAGAGGTTTCCACACTTATTCAATCAAGAGCAGTGGAACCTGTGCCGCATCCGTACAGGGGAAAAGGACTGTACTCAAGGTACTTCCTGGCACCAAAGAAAAATGGAGAGTGGCGGCCCATTCTGGATCTCAGATTCCTGAACAGGCATCTTACAAAGCCAAAATTCAAAATGACAACCCTGGCTACCGTTCTACCTACTCTCAAGCAAGGGGATTAGTTGGCATCCCTAGACCTAAAGGATGCTTACTTCCACATCCCCATCAGACAGTCTCACAGAAAGTATCTCCGGTTTCAACTGCCTTCAGGCCACTACCAATTCAGAGCTATGCCTTTCGGCCTGACATCTGCACCAAGGGTGTTTACAAAATGTCTGGCAGTAGTGGTGGCATTCCTCAGAAGACAAGAGGTTTCAGTTTACCCCTATCTAGACAACTGGTTGTTGGTGGGTCATTCCCCCCCAGCAGGTCACAGAAGCCGTAAAACTCATTCTGAATACTTTTCGCTCCATGTGGTTTTTGGTAAATCATCAGAAGTCTGTCTTAACCCCAGTACAAAGACTAGACTAAAGACTAAATTCGCACCTATATACCAGGACCATCACTCATCTCACAGCAGGCACCCAGGATTAGGAGGAAACGCTCTGACCACTCACTATCCCTGTCCCTTGGTGCCCTCCTCAAATTAATCTTCTACCTTCTGATCTGTTTTGGTACCATTGAAATAAATCCTGGCCCCATTGAAAGTTTATTTTCCCCTGCTGATCTATCCTCTATAAATGGCCTAAGCTTCCTACACGCCAATGCCTGCAGCCTCTAAAAATTCTCCGCACACAGGCCTGGGTAACATACCCTGCCTGACTTTCTGGTCATCTCTGAATCTTGGCTCAGACCTTCAACCAAAGACAGTGTTGTAAACCTTACCAACTATCAGCTCTTCAGAGCAGATCGCCCTCCAGGGGTGGTGGGTGGCCATATACATTAAGGACACCATCTCTGCTACCTGCCTCATCAACACATCCGAACCAAAGGAATTTGAATGTTTGTCAATCAAAATATCCCTTCCTAACTTGTCTTCATTTAAATTGATTGGCTGCTATAGGCCCCTCAGCAGGCCTCAAATTACTATCTCACCTGAATAATAACCAACCTAGCCCTGAAGATACCATCATCCTTGGTGATTTGAATTTAAACTGGCTATCTAATGCATCTGCACCATTGGTAACCTTTTGACACCTATGGCTTTACACAGCTAATTAAAGACCCAACCAGGGTTAACCTAAAAATTCTAGCAACAGCTCACTCCTGGATATTATGTTGGTAAACAAGCCTCACTTATATCATGCAGGAGTACTCGAATGATGTAAGTGACCATTGTCCCATAGCTGGCATAAGATCTTCACTCAAACCACCCAACCCTGCTGAATTTGTCCTCAAAAGGTCAAAAAGAAGTTCAACATACCAGGATACCTCCATGACCTGAGTAACACAATATATTGGCAAGATTTCTACCTTACAACCTCAGTGAAACAGCTCTCCAGATCTTAAAGGACATTATCACTAATGCTCTCAATATTCATGCACCATTCACCAATATCAGAACTAAAGCAAGGTCCTGCCCTGGTTCACCACTGATCTTAAAACAGCCTTGCTAGCCAGAGACAAACTGTGGAAAAGGCAAGAAAAACTAAGGATTCCAGAGACTGGCTAAATTTCAGAAAAAGCAAGAAATTCATGTACAACACAAATAAGATCTGCCAAAGCTGCCTATTATAGAGCTGAATTGGATGCCTCCTATAATAACCCAACCAGGCTCTGGGGAACTATAAAGGGTATCTTGGGTCAAAACTCTACTCCTGCCTTAACCTGCAAACTGCTACTAAATAACACAGAAATTACGGACAAACAAGAAATCCTAAATACCTTCAATGACCACTTCACCACAGCTGGACTAGCATTTGACTCTTCACCTGCAAATCTCCTGAGGTCTTCCTTGAACCTTCAATCCACCGTGGGTCAAAAGGCTACATTAACCTTCTCCTTCAACCCAATATCCTTGAAAGAAGTGGAAGATCTCCTCTCCAATTTAGATACTTCAAAAAGTGCAGGTACAGACTCCCTGGACCCCTACTTCCTCAAGATTGCATCTCAAGTCTTATCTGCCCCCCTCACTCATCTCTTCAATCTTTCCCTCACCACTGGATCCATTCCCTCCACTTGGAAAACAGCTCAAGTAGTTCCTTTACTCAAATCTGGTGATCCCATGGCCCTCAATAATTACAGGCCCATTTCCATCCTATCAGTTCTATCCAAGATGCTCAAAAGTTAGTAAACTCACAATTAAGGGACTACCTGGATAACAATAACCTCCTAAATACAGCACAATCAGGATTTAGATCAAGGCATAGCACCATTTCGGCCCTAGCCAAAGTAACCAACGACTGGCAGATTGCTATGGATAAGAAGAACAGTACCTGTGCTGTGTTCCTGGATTTGAGCAAAGCATTTGACACAGTGGATCATGAATCATTAATCACCTCCCTTGGCTCACTAGGGTTGATTCCCTTCACTCAATTGGTTCAGTGCTATCTATCAGATAGGTCACAACTGGTAAAAATGGAAACTACCTATCCACCTTAAAACCACTGTTAAGAGGTGTACCGCTAGGCTCTATTCTTGGCCCCATCCTCTTTGCCATCTATATTAATAATATTGATGTTAACCTCACTCAATCCAACATCCATCTGTTTGCTGATGATACTGTATTATATGTTAGCAATCCTTCATTATCTAAAGCCTGTGAACTGCTACAATCTGAATTTTCCATCCTACAACACAACCTACTGGATAAAAAACTACTTCTAAATGCCAAAAAAACAAAAACTATGTTCTTTACCTCAAAGAGTTGCTCTGCCACTACCCCACCATCCACCACCCTACAACTAACCACCTTACTTGGAGAAGCTGGAATTCGTGATAACTTCAAATACCTTGGAGTCTGGATTGATAACAAGCTACTATTCTGTCCATATTGAGGAGCTTCTAAAGAAACTGAGACAAAGGCTTGGTTTATTTTTAGAATAAAGCACTACCTCAACAGAGACTCCAAAAAGATTAATCCAGGCTTCATTCTATCCCTCATTGACTATGCTGACTTTCTGTACGGACATTGTTCACTCCCCCTCTTAAATAAACTGGACACCCTATACCACAGGTCCATCAGATTCATTACTGACCTTCCCTTCAGCACCCATCATTGCTCCTTTTATAAGGCAGTTAACTGGACATCATTACAACACAGAAGAAATAGGAATGCTGCAATTTGGATATTCAAAGCCTTATCAGGCAAGCTACCTACCTATATCTCAGACTGTTTTACTCAAATTACTTCTAGGCCATACAACCTAAGGATCAGCAAAATTATCATTCTTAAGGTCCCCAATGTCTGCACCCAGTTTGGGAGGGCTGCTATCAGCTACTCACTAGCAATTGTTTGGAATTCACTCCAAAAAACCATGAAGCTAAATAACCTCCTACCCTTAATATCCTTCAAAAGATTATTCACCACCCTATTCCCAGAACTCTGCAACTGCTTCTACAAGGCCTAAACCCCGGCCCTACCTACCCCCCCTTTTGTGCCCATTGCCTTCTGTCTCACAGATTAAAAGTTTTAATGTGCCTTGTACATATGTATATTGTTATATATTAGCACTTATGTCATTGTATTACTGTTTATGTTACCCCTGTCATTGTATTACTGTTTATGCTACCCTTGTCAATGTAATAACACTTGCACTTCTTGACCACTCAGGTCCATCTTGTAAATGAGCTATGCTCAATGATGTTCACCTGATTAAATAAAGATTTTGATTGATTGATTGATAGACTTTATAGGGGCAAAGCTGGATACCATTCAGGCAAACGCCTTTTTGCTTTCTGCAAGGGCACAAGCCCTCGTAGAGTTGGCAAAATCTTTTTGGGTTCAGGTTCCTCGTCCAGCGAGGTACTTTTTACAGCTTCTAGGACACATGGCCTCCACCACAGGTGTGGTTCTGGGGGCCAGGTTTCAGATGAGGGACATTCAGTTCCACCTCAGATCCTTCTGGTCTCAAAAACAGGATTCTGTGTCCAAACTGATTCCAGTGTCTCACACCCTTCTGTTAGCTCTTCAGTGGTGGCAGGAGATTGACATCCTCAGAGTGGGGGTTCCTTTTCTCCCTTTGGTGCTGACAACAGATGCTTCTCTCCTGGGCTGGGGTGCCCACCTGGGGGATCACACAGCACATGGTACATGGCTCCCTCAGGAGTCCCTCTTGCACATCAGTCTTCTGGAACTCAGAGCAGTGCTCCTACCTACTCAGGAGTTTGCCAGTCTCTTACAGAGCAAGGTGGTACAGGTCAGGGCAGACAACACCACCACCATGTACTACATCAGCAAGCCGGAGGGAACAAGTTTCTTCCTGCTTTACACCGAATCCATGAAGATCTGGAAGCTGGCATATTCTCTCAACATGTCACTGTTAGCAGTTCACTTGCCAGGCAAGGACAATGTACTGGCGAATGCTCTCAGCAGAATCAGCCAGGGCCATCACGAGTGGACCATGAACATGCAGGTCCTTCTTTCAGTATTCAGGAGGTGGGGGTTCCAGAGATAGATCTCTTTGCAGCCCCAGATAATCACCAGTTACCTCTGTATTGTTGCAGGCCTCCACTCCAGGGCTCAGTGCCACTGGATGCTCTCCTGGACTGGTCAAATAGGTTCCTTTATGCTTTTCCTCCCTTTCCTCTGATATCCAGAGTCCTGGTCAAGTTGAGGTCCTGGTCTGCCACAGTGATTCTCATAGCCCCAGACTGGGCCAGTCAGCCATGCTGTTGTCACTGTCAGTGACCAAACCGATTTCTCTACCCAGTAGGTACAGTCTGCTGACATCCTCTCAGGGCAGGATAATGTACCCCAATCTTCAGTCCCTTCACCTCAGGGCTTGGTTCTTGAGGACCTAGAATATGTAGATTTACACCTGTCTCAACCTGTCCTGGATATCCTAAAAGGTGCCAGAAAGCCTGCTACCAGAAAAACATATTCCTCTTAATGGAAAAGATTTTCCATCTGGTGTGCACAGAAGGATTTGGATCCTCAGCTAGCTGCAGTTCCGCAGCTTCTGGAATATCTGGTCCACCTTCAGTCTCTGCATTTACAGCCATCTACCCTGAAGATGCACCTTTCTGCTGTCTCTGCTTATCTTTCAGCAGGGAAAGCATCTTCTCTGGCTGCAGACCCAGTTTTCAGAAAGTGTTTCAAGGGGTTGTTGCATCTTCATCCCCCACATAGGGAACCTACTCCTGCGTGGGACCTGAACATATGTATAGGTCAGCTTATGCAGCCTCCTTTCGAACCTATGTTTTCTTCAGAACTCAAGTTTCTCACTTGGAAAACTGTTTTTCTAGTGGCTATCCCTTTTGCTAGAAGAATCGGTGAGCTTCAAGCCTTATCTGTGGGGCCCAGCTATATTTCACCTCACAGGGACAAGATTGTGCTCCGAACCAACAGGAAATTTCTCCCTAAGGTGGTTTCTGATTTTCATCTGAACCAATCCATTACTTTGCCTGTATTTTTCTCAGATCACTGTAGTTCAGGTGAACGCAGGCTGCACAGCCTAGATGTTAAACGAGCTATTATATGGACAGGACAAAAGAGCTAAGGAAAGATTGTTCCCAGCTTTTTCTTACTTATGGGGATGATGGCCAAGGCAGGCCAGCTGCAGAAAGGACTATAGCCAGATGGATTGTGGCCTGTATCCAGTTCTGCTACAGTAAGCTAGGTAAGGACCCACCAGCAGGTCTTAGGGCCCACTCTACCAGAAGCACTGCGGCCTCCCTGGCGGCTGCCAGGGAAGTAGGCTGCTACCTGGAAGTCTGTCCATACATTTACTAAGCATTACAGCCTGGATATTCAGGGAAGGAGTGATGCCAGGTTTGGCACAGCAGTACTGCAGAGCCTAGGTTCTGTGCCCACCTCCTGGGGGCACTGCTTTATAGTCTGCATATTGTCAGAATACTGCAAGGCTCCATGTTGTTTGAAGAAAAAATTACTTACCCTAGTAATGTTGTTTCTTCTAATGGAGTCTTGCTGTATTCTGACCTCCCCTTCAGAACCTGGGGAAGGGTGGCTCTTCTGCAGCAACTTTATGAAACATCATTGGTAATGGTTTTCTGTGGGCATCTGTGACTTGAGTCTTTTATATGCCCTTTGGTTTTTGTTTCCTGATGTTGCCCCTGTTGGGGTCCTGTTCAGGCTTAGTTTTGGCCATTACATACATATTAAATTAGTTTGCTTCATAGAATCTGATCAGTTACTAGAACATACCGAGGACAGTGGTTTGAAAACCGAGCTCGAGCTCAACGTTCTATGCATTTGCATAGAGTTTAACTCTTGGTTCTCCGGGGCAGTTGAATCAGTCAGTTTAACTGCATATTGTCAGAATACAGCAAAACTCCATTAGAAGAAACAACATTACTATGGTAAGTAATTTTTTCTTTCAAAGCAATGATATTAAGCCAGTAAAGTAAGACTATAGTTTATAATTAAAGACGGTATAAGAAACTGGAAATGGGAGAACAGATTTGTTGGCAGAAACATAGACCAGTGTTGGAAGTTGTTACAGCACAAACATACCAAAGGGTTCCTAGTAGGAAGTCATATAACACAAAGGGTAACTTACTATCTTGGTATTCTGATTAACTTGATAACCTGATTTAAAAAGAAAAAAAACTGATATATAAAAATAATAAACTACACCATGTCCTGGGAATTTAAACCAATGCAAAACCATAACCAAAAACATAATGAAATCAGAGGAACAAAGTACAGTTATGAAATCAAACTGTCAAACAAGCAAAATATTAAAGCTTTCATTAGTTACATTAACTAAAAAGATAAAGGCATTGGTCTGATTAAAGTAGAAGGTAAAGTAATAATAGATGACATAGAAATGGCAGAATTATATAAATGTTTTTGCTCAGTATACCAGCTCAAAAAGGAAAATGTTACCTGCGAATCAGATGCACAAAATAGGTGATTTAATGCCTTTTATAGGACCAACAGAAATTTACAGAATCAAAATCTGAGAATCTGGAAACACTGAGCCGTGCCTTACAATAACAAGGGGTTGAATATTTCAGGGAATTCAAACCAGAAAAGGCATCAAGACAGGATGACATTAATCCAAGATTAATAAAGGAAATGGCAGAGAAACAGACCAATGTACTACAGTTCCTTTTTATTCACTCCGTCAATACATACAGGTAAAGTTCCAGAAGTATGGAAGACAACTGACATTATATCGATATTTAAAAAGGGAATGGGGAAACGGCAGGAAATTACAGGCCAATTAGTCTTCTGTTGGTAATGGAGAAATCTATAAAAACTATAATGTAGATTAATTGTAATAGGCTTGGCATTACTGACAAACTGCAACATGGATCTTACTTCGAGGGTATCTCTTGCAGCAGGCCATCACTAATAGGACTAAGCCTTCAGGTGCCAGGATCACACGGAAACCTTTCTAGCTAGCAGTCTACCAGAGGTGGGCCACCCACCTCTGACATCAGCCAGTCTTGTATAAGGGGGGCGGCTCCCACACCCTCCCCAGTTCTTTCACGCTGTGGACCAGCACGCGTCAGACCTCTGCTACCGCCGCAGCTACAGTTGACTGCCATTTTCCCGTGTATAACTGCGCCTTATTTTTTTTGTGTGTTTTTTTTTTTTTTTTGGTTTGTTTAACATCACATTTTTGGTGTTCTTATCAGACAAATTGTCTTCTCAACCATCCTCTTCTGACTGGTCCACGAAGTGTGCCTTCAGCAGATAGGTCCCGGAGAAGGATGACCATTCTGTCTGCATCTTGTGCATTGGCCCAGACCATGACATCCAGACCTGCAAGGCTGCCAGACGTTCAGCCCGGCCACCCACCACAGGCGTCGCCAGAAGATCCTAGAGAGCCACCTCCTCAAGCAGAAGTTCGCCCAGGACCCAGAGTGGTGTTGGTTTGCAATTTACTAAAGTCAGCCACATGCCCTTCCAATTGGTGATCTCTCTCTCCCACCCCCACCCCCCAAAAAAAACAATGAACTACTCCTATGAGGATGTTAACCAAACTGCTTGGAACTGCCCCAGTAGAGTACCAGCGGTTTACAAAAAGGCTGATGGGCTTTACCACACCCTGGCTGGCAAGCCTTACTTTAGCTAACAGCCCAAGGCTGATTCAGTCGTTATCAGTGCGGCCCATGACCACACCAAAAGACCAAAGCACCTAAGCTCCCTTCCCTCAGACAGGGAGCCCCATCAGCTGAACCAGATGGGCAAGCGGGCCTTCGCTTCTGCCACTCTGGCCATCTGGGCCATCAGTTGCCTGGCCCTTATGGTTCAGTACCAGACCCTGCTCTGGGATCAGGCTCGGGAGGCTGTCCTAGCCAAGCTGTCTGATCCCTTCAAGCCCTCTCAAAATGGGCTTGGATATCGGTACCCACATCCTCCGGGCTGCCTCTGATGCAGTAGATGCCTCGGGCCGGGCAGCATCTGTAGGTATCTGTATAAGACACCGCTACTGGCTTTGGGTCTCTGTCTTCACACAAGAGGTCCCATCCAACATTATGACGCACCTTCAGACCTTTTGGGGAGATGTCCAGGATATCATCTCCAAACTCCAGACCTGAGGACAGGCTCTCAAATACATCCATTCTGTGTGCCATACCTAAAATGGGGTTGCTCCCCACACTCCCTCTGCCAGTGCTACCGTAGTGCCTGAAGTGTAGCAGCAGCCCCAGCAGTGGAAGCTCCCACCTCATGACTTCTTGCCAGACACACACACCCCCACAGTTCCTCAGGAGGCGACCTTTAGTGGTAGTTTCTCCCTGTAATCACCACAGGCAGCTGGGTGCTGCAGCTCATTGAGTACAGCCACACTGGAGTTCATTGAGTGGCCTTCAGAAAACCCTGCAGGCAATTCCTTGTGTCCTGGTCAGCCCCTCTCATCTGGGAGAAATCCATGCCTTACTTCAAAAAAAGGTCATAGAGCCAGTCCCAAAGTGTCATCAGGGAAGGGGGTTTTACTCCCACTTCTTCCTGGTCCCCGGATGGATGGAAGACCTTTGCCCCATCCTGGACCTAAGCCATCTGAACCTGTTTATAGAGTACAAATGGTTCAGGATGGTCACCTTTCAGGGTTTGTTACTGCTGCTTTAACAAGGGGGGACTGGCTTTGTTCCCTGGATATGTAGGATGCCTACCTGCATATCATGGCTTTTGCCTCCCACTGGCACTTCCGCCACTTCCAGGGAACACACTACCAGTTCAGAGCTCTTCTCTTTGGCTTGTCCTCAACCCCCAGGGTGTTCAACAAATGCCTGGCAGTGGTGGCAGCTGCCTTGAGATGGCAGGGTTTCTACGTTTTTCCGTACCAGGATGATGGGTTGTTAGCGGCCCTGTCCATGGACCGTCTCTTGCAAACTCTTTCTCACACCTGCTGCATATTCCAAGCTTTGGGCTTTACTATCAAACTACCAAAGTCCTCCTTTACTCCGTGCCAGCGTTGGACATAACCCAAGGGAAGGCCTTCTTACCCCCAGACAGAGCAGAGTGCCTGATGGTCCAGGCCCACCTCCTTTACTCCAGTCATCCTGTTCTGGTGAGGGTCTTCTTGAGGCTTCTAGGCATCATGGCAGTAGCCATTGCCACAGTTCCCTTGGCCAAGTTGTGGATGCAGATCCCTCAATTTACACGGGACCAGTGGGACCAGCACATGGATGCCCTGGTGTCGGGTCCAGTCAAGAAGGTACTTTTGTGGTGGCTGAAGCCCAGCAACCTATTTTTTTGGGGGGGCTTTTCTATAACTCCCCCTCATCAGATCCTCACAACAGACTCCGGTCTCGGTTCAGGAGCCCACACAGGGACTCGCCAAACTCAAAAACATGGTCCAAAATGGAGATCTCCACAGAAATGTCCTGAAGATGTGGGCAGTTCTCTGCACCATGCAGGCCTTCCAGACTGAGCTATCCCTGGGTCCGCTCTTGATTCAGACGGACATGTGCATAGTTTATTAATAAACAAGCCGGGGGGGGGGGCTCATTACCGTCCCCTGTGCAGGGAAGCGATGAGAGTCTGGCATTGGACCTTCGAGCATGGCCTGGAACTCTCGACTGTCCATGTTCCCAGCAACCAAAACGCTGTGACTGACAACCTAAGTTGCTCGCAGTCCAGAGCCCACGAGTGGGAGCTTCTGTCCTCGGTGGTAGAAGACCTCTTCAGCAGATGGGGTTGGCCAGAGTTGTACCTTTTTGCATCCCCACACAGTGCAAAACTGCCATTTTTCTGCTTGCTAAATCCAGGGTCTGCAGTTTTCTGGAGAGTTGCATTGTTTCTCTCCTGGAGAGGGAGGTTTCTGTATGCCTCCACTCCCTTGCAGCTCATTCAGCGAGTGCTAATCAAACTCCAGATGGCGGGGGCTACAATGATCCTCATTGCTCCCTTCTGGCCTCGTCAGATCTGGTTCCCCTTGCTGCAACAACTGGCAGTGGAACCTCCACTGTCCCTACCCCTGTGCACAGGCATGCTCTCCCAGGAACAGGACACCCTGGTCCATCCAGACCACAAGTCTCCATCTCTATGCATGGCTCCTGAGGATATAGCCATTGCCAGATTTAAGGTCTCCCCCAGAGTGGTGGATGTCTTGGTGGCAGCCAGGAAACCCTCCACCAGGGTCACTTAGTCTATAAAATGGAAGTGCTTCACTCTTTGGGCTGCGTAACACCATTTAGATCCCTTCACCTGTCCAGCGGATTAGATTTTGGAGTACCTTCTGTCCCTCTCAGACTCTGGTTTGTAGTACTCCTCGGTTAAGGTACATCTTTCTTTCACCTCTATAGTAGGCACTCAGTGGCTCAGCTTGGTGTGTCCCGCACATTCTTGCGGGACATTTTGCACTTTAAGCCCCAAATCAGGGACCCTGTCCCACCTTGGGACCATAATTTTGTATTGAAAAAGCTTGCGCAGCCTCCCTTTGAACCAGCCATGTCTTGTGAGCTACGCTTTCTGTCATGAAAAGCGTTATTTTTAGTTGCCATTACTTCTGCTTGAAGGATTTCCGAGCTTCTGGTCTTCATGTATAAGGAGCCTTATTTGTTTTTTTCACAAAGACAGGTCGTCTCTGCATACAAATCCTAAATTTCTACAAAAGATGGTGTCGAGAGTTTACTTTAAATCAATCCATCCACCTGCCTGTTTATTTTCCGGAGAATTCTAATCAAGGGGAGGCATTGCTCCATACGTAGGATGTGCCTAGAACCCTGAGGTGCTGCACACACCGGACCAAGGATTCCCAGATTGTTCACCCCTGGGAAAGAGGGCTCCCTGGTGTCCAGTGTTTGTCTAAATGGTTTGCCAAGTGCTTTGTCTGTTACTAGAAGTATGGCAGGGAACTTCCTGGAGGGGTTAAGGACTATTCTACAAGAGGTATGGTTGCATCAATGGCCTGCTTTCATAATGCATCAGCTGCTGACATTTGTGCTGCTGCCACCTGGAGTACTATCCACACCTTTTCCAAGCATTACAGCCTGGACATTACCCCTCTGCGTGGGGCCAGTTTTGGACGAGCAGTCATGCTATTTATCTTGTCTACTGCCCAGACTTGCTGACTGACTGTAGTGCCAGAACTGCTTGCAACTCAGTCCTACCAGTGATGGCCCGCTACACGAGATACCCTCAAAGTAAGATAGTACTGTTACTTAAGAATTTATTGTAACAGTAACTCTTCAGGATGATCTCTTGCAGCAGGCTCTGCTTTCCCTCCCTCCTCCTGTCTCTCTCTCTCCCCCCCACTTACATAGGGGCAAGCCTTCTGCTTTTACCGTTTCTTTTTTATTGGGTTACCTCTGAGTCCTTCTCAGTTCCCCCCTTCCAGCTTCCTGCTTTATGGTCTACGGTGGGAGAACCGAGGAGGGTGTGGGGACGCCCGCCTTATATAGGATTGACTGACGTCAGAGGTGTGCAGTACCCTCTGGTATACTACTAGCTAGAAAGGTTTCCATGTGGTCCTGGTGCCTGATGGCGTAGTCCTACCAGTGATGGCCTGCTTCAAGTGATCCTGTCGATCTACTGTTATGGTAAGTTCTTAAGTAATTGTACTTTTTTAAATCAGGCAGGTCATTTGTCATGAATTTCCTGAAGTTTTATGAAAAGATTATCAAAGATTTAGACAATGGCAGTGCAGTTAACATCTACCTTGACCCGAACAAGGCTTTTGACATAGTGTCCCTTACCAGACTGCTAGAAAAATTGCAAATAACTTTGGTTTTAATAACAAACTAGTCAGATGGGTGTGTAATTGGCTGGAGCATAGAATACAGAGGTAAAATAAAGAGAAGCCAGTTGAATGAAGGTATAATGACAAGTGGAGTTCCCCGGGGTTTGGTCTTGGGACGAGTTCTATTTGGGTTGTTCATTGGAGATCTGGATAAAGGTTTACATAGAAACCGTTAACCATTATAAATTTGCTGACAACACCAAAATTGGTGGAATTGTAAATGCTGAGGAAGAGGCAAACGAAATACAAACCGACCTAAACAACATAGTCAAATGGGCAACCAAATGGAATATGAATTTCAACAGTGCAAAATGTATAGTTATGCACCTGAGGGAAAAATAACGAACTGAAGCAATATCACATGCAGGGTATAGTGCTAAAAACAAGAACATGCAAGAAGGATTTGAGGATTTATATTTCAAATGACCTAAAACAAACAAAACAAAAAAAAGTCTGAGGATATTTGTTTCATCTGGCCATTCCTTTGGAAATATACCTGCGTCACGATGACTGGCATCTTTGTCCACATAAATGTGGTTGGCCACCCTCCTCGTCAGTTCTTTTCCCACCGTCGATCAGAGTTGAGACCTGCCATCAGAAACATCACTATAAAGTGACGCTGTTTACAATTTTTATAAGTAAAATAATCACTTTAATAGTGATTTTCAGTGATCTGTATGCTGTTTAAAAAAAAAAAAAAAAAAAATCCAAGCTTTTGGTGGTGCAAGTGCAGAGAGAAAATCTACAAGGATAACACCCAAGAAGTGTGTGTCCTTGTTGCCTAGGTCTCTTTCACAACGTGAAAGCCTGTAAGATTTGCTGGGGATTCAGCTCCACTACCAGGCAACGCAGGAAGGGAGCTTTGGAGAAATTCTTCCTTCAGAAGACCCTAGCAGCAATGGAGCAACAGCTACACAGCAAATCCACGTTGCCTTCCCCATCAACCGAATCACACTTGTCAAAGTCCTGGGAAAAATCCTCATTGAAGAGCCACATAAAGCACCAGGAAAAGGATGAGGCTTCTCCGGCAAGATGCAGGTCACCCCTGCAGACTACAGGTACAACCTACACTATGACACAGTCTGCTCTGGTGGTGGCACTGGCTGTCAACAAGGTACTACCAGGCCTGTTAAGGCCGGTACGTCCCTATCAATGGAGACTACTTCCACCATTGACTACTCAGTGCCGACACACAGGCAGTACTGTCATTCTCAGTCATGATACAGCATCTACTGCTGCAGGGAGCCTGTTAACAGGGACTCCCACAACTACCCTATCAATGTCGCAAGTTAATACCTTGCAGAATAGACTTCCTCTGCCTACATCACTGGTGGTCACTCAATCCCGTCAATGAGAGATATGATGACGAATGTGAATATAATACTGACATCATAATGGAGGAGGATGAAGGGAAGGAGAAAGATTGCTGAGGATAGCCAATATGTACATGGCACCAACTCCACAGTCTCCTGTAGTGAAGACTCTGTAGTGAATGCACCTAGATCAACTCCAGAGGACTACTCATTTTTGTCATGATGCAGCAAATGCATGCTGCCATAAGAGGAGCAAGAGTCCACTAATAACTTCTTGCTAGTGCTTCTGGAGATTCCAGACTCTCCTGCTGCTGTTCCTCCCATTTGCAGCTTTGGAGGATGCTATTTATTAGCAGCCCAGTATAGGCCAAATAACTTACAAGCAATGCCTAGAAGAACAGACAAACTGTATTCTTCCCCTCCTGGCAAACCTTATTATGCTAACCAGCCTGGAACTGATTCAGTGGTGGTGATCACAGCTGCCCATGATAGATCCAGGGCACCTAGACACATGAGTTACCTTCCTCCTGATAAAGAAGTCATGAGGTTGGGTGTCCTGCAGACAAACGCACATGTCCCTCTGCCTCGCTGGGCCAGTGCATTGCCAGATCTTACTTCAAGAGGGCTCTTGCAGTAGGTAATTACACATAGGACTGATGCCGGCAGGCGTCAGGACCCCACGGAAAAATTTCTAGCTAGCAGTCTCTGACGGGGGACCGTCCCCATGTCAGGTGACCGACGTCATGTGATGTCAGTATAAAGGGGCGGTCCCCCACGCACGCCTTTCAGTTCTTTCCCGCCGTTGGCTCGTGAAAGCGCCTTGCGGTAAAGTTCACTGCTCGTCAGTCTGTTGTCGGTAGTGCTACCATCGTTTTTTTTTTCTCGATTTATTCTGTTGCCCAGACCCCCCTTCTCGCCCATCGGGCTCCCGTGCTGCCCCTGACGCCGGCTTGAGTGTGCTGCCGGGAGACACTTCATCCCTTCGGGTCCTTCGCCCCAGGGATTCACCACCCGATCCTACTTTATCCCTGCCATCAGGATCATTCTTGGACCTTTCGCTGGTGTCACTACCTGAATTACCCTCATTGCCTGGTCTTTTGCCACCTTCGGACAGGAGTCTGTTGCTGGCCAGGGATCCTACTATGGAGCCTCCTCCCTCAGGACCTTCGGGAGGGGCCTCCCGGATCCCACGCCACCTTGTGGCCCTCTAGCACCTTCCCCAGTAGGTCCAGTCGAACCTCCAGGCGGTCTTCCAGGACCAGACCCTAATTTTCCACCGCCGGGCGGCCCGCTGTCGGCACCTCTTTACCCGACGCCAGGTCCTGTGCTGCCAACGCCAGTATACCCCCCATGGCTGCAACACAGGAATGCCAGGATTCCAGTATCCAACTTGACAACACCTGCAGTACCCAGGCTACCATCCGTCGCCTCCTCCACTGCCAGATCGAGACACGATCCCGACTTGGTGGCAGGATCCAGCTTATCACAGAGTTACGGCAGTCGGGGGATGATATCCCCCTGCCTAGGGCCCCTCCTCCACCAATACTCTCCGGATGAGTTGCAGGTGCTCTACCAGTGGGTTCCTCTGGGATGGACCCTTCCATCCCCAGTGGTTCAGAACCTTCCGACTCAGACATTGATTCCAACCCTTTGGACTCTTGGCCCCCAGTCGAGGTCCCACCCAAGGAATCTCCAAAATCCTCACCAGAAGATCCCTCCTTTGGGGCCTTTCTGAGAACTATTCAGGCAGCAGGAGGCTGACCTTCTAAAGAAGTGACCCCAGTGTAAGAGACTGGAAGAGCACTTAGATCTGGCCACCACAGATCCCCTATCAATTCCATCCCCCCCCCCCCGGATGGGTCCTCATGAGGATTTGGTCACCACCATCTGGCAGCAGCCATCCTCTATCCCTGCTGTTTCCAGAAAGGCCAATCACACCTGTTATCTCCCAGATGGGATTCAGCATCTCACTACTCATCCTAAGGCCAACTCTATGGTCATTACGTCCACTCATGACCAGTCGGCACAACCAAAGCATTTGAGCTTCTCACCCCCTGACAAGGACTCGAGGCAGTTGGATCAGTTTGGCAGGAAGGTTTATTTTTCTTCCTCCTGCGCCTTCCAGTTCCTGAACTATGTTTCACACATGGTGGCCTTTCAGAAGACTTCCCTCTCGGAGCTGGAGAGGGACCTTCATGAGGTCCAGGATGAGACACTCAGAAACAGGTTGCTGGACAAAGTCCACATGTTCAAGTCTTCCTGTCATCATGCTCTGCAAGCAGCGTATGATTCGGTAGACTCAGTTGCTAGGGCAGCAGCCATGTAGATCTGCATCCGATGCCTTTCTTGGCTCAGGATTGCAGGTTTGGCACAGGACATCCAGACTTCCTTTTGGACACCCCTTTTAGGGGTTCCGTCCTTTTTGACTGCGACGCCAAGGATATAATTACTGGACTGCAGGAGAGAGGATGCTCCTTACACGACATACTCTCCATGTACCGGATGGGGCAGAAGAAACAGCCCTTTCGTCACCAAAGATGATGGAATAAAAACCAAAGAAAATAGGGCAAGCAACAAGCCCCTAAATTTCCAAAGCCGGCCTCCAGGGCAAAAGCTCCCTTCCCCTCGACGTCCTGACTCCTTTCTCCTCCTTCCGCTACCTCCAGTCGACAAGGAGGAACCGGTAGGAGGGAGGTTTGACCTCCACCTGGCGGGGTGGAGGACTGTCACCGCAGATCTATGGGTGTTACAACTCATACGAGGTTACTCTATAGAGTTTACAGAGATCCCTGCCCCTCATCCTCTGGGACAGTCATTTTATCCAAGGGATCAGATTCCCATAGTCTTCCAGGAGATTCAGGCCCTCCTGCAAAATGCGGCCATAGAACCTGTCCCTCAAAACCAACTAGGAAGGGGATTTTACTCCCATTTCTTCCTAGTTCCAAAGAAGACTGGAGATCTGAGACCAATCCTGGATCTCGGCACGCTCAACCTCTTCGTCGAGTACAAGAGGTTTCGCATGCTGACCCTTCAGGGTCTTCTTCCCCTGCTCCAAAAAAAATCTTGGCTGTGCTCCCTGGATATGCAGGATACCTACCTGCATATCCCTATCCTCCCGGCCCACCGCACTTCCTTTGTTTCTCCTTCCAAGAGAAGCATTTTCAATTCTGAGTACTCCCCTTTGGCCTTTCTTCGACTCCCCGGGTGTTCAAGTGCTTAGCGGTGGTTGCGGCTTTTCTTCGCCGCCAGGGCATTTATGTGTTTCTGTACCTGGATGACTGGCTCCTCGCAGCACCCTCTCCGGACAGCCTGAAAGAGTCTGTCTCTCTCACTCTGAACTTATTTGCTCTTCTGGGTATCACAGTCAATCTGCCAAGTCCCAGCTAGTACCCTCCCAACTCCTCCAATTCATTACTAGACACAGTTCAGAGTAAGGCTTTTTTTTTTTTTGCTTTCTATTTTTCTCCGTCTACATGCCCTCCATCTCCGACCCTTTGGGGGCCTCTGGGAGTCATCCCTCTGTCATCCACCCGATCCGAGACCTACCTTGCGTCCCATGTAGCCACGGCTATGCCCCCGGGCGGGGAACAAGGAGGTCCAGGCGAGTGGTGGGCACATCGAGGATGTACTCCTGACACCCCGTCTTCCCGGCAATGGAAGGCCGTTTTTCCTCCAGTTTCCTCCCCTCACATGGTGTGTGCCCTGACGTCAAGGTGCTATGCACCGATATCCACCATGCATCATGGCCAGTGCCGCCCCCCCCCCCATTAACAGGGCTTGCTTTACCTCGAGCCTCCGCTCAGAGTCAGGCAAGTAAGCGACCTTAGCCTCCCCTGGAGAAAAGCTGAGCAGTTGTGGGGCGCTCAAGCCTTTCTCCCCGGCCGACCCTCAGCGACCTGGGTCACTTCCGAACCTGGGTCTCACCAGCGGTTGCAAGCGAAATCAACAGCTGCTTGTAGCCGGCAAACAGGCTTTTCTATATGGTCGAGCAGACTTTGGTTTCTCAAGCCACTCTCGTGGACCAGGCTCGATGGATCCACACACTCTGTGCTCCATCTTTTGGGACTGATGGCAGTGGCCATTTCGATGATTCCCCTGGCCAGACTACATATGAGGGTCACCCAGTGGTCTCTTCGAGTCCAGTGGGACCAAAGGACAGACGACATGAACCAGCGGGTCATGATCTCCAGCAGCCTCCAGAAAAGATCTTCGCTGGTCACAAGATCTTTCCAATCTATTAGGGGGAGCTCCCTTTCACTCCCCAGTCCCTACCCAGATCCTCACCACAGACGCCTCGGACTTGGGCTGGGGAGCCCATCTGGGGGTACATAAGACACATGGGTCTTGGTCCAACCAGGAGCTTCTTCTCCACATCAACGTTCTGCAGACGAGAGCCGTCCTGTATGCTCCCCAGGCATTCCAGTCACCACTTCTACCGGGTTCACTTCTTATCCAGATGGGCAACATGTCCACAGTCTTGTATATCAACAAACAGGAACTCGTTCGTACCCTCTCTGCAGAGAAGCAGTGAGGGTTTGGTACTGGGCGATTCAACATAGCCTTTTCTTGACAACAGTCCACATTCCAGGTGTAAGCAATGTCCTGGCGGACAGTCTGTTGATCAGTGGCCAGGGCTCACGAGTGGGAGTTAAAGCAAGAGGTGGTTGAAGATCTCTTTCTTCGATGGGGTTGGCCAGATGTAGATCTGTTCGCCTCCCTATTCAACGCAAAACTACCTAGCTTTTGCTCGCTGGTTCCCGGGCATGGTGCTTTTTGGCAAGACACATTGTCTCTTTCTTGGACAGGGAGGTTTCTTTACGCGTTTCCTCCCTTTACTCTCATTCAGAAGGTTCTGGTGAAACTTCAAGGGGAAAGGGCACATCTGATTCTGATTGCCCCTCTGTGGCCCCATCAGATTTGGTTCCCTCTCTTGCAACAGCTAGCGCTAGAACCTCCGATTCTTCTGCCATTGCCCCATGACCTTCTGACACAGGAGCAGGGTACTCTGGTGCATCCGAGCCTTCAATCTCTCCACCTTCATACGTGGCACCTGTGGACCTAGCGGCTTCCCATTATGGAGTTTCCTCCCAGGTTGTTCATATTTTGGTGGAAGCCAGGAAACCATCTACCAGATCCACCTACACCATGAAGTGGAAAAGATTTTCAATCTGGGCCCTAGCCAGGAGCTTGGACCCCTTTTCGTGCTCGGCCGCCCAGGTGTTAGAGTACTTCGTACATTTATCGGAGATGGGTCTTAGTTACTCCTCCATCAAGGTCCATCTTTCTGCGGTGTCGGCCTACCACCTCCCGGTGGAGGACAAAACTCCGGCTCAACTTGAGGTCCGCCAAAACCTTTTTGAAAGGTATCTTCCAGTCCGGAACCCCTGTCCTCCCTGGGACCTTAATTTTGTTATAAAAATTGACACTGCCTCCCTTTGAACCGGCTTCTGTGACATGCGCTTTCTTTTTTGGAAGACTTTTGTTTTTAGTTGCTTTCGCTTCGGCCAGAAGGATTTCAGAGCTTCAGGTGTTCGTCTGCAAGGAACCCTATTTGATTTTTCATAGGGACAGTCTCATCCTTAGGACTAACCCTTCCTTCCTTCCAAAGGTAGTTTCAGAATCCACTCTCAACCAGTGTTGAATTGCCGGTGTATTATCACCAGCATTCTAACGGGGGGAATATCTTTTGCACACCTTAGATGTGCACCAGATCTTGAGGTATTACACAAACCGGACTAAAGATGTCCATAAGACCAATCAGCTTTTTGTGGCCTTTGCTCCCCAGTGCCAGGGTAAGGTCATTTTCAAACAGACTATTTCTAGGTGGCTGGCTAAATGCGTCCACTTCACTTATCAGAAACATGGAAAATCCCTTCCGGGGGTGGTTAAGTATCACTCCACTAGGAGTGTTGCTACCTCTACCGCCTTTTTCAGGAATGTGTCCACAGCAGAGATTTGCACAGTGACCACGTGGTCGTCTGTCCACACCTTCACTAAGCACTGCAGTCTGGACATTCCCTCTAGGCACAGGACTGGTTTTGGCCTTGCGGTCCTGCAAGGTCTTTTGTCATAACTCAGTACTCAGTTGGCACTCATTTCCTCCTCCCCGAACTTATCTCCGAATTTTTCTTTTGGACCGCTAGGTATTCAGTCCTATATGTGAAGACCTACTGCAGGAACCCTCTCAAAGTAAGATATTGCAGTTACGTAAGAACTTACTATAACAGTAGATCTTCAAAAGGGGTTCCTGCAGTAGGTCTAGTTTCCCACCCACCTTCCCCCAACTCCTGGAATGTTTCCTTTATTTTTCATCCTGCCTAGCCCTTGGGTCTACAGAGGAAGCATTGTCCTAGGAGTTAACACTCCTTCCTTTCTACTTATCTTTCTTTAGGTCTCCGGTGGAAAAGAACTGGAGGGTGGGCGCGGGACCGCCCCCTTTTATAGTCTGATGTTGCATCACCTGACATTGGAGGTGGTCCCCGCTGATGATTGCTAGCTACAAGTTTGCCGTTGGAACCTGATGCCAGGAGGTGCAGTCCTATATGTGAAGACCTACTGCAGGAACCTCTCTCAAAGATCTACTGTTACAGTAAGTTCTTAGGTAACTGCAGTGTTTGTAGAATAGTCGATCTTACTTCGAGAGGGCTCTTGCAGTAGGTAATTACATATAGGACTGACGCCGGCAGGCAGCAGGACCCCATGGAAAAATTTCTAGCTAGCAGTCCCTGGCGAGGGACCACCCCCACGTCAGGTGACCGGCGTCGGGAGACGGTATAAAGAGGCGGTCCCGGACGCCCGCCTTCCAGTTCTTTACCGCCGTTAGCGTGTGCAGCGCCTTGTGGAAAAGTTTGTGCTTCGTCAGCCCTACCTTCGTCGTTTTTTTAACGAAAATAATTGTTTTTTCGACTAACGTCAGTAATATTGTTGGTATATGTCATCCCCTAAGCCGGGTGTCGGCTCCTCTGACATCCACCCTGAGAGGGCCGGTAAGATGTCCGACCCTCCGGGGCGACGTGCGGCCTCTACTCCACTGGACCAAGGCAACCACTCTACTCGGCCCGCCTCCAGTGATGACTCTCATAAGTCGGACGTCAGCTCCTCCGGCGCCCGCTGAGAGCTCGTCCCTAAGCCTCACATTGGCTCGTCTGGCTGGCGAAGTAACCGACGGCGGACCCCGTCCATCGTGCCCGGTTCCCCATGGCCGGCTGCCGTCACAGAACCAGAATCTCCCCAACTCGACCCCAGGGACTTTTCCCTCCGTCCCTGGGCAAGCTAGGGAGTTCTTTTGCCTCAGTCAGTCCTTCCCTCCACCTGTACGCCGGACCTGAGCGCTCCCAGGCCGCCCTCCGACATTGGTACCTCCGGCGCCAGGGACTTACCGACTCCGGAGACATTCCCGCTCCCATGGGCCCTCCGTCCTATTCAACGCCAGTGTACCCGGGACCGCAGTATCTGGCGCCACAGTACCAGACGTAGGGCTTCCTGACGCCGCAGTACTCGACACCACAATACCCGACGCCAGGCTACCTGCAGCCAAGTTTTGGATACGCTCCATACGGTTACAACCCGTATCCTTATCTCCCGCCTCCTCTTCCTCCACCGCCCTCGCGGCCGCCGGTGGACCTGCAGGAGACTCTGGCCTCCTGGTGGGCTGAGGCCAAGGCCCAGCTCACCAAAGAGGTCGAGAGCTGCCTTCCGGCGACGGTGCCGTCCCAGGTTCCCGTACGTCCGAGGTGGCACACTCCCTCACCATGTCCGGACTCTAGGGTTCTTTAGTCTGGATCCAGAGAAGGGCAGGACACACTTTCCCGGGGACTTCCCAAGGGGTCCGTTCCTCGGACTCTTCCAACGGTTGCTCTGAGAGAGATGATGAGCCACGCTGTCAGTCGAAGCCCAGGCCAAGGACTCCTATGAAGTTTCCAGAGGATTCTTCTTTTACGGAGTTGCTTAGGAAAATCCAGGAGGTTCATAAGTGGCACTCCCTGGAACCAGATCCTCAGCGTCTGAAACTCGCTGAACATCTGGATCTGCCCGTGACAGCTCCTACCTTGGTGCCACCCTGGATAGAGCCTCACGCCGACCTCGTTACCACAATATGGAAACAGCCGTCGGCCTTAGTCCCTCTTCCTAGGAAGTCGAACCGGCTATATCAGGCTCCAGAGGGTGTTGATTTTCTGGATTCTCACCCTCGTGCCGACTCGGTTATGATTAGCGCTGCTCACGGCCAGTTGGCAAACCCCAAACATCTTAGCTCGTCACCACCTGATAAGGAATCACGCCTTCTGGACCAGTATGGGAGAAAGATTTATGCTTCCTCCACGCTGGGGATCGGGGCCCTGAACTGTCGGCCATTTGGGGGACTACCAGAAGGCCAACCTGACTTGGGCGGAAGCCAAACTAGACTCCTTGCCTGACTCCCAAGTCAAGCAGGGGTCTGCTGATCTCTTCCGTTCGGCCAGTCGACACATGCTACGTGCGACATATGACGCAGTGGACACTGCTGGGCGGAGCTCAGCTTTCGCTGTAGGCCTACGGCGTCATGCTTGGCTCCGTGTGTCAGGGTTGGTCCCAGAGGTGCAGTCTGCTATCCAGGAAGCACCCTTTCAGGGGTGATGTCAAGGACATCATCACAGATTTGCAAGAGAAGGGGACGGCACTGAAGTCAGTTGATTCCATGTACCGTCCCCATCAGCAGCAGCGCCATCCTTTTCGCAGACTGAATCGGCCAAAGGCGAAACCCCAGGGAAGGCAGGCCACAAAACGCTGGGCCCCCACAGCTGCCAAGCCCCCCCCGGCCCAAAAAAGCAGCGGGTGCTTTAGCTGCAGCGCTGCCCCACACCACTTGACTCCTTTCTTCTCCCACTGCCTCTGGACTCCCGGAGGAACCGGTAGGAGGGAAGTTTTCCCTCCACCTGCCGGGATGGGAGAGGATAACCACAGATTCTTGGGTGCTCCAGCTCATAGCAGAGGGACACTCCATAGAGTTTCTTCAGAAACCACCCCGCCACCCTCCTCTGAAATGGTCGCATTCACGGGAACATCTTCTCTTGGTCCAGGAGGATATTTCGGCTCTTTTGCTGAAACAAGCAATGGAGCCTGTCCCCCTTCATCTGCGAGGGACGAGTTACTATTCCCATTTCTTCCTGGTCCCAAAGAAGACATTAGATCTCAGACCAATTTTGGATCTCAGTTCCCTGAATCTTTACGTAGAATACAAAAGGTTCCGGAAGCTCTCTTTGCAGAGCCTTCTGCCCCTCCTCTGGCCGGGTCAATGGCTTTGTGCTCTGGATATGCAGGATGCTTATCTGCACATTCCCATTTGCCCATCACATCGCAAATACCGTTGTTTTGCGTTCCAGGGGGACCACTACCAGTTCAAGGTGCTCCCGTTTTGGTCTATCCTCGGCCCCCCTTGAGTATTTACCAAATGCCTGCCAGTGGTGGCGGCCAACCTGCGTACCAGGGAAGTGCAGGTTTTCCCATACCTGGACGACTGGCTTCTGGCGGCCTCGACCAGGGAGGAACTCCTGCGTTTCCTCTCCCTTACCCAGTAAGTTTTTGCCTGCCTGGGTATTATCATCAACCATTCCAAGTGTCATCTGGTCCCATCCCAGAGGCTACAGTTTATTGGGGCAATTCTCAATACGACCATGGGCAAGGCCTTCCTGCCTCCGGACAGGGCATCCACCCTTCAAACCCTAATAAGTCTGTTGTCCGACCGCAGGATGGTCTCTGCGAGGTCGGTCCTTCGTCTTCTCAGGCTCATGGCAGCTGCTATCCCGACGGTGCCTCACGCTCGACTCCACATGAGGATCTCTCAGTGGACTCTACGCTCTTAATGGGATCAGTTAGTGGACGACCTAGATCACCCAGTTCTGATCTCCTCGCCGATGATTCGAGACTTGCAATGGTGGATGGTTCAAGAGAACTTGTTTCGGGGAATTCCTTTCTTTCATCCTCCCCCTCCTAGACTCTAACCACAGACGCCTCAGGCAAAGGTTGGGGAGCCCATCTAGGCCCTCATCGGACCCAGTGCTCCTGGTCTGACCTAGAACAAGCTCTCCACATCAGTGTACTTGAGCTTCGGGCAGTGTTGTATGCTGTCCAAGCCATTCACCAATACATCCTTCCCAGCCACCTAGCCGTCCAGATGAACAACATGTCCGTGGTGTGGTACATCAACAAACAGGGAGGGACTCTGTCCTACCCTCTATGCAGGGAGGCAATGAGGGTTTGGGATTGGGCAACACAATACGACCTTCACCTCACGGCAGTTTGCGTTCCGGGAGTAGACAACACCCTGGCAGACAAGCTAAGTCGCTCTTCTGCTCTGACTCACGAGTGGGAATTGGACCAAGGGGTCCTAGACAATATCTTCCAACTTTGGGGAACACCACAGGTTAACCTGTTCGCATCCCCCCTAAATGCAAAACTTCCCATCTTCTGCTCGCTCGTTCCAGAGCGAGGCGCTTTTTGGAGCGATGCTCTGTCTGTAGACTGGAAGGACAGATTCATCTATGCCTTTCCCCCAATTCCACTTATCCCACAAGTCTCGCAGAAACTAGCTTCAGAAGGAGCGCGAATGATTCTGATCGCTCCTTTCTGGCCCAGGCAAGTCTGGTTCTCTCTTCTACAACAATATTCAGAGGATCCTTCTCTTCCTCTATCTCGAGGTTTGTTGACCCAGGATCAGGGGACCCTGGTCCATCCAGGCCTCAGTTCCCTTCAACTGCATGCATGGCTCCTGCAGACTTAGCCCAATCCCGTTTTGGAGCATCTCCCAAAGTGGCTGAGATTTTAGTGGAGGCCAGAAAACCTTCCACCAGATCCACTTATGCCATGAAGTGGAAAAGATTCACTATCTGGGCCGCTTCCAAGAACATGGAACCTTTCTCCTGTTCAGCGGGGCTTCTGCTGGAGTATCTACGTCATCTGTTTGACCTGGGTCTCAGTCATTCCTCTCTGAAGGTACACATAGCATTATTTCATCCTTCCTTAACTTTGGACAAGCTTTAAAGCTCAACTGGAAGTCTCTAAGACCTTTCTCAGAGGGTCCTCACACCTGAGGCCCCATCCGTACTCCTGCTCCCCTTGGGGCGTGAATTTTGATCTCGAGAAACTTACTCTCCTCCCTTTGAACCTGCAGCTTCTGCGGTTGGGGATCTTACTTGAGAGGGGCTCTTGCAGTGATGAGTACACTTGGGACATGGCAAGTTCTGTTTAATTTCTAGCTAGCAGTCCCTACAGGACCACCACCACGTCAGGTGACCGGCGTCATGCGACGTCTGTATAAAGGGGCCGTCCCGGACGCCCTTCTTCCAGTTCTTTCCTGCCGTCAGCTCGTGTAGCGCCTCGCAGTAAAGTTTGTGCTCAGCCCTGTTCTTTCATCGATTTTTTTTTACCAAAAATTTTTAGTATTTTATTACTGTGTCGTCAGGTGAACGTCTGTTTCTAGGGACATGGCTATGTTGTTCATCCACACTTTCTGGCAGGTATCCTTGCTGCTTTAATTCTTGCCGGAAGGTCTTCAAGCTGGCTCCTCCCACCCACCCGGGTGGTAAAACTCTCTGCTCCGACCCATGACACCAGATCTTCCTTACCGCTTGGAAGCTCAGGTTCCCTCAGCGCTCTGCATTTTAGACTGGATCCTAACTCTTCGGTTCATTCGAAATTGGTTTTGAAGTTTTCTGAACTTCAGTCTTCATTTTCCCTCGCGGCTGCGATGGACAAATCGGTTCCCGGCTTTCAGAGGTGCCCTTGCGGGCAGAAAATGTCCAGGACGGATCGCACTCCCGATCGTCTACTGCTTAGGCCTGGGTCACGACCCGCAGGCTTGCAGGTTGTGCGCTCTTTCTCAACCCAGCGTTCTGGATGATCGCGCTGCCGTTTGAACTCGGGCACCCGAAGCATTTCCGCGGTAAAATCTGGAGAGCTCGTTGGGCGGGTATCCGGCTGGCTCGGCTGAGCAGCTCGAGCAGATGATCGCCTTCAAGGAGGCGGCCCAGGCCGCATCTTCCTCCTCCTGCCACGGCATTTATCCCACTCTTTGAGTTCCTGCGGTATCACGGCTTCGTTCAAGGAGCTTTGTCAGTCCCTTTCCACGAAAGGAGAGGGGCCGCCGAGGACATTTTCTCGGCCCAAGAAAAAGGAGTCGAAAAGTAAGTCCCACCGTCGGCGTTCCTAGGAGCGGGAGAGGTCCCCCTCCCCGGGCGGCCAACCATCGACTTTGGTCGTGGTTGCGGTTCTGGCTGCTGGCTTCATGGTGCCATCAGGCCAGCCTGTCGAGACTTCCGTCGATGAAGTCGAGATTTTTCTCGATCAGTTAGATGGGCTGTCGACTGGAGAAGCCGATAACCCTCCTTCACCGGTTCCCCTGGTGGATACAGAGGATCTGCCTGCGCCTTCGGGGCCGCAGTCCCCGGTTAAAGTGCCCGAGCCGAGGGAAGAGCGGGTGTCCCCGCCCTTCCCAGACCCACCCTCGGTCCCCCCCGAAGGTCTCGGTCTTGGACCTCTTCTCGGTCCAGCCGTTCTCGCCGACATTGGCGGTCTCGTTACCGAAGTAACCAGGGCTGGTTGCTAAGCCGAAACCAGCTGATCCACCAATTGTAGTGGAACCTCCGCCTCCACAACCGAAGTCGGGGGCACCGACCAAGAATTCTCGGTCAGGTCACGGCCTGCCCCACAGGTTGTCGGTCACCCTCACTCTCGACCGTCCTCGGCAGGTGGAGGGTGGCTCAGGGCCGAGGCAGCTTTTTGCAGACTCTTCAGAATCCGACGACGATTCCTCCCTGTTCTCCAGGCAATTCGATCTGGAGTCCTCCGGGGGCCAGTCAGTGGACGATAGCCCATCGTCCTTCTTGGGTCTGCTTCGACTCATCTCGGAGTCCACCGGGATGCAGCTCAAGCCCGTGTTCAGATGGGCCAAGTATCCCCTGACGGAGATTCTGGACCGAAGGGATTCTCCCACGGAGGCCTTTCCGGTGGCTGAGGCCATTGTCGGCACAGCCTTGGAGCTTTGGCAGCGGCCTGCTTCCTGTCCTGCGCCCTCAGCTAGGATGGCCAGGAAGTATGCGGTCCGTACCGGCTCTTTGCCCGGTTTCTCGGAACACCCCTCTGCCGGGGGTTAGTCACTGACAGCGTTTTCCGGCGTTCCGGTAACGCTCGGGATGTGGATAAGCCCCCCGACCAAGAGTCCAAAAAGTTGGACTTTGCCGGGCGCAAGGTGTATGCTGCGTCCTCCCTCGGCCTCCGACAGGCCAGCTCGGCTGTGCTGATGGCACACTTCTCCCACGCCCTCATGGGCTCCCTGGATGAGGTTGTTCCTCATCTCCCGCCTGACCTGCAGACCACGGTCCACTAGGTGCGGGACCAGGGTAGGGCGGTGACGAAGCAGCAGCTCCAGACTGCTCTGGACATAGGTGATTCCTGTGCCAGGTCAGTAGCGGCCGCGGTGGCCATGCGACACAGGGCGTGGCTGAGGATATCCACCTTCACGGCGGATACCCAGCACAAGTTGGCAGACGTCCCCTTCTTGGGGAATGACCTCTTCGGCCCTGGAGTGGAGGGACACCTCCAGCGGATCGAGAAGTCCAATGCCACTCTGGACTCGGTCACCTCCACCCAGAGGGACAAAGGCCGCCGTCAGCAGCAGAAGTCCTTTCGTCTTTCGGTCCCTGCTTCTCGACCGGCCCAGCAGCACCAGCAACAGGGCCAGCAGGCTCGCGCTTAGCGTCCCAAACCCAAGCCGATGGCTTTCTCCAACAGGAAGCAAGGAGGTAAAGGCCCAGGAGGTCCCTCTGCCGGTTATTCCTCCAAGCCTGCCCAGTGACGGGTTGAGGGGTGCTGCCCCCAACCTCGTCACTCCCCCCGGGTTCCCCCTGTGGGGGGACGGCTCCACCACTTCCTTTCCGCCTAGTCCGCTATCACCACGGACCGCTGGGTGTTGGAAGTGGTAGGAAAAGGCCTGCCTCTGGAATTCGAGCAGGCCCCACCTTTCGACCGTGCCCCTCGGGGCCACGGGTCCTTAGCCCTCGCCTGTCGGCCCGCCGAGCCGAGCATTGCCTTGCTCCTCAAAAAGAGGTAATCAGGAAGGTGGCGGATCCTCCTCCAGACCTGGGGTTTGTGTCCAGTACTTCCTGGTCCCAAAACAGATGGAGGCTGGCCCCATTCTCGAACCTGCGACCTGAACAAGTTCCTAAGGTCTTGTACCTTCAGGATGGTCACTCTGGCTCAGATAATCCCATCCTTGGAACGAGGCGTGTGGTTCTGCTCCCTGGACCTCCAGGACGTGTTCTTTCACGTCCCAATCCGTCCGTCCCATCAGAGATTCCTCTGCTTCAGAGCGGAGGGATCCCTTTACGAGTTCCGGGCCATGCCCTTTGGCCTCTCCCTAGTTCCCAGGGTCTTCACCAAATGCATGGCAGTAGTGACAGCATTCCTGCGGCGCCGAGGGGTTCGGGTGTACCCCTACCTGGACGATTGGCTGATAGGAGCCCCCTCCAGACAGGAGGTGGAGCGGTCCAGAGATCTGGCCCTCCAGGTTTGCTCTCAGGTTGGCCTCCCCATCAACGAGGCCAAGTCGGAACTCGTGCCAAAGCAGGTGATTCTGTTCATCAGGGCAGAGGTCGACTCTCTGTGAGCCAAAGCACGGCTCCCGGCGGACAGGGCCGAGGTTCTTTCCTCCTTTGCCCAGTCATTTCTGGTTGGGCAATTGCGCCCTGCTCGGGACTTCCTGGGCCTCATGGCGGCCTGCACCAGCGCGGTCCGTTGGGCCCGTTGCTACATGCGTCCCCTTCATTGGGGACTGGCCAGCCAGTGGTCATAACGCTGCGATCCATTGGACCAGCCCGTGACAGTGACCCAAGAGATGTGGAACGTTCTCCAATGGTGGATCGTTCCAGCACATCTGCAGGAGGGTATCCCATTCGTCCGCCCCGAGCCGACGGTCTCTTTCTCGACCGATGCATCTCTGATGGGTTGGGGTGCCCATCTGGGGGAACACCGAGCGCACGGCCTCTGGTCCCCTCGGGAGTCCCGATGCCACATCAACCTGCTGGAGCTCCGGCGTCCGTCTAGCTGTCACCGCTTCGCTCCATTTCTTGGGTCAAGTGGTTCCAGGTCCAGGCGGACAACACCACGACCATGTTTTTTCTGAACCGCCAGGGCGGGACGTGCTCCATGCTGTTATGCAAGGAAGCTCTCCACATTTGGTCCCTCGTGCACAGCCTGGAGGCGGATCTCCTAGCCATTCACGTGGCAGGAGCCTCCAACACCCTGGCCGATGCCCTAAGCCGGATAGGGGCTGCGTCTCACGAGTGGGCTCTCCTGCCAGAAGTAGTACAAGATCTCTTCTCCCATTGGGGCACGCCTCAGGTGGACCTGTTTGCCTCCAGGGAGAATGCCAAGCTGAGTCTGTTCCATGCCCGCCCCCTCAGCAGGGCTCGCTGCAGGGGGATGCCTTCTTGAGGCCGTGGACCCCTGGCCTCTTCTACACCTTTCCCCCATTTCCCTTGATCCACAAGGTGCTTCTCAAGGCGAGGAGGGACAAGGCGCAGGTGATTCTGGTAGCCCCAGACTGGCCCCGCCAGTTCTGGTATCCAGATCTCCTCAGCCTCAGCTCCAGGCTCCCGAGGTGGCTTCCAGCCCGCCCGGACCTGATTTCAGTCAATCAGGGGAAGGTGTTCCATCCGGACCTTCAATCCCTGTACCTGATGGCCTGGTTCCTGAGCGGCTAGAGTTTTAGGCCTTGGGTCTTTCCGACGAGGTCCTCAACGTCGTTGAGGCGTCCCGTAAGGAGTCAACCAGGAAATGCTATGCCTTCAAATGGAAGAGGTTTTCCATTTGGTGTCAGGGGAAGGGCTTGGACCCTTCCGACTGCCCCTTGGCAAGCATTCGGACTACCTGTGGTCCCTTTCTCAGCAAGGGCTTCGGTCGACGACCCTTAAGGAGCACCTGGCAGCCATCTCTGCTTACCGGGCGTGGGCCGACAAGCAGTCGGTGGCGCAGAAGGTGGTCGGGCGCTTTTTCAAAGGCCTTGACCACATTTCCCCTCCGGTGCGAGAACCTCCACCTCCGTGGGATTTACTGCTGGTATTGGCCAAGCTCATGGGCAAGCCATTCGAACCAATGCACAGGTGCGATATTTCACACTTGCGTGGAAGACTGCCTTCTTGGTGGCTATCACGTCAGCCAGAAGGATGGAGAGCTCCAGGCTTTCTATCGAGTCTCCTACCTGGTCTTCCACAGGGACAAGATTGTCCTGCGCCCACCGAAATTCCTTCCGAAGGTGGTGTCGGAGTTTCACCTTAACCAGGTGTTGACTCTGCCGGTGTTTTACCCCAATCACACCTCGGAGGCCGGGTATAGGCTCCATACTTTGGACCCTAGACGAGCACTCGCTTACTATAAGGACCGGACGACTGAAGTTCGGGGAGAGGTTCGCCAGCTGTTTGTCACCTACGCTGAAGCTGCACCTTGCAGACCTGCAGCAAAGCGGACGATAGGCAGGTGGATCACCTCCTGCATAGAGCTCTGCTACAGGTTGGCGGGCATGTAGCCTCCCAGAGGGATAAGAGCTCATTCTACCCGCCATACCGCTGCATCGGTAGCTGCTTCCAGGGACGTCCCTATCCAGGATATCTGCATGGCTGCTACCTGGAAGTCGGCACATACCTTTATTACCCACTACCACATCGACCTCAAGTCACACCGGGATGCTGGTTTTGGGGCCTCGGTTCTCCAGTCTCTCTTTCCCAAGTAAGTATCGGGGGTGTGCGTCTTGCCTCCCTCCTCCCGGAGAACTGCTAGGAGTCTGCCAGAAAGTGTGGATGAACAACATATCCATGTCCCTAGAAATACAGGTTACTCACCTGTAACAGGAGTTCTAGGAATGGTATATGTTCATCCACACGACCCACCCGACCTCCCCGGCTTCGACGCATAACCTGAGCTTCCAGTGGGCCAGATCTGGTGTCATGGGGTGGAGCTGAGAGTTTTACCACCCAGGTGGGTGGGAGGAGCCAGCTTGAAGACATTCCGGCAAGAATTAAAGCGGCAAGGATACCTGCCAGAAAGTGTGGATGAACAACATGTACCATTCCTAGAACTCCTGTTACAGGTGAGTAACCTGTATTTATGTCGTCCCCTTCCAAAAATAAGTGCGACTCGTTCAGCGCCCAACTGCCTCACAAGGATGGTCACTCTCTCTGCCTTTTTTGCCTAGGCCCCGACCACGTGGTCGACAAGTGCCTGCATTGCCTGAATTTCAGCGTGGCTACCCGCAGACGACGCAAGCAGTCTTTGGAAGCCCATCTGCTTAAAAAGATGATGTCTTCAATGGAGGAGTTGAAGCTTAGGCGTCAACCTCTCCAGAAGGACACCACAAGAAGCGGGACAAAGAAAGGCACAGGGAGAAGGCCGGAGTCGTGGTTCAGGTAACATCCCCTCCGGGGGATTGCCCGACGGCAGCCTCCAAGGTTTTGGAGGAGGTGTCGGCCTGCCCGTCAGGCTCGCGCTTGGGTCCTGCGGGCGCCTCCGGGCTAAAGGAGGCCTCTGCCCCCAGTACTGCCGCAGGCTTGCGGCCTACTGGCACGGCACCTCCCATAAGCCGGACATCAGCTCCTCGACGCCCGCCCGGAGAAGATAAGGCGCCGACCACCCTCAGCCCGCCTCCGCGAGGGACCCCTTAAGCGGACGCCGGTTCCTCTGGCGTCTGCGAATTCAGCCCCTAAGTCACCGCGTCGGCTACTCGGCCTTACGCCGGGCGTTGGAGCCTACGACAGACCCTCCATCGCCTGTCGCCCCAGGTTCCGCAGCCTTCGCTGCCGTCCGGGAGCCAGGCGATGCACAGGATGCTTTTCGCCGTCAGAGCCTCCTCCTGCAGGAGCGGATCTGGCGCCCGGTCCGGCCGGCTCAATGCCCGTGAGAGGATCTCCCTCCTCCGTCGGGCGACCCCCCAACGGGCCTATCACTCTTGATCCGCCTGTGGGGCTCCCTACTGGGCCGTCTGCTCCGGTAGCTCCTCTGTTACGTGGGTATCCGCCGTCCTGTCCGACGCCGGCTTACCCGGGTCCGCAGTATCCAGCGCCGCAGTACCCGACACCGGTGTTCCGCAGCCGGGTTATGGATACTCGCCTTATGGATATAATCCATATAATTATCCCCCTCCTCCACCGCCCCCCAGGCCGCCAGTGGATCTTCAGGAGACTCTGGCTTCCTGATGGGCTGAGGCCAAGGCTCAGCTCACCAAGGAAGTCGAGAGCCGCCTCACGGTGACGGTGCCACCTTTGGCCCCCGTACGCCCGAGACGGCACACTCCCTCTCCGCCTCCGGATTCCCGAGCTCTTCCCTCTGGATCCAGAGAGGGGCAGGACACGTGTCCAGGGATTCCCCCTTAGGAACCCATTCCTTCCCCTGGATTGGTCAGGGAGTCTTACTCTGCTTCTAATTCTTCTTCTTCCTCACTCTTGGATTCCTCCGATGGATGCTTCGAGAGATGACGAGCTTCACTCTCCGTCCAAGCCCCAGCCGAGGACTCCTCCGAAGTCTCCTCCAGAGGATCCTTCCTTCACAGAGTTGCTCAGGAAGATCCAGGAAGTCCATCAGTGGCGTTCTTTTGAACCAGATCTTCAGCGGGTTAAACTCGCCGAATATCTGGACCTGCCCCTTACGGCCCCTACTCTAGTGCCACCCTGGATCGAGCCTCACGCCCACCTTGTTTCCACTATTTGGAAACAACCATCGGCTTTAGCCCCGCTTCCTCGGAAGTCCAACAGGCTATACCAGGCTCCGGAGGGTGTAGATTTTTTGGATTCTCACCCCCGTGCAGACTCGGTCGTGATTAGCGCTGCTCACAGCCGGTCAGCACACCCCAAACATTTAAGCTAGTCTCCCCCGGATAAGGAATCCTGCCTTCTGGATCAGTATGGAAGAAAAATATACGCTTCTTCCACACTGGGTATTAGGGCCCTGAATTATGTAGCACATATGGGGGATTGCCAGAAGGCTATCCGTATCCAGGCGGAATCTAAGATTGACTCCTTACCTGACTCCCAAATCAAGCAGGAGTTAGCTGACCTAGTCCGTTCTGCTCGTTCGGCCAGTCGCCACATCCTGAGGATGGCTCCGCGTGTCAGGTTTGGTCTCGGAGGTGCAGTCAGCAATCCAAGAAGCACCTTTCAGGGGTTCAGTGCTTTTCGGCGGTGATGTCAAGGACATCATCACCGATTTGCAGGAAGAGGGACGGCTCTGAAATCTGTGGATTCCATGTACCGTCCCCCATCCCCGTAAAACCCTTTTGTGTGGCGGCCTCCAAGCGATAATGCCAGAAGGTGGGCCACCAAATGCCGGCCCGCAGCTCAAAAGCAGCGGAGCTGCTGGCGCTGCCACACCACCTGATTCCTCCCCTCTCCCACCGCCTCCGGACTCTCCGGAGGAACCGGTAGGAGGGAGATTCTCCCTCCACCTTCCGGGTTGGGAGAGGATAACATCGGATTCATGGGTGCTTCAGATTATCGCAGAGGGGCACTCCATAGAGTTTCTACAGAAACCTCCACGTCACCCCCCTCAAGTCCTCGTACGCAAGGGACCATCTTCCTTTGGTCAGGGAAGAAATATCTGCCCTTCTCGCGAAGCAGGCCATAGAACCCGTTCCTCTTCACCTTCAAGGGACGGGTTACTATTCCCACTTCTTCCTAGTACCAAAGACGACGGGAGATCTCAGACCCATTCTCGATCTCAGCTCCTTGAACCTTTTCGTGGAATACAAAAATTTCAGGATGCTTTCCCTTCAAACCTTTCTGCCCTTTCTTCAGCCGGGTCAATGGCTTTGTGCACTGGATATGCAGGATGCATATCTGCACATCCCCATTCGTCCCTCACATCGCAAGTACCTCCGGTTCGCTTTCCAGGGGGACCATTACCAATTCCGGGCACTTCGTTTGGTCTTTCCTCGGCTCCCCGAGTTTTTACCAAATGCCTGGCGGTAGTGGCAGCCCACCTGCGTACTTTGGGAGTTCAGGTGTTTCCCTACCTGGACGACTAGCTCCTGGCGGCCTCGTCCAGGAAGGAGCTCCTGCATGTTCTCTCCCTCACCCAGCAGGTTTTCACTTGCCTGGGTCTTACCATCAGCCATTCCAAGTCTCATCTGGACCCCTCCCAGAGACTTCAGTTCATCGGGGTGATCCTCGATACGACAGTGAGCAAGGCCTTCCTTCCTCCGGACAGGACGGCCTCCCTCCAGTCACAGATTTCCCTGCTATCAGAATGCAGGAAGGTTCTGGTGAGGTCAGTTCTCCGTCTTTTGGGGCTTATGGCGGCCGCCATCCCAACGGTTCCCTGCGCACGGGTCCACATGAGGATTTCTCAGTGGACTCTCCGCTCTCAGTGGGATCAACTAGTAGACAACCTAGATCATCTGGTGCTGATCTCCTCGCTGATGACGAGAGACTTACAATGGTGGATGGTTCAAGAGAACTTGTTTCAGGTGGTCCCCTTTTGTCATCCTCCCCCCTCCCAGACTCTGAACACGGACGCATCAGGCGAAGGTTGGGGAGCCCATCTGGGTCCTCACCGAACCCAGGGTTTATGGTCCAGATTGGAGTTGGCTCTCCACATAAATGTGCTAGAGCTACGAGCAGTACTATATGCTCTTAAGCCCTTCTCCCATACATCCTTCCCGTCCACCTAGCTGTCCAGACGGACAACATGTGCGTGATGTGGTACATCAACAAGCAGGGAGGGACTCGATCGTACCCGCTGTGCAGGGAAGCGATGAGGGTTTGGGACTGGGCAACGCTTCACAACCTTCACCTCACGGCGATCCATGTTCCAGGAGTCGACAGTACTCTGGCAGACAAGTCGCTCCTCGGCTCTGCCACACGAGTGGGAACTGGACCAAAAAGTTCTAGACGACATCTTCCAGCTTTGGGGGACTCCACAGGTAGACCTGTTTGCCTCTTCCCAAAACGCAAAACTTCCCACCTTTTGCTCACTCGCTCCAGAGCGAGGTGCTTTCTGGAGCGACGCTCTGTCTCTAAACTGGAAGGGCAGATTCGTCTGTGCTTTTCCCCCAATTCCTCTGGTCACTCGTGTTCTGCAAAAACTTGCAGTGGAAGGAGCGAGAATGATTCTGATCGCTCCTTTCTGGCCCAGGCAAATCTGGTTCTCTTTTCCACAACAATACTCAGAGGTTCTCCTCTTCCTCTTCCTTTATCTCGAGGATTGCTGACCCAGGATCAGGAGGCTTTGGTCCATCCGGGACTCAAGTCCCTACAACTTCATGCATGGCTCCTGCAGACCTAGTGCAATCTCGCTTTGGCGTCTCTCCAAAAGTGGCCGAGATTCTGGTGGAGGCCAGAAAACCCTCCACTAGGTCTACTTACGCCATGAAATGGAATAGATTTTCTATCTGGGCTGCCTCCAGGAAGGTAGAGCCTTTCTCCTGTCCTGTGGCCGTTCTGCTCGAATATTCACGTCACCTCTTCGACCTGGGTCTCAGTCATTCCTCTTTGAAAGTTCACATGGCTGCTATTTCAGCCTACCATGTTCCTTTCGCTGATAAAGCCTTTGCCCAATTAGAGGTATCCAAGACTTTTCTCAGAGGGGTCCTTTATCTTAGGCCCCCTGTCCGGACTCCTGCTCCCCCTTGGGATCTGAGCTTTGTTCTCGAGAAACTTACCCTTCCTCCCTTCGAGCCTGCGGCCTCCGCAGATTTGAAGTTTCTGTCGTGGAAGACGCTCTTCTTAGTGGCCATTACCTCTGCTCGAAGAATTTCCGAGCTCCAGGCCCTTATGTGTAAAATCCCCTATCTGATTTTTCACAAGGAACGAGTAGCTCTTCGCACGAACCCTGAGTTTCTACCGAAAGTGGTAGCAGAGTCTACCTTAAATCAGTCTATAGAGTTACCTGCCTTTTTCACGCAGTACTCCAACCAGGGAGAATATTTGCTCCATACCATGGATGTTCACAGGATCCTGAGATACTACACCGATAGGACGAAGGATCTTAGAAAGACTGATCAGTTGTTCATCTCTTTTGCTCACAAAAGGAAAGGCAGTGCTGTTTCCAAGCAATGCCTATCAAAGTGGTTGGCTCATTGCATCACTTTCTGTTATGACAGGTACAACAAGACCCTTCCGGGTCAAGTCAGAGGTCACTTCACTTGTGGAGTAGCAGCCTCTGCGGCTTGTTTCAAGAATGTGTCTGCGGCAGACATCTGTGCTGCCGCCACTTGGACTTCATCCATACCTTTACTAAACACTACAGTTTGGACATTGCCTCTTGCCGTAGAGCAGGCTTCGGGTTAGCGATCTTGCAAGGCCTCCTGTCTTGAGGTTGCAAGATTTTTTGTTGTTTCTTGGAGTAATTCCTCCTCCCGGTGCCTTTCATTTGTTCCAGACTGCTTGGGATTCTGTCCTATATGTAATTACCTACTGCAAGAGCCCTCTCGAAGTAAGATAGTACAGTTACGTAAGAACTTACCGTAACAGTAGATCTTCGAGAGAGGCTCTTGCAGTAGGTAATACCTTCCCGCCCTCCATCCCCCTAGGCTTTTTCAGCTCCTTTTCCATTGAAGGGAAATATCTTCTCTCTCATCCGTTCTGGGCCTGTGGCGGGAAAGAACTGGAAGGCGAGCATCTGGGACCGCCCCTTTATACCGACGTTGCATGACGCCAGTCACCTGACATGGAGGCGGTCCCTCGCCAGGGACTGCTAGCTAGAAATTTTTCCGTGGGGTCCATACCGCGGCGTCAGTCCTATATGTATCATTTTACCGCAAGAGCCTCTCAAGATCTACTGTTACGGTAAGTTTCACATAACTGTACTTTCGTGGAAGACTCTCTTCTTGGTGGCCATTACTTCTGCTGGGCCCTGATGTGTAAAATCCCGTACTTGATTTTTCACAAGGAACGTGTTGCTCTTCGCACGAATCCTAAGTTTCTGCCTAAAGTAGTAACTGAGTCTACTCTAAATCAGTCCATAGTTACCTGCCTTTTTTACGCAGTACTCTAATCAAGGGGAATATTTACTCCATACTATGGATGTTCACCGGATTCTGAGATACTACACCAACAGGACGAAGGATCTCAGAAAGACTGATCAATTGTTTGTCTCTCTTGCTCACAAAAGGGAAGGCAATGCTGTTTCCAAGCAATGCCTGTCTAAGTGGTTGGCTCATTGCATCACTTCCTGTTATGACAAATACAAGACGACCCTCCCGGCTCAAGTCAGAGGCCACTCCACAAGAGGAGTAGCTAACTCAGCAGCTTGTTTCAAGAATGTGTCTGCGGCAGACATCTGCGCTGCCGCCACCTGGACTTCCGTCCATACCTTTACTAAACACTACAGTTTGGATGTTGCCTCTCACCGTAGAGCAGGCTTCGGGCTGGCTGTTTTGCAAGGCCTCCTATCTTGAGACTTTCACAACCAGAACTACCTTTTGGAGTAGTTTTCCTCCTTCCGGTGCCTCTCTTTGTTCCAGACTGCTTGGGTTCAGTCCTATGTGTAATTACCTATTGCAAGAGCCCTCTCGAAGTAAGATAGTACAGTTCGTAAGAACTTACCATAACAGTAGATCTTGAGAGAGGCTCTTTGCAGTAAATAATACCTTCCGCCCTCCATCCCCCATGCTTTTCAGCTCCTTTTCCATTGAGGAAATACCCTTCTCTCTCGTCCGGCCTCTTTTGGCCTGTGGTGGGAAAAGAACTGGAAGAAGCGGGCATGCAGTCACCTGACGTAGAAGCGGTCCCTGCGCCAAGGACTGCTATCTAGAAATTTTTCCATTAGGGTCCTGCCGCCTGCAGCGCAGTCCCATATGTAATAACTATTGCAAGAGCTTCTCTCGAAGATCTACTGTTACGGTAAGTTCTTGCGTAACTGTACTTTATCAAAGCACACAGTCTTTGCAAAACCCTTCCGTTAAAATGTTATCACACAATCAGACCCCAGGCAGAGTTGATTAAGAAAATCATAAAAATACAGTAAATTCTATAATTTGGAAGATCTTTGAACTGCAGACAATACCAAAAATAACACTGGGTGGTTTACAGAAAACATTATATACTGTTGGTCTAAACTATACCTTATTCTGATGTTAAGAGTCCAGAAAGATTAAATGTCCTTGTGGAACTAAAAGTTCATTAAGCAACAGTTTGTAGCAAGTTTGTGATCAAAGTCGGTTCTCTGTCCGTCTTCAGGCGCTTCCTTGGTGAAAAGTCTTGGGTTCCAAAATTCTGACTTAAAATCAGAATTTTCTGTTCAGTATGTGAAAATGCTTATTTCCACACATTAGGGTCTGGTTTCTGGGGTTTTCCCAGGCCTACACATATACTCTTTGTTTAAAAGTATATACCAGCTTGGTTAGCGCTGAGATTCTCCCAAGTGCTCAGGCTCTTGACTCCAAGCTAAAACTGCACTGATGTTTAAAATGTATGTCTGATAAATACTCTCTGATTGGTGGCCTGACCCTTCCCCTAGGCAAAGGTGCAATGGTTTCACCTCATCCTGCAGGTGTCACTGTAGGTCTATGCATTTGGCTTGAGCCCCTGACCCCTAGGCCATCCCATAACCTCTTTCCTGTTAATGGAAACTAAATGCCCAGTTGTATCTAATAGTTTGACCTTTAGGGTCATAAACCTGTCTGTCCCTTATCTAGAGAAGTACCAGACCCACACTAGCTTTTACAGAAATTCTGACTATTTTGTGTCAATTCCTGGCCTTTTAAAGGAACAGTGTCTCAACTCTAAAGTACACTGCATCATATCCCACAATAGGAACATTAATAAAGGATATAGGCCTATCTTGTCACAGTGACAGCATACCAACTGGGACACATGTCCCTGTTGCTAGAGGGAGTAAAGACCCTGTTTCAAAAACGGGCAATAAAACATGTACATCCAGGACAGAGGCACAAAGGGTTTTACTTCAGATACCTCATTTTCCTAACATGGACAGGGGCTCTGAGGCCTGTTCCGAATGTCAGGGACCTAAACTTTTTCATAGAATAGAAGAAGTTTAAGATGGTCTCTCTGCAGGGTCTCCTTCCCCTGCAGCAAACAAGGGATTGGATATGGTCCTAGAACATGAAGTACGATCACCTCCATAGCAAAATTAAGAAACCTCACAGAAGATAACTGAGGTTCTAGGAGTGTGGATATGTTGTTCATCCACACTCTTTGGCATGTCCCTTTCCCCTTTAAGGGTCACCGGAAGTCTTCAAGCTGGCTTCTCCCACCCACCTGGGTGGTATATACCTCGGCTCCGCCCCATGACACCAAATCTTCCTTTCTGCTGGAAGATTCAGGTTGCCTTTCTCGTGCTCATGCATTTCATAGGCCCTGGCTTTCAAACCCTCGGTTTTACTGAAAATTCGGTGTTCGCGTTAGCGTCACGGGTCGCTTCGACTGGAAGAAAAATCTTCCCCCGTATTTCGCCGGTGCTCTGTGGCCAAAAGATGTTGCGTACTGATCCCCACTCTGCATGCGTCTACTGCCTTGGTGTTTCTGCTATGACACCTCGTCCTGCACTTTCTGCTTGGTCTTCCATCCCAAAGTCTTGGACGACCATCTTGCATGTTTGCAATAGCGGAGACCGGAGAAGAGGAATCCTCTGGTGAAATCTAGAGAGGCTAAGTGGGCGGTTTCCACGGCCGTGGGATCTGCCAAACAATTGGAATGCATGCAAGTGTTCGAGGAAGAAGCAGCTCGCACTGCATCCTCTTTCTGAAGCTTCTTCGTTCTACTTAACCTGGGCTCCACCTTCTCGGGTTCTTTCAGGGAATTGTGCCAGTCTCTCCCTACCAAGGGGGAGGCGCCTGCGGGCCCACACTCTTCTTGATCCCATCATCGGGATAAAGACCTGAGCAAGTCTTTGTCCTGACGAAGGCACTCTTGGGACTGAGAGAGGTCTCAGTCCCATGAGCATGCCTTGTCACCGACTCTTTAGAAAGGACCCCGGTCTTTGTCTTCCCCAGTGACAAGACCCAGCCTGCCGAAGTCCCATCGAGGATCCTGTCCTGGACCCTGCAAAGTCACCGGCCCCGCCAATGTCTCACGACCAAGTTGATCTGCCCAATCTAGGTCGAGGTCTAGGACCCCCTCGTCTGACAGGCCAAGGAAGAGCCACAAGCACTCTAAAAAGAGGCGATGCCATCGGTCGTCATCCTCGGATGAGGAGAGGCTGCGCCGGAAACTCCGGCACTACGAGGACCTCGTTGGGGAACAGCTGATTCTGTCCGGGCCTAAGCAGACTCCTTTGGAGCCGACCAGATCGGTTCCCCTGCCCGCTGAGCCGGCAAGACCACCTGTTCGGCCCATAATGGTCTCTTCATCCATTGTGTTGGAACCACCGTCCAAGCAGCCTGTGGGAGGGGCTTCTTCCAAGGAAGACAGACCGGACACCATGCTTCCCTGGTGATTGTTGATCACGATCGCTGTCACTCAGGGCCGACCTCGGCTAGTCGAGGGTGTCCTGGGCAGTAGGCCATTGTGTTCGGATTCAGACGTCACCGGTCTTCATTCACATTCAGGGGATGATGATTCGACCACTGGCCTAGAGACAGAGGAAGGTGCCTCATCTCTTAGTCTACAGGGATTCCCCTGGAGCCCATCCTGAAAAAGACGGAGTACCCTCTTACTGACATCCTCAAGAGAGGGGATACCCCGACGGAGGTCTTTCCTGTGGCCAAGGCCATTGTTGGGCCGGCCTTAGAACTTTGGCAGCGTCCTGCTTCCTGCCCAGCTCCATCTGCCTGCATGGCCCACAAGTACGTGGTGCCCATGGGGTCCCTTATGGGGTTCACAGAGCACCCTTCAGTCGAGAGCTCGGTGACTGCCTCTGTGATCAGGCATACTGGTAGTTCTGCTGATACTGACCGATCTCCTGATAGAGTCCAAACTTTTGACCATTCAGCCAGGAAGGTCTGTGTGGCTTCATCCTTGGGCCTTCATCAGGCAAGTTCGGCTGTCATCCTGGGACACTTCTCTCATGCCCTTCTGGGTCATTGGACGAGGTCCTCCTGCATCTCCCCACAGACATGCAGACCAGGGCCAAGCTGTTGCCAAACAGCAGCTCCAGACGGCTCTAGATCTGGGGGATTCTTGTGCCCGTTCGATGGCTGCCACAGTTACCTTGTCGCAGGGCTTGACTGAGGCTTTCCTCCTTTCCGGCGGATACCCAGCATAAATTAGCTGACATGCCCTTCCTTGGGGCCGACTTGTTCGGCCTAGGAGTGGCTGGTCACCTTCAGCGCATTGAGCAGTTCAGTGCCACCTTGGATGCTACCTCTGCCAAGGGTTCGCTGGGCAAGAACCAGCAGAGGACGAAGAAGCCTTTTCAGCATTCTGCCACTGCGATTCAGCAGTCATCCTTCCAGGGTGGACAGTAGCAGGCTCAAGCTTGGCGCCTCTCAGCCCAAGCAAGGTCCCCAACAGGCCCATAAAGGAGGCCGAGGTTCAGGTCCTGTATCCTCCTCCTCCTCCTCCAAGCCTGCTCAGTAACGGGGTTGGGGCTGCCAGTCCCACTCCCGTCACATCAGCTCTAGGTCCTCCCGTGGGGGGGGGGGAGGCGGCTCTGCCACTTTCTTTCTGCCTGGTCTGTTATCACCACGGACAGGTGGATTCTGGAAGTGGTTGGTCAGGGTCTGCCTCTGGAATTCGAGCAGTACCCTCCAAGCCATGCCCCTCAGGAGGAATAAATATCCGCTCATACCCATTTGGCTCTCAGAGACGACATTATTCGGCTCCTTCTCAAGGAGGCAGTAACTCCAATGGGGCGGATCCTCCAGCAGACCCAGGCTTTGTCTCCAGTTACTTCCTGGTGCCCCATTCTAGATCTGCACGACTTGAATCAGTATCTCAGGTCACGCACCTTTTGGATGGTCACTCTGTCCAAGATCATACCATCCTTGGAGCGAAACATGGTTCTGTTCACTGGATCTGCAGGATGTGTTCTTTCACATACCAATCCGTCCATCCCATCAGCAATTCCTCCACTTCAGGGTCGAAGGGACCCTGTGCGAGTTCTGAGCCATGCCGTTTGGCCTGTCATCGGCCCCTTGGCTCACCAAATGCATTTCAGTGGTGACTGCCCATCTCGGGGGGATGTCAGGATTTATCCTTACCTCGATGATTGGCTCCTAGAAGGTACACCCGACAGGAGTTGGAGAGGTCCACGGATCTGGCCCTACAGACCTTCTTCCAACTTGGCCTCCTGGTCAACGAGGCCAAGTCGGAACTCGTGCTGTCTCAGGTGGTGGGCTACATCAGGGCAGAGCTCGACTCTTGTCAAGCCAGAGCTCGGCTCCCGGCGGACAGGGCAGAGGTTCTTTCCTCCTTTGCCCAGTCATTTCTGGTTGGGCACTTGTGCCCTGCCTCGGACTTTCTGCGCTTTCTGGATTACATGGCGGCATGCACCTCTGTGGTCCATTGGGCCCGGTTGCACATGTGCCCCCTTCAGTGGGAGCTGGCCTCCCAGTGGACTCAGCGCCACAGTCATTTTGACTAGCTGATCACTGTAACCCAGAAGATGTGGGACACTCTCCAATGGTGGACCGCCCCAGACCGGTTATAGGAAGGGATCCCGTTCGTCTGCCCTGAGCCGATGGTCGTCCTCACGACCAATGCCTCTCTGGGTTGGGGAGCCCACATGGGGTGGAAGGGCCCACAAGCTCTGGACCCCCCCCAAAGGAGTCCTGATGCCACATCAACCTGTTGGAGCTCAGAGCAGTCAGACTGGCACTCTCAGCTTTCACTCCTTAGCTCCGGGGTCAAGTGGTTCAAGTCCAGACGGACAATACCACGACCATGTACTACCTCAACAAACAGGGGCACGCACTCTTGTCTGCTGTGCAAGGAGTCGCTCCGCATCTGGACCCTCATGAGCCGGTTGGAGGCAGGTCTCTTAGCCATTCATGTGGCAGGAGCCTCAAACCATCTGGCAGATGCGCTCAGCCGTTTAGGCCAGACATCCCACGAGTGGTCCCTCCTTCCAGAGGTAGCTTACAGCCTGTTCTCCCAATGGGGCAAACCGAAGGTGGACCTGTTTGCCTCCAGGGAAAGCACCAAGCTGGAACAGTTTCCTGCCCGTGCCCCTCAGCAGGGCACGCTGCAGGGGGATGCCTTCTCGAGGCTGTGGATCCCAGGCCTCTTCTACACCTTCCCTCCATTTCCCTTGATCCACAAGGTGCTTCTCAAGGTGAGGAGGGACAAGGCGAAGGTGATCCTGGTAGCCCCACACTGACCGTGCCAGTTCTGGTATTCAGATCTCCTCAGCCTGAGCTGCAGGCACCCGGAGCTGCTTTGCACATGCCCGGACCTGATATCACTCAGGGGAAGGTATTCCATCCGGACCTTCAATCCCTGCACCTCACAACCTGGTATCTGAGCAGCTAGAGTTCCAGGCTTTTGGTCTTTCCGAAGATGTCTACACTTTGGTGGAAGCATCTAGAAAAGGAATAGACTAGGAAATGTGCCTTCAAGTGGAAAAGGTTTTCCATTTGGTGTCAGGTTAAGGGTCTGGACCCTTTATCCTGTTCAGTGGCTGACATTATCGACTAGCTTTGGTCTCTTTCCAAAGGAGATCTTCAGTCATCGACCCTTAGGGTGCACCTGGCAGCCATCTCCGTTTACCGGGCGTGGCCGATCAGCCAACAGCGCAGGAGACAGTGGTCAGGTGCTTTTTCAAAGGCCTGGATCACATATCCCCTCCTGTGCATGAACCTCCACCTCCATGGGATCTACTGCTGGTACTGGCAAAGCTCATGGGCAAGCCATTCGAACCAATGCACAAGTGTGAGTTGTCACACTTGTGGAAGATGGCCTTCCTGGTGGCTATCGTGTCTGCCAGGACAGGGGAGCTCCAGGCACTTTCGGTGGACTCCCCTTATCTGGTCTTCCACAGGGACAAGGTTGTCCTATGCCCCCACCCAAGATTCCTTCCAAAGGTGATGTCAGAGTTTCATCTTAACCAGGTGCTGACTCTGCCGGTATACAACCCTAATTACACCTTGGAGGCCGAATACAGGCTCCATACCTTGAACCTGAGACATGCTCTCTCCTACTATAAGGAGAGAACGGTGGAAGTTTGGGGAGAGGTTTGCCAGCTGTTTGTCACCTACGCTAAAGCCAGTTCTGGCAAACCTGCAGCTAAACGGACCATTGCAAGGTGGATTACATCATGCATTGGTCTGTGCTAAGAGTTGGCGGGCAAGGAGCCTCCCAGAGGGATAAGAGCTCATTCTACCCGCCATACTGCTGCATCGGTGGCTGCTTCCAGGGACATCCCTATCCAGGAAATCTGTCGGGCTGCTACCTGGAAGTCAGCAAACACCTTCATCACCCACTACCACATGGACCTTGAGTCACGCCGGGATGCTGGTTTTGCGGCCTCAGTTCTTCAATCTCTGTTCCCTAAGTAAGGGGTGTGTGCCTGGAGAATTGCTAGGAGTCTGCCACAGAGTGTGGATGAACAAAATATCCACGCTCCTAAAAGAACAGGTTACCCACCTGTAACAGTAGTTCTAGGAGTGGTATATGTTGTTCATCCACATGGACCCACCCGACCTTCCCGGCTGCGGACGCACGCAGCCTGGCTTCCAGTGGGCTAAGATATTTCGTCCTGGGGCGGAGCCGAGGTATATACCACCCGGGTGGCCGGGAGGGGCCAGCTTGAAGACTTCCGGTGATCCTTAAAGGGGAAAGGGACATGCCAAAGAGAGTGGATGAACAATATATACCACTCCTAGAACTACTGTTAAAGGTGAGTAACCTGTTCTTTCAAACAACATGAAGTCTTGCTGTATTCTGACAATTGCAGTGATTCCCAACCTTTTAACTGCCCTGGAGAATAAAGAGTTAACTTTCTATGCAGGGCATAGAATGCTGAGCCCGAGCTCGGTTGAAGTCTCTGTCTGGAGTGTTTCAAACCTAAACCGTCAGATTCTTTACTCTGCCTCACCGAACGGTAGCTCCGGAGATTTCTCCTTCAGTTCGGTTCGAAAGTCGGTTAAAGTTTCAGTTTTCCTCTGTTAAACCGAAAAAGTATCCGCATAGTCGATTCAGTCTCTGTCTGTGGTGCCGTGAGTACTAGATAGGAATTGTTCTGTTTTTTCTGTGTGGAACTTGTAAAAGTGCGGCTCGGTTCGGCTGAACCGGCCATTTGATAGTGAAGTTACCGGTTCTTATCAGTTCAAACATAAACGTGTTTGAAGCGTTTTTTTTTCCCAACACCCGTGACACGATTAGGAACCGATAAGGAAAATCTTGCCTGGTGGTTGCCGAAAAAAGGGTAAGTTTGGCTAGGTTGGTCATGTCTGAGAAACCCAAGGGAAAAAAAAAGGTCCTACTGGGTTTCAACACTGCAGTGAGTGTGGGGAGGTCTTTGCTAAGGCCAATCCCCACACCACCTGTGTTTGTCTGGGGTTTGACCACCTCGATTCAGACTGCCAAACATGTAAAAACTTTCCCAAATCTACTCTTGAGAAGAGATTAGGTAGACTGAGGGAAAAGGAGGCCGAGAAGTCCGCTGACCTGGATGGCCAGCCCGGTTCGGTTTCGACCAAACCAGGAGTGCCCTCTGACCAGGGCGATACTTCGTTGTGCAAAAGGAGAGCTGATTCCAAGGGATCGGTTCTGACAAAAAGAAAAGCAAAATCAAATTGACCGGTTCAGATCCAGAGGTTCGTGTTCCGACTGACGAAGAGATAGCCAGAGCGATTCAGATTATGGAATCGCTCTGTCCGGATCCGACCGTCTGGCTTCTTCTGGCAGGGGTTCGGTTCGGTTGGTTCCCCCAGTTCAAGATTATACCCCCGATTTTTATGAACTGGAATTTGAAGAGGAAGGGGAATTTGAGATTGCTGATGTAAGTGAGGGTCTGGATGTGCCTGTGGAACCGGACATCTCCCCAGACAGACCTTCAGGTGTTTCCCCTTCTAGGCTTTCTGAGTCCCCTTCTCACTTCATGTTTTACAGAAAGGTGGCTGAAACCCTCCAGCTTCCTATGGAGGAGGCTGTGGAAGATCAAGAGGAGCCTAATTATGTAGAGATGATGGACATCCCAGAGTCCAGGAGACTGTCTATTCCCCTCGACAAATCTTTTGCGAAACTGAGACAAAAAATCCTAAGTCTCCTAACACTATACCTCCTGCAGATAGAAGAATGGACAAGAGGTATACACTTTCAGGCTCAGACACGGA